>OW052184.1:71925489-74707155 GCA_932526625.1 Rhingia campestris
TCTGCGATATCACCTAAACAAAATGCGTCTAGTCTACTCACCGGAGTGCAGACTATGTCTAGAAGAAGACGAAACAGCCGAGCATATCATATGTGAATGCCCGGCCCTTTACGGTATGAGAAGAGAATCTTTCTTCAGGGAATTCTTAAGTCCCGAAGAATTGCGGAAATCTTCGGCTGAAAGTATTATCAGCTACATTAGGAAAGTAGAAGCGCTACTAACCTAAAAAGCATCTGACGGCAAGCACAATAGATCTTTTAGGTCGATGTGTATATTACTGCTTAGGCAGGTCAGAATTTAAAAAAAAAAGGTTCTTTTCGGACTTTAGCGTCACATAAGTAAGTTGAAAAAATAAATAAGCCGATCTTCCGGCGCAAACAAACGTTTCACAATATTGGAAAACGCTCAAGAAATATGAGAGCAAATTAGAAGCAGTGATGAAGAACTTTCGCAAGACAGCAGGTGTACACAATAAATACACTTTTTGTATCGTCAAAACTTACATGTCCCCTATTTCATTCTAATCAGTTTGTGGAACCTTTGTGTAAATATTCTAACCTTTGTGTAAATATCTGCCTATGTGAAAAGAGCAACAAACTGCAGGGTATCTATAACTGCATTTTTCCACATGATTACGAGGATTTAAAATAAGCACTACCGAAATCTCTTTTAATCTTCAGCCCACTTGATCCAGTTTACATGCAATTATAAGCCCTATTCAAACTCTTCACAAACAAGAGAACGTTTTTTTAAATCCACATTGCCATCTTTTGTTCTAATAAACATTTCCTTTTGTTTTTCATCCCGTCTCATAAATGAATAAATTTCGCTTATCTTAAACAAGTGCAAGCACTCCAGCCATTTCATGTTCTGCAAGTTTATGATAAGTCAAGAGAAGTAAAATTATCCTTGTCCGAAACTGCACTGGAGTAACGTAAAGTAGGAATGTACAAACATCGACCTAGTGTTGGAAAGGAACCACAGATAGCGGAACATTCTGCCATACACGAATGTAGTTAATATGTATTTATATAAAAGAATGCAAGCAGAAAATGTGTCTTATCCAGGCCTGAAATTACCGGCAGCAAAAAAATGTATAGGAAGGCTACAATCCGCTGTGCGAATCGTTTCATATCCCATCCCATCCCATCCTTGAAATAAATGTCCCCAAAAAGAGGACGTGGCTTCAAACCGAATGGGAGGATGTAATATAAAAAATGTCATTTTCACCACTTCTTTTTCAGACAGTTTTTCTATATCTTTTATGCTTTGACAAAAAGCGTTGTTTTTCTGTGGCATATGCTAAAGCATAGACTATACAAATTGTGGGCGTGGGTTAAAATGATTTTGTTTTATCATTCTCAAAATATTTTCATTGATTTTTTTTTCGAATTTTTTTCTATTTCAAAAAATTCAACAAAATTAGAAAAAAAAATTCGCCCAGTTTTCAGAAAAATGTTTCTTTACCACATCCACTTTTTTGGGGTGTTTTCAGTAAAATACGGTTTTTAGTTGAATTTTTAAGAATTTTTAAGAAATTTGAAAAAAAAAAAAAAACTCCGATGCGAATACTTTGAACACCACTTTTTGGTGGTTTTTTTTTGTATAACATATACCTATCATATACCATAGAAAACCGTATTTTTTTCGGGCCATAATAGGTATTGATTAACATTTGGAGCACCATATTGTGACAATGTCATTTTGTATGTATCATCTGCATAAAGTTGTAAGCCGCACCCAATTTTTAGGGATGTTTATTCTAATTATGTATCTTCACGCATGGTTTAATTACGATTTAGAATGTCAGCCAAGCTGCCAACTGTAGACATAAAAAGATTTCAACTCCTGGCAATTGTTTCAATATGTCATCTAAAAACAAAGTAATGAAGGCTGTACTAAGTAGATGACCCTGTTTGTATCCGGATTTCCCTGCAAACCATTCAGACACATTTTTCCACCCCATACAGGTGGGTGTTGATATTTTGTTGGCATTCCTTTTGGCGACTGTCACTTGAATCAAATCCAGTTCAAATCATCAAAAAACACGTTTTAATGAAATTTTCAGATTTCTAAGTAAGTTAAATGATCATTTTCGTAAAGCATTCCTGGAGGAACAACTTTTTCAATATTGTTACTTAAGAAACATATTTTTTCTGTAGTGATACTCTCATCTCATTGAGTAGTTTTGATGAGTATAATATCCTTTGTTTGTCTTTTAATGATCAATCATTTTGTTTATGGACATGTGATCCGAAAAATATTGTGCTTCTACTTAAAAATGAAGATATGATACTGTTTCAGACAGATATCTATGACCGATTTCCCTGAACCCATAATAATTGTAAAATCAATTTTCTACAAATATATGCATATGCATATAAATATTATTTTGTTAAATATTTAATAAAATAAGCATTCAGTCTTAATAAATTTCTTTTAGTTATTTTCTGTATATAGGTGGCTGATGAAAGCCGATACCAAAAAAAACTTTAATAACTTTTTTTCTATTTAATAAATCTGGTTAATTTTGTTTTTATTTTGCAGATTGATTTTTAGATTTAACAAAAATGGATAACTGGGACACTGAAACAGAAATTTGGATTGTCTGCCGCTATCACGCAATGGGGTCCGTAGTTTCGGTTCAAAGAGAGTATAGGCGGACGTTTGGCGGCAATCCTACGAACAGATGGACCATAATGAGACTTGTTAACAATTTTGCCACGCATGGGACAGTCGAAAGAAGACCTAACCATCGAAACCCTTCTGTTCGGGCGGAGGAAACAATCGCTGCTGTAGCTGCTGCCATACAAAACAATTCAAGAGTTTCGACAAATGGGTATAAGCAGACAGTCATTGCAGTCAATTTTGCACAATGATTTGGACTTATTCCCATATAAAATTCAAATGGCCAATAAAATGAATGCAGCAGACTTGCCGATTCGCTTGGAATTTTGCCAGAAGATGCTTCAAAATGGTGGAAGAGGACGAAAACATGTTGAATGTCTGACGAGGCCCATTTCGATTTAAACGGCAACATAAACAAACAAAATTGTCGAATATGGAGTTCTTTCAACCCACAGAAACTCCATGAGACGGAATTGCATCCACTTCGTGCCACAGTGGAGTGTGCAGTTTCATCACGCTGCATTGTCAGGCCCTTCTTCTAAGGAAGAAAACGGTCACACCGTTACGGTTACTGGAGACCGTTACTTGAGCATGTTAAGAGAGTTTTTCTATCCCGAATTACGCCGAATGAGAATTTCTTTCAACTGTGTGTGGTTTCAGCAAGGTAGTGCAACTCCTCACATAGCCCGGCATGTTATGACAGAATTGTGACGAAAATTTCCCAATAAGCTGATATTCAGAAACTCTACATTCCTGAACGTACTGCACCTGACTTTTTCTTGTGGGGTTATTGCAAACAGGAAGTCCACGAAGGAAAACGAACAAATTTGAATGAACTAAAACAATCCATTCGAGAAGCAATTGCGGCTATTCCTTTCCAACTCTCCAAGCAGTAATGAACAACTTTTTGGTAAGATGCCGCACATGCATAAACGAGCGAGGGGGCATTTAAATTCCATTATTTTTAATATAACTAAGCTATATTTAAAAAAATTGAAAATGAATTCCATACACCGAAAAAAAAAAGTTATTTCTTTTTGTAACAATATTCATCAGCCACCCTGTATTATATACCTTTTTGTTCAAATTCTCTAAAATTACTCTCCTCCTTAATCTCATTCAGAAGCCTGTTTAAGAAAATCAATCCCTTATAGTTTAGTGTAAATTAGGCCTAGCTTTTTTCACAACCATTCAGGTGTGCATGTGCCAAATCAAAACGGGCTAAGCTTTCTTGACAATTGATACCATACGATTGATTTGTTAGATCATCGAAAGAGGAGGGTCGGTGAAAGACATTTAGCTGTTGCTACGGCTTAGAATCATAGGTAGTTCATCGCAAATTTAAAAAATAACTATTGCACTTAGGCTAAATTTGAAAAATCATTAATTTCTCGTGAAATATATTTATTTTCTAGTAGAATAAAATTTAAATTCATTCTTTTATTTTTTGATTAAAGTTATCTAGTTTATAACTAATCTTCTCTTAACGGATTTTCTTCGAATTCAGTATTTTGGATCCTAATTTAAAGTTGAGGGCCCATTGAGCAAGGACGTAGGACCCAGTTGTGCACCCGTTGGTTTATGCTAGCAAGCATATATGAACTGATCAAATACCAAACATAAATTTAACATACATACTATATCTGAAATACAATAAATTATTTAAATACAAAATTGTTACATTAAAAACCCTATACTTTTTTAGAATCAACTCGTTAATTCGTACATTTTTTTACGAATTTCAAGAAAATGAATTCTCCATACATCATCATGGATATGGATAAGTCATTGCGAACAATTAATATTCAAATAAGTACTTAATGATAATAATGCATATAATCACTTTTCGGAGGAAATGATTGTTCAGTTACTGACGGTAATTGTTTATTTACATTTCCCTTTAATCATTATTTATTGGGACGTGCATCTTCAAAAAAAAATAATGGCATAGCTATTATATAGTTGGTTTGGATGTGCATGCAACTTACGTCGTCGCGACGGAAGTGGCCTCTTCTTCCGGACCACGCAAAAGGGTCCCACAAATGAGTGTACTTTTGTGATATCCCAAGTTAGTGCACCCTCCAAAAAAACTCAACAGTCATTGAGGAGCTCTCCAGAGTCAGTATGTCTGTTCGCGTATAGAATTATTTAATTTAACTTTACTCAATTGTTATTGGATGCGGGAGAAAACTATGAAGTAAAACCGTTGTTTCCCAATGAAATATTAAACATAGGAAACTGACACTACGCCGACCCTAAGGAAGAGCAATGTTGTGCAAAGATTTTGACAATATTTGTTAGGCAATGAATTAACGTACCACATACTTGGTTGTATGTCATGATTTATGAATAACACGTTGCTCGGTGCTTTTTGCCCTGAAACGTCAATCAAATGTGTGCAATTGTGCATGCTTAATTTGTTCTAGATATTTGTTGTTGTAGACGGTTAGTTAGATATTTTGCAAATGGAGTTTATTTGTTTGACGGGCTCAGTGGCGCGATGAACGCATTAATCTGGATTCGATTCCCAGCCGTAGAAACACCTAAATGATTTTTCATCCTCTCGTGGTGATCTGACAAATCATCCGGGTAGTATCAATTGTCAAAACTTATATCAACTTAGCCGTTCGAATTCGGCATAAAACAGGAGATGCCGCCATCGTACAAGATGTACACACGCACACATGAATGCTTGTGAGAAAGCTAGGCCCTGGGTACTGACGAGTCTTTTGCGCCAAAAATTTGTATTTTTTTTAGTTTATTTGTTTGGTTTAAATGAATCCATAAACGAGCAATTGAGAAACTTTGACTTTATTTTAAAATTGAGTCGGTGACGTTATCGATTGGATGATTTAAGGTTATAAGGCTGACCAGACTGCATTCCTGACAATTTGAAAGAAAAATTAGCCAATAATGTCGCCACTACAAAAATGACACCAAACAATCACACGTTAAGGATGCATGCATTGTTTTTTCTTCACAAAGGAAAGTTGCCGCCATTTCCAGAAGTTTTAGTATTTTTCGATAGGGAGATACAATTTGGGCCATCCTGTATAAACTCGACTTTGACATCAACAGCAAAAACGAATGAACATTCCAACCAGATAAGCAAGCTGTGTGAATGTGATGTAAATTGCTGTTGTTTAAATTTGAGATAAAAGATGAAAACTATTAAACGATTTACGGCGAAAATCGTGAGTGGTAAGTGTTTTGTATCGAGAAAATTCGGTGATGGCTGACAAGTGAGGTAGTCACTACATAGGACGAAAAAGGTTGGATAGTTGAGTGAATTTTGTAGCATCAAAAACGAATAAATGGTGATTTTGGTGGAAGATGGTATATAGAAAATAAGCTGGCAGAGATTAAGATTGAATTAGGTGGAAAGGGATAAAAATATGACATTACATTAATAAGAAGAAAGGGTAATCTAGTTGGGTTAGTGAGACAGTCAGTATAATTCCCATTACAACCAGATCTTATGTTTGATAATTTGTAAATTAACATATTTGATTGAAGATGGAATTAGTTTGCAAAAAAGTCAAATTTGTCTGAATTGTTGTGTTACTATTAACCACAGATCCGTGATGCTTTGTAAGCTAAGTAGTTATAACATATTGTCATTGTTATGTCGTATTTTAGTTGACCTAAAGGCTTTTATGTACTTAGAATTTCTTCAAAAAACGATAACAAGTGAGCACACTTCATTAGTATTCGACAAATCGTATATACTCAAAGACGTCCAATTTGGCTAAAAGCCCCTGGCCTACTGGAATTAACAACAACTGCATACTTATAACCGAAACTCAATATCACCTACGAATTGTACCAACAAGGTCTGCACACCTGATTCTCCATCATATTGCACCCCAAACTCATAACAAATTCATAAATGAAAGCCCAAACCTACGTTTAATTACATATTGGTCTTCAATCACGTCTAGGAACTTGATTCATTGAGTGAATTTTAATTGTTATTTGCTCTGTTAGTATTCCACCAGCATTACATGCCATGTCTACATGAATGGGAGAAAATTACGTATGTATTTCCTTCAACGGAAATTGTTTATTTTTATTATCTCGGTCGAATTCAAATCAATGGAATAGATTAATGTGACATTAAAACTGTGTAAAGTAACGATTAAAACACAAAATACACACAAACACACACTTGATTGAGACGGGACCACTCGAAAGAGTCCAATTTTATTTGCTAAAAAGAGTGCAAGAAGAAAAAGCTGTCCGCAAATTAAAAACAAACTATTCTAAGCACGCCAAATAGACACAACTACGAGTATGAACAGTTCATTTTAAATATAGTGATCAGAATTTGATTTAAGTGAAAAAGTTTTTGTTTTTTATTTCTTTACCTAAATGCATTTGATATTTCCCCGTATCGCGTTGTGTGCTTCGGATCATCGGACCTAAATCGGAGAAAAAAAAAAGAAAACATTTTTATATTTGAAAAAAAAAAAAAAAAAAAATTGTCGATGACATTTTGTTGTTAGTTTGGAATCTTAAATTTTCTATGTACATACATATTTGGTGATGGGAAATTTAAAGGAAAGTCTATCATCTACATAAATGAGTGGCGGTCGATTTGTGAAACCCAATGAGCGGTATGTGTGCCCTTGTTAATCATCGATCGTATTTTTATTCTGTCGCTGCAGGAGAGCGCTCTGTTTGATTTGGTAAGATAATACTTTTATTTTGTATAAAACATTATTTTTAACATGACATATTTTCTGACAATGTTGGAGAGAGGGATGTGGAGTAGGCAATTGTTTGGTGCAGGATTGTTATGATGACGATAATGAATCTATACAGCTACTCATTCATTCATTCAAATCCATTTTTTTATTTTTTCATTGGCGGTTGTGCCTGTGCCAGTAAGAATGGCATTTGAGTCAACAGAAGCATGCGTTGGCAATTGAAGTTAAACATCAAAAATATATGAAAACGAAAGGCCTTTAATATGTACATATATTAATACCAGAGATTAGCAGGTCAATAAAGAAGAAAACAGATAATATTAAAATTTAAGAGCGGATAATCATATTTTATGTTAAATATTAGACATGAGTACGCTAAATTTAATATGGGGTAATAACAGATACCTTTATAGGGCTTGAATAAATACAAGCATTTTTACAATGGAGGAGGATCTATCTACCCCTGGTTAAAGATGGAGGGGCAATTTACAAAAACAACACTCTTAATATTGAATATAAATTATTTAAAACAACAATCAAGTTCTTGCTAGTTTTTTTGGAAAACAATTGCTAGAAATATTTTTCGAAAATACTTTCGAATTCAAAATTTAAAAATGTATAATTGGTATTTTTTTTAAATTCAAAATAAGATCAATTGGATTTTAATTTTCATTTAATCGAACACTGAAAACTAAATTATTGTAAGTCTTCCAAAAATGTTCACCAAGATTTGAATTTGCCGCCATTTATGTGGTCAAGAGTTTGAACTTTTGATACCTGACCGTATAGGGTTAGAAAAATGGAGCATCAACAATGTGATACTGAATTTTTTAACAAAATCATCCTAAGCGATGAAGGTCATTTTCATTCTGATGGCTTTGTTAATCGTCAATATTGGCGCATTTGGGGTACACATAAGAACTCACATGTGATTTTCGAAAAACAAATGCGAAATGGTTGTAGTAAAATTGCCACCGAAGATGAGCAATACATCACTATTTGTCGTGAAATAATAAAGTACAAGTTAAAAATTCGAGCGAATTAACAGAGGTATACATATGGCGGGCATTCTGCCGAAAGACTTGGGGTGAGTGTGAAGTTTAGTATGCAAAGTTATAGACAGAGAAACTTGGTGCAGGGAAATAAGTCCCCGGAAACTAAGTCCATTGAGGAACTTAGTTCCTACTAAATGGGAATTAAATCCACTTTGGTAAAGTGGACTTCGTTCCCATGCATGGTGGGAATGTAATTCAAAAAAAAAAAAAAAAACTGCGTGGTTTTAATACACTAAAAATGTAATAAACTCCCACTGTCACCAAGAAGAAGGTGCAGGGAAAATATTTTGCAATTTTATGAATAAAATAAAAAAAAAATACACTTCTGTGTAAGAAAAGAAAACACCCAACCTCACATTTAACCCAAATTCAGCAGTGAGCCAAAGCAGGGGCTTCATACTTTGCATAAATTCGAGTGCGAGTTTGGCTGTATCGCGTTTGAATATAAGTGGGATGCCCGACAGCAGCTTCCCTGCTTGGGCAAATGAAATAAGATCCACAGGCAAAAGGCATAAACAAACGCGGGGCTTATTTGCATTTCGAAAACATATAAGAAGGCTACAACCCCACCCAATCCCATCCCATCTTTAAAATAATATCCTCAAAATGTGGGCTTTATGGCGATAAAATACAGAAAATGACATTGTCACAATATATTGCTCAGACAGTTTATCAAAACCTTTTGTGGTTCGACAAAAAACAACATTTTTGTATTGCATATGCCTTGGGGTAGGGCACACAAATGGTTTTCTAGGGAAAACGCCCCCAAAAAGTGGGCGTGAGTTAAAATGGTCTATTGACGAAATGTTCATATTAATACGTTATAAGGTAGAGTGTCATAGCGAGTAGACGTGTTTTCCAGTGTTTATGCAATTTTTGTTTCTGTTTTTGTTGTATTTCGTTTATTTATTTATCTATTTAGTTTTGAATTCGGTCAGTGCATTGTGTCGAATTAGTGTTTAACATTATTAATTAAAACATTTAATAGCAGTATTTATTTAACAAAAATTCAATATTTCATGTGAAAAAAAATTAAAATTGTCATATTCTCGTGGTAAGCGGTATTCTCGTTGAATCATCTCTTGTGTTGTGCTCTCCCTAGTTTCACAGTTATTTGCGTGTTAAATTTTGTTTTAAAATTTTGACTTCTCCCATAGTATTCCTATTACCAGAAACAAATAACACAAATTAACAGCAACCGTATTAGCCCAAGTGGTAAGACGTTCAGCAACATTGACGAGAACATTCTTGAAAGTCGTGGGTTCAAATCACGGCAAGATCTTTTTTTTCTCTGTTCTCAATTTCCTCACGTAAAGCGTTGCTTTTCGACCATAAATTTTATTGTATCTTTTTTTCAATTGATAAATTCAAATTGAATTTTTGAAATAAAAATGGATTGTGGGGCTCAAAAATGCGTTGAAACAAAAAATTCCAATAACGCTATTTTTTGCCTGTTATGGACCATGTGGAAAAATGTTTCATGCGAAATGCGTTGGATCTACTTACGCATTCATGGATAAAATAAACGCAACTGAAGGCGCTTTCTGGTACTGCACTGCGTGCCGTAAGTTACCCATATCAAGTCTTGCTTTTAAGATGTCGGCTTTGAAAGCTGACATTGTTTAGCTGTCGAAAGGCTTTAAGGACTTGTTAGACAATTTTAATCATGCAGTATCCACAGTGTCTGCATTTTCAGACCCATGTCTGACCGTCGACGCTTCCACCAGTTGACCAGTTATCACATCACACCATAATTTTTAAACTTAATGCGTATGGATTCCCTCCAAACAAATAAAAAATACAAATTTTTGGCGCAACAGGCTCGTTAGTACCCAGGGCCTAGCTTTCTCACAACCATTCATGTGTGCGTGTGTACTTCTTGCACGATGGCGGGACCTCCTGTTTTATGCCGACTCCGAACGGCTAAGTTGAGATAAGCTATTCTTGACAATTGATACTACTCGGATGATTTGTCAGATCATCACGAGAGGAGGGCCAGTGAAAAATCATTTAGGTGTTGCTACGGCTGGGAATCGAACCCAGACCTCCTGCGCGGCAGTGCAGGTTTCATAAATTGGGTTAAATCATATCTCTCAAGTCCAACCCTTTTGTTGCTCAATCTGGAGTACCTCAAGGAAGCCATTTGGGACCAATTTTATTTATACTTGCAATTAACGATGTAAAAGCCTGTATTCGAGATAGCAAAATATTGATATATGCTGATGATATGAAAATTTTCAAATGTGTAGGAGATTTAAACGATTCGCTTTCACTACAAACCGATTTAAATAGTTTTACCATATGGTGTCTTAAAAACGGTTTGAATCCGAACCCTACAAAGTGCCAGCATATGTCATTTTCACGAAAACGCGCTCCATGTAATTTTAAATATACTCTGTCCGGGCACACTCTCTGTCGTGTAGACAGTTTTAAAGATCTTGGTGTTTATTTTGATCCCAAAATGGAGTTTAATAAACACATTAACGTTATCGTCAATAAATCCAACTCCATGTTAGGATTTATAAAAAGGTGGTCAAAAGAGTTTACTGACCCATATGTCACTCTTTCACTTTATAATTGTCTAGTTCGCCCTCACTTGGAGTATGTCTCACAAGTTTGGACACCCTTCTATGTAGTTCATTCGAATAGAATTGAACAGTCTAACGTAAATTCATAAGATTTGCTTTGAGAGGACTTCCATGGGATGATCTACACAATTTGCCTCCGTATAGGTGTCGAATTAAACTGTTGCAACTATTGCCTTTGTCTCAACGTAGACTTAACAATGACATGGTTTTCTTACACCAATTATTATCAGGACAAATTGATGCCCCTGATCTTTTAAGTGCCATTGGTTTTAATACCCGGGGAGGTTCCTACAACCTGCGTAGGTTAAATATATTACATTTACCTAATTATAAACAGAACTATGGTATGCATGAGGCCATTAGTCGTATGAGTAGGGTATATAATACAAATAATGATGTAGTTGAACTACATGTTAGTAAATGTAGTTTAAAAAATACTCTGCGAAATTGTATGCTAGAGTCATAATAAGTGTATGTAAAATTGTTATATAGCTAAATTGTAATTTCATCGTTTACTGATTTTGTTAGTGTTGTCAAACTTAATAACTTCTATGTTCTGTTATGTCCCACTAACAAATGCACTAAATGATGAGCCTGTGGATGCCTATTATATGCTGTGGCAAATCTCTGCTCGTAGATGCTGCTTGTATTAAGCTCGCTACGACACAGATCTGATAGTGTTAATACTACCAATGATTGTGCATCCACATTTTTTCGAAAAAAAAAACGCTAGAAAGATCAGATTTCGTGGCAGTTTCCTGGTTCTTTTTTAGTGCGCGTCAAAAATGGGCACCAGTAATGAAAAAAATACTCAATATTTTATAGTTTTCCTTTATATAGGCGAAAACGACATCCAGGATGGAGATAATGTGAATAGTGTTTTTGGTGTTGATATACAGCCAATCAAGCGAAATTTTGGTTTCGTCAATTAAGTACCGTAAATATCGATGTCAATGATGCACCATGCTCTGGACGGCAAAATATCGAAAATGTCGATAAAATCATGGAAATCTTCAAGTTTGACCGTCATGTTGGCACTGTTTCGATTGCCCAGAAGCCAAACATTTCAAAAAACAAAGTTTGGTTGGATACAAAAAGAAGTTTTGAAGTTTGAAGTTTTGACTGTTAATGGTGATTGGTGATGAAAAGTGATTCAGTTAGAACAACCTCAAGGAAACGGTTCGACCACACGCATCGATAGTGACACTCCAAATGGGCAGGGAGCTTGATTGAGATGTTCTTTAACATTCCCTTATAGTCAGGATATATGCATCAAGTGATTACGATTTTGCTGATGAAAAAATAACCTCAAGGGAGACTTGTGAAAAACGAGTGTCCAAGTTTTTGTTTGCCAATAAGGACAAGTGTATGAGAGATGCATAATGAAATTACCTCCAAAATGGCAACAAGTTATCTAAGATAACGGTTCATACCTGACCTTAATCGGATTTTTAGAAATGCTAAATTCCTTGCAAACATAAGAGATTTCTTTTACACCATATAAATATATTTTAAGGATTAATGAGATAGAAAATATATGAGCAGGCTATAATCCGTTGTGCGGATCGTTTAACTCCCTATCCCATCCCATCCTTAAAATGTGGGTTTTATGGCAATGAAATATTTTAAATGAAAATGTCACTACATATTGTTCAGACAGTTTTAAAAACCATTTTTTGGTTCTACAAAAAGCGACGTTTTTCTATGTCATATGCTTTGGAGTAGAGTATACAAATAGTTTTTTTGTAGGAAAACGCCCAAAAAAGTGGGCCTGGGTTGAAATTATCTATAGACGAAATGTTTACATCAAACCCAATGATTTTGTATCGAAAGATTTCTCGAATTTTTGAAAATCTTTTTTTTTTATATTTGTTCTAGTGGCACGGTCAAGGATCCTATATACCAATTTTCATTATCCTAGCTCCAAAATATGTTGTTCAGACACTTTTTCGAAATTCTCTAACGTTTGGCCAAAAATGTTTTTCTAAATAGTCCTCCCATTTTCTGGTGGAACGGACAAGGATCCTATTTTAAGACCTAAAAATCTGTGACGAATAGACAGACGGGCGGACGGCTAAATCGACTCAGCTATCGATTCTTAGTTGATTCAAACTATGTATTAAAACTAATATACCCTATGGGATAGGGTGAAAACAATGCTCGTATAGCTCTATAAAACTATTTCCCGGCTCTTCTACCCCTATAACATACGAACAACGACTAATTTTTAGAGGCATTTTATTTAATTTAAAAACAATTCTTCATAGTATATTTAGACAATACATAAAGACAATTTCTAGGGCAGCGCCCAATTTTTGTGAGCGTTTTACAAAAAAAATGTATATAATTTGCGCGATTAAACGAGGATTATCATTATCTCTATAGTATTTTACCACGTTTTAGAGGGACGAGGAATAAAGAGAGAAATAGGAAAGATGTTGAGTGTAGTGGCGACTTACTTCATGTGTAATATCCAAACCAACCTTTCTTTCTTCTGTTCGCTTAATAATAATTTCTTTTTATTTCAAATATTCTATTTTAACCGATATTTCAAGACAAAGCTGTCCTCTAAATTGTGTCATTAGAAAATATTGGACACACCCACCTTTTGTACAGACCAATTGACATGACTAGGCCAAACGCTTTAGGACAAACAAGTATATTCAATAGGATTAAGCTAATTGTTATAAATCGGAATAGATAATTTCAATTTACATAGTTTAAGAACATTTAGTTATTATTCCAATTTTGCAATTTTACGTGACTTCATCGGGATGCCGGGACCATTATATTTAATTATTATCCCTAAAAACGTAAATTTCCCTTCTCGAGGCACTCAAAAAAAACATTCTACCTTGTTTACCGATAGTGCTCTATCTGAAACTCCAGTATGCAATTTTTACTACTCTTCTGACCAGCAGATAAGGACAAACATTTACTTTACACCGACTTGAAGTAAAATAATTGATTTCCAGCAAACACACATATGTACGTTCTTATCTTACAGTTTGATTTGAGGGTGTAGAGCATATAGCAGACATTTAGACAGACAAAAATCTGCCTTCAATGGCATTACATCGGTGGTTTCGCCCTTGTAGCTATGTTTTCCTATTTCTGTTGATTTTTACCCGAAATGCACAAACCCTAGAAATGGTATTTGGCAAACGTTCATAATCGATATATGAACCACCATCTAAATGGCAATGAGGACAATGAAAAATAAAACAAACAAAAAAGGCCAAGGACATTCGTAGGCAAAAATTCAACGCTATTGTTCAATCTATAGGGAGTTTTTTTTTTATTTTATAACAAAGATATGAACTGTGTGCGGTATTCGTTTTTCAATTTGATGGTTATCGATCGGCAGGGGGCTTTATAAATATTCGTTACTCCTTATAGTACCCGGCACACGTGAACAACCTATATGTGCAGAATGTTAAGTATGCTTGCAGTGCCACCGGGGACAATAAGTTGTTACTTCATTATTTACTTTATGGATGACAGATGAAAGGGGACATGATGCCGTCCTGCATATTGTATTCCCTCCTATTTGGAAATTATTTTCCTTAAGTTGGTCAGTGTTAATTAACCATAGGGTCATGGGATACTGTTTTTCTATTATTTTTTTGTTTTGTTTTCTTGCCAAATTTGGAAAATGTTTTTCTTTTTAATTTATTTGCACTCCTTTTTCAAGGATCAAACATTTCAGTTGGCTCACAGTCAAAAACAAATTTCTATGAATACCAAGTGGATGTTTTATTTTACCCACCCTTCTACAAACATAAAAACGAAATTGGGAATGAATTTGGAGCGAGGGAATTTATTTTTCTATGAGGAACTGTGGAGTTAGTCAATGATTTGCGAATTGATTCAATTTAATGCAGGATTGTAAGAATGTTCTTCTTGTGTTAGGGTATTGAATGCTACATTGTGACAAAATAAATTTCATTTATACACAAACGGTTTCAAAAAAGTTCCAAGAATGTTGCGGCCGGAAGACAAAGAGTTTCTTTATGCCCCTAAGATATCTTCCATGCTGTAGCACCATCAATTAGAATGGGAATAATTTTGATCTAGCATTCTATGATTGTACTAGGAGGCCTTTTTCCTATTCTATATTAAAATGTAGAATGAACAAATCATTCCATTCAGGAATTAAATATCCATACATCATGGCTCACCAATCACCGTTCTGCTTAAAACAAAAAGTAGTTCAATGGTTAAACAGCAGACCATGCAGTGACTTTGGGTGTGGTTTCATCAAGCAGCATTGTCGGACCATACTTTTTTTTGAAGAAAACGGTCGCACTGCAATGGTCAATGGAGACCGTTATTTAAAATCGTTTAAGGAATTTATTTTTCCAGAACTACGTCGAAACGGAATTTCTTTCAACTCTCTGTGGTTTCCACAAGATGCCCACCTTTTTTTACAAATAAGCAAGAAGCAGGAATGTTAGGGAGAGAATTAAAAAAAAACTTCACATTTCGTTGGCCTGTTGGTGCTTGATAAAGTTTGCGGAATGGTTGACATTAAATTCGCTATATTTTACTCAATTGCGGAGCACGTTTCATCTAGACCCCAGCCACTCACGACCTTGGTAGAGAGACAAAGCTAATTTGTTGCAATTTGCAAACCGCACTCGATTGGGCAAATTAAAGAGGTCGTTGTATACGTCACTTATCGCTTTAACAAGCAGTTTTGAATTATCCTCACGCGTCTGTGTTTCGCGAAAGTGATGTACCTTCAAAGTGGTGTAAATGCCTACATGTAAAATCGATTTTACATGAATCTGTAGATGGTGTACGGACAACCTGCGCGACATTATGGCTAGCCATCCACAGTGTATCTTTGACATTTCCCAACACTCACTAGCGAACATGTCCTTGACACATGCCCTTCGAGTTACATGATAAACGTTGTCGTTGCGAAATATTTGCAATTCCTCCTCCTCACTTTCTATCATTATAAAGTAAATACTACCTTAACACCTTTAATTACACTTTTAGCATCAACAATGTATCCTCTTTCCTTCGTTGTTCCCGCTGCAGACATACATGCCGGTCCTTGAATCTTTCTTGGGCGTGCTATCATACACCAACATATAAACACACGTCATAAAATAATCCGGTTGCAATAATTCGCATGCACTGCAAACCGAACACCAACCTCTCATTAACCTTATGCGAACCCAACAGAGTGCAAATCCACTTTTACCGCGTTTTAGTTGAAGCGCTCAATGTTTTTGTGTCCCGTACTGAATTAGGTAGACACGGTGCACCAATAACAACAATGACAGTGCGACGACATAAGAGCTGCAAGACAGAGAGCGAGCCAAGTTGAAGTCGAGTACTCGTTAATTATTTGCGAAATTTCCACCCTGTACGACCACCAGAGACAAACGATTTTTTTTTTCATTCTATATCCCATAGGGTTATATTAGTTTGAACACATACTTTGTAACATAGAGAAATAATAAATAGATATTTTATATTATTTGGATCGAATCGGAATCAAAATTTAAGTCGATCTAGCCATGCCTGATTATCCGTCTGTACGTCTCAAATTTTTAAACATTTATTTTTGGACTATATTGATAATTCTTGGTGCACCCAAAATTACCATCAGAACAAGTGTAAATATTATAAAAAAAAAATGATAAGCCCGTTTCTTAGTTTTAAAAAAAAAGTATACCATCCCAACCCATAGACGGACAAATATTATTACTCCGTCCGATCATTTTAAGCTAGGATGACAAAAATCGATTTACAACCTTCTCCTTCATGCCTCCAGTACAGGAGTATAAATATATATATATTTTTTTAATTCTCCTACTTCCACGCCCATCTTAAGAAAAACGACTGTTTTGTTTTTTGGACGTTTTTTTTAAAGTGAAATTCAATAGCTTTAAGAAAAAATACGTAGGCAATATTGTGTCTGTAGAAAATCTTGAACCCCACACACATTTTGAGGGTGCCTTTATTAAGTATGCTATAGGATAGGGTATCAAGCGATTCGCACAGCGGATTGTAGTCTTCTTATTTGTTATTTTCTTGGAATTAACGAGGAAAACACTCATTTTTTCCCGTGTGGGAGTGGTCGTGTGATAGGAGTCTCTTACTTCACACATTTATATAATATGTATTTTTACCCTTACAGGGGAAGTGGATATTCTATTCAAAACTTTTTGGATTTAATTAGCGTTGTCTTCCATGTCCGTCTACATTTCCCTGAGCGTAAATTTTATGTACATACTGTATAGTCTCTTGGTTGATGATTTTCTCTTCGTGGCTTTGTAAAATTTTGACAAAAGAAAGCGAATGAAATGGAGAAGCAGAGTGCTTTACAAAGTTCAGACGGCGCAGACTGTCAAAGTTCATTGCAACATTGTTTTAGGCGGATGCTTTTCTCCCGCACCCGTCAGTCATATTATACGATTGAGAAAAATAATGGTTGATTGTTTCAAGTTAGGTAAACAAAAGGGTGTTCTTAAATAATTATTTCCTAGGAGATGAGTTATAGGGCTTAGTGATGGAAAGTGATTTTTGTGTTTGAGTGTTTGACTACGAAACTGAAGTTTTCATATAACTGGGTAACTGGAAACCAGTATTTAGCAAATAAGAAGCTATTATTCGCTATGCGAGTGAATTAATACGTTTAAAAATAACGTTTACATCGATCGATTTAATTGGATACAATTTTTTACCACACTTCTACCCATATCGACCAGATCGTTTGTTTTGTTGCTTGTTCCTGAACACCAACAATGTTGGTTGGAATAAAATAACGACTAAACGTACGTAACCCTAATAAAATAAATTCAATGGCATTAAATCCTATGAGCGAGGTGGCCATTCGACCGATCCATTTCTCTAAATGCCAAACTTCCGTTTCAACAGATCAAGTGTTTAGCCCACATAGCACTGATGTCAAGTTCATTGAATTCTGGTCAAAAATAGTCTTCCAACATGAAACAAAAGCGTATTCAAGTGATTGTAACATGGCGTGAAAATTTATCGACGAAATAAAATCCACAACTCATGGTTACTTTTTGTAAAATAACGCAAATTTTGCTTATTAAAAAAAATCCATTAAGCAAAGTATTGAGCCTAATTGCTGAAAATAATTTTTCGGTGAAGTTCAGGATTTTTAAACCCTATCCCATAGGGGTATATTAGTTTCGATAATAAGTTTGTAACATAGAGAAATAATTTCGATAGATATACCTTAAAGTATATGGATAGACTCAGATCGACTAAGCATCTAGCCATATCTGTCTGTCTGTCCGTCCGTCTATCCGTCACCGATTTTTGGGCCTTAAATTTTGAACTAGAGAGATGAAGTTTGGTATGTAGATTCTCTGTCCGACAAAGCAGAACAAGTTTTTTTTTTTAAAATCCGCCCACTGCCACGCCCTTTTTCAGAAAAACGTTGTTTTTGGCCGAACGCTAGAAATTTTGAAAAAGTGTCTCAAAAACATATTTAGACAATATCGCCCTCTTTTTAGGGGCCTTGTTTATTAAAAAAAAACAATTTTAAGTGAAATTTTAAAATATTTGAAACAAAATTTCAGGCAAAAACATTGGTAATATTAACATGAAAAATTTGTTTTTAATTATTTTAGCCCAAGCCCACGTTTTTCCTACAAAAACCATTTGTATACCCTACCCCAAGGCATACCTATGCAATAGGAAAACGGTGTTTTTTGTCGAACCATAAAGTGTTTTGATAAAATGTCTGAACAATATGTTGTGACAACGTCATTTTCTATATTAATTCTTTATAAAGCTCACATTTTGGGGATATTAATTTTAAGGATGGGATAGTTTATTAAACGATCCCCACAGTAGATTGTAGCCTTCTCATATGTTTTTTTTAAATAATTATATCTAAAAGTTACTCGTTCATAAACGTCTTCTCGATAAAAATGTTAACATTGGCTGAGATTTTGACATTGACAGATCATAAAAAAAATTGAAGTCCCTAATGAAGTCCCAAAATATTTTTAGCGAGGAACACGCTGTCACACCTATAGACTTAATGGGTTATTCGTTTAGAGGGTCAATTTTCTCATTTTGAGCATCAATCAAATTGACCACTTATGTAAAAGGTACGCATCCAATATTTGGAATTTCCGAACATTCCGAGGAGCTAACATCTCTCGATTAATACTAGACCACCAGCATTAACAATGTCGAAAGCACTAGTTTGACAAAGTATGCCAGGCAAGAATAATGCCTATCCGGTAATAACAACCTTCCCATGTAGATGGAAAACATCAAAATCCCGTCTACCGACCAATTGCACTTTAGTCGCTTCTTTATATGGTAATGGAAACACTTATAAGTCGTTTTCTTTTTAAATAGGTGAGTGATGAAAACTTTTTAATGTGAAGTGGAAACAACCACTATACAACCCAGAATAGCGTGGTGGCGAAAACATTTCTTGAACCTGATATTTCTTACGTATTTGGCAGGGTATGGCATAAAGCACTTATGTCGGAAATGCATGCTTTTGAAACCGATGAACCGCTTCATCTATCGATTAGAAACCTCTTTCATTAAAGTTGTTTTGGATGGTTTAAAATTGGCTACTTACTACAGCTACTGTTTACAAATGATTCATTTTGGAGATAAAACTTCTGCAAGTTCAAGAAATTCCGTCTGCAACTTCTGATACATTCCTTTGTTGTTGACAGTATCCAAATTTTTGGTTGGTTTTTTTAAAATTAGTTTAGTTTATGATTGTAAGGAAATAGGAGGTTTCAAGTTTAACATTCATATATGCATTTAATTACATTGAAATAAGTAACAAATATATACACAAAAATAGGAATACTAATCAAGTCGAATGTTGCAGCAAAAAAAGTGAAACTAAAAGGACAAAATAAGTGAAGTTCATAAAATGTCTACCCCGACAGCAATTAAAATCGGTCGGTGCAATAGAAACGACTTTAATACTGTCTGCTCTCATTAAAGCAGTCAAAATCTACAAGCTATTATCAAGAAGAGAAGTATGACTCTAGCCTTGAAATACTTTTACTTTTTTTTTACATTGAAATAAGTAACAAATATATACACAAAAATAGGAATACTAATCAAGTCGAATGTTGCAGCAAAAAAAGTGAAACTAAAAGGACAAAATATGTGAAGTTCATAAAATGTCTACCCCGACAGCAATTAAAATCGGTCGGTGCAATAGAAACGAATTTAATACTGTCTGCTCTCATTAAAGCAGTCAAAATCTACAAGCTATTATCAAGAAGAGAAGTATGACTCTAGCCTTGAAATACTTTTACTTTTTAACCGCTATTACAAATACAACGAACAAAATAGCCAATTTGATTCTAAACCTTCAACCGTAATACTCGCCGTACCATGAATGCTTATAATTCCTGTCTCCGGAAAATAGTTGATCTCGTTTGCGTTGACGGGCTATGGAGACGAAGATTCCATAATGAACTACATGAGTGCTACGATATGTAAAGCAAATGTACCTTTGTCTTCGAATCTAAGTCAGATAGTAGGGCTAAAAAAGAAACCGATCTCAGCCAACATGAAGCGCGCATCTGGAGGGAATTTATCAGTGGCGAGGCGTCCATATAACTCGATTCCTACCGAGTTACCTTTTGAAATTCTACTTTTCAACAATGTACCAATAAAACAAGCAACATGAATCTTAATATCCCCATATAAACACAATATTTGTGTTTCCCACACCTGCACAGCACACGCAAGCCACAAATTCTATCAACAACCCCTCAACCTGCTGCAAGTCATCCGCTTTCATATCGTTCTACTGCTTTACGCACACACATCATTGCATGGTTATTGTCTATCCCATACTCCACATATTTCATAGCCCATAAGAAAGACAACTGCAAAGCGCTAGCAAAACAAAGCAAAGTGTAACCCGACAAACGCCGGGTTATAAAATATCTGGCTGGCTAGAACAAATTAGTTTTCTTTCCTTGTTTTCCCTTTATCGTTCACCGTGTTTGACTCCTCTCTGTTTAACACACGCTTTCTTATGCAAAAAAATAACCCGATGTTCAACGACTTATTGGTGAATTTTGTCTTTTCTTTTAGATTATTTCTGTTGGAAAAAATTAGTTATGAAGCAGATTGCGATGCGTAACTTAAAGAAAATTTTGAGTGTAATTATTGATGTGCAATAAAAAAGAAATTTAAAACAGTGAAAAGTGTGAAAAGTTTAAATTGTGGTATTTTTAGTAGAATTCAGATAATTTCAAATAGCTAATTATTAAGAGATAATGGCATTATTAACTGTAAATTGTTGTTTGGTAGATTTGCTTTTGGAGGAAGAAAATGCTTTTTGTAAGTTGAATTTTCTTAAAAAAAAAGTTAAAGAGGTAGGGCGCTCTACTCCTTCTATGAAAATAGATTATAAGCGCAAGGATGGTTTTGTTTCGCATTTTAATGCATCCATGTACCAAAAATATACTTGGTTGACTGGCAGTTGTAAGCTTAACAAAATGTTTTGCTTTCCTTGTCTTCTTTTTTCAAATTCCCCTAGTGTTTGGAGCCGTACTGGCTACGCTGACATAAACAATTTAGTTAATTCCGCAAATAAACATGTCAAAACGGAAAAACATATTCGAAGCTGTTTATCTTCGCACGAATTCGGCACTAATCGCATTGAAACCTCCTTAGGTAATTCCTTTGAAGCTCACAACAAAAAAGTTGATAGAAACCGTAAGTTAATGGAACGTTTTATAGATACAGTAGTTCTTTTAGGCAAACAGGAACAAGCATTTCGGGGTCACAACGAAAAGCAAGATTCTATTAATCGTGGTAATTATGTTGAAACAATTTTATACTTATCTAAGTATGACACATTAATAGACTCCCATTTAGAACAGTGTTCAAGTGCACATCGAGTTTTCTCGGGTCTTTCAAATGACATACAAAACGATTTGATACATAGTATCGCTGCAGTGATTAAAGATGAAATTAAAGTTGAAATAAGTGAAACGCGATTTGTGTCCATTATGATCGATGAAACACCAGACGTGAGCCATAGGGAACAACTAAGTGCCGTATTGCGATACTTATCGGAGGAAGGAATAGAGGAAAGGTTTCTTGGTTTTTTTGACGTGAGTGAGAGTCGAAATGCAGAAGAGCTCTCAAAACACATTTTTAATATACTTGATGTATACGGTTGCAAGGAAAAGTTAACAGGGCAATCTTACGATGGTGCCGCGGTTATGTCCGGGGAAGTAGGTGGAGTTAAAAAAAAGGTCCTCGATGCATGTCCAATGGCTAATTTTATTCCTTGCTACGCACATGTTTTAAATTTGGTGTTATCCCGATCACTTGAAAATATACCTGAGTTAAAAGTTTTTTTTGGCAATATAAATACTGTAGTGCGCTTTTTCAATAAATCAACTAAACGTTCAAATCTTTTGAAACAAAAAGCAAACCGATGCATGCCGGGAGTATCAGAAACTCGCTGGCATTACCATTCACGAATAATTAACGTTATTTGTAACTGTAGATTAGATATAATTGAAACTTTTAACCAAATATTAGGCAATCCAAAAGAATGGGATAATGACGCACTTTCAATGGCCGAAAGTTTATTGCTTAAATTAGAAGGGAAAGAGTTTTGTTTTATATTGAACACGCTTTCCGAGATTTTTGCTAAAACCGATGTATTGTTTAATTTAATACAAAATAAACAAACGGATGTTGAAGTTGCTAAGCGAGAAATCGAGTGTTTTGAGTCTTGGCTTTGTACTGACTTTCTAAACAAATTTGATTCCATTTTTGAAAGCATAAACGATTGTGCTGAACCTCCACGAAAACGCAGATTACTCGATATTGATTTAAAAACTCACTATAAGCGCCTTCTTGTAGAAATAAAGGACAATATTATATCCCAACTTCAGACAAGATATAAATCTTTCACGAATTTAATTTTTTTGGATCTACTTAATAAATCAAAATACAGTAATTTTGCACTATCAAGCCCAGATGATAAAATATCTTCTCTGATTAATTTTTTTCCTGGAATTTTCGATTTCACAGCTTTGAAAAATGAACTAAAAGTTCTCTATACTACATCTTCACTTCAACAACTTGACGTTCTAGCACTTTATAACCATTTGAGAAGCGAAATATTGCGTGAAACATTTTCCCAAATTTTAAAATTAACTGCACTATTTTTAACACTACCGCTTACTGTTGCCTCCGTGGAGAGATCTTTTTCCACTCTGAAAAGAATTCATGCATATTTAAGAAATTCTCAAGGAGAAAACAGGATCTCTGATTTAGCACTTTTATCAATAGAAAAGCGACTCCTTTTAAAAATGAAAAGTAGACCTAACTTTTATGAAAAAGTTCTTGCAGAATATGTTAAAAAAGATCGGAGAATAGACTTAGAGTACAAATAAAAAAATCAGTTTAGCAAAACTTTTCACAATTTTTTCAAACTTTTGCTGTTTTTAAATTCCTACTTATCATTAATATTTCCTATTTTTAACTTTTTTTGTATATATTATATGTGGATTTTTTTATTATTGTATTTATTTATTTATTTAATTTAACAAAAAGTAATTTGTGAAGTTCCTTTTTTTACCATCAATTTTCTTAAAGGTATTGCATTTGCATCTGCCAAAAAAGGTTTCTTTCGAAGCCACTTTTATTATACTTCAGGTTCATTGTAAATTTTGGCTTTAATGACTTGAAGTATACGAAATTGGCTTGAATTGCTTTACTTATATGCGATTTGCAATACACAATATAATTTCAGAAAGCGTTTGCAGGTGCATATTTTTGCCGACTTACCATATAACATTTTCCACGCCACGCCACTGGAATTTATAAAATACCGAGGCTAATTGGAGAGGAATATTGGTTGAGGTCGAGGTTCACTGAAATATTTAGCACCACTTTAAAAAGAAAGTATATCGTTGTGTTCTTATGGCCCACTTTAGGATCTAGTCAGAGGAGTAAAACCGCGTTACTATATACATACAGGTCCGCTTTTGTGTATAGAATTGAAAAAATATACCGAGGCTAATTGGAGAGGAATATTGGTTGATGTCGAGGTTCACTGAAATATTTAGCACCACTTTAATAATAAAGTATATCGTTGTTTTCTTAAGGCCCACTTTAGGATCTAGACAGAGGGGTAAAACCGCGTTACTATATACACACAGGTCCGCTTTTGTGTATAGAATTGAAAGAAATTCAATTACAATTCAAGCTTGCAAAGATTGTTTTAATAATTATTTCCCCAAGCTGGGTTTCTTTTGCAATACCGTGGAAACCCATTTGCGTAGGCCAAAGAGAATGTTTAATCATGAGAGAACCACCAAAGTGGAAACATTTTTTTTCCTTGGCTTGCACCGGAAACCTCTTACTGCAGTCTTCTGTATTTACCTTAAACACAATTTCTTCTCTCTGGAATTTACACGGCATTCTTAAACTCCTGAAACATTTTTTTCATTGTTCTCAAGAACAAACTGTCTCTGCATCTTTTCGTTTTATATACTAGCATATTATGTTCTCACAGTCTTAAGTCTTCTGACTTCAACGACCAGAATGTAATGTAAACCCTGTATTCATGGAGTAATACTCCTCATACTTAAGAAGTCAGTTCCTTCCTAACACGCACTGATGTGCATTTTAATCAGCGAATTTCCTTTCAATGGATCGTAAAAATAATCTTTCAAGGACTTTCCTCGAAATCAATTTCAAGAAAGTCAAACTAAATGAAAATGTCTCACGTAGGCGTGTAAATTCATAGGATAACCACGATGACTTAGAGCAATAAAAGAAGAATTTAGAATCCTGAAGGACATGAGTACACATGCCAAGTATAATAAAGTGTATCGCACCTTGTCAACTCTTGAAAAATGTTTGACGAAAGCAATGCCCTTATGCAAATATTCTCTACTGCCATTGTAATGTGGTTCTATGGAGACCATATGTGTATGAAGTACGTTGAGTCCACGTATCATGGTATTGGGCGAAGGAGGGCCGGCCATATGTACTATGAAGAGAGAAATTGCCGGAAGACTACAAGTAGTATGTATCACGAGGTCGTTCTCGGTGTATAGCTCGGTTTATTATATCTACTCCCGGAAGGGAGGGATCAATGGCAGTTGAAGGAATAAAACGTATGTGTATCGTATATCCTTCAAGGCCTTATAAGGATGCATTACGATATTGGATGGTTACGCGTTTACTATTTCCCAAGAGGGTATCTGGTACATTGAGTAGATACGAGTATGTTAACATTTACATTTACGTAGCAAAGAAATGAGTGTTGATTTTGGTAGGGTGATACTAATTCAAGGAGTGCGCACACAAGGTCGATTTTTCGGATTCACTATATTGGAAAACTGCACTCGAACGTGGAATCCTCTGTGTGGTTTTCAATTAGCATCGATTCATGTTTTATGCAGTTTTGCACGATGTTGCTTTTTATACGCTATCCCATAGGGGTTTTTTTAGTTTGTTACATAAAGAAATAATTTCGATAGATATACCTCAAAGTATATGGATCGATTCAGAATTGCTAGCGCGATCTAGCCATGTCTGTGTGTCACCGATTTTTTGGCCTTAAATTTTGAGCTAAAAAGTTAAAATTTGGAATATAGACTCTATGGCCGAAGAAGCAGAACAAGTGTAAATATTTTTGAAATATTTTTGAACAATATGTTGTGACAACGTCATAAATTGTTTTTTTTTTTTTTTTTTGAAACGCCCCAAAAAGTGGGCCTGAGTTAAAATGATCTATAGACGATTATTCTCGAAATATTTTCATCAGACTTTTTTTTTAAATCGTACAAAGAGTCTATATACCAAATTTCATCACTCCAGCCCAAAGTTCAAGGCCCAAAAATCGGAGACATACGGACGGGCGGATGGATGGACAGACAGACATGGCTAGATCGACTCCGCTTCTTTAAGGTTCTCTATGTTACAAAACTAATGTCAAAACTAGGGGTATGTGGGATAGGGTATAAAAAGGTAAACGGCTGGGGCGTCCATACTTGCTCCTTAATGTGGGAAAATAAGAACGTCATGTTACATAAAGCAGCCTTCATCCTTCCCATCCTGAGCACGCAGTAAAAGAGCCCAGCTCCCTGACATCCGCAACCGATTGATTCTAGAACATGATATTCTGTCTTAATCTAGAACCTGAGGGTTTTCCCAGACGTCATAGGAAGACGGTGAATCAACGGTGGACTTACCTATTAGCAGGTATAATCCTATTAGTTTCGCCAAGCTGATGTACAATCGGTTTTAAAGGGGCAATCTTAGTCGTATTTCTACTAAAGTGTCATTTGAGGTAGATGAACTTCTCAACTACCTTATAACATTGACAGTAAATTTAATACATGGCCGACAATGCTTTGTTTGTTGATGAGACATACTTTGACTTGTATTCATAAACTGCAAGAGCAATGCATTTCGCTTGTTCATTAACTGGAATGAGTTGTGAAGGATGAAGCAAATAGTGCCTTGCGTGTTTTGACCTGCCACACACAGGATATTGAAAAAATCGACTATCCTTGCCGAAACCCTGTTAAAAAATCGATATAAGCTGCTTAAAAATTTAAAAAAGTTTTAGATGCGATGGTATTTTCAGAAATATTGATCATGCAGATACTTTGAAGCATGGGATATTTTTAAGTTTTTATGATCTTTGCACTCTTGATGAAAGGTGTATTTTTTAGGATATAGTCATAGTACGATCAGTCAATCTGTCTCACTATTAAACCATCTTAGTTGATCATGAACGAATGAAAAAGATGCTGCTGTAACCGGTATAAGTGGAAGTACCTCGAAGAACATCGAGTGACCTAGGTGATCCGTCGAGCAGCTACATTTTCAAAAAGAAAGCCAGGCTTCAATGGTTTGTTCACGCATTTTCCCAAATCGACTTTCGAGACGAGCCGTGAGTGATGTATTATCGGGTAAACATCTTTGGGGCATACCAAAGTACAGATGGATAGACTTTATTCATGACCTTTACAATGTCCTCTAAATATATCTCTTGTTGTTTTGGAGTCGATGGCGGAGGATGGAAGGATAGAGGACATCCTCTGGCGCCCTACTCCTGAGACTATTTTAATGGATGGATGGATGAAAAAAAAAAAACACTGTGTGTTTTGTTTGTCTATTTAATGTTTGTTAACATAGTGTCAGTCTCGCTAAAAAAAACAATGAAAAGGCGATAGTCTTCATGTTTATTCGTATCGACACAAAGGCGTTATCAGGCCCGCCTTAAAACTAAAATTAGACATAGTTGCTTTTCAATCCTGCTGCTCTACGTGCTTGTAGTTTTTAATATCGACGAGCGCTCTTCGAATATTAAATGCAACTCTTCATGAATATCGAAAATCCGTAAACCAAACATAACCGGCTGGCAATCAACACAAGTTCAACCACTCTAAGTATTTTTCATTACCAAGCAATAAGAGCCTGTCCAATTTCACTTTTGCCATAAATCCATTCGTATAAATAATTTGTATCTTACGAATTTACACGTATGGCAATGGCAAATGCAATCATCTAAGAATAATAATTTCTTTTGCATTTGCATGACTGCTCACGCTTGTAATCGTTTACGAAAATGCATTGCGCGCGCCGTCCCAATTAAGAAAAAGTAAACGGTGAAAAATAGTCACAATGGGGTATGTTTCTACTCCGAGACACGCCTACACGCAATAAAGTTTACACAGGGTGACTACATTGAACGCAGACTTGCATTCTTCTTACGAACAATGAACTCTTCTCCCTTTGACTATCATCAACATCTTAATATGATAGGCGACTTTCGTTTGGTTTCCATGTCTAGCTAACTGGAAGGGGATAGATAAACTATCTACGCTTGATCGCCTGATCATTTTCGATTGATCACGAAACAGAAAGTAATCAATTTCGTACTGTATTGTAGCTGTAAGTCGGACACGAGGACTACGACCACCATCACTTTGAATGCCGCAAGCTCCCCCTTGACTTGGTTCGTAAAAAGTGAAAATTTTCAACTGATAGACACGCGCGCCGTTAAAGGTTTTAGATAAACAGATACAATAGTATTCGCTGATGACTCATGCGGACATACTCGTATAAAGCCACTTCTCCGTATGGTACCTACTCGTGTGTTGCGTAATTAGTCGCTTGAATTTTGTGTGATTATACCTGTCGGCATCGGAGTGTGCAGAGCGTAGACACTCACTTGTTTAAAGTGAACTCAATCGTTAAATTATGTTTTTTTTTTTGCGGATGTGCGGTTGGTTCAAGGCCAAAAACAGTAGCTTTTCGAGGAGAAAATGAACTATTTTTGGAGTTGCGCCTTTAGATTAAACTGACATATAGGTATTTAGTAAGTTTTAAGATTGACGATCTATGATTTGCATCTACCTGTACCTTTTGCGTGAATTGTTCAAAAATGTTTCCAATTGTCACCAAATTTATTTTAGCATGTCCCCATTATCGATAAATCGAAGTTGAGTAGCAATTGACGATAAATAGTTGGATATTTTCAAAAAGGTAATAACCGAATTTTTAGCGTGTCCCCATTTTCGACAAGTCGAATTTGAGTAGCAATTAATGATCAATAGTTGGATCTTTTCAAAAAGGTAATAATCACTATCCAAAAGTTAGCTGGCGGTTGAGTGGCGCCAGTGGTTACTTCATGAACTCTGAAGATTTCGAATTATGGGAACCGTTCTTTGATCTTCCAGTCGTATTAAAATATATCTAATACGCAGCAGATGAAGATGATGAAGACCATACTTAACAAACAAAAATTAACACGTTTATGGAATTTGCGGACTCTTACCAGGGAACGAATAGATCTGCTGCTGGAAATGCCCTAAGCTGATATAAATCAAAATTTATTACATATTCAGACAACGATTGAATCGATTAAAGGAGGATGGAAAACTGTAAAATTTTCAATAAAGGAATTTTATTAATAGTCAAATCATAACATAGTTAAGTTTAACATGCATCACAATTTTTAATATTTGCGCAAAAGGCTCGTAAGGACGTAGGGCCTTGCCATTACTCACAACCATTCATGGGAACGTGAGTACCACTTGCACGATGGCGGGATCTCCTATTTTATGCCAAATCCAAACGCCTGAGTTAAGATAGCTTTTGTATAATACTACTCGGATATTCTTTTCCTTCGAGTGCAGGTGAAAATCTTTCTAGACACTATGAGTGATCAGATTCTTAATAACCTCCCTTCGATATAACTTGTTAGTTACAGCAACTTAGATAAAAATTAGCAAGCAATTTTTCTCTTACAAATTTGGCAATAAATTACTATCATCCAAAATGTGTAGGTCTATATTGTTAATATGTCCAATTAGTCGATTTATATGCTTTAGCGCGAAACATTTAGTTTCATCCTCTATTGTAAAAAATGTTGTTTCTAGAATACCACAGTGTTGGACAATTCCTCTAAGCATTTGATTTGGAAAAGTTTGTAAGATATTGCCATTTGTTTTCTTTATAAAGGGTGTTTTTTAAAGGTATATAACTTTAAGTTGGCAACACCTTTTATTTTATTTTAACTGGCGGCCATTTTGTCAGCTGTCAAGTTTGGTTTGGCTATTTAATTTTCAACATGAATAGACTGACGTATGAACAACGCTTCCAAATTGTGCAAATTTATTTTTAAATAAGTATCGCGCAGTATATCCATTTTACGGTCAACATAATCAGAGCAATTAATGCAATTAAGTATGGAGCGTTTTCGCACCACGTTTACTCTATACGATAATACGTATACATTGCTGCTGTAGAGCGTAGCGTAGAGGAAGACCCGAATCAATATATCCGCCATCGTGCACAGAAATTGTATATGTGTCCACCCACTTTATAGAAAGATCTTGGTTTGCGTGCCTACAAAATCCAACTCGTGCAAGAATTGAAGCCACAGGATCACCTAGCAAAGGAAGATTCGGTGAATGTGCCCAAAACAAGATTGCCGGTAATCCCAATTTTCATAAGCGGATTTTGTTTAGCGATGAAGCTCACTTTTGGTTGAATGGATACAACAATAAACAAAACTGCCATTTGGGGTGATGATAATCCTCAAGTGTATGTTGAGACACCGTTACTTCAACAAAAACTGACTGTTTGATGTGCTTTATGGGTTGGTGGAATAATTGGTCTGTACTTCTTTAAAAACGATGCTGGCCAGTCAATGGTGACCGCTATAGAGCAATGATTACTGACTTTTTCGTTCATCAATTGAACAACCATGAAGTGCAGGAGCTGTGGTTTCAACAAGACGGCGCAACATGCCACACTGCTCGTGCTACAATTGATTTGTTGAAGAAAACATTCGGTGAGTGTATAATTTCGCGTTTTGGTCCTGTGAATTGACCTCCAAGATCGTGCGATTTAACCCCGCTTGACTATTTTCTGTGGGGATATGGGATATATGGGTGTCGGTAGTCTACGACGATAAGATCGAAACGATTGGCCACTTGGATAACAACACAATCACAAATGTTGCAAAAAGTCATCAAAAATTGGACCTCCAGATTAGACTACGTGCCGTGGCGGTCATATGCCAGAAATCATACTTAAATTATAATACCAGAAGATTATCTGTCGAATAAAGTAATTTAATACCTTAGTCCAACACCGGCTTTAGGACTTGCTTATATGAAAGCAATTTGTTTTTGGTACTGACCTGGGAATGTTTTTCTATATTTGATCGCGAGTTCCATTTAAGTTTTGAGTCGAGTGTCATTCCCAGGTATGGGAATATGCAAAATGTAATCGGGTCAAGTTTAGAAAAATTGTCAAGTCTCTAGTTTTCTGAAAGGTAGACTTTATGAACTGATTCCGTTTAGAGGGCGGTTCGTCAATTCATTCACTTTATTCAGTGTTCGCGTTTCGCGTTTTGCCATTTTGCAATCGTTTCTTGGATTGCGAGAGGAGGACCAGTGAAATGACATTTTAAGTGTTAATACGGTTTGGAGTCGAACCTAGACCTTCTGCGCGGCAGTTCATCGCGCCAAAACAAAGGCGGCTAAATTACGTCACTTTAGCACTTTGTAGCACGTATGTAGCGATGCACCCGGAACACACGCGCATAGACACGTTTGAAACATGACAAGAGTCGATAGATTAAAGGTCCTTCTTTAATAGAAATTATAAATGATAGAACAACATGTTTTGGCGAAACATAAATCAGTAAAGATAACAATTATTTATACATTATTTTGTTTGTGTCATGGCTATAATGAAGCTAGCCAATTCAGAAATAGAGGCATCGTGCAGCTCTAACATAACAACCTGTGTAAATTCACCGATTTTCGGTCGAAAAACTAGGCCCATTTTCTGAACTGCTATATACAAACAAAATTTACTTATGTATATTGGAATCATGGAAACTCCCAAAGTTAATATCCAAAAAGCATACTAAAACGTTTGCAAAAAAATTGAAAATGCGGTCAAAAGGGTTCAAAGCATAATGCTTGCTTTAATCAAAACATGCACGGTGTGACGACCCGAAAAGTCCTTCTTGATTGAATCTTAGCCTCCATTGGTCATCAGCGCAAACGGGACGGAATATTTTCCCAAAAACATGTTTTCTCAAAACGACCTACGATTTCCTTATCCGCTTTCATGCTTCAGCGCTGTAGTGCAGGAATGGGCTGATCAGGGTCTCGTATAGGATCTCCTCAGTACTTCGAGTCAGTGTTTTACTACTAAAATGGCTTCTTAACCCGAAGAAACAGCGGTTGGCAAGATCAATTCTTAACTTCTGACGAGATGTTGTTTTCAGAGATAATAGCGAAGCCGTATTAGATACGAGTCCTGTTTTTTTTTTTCAAAATTATATATGTATCGATTGTATGTGTTCTTTTGAGTTGACAGCATACATTTGGTTCCTCATTTACAGCTTAGCTGCCGCTACCTTGTCTATACTAGTAAACGTATCTATGTCATCACGCTGACTCCAATGATGTCAGTATGGTCGGCGTATGCAAATAGTTGCACCGATTTATGAAAGATGTATCTCTGGTATTGGAATCCTTTTAATCCTCTTAAGAATGACATTAAAGAAGTCACATGACGCTTTGCCTTAATCTTTTTTTTTTAAACACTATCAGATCTGTGTCGAAGCGAGCTAAATACAAGCAGCATCTACGAGCAGAGATTTGCCACAGCATATAATATACATCCACAGGCTCATGATTTAGTGCATTTGTTAGTGGGACCTAACGAGACATAGAAGTTATTAAGTTTGTCATCACTAACAAAATCAGTAAACGATGAAATTACAATTTAGCTATATACGATTTTACATGCACTTATTACGACTCTAGCATACAATTTCGCAGAGTATTTTTTAAACTACATTTTCTAATATGTAGTTCAACTACATCGTTACTCATACGACTAATGGCCTCATGCATATCATAGTTCTGTTTATGATTAGGTATATGTAATATATTTAATCTAGGCAGGTTGTAGGAACCTCCCCGGGTATTAAAATCAATGGTACTTAAAATATCAGGAGCATCAATTTGTCCTGATAATAATTGGTGTAAGAAAACCATGTCATTGTTAAGTCTCCGTTGAGACAAAGGCAATAGTTGCAGCAGTTTAATTCGACACCTATACGGAGGCAAATTGTGTAGATCATCCCATGGAAGTCCTCTCAAAGCAAATCTTATGAACTTACGTTGGACTGATTTAATTCCATTCGAATGAACTACATAGAAGGGTGTCCAAACTTGTTTCTTTTGGTTTCGAACGTTTCGGTGAGGTCATTTTTTATCTTGATGGAGCAGCGAGAAATCTTCATCTTCACGCTTCACAGACGGACGGGTATACCAAAACTAGACATGGCTCTGTGTAGTTCGTCTCTATATGTGCTGTCGTATGCGATTTTGAAATCGATTGTGGGTATCGATTTGGATTTCTTGGGTTTTTTTTTCAGGATCTGCCGAAGTGTCAAAATTTGATCAGTTGTGGACTTTCCTTGACTAAAATCACACCGATAAGGACCTATCAGGTTGTTGGTTAACGGTTTCACGAGTCCACATAGACTAAAATTTGTAAGAATTATATCAATTGGTCTATTCCAAAATGGAAATCAGAATTATTTTCGGATGAATTGAATATGACTGGAACAGATAGATTAAAATGTGGACGAAGGCCAAAAGGAAAAAGACTGGATCACTTTGAAACATGAGGGAGGAAATGTTATGGTCTGGGTATGTTTTTTTTTTCAATCTTTTAATTTATAAAGACATTCTTCAAAATGTAATGTTGCCGTATGCGAAAGAAGAAATGCTATTAAGATGGATTGTCCAGGAATATAACGAACACAAGTCCAAAGTGCTCCTAGAGTGGGTTTCTTTAAATGGAATTAGAGTTTTTAATTGGGCAGCGCAATCTAATTATCTTAATCCCATAGAAAATTTATGGAAAATTGTTGATCGCAGATTTTAAAAAGGTCACTGCGAAACAATCCTCGCACGATCCTCGAAAAAGAGTTCCCTCAGACACTTACAACTTTGATTGAATCAATCCATCCAAGGTGTGCAGCTGCAACCAAAAGCAATTATTTCACAATTAAGTGCGGTAGTTTTATCACAATAAAGTGCGGTAGTTTTATCGCAATGTTTTGAAAACCTTTTTTTAATATATTTATAAACTGTCTTGATTACGTCAATAAACTCGGAATCCACTTGGAATCCAACATAACTCGTCTTAGTTATGGAATACCGGCCGATATGCTTGAAAGAGTGGTCAAAAATTTGACACCATAGAATGGACCATTTAAGAGTTAATCTTGGGCAACATTTGAAAGAAATTATTTGTAAACATTAAATAGCATGAACCTAACATACACCTCAAATAAGGATTTTTCTCTATACAATGAGTTTTTGTGATTTATTTTATAAAAAAGTCAAAAGTCAAAGTAGCAGCAACCTGATCAAATTGTTTCAGTGAAAACATCATAGTGTATAGCCATTACCTTTCATGAAATTGGTGTACTTCTTTTGAAAGTTCGCTACATAACATTGCTGTCGAGTCTTTAAGTCCGGTTGATGTGATTTTGTGGCCTGAATTACAAAAAAAAAAAATTTTGTCGACATTTCACACATTTTTTACATTGGCTCCTGTGCAGGAAAAAATAATTACCAATGCTTCAACCGATTATTCTTAAATAATATAACAGAAATAGCAGATATGAGACCATAAAAAAGTTTTAGTCTAATTTGAAGATACATGTATAAAAGAAAAACATTACGAGGGCTCTCAAACCAACAACCAACACACCAGAGAATATTGAAATAGTCAATAGTTAGTAGCACCCTTTGGATATAAATACTCTTCACGATGACATTTAAAATCTATATAAACCTTGCTCATCCGGTTAATGTCAAGGTCAAAACTTTCAACGCTCCTTTCCATGAAAAGTGCCACTTGACATTATTTGTATCCTTTCACAACAAGGCACTGTAACATTGCAAACGCATACTTCAGGCTGTTTATTCATCATTTAAATGCAAATAAATTTATTGTAGAATTCATCTTAGATAGTGTCATCATACTTAACAACACCCCCTTATGTTGAATACCTCCTTAAAACCAAAGTACAAGTGCCTTGCACAAACAAACAAAAAACAATTATCGCAAAAGATAGAATTCACTCGTGCACTTCGGCTTCCTTCAAGGAAGTCATTAGACTACAAAACTATTAACTCCTCTTACGGTCTGTGTTGAAAGATGTTCTGTATGTATATGTGCGTTCAGATTAAAAACAATTATCCAACACAAATGTCAAGAAAAATCGATTTTCTCCCCAGAGAAGATGGAATGACAAAAGAAAAAAAAGCATTCCACATGAAATAACGTGAAACCATAGAACAACCAACAGTAGCTGCAATTGCAAAGCAGAAACACCATACATTGCGATGCGGGAAGGAAGACAGTTCCGTGTTGTCTTGGGTATGTAAATGCAATACATGCAGCCATACATCCTAGCGCTGGCTTTCCTCGCCTTGTTGACTACTACTAAGTGATGACAAACACAAACGCGATAATAATGTCGTTTTGTTGTGCCACTCAGACCCAAGGGTGGAGAAAGACTCCAAGAATTGAATTACACTAGCCCGTGTCAGGTACGGTACAGCTGCAGATTCTAATTTTAAGTCCTGTCATTAGGTTAAAGTTGCTTTTTTGTCCCCTCAATGTTACATACCAGAGCACTGACACAAACAAACTCGACTAATGGATCTCATAAATAATCCTCAGTGTGAACTGTTTATGAATGTTTTGACCATAAAACCTGTCAACCAACTAAGGGCTGTTGGAGGTAGTTGGAGAAAAGGGATTTTCTGGTTGCCCCCGATGGTATGATGAATGAAGAATGTGCAAGGTTTTATGTGGCAAAATGCCGTCGTTGCACAGATAGTTAATACCAGAGTGCGTCGCTTTACTGGGGCATGCTGGCTTTGTTTTATCCCAACAAAAATGGTCGACTTATAGCAAGGACATTTTTTTTGTTTACGATATTATGGGACCCGGGTGCATCGTTTGCAAGGGCTCTTTTGTGACATAAATTTTATGACAAATGGGCTGTGATTTTTAGAGGGTGTAAACAAATATTTTTACTATGTGAACACAGACGGGGCCAGCCACCTATTTAGGGCGTTAAAAGTACATGTAACCGTGTTTATAGTGTAGGTTTCGGTTAAAAGAAAATTAAAAGGTTGTAAAACAGTTTAAGGTTTAAGTATAATTAAGCTGTATTAACATCTCACATCTCTTCAAAATATGTCAGAGCAGTTTAACATTCACCTATGCTGGGTGGCTGGGCATTGTGACAATCCAGAGAACTGAAAGGCTAATGAACTCTCCCGACCAGTCACCATATTTGTCATCACTGGGCACCGGACACTAATAGGTAGGCACGTAGAAAGGCTAGGCCTTCATTCCAACGACTTCTGCATAAGCTGTATGAAGTATGAACGAAGATGAAGATGAAACAACATTCATCTTCTTTGTAACTGGTAGTGTCATTTTTTTTAGTGGATTATGCGGTGCCCTGCGTTAACCCCCGCGGGGCTAAATTTCCAAAAAGGAAATAGACCCTACGGCCCTACGGGACTTATTTCTATTTCAAAAAATCCTCCAAAAAAAGGAAATAGATCCTGCGGGGCTGCATTTTTGTGGAGCGGTTTATTTCCATTTCGAAAAGGAAGGGGCTGTTTCCTTTCTTTAGGAATTTAGCCCCGCAGGGTTATTGCACTGTACCAGATAAGATATGCACTATTATAAAATATAGTTTTATATATGCAATTTAATTAAAATTAAAAATTATTTAAAAGAGAAAATAAAATGTGATATCCAAATTGTCTTTCCGTAAACACTTTACCGGTAGATTTCCTAGGCTTATCTACATCGAGAAATTGAAAGGCCAACCTTTCTTCGACAACCCTTGGGATTTTTAGCGATAAACTCATCAAAGATTTAATCGTCTTCTTTAATGATTATGTTTACTTATTTTTATGGACCCTAGTTCAAAATGTTTGGACGGATTATCATACTCCATAGATGCTATGGCATGTGTTATAAAATCGTTTTTATTGGAAACGCTTCACAAAAAAAAAATGGTAGTCTGCAAGTAGTATCTATTTGAATATTTTACCTCAATACCAAATAACTGAATTTTCCCTATGGTTGGGCTTGGTCAAGAGTTAGGTTTGGTTAGAAATGGTGTTTTTATGCAGTGCGCATATTTTTACCCAAAAGCCATAAAGGCCAATTGTGAATATCCGAAAGGGATCATGTGAATAAAAGAGCCACTTGGATATGTTGATAAATTTTTTAAGGTCTATGATAAAAGAGGTATCTCTACCAAGTCGCCCCAGCTATCAATGAACCTTCGTAGAGTGTAAGCAAAGCGCAGAAATTTGAAAAATGTTGGGTGAAGTAGAGACTTAGATACTTAAGTGGTGTCCCAACCTACTTCGGGGGATTTCGAGGGATCGGTGTTGGTATCCACCGAACTTTTTTTTTATTTCTTCGAATTATGGTTTTATGAGATTTTGGCTCGGATTAAGTGCGCATTTTGTAATGATTTGTAAGTTAATTTTCTCCTAGACCTAGTTTCAGTGTACACTTATTTGTATACGTTATACCTTGAGTTATTCATGCATGCCAGCTATCCAACTACAATAATTTTTTTCCATACAAAGTGTACACATGAGTTTACACAATAATGAATTCCCTTTATTTTCGAAAGTTTTAAATATAAAATTCATGACATTTAGCATTATTTTGATATAATATTATTCGTTTTATTTCTTGTTCTTGTCATGGAAAGTGCACACGTTAGTTTTATCACAGACACCTAAACTTTCATTGTTTTCCTGACTACAAGTGAAAGTCAGAAAAAAAAACTATTTGTCTACAAATGGCTGTTACTTTTTAAACTCGTTCCCAAATCTTAAAGACCATCGCTTCAGAGTTCAATTACATCGTTCATCCATCTTCACACCTTCTTTCGATGCAATCATCTCGGTGACATGACATTCCATTAACTGAAAAAGCAATTTGTTGACCGGCTTCTTCTTCTTTTTGCATTGTCTTCCTTCGGCAGTGTCTCGGTAAAATGAAAAGACAAAATGTAATTTTCAACGAAGAATGGTGGAAATCAGAGGACTCAGACCGGCTCATGGGACGCACACCCATTGCATAGTAGCAACTCACAGTATATTTTTAGAGAAGTACTTTCAAAGGTGCCCATTCCCACACGTAAACTATTCGAAGAACGGCGTAGATTTATTCCCATTGTGGAAGTCCACCTCCTCCTCTGTCATACATGTCTTCTCTACTACAACTGCATACACAATATAGACAAGGAATGTGGTTGGTGTAACGAGCAAACAACACTCGAAGGAATTTCTTGAATTTATGATTTGCTAAGCTCGCCGGAGATTGAAGAAAAGTGGTAGCCACGGTTTCGCTCATTGCAATGGAGCAGAATATTCGCTTATGTGAGAGGAGACTGTGAACGGGCTGGGAAAATGGTTACAGTGCTATGAATTTGGGAAAATCATGCCATAAAGATGGCTGCTTCCGTACACAGTGAGTGAGTGACTTTCATAGGTATTGTCTGAATGTGAATGGAAGTTTTCATTTAAGACAAAAATTGAACAACCTTGAAAAGGTTGGAAAAAAAAACACGCAAAAACCCAGATAGGCTTACTGGTCCTTTATACCGGCGGGCAACTTAGCCTAAAACCTTCTGCCCTTCCTTCTAATCGAAGGACCTGCAAACCTTCAAGCTCGCAGTATCTTCTAAGAGCTTTTTAGCCTCACCCACGGTCCCTATAAACTCTTCGGAGCAAAGCGGCGTTGTAATTGACCGTAGCGATATCGACAGTTAAATAAGACAATAATCTTATCCCTGACCACCATTTTGGGTTCAGAAGTAAGCATTCGACGATTGGTATACAGAAATACTGACGTGATTGACAAAACATTCGAAGAAAAATTAAATCCTCAAGTGTATTCCTGGACGTAAGCCTTTGATAAGGTGTGACACGATGGCTTAAAATGGAAATTACGAAAGTTCTTCCAAGACGCCTAAACGATATCCTAGCGGGTGTGGACTTATGTTGTATAAATTTGGGGTTGTCCCAAGAAAACAAATCTCAATTTTTTTTAAACCATTCAAAATAAAGTGTTTAGAAAAATTGTCCAAGCACCGTTGTCATATTTACGTGGAGAAGTGTAGGTACATTTAAAGCTAATCGTAGGGAACACATGTGTTAACAAGATTGTCCAACTCATTCCACAGTTGTCCAATTATCAACTGTGGAATAAGTAATGTGTACAGTGATAGTGCTCTTAATAATATCTGATTTTCTTCCATTAGCTCTAGTTATTATCTATCCCATAGGGGTATATGTATTAGTTTTGATACACAGTCAATAATTTAGCTAGATATACATACCTTAAAGTATATGGATCGACTCAGCATCGCTAGCTGAGCCATGTCTGTCATATTTAAACAGTTTTGAAATCCAAACACTGCCACTCCCTTTTTTGCCAAACTGTAGTGGAATTTTGAAAAAGTGTCTTAACAACATATTTAGAGATTTTTAATATCGATATTTCGTCTATATAGTTTTTGCCACGCCCAATTTTTGTGGGCGTTTTTAGTAAAAAAAAAAAAAAAAAAAAAAAAACGTTTTTCGGTACAAATTTAAAATATTTGAAAAAACGTTTGATGCAAAATCATTGGCTTGGATAATATGAACATTTCGTTCTGAGAGATCATTTTAACCCACGCCTACTTTTTAGGGGCGTTTTCTTACAAAAACCATTGGTTTACTCTGCCCCATAGCAAATGCAATGGAAAAACGTCGTTTTTTGTCGAACCATAAACGATTTTTATAAACTGTCTGAACAATATGTTGTGACAACGTCATTTTCTAATTTCATTCCCATAAAGTTTTAAACCACGCCCACTTTTTGGGGATATTAGTTTTTAAGATAGGATGGGATGGGATAGGATTGTAGCCTTCTCATGTTTTTTTTTGGTTTGAACATTTTGATGTATTCTATACTAGCAAAGAGTATAGAACTACATATAGTACGCATCACAGGACGCGGGCGGTAAGTGCGAAGAGAAAATTTTCTCGCTCGTTTGTGTCGACTTTACTCGTGTTTGATGCTATGGTACCAATATGAACACTGGGATATCAATATCAGTATTCAGTACCCCACATAGCAAATTTTCTTTGTATAAGATGCGCACTCTAGTTAGATTTATACTCTTTGATACTAGAAACCCGCCCCGACATAGCACAGTTACAATTTTAATGACGAAAAATTAAATTTCTGCAACTTAGACCTCGAATGCTCAGCTCCTGTAAGTGATAGAGCAATACACTATAGCATTCCAAGGGTAATGCAGATCATAACAGTGAAAACCACATCGAAATCCGTTCAGCAGTTCACGTTTTGGGATCTATATACTATATATAGATAGATATTATGTCGTTTAATATATGTACGTAGAATTGTTACATTTTTCAAAAAATAAATTCTAAGGTGTATTGTTTTTCAGGAAATCATAAACATGAACGTACGATTGTAAAATCGATGAATCATCACATTACAATAAACGTCACAATCGACAATCGGTAAATGCCTATCGCTAATTGACACTCGCAAATTTTTTCCACTGTTAGTCGACTCTGGGTTAATTCAGAGTTAACTCAGAAATGAAAAATCGGGCCGAAAGCATATAAAAAAAAACACATTTCCTAATCCAACTACACAAATTACATATTTCATATAAAAATGAATACTATCCGCCATTTTTGTTATTATTTGCACACATTTTCGATTTTATATTTCGTGAAAAACGCGATCGCATTTGTCATTGCACGCTCAGACGTTCAGATTATTTGAGAGTTCAATGACATTTCGTCGCATGCCAGCACATTCATTCAGAATTTCATTCATCCGCTTTTTGCGAATGCATTTCACAAAAAAAAGTAGCTTGGCCAAAAAAAAAAAAACACATCACATAGATACACGAAAGCTTTCACATGATAAAATTTGAAAAGAGAGGAAAACAAAAAAAAAACCTGTTGATCCGCTAAAAAAAATACATTTGCACAATGAAATTTTAATATATGTACATACTCGTGTATAATTAAGCCAAACACCTTTTTTCAGACCGACAGGTGGTTGGCATGGCGCCCAGCGTTAATTTTATTCAGTATTAAAGGCGTAAAGTAATTTTCAAAATGTACTCGTACGTTTTGAGATAATATGCACAATTGCACACCTCTTACGTATTTATTTACACTTCACACTCGCCAAAAGGAGGACACGCCTCATACGAGCCACATTTATCGACGGTAGTGTTTTATTTTACGGTGTGCAAGACCTTGACCTCAAGATGTTTCCATATGTATATACGAGAATACGTTTTTAAATTTCGTTACAACATTGGGCCATAAACAATTATCTACAGACACACATATTGTAGCAAGAATACGAAAGAACGATGATGAAGAGCATGAAATCAAAGTATCGAGTCAAGAGAATTGATGCAGAAATTCCACTTAAAGAGTCGACGTCCGCTGCGGATTGTTGAGTGGTTCTTATTTTTTTTTTCATTTAGTGATGAGAAAAAATAAATCATTAATTTTGATTGAGAGATACTTTATGCTTGAGGGTTGAAATGGATACAGCGCAAAGTGGTATTGATTACAGAATTGGGAACACGATTATCATATAATATGTGCTGTGCTTTTAAAGAATAATTCAACATTATCGGAAGGCTGGTTTTATTTTAAGTGTGATGAGCTTAAATGTTTGGGTGATGGAGATTATATTGTACTAAAAGCAAATTACTGACCAGACCATATGTAGGAATTACAATATGCTTGAAGAATGTGTCATTGGTCAAGTTCAACGAGATTTATTCTTCGCTAAGGCTAGTTCAGAGAAGGAAGCGACCAAAGATACATAAATGGAAATAACAGTTTTTTTAATGACAAATAAACCACCACAATCATAAACGCATTAGAAATAGGGAGTAACACAAAAACCATATTCATAAAGCGTATACAATCTTGAAAAGAGGCTATATACAAAAGAAAATCCAGGATGGTTTTCTCTCGACAAATCTGCACCCACTTGTTGACTAATCCATTCAAATAACACTCTTCGCTGTTCATGCTTCATTTCAAGACATTTAAAACAATGTTTGAGCAATATTTTCGTGTCGATTTCTGTGTGGTTTGGTAATATATATACAATGTTCTCCTCTGTGTTTAGGTCAGAAGACAGGGTAAATTGTTTGCATTTTTTTTATTAGTTCCGAACGGATACGGATAGGGCTGATTATCTCTCTTTTTAAAGACTACATTCCCTTATACATTGAACCCAGTTTATACGTTTGTATAGATCCGGTAACATTTTCCCAGGTGAGGTGATTTAAAGACTATTCTTCATTTTGATTTACGGAACTGTAGACTTGTTTTTTTTTTTTTAGCAGAATAGTATTTTATCGACTTCAAAAACGCAACACTGTTAACAAAGAGTTTATTGGGGATTTTGCAGGAGCAAATATTGGATAAGCAAAAATCGTATGCTATTCTACAAGCCTCCGCAATGCACTTTAAAACTAAATTACAAATAAAAACAATATCGGTGACAAAATTAAGCTTTGGAGGACTCTACGATCTCTAATTCCTCGAAGAGCGCTATCAGTATTCAGAAACTGTCACATTCAACGGTTTAAGAGTTGCTTTTAGAATGAATTTAGATTATTTCTCCTAAAAGATATCGCGATTACGGTTACAAATATGTGAATACCGAGATATTCCCCTTACAGAAAGTTTAACTTTCTGTAATTTAAGAGTTTCCTATAAAATAACTAAAGGTGGTTATTTTTTCGAAGGCATCTCGACTTTGCCGCCAAGACAAATAATCTTTAAAACTTATAGGCAAGCTTTTTTCAAAAAACTATAGCACCAAAAAATGATCATCACTATCTATGCATGATTTTTAGGTTCCACAAGCCAAAAACGGTAGATATGCTGATATTATTTCTGAGTGGCCCCTTAAACTCAAGGAACAACAACACGCATTGCTGGAACTGTAAAGCGCAACGAGATCGAAAGAGAGAGCAGAAACATTTCTCGTCCAACCGCATGGGAGCGTCCTACCACACCAACACCTGATATACCACGGTCATCTGTTAAGAACGACAATACCACCAACAACGTGTACGCTTCAAGCGATGATTTGTTTACTATGGATGAATTAAACTCTCTTGTTATGGAGATGAAAACAAAACTAGGTTCCTATAAATCTAAATTAGATCAATTCAATGTTGCCGCACAATTAGCTACTAAGTTTCTGTATAACAATTTCAAGTAATGTGATAGACAACTATTTAAATATTGTAACATGGAATGCCAGAGGTATTAGAAATAAACATGTTGAATTCATTTGCTTCCTAAATCGTAAACAAGTCAAGCTCTAGTCACTGAAACATGATTAACATTTAATATTCAAATATCCACCTCAAATTTTAGATGCTAACGCGTTGATTGCAGGCTTAGAGATTAGGGTTGCATTAGAGCGAACTCATGGGGAAATATACTGTCCAACCTCTCAATTTTATTACCAATATCAGTGTTGTATCCTCCCAGTCCTACTTATGTCCCTGCCAGTTCTCGTGGAAGTCCGTCTGTCTTAGATCTATCTATAACTAACACATCTAGTCTTATTTCTCAACCCATATCTTTTAATGAGCTCAGCTCTGATCATAGTCCTGTTTTCTGTCGTCTTCTTTCTTCGGGAATAAAAAAAAAGTGCAATATTTCCAAGACAATAAAAATGCTAACTGGAATACTTTCCGTAGTGTAATAAACATAAAACTATTGTAGTATTCATAAATACGAATCTTGAAAATATATCTAATAAACAAGATGTTGATGCTGTTGTCAAACAATTTTCAGATCACTTTTTAGATTCACTTAATGTTAGTGTCCCAAAAGTTGCTGACAAACGTTATCGTTTTAAAATGCCTGCTCATGTATTGGAGCTTATTAAAATAAGAAACATGCATAGACGTAATTAGCAAAAATACAGACAACCATTTTTCAGAGATCAAGTTACACAACTGAACAAGGAAATATCTTAATTTATTCAAAACCATCGAAGCAAGCTATGGAATAGTAAACTTAATCACTTAATAAATCCTCAAAACCCTTTTGGAATATAATGAGTCATTTAAAATAAAAAGAAACAAATTCCATGCCTTAAAAATAATATAACAACATTTTAAACAGACACTGATAAAGCCAATGTACTGGGTTTTAATTTTTCACAAAATTATGCTGTATCTCAACACCTAGGGGATGTAAATACAGATACTCTTGTAAACAACGCAGTTAAACTTTTCAATACCCATGATTCCGAAACACCATCCAATGTGTTTGTATCTGAATCAGATATGCTTTTTTTTATTAGAAATTTCAATATTAGAAAAACAGGTGGACTCGATAACATCAAAAACATTTATATAAAAAAACGACCAAGGATAGGTATAAAATATTCATGCTTAAAATTGCAATACTTCCCAGATGCGTGGAAAAAAGCGAAAGTGGTTCCTATACTGAAAACTGGAAAACCAGCTGACAGCCCTGAAAGTTACAGACCAATTAGTCTTCTTAGCAGTTTAAGTAAAATGTATGAAAGCGTTATTAAAGAAAAATTGTAAAATTTTATTGAGGAAAAGAAAATATTAACGAATGAACGATTTGGATTTAGACCACATCAAAGACAAATCTTTGAGGAAATGATTTGTCTTACTCAAATAATCCTAAAACTGTATATATAAATATGTAATTATTTCTCAGTGGAAAGATATATTGTTATCATATCTCTGTAAATGTAAATTGTGCGGCAATAAGCTTTTTGGTAAACTACGAACGAAATAATATATATATATATATTAAACAAATCAAAAACGGTAGATATTCCGGTGTTATTTGTGGGTGCCCCTTAAACTCAAGGAACTTAAAACCAAGGAAGGTTAAGTGTTCAATCACCATCAAGCTTCCACTACATCCAAAAATCTTTTTATCCCTCTTCTCTGACGCCAACATGTGCGCAAATTAGAAACAAAAATGTTAGCTGACTTTGTAGGAAAGTATTAGGAGCTTGGTTGAGTGAATAGACAACAACGCGCTCTTGCCCTTTTCGATTTCCACCCAGAGGCACACAGTAGAGGAAGAGCTCCTTTTAAATAAACTGTCCTACTGGGGGCAGTTTGCTGCGGACACTCAACGGATATTTAAAGACAAAAACGGAACAACATCATCGTAATAAAAACACATTGCTGAATTGAATACACGACTGACGTCATCATTATTGTGGTTCGTCTTGAAAATGCAACTTTATCTTTGACATCCAACCTACTCGTACATAATGTAACATCAATTCAATGTTGTTCAAGACATAACCGAAAAGAAATTGAAATCCCGACATTGTTTGTCTCTAAAAATAGTAAACAGCCTCCACAGAGCTTTGAGGCAAACGGAACGTGTTGCAAACGTGTTTCCGTGGTAAAGATTTTTTGCTGGTTTGCCGCTACAACAACACCAACACAAAGTTGTTTTATGGCGAGACAGGTTATAGTCCTATAATTAAACTGCATGTCGTCCGGATCGCATAATTGCGGTAGCCGGCCAAGCGATGCTGCGGACGCGCCAAGTCCACGCAAATTCTGAAAGTGTTTTGTTAATTTGATTTCAAATCAATTAGCTACTACTCTCATTTTCGCTTATTTGTGTGTATAATATTCAGGAAATGATGGCGTACATTTGGATGTAAGTGTTAATAAGCTAACATATGGATAAATTCGACATCAAACTTCAAAAATGTGAGGAGTTTGCGTTCTGAATCTAGGCTCGTGAGAAGAAAACAAAAAAAACAAAACAAGTTGGTGCAGAGAATCAGCAAGTGATATGCACGAACAAGTCTCAACTTGTCTCTGCACGAATAGATATTATGAACGGATGTGTGAGCTGCAAACTTATTTCGTTGTGTAGTATATAATCCACTTCAGACCTAGGGTGATTACTGTGCTGAGAGGTTGGCGATCTTGTTTCTCATCCATTTTTATGATATCGAGAGAATCGCTGTGAGCTAAGTTTGTATACCCTATCCAATTGACATTTTTTGGTATACATTGACATATTCGTTTTTTCTCTACTAGTCGCAAAAGTGGCGCTATTCGTATGGAAAAATAGCGCCAAATTAAAATTACATTTTTGTATTAAAATGATAATTTAATCGAGCAGCATTTCATATATTTACAAAGTCCACTATTTATTCAATTAAATGCCATATCAACTTGTATATTGCCTAATAGTAAAATTTTTGGAAATACAAAAATACAAATTTTTGGCGCAACAGGCTCGTTAGTACCCAGGGCCTAGCTTTCTCACAACCATTCATGTGTGCGTGTGTACTTCTTGCACGATGGCGGGACCTCCTGTTTTATGCCGACTCCGAACGGCTAAGTTGAGATAAGCTATTCTTGACAATTGATACTACTCGGATGATTTGTCAGATCATCACGAGAGGAGGGCCAGTGAAAAATAAATTAGGTGTTGCAACGGCTGGGAATCGAACGGAATACGCGTTTGCATTTTCGTCTTAAACACAGTTTTCTTATGGTAATCCTGTATAAATGAAAATTTCCCTTTATTCTATAGCACTTAACATGTTATTTTTTTTCACATGTAGGGGCGCTTTTCAAACTTTCTCACTCGTCAATAGGGGTATATTAGTTTTGATACATAGTTTGAAACATAGAGAAATAATTTAGCTATATAAACCTCAAAGTATGTGGGTCGACTCAGGGTCGCTAGCTGAGTCGATTAAGCCATGTCTGTCTGTCCGTCCATCCGTCTGTAGGTTACCGGTTTTTAGGCCTTAAATTTTGAGCTAGGATAATGAAATTTGGTATATGTGATCTTTGTACGTGCTGTTCGAACAAGTGTACAAATTTTCGAAATCCCCCCACTGGCATGCCTACTTTTTAGAAAAACCTTATTTTTAGTCAAACGGTTAAGAATTTTGAAAAAAAAAATTTAAATATCTATATTTCGTCCATATACAGTTTTTTGCCACGCCCACGTTTTAAGTAAAAAAACCTTTTTCGGCCAAATTTATAAATACATATTCGAAAAAACGTTTTATACAAAAACTTTAATAAAATTAATGTGAACATTTCGTCGCTAGACCATACCCATGCATGCGCATCAGAGCTAAACATTGTTTAGGCGTTTCAGACGCGGGCGGTAAGTGCATTATCGGGCCGTATTTTTTCAAAAATGATGCCGGTCAGGCAGTTACTGTGAATGGTGTTCGCTATCGTCAGATGATAACGAAATTTGTATGGCCCGGATTGGAAGATATGGATGTGGACGATATGTAGTTCCAACAGGACGGTGCCACATGCCACACAGCTAACGAAACAATGGCTCTTTTGCGCGAAAAATTCAATGGTCGTGTTATCTCTCGTGGTGGCGATGTCAATTGGCCGCCAAGATCATGTGATTTGACATTGTTGGACTTCTTCCTTTGGGGTTATTTAAAAGAAAAGGTGTTCGTCGATAAGCCAGCAACAATTCAAGAGCTAAAGGATGAGATAATTCGGCACATTAACGGCATAGAACCTCAACTATGCCTCAGCGTCATCGAAAATTTGGACCATCAGATGGAGGTGTTCCGCCAAAGTCGCGGAGGCCATTTGGCCGATATTTTGTTCCATACATAATTGAACCATACCAATATTATCATAATAAAAAGAAATGATAATAATCTCCTTAATAATTTGTGTTTTATTAAAAATCAACATCGGCACTTAAAATTTAACCACCCTTTTGTTGTATACTCTTTGGTATTACATAGATATGTTTACATTTTATGCCAAGTCCATATATATATTCACAATCCCGTATTAATAAGAGTGTCTAATACGCAATTTAGTGCAGTTCCTAATAATAAGATAATCCGGGAATAAACTACCGTGCAAGTAGGAGTGCTGTTCTGAATTTCCCTACAAATGGCAGTATTTGTTACGCGTCGGTTCTTGTAAAAAAAAAAAACAATTCTTTTAATTGTATTGTGACAAGCAAAGGATTATTGACAAATGGTACAATTCTGCATAAATACCCCAAATAATTCGATTTCCGCAACACGCATCGAAACTTGAATGAAGCAACTTAACCTGCACTTCGTTTTTGCTGTTGGAGATTTGGAGCGAAAAACTGCCGTAGTCGCAGTAAGATCTCGAGTACTTACTAATGGGTAGGCTAATGTGTCCTATTAGTATGGGTTTTAATCTCTAGCAAAGAAAAATGGAAGATAACCAGACTTTTAGAAGACATATTACAAAAACACATTATCACATGATTAATATTAATGTAAAAACTAGTATGCCCCTATGGGATAATGTATAAAAAGGTTCAATTTAAGGAATAATAATTAGTTTTATAAAATTTTAAAACACCATAGCCTAGCATCCAAGGTCTCAACAAAATCCAGCCAAGATAAAGAAGAACATATTTTATTTGAGCCAAATTCGTTGCTGCATATGAAAAACGTCATTTGCTAACAAACCACAATGAAAACTACTTTCCGACCAACCCAAATAAACCGATTACAGCGAAGTAGCGAATAGAAAGTCAAAATCGATACCAACCTTTTATGCATCGATTTAAGAAAAACTACACAAATTCATTCGTCTATGCTGGATTATGATGGCTGCTCCTTTAAGGCCAAGCAACAAACGCACCGACAAATTCGATATCATAAAAGATTTAAGACAAGGTGACGAATTGTCTTGTCATGGAAGAAAGTCACAGTCGACAGCATATATACCTCGGTTCCTCTATTATTTTTAACAAACACATCTCGTCAGAAATTAAACGAAGGATAACTCGTATCAAGGATTAGTCATATCATCAGGATCGAAATTGTTCGAAAAATCTTCGGTCCCGTTTGAGATGATGGACTTTAAACGAAGATACAACCCTGAACTCAACAAGCTGTACAACTACATAGATTTTGTTCCACAACTTTGAGATGGATAGCACATGTAGAGCAAATAGACACCAATACTCCTGCTCCAGGAGTATTGCATTCCGACCCAAATGGTAGACACAGTAGAGAAAAACTTGAAATACCCAGCTGGAGCCAGCTATAAGACCGATCTAATTGATGAGGAATGTTGATTGAGTTTTAATCGTTTTGTCAGTTTTTTTTGTGGTAGTGGGATTTTATGCTCTTTCAATATTTATTCTGAGACTCCGATTTTGGCACTTAATCATAATATTGGTCCTGTAAAAAAAACAAAACAATCGATAATATACCAGGAGAGGACAGTAAGGTTCCCCACTTCAATAAAGCAACACTTTTATATTTTAAAAAAAAAACTAAACGAGCTATAATCTATAATAACATTTACCCAAAAAAAAAAACACCTTGAAATTTGTGTGATGTGTAATATGGTTGTTCATGTGTAGATATTTACGGTTGTTCATGCTATAAGCTTAAGGTAAAGTGTATTTCAGTTTTTTAAATATATATATATGTATATACAGGTATCTATTACTTATTGCATCAACATATATTTGTAAATTCCATAGCACAATCTACATGCGTCACCGTATATATTCACGCATATTTACTTTAAAAACAAGGCTTTTCTACTGAAAAGTGCGCCCCCGAAGCTTATCAGTCAGTTAATGCGAAAATTACAACTTCATGTACTTTACGACAGATGAATGTGATAACGTCAATCATAGCGGTGAGTGGTGCCTCAAAGGCATCTGCCAGTTATGCAAAACTAATAAAAAACAAAAAAAAATTAAATAAAAAAAAAAACAGAGAATTAATATTGTTTAACGGTTTACAAATATGCATAATTAAGATACAGTTAATCTTCTTGTTAACACAAACAAGTTTAGCGATAATGAATATGCATACGTGTATTAAGGATGTGTCGGTTCATGTTCAAGATAAACAAAAATACAACATTGTTATAGGTGTGAACGATTCGATTGAACGGATTGCTTGGAGTGATGAGATGTTCTTTTAGTGATCCTATGATAAACGCGTAACATTTTCATAAAAGCATGTAGTTTGGTATTTCGTAAATAGATACTCCTAAGATTGATACAAGCTTCAGCGTTAATGTAATGTGGGGCATAATGTAGGTGGGGCATAATGTATAGCAGTATTTTTCTAGGCAATACCTTTGGAATAAAATAAAAAAAACTAATACAAGAAAGGGTGAACAATATTTTGAATTAAGACAAGAGAAGACTAAGCGAGGAATATAAAACAAAACGTCAAAATATACTCTCGATCTTTATATTTGTTTGTATTGCCTCACGCCTTCTGCAATGTAAATATCTCTATTCCCTAATATTTCAGCGAAATATTTCACAAAATGGAGTCAATGGTGACGTTTCAACGAAGTGAACAACCTACACAAGCTGGTCTGACATAATCAGACAATGGGTCATAAAGGAATTTCCATGGTTAGTCAGACCTCTAGATATGATGGCGGATGGTCCGATAGACCGCGCCAATTTAAGCTTTACATGAAACTCACGCTTCGCCGGAGGTAAAATATAACATTGCTACTGCTGATCCGATGGTTGGGTGTTGTAGAACGAGGGTAGACTCTGATTGGCGTTAACTTGGCAATGCCCAGTGTTGCAACTCTGACTACACATCAAATGTGCTTATCTTTACCTCCAAGTGGTAACCATCGGATACTGGTCTCATCCAACCGGATTTGACTTGCTAAACGATAAGTGCGAGTGTTGATAACACGACGAAAAACAGCAACACTATAAACACCCTGGTGAGAATGGCATGGCCTGCTGTCCCAGGCGAACCTAGATGAGCTGCCCTGACATATTCGGACAACAGGTTGTCTAGGAATTTCAAGGGTTAGTCAGGCCCCTTGAACAGAGATGGTGGCGGATGAACCAAAAGGCCAACGGCAGCGCTCAATCCCGTAGTGGATACTGATGGCCCCGTGTCCTAGGGGTATCTAATAAATTGGAACTGGCCCTCCAGGTTGGGGGTTGTGCTTTGGGTTAACTACCCACCCACAGAAAAAAAACATGGTTACGAAGCAACCAATAGCCTCGGAAAGGACTGATTTTATTGTTGACGACCCTGCTAAACGAAAAAAGGACAACGACGTTCGTATCTGCACCTGGAATGTGAGAACATTAAACAGGAGAGGTGCAGGCGAACAACTAGCGGAAGCCCTTAACTGCTACAAAGCAGACATTACTGCCATCCAGGAAATACGATGGGATGGGCCGGGCAAAAAGAGGATGAAAAACTGTGACATCTACTACGGACCGTGTTATAGTGAGCAGAAACAGTGACTATTCGGATGCGGATTTGTTATAAGTGCCAGACTTAGGCAAGAAGTCTTATGTTTCCAAGATATTAGCGAACGCATAGTAACAATCCGCATCAAGGCCAAATTCGCCAACATAAGCCTTATATGCGCTCACGCTCCGACGGAAGAAAAAGATGATATAGCTAAGGATTGCTTCTACGAGCTCCTCGACAAAACCTATGAGCGACTACCGAAGTACGATGTTAAAATCGTGCTGGGAGATTTTAACGCAAAGGTAGGAAGAGAAGACATCTTTAGAAGTATTGTCGGAAAACATAGCCTACACGACAACACGTCTGGTAACGGACTTAGGCTAGTTGATTTCGCTACGGAACGAAATGCCACTATAGCCAGCACACGGTTTCCTCACCTCGATATCCATAAGGGGACATGGCGGTCTCCAGATCAACGAACGGTCAACCAAATTGATCACATTGCGATAGATAAGAGGCACGCATCCAGTATTTTGGATGTCCGAACATTCCGAGGAGCTAACATCGACTCGGATCACTACCTTGTGGCAGCCAAGGTAAGAATGCGGATATCCACCACGCCACAACAATCCAGAAATACTGTGAAAAAATTTAATGTCGAAAGACTGCAATCGCAAGAGACCGCCAAGACCTTCGCACAACGCGTTTCCCTTAACCTCTCGATTAACACCATACCACCAGCATCGAATGTCGAAGAGCAATGGCAACGATGCCAACAGGCCATTAGATCAGCCGCAACTGATGTGCTAGGTTTCTCGCGCCCACCAGCAAGAAACCCCTGGTTTGATGAGGAATGCCGACAGATGCTCGCAGCCAAGAACGAGGCCCACAAGGCTAAGCTGCAGGTGAAGACGAGAGCTGCCATTGAGCTCTATAGGCAAAGAAGAAGGGAAGAACATCGGCTTTTCAGCAAGAAGAAAAAAGAGCAAGAAAAGCGCGCGATCGAGGATATAGAGAGGTGCCACTCCAGGAACGATGTTCGCAAGTTTTACCAAAGTGTAAAACGTCAAAGCCAAGGATACAAGGCTCTAACAGAATCCTGTCGAGATGAACAAGGAAATATTGTAGTTGAGACACAGTCGATGCTGAGGATATGGAAGAACCACTTCTGCAGACTGTTAAACGGCGATGACGAACAACATTCCGCTGTCAGGCAGAACGAACCATTCAATATTGGCAACGACAGCAAAAACTGCCAACCAGCCGACCTGAGTGAAGTGAGGATAGCAATATCTAAATTCAAGCTTAATAAGGCTGCCGGAAATGACGGCCTTCCCGCTGAGCTCTATAAGGCCGGCGGAGATGACTTAGTAAGTAACATCCACCAACTCATAAGCCAAATCTGGTCGGATGAAAATATGCCTGAAGAATGGAACCTCAGCATCGTTTGCCCGATCCACAAAAAAGGAGACCCTCTGAACTGCGCCAACTACAGAGGCATAAGTCTCCTCAACATCGCCTACAAGATCCTATCTGCCGTAATATGTGAACGCCTGAAACCGTTTACCAACAACCTGATTGGCCCTTATCAGTGTGGTTTTAGGCCAGGAAACCGATCAAATTTTCACACTTCGGCAGATCCTGGAAAAAACTCAAGAAGTCCAAATCGATACCCACCACCTATTCATCGATTTCAAAGCCGCATATGACAGCATTTATAGAGACGAACTGTACAGAGCCATGTCTAGTTTTGGTATACCGCCCAAACTCGTCCGTTTGTGTAGGATGACGATAGAGAATTCTCGCTGCTCCATCAGGGTCGGAAACGACCTCACCGACACATTCGATACCAAAAAAGGATTTAGGCAAGGCGATGCGCTGTCATGTGACTTCTTTAATCTGATTCTTGAGAGAATTGTGCAAAACTCCAAAGCCAACACCAGAGGCACAATTTTCCAAAAGTCGGTGCAACTACTAGCATGCGCTGACGATATTGACATCATTGGTAGGACTCAACGTGATGTCATAGCCACGTTTGCTAGTATAGAGAAGGAAGCGGCGAAAATGGGTTTAGCAGTAAATGAGGGTAAGACTAAGTATATGCTGTCATCACGAAAGGACTCACAACATCGACGAATTGGACAGAACGTCACCATTGACAGATATAACTTTGAGGTAGTACGGGACTTTGTCTACCTCGGCTCCGCTATTAGCTCTGACAACAACATCTCGTCAGAAATTAAACGAAGAATTACTCTTGCCAACCGCTGTTTCTTCGGGCTAAGAAGGCAATTTAGTAGTAAAGCCCTCACTCGAACTACTAAGGAGACCCTGATCATCCCAGTCCTGCTCTACGGCGCTGAAGCATGGACCGTATCAAAAGCGGATGAAGAAATCCTTGGTAGATTCGAGAGGAAAATTCTTCGAAAAATCTTCGGTCCCGTTTGCGTTGACGGGCTATGGAGACGAAGATTCAACCAAGAACTATACGAGCTGTACAGCGACATGCCCCTGGTCAAAAAACTACGCATTGGACGTTTAAGATGGCTAGGACATGTAGAACGAATGGGCACCAATACTCCGGCTCGCAGAGTCTTCGATTCCCAGCCAGACGTCGGACGCAGTAGAGGAAGACCTCGCCTTAAGTGGCGCGCACAAGTGGAAACCGACCTCAACCAACTTGGAGTGCGCAACTGGAGGCAGTTAGCTAAGGACCGGGCTAATTGGAGAGGCATGTTGGTTGAGGCCCAGGTTCATTCCGGACTGTAGCGCCACTTAAGTAAGTAAGTACTGCTGATCGACTATACCAAAGAACGATATTAAACGAAACCCACCAGTAAGAAACCCATGGTTTAACAAAGAAAGGAAACGGATGCTGGAAGCCAAAAATGGGACTTACCAGGTAATGTTGCAGGTAAAGACGAGGACTGCTAAAATAGCTTCCGTTGAGGATTGTAACCAACTGAGGACGGTTTCTTTCAGGAAAAAACAAAATAGAACAAAGCTCCGAGTGGTGGCATTTAATATTCTGAGTACATGGATAATTCACTACAGCAAACTGTTGGACGGCAATGGCAAGCAATCTCCCGTTGTCAGTCAGAACAAAAAATTAAACATTGTTGACTACAGCAAAAATTGGCAGCCACCCGAAATAAATGAAGTGAGGATAGAAATATCTAAACATATGCTTAACCTGACTGGCCTACTTACCAGGCTATATGGTGTTGAATTGGTTACGTACTCCAAGATGTTAGTATCCCTATGAAGAATGGAACCTTGACATCATTTGCCCGATCCACAAAAAAGGGACACTCTGATTCAACGTTATATCACCACCAAGATGATCAAGATGAAATACATGCTGTCAAAAGAAGGGACACAAAACATCGAATATTTCAATCGATGAAGAAATATTTTGGTCGTTTTCAGAGAAAATTGTTCGGTACTATTTGGATTGATGAACATAAGATACCACCACGAACTGGACGAGATGTTAAGCAATATAAAGCAAGAATGTGTCGGCTCACAAATTACTCTCGACAGCTGCTTGAGTGTTCTTATTTCCTTGATTGCTGTCGTTGCTATGGTATGATAATTTCCGTCCGATATCAGAGGAAAAAATATGGCACTGCTTCTTTTTTAAACAGCAGAAAGATTAATGCATGCCTTTAAAGTATGTCTTATTTGATTGTTCAAAATTTGCTGAAAGTTATCATCTCTAGATAAGATATTTGATAGCATTTTTCGTTTACCTTAGAGTGTATATAACCAACTTTACGTGCTTTTTGCACCTATTTACCGAAACGTAATTATCACAATTTTCAATTTAAATTGAAAAACACGTTCAAAAGCATTTATCGCCCATCTTCAGGTAATACTACTTTAGGAAACCCAAAACCTTTAAAATGACACACAGAAATATAATAATAATATCTCCTCATAAAATATCCATCACGTTTACCGTAAGAATTTTACTGAAAAATTATCTTAAAGAAGCGTAATGTCCCCCAAACACGACGACGACGAATATAAAAATAAGAACCTTTACTAGGTACAGCATTCATATGGGTCTTATAAGCATTTTCGTTGTACACTATATTCCTTATGAATATACATATATCTGTATCTATCTGAAACTTTCTTTTGGCAAGCAAGTATATTCTATTTTTCATTTGGTTTAGAATTTTCAATCTTTCACCGCAACCCAGAGGATTGAGCCCATGAACCTTATTACATTTCAGTTGGAATTTCTGCCACCATATGCAAACTATATCCCTAGGATTAGCTAGCACCATTCTACATTGATCCCAAAGATGGAGAAAAAACAACAACATGAAAACAAATTCTGTCACTTAAAGATGAAGATACTGATGAACTCAATGCGGCGTCTGAAGTTCGTTGGAATTTGTCCCTCCCTTCCTTGCCGCACGTACCTAAGCCAATAAATCGAGAAACCGAAAACATGAGAAAGCAGCAGAATTTATTTTTCTAATTTTAGCCCCGGTTTCTTTGTAAACATTTCCATGACCTCTCTTGCAGAGAAAAAGAGCTCATAAAGTGTATTCGTATATAAATGTATATAGGTGTACTGAAAATGTGGTGTAAGCGACAAAAAGATTTGTGGCTGGGTCATGACTTGCTTTTAAATTTTCTATATCAGATGAGGAAATGGGAAGATGAACAGGAACTGGTGTGGTTTTATTTTCTAGAAAATGGTTAGTTGAGGAATTAGATTTAAAATATATTCCAGGAAAAACTGAAGAATGCAACGAAATTTCAACATTCAAGAGATAGTAATTGCAGTCAGACTTGGATTTGAATTGAATTGAAATATAACACCGACTGTTGACCGGTGTGACACCTCCAACATGAAATAGGCTCCGTGAAGTAAGTACAACTACGTTTCGAAGTTTGGCAGATGGGCCGGTCTAACAAGGGTGGTTACGTCTCCGTTTTAAAGATGTGCAAGATCATTACACAGTAAAGAATCCTTTGAAACTGAAAATTTTGTTTTGTTGACTGAATAAGAACTCATCATCATCATAATCCAACAGCCGTATGCATCATCCTTGACAATATAAATGTGCCAAGACTAATTGGTTACGCTACTTAAACAGAACGGATGACGCAGGAAAGCTACAATGATTGCATGACTATTTGCACTACAGTCTAAAGATTTACGATTATATCTTGGAAGATTTTTGGATTTTTTTAAAGCTTTGAACTCCGTGGATCACAATACTTTATTGAACAAACTTAAACTTGATTTCGAAGTTTCTCTGTTCAAGTTAGTGCTATCATATCTTTCCAATTATGCCAGTTTTGTTCACATGCTTTACAAATTAACAACGTTTGCCGGATCAGCTAGTAGATCCGGCAAACGTTGTTTTGCCTTATAAATTATTTCTAGTGTATATTTTGGTTGCTAAATAAAAAAACAATCTAAAATAAAGAAAACAATCCGCTTTGCAAATCGCTGAATACCCTATCTCATTCCATCCTTAAATTAAACATGTCCAAGTGGGCGTGGCTAAAATCTTTACGAAGATTGTACATAGAAAATGCCATTGTCACTTTATAGAAACAAGAAAACGAAACGTTTTTCTATTGCATATGCATATAAAATCGATTTTATAAGAAAATGCCCCCAAAAAGTGGGCGTGGGTTGAAATGATTTTCAGATAAAATGCTCACTTCGAAAGTTTTTTTTTTTCGAATTTCTTTAAAATTTGACTAAAAAACAACGTCCCATAAAGTGGGCGTGGCAAAAAATTAATGGAAACGAAATACATATTATGTTATTCAGACTCTTTTCAAAATTCTTATCCGGTTGGCCAAAAACAGCGTTAGCGGATTTTAAAAATGTTTACACTTCTGCTGGGAGCAACGAAGAGTACGTGTACCAGATTTCAACATTCTAACTCAAAATTTAAAGCCCAAAAACTGGTGACGTACGTACGACAGACATAGCTAAATCGATGTTATGGTTGAGCCCTGGGAAAATGGTTTTGATATGTTTTGATGGAATCTATGACAGAAAGAGGAATTGTGCGCTGTGGACAGTGACCATCGTGCCACGTATACTTGTCCGTGTGAAAAACATGGAGTACCTAAATCTTAGTCACAAACCGATATTTATTTGTCCTTGTCAATATTAAAGTAAATTGGATGCGTTTGAATACAATTAGCACGTCTGTAGGAATCATTACAATGCGTGTAAGCAGAACTTTTTCGTTCAGATTTCGCATTAAAAATGGTGGCATCGATAATGTTTTTCATAAATTTTTAAATGATCAATGTGCCATTGCACATGAACCCGTGGTGTGTTCAAATTCCGAAGTAAAATACTTTCAAATTTCGTATGTGCGGTGACATCACTACAGCGTTACCAGATAAAATTTTTTAAACCTGCTAAAGCTAGGACGAAAAACTGCAAAACCTGCTAGACGAAAATGTAAAAAATGCTAAAAAAACTGCGATCGATTTTTCCTTGAGAAATAGCTACGTTTTTTTAGTTCAAAAAATACATATACAGTTACATTTGTTATTATATAAGATGATATTTATTTGTCCTTGTCAATATTAAAGTAAATTGGATGCGTTTGAATACAATTAGCACGTCTGTAGGAATCATTACAATGCGTGTAAGCAGAACTTTTTCGTTCAGATTTCGCATTAAAAATGGTGGCATCGATAATGTTTTTCATAAATTTTTAAATGATCAATGTGCCATTGCACATGAACCCGTGGTGTGTTCAAATTCCGAAGTAAAATACTTTCAAATTTCGTATGTGCGGTGACATCACTACAGCGTTACCAGATAAAATTTTTTAAACCTGCTAAAGCTAGGACGAAAAACTGCAAAACCTGCTAGACGAAAATGTAAAAAATGCTAAAAAAACTGCGATCGATTTTTCCTTGAGAAATAGCTACGTTTTTTTAGTTCAAAAAATACATATACAGTTACATTTGTTATTATATAAGATGATAATTTATAAAAGATGAACATTTTTAAATTTTAATATGTACAAAGTTATTAAATTAAATCGTTCGGAATCTTTATAGAGAATTTTTGAATTTATTAAAGTTACCATTTTATTTGTTGGAACAAAGTTATAACAGCCTTCACCTTAAGAAACCCTAAAGCAGGTTTTCGTTACTGAAGCGATTACGGTTTTTAGTTTTTAACGAATTTACCTGCGAAAATATTAGGGGTATTCATGCAACATCGGAAAGTTGTCGTAAACGTTGTAAACGTTATAAAATTACGACGTGATAATTGAACTGTCAAATTTTGTATGGGAAATCTTTACTAACAATATCGGAATTTTGTCACAGGAATTGGGTGCGTAAACTGAGGTGGTAAATGTTGTAAACTTTTGAATTGCTATTTTGACATTTAATCAGTCACTATCACACAACAAAACGAAAACGGAAAGACAACAATAAGAACAAAATTCTATCAATAAATAAATTACTAAAATGAGATTAAATTCAGTGGGTTACCGCATTATTTAGTGATGATGTTTTAGGGTCGTTCATGAAACGTTGTCGTAAAGTTATAATCTTTCGCACGTAATAAAATTACGATGTTGCATGAATACCCTTATTGCTTCACAAGCAGTATTAGATGCCAGTAAGCTTAAATATTGCAAATTTAGTTATTGTTGGATACATAAGCATTATCGCTTTGAAATATAAGGTTGAATTTGTTTACCATAGGAAATTGTAGTCCATAGCATAAAAAGTATTATTATACTGTCATTCAAACTATTAAAAATAAATTCGTTTGGGACAGAATTTGTTGTTATATATTCACAAATTTAATGCACTCCGTTGTTCTATAATTTGATTGACGCAAGCATGTAGCGATAGGCATCTAATGTCTTAATGGCGCAAAATCCTATGCTTTTCTGTTTCAAAAAAAAACTCTTGGAATTCTAAAAATTCTCGTTGGCTTTTACTACTTTGAGAAAAGTATGTTTTGACCAATTGCTCAATGGATTTTGGCAATTTCTTACTGCCATGACTGAAAGCTAGAGCAACCGAGTGACGTACGTATTTAATAAATACACAATTTGGATTGAGTGTCGTTGTCCAAGCAATGCCTATGTAAATAATATAATAACTATCTGCACCCTTTCCATTTGGAAATGCTACCCAGTTACATCAATAGGTATCCACCACACATAAACAGCTGTGTTAACTTTGTTTGCTTTCTGACCCTAACTGCGTATTTCTTCTTTGGAATAATTTTTCTTGAAGACGATCGTGTATTCGTGTTTACTGTCGCCCAAACAATTAAAAACATGTATAAATTTTTTTTGTTCGAAAACTGCCAAAAAATGCTAAAATTTAAGAAAATGCTAAAAAAACTGCTGCAGGTCATTTTCATGATCAAAAACTGCTAAAATCGCAGGAAACTGCTAAATCTGGTAACGCTGCATCACTAGCATATCCACTGATTTACTGCCAAAATGGCTCTCTCTGCCTTTCTGTGTACGTACATCGGGGAATATACGGTCAATGAGAGCATTTTGCGTATCAACGATTGTGCAGATATAGGTGGCCAATTTTATGCAATCAGTATTTTCATAGACAGCAACTTTTCCATCACCGATATCTAACAATTGTTTCGAGAATGTGTTGCATTCTCAGATGATAATTTTACATTATTTCAGCACTTTGGCCCTCGACAGTTGTTTTTTATGCTGCACACTTCATCTGGGTTACTTCAGAGGCAGCTGAAATGTTAAATGAGCTGTTCTGGATCCGCTCCAGGCGTTCGTGAGTTAAAAACGTTTTTACTTTTATACAACAATATTAACTGTTTCCATAATCCCAAAAATATCGCTCGAACCAAATCGAATGCTAGCTTTTTAACAGAACCATTGCGTTAAAACAATTCTCCAATAATGGCATATATATAAGACTGTCGTAGAATTGGATGGGGTACTTCGTGTTCCCAGCCCAACAAAAAAGTATCTTTTGACAGATTTCAAACTGAAACTAAGTGGCATTACAACACCTGCGCTAGATTCATATTTAATATAAAAAGATATGAACACATATTTGAACAATATCAATATCTATATTTTGAGGACGTTTTCAGTAAAACAATTTGTTTTCGGTTTTAAGGAATTCGGAAAAGATACCGAGGCAGGCCATTTCGCGTCGCATACAAGAACTCGGCCTTTCGCAAACCACAACTTGGCGTTCGCTAAACGGCTCTGGAGCAGTTGGAAACTGACCCTAATTTTCATTGAAAAATCCATTTCTGTGTACGTCAACAAACAAAATTGTCGAATTTGGGTCGAAACCAATCCACATGAGATCCAAGAGCATCCAATGCATCCCGAAAAACTCACTCTTTGATGTGCTTTTATCCATATTTCTTAGAGCACGACTTTAGCCAGGCATTCACGGTCAACGGCGTTCGGTATAGGTCGATGATTACCAACTTATTTTGCTCTGAATTGGATGATGTGGATACCACAATAACAGGACGGCGCTACATGCCACACAGCTACATGTACAAGCGATTCGAGGACATGGTCGTCTCACATGGAGGTAATGTGAACTGAACTGGCCACCGAGATCGTGCGAATTGACCCCGTTAGACTTTTTCTTGTGGGATTTGCTGAAGTCGAAGGTCTTTTCGAAAATATATTTTCTACACTTCTTTTATAACATTGCAGTGGTTCAATAACAGAGAACAAATACAATTTGATAAGTTAAACAACCTTATACACCCATATACAGGCTCTATTCAAGCATCAAACGCGTTTAGCTCTATTCAAAGTTGTATAAAATTTCATGAATAAGGTTTATAATTCTTTTATAGATATAGCGCTCAGTGGAGCGATGCTTAGTGCGATGAACTCCCGCGCAGATGGTCGGGGTTCGATTGCCAAACGTGGCAGCGCCTAAATGATTCACTGGCCCTTTTCTCGTGATGATCTGACAAATCATTTGAGTAGTATCAAGTAGTATCAAGAAAAGCTTATTTCTCAACATAGCCGTTCGGATTAAAAACAGGAGGTCCTTCCATCGTGTAAGTTCACACACACACATGATTGTGAAAAGAATCTATTGTATTGTATTTATATTTTAAAACTATACCAACTATATAAAAAAAAATGAAAGAAAAAGTAAGGTGTCTTGAAGGAGATGTCTTCAGATTTTTGCTCTGCTGAAAGTGACTATAGGAGACAAGACGATAATATAGTAATGGCATAATGTGAATGTGCCATCATTTTTTAAATGGCGTCAAATACCGTGGTCCTTTAATATTTTTGTTTTATACGGATGAAGAACTAAGATGACAGTAAGCAATGGAGTTCCGCACATCTGTGAAACTCGAAATTATTGTTACTGCTTATCTAACCAATTTCTCGGATGGAAATACAAATAGTATTAATGCAAAGTTCTCAAAATACTTATATGTACATGTTCATCAAAACAGCCATTTTCGATTTTTCTTAAACCGTTTTTTGGAGAGCACTATTAGTTTTGGGACAGTCAGATCGAATTGATAGACTTGCTTTTTGGAATTCTTTTTGCATGAAACCAATACTTTTCCTATATGACCATTTACAAATTAATATAAGAAAAATTATGGCGGTTCTTAAAAGTGGGAGTGAAAGTGTTTTTATTACCTTTTTGATAAGAATGAATAAATCATTTAATAAAAGTGTTCCATTTTTATAATGGACAGAATGAAAAAAAAAGTTCCCATTACCTCAGCAACAAGCCATAACAAATAGGTATATATAGACATTTCCCCTACTTTGTATTCGCATCAGTCTGTAATCGGAAGCACTAAAGTAAATTAGATCAATCGATACCATTTGCTGCAATAGATACGAAAAGGACTGATATGTACTTGCAAAACTCCAATGAAATGTCATTTGCTTGTTCCGCTCTTTGGGGAAACTTGATTGCGAATCAGTTGTCGAGCAACATCAGTAGACATAGACATAGATGTGGAAACTGTTGCATAATACTTCGTCGTCTGTTCTGGGTAACCACAATCGATGGGTGTTATCACCAAACATTACCGCATATCACACAGCCGCAACACATTGCACCACATCACCATAGCAACATCTAGAGGGCTCTCTTGATCATTATTGTCATCATTCACTCGTCATATGGAGGTCCAATGGCGAACGTACGGTCTGGTGAAATACGACTCCAATTCATGTATTATTAATGTGGCTGAAGCTGCTGTGTTGTTGGAACGTATATGCCAATAAGTTTCAAATGTCTGCCTCTTTAGTCGAAGACTCCCATATCGAGGAAAAGTAAAATGAAAAAAAAAAGAATTAAAGTTCAAGCCAATTGACATTAACATGAAAGCTGCTATCGCAGTGAAAAGAAGTTGTAAAATTTGACTTCGACGGTAGATGGATAGCGTTGTCGGGTGTACGAGTAGGTGGCACAAATGCATCAATTGACACTTTCAGTACTAGTGCAATTTGCTGCTGTGCAGTGTGCACTGCACACTGACTGAACTTGGAAACAAAGACTTGCACGACAGATTTATGTGTGCAAAGAAACTAGGTTCTCTAATTACAGAGTGTTACTTCATCGATTGTATGCTGGCACACAATGATTTGCTCACAAGACTGGCTCTAATGCAAACAAGCCCAAGTGACATTACTGCCAGGGAGGCTGTGAGCAGGTGGTGCAGTGCACGACATAAAAGTTTACTGTGAGACTATTTGTAGATACGTATACTGATTGTCTTTGGAAAGAGGAAAAGTTACTCAACAGTCTTTTTTTTGTTGCGTAGTAGGCACGTGTACCAAGTGAGGGTGTTGGTTGAAGGACAGACAATCTGGTAATAAATATATTTGCTAATGAAGTAAACGTTAAGGTTAGCTGTGCTCAAAGAATTGTGACGGATAAAAAAATGTACTCGAATACTGTCGATTGGCTCAGTTTCTAAAACCAATATAATTTCAATATTTAACATGCCCTGAAAAGACAGGATGTGCTAATGAATTATTTTATGCATAAAAGGTGATATGAATTTAATTTACGCAAAAACTTTTGTGAAACAATGATGGAGACATTTCGTACTGTTATTCGCATCAACTGAAGCGACGATGCTCACTTCAACCTGAATGACCACGTAAATAAGCAAAATTGTCGCTAATAGGCTCCACGAACACGTAATCCGCGACTGAAACATCAACGACACTTACATTGCCTAAGATTTAAGATTTGGTAGGGTTTATTGTTATACGGGATCATCGGGCCATAAATGTGAACACTAAAAATTATGAACGCATTGTCACCGAAAATTTCCCACGATAGCTTATCAGCCGCGTCCCCAACGCTCTCCACTCCAGTGCAGAGTATATCTACTTACAGTCAGTAGGGACACTCTCGAAGATTTAATAATTTGAAGTACCGCTATAACTCACATACACGAGAAATAGACGGCAGTAAGAAAGACTTGCAGTGAAAGAGAGATAGAAAAACAAAGTATAACTTTTTCGAATTGTGACAAGGGTGTGGTGTAAAAAAAATAGCAAAATAATATTTTTTTTTGTTTCCTTATTAAACTGTTTAATTATATGACAAACTTGTACTCGAACATAAAATTTTGTGAGAAATTCCTTATTTTCATTTTTACAGCTAATAAATCATTTTTTCAAAATGAATATGCGATGCATCGCATTTTTTTAAGGAAATACATATTTGGAAAACAGGATTTAAATTTTTGATCAAGATTCTAGTTTAAGAATTGTTTAGAAGGTCGTGTAAATCTTGCACCCTCATATTCTGTAAGATCTGTAAAATAAAAGGAAACGTTTTTAACTCGCACTCCCATTTTAAGCTTTTTTTTTTTCAAAATATAACCTGCGGAATAGTTAAACGCATTTTTAATACTGAGATCGATAGTTTTATTGTTCGGTTTTGAAGCGAAATTCAGAATTCCGCTAAAATGCTATTTTAAATGATATCCAATTGAGTTATGTCAAATCAAACATTACCTTTTTTCCCCTACAAAACCCTTTTTTTCTGCTAGAAACGTCAAATTCCTCTGTAATTTGTTTTAGAAAAATCGTTTAGAAAATTAAATTTAAGAAAAAAATGCATGAACTTTAATAATTAATGAACAATCGTATGATAGCCTTTTTTCTTTTCAAATAGCTTCTGCAAATGTCATATCTTCGGAGTAACAACACGGTTGCGTAAAATCGCAACGTTGTTTTCCAAGCAATCTTGATTAAGATTTCTTGTTAACAGACATTTAACACAGTTTTCTTTATTTCACTAAATATGAGCGGCAAGCCTCACCTTCATATTTTAAAAATTATTTGGAAAAATGTGCTCAACCGTCAATTTGGGAGCCATTGTAAATGAATCATTTTCTCCCTTAAATACGAATTTTCAACATCTTTCCAGATTGCTTTCTAGTTTTATTTATTTTATTTATATCATTTTATTTTAAATTTCGCACAGGCCCTGATTGTAACACCCTTTTATTTAATTAATAGATGGAATTGAATAACTTTTGACAATTCAACTTCAGCACGCCTTTAAAAGTACGGGTAAAAAATAAAGCAATCTCCCCTCAAGTCTGCCTACGTAATTAGTGTGACCATCACCTATACAATATGGAAACTAAAAAGTGTTGTCAATAAAACATAAAATTGTTCAATATGATATATAAAGAAGTAATAGACATGAAAAAATGTTAAGTTTTATATTCTGCAGTGAAGCATTTATATTGAAGATCCATAACTAAGTCTTTTTAATAAATAACCAATGACAAAAACAAAAAATAAAACAAACTTTAAAAAGCAAAGTTGGTAACCTGGTCAAGTCAATTGATTCCTGAATAGCTGAGGGAAAATACTACAACACTGACAATCACTCCAGCCCGCCTTTAGAAAAGCATTATGGGAAGTTTTCATTTATATATCATACGCAAAATTGCTAAATGCGATAGTAGTAGTTTTAAATGTGTTGTGTTCTATTTTATAATAAGTGACTAGCTGCCCGGCCCGGCTTCGCCCGGGTACTGTTTCGTTTTAGGGTCCGTAATAGTATTTTAGTGTTAGTAGTATTTATTTTCTCAAAGCTGACCTGAGAGATTTTCTCAATATTTTTTCGTAAGAACAATTGAAAACTACAAAAAAAATCAGCCAAATCGGTCAAGCCGTTTTCATGTTATGTCGTGACAACGGAAAACGGGCTTCATTTTTATATATATAGATTGCGCACAAGGATTAAAATCAATCCTTTTTACCTGTTTTCACTTACGTATTTGTTGTAGTGTTTATTTTGTAGTAGTGCGAGTTGCATATGTATGGAGAGTGTCCCTACTCACTGAGGGTAGATATACTCTTATCGTCCCCTCCAGAGGCTATGGTAATAAGCCGCAGTCTTTCACGCAACTTTTCGTCTCTGGTTATTTTTTCTTACCTACCATTTATGTTCTCTTGGATCAATGGATCAGTCAGTCAGTCTTTAATGACGGACTGTTTTCTTTCGATTTTTATAAAATCAATTAAAATCTATGGTTAACTTTACAATCAAACAGTATTCGAGAGATTGCAGCATTAAAAAAGCTTAATGAAAGTTCGTTGGTACTTAGTACTAAAACAGCAAGAAAAAAATGAGCCATTTGTAAATGGAATTTGAACAATTTGATAAATATCACCAGCAAATTCTAAAAAAAAAAATAAAAAAAAACACATTCGTCGTAAATATTTATCAGTACTCCGATTAAATTTATAAGTTCTTGTGAATACTGATGCTGTTACCAATTTTTTATTATTATATTTCGCAGGCGACCGCCGCATTGCATTCGACATAAATAAAAATAAAAATTACGTAGGTAGTACATACGTGCTTTGTGAGTGATCCATTTTGTTGGCCATTGGATAGCTGGTCACGAGCAGTAAAAACCTCATTGCATCTACTAGATACGATACAAAAGTGTGCGATAAAACTAATAATATCTCAACCTTATTTAAAACCGTGTCCAATTTGTGAAATCTTTGTGAAGCTAGTCGGAAATTACCCTCCATCTGTCAGTTCTTTGACAAACTAAACTGCTTCATGAGTATTTTCCAGCCATTTCTGCACTGCCAGATTGTGCCCTCATCAGTAATTAGACAAAAGAAATCAGGAAAGCAAACTCTAAAGTCTCGTTCCAACATCGTGGAACAATAAAAAAACAAGGCGTTAAACCTTAAAAATCGACTTTCTTTGTGTTTCCATTTTAGGGGCAATTATAGTTTTTTTTTATCAACTAGCATATTCAATAAACTTGCGAATCCTGCCTATTTGGGAGTTGAACTCAATTTTGAAGCCTACATACGCTTTATATATTATATTGGCAAGATCACAAGTGGAGACATTTTTATTGCATCGGTTGGGGAAACCTAGACATTTTCCGCATTTTTGGCGACTTCAAATAATGATCTTTCAACGATGGTCGCTAGTAACACACATGTTCAGCATGGAAAGTTTTGAATAGAAATCACCAGGGAACGTATCGGAATCCCGCTTTTTATAATCCCATTTTTCAAAAATCCCGAAAAAAAGTTTTAAAATCCCGTCTTCTAAGATACCGCTTTTTTTAAAAATCACGATCTACTATAATCCCGCTTTTAAAAATCATGTCTAATCCCGTCAAATCCCACCAAGCTCGTTTTTTATACACAAGTTAAAGTTAATGAAAAGATAAATTTGAGTACACGCTATAAAATAAATTATTTAAAAGAGAAAACTAATTATTTAAATAGGTTTCAAGCAGAGTATCGCCTACAATGTACATTTAAACTTAGGTATCAACATATTATGTAACTGCCTTGTTATAAAAAAAATAATATTTTGTTTATTGTTTAGCATTTCTTGATTACAATTGAAGTTCATACTTATTTTTTTAAGTTATTTTTGTTAATGTATGTTTAATTTTTTTTTCTTTTTTAAAAATGTTATGACTACCTATCCCGCTTTTGCAATAAAAACCAGTTGTTTGATTTTAAAAAAAATTTGGCGATTTATTGGTTTTGATCGCAAAAGCGGGATAGTAACAAACGGGATTATAGAAAACGGGATAATAAGAAAAGGGATTATAAAAACGGGATTATAAAAAAGCGGGATTTTAAAAATCAGGATTATAAAAAGCGGGATTAAAAAATCGGGATTTAAAGAACGGGATTATTAAAAGAGATATCGTGCCCAACCCAAATCACCAGTGGGCTTGTTGCTACAAAAGGTCGGTCATTGAGCAGATTTAATGGATTGTATCTTCTCTGGGTCACCCGTTTACCTTTGAGCTGACATTCCTTATTTTATTGCGCATTAATGATCTCATACTAAGGACAATGATGTTAGTAAGCATATCAGTAGCCGCATATGAGCTATCGAATATTATAGTCATAAAATAAACAAAGATATAGATAGTTGCAGTGCAATAACCTACGCGGAATGTAGCCCCGGCACAAAATAAACATTAACACCCCGACCCCCGGCTGTTATTGCCATTTAAAATTGACATTCTATTCAAAACTCTCAAAGAGAACTAATTATAAACCCAACGCAACCCAAATGCAAAAATGAACCTAAGCAGGGGGACAGCAGTCCATAGCGCCGTACATTTCGCATAAACCAATCCTACGTTGTGAACTGAACATGCACAGAAAAAATTTGTGACCGCGTTGATAAAAAATACTATTCCAATAGTTTTTAAGGTTCATCGTGCATTTTGGTCGAACGCGGTTTTAGGTAATTTGTTATAAAAATAATCTAAAAAAAATAAAGCACACACATAACATATAATTTCCATTCCTGACCAATTCCTACGATACATCCGAGTGAGTGCTCGTTATTCTCTCATTCCTCTGTACTTTCAACTCCATCACATTTGATTTTGCATTGAAACACATGAGTAGAAGAATAAGATAAAACAATCAGAAAAAATGAATACAATAAAATGGCAAACAAAATAATTTATTGTACATACATATCTACAGAGTATAGAAGTACCTACTTCGAAAAACAAAAAAAGTGCTAAGTTGAGCGTGAGCCAGAACTAAAGAGAGTTCATTTCTGTGCGACTGTGTGCGTAGTCTCTCAACTATTATTATCGACTTCCGCAATCTCGCTCAAAGGCTTGATAATGATGATGAGGATGACGATGGCCTCTCTGTGATTTTACGACTAGATCTCGGTTTTTGTAGTTGTTTTTGATGAAAAAAAAATTATTTTACTATTTTTCCCCTTTTTGTTGTTTTCGCCTGACATTTAATGCCCCTGCATACCCGGACTAAGTCAAAGTCTAGATAACACGAGAAGCAAACGAAAACGAAGGGAATGGGTGTAAAATGTTAATGATGATCCAATGTTGGATGAAATTGCGGTCGTTGTTCTTTACGTTTCTACAAATGTAAATACCAGGGAAGCCCACATTGTGCCTTCTCAACAAACCGGGGGTTAACGTTTTTGTTTTATGTTGGCTCGAAAAAACTATGCAATTAGTGTCTGCATTTGAAATGGAAATGTATTTATGTCGGTTTTAGGGCATGTTAGACAATTATTTTAAATCGCTTAGAAACGATTAAGTATCGTCTGAGTTGACTAGTGCCAGTAGGATCGGGTTAACTAAAACATCAACTAGAAAGTATTCAAAGCGTGACTGAACTTTAACATGAAATACAATAATATATTCTATTATTCGATGACATTTTGGATATCCGGCGAATATTCAAGTGGGTTATATTGACTCAAACCATTTCTTGTTGCAGGCAAGATAAGAATGCGGCAATCCAATAGGCCACAACAACTTTAAATACCGTGAGATAGTTTAATATCAATCGAAAGAGATCGCCCAAACCTTTACCTTTGCGGAATGTGTACCTAGTAATCTCTCGTTTCATACTATACTCCCAGCATCTAATGTCGGAGAACAAATGCCCCGATTTCAACAAGCCATAAGACCAGCTGAAAACAAGATACCCCTGACGGATGTGACTCCACCAACTACAGAGGCACAAGCCTCCTCAACATTGCTTACAAGTTCCTATTTGTCGTATACTCGTATTATGTAAGTTCCTAAAACCGACAACCCGAATGGTCCATACCATTGTAACTTTTAGCAAAAAAGTTCACAACATCTTTACCCAAAAACTCCAGATAAATATCTACCACTTATTTATTGAATTCAAAGTCGCATACGATAGCATTTATAATAGGGACGAACTATACAAAGCCGTGTCTAGGGTTGGTATATCTCCTAAACTCGCCCTTTATTTTTTGAATATTAACGTTAATAATAGTACTTTAATCAATTTTTTTAGAAATCCCGGTTTTACCAAAACCGGTATATGAAAGTTACCATTAGTTTTGGCCTTAATAAATTCCAAAAATTCCTCTGGGTATTGACCCTAGAACCTAGTGTAACAGATTTGAAGCAAATCCGTCCAGTTGTTTAGCTTTCAACTGATATCACATACCGATTGACAGAATTGGCAGACCCCTTGTTAGGGCTTCTGCGTCATCTTCATGTTAGGTTAATCAATCCCACGAATTCGATTTTTACGAAGCCAATAATTGCTCTTACAGGAGCTAGTAAAAAACGATCTTTCGATTTTTAATTTAAATGAAACCCATTGAACACCTTTTAAAAGTTTATAAACAAAAATATGTTGCCAATATTTTCGTGAAACATTATCGTTCTTAATATAAATGTAAGCAACTTGACCTACCCATATGTTATATTATAATTATAACATATTTTGTGTCTATGTATGTATACACGTGGTCAAAATAAATCAATATGGCAACCCTGTCAAGTGAAACTACACCACCGACCCCTATTGCACAATGCTAAAGTAAAGCAACCCCCAGCCGTGTTATTATTTAAATTTATTTTATTCCGCGCCGCGGTTAATTTTATTTCTGCCATTTTTATAGCTCATTGTTCCTCTTGTTTAATGGGAGGGAGGCCATACACTGGGGTTATTTACATGCGTGTTTGAACACGCCTTGAATTTGAATCGCGAACAACAAATTGCGAACGAAGGAGAGCCAGAGAGGACCCTGGAATGTGAAATTTTCATCAGCAGTCTGCTGTATAGCAATTCCCAATACGCTATAATGAATCAGAGAACTGTCGACCATCCCAAGAGTCCCAATTCAATTAAACGAAGACTTTTCTTGATTTGCCCCTATTGCTTTGTGTTTATCTTTAACAGACTCTACTTTGTGGATTGTTTTTGTGTTTTCAACAGAATCATATGGTTTTGCCATTTTGGCGTAAAAGAATAGAAGAAATGTAAAATATACGGGAAAAATCAGATAAAAGAAAAAAAATAAATGTCCATAGTTTTGGCTGCCGTGCAGCGTCCCAAGTGGTAGCTGTGCCCGAAAAATCCAATTAATAAGTGCTCTTCTATTCTAGACATCAAAACCTGGGAGGATGTTGATGTTGTGTCTGGCATCGCCATTATAAATATTTTGTTGGGATTGCTTTGGGTTTGTCTAGTGTTTGAGTGATTTATGAATTGTTTGGTAGATTTTCAAAATGTGAAAATGTTCAAATTATGGTGCCAATTTTTAGAATTGTTTCTTATTGCTTATTGCATCAGCGACTTTAAGCGATCAAAAAATGAGTAGCATATTTAATGACTTCATCAGCTATCGCATACCAGCTTCACTGGGTTTTTTGGTCCCATTTGTCTCGTTAAAGATGACTTGTCTTGTCACGTGAAATTATTTATATTAAACTGTAAACTATATAGATAAATCTTCGCCTACAGTATTGAACGTTGTACAAACAGAATTTGTAGTATCCCACTGAATGTCACCTCACCGTTAGAAACAAATGAAAACAGAGCGAACATTGTTCACCATAGCGCATAAAAGGTGAAGCCTTTTGTATTTCAGGAGTCGATATTATTAAAATTTACTACCTACTTTCGGAGTCAGTGGCCCCGACGTTAAGAGCGCTACGTCCAATTTATGGTCGTCATAATCGTCCTAGCAGATCAACAATTGAGCGTCTAATGGAAAAATTTGAATCCACAGGCACAGTACAAAATGTTCCCGCGCCAGTGAGACAAAGAAGTGCCCGTAGTGTCGAGAATATTGCTGCCGCTGAGGCTTCAATTGAAGAAAGCCCAAATGTGTCTCCCACACGTCGTTCTCAAGCGTTGAGCATCTCTGTGACGTCGTTGTGGCGAACTTTGCGAAAAGATCTTGGCCTACATCCTTACAAGATTAAATTGACGCAAGAACTGCAGCCGTTTGACCACCAGAAGCGTCGTATGTTCGTTAATTGGGCTGAGCAACAACTTGGAAATTATTCGGATTTTCATCGAAAAATCATCAGCGATGAGGCTCATTTCTGGCTGAATGGCTTCGTCAATAAACAAAATATGCGGTCAGGCAGCAATCCACACGTACTCCATGAGTCATCATTGCATCCCGAAAAAATTACGGTTTGGTGTGGTTTATGGGCCGGCGGCGTCATTGGGCCGTACTTCTTCCGTGATGATCAAGACCGGCACGTTACTGTGAATGGGAATCGCTACCGTTCAATGATAACCAAATATTTTTGGCCCCAATTGGATAATATGGACTTGGAGGACATGTGGTTCCAACAGGACGCCGCCACAAGCCACACAGCGAATGTCACAATCAATTTATTGGAAACCAAGTTAGGAGAACGTGTTATCTCACGAAATTGTCCAGTCGCTTGGCCGCGACGATTGATGAACTTCGTACAAATATCGAACGTGAAATTTCAGCAGTATCGGCCGATTTATGCTTGAAAACCGTCGAAAATTGGGTTCAGCGTCTGCAAGCGTGCCCGTGGTGGCCATGCAAAAGAAATCGAGTTCCATACATAATAACATCGAACGTACTTTCACAGGAATAATGAATTTCATTGATATCCAAAACCGTTTTTGTTTTATTTAAAAAAAAACTTTTGTAGCGCTCTTATTGAAAAACCCAATACATAAAATGTTAGTGTTAAGAAGTGAGTATCCACTTAGGTCAGTAACTTGGTCAGTAATATGATGAATTCTTAATAGATAGCTAGAGCATTTTTGTCTTGTACAATGTTAACATTTTTAAATTAATAACAATTAATTGAAAAGTAAAAAAAGGTTGTCAAACATTTATTAGATAAAATAAAAATTAAATGCACTTGTTTCAATAAATTTCTTTTTAACTTTTTCAGACTAATATTGTGTAATTCAATATTTTTTTAGTGCGAATAACATTATAAGGACATATTTGATAGTCGATTTATTTGGTTCAATTAACAACATCGGTAGCAACATCAAATTTAGAAAATGCCTTTGATTACATTGATATGTTAAGGCTGCTGTGCCAATCACTACTTTTACACCGGGGACTATACTTGGGTTGGCAATAAATATGTTTGTCTCAGACTTTTCTGTTTACACCGTGTAAGACTAAGTGCAGAACTAACGACATATATACTTCATTAGCCATCTTTCAAGTTGTTGGTAAAATATCAAATTTCTTACAGCTGTGTCTTTAGTTATAGTGTAGTTTCTAAATGGATTACAAAAGACAAATAAGTGTTTGTATTATCAGCCTCAATTATTTAAAAAAGAAAATTATAAGACAAACGAAAATGCCATATAATAAGCTAATTTAAAAATTGAAACAAAGTAGAAAAATACTCGCTTTTATAACATCCCATATAAATTTCTTTTATTCCATTTCACCTATTTTCATGGACCGACCTAAGCAATTAAGTTCTTGCTCTATGTGTTTACACCGTTGAATCTTACATCACATATTGCCCTAGACCACCGAGTTATAGTCCATGGTGGAAACGTAACCAATGTGTTTCAGGCATATAAGTGGGATCTAATCCATTTTTATATGTTTGCACAATTTACAAAATTAGTTTTATAGTTTAAAATAAAAACATTTTATTAATAAAAACACAAAAACAAAATTCAATACTCTTTTTATTTTATTTTTTTTTTAAGTCAACTTTTATATTTATTTAATAAGAAAATATAAAATAGTTTTTTTATTGACCCTTTATTTAATTTCCAGTTGTTTTTATCATCACAGATTATTTCTTAATACTTTTTAACAAAAACATGCAAACAATTGTTGGTGGCTTTATTACACGTTTTTAAATGAAAGTAATGGAATCAAAAACAACATTACAATTTTTTCCTCGCCCATTTGCAGTGAAAATGATTATTTTTTTTTATACGCAATCGCATTTTCATTCGATAGCACCCACACAATGTCACTTTCCATTTTGCACTTGTTCTCAATTTCAATTGGCACTTTGCAAACAATTTTGCATTTTTCGTATTTGTCTTTCGACAGAAGTGAAATTGAGCAATAGTGTCGTTTGTACAATATAGCGCCTGTAGGGACATTGGAGAAAGTTGACATTTGCATCACTTGGGCGTAACAATGCATCAACAAAATTATTTTTTCTAAGCGAATTTAAATATGCGCTTTTTTAAGTAATCTATTCAAAGCAAATTGGTATTTATTCAGTCATTATTGTTGCTGTGTTATTAGGTCTAACCTATCCTAACCTACATCTTAGTTGGGATAGGTTAGAACTACTGATTTTATACCGCACCAAAAAAAAAAATTTCCTACGTCAAAACCCTACATTTTACATGGTGGGGAGTGTGACAGATAGAGCCAAATATATCAGTATAATATATATATATATGTATACATATATATATAAAAAATATATAAGAATACCGTGAGAGCTAAGACACAGGAGATGTTCTACAGATTCTTTTAATCTTCTTTCTGCAGGTTTTATTTTGTGAAGTCTGCAGTGACAGCACTTATGGAGCGAAATATAGGTAACCATCGACGATACTCGCCACTTAAATAACCAAACTCAAACTTTCAACAGCACAAAAAAACATATGAGAAGGCTAAAATCCGCTGTGCGGATCTTTAAATACCTTATCCCATCCCATCCTTCAAATGAATGCACCCAAAAAGTGGGCGGGGCTAAAAACTGATGGGCATGAAATAAAGAAAATTACAATGTCATTACATCTTGATGAGACAGTTTATCTAAAAGTTTGTGGTTCAACATAAACCAAGGTTTTTCTATTGCAGGAGCTATGGGGTAGGGTATACAAATGACCTTAACAAACTTAAAGTGCTCGATTGGAGGCAGCTAACTTAAGACCAAGGTAATTGAATGGACATGTTAGTTGAGGCCCAGTGAAGCAACGGAATTTAGCGCCACAAAAAAGAGTTAAGCAGTATCCAGTTAATACCTTGATAAGCTACCGACTTTGAATTTTATCAAAATAGATTAAAAGCTCCACAGACTACGAGTTACTGTTATTTCCCATTCTGGTTGTTCCATCGATCTATTCTTTTTCTCAACCGCCTCGATCTCAGCTTAAAAGAGACTGTCAGTCAAAAGTGCATCTAAGAAGACTCTAGTATTACTGTTTTCTTCTATCTTCTTTCTTCGAAGCAGCTGTAAGGATTAGTTTATCTTTGAAAAAAAATGCTACATGAAACTCCATCCCCTCTGTCAAATATGAAGACTTTAAAGTTCTTATCAAAGTCATCCCCATTTTTTTCATAACCGATAAGTAGCGCAATAAGCCCTCTTAGTTTCAAGATTTCAAGTATGTTTGAGTGCCTACTTGGGCATTAAAATGTTGTTCTCTTAGTGTGGGGCCTTTATCTGACACATGCATTGTAAAAAGCTCGATGGGTTGTAGATTCAATAATATTTCTAAACCTTAAACTTATTTAGACTGGCAATTCTTGGCACAAGTTCAAATTTCTTCTGGCAAACAACTCAACAGTATGTAAGAATGGATCACAAAACCGCAATGTACAAGCAGTGCTAAATATTCATAAGTCATAAGTCCCACTTTTCCAGACCGTTCCGTTTCCAGGTTGATTTGGAGTTCAATACCAACACCCAAATAACTCAAGCCCACCAGCAAGAAACCCCTGGATTGATGAGGCAGGACTGCCAACACATGCTCGCAGCCAAGAAGGAGGCCTACAAGGCTAAGCTGCAAAGCTGGTCGGATGAAAGTATGCCTGAAGAATGGAACCTCAGCATCGTTTGCCCGATCCACGAAAAAGACCATCTGAACTGCACCAACTACAGAGGCATAAGTCTCCTCAACATCCCCACAAGATCCTATCTACCTACCATAATATGTGAACGCCTGAAACCGTTTGCCAACAACCTGATCGGCCCTTATCGGTGTGGTTTTAGGCCAAGAAAGTCCACAACCGATCAAATTTGAACACTTCGGCAGATCCTGGAAAAAACCCAAGAAGTCCAAATCGATACCCACCACCTATTTATCGATTTCAAAGCCGCATATAACCGTATTTATAGAGACGAACTATAGAGAGCCATGTCTAGTTTTGCTATACCGCCCAAAATAGTCCGTACAGCAACATAGCACTGGTCAAAAAAAAAACTCCACATTGGACGTTTAAAATGGCTAGGACATGTAGAACGAATGAACAATAATACTCCGGGTCACAGAGTCTTTGATTACCAGACGTCGGATGCAGTAGAGGAAGACCTCGCCTTAAGTGGCGCGCACAAGTAGAAACCGACCTCAACCAACTTGGAGTGCGCAACTGGAGGCAGTTAGCTAAGGACCTAGCTAATTTGAAAGGCATATTGGTTGAGTCCCAGGTTCATTCCGGACCGGCAAAATACGTCTTAAATCACTGGTCCCGTTTGCGATGGCTGGCTCTGGATGCAGAGATGCGGAGTTTAAAAACTTTTTTTTTTTTTTTTGTTTTAGAAGGCCGGGACATTTAGGTTACAAAGATCGGCACCATCCAGACGATACAAATGAAATGATCTCGCCGATCGAAATGCAAACTGGAACCAGTCAACTAGGGTTTGGGAAACCTGTCGAGCAATATTGGTTGAAGCCCAGCTTTACTAGGGACTGTAGGATCATTTATGTGACTTATCATTTAGTGACTTTGTTATTACAAGTCTACACCAATACATACCTACTAGTTAACGACTAGATAAAGCTTAGAACACATTAAACCGAGTACCTACTACAAAGCGATGTAGGTACGAGTTCTGTTTCCAGTGTAGTCAATTTCGAAAACCATATTATGTCTAAATTGATTTCCTTAAATAAGTGCTGAAAACATGTCAGTTCTTGAAAATTCAAAAGAAGTTTCCCTACCTAGGATAGGCCTACCTAGGGTAGGGATTCAAATTCAAATTGAATTTGAATTTTGTGCACTTCTGCTTATATCAACTTATAAGTTCGAATAATTTTCTGTCTGTCGCACATCATACAACATATAAGTAGAAAACAAAAATATAAGTCCCTTCTCAATTGGAAAATCATCGACGGTACAGAAAAAAAATGCATTCCACCCTTTTGTATACATTCACCTCATGTACTTGGACTACTCATGAAACAACTCCCACATACACTACTATGCAGCAACACACCCTCTCATATATCGCATAATCCACCACACAACTCTAATGTTTTCTTTTTTATTGAAACTACACGAAACAAATGTGAAGGAAAAAGGAAAATTATACGAGAATGGAAAAAACACACACATACACATAACGATAACTTACCATTGTGTTCGGTGAAGATATTCAATCCAATTGCACCGCGATTATCCTTCGTTTGTGGGGGTGCGGCGGATGCACGAGACTTCATACGGCTCGCTCGAAGGGTTGATCCCGCACCCAAAGCATTGCTGCCAGAACCGCCTCCTCCACTGGTGCCACTGCCGCCCACACCGCCTATACTCGAGGAACTACTGCTAATGCCAACACTGCTACTAATCCCAATACAACTGACAGTTCCTTGGCTTCCAGACGACCGATCCTTGGCATGTTGTGCCCCCATGTTGGTGCCGTGTTGGTGGTGGAGCCACCCACTGGTTAATTCACACTTCTTTTTTTAAAGACACCGCAGTTACTCACTGTATGTGCCACAGTATGTGTGTATCACTTTCACAGAATCGAATTTTCGTTTTCTTGTTTCTCCTATCTTCGATTCCCTACCCCAAACTATGAGTTTTGTTGGAAAATTCTATCCGCTGGATCCCCTTTTGTGGAAAGGAAAATTTACAATCTCACCACACACGACCACGACGACGGCACAAAGACGACGACAATGGGAGACAATAAGGATCCAACAAGGAGACGGAAATACCGATTACACTATGAAAGCCGCTCGATAATAATTGCAAGCACATTTTCGTTGGCAAATAAATTTCCGTAAAGACTTTGCTCCATAGTTTTTCACCAAATAAATTTTCGCACAAAATTTTCAATTTTACACGATTCTTTTTTTTTTCGTTTTCCCTGCTGCGCTTTACTCACACTTTTGCACTCACTCACGCACACACTGCTCACATACGGTCGTATACATGGAATTCCTTATTGGAATCGATTGCGTTCACAAAAAAAGAAGAAAAAGATACAGAACGCGTAGAAAGAACAAAATACGAAGGGAGAGAGATGAAACCCCTTTTTTTTCGTGTTTAAAATGAGATTTTCAATATTTTTGCCGTTTTTCTGTTGATTCGTGGAATATACAACACACACCGACGTTGGAGACGACGGCGGCGTACGCGTAGCCAAAGCCCTTGAGAAATCCACTCCCTGGAGCCAACAGCAACACAATGAACGCGCAAGAGAAGGGGGACGATCAAAGTATGTGTGTAAGGAAAATGCAATGCACTTGTACGGCGAGATGAGAAATACGGATAATTCCCCGGCGACCGATGGAGCACTTCTTTTCTTTTTTACTTATTTGCGTACACACATACACACTGAGGGATATTTTATTAAACTTGATTTTCACTTTTATAACGCAATCAAATTGACACACAAAATGGTATTTTAATTACTTGTAATTGCTTGGCGTTCGAAATTGAACACTTTAATGTGAAATAAACGGAAGAAAATAGTTTTTCATTTTTTTCGTCGACACAGAAGAATCCGACGACGTCTACTCACGGGAGTCTGACATTTTCTCGCTCGTCGTCGCCTTCATTGTGGATTTTTTCATGATGGGATTTTTCGCTCTCTCACCATTCAAACTTTAAGGTATCGTATATTCGTATATATGGCTGTATATCGTTGGGGTGTTGTTTTGGTGTGGTGAACAATTGGCGGCGCTGGTGATAGTTGAGAGTATTATCAGGGAAGTGTTCACAAATGTTTTATTGGGGCGTGGAGTGGAGTTGTATATATAACTAAACTCAACACGAATATAACATATATACATAAGCTCAGTAGCACTTAATGATTCATACGAAACTTTGTTTATTTACTTTCATATCTCAGCAAATATAAAATTTGTTTGGCATATTTCCGTTTCTGTTAATAGATAGCTTTGTAGTTACAAAGTTATTAATTTTATTGACTGAGCATACAATTGGGAAAAAAATTGTTGGACAGGCAGAGCTATGCTATGAATGATGTTCCATTTAAAATAAACATATCTCATTTGAAGAAAAATCTCTCATTGTGATTTCAAACACAGAAAGAGTTAATTTAACAAAATTTCTTATGGGGTGTGTTTCATTTAACTTGCATGTACACAAACCATTATACTTGCATGAGGCATTTATTTTGTTCCTCGAATGGGCATCAATTTACAATTTTGTGACTTACTACTTCGTAGTAGATACTATTCATAAACAAAGCTGTGTTTTGACACACTCCAGATTACATTCTACTCTACCGCACATTTATAAAAACAGTCAGATGTACGTTGGTGACAAAAAATTTGACCTTTTCTTTGATTTTGACGGTGGGAGGGATTATTTCTAAAATTCGAGAGGGAATTGAATAAACAAAATAAATTTAAGATTAATTGAACAAAAAAGTTCAAAAAGAGATTAATTGAACAAAAAGTTCCTTGTGACGATATTTTTAAGGCTTCATAAAACACCCATATACAGGAACTTTTCAACCAACAAACGAGTTTTATGAAGAATTGTTTTTTGCGTTTAGAGACATTTTAAAAGTTATAACTATATGCACTTTTATAATGAGTTTATGAATAACGGTGTGACTATACACATTGCAGTTGGTGTGAGTATGAACGTATCATTTACGGCTGACATTAGACGTCAGCGATTCCCCTCTGCAAAAATACAAAATAGACCATGTTTTACTTCTGAACGATATTTTTTGCGACAAATAAAGTCAATGCTAACCCTGAGCTCAGCCGTTTGTGATAAACAGAGACAAAATACATAAAAGTTAAAAAAAAATCGAATCCAGTTATAGTTATCTCAAGGTTAACTCAGCCCGGTAAAACCGGGCCTTTGGGGTTGCTTTCTTTCAGTTATAGTTATCTCAAGGTTAACTCAGCACTGTAAAACCGGGCCTTTGGGATTGCTTTCTATCTTGTATAATATTGCAACCTTAAAAATGTAAAATTTAAAAACAATTAAAAGAATTTGGGGAAACAAAATAATTGAGTAAAAACAAATGTTAATAGATAATAGTAATCACTTTTTGAATTCGAATAGTGGACAAACAAAACCTGAAGTCATGGTGGTTAGGGTGTGGTGTAACATTCTATCTCACAATAACATAACCAAAATAATATTTTTTCAGACACAAAGTACCAATGGACAACAAATAGGAAGAACATTCATTTTTTGTACGGAATTCAGAGCAGGGTTCCCATTTGCTTACCTTATTAATGGGAACATTTTATTACAGTAATTAATTGATTATTCCAAGACAGATTTGCCATCGAATAGGACTTTCTTATTAATGCGGTATTAATTTCTTTGCAAATGTTGCTCTCTGTAAGTTCTGAAACTGTCTTTCTCCAACTAATGTGGTAGGACGAGTGTCACACCAGTTTTAGTGGATTTGAAGCAAAAATCTGTTGTCAGTGACTTAGTAGCAATTTAGTGAGCATGTTCTTTTAACATCTTAAATTTTTTTTATTTCAATAAGGGTATTCATTCAACGTCGTAATTTTATTACGTGCGAAAGATTATAATTTTACCACGACGTTTCATGAACGACCCTAAAACTGCACAACTAAATAATGCGGTAACCCACTGAATTCAATCTCATTTTACTAATTTATTTATTGATAGAATTTTGTTCCTATTGTTCTCTTTCCTTTCTCGATAATTTTCTTCAGTTTAGCGCATACGTTTGATGTATGAAAGTGACTGATTAAATGTCAAATTAGCATTTCAAAAGTTTAAAACGTTTACCATCTCAGTTTACGCACCCAATTCCTGTGAGAAAATTCCGATATTGTTGGAAAAGATTTCCCATACAAATTTTGACAGTTCATTTATCACGTCGTAATTTTATCACGTTTACAACGTTTACGACGACTTTCCGACATTGCATGAATACCCCTAATATTTTTTCAGACACAAAGTACCAATGGACAACAAATAGGAAGAACATTCATTTTTTGTACGGAATTCAGAGCAGGGTTCCCATTTGCTTACCTTATTAAAGGGAACATTTTATTACAGTAATTAATTGATTATTCCAAGACAGATTTGCCATCGAATAGGACTTTCTTATTAATGCGGTATTAATTTCTTTGCAAATGTTGCTCCCTGTAAGTTCTGAAACTGTCTTTCTCCAACTAATGTGGTAGAACGAGTGTCACACCAGTTTTGGTGGATTTGAAGCAAAAATCTGTTGTCAGTGACTTATGGCGTTTTCCATTGGGAAATCTTGATTTTGATCTGAAATTTGATCTTTTTGAGTGTCAATGGAACACGATTCAGATTTAATTTTTTTTTTGTCATTGTATTGGTGTCATTTCGTGTCTGTGAAGTTAGCGTCGGTGTAGCTGCCAACATTAAAAACATAACAAACATTTGGAAATACAGAAATTATATTCATTTATTTCATTCAATCAATTTAATAGTTCGCGTATAACTTTCTTTTCTGTATCTATATCCATTACATCACAACCGAAGTAAAAAATCAAAATGAAAATCACTCTTGTCAAACTGACAGCTATCATTTGTGTTGGTATTGGTAAATCTGCTGAAAAATTCAGATTTTCAAAATTGATCTCTGATCAAAAAAAATCAATTTGTTCGCCCAATGGAACACAACAACTGTAAAAATCGGTCTTCAGATAAAAAAAAATTGATTTTTTTCCCAATGGAAAACACCATTAGTAGCAATTTAGTGAGCATGTTCTTTTAACATCTAAATTTTTTTTTTATTTTAATGCATATCTATCAATTCTAAACAATTGAACAGAATTATAACATACGCTCCCATACTCAACACACTACTTATCAATTTTTATTTTGTAATTCACCATCACCAAAAAAAAAAATTTAATCGGATCCAACTTCAGTTGATTAAATATATACCAAAAAAAGAGCCACATTTTCGACAATTCTGGAACTGCAATTTTTTGTATCAATTTAATATTTTCGCCAAAGAAAATTTATAACTCTGTAAATAAAAATAACAATATGTATTGACAAAACAAAGAAAACTAATTCCCATTCAATTTATTTTTGTTATATAGCAGATTTAACCATGTCTGATTGGGATACTGTTACGGTTTTACGTAAAAAAGCCCCAAAGGCCTCTACTTTAAAGACGGAAAGTGCCATCAACCATGCACGTCGTCAGGGTGTTCAGGTGGACACTCAACAAAAATGTATGTAAATATGTACGAATTGTATAAAATATCTGTGTTTTGTTTGTCCCGTGGCCCTCGGTAATTGCTTTTTAAGGTTCATTCTTGATAACATTGCATTGCCACCCGGCTTTGCCTATAATTTCATAATATTTATTAAATGTATTAGTTGAATCATCTTTGTACAATTTCTGACGAAATCTTGTATGGTTTTGTGTCATTGCAGTCGGTGCTGGTACCAATAAGCAACATGTCACCACTAAGAACACTGCCAAGCTGGATCGCGAGACTGAAGAATTGAGACATGATAAAATTCCTTTGGATGTTGGTAAAATCATTCAACAAGGTCGTAATTCAAAGGGTCTCAGTCAAAAGGACTTGGCAACTGTAAGTATTTTCTATTATATTGCGTTTATTTTGATCCTTTTATGTCTCCTTGTCATGATGAAAGTAAACAACTTTCCCGCATTAAATATGGTGTTTCATCACATTTCAAGTTGTTTTTGCATTTGGACGTGCATTTTTTTGATTGTGTAGTTTTCCTGTAAGATAATTGGTTGGAAAAATAGATGAAACGTAGTTTTCCAATTGGAGTTTTCCTTTTTTAGATTTTGTGTAACGTGTACCGTTTTTGTATACAAGGATTGCAGTGCATTGCCACTCTTTTATGTGCCTGCCGTACAGCGTGTGTTACGAACAACAAATTTTTGGGTAATGGTTGTTGAATTCTCTTTTTTTCAAAACATCCTCGACCGCCTTCTTGCAAATTCCGAATAAATACATTTGTTACAGCCCTGCTAGTCTGTCGATACATACAAAAATATCTTGACCAACTTAAGTTTGGATTTAGTGAAGCACCTTCGAGTAGTTTTTATTTGAGTACCGACCGTCTGTCATTTTATTCTCAAAATGTCGGAAACTTTAAAGATTTTCGTTTGTTCAGTGGTATGCAACATGCTAACAAAATGTTTGCCATGTCGGTATTACGCTTTGCTTTAGTTCTTTGCTACGAGACGAGAGCTGGTGACAGAATTTAGCTTTCCGGGCAAAGAAGTAGTGTATGCTATTATTAATATATAAAGGGGTGGCAGTCAAGAAATGATGTTCGGCAGTTTTACCAAAATGTAGAACGACATAGCCAGTGCATGCATTAAGTGGCGCTACAGTCCGGGATGAACCTGGGCCTAAAAAAAAAACTTGCCTCTCCAATTAGCCCGGTCCTTAGCTAGCTGACCCCAGTTGCGCACTCCATGTTGGTTGAGGTCGGTTTCTACTTGTGCGCGCCACTTAAGGCGAGGTCCTCCTCCACTGCGTCCGACGTCTGGCTGGGAATCGAAGACTCTGTGACCCGGAGTATTGGTGTCCATTCGTTCTACATGTCCTAGCCATCTTAAACGTCCAATGCGGAGTTTTTTGACCAGGGGTATGTCGCTGTACAGCTCGTAAAGTTATTGGTTGAATCTTCGTCTCCATAGCCCGTCAACGCAAACGAGGCCGAAGTTTTTTCATAGAATTTTTCTCTCGAATCGACCAAGGATTTCTTCATCCGCTTTTGATACGGTCCGTGCTTCAGCTCTTATAGGATCTCCTTAGTAGTTCGAGTGAGGGCTTTACTACTAAATTGCCTTCTTAGCTCGAAGAAACAGCGGTTGGCAAGAGTAATTCTTCGTTTGATTTCTGACGAGATGTTGTTGTTAGAGTTAATAGCGTAGCCGAGGTAGACAAAGTCCCGTACTACCTCAATGTTATATCTGTCAATGGTGACGGTCTGTCCAATTCGTCGATGTTGTGTGTCCTTTCGTGTTGACAGCATATACTTAGTCTTACCCTCATTTACTGCTAAACCCATTTTTGCCGATTTTTGGAAAATTGTGCCTTGTGTTGGCTCGGGAGTTTTTCACAATCCTCTCAAGAATTTGATCGGTTGTGGACTTTCCTTGCCTAAAACCACACTGATAAGGGCCGATCAGGTTGTTGGTAATTGGTTTTAGGCGTTCACATATTACGACCGAAAGGATCTTGTAGGCGATTTGGAGACTTATGCCTCTGTAGTTGGCGCAGTTCAGAGGGTCTCCTTTTTTGTGGATCGGGCATACGATGCTGAGGTTCCATTCTTCGACATACTTTCATCCGACCAGATTTGGCTTATGAGTTGGTGGATGTTGCTTACCAAGTCATCTCGCTGCCGTTGCCAATATTAAATGGTTCGTTCTGCCTGACAGCGGAATGTTGTTCGTCATCGCCGTTTAACAGTCTGCAGAAGTGGTTCTTCCATATCCTCAGCATCGACTGTGTCACAACAACGATATTTCCTTGTTCATCTCGACAGGATTCTGTTCGGGTTTGTATTCTTGGCTTTGACGTTTTACACTTTGGTAAAATTTGCGAACATCGTTCCTGGAGTGGTACTTCTCTATATCCTCGATCGCTCGCTTTTCTTGCTCTTTTTTTTCTTTTTTTCTGAAAAGCCGGTGTTCTTCCCTTCTTTTTTTGCCTATAGAGCTCAATGGCAGCTCTCGTCTTCACCTGCAGCTTAGCTTTGTAGGCCTCGTTCTTGGCTACGAGCATCTGTTGGCATTTCTCATGCCTCAACCGGGGTTTCTTGCTGGTGGCCGCGAGAAACCTAGCACATCAGTTGCGGCTGATCTAATGGCTTGTTGGCATCGTTGCTATTGTTCTTCGACATTAGATGCTGGGGTATGGTGATAACCAAGAAGTTGCAGTCTTTCGACATTAAATTTTTTCACAATATTTCTGGTTTGTTGTGGCGTGGTGGATATCCACATCCTTACCTTGGCTGCAACAAGGTAGGTCCGAGTCGATGTTAGACCCTCGGAATGTTCTCACATCCAAAATACTGGATACGTGCCTCTTGTCTATCGCAATGTGATCAATTTGGTTGACTGTTCGTTGATCTGGAGACCGCCATGTCCCCTTATGGTTATCGAGGTGAGGAAACCGTGTGCTGGCTATAGTGGCATTTCGTTCCGTAGCGAAGTCAATAAGCCTAAGTCCGTTACCAGACGTGTTGTCGTATAGGCTATATTTTCCGACAATACTGCTAAAGATGTCTTTTCTTCCTTCCTTTGAGTTAAAATCTCCCAGCACGATTTTAACATCGGTAGTCGCTCGTAGGTTTTGTCAAGAAGCTCGTAGAAGCAATCTTTAGTTATGTCATGTTTTTCTTCCGTCGGGGCGTAAGCGCATTTAAGGCTTATGTTGGCGAATTTGGCCTTGATGCAAATTTTTAAAAAACTTCTTGCCTAAGTCTGGCACTTATAACAAATCCGCATACGAATAGTCGCTGTTTCTGCTAATTATAACGCGGTCCGTAGTAGATGTCACAGTTTTTCATCTTTTTACCCGGCCAATATCATCGTATTTCTTGGATGGCAGTAATGTATGCTTTGTAGTAGCTTAGGGCTTGAGCTAATTCTTCGCCTGCAACTCTCCTGTTTAATGTACTGACATTCCATGTGCATACGAACGTGATACGAACGTCGTTGTCCGTTTTTCGTTTAGCAGGGTCGTCAACAATAAAATCATTCCTTACCGAGGCTATTGTTTGCTTTGTAACATATAGTTTTTTTTCCATGGGTGGGTAGTTAACCCAAAGCACAACCCCCAACCTGGAGGGACAGTTACAATTTATTAGATGCCCCTAGGACACGGGGTCATCAGTATCCACTACGGGATTGAGCGCTGCCGTTGGCTTTTCGGTTATACGCCGGCATCTCTGTTCAAGGGGCCTGACTTACCCCTGCGATTGCTAGATAACCTGTTGTCCGAATATGTCGAAGCAGCTCATCTAGGCTGTTTATAGTGCTGCTGTTTTTCGTCTTGTTACACTCGCACTTATTGTTTAGCAAGTCAAGTCCGGATTATGGGACCAGTATCCCGTTACTACTTGGAGGTAAAATAAAAGTTCTACAACTTCTAACATGCACTACTATTTTTATTACATATAAAATTACACTGTTTATAGAAAAATGTTTTCGAATTCTGTAGATTTTTATGACTATCTTCTTTGATATATACTAAATGTGATTTTTGAATACCATTTTGTTTCCTATACTGAATCCTAAGTATTTCATTTCCGATACAAATTCAAATATTTTATTGTCAATATTGATATTTATCACTGGTCCATCATAATTTCCAATTATCATTAACTTTGTTTTAGAAACATATATGTAATTTCATTCTATAAGCTTTCAACCAATAACTTAAACTATTGAAATCTCCTTGAAACGATTTCTTATAAGATTTTGCTAGAAATGAATAAAAGTGATACTTTTTACAATATCATATATGTAGACATTTAACAACAATTTTCCTAGGACTGAACCTTGGGGGACAAGAAAGTCAAGGAAGGCGCATATAACAAATCAGATCTAATTCTTGTTTACAGATTGAAATCACCATATTAATTGCACCTTTGCAAGAATGTTGCTGGTTTGGCTGTTTTTTAATTATCCACTTGTTTTCATCAAAAAAATGATTCCAGTTGAGCTTGTATCAGCTTTTCTATAACATTATCGTAAAGAGGCAGGGCATTAACTGGCCTTCGCACATTTTAGAGTTCTCATTTCTCATTTTTATTTTAACGTCTATAGTAATGGTTTCATGATCGCTAATTTTTAGACTCGAACTTGTTTGTGCTTGAATTTTATTAGTAAGTATTATTAGTTGTGACCATGTCAATAAGGTTTGAGAACTAGACGTTATTCTTGTTAGTTAAGTAATAATTTGCTTACAATTATTATTATCAATTATTACATATAATTTATTTGTCTATTGACCAAATTAATTATCCAGTATATATTTAATAACCAGCCACTAATAAATTGAAGAAAAATCTTTAAGATTATATATCCATATTCTTAAAAATGTCATAGAAATATGGTAAAGAACACCTTGGCATTATTTTTTACTTTTTTGATAATTCTAAGTTAAAATGATTCCAAATAGATAAAATAGATAATTGACATAGTTTGACATATACCTAAATATTCAATAAGACATTGCGTTCAACATCACATTACCTTATTTTTCAGTTTTAATCTGAAATCCAGAACACGTCCAATCAAATTCGTTTTTTTTCTGTACCTGTAATGTCAGTTTGGTTGCCAGATTACAGGAAAGAACAGCACAACTTATACCGTTTCGATTGGGAAAATCACTGTTGATTAATCTCTATTTCAAGTGAGATTAACACCTATATGCACGAACACAAAAACATTTGACAGCTGACTTATGCCAGTTTGAAGTTTGCATTTCGCACAATTCGTGTTTTATTTAGAGTTTTTATACCCTATCCCATAGGGTATATTAGTTTTGATATATAGTTTGTTAAATGGATAAATAATTTAGCTAGTTATACCTCAAATTATATGGATAGACTCAGAATCGCTGGCTGAGTCGATTTAGCCATGTCTATCCGTCCGCCCGTACGTCACCAGTTTTTGGGCCTAAAATTTTTAGCTAGAATGATGAAATTAGGTACATGTGTTCTTTGTTGCTCCCAGCAGAAAGAGTGTAAACATATTTGAAATTCGCCCACTGCCACGCCCGGCCCCCTTTTAGAAAAACGTAGTTTATGGCCAAATCGAAAGGAATTTTAACCCGGCGAGAGTGTGGTGACAAAATGTAACATAGAGTATGTGGCTGGGTATGACATACCCACATACAAAATTAACCTCTAAATAAATATTTACATTTAATATGGCAAACTCCAAAGCTCTTAAATGCTAAACATTGGCCGTGTTCCGGATTTCAGATGTAGTAAGATATCTTAGATAAAGCTCTGTGCTCATTGGTCAAAGATCTTGATTGAAAAGGAAGCGGCAAAAATGGGCTAAGCAGTAAATGAGGGTAAGACTAATAGCACTTTCGATTAGGATTTTTAGATTTACTCTCAGATTTCAGATTTTACCCGTCCCAATCGAACATTAAAGAGGTTACTCTGGTTTTCTGTGTGTGTTATTGTGCCATTTGACAGCTTATTGTTTATCTTTAGGCCGCAATTATAGCTAATAGCTATCAATGTAAACCAAAATTTTCTTTTACTCATTGCGGCTTTTTTATAAACTCAACCATTGGCGAGTTGGTGTCAAAACAAAGCTTATGAATTTTAGAACATGATTATCCAAAAATATCTTAATTTCTAATTATAGTTTTCCCCGAAAATCACTTTTTAATCATCAAACTGCGAAATGCAAACTTCAAATTGACATATTAAGTCAGATGTTAAATGTTTTTGTGTTGGTGCATGTTGGTGTAAATCTGACTTGGAATCCAGATTCTTCAAAAGTACTCTAGAGTAAAAAAAAGTGCTTTTTGTATCCCAATCGAAAACGAAAAAATTGATCTAGAGTAAAAAATGTGCTCTAGAGTATAAAAAGAGTGTTTTTTTGTATCCCAATCGAAAACGCTATAAGTATATGCTGTCAACACGAAAGGACACACAATATTGGACAGAACGTCACCATTGACAGATATAACTTTGAGGTAGTACGGGACTTTGTCTACCTCGGCTCCGCTATGAACTCTGACAACAACATCTCGTCAGAAATTAAACGAAAAATTACTCTTGCCAACCGCTATTTCTTCGGGCTAAGAAGTCAATTTAGTAGTAAAGCCCTTACTCAAACTACTCAGGAGATCCTATATAGGACCCTGATCATCCCAGTCCTGCTCTAGATAACTAGAACAAGCGCACAAGTTGAAACCGACCTCAACCAACTTGGAGTGCAGTTAGCTAAGTAGAAAGTTGATTGGCCCAGGTTCATTCCGGACTTAAGCGCCACTTAAGTAAGTAGTAGGGTTTCGGTTTTAACTTCGTGGGTTTTTTAAAAGGATCTGCAGAAATGTGAAGGTTTGATCAATTGCTGACTTTTCTGTTACTGGAACAAACCAACTTGTCGGTACGTGTCAGTGTTGATTCCGGCACTGCAGATCAACTATAGACCAAATTTTGTATACAAAGGCAACTCCCAAGTCGGAAGTCCAAATTATTACTCTACAAGATCCCTAGTCTAAGCAGGAAAACTAAGTAAATACCCAGCAGATCGACCATAAACAAACTTTCCAAACGAAGGCAAATCCTGTAAAAGATCAACAAAGTTCAAGTCGAGATCCACCATTTTTTAAGGCCGTGTATAATTTATAGCAATTTGGTTTTGTATGTGAGGAAGGCGAATGGAGGAGAAGATTCCGCGAGCGTTATTAGATGTACCAAGATGTGGATGTTGTACAAAAGGTAAAACACGTCGACTTCATTGACTAGCCAACATAGAGCGAATGAACAATAATGTCACATCCAACAGTGTTTTCGAATCCCAGCTTTAGATTCGAGACCGATTTAAGGATGAAGTGATCGCCGGAGCAGGACCCTTGGACTGCTCTAAGCAACGAGATCAGTATCAAAGAAGAAGGTAGGGTGCATTACATTAGTCAGACACCGTCCAAGAGTCGGGAGCCTGCTTCGTAAGTAAGTAAGGTATGTTCATATTATTAGTTCATACAAGACGTGAACGAACTTTTGCGAAGATAGCTTTTTGACTTATACTTTTCCGGTGCGATTTACAATAGGGCAGTATTTTATAATTTTGAAATTTGACCATTGCAACTTATGTATTCGTTTATAATTTTTCAAAATATATGTTAACTCCAATGCTGTCGATGCCCGTTTACCCCCTAGTAACTATATAATAACTATTCCATTTTCAAAATCCCTGCGATACTCGTCATGGTACAATAATCTTTACATAATTATGAAACGTGCTCCTCAAGATGACTTTAAATTGTCCTAAACTAAATCTATTATCTTTCCTTTTCAGAAAATCTGTGAAAAACAACAAGTAGTGACCGACTATGAGGCTGGGCGTGGCATCCCAAACAACTTGATTCTTGGGAAAATCGAACGTGTGATTGGATTAAAATTACGAGGCAAGGATCGCGGTCAACCACTGGCGCCTCCTGGTAAAAAGTGAACTGCATAACAGCATCATACTTGATGCTTTTGCATGAAATCAGGGGGCGATTAAAAAAAAAATAATAATAAAAAAAAAAACGTTTATTTAATTAAAAGGTTAAAAATATTATTGTTCTAATGTTCACAAGAAAGCTACTGCAGCATAAAAGAAAAATGAAACATCTACTACACCCGCCTACATAAACAATATTAGAGTTCACATGAAAACACATAATATATTATATGAACTACAATTATTATTGCTAATCGTATGTTTTTTCTCACATTTCTACTTCAATATATATATATATATTCAACCTAAAAAACAATAGCGTATGTCGAATATTGTGGAACACAGTTTAATTCCAATACCGATTGATATTCTCAATTTGTCTCAGCTTTTTTTTTAATTTTTTATATAAACTACTAGTCCCTTATTTGGGTACAACACTTCAGGAAAGTCAATTTATTTCTATCACAATCTTTATTACGTTAATTTATTATTCGATGATTTCATGTTATACAATTTTCGTTTCATCCCTTCCTAATATATATTTTTTTAACGAAAGGTAACAATTCTTTTTTAACTTTTAATAAAAAAAAATGTTTCCATTTTCAATTGAGTTCAACTGAATTAAAGATTATTGCGAAAAAAAGATGGAGTTGGTTATATTTTCTTAGATGTATTCTGGGAATTTGAGCCGCATTGCGATATTGACTTCACAATTCCTTTATCAATATACGTTAATGTGTTTTATTAAATGTATGCATTAAAATAAATATACGTAGTGCATGTAGATTTCTTAAATAAACTCGTGTGTTTAAAAGTCATATGAGAAGTGTTTAACTAAAGGGAATAGTTTAATGGTAATGGAATTATTTTTTGTTTTTAAGGAAATGCATTGTTCCGGATAGTTCTGTCGCTCCATGAATTGATGATAGGTTTATTTAAGTAGTTCTTGCTTATTGGCTATGTATGATAACTCTGGGCTGCACATTAAGTACATCTTTTTGTGTTCCACGAGAAAATATGCTGTGCGAAAGTTTTCTGCTTTTTGTAAGATAGATCCGTTCGGGTACTTTTGTGTAAAGACAAATGAAAAATGTTAAATCTCCAATATCGAGAGAGAATTCTCTCATTTCAACGATAGGTTCAAAACTTTTGAAGTATGTATGTTGAAAGACATGACAGACAAAAGCATCACTCATTGTTTTTATGAACTCAAATAATATTATAAATCTACATAACTTCACTTCAATTAAGTGGCGCTACAGTCCGGAATAAACCTGGTCCTCAACCAACATGCCTCTTCAATTCTCTCATTTCAACGATAGGTTCAAAACTTTTGAAGTATGTATGTTGAAAGACATGACAGACAAAAGCATCACTCATTGTTTTTATGAACTCAAATAATATTATAAATCTACATAACTTCACTTCAATTAAGTGGCGCTACAGTCCGGAATAAACCTGGTCCTCAACCAACATGCCTCTTCAATTAGCCTGGTCCTTAGCAAATTGCCTCTAGTAACCCACTCGCAAGTTTTTGAGGTCGGTTTCTACTTGTGCGCACCAGGCGAGGTCTTCCTCTACTGCGTCCGACGTCTGGCTGGGTATCAAAGACTGAGAACCGGAGTATTGGTGTCCATTCGTTCTACATGCCCTAGCCATCTTAAACGTCCAATGTGGATTTTTTTGTCCAGGGCTTGTCGTTGTACAGCTCGTATAGTTCTTAGTTGAATCTTCGTCTCCCTAGCCCGTCAACGAAAACGGGACCAAACGTGTTTCGAAGAATTTTCCTCTCAAATTGACCATGGATTTCTTCATCCACTTTTGACACGGTCGATGCTTCAGTGCCGTAGAGCAGGACTGGGATGATCAGGGTCTTATATATGATCGCCTTAGTAGTTCAAGTGAGGGCTATACTACTGAATTGCCTTCTTAGCCCGAAGAAACAACGGTTGGCAAGAGTAATTCTTCGTTTAATTTATGAGGAAATGTTGTTGTCAGAGTTAATAGCGGAACCGATGTAGACAAGGCCCCGTAATACCTCAAAGTTATATCTGTACAATTTGACGATGTTGTATGTCCTTACTAAGAGCCATTTCACACATACCCGGCAGTCGTTTAACCGGTACCGGCTAGCCGGTCGTTGGAAAAACATTCTTATTGTTAACCGGCGACGTTTTCGGTTTGCAGGTGTGAACGCGCCCATAAGAATGTATTCCCACTGAATGTAGCTAGCCGGTACCGGTTAGCCGGCTGCCGGGTATGTGTGAAATCGTTCTTAGTCTTACCCTCATTAAACCCATTTTTGCCGCTTCCTTCTCTTTACAGCAAACGTTGCAATGACATCACATTGAGTCCTACCGATGATGTCAATATCGTCGACATATGCTAGTAAATAGTTGTACCGATTTTTGGAATATTGTGCCTCTGCTGGTGTTGGCTCGGGGGTTTTTCACAATCCTCTCAAGAATCATTAAAAAAGTAAATTGACAGAGCATTGCATTGCCTAGATCATTTTTCCGACCCTGATGGAGCAGCGAGAATTCTCCATCGTCATGACATGGCTCTGTATAGTTCGTTTCTATAATACTGTCGTATGCTGCTTGGAATTCGATGAATGGGTGGTGATTATCGATTTGGTCTTTTTGTCCACGATCTGCCGAAGGGTGAAGATTTGATTAGTTCGATTAGTTTGTTAAATGGTTTCAGGCGTTCACATATTACGCAGATAGGATGTTGTAGGCGATGTTGAGGAAACTTATGCCTCTGTAGTTAGTGCAGTTCAGAAGGTCTCCTTTTTTGTGGATCGGGCAAATAATGCTGACATTCCATTCTTCAGGCAAACTTTCATCCGCCAAGATTTGGCTTTTGTTACTTACCAAGTCATCTTCGCCAGCTTTATGAAGCTCGTCGGGAAGGCCATAATTTCCGGCTGCCTTAAAAAGCTAAAGCTCGAGCTGAAGTTTAGATATTGCTTTAGTATATTTTTTTTGTATAAATAAATTTTTAATTGAAAAGTTTAAATAAAGAATTCGGCAAAAATATAATATTCGCCTGTTTAACAAAAACATACTTCGAGGTATTCTTCCGAAAAGCTGTTCGGAATTTTTCTCCGGCATTTTGTTACGCGTTGCGTTGATGTGCTTTCAGGTGCTTTTTCGTGCAATTTTTGACAGCTAAGTGCCATTCTTTTTCCGTATTCCTCCGACACAAATTCTTCGCGGAATTTATTTACGGATTGTAGTGAGGTGAAGCCGTCGCATTTGTGTAGTATTTTCTTCCGATGACTTATACCTCGAATGAAATTTAAACCTCCGACGAAATAAGCGTTGCGCAAAGTTGTCCGCTCCGACGGATTCCTCGATAGGGCTGAATATGTCTCTATATCACTTTGTTACAAGTTACAATGCGTTCGTTAATTTCTTGGAAGTATAAGCCTTGTTGCCTAGGTCGGACATTTATAACAAATCTGCATTCGAATAGTCGCTGTTTCTGCTAACTATAACACGGTCCATCCCATCGTATTTTCTAGATGGCAGTAATGTCTGCTCCGTAGCAGTTTAGGGCTTCCGCTAGTTGTTCGCCTGCACCTCTCCTGATTAATGTTCTCACATTCCAGGTGCAGATACGAAATTCGTTGTCCTTTTTTCGCTTAACAGGGTCGTCAACAATAAGATCAGTCCTTTCCGAGGCTACTGGTTGCTTCGTAACATATATTTTTTTCCATGGGTGGGTAGTTAACCCAAAGCATAACCCCAACCTGGAGGGCCAGTTCCAATATATTAGATTCCCTAGGAAACGGGGCCATCAGTGTCCACTACGGGATTGAGTGCAGCTGTTCGGTTCATCCGGCACCATCTCTGTTCAAGGGGTCTGACTTACCCTTGAGATTATTAGATAACCTGTTGTCCGAATATGTCGTAGCAGCTGACCAAGATTCGCCTTATCATTTAGCAAGTCAAATCCGGTTGGATGAGATCAGTTCCCGATGGTTATTACTTGGAGGTAAAAATAAGCACTATCCATAGTAGTCAGAGTTAGAACGACTGGGCATTGATCAGTAAGGTGACACGGCGGTCCACAAATCAGCGAACAGTCAACCAAATTGATCACATTGCGATAGACATGAGGCAGGAATGATGTATTTTGGATGCCAGAATATTCCGAGGGGCTAAAATCGACTCGGACCACTACCTTGTTTCAGCCAAGGTAAAAATGCGGATATCCACAACAGCACAACAAAAAAAAAATTACTGTAAAAAAATTTAATATCGAAAGACTGCAATCGATAGAGACCGCCAAAGCCTTCGCGCAACGCGTATCCCCTAACCTCTCGATTCACACCATAGCAACAGCATCGAATGTCGAAGAACAATGGCAACGATGCTAACAAGCCATTAGATCAGCCGCAACTGAGCTAGGTTTCTCGCGCCCACCAGCTTAAGAAACCCATGGTTTGATGAGGAATGCCGACAGATGCTCGCAGCCAAGAATGAGGCCTACAAGGCTAAACTGCAGGTAAAGACGAGAGCTGCTATTGAGCTCTATAGTCTCCATAACATCGCTTATGTGAACGCCTTAATCCGTTTACGAACAACCTGGTCGGCCCTTATAAGTCTGGTTTTAGGCAAGGAAAGTCCACAACTGATTCAATCTTCACACTTCGGCAGATTCTGGAAAAAAAGAAGTCCAAATCGATACCTACCACATATTTAGGGTTATCTTGAATTTTCACAAAGAATTTTTCCCATTCAGCAATAAATTTACTTTGCTGAACGGGAAAAATAATTCCCGATAACCCTAATTCATCGCATATATCCAATAGGGTTCCATCAGGTTCGGAAACGACCTCACCGACACATTTGATACCAACAAAGGATTTAGATAAGGCGAAACGATGTCATGTGAATTCCTGAAAAAATTGTGCAAAACTCTCGAGCCAACACCAGAAGCACAATCTTACATAAATCGGTGTAACTTCTATACGCCGACGATATTGGTATCATTCTTTGGACTCAACGTGATGTCATTGTCACGTATGCTAGTAGTAGTATAGAGAAGGGTTTAGATGTAAATGAGGGTAAGACCAATTATATGCTGTCAGCTCAAAAAAACACATGGCTCCGAAATAAACTCTAACAACAACATCTCGTCAGAAATCAAACGAAGAAATACTCTTGCCAGCCGCTGTTTCTTCGGCTAAGAAGGCAATTCAGTAGTAAAGCCCTCACTCGAAAAATCTTCGGGCTCGTTTGCGTTGACGGGCTATGGAGACGAAGATACGAGCTGGGGTCGAATTGCCACATCAGTTATCAAGTATTCGAGTCATACGTGGCTGAAAAATGTTGATTTCGTATGATCGCATACGAGATTCGAGTATCGAATATTGGTATTCTGTCATCAGTGATCGAGCATATTTTCATACGGTCGGTGGTGTCGAGTGGACGCATTTTTGTGAGAGAAATTATAATATATTTTCATTTCATTATTTTCATATTCTTTGAATAACCAATAATTCATTCATTTTCATTCTCGACAATTTAAATTATAAAATATGTTTCAAGAAAATTAAAATTTCATTAGTTTTGTTAAGATAAGGGATTGCTTGTGTCGATTTCGTTCAATGGAGTTACTCCATGATACGATAACGTATGCATTTCACTCACTCGATAACCGATGTGGTGATTCGACCCCTGTACACCAACATGCCCCTAGTCATAAAACTCTGCATTGGACGTTGAAGATGGCTGGGACATGTAGAATGTACACCAATACTCCGGCTCGCAGAGTCTTCGATTCCCAGCCAGACGTCGCAGTAGAGGAAGACCTCGCCATGTCTGTCCGTCCGTATGTACGTCACCAGTTTTTGAGCTAGAATGATGAAATTTGGTACACGTGCTCTTTGTTGCTCCTAACATCCATACACTTAAAGATGTATCTAGATAAAATATTTCTCTATGTTACGAATTTTGTATCAAAACTAATATATTCCTATTTGATAGGGTATAAACATATGAGAAGGATACAATCCGCTGTGCGAAAGAATGTAATGAATGTACCCAAAAAGTGGGCAGGGCTAAAAACTGAATGGAGATGAAATTAGAAAATGACATTGTTACCACATCTTGTTCAGACAGTTCATCTAAATCTTTTATGTTTCGACAAAAATTCTCCCGCATATGCCACTGAGTACCTAAGGTAAAAAAAATGTTTTTTTTTTATGGAAAAACGCCCCCCCCAAATAGTGAGTGTGGGTTTAAATGATCTATAGACGAAATGTTTACATTAATATTACCAAATATTCGAAAGTTTTTTTTGCATATTTAAAAAAATTACCCAAAAACGGTTTCTTACTAAAATCACCCAGAAAAAGTGGGCGTGGAAAAAACCTTATAAATACGAAATATAGATATTCAGATTATCTAAATATCTTGTTCAAACACTTTTTTCAAAATTGCTAACGGTTTGTCCAAAAACAACGTTTTTCTGAAAAGGGCGTGGCAATGGGCGGATTTTGAAAATTTGTACACTTGTTCTACTGGGATCAACAAGGAGTACGTGTACTTACCGAATTTCATTATTCTAGCTCATTATTTAAGGCCCAAAAACTGGTGACTGATGGACGGACAGACATGGTTAAATCGAATCAGGTTGCGATTCTGATACATTATACATTGAGGTATATCTACCTAAATTATTTCTCTACTCCATCGTATTTCCTGATTGGCGGTAATGTCTGTTATGTAGCAGCTTTGGGCTTCCGCCAGTTGTTCGGCTGCCCCTCTTCTATTTAATGTTTCCACATTCCAAGTGCAGATACGAACTTCGTTATCTATTATTCGTATAGTACCTATGGTCGTTAACAATAAAATCAGTCCTTTTCAAGTCTTTTTGTTGGTCCGTATTAACAATTTTTTCGTGAGTGGGTTGGTTTTGTAATCAACGCTTGTCACTTATAGATTTAGTGAGTCAAATCCGGTTGGATGAGATCAGTATCCGATGGTTATCAGAATTTGCTTACGCCATCAAATATCGCAAAAAACCTTCGAACAAATAAATATGAATGAATGAAACATGTTAAAGCGCCACGTTAAAAAAGTAGGTACCTACTTGATAAATATAATATTTATCCATTTATCGCCATTGCGGTCACTATATTATTTTTATGTGTTGACTTCAATTATCACTGTTTCCGTTTTTTGTGATACCTACCAGTTAATCTAGACATTGCATATTTTTCATTTTTCTTTTAACTACCAATTCGTAAACAAGAGAGAATTTATTTTAAGCTAATCAATATCTATCTTTTCTTTTTTTTAAATATAAACGACACTCATGCATACCCATAACATTGTTTTTTATGAGGTTTTAGTTCTCTTTGTAATCTCAAATCGGTCGGTCGCGTTAGCATCGCCACGTTATAGTATAGTAATATGTACTTGGTATTTCTCCTGTTGATTGTGACGTTAACCTCGGCGTACAAAATTCCAGACGTTGAATTTAAAGTACTTGATCCAATCGGTTTTGAGGCTTCAATTCCTGCCGATCATGGTGTTACCCAATTTTCTTTTCATGCCAAGCTTAACGAAAGAATCACCGGCTCACAATACGGAATGTGGTCTGAGGACATTTTTAAACCAATAAATGGTAGATTTGTATTTATAAATAACGAAACCCGTCTAACGGTGGGTGACACAATCAACTACTGGGTTTTTGTGCATCACAATGGTCGAGGTTATAGAAAAGATAATGCGGTATTCATTGTGAAACCTATGCCTACTCCTAGCTACGAAATTCCAAAAGCTGAGTTTAAAGTATTTTATCCAAAGGGGTTTGAGGTCTCAATTCCAGCTGAGGATGGTGTTAGTCTCTTTGAGTTCCATGGTAATCTAAATAAGGAAATAAAAAGTCAAGAATCCGGAATGTGGTCAAAGAAGGTTCTAAAACCAACGAATGGAATATTTGTATTCAGGGATAATGTAACCAGTCTAACAGATGGTGATAAAATTTATTATTGGACTTACGTTATTCACAACGGTTTGGCATATAGTGAGGACAATGGATATTATCACGTGAAATTAAACACACTACCAGATGGATCTGGAGAGACTACCTTTAAGACGACTCCAATACCACTTTCAGTTTTGTCTGTAGCAGCACAATTAGTTGGTGATTCTCACAAGCGATGTCAACCAAGCATAACAACCTTTAACGATGTACCTGCACGCTGTTCCGGTTCTGCTGTCAATGTGCCTAGAACAGCATCTCCAAAGTTACCAAAGTTATCATTGGGATCACTAGCTGATTCGTATGAACAATGTACACCCAGCATCGCAACCATCACTAACGGCGACAAAGTTCCTTGTGCTGGACAAATAATCTTTGAGGAGAACTTTGATAACCACGCTTTAGATCCTACTAAATGGTTACAGGAACGACGTTTTGCTTCACAACCAGACTATGAATTTGCTGTTTACTTGTTGAATGATGAAGTCCTAAAAGTGGGAAGTGGATTGGCAACTTTGAGACCTACGCCATTGCAGAGAATTTATGGAGTTGGAATATTGACAAACACCCTAGACTTGGGGTCCAATTGCACAGGTATTTTAAGTACGGAGGATTGTATAAGACCAGGTAATTCAAATGATATCATTCCACCATTGATTTCATCTCAATTCTCAACAAAGACTCACTTTAGTTTCATGTATGGGAAAGTGGAAATTCGAGCTAAAATGCCAAACGCCCTTTGGGTGTTTCCACAGATGTTTCTTGAACCTGTCGAACACCGATATGGATTTAAGAACTATCAGTCTGGACAGATGAGAGTTGCTTTCAGCCGCAGTAGTGTCGGCGATTTGGTGAATGAACTTTTTGGAGGTGTCCTACTTAATGCACAGACGCCTTTTCGTAATATTAAAACATGTAGGAAGACAGGTGTCCCCGTCGACTGGTCTGCGGACTTTCATACTTTCACACTGAAGTGGCTACCAAATGTTATCATATTTGGTGTAGACGATGAGGAATACTGTACAATAAAACCAGCTAATGGGTTTGCAAATGTTGAAGTAAATGGCAATACGTTGGAAAATAGGGACTACCTTAAAAGCGGATCAATAATGGCTCCCTTCGATCAAGAGTTCTACATTAAACTAGGGTATGGTATCGGTGGCCATAATGATTTTCCTGATGATCAAATGGCATTGCGAAAACAGAAACCGTGGAGAAATTTTAAACAAAAGTCAATGCAGGATTTTTGGATTAAACAAAGCCAAAACTGGACTCACTGGTTAGATTCGAATGCTGCATTTCAAATTGATTATGTTAAAGTGTACTCTGTTTAAATGATGTTTGATAAATAATGTTAATAATAATAAATGACTGAGACTTTTTGTTTTATATAACTAGCGGCCTTATTTTCTGAAGATACTAGCGGAGGCTGCTGAAGATCTATAGTTCGGTAATACATCTAGTAACACCTTTATTAGATATCGCAATATGTTTTCAATGAATTTTGGCTTTTGATTATCTTATTACCTACACGTGGACCATAGGTAAGCAGCCATCAACATCGATTCCAATGCTTCTTGCTCTTTTGGATTTCAGCGTCCAAAATGTGAACTTAAGTCATGATAATTTGCTTATTAATAGCAAAGTGACAGAAACATCCGTATTAAAAAGAAACTTGTAGTCGTATTACGGATGAGCTGTTGGACAGTTAGTCTAGGAATATCCAATTTAGTAATAGAATTTACATAATATCTTATAAGAAATTCAGGGAATATCTCGAAAAAGTCATATTCTGCGTTTTACTGCTTAATCAAACTTTCAAAATAACAAACGGATTACTATGGTGCAATGCATAATTTTCAAAAACGTACTTTGAGTGCGGTAATCTTTGAGGAGAACTTTGGTAACCACGCATTAGATCCTACTAAATGGCTACAGAAATGGAGTTTCGCTTCTCAACCAAACTATGAATTTGCGGTTTACTTGTTGAATGATGAAGTCCTAAAAGTGGAAAGTGGATTGGCTACTTTGAGACCAACCCCATTGCAGAGAATTCATGCAGGTGGAATATTGACAAACACCCTAGACTTGGGGTCCAATTGCACAGGTATTTTAAGTACGGAGGATTGTATAAGACCAGGTAATTCAAATGATATCATTCCACCATTGATTTCATCTCAATTCTCAACAATGACTCACTTTAGTTTCATGTATGGGAAAGTGGAAATTCGAGCTAAAATGCCAAACGCCCTTTGGGTGTTTCCACAGATGTTTCTTGAACCTGTCGAACACCGATATGGATTTAAGAACTATCAGTCTGGACAGATGAGAGTTGCTTTCAGCCGCAGTAGTGTCGGCGATTTGGTGAATGAACTTTTTGGAGGTGTCCTACTTAATGCACAGACGCCTTTTCGTAATATTGAAACATGTAGGAAAACAGGTGTCCCCGTCGACTGGTCTGCGGACTTTCATACTTTCACACTGAAGTGGCTACCAAATGTTATCATATTTGGTGTAGACGATGAGGAATACTGTACAATAAAACCAGCTAATGGGTTTGCAAATGTTGAAGTAAATGGCAATACGTTGGAAAATAGGGACTACCTTAAAAGCGGATCAATAATGGCTCCCTTCGATCAAGAGTTCTACATTAAACTAGGGTATGGTATCGGTGGCCATAATGATTTTCCTGATGATCAAATGGCATTGCGAAAACAGAAACCGTGGAGAAATTTTAAACAAAAGTCAATGCAGGATTTTTGGATTAAACAAAGCCAAAACTGGACTCACTGGTTAGATTCGAATGCTGCATTTCAAATTGATTATGTTAAAGTGTACTCTGTTTAAATGATGTTTGATAAATAATGTTAATAATAATAAATAACTGAGACTTTTTGTTTTATATAACTAGCGGCCTTATTTTCTGAAGATACTAGCGGAGGCTGCAGAAGATCTATAGTTCGGTAATACATCTAGTAACACCTTTATTAGATATCGCAATATGTATTCAATGAATTTTGGCTTTTGATTATCTTATTACCTACACGTGGACCATACGTAAGCAGCCATCAACATCGATTCCAATGCTTCTTTCTCTTTTGGATTTCAGCGTCCAAAATGTGAACTAAAGTCATGATAATTTGCTTATTAATAGCAAAGTGACAGAAACATCCGTATTAAAAAGAAACTTGTAGTCGTATTACGGATGAGCTGTTGGACAGTTAGTCTAGGAATATCCAATTTAGTAGGTACTGTAATACAATTTACATAATATCTTATAAGAAATTCAGGGAATATCTCGAAAAAGTCATATTCTGCGTTTTACTGCTTAATCAAGCTTTCAAAATAACAAACGGATTACTATGGTGCAATGCATAATTTTCAAAAACGTACTTTGAGTGCGGTAATCTCTGAGGAGATCTTTGGCAACCACGCCTTAGATCCTACTAAATGGCTACAGGAATGGAGTTTCGCTTCTCAACCAAACTATGAATTTGCGGTTTACTTGTTGAATGATGAAGTCCTAAAAGTGGAAAGTGGATTGGCTACTTTGAGACCAACCCCATTGCAGAGAATTCATGCAGGTGGAATATTGACAAACACCCTAGACTTGGGGTCCAATTGCACAGGTATTTTAAGTACGGAGGATTGAATACGACCAGGTACTTCAAATAATATCATTCCAACATTCATATCTCGAAAAAAATCTTATTCTGCGTTTTACTGCTTAGTGAAGTGTTCAAAATAGCAAACGGATTAATATGGTCCAATGCATACTTTTCGAAAACGCATTATGAAAGCGGTAACAACATCATCGTAAATGATTATGATGGTGACAATGCGAATTTTTTACGTTTTGCAATCCAACCAAATTTTGCATTCAAATTTTGATTGATCATTTACTACGTTGTAAATTTGGCACATACAAGACGACTTTCCGAAATGCATAGAAAACAAATGAGAAGACTAGAGTTTATTTTGCACCAAAACTACGCTAAGAAATGTTATGTAATACAAAAATGTTCCGCTTCGGAAGGCGTTGCAGTACTGGAGCAGTATAACGTTTGGGAGTTCTTTAACTTTAAAAGAAATTACAAATTATTTGTTTGTATTACAGGAGAAGAATATCTTTCCTCGATATTATTATTATCCTCTGCTTCGTAAATCTGATATTCTTCCCACTTTTTATTGAGCTACAAAGCTCAAAAGCAACTACCACAGCAGTTCCCTGTATCGTCTGCAGCGCTGCCTTTAATGGCTGTTATTATATATATATATATCTTGACCATAGGTGAGTTCGTAAAGATCCTTCAGAGACTTCCTCATTTTTTTGATTTAGCGGAAAACAGAACTTAACTGCTGTACTCTTTTATCAGATTCAGAACAAAAAGAAGACGATTTGAGCACATTTTAGTCTCCGGAATCTCTTTGCGCTTACGAATTTTACGAAGAAATACGAATAATCTGAACTGAGTTATTGTCGACACTTCGAGGTCGGATCGATGCTGGCAGTATGGCAGTTCTCCAATGATCTGGGCAGTGTCTTGCGATTGTAGGATGTCAACATTCAACTTTCTCACGGAGTTGACTTATTAAGTAACAACCCCCAGCGCATAAGCCAAACTGATCGGATGAAAGACGGTATGCCTTAAGAATGGAACCTCAGCATCGTTTGCCCGATCGACAAAAAATGAGACCCTCTGAACTGCGCCAACTACAAAGTCTACATAAGAGATAAGGGAAGCTTACTTCCTTTACCTCTGGTCTACATAAGTCTCCTCAAAATCGCCTGTAAGATCCCATCTGCCATAATATGTGAACGCCTGAAACCGTTTACCAACAACCTGATCGGCTCTTATCAGTGTGGTTTTAGGCCAGGAAAGTCCACAACTGATCTAATCTTCTCACTTGGGCAGATCCTGAAAAAAACCCAAGAAGTCCAAATCGATACCCACCACCTATTCATCGATTTCAAAGCCTAAATGAGGGTAAGACTAAGTATATGCCGTTAACAAGAAAGGACACAAATTTTCCATTCAAATTTTGATTGATCATTTACTACGTTGTAAATTTGGCACATACAAGACGACTTTCCGAAATGCATAGAAAACAAATGAGAAGACTAGAGTTTATTTTGCACCAAAACTACGCTAAGAAATGTTATGTAATACAAAAATGTTCCGCTTCGGAACGCGTTGCAGTACTGGAGCAGTATAACGTTTGGGAGTTCTTTAACTTTAAAAGAAATTACAAATTATTTGTTTGTATTACAGGAGAAGAATATCTTTCCTCGATATTATTATTATCCTCTGCTTCGTAAATCTGATATTCTTCCCACTTTTTATTGAGCTACAAAGCTCAAAAGCAACTACCACAGCAGTTCCCTGTATAGTCTGCAGCGCTGCCTTTAATGGCTGTTATTATATATATATATATCTTGACCATAGGTGAGTTCGTAAAGATCCTTCAGAGACTTCCTCATTTTTTTGATTTAGCGGAAAACAGAACTTAACTGCTGTACTCTTTTATCAGATTCAGAACAAAAAGAAGACGATTCGAGCACATTTTAGTCTCCGGAATCTCTTTGCGCTTACGAATTTTACGAAGAAATACGAATAATCTGAACTGAGTTAATGTCGACACTTCGAGGTCGGATCGATGCTGGCAGTATGGCAGTTCTCCAATGATCTGGGCAGTGTCTTGCGATTGTAGGATGTCAACATTCAACTTTCTCACGGAGTTGACTTATTAAGTAACAACCCCCAGCGCATAAGCCAAACTGATCGGATGAAAGACGGTATGCCTTAAGAATGGAACCTCAGCATCGTTTGCCCGATCGACAAAAAATGAGACCCTCTGAACTGCGCCAACTACAAAGTCTACATAAGAGATAAGGGAAGCTTACTTCCTTTACCTCTGGTCTACATAAGTCTCCTCAAAATCGCCTGTAAGATCCCATCTGCCATAATATGTGAACGCCTGAAACCGTTTACCAACAACCTGATCGGCTCTTATCAGTGTGGTTTTAGGCCAGGAAAGTCCACAACTGATCTAATCTTCTCACTTGGGCAGATCCTGAAAAAAACCCAAGAAGTCCAAATCGATACCCACCACCTATTCATCGATTTCAAAGCCTAAATGAGGGTAAGACTAAGTATATGCCGTTAACAAGAAAGGACACATTACATCGATGAATTGGACAGAACGTCACAATTGACAGATATAATTTTGGGGTAGACTCGGCTCCGCTATTATACTTTTGACAACAAGATCTCGTCAGAAATTAAACGTTAATGTGATGCCCGCAAACGGACCTTAGTTGCAAAAAAGTGTTACAAATTGATTTTGGCTTGTCGGAATGTCTGATAATTAGTGCAAGCATTTTGTTTATCACCACGGTGTTAATAAAGTTATTATGCCATTTCATTCCATTACATTTATTGAATAACTCTGCTCTTATTAAAAATACGCATCCGGATAGTTGCTCACTCTACTACATGCTTAGTCCTTTGCTTTTGTCTATTGCTTTGTCAATAGAACAACAGACCGGATATCCCGGTTATAGTAATTTTTACAAGTTATTAAAGTATCGTTTTGTAGATAAGTTTATTAAGTCACATCCGCTTGGAGACCAATGTCCGGTGGTTACCACAGAGAAGGTAACCACTTTCTCAGAACCGTTCGTAGTCATAATCATAATACGGGGGATTGCCGAGTTGACAACGATTTACTCTATTCAATTCCTAAAAAATGTGGAACTATTCGCGCATACAGTGCTTTTGCTTTCTCCTTTCTCTGTCTCTGGACCAAAAAATAAAATATCTACACATACACACATATATTGGCGTATTGTGATGGTGTGATGTCGCGTGTAATGTAACATATGAACATTGAAATCAAATTATTTTGGAGCAAATGCGTAATATATGGAAGTATGCATCATGTATGTTATCAACAATTTGCAATTAGATGTCTTCATAATCGGCGTTGCAAATATGACGAATCGTCGTCGGAGTTAAGTAAATGAGCTTTTGTATTTTAACAGGGTTAAGTATTATGTCAATTGGCAATAGTGTAGATATTATTTATAACCTAACCGTTATTTTTATATATTTTGTCGACTAGTAAGTGCATGCCTTGAAGGGTCGTTTTGTGTAAAAAAACTGTGTTCAGTAAAATTGTAAGGAAATTTAACAAAAACTTTCGATGCAAAAACATTGATAAAAACCATTTGTATACCCTACCCCATAGCATATGCAGGAGACAATCGTTGTTTTTTGTCGAACAATTGACGATTTTGAGGTTTTAACCTTCTATAATGTTTGTTTATACTTACCATGTAAATTTGGCTATGTAGCTACGTAATTCTTTGAGAACAAACAGGTAGTATGTACAGTATTTGTTGCACCATACGACATGAGAAAGTAAAGATAGGTAAATGTTCAGTTTGGTTGGTTGCTTTATTTTTTGTTTGCCAGACTTACTTACTTACTTAAGTCGCGCTACAATCCCGGACTCAACCAACATTAGCCAGGTGCTAACTATCTCTAGTTGCCTTTAAGTTGGTTGAGGTCGGTTTCGACATGTGCGCACCAATTAAGGTGAGGTCAACTCTACTCTCTACTCTACACTACTCCTCTACTGCATCCGACCTCTGGCTGGAAATCGAAGACTGTTCGAACCGGAGCATTGGTGTCCATTCGCTCTACATGTCCTAGCCATATTAAACGTCCAATGCTGGTTTGAATTATAACAATTAATAACACAAATAACGGCTGCTTTTTTACATGTTGGTTTTTCGAATAGAGATAAATCTGACATTTTGTGGTCAAATCGGGCAACTCTAATGTCATTTATGTTCAGTTTGGTTTGCCATTTCATCATGAACAGGTTGACAAATGAACAACGTTTGCAAATCGTGAAAATTTATTTCGAAAATAATGGTTCAGTTCACGAAGTTTACCGCAAGCTCCTTCCATTTTATGGTCGACATAATCGTCCATCAGAGCAATTAATTCGGTTTACCATGGATCGTTTTCGCACTACGTTTACTCTATGTGATTAAATGGCCTAAATCTAAAAAAAACGTTATAAAGATTTTCTCAAAAAAAAACTTGGTTTCGTTGAAACTATGTACTGTGTTTATGATATTTACATCGATAAGTCAGATTGGAAAATTCCCAATTGTATTGCTGTTACATACATACCATTCTAATATGTGTACGTCTACGATACAAAATTAGTCTGGAAAATTTGATAAGAACAGCGATTTGAAACCTTAATCACTGAAACTAATAATATGGTACATTTGTAATTTTATGTTATACATTTTACTTCCCCAGTATACATAGTATGGAGAAGTATTATGATTTTACAAAAAGTTAAAATTTCAAAAAAACTTTCATGAATTAAGGTACAAAAAATATATTTTTAAAATACGTAATGTAAACTATGTGATCTTGAGTCTGTTATTATTAGTAGAGTTGGAAATACTCGGGCCGAATTGATTAACATTTCGAATATACATATGTATTTAGTAGCAGTTGTGATGGTTAACCTAAAGAGAGATAATAGAATTTGGAGTACCATGTAACTCTAAAATTGCCAATTACTATTATATAACGAGTGTTTTCATAGAAATGTCTCTATACTTTGTCCACAAAAATTGTCCATGGAAGGCTCAACTTATTTTTACAACATTGACTGTGAATTGAATGAAAAGTCCTTCACGACTTGAACTGTCCGCCCATCTGTCCATGCTCGCTTGTCATGCCTAAATAGCTGAACCGATTTTCTAGAAACTTCACATTTGTAGTTTATATGGCTACAATTCTATTCTTTTAAGTTTTATATTTATAAATATTATAGATAAAAAATTGTTATTCTCTGCCCCCATGAACGCCATTACCGATTCCTTTCATGTTAATTATTAAGAGTTTATACAGTCCAGCTTCTGTATTGTGAACTTCTATGTAACGAAGTTTTCTTTATTGCGAACTCATATCTAGAACCAACCTTCGTAATAGAGAAAAATTCGCTTAGTTTTGATCTCTTTATAACGAATATTTCTCCATTACGAATTTTTTTTAACAACTGTAGAGTGTATGCTCATACATTTTTGATCTCCATATAACGAATTTCTAGTTTCAAACAAAAACGAGTGGTGGGTGCACGACAGGGTCGTATGCAACTTTCTCTTTCACAGCGAGTTGGGCGTTAGATCAAATAGTATAGTCCGTACCAAATCAGTTGGCCAATCTACTGCGCAGGTCTCTTAAAATTTATTTTACAATATCTTAAATTGCTCTTAAATCCTCTCTCTGCGCATTCGACCGTTGGCAAACTAGTGCAAACCAAACCAGTTGGGCATTCTACTGCGCAGGTCTCTTAAAATTTATTGTAAAATATTTTAAATTTCCCTTAAATCCTCTCTCTGCGCAATCGACCGTTGGCCAACTGATTTGGTACGCACTATACGCATTATGATTATTGATGCTAAAAATGAAGTTAATAATGTCGAATTGTGATTATACGAACGTTTACTCCAAAATTTAAAGGAATCGGTGTCTATGTTAATAATGATATTCAGTTATTGGCCAAAACTGAAAATTCCGTTTAGTGATGGTTGGGCTAACTAACTGACCAAACTTGGATACGAAATTTGAAGAAAATTGGTCAAGCCGTTTAGGCTGGGGAGACCATTACGGACAGACGGACAGACGGACCGACGCACGGACGGAATTCCAAAAACCATTTTTTTGGGTTCCGCAATCATCCTTTGTTACAATCAATCAAAATCTCGAGGTGGAACACTTTCACGAAAACAATATCTTTCTCTTTGTAAGAGAAAGTTAAAAATCAATTTTCTTAGAATGGCTGTAACAATTTCAGTTAATGAAATTTTAGTAATTTAGAATAGAACGGTGTTTTATCCATCTTCAAATACAATATCTACTCTTCTAAATATCTGGGGAAGATTGTTCGAGTCGTATCGGTCCTTTTATTTTTTAACATAAACAAGTGCGGGCCATAAGCAAAATAAATTATAATCCAGCTTTATTTTTATTTTAATAACCAGTTTCAAATTCATTAGACTTTACTAATGAAATATAATGCTTGGTTTCAAAAAAAAAAACATATCTGTATATAGTATATGTAAATGTTTTTTTTTTATAGTAGTGTTCAATTGTATTCAAATACTATCCAATTATAGCAATTGTTTACTTTTCATTGTATTGAATTAAATTAGGGTAAGGATATTATTTTTGTACCTTATCTTCTTTACGATAGAATTATATTTTGTAAATGTAATGTTACATCAAACATTTTAGTTGTTTATTGGATATACATTTATTAACATCAAAAGAACCAACTCCTCCGCCAATTAGAATTTTTTTAGCAATTCCGACATGTATCAGTTAGTAGATATTTACACGAACGAAAAATAATTGTGAATTTTTTAAATTTGAAAAAAGTAACGGTTTGTAACAAGCTAATTATAATTTTTGCGCATAAGTTTGTTTAAAATAGTTTTCAGCTACTAGCTATTTATTATATGAATATTCATATTACCCTGTACTAGCTATTTGCTACAATAACAATGCGTATTAAAAACGATATAAGGAGTGGAAAATGAAAACTTTCCAAAAGTACCCCGGAACACAGCAAACACTGGGGTGTTCAAATTCATTCTTATAGTGATTGAATTTCTACCCCAGAAGAGATCAACAGAGTTTAATGACCCATATGTCACTCTTTCGCTTTATAATTGCCTAGTTCGCCCTCACTTGGCATGGAGTATGCCTCACATGTTTGGAATTGAATCAGTCCAACGTAAATTCATAAGATTTGCTTTGAGAGGCCTTCCATGGGATGATCTACACAATTTGCCTCCTTATAGCTGTCGAATTAAACTGCTGCAACTGTTGCCTTTGTTTCAACGTAGACTTAACAATGACATGATTTTCTTATCAGGACAAATTAATGTTCTTGATCTTTTAAGTGCTATTGGTTTCGATACCCGGAGAGGTTCCTAAAAGCTGCGTAGATTAAATATATTACGTATACCTAATCATAAACATAATTATGGTATGCATGAGACTATTTGCCGTATGAATATGGCATACAATAAAAATAACGATGTATAGTTGAAATGCATGTTAGTAAAAGTAGTTTCAAAAATACTCTGTGCAATTGTATGCTAGAGTCATAATAAGTGTATGTAAAATTGTTTTTTATTTTGTTAATAATAATATATATAGCTTAATTGTGATGTCATCGTTTACTGACTTTGTTACTGATATCAAACATAATAACTTCTATGTTCTGTTATTTCCCACTAACAAATGCACTAAATGATGAGCCTGTGGAAGCATATTATATACATATACAAATACAAATTTTTGGCGCAACAGGCTCGTTAGTACCCAGGGCCTAGCTTTCTCACAACCATTCATGTGTGCGTGTGTACTTCTTGCACGATGGCGGGACCTCCTGTTTTATGCCGACTCCGAGCGGCTAAGTTGAGATAAGCTATTCTTGACAATTGATACTACTCGGATGATTTGTCAGATCATCACGAGAGGAGGGCCAGTGAAAAATCATTTAGGTGTTGCTACGGCTGGGATCGAACCCAGACCTCCTGCGCGGCAGTTCATCGCACTAACCATCGCGCCACTGAGCCCTCGGAAGCATATTATATGCAGTGGTAAATCTCTGCTCGTATATGCTTCCATGTGTAATACGTAACTTATTCAGAATACAGCAGATTTATTTTAAAGACTTCAGATTTGCATATGGAATATAAAAACAAAAAACATAATTGTGAGAAGGCTACAGTCCCGCTGTGCCGATCGTTTATTACCCTATCCCATCCCATCCTTAAAATGTGGGCTTTATGGGGTGAAATATAAAAAATGGCATTGTTACGACATATTAGGTCTGTTCCCGTACTTTTTCAGTAAAAATTAGTAAATTCTCAAATTTCTTGGAGTGGGGGTAAATTATCTGAGAAAGAGACAAAATTACCAAAAAGTACGGGAACGCGTCTAAGTAAAAAAACAGTAAAATTATATATTTTGTATGCCTTTTAAAGAACAAATGACATAAATCACCTGTCAAAACAAGTAAGTTGTCACTTTTAGATACCAACTGACAGTTTACTGATTTTTACCAACAGAAATTTCTGCAGTAAATTTTTTTACAGATTTTTATGGAGGGGTAGTTTTTGGCTCTCTCGTGAGCTGTCTCTTTTACATATTTTTGAGTACGGGAACGGCAATAAGTAAAAATCAGTAAGGATCAGTAAATATTATTTTGTACGGGAACAGACCTATTGTTCATCCAGTTTATTGAAATCATTTAGATATGGTTGGATAAAAAATTACGTTTTCTATTGCATATGCAATAGGGTAGAGTAATAGTTTTGAATTTTTTATATAAAACCGCTCCCAAAAAGTGAACGTGGGTTTAAATGATCTTTGGACGAAAAGTTCATATTATAATATTACCGACTTTACGGTTTGGTCAAAAACTACGTTCATCTAAAATGAGAGCTTGGCAGTGGGCGGACTTCAAAAAGCTTACACTTGTTCTGCTGGTAGCAACAAAAACTTCTATCTTAAAAACTGGTCACATACCGATGGACAAACATGGCTTAATTGACTCAGCTAGCGATTCTGAGACCAATACTAACGACACTTATGTGCGCCACCAGCAGAGATACGAACAGATTTGTTCTATAAATCAAGACGTACAAAAAAAGGAAAATCTAGTTCAATTGAACTTAAAGAAAACATTTACAGGAAAGACAAGTTCATAGTTCCGAAAAACGAAATGGTGAATAGGGTCGTCAAATCGGAGGAATCTATGCATTTACTATACTCTGTCCAACATAAATTGGCAGTACAGGAAAAAAGGGATGTTTGTCTCTCATTCGCACTTTGTTTTGCGTAAGCTGCTATTTTAACAAACAGGGTTTCCGTGGTATGCATTTTAAATAACCAAAAATCTGAAAGAATACTATGCAGAGTTACCGTCCTTTTGTAAATGATTTTTAACGTATCAAAATGATGAAAACAAGAAAACCAAAAGCTCCTCAACAGAAATCCAAGGAAAAACATATGAGAATTCTACAATCCCATCCCATCCTTAAAATCTATATCCCCAAAATGTGGGCTTATGGCGTTGTCACAACATATTGTTCAGACAGTTTGTAAAAATATTTTACGGCTCGACAAAAAACAACGTTTTTCTATTGCATATGCCTTGGGGTAGGGTATACAAATGTAGGTAGGAAAATGCCCCCAAAAGGTGGGCGTGGATTAAAATGGTCTAAGGATGAAATGTTCATATTAATTTTATTAAAGTTTTTGCATCAAAAGTTTTTTTTAGAAGATTTGAAAATTTGACCGAAAACGATTTCTTACTAAAAACGCCTCCAAAAAGTGGGTGTGGCAAACAATTTTATGTGGCCGAAATACAGATATTGAGATTGTGTAGATATGTTGTTTAGACACTTTCAAAATTCCTAACCGTATGACCAAAAATAAGTTTTTTTCTAAAAAGTATGCGTGGCAGTGGGCGGATTTTGAAAATGTTTACACTTGTTCGAACAGCATGTACAAGGATCACATGTACCAAATTTCATTATCTAAGCTAAAAATTTATGGCCTAAAAACCGGTGACCGAGAGACAAACGGATGGAAGGACAGACAGACATGACTGAATCGACTCAGAATGTACATCATTTCAATTGGGGTTGAATAGCAGCAGCCACAGCCACAGCAAATCAGTGCAAATTCAGATCAGATATAAGGGAAAAGATTGCTTTCTTTATCTCTGATTCAGATGTGCGCTGAATATGAGATATGGCGTGTTGGATGTACGTCAGATGCAATTGGAATTCACTGGCGGTACACGCTTTTTATGGGGGTTTCTTTAATTGAGTATGGTGCAAAAATATGCAATTTATGTTGGACAGAGCATAGGCATCACAATTGAGTCAGATATATCATGGCAACAAGATGGAACCTCTAAGCTAAGCTACTTTTTTAGAGCTTCTCTATAAGGCGCAAGTAAGATAATGTCTTGAATACTCATGTTTGGAATTAAGTCACTAAACATACCTTGAACCAAAGATTATTATAGAATTCATAATCTTTGCTTGAACTTACTGTACTCTATCCAAAGACTTGCAATTCGCCTTGTAGACGATTCTTCTCTTACTTCAAAATTGCAATCTTTGGCTCAGCGAAAATTTGTCTCTTCATTACAGGTATTATAACGACAGGTGTTTGAAGGAGCTTAGAGAAATCATTCCAAGACTTGTTGTATTTTAAAAACCTACAAGACTAGCTGTTGCAAATTATAGGCACATTGTCCATCTAACAATGATGTGAACTTACACAATTCTTCTTGCTGAAGACAAGAATAGGTACATTTTTTGTGTCAGTAGGCAGAAATTTCGTCCGCTCCCGTATGGGACATTTTTCACAAGTTGATAGCACTGACTGTGCCAATGTCGTCAAACGCGTCAGGCAACATCAGTACACACACCAAACAACTCTATAAGATGATAAGATGCTAAAAATCGTATGAATTCTCTCAATAAAAAATGTTGGTAATGAATTTGTTTTTTTTGCCTAACAATTTTTCTACACGAACACGAGTAACTACTAATTAATGTTGTGTCCGGTTTTCGTTTGTGTTATTTGTTAACTGGAGAGTTTTCATGAATTTTACATACGTATTGTAATTCACTTTTTTATGAATTTTCTGTATTTCTGTTATGGGAAATTCCTCTTTGTGCACCACGATATGCTTTGCTTATAATTACGTATAGTGACGTCTTAAATAAATCTCATACTCCAACTTATAGGGAGCATTCATAGCCTTGAATCGGTTTATTAGTTCTACCTAGAATCGCAGTTTAATCGGTCGTGTTGCCGCCGTAAAATGTGTTTTCAATTGTATTTTGTATTTATGTTATTAATCGTGACGTTAACTTCAGCGTATGAAATTCCAAAGGCAGAATTTAGAATATTTTATCCCGCCGGTTTCGTGGTCTCAATTCCTGCTGAGGATGGAGTCACTCTTTTCGCGTTTCATGGTAATCTAAATAAGCAATTGCAACGCCCAGAATCCGGAAGGTGGTCAAGAGATATAGTCAATCCAAGAAATGGAAGTTTCATATTCAGGGATCATGATACCAGGCTAAAGAAGGGGGACATCATCTACTACTGGACTCATGCTACTTACAACGGCGTGGGCTACATAGAGGATAATGGAGTTTATGTCGTTGGGGAATATTCATCACAACATGGAGTAGCAGAGCACAAAGTATTCGAAACTACGACTAAACATCCAACAGTTGTGGGACCAACTCCTGCCTACGTTGTTCCAAAAGCAGAGTTTAAAGTGTTTTCACCAAAGGGGTTTGAGGTCTCGATTCCAGCTGAAGATGGTGTTAGTCTTTTCGCATTCCATGGACATTTAAATAGGGAAATGGAAGGTCTAGAATCCGGAATGTGGTCAAGAGATATTGTCACCCCAAGAAATGGAAGGTTTGTATTCCGAGATCATGAAGCCAGTCTTAAAAAAGGAGACATCATTTACTATTGGACTTACGTTATTTATAATCAGTTGGGCTACAGAGAGGATAATGGTGTTTATGTCGTTACGGAATATTCATCACGCGATAGCGTTTCGCCACCCGCAATATACGATACTTCGACTAAACATCCACTAGTTGTCGGACCAACTCCTGCCTACGTAGTTCCAAAAGCAGAGTTTAAAGTATTTTCACCAAAGGGATTTGAGGTCTCAATTCCAGCTGAAGACGGTGTGAGCCTTTTCGCGTTTCATGGAAATTTAAATAGGGAAATGGAGGGTCTAGAATCCGGAATGTGGTCCAGAGATATTGTTACCCCTAGAAATGGAAGATTTGTATTTCGAGATCATGAATCCAGTCTTAAAAAAGGTGACATAATATACTATTGGACTTACGCAATTTATAATCTTTTGGGCTACAGAGAGGATAATGGTATTTATGTCGTTACGGAATATTCATCACGCGATAGGGTTTCAACACCCGCAATATACCATACATCGACTAAACATCCAACAGTTGTCGGACCAACTCCTGCCTACGTAGTTCCAAAAGCAGAGTTTAAAGTATTTTCACCAAAGGGATTTGAGGTCTCAATTCCAGCTGAAGACGGTGTGAGCCTTTTCGCTTTTCATGGAAATTTAAATAGAGAAATGGAGGGTCTAGAATCCGGAATGTGGTCAAGAGATATTGTCACTCCAAGAAATGGAAGGTTTGTATTCCGAGATCATGAAGCCAGTCTTAAAAAAGGTGACATCATTTACTATTGGACCTACGCTATTTATAATCATTTGGGTTACAGAGAGGATAATGGTGTTTATGTCGTTACGGAACATTCATCACGCGATAGCGTTTCAACACCCGCAATATACCATACATCTACTAAACATCCACCAGCTGTCGGACCAACTCCTACCTATGTAGTTCCAAAAGCAGAGTTCAAAGTATTTTCACCAAAGGGATTCGAAGTATCTATTCCAGCTGAAGATGGTGTCAGTCTCTTCGCGTTTCATGGTAATCTAAATCGAGAAATGGAGGGTCTGGAAGCCGGAATGTGGTCAAAAGATATTCTCAAGCCTAAAAATGGAAGGTTTGTGTTTAGGGAACATCTAACCAGTTTGAAGGAGGGTGACATTATTTACTACTGGACGTATGCAATACACAATAGTCTTGGATACAGAGAGGATAATGGAATCTATGTTGTGTCGCCAAACATTTCTTCGGAAGGAAGTTCTATTTCCAAGCCTTTAGATATCACTCTGCAGCCATCGTCAGATTCTATAAAAGTATGCCAATCTAGTATAACTACAATGAACAATGGAATTTCAGTTCCCTGTGCTGGTGATATAATTTTCGAGGACAATTTTGATGGTAATGCTCTCGACCAAGTTAAATGGTTAAATGAAAGGCGCTTCTCTTCTCAACCAGACTATGAATTTGTCGTATACCTATTAAACAATGAAGTCTTAAAAGTCTCCAAAGGCATGGCAGCTATAAAGCCTATTGCATTGGAACAAATTTATGGACATGGTGCATTGTTAGAATTAGACCTAGGATCAAACTGCACAGGAATTCTTGACACTGACGATTGCATGCGTCCGGGAAGTTCAAACGACATAATTCCTCCACTTATTTCATCCCAATTTTCGACCAAGAACAACTTTAGTTTTAAGTATGGCAAAGTCGAAATTCGTGCTAAAATGCCAAATGCAGCATGGGTATTCCCGCAGATGTTTCTTGAACCGGTTAACTCTCGATATGGTTCCAAAAACTATAATTCTGGCCAAATGAGAATTGCCTTTAGTCGCAGTCGCGGCAATGACTTAGTAAATGATCTGTTTGGGGGTGTTATTCTTAACGCACTGGAGCCCTTTCGATATATAAAAATGTGTAAAAAGACCGGTAATCCTATTGACTGGTCAGCTGACTTTCATATCTTCACCTTGGAGTGGATATCAAATAAGATCACGCTTAGTGTAGATAATGAAGAATACTGTAGCATAGAACCGGGTGCTTATGGATTTGCTAGTGCAGAAGCGGGGAGCAGACCACTTCCAAATAAGGCATTTTTGAAGAATGGCTCATTGATGGCACCTTTTGATGTGGAGTTCTACATTAAACTTGGCTATGGCATTGGTGGTAATAACGATTTTCCTGACGATTCATCGATTTGGCAGAAGGAGAAGCCTTGGGTGAATTTCCAGTCTAGGTCTATGAAGAAATTTTGGAAAAAACAGAAAAAAAACTGGAATCAGTGGTTAGGGGCCGATGCTGCATTGCAAATTGATTATGTTAAGGTTTATTCCGTTTAAGAGAGGTTTCCAAAATAAAGATTTATGTAAACTTGTTTTATTTAAGCTTACTATGGACGCTGCTAATACACTCCGACGTATTTTAATTATACTGTTCTTATCAATAAATTGATAAATATGCCACAGTTCACGCAAAACTCACGAAAGGTGATTCTGTAAGTAAAACCATTAAGCAGAGGTTTGTATATAAACAGTATGGAATTTTGTTTTATAGCACTTCCCCGGAGGAGAACTTTTGACACTAAAGCAGCGCCTCATGATGTCAGCATATGTTATCCAACTCTGCTCTTAGATTATTGGAGAGTATTAATTAGTGGAAATTTGTCTTCTTATTTCGTTACATTGTTTAATGTTCTGCAACAATTAAATATAAGTCTCTAGTGTTGGCCGGAGAATTTTGGACAATCCTATAATTCCCCATAGTAATCCTGCTCAGATGAACGAGCTTGGGCGGTATATTTAAACTAGATATGGGTCTGTATATTTTTTCTCTATAAATATTGTCATATGCGGCTTTGAAATCTCTGAGCTAGTAAAAAGAAGGAAGCGGCAAAAATGGGTTTAACAATAAATGAGGGTAAGGGTAAGTAAGGGCACACAACATCGACAAATTGGACAGAACGTCACCATTGAAGGATATAACTTTGAGGTATTACGGGGCTTTGTCTACATAGGCTTTGCTATTAACTCCGACAAGAACATTTCGTCATAAATCAAACGAAGAATTACTCTTGCCAACCATTGTTTCTTCGGGCTAAGGAGGCAATTCAGTAGTATAGCCCTCACTCGAACTACTAAGGAGATCCTATATAAGACCCTGATCATCCCAGTCCTGCTCTACGGCGCTGAAGCATGGACCGTGTAAAAAGTGGATGAAGAAATCCTTGGCCGATTAGAGAGAAAAATTCTTCGAAAAATCTTCGGTCCCGTATGTGTTGACGGGCTATGGAGACGAAGATTCAATCAACCCTAATCAAAAAATGGACGTTTAAGATGGCTAGGACATGTAGAACGAATAGACACCAATACTCCGGCTCACAGAGTCTTCGATTCCTAGCCAGACGTCTGACGTAGTAGAGGAAGACCTCTCCTTAAGTGGCGCACCGACCTCAACCAACTTAGAGTGCGCAACTGGAGGCAGTTAGCTAAGGACCAGTCTAACTGGAGAGGCATGTTGTTTGAGGCCCAGATTCATTCCGGACTGTAGCACCACTTAAGTAAGTAAGTAAGTATATCATATTGATTATTCATAAGGGTGTCCACAGACTTGTATCCAATTATTTCGTCTGCTATGCCTTTGAGAATCATTTCTCAAGCCAGTCTTTTTGTTTTTTTCTGCCAATACTGCTCGTTTGCTGAATCTGTCATGATTTTTGTTTTGCTGTGCTATATTAAGGAACACGCTTTAAACCAACTCTGTATTTGATTTCGTAATACGACAAAAGACGAGTGGTGGGTGTAAAACTTGGTCGTACGTTACTTCCTCTGTCACTCTGAGGTTAGCACAAAATATCCAAACAAACTGATATGTGCTGAAAGTGTCGATATTCGTCAATTTATTGGAGTAATTTAGTACACATCTATAGTACGCATTTTGAATGTTAGGAATTACTGGTCAGATAAAATGGAAATATCTATTAATCAAAGAAACTATGCCTCTAATGAAATTTGAGCGTTTGTGACAGAATTCGCATTTCAATCACAACTCCAAGATGTTGCCAGCCAGGAAGTGATAGGCTTTATAAAATATGACCACTTATTGAAAAACTCAATGAACGCTTTTCGACCGTGACCCTGAAAAAGTTCTTGGCTGTCGATGAGGTTCGGAGCATTCTAAAGCAATACATGCCGGCCAAACCTCACTTTTTAAACTGTTTATTTTGTGCGGCGTAAGTGGTTTTGGCTACAACTTCGAAAGAAAATATTGTATGCGAAGGCGAGCCACAATTGGGTGCTGCTTCAAATGTTGTTGTTTTTCAAACGAGTGGTGGGTGCACGACTGGGTCGTACGCAACTTTCTCTTTCACATCAAGTTGGGCGTTAGATCATATCATAAGCATTTTGATTATTGATGCTAAAATGATATAAATAATGTCGAAATGTATTTATACGAATTTTTACTCCGAATTTTGAAGGAATCGATGTCAATGTGAATAATAATGATTTTCCGTTAATGGCCAAAACTGAAAATTCCGTTTAGTGATAGTTGGGCTAAAACTATGTGGAATTGCTTTAAACTGTAATTGTAGTATATATATTAAATTTCATTCAATTTGACATAATAGTTTGCGAGAAATTAACAATTTTCTTTATATGGCCTAAATGACAAAATCCGTTATATGGATTTTCTCGAAAAAAAACTGGGTATGCAATTTTGTTGGAACTAATATGCTTATAGTATATATATATAAAGTTTAATCAAAATCGTTAGAGCAGTTTTCAAGAAAATTGAGGTTATGTGTAATTTTTATATGGCAGGTACCGTTAATAACATGGCTAAAAGCAAACAAAAAAAAATGGCCTAGAATTATGACCAAAAGAAACTTGGATACGAAATTTGAAGAAAATCGGTTAAGCCGTTTAGGCTGGGGAGACCATTACGGACAGACGAACCGACGGACGGAATTCCAAAAACCACTTTTTTGGGTTCCGCTATCATCGTAATGTTAGAATCAATCAAAATCTCAAGGTCGAAAATTTTCACGAAAACAATATCTTTCTCTTTGTAAGAGAAAGTTAAAAACAAACAAGTGGTATACTTGTTATATTTGTTGGCAATCACAATGGGATACAGATTTCAACAACTGCTCGGAAAGACAACAAAATTGTTTCACTGGCATAAAATTTGCAAGCAAGAATCCTACATCCAATGTTCTACGATATGATAAAATCCACAAAGTCCACGAGCAGTTTGAACGACCATTTGAGGTAGCCGAATACAACCGTCAAATGGGAGGAGTGGGCTTGATGGATAGCATTATTGCTACAAACAAAATTTTACTAAGATGTAAATTTTGGTACATGCGTTTGTTTTACCACATTCTTGACATGGCGATGGCAAATGTGTGGCTCCTCTATCGTGTCAACAAACAAGCTGGTCGGTCTGACAATTTGAGGTGTCGCAGCCCTCGATGGGTCAACGGCAGCACTCATATCCCAAAATGGGCTACTGGCATCGGTATCTCCGTCCCGCTGTGCTAGGGTCAAAACCAAGGGCCTGGCCCTCCTGGTTGGGGGTTGTGCCGTCGGGGTAACTTCCCGACCATGGAAAAAAACCATTAGTTATGAGAGAGACACAACCAGCCTCGTATGCACCTGGAATTTACGAACACTCTACACCCCAGGTGCTACTCAAAAACTTGAATCTGTCCTCAAGCGGTACAAGGCAGATATAATCGCAATCCAGGAGATACGATGGATAGGATCAGGTATAATGAAGAAGAAAAATTGCGACATTTATTACAGCTGCAACAAAAGATTATATGTATTAGAAGCGGATTCGTCGTGGGAAATCGGCTTAGGACAAAAGTCATTGACTTCAAGCCGACAAGTGATCGCCTTTCTGTGATCCGCATCAAAGCTACGTTCCAAAACATAAGCCTATTATGTGCACACGCCCCTACCGACAAGGCTGAATATCCCATCAAGGAGGAGTTTTATGACCTCCTGGATGGAGCCTACGGAGCCTGTCCGGAGTATGATGTAAAAGTTCAATGCTAAAGTCGGAAAGGAAAACATCTTTGGCGGTTTAGTTGGTAAGCAGAGAATCCACGAAACGACAACAGACAACGGCTACCGACTAATCGATTTTGCAGCAGCTCGTAATACGGTGATAAGTAGCACTAGGTTCCCAAGGCTAAGGATCCACACAGCAACCTGGCGCTGTCCAGACGGTCGAACCGCCAACCAAATCGACCATGTGCTAATCGATGCGAGGCACGCATCCAACATCCTCAACGTGCATACATTCCGAGGGGCAAACGTCCGCTCTGACCATTTTCTTGTCGCGGCTAAATTCAGAGCTCGACTGTCCAACGAGAAGAAGCTGCGAACTGCCCAGAAGAAGAAATTCGACGTTGCACGTCTTAGCACACCTGGAGTAGCCATAGCCTACAGTGAGCGCCTGAGTATGAAAATCTCCTCTGTGCACTCACCTACCACAGACGCCAACAATCAGTGATGCCAGTATCGCGACATCATCAAAGAGGTAGCCGAAACCACTGTAGGGTACCAGCCACCCTCCTCGAGAAAGAGCCCGTGGTATGATGTGGATGCGGCGCTGCAGCGCAAAACAAGGGCAGTCAGAGAAGAGTATACAGCCAGGAGAAGGGAGGAAAAGAAGACACTGCGTAGAAAGAAGAGACACTACGCAGCCTCCCAGCTCAAGGAGATGGAAGAGTCGCGCGATCATAACAACATCCAGAGGTTTAATTAAAAAGCCAAGCAACTGGCTGCTGGCTACAAAACCGAAAGGCAGGCTTTTCGAGACAGCGAAGAAAACGTAGTCACCGAAGCGCAGGGAATAGTAGATGTGTTAAAGCAGCACTTCCAACAGCTGCTAAATGGGCATCATGTAGAGAGAGTGATAGGGCAAGAAGAGAACCCACGTCCAGTCAATGAAGAACTAGTTCCACCACCTATAGTATAGAAGAAGTTGGCCTAGCAATAAAAAAGCTTAAGAACAACAAGGCCGCAGGTTCTGATGGCTTACCAGCGAAGCTTTTTAAATACGGTGGTGATGTTTTGGAAGGGAGCATGCACCGAATCATCAACCAAGTATGGGTGGAAGAAATCATGCCCGTTGACTGGTCTATCAGCTCCATATGCCCCATCTCCAAAAAAGGCGATCCTATGTCTTGCAAGACCATCCCTGCTTAATGTTGCATACAAGATCCTATCCAACGAACTGTGTGAACTGTTCTGCAACACACTAATCGGCACGTACCAGTGTGGCTTCCGGCCCGGCAGATCGACTATAGACCAAATTTTCACACTGAGGCAAATCCTGGAAAAGACCAACGAATTTCAAGTCGAAACTCACCACCTATCAGTGGCGAGGCGTCCATATAACTCGATTCCTACCGAGTTACCTTTTGAAATTCTACTTTTCAACAATGTACCAATAAAACAAGCAACATGAATCTTAATATCCCCATATAAACACAATATTTGTGTTTCCCACACCTGCACAGCACACGCAAGCCACAAATTCTATCAACAACCCCTCAACCTGCTGCAAGTCATCCGCTTTCATATCGTTCTACTGCTTTACGCACACACATACACACATCATTGCATGGTTATTCTCTATCCCATACTCCACATATTTCATAGCCCATAAGAAAGACAACTGCAAAGCGCTAGCAGAACAAAGCAAAGTGTAACCCGACAAACGCCGTGTTATAAAATATCTGGCTGGCTAGAACAAATTGGTTTTCTTTCCTTGTTTTCCCTTTATCGTTCACCGTGTTTGACTCCTCTCTGTTTAACACACGCTTTCTTATGCAAAAAAATAACCCGATGTTCAACGACTTATTGGTGAATTTTGTCTTTTCTTTTAGATTATTTCTGTTGGAAAAAATTAGTTATGAAGCAGATTGCGATGCGTAACTTAAAGAAAATTTTGAGTGTAATTATTGATGTGCAATAAAAAAGAAATTTAAAACAGTGAAAAGTGTGAAAAGTTTAAATTGTGGTATTTTCAGTTGAATTCAGATAATTTCAAATAGCTAATTATTAAGAGATAATGGCATTATTAACTGTAAATTGTTGTTTGGTAGATTTGCTTTTGGAGGAAGAAAATGCTTTTTGTAAGTTGAATTTTCTTAAAAAAAAAAGTTATAGAGATAGGGCGCTCTACTCCTTCTATGAAAATAGATTATAAGCGCAAGGATGGTTTTGTTTCGCATTTTAATGCATCCATGTACCAAAAATATACTTGGTTGACTGGCAGTTGTAAGCTTAACAAAATGTTTTGCTTTCCTTGTCTTCTTTTTTCAAATTCCCCTAGTGTTTCGAGCCGTACTGGCTACGCTGACATAAACAATTTAGTTAATTCCGCAAATAAACATGTCAAAACGGAAAAACATATTCGAAGCTGTTTATCTTTGCACGAATTCGGCACTAATCGCATTGAAACCTCCTTAGGTAATTCCTTTGAAGCTCACAACAAAAAAGTTGATAGAAACCGTAAGTTAATGGAACGTTTTATAGATACAGTAGTTCTTTTAGGCAAACAGGAACAAGCATTTCGGGGTCACAACGAAAAGCAAGATTCTATTAATCGTGGTAATTATGTTGAAACAATTTTATACTTATCTAAGTATGACACATTAATAGACTCCCATTTAGAACAGTGTTCAAGTGCACATCGAGTTTTTTCGGGTCTTTCAAATGACATACAAAACGATTTGATACATAGTATCGCTGCAGTGATTAAAGATGAAATTAAAGTTGAAATAAGTGAAACGCGATTTGTGTCCATTATGATCGATGAAACACCAGACGTGAGCCATAGGGAACAACTAAGTGCCGTATTGCGATACTTATCGGAGGAAGGAATAGAGGAAAGGTTTCTTGGTTTTTTTGACGTGAGTGAGAGTCGAAATGCAGAAGAGCTCTCAAAACACATTTTTAATATACTTGATGTATACGGTTGCAAGGAAAAGTTAATAGGGCAATCTTACGATGGTGCCGCGGTTATGTCCGGGGAAGTAGGTGGAGTTAAAAAAAAGGTCCTCGATGCATGTCCAATGGCTAATTTTATTCCTTGCTACGCACATGTTTTAAATTTGGTGTTATCCCGATCACTTGAAAATATACCTGAGTTAAAAGTTTTTTTTGGCAATATAAATACTGTAGTGCGCTTTTTCAATAAATCAACTAAACGTTCAAATCTTTTGAAACAAAAAGCAAACCGACGCATGTCGGGAGTATCAGAAACTCGCTGGCATTACCATTCACGAATAATTAACGTTATTTGTAACTGTAGATTAGATATAATTGAAACTTTTAACCAAATATTAGGCAATCCAAAAGAATGGGATAATGACGCACTTTCAATGGCCGAAAGTTTATTGCTTAAATTAGAAGGGAAAGAGTTTTGTTTAATATTGAACACGCTTTCCGAGATTTTTGCTAAAACCGATGTATTGTTTAATTTAATACAAAATAAACAAACGGATGTTGAAGTTGCTAAGCGAGAAATCGAGTGTTTTGAGTCTTGGCTTTGTACTGACTTTCTAAACAAATTTGATTCCATTTTTGAAAGCATAAACGATTGTGCTGAACCTCCACGAAAACGCAGATTACTCGATATTGATTTAAAAACTCACTATAAGCGCCTTCTTGTAGAAATAAAGGACAATATTATATCCCAACTTCAGACAAGATATAAATCTTTCACGAATTTAATTTTTTTGGATCTACTTAATAAATCAAAATACAGTAATTTTGCACTATCAAGCCCAGATGATAAAATATCTTCTCTGATTAATTTTTTTCCTGGAATTTTCGATTTCACAGCTTTGAAAAATTAACTAAAAGTTCTCTATACTACATCTTCACTTCAACAACTTGACGTTCTAGCACTTTATAACCATTTGAGAAGCGAAATATTGCGTGAAACATTTTCCCAAATTTTAAAATTAACTGCACTATTTTTAACACTACCGCTTACTGTTGCCTCCGTGGAGAGATCTTTTTCCACTCTGAAAAGAATTCATACATATTTATTTTCTCAAGGAGAAAACAGGATCTCTGATTTAGCACTTTTATCAATAGAAAAGCGACTCCTTGAAAAAATGAAAAGTAGACCTAACTTTTATGAAAAAGTTCTTGCAGAATATGTTAAAAAAGATCGGAGAATAGACTTAGAGTACAAATAAAAAAATCAGTTTAGCAAAATTTTTCACAATTTTTTCAAACTTTTGCTGTTTTTAAATTCCTACTTATCATTAATATTTCCTATTTTTAACTTTTTTTGTATATATTATATGTGGATTTTTTTTATTATTGTATTTATTTATTTATTTAATTTAACAAAAAGTATTTTGTGAAGTTCCTTTTTTACCATCAATTTTCTTAAAGGTATTGCATTTGCATCTGCCAAAAAAGGTTTCTTTCGAAGCCACTTTTATTATACTTCAGGTTCATTGAAAATTTTGGCTTTAATGACTTGAAGTATACGAAATTGGCTTGAATTGCTTTACTTATATGCGATTTGCAATACACAATATAATTTCAGAAAGCGTTTGCAGGTGCATATTTTTGCCGACTTACCATATAACATTTTCCACGCCACGCCACTGCCACCTATTCATCGACTTCAAAGCCGTGTATGATAGCATACATTGTCAGGAGCTCTATATGGCGATGGCCGAATTCGGAATCCCAGCAAAACTGATTCAGCTGTATCGCTTGACGCTGGAAAACACGCGATGCAACGTGCAGTTTGGAAGTAGCTCCTCCAAACTATTCCAAACATTCATCGGATTTCGGCAAGGAGACGCGCTATCATGTGACTTCTTCAATCTCGTACTGGAGCAGATAGTGCGCAGGGCAGGTGTTAACACGGAAGGTCCGTCCAGCTGCTGGGCTATGCGGACGATATTGACATCATCGGTCGCTCTCAACATGCCGTGATAAAAGCGTTCAGGGAGATTGAATAACAGGCGAAATCCGTTGGCCTTGAAGAAAATGAGGACAAGACTAAGTACATGCTATCAACAAACAAACAAGCATCTGTCCACCGCCTAGGACAAAACGTCACTATTGATAGCAGCAATTTCGAGGTAGTTAAGGAGTTCACCCACCTCGGAGTTAACATAAACTCCACGAATGACAACCTAGTGGAGATCCGTCGAAGAATTACCCTAGGAAACCGTTGCTACTTCGGTTTGGCGAAATAACTGGGTTCAAAACTCCTAACTCGAAGGACGAAATGTGTGCTCTACAAAACCCTTATCCTGCCAGTTCTGCTGTATGATGCCAAGTGCTGGACGATAAGCAAGAAGGGAGAGTTGGGCTCCTTCGAAAGAAAAATACTTCGTCGGATTTTTGGTCCTGTGCACGAGGAGGGCGAATGGAGGAGAAGATACAACCGCGAATTCTATGAGCTGTACCAAGATGTGGATGTAGTCCAAAAATCCAAAACACGTCGACTACATTGGCTCGGCCACATCGAGCGAATGGACAATAATGCTCCAGCTAAGAGGATCTTCGAATCCCAGCCCCCAGGTTCGAGAAGGCATGGAAGATCGAACCTCCGTTTCAAGGACCAAGCCATCGCGGATGCCAGAGCGCTTGGTCTAGACAACTGGAAGCAGCGAGATAGGGATCGTAGAGGATGGAAGGCTGCAGTGTCTCAAGCAGAGACAAGTAAGTAAGTAGCACTTTCGTGCGGAAGTATAGCTAAATCACTTTGAATGTTGTCATGAAACAAAGGCCAAGCAAAAGAACATCAGGTGTTGAACAAGGTCTGCAGGCAAAAAAGGAAAGGCCCAGCTCAACAGGTTCCGCCCAAGAAAGTTGGTCAAGGGAGAAAAGAGAATACGGTGTAAAACGCCAAATTGCACTGGTTTCACTCAAACGCTATGTGGAAAGTCTGGAATAGGCTTATGCTTTAAAAAAAAAAAGAATTGTTTCAAAGACTTCCATTGTAAATAGTAAAGTAAAAAGAAGCTGTTTAGGTGGAATGTTGCACGCATGCAACAAATAGTTATTGTTAAAAACTAAATACAAAAAAATAAATATTATTTTTTTTATAAATGTTTACTTTACTTTATGTGTTTTACGTCTATTTCCAAAACTTTAGCGAAAAATGAGCTATTGCGCTACGAAGGGTTAAAAGGTATGAATGATTTAATTCAACTTGACAGCATAGTTTGCCAGAAATTGACAATTTCATAAGAGAATTCCGTTATTGAAATGGCGAAGAGTATTAAAAATGGCCTAGAATTATGACAAAAAAAAACTATACATGCGAAGTTTGAAAAAAAAAATCGATCACACGATGGAATTCCAAAAATCACTATTTTTCAGTTTCTCTAACATCGTAATGTTAGAATTAATCAATATCTTTAGTTCGAAATAATACCTTTCTCTTTGTAAGAAAAAGTTAAAAATATCCATTGAGATTTTGATATTTTCGATATCCCACAATTGCTTGGAAAACTCAGCGGCTGATTGATAATATTACAGTGAAAAACGCACGGTTGTAGTGAGTGGGGGGGTTTAACATGTCTCTAAAAATATGATGATATCGCACATACGTTTATTTTATCAGAAAAAGTAGATCCAGGCATAACAAGTAATGATTCTCTAAAATTAACAACTAAAATCAGTTTTAGTTGCATTCAAATCCAACTGAAAATTATAAAAACTGGATCCAAGCTAAAATATATTACAGATCTATAAACCTTCCTTATGGCAAAACAAGCATTTTAAATTTAAAAAAAATTTAAAATATTTGTAATGTTTCGAGCAGAAATCAAACACTTACAAATATTATTTCATTTTAATATAGAAGATTGATAGGGCATATTTTCAAAATATTTCCAACATTGCAAGTTCAAAAAAATGAACTACTACAATTCAGTAATTATAATTAGAACAGTTTACAAAGTTGTAATAGTTTTTGATAACAACTTATAACATATTTTTATAATTTTAGTTTTCAATGTTGGCAAATTTACAACATGAAGTAAATTTATGCGTAATACACTCCATCATCCTCTCTGTAACCCAGATTATTGTGTATAGCATAGGTCCAGTAGTAAACGACATCCCCCCTTCTCAATTTTGTTTCGGTGTCGCGAAATGTAAATCGTCCATTTTTAGGAGTAACGACATCTCTGGACCATCGACCGGCTTCTAAGCCATCCATCCTTTCATTAAGTTTTCCATGGAATGCAAATAAGCTAACGCCCGGATCAGCTGGTATAGAAACTTCGAAACCTCTTGGTTGAAGTTTTCTAAACTCGGCTCTTGGAATTTCGTATGCAGCTGTCAGCGTGACAGCTAAAAGTAATAATAAGAACTTCATTTTCACAATTTAAGCACGTCTAAACTACTCAAAATTTAGAAAATAACTAACAGCTCTGAGGAGACTATGATTATAAAGAAAACTAAAATAATCTGATAAGATGTCTCATCTCATATTCTACGAATTTCTTATCACAACATTATAAATATTTTTAACAATCTGTTACAAAGTTTCATCAAATTTCATCTTAGAAATTTCATCAATAAGAAAAAAGAGTCACGTCCGTTTTCTTATTCAGGTTTCCTTAGAGAGCAAAATGCTACTTATTCAAATTTTTTTTTTATTCTTGACAATTGATACTACCCGGACGATTTGTCAGACCATCACGAGAGGAGGGCCAGTGAAAAATCATTTAGAAGTTGCTACGGCTGGGAATCGAAGCCAGACCTTCTGCGAGGCAGTTCATCGCACTAACCATCGCGCCACTGAGCCCCCTTGGATATCGAAGCACGATGATATTCGAAGGCAAAAATTATGACACATTCACATTATGATATTACTTTTGCCCACCTTGAATATTTGCTAAATTCATAACTTAATTCTATATGGGTATTCATAGGAATCGAAGAAACTAATAAAAGTTAGCCAGTTATATCGTTTTCTATTGGTAATCTGAGAGAATTGTAGTTAAAATTCAGGATTGCCCTACTCAATAGTAGGTGAGTTTAGAACACTTCCCTTAACAAATCGAGACCATATTGAAATCTGACTTCAAAAAATACTTTTAAATCAAAACTTTTCATTAATTATACTTTTGACAATATATTTAGGGAACATTACTAAGCAGAATACACCTTTACATAATCGATTTTGAATTCAGCATTAGAACCTAACCACAGTTGAAAGTTTTTTTTTCTTTTCATTCCAAAATCGCTGCATTGATTTGGCATTAAAATTAATCTAAGGTTTCTTTTCTTGCCAAATCGTTGGATCATCAGGAAAATCATTATGACCTCCGATGCCATAGCCAAGTGTGATGTAGAACTCCTGATCAAAGGGGGCCATTGTTGACCCGTTTTTAAGAAGATCCACATTTGGAAGCTTCATGCCATTAGCTTTAATGTTCGCAAATCCAAAAGATCCTGGCTTCACGTTGAAATATTCCTCAATATCTACGCTAAATATAATAATCCACAGACTTCAATGGGAGAACCAGACTTCTTACATATTTTTATGTTGCGAAAAGGTTTCTGTGCGTTGAGAATGACACCGCCATAAAGTTTTTCCACCATATCACTGTCGCTGTTGCGGCTGAAGGCAATTCTCATTTGACCAGATTGATAATTCTTGATACCATATCGAAATTCCAGCGGTTCTAGATACATCTGTGGAAACACCCATGCGGCATTTGGCAATTTAGCATATAATCTTCGTAATATGCTAGGTTTTATAGTTGCTATCCCATTGCGGATTTTAAAGACGTCTTCAAGTACGCCACGAATTCGTAATCTGGCTGTGAAGAGAAACGCCTTTCCTGTAACCATTTGTTTGGGTCTAGAGTATTCCCATCAAAATTTTCCTCGAAGATCTTATCACCTGCACATGGAAGTGCGGTTTCATTGTTGATTGTCGTAATGCTGGGACGACACCGTTTATTTGATGCTGGGACGGTAGTGTTTGGAAGTTTGCATGAAGTTCGGAAGTAAAACTATCATCAGGAGTTGTGTTTAAATGTATGGCGTAACGATAAATTCGATTACCATATACTAAGGTTAAATTATGGCAAATAGTCTCAGTCCAATTATAAATACTGTCACCATTTTGAAAACTGGTTATACTATCTTTAAAAATAAATCTCCCATCTCTTTGAACACCTTTTTGTGACCACGTTAAATTACTTCTTTTTTCAATTTTCTTATTCAGATTTCCATAGAAAGCGAAAGATGTAATGCCATTTCCACCGTTAATTGAAACCTCTAATCCTCTTAGATTTAATATTCTAAACACCGCTTCTGAAACATTGCAGTAGTCACTTTTTAATGGGTTTTGTAGGATGGAAGATGCATAACCAGGAGTTACCTTCGTCGTTAAAATGCCAAATTGTAAAAAGTACTGAGTCACAATATATACTAAATCACTTTTCCTGTAGCCACGACCATTATTTCGAACATACACCCAGTAGTAGATTATATCATCAACATATAAGCTTGTCACAGTATTCTTGAACACAAATCTACCATTCGTTGGATTGACAATATCATCAGAATAAATAAACAAATTCGAAGTTCTCGTGGGGCGTTTAACTTTACCCTGAAAATAAAATAGGCTAACATTCTTTTTTGCTGGGATTGAAACTTCAAAACCCATTGGTTTGAAAATTTTAAACTCTGGTTTTGGAATTTCGTATGCTCCAGTAACCGCTGATATAAGTAGGAGAATAAATAAATGCATTTTATAGTGGAATGCAATACTAACCCAACCGGCCGATTTGAGGAAAAGTCGGAAACTGATATTTCACCATAAATTATGAATCAATTATTAAGTCACTATACGCCCACCAGCATATGAAATAACGATAATAGACTTAGTTCTCTTAACTGTAAATTTGTGGATAATGAGTCGCATTATTCTTCAGAAAATGCAAAATGTGCGTTAAGATTTATCGCACACACAACGGAACTGATACTCTGGAATTACCCTATTTTTTGACATTAAGGATGGATGAAAAAGCTGACATTTCAAATGACTAATAAAACGCCCGACAAAACTGAACATATTTAATTAATTTGTCAATTTACTCTTCAACAATTATTATAATTTTAAGCGTAACACTGGAATTGTATAAATCGTTCTAAAAACATATGAGAAGACTACTGAGCAACATATTACGTCCATATCAAGTTTTTTGCAACGCCCACTTTTTTATCCACATTGTGTTTTTAGCCATGCCCACTTTTTTGGGGATTTTAGTTTTACAGATAGGATGGGAAAGGGTATTCAACGATCCGCACAGCGGATTGTAGCCTTCTCATAATATGTTTTTTATTGAAAACGCCCCAAAAAGTGGGCATGGCAAAAACCTTTATACAGACGAAATATAGATATTAATATTGTCTAAATATGTTGTTCAGAAACTTTTTTAAAATTCCTTACGGTTTGGTCAAAAACTGAGTTTTTCTCAAAAGGGGGCGTGGCAGTGGCCGGATTTCAAAAATTTTTACACTTGTTCTGTAGGCAGGAACGAGGATCCTATATACCAAATTTCATTATCCTAGCTCAAAATTTCAGGCCTAAAAATCGGTGACGTACAGACGGACGGACAGACAGACATGGCTTAATCGACTCAGCTAGCGATTCTGAGTCGATCCATATACTTTGAGGTATATAGCTAAATTATTTCTCTATGTTACAAACTAAGTATCAAAACTAATATACCCCTATGGGATAGGGTATGACTAGCCTGGTGGTTAATGGATCTTGTGTGGATTTCCCGTTCCCCAAATGGGGCAATTTTGCTTTTTAACGGCGATAGAGGCTGTGAAATAGGCCTCGTTGATCAACAAAATTTGCTTCCAAAAAAATCGTGTTCGTATCGTGCGAAATTGACGGTATATTGGCAATATGATGAGTACATTGACGAATCGACACATATGGGTTCTCGGCAACACCCTGTCTTAGGCGTTGATAAACGCCATTGCTGTCAGACTGTGCTTGTTGACCACGCTATTTTTGACGATATGTACGTTGAGTTAACACAACTGAACGACTATTTTTAATGTTCAGCTTCACTACTTCTCAGTGGCATAAAACAGGAGAGCCCGCCATCGTGCAAGAAGTACACACACACATGAATGGTTATGAGAAAGTTAGGCCCTGGGTACTAAAGAGCCTGTTGCGCCAAAATATTGTTTTTTTTTTGTATTTAGGTTCACTATTTCGATGTTAAGCGATTCATGGTTAAAATTGTATTGTATTGACTCAAGTAAATCGCTTGATAAATGTCAAAGTTATTCAGTGTTTCACACCGACATGTATATAACGGGTGATTTTTTAGCTGGTTTGGTTTTGGCAACACTGGTTTTGACAGCTGACGTGTGACCTTGTGTCACTGTCAAACAGCTTCAGTTTGGTTTGCAATTTAACCATGGATCGTCTTACAAATGAACAACGCTTGCAAATTATTGAATTTTACTATCAAAATTCGTGCTCGGTTCGAAATGTTCATCGCGCGCTGCTTCCATTTTATGATCGGCATTCTCGACCTTCTGAGCAGTCTATTCGGAAGATTGTGACCAAATTTCGCACCAAATTTACTTTGTTGGACATTAAACCACCAACACGTTTACGTACTGTGCGTAGTGAAGAAAATATTGCGGCCGTATCAGCTAGTGTGACAGAAGACCGCGAAATGTCGATTCGGCGCCGTTCCCAGCAGTTAGGCCTTTGTTACAGCACTACGTGGAAAATTTTGCGGAAGGATTTGGGCGTAAAGCCTTTTAAGATACAGCTGGTGCAAGAACTAAAGCCAGCCGACTTACCACAACGCCGAATTTTTGGTGAATGGGCTCTTGGAAAGCTGGCCGAGGATCCGCTTTTTTATCGAAAAATTGTGTTCAGCGATGAGGCTCATTTTTGGTTGAATGGGTACGTAAATAAGCAAAATTGCCGCATTTGGAGTGAAGATCAGCCAGAAGCATTGCAACAGCTACCAATGCATCCCGAAAAAGCCACTGTTTGGTGCGGTTTATGGGCCGGCGGCATTATTGGGCCATATTTCTTCAAAGATGATGCGAATCGCAGCGTTACTGTCAATGGTGAACGCTACCGAGCGATGATAACAAACTTTTTTTTGCCCGAAATGGAAGTTCTTGACTTGCATGATATGTGGTTTCAACAAGACTGTGCCACATGCCACACAGCACGCGAAACAATGGCGCAATTGCGAGGCGAGTTTGGTGAACAGTTAATTTCACGTTTCGGGCCATTAGATTATTTTTTATGGGGGTATGTCAAGGCTAATGTCTATAGGGACAAGCCCGCTTCGATTGACGCACTGGAAGCCAACATCCATGCATTCATTCGTGAGATACCGGCCGATATGTGTGAAAGAGTATGCCAAAATTGGACTCAGCGGATGGGCTACCTGAGACGCAGCCGCGGTCAACATTTGCATGAAATTATCTTTAAACATTAAATTGCAAGGTTCAAACTATCGATTCAAATAAATATTTCATATTTTTTGTGTTTTTTTTTTAAAAAAAGTTCTAAACCTCTTAAAAAATCACCCGTTATAACAGTTCCGTATCTCACCCCAAACCGACATTTTGAGATTAATGTCTTAAACATCCAATCCCAAAAAAAATGAATTGGCCTTTAAGTTTCATAATTAAAGGCTCTAGTTATAGCTATAATTAAAAACCTTCCTTCGAAATATTTTATTATTTTGACAGTTTTTTTTATAAATTGAATCATTAGCGAATCGATGTTAAAGCGAAGCTAATGAACTTTAAAACAAGTTTATCAATGAATTTTAATGCTCAAGATTTATTTTTTATTCCAATGACGTATTTTCACTTCTTCACTTGTTCCAGTTGTAGTTATCATTAAAAAGCATCATTAGAATACAAACCATAAAGGCTGCGGTTATAGCTTTCATTGAACAACTTCATTGGAACAAAACACATGATGGAATTTTTCGGTGGAACAACAAACATCATTTTACAAAAATAGATCTTGATATTTGAAAAAGTGATTTTCTAAATGTTGCAATATTCACACGAAAATATCTTGAACAAATTTATATAGACGAAATATAGATATTTGGGTTGTCTAAAGATCTAGTTAAGACACGTTTTCAAAATTATTACCCGTTTCACAAAAAAAAAACGTTTTTCTAAAAGTGGGCGTGGCAGTGGTGGACGGAAATGTTTACTTTTATTATATAGGTATGGGCAAAATCGGTTACGTATACAGACGGATGGAAATGGAATCGACTCAGCTAGCGATTCTGAGTCGATCCATATACTTTAAGGTATATCTACCTGAATTATTTCTCTATATTACAAACTATCTTACTTACTTACTTACTTAAGTGGCGCTACAGTCCGGAATGAACCTGGGCCTCAACCAACATGCCTCTCCAATTAGCCCGGTCCTTAGCTAACTGCCTCCAGTTGCGCACTCCAAGTTGGTTGAGGTCGGTTTCCACTTGTGCGCGCCACTTAAGGCGAGGTCTTCCTCTACTGCGTCCGACGTCTGGCTGGGAATCGAAGACTCTGCGAGCCGGAGTATTGGTGTCCATTCGTTCTACATGTCCTAGCCATCTTAAACGTCCAATGCGGAGTTTTTTGACCAGGGGCATGTCGCTGTACAGCTCGTATAGTTCTTGGTTGAATCTTCGTCTCCATAGCCCGTCAACGCAAACGGGACCGAAGATTTTTCGAAGAATTTTCCTCTCGAATCTACCAAGGATTTCTTCATCCGCTTTTGATACAGTCCATGCTTCAGCGCCGTAGAGCAGGACTGGGATGATCAGGGTCTTATATAGGGTTTCCTTAGTAGTTCGAGTGAGGGCTTTACTACTAAATTGCCTTCTTAGCCCGAAGAAACAGCGGTTGGCAAGAGTAATTCTTCGTTTAATTTCTGACGAGATGTTGTTGTCAGAGCTAATAGCGGAGCCGAGGCTGACAAAGTCCCGTACTACCTCAAAGTTATATCTGTCAATGGTGACGTTCTGTCCAATTCGTCGATGTTGTGAGTCCTTTCGTGATGACAGAATATACTTAGTCTTACCCTCATTTACTGCTAAACCCATTTTCGCCGCTTCCTTCTCTATACTAGCAAACGTGGCTATGACATCACGTTGAGTCCTACCAATGATGTCAATATCGTCAGCGTATGCTAATAGTTGCACCGACTTTTGGAAAATTGTGCCTCTGGTGTTGGCTTTGGAGTTTTGCACAATTCTCTCAAGAATCAGATTAAAGAAGTCACATGACAGCGCATCGCCTTGCCTAAATCCTTTTTTGGTATCGAATGTGTCGGTGAGGTCGTTTCCGACCCTGATGGAGCAGCGAGAATTCTCCATCGTCATCCTACACAAACGGACGAGTTTGGGCGGTATACCAAAACTAGACATGGCTCTATACAGTTCGTCTCTATAAATGCTGTCATATGCGGCTTTGAAATCGATGAATAGGTGGTGGGTATCGATTTGGACTTCTTGAGTTTTTTCCAGGATCTGCCGAAGTGTGAAAATTTGATCGGTTGTGGACTTTCCTGGCCTAAAACCACACTGATAAGGGCCAATCAGGTTGTTGGTAAACGGTTTCAGGCGTTCACATATTACGGCAGATAGGATCTTGTAGGCGATGTTGAGGAGACTTATGCCCCTGTAGTTGGCACAGTTCAGAGGGTCTCCTTTTTTGTGGATCGGGCAAACGATGCTGAGGTTCCATTCTTCAGGCATATTTTCATCCGACCAGATTTGGCTTATGAGTTGGTGGATGTTACTTACCAAGTCATCTCCGCCGGCCTTATAGAGCTCAGCGGGAAGGCCGTCATTTCCGGCAGCCTTATTAAGCTTGAGTTTAGATATTGCTATCCTCACTTCACTCAGGTCGGGTGGTTGGCAGTCTTCGCTGTCGTTGCCAATATTGAATGGTTCGTTCTGCCTGACAGCGGAATGTTGTTCGTCATCGCCGTTTAACAGTCTGCAGAAGTGGTTCTTCCATATCCTCAGCATCGACTGTGTCTCAACTACAATATTTCCTTGTTCATCTCGACAGGATTCTGTTCGAGCCTTGTATCCTTGGCTTTGACGTTTTACACTTTGGTAAAACTTGCGAACATCGTTCCTGGAGTGGCACCTCTCTATATCCTCGATCGCGCGCTTTTCTTGCTCTTTTTTCTTCTTGCTGAAAAGCCGATGTTCTTCCCTTCTTCTTTGCCTATAGAGCTCAATGGCAGCTCTCGTCTTCACCTGCAGCTTAGCCTTGTAGGCCTCCTCATCAAACCAGGGGTTTCTCGCTGGTGGGCGCGAGAAACCTAGCACATCAGTTGCGGCTGATCTAATGGCCTGTTGGCATCGTTGCCATTGCTCTTCGACATTCGATGCTGGTGGTATGGTGTTAATCGAGAGGTTAAGGGATACGCGTTGTGCGAAGGTCTTGGCGGTCTCTTGCGATTGCAGTCTTCCGACATTAAATTTTTTCACAGTATTTCTGGATTGTTGTGGCGTGGTGGATATCCGCATTCTTACCTTGGCTGCTACAAGGTAGTGATCCGAGTCGATGTTAGCTCCTCGGAATGTTCGGACATCCAAAATACTGGATGCGTGCCTCTTATCTATCGCAATGTGATCAATTTGGTTGACCGTTCGTTGATCTGGAGACCGCCATGTCCCCTTATGGATATCGAGGTGAGGAAACCGTGTGCTGGCTATAGTGGCATTTCGTTCCGTAGCGAAATCAATTAGCCTAAGTCCGTTACCAGACGTGTTGTCGTGTAGGCTATGTTTTCCGACAATACTTCTAAAGATGTCTTCTCTTCCTACCTTTGCGTTAAAATCTCCCAGCACGATTTTAACATCGTACTTCGGTAGTCGCTCATAGGTTTTGTCGAGGAGCTCGTAGAAGCAATCCTTAGTTGTATCATCTTTTTCTTCCGTCGGAGCGTGAGCGCATATAAGGCTTATGTTGGCGAATTTGGCCTTGATGCGAATTGTTACTATGCGTTCGCTAATGTCTTGGAAACATAAGACTTCTTGCCTAAGTCTGGCACTTATAACAAATCCGCATCCGAATAGTCGCTGTTTCTGCTCACTATAACACGGTCCGTAGTATATGTCACAGTTTTTCATCCTCTTTTTGCCCGGCCCATCCCATCGTATTTCCTGGATGGCAGTAATGTCTGCTTTGTAGCAGTTTAGTGCTTCCGCTAGTTGTTCGCCTGCACCTCTCCTGTTTAATGTTCTCACATTCCAGGTGCAGATACGAACGTCGTTGTCCTTTTTTCGTTTAGCAGGGTCGTCAACAATAAAATCAGTCCTTTCCGAGGCTATTGGTTGCTTCGTAACTATGTTTTTTTTCTGTGGGTGGGTAGTTAACCCAAAGCACAACCCCCAACCTGGAGGGCCAGTTCCAATTTATTAGATACCCCTAGGACACGGGGCCATCAGTATCCACTACGGGATTGAGCGCTGCCGTTGGCCTTTCGGTTCATCCGCCACCATCTCTGTTCAAGGGGCCTGACTAACCCTTGAAATTCCTAGACAACCTGTTGTCCGAATATGTCAGAGCAGCTCATCTAGGTTCGCCTGGGACAGCCGGCCGGGTATTCATCCGTGCCATTCTCACCAGGGTGTTTATAGTGTTGCTGTTTTTCGTCATGTTATCAACACTCGCGCTTATCGTTTAGCAAGTCAAATCCGGTTGGATGAGACCAGTACCCGATGGTTACCAACTGGAGGTAAAGATAAGCACATTTGATGTGTAGTCAGTCAAACAATCTATCAAAACTAATATACCCCTAATGGAATAGGGTATTATAACCATTTATAAAAGAAACTATTAGGTACATATAAAATACGCTGAAGTGTTAACAATAAAAAGTTTCGTTCTGAATTTATATGTGACTATAGATATCATCATAATAACTAATATAATCACAAATCTACTAATATGTAATTATTCAAAAAGAAAATGATACTTGATTAATTGAATTAATGGTTAAACCCGAAGTCTCAGAATACAGCTTTGAAACCATATATTAGCGCAATATTAAATTTAGAAAAAGAAGCATATCTGAGAAGGCTACAATTTGCTATGTGAATTGTTTGATACCCTATCCCATACCATGTTTAAAACTAAGTTAAATGTTATGAACATCCCAAAAAGTGGATGTGGCAAATATTTTTCTTAAGACGCAATTTAAAGCACTGCGCTGTCTTAATAAATATCTGAGCCTGCATTTTTTAGAATTTCTTATAACTTTTTCTACAAATTTCCCTATGATTTTCTTAAAGTTGGCGTTTCAATGGTTGGATATAAAACAATAGTCAATAAAGATTTCATAAACAACACCTCTTTATCCCAGCTCAAAATTTAGTGTCAAAAATTGTGACGTACGAAAAAAATGAACTTCGACTCAGTTTTCAATTTTCGATATTTCACAATATAAATATCTTTATTAGTTCTCTATGCCAAAAACTATGTGTCAGAACTAATACACCTCTGTCCTCTATGGGATATGATATAATCAACATCGACCTGGCAACACTTTAAAAAAGATTTATTAACAAAAATAATAAAGAATAAAATGTCGTTTTTTTATTCAATTTTTATTTTTCTTCATCTTAAAACTACTTATATGCTAGAAAAAATGCATGAAAAACTAGCCTACTTATCAACTACTTAAATGACTAACTTAGAATGCATTAGTATTCCTTTCAGCTTTGGTTATTTATATGTTTATATTTTTAGTTAAAAATCGGTAATTAAATTAAAGTGCACTTATGAGGAAATTGAAAACAAAATTCCCGGAAGATTATGTATACGACAGCATTTGGAATTTCCCAACTTAATCGCATCTCTATTTATTCATGACATATACGTTAGTAAATTAAATAATTACAAGCAAATGACTGAGGACTTAATCTCAATCATCACTGAAACATTTCATATTGTATAGAACTGATTAATTTATTAACAAGATGCTTATAGAAATAGTTCTAAAATTCAACCTATAAAAGGTTGTATTTAATACAACGGTTGTTAGAGTCGAAAATCGGTGACATACAAGAGGATATCTATACGAAAAAATAGACATCAACTTAGCTTTCAACTTTCGATACATTAAAATACAAATATCTTTATAATTCCTCTATGCTAAAAACTATGTGTCAGAACTATTATACCTCTATGGGATAGGGTATAACCACCGACTTCGACCTTGAAACACCACACAAAAAGATTTATTAACAAAAATAATAAAGAATAAAATGTCGGTAATTAATTTGAAATGCTCTTATCAGAGAATTGCAAACAAATTTCCCGGCAGATTATATATATGACAGCATTTGGAGTTTCCCATAACTTAATCGCATCTCTTTAAATGTGTATTTGCAAATTTATTCATAACATACGTTAGTACATGAAATAATCACAAGCAAATAACCTATTCTTAATCATCCCTGAAACATAGCATATTGTATAGAACGGATATTTGTTGACAAGATGCTTATAGAAATTGTTGGAAATTCTACCTTTAAAAGGTTATACTTGATAAAACGGATTTATGAGTTATGACATACTAAAAATGTTTATGAGAGATTTGTTTCTCTCAGATCAAGGTATTTTACTTAATCTAAAAATATCAGCTAAGGCAACAGATGAAAATCATTTAGGGGTACATAAATGGAACATGTCTAATATTACACTTTTAATGCCTGCAGCACATAGGCATTAATAACAAAGCATCATACAATTATCGGAAAAGTATTTTGACAATACTATGTGCAATGTTAGATCGCTTGATTTTATGAACTAAGAGATCTAACGTGTCTTTTGATGCTCAAAACAAAATACATAAGCTATTGTAACTGTAAAATGCAAAATATTTTATTTTTTATACCCTATCCTATATTATTTTTGATATTCTTATGCTTTCACTATACCCTATCCCATTATACCCTATATTAGTTTTGATACATAGTTTGTAACATAGAGAAATAATTTAGCTAGATATCCCTTAAAGTATATGGGTCGGCTCAGAATCGATAGCTGAGTTGATTTAGCCATGTCTGTCCGTCCGTACGTCACCAGTTTTCGGGCCTTAAATTTTGAGCTAGAATGAAATTTGGTACATGTGCTCTTTGTTGCTCCCAGCAGAACAAATGTAAGTTTTAAAAAAAAAAACGTAGTTTTTGGCCAAACCGTAAGGACTTTTAAAAAGGGTCTGAGCAGCATATTTAGAGAATTTTAATATCTACATTTCGTCCTAAGACCATTTTAACTCACGCCCACTTTTTGGGGGCGTTTTCCTACAAAAACCATTTGTATGCCCTACCCAAAGGCATACGCAATAGAAAAACGTTTTTTTTTTGCCGTACCATTAAAGATTTTGATAATCCGTCTGAACAATATGTTGTAACAACGTCATTTTCAATACTTTATGGCCATAAAGACCACATTTTGGGGATATTAATTTTAAGGATGGGATTGGATAGGGTATTAAACGATCCGCACAGCGGATTGTAGCCTTCTCATATGTTTTTTAATTACGTTCAATGTATGACCAACTGAAAAAAACATCATATTTTCTCTTTCATTTCGCGTGAGATTTGCTAATATAAGTATTTTTTTTATAGAATTTATTAATTTCATTGATATTCGTAAACATTTAATTGATAATAATTGGGTAATGCTATGTTTTAAGCAATAAGATGGTGATCAAGTTCGATGCGGGTATTTCGGTGGAATATTAAGCGCTATACAAAGTAACTCTTCAAACTGTGTATAAAAAAAATTTAATTCAAATCCACGCGAAACTTTCCACGATAGCCGCGCACACGCAAGATAACCAAGAAGGAACACCGCTCAATCATCGGGAAATTTGATGAAAATGCGCTAAAAACAACACAATCTGCAGCAATTGAAAAGAAATTGTAAGATGCTCACTTTGCCAAAACAATATCCCAAATATCAATACGTTATTATATATGGTATATATGGTATTTATATTAATACCAGCCAAGACTACAAAAAGTCTCCGATTACAAAGAGAAATCAAGCTTGATACCCCAAGATTGCCTGCTGCGGAACTTCCATATTAACATTGAATGTGACTGAATTACAATTTTTCTTGTTCTTTCGACATGATTATTCTGGCCTTAACCCCTGAAATTTTATACTTTTGTAAGACTTCCGATTATAAGTTTTAAAGTGGTAACTTTCTATTTGTCGACGTCCTTTTTTAATTCTATCTAGCTACTACTTTTTAAAAAGCTGGTCTTCTTCTGCCCTTTTTTGTTTACAAATTTTTCAGCAGGTCTCGTCTTCGCCTGGAGCATTGTCTTGTAGGTGTCAGACAGCCACAGTGGGCCATTTCTCGCGAAGATGTGTCAAATCATCCGAGTAGTATATATTAATAATCAAACAAAAGTTTTAAAACCCACTAACTGCAACGCCTACTTTCAGTGTTTTTACAACTACATTGTGTAAATTTTACAAGTATAAAGTTTTTAACCACGCCCCTTTTTGGGGCTCGTTTGATTTAACTTGTTGACCACATTCTGTTTTTGCGTATGTATTTACATACCTTCAAGAATTTACGTTTTTCTGAGGAAACAATTTTTTTTATAATTTGTTAAACACATTTGTCTAAGGTTTTTTTTATTCTTCAGAGAAGCACAATATTAAGAGAATGTAAATTAATTACCGCGTTTAATTCCACTGCGATTTCACTTCTTGTGAATACAACCGACGACGTTTAATATATCATTGCTCGACAGAAGTACTCGGTTGCAAAATATTTTCGCTTGTAAAAATTTCGTCGTAGCAATGTCTCATTTATGTCAAACTTATAAATGAAGTGCATTGTGAAATGAATCTAATAGTAAATATATTTTTTGACTGTTTTGGTTATGGTTTGAACCATAGTTGACATCATAAAAATTAAGGAAAGTAAGTTAACTTATGTAGTGAAAATTAAAAATTTTGGAATACAAAACAATAAGAAAAACAGGTTTCCTAAAAAAAAAACATTTAACAGAACATCTTAAAATAAGGCATTTTTATTTTACATTAATTTTTAATTAATTTTACACACTTTACATAATGTAATGAGAGAGACGACAACCTTGGATTACGGGGATCCATCTTCGACCGGTAAGTTCGAATTTAGAAAGAAGGCTCTACGAAACGACAACAGATAATATGGCTTCCGACTAACAGACTTTCCAGCAGCATGTAATACTCTAATAAGCAGCATGACTCCCATGACTTCGAATCTACAAAGCATCCCGACGTTCTCCATATGGTCGAACCGCCAACCAAGTCGACCAGGTGCTCGTAGATGCCAGGCACGCATCCATAAGACAAACGTCGTCTCTGACCATTTCTTGTCGCAGCCAAATTTAGAGCACGACTGTCCAACGAGAAAAATATTTTCACTTGTTGCGCTTCATCGCAAGAGAGTCTACGAAATGTCATATCGGCAGCGTAAAGTAGGGATACGCAGCGCCGCCGCATGCTGGATAATAAGTACGATATTGGGCACATTCAAAAGAAAAATTCTTCGTCGAATTTTCATATGTTAAGTTTAATCAAAACCGAGAGAGTCGTTTTCGAGGTTTTCATATGAGAAGTACCGTTAATAATTTGGCTAAGAATAAAAAAGAGTGACCTAGAATTGTGACTGTGGTTACTAAGTTTGAAGAAAATCGGTTAAGCCATTTAGGCTGGAGAGACCATTACGGACAGACAGACCGACGGACGAAAATACAAAAAGTATTTTTTGAGATGATATAATGAACCGATCAAAATCTCGAGGTCGACAATTTTCACAAAAAAATATCTTTCTTTGTAAGAGAATGTTAAAAAAAAACCGAATATATGTAATGTTTTTTTTTTTTGTTTTATTTATTATTTATCCCAATTTCCAACTTTTTATGTTAAATTTCATAGCTTAGCTAGTGTAAATCGGCGTTACTAATAATAAAACGCAAATGTCGACATTAGTTATTTACCTGGTTAGCTTATAGAGTTATACGGCGTTACTAATAATCATTTTTTAGCAACAACTTAAATTTTAACCTCCAGTATTCAAAAATCCTTTACCAATAAATAAATTAACATCACAGACTAGCGCTAGTTATAGGTTATTATTTAACGTACAGAAAGTCGCCTCTAAGTCATAAAGTAGTGATGAAAATTGTGTAGTAGGCGCCAGTAGTGAATAATACTGCGAAGATGTGTTTGTTTGTGTTTAAATGAAATAAGTTTGTTTTGGCAACGGACAAAATAAAGAAAGGTTGGTTTGATAGTTTTAGTGAATGAAAGTGTAGTATATTAAGTCGCAAAGTAGAGTTTACTCAGTTAGTTATGCGTTTTGATTGTTGGTAGAGTTTCTAGAAAGCATAGTCAAATAATGCAGATAAACATATAATAAAGTATATGGATCGAATCAAAAGCTGAGTCGATCTAGCCATGTCTGTCTGTCTGGCTGCATGTCAACAGTTGCTGGGATTAAACTTCTGATTTATACGGATGAACACGAACTCTTTCTTATTTTTTTTTACTTTGTACAGAACAAGTGTAAGCAATTTAAAATCCTTTGTGTTGGTCAACAAATTTCAAAAATGTGTCTGAACAAGAAATTAAGGTAATGTTTAAATGTCTAATTGTCCATAATTTCATCCATAGAAAGTTCTACTAAGTTCGGCGACTTTTCTTTAAAAAAAAATAATTTTTTCATAAATGCTTTAAACAATTTGAAAATCAAACTAAATACTTGGCAAATTATTAAATGCCAATAAGTATGAAACGTTTATTACCCTGAAAAACATTTAAAGCTTATTTATAAGGTAATTTTCATTTATATTTGACTTTTGTATTCTTCCGCCGGGCTCAGTGGGGCGATGGTTAGTGCGATGAACTGCCGCGCAGAAGGTCTGGGTTCGATTTCCAGCCGTAGCAACACCTAAAATGATTTTTCACCGGCCCTCCTCTCGTGATGATCTGACAAATCCAATTGCCAAAAATAGCTTATCCCAACTTAATCCACCGGAGTCGGCATAAAACAGAAGGTCCTGCCAACGTGCAAGAAGTACCTACACACGCACACATGAATGGTTGTGAAAAAGCTCGGCCCTGGTTGTTAACGAGCCTGTTGCGCCAAAAGTTTGTATATTGTTTATTCTTCCGCCACCGGAAATAAATTATAACGCTTGTAAAGTTGAATCAGAGAAACAAAGGGCTGCACTATTGTTCTATGACTAATTTGGATTCGACAAATTGGTTATTAATATCTCTCGATACACAATTCTACTTTAATCAATTGGCGACTAGAACGTGATGTTTGAATTAAAATTAAAAAGTGAGATAATAATAGATATGCTTATATTCGATACAGTGTCTAATAAAACAGTGTTTCCTTTAATTAAATATATTATATCGACAAAATGGATTCATTCAAACCTTGTTTCGTCTCCTATTTCAGTTTTAATTTCAGCTTATTAACTATCTTGCTATAGAGTTGTTATAATATACGGTTGCCTATCGGTGTGCATTTCCCCGTAAAAATAATATTCTTTGTAAAGTATATAAGATCTGAATTATGATCATAATATATTACATGCACGTAGCTATATACCTATGCGATTGCAAATATTCTATACACAAGTCGACATGAAACAGGTTGTATTTGATTGCTTTAAAGATCCACTAGCTTTTATTTGCGTTATTTTTGTTATTGATTAAGAGCCTGTGATGAGAATGAGACTGTGAGAGTTATCTTATCTCTTCGCTCCCAAGTCCCAATGACCGATCTGAGACTGGTTTCGATTTGAAGAATATGAACTCAGAGGTTAGTCATTGGGGAATTTTCGAATAAGTCAGTTGGGTTTGTGCTGTCCAACAATGTGGAAGTTTGCAATTTGTGTGTGTTTACTGTTTGCAGTTGCGACAGTAACTTGCTTTGAAGTACCAAAAGCTGAGTTTCAAATATTTTACCCAAAGGGTTTTGAAGTGTCTATTCCTGCTGTTGAGGGTATTACTTTGTTTGCTTTCCATGGAAAACTCAACGAAGAAATGGATGGCTTGGAGGCAGGGACATGGGCCAGAGACATTTTGAAGCCAAAAAATGGTAGATTCACATTTAGGGATCGTGTAACTAGTTTAAAGTTGGGAGACACCATTTACTACTGGACATACGCTATTTACAATGGCCTCGGCTACAGAGAGGATGATGGAGTATATGTAGTTAAATCGTATTCTACACAACCGGGAGTAACACCCGCAACTATGCCTATACAGAAACCGGTATCTGTAGACCCACCGTCCGGTCAGTGTCGCACAAGTGTATCGACCATTAATAGCGGAACACCCGTTCGATGTGCCGACCAGATTATTTTTGAAGAGAACTTCGATAGCAATAATCTCGACACAAACAAATGGTTGATGGAACGCCGATTTACAGCTCAACCTGACTATGAATTTGTGATATATTTGACAAATGATGAGGTTTTAAGAGTTCGCAATGGAGTGGCAATCATCAAGCCAGTCGCTACAACAACCGTTTATGGCAGCGATAGTTTAAAAAGTGCACTTAATTTGGGACCAACCTGCACTGGTGTACCAGAAACTGACGACTGTGTGCGAAAAGAAAAAGGTTTTGACATTCTTCCTCCGTTTATATCATCGCAATTTTCAACAAAGAAGTTCTTTACCTTTAAACACGGCAAAGTAGAAATCCGAGCTAAAATGCCAAATGCACCTTGGGTATTCCCACAAATATTCCTGGATCCAGTCGACAATCGTTATGGTGTTAAGAACTATCAATCTGGACAGATGAGGATTGCGTTTAGTCGCAACACTGGAGGTGATTTGGTTAATGAGCTCTATGGAGGTGCAGTTTTCAATTCAGAAGAGCCATATCGTTATGAAAAGATGTGCAAGAGAAACGGCCCTCCGGTTGATTGGTCTGGTGATTTTCATGTATTTACACTGTTTTGGTTACCAAATAAAATCACAATTAGTGTCGATAACGAAGAGTATTGTACCCTGGATCCAGGAAATGATGGATTTTCTAATATAATTGCCGGCGGAAAAAATTTGCCTAATAAGGAATACCTGGACAATGGTTCGTTGATGGCACCATTCGATCAAGAATTCTACATAAGGCTGGGATATGGTATTGGTGGACATAAAGACTTCCCCGATGATGCTACATTGTGGTCGAAAGAGAAGCCATGGAAAAATTTACATCCCAGAGCTATGAAGCACTTCTGGAATAAACAAAAACGAAATATCAATTTGTGGTTAGGCTCAGATGCTGCCCTCGAGATCGATTATGTAAAAGTGTATGCAGTTTAAGTGAACAATAAAATTCAAAAAAAAAAATTGTTTTTGTTTTTTTTTATGTCTATGAAGAATTATTGCTTTCAGAAAACTTCTAATAAATATTCTGCGGTAAGTTATATATATTATATATATTTACAATGATTTTATTTTTGAACTTATAAAGATGACATCTCAAGCCCAACCGAGAAAACCCGAATATAGTTTTAATTAACAAGGAAAGGAATAACTGTAATGCCCATATTAAGCGCCCTGAGATGATGCTTCTTCAAAAATAAAATTGACTCTGCTCTTGATTATATATATACCTTCTGAAAGTTCGTTCCATTGTAGCTCATTCTGCAAAAAAATTGTATATACATGATATTAAGCGGTAAGAGAAATGATCCTTGAGACACCTAAGGGAGCTTATTCCCAGAAGCGTGGCTAAATGCTTTTGATGACGGGTTTGTATTTTTATAATCCCAAACGCATAATAAAAGCGTATTTATATAGGCGTTTTTCTTTTTTAGTTCAGAGTAGAGCTCTGAATAGAGTCTTTACGTGGTCTGTTCAGAGTTCGTTCAGAATGGTATGAGTTAGTTTTGAACCCAAAAATCGGTGACGAACAGACAAGACAGACGGACGGACAGACAGACAGACATAGCTTAATCGAGTCAGCTAGTGATTCTGAGTCGATCCATATACTTTGAGGTATATGTAGCTTAATTATTTCTCTATGTTACAAACTATGTATCAAAACTAATATACCCCTATGGCATAGGGTATAAATAGTGAAATTGATAACCAATGCCATTGCAAAGTGTGAACATAAATGCCATTGCAAACGAAGTTGATAAGTTTTCGTATAGATTATTATGTTCTTGCTTTTACAAACAACAAATCTGAATATTTTTTTGCACTTGTACACTATCTTCAAGCAATTTTAGCTGCTCCTGCTGCTATATAAATGTCAGATTGCGTTTGTTTTCATACAGATGTCAGTTTTCATTTGGCACTGACGTTGTCCTGAAGTACTTTATGTTAAAGATAAGTTTAGAATGCCTATTGGCATTGGTCGTGTTCCGAATTCCAGGTTTAGTAAGATATCTTACATGAGTCTCTGTTTTCATTGGACAAAATGGTCGATTTACCAATGAGAACAGAGCTTGATCTCCGGAACAAGGCCATTCTTTTTGTTATGTATTGTAGCTAGCGACTCATCAGTTCTGATTAAGGAAGGAAAGGAATGAAGGGCTAAATTATTACCAACTATATTTGCCATTCATCAAAATTTCCGTGACCGAGATTGCCATTTGTTTGTTATAATCACTCCTAATTTACTATGTTAGTTACTTAGTATGTGGCCTGTATAGTTTTGTAAGCTTTGGTGATTGGAAAATAATCTTCTCAAACTTTACGGTTTTTTTCGTTGCTACTACTTGCTCGCATTGATTAATAAATGTTTGAACATGTTTTTAACTTTCTTTTGAAAAGGGAAAAAATATTATTTTCTTGAAAATTTGTAACCTCGAGATTTTAATTATCTTTAGTTTAGGCTGATCTCTTCAGCCTAAACGACTCGTCCGATTATCTTCAAACTTCACATTAAAAATTTTGTTGGTCCCGATTCTATTCTATATTTACTCTTAGCCATTTTATTAACGGTACCTACCTATTATTTAAAAATTAAACATCACGTCAATTTTGTCGAAAACAGCTCTAACGATCTACGGTAGTTCTTGAAAAAATCCATAATAAATGCTTTTTAGACTTTGGCCATAAAAGAAACATTTCTCGCAAACTGTTTGGCCAAATTGAATGGAATTTAATATCTTTTTTACTATTACCCATTGTAACAATTTCACATAATTAGTTTTAGCTTATTATTAACGTACTTTTTAGTTTTGGACGCTTCCTTCAAATTCCGGAATAAAAATTCCACATAATAACCAAAATTAATGTTATTGTATATTTTGACCAAACTAACCAAACTTTAACCTAACTAAGCCTAACTCACAGAAAAAGAAAGTTGAATATCACATAGTCGTGCACAAATAATTTCATGCACAGAAAAATTACTTCAGTGACTGCCTCTGTGTAAGTATTGAGCTCAACTTCATTTCTCCGCTTAGGGTATGTCAACTCTTTCAAAGTACTTCATCTTCTTCTCCGTAATCAGTATCGCTCACGGTACTTCGTTGCTCCGCTTGAGCTCTTGATATACTGTACCTGGTTTTCAATTACCACTCTGGTGCCAGTATTGCTCCGCTTAGGTTTTGTCCATGTTTGTCCATGATCTAAAGTACCTGGGTGGCCAGTTTCGCCGGTTAAAAGCATTTAAACTATTTCTACATAGTCAGTAGTTGGATTAATTATTACGAGATCTCGATTTCGGACTTTGACCTGTAGAGCAGAAACACACAACCCTACCGCCCTATGAAGAGGTATTTACAGTCATACAGGGCTTCTTCATTAATTAGTGTATGCTTTGTTATATTTTTGGAACAAAGAAACCCCGATTTTGAACGTCTAATTTGAGAAGCTTCACATGACAGTGCAATTTTATAAAAAAAAAATATGAGAAGGCTACAATCCGCTGTGCGGATCGTTGAATACCCTATCCCATCCCATCCTTAAAATTAATATCTCCAAAAAGTGGGCATTATGGGCCTATAATATAGAAAATGACATTGTCACAACATATTGTTCAAACAGTTTATCAGAATCGTTTGCTGTTTGACAAAAAACATCGTTTTTCTCCTGCATATGCTATGGTGTAGGGTATACAAACGGCTTTTGTAAGAAAACGCCCTCAAAAAGTGGGCGTGGGTTAAAATGGTCTATAGACGAAATGTTTATATTAATATTACTTATGATTCTGCATTTTTTTTCGAAATATTTAAAATTTGACCGAAAAAGGTTTTTTATTAAAAACGCCCACAAAAAGTGGACGTGGCAAAAAGTTTTATATGAACAAAATATAGATATTACGATTCCCTCAGCTAGCGATTCTGAGTTGATCCATATACTTTGACGTATATGTACTTACTTACTTACTTAAGTGGCGCTACAGTCCGGAATGAACCTGGGCCTCAACCAACATGCCTCTCCAATTAGCCCGGTCCTTAGCTAACTGCCTCCAGTTGCGCACTCCAAGTTGGTTGAGGTCGGTTTCCACTTGTGCGCGCCACTTAAGGCGAGGTCTTCCTCTACTGCGTCCGACGTCTGGCTGGGAATCGAAGACTCTGCGAGCCGGAGTATTGGTGTCCATTCGTTCTACATGTCCTAGCCATCTTAAACGTCCAATGCGGAGTTTTTTGACCAGGGGCATGTCGCTGTACAGCTCGTATAGTTCTTGGTTGAATCTTCGTCTCCATAGCCCGTCAACGCAAACGGGACCGAAGATTTTTCGAAGAATTTTCCTCTCGAATCTACCAAGGATTTCTTCATCCGCTTTTGATACGGTCCATGCTTCAGCGCCGTAGAGCAGGACTGGGATGATCAGGGTCTTATATAGGGTCTCCTTAGTAGTTCGAGTGAGGGCTTTACTACTAAATTGCCTTCTTAGCCCGAAGAAACAGCGGTTGGCAAGAGTAATTCTTCGTTTAATTTCTGACGAGATGTTGTTGTCAGAGTTAATAGCGGAGCCGAGGTAGACAAAGTCCCGTACTACCTCAAAATTATATCTGTCAATAGTGACGTTTGGTCCAATTCGTCGATGTTGTGTGTCCTTTCGTGTTGACAGCATATACTTAGTCTTGCCCTCATTTACTGCTAAACCCATTTTCGCCGCTTCCTTCTCTATACTAGCAAACGTGGCTATGACATCACGTTGAGTCCTACCAATGATGTCAATATCGTCAGCGTATGCCAGTAGTTGCACCGACTTTTGGAAAATTGTGCCTCTGGTGTTGGCTTTGGAGTTTTGCACAATTCTCTCAAGAATCAGATTAAAGAAGTCACATGACAGCGCATCGCCTTGCCTAAATCCTTTTTTGGTATCGAATGTGTCGGTGAGGTCGTTTCCGACCCTGATGGAGCAGCGAGAATTCTCTATCGTCATCCTACACAAACGGACGAGTTTGGGCGGTATACCAAAACTAGACATGGCTCTGTATAGTTCGTCTCTATAAATGCTGTCATATGCGGCTTTGAAATCGATGAATAGGTGGTGGGTATCGATTTGGACTTCTTGAGTTTTTTCCAGGATCTGCCGAATTGACGTATATGTAGCTAAATTATTTCTCTATGTTACAAACTATGTATCAAAACTATGGGATAGGGTATAAAAAGTACTAAAAATGGAATACAAAATAGAAATAACGGTAATACAGAATACTTACAATTAAGTATTTTTTTAAGCTAATACTTCGTTCTATTAGCTATTTTCTTAAATCAAATGAAATATACGCATAGTTTTTGAAAAAAAAAAATAATTTTAGACTCAAATTTTGGGAAAACAATTAATTCTTAATCAAGAATTGAAAACTAGATGATTTTATATATGTACTCTAGTTTATGAAAAAATTGAGAATGACTAAAACTACTTGTTATGGGATATTTGTTTATTTACTTGCCTACGCATTACAGCGTATAAACAGTGAGGTATCTAAGGGGGGTAATTTTTCATCTTATCAAAAACTAGAAGACATAAAATCTTCTAGTGTCCAGTTGTTTTTATTAAGAATTAATTGAAGCAACGAATTTAAGAAAAGAAACTAATATTCAATTTTAATGTTTTGAAAAAGTACACTAAACTTTCTTTTTTTAAATTTTGTGTTTAAAACAGGTTTTTTTTTCAAACAATGCATAGATTTCATTTGATTTAAAAAGTAGCTTATAGTATAGTTATAGTTAACTGAACAGTCATCTCCCCGAACCTGAAGCCAGGCCCATGTTTTGCCTTGAAGAGAGCACGCGGGAAATTCTGTGTCAATCATAGTGAATGGGCTATTTTAGTATTTATAGTCAAATCCAGTAGGATGAGAGTTATATTTTATCGTTAGTACTGAGACATAAATTAAAATTATAGCGACTGGGCACTGACCAAGTTAACGCCGCTCAGTGTTTGCTTTATAGTGTTTATAGTCAAATCCGGTTGAATGGGAGCTATGTTTGATTGTTAACACTGATGGTAACAATGACTGGGCATTGTCCAAGTTAACGCCACTCAGTGTCTGCCTTCGTCCCGCAACACCCAACAACCGTCAACTTAATCTATTTGCTATAATTTAAAACCAAAATCTAGAATACAAACGCGTTATGATATGGGAAAGCACAGTCAAAGTGGCAAAGTGATTCAGACACCGAAATTCGGTGTGCAGCTTTTCTTTGTTGCTGTACCCGCCGCGAATGAACTCCTTTCTTCCTGTAACAATGAATTGGCGAAGTTAATGAACGTTGCGAATGGGATAAACCCAAAAAACAAACGTAGTAAGCCAAAAGATATGCTTTGGTCGCTATTCTATTGTCTCCATCTATTTTAATCTTTTTAATATAGAATAGTGTTTCAATGAACCACATGGTTCAGCCGCCGTAAGCAATTATTTGCCGTATGTATAAGAGCCACGTAGCATATAACTGCTTTGAAAAGTAATCTTGTCAGAACGCAAGCTTCTTTACCCAAACCAGGAAAGCATTTTTGTTAAAATATATAAACAGGTCAGTCAGATGCCATGGTCACCGGTCTTAATATTTTTGTTTAATATCGATAGAATCCTTAAGTAATCCATTGTGATCAAGGTCACGCTGCAAGGGTATGTAGATGAGCTCGATTGTCGAACCGTCTGTTCATCAATGCACTAACCACTAAACAACTTCATTCACATACAAACGGAATACTGTTGATAACTAAAAGCATGCCCACACTTCCATTTGAACGAAACGTTTATTCACCAACTTCTAGTACAATTACAAATTTATTAAAAAACCCGTTCTCGATTAATCCTTCCTTAAGGGAACCTCCTTAACATCTACACCATCTTTAGTGATGACATTGATGTAAACCGCATCACCGGTGTATATATCACGTTCAGCAGCTGAAATGAACGTATCAATAGCAACGGCCACAGCGCGTTCCTTTGTAAGTTTGGGTTTTTCATCCAACTTCATGTTCTTGTAGCCAATCTGATTGTCCAACACTGGCTGCAATAGAGGTCCCGACGAACCACCAGCGCGGTAAGTTGCACGTTCACAGTGTCCAATTGGATCGTAGCTATACACAACACCTTTACCTTCGTGATCAAGACCAGCCAAAACGTTTGACACGTAATATGGGAAGAATCGCTTGTTATACATCAGAATCGACAACATCTGGGCAACTGCATCTGTCGACATGGTCTTCTGATGAGTATGTACGTACATTTGCATGCGAGCCTTTACCATTGCGGTCAATGCAAGAGTATCACACCAGCAGCCGGTTGAACCCAATACTGTCTGTGGAGATAATTTGAACAGTTTATTCTGATCACGAGTATGAATAGAATATCCACTGCTCAGACGGCTGTCTGCGGCGATGACCACAAAATCATCCCCAGCAATGGCCACGATGCTCCTAAGGATGGTATGAACAAAAAAGTGATGTTAATCATTTCAACCCAAGAGTTATATCGAGTTCTTACCCTCCGTTTGATTCATAAGGGGAAAAACTTTGTTGCTGCACACCGGGTACACGGTATTCGGGAAAATTTCCTGCACTTAACATTTTTCTTCCCTTTTTCGCAAAAATGAATGAACTTGCAAAATAATTATTTGCAACAAATTGCCGCTGATTCGATGACAAAGGAGTTTTCGGATTTTGACAGATGACTGTTTTACCCGAAGTTGGATATGGTTCAACAATATTCGATTCTCGAATGACAGAGTTGTTTTAATTATGAACGAATCCCACGACATTTTTTAATATTTTTCAAAAATTAAAATTAATTTTGTTCGAATTTCTGAGGTAATGTCCTAAGTCTGCTTCCACACGTTGACTGGTGAGTCAAGACTTTTTTCGAAGTTCTCTTTTTTAATTTTCTTCCGTGAGTCTCGCGCTTTTACACGACGACTTTTTTTCTTGACTCAAATTTGACATTCCTCTTTTATTCTGATTGAAAAAAAAAACACCAGCAACCGAACAAATATACGCAAGTAGCCGAAACTGACTCTCCAAGCAACGAAATTATATGAAGCAACATGATGATAACAAGAAGGAAGAGAAAAGAAAACGTCAAAAAGAGTCGCTGAAAATTTTGCCCACGACTCACAGGGCAAAATATTTTTCCTCTCAACTTTTCGAATTTTCTTTCTCTTTTGCACTCATGTGAGTCGTGAGTCTACGTGTGAAAGCAGACTTAGGGATGATCAGAATGCGTATCCGTAGCTTTTATCGTGTATGTCTGCTTCCACACGTAGACTCACGACTCACGACTCACATGAGTGCAAAAGAGAAAGAAAATTCGAAAAGTTGAGAGGAAAAATATTTTGCCCTGTGAGTCGTGGGCAAAATTTTCAGCGACTCTTTTTGACGTTTTCTTTTCTCTTCCTTCTTGTTATCATCATGTTGCTTCATATAATTTCGTTGCTTGGAGAGTCAGTTTCGGCTACTTGCGTATATTTGTTCGGTTGCTGGTGTTTTTTTTCAAGCAGAATAAAAGAGGAATGTCAAATTTGAGTCAAGAGAAAAAGTCGTCGTGTAAAAGCGCGAGACTCACGGAAGAAAATTAACAAAGAGAACTTCGAAAAAAGTCTTGACTCACCAGTCAACGTGTGGAAGCAGACTATCCATTTCAAAACAGGGACAAACAGGTTATATAAATTAAATATATAAATATATCTATTAAAAAATCAAATACCCCTCTATATTTTGAAAGTTTTCTTTAAAAATCCTCCTCATTCGATATGGCAGCAATGTTTTTCCAACTCTCAATCCACTTTTCAGTTTTTTTTTAATTTAATAAAGTAGCTTTGACTCCATTGTGAAAAAATAATAAATAAAAACATTTACAATTTTAAATCGTAGCGCAGGTGAATATTTAAAAAATATATATATATTAACGTTTTCGATTGGGATTTTCAGATTTCAGATTTTTACTCGTCCCAATCGCACCTCAAAGAGATTGATCTGTTTTTGTGTGTGTTAGTGTGCCATTTGACAGCTCATTTTTTATATTCTTGATGTGGAAGAACGAACTTACGAAAATGTATGAGAAAAAATGTAAATGATGACATTGTTGTAAACTATGAATGAGGAATTGATTTTTTGTGAAAACCAAGAAGCTGTCGCTTGATGTAGATGATGAGGAAGAATATTCCAATAATTTATTTAATGTTGATTCCACTTTTCATTAAATAAACTTATGTTATTTCAAAAAAAAAACTAAGCAAAACACAAATCAAACTGCTATAACTAAGTTATGGTGTCAAATGTTTTTGTATTTGTTAGAAATCTCAATAGTGTCAACCGAGTATCTATGATGGAAAATCAAGAGAAACAGAAAAGTAAAAACGATGTGCACGGTTGGAGATGTTTTTTAGAAGTGACCAGTGATGGTACAAGGAAAAAAATAAATTCCCTACAGCACCAACAAAAAATCCCTACCGACGTAAAATTTTCCCTACATTGTTTTTAATTACTTGTTTATTCTACACGTAGACTTTTATCAAGTGTTAGTAATGATTAGTCTAGTAAAAGTAGTTTTTTCATTCATTCATTTTTTTATTGCATATTTTTAATTTTTTTTCAATGTTTGAGGGACCGAGTTCATAAAAGTAAAAATGCGGTAGGGCTGTAATTTTTGCGTTCATTAATGTAAAAAAGGCATGAAAGTGCAAAAAAAAACATATGAGAGGCTACAATCCGCTATGCGGATCGTTGAATACCCTATCCCATCCCATCCTTTAAATTAATATCCTCAAAATATAGGCCTTATGGCGATGAAATACAGAAAATGACATTGTCATAATATATTGCTCAGACAGTTTCTCAAAATCTTTTGTGGTTCGACAAAAAACAACGTATTTCTATTGCTAATGCCTTGGGATGGGATATACAAATGGTTTTTGTAAGAAAACGCCCCCAAAATGTGGGCGTAGGTGAAAATGATCTATGGGCAAAATGTTTATATTACCATTGCGGAAGTATTTGCATCAAAAATTTTTTTCGAAAGTTTTAAAATTTGGACAATAAGTGTTTTTTACTAAAAACGCCCCCAAAAAGTGGGCGTGGCAAAAAACTTTGTATAAACGAAATATAGATATTAGGATTGTCTAAATATGCTGCTCAGACACTTTTTTGAAATTCCTTACGGTTTGGCCAAAAAATGCGTTTTCCTAAAAAGGGGGCGTGGCAGTGGGCGAATTTCAAAAATTTTTACACTTGTTCTGGTGGCACGGACGAGGATCCTATATACCAAATTTCATTATCCTAGCTCAAAATTTAAGGCCCAAAAATCGGTGACGAACAGACAGACGGACGGACGGACGGACGGACAGACAGACATGGCTAATTCGACTCAGCTAGCGATTCTGAGTCGATCCATATACTTTGAGGTATATGTAGCAAAATTATTTCTCTATGTTACAAACTAAGTATCAAAACTAATATACCCCCCTATGGGATAGGGTATAAAAATGGGGCGGAAGTTGACACCAAATTGTTTATTTCTATTCGTTTAAACATTTATTCGTTTCTGTTTCTGTTCTTTGAGGAAAAACTTCCAAAAAGTTAAGAAAAGTGCCAGCCTCAGAGAGGTTTTGAGTCGACCAAAAGTGGACAAATCTCCTTTTCAATAAACTCTTGAGAAATTGATACAAAAACATTGCATTATAAAAAACGAGCCTGAAATGTGGCCTTTTTCATACGAATGGAATGTTTCTTGAAATTCAGTTTATTTTTATCAAAGTAATCTTCCTTTCCAATCCTAAAATTATTCCTTTAATTGAGATTATTAACATGTTTTTGTATAAAAATAAAACACTACCAAACTCTGTCACTGAAAGAAGAATATATGAACACTTTTTTTTGGAAACCAAAATCTGTTGCTAACTTGCAGCAGTATTTCTGTTCATAATTGCATTGAATCAATATTTTCTGCATGGCATGTACAACAATGTTGCAATTATAAACTCGCACATAATCTAAAATACATAGAAAATTATAATAATTAGCCAGATATACCTTAAAGTATATGGATCGACTCAGAATCGCTAGCTGAGTCGATTTATCCATGTCTGTCAGTCCGTCCGTCCGTACGTAACCAGTTTTTGGGCCTTGAATTTGAGCTAGAAGGATGAAATTTGGTATACGTGCTCTATGTTGCTCCCAGCAGAACAAGTGTAAAAAATTCTGAAATCCACTCACTGCCTCGCTCCCTTTTAAGAAAAACGTAGTTTTTGGCCAAACCGTATGAAATTTGGAAAAGTTTTTGAACAACATATTTAGATCTCAATATGTAACTATATTTCGCCTATATAAAGTTTTTTGCCACGCCCATATTTGGGGGCATTTTTAAATAAAAACCGTTTCTTTACACTACCCCATAACATATGCAAGGGAAAAACCTTGTCTTTTGTAGAACCATAAATGTATTCTATAAATTGTCTGAACAATTTGTTGTGACAATGTGATTTTCTATATATAATCCCCATCGTGTTTTAGGCCATGTCCACTTTTTGGGGACATTTGTTTTACAGATGGGATGGGATAGGGTATTCAACGATCAGCACAGCAGATTGTAGCCCTCTCATATGTTTTAAATTCAAATTCATTTTCATAGGGCTTGTTAAATATAAATCTACATAGGTGTATTATTTAAGAGAAATAATCGAAAATAGGATTAACATAGAAAATTATTTGGATTACTTACACTTCAGCCTTTTTAAAGTAAAGGTTAAGACGCGTTAAGGTGAAATCACATTGAAGGAAGGCTGTGATAGCATTTTTCCGAAAAATAGCATATGAAATAAAAAATCCCTACGTTTTCAGCAAAAATTCTTAACAAATAAAAATCTGTCCTTTTTTCCCTACAGTACCATTTTCAAACCGGAAATCCCTACGTGTAGGGAATTTTCCCTACGTGTACCATCACTGGAAGTGACAGAACATTTTAATTAATATAAAATTACAAAAGAGAAGAGTTGCCACATTTACAAAATAATTATATGAGCAATTTTTTCATTTATAACAGTATTGTTGCATATAAATCTGTAAATCTTACTTGAAATCGAGATTTTTCAAAAGTGATCTACATTAAAAACATATGAGAAGCCTACAATACGCAGTGCGAATTGTTGTAGGGTATTCAACATCCCATCTTATCCTAATAAAAAAAATGTTCCCAAAAAGTGGGCGTTGCTAAAAAATGTATGAATCTTGTTCAGACCGTTTATCTATACAAGGATTTACTGTCAAGAGGGCGTAGCCAGTCGGTGGATTTTTTTAAAATATTTACACTTGTGCTGCTTCGTCGGACAGGGAGTCCATATACCAAATTTATTTACTCTAGCTCAATATTTAAGGCCCAAAAGTCGGTGACATACAGACGGACGGACCGACTCAGCTAGCAACTCTGAGTCGATCCATACCCCAACGGGATAGGGTTTAAAAATATTGCTCTTTTTATCCAATCGAAAACGAAAAAATTAATCTAGAGCAAAAAAAAAAATGATCTAGATAAAAAACATATGAGAAAGCTACAATCCGATCGTTTAATACCGTATCCCAACCCATCCTCAAAATTAATATCTCCAAAATGTTGGCTTTTAGCGATGAAATATAGAAAATGACGTTGTCACAACATTTTGTTCAGATAGTTTATCAAAATATTTTATGGTTCGACATATAACACGTTTTTCTATTGCATCTGCCCTTTGTAGGAAAACGCCCCCAAAGAGTGGGCGTGTGTTAAAATACTCTAAGGACGAAATGTTCACATTAATTTTATTAACGTTTTTGCAAAAGGTTTTTTTTTCGAATATTTGAAAATTTGACCAAAAAAGGTATTTTATCAAAAACGAACCCAAAAAATGGGCATTTTAAAAAACTTTATATGGACGAAATATGGATATTGAGATTGTCTATAATGTTCTTCAGACACTTTTTTCAAAATTCTTTACCGTTTGACTAAAAAAAGATTTTTCTAAAAAGTGGGTGTTGGGTTTTTGGCATAGAATGCGCACAATGAGACAAAAATAAAAGCGCGAAGATGATATCTGTTTATTTTTAACATGAGCGTAAATTACCAACCACCCGACCAAAGTGAAGAAAGGATAGCAACATCTAAACTTAAGGTTAAGGTAAGGTGCTGCTGGAAATGAAGTTCTTTCTGCCGACCTATATAAAGACAGTGAAGAGGATTGGTAAGTTACATACACTAATATAAGATCCTATCCCGGGTCCCAGATTCATTCCAAACGGTAGTGCCACTTACCCGGGGTAAACCCCAACAAGCAAGCAAAATGTTTCAAACAATCAGCCCATGAAAGGAAGAGCTCTCGTGTACAGATACACTAACACATATAAATACCATTAAAGTTAAATTTATTACATGCAAATCTAAACCCCGGGTTAGGCAATCTATAATGTTCGAAACAGACATATTCATATTCTTCAAGATTTTCAATTTTTAGGAATTTTAGATTGACTCAAACAGTTTCGGCGGATTCACTCAATGTGCATTCAATATTATGACGTTTTCCATTGGTAATACCCGAATCCTCTCATTCTGCTTTCCAATGGTTCCTACCGTAAAATCCCGATATGGGAACAACACACGACTGCTTGTAATACTTGAGAATAATATAAGGGACAGGAAAATGAATCCATTGTGGTAAGTTACAAGACAACATTCATCCTCATTCATAATCACTAGTAGAGAAAATAAAATAGAAACATTTAACTTTCAAATTAATTTATCATCGTAGTAGGTATATAAATAAAAAAATTGTTTTTGCATATTTAAGCAATATTAAGCTTTTGATCTGCTGGCAAATTGCCTTCAATGCGTTCTCGTATCAAAGTTCCTCTGTTTTTAGACACCAATTCCTTGACGCTATAGAACCATTCGCCTAGAAAAGCAATTCGTTTTATAAATGAATTTTCATTAAGACACTGATTTTACCAATTTGTGTATTCTTTAGACAATCCTTGAACGCTTGACATCCCTCCATACTGCTTAATACTCCGAATACTGAGAGATCGGCTAAATTTGGTTGTTTTCCTCCCATAAACTTTGTTTGCTTCTTCTCCAGTTCTTTGGTCCACGTATCTAATGCATCGTAGATATGCGAACGTACATCATCAGATAAACCGTATCGTTTCTTCAGTATACCCCCGATCAACCACATCGCAGTTGCACCGGCGTAAACCATCAAATCTCTTTCCCACTTGGGAAAATGCACACTCCACTCTCCGGCTTCTGAGAACCACTCAAATGTCTCAAATGCTTCGGCCCGTGTTCTATAGCAGTTCGGCGAAATTAAGTGCACGAGCTGATTATCAGCCCAGGTTCTCCATTTGCGTTCTTTTCTACAAGCACAATAATTATGACAAACATAATATACAAAAATAGATTGAACCGGTAACTTACTCTTGATCCGCTGTGGTGACGCCCTTGGGTGGCTTGTCTTGATACATCAAGAAGTACTTGTTCATTATGTCCAGCTTCTTTTTACCGTCGTTATCGAAGAATGAGATTTGGGGATAGTAGTTTACCAACTCACCAGTGTCCTGCTGCGAAGGATTATTCATGTACGAGGCCAACACCGATATAATCGCAGTAGAATCTGTCAGCTGGACGTATCTTCCATCCTTGCGACGCACCAAAGCCATTGGCACTTTCTTGTACTCGGACCACTTTAGGTCTTGACGTAATACTGCATCCACTTCAACCACTGAATAGGAGATGCCCATATAATCGAGGTACGCTCGAACTTTACAGCAGAATGGACATGTCTGGAACTGAAACAGAATCAACTCTAGACCAGAAGTGTCCTTAGGATTAACGTATCTCTTGGTAATCCTAAACTTTGGTAGTTCACTGATGACCTTGGCATTGATTTTTTCATGTTCTTTGTGGGAGGCCTTATCCGTCCAATTTGTGTATAGTGAATATGCAGATCCGGAGGCTGCACCCAGTCCAACACCGACGAGACCTAGCTTGACTGTACTCCATCGGTTGGAATTCGTGGAAGCGGAAAATTGTCGAATTTGTTGAGCGTTACGCGGCTTCAACGGTAATGATATACTTGCCCGTATCAAGTGTCGACCAACGACACCGATTTTATAAGTTGACATGTTTGCTTTTGTACGAATAATGCAAATATTCAAGAATCACCGGAAAAAAAATATTTTTTTAAGAGTTTTTCGCAACTGACAGGGTCGATGGTAAAGAATTTTCGATACTTGATTTAAAAGCGGATGACATAAGAGTAGGGCATGTTCAAAGAGTGTAACGTTGAGAATATACATCAAATAATTTGTTTTGTCGCAGAAATCTAGTACACCCTCAGCCTTATTCATAAACAGCCGTATTTATTAGATTTCCTTAGGCGGGGTCTCAGAGGTTGCCTAGTTAGGCATGCCTAAATATTTAGGTTGCCTCTAGGCAACGTTGCTTAAATTCTTATTTATAATCGATTTTCCATTGCTGCCTAACTAGGCGAAGTTTATGTCAAATAAAGTAGTAGTATTTACAAATCTAGTATAAAAAATTAAGATTCTTGTACTTTGTTTACATCAGATTTTCTTTTTTGGGTTTGACAGCATATGTTATTTGTAAACAAATATCTTAAAGGAAGAACATGGAGCTATATGGGCAATGTTATATTGCTGTTCGGAATCAGTTTGAGGATTCAACAGTGGAGTGAAAAGAATGTTGGAGCAGGCATAGCCCCCATCATCGAGTAAGCGTTTTGTATATTTTTGGTCTCCTACTAGTTGGAGAATTCATAATATTCACTACACATAAATCATTTACAAGTGAAATGAAGCTTGATTCCATTCTTATGAAAAAACCACCACCCAAAATCTCAAAATAAATTTCCAGATTGAAATTCTCGTAAACGTCAAAATGAAAAATCCTTAGGCAGCCTTTAGGCAGGGTTCGCTCGCGCTTAAGTTAGGCGGCCTTTAGGCAACGTTGCCTAAATGTGAAAATCGATTATAAATACCGATTTTGCACTTAGGCAGTATTTAAAGGTTGCCTAAAGTTAGGCAACCTCTAAAATACTTTTATAAATACGACTGAAATTCATTATAAAGCTGGGTTTCCACATGTCCTTAAATTATCAAAGTTTGACAGTTCTCGTTTATGTCCATAATTGACAATATTGCCAGTTCATTTCCAACTATGTCAAAAATTGGCACAAAATCGTTTGTCATTTCATTAACAATGAAATTTTGACAAATGCGTTTGTCAGTTCATGGACAGCTATTTCAATTTGCACCTTCAACTTCAGTTGACGAATGGACATTTTTCCACAAGCAAGAATTATTGGATTGAGCTTTAAGTGAATATTGTAGGTAAATCAAGTTTAATTTGTTGTCCCGAACAAGTTAAAACGAAAACAATTTCTCTTGCTTCGTTTGTTGTCTTCATGGGATCCGCATTGGAGCTGGTAGCAAAAGACCAAGAATGCAAAATTTGTTTCTTGACAGAGATTTTCTCGATTGATTGATTTTCTCACACGTTTTTTCCTTCATCTACTGCTCGAATGTAATCGAATGTATATTCTCCTTTTTAAGATATTAGAAAATATAGAAAAGTAAAAATACATTACCATGTTTTCAGGTGTTTCTGCAGTTGACATGTCACTTAATACTTTTTTTTTTGTAATTTCCGCAGCAAAAAATATTTTGTTCTGTCTTCTCTGCCTTTCAATTGACGAAACATTCAACATTGAGCCAATAAATTTGTTGTGTCAGTTCATGACCAAGTGACGTTTTGTTGGTCAAGTTTGCTATTTCCACTTGTGATTCAAATTCGTTGCCAATTATTGACAAGGCCTGACAGTCAATTTACGGCTATTTCCACTTGTCATTTTTCTCAATGACATAAAAATACGCCATTCGTCAATTAAAAAATGGCAAGTGGAAACTTAGCTTAAGGAGTGTATAAAGTTATGTACTCCTTAATATGTTTCTAAACGCAAAAACCTTATTCATAAAACTTATACAACGTTGAATAGAGGCCTGCATCCTAAACGCGTCTGATGGTTGAATAGTGTCTGTATAAGGGTATATCATTTTTTTTCTGTACACACAGACGGCTGAGCATCAGGGTTTTTGCGTTTAGAGGCATTTCAAGGAGTGCATAACTTTATACACACCTTATAATGAGTTTATGAATAAGGCTGAATAGTTATACAGAGTTTGTGTCAAATATATTACGAAAATGAGGGAAACTATTATAATTGGCTGTTCCACATCTCGGCAGAGTTACCAAGGCATAATTTTTATGTTTGCGAATTCCTCGGCAACAGCTTTATTAACACTTTAATAACATTTTGTTGACGTATGTTGACTTAATAACATCGTTTACAATATGTTGAGTCTGTCGTAAAAAAAATTACCATTTGAATAAATTAAACCGTGAAACACAACTGCTAAAATACAAAAAGACCCTAAACGATCTTTTTTTCAACTTACAATTGAACCTTTGGTAACTCTGATGCTCAGCCCTTATACAGGCACTATTCAACCATCAGACGCGTTTAGGATATGCACTATATGCAGCCTATTCTATTCAACGTTGTATTAGTTTTATGAATAATGTTATTGCGTTTAGAGGCATCATAAGAGCTGCATTACTTTATACACTCCTTATAATGAGTTTATAAATAAAGCAGTATATTAATAACTCAAATTTACATTAATGATATTCATTCAACTTCGGAAAGTCGTTTTAAACGTTGTAAACATGGTAAAATTACGACGTGATAAATGAACTGTCAAAATTTTGTTTTGGAAATATTTTACAACAATATTGAAAATTTTGCAAATGAATTGGGTGTATAAACTGAGATGGTAAACGTTGTTAACTTTTGAAGTTAATCAAAAATCATTTGGTGGTCATTCTATCTCACAAAATAATCAAAACAATAGTTTTTTTATAGGTAGATAGTATCGATGAAAAACAAATACACGGGAAAAACTTTTATTTTGAATGGAAATTCAGAGCAGGCCTACCACTTTTTCAAATTATTCCCAGAACAACTTAGTAATAAGAACATTTTTTATAGTACCTTATTGTTTATTCTCATGTAAGATAGTCAACGCAAATCATCCATGGAATATAACGTGCTTATTAATACGTGGGATACCGTTTTTAATATATTCATTTCAGAAAAGGAAACCTTCATATAACATATTTTTTACCAATGGAAAAAGCTATTAGCTGAGTATTCACTTTCCGCAAAGACTCCTGGGAGAGACATAAATACCTCCCCTATTTATATAAAATATCTACTCTAACTCTACAGTTGATCTTTGGAATAAGTATAGCAGCCGAAACTCGTATGTAATTTGGAGATCTCGTTTTGTAGATAGGTGCTTGAAGTACACTGATATAGTAAAATTTACATCACATCGATATTAACAGCACATAGGTGTTGTGTTATGTATGGTGTCCACGACGGATATAAGAAACTTCTAAAATCCAAAAAAAATGTTTCTTATATCCGAGTTTTTCTTATATGCGAACACCGTATATAAGAAACAAAGTTTCTTATATGAAAACAACGGATATATGAAACGAAGTTTCTTATATGAAAAGAGCGAATACATATAAGAAAAAAAATTTACCTACCGTACATCAACAGAACGGCTTAGAGAAAAAGATAAGTTATTAGGGAAAGTTAAAAAAAATCAGTTTTTAACGTTTGAAGTTTTTTAATTCATTGTGAAACAAAAAATAAAGATAACAAAAAACGTATTCCATATCACATATATGTTATTGATTGTATGTATGTACAAGTGTTTATGAACATACATTTAACTATCACAAAAAAAAATTAATAACGCAAATTATTGAAGCAATTGCTACAACATCAAGTATGATTACATGTTCATACGCATTTACAAATTGCACTTTTGAAAAAAATCCTCCATTTTTTTTGCAAATAAATTATATCGCGTTTTTTAAAAAGTATTTCTTCAATATCGTTCATATTTTGCTCGGCATCATTATCTAAATAACGCTTTAAAACAAAAAAAGACTTAACAGCGTCAGCCCTTGTTGGCGCTGGCAAAGATGTCGTGGCAATTGTTTCAATAGACGGTCCTAATTCTTCATCCATCTCCTCTTCTACAACTTCGCTTATAATTTGTTTTTCGTCCAGTTCCCCGAAACACCCTTCATTTTCCAATTCTCTAAGAGACTGTTCATGTTCATTGTTGACAGCCTCTCGCTCTTCTGCTTCAATAGGATCAGCTTCGCAATCATCCACATTATTTATAAAAAAGCCTGCCTTTTTGAAGCAATTTTGTATTGTTTGCGGAGTTACAAGCCACCAGGATCTTTTTACGATGTGCAACGCTTTTAATACATCCATTTCTTTTATAAACGTGTCAAAACATTCGCCCTCAAAGGCAAGAACTTGCTTCCTGACCAAATTCTTCCTGTATTGCGCCTTAAATGATTGGATAATTCCTTTAAGAAACAGGTAAAATCGTACACATGTAAAACTCTTCTGTTGGTTTGAAAGAAAAAAATATATGTTTCTTATATGCGTAAAAATTTACACTTTTATATGACATTTTGTGAATGAAAGTTTGTTTCTTATATCCGAATGTTTCTTATAAGCGTGTTTCTTATATCAGCTATTCTTTATATGTACATATAGGGAAAAGACATGGTGTTTGCATATGAGTTTCTTATAAGAGATTTTTTCTTATATGAGTGTTTCTTATATCCGTCGTCGACTGTATATGAAATATTAACAACATCGCAGCAAATTATTTATTCATTAATTAAATTAAATTAATTATTGGAATAATATTATATTGAGGTGGTATGATTAATAATTCAGACTGATTTCTTAGTGATTTAAATAACATTAACGTTCTAAATGCAATATGCCGTTTATAATAAAGCCCACAAGCGAGGGCTGTATGCTGTAAAACATTTCAGTATCTATATACCATAAATATGTATATATCAATATAAATTGTGAATTGCGGTGCTAGACACAAGAACTTCAATAGATTAATTCGCACCAACATCAATTGACAGCCATATAATTTGTATGCTAGCAAATTCAGTGGACGGGGATTTTTTTTGGAACTACCCCTCAACAATTGTATTGGCGCACACCACAATGCCAGTTTAGAGTAGTTGGTGAATATCACACCATGATCAAAGGTAATAGATTACTTGAATGAAATCCAAAAGTTCATCCTGGATATTTGAAAAACCCATCATTAACACATCTGCTAAAAATATGATTAAAAAAATGGAAAGCACTTATTCAATGAAATTAACTTGGCATCACTTCTGACTTACCCTCAAAACATGTCAAACTCCAACCAGCAGAACCAAATCAAGCCGAAAAGAAGTAAATAAAAACAAAAAATTCAAAATCCAAAAAATTCGAAATTTCTATAAACTGGGATCATGGAAACAGCATCAACATTGGACAGATTCGGAGAGGAAGATATTTTTAACACAGTACTGCGGTATGGCCTTTTCCTTGGAGCGATTTTCCAATTGATTTGCATTGGCTCATCGATTTTTCTACCAGCTAGTCAGGAAACTCAAGGAACCGATGGCGAAATTGGAGAAGTATGTACAGCATATTCCTTTTCAGTATATTTATTTTACACTAATTATTTTCAGGAGCAAAAACAAACCGCAGATATAATGAACGCCGCTCGAAGGCAACACAAAATTCGTAAACTAGAGAAGAAAAAACGACGATAGGTGGATTTTGCCATTTCGTACTGTTGTGAGATTTCCGCATTTATTGTGATTTTATACCTAATTTAGACATTAAAACATGAACAACTATTTTTCGTCTTCATTCGCCGACTGTCGACATAGAAAGTTTTCTAGTCCACAAAATGGAAGCGCGTATTCTTGGAAATCTGAAATTATTATTTGTGAATGCTGGTGAATATGGAATAGTAATATATACTCACTCAGGTTGTATTTGCATTTAGTCTCGTTCCAGACGCATATGTTCTCGTACTTTGTGAAACAATACAATTCTGAGTGAAGGACGCAAACTTCTGGGGCATCGGGTGGGCAGACCTGTTTATCAGTACAATCCGTGCAAAGTGCCGATTGCAGCCCTTAGGAAATTTGTTTTTCAAAATATGTATTCGAGGATATTTTCTTTATCTTACCAAGGAAAAGAAAAACGATGAAAACGGCTTGCATGCTGATATTGGCAACGTTCCGCGTAGAATTAAATTTGAAACGGTTTGTTGCAGATAAAATCTGTCGTAATAACGGCCTCGGATTCGGGTTAGGTGATGTCAATGTCAGCTCAGTTGGCAATGGATTTATTTGCGTAAACACATAGAATACCACGGAGTGGCGAAAACAATTGATATTGAGTACAATTTGTATTTTGCCTGTGGTTTTATAAACACAGCTGGTTCTTATTTTTTATTTTAGTATACCTATTTTTTTTACAATCTTATCGAAAAATTGGTGGCAGAACGTTATCTTACGCAGATAGCGTAGTACGGTTAACGGTGATACGCAATGGGTTTCGTTGATGACCTAAAGAATGAATATCTACGTGCCGCCATACAAATATATTGAGTCCGTTACCTGGTAATGATGATTCATTGGATGGAATGCTATGAAATCTCCTTAAAAAATACTTCCGGTTGTTATCGGCAAATGTATATTATGATTTTTAAATTTGAATATTCAACTTCTCTACTTTGCTTCGTAAAGTAGTATATTAAAGTTAATTTATTTTTGGTTGAGCAATGAATTCTATGAGATCCTGCGTTGGTGCTACTTAGTACAATAAAATTGCCTAAATCTGCATACATTCAAAAACGTGAAGTCTATGTTTTCAAATTAAAGTCAAACTTTAAGTTTCACTAAAGTAAAACCTAAACTTAGAAATATTTAATCTATGTACGAAACAAAGGGGAATTAGCGGTAGCGACTAGAATACCGAACTTGTGCTGTTGACAAACAAACGAAGCTATTGCAAAGCTATATTTCTTAAAGTGGGAGAACGTGCTCAAACAATTAAGTTGGAAACTGAATTTCAAGGGAAGAGCTAAGAAGCCAGCGAATTATGTACCTACTTTTATGCATGGCGGGCTCATTGATGCGATGGTTAGTGCGATGAACTTCCGCGCAGAAGGTTTGGGTTCGATACCCAGCCGTAGCAACACCTAAATGATTTTTCACTGGCCCTCGTCTCGTGATGATCTCATAAATCATCCGAGTAGTATCAATTGTCAAGAAAAAGCTTATCTCAACTTAGCCGTTCGGATTCGGCAAAAAATAGGAGGTTCCGCCATCGTGCAAGAAGTACACACGTACACATGACTGGTTGTGAGAAAGCTTTTCCCTGGGTATTAACGAGCCTGTTGCGCCAAAAATTTGTATTTTGTATCTATGCATGTAACCGTATACCCAGAAATAAATAGGAATCTTGACCTAAAATAATTCTGTGTATGTATACGCGAATTGTACGATCAATGTTCTCATATGATAAGCCACGAATGGAGCAAATGACAAAAATTCAAAAGACTATCGTTTATACAGGCAATGAGAACAACCTCAACCGATGTTAAAGGTGATTCTAAATCTCTTTATGTCTGGATGCATAAAGTAATCAGCTGGCAAAAGTGCCTTGAGAAGCCAGAAATACAGCTGGATCCTTGTAACGAACCCCGAACGCCCCTTAGAAAGCAAAATATAAAAGTTGGAATAGTTGTCCAACTTAAGAACAAACAAGTCCTCTTCCGGCACTATCACCCGTGCTGGCGGCGGTCTCGTTCGTCGAAAATTATTCTATTGCTCTCCTGTACAGGCGTTGGGGTTGAACCCTCCTACTATCGCTATCCACCCTTATGACCCAAGGTCACAGGACCCTTGGGCCAGTCCGGGCAGACTAACAGGAGGGGCGTCCAGCCATCTTGCGGCACAGGCATGATCATCCACTCGCTAGCTCAGCGGCGGGTATGGGATCTTGCCAAAAGCCCTGGACTGGGGTTACATTATATTTTTACATGCCTGTATTTGATACTGTAGAAAAGGTCTAAGTCTACAGCACCAGTAACCTAACCCACAGAAAATATCTGTCCGAAAAAAAAAATGCGAGGCCCGAGTTTTTGCCCGATTCACTGACTATAATCAACTAAAAACAACCCCATAGTGGATAACGGGTGGAGAGATATGAGTGGAGATTCTCTCCAAGAGCTGGCCCGCCCCTAACTAAAATAATTTTAGCGTCCATGGCCATCGCAGCGCTCTATTAGCAATGACCCCTAACCGAACGGGGTATCTAACCTTATAAATAGGTTATATACCACTGGGATTGCATACCCTCCCAAAGGATCCTTTCAAGATCCGACACATCCTCGAAGAAACTTCTCTAAACGGCTATCATTATTCTATTTTATTAACGAATAAATAAATGAATGGAGTTGAACACCATGCTATCCGTGCTGACTTCAAAGTGGCAATGAAACCATTCGAAAAATAATCTAAACACCACAACGTTCCAAAATAATTTTAGTTCAGCGAGAAAATTATCTTTATTTCATTATCTTTCTTTTTATTTTTATTTTTGTTCTACGTTATAAATATAAGATAAATTCGTTCGTTATAGCTATGCCTTTGAATTCGGTCGCCCTACCGATACTAAGTAGATATACAAATTATCTTTAACCGGTTAGGTTTCTTAACTTTTACTTCTTTTTTTTATCTTTTTAAATTACTTTTAGTGCTTTTTTTTGAAAAATTAAAATCTACGATGGTCAAATTCCTACTTTTACACGCACGAATCCAAATGTACGTCATTTATATCTGTATTTTTATAATGAATTTGGTATGATCAAACTTACCCCCTTTTTAGGGTTACCTTTACCCGTTTCAGCAAGGCTGGGGACCGAGGTGCACCGCGTTCCGTCCTTGGTTTTGATACTCCTTGTAATTTTTTAGGTATCTGATGCCGACGACGCTATTTAGGGACAAAATGAGGTACATTTGAAATACGATGGTTTACAGACACAATATTCAAAATTGACCGGATAAGAAAAAGAAGATACTTAGCACAAGATTTTTTTTTTCATAACTACAGCGCCCTCTAATCTCGAGATGAATAGCTGCTCCGCTGGTGGTTGTTGTATCCGGTAATTCGGATTTCTTGGTTTGAAGCCGTGGTGGGTGCTTTTCTTTTGCAGTACCGGTGGCAAACGTTGCGCACGATCGGCGAAAGCACTTTTTCTTGTTTTTTTTCCAAAAAAAACGATGATGGTGCTGTAGTGGGTCAAGTGGAGAAAGGGGGGAGGAAATGTTGCACCGCACGTGGACGGCGGTCAACAAATTTATGTTGCCGATGAACAAAGCTTTTTGTTTTTTTTTTGTTGTCTTCTTGTGGAACTACTTCGTACGAGATGTTTCTCTGAAACGATCTCGTTTCCCCCTGTAACCCCTTTAAAGTTTTCCTGCCAAGGAACCCACAAATGGCACACAACACTTTCGTTTTCTTCTCCACTAGTTCGTCGATAGCGAGGCAATTCTGGAGATAGCGAAGAGAGGTTTGCAAGTGATAAGAACAATTAGTTTGAGAGGTATTTCAAAGAGAAACCTCAAGATACATACATATGAATGTCCTCGGTTTTAGCGTACTGCGAACACGAGGACAGATTGAAGTTGCTGGAGTCGGTTGGTCTTTCAAGATGCTCGCGTGTTTCTCTTCAGCACTAATCGGACGGGGCGGACTGTAGTGCATATATAGGCGACACGCAAGGCGGGTTTTGTGTATTCAAATACATGAATTACCCCAGCACTAGCACTTTTCGTTTTAGGCACTTTCTTCCCCGGATTTGCACTGTCACGTTTTAAATATTTCGACAAGGATAGTCGCAACCCACGTCCGATTCGTATTACATTTGAAATGATTTGCGAGCAAACGTCAAATCGTCCCATATGGCCGCAACATATAGCTCTCTCACTTACAAACATGTCTCCCTTACGCTCATGGGCCGCCGGACCTTAAATTTCAAATCGATCCAGCTCGATATATTTTATTCAGAAAAATCCAATTATCTTTATTAAAATCAAGTTTGATTTTTCCTCATTTTTAGAGATATTATTTATATTTTTCTGAATAAAACCCATCGAGCTGGACGGATTCAAAAAATTCGCTATATTTTCAACGAGAGAAAAATCATGGCGGATATTCTTTCGCCCACAAAACCATCATCCGCATACTTGCCATAAAGTATGGCATCCGGGATTAAAGCAGCCATTGTAATAATAATATTAAAAAAAAGTCGTTGGGCAGTCAAGATTTTCCCACATCCTAGAAAATACTAAAAGTCCGATCGCATAAGTGTGTCGGATTGGAGGACACTATACACCAAAATGCTAACTAAATTCAATAATCAACATATCTTTTTACGACAAAGTCTACGCTATGCAAAACATGGTAAACCTTTTGCTGAACAAACAGGTACAGTTGACAGTATAAAGCCATTTTTATTTAAATATTTACAATTTACATTACAATTGGTTGGTTTTCATCTATATATATAAAAGTTGAGCCTCAAAATGTTTGTCGCTTATTCACGCCTTAACGCATTTACCGATTTTAGCCAAACTTTTCCACATCTTTGATGTTGTTCTAAATATGGTGTTTGTTTAACTATGTTTTTCAAAATCCGTCCACTGGCACGCCCACTTTAAAAAAAAAATTTGTTTTTGGTTATTATGCTGGCAGTTTCGGCTGGACAAGGTGTATTATTATTTTTGGTGCACCAGGTGGAACTTGCAAAACTGTTCTCATTTCGCTAATTCTCGCCTTAATCTGTTGTTGAAATCTGGTCCACGTACTCTTCATTGATCCCAGCAGAACAAGTGTAAACATTTTTAAAATCTGCTAACTGAAATCCCCACTTTTCTCAAAAATGAGGTTTTTAGCCAAACGGTCAAGAATTTTGATAAAGTCTGAAAAACTTATTTCGTTTACATAAAGTTTTTGCCACTCCCACTTTTTGGGACGTTTTTATTAAAAAACGATTTTTAGTCAAATTTAAAAGAAATTCGAAAAAAAAACTTTGACGCAACAGCATTGGTTATATTAATGTGAGCATTTTATCCATAGATAATTTTAACCCACGCCCACTTTTGTGGGCCGTTTTCCTATAAAATCGGTTTGTATAACATACCCCAAAGCATATGCAATAGAAAACGTTTTTATTTCTTACCATAAAAATATTTTGATGGCATTTTCTGTGTACCATATTCGAAAAGATTTTAGCCACGCCCACTTTTTGGTCATGTTTAGTTTAAGGATGGAATGGAATAGGGTATTCAATCATTCGCACAGCGGATTGTAGCCTTCTTATATGTTTTTTTCATTAAGCAACCAAAAAATTCACTAGAAATAATTTATATGACAAAACAACGTTTGCCGGTCAGCCAGTTTAGTTATAATAATTTATACAATGTTTTCTTTTGTATACATACTGCAGTAACAATCTTTGAAAATCATTTAGGTTTGACATTGATTTTATTTCAGCTGGTACCTATGTTTGTCCGATTTCGAAGGGCTTCACTGACTGTTCTCATTCTTTCTCACATATTGTGGGCTTAAATTGTTTTTTATTTTGAAAACTAATACTATAGTTGCAAAGAATAACATTGGTTTATGTTAAGCTAGTTTAGTACATAAACACTATCCCCCTTATTAACGCTGATTAGCTAATCAATGACTAACTTTTGACATTTGCGCAAGCATTTTTTATGGGGAAAACTGTCAAATTAGTTATTGATTAGCTAATCAGCGTTTTTTAATACGGGGGATACTGTACTGTACATACATCACATCTTAAAATTATTGGCATAGCTTTATTGTGTTGCTTTTGCATTCTGTTCTTTATGTTATATCACAGAAAACCAAGACACTTGTACAATATTCAAAATGTGGTTTAATAATAACATTATATACATTTATTACACTGTTCATTGTAATATTATTTCTTAATTTACGTAGGACACCAATTGCACAAGTATAGTTTATATGTTCTCTAAATTTGAGTTTATTATCTAAAATGACACCAAAATATTTAACACACTCAACAATTTCAATTGGATAATTACTAATATTAATGTTTATATAGGGTACCAGTGTATTCACGATCAGCAACATGCACTTTAGTCACAGTTTATATTGTTTATACATTGTTGCATATTTTCATTGGACATATATATATATATCAATGCGTCACACACAGGCAAAATTTCCCAAAATCGTTAGACCAATCAGCAATTTATTTTTCATATGTATTTTATTTTATAAAAATATAAATAAATTTAAAGAAATGCCGCTGTTGGTCGGATTTCTATGTGTTTTGTTTGGAAATGAGTATTTCCAGTATTTTTGTTTTATATATCTTTAGCTACATAGATCCAAAGGTTTAACCCGTCTTAATCTCCTTACTATATTGTCGGTTCTTAATAGCTGTGATATTTCTAAATTAACATGGCTGAGAAGCCTATCTTTATGTCTTAGTGCTACGTTTTTAGCTTCATCTTCAACCATTTCAATATATAGATCTCTATGTAGGTCGGTGTTGCATATGTACCATGGTGCGTTAACTATACTCCGAAGTACTTTGTTTTGGAAGGTTTGTATTCTTAGTAAGTTTGTCTTGCATGTGCATGTCCACAGCTGGATCCCATTGGTCCATACTGGTTTAAGAATTTGCTTATATAGCAATTGTAATTGGAAAGGGACGAGTATCTCCCAACAAACCAATTCATTTTACTGTAGCGGATGTTTTATTCATCTCTTTTTTCCTTTACATGTGCTTTCCAGCGCTGTTAGAGTCATCCCTAAATATTTAGCTGTATTTGAATATTCCACTACATTACTGTTTATGTATACTGGAATGTGTGATACATTTGTATACCCTATCCCATAGGGGTATATTAGTTTTGATACTTAGTTTGTAACATAGAAAAATAATTTAGCTACATATACCTCAAAGTATATGGATCGACTCAGAATCGCTAGCTGAGTCGAATTAGCCATGTCTGTCTGTCCGTCCGTCCGTCCGTCCGTCTGTCTGTTCGTCACCGATTTTTGGGCCATAAATTTTAAGCTAGGATAATGAAATTTGGTATATAGGATCCTTGGCCGAGTCACCAGAACAAGTGTAAAAATTTTTAAAATCCGCCCACTGCCACGCCCCCTTTTAGAAAAAACGTAGTTTTAAGCCAAACCATATTTCGTCCATACAAAGTTTTTTGCCACGCCCACTTTTTGGGGGCGTTTTTAGTAAAAAACGTTTTTTGTCCAACTTTTAAAACTTTCGAAAAAAATTTTGATGCAAATACTTCCGCAATGGTAATATAAACATTTTGTCCATAGATCATTTTCACCTACGCCCACATTTTGGGGGCGTTTTCTTACAAAAACCATTTGTATACCCCATCCCAAGGCATTAGCAATAGAAATACGTTGTTTTTTTCGAACCACAAAAGATTTTGAGAAACTGTCTGAGCAATATATTGTGACAATGTCATTTTCTGTTTTTCATCGCCATAAGGCCTATATTTTGAGGATATTAATTTAAAGGATGGGATGGGATAGGGTATTCAACGATCCGCATAGCGGATTGTAGCCTCTCATATGTTTTAACGTAAAATTTATATGAACTGACTTCAGGTCATTTAATCTGATCTGCCAATTTTTAGTCTATTCTGGGATATTGTTTACTGGCTTTTGAAGCTATTTCGACAGTTTCAAATACAGAAAGTATAGCAGTATCATCTGCAAAGGTAGCTAGACTCAGAATCGCTAGCTGAGTCGATTAAGCCATGTCTGTCTGTCAGTCCGTCTGTACGTCACCGATTTTTAGGCCTTAAAATTTGAGCTAGGATAATGAAATTTGGTATCTACATAGGATCCTCGTCCCTGCCTACAGAACAAGTGTACAAATTTTTGAAATCCGCCTACTGCCACGCCCCCTTTTAAGAAAAACTCAGTTTTTGGCCAAACCGTAAGGAATTTTAAAAAAGTTTCTGAACAACATCTGTAGCTCCACTTAATGTAATGTTTGTAATGTGATGTAATGTAATCTTACGGTGCGTTTATGTTGGACCTAAGATTAACCATTTATCAATCCACATTAATTCTATTATGATAAGGTCTTGTATTTTATCAGCTTTTATCGATTATATACGTGGAATTTTTAATTAATGAAATTGTTTTCATACCAGATTGCATTTATTAATGTTTTGTAGTACTAAAGCACAAAACGATTGGTGGGTGTACGACTGGGTCCAATAAACTTGCTCCTTGGAATCACGACATTGAATTGATTTAATAAAAATCAGTTCATCGAACAACAAAAAAAATTAATTTTAGATAAGTGGCCAAAACTTAAATATCCGTTGTGCTTGTGATATATTTCGGCCAAATCAAATTACCACAAGTCAACTACACTCACGTCGGAGCGAGAGTGTATGGCTTTTATGTTGATGAATTCGGCCTTGCTTATAAAGACTCTAACGATAATATTAGTATACATACTATAGGTATATTAGTGCCTACAAAACTGCAAACCCTGTTTTTTTTTTCAAGAAAATCCATATAACGGATTTTTAGATTACGGGCACAGAAGGAACATTTTCAATTTCTCGCAAACTATTTGGTCAAATTGAATAAAATTTTATATCTACTATTACCGTTTGTTTGTTTGTAGAGTAGATAATCGATGGCCTCAGAAACCATCCGAATAATATTACAACTCAGCTTTTGGAATTAGTGATAAAACTGTATTTTCTTTTGATTCTAGAATAAACCTGTTGCGCCAAGTATTTCCTTAACGTCCTCGTAAATCACATCATTCACAGATCAATTATTATTTTAATTGATAGTTGTTCATTAACCCGTGGAGTATTTTGATATTCTACATTTTCTAATAATAATAAGGTAGGAGTTTTAGCACAACCTTAATTTCCCCCCGGGAGTGGACGCTTGTTCACATTGGGCCATGTCAACTTGTTTGAAATCTGTAACAAAAGCAAATGTTATCCAACTTATCTTACGATTCACATTAAATCCATCTTACCCCCTCGGCTTCTGCAGTTGGTCGATGTCAGATCGCATTCATTGGAGAATTCCTTGTAACATTTTCCATTGTAACCACACAATGGGGCATAAATCAAGGGACAAATTTGTGGGCAATCCCTTTGCTGGCCATTTGCTAAAGCAAACACACACACACTGAAATAAAAAAATTGTAAACAAAATATTACTGCATCTTTAATGTAAGTGTTTACCCAAAGCTAATAAAATACAAGAAGTGATCCTCATTTTGATAAGTCTATTTAAATGCTACAACCCACGTTTGAATAACAGAGAACACTAACTCCTCCATGAAGATATCGTTGTTTTTATACAATGTCTTAAACTGGACCAATTTTATGGGGATTTTTTGTATCTATGGCTAAGCATCATCTAAATAAATAAAAAAAAAACTTTGTTGGCTATACGAGCCATCTAATATAAACATAACTTGACGATTTCACTTCAATAAATGTTTATGTTGGTCCAGTCATAAGTAAATATTTGAACACACGACTAAATGGCATTGGAAATAATAATGACGAAAAACCCCCTAATTGACACTGTGTTTGCGCACTATTATTTTACAATAGACGTTTTTATACTTCCCATAGGGGTATATTAGTTTTAATACATAGTTTGTAACATAGAGAAATAATTTAGCTGCATATACCTCAAAGTATATGGATCGACTCGGAATCATTATCTGAGTCGATTAAGCCATGTCTGTCTGTCCGTCCGTTCATCTGTATATCACCGATTTTTAGGACTAACATTTTGAGCTAGGAGAATGAAATTTGGTATAGGTTTCTTGTGTGGTGGAGCAAAGTGTAAACAATTTTGAAATCCGCCCACTGCCACGCCCCCTCTTTAGAAAAATGTATTTTTTGGCTAAATCGTAAGGAATTTTGAAAAAGATTATTTACAGAATCTTATGGCGTTTTCCATTGGGAAATCTAGATTTTGATCTGAAATTTGATCTTTTTGAGTGTCAATGGAACACGATTCAGATTTATTTTTTTGTGTCATTGTATTGGTGTCATTTCGTGTCTGTGATGTAAGCGTCGGTGAAGCTGCCAAAATTTAAAACATAACAAAAATTTGAAAATACAGAAATTCAGAAACTCATCACTTTCCGAAGACGAAGTCGAACTAGATGAATATTATAGTTTACGTATAACTTTATTTTATAATTTCTGTGTCTATATCCAAATCCATTAATAAATCCAAACGCAAAGCACTCTTGTTTTTCACAACTAATAAATCAAAATGAAAATCACTCTAGTCAAACTGACAGCTATCATTTGTATTGGTAAATCTGCCGAAAAATACAGATTTGCAAAATTGATCTAAGATAAAAAAATTCAATTTTTTTGCCCAATGAAACACAACAACTGTCAAAATCGGTCTTTTGACAGCTTCAGATAAAAAAAAATTGATTTTTTTCCCAATGGAAAACGCCATTAATATCTATATTTCGTCTTTATAACGCTTTTGCCACGTCCACTTTTTGGGGTCGTATTAAGTAAAAAAAACGGAATTCAGTACATTTTAAAAATATTTGAAAAAAAAACGTTCGATGCCGGATCATTGGTTATGATAATATAAATATTTCGTCTTTAGATCTTTTTAACACACGCCCACTTTTTGGGGGCATTATTCTACAAACACCATTTATATACCGTTGTTTTTGTCGAACCATAAAATATTTTGATAAACTGTCTGAACAATATGTTGTAACAATGTCATTTTATATACTTCATCGCCATAAAGCCCACATTTGGGGATATTAATTTTAAGGATGGGATACCCTATTTAAACAATCCACATAGGGGATTTTTAGCCTTCTCATATGTTTTATATTACCTACATTATCTGAAAAGATTATTGGAGTGTAGATATGAGATGAACTTGGATATTATCAAGACCACGATCATGATCTAAAAGGTATTGACCGGCTAAGAACGTTCCTACTGTGCGATAAAGCATACAAATTAGATGCAATTTTAACATTCAGATGAACTTTGTAAGTCGTTGGCATTAACAGAGAGACACGGATACTTCAATTGAGTTAAATGATTTTAAAGTAGATTGAGTTATTTGATTTCTTGTTTGTGTTATTGAAGTGGAAAAATCGTTTAGGGTTGGAAATTGTGCTATATTTCATGTGGTCTAAATATTGGTGATAAAGAGATTCAAAGAGTTCGCTAAAATGTGTAGATTCACAGGTATAATTGAAAATATTTGAGTCCGAACGAGATCTAAGATAAACTCGCCAGGGTTTGTTTCTTGTGTTACGAAGTGATCGTAACTCTTTGTTGAACCAGGGTGATGAATTGTTACAAATTATGAATCAAAACTGATAAGCTATATCTTTAAATACAAATCCCACATTTTGGGGACATTCATTTTAAGGATGGGATGGGATAGGGTATTCAACGATCCGCACAGCGGATTGTAGCCTTCTCATATGTTTAGATCATTTTGTTAATTCACGTATTAGTATATATATATACAGAAAATAGTATTAGGAAAAAAATAATTATGTAATAATATTTAACTTTTTGTAATTTTTGTAATAATAACCGGTGTTTTTTTTAGAGGTTGGTTTTTCGAATAGAGATAAAACTGACATTTTGTGGTCAAATCGGGCAACTCTAATGTCATTTATGTTCAGTTTGGTTTGCCATTTCATCATGAACAGATTGACAATGAAGAACGCTTGCAAATCGCGTAAATTTATTTCGAAAATGATGGTTCAGTTCGCGAAGTTTACCGCTAGCTCCGTCCATTTTATGGTCGACATAATCGTCCATCAGAGCAATTAATTCGGTTGCGCAAAGATCTTGGCGTACGACCTTTCAAGATCCAGCTTGTGCAAGAATTAAAGCCGAGAGAACATGCATGCGTCGTGATTTTGGTGTATGGGCCGAAAATGAGATTGATCTCGATGCTGATTTTCATCGCAAAATTTTGTTCAGTGATGAGGCTCATTTTTGGTTGAATGGCTACGTCAACAAGCAAAATTGCCGCATTTCGAGTGAAGAGAATCCACATGAGACCCTTGAGACGCCATTACATCCACAAAAACTGACTGTTTGGTTTGCTCTATGGGCAGGTGGAGTCATTGGGCCATACTTCTTCCGAAATGATGCTGGAGAGTCAGTTACCGTTAATGGAGATCGGTATAAAGCCATGAAAATTAACAAGACCGCGCTACACAGCTCACGTCACAATCGATGTATTGAAGGAAACATTCGATGAGCGCATAATTTTGCGGAAGGACCTGTCAATTGGCCACCAAGATCGTGTGATTTGACACCATTGGACTATTTTCTTTGGGGATTTGTGAAGTCGCTCGTCTACGCCAACAAACCAGAAACGTAAGGGGACTTGGAAGCCAACTTCGTGGCGTTATTGCCGACATACGACCCCAAATGCTCGAAAAAGTGGTGGGAAATTGGACCTCTAGACTTGGCTTTATTCGAACCAGCCGCATGCCCGAAATCATATTTAAAATCAAAATGATGGACATTAAAACGATTTTCTTAGCCAATCCTAATATCTATATTTCGTCCATACAAAGTTTTTTGCCATGCCCACTTTTTGGGGGCGTTTTTAGTAAAAAACGCTTCTTGACCAAATTTTAACACTTTCGAAAAAAATGTTGATGCAAATACTTCCGTAATGGTAATATAAACATTTTGTAAATAGATCATAGATTCACCTACGCCCACATTTTGGGGGCGTTTTCTTACAAAAACCTTTTGTATACCCCATCCCAAGGCATTAGCAATAGAAATACGTTGTTTTTTGTCGAACCACAAAAGATTTTGATAAACTGTCTGAGCAATATATTGTGACAATGTCATTTTCTGTATTTCATCGCCATAAGGCCTATATTTTGAGGATATTAATTTTAAGGATGGGGTGGGAAAGGGTATTCAACGATCCGCACAGCGGATTGTAGCCTCTCATATGTTTTGTTATTATTTCCTTCATTTTCCTCGCTGTTTGAGTTGTAGAATAGTTCCAATGAAGCAAACATTGCAATTCACGAATTTTCAAATTTTACTTATTTTTTTTTATTTTAATTTATTAAATATTTTCTTTTATCACTAAAGTATTTAATTTATTTGGTGTAGAAGATTTCCCTTCAGCTTATACCTATGAAAATGACACAAATGTATGAAAGCGACACCGAAATAGCTGTCACATGAAATTGATCGCAAAAAAGCGATTGTCAATTTGACAATCACCTTACGTGGACGTAAAGCGATTATTTTGATTGTCAACTATCAACTATCACCTTAGCCGATACCACCCCAGTATTGTTGGAAGGAAGAAAAAAGACCCACTCCAGGAACGATGTTCGCGAGTTTTACCAAAGTGTAAAACAAATTCAAGGATACAAGGCTTGAACAGAATCCTGTCGAAATGTACAAGGAAATGTCGTAGTAGAGACACAGTCGATGCTGAGGATATGGAAGAACTACGAATGGACACACAACATCGACGAATTGGACAGAACGTAATCATTGACAATAACTTTGGGGTCGTACGGGACTTTGTCTACCTCGGCTCCGCCTGGTCAAAAAACTTCGAATTGGACGTTTAAGATGGCTAGGACATTTAATACGAATAGACACCAATACTCCGGCTAGCAGAGTCTTCGATTCCCAAGCAGACGTCATCAAAAAAACATCAAAACATCCATAATATTAATATGAACATTTCGTCCCTAGACTATTTCAACTTACGCCCACTTTGGGAGCGTATTCGTACAAAAACCATTTGTATTCCCTACCCCAAGTCATTTGCAATAGAACAATTTTAATACCCTATCCGATAGGGGTATATTAGTTTTGATACATAGTTTGTAACATAGAGAAATAATTTAGCTAGATATACCTTAAATTTTGAGCTAGAATGATGAAATTTGGTACACGTGCTCTTTGTTGCTCCCAGCAGAACAAGTGTAAACATTTTTGAAAAGTGGCCACTGTCACGCCCCCTTTTTAGAAATAGAAAGAAATTTTTAAAAAGTGTCTGAACAACATATTTAGAGAATTTTAATATCTATATTTTGTTCGTTTTTTGCCACGCCCACCTTTTGGAGGCATTTTCATAAAAAAAACGTTTTTTGGTACATTTTTAAAATATTTGAAAAAAACTTTTGATGCAGGATCATTGGTTTTGATAATATAAACATTTCGTCCTTACATCATTTTAACCCACGCCCACTTTTTGGGGGCGTTTTCCTACAAAAACCGTTTTTATACCCTATCCCATAGCATATGCAGGAGAAAAACGTTGTTTTTTGTCGAACAACAAAAGATTCTGATAAACTGTTTGAACAATATGTTATGACAATGTCATTTTCTATATTATATCCCCATAAAGTCCACTTTTTGGGTATATTAATTTAAAGGATGGGATGGGATGGGGAATCAAACTATCAGCACAGTGCGTTGTATGCCTCTCGTAAGTTTGAATCCCAGTGTTAATTCTATATATTGTTTTTTCAAGTAACGAAACAAATCTGGCATAGGACCCACTCATGCACTTTATTTCCTTATTAGCGCGGAAATTCATTAATTAAATCAATATATTGTATTTTATGTATACATGTATACAAAACACTCTTCCGAAGCGGGTTCTTAAATATCGAACTCTCAAATATGTATTCAATTTCAGGTCTGCGTCAGGATCGAAAACAGTTTCCGTTCAACGTATTATATCCCTTTCACGGAGAAGAATATAAAACATTTTGTCTTTAATCATTTAATATCTTATCCATCAATACGTTGCTGGTGCAGGATATAAGAAAAACAAACAAAAATGAAAATTTTATTCATTGCATTCATTCTTACATGTAAGATAAACGAGGTCGAACATTTTTACTAAAGCAATACCTTTCTCTTTGTAAGAGAAAGTTAAAAATAATTAATTAAACAAATAAAATGATTTTTGTTACAACATTATTTTAAAGTAATTACTGCAGTAATGTTGGGGGATCCGTGTCCAGATGTATGTATTGCTCAATACGATCCAGTATGCGCTAGTAATAACATTTGTATAAAATCATTCAGCAATAGTTGTCAGTTGGGTGTATACAATTGTGATCAAAGTCCGAATGGTAAGCTTTTTTCTAAAAGTTATACTTATCAAGTTTTCATAATTTTGATTTCAGGTCAATATCATCCAATCCCGCCCCATTATTGTAATAATTTTGGAAATAATGATAAAATGAAATACGAAAGTTGTTTAGAGTAGGGTCGTAAGAAATAAACCAAAATTAATTGGGTTTTTATATTAAAGAATAAAAAAATGTTTGTATATTGAATACCATAAAAAAAACGATTTGTTGATATTATCCTATGGTGTGTAATTATTTTAGACCCATAGTCTCTATTATATAAAAATTAAGATAGAAGGCGTATAATCATAAACCGCCGCATCTGCTTTGAAAACTAAGTCCATCTAGAATTCTAGCCTGGATCATATGTTCGTCCTGTCCGTCTGTTTATCACAAGTATTTAAACCTTATATGTTCAGTTTGTATTGTTTACTCAGAGTGATTTTTAGTAAAAGTTGTACTTAGACTATGAATGATCCATTGTTATACAACCATAGAGGTATATTAGTTTTTATACATAGTTTGTAGTCAGCAACGCTCAATCCCGTAGTGGATACTGATGGCCCCGTGTCCTTTGGGTATTTTGGATGTCCAAACATTCAGAGGAGCCAAGAACGAGGCCTACATGATTAGGTTAGATTGGTGGGTGATGAGGTAGGTAGCGTACGTCTTCCCTGATCAGACTCAGGTCAATACAGTGTGGCTGCTTCCTTCATTTGTCTTATTACTGTACATTGTTGTTAGTCCCTTTCCAGCCATCCAAATGTTATTGCAAATCTGAAAAGATTAGAGATCTGTGAGGTCATATGGAAAAAATATTTCCCTAAACTTCTTATTCTTAATTGACTGAGGCCTGCGCAGTGGCACAAAAAGTGTAGGCTATCCTGGTGCATTTCTTTATCAGAGCAGCCATTCATAAGATACATTTCAGTTTGTAGCTTTTGAGTAAGTTGTGTCCAGTAAGAATCCCTAATAGTGTCGAAACAGTTTTCCTATTTCTTTGCTTTGTCATATTCGCGCCACATACTTTTCGATGTTTAACATGTGGGGAGGAAGTTCCACCGGTTTTTTTGCGGTAACCAGTTTTTTCTGTCCCATACGTCATTTGAGGTCAAAGTGGCAACAGTGGTTCCACCGTAGGCCAAAATTAAAAAAAAAAATTTAACGGTTATTATCAAAATTTTTTTAAATAATCTTAGAACATCCCAAACTTATTATAAATGAAAAATCAATACCGTTAGATTTTTATCTTCAAAGTTATCACATTGCAAACAAATGACATTCGAGTTTTAGTGCACTAAGGGTAAGCGCGACTGCATTTGTTTACTTTCTTGCGTTATCATCTTCGGAGGAATTTTTTTTTAATGGAGATATTAGTAGAAGGTGATGAGTCTATTTATTACTTTTTTTTGAGTCCATTGTGCAACTAATATAAGAGTGGAGGCGTTTATAAATTAAGCCTAAATAAGATTTAAAAAATACTTACTGCATTTTCTTTTAAAGTTTTAACTGTTACGCCCCAACAAAGTTATATATTGTCAGAAAGATAATTTCATCTACTTTTTAATGTAAATTTTTAAAGTAATCTCGGACTAAAGTCTTATTTTTTATTTGTCAAACGTCTCATTTACTAGAATGTTTCTGCTGCAGCATTGGTTAAATGCTCCTGAAAGTGAAAGCAACAAGTCCCGTTCAATATTAGCCACCCTTTAGAAGTCTATAGATGCTGCTCCAAATGCAGGTTATACAGCACTGGGGACTAGAATCGTATATTCTAATATGGTTTTAGTCGAGCAATGGGGGTTCGATGACAGCACTGAACAAAGTAAATACAAGCAGCGGTTTTTAGATCCAAATGTCGAATATCGATTATGACAGTAGATTGTTCGAGACTTCATTTGTTCCTTTGCGATTGATTGATTAACGGGAGAGATAAACATTGCTTCACCCTGTGCATCCATGCTTAAACAACCTAGGAACCTTCAAACGAGAGTATTTTTTTAAACCTATTTTTGAGTCATTTTATTATAAATTTGCTATAAATTAATAATATTTGTTAAAACACCGCTTAAGTTTTTCTAAAAAGTATACTGTAACTGTATTATGTTACATAACATAATTCACACTTTTTACATCTGACAACAAAAGTCACTGAAAATTGCGGATGCAGTCATCGTGTTACTATATAAAACTGTGGGTTCATATTCAGAGAGTATTCACAACTGCTTCGACTTTCCTGCAGTGAAGATTTTAAACAGCTTTTTATCGCATTTTTAATTAAGTTTATATAATCATACCATGAAGGGTCCTTACGTAAGCCTGTTATGCATTCTCGCCGGTAAAATAAAACAGCGCATAACATTCTAAAAATAATATTACAACATTTTTATTTATATTCTTTTACTGCACAGTCTTAGCTGCTTCCGTGAGCAGTGCTGTTCTTCAGGGACCACAAAGTGAGTGTCCAGATATTTGTACATTTGATTACAGGCCTATTTGTGGATATGATGGTGCTTGCTATCACATTTATGGAAATGAGTGCACTTTGAAGTCAGAGCGTTGCAAAAAGAAACAGGGTGTGTCTCAAAAATGTTTGCTTTGTAACAGGAACATGTAATTATTGTTTCTTTGTATTTCACAGCTTTGCAATCTGTGGAAATGAAACTGTGTGATGAAGCGATGACAAAGAGAAATTCAGAGGTTGTTGCATGTCCATTAGAGTAAACAATGTATCTGGGGAAGGTTGTGCCATTGCGATATTTGCACCAAGTGTATTTATATTTTAAATATATACTTATAACATTTATTTGTTTAAATAATCAATACTCGAGATTTATTTACTGCCATGATGTTATGTGCAAAAATTAAACAAAAAATAACTTTTTATCGAACGTGGTGCAATAAAATTTATAATTGAAGCCAACGGTGTTGTATGAATCCCGAACACGTTGGCCCTGTCCATTTTAGGGGGTTCTACTAGTTCAATAAAGATGCTTCACATTCGTAGAACAAATTTTGCCACTCAAAAAAAAAAAAAAAAACAAAGTCCTTGCTTTTTGAAAAAAATAAAGATCCGATTGTTATAGCTAGCGATTCACCTCTTTTTACTGATGAAGAGACTGAAGATTATCTATCAATTCTATCTTTCTTTTTCAATTCACCAAAATTGTCCTTAATCCGAAATAGACTGCACCGAATTCTCCTGCTCAATACAGCGGCGATATATTCAGATCTTGCGTTTTGTCGGGTATTGCTTTATTGTTTATTGAACTAGTGGATTTAAATTTACCCACCACACTGCGAATAGTAATTTGGCATATAAGACTGAATAAATGACAGCCAATTTGACAGAAGTAGCTCTAAAAAAATTTCCGTTAGCAACTATCTAAGGTCGGTAGTCCCTACACTACTTCTGGAAACTATCTCCCTCACAGGTGCATTGCCTCTTTCATTAAAAAGCGTCAAAACGATATGTAGTAAAACAATGAGATAGTTTATATGGCGGGAGTACTGGCTTTTGTATTTATTGCTTTAAAATATGAAAATATAAATTTGTCTTGTTGCATCTAATAGCGCAGAGATTGTGGGTTTGTAGTTGTCTGAATTTGATGTAAGAAAGAGTTGTAAGAGATTATTGAAGTTTGTATAAATAAATATCTGAGAATAAGTGTGAACTGTCTACTGTTCTAGATGCAAAAAAAAAACTTCAACCACAACCACATTTGTTTCTGTTAGTGATTCACTCTATATTATATACTCACGCTGTGCACAACGCCACTCCAAATGTTAACATTGCTAAGTGAAATCATCTCTAAAAGTGCGACATTTGAATAACCTACAATACAAACAGTTGTTTGCAGCATATAATCATGTAATCTTACGACCAACAACTCGACCAACATATTACCAAAATTACAGTCTCCAGATCAATTTATGTCCACAAACAAACATCTACAAGCATAGCATTTTGGGGCGATAGCTGAAGGTTTTCAATCACCTGAGAGAAGTGAATGTTATATTTCTCATAGATTTTGAATATCAATTTGATGAGTTGTCATAGGTATTCGAGATTCAAAATAGGATCCGGCAAGACTGCATCCTGTAACACTATATTTGAATTGGAAATGAACGATGTACTTTGAAAAGGAAACGGCCTTTGCGAATGATGAATGAAATGAACTCTTACATAGCTCCTTAAACATCTTGACTACGAGACTATACACAGTCTGTCCACCCGTCACTTCTTTTTGAGCCTTAAAATTTGAGCTAGAATGATGAAATTTGGTACACATACTCTTTGTTGCTCCCAGTTCCAGCACAACAAATGTCAACATTTTTGAAATCCACCAACTGCCTCACCCCCCTTTTTTTAGAAAAACGTCCAAACCACAAAAAATTAAAAAAACTATCTGAAAATAATATCTACATTTTGTCTGGCGCACAAGACATACGCCAAATATACTTTTGATCACTCAGGGTCGCTTAGTTGTTTTAACCATGTCTGTCTGTTCGTCTGTCCGTTCGTTTCGGAAATTCCATAAATGTGAACAGTTAACATATGGATGATCACCGATTTTGTCTTATTAAATTTGCAAGCACATCCATCTTACTTGTCACACACGTAGCTTCAGCAAGACGGAGCGTTTCCGCATGCTGCCAGAATATCCACGAATTTGCTTCGTGGGTGAACATTTCCCACGAAAATTTATCAGTCGCCCCGTGGCCACCGAGGTCACCAGACTTTATAACACTATCAGATCTGTTTCGTAGCGAGCTTAATACAAGCAGCATCTACAAACAGAGATTTGCCACAGCATATACTATGCATCCACACGCTCATCATTTAGTGCATTTGTTAGTGGGACATAACAGAACATAGAAGTTATTAAGTCTAACATCACTTACAAAATCTATAAACAATGAATTCAACAAATATATAATATATTATTAAACAAGAAACAAAATTTACTTACACTTATAACGGCTCTAGCACACAGTTTCGCAGAGTGTTTTTCAAACTACTTTTACTAACATGCAGTTCAACTACATCGTTATTTTTATTGTATACCCTACTCATGCGACTAATAGCCTCATGCATACCATAGTTGTGTTAATGATTAGGTATACGTAAAATATTTAAACTACGCAGGATATAGGAACCTCCCCGGGTATTAAAACCTATAGCAATTAATAGACCTGGAGAATCTATTTGTCCTGATAATTGGTGTAAGAAAACCATGTCACTGTTAAGTCTACGTTGAGACAAAGGCAACAGTTGCAGTAGTTCAATACGACACCTATACGGGGGCAAATTCTGTATATCATCCCATGGAAGACCTCTCAAAGCAAATCTTATGAACTTACGTTGGACTGATTCAATTCAATTCGAATGAACTGCATAGAAGGGTGTCCAAACTTGTGAGGCATACTCACTCATTTGTTGACCATAACGTTAATGTGTTTATTAAAATCCATTTTAGGAACAAAATAAACACCTAAATCTTTAAAACTGTCTACACGACAAAGAGTGTGGCCTGTGGCACTGTGGCTGTGGCTAGACAGAGTATAATTAAAATCAGAGGGAGCACGTTTTCGTGAAAATGACATATGCTGGCACTTTGTAGGGTTCAGATTCAGACCGTTTTTAAGACACCATTTGGTAAAACTATTTAAATCGGTTTAAAGTGAATGAGAATCGTTTAGATCTCCTACGCATTTAAAAATGTTCTATCATCAGCATATATCAATATTTTGCTATCTCGAATACAAGCTTTTACATCGTTAATCGCAAGTATGAATAAAATTGGTCCTAAATGACTTCCTTGAGGTACTCTAGATTGGGCAACAAAATGGTTGGACTTAGAGTCTCTAAACTTAGCTTGGTAAGTTCTCAATGAGAGATATGATTGAATCCAATTAATGAATCCTGGAGGGAAACCATATGCCTTAAGTTTAAAAATTATGAAGTTATGTGATAACTGGTCAAATGCTTTGGGGAAGTCTGTATATATACAATCGATTTCTTTTTTATTTTCCAAACTATTGGAGCAATGATGCATAAATGTTAAGAGGTTTGTGACAGTGGATCGATTTTTTACAAAGCTATGCTGTTCTTTACAGATAATGTTTCGACAAAGGAAGACCAGCTTATCACGAATAATATGTTCGAATAACATTGGAATGCCAGATAGATTTGAGATAGGCCTAAAATAAAAGTATTCCCCTTCTCACCTTTTTTAAAAACAGGCGTTATAAATGCATTTTTCATTGAGTTGGGAATACCTCAGTGGCGAGGGAGCTCTCAAACATATTCTTAAGGAATGGCAAAAAAGCATCTTTGCTTTGCTTTACGACTATTGGTGGGATTCCATCGGGTCCCGCAGAATAGTCTTTATTTAATAAAGAGATATATTTAAGTAGTGTTTCATCGTCAAATGTAACGTTACTGAAGCTTACTTGAGGGCAGTTATTGAGATAACTAAAATAATGTAAGTCTAAGACTAGGGGGGTTTCAAAAAATGATTTACTGAAGTTTTCTGCGAATAAGTTTGATGTAATTTGCGAGCTCGATGATTTTGTATTATTATTAGAGAAATTGGCTGGATATCCATCCGTTTTTCCCTTTGAATTGACAAATCCCCAAAAGCGTTTAGGTTTACTTTTAAGAGCGTTCTCCATATTGGCTATATAGCCATTATATAAACTATTACACATCGCAGAGAATTCATTAAAATAATTCTGGTACTTATCATAGTCGTAAAGATTTTGGCTTTTTACAAAATTATTCCAGGCCCGGTTAGGTCTACGTCGAAGAGATTTAAGCTCTTTCGTGTACCAAGGATGCTGTATTTCAGCATTCTTAGAAAGTTTGATTGGGATAGTTCTATCCATGCAATCATTTATTAGAAGAAAGAATTTTTTAACAGCTTCTTCTAAATTAAAAAAGCCGTCAATATTCACATTCGATTAAATAATTTCTTCGGATAGTCTTTGAAAGTTCGCTTTCCGAAAGTCAAAAGAGTACGAGCGATCATCAAGAAAATATCCAGTGGAGGATGACTTTTGTCTATGTTAGTAATGCTGGTATTAGATTCTAATACTGCAGTACTAACAGTGTCAGAAGAAAAAACTAAATGGAGAATTCGATTTTATTGATTTTTTATACAGCTTGTTTGCTGTAAGTCAAATGATAAAATGTTATCAAGTAATGATAGCCTTTGTTGTGCTTCTGATGGTATAAAATAAGGTTCTCCCTCCGAAGGCACCCAGTCTATATGTGGCAAGTTGAAATCGCCCAGCAACAAAATAGTACTGTCACAACAAGATAAGTCAAAGATGTATTCTAAAGCCTTTGATAACTCAGAATACAAAGTGCAAAGACGATATGAGGGAATGTACGCATTTGCAACATAAAGATTTTTTTCCATAAGTAATCTTAACACAGATTAATTCATCATTAAGAGGAAATGGAAATTCAATTTTTCAGAGGTAAGATGACTGCGAACCGCAGTAAGAACACCTCCTACAAGCGCCTTTAAGTAATTAACATGGCGGTCATTCCTATATTTGGAGAACTCGTGATTAAATAGTTCCGAGTCAAGTATACTGGCGTGAAGCCACGTTTCAGTCAGGGAGAATATGTCGTGTGAAAGCGCTTGGGAATTTAGAAAAAATGTTTAGTTTTTGTTCGAAGCCCTCTTACATTTTGGTAGTAGAGGGACAGTCTGTAAAGTTTTTTTGATGCTGAGCTGTTGACCCTGTGTTTAGCTCTATGTGGCTTAAACTCATTGACAATAGTGTTTTAGGGCCATAAGTTTATGTCACATACTTTCGCGAATAAATTAGGAGGTACTACTATTTTAAATGATGAAACGAACCATCCGGTTTGCTTATTTTAGTACATTTAATAAAAGTACCTGTTGGGACGAGATTTGTTGAAACCAAGTAACACGTCACATCTTCGGGGGAAGTACATGGTTTCAACCGTGATATAAATATCGATTTGGGTAAATGAATCGATTCAATTGTGGATAATTTTGAAGCCAATAAAGGAATTAAAGTAGATGATTTATTAAGATTAGTAGAAGTAACCTAAGTCAAAGACAACCCAACCGCCAAATTTGGATTCAAATTGGTTTTATTTTGTATCTGACTTCTAAGGTTAGTGCTACTTTACCCCCATGGACTTTTTTCTATGGGGGTAACTCAAAAGTAAAGTCTATGGTAATAACCCGCAGTCTGTCACGGAGCTGAAGGAAAATATCCGCAGTTTCCTATTTTTAGTTTTTTTTCACTTTTGATAACATAAACCCGACACGGAACCCCTGCACAAGATGATGAAATGTACTTTTTGTATGTGTCTCTTCTAAAAGTGTAAATATGTCCGTTTTGGTCCAACCATGGAGTTTTGTAAAAATGCTTAAGCATGATATTCATTATCCATATAAAGTTTTGAGTCACGCCCATTTATTGGATCGTTTTCTTAAAAAAAATATTTTTTATAAATAAAAAATACTTCGAGAATATCTATTGTTATATCAATATATTTCGTATGTATAAGATTTTGAAACACACGACTTTTTGGGGATATTTTTCTAAGGTTAAGGAAAAAACCCATCATGTCACAGGAACATTATTATTTTCAATATCTAGTTTTCGAAAAAAAAAATGCATCGGTCTTTCGCATTACCCGATTTTTGTCTATAGACAATTCAATGCAAAACTTTTAAAATAAATGTTTCTCCTATTTAACTTTTTAACGGTTCTTTAATTCAAAATCATGTTAACTATAATTGATTAATTTATTTGTAATTTTAAATAAAAAACTGTTATTACAATCAACATCAAAAAATGTTTCCTCAGAAGATGTGCAAACATTTGCTGCATTCGATTTGTTAACTTAAGGCGAATATAAACAAACAGCATTAATTGATTTCAGTGCATACAAACAAAATTACTTCTGACCTTGTAGAGTCTACTTGGAAGTAAGTTTTCACGTATGCATTTCAGATCATTTCGAACCTCATGACTGATTAAATCGATGTTAAGTGCATTGATTATGTCATTTTGCTGATCATTAAACAAAATTACGTAATATTATTATTCAACAACTTTGCGCATCATAACGATAATTTCAAAGTCATCTATGTGTATGATGAATTAAGCGTCCGTGCTTCATAAGCTCCAAAATGTGCGGATATAAAGGAGAATCATTTTTTAAACGTAGTTTTTTTTTATAATTTACACTTAGGGCGTGGTAAAAAAGAAAAAAGAAAATGCTTGTATTGCTGATCTGACCACTGATTGCGTGGGAGGAAACGGCACAGTACTCCTTCTTCCAAGTAAAAATAGGAAACCCAATCTTTCTATTTATATTATTGTAAGGTTATAGCTCTGTTCCCGTTATATTTTTTTTTACAAATTTTTACTGCTGACATTTATTTGCATACGAAAATTGCTTACGACAAAGTGTATGTACGGGAACAGAACTTTTTCATATAAGAAAAATGGGAACATTGGTTTTCCCATCATTTCCCAAAGATAATTGAATACTTTTCCTTTTCTTTATGCCAGTATTTTAGATTCAAAGCAGCTACCATACCTCGGCTCTGGCCATTTTCTTCATAATGCCAAGCTACGCATGAGGAAGACCACAGCTTTCACAGAAATATTGAGAGAAATTTCAGTTCCGAAATTTTCAATCTCAAGAGACCATGCATATCTCTGCAGAATGATTGTCCCTTAATAAATACCTCGAAGCCATCAGAAAATCTTTAACTGATGTGCTGAGAATAACAAGAAACCCATAATTTGATCAAGAATGGCATAAGAGACGTGTATCTTAAAATGATACTTAAACAAGTTATCCACAGGCAATGATATTAGATCTGATGAGGAAGTTGCCGTTAATCTTTACATGCAAAGGAGGACAAAAGAACATCAGCTTTCAGAAAAAGTATCTAACAAAAGCCTAAACATATGAGAGGCTACAATCCGCTGTGCGGATCGTTGAATACCCTATCCCATCCCATCCTTAAAATTAATAACCTCAAAATATAGGCCTTATGGCGATGAAATACAGAAAATGACATTGTCACAATATATTGCTCAGACAGTTTATCAAAATCTTTTGTGGTTCGACAAAAAACAACGTATTTCTATTGCTAATGCCTTGGGATGGGGTATACAAATGGTTTTTGTAAGAAAACGCCCCCAAAATATGGGCGTAGGTGAAAATGATATATGGACAAAATGTTTATATTACCATTGCGGAAGTATTTGCATCAAATTTTTTTTCGAAAACGACCCCAAAAAGTGGGCTGGCAAAAAACTTTGTATGGACGAAATATAGATATTAGGATTGTCTAAATATGCTGCTCAGACACTTTTTTGAAAATCCTTATGGTTTGGCTTAAAACTACGTTTTTCTAAAAGGGGGCGTGGCAGTGGGTGGATTTCAAATATGTTTACACTTGTTCTGCTTCGTCGGCCAGACAGTCTATGTACCAAATTTCAACACTCTAGCTCAAAATTTAAGGCCCAAAATTCGGTGACACACAGACGGACGGACGGACAGACAGACATGGCTTAATCGACTCAGCTAGCGATTCTGAATCGATCCATATACTTTGAGGTATATGTATCGAAATTATTTCTCTATGTTACAAACTTAATGTCAAAACTAATATACCCCCCTATGGGATAGGGTATAACAAATAATTACAAATGCAAATTTTTGGGGCAACAGGCTCGTTGGTACCCAGTGCTTAGGTTTTTCTCACACCCATTCATGGAATAACTGAGTTTAGTAAATCATTTCACATTCGTATTTTACGGTTTAGGAATGAATCTCTTTATTCCATAGTACGTCCGAAGATAGGCTTAAGGGTGAATTAGTTAGCATTCATGGCGTGGCGAGTACAACGGTTGAATGTTTGTAGGAGCGGAAAGCAGCTGGCTATTTCATTTGAGCATTTTCTGTTATAATAGCGGTACAAAAGTGTTAAGCAGGAGATATATCTCCGTTTTTCTTAACTCTCGAAAGCTCCCCTATTACATATTCGCACTTAACGAAACCTATTTGTCTTGCGAGTACCATAGCAACGAACTATTCGCCTCGGACTTCGTTGTTTTTTTGAACGATGTTCGTGAGAAAGAAAACGATTCCTCTGGTTGTGATGTTCTTTTAGCAATACACCACCGTCTAGACTCAACACTCTTCTCAACCTCGCACAAAGCTGATTTTGATTTCATTTGTGTAAAAATTAGTAGGTGCATCTGGGCGCAACATCTACATCTCCTGCTGCTAAATTCGACCTTGACAGCCCACCCAATCATATGCGCTTGCCATAGACGCGATCTCAATGTTGTGGAAACCACTGATGTGGTTATCAGACGATGAGTCTCACTTTATCGTTTCGAATCCCTCCTCATATAAAGAGATACTTTTCACTGATTGTCTTTCCGATTCTGGGCTTTATCAATTAATCTTCTCATCTGACTTTTAATAATACTCCACACGCTGATAAATCTTATAGTTTTACCTTCCATAAAACCGACTTCGTTAAATTAAACAACCTACACTGAAAATAATTTCGTACATAATTTCTATGAACGGCGTTGATACACCTAAATTCATTAAATTTTATGCAGTATTCATGTGGATAATGTAAAAATTTATAATTTTTATACTATTTTTATACTTAGTTTGTAACTTAGAGAAATAATTTAGCTACATATACCTCAAAGTATATAGATCGACTCAGAATCGCTAGCTGAGTCGATTAAGCCATGTCTGTCTGTCCGTCCTTCCGTCTGTTCGTCACCGATTTTTGGGCCTTAAATTTTGAGCTAGGATAATGAAATTTGGTATATAGGATCCTCGTCCGTGCCACCAGAACAAGTGTAAAAATTTTTGAAATCCGCCCACTTTTTAGGAAAACGTACTTTTTGGCCAAACCGTAAGGAATTTTAAAAAAGTTTCTGAGCAGCATATTTAGAGAATCGTAATATCTATATTTCGTCAATACTAAGTTTTTTGCCACGCCCACTTTTTGGGGGCGTTTTTTTTATAAAAAAAACTTTTCTGGTCAAATTTTAAAATTTTCAAAAAAAATATTTGATGTACAATCATTGGTAGTATTAATATAAACATTTCGTCCATAGACCATTTTAACCCACGCCCACTTTTTGGGGGCGTTTTCTTACAAAAAAACATTTGTATGCCCTACCCCAAGGCATATGAAATAGAAAAACTTTGTTCTTCGTCGAACCATAAAAGAATTATATAAACCTTCTGAACAATATGTTGTGACAACGCCATTTTCAATACTTTATGCCCATAAAGACCACATTTTGGGGATATTAATTTTTAGGATGGGATGGAATAGGGTATTAAACGATCCGCACAGGGGATTGTACTCTTCTCATATGTTTTTTTTTCGATTTTATGAATAAATCATTAAGTGTATGAAATCGCATTCATACAAATTTTTACATTGGAGTTGTTGTTGGGAAATTCAAAATCGAAAGTTTTATGAATTTTTTCATTCGAGTATGAACAATTCATACATATATAATAGTGATTTTTTTTCATTACCTGCATGAATAAATCATAGAATGTATGAAACCGCATTCATACACATATTTTGGTCTGACATTTTAAAGGAAAATCAACAATCCAAATGTATATTATCGTAATCGTTTAAAATATGTATGAATGCATTCATATGCGTATGAACAATTCATAAAATCTATGAACTGCAACATAAAACGCATGAAACTAATCATACTTTGCATAAACAAAATCATTGTAAGTGCTCATTGTATATTAAATACCTAATTTCTGTAACCAAACATATACTCCACACTAACTTTTTGTAAAAATTACATGAGGATAATAATAGATATAAATAGTATCTCATCAGTGCAAATAAAGTATGAGATTTGTGTTTCCTTGATATTTGTCCTTTTTCCGTTTTGTCACGGTACACACTGGAAAATAATTTTTGAGTGTTAGTCTTTATTTGAATGAATTGCACGTTTCTAATGACATAAAATATGACAAAATATACTAATATACAAATAAAAACATATGAGAGGCTACAATCCGCTATGCGGATCGTTGAATACCCTATCCCATCCCATCCTTTAAATTAATATCCTCAAAATATAGGCCTTATGGCGATGAAATACAGAAAATGACATTGTCACAATATATTGCTCAGACAGTTTCTCAAAATCTTGTGTGGTTCGACAAAAAACAACGTATTTCTATTGCTAATGCCTTGGGATGGGGTATACAAATGGTTTTTGTAAGAAAACGCCCCCAAAATGTGGGCGTAGGTGAAAATGATCTATGGACAAAATGTTTATATTACCATTTCGGAAGTATTTGCTTCAAAATTTTTTTCGAAAGTTTTAAAATTTGGACAAAAAGCGTTTTTTACTAAAAACGCCCCCAAAAAGTGGGCGTGGCAAAAAACTTTGTATGAACGAAATATAGATATTAGGATTGTCTAAATATGCTACTCAGACACTTTTTTGAAATTCCTTACGGTTTGGCCAAAAAATAAGTTTTCCTAAAAAGGGGGCGTGGCAGTGGGCGGATTTCAAAAATTTTTACACTTGTTCTGGTGGCACGGACGAGGATCCTATATACCAAATTTCATTATCCTAGCTCAAAATTTAAGGCCCAAAAACCGCTGACGAACAGACAGACGGACGGACGGACGGACGGACGGACGGACGGACAGACAGACATGGCTAATTCGACTCAGCTAGCGATTCTGAGTCGATCCATATACTTTGAGGTATATGTAGCAAAATTATTTCTCTATGTTACAAACTAAGTATCAAAACTAATATACCCCCCTATGGGATAGGGTATAAACATATGAGAGGCTACAATCCGCTATGCGGATCGTTGAATACCCTATCCCATCCCATCCTTTAAATTAATATCCTCAAAATATAGGCCTTATAGCGATGAAATACAGAAAATGACATTGTCACAATACATTGCTCAGACAGTTTCTCAAAATCTTTTGTGGTTCGACAAAAAACAACGTATTTCTATTGCTAATGCCTTGGGATGGGGTATACAAATGGTTTTTGTAAAAAAAAAACGCCCCAAAATGTGGGCGTAGGTGAAAATGATCTATGGACAAAATGTTTATATTACCATTGCGGAAGTATTTGCATCAAAAATTTTTTCGAAAGTTTTAAAATTTGGACAAAACGCGTTTTTTACTAAAAACGCCCCCAAAAAGTGGGTGGCAAAAAACTTTGTATGAACGAAATATAGATATTAGGATTGTCTAAATATGCTGCTCAGACACTTTTTTGAAATTCCTTACGGTTTGGCCAAAAAATAAGTTTTCCTAAAAAGGGGGCGTGGCAGTGGGCGGATTTCAAAAATTTTTACACTTGTTCTGGTGGCACGGGCGAGGATCCTATATACCAAATTTCATTATCCTAGCTCAAAATTTAAGGCCCAAAAATCGGTGACGAACAGACAGACGGACGGACAGACGGACGGACGGACAGACAGACATGGCTAATTCGACTCAGCTAGCGATTCTGAGTCGATCCATATACTTTGAGGTATATATAGCAAAATTATTTCTCTATGTTACAAACTAAGTATCAAAACTAATATACCCCCCTATGGGATAGGGTATAAACATATGACAGGCTACAATCCGCTATGCGGATCGTTGAATACCCTATCCCATCCCATCCTTTAAATTAATATCCTCAATATATAGGCCTTATGGCGATGAAATACAGAAAATGACATTGTCACAATATATTGCTCAGACAGTTTCTCAAAATCTTTTGTGGTTCGACAAAAAACAACGTATTTCTATTGCTAATGCCTTGGGATGGGGTATACAAATGGTTTTTGTAAAAAAACGCCCCCAAAATGTGGGCGTAGGTGAAAATGATCTATGGACAAAATGTTTATATTACCATTGCGGAAGTATTTGCATCAAACATTTTTTCGAAAGTTTTAAAATTTGGACAAAACGCGTTTTTTACTAAAAACGCCCCCAAAAAGTGGGCAAAAAACGTTGTATGAACGTTGTATGAACGAAATATATATATTAGGATTGCCTATATGCTGCTCAGACACTTTTTTGAAATTCCTTACGGTTTGGCCAAAAAATAAGTTTTCCTAAAAAGGGGGCGTGGCAGTGGGCGGATTTCAAAAATTTTTACACTTGTTCTGGTGGCACGGACGAGGATCCTATATACCAAATTTCATTATCCTAGCTCAAAATTTAAGGCCCAAAAATCGGTGACGAACAGACAGACGGACGGACGGACGGACGGACGGACGGACAGACAGACATGGCTAATTCGACTCAGCTAGCGATTCTGAGTCGATCCATATACTTTGAGGTATATGTAGCTAAATTATTTCTCTATGTTACAAACTAAGTATCAAAACTAATATACCCCTATGGGATAGGGTATAAACATATGAGAAGAGTACAATCCCCTGTGCGGATCGTTTAATACCCTATCCCATCCCATCCTTAAAATTAATATCTCCAAAAAGTGGGCTTTATTAGCCTATAATATAGAAAATGACATTGTCACAACACATTGTTCAAACAGTTTAGCAGAATCTTTTGTTGTTTGACAAAACACATCGTTTTCCTCCTGCATATGCTATGGGGTAGGGTATACAAACGGTTTTTGTAAGAAAACGCCCTCAAAAAGTGGGCGTGGGCTAAAATGATCTATTGACGAAATGTTTATATTAATATTACTAACTATTCTGCATCAACATTTTTTTCGAAAAGTTTAAAATTTGACCGTAAAACGTTTTCTATTAAAAACGCCCCCAAAAAGTGGGTGTGGCAAAAAACTTTATATGAACGAAATATAGATATTACGATTTTCAGACACTTTTTTAAAATTCCTTATGGTTTAGCCAAAAAACACGTTTTTTAAAAAGGGGGCGTGGCAGTGGGCGGATTTCAAAAATTTTTACACTTGTTCTGCTGGGAGCAACAAAGAGCACGTGTACCAAATTTCATCCTTCTAGCTCTGAGTCGATCCAAATACTTTGAGGTATATGTAGCTAAATTATTTCTCTATGTTACAAACTATGTATCAAAACTAATATGCCCCTATGGGATAGGGTATAAAAAGTTATTTGGCGGACCCTTTATTTATCGATTTCAAAGCCGCATACGACAGCAGTTATAGAGATGAACTATACTGAGCCATGTCTAGTTTTGGTATACCGGCCAAACTCGTCCGTTTGTGTAGGATGACGATGGAGACTTCTCGCTGCATCATCAGGTAGCAGTAACTGACGGTAAGACTATGTATATGCTGTGAACAGGAAACGGCACACAACATCGACGAATTAGACAGAACGTCACCATTGACAGATATAACTTTGAGGTAGAACGGGACTTTGTCTACCTCGTCTCCGCTATTAACTCTGACAACAACATCTCGTCAGAAATCAAACGAAGAATTACTCTTGCCAATCGCTGTTTCTTCGGGCTAAAAAGGCAATTTAGTAGTAAAGCCCTCACTCGAAAAATCTTCGGTACCGTTTGCGTTGACGGGCTGTGGAGACGAAGATTCAACCACGAACTATACGAGCTGTACAACGACATACTCCTGGTCAAAAAACTCCGCATTGGACGTTTAAGATGGCTAGGACATGTAGGGCGAATGGACACTAATACTCCGGCTCGCAGAGTTTTCGATTCCCAGCCAGACTCGGACGCAGTAGAGGAAGACCTCGCCTTAAGCGGCGCGCACTAGTAGAAACTGACCTCAACCAACTTGGAGTGCGCAACTCGAGGCAGTTAGCTAAGGACCGGGCTAATTGGAGAGGCATGTTGGTTAAGGCCCAGGTTCATCCCGGACTGTAGCGCCACTTAAGTAAGTATAGTATAGAATAGTATAAAATAATGTCCCAAGAGTGTATGAATGCGCTAATCTCAAAAACAACTAAGCGGATTTCGATGTGGTTTTCACATCGGAATGCTATCACTTACAGGAGCTGAGCATGTTGAGGATCATTCGAGGTCTATTAGGCAGAAATCAAATTTATAGCCATTAAAATTGTACCCGGTCGAAGTCGGGCCGGGTTGCTAGTTGTATATAAAACACAAATATTTTTTTTACGAAATTAATATATTCATCTACCATAAAATAAGTCAAAATATGGAAAGGAGAAGAAACTGGGCTGATGTAAAATATCTTCTAAAAATAAACCTTAGTTAAGTACTGAAGATTTTTCGAAGAATTTTCTTCTCGAATCGACTAAGGATTTCCTCATCCTCATCTGGACTGGGATGATCAGGGTCTTATATAGGATCTCCTTAGTAGTTCCAGTGAGGGCTTTACTACTAAATTGTTTTCGTAGCCTAAAGAAACTGCGGTTGGGAAGAGTAATTCTTCGTTTAGTTTCTGACGAGATGTTGTTGTCAGAGTTAATAGCGGATCCGGAGGTAGACAAAGTCTCGTACTACCTCAAAGTTATATCTGTCAATGGTGACATTCTGACCAATTCGTCGATGTTGTGTACTTTCGTGTTGACAGCATACACTTAGTCTAACCGTCATTTACTACTTAACCTTCTCTATATTAGCAAACGTGGCTATAACATCACGTTGAGTTCTCGTCGCCGTATGCTAGTAGTTGCACCGATTTTTGGAAAACTGTGCCTCTGATGTTGGCTCAGGAGTTTTGCACAATTCTCTCAAGAATCAAATTAAAGAAGAAGTCACATGACATAACAGGTGGGTATCGATTTGGACTTCTTGGGTTTTTTTTTCAGGATCTGACGAAGTGTGAACATTTGAACGATTGTGGACTTTCCTGGCTTAAAACCACACTGATAAGGGCCGGTCAGGTTGTTGGTAAACGGTTTCAGGCATTCACATATAGAGTTCAATGGTAGCTCTCGTCTTCACCTGTAGCTTAGTATTGTAGACCTGGTTCTTAGCTGCGAGCATATGTTATATTAATATGTTTTACGACAATACTGATAAAGATGTCTTCTCTTCCTACCTTTGCGTTAAAACCCGTACTTCGGTAGTCGTTCCATCGTTTACCAAGTCAAAGTCTGGCACTTATAACAAATCCGCATCCGAGTAGTCACTGTTTCTGCTCACTATAATACATAGTAGATGTCTCTTTTTGCCCGGCCCTTCCCATCGTATTTCCTGGATGGCAGTAATGTCTGCTTTGTAGCATCTCTGTTTAAGGGGCTGACTTACCCTTGAGATTCCCATAACCTGTTGTCCGAATAGGTCGAAGCAGCTCAACTAGGTTCGCCTGGGACAGGAGGCCGGGTATTCATTCCGTGCCATTCTGGCCAGGCTGTTTACAGTATTGCTGTCTTGTTATCAACACTCGCACTTATCGTTTACCAAGTCAAATCCGGTTGGATGAGACCAGTACCCGATGGTTACCACTTGGAGGTTAAAGTTACAACCACTGGGCATTGCCAAGTTAAAGGCTAAAAATAATGCTTTTGAATGGAATAGATGAGGATGAAAAGACAATTCGTGTTAAGAAACCGAGTAAGTAGGAATAAGATAAATAATTTGACTATATGCGTTTATTAACCAAGTAAACTGAACAATGGTATGAATTTACCTTAACTTAATGAAAAGGTATTGCAAGGCAATACCCGTCACTAACCCTACTAAATGATAGCGGAAGCCAACCGAAAGTAGCCTTCCAAAATCCGGTAACAAGGAATAGTATGTCTCACGCTCCTCCTCGTAGCTGAATACAGTTGTTGGCCCAAAATCTAAAATTGTTCCAATGAGTGTAATACAAATCCTAATGATAAAAATGATTGCAGTCTGCATCGCTGTCATGTTACCACGGGGTATAAATGACAAAAAAACTTGGATATACTGTAATGTATTCGTTATCGTGTGTCTAAATATGGTCCAGCGTTTTAAAAGTTCTTCTTGTTTGGTCAGCGAAATGATAGTCAAATCATTATCCGACAGCCATTTGTCTACTAAGAATATGCACTCTTTTCGATTTACCTCATCTTGAACTTTGACCATGAGACAGTTCCACGAAGGATATCGTCCAAAGTTGTCAATATTAAGGGAAATCAATTGTAGTTCTCCCAACGAACTATTCGAATAAATGGCAAACGACGTCTGAGTGTTTCGATTAAATGAGGAATGGCGTTCGACTGAATATAGGGTGTACCGTTCACTATCTGACTGCGATCCATGCAGTTGTAAGGTGACATTCGAAGACGTTGCAGCATAAACATGTCCATTTGTGTAAATTGTGACCACATACTTGTAACTGGCTTCCATTTCAAATCCACTGAGTACAACCAAGTTCTGAGCTGATGATAGGTCATTTTGCCAGGCTAGCCATAGCAGTAATCCCAATCCTAATATTGTGGTCAAATAGAAAACTACCATTCCATAGTTAATTGCTAGATAATGGAGAATGCCTCTCGACCGTTGTAGTTTTCCAAATGTGGGATAAACCTTAGCTGCGAACATTGAAAGATGGCGGCAGGTACAGTGAATGTGTGTCGAATTTGTTTTGCTGCCAACAAAACAATGTTTAGATGTCCAATCGTACGTAGATGGGTTCCATGTTAAACACATTCGAATGTTCATACTGAAAGTGAAATTTGTACGAGTCCTAGAAGTAATTGCTAAAAAAGCTTTTTGTTCTGTGATATTGTGGTTTACCAAAAGCAATGTAGTCCTTTCCTTAGAAGCTTTCACTTTTGTAGCGTTTGTAAGCATAAAGCCTCGCGGTTTTACACCGATTTTGAGAAGTATTCCAAAACTACTTTCTGAGGGCATAAATGTCACCACTAAGACTGAATATGGTGGGAGAATCCTTTCGTATACTGGCATATCTAGAAAGCTATTGACACTTCCGCAAATAAAACCCATCTCATTGGGATTACTCTTCAGGGCCATAAAAAAAATAAAAGATGCTTTTCCTGATATTAGATTTAAAGGTGGCAAATCTTTGGTGTACGCTCCAATTGAAAGTACCTCGGTGTTTATGTTGTGCTGCTCCGGATTCCACCAGAAAGGATTCTTTTCAAATATCATAACTTGTATAGCTACCTCGGTGGCATTCAAACTTTTAAAAAAATAATCTGGTAGGTTTACATAAGTTTCTGAATCATTCCAACTGAAGGAAACCGCTTTCGTGTTGTCTATTACAAGGCTCTTGCTAGTTATACCATTGGTTTTGCTCTGAACCGGATACTCATCGGGTAATTGTATAAAACTCGATACCGCACCCATCACTTGGAGACATATAAGCATTCGGTTAAAGAATTGCACCCAGTTTGATATATGAACTACATCTGTGATATCCAGTTCCCCATAGTCTATATAGTTTTCTGAAAATGAATCATCAGGAGGAAATGTCTCTGCATTGTGGACCACTGGAAATTCTTCAACTATTCTCGCAGCTTTGCCCATAACTTGTGTAAGCTCTCCTATCATCTTCTCATGAGTATTTAGGGACATTTCGACAACTTCACCATTATCGATGCAGTGCATTAAGCCTTTAGAAAATTTCATAAATAATTCTGATACAAGTAAAGCTGAATCACTGGACAGCCGTATGGATTTAACGAGATCCTTGGCTATAGTTAAAAGCTGCTCAACAGCTAGCAACCTTTCAAGCTTAAGGTTTCGAATCGATTCAACAATGTACTTAGCTATATCCAAATCTTCCTCTGTTGGCATATGTGCAATTGCCGTCCGTATCAATGCAATGGCGTTCGATCTGTCACCATTTCCGACAAGTTGCATTAAATTCGAGACTGATTTAAAAGCTGAACCGTTGGGGAGGATCGGAGCTAATTTAACCTCTAGCTGAAACTCGGCACATGCTTCAATGTCATCACAAATAGTGATTTTTATTTCACATCTATCGCCTGAAGTACGGAAAAGCCTTGTAGTTAAAGAGTTATTCCCACTACGATCAAGGGTTGTTGTCCCTGCTGAAAACTTATAGTCAATCGGATTATCATCATCCTGAAAACCTAAACAGGCAATTTTAAAGATTGTTTGATATTCAATTCCACTTTTCGGTGAGATTTTACAACTTCCCTTAACCGGTGGGCTGTTCAGAGTCAGTTTTATGGAAGCGATGCCCTTTAATGAGCCTAGGTTAGCAACAGCCTTTAAAAATATTTCCTTTCTTGTATCTTCAATGAGTAGAACGCTTTGACTATTAGCGACTTCTGTTCCTTGTTCGTTTTGAACAGAGAATGCAACAATGCCTGGTGGACAGGCTTCACATACCACCTTTAAATGTATTACTTTTCCAGCGGCAAACTTGTCATGCTCACAATTCCTTAAGCAATGTATGTGTATAAGCAAGGAATCATCAGCAATCCCTTTGATTTCCTGGAAAGTGCGATGAGTGCTATAAATATTGACAGTTGACCGAACCTGTAAAAAGTATGTATAGGTGTGTCCTAGATCAAGGGCGGCTGCGGGTATGCTTAGTCCATTTTCTAAGAAGGCAAATAGTTAAACGAATTATCTGGTATTCTAAACAACCTACCACTTCCCATATCATTCGAGCAATATGGGTTTTGAGAATCCCTTGATCTACACGACCAGCTATATTCCAACTTTTGATCATGATTCGGACGTCTGGCATAGTCTCTACTTATAGAACCATCGATTATAAAATCCTTGGCTACGTTAACTTCTCGATAACTGCCTCCAAGAATATAAGCTTTGGTTGGCTTTGAGTCCACGAAGACATAGCACTAAAAGTAGTATGTGTTCTTAAATGTATACCAGTGGAATTAATTTGACATACTCTGAGTACCGTCTTACTAATAACACCTCCCTTAGAATTTACTTCACTAACGTCACCTTCAATGAGATACGACTGAACATAGTCATCCCGGTAGTTGAACCACATTGTGTAAGGTGAAATCGTCAAGATACTCGAACCGTTTCCTGGAAACCTATGCAGAACAACTAGTGAAAAAAAGTTAATTTAATATATCCAACTGCACGCAACATGCTTATTGCATACCCGTATCAATGTAGTTCTTTACACTCCATTTAATCCGAAAAATTGAATGCGGTGCACATCTTTTATCCACAATCGGTTCGACAAAGTTAAACTTGACAATGTCGATATGCAAAGCTTTGCGAGGATTAGAACAGTGTGGCAAATGAACTACTGGAAGACACTGCTCTCCTATTGGGTCATAGATCAATATATCGAAATGCTCCGTAAAAAAGTTCTCTTCTGACGTTCCAAAATCACTTAAATCAAGAACCATTGTCTGAGTGCCTAGCTTCCAGAACGTTGCCTTTGATATCCTGTAGAATCCACTATTGTATGGCAATTTGTCACTATGTCTGATCCCCAAATTTTCATTCAACGCTTTCAAATCATCCGAAGACTTGAAGCGTTCATTTGATGAAGTAAATGCGACTCCATCTATTATATAGTCCAGAGTGAAAAAATCCATTAGAGTTTCGACGGTACCGAGGTCCTGAATCATTAGCACAAGTGATTGCCGTTCTCCAAGAGCAGCGACATGATTATAATGCAAATGGAGTCCTCTGAAGGTGTCTTGTTTGGATGAACAAGTTTGAGCTGAATATCCAGTAACACATTCGCAATGGTAGTGACCAAGGTATTGATGGCAAGTTCCACCATTTTGACATGGATTTGGCGTGCAGTGGTCTATAGGTTTTGTGCAAAAGTCCCCTTCGAAAAATTTCCCAACACAGTTACAGGTAGGATTTCCATCTTTAATGGTGCAAACAGCTTCATGGTTACAGATAGAGTTGTTACACATTTGTTGGGCAGTGGTTATGCAGAACATTTGTGTAATTATAATGGCAATGGGAATATTTAAAAGCATGTTTAGAATTTACCTTATTTAGTTTGACAATTAAATGATTGAATGCGAAAAAAAAATATTGTTCAACCTCTAAGTTTATTTTTTGGACCTCAAATTAATAAGGAAATTTTAGCGCCGTTCTGTGGCAAATATTTTTATGATTACAATTAGATGTATATTGGGTTGTTATACATAGTTTGTAACATAGATACATAATTAAGGAGAGTCGTCTTTAAAGTACACGGACCGATCGCAAGCTGGCAACAAAATATTTGTGTATCAACTATTTGTACAAGTGTAACTGTTGTCAAAATATGCCCGTATGGTTTTTGGTCAAACCAATACTGAGTACGCTCACCGCCAACGGAATATTTCTGGAGATGATTCAAAGGATGCTTTTGATCAACATCTCATGCATCTTATGCGTGTACGTTAAAAGTTAGTGTATTCAAACTGCATTACACAAAACTTCTGGAATAGACTACTGATGTCGGCCCTAATGACATCTGTCCCTAGGAATGCTATTAATATGGAGAGCATGAATTTTAAACTTCAACGGAAGATCAGTTGAAGATAGATCATATTGAGACCATCCGAATTCATCGTTTCATCTGGATTCATAGTTCGTAAGCAGGAGAATATTGATATCTTTGATATGTCGATTTGTATTTGGTATTGGTAGTTTAACTCTTTAGAGCTGTTGATGGACGCAGTTGTGGTATAACTGTCAGTGTTGTTTTTTATTCGATTTTAACATTGGAATACATAATGTTAAAAATATTAATAATAATAGCTAGATATTTGTGTGTTGTTAAAAGAAAAAACTTATTACTTTCTTCTTTCTTTTCTTGTAATAAATCAAACAGAACTTATAAATTTGAATAAATTGAACTCATCTCTGAGTAATGAGGAGAAAAATACCTACTTAAAATACCTAGGGTTACTAATGGACTCATGGACCTTTGGGCTAGCACAACAAAAAAAAATCGTGCAAGAATTCTCGTCTAGTTGGTACGACGAATTCGAGAATGTTGTTCAATACCCTCGCTAACATGGTTACTATACTCGCCTAAGTAACCCCTTTCACTTGCCACACTTAACTTACTTCGTTTTGCCACCATTATAGCCCTTCCCTATCCAGCCATTCTCATCCCTTTCAAACCCTCTTAATTAAACCACATTTTGATGTTATTAGTCTCGATAATTTTTAACATTTATATTTCTTGTCATTTTTAGATTCACAATTTGCCAAAGTGGCTTAACATTTACCATAAATTATAGCTAATCTTTTCATTTACTTGAATATATATTTACCTACAATATTTTGTGTGGGCTGTTATATCCGCTTTTGCAATATAATTATTTTAAACAATGGCCCCCTATCAAATAATTTTCTATACGAACACAAATTAGATTTTTGAAAGGATTTGTAAACGGACTCACAGTTTGTTTCAGCAACTGACGATGGTGTACACAGCATCCGGGTTGCGTATTGGTGTTTTTCATTGCTGATGTAATTACAACCTATATTCACTTGCTCACCCTATTGCTCACTTTACATATTTACATATAATTTTAAACATTAGCTGTTTCAAGCTGTTTTCATTCTAACAAATTACAAGAATATTTACTTCGCTTTACTTTAAATTCAAGATCAATAAACAATAAAAAGAAGTAAAAAGAGATAAATAAAACTTTTTAACTCTCGGCTTTGAACCAGGAACGGTTGGCGACACCAACAATGGCAGACCTGCTACATACTGTGCTACGACTTCTTTGCAAATTGACCTTAAAACATATGAAAAGGCTACAATCCGCTGTGTGGATCGTTTAATGCCCTATCCCATCCTATCTGTAAAACTTATACCCCCAAAATGTGGACATGGAATAAGAGAGAATGGGGATTAAATAGAGACAATGACATTGTCACAACAAATTGTACAGACAGTTTATAAAACACTTTCATGGTTTTACAAAAAAAAGGGGTTTTCTCTTACATAAGTATGGGGTAGTGTATAAAAATGGTTTTTATATAAAAACGCCCCAAACAGTGAGTGTAGGTTAAAATGGTCGACTCAGCTAGCTGAGTCGATCCATATAGTTTGAGGTATATATAGCTAAATTATTTCTCTATGTTACAAACTATGCATCAAAACTTATATACCCCCCTATGGGATAATGCGATGAGGTTATTTCTGGTTCAACGGATACGTAAATAAGCAAAACTGTCGCAACTGGAGTGATGAAAAGCCACATGCCATACAAGAATTACCGATGCATCCAGAAAAAACGACAGTTTGGTGTGGTTTATGGGCTGATGTCATCATCGGTCCATTTTTCTTCAAAGACGACCGTGGAAGAAACGTTACCGTCAACGGCGAACGATATCTAGCCATGATGCGCTGCTTTTTTTTCGCCCCAGTTGGCTGAGTTGAACTTGGTTGACATGTGGTTTCATCAAGATGAATTTGGTGAGCAGCTTGGCCCTGTGAGTTGGCCGCCAAGATCATGCGATGTAACGCCTCTTGATTATTTCTTGTGGGGTTATGTAAAGTCGTGAGTCTATGTGGATAAGCCTTACAGGATAACATAACACGCGTAATTCGTGGAATATGCTCGAAAAAGTGACGCAAAATTGGACCTTCCGAATGGACCATTTGAAACGGAGCCGCGGACAACATTTACATGAAGTAAATGGCAAATGCCTATTTATCGATTACAATAAAAATTTTGAATATTTGATGTAAATTTGAGTGTTTTATTCGATTTAAAAAAAAAACTACGCTTAAAAAATCACCCTCTAGATGTTCATATAATCTTAATAAAGAATAATAAAAAAACAAGGAAAGCATGAAACTCTGGACCATTAAAGGGAAAAACTAACATTTAGACCCTATCCAACGTATATCTATATCAAATAGCAACGAGTTGTGCATAACAAGGGCTACAGAGTATTCACAAAAGATTTCATCTTTTCAGCGCATTTAAAAAGTGACATTTGACTTCCTCTTAAGATATATTAATCGTATTATCAGAGATGTGCGATTTTCATTTCCTTCAAAAGGGCCACGATGAGCTTTTTGTGAACCCACGGATTTTTATTCATACTTGGAATAGCAGATTTGAGATGTTGGACGTGTTGATTGTCTCACATTAATAAATTTCATAAATTTTTTTAAGTACTCCTACTTCTTTTAGTCATCCAATTAATTTTAGGTAACACTAATAAAAAACATATGAGAGGCTACAATCCGCTATGCGGATCGTTGAATACCCTATCCCATCCCATCCTTTAAATTAATATCCTCAAAATATAGGCCTTATGGCGATGAAATACAGAAAATGACATTGTCACAATATATTGCTCAGACAGTTTCTCAAAATCTTGTGTGGTTCGACAAAAAACAACGTATTTCTATTGCTAATGCCTTGGGGTTGGGATGGGGTATACAAATGGTTTTTGTAAGAAAACGCCCCCAAAATGTGGGCGTAGGTGAAAATGATCTATGGACAAAATGTTTATATTACCATTTCGGAAGTATTTGCTTCAAAATTTTTTTCGAAAGTTTTAAAATTTGGACAAAAAGCGTTTTTTACTAAAAACGCCCCCAAAAAGTGGGCGTGGCAAAAAACTTTGTATGAACGAAATATAGATATTAGGATTGTCTAAATATACTACTCAGACACTTTTTTGAAATTCCTTACGGTTTGGCCAAAAAATAAGTTTTCCTAAAAAGGGGGCGTGGCAGTGGGCGGATTTCAAAAATTTTTACACTTGTTCTGGTGGCACGGACGAGGATCCTATATACCAAATTTCATTATCCTAGCTCAAAATTTAAGGCCCAAAAACCGCTGACGAACAGACAGACGGACGGACGGACGGACGGACGGACAGACAGACATGGCTAATTCGACTCAGCTAGCGATTCTGAGTCGATCCATATACTTTGAGGTATATGTAGCAAAATTATTTCTCTATGTTACAAACTAAGTATCAAAACTAATATACCCCCCTATGGGATAGGGTATAAACATATCAGAAGGTAACAATCCGTTGTGCGAATCGTTAAATACCGTATCACATTCCATCCTTAAAATAAATGCCCCATAAATTGACATTGTTTTGTTCTAAATGTTTCGGCAATAAATGTATTTTTTTCTTGCATAAGCTTTGGGTTAGGAAAAAGCAAACCAAAAAGTGGGCGTGGGTTAAAATGATCTACAGATGATATCCTTATCACCAAACGACGAAATATAGATATTGAGATTGGCTTTGATTTTGATATTGACACTGTTTCAAAATTCTTTACCGTTTGGCCAAAATCACATTTTGTTTGAACATGTTACACTGTTCTTCATCGTCGGACAGAGAGTCCATCGTCATCACTCTAGCTTAAATTTTAAGGCCCAAAAATCGGTGACACACAGGCGGCTGACACACAGACAGAAATGATTTGGAGTCGATCAATATAAATACTTTGAGGTAAAACTATTAAAATTACATATTTCTTCCGAGTAGAAAACGTCGACTCTGACCATTTTCTTGTTGCGGGTAAATTCAGAGCTCGACTGTCGAACGAGAAGAAGCTGCGAACTGCCCAGAAGAAGAAATTCGACGTTGGATGCCTTAGCACACCTGGAGTAGCCAGAGCCTACACAAGCACCTCTGTGTCGCGTGACGCTGGGAAACACGCGCTGCAACGTGCAGTTTGGAAGTAGCTCCTCCGAACTATTCCAAACATACAATGCACCAGATTTCGGCAAGGAGACGCGCTATCATGTGACTTCTTTAATCTCGTACTGGAGCAGAAAGAGCATAGGGCAGGTGTCAACACGGAAGACTCTATTTTCAACAGGTCCGTTCAGTTGCTGGGCTATGCAGACGATATTGACATCATCGGTCGCTTTCAGCGTTCACGGCGGTTGAAGAACAGGCGAAATCCGTTGGCCTTGAAGTAAATGAGGACTAGACTAAGTATATGTTATCGACAAACAAACAAGCATCTGTCCACCGCATAGGAAAAAACGTCACTATTGATAGCAGCAATTTCGAGGTAGTTAAGGAGTTCCTGTACCTCTGAGTAATAATATAGATTCCACGAATGAGACCCTAGTGGAGATCCAGCGAAGAATTACCCTAGGAAACCGTTGCTAATTCGGTTTTTCGGAACAACTGTGTTCAAAACTCCTAACTCGAAGGACGAAATGTGTGCTCTACAAAACCCTTATCCTGCCAGTTCGAACTCGTTGAGCTGTACCAAGATGTGGATGTAGTCCAAAAAGCCAAAATACGTCGACTACATTGGCTCGGCCACATCGAGCGAATGGACAATAATGCTCCAACTAAAGTGATCTTCGAATCCCAGCCCCAGGTTCGAGAAGGCAAGGATGACCGAACCACCGTTTCAAAGACCAAGCCATCGCGGATGCCAGAGCGCTTGGCCTAGACAACTGGAAGCAGCGAGCCCGGGATTGTAGAGAATAAAAGCCTGCAGTGTCTCAGGCAGAGACTTAATAGGATCGGGAGACCGATTAATAAGTAAGTAAAATGTCAGCTTAATACTACCTGAAAGTGATTAATCAAATTTACCTTTAATAATTCAAAGTTGTAGCCATCCTTATTGCCATCCATAATGAAAGTTCGTTACGCCGCCACCCCCACTTGTCCCATTCGAGTAAAACGCACTGACCACATTAGGCCACTGCATATTTTTACTTGTTCCTAATACAGAAAGTGTTGGTTTCGTGAAACAATCAAACCCGAGATTTGAACAATCCTCTTAAGAATCAGATCAGAGAAATCACATGACAGTGATTCGCTTGCCTAACTCCCTCTCTGGATATGTTTTGGCGAGGTGATTTCCGATCCTGATGAAGCAGCGAGAATTCTCCATCGTTATATTGCGCAGACGGACGTCTTTAAAATGTGGTCGTATGCGGCTTTGAAATCGATGACACGGTGGTGGGTATAAATTTGGATTTGTTTGGGTTTTTCTGACGAAGTGTGCAGATTTGATCAGATATAGACTTTTCTGGCCCAAAACAACACTGATAATGACCAATCAGGTTGTTGGTAAACGGTTTCAGGGGTTGGTTGGGTTGGGTTGGCGCAGTTCAGAGGGTTTGTTTTTATGTAGATCGGGCAAACGATGAGGTCACATTCTTCAGACACACTTTCATCCGATCAAATTTTACTTATGAGTTAGTGAATGTTACTGACCAAATCATCCCCGCCGACCTTTTAAAGCTCTGCGGGAAGGCCGGCTTGTTATTATAGGTCGGGTGATTGGTATATTTCCCTATCGTCGCCAATATTGTATTGTTCGTTCTGCCTGAAAGGGCTTTGAAGTTATACAATTTGGTTAAACTTACGAACATCATTTCTGGAGTGGCACCTCTATATATATCCTCGATAGCGCGCTTTTCTTTTTTTTGTATTATTAAAAATAAGCCAGTGATTAAAAATGCTCTTAAAGTGTTTTTACCCCGTTGTTCTAGTCATTGAATGTTACATGCATGCAAAATGAATGGGGGAAGCATTGACATATCGTGTCTACCCGTATAAGCGTCAATCATAATATTTATCAATGACTACTATTCCCTTGGTAAATTTGAGTGCAATTGGATAATACTGTTAAGTTATGTAAATAAATACAAAGTAAACAAACTAACACAGTGGGAACTGGCACCTGGTGGGCAAACCAATTTATTTAATTCCCCAATACTATCAGTCATCGCTCGATGACCTTAGCATTGGAGGCTGTACCCATCCAAAGTGACAGTCAAACCATGAGGTTGTTACCTCCATCTGTCGAGGAAATACAAGTATCTAACAGTGTTAAATTATCCACAATATAATACTAAAAAAAAACAACCAAAAAAGGTAATCAGATAAAATTAAAATTAACAATTTCCCGCGCTACACTTAGTTGGACAAATTGAATGTCGTCATCAAAAACTTACTGACTAGGGAGTTGTCGTGCTCCTATATAAGACTGCGTTCCGGTATTCAGCCAGTACACATAATCACTTTGACTTTCGTGCGTCGAAGACTTTATTTTTCTGGTTCATCGCAATTTACTCAACAACCAGCCATGAAGGGTCTTTACTTAAGCCTATTAATTGTTGCCATGGGTAAGAATGTTTTGAAGTTTTTTATTTCGAATAAGCAAATTTTTGTTTATAGGTATTTTCATTTGCGCTAATGGTGCTTCTATTCAGGGACCAAAAAGTGAGTGCCCAGACATTTGCACTTTTGATTATAGGCCAATTTGTGGATATGACGGCAAATGCTATAATGTTTACGGCAATGAATGTAATTTTAAGTCAGACCGCTGCAAAAATAAACAAGGTAAGTTTAACAATGCGGCTAAACATTATTGTTGCAAAATTGTTTGGTTCTCTTTTAAAGCTCTCAAGACTGTAGAGATGGATCTATGTGACGAAGCACTAGCCAGAAATAATCCTCAAGTAGTTTCGTGTGCTGTTGAATAGTATGATTTCAAAGATGACCACTTAACATTTGTATTTATTCTTTTTCATTATAAATAAAAAAACATATGAGAAGGCTACAATCCGCTGTGCGGATCGTTTAAAAAACCCTTTTCAGTCAAATTTTAAAATATTTTAAAAAAACTTTTGATGCAAAATCATTGGTTACATTAACATAAATATTTCGTTTACTTTAGCCCACGCCCATTTTTGGGGGCGTTTTCTTAACAAAACGATTTTAAGCATATGCAATAGAAAAACGTCGTTTTATGACGAACCATAAAAGATTTTGATCAACTGTGTGAACAATAATGTGTTGTCACAATGTCAATTTCTATCGCCATTAATAAAAAAGTGGGTGTGGCTCAATTTTGGGGATATTAGTTTTAAAGGTAGAATAGGATGGGATAGGGTAGTAAACGATCCGCACAGCGGATTGTATCCTTCTCATATGTTTTTCTCTGACTTCAGTATGCTGGGGACTTTTCTGTGAAAAGCGGTACAGTTATTATCGTATGGTAGGAGTAACAACGATTCTAACTCTAAGGGAGGCGACTCCTGGCAAATGTGTGTTTATCAATTGAATAATTGAAATTATAACAACAACATGTATACAACAACACTATTTGGTTGGAATTGTAGTTATTACGGACATTACCAAGTGTCCTCATCAGATTCCTTCTAATAGTGATGCTTGGAGATTTAGTCCTCATACAAGCAGACAATTTTGCTACGGGACATTCACGAAAATTACTTCCCAGATTCAAAGGTCCATGCGAGATAAAAATATATAAGAAGGTTGCAATCCCATCCCATCCTTAAAATAAATATCCCCAAAATCTGTGCTTTATGGAGATGAAATATACAAAATGACGTCAAAACATATTGTTCAGACAGTTTATCAAAATCTTTTACGGTTCGACAAAAAAACAACGTACATATTTATATTGCCTTGGGATGGGGTATACAAATGGTTTTTGTAGGAAAACGCCTTCAAAAAGTGGGCGTGGGTGAATATGAATTATGGACAAAATGTTTAGGTGACCATTACGGAAGTATTTGCATCCATTTTTTTTCGAACTTTTTAAAATTTGTAAAAAGGCGTTCTTTACTAAAAACGCCCCCAAACAGTGGGCGTGGCAAAAAAAACTTTTTTAAAACTCTTAACCGTTTAACCAAAAAGAAAGTTTTTCTAAAAAGTGGGCGTGGCAGTGGGCGGATTTGAAATTTCTTAGACTTGTTTCACTATCCAAGTTCAAAAATTTAAGGCGCAAAAATCGGTGACATACAGATAGACGGTCGGAAGAACGGAAAAACAGGCAGGCATGGCTCAATCGACTCAGCTGGCTATTCTGAGTCGATCCATATACTTTGAAGTATATCTATCGAAATTATTTCTCTATGTTACAAACTATGTATCAAAACTAATATACCCCCGTAGGTATAAAAAACAAAACACATTTGTTTGTTAATAGACTATAATAACGGGAGGTCGGGCCTCAAAAAAAAACCTTTTCCAGCACCTCGGGAGTGACAACTGGAAGCACTGCAGCAGCCAAGGCAAAAATTACTTTGGGAAAACCTGGTCAGAGCTAAGCAGGCAACTATACCGAGAATGGGTCACTCACTTCTCCGCCAGCTCCTCCAAGGACACCGCGTCCAAAAGACAAAGGTCGGTAGAAGACACCTTGAGAAGTGCCAAAATGCTAAAAACGGCTAATTTCCTGCCACTCAGAACCCTTGATAGGACATTCAGCCAGATGTGACCTGGATGGAAGTATGACATCGGAAAAATAGAGGAAGGTGGAAGTGAAGTTCATCTCCAGCTTCCTCCAAATCCTTGGACATTCTGGACATTATCAGGTTCAGTAATGCTCTCCTTCCAACCCATAACTGGCGAATTGGTAAGGTTGAAGAAGCTAAGGGAGACGTCTGCAGAATTGTAAACGAGGAATCCCTTGCTCCTTTAGCAGCTGCCGATGGAGTCATAAGTTATGGGTTCAGCAGGATAGCTGAACATTTACAGGTGCGACAAATAGCAACCTCAGCCTCTCCCTATCACTGCGCCACCCCCACCCAACGTCGACGATAAGTCGGTGGAAATAGAGATGGTTAGTGCACCATCCTCGAAACAAGATCTTCGGTTATCCCTACCGGCGGTCGACATTATGCCGACGAACTCAGTATTGGCGGAAGCCCCATGCAAACAGGATTCACATCCAGAAACCCATAACGCTACCTTCTTCGGGGTTGACACCAAGTCAACAGACCTGGAGCTGGCTAGTGTTACCTATACAATGCTACCATCATTGGGGTTGACGCAAAGTCAACAGACCTAAAGTAGCCTTCAGAAAAGGACTTTCTAGCGTCCAATTCTGACGATGCCAATAACACGGCGATGTTGGCCACTGTACATTGTTCCAATGATGGAACTCTTACAGATTAACCTCCACCACTCCAAAGCAGCATCCGCCGCCCTTCTTCTCCGACTCACAAAACTCGGGAAGATATAGTTCTGATCCAAGAACCATGGGTTGTCAACAACCTGGTGTGCGGACTCAGAACTCCTGACTACAAACTGCTCTACGTAAGAAATTAAGGTAAACCTAGATCTCGTTTTCTTGCTAAGAACTACTTAAATATATTTCTTCTTTCTAATTACAGCAATCAGGATACTGTCGCAGCCAATATTGAAACAAAAGACAATAACCACTGGCTGGTTTCGGTATACTTGGCTCACGACCATGTGGGAGCAATACCTCAGGGTAACCTAAGGAACCTGTTTGCGGAAGCAGAGAGGCGCAAAACTGCTCTCACCATTGGATGTGATGCCAATGCTCATCATACAATTTGGGGCAAACCTCCTCCTCTGTAACTCGGGCTCCGTCACCACCTTCATAAACAATATTAGACAAGAAGTGCCAGACATCACTCTTGCCTCCCATAACATAATCGACCTTATTAGAAACTGGAGAGTCCCTAACGAGCATTCCTTTTCAGACCACAGATATCCAATTCACCTTGGATGATACTCCCCCAGACCCGAACGTTTTTAGGAACCCGAAAAAAACCAACTTCTCTCTGTAGTTAATATTTCCTTGGTATAACCGAGTAACAAGACATACATGCACAGCCTGGTGGAAACCATTACCCAACTCAGTTTTGAGCATAACTTCAGGACAACCATTCCCAGTCGCCTTGAATTGGAGTCGGATTCGATCGAAACTAATAACTCAATTTGCATCTACACGGATGGGTCTAAAACAGAATCTGGAGTGGGTGGAGGTGTTTTCTCCGAAATGCTTAACGTAAGCATATCCTTTCGCCTTCCCGATCATTGTAGCGTTTTCCAGGCGGAAATCATGGCAATCAAAGAAGCCTTGTCATGACTGAAAAGGAATGTGATATCCACGAAGAATATTAGCATGTTCAGCGACAGCCAAGCGGTTATCAAATCCCTGGAAGCAATCTTGTTCAATTCGAAATCAGCCCACGCACTACCCCATAACATATGCAGGAGAAAAACCTTGTCTTTTGTAGAACCGTAAAATTTGTTCTGACAATGTCATTTTCTATATTTAAATCCCCATCGTGTTTTAAGCCATGTCCACTTTTTGGGGATATTAGTTTTACAGATGGGATGGGATAGGGTATTCAACGATCCGCACAGTGGAGAGTAGCCTTCTCATATGTTTATATATATAGATATATAATTGTAATTTTTTTTGCGCATACTTACCCATCGCGCACAGTTACCATGAATGGGTGCGTTCCGGATTTCAGTTTTACCAAGTTAACTTTGCCGGTGAACTGCTCTTATTGGTCAATCAAGCATTTTTAGTCTTGTGACATGGTCGGTTGCTCAGTGAGAACAGTGCATCGGCAAAGTTAACTTGGGAAACCTAAAATCCAGAACACGGCCAATAACCACGATCTATAAAGGCTTGGGCTGTCATTCGTATAAAAGCATGGCCGGGTTAAAATTTTGTTCGAGTTGAATTTTGAACAAGATCCTTTCGTAAAATACAGTTAGTTATACACTATCAGATCAGTGTCGTAGCGAGCTTATTACAAACAGCATCTACGAGCAGTGATTTGCCACAGCATATAATATGCATCCACAGGCTCACCATTTAGTGCATTTGTTAGTGGGACATACACTTATTACGACTCTAGCATACAATTCGAGAGTATTTTTAAAACTACATTTACTGACATGTAGTTCAACTACATCGTTATTTTTATTGTATACCCTACTCATACGACTAATGGCCTCATGCATACCATAGTTCTGTTTATGATTAGGTATATGTAATATATTAAATCTACGCAGGTTGTAGGAACCTCCCTGGGTATTAAAACCAATGGCACTTAAAAGATCAGGAGCATCAATTTGTCCTGATAATAATTGGTGTAAGAAAACCATGTCATTGTTAAGTCTACGTTGAGACAAAGGCAATAGTTGCAGCAGTTTAATTCGACACCTATACGGAGGCAAATTGTGTAGATCATCCCATGGAAGTCCTCTCAAAGCAAATCTTATGAATTTACGTTGGACTGATTCAATTCTATTCGAATGAACTACATATAAGGGTGTCCAAACTTGTGAGGCATACTCCAAGTGAGGGCGAACTAGACAATTATAGAGTGAAAGAGTGACATATGGGTCAGTAAACTCTTTTGACCACCTTTTTATAAATCCTAACATAGAGTTGGATTTATTGACGATAACGTTAATGTGTTTATTAAACTCCATTTTGGGATCAAAATAAACACCAAAATCTTTAAAACTGTCTACACGACAGAGAGTGTACCCGGATAGAGTATATTTAAAATTACATGGAGCGCGTTTTCGTGAAAATGACATATTATGCTGGCACTTTGTAGGGTTCAGATTCAAACCGTTTTTAAGACACCATATGGTAAAACTATTTAAATCGGTTTGTAGTGAAAGCGAATCGTTTAAATCTCCTACACATTTGAAAATTTTCAATATTTTGCAATCTCGAATACAGGCTTTTACATCGTTAATTGCAAGTATAAATAAAATTGGTCCCAAATGACTTCCTTGAGATACTCCAGATTGAGCAACAAAAGGGTTGGACTTGGAACCTCTAAATTTTACTTGGTATGTTCTCAATGAGAGATATGATTTAACCCAATTTATGAAACCGCCTTAAGTTTAAAAATTATGGTGTGATGTGATAACTGGTCAAATGCTTTGGAGAAGTCAGTGTATATACAATCGACTTCTTTTTTATTTTCCAAAGTTAATAGATTTGTAACAGTCTATCGATGTTTAACAAAGCCATGCTGTTCTTCACAGATAATGTGTCGACACAGGAATACCAATTTATCACAAATAATATGTTCAAATAACTTAGGAATGCAAGATAGTTTAGAGATAGGCCTATCATTAGAGATATCTCCTCGCTCGCCTTTTTTTAAAAACAGGTGTTATAAATGCACTTTTCCATTAGGTTGGGAATACTCCTGTGGCAAGGGAGCTTTCAAACATATACTTAAGGAATGGCAAAAGAGCATCTTTGCATTGCTTTACGACTATTGGTGGGATTCCATCGGGCCCTGCAGAATAATCATTCTTTGATGAAGATATATATTTAAGTAGTGCCTCATCGTCAAATGTAACATTGCTGAAACTAACTTGAGGACAGTCATTGAGATAACTGAAATAATCCTCGTCTAAGACTGGAGGGGTATCAATAAATGATTTACTGAAGCTCTCTGCGAATAAGTTTGACACAATTAGAGAGCTCGATGTTTTTGAATTATTGGAAAAGAAGTTGGCTGGGTATCCATCCGTTTTTCTCTTCGAATTGACAAATCCCCAAAAGCGTTTTGGGTCACTTTTAAGAGCGTTCTCCATATTGACTTTATAGCCATTATATAAACTACTAGACATCGCAGAGAATTCATTAAAGTGATTCAGGTACTTATCATAGTCGTAATGATTCTGGCTTTTAACAAAATTATTCCAGGCCCGGTTTCGTCTGTTTCGAAGAGATTTAAGCTCTTTCGTGTACCACGGGTGCTGGACTTGGGCATTTTTAGAATGCCTGACTGGGATAGTCTTATCCATGCAATCTTTTATTATAAAATAGAAATTTTTAACAGCTTCTTCTAAATTGGAGAAGCCGTCAATCTTCATATTAGAAATAATAATTTCTTCGGATAGCCTTTGAAAGTTTGCTTTCCGAAAGTCAAAAGAGTACGAACGATCATACGAGTCTGCGTTTTCGTACAGATGTCCGCCTATGTCAATGAACATATCTAGTGGATGATGATTTTTATCTATGTTAGTAATGCTGGTACTAGATTCTAATACTGCAGTACTAACAGAGTCAGAAGAAAAAACTAAATCGAGAATTCGATTGTTACGATTTTTTATACAGCTTGTTTGCTGTAAGTCAAATGATAAAATGTTATCAAGTAATGATAGCTCTTGTTGTGCAGAGACTTCTGATGGTATAAAATGAGGTTCTCCTTCCGAAGGCACCCATTCTATGTGTGGTATGTTGAAATCACCCAGCAACAAAATATTACTGTCACAACAAGATAAGTCAAAGATGTATTCTAAAGCCTTGGATAGCTCAGAATACAGAATGCATAGACGATATGAAGGAATGTACGCATTTGCAACATAAAGATATTTATTTCAAATTGTTATCTTAACACAGATTATTTCAATGTTAAGAGGGAATGGGAATTCTATTTTCTCAGAGGTAAGATGACTGCGAACTGCAGTAAGAACACCTCCACCAAACACTTTTAGGTCATTTATATGGCGCTTACTCCTATATACTGAGAACTCATGATTAAAGAGTTCTGAGTCAAGTATACTGGCGTTAAGCCACGTTAGTTGTTGTATGCGACAAGCCAATATGTTAGAAACTGCACAAAGTGAAATGTTTCACTAAGCATTTGAACAAACCCATTCCTCAAAGATCACTGTTTTTTTTGTTTTGTAATACAACGTAGTAATTGGTATACAATGCTAAGTATTTCCACGATAAAATGTCAAATGTTTATTAAAATCTCAAGCTTGATATTTGTTTACAAATTATCAGGTTCTTCTAAAGTGACAATATATAATATTTTTTAAATATTTTGCATGTATTTAAGTAGTCTTGATAATAATCAGCTAACAGGTTAATTTATCACAAGCAGTAATGAAATAGCATAAGATGACAAGCTATATAAAGTATGCACTTCCATGATGGAACTTTAGTTTGCTGAAGTTCTCAACGAATTACAATGAAAGCTGTCTTGTGTATTTTTTTAACTCTTGGTAATATAAAAATATTGTTTATATACTCTATTTAAAAAAAACTATCGATTATGCATCTCTCTCTAGTCGCTTGTGCAGTGTTGGAAATTGCTAAAGGGGGAGAATGTGATTTTCCTTGCGATGGCATTAAACCAAAGTGTGGCTTCAATGGGAACTGCTACAGGCAATTCTCCAACGAATGTGCGATAGATATTGAAAACTGCAGAGCTGAAAAAAGTATGAAAACATTTGTTAATTGTTCTTGAATTTAATATGCTTACTTGTTTTATTTTAGAATATAAGACTGTTACTATGAAGTTGTGTGAAGAAGCCCAAATTAGAAACGATGATGATCTTAAATATTGTAGTTAATGTAGTTAAAATAAATAAAATATTTAATAGTTCATATATATAAATATATACACCCATGTTATGTTTATAAATATATTTTCCTTTGCGAAAGACCCAAGGAAGTTTCTATTTTGAAATTGATAGCATTGATACAATAGATACAGAGTAAGGTAAAATAGAAGACAAATGGGAGTTATTTTGTATACTCATCCCTTGGGGGTGAAAAATACTTTTACCTTAATCCAGTACCTGGGTATAGCACCAAAATCCAGACAGCCTCTGAGGATATAAAACATCTACATACTGTGGTATACTATGTTTCAAAACTTCAAACTAGACATTCTAGCTTTTCATCACATAATAAGTTCAAGTGATTCCTTGAAAGGGTAAAGATCACCAGGGCGGCTTAGTTCTGCTTCGTCTTGAAAAAATTAGTGTCTATTAGCATTTCATAAGAATTTGTGTAGCATTGAAGATTCGGTGGATCATCTGATTCAAACAAGCTGAGCAGTGATCTACGTTGAGAACATTTTTTTTCCTCGTTCCGGTGGAACCAACCAACGAGTGCTGTGAGTGGTACAGGTATGCATTATTTTAGCTCAATGAGTTATTTTTTCCGAAACCTCATTTATGAACGAAAGCGTTCATACTTGTTCGAAGGTCGCTCGATGCGGCCTATTGATACGGTTTTTCTGCATTAATCTGCTTAAGATCTGATCAGATTTCAATACCTAAAACTACACTGGTAAGTGGTAGGGGCCGATCAGGTTGTTGGTTAACGGTTTTCGGTTTTTACATATTACGAAATTATAATATCGTAATATTCTCAGCAAAACTGTAGAGTAGTTAATTTTTTTAAATACTAGCAATATTCATGTTGCATTAGTTAATAAGACTATAATAAAAATTTATTTGAATTTATTCTTACCCGCTTCTAAATGTTATCGAAATGATAGAATTGCTAGAAGCGGAGGAGGCGCTGCAGTTTTAAATTCAATTCAGCATTCGGTTTTGTCTACTGTTAGAACTCAGTATGTTAAAAATGTTGGTGTTGAAATAATTTAATTTAAAAATCACAAAAGAATAAAGATAAAAAACGAATTGCATTTAGGTGATGAATTTTTGATTAGAGGGGATTAAAACTGCCATACATTTGGGCTTATCTAATTCCTAATTACTGGGGAATTATTCTCTCCAGTCTTAATGTCGTAATACAAATTTATGTATTCTTACCACAAATAGTTCACCATTGTTCAATGTAGTTCTTATGGTAGTTCCTCTGTACTTGATCTGTTCGTGACTGTTTCTAATTTATATCTATAAACAATCTAAGCTCAGATCAGAATCCAGTTGCCTAATTCGTATAAATGCAATATACATTAAATGGGAGCATTGCGTTAAATATTTTGGTAAATAATTGGACACAAAACTGACCTTTAATGAACATTTTACCAGAACCCTAAAGAAAAACATATGAGAAGGCTACAATTCGCTGTGCGGATCGTTGAATACCCTATCCCATCCTATCTATAAAACTAAAATCCTAAAAAAGTGGACATGGCTAAAAACACGATGTGGATAAAATAGACAAAATGACATGGTGACAACAAATTCTTCAGACTGACAAGGTTTTCTCCTGAATATGTTATGGGGTAGTGTATATTTTTGTTTTATTTAAAAACGCCCCCAAAAAGTGGGCATGGGTTAAAATTGTCTATAGACGAAATTTTCATATTAATATTACCAATGATTCCGCATCGAAATTTTTGTTCCAAAAATTTAAAATTTTGGGCGAAAACAGTTTTTTACTGAAAACGCCCCCAAAAAGTGAGCGTGACAAAAAACTTTATATAGACGTAATATAGATATTAAGATTGTCTAAATATGTTGTTCAGAAACTTTTTCAAAATTTCTTACGGTTTGGCTAAAAACTGAGTTTTTCTTAAAAGGCAGTGGGGGGATTTTGAAATTTTTTACACTTGTTTTGTAGGCACGGACGAGGATCCTATGTACCAAATTTTATTATCCTTGCTCAAAATTTAAGGCTTAAAAATCGGTGACGTACAGACGGACGGATGGACTGACGGACAGGCTTAATCGACTCAGCTATCGATTCTGAGTCGATCCATATACTTTGAGGTATATGTAGGTAAATTATTTCTCTATGTTACAAACTATGTATCAAAACTAATCTATCCCTATGGGATAGGGTATAAACATATGGGAAGGCTCAAATCCCCCCGACACATGTTTAAAATTGACATACACCAAAACTTGATCGGATGTATCCAAAGTATCCACCCCCATGTTTGGGCTCAGTGTTCGATTTGGGATGGGTGTGAAATTGGATGTATTCCAAGTTTGAATATGGATTTGGGGATTTTAAAAACGAAATAATGCCATTTTTTTTAAATTGGGATTAATTTTATTTGACCTTATTTTACGTCACCATCCCAGTGGCGTGTAGTAAAGAGGGAATTTTACAATAACAATAACACAAACAATTTCGCTGAAATCGTAAAAACCACTTAAATTCTTTTAAGGAGTTGCTGAAACCAGTATTATTTGTTATTTGTTATTTGATATTTTCGAAATGAAAATGAGGTGTATCTAAAACAACAAAAAATTAAATAAAACAATATTTATTATTTCCTCACAAAAAAAATATTATTGTTTTTTGTTGGGCCATTTGACTATAGAAAAAAACATATTAGAAGGTTACAATCCGCTATGCGGATCGTTGAATACCCTATTCCATCCCACACTTAAAATTAATACATATCCCCAAAATGTGGCCTTTATGGCGATTAAATATAGAAAATGACGTTGTCAAAGTGACACAGTCCGGAATGAAACGTGGTTCAACCAAAATGCCTCTCTCATTAACCCGGTCCTTATCTTACCGCCGCCAGTTGCGCACTTCAAGTTGTTTTAGGTCGGATTCAAATTGTGTGAATTATATTTAATTATCGTAAAAAATAATAAAAACAAATGAGTTATGACCGGTAATTTTGTTAATGTTTATACCCTATCCCATAGGGGGGTATATTAGTTTTGATACTTAGTTTGTAACATAGAGAAATAATTTTGCTACATATACCTCAAAGTATATGGATCGACTCAGAATCGCTAGCTGAGTCGAATTAGCCATGTCTGTCTGTCCGTCCGTCCGTCCGTCCGTCCGTCCGTCCGTCCGTCCGTCTGTCTGTTCGTCAGCGGTTTTTGGGCCTTAAATTTTGAGCTAGGATAATGAAATTTGGTATATAGGATCCTCGTCCGTGCCACCAGAACAAGTGTAAAAATTTTTGAAATCCGCCCACTGCCACGCCCCCTTTTTAGGAAAACTTATTTTTTGGCCAAACCGTAAGGAATTTCAAAAAAGTGTCTGAGTAGCATATTTAGACAATCCTAATATCTATATTTCGTTCATACAAAGTTTTTTGCCACGCCCACTTTTTGGGGGCGTTTTTAGTAAAAAACGCTTTTTGTCCAAATTTTAAAACTTTCGAAAAAAATTTTGAAGCAAATACTTCCGAAATGGTAATATAAACATTTTGTCCATAGATCATTTTCACCTACGCCCACATTTTGGGGGCGTTTTCTTACAAAAACCATTTGTATACCCCATCCCAAGGCATTAGCAATAGAAATACGTTGTTTTTTGTCGAACCACACAAGATTTTGAGAAACTGTCTGAGCAATATATTGTGACAATGTCATTTTCTGTATTTCATCGCCATAAGGCCTATATTTTGAGGATATTAATTTAAAGGATGGGATGGGATAGGGTATTCAACGATCCGCATAGCGGATTGTAGCCTCTCATATGTTTTTAATTCGATTCAAAGTACTTTATGACTAACTTAAAATTATCTCATCACAACGATGAGAACCCAATCCCTAACAATACCGATCATGTTTCAAGCTCTTATCCGAATCTTCGCACAAAGATTCAGATGAACCTGCTCTGATGAGTTCGACTTAGAATATGGGGAATGATGTAACTCCCCCCTTTTGTTTCGACTTCTCCTGAGTCGTAAATTGTACATTAAATATATTTATTTTTATTTTGTAATATTTTTTGTATATAAACAATTGAAATGAAATTTGTTTCCATAGTTTGTTTGTTGTTTCTTAGTTTCTTAATTTAGAATGGTTATCACCTTGTTAAACATTTTTTTATTGGTATTAATTTGAATCTAATCAGTTTTTACAATGCAATTTAATCAAATAATTTCCATTTCAGAATGCTTCTAAACATATAACGTAATTTAATACTCAGTACATTACTTTGTAGTGTTTTTTATCTCATAGTTTAAAATTAGTTGGTTGTTCACATAAATATCTTTAGTGTATAACTGCTATCTCGTTCATTTATATCAAGTAATAATTTAAGTAAATTTTTGAATTATAAATTAAAACACATGAGAAGGCTACAATCCACTGTGCGGATCGTTGATTACCCTATCCCATCCTATCTGTAAAACTAATATCCCAAAAAGTGGACATGGCTTAAAACACGATGGGGATTAAATATAGAAAATGACATTGTCACAACACATTTTACGGTTCTACAAAAGACAAGGTTTTTCTCCTGCATATGCTATGGGGTGGTGTTTAAAAATGGTTTTTATATAAAACGCCGCCAAAAAGTGGTTGTGGGTTAAAATGGTCTATAGACGAAATGTTCATATTTATATTACTAATGATTCTGCATCAACATTTTTTTCGAAAATGTTACAAACTATGTACCAAAACTAATATACCCTCCATGGGATAGGGTATAATAACTAACAAGAACATAGACAGCTTAAGAGACAAGCTGTCTATGTTCTTGTTAGTTATTTAATTTATTTTCATCTGTTTATATACATACATTCTCTATTAAACTATGATTGTTACCGCCAATAACTCTAAACTGCTCCACTATGTCTACGGTACACGTGCTCTTTGTTGCTCCCAGCAAAATAAGTGTAAAACTTTTTGAAATCCGCCCACTGCCACGCCTCCTTATTCGAAAAACCTTGTTTTTGGCCAAACTGTAAGGAATTTCAAAAAAGTGTCTGAGCAGCATATTTAGAGAATCGTAATATCTATATTTCGTCAATATAAAGCTTTTTTTGCCACACCCACTTTTTGGAGGCGTTTTCTATAAAAAAAAAAAACTCTTTTTCGTACATTTTTTAAACAATTGCAAAAACGTTCGATGCATGTACCATTGTATATGATAATATGAACATTTCGTTTATAAATCATTTTAACCCACGTCCACTTTTTGGGGGCGATTTTTTTGTAAAAACCATTTGTATACCCAACCCCATAGCATATGCAATAGAAAACGTTGTTTTTTGTCGAACCATAAAAGATTTTGATAAACTGTCCAAACAATTTCTTGTGACAACGTCATTTTCTATATTTAATTACCATTAAGCCCACAATTTGGGAATATTAATTTTAAGGATGGGATGGGATAGGGTATTAAACGATCCGCACAGTAACCTTCTCATATGTTTATACCCTATTACATAGGGGTATATTAGTTTTGATTCATAGTTTGTAACATAGAGGAATAATTTAGCTCAAAGTATATGGATCGACTCAAAATCGCCAGCTGTCCGTCCGTCGGTCCATCCGTCCGTACGTCACTAGTTTTTGGGCCCTAAATTGTGAGCTAGAATAATGAAATTTGGTACACGTGCTCTTTGTTTCTCCCAGCCGAACAAGTGTAAACATTTTTTGAAATCCGCCCACTGCCACGCCTACTTTTTAGAAAAACCTTATTTTTGATTAAACGGTTTAGAATTTTTGAAAACTTTCTAAGTAAGATATTTAGATAATCTAAATAGATATATTTCGTTCATATAAAGTGTTTTGCTACGCCCACAATTTTGGGGCGTTTTTAGTAAAAAAAAACACTTTTTGTTCAAATTTTAATAAGTTCGAAAAAACTTTTAATGCAAATACTTCCATATTGGTAATATAAACATTTTGTTCCTAGATCATTTTCACCCATTTTTGGGGGCATTTTCTTACAAAAAACCGTTTGTATACTCCATCCATCAAGGCATAATAGTAGTAGAAATACCTTGTTTTTATCGAAACACAAAAAGTTTTTATAAACTGTCTAAACAATATGTTGTGACAATGTCATTTTCTGTATTTCATCGCCATGAAGCCCACATATTGAGGAAATTAATTTTAAGGATGGGGTGGGATAGGTATTGAACGATTGTAGCCTTCTCATATGTATTAGAACATTTTGAAAATATTTGAAAAAATTATTTACCCACGTCCACTTTTTGAGTACGTTTTCCTACAAATACCATTTGTCCTAGCCATCTTAAACGTTCAATGCGGGGTGTGTCGCTGTACACCTCGTATAGTTCGTGGTTGAATCTTCGTCTTATCTGAATCTTCCTGCAAGTAAACATATTCCTTTGCTCAAGTGTAGTTTGTGTTGCAAACAACAGTGACGGGGAATGTGCCTACATCAGCATTGTCCAGAATTAAGTTCGACGCTCAGATGAGTTCTACTTAAAATATGGAAAATGATGTAACTTGCGCGCCACTTAGGGAGAGGTGTTCCTCTTCTACTTTCGACCGGACGACTCGCTATCCATTCGTTCTATATGTCCTAACCATCTTAAACGTCCAATGCAGAGTTTTAGAGCTCGTATAGTTCTTGATTGAATCTTCGTCTCCATAGCCAGACAACGCAGGAGCGGTACGAAATCCTCCATAGAAAATCCATTAGACAAAATCCGAAAAATACATATGAGAAGGCTACAATCCGTTGTGCGGACCGTTTAATACCCTATCCCATCCCATTCTTAAAATTAATACCGCCAAACAATTGCATTGTCACAACATATTGTTCAGCCTGTTTATTAAAATCTTTTGTGGTTCGACAATAAATTTCGTTTTCCGTTTTTCTAGCGATTTGATCTATATACTTTGAGGTATATCTACCTAAATTAGTTGTCTATATTAGCTACAAACTATGTATCAAAAATAATATACCCTTATAGGATAATATACCCCTAAAAATAAAGCATCCTTCATGCATTCATTCGACCAAATTTTGATTATCAGTTGGCGATTGTGCCTTCATTTTCGGCAGACTTGTTAAGCTTAAGTTTAGATATTGCTATCCTCACTTCAATTAGGTCGGATGGTTGGTAGTTTTCGCTGTCTTCGCCAACGTTGAATGTATCGTTCTGCCTGACAGCGGAACAGTTCGCAAAAGTGGTTCTTATATATTTTTATTATCACCAAAAAGTGTCAACAGTTAACTCGAGAAGATTCTGTTCAGATGTTGAGAACAGAAGCGATGGTTAGCTTTGACATTTAAAATTTTTCAATTTTGCTTTTAATAACGAACATCAACATTTATCTTCAAACGGGCACTTCTAAACTTTTTTCATTAGCTAGCTCATTGTCAGCTTTCTCACTTGCTTGCTTTGCCTGCGTCGTTGTTTCGTTGGCTTCATTTTTGACTGCTGGGTTTCGCAATGGATCCTCTCGTTTACCATATTTCAAAGAAAACAACCTAGCGTTTTTTTAGCTCTTGGTAATATAGAAATGATGTATGTTTAAATAATAGATAAAAATGATGAGAAGGCTACAATCCGCTGTGCGGATCGCTTAATACCCTTCCCATCCCATCCTTAAAATTAATATCCCCAAAATATGGTATGTACCTCTCGCTCGTCGCTTCTGCAATGTTGAGAATCGCTAAAGCGGGAGAATTTGATGCGTCAGGGTATTCCCCAACGAAAGTGCAATAGATGTTAAAAACTGCAGAGTTAAAAAAAGTTAGTTAATTGTTCTTAAATTTGATGTACCTACTTATTTTATTTTAGATTAAAAGACTGTTATTATGAAATTGTGTGAAGACATGTTATGATAATCAAAGAACTTAAAATATAAATTTATACCTAGTCTTATGCTGAAGACCCATGTAGGTTTATATGTAGAAAATGGTCAACAGGTCAACTTAAATTAACTATTATTCCACTTCTTCTTCACTAAATGTGTAAAACATTGTAAGTAATGTTTTGAGCTAAGCCTACGACTCCAATTCCAAAACCACCTCTGTAAGATCACAAACACACTCGATATTTAAGTCAAATCAACCAAGTATTTTTGGTTCCAGTATCAATAACATACTTCAGACTCCAGACGAAAGACATACATGTTTTTAAAACTACTTTTTGGTATCGATTAAATGAAAAAATAAGAAATATAAAATAAAAATTGCTATTTTATTAAATTGAATCTATACAAACATTTTATGAGCGAAGTGTATGTTTTTTTAATTAAATAAATAAAATTGATATACTTACTTACTGAAAGTATGCAACTTATTAAAGCGAAAAAGCACAATTCCATACAAAAACTATAAATTGGATTTCTGTGCATCTTTGCAGGTTAAGCCAAATATATACAATCTTTTAGCAAGCTACCTGGTTATAATTTAAAGGGTATCAACTCAACTGCCGCATCTAATTCTAACCAGTTATAATAAAACACACACGGCTACACAACGCAAATTGTAAATATAAACAAGCAATAACTTATTGGAAACGCAATAGTCTGTGTTCCTCCATAAAACTAGATTTCACGAACATGTTTTCGGTCAAAGACTTAGCTGCCAAAAATCCCAAAGATTGGTGACAATGTTCAGTATACTCAAGATTCCTACAAGTTAACTTCAAAATGAATTTGATTGCAACATTACTATTTTTAATCGGTTTGTGTCTATTTCTAGTGGTCACTTGCGATTCCCTATTTCATTTTCTATGTCTTTTTATGTCAGTTGGCGTATACTCTGGCTGTGCACAGCTCTTATTTATCCCTGAGGATGACTTCTATCCAATATCAGATGAACTTTTAGCATGCCCGGAATATTGTCCAGCTGATTCGGATCCTATATGCTCCTCCAATGGATTTTGTATAAAACTCTTTGACAGTCCATGTCAACTCGAGTATTTTAATTGTAAAAAAGATAGACGTAAGTATACATTACATTGGTATCTGAGTGCTATTCAAGCATAAATCTATTTTTGTTTGTAGAATATAAACAAATTCGCCAAGAGTACTGTAAGGTGCCGAAGTACAAAAATCTTCAACCAAAAGCTTGTTTAGATGATAATACTACAAAAACTTAAAAATGTATTTGTTGTAAATGATCTCATTAAGAGTTTATGAATTGAATAAATATAATTTGAGTTTAATCGAGGTTATTGACTAGAAATCAGTTCAAATGCGAAAAAACGTTTTAATGGTTTTAGTCATGATTAACAGAAATTAAAAGTATGCTGATTCAATATACATACATATATTTCCATTTTCTCTGCACTGTGACGTCAAAACCATCTAGAATTTGACATCACAGTTTTTATTGCATGCGTCAATAAAAGAAAGTTGCATATGACCTATATCTATCAATCTGCATGTTAAACATATATATGTTGTAATGTTACTTCATAATCACGTGGAGAAATAATTTAGCCTTACTTAAATTATACGGATGGACTCAGAATCCTTATACTCTGTCCAACATAAATTGGAGGTACACGTCTTATGAGGAAGCTTTTTCAATATCAGTTACGCGCCATATTTTTGCACCACTTGGGGTGTTTGCCAGTGTTTACCCGCCGTCTTGTGTTGTATTTTGTGCTTAATGTTTATAGTTATAAATGGCTTCAAAATCATCAAAACACCCCTTGGTGGTGTGGAAAAAGATAAATTCGTTTAATTTGTAACTTTCTCTTACAATGACAAAGATATTGTTTTAGTAAAAATTTGCAGCCTCAATATTTTGATTCCGTCTGTTCGGCGTGGGTTAAAATAATTAAAAGACGAAATGTTCATAGTATTATTCTCAAAATATTTAAATCGAAAGTTTTTCCAAATTTACTTAAAATTGTGCCGAAAACAGTTTTTGTACCCTATCCCATAGGGGGGATATTAGTTTTGATACTTAGTTTGTAACATAGAGAAATAATTTTGCTACATATACCTCAAAGTATATGGATCGACTCAGAATCGCTAGCTGAGTCGAATTAGCCATGTCTGTCTGTCCGTCCGTCAGCGGTTTTTGGGCCTTAAATTTTGAGCTAGGATAATGAAATTTGGTATATAGGATCCTCGTCCGTGCCACCAGAACAAGTGTACAAATTTTTGAAATCCGCTCACTGCCACGCCCCCTTTTTAGGAAAACTTATTTTTTGGCCAAACCGTAAGGAATTTCAAAAAAGTGTCTGAGTAGCATATTTAGACAATCCTAATATCTATATTTCGTTCATACAAAGTTTTTTGCCACGCCCACTTTTTGGGGGCGTTTTTAGTAAAAAACGCTTTTTGTCAAAATTTTAAAACTTTCGAAAAAAAATTTGATGCAAATACTTCCGAAATGGTAATATAAACATTTTGTCCATAGATCATTTTCATCTACGCCCACATTTTGGGGGCGTTTTCTTACAAAAACCATTTGTATACCTCATCCCAAGGCATTAGCAATAGAAATACGTTGTTTTTTGTCGAACCACACAAGATTTTGAGAAACTGTCTGAGCAATATACTGTGACAATGTCATTTTCTGTATTTCATCGCCATAAGGCCTATATTTTGAGGATATTATTTTAAAGGATGGGATGGGATAGGGTATTCAACGATCCGCATAGCGGATTGTAGCCTCTCATATGTTTTTTTTTTAAAGAAATAACGCCCTCAAAAGGTGGGCGTGGCAAAATACATTGTGTTGACGATGAGTAGATATTCAGAACTTTTTCAAAATTTAATACGGTTTAACCAAAAACAAAGTTTTTTTTCAGAAAAGTGGTTGTGGCAGTTAGCGGATATAGGAAATATAGTCCCTATCTCCTTCTTATCATGTTCTGAATACTTTAAAAGAACAAAAACAATTAAATTGGTTGAAAATTACGTGAGTTATACGTAAATAGAAAAATATCAACCAAAAATGTACTAAAATTCATGTGTATTTTTACGCACGCACAATACACACATATTTCCGATTTCAACCAAGCTTCATAAAAACCATATATAGACCAATATCGACGATGTGTGAAAGTTTGGGTAAAATCAGTTAATGAGTTAAGGCGTGAATCAGCGACAAACTTTTTAAGGCTCAACTTTTATTTTATATAGATTACTGTTTGCAACAATTCCACATAATTAGTTTTGGCCCAACTATCCATAAACGGAATTTTCAGAGGTGGTCAATAACGGAAAATCATCATTATTTATATAGACACCGATTCCGTCAAATTTCAAAATAAAAAAACATATGGAAGGCTACAATTCGCTGTGCGGATCGTTGAATACCCTATCCCATCCTATCTGTAAAACTTAAATCCCCAAAAAGTGGACATGGCTAAGCACACGATGTGGATAAAATAAAGAAAATGTCATGGTGACAACAAATTCATCAGACTGCTTATAAAAAACTTTAACGGTTCTACAAAAGACAAGGTTTTCTCCTGCATATGTTATGGGGTAGTGTATAAAAATGGTTTTTAAATAAAAACGCCCCCAAAAAGTGCGCGTGGGTTAAAATGGTCTATGGACGAAATGTTCATATTTATATTACTAATGATTCCGCATCAAAATTTTTTTCGAAAATTTTAAAATTTGACCGAAAAACGTTTTTTATTAAAAACGCCCCCAAAAAGAGGGCGTGGCAAAAAACTTTATATGAACGAAATACAGATATTCAGATTGTCTAAATATATTGTACAGAAAGTTTTTCAAAATTCCTTATGGTTTGGCCAAAAAATACGTTTTTCTAAAAAGGGGGCGTGGCAGTGGGCGGATTTCAAAAATTTTTACACTTGTTCTGCTGGGAGCAACAAAGAGCACGTGTACCAAATTTCATCCTTCTAGGTCAAAATTTAAGGCCCAAAAACTGGTGACGTACGGACGGACGGACGGACAGACATGGCTAAATCGACTCAGCTATCGATTCTGAGTCGATCCATATACTTTGAGGTATATGTAGCTAAATTATTTCTCTATGTTACAAACTATGTATCAAAACTAATATACCCCTATGGGATAGGGTATAAAAATGACATAATATTATTTCAGATTTTTGGTAATTTGAAATGCTTACTACGGAAACCCTATAAGAGATTTTGTTAGAATAGCAATTTACGGAAAACAAAAGAGTGCGACTGAGAGACAAACATCCCTATCTTTTCTGAACTGTCAATTTATGTTGGATAGAGTATAGCTGAGTTGATTTAGCCTTTTTTGTAGATGGGGCATATGGAACTTATAGTCCAGTCATTGGGTATGTTTTCTTCCACCCATACTTGGTTGATGATTCGGGCATGCTCCCTACCAAAAAATCACCACCGTATTTAAAAAGCTCCGCTGGTAAGCCATCAGAGCCTGCTTTTTTATAGTTAGGCCAATTTGTTCTATACTAGGTGGTGGAACTAGTCGACGTTTGCCGCTCGAAATGTGTGCACGTCGAGGATGTGGATGCGTGTCTCGCATCGATTAGCACATGGTCGATTTGGTTGGCGGTTTGACCGTCTGGAAAGCGCCAGGTTGCTGTGTGGATCAGCCTTGGGAACCTAGTGCTACTTATCACCGTATTACGAGCTGCTGCATAATCTGTTAGTCGGTAGCCGTTGTCTGTTGTCGTTTCGTGGATTCTGTGCTTGCCAACTAAACCGTCAAAGATGTTTTTCTTTCCGACTTTAGCATTGCAATCCCGAGTACAACTTTTACATCATATTCCGGACAGGCTCCGTAGGCTCAATCCAGGAGGTCATAATACTCCTCCTTGATGGGATCTTCAGCCTTGTCGGTAGGGGCGTGTGCACATGTTAGGCTTATGTTTTATAATGTAGCTTTGATGCGGATCACATAAAGTTGATCACTTATCGGCTTGAAGTCAATGACTTTTGTCATACGCCGATTTCCCAAGACGAATCCGCACCTAATACATGCAATCTTTTGTTGCAGCTGTAATAAATGTCGCAACTTTTTATCTTCATTATACCTGATCATATGCATTGTATCTCTTGGATTGCGGTTATATCTGCCTTGTACCGCATGTGGACAGATTCAAGTATTTGAGTAGCACCCGGGGTGTAGAGTGTTCGTATATACATTCCAGGTACATACTCTCATAACTAATAGTTTTTTTTCCATGATCGGGAAGTTACCCCGATGGCACAACCTCCAGGACAGCGGTAAAATGAGAAATGAGGGCTGCCTTTGACCAATGGGAGCTCCTCCGCCACCAACTCTTTTCCAACACCCTGGCTGAGTATTGGAAATCCCTATAGACCTGGTGTTCAAATATGTCGAAGCAGCTCATATATAGGGATTACACTTACTAGTTCGATCTAATTGGAACTATAGGCGCCACCGTTGAATCCATCTAGGGAATTCCTCCGCTGTCGCCTGAGAGTGAGTATCTTAGGAGGATACCCCTCTCTCGTTCGCCGCCACCAACGACCTTCCACAGGGGTTTGTTACCTTATCTCCAGTCGAGGTACTAGGTACCCACCGGCCACCAGTCACCAGCGTGGAGGTGAGAGTAGGAGTTGCTTGTGAGATGCTAGAGTGAGAACGCTTGTGTTCTTACGTAATCGCATCACTACCCTTAAACAGCGTCCTAAATCTTTTATGGTTCGACGAAAAACGACGTTTTTCTATGAACAATGGACATGCTATGGGATAGGCTTAACAAATAATTTTTTTTAGAATAACGGCCCCAAAATGTGGGCGTGGGTTAAAATGATCTATAGACGAAATGTTCGTAGTATCATTTTAGAAATATATTCATCGAAAGTTTATTCAAATTTTCCTAAAACTATACAGAAAATTATTATTGTGAGAAAATGCCCCCCAAAAGAGTATGGACGATATATAGATATTGAGATTGCCCAGATACTTTATCAAAATTCTTAACCGTTTGGTCAAAAACAATGTTTAACTGAAAATAAGGCGCGGCAGTGGGCGGATTTTAAAAATTGTGTACACTTGATCTGAAGCAACACACCCTGTTTACAAAATTTCAATCTACTAGCTCAAAATCTATGACCTAAAAATCGATGACATAAAGACGGACGGACAGACAGACTCTGCTAAAGATTCTGAGTCAATGCATATACCTGAAGATGTAACTAGCTAAAATATTCTATGTTACAAAATATGTATCAAAACGAATATACCGCTATGGGATAGGGTATAATAAATTTGCTGACTAGGTGCGATTCCATGAAGACATACAAAAGTCAGTCTTTGGGAGGTTTTTTAGATCGGGTTAAAGTCCATCACTATTGCAGAAGGTACCCTCGCGATAACACCTCTGCATTCTCTTTCGATGATTTTTTCCTTCCAAATCCTTAAAACTAAATTAAAACATATGAGAGGCTACAATCCGCTATGCGGATCGTTGAAAACCCTATCCCATCCCATCCTTAAAATTAATATCCTCAAAATATAGGCCTTATGGCAATGAAATACAGAAAATGACATTGTCACAATATATTGCTCAGACAGTTTCTCAAAATCTTGTGTGGTTCGACAAAAAACAACGTATTTCTATTGCTAATGCCTTGGGATGGGGTATACAAATGGTTTTTGTAAGAAAACGCCCCCAAAATGTGGGCGTAGTTGAAAATGATCTATGGACAAAATGTTTATATTACCATTTTGGAAGTATTTGCATCAAAATTTTTTTCGAAAGTTTTAAAATTTGGACAAAAAGCGTTTTTACTAAAAACGCCCCCAAAAAGTAGGCGTGGCAAAAAACTTTGTATGAACGAAATATAGATATTAGGGTTGTCTAAATATCCTGCTCAGACACTTTTTTGAAATTCCTTACGGTTTGGCCAAAAAATAAGTTTTTCTAAAAAGGGGGCGTGGCAGTGGGCGGATTTCAAAAATTTTTACACTTGTTCTGGTGGCACGGACGAGGATCCTATATACCAAATTTCATTATCTTAGCTCAAAAGTTGAGGCCCAAAAATCGGTGACGAAATGACAGACGGACGGACGGACGGACGGACGGACAGACAGACATGGCTAATTCGACTCAGCTAGCGATTCTGAGTCGATCCATATACTTTGAGGTATATGTAGCAAAATTATTTCTCTATGTTACAAACTAAGTATCAAAACTAATATACCCCCTATGGGATAAGGTATAACAAAATGTTTATATTACCATTGCGGAAGTATTTGCATCAAAATTTTTATACCCTATCCCATAGGGGTATATTAGTTTTGATACTTAGTTTGTAACATAGAGAAATAATTTTGCTACATATACCTCAAAGTATATGGATCGACTCAGAATCGCTAGCTGAGTCGATTAAGCCATGTCTGTCTGTCCGTCCGTCCGTCCGTCCGTCCGTCTGTACGTCACCGATTTTTAGGCCTTAAATTTTGAGCTAGGATAATGAAATTTGGTATATAGGATCCTCGTCTCTGCCTACAGAACAAGTGTAAAAATTTTTGAAATCCGCCTACTGCCACGCCCCCTTTTAAGAAAAACTCAGTTTTTGACCAAACCGTAAGGAATTTTAAAAAAAATTCTGAACAACATATTTAGACAATATTAATATCTATATTTCGTCCATATAAAGTTTTTTGCCACGCCCACTTTTTGGGGGCGTTTTCAATTAAAAACTGTTTTCGGTCAAATTTTAAATTTTTCGAAAAAAATTTTGATGCAGAATCATTAACATTATTAATATGAACGTTTCGTCTACATACCATTTCAACCCACGCCCACTTTTTGGGGGCGTTTTTATATAAAAACCATTTTTATACACTACCCCATAACATATGCAGGAGAAAACCTTGTCTTTTGTAGAACCGCAAAATTGTTTTGTAAGCAGTCTGAACTCTGAAGAACTTGTTGTCACTATATCATTTTTAACTTTCTCTTACAAAGAGAAAGATATTGTTTTCGTGAAAATTTTCGACCTCGAGATTTTGATTGATTCTAACATTACGATGATAGCGGAGCCTAAAAAAGTGGTTTTTGGAATTCCGTCCGTCGGTCCGTCGGTCTGTCGGTCCGTCGGTCTGTCGGTCCGTCTGTCCGCAATGGTCTCCCCAGCCTAAACGGCTTGGCCGATTTTCTTCAAACTTCGTATCCAAGCTTATTTTGGTCATAATACTAGGCCATTTTTTTTGTTTGCTTTTAGCCATGTTATTAACGGTACCTGCCATATAAAAATTACACATAACCTCAATTTTCTCAAAAACGGCTCTAACGATTTTGTTAAAACTTTATATGTACTATAAGCATATTAGTTCCAACAAAACTGCATACCCAGTTTTTTCGAGAAAATCCATATAACGGATTTTGTCAAATAGGCCATATAAGGAAAATTGATAAGAAACTATTATGTCAAATTGAATGAAATTTAATATATATACTACTATAATAGTTTTAAACAATTCCACATAATTAGTTTTAGCCCAACTATCACTTAACGGAATTTTCAGTTTTGGCCAATAACGAAAATTAATTATTTTTCACATAGACACCGATTCCTTCAAATTTCGGAGTAAACTTTCGTATAATCACATTTCGAATTTTTTTATAAATTTTAGCATTAATTAACCCAACTCGCTGTGAAAGAGAAAGTTGCGTACGACCCAGTCGTGCACCCACCACTCGTTTCTATTTTATCCACATCGTGTTTTTAGCCATGCCCCCTTTTTTGGGGATTTTAGTTTTATGGATAGGATGGGATAGGGTATTCAACGATCCGCACAGCGGATTGTAGCCTTCTCATATGTTAGTTTTATGGATAGGATGGGATAGGGTATTCAACGATCCGCACAGCGGATTGTAGCCTTCTCATATGTTTTTTATACCCTATCCCATAGGGGTATATTAGTTTTGATACTTAGTTTGTAACATAGAGAAATAATTTAGCTACATATACCTCAAAGTATATGGATCGACTCAGAATCGCTAGCTGAGTCGAATTAGCCATGTCTGTCTGTCCGTCCGTCCGTCCGTCCGTGTGTCCGTCCGTCCGTCTGTCTGTTCGTCACCGATTTTTGGGCCTTAAATTTTGAGCTAGGATAATGAAATTTGGTATATAGGATCATTGGCCGAGTCACCAGAACAAGTGTAAAAATTTTTAAAATCCGCCCACTGCCACGCCCCCTTTTAGAAAAAACGTAGTTTTAAGCCAAACCGTAAGGAATTTCAAAAAAGTGTGTGAGAAATATATTTAGACAATCCTAATATCTATATTTCGTGCATACAAAGTTTTTTGCCACGCCCACTTTTTGGGGGCGTTTTTAGTAAAAAACGTTTTTTGTCCAAATTTTAAAACTTTCGAAAAAAATTTTGATGCAAATACTTCCGCAATGGTAATATAAACATTTTGTCTATAGATCATTTTCACCTACGCCCACATTTTGGGGGCGTTTTCTTACAAAAACCACAAAACCACAAAAGATTTTGAGAAACTGTCTGAGCAATATATTGTCCGTCCGTCCGTCTGTCTGTTCGTCACCGATTTTTGGGCCTTAAATTTTGAGCTAGGATAATGAAATTTGGTATATAGGATCATTGGCCGAGTCACCACAACAAGTGTAAAAATTTTTAAAATCCGCCCACTGCCACGCCCCCTTTTAGAAAAAAACGTAGTTTTAAGCCAAACCGTAAGGAATTTCAAAAAAGTGTGTGAGAAATATATTTAGACAATCCTAATATCTATATTTCGTGCATACAAAGTTTTTTTCCACGCCCACTTTTTGGGGGCGTTTTTAGTAAAAAACGTTTTTTGTCCAAATTTTAAAACTTTCGAAAAAAATTTTGATGCAAATACTTCCGCAATGGTAATATAAACATTTTGTCTATAGATCATTTTCACCTACGCCCACATTTTGGGGGCGTTTTCTTACAAAAACCACAAAACCACAAAAGATTTTGAGAAACTGTCTGAGCAATATATTGTGACAATGTCATTTTCTGTTTTTCATTGCCATAAGGCCTATATTTTGAGGATATTAATTTAAAGGATGGGATGGGATAGGGTATTCAACGATCCGCATAGCGGATTGTAGCCTCTCATATGTTTAAATATTTTAAAATTGTACCGAAAAAGGTTTTTTACTGGCCAAAAACTTTATAAAGACGAAATATAGATATTCTGATTCTCTAAATATGTTGTTCAGATACTTTTTAAAATTCCTTACGGTTTGGCCAAAAATTGCGTTTTTCTAAAAAGGGGGCGAGGCAGTGGGCGGATTTCAAAAATGTTTACACTTGTTCTGCTGGGAGCAACAAAGAGCACGTGTACCAAATTTCATAATTCTAGCTCAAAATGTAAGGCCCAAAAACTGGTGACGTACGGACGGACGGATAGACCTGGTTAAATTGACCCAGCTAGCGATTCTGAGTCGATCCATATGCTTTGAGGTATATCTAGCTAAATTATTTCTCTATGTTACAAACTATGTATCAAAACTAATATACCTGGAGATGTTATTATGGACAGACGAACCGGCGCGATGGACGGAAATGCGAAAACTTTTTGAGTTCCCTCATCATCGTCGTGTTAGAATCAATCTAAATTTCCAAGTCGAAAGTTTATTACGAAAACAAAACCTTTCCCTTTGTAATGGAATGTTATAAAAATGGCCTTGAACTGTCAATACGATGTTTGAAGAAAATCGTTCTAGTCGTTTAGGCTGGAGAAGGCATTGCGGGCAGACAAAATTGCTAAAATTACTATTTCCCCCTATTATCGTTATCTTTAAAATAATGCTGTCCCATATGAAATCGCTCAAAAACATATACAAAGGCTACAATCCGCTGTGCGGATCGTTGAATACCCTATCCCATCCCAGCTGTAAAACTAATATCCCCAAAATGTGGACATGGCTTAAAACACGATGGGGATTAAATATAGAAAATGACATTGTCACAACAAATTTTACGGTTCTACAAAAGACAAGGTTTTTCTCCTGCATATGTTATGGGGTAGTGAATAAAAATGGTTTTTATATAAAAACGCCCCCTAAAAGTGGGCGTGGGCTAAAATGGTCTATAGACGAAATGTTCATATTAATAATACTAATGATTCAACATCAACATTTTTTTCGAAAATTTTAAAATTTAACCGAAAAACGTTTTTAAAAACGCCCCCAAAAAGTGGGCGTGGTAAAAAAACTTTATATTGACGAAATATAGATATTACGATTGTCTAAATACGCTTCTCAGACTTTTTTTTAAATTCCTTGCGGTTTGGCTAAAAACTGCGTTTTTCTAAAAAAGGGGCGTGGCAGTGGGCGGATTTCACTTGTTCTGCTGGGAGCAACAAAGAGCACGTGTACAGAATTTCATCATTCTAGCTCAAAATTTAAGACCCAAAAACTGGTGACGTACGGACGGACGGACGGACGGACAGACATGGCTAAATCCACCCAGCTATCGATTCCGACTCGACCCATATACTTTATATACTAATATACCCCTATGAGATAGGGTATAAATATTCGCGAGCTTCGCGAACTATTCCCTGATAACTCCTAAAGTTGATCAGCCTTCACATCTAAATCAACAACAGCACAACTTGAACAGCCGGTGAACTTTGTATAGTTCATCAACAACGTCGAATTCCTTAAAATATGTTAAGACAATTTCCTAAAAACTTATCGCTTTCTTAGCTTTTTCAAAATCACTATATTACCTGACAAATTATTTTCAATGTAGTCACCGCCGATAATATCTGTTAGATTTAGACACTGCTGCCTCTCAATTAATCTACATTTCAAAAATATTTTCTGTACAATTTTGAATTGGAAATAATTATGGCTGGTGTTGTAGAAGATCTAAATTATAACTTCAACTTTCAATTGTACAAGTTTAATTTATATATACGCAATCTACTCTCCGAATCAGAAAGACGTTTGGCAGTAGCATGGGTTAATAAATTGAAATCCGAAGTCCAGACTATAGAAGAAGCTCAACTTCGTAATGATGTGCTCTTTTATTTGGGGACTTGTGTTGAAGCGGGGTACTTGAAACCACCCTTTAATAAGAATCCACCACATGGTAGACTAATAAATTCTAAAAGTATAATGGTAAGACCAAATTATCTGCCATCTTTTATAGATATGATAATTATCTTCTAAAATTCACTTATATTCGTAAGCCAACCAGTTTAAGGTATTCGCTGGATAAGCCATCACCAAAACCCCATCCGGAAATTTTTGAACGATCACCAGATAAAGGTGCATTTTTGGCCTCGCAACCTGTACCCAGAAGTGGAGCATTTTGCTACTTTGCAATTTTAAGTCGGGCTCCAGACTCAAATTAATTAACATTATGCAATAATTGTTAATAAATTGTAGGACATGTTATTAAAAAAAAAGAAATTATTTAAATGTTTTTATGTGAAATACATTTTCAGACACCAACTTCTAGGGTGGTTTACACAATCCTCAAAAAATTAAGCTCCATCCTACACAAATGGACTAGATTGGCGATATACCAAAACTGTTTATCTTACTAGATGACCCAGCAAAAGTTGTTTTGCCATATAAATTATTTCTAGTGAATAGATATGTTGGTTGCTAAATAAACGAGTGGTGGGTGCACGACTGGGTCGTACGCAACTTTCTCTTTCACAGCAAGTTGGGCGTTAGATCAAATCTTAAGCATTTTGATTATTGATGCTAAAATGATATAAATAATGTCGAAATGTATTTATACGAATTTTTACTCCAAAATTTGAAGGAATCGATGTCAATGATGATTTTCCGTTTTTGGCCAAAACTGAAAATTCCGTTTAGTAATAGTTGGGCTAAAACTAATTATTTGGAATTGCTTCAAGCTGTAATAGTAGTATATGTATTAAATTTCATTCAATTTGACACAATAGTTTGCGAGATAATAACAATTTTCTTTATATGGCCTAAATGACAAAATCCGTTATATGGATTTTCTCGAAAAAAGGGGGTATGCAGTTTTGTTGGAACTAATATGCTTATAGTATATATAAAGTTTAATCAAAATCGTTAGAGCCGTTTTCGAGAAAATTTAGGTTATGTGTAATTTTTATATGGCAGGTACCAGTTTTAACATGGTTTAGGCTGGGGAGACCATCACGGACAGACGGACCGACGGACCGACGGACGGAATTCCAAAAACCACTTTTTTAGGCTCCGCTATCATCGTAATGTTAGAATCAATCAAAATCTCGAGGTCGAAAATTTTCACGAAAACATTATCTTTCTCTTTGTAAGAGAAAGTTAAAAAACATTGCGAATCGTTTAATACCCTATCCCATTCCATCCTTAAACTAAACATACCATAAAAGGGGGCTTGGCTAAAATCTTTACGCAGATGGTACATAGAAAATGCCATTGCCACTATATATTGCTCAGAGAGTTTATGGATGTGACAAAAAAACATATGAGAGGGCTGAATACCCTATCCCATCCCATCTGCAAAACTAATATCCCCAAAAAATGGACATGGCTTAAAACACGATGGGGATTAAATATAGAAAATGAAATTGTCACAACAAATTTTACGGTTCTACAAAAGACAAGGGTTTTCTCCTGCATTTGATATGGGGTAGTATATAAAAATGGTTTTTATATAAAAACGCGCCCAAACAGTGGGCGTGGGTTAAAATGGTCTATAGACGAAATTTTCATATAAATATGACTAATAATTCTGCATCAAAAGTTTTTTCGAAATTTTTAAAATTTGACCAAAAAACGTTTTTTTATTAAAAACGCCCCCAAAAAGTGGGCGTGGCAAAAAACTTTATAGAAACGAAATATAGATATTCAGATTATCTAAATATGTTGTTCAGAAACATTTTCAAAATTCCTTATGGTTTGGCCAAAAAATACGTTTTTCTAACAAAGGGGCGTAGCAGTGGGCGGATTTCAAAACTTTCTACACTTGTTCTGCTGGGAGCAACAAAGAGCACGTGTACCAAATTTCATCCCTCTAGCTCAAAATTTAAGACCCAAAAACTGGTGACGTACGGGCGAACAGACATGGCTAAATCGACTCAGCTATCGATTCTGAGTCGATCCATATACTTTGAGGAATATCTAGCTAAATTATCCGCTGTGCGGATCGTTGAATACCCTATCCCATCCCATCCTTAAAATTAATATCCTCAAAATATAGGCCTTATGGCGATGAAATACAGAAAATGACATTGTCACAATATATTGCTCAGACAGTTTATCAAAATCTTTTGTGGTTCGACAACGTATTTCGATTGCTAATGCCTTGGGATGGGGTATACAAATGGTTTTTGTAAGAAAACGCCCCCAAAATGTGGGCGTGGCAAAAAACTTTGTATGGACGAAATATAGATATCTATAAGGATTGTCTAAATATGCTGCTCAGACCCTTTATTGAAATTCCTTACGGTTTGGCTAAAAACAACTTTTTCTAAAAGGGGGCGTGGCAGTGGGCGGATTTCAAAATTGTTTACACTTGTTCTGCTTCGTCGGCCAGAGAGTCTATATAGGTACCAAATTTCAAAACTCTAGCTCAAAATGTAAGGCCCAAAAATCTGTGACACACAGACGGACGGACGTACGGACAGACAGACATGGCTTAATCGACTCAGCTAGCGATTCTGAATCGATCCATATACTTTGAGGTATATGTATCGAAATTATTTCTCTATGTTACAAACTTAATGTCAATACTAATATATCCCCCTATGGGATAAGGTATAAAAACATATGAGAAGGCTACAATCCGCTGTGCTGATCGTTTAATACCCTTTCCAATTCCATCCTTAAAATTTATATCCCCAAAATGTGGCGATGAAATATAAAAAATGAGTTTGTTCAGACAGTTTATCAAAATCTTTTATGGTTTGACTTAACAACGTCTTTCTCCTGCATATGCTATGGAGTAGAGTGTACAAATGCGTGTTTGTATGAAAATGCCTCCAAAAAATTTACCTAAACCTAAAATTTAACAGAAAACGATAACAAGAAGTGGTCGTGGCAAAATTGTTATATGGACGAAATATATATATTAAGGCCGTGTGCCAATAGCGTTAAAATTTTAACCAGTGGATAATTTTTGACATTAGTGTGGTGAATAGAGACTTCAAAATTTTAACCTACTCAACAGCTCGCTAAAATTTAACCAGTGGCTAATTTTGGTATACCTACTGAGGAGTGAGAATGATGGAAAGCACACCAGTGTTTACATCTGTCATCATATCAGAAAATGTTAACAAAGTTGTAACATAAACTAAAATTGGGTTTTTGAAAAAGGATGGTTACTAATATGGTACGACTACATTTATTTCGGTATATTTTGTATGCAAAACTTGAAGATAGTAAAATGTTTTAATGTCAATAATAAATAATTAAGGTTTATTGTATGATTTCTTTGAATTCTATTCGGTATAATTGTATTACAAGAAAATATAAAGAAAGAAATTTTGTTCCAATTCTTTTGGGAAATTATTGAAAATAGTATTAAAATAAAATCCCATTTAATCCAACTGAGACAGCTACTAAAAGCCAAATTTGGTTTACTCGAGCAGAAATGACAAAAACTAGCCGGTGGATTAAAATACTTTTCAAAATTCCTTACTGTTTGACCAAAAATAACACTTTTCTTAAAAGTGGGCGTGGTAGTGGGGAATTTTGAAATTTTTTTTACAGTTATTCTGTAGGCACGGACAAGGATCCTATATACCAATTTTTTTTGTCCTAGATCAAAAAGCAAGGCCTTAAAACCGGTGACCTACAGACGGACGGACAGACAGACGCATGGCTTAATCGACTCAGCTAGCTATGTCTAGCTAATTTTTTTCTCTATGTTATAAACCATGTATCAACACTAATATAGCTTTATGGGATAGGGTATCAAAATTATAACGTATCGTTGGCAGACACAACTATTTGAACCTTATAAAATCAATGTTACAAATCACAATGTAGCTTTGCCTGATGCGTTGCACTTCAACCTTAACATGAAAAAAGTCAAATATCAACGTTAGCTGTAAAGCGCCGTGACCCAAATGATTTTTTACAATTTTGTAGCTGTGGTAGCAAATTCTTAAACCATTGGGTAAGTCAATATATCAAACGTGCGCAAAGCAGTTGGGTGTAACGTCAGTAAAGCGAAGCTCCAAAGCGTGATAATGTTTGGACATTTTTATTGCCACGAAGGAGATGACCTCCAGTTTAGCCTCTAATCTGAACTGCAAATTTGAGAAGGTTCTCATGACAACGTTACACTTGAGTGTTTGTCAGACTTTTGTCCACAATCTACTACAGAGTCATATGTCTCCTCAATATCGCCTACAAGATCCTATCTGCCGTAATGTCTGGACGCCTAAAACCGTTTAACAACAACCTGATCGGCCCTTATCTTCACACTTCGGCAGATCCTGGAAAAACCCAAGAAGTCCACATCGATACCCACCACTTATTACGACATTATCTATAGAAAAGAACTATACAAAGCCATGTCTAGTTTTGGTATACCGTCCAAACTCGTCCGTCTGTACAGGAGGACAATGGAGAATTATCGCTGCTCCGTTAGGGTCAGAAATTACCTCACAAACATATTTGATATCAACAACAGATTTAGGCAAGGCGATGCACTGTCATGTGACTTATTTGATTTGATTTTTGAACTACCGAGCCAACACCAGAAACACAATCTTCCAAAAATCAAAATAATTTCTGACAATTACATAGCCTCAGATATTAAACGAAGAATTACTCTCCTGTTTCTTCGGGCTAAGTATGCAATTCAGTAGTAAGGCCCTCACTCGGAGTACTCGGAGTAGATCCTATTTAAGACCCTGATCACCACAGTCCTGGCGCTGAAGCATGGACCGTATAAAAAGTGGATGAAGAAATCCTTGGTCGATTTGAGAGGAAAATTATTCGAAAAATCTTCGGTCTCGTTTGCCTTGACGGGCTATGGAGACGAAGATTCAACCAAGAACTATACGAGGTGTACAGCGACATGAAGCTGATGGGTAAGACAGCCGTCGGACGCATTAGAGGAAGACCTCGCCTTAAGTCTCGTGTACAAGTAAAAACCGAGCTCAACCAACGTGGAGTGCGCAACTGGAGGCAGTTGGCTAAGGACCGGACTAATTGGAGTGGCATGTTGGATCAGGCCCAGGTTCATCCCGCGTTGTAGTGCCACTTAAGTGGCTTAACTTAAGTTTTTTTTAGGAAAATGATCTGAAGACGAAATGTCCATAGTATTATTTTCGAAATATTTTCATCGAATTTTTTTTTTTAATTTTGCTGAAAACTGTTTTTTTTTACGAAAAACACCAACAAACATATGAGAAGGCTACAATCCACTGTGCGGATCGTTGAATACCCTATACCATCCTATATGTAAAACTAAAATCCCCAAAAAGTGGACATGGCTAAAAACACGATGTGGATAAAATAAAGAAAATGACATGGTGACAACAAATTCTTCAGACTGCTTATAAAAAACTTTTACGGTTCTACAAAAGACAAGGTTTTTTCCTGCATATGCTATGGGGTGCCGGTGCTTAAGGATAGTGATGCGATTATATGAGGACACAAGCGTTCTCACTCTAGCCTCTCACTATCAACTCCTCCTCCACGCTGGTGACTGTTGGGTGCCTAGTACCTCGACTGGAGATGGGGTATTGATCCCCTGTGGAAGGTCGTTGGTGGCAGCAAACGAGAGAGGGGGGAGGAATGTCCTCTCACTAAGGCACTATCAATCCCTACATGAGCTGCTTCGACATATTTGAACACCAGGTCTATAGGGATTTCCAATACTGAGCCAGGGTATTGGAAAAGAGTTGGTGGCGGAGGAGCCCTCAATGGGTCAACGGCAGCGCTCATACCCCAAAAATGGGCTGCAATCGGTATTTTTTCTGGCCCGCTGTCCTAGGGTCAAAACAAGGGCCTGGCCCTCCAGGTTGGGGGTTGTGCTTTGGGTTATCTACCCATCCACGGAAAAAAAAATATTGTTACGAAGCAACCAATAGCCTCGGAAAGGACTGATATTATTGTTGACGACAATGCTAAACGAAAACATATGAAAAGGCTGCAATCCGCTGTGCGGATCGTTGAATACCCTATCCCATCCCATCCTTTATATTAATATCCTCAAAATATAGGCCTTATGGCGATGAAATACAGAAAATGACATTGTCACAATATATTGCTCAGACAGTTTCTCAAAATCTTTTGTGGTTCGACAAAAAACCACGTATTTCTATTGCTAATGCCTTGGGATGGGGTTTACAAATGGTTTTTGTAAGAAAACGCCCCCGAAATGTGGGCGTAGGTGAAAATGATCTATGGACAAAATGTTTATATTACCATTGCGGAAGTATTCGCATCAAAATTTTTTTCGAAAGTTTTAAAATTTGGAAAAAAAGCGTTTTTTACTAAAAACGCCCCCAAAAAGTGGGCGTGGCAAAAAACTTTATATGAACGAAATATAGATATTAGGATTGTCTAAATATGCTGCTCAGACACTTTTTTGAAATTCCTTACGGTTTGGCCAGAAAAAAGGTTTTTCTAAAAAGGGGGCGTGGCAGTGGGCGGATTTCAAAAATTTTTACACTTGTTCTGGTGACTCGGACAAGGATCCTATATACCAAATTTCATTATCCTAGCTCAAAATTTAAGGCCCAAAAATCGGTGACGAACAGACAGACGGACGGACGGACGGACGGACGGACGGACAGACAGACATGGCTAATTCGACTCAGCTAGCGATTCTGAGTCGATCCATATACTTTGAGGTATATGTAGCTAAATTATTTCTCTATGTTACAAACTATGTATCAAAACTAATATACCCCCCTATGGGATAGGGTATAAAAAGGACAACGACGTTCGTATCTGCACCTGGAATGCGAGAACATTAAACAGGTGAGGTGCAGGCGAACAACTAGCGGAAGCCCTAAACTGCTACAAAGCAGACATTACTGCCATCCAGGAAATACGATGGGATGGGCCGGGCAAAAAGAGGATGAAAAACTGTGACATCTACTATGGACCGTGTTATAGTGAGCAGAAACAGCGACTATTTGGATGCGGATTTGTTATAGTTGCCAGACTTAGGCAAGAAGTCTTATGTTTTCAAGACATTAGCGAACGCATTGTAACAATCCGCATCAAGGCCAAACTCGCCAACATAAGCCTTATATGCGCTCATGCTCCGCCGGATTAAAAGGATGATATAACTATGGATTGCTTCTACAAGCTCCTCGACAAAACCTATGAGCGACTACCAAAGTACGATGTTAAAATCATGCTGGGAGATTTTAACGCAAAGATAGGAAGAGAAGACATCTTGAGCAGTATTGTCGCAAAATGTAGCCTACACGACAATACGTCTGGTAACGGACTTAGACTAATTGACTTCGCTACGGAACGAAATGCCACTATATAAGGGGACTTGGCGGTCTCCAGATCAACGAACAGTCAACCAAATTGATCACATTGCGATATACAAGAGGCACGCATCCAGTATTTTGGATGTCCGAACATTCCGAGGGGCTAATGTAGACTCTGACCACTACCTTGTTGCAGCTAAGGTAAGAATGCGGATATCCACCACGCAACAAAAAAAAAACAGAAATACTGTGAAAAAAATGTAATGTCGAAAGACTGCAATCGCAAGAGACAGCCAAGACCTTCGCGCAACGCGTATCCCTTAACCTCTCTACTCACAACATACCACCAACAAGCCATTAGATCAGCCGCAACTGATGTGCTAGGTTTCTCGCGGCCACCAGCAAGAAACCCCTGGTTTGATGATGAATGCCATCAGATGCTCGCAGCCAAGAACGAGGCCTACAAGGCTAAGCTGCAGGTGAAGACGAGAGCTGCCATTGAGCTCTATAGGCAAAGAAGAAGGGAAGAACATCGGCTTTTCAGAAAGAAGAAAAAAGAGCAAGAAAAGCGCGCGATCGAGGATATAGAGAGGTGCCACTCCAGGAACGATGTTCGCAAGTTTTACCAAAGTGTAAAACGTCAAAGCCAAGGCTACAAGGTTCGAACAGAATCCTGTCGAGATGAACAAGGAAATATCGTAGTTGAGACACAGTCGATGCTGAGGATATGGAAGAACCACTTCTGCAGCCTGTTAAACGGCGATGACGAACAACATTCCGCTGGCAGGCAGAACGATCCATTCAATATTGGCAACGACAGCGAAAACTGCCAACCACCCGACCTAAGTGAAGTGAGGATAGCTATATCTAAACTCAAGCTTAATAAGGCCGCCAGAAATGACGGCCTTCCCGCTGAGCTTTATAAAGCTGGCGGAGATGACTTGGTAAGCAACATCCACCAACTCATAAGCCAAATCTGGTCGGTTGAAAGCATGCCTGAAGAATGGAACCTCAGCATCGTTTGCCCGATCCACAAAAAAGGAGACCCTCTGAACTGCGCCAACTACATAGGCATAAGTCTACTCAACATCGCTTACAAGATCCTATCTGCCGTAATATGTGAACGCTTGAAACCGTTTACCAACAACCTGATCAGTGTGGTTTTAGGCCAGGAAAATCCACAATCGGTAAAATTTTCACACTTCGGCAGATCCCGGAAAAAACCCAAGAAGTACAAATCGATACCCACCACCTATTTATCGATTTCAAAGCCGCATACGACAGCATTTATAGAGACGAACTATACAGAGCCATGTCTAGTTTTGGTATACCGCCCAAACTCGTCCGTTTGTGTAGGATGACGATCGATACCAAAAAAGGATTTAGGCAAGGCGATGCGCTGTCATGTGACTTCTTCAATTTGATTCTTGAGAGGATTGTGCAAAACTCCCGAGCCAACACCAGAGGCACAATTTTCCAAAAATCGGTGCAACTACTAGCATACGCCGACGATATTAACATCATTGGTAGGACTCAACGTGATGTCATAGCCTCGTTGCTAGTATAGAGAAGGAAGCGGCAAAAATGGGTTTAGCAGTAAATGAGGGTCAGACAAAGTATATGCTGTCAACACGAAAGGACACACAACATCGACAAATTGGACAGAACGTCACCATTGACAGATATAACTTTGAGGTAGTACGGGACTGTGTCTACCTCGGCTCCGGTATTAACTCTGACAACAACATCTCGTCAGAAATCAAACGAAGAATTACTCTTGCCAATCGCTGTTTCTTCGGGCTAAGAAGGCAATTTACTAGTAAAGCCCTCAATCGAACTACTAAGGAGATGCTATATAAGACCCTGATCATCCCAGTCCTGCTACATCTCGTCAGAAATTAAACGAAGAATTACACTTGCCAATCGCTGTTTCTTCGGGCTAAAAAGGCAATTTAGTAGTAAAGCCCTCACTCGAACTACTAAGGAGATCCTATATAAGACCCTGATTATCCCAGTCCTGCTCTACGGCGCTGAAGCATGGACCGTATCAAAAGCGGATAAAGAAATCCTTGGTCGATTCGACCGAAAAATTCTTCGGAAAATCTTCGGTCCCGTTTGCGTTGACGGGCTATGGAGACGAAGATTCAACCACGAACTATCCGAACTGTACAACGACATACCCCTAGTCTAAAAAACTCCGCATTGGACGTGTAAGATGGCTAGGACATGTAGAAAGAATGGACACCAATACTGCGGCTCGCAGAGTCTTCGATTCCCAGCCAGACGTCGGACGCAGTAGAGGAAGACCTCGCCTTAGGTGGCGCGCACAAGTAGAAACCGACCTCAACCAACTTGGAGTGCGCAACTGGAGGCAGTTAGCTAAGGACCGGGCTAATTGGAGAGGCATGTTGGTTGAGGCCCAGGTTCATCCCGGACTGTAGCGCCACTTAAGTAAGTAAGTATGTTATGGGGTAGTGTACAAAAATGGTTTTTATATAAAAACGCCCCAAAAAAGTTGTCGGGGGTTAAAATGGTCATATTTATATTACTAATGATTCTGCATCAAATTTTTTTTCGAAAAATTTAAAATTTGACCGAAAAACGTTTGTTTATTAAAAACGCCCCCAAAAAGTGGGCGTGGCAACAAATATTCCGATTGTCCAAATATGTTGTTCGGAAAGTTTTTCAAAATTCCATACGGTTTGGCCAAAAAATACGTTTTTCTAAAAAGGGGACGTGGTAGTGGGCGAATTTCAAAAATTTTTACACTTGTTCTGCTGGGAGCAACAAAGAGCACGTGAACTAAATTTCATCCTTCTAGCTCAAAATTTAAGGCCCAAAAACTGGTGACGTACGGACGGACGGACAGACATGGCTAAATCGACTCAGCTATCGATTCTGAGTCGATCCATATACTTTGAGGTATATGTAGCTAAATTATTTCTCTATGTTACAAACTATGTATCAAAACTAATATACCCCTATGGGATAGGGTATAAAAAGAGGCCGATATATGTTATTCAGACACTTTTTCAAAATGTTTATATGTTTGGTTAAAAACAACGTTTCTGTGAAAGTCGGCGTGTCAGTGAGCTGATTTTAAAAATTTGTACAATTGTTCTGCAATGAAGTGTACCTACGTGCACCAGATTTAAACATTCTCACTCAAAATGTAAGGCCTAAAAACTGGTGACGTTCGGACGAACGGACAGACTGACATAGCTTACTGAGGGAGCTTTTCTTGCTATATATGGGCCAGATTTGCCGGGATATAAGACACGTTGAGCCGTCTGTCCATCTACAATTAGCTTTTTTGATCGCATCTAGTTTAAGTGTTGATTTACTAGTAGCGAGGGGCATACCTAACGTTTCTACATGTGGAAGAATATCAAGTGTGGTACCCGTGTTCCCAATCAAGTCGGTTGGGAATTGTTGACTGGAACTGGAAGTTACGATCGAAGATGAGTTGGGTAGCGATGTGGTCGGTGTTTTCTGTAATTTTTAGATGATGTAATATCTTTGTGTGTACACCTTGACTGGGTGTCCATTGTGACGAGGCTCTTAGTCGCACAGCTGCACAAGCTGCGGTCTGTTTGCCGAAGATGTCTAAGGGCACTAGATGTAGAATATCATCGAGAGCTGCGGATGGGGTGGTTCTTAGAGCGCCACTTATGCAGATGCAGGCGGATCTTTGAACTTTCCCCTGAAGGTTGCGGTTTAAGGCTGTTTCAAGAGCAGTCCACCAGACCAGCACACTATACAGAAGTATAGGTCTAACGATAGACACGTAAAGCCAGAATGTGATATGTGGTTGCATTCCCCATTTTTCCCCATAGCCTTTTTACATGAGTATAGGGCTACGGTGGCTTTTTTAACGCGTTCTAGGATGTTGGCTTTCCAGTTCAGTTTCTTGTCCAAGATCAGACCCAGGTACTTGGCTGATTCAACAAACTTGAGACTGACGCCATTGAGTGTTGGGGGGTCGACGTGCGGGATTTTGTATTTCCTGCTGAAAAGGACCAGTTCGGTTTTTTTAGGGTTCGCGCCAAGACCACATTTGGCGGCCCATTTGGAGAGTACTGAAATACCATTTTGGAATAGTTCTTCAAGGGTGTTAAGGTACTTCCCTGATATAGCTATTGCCACGTCATCAGCGTAGGCAATCACCTTGCAGCCTTCCCTTTCTAGATTAACTAGTAGCTCATTGACCACCAGATTTCAGAGAAGAGGTGACAAAACACCCCCTTGTGGGGTGCCACAACTCACAGATCTTCGTGCGGAAGAGACCCCAAGCTTTGTGGTAATGATTCGGCCCGTAAGAAGCTGATTAATTAGCACTATCATCGAATCATCGACATTGAGAACTGAAAGTGCATTAGTGATCGCGTCCGCTTTGACATTGTTAAAGGCTCCTTCTATATCAAGGAAGGCAACCATAGTGTACTCTTTTGGGCTAAGCGAGTTTTCGATGATGCTTACGAGTGAGTGAAGCGCTGTCTCAACCGACTTCCCTTTGCAATATGCTCTCAGCGTGCATATTGTAGATTGCATCAGGTTTAATACTGTTACGTAGATGTAGATACATTAATCTTTTCATAGTTTTTAGAAGAAACGAGGATAATCTGATCGGGCGGAGATCCTTTGGATTTATATGAGAGCTTTTTCCTTCTGTGGGGATAAATTTTCTACTTCCGTCCATACTTTGGGGACGTGAGCTAACCGTAGACAACTGGTCTTTATGGTTAGTAACAATGGTAGGAGGATATCGAGGTTGCATTGGAGCTCCGCAGGTATGATACCATCTGGTCCAGGGGACTTAAATGGTTTGAAGCTTTTTATAGCCCAAAGAAGTTTTTCATTGGTCATGATAGCATTGATATATGGAATAGGTGTACTGAACATATTTGGTTCAGCAACCACAGGGTTGGAGGAGCTACCTGGAAAGTGTGTGTCCAGAAGTAGGTCAATGGTTTCCATACTGGATGTAGTCTAGTAGGTAGCTAGATATTGGTGGATTGGTGGAGAGGATTTTACGGAGTGTAGAGGCCTCTGAGGTTTCTTCTATGTTTCGAGAGAAGGTACGCCAGGATGCTCTCTTTTCCATCCTCAGCGATATCTTGTATATATTGAAAGACGACTTATAGTGGTCCCAGTCTAGTGTCTCTTTGGAGCTCTTGGCTTTGTTGAATAGTTGCCTACATTTTTTCCTGAGAGTGACGAGGTTGGAGTTCCAGGGAGGCTTGTCCTTCTCACGAGGCCTCCGGATAGGGCAGGCTGATGACCTTAAGGTATCTATTACAGAAAGAGAAATTGTGCGCTGTAGACAGTGACCGTCGTGCCACGTATAATTGTCCGTGCGAGAAAAGCATGGTGTGCTTAAATCTAAGCCGCAAACGGACATCGTTTGCCTTGTCAATATAAAAGTTAATTGAATGCGTTTGAATTTAGCTGTTTAAATTATTGGAATGCGTGTCAGCAGAACATTTTCGGATCGGAATTACAATTCAAAATGGTAGGTTCGATAAAGTTTTTCATTAATTTTTTTAATGGCCAATGTGCCATTGCACATGAAACCTTAGTGGGTTCAAATTCCGAAGTAAAATAAGAGATCCAACTTTTAAATTTCGTTTTAGGTGTGGTGGCATGGGCATATTCCGTGAGTTCAAAAACTCTGCTGAATTTTTTACAGCTTCGTTGGCATCCAATATTTTCATGGACGGCAACTTTTGCATCGCCGATATCTAACAATTGTTTTGGGAATGTGTCATCGGATGAATCTTGTAGCATTTTGACGCGCATGTTTATTGTTTATTTTTAGCTGGACTTAAACGTAAAATTTCGGAAAGTGTTTGTCTCACCAGAGTGCCGCTGATTACTTTGTCGCTTTTTATATCATTGAGTGTTCTATTCAACGCCTCAAGATAATGTTTGTGTACCATTGTGCATTAAGCTAAAGTTAAGATATTGTAATGCTTATCTACTTCATTTTAATAGTTTAACAGTCTGAACAAGTTGTTCCATATTCTCAACTTTAATTGTAACTTAAACTACGATTTTCCATTGTCATCTCGACTGGATTCTATTCGGGCCTTGTGTTCCTAACTTTGACGTTTTACACATTTGCAAAATGGACGAACATCATTGCTGTTGTGGAACTTCTCTACATCTTCTACCGCACGCTTTTCTTGTTCTTTTTTCTGGATACTGGTGATTGACCGTTTATTGGTTTCGAGACCGCCAATCTCCCCTTATGCATATCAAGGTGAGAAACCCGTGTAAAGGCATTTCTTTCCGCTAAGAAGTCATTAGCCTATTCTCTAATTGCCGTAAATACTTTTACTACGGCACGAATAGCACGGACCGTCTAATGATTTTGATATCCCAGTGTGGGTGAGTGTTACTAAGCGTGGGATTAAATCCTGCAAGTAAAAACACTAACTTTTTTTTCACTACCGGGAAAAGTCTGACAAACATGCAATAGAAAACAATTTGTCGTACACAAATGGTTGGAGAAGCTACGCTCGAGTCGTTAATGGCCGATATTTCATTTCATTTTGCATATCCCAGTAGTTGGACAGATTTATTGAAGACATTTCCTTGCCCTACGCACTATTTGTTCCAGTACAAGATTGCAGAAGTTGCTTGAAGAAATCCGGTACAATTAAAACGAGTGGTGGGTGCACGACTCTGTCGTTCGCAACTTTCTCTTTCACAGCAAGTTGGGCTTTAGATCAAATCATAAGCATTTTGATTATTGATGCTAAAATGATATAAATAATGTCGAAATGTATTTATATGAATGTTTACTCCGAAATTTGAAGGAATCGATGTCAATGTGAATAATAATGATTTTCCGTTATTGGCCAAAACTGAAAATTGCGTTTAGTGTTAGTTGGGCTACAACTAACTATGTGGAATTGCTTAAAACAATAATAGTAGTATATTTATTAAAATGCATTCAATTTGACATAGTAGCGAGAAATTAAAAATTTATATGGCCTGAAAGACAATATCCGTTATATGGATTTTCTCAAAAAAACTGGGTATGCAGTATTGTTGTTATTGTATCTTTTGACCAAAAGAAACTTGGATACGAAATTTGAAGAAAATCGGTTAAGCCGTTTAGGCTTTGGAGACCATTACGGACAGACGGACCTACGAACCGACGGAATGACGGAATCAATAAAAATCTCGAAGTCGAAAATTTTCACGAAAACAATATCTTTCTCTTTGTAAGGGAAAGTTAAAAATGGCCTAGAATTATGACTAAAACAAGCTTGGATAAGAAGTTTGAAGATAATCGGTCAAGTCGTTTAGGCTGGGTAGACCATTACGGACAGACGGACCGACGGACTAAATTCCAAAAACCACTTTTGTAGGCTCCGCTATCATCGTAATGTTAGAATCAATCAAAATCTCGAGGTCGAAAATTTTCACGAAAAAAATATCTTTCTCTTTGTAAGAGAAAAAAAAAAGTTCAGTTGACGGATGTTTTTCCAGCAGCAAGACTTTAGTTTTAGCAATTATTTAAATGCACACGAAAAATTGGGAACATTACATTTGGAATGTACTTTGGTGTGAATTTACTTATAAATGTATCATTAAATTTTGTTAGTACGGAAATATATAAATTTTATAATAACATTTTCAATAAATTTGTTTCTAAGCAGTTTTATTTAGTTCGTTAGTAGTTCTTAAATCGTTTCTTGGTCAGAAAAAAAATATACATTCAAATAACAACATTAGATAATAGGCCGAAGCCCCAAAGGCCTAAGTATCCAGCTGTTATCGTTTAATATAGAGCGCCCGACTGGGGGCCAGTTAAGTAGTTGATAAGTGGGCTACTTGTTAACGAATACCTACACCTAGCATTAAAATTAGTTAGGAATAAAATTAAATTAAATTAAATTAAAATTAAATTACATTAAAATTTTTAAATAAAAATAAAAAAATATAATTTCGTTGGAATTTCCCAAGATCAAACAATGAACTTCTTGAAAACCATATGAAAAGATGCGCTACTATAATGAGGCCACATCTTGTAAAGAAAGAAAGAAGTTAATGAAATGTTTACATACATTTTATGGTTTTTAACATTCATTTATTACGCCCACGTTTTCTGATTGAATCCAACTTCTGGAAATAACCATTCCAGCAAATATTTGTAGTTGTTTACTTGGGCAAAAACTCCAGTTCAACTGTGCAATAGTAAGTAATAGCACCCCACACTATTACACCTAATGTCTTGTCAAAATAAGCTCCTCCTTTCTTAGCTCAAAACCCTCATCCTGCCAGTTCTGCTTTATGGTGCCGAATGCTGGACGATAAGCAAGAAGGGAGAGCTGATACTGGGCTCCTTCGAAAGAAAAATACTTCGGCGGATTTTTGCTCCTGTGCACGAGAAGGGCGAATGGAGGAGAAGATACAACCGCGGGCTCTATGAGCTGTATCAAGATGTGGATGTAGTCCAAAAAGCCAAAACACGTCGACTACATGGGCTCGGCCACATCGAGCGAATGGACAATAACGCTCCAGCTAAGAGGATCTTCGAATCATAGCCCCCATGTTCGAGAAGGCAAGGAAGACCGAACCTCCGTTTCAAGGACCAAGCCATCGCGGGTGCCAGAGCGCTTGGTCTAGACAACTGGAAGCAGCGAGTCAGGGATCGTATAGGATGGAAGGCTGAAGTGTCTCAGGCAGAGACTCTTCACGGGTCGGGAGCCCGGTAAGTAAAGTAAGTTTCTTACTACTTACTTACTTACTTAAGTGGCGCTACGGTCCGGTATGAACCTGGACCTCGACCAACATGCCTCTCCAATTAGACCGGTCCTTAGCTAACTGCCTCTAGTCGCGTACTGCAAGTTGGTTGAGGTCGGTTTCTACTTGTGCACGCCACTTAAGGCGAGGTTTTCCTCTACTGCGTCCGACGTCTGGCTGGGAATCGAAGACTCTGCGAGCCGGAGTATTGGTGTCCATGTACATGTCCTAGTCATCTTAAACGTCCAATGCGGAGTTTTTTGACCAGGGGTATGTCGCTGTACAGCTCGTATAGTTCTTGGTTGAATCTTCGTCTCCATAGCCCGTCAACGCAAACGGGACCGGAGATTTTTTGAAGAATTTTTCTCTCGAATCGACCAAGGATTTCTTCATCCGCTTTTGATACGGTCCATGCTTCTGCGCCGTAGAGCAGGACTTGGATGATCAGGGTCTTATATAGGATCTCCTTAGTAGTTCGAGTGAGGGCTTTACTACTAAATTGCCTTCTTAGCCCAAAGAAACAGCGGTTAGCAAGAGTAATTGTTCGTTTGATTTCTGACGAGATGTTGTTGTACTACCTCAAAGTTATATCTGTCAATGGTGAAGTTCTGTACAATTCGTCGATGTTGTGTGTCCTTTCGTATTGACAGCATATACTTAGTCTTACCCTCAGTTACTGCTAAACCCATTTTTGCCGCTTCCTTCTCTATACTAGCAAACGTGGCTATGACAACACGTTGAGTCCTACCAAAAATTGTGCCTCTGGTGTTGGCTCAGGAGTTTTGCACAATCCTCTTAAGAATCAAATTAAAGAAATCACATGACAGCGCATCGCCTTGCCTAAATCCTTTTTTGGTATCGAATGTGTCGGTGAGGTCTTTTCCGACCCTGATGGAGCAGCGAGAATTCTCCATCGTCATCCTACACAAACGGACGAGTTTGGGCGGTATACCAAAAGTAGACATGGCTCTGTATAGTTCGTATCTATAAATGCTGTCGTATGCGAAGGTGGTGGGTATCGATTTGGACTTCTTGGGTTTTTTCCAGGATCTGCCGAAGTGTGAAAATTTGATCGATTGTGGACTTTCCTGGACAAAAATCACACTGATAAGGGCCAATCAGGTTGTTGGTAAACGGTGTCAGGCGTTCACATTTACGGCAGATAGGATCTTGTAGGCGATGTTGAGGAGACTTATGCCTCTGTAGTTGGCGCAGTTCAGAGGCTCTCCTTTTTTGTGGATAGGGCAAACGAGGCTGAGGTTCCATTCTTCAGGCATACTTTCATCCGACCAGATTTGGCTTATGAGTTGGTGGATGTTACTTACCAAGTCATCTCCTCCAGCTATCCTCACTTCACTTAGGTCGGGTGGTTTGCAGTTTCCGCTGTATTAAATGGTTCGTTCTGCCTGACAGCGGAATGTTGTTCGTCATCGCCGTTGAACAGTCTGCAGAAGTGGTTCTTCCATATCCTCAGCATCGACTATGTCTCAACTACGATATTTCCTTGTTCATCTCGACAGGATTCTGTTCGAGCTTTGTATCCTTGGCTTTGGCGTTTTACAATTTGGTAAAACTTGCGAACATCGTTCCTGGAGTGGCACCTCTCTATATCCTTGTTCGCACTCTTTTCTTTTTTTTTTTTTTTTCTCTCTGAAAATCGGTTTTCTTCCCTTCCCTATAGAGCTCAATGGCAGCTTAGCCTTGTAGGCCTCGTTCTTGGCTGCGAGCATCTGTCGGCATTCCTCATCAAACCAGGGGTTTCTTGCTGGTGGCCGCGAGAAACCTTGCACATCAGTTGCGGCTGATCTAATGGCTTGTTGGCATCGTTGTCATTGTTCTTCGACATTAGATGCTGGTGGTATGGTGTGAATCGAGAGGTTAAGGGATACGCGTTACGCGAAGGCCTTGGCGGTCTCTTGCGATTGTGGTCCGAGTCGGTGTTAGACCCTCGGAATGTTCGGACATCCAAAATAATGGATGCGTGTCTCTTGTCTATCGCAATGTGATCAATTTGGTTGACTGCTCGTTGATATTGCGACCGCCATTTCCCCTTCTGGATATCGCGGTGAGGAAACCGTGTGCTGGCTATAGTGGCATTTCGTTCCGTAGCGAAGTCAATTAGCCTAAGTCCGTTACCAGACGTGTTGTCGTGTAGGCTATGTTTTCCGACAATACTTCTAAAGATGTCTTCTCTTCCTACCTTTGCGTTAAAATCTCCCAGCACGATTTTAACATCGTACTTTGGCAGTCGCTCATAGGTTTTGTCAAGGAGCTTGTAGAAGCAATCCTTAGTTGTATCATCTTTTTCCTCCCTCGCAGCATGAGCGCATATATGGCTTATGTTGGCGAATTTGGCCTTGATGTGGATTGTTACAATGCGTTCGCTAATGTCTTGGAAACATAAGACTTCTTGCCTAAGTCTGGCACTTATAACAAATCCGCATCCGAATAGTCGCTATTTCTGTTTACTATAACACGGTCCATAGTAGATGTCACAGTTTATCATCCTCTTTTTGCCCAGCCCATCCCATCGTATTTCCTTGATGGCAGTATATCTGCTTTGTAGCAGTTAAGGGCTTCCGCTAATTGTTCGCCTGCACCTCTCCTGTTTTCTCTCTCTCTCTCACACATTCCAGGTGCAGATACGAACGTCGTTGTCCTTCTTTCGTTAAGCAGGGTCGTCAACAGTAATATCAGTCCTTTCCGAGGCTATTAGTTGCTTCGTAACAATGGTTTTTTCCATGGGTGGGTAGTTAACCCAAACACAACTCCCAACCTGGAGGGCCAGTTCCAATTTATTAGATACCCCTAGGACATGGGGCCATCAGTATCCACTACGGAATTGAGCGCTGCCGTTGATGAGACTAGTACCCGAAGGTTACTACTTGGAGGTATCAAATAAGCACATTTGATGTGCAGTCAGAGTTGCGAGCACTGGGCATTGCCAAGTTGTAGCCAATCAGAGTCTACCCTCGTTCTACAACACCCAACCATCAAAGTAAGTTTATTAGCTCATGGAAATAAAAGTTGTAAGTCGTCGTCTGTTCATCCGAACAGACAAGGCGTTTCCATTGACTACCCCAAGCGAAACGTTCTCCTTTCAAAGTTTTCTTCTCTGTAGTGTACCACTTTTTCGTATAATCCCTCGGACCGTTGCTATGCTGGCTGATACAGCGCTGTTGGCCCTTATTTTAATTTAACTGCTTGTCTCGCTTCTGCCTTGCGACCTTTTTGATTTGTCTAATTTGTAATTTCTTGGCCGGAGAGTTTTAACCCCTTGAAAGCATCTATTTTTCCTATTGCTGTCACTGTCAAAGTCTCTCCGGAACCCATTTTTTTAAAATAAATAAAAAAAATATTTTCTATGCTTTTTTAAGTATTCTTAAGAAAACTTTGAAAATAGAAAACGCTGCTGTAAACTCCTGCAATGAAATTTTCATATTGGTTTGGTCAAATGGTAAGGAATTTTAAAAAATTGGCTGAACAAAATATTTAGGAAATCTCAATATCTATATTTCATCCCACTTGTAAGGGGCGTTTTCTTATAAAAACTTTTTTAGGCTAGCATATGCAATAGAAAAAAGGTTTTTTTTGTTAATCCATAAACAATTTTGATTACCTATCTAAATAATATATTGTGGCAATGCCATTTTCTATATTTCACTCCCGCTTTTTGGGAATATTAGTTTAAAAGGTGAGATAAGATGGATATGGTATATAACGGTTCTCACAGCGGATTGTAGCCTTCTCATATTTTTTGTTGTCTCCTTGTAATAAAACGCAATAGTTTATCTTGTCAGAGACAAAACTGTATGTATAACAATATCATTTACCTTAGGATATGTATTGTAACGGTTCTAAATATCCGATCATAAATAAACAACAACAAAAAAAAACATAATTTTAAATAAATAATTCGTTTACTTTTATTTTATTTTTATTTCTACATTTAAAAATCCTGTGAGTAATGTGTTCTTCCCTCTTCAAGAATGTACGACTGTATAAGCAATCTTTTAATTTGTTTTACATAATTAGTTTATAGATAAATATAAAACTTAAATTTCTAATCTAATATTCACATGTTTGTTTGGAAAAATAATCTTTTTTTTATTTTATCATAATATTACAAGTTTCATCTATAAAGCGGTTCTAAAAAGTCTTTAACAATTTAACATTTGTATATTTTGAAAATAGTTTTGTAATTTTATTGAGTTTAAGTTTTTTAATGTTAATATTGTATGCTTGTATCTATATCGTATACTGGCAGAATTGCAACGGGTTTCTGAATTCGACCAATTTTAACGCAGTTGTTTCTTTATATTATTGAACCATTTACATGTTGGTATGTACAAAAATAAGATGCGAACAATAATGCGTATTACATACTATAATATATTACAATTACAATATATATCGCAGAGTGTGGTAAAAGCAAACGAGCATTTTGAAGTTAGATGAATATTGTTGATTTTTATCATTCTATTGCATTTTTTTTTAATTCGTTGTAGGGTAAACTTTTGTTTTAAAATACATATGTTGTGCAAGATTCAACGCTAAATGATATAGGCATACTGACCTGCCTGATTCCACTTGTGAAATACAATTTTCACAAGTTACAATTACAATATTCATTGTATTATATAATAATAATAGATTTTTTTTTTTAAGCCAAAACAAAACTTTAAATTCATTAAAATTCATTTTATAAGTCCGATTTTTTTCTTGAAAGTATTAATTTTTTTGACTTTTTGTAATTTTGAAAGTCTTCCGTTTACTATTTCGACCAATTATTTGTAAGAATTTTAGGGAGATATGGTACATGTTTCGGTTTATATTCATTTTGGTGCATAGCATAGACCAATAAATGATATAGGCATACCAAATCAGAACAGCATGCTAATTCGATAGTCCTTTGACCAAATTACCGAATTGTAGTAATTAAATTAAAGTTGGTATATGGAACATTTGTTCCAATCATACGATTTAAAACAAGTGTCTGAATAAAATATGAAGACATCCTTAAAATTTCAAAGCTAATTTAAATATAAACATTTAGACAATTTTGTTGTATATAATTCGTCGACTGGTATTTTTGTACCACGCCCACATTTTGAGGAGGTTTCTTCAACCATTTCTTGGAAAAACTGCAAGAAAATTCTATGAAATGATGAACAACATATTTAGACAACGCTTTCGACAAAATTTCGTGGACTTCTCATGTGATTTTGTTTTTCAGAAATATTTTAGGCAATTGGTTGTAGAGACAATAGAAAACGGAGGTAATTTAATGGTTGTCCTATTTTATATCTGACCTCATCGAAATCGTGCAATCTTTTTTCCAAGCTAAAAGTTCTTAAAATCTGAAACAAGTCTAAAAGCTCAGATTTATAATTAGGCACGAACAAGTTTTTTTGTGAAAATCTTGATAAAAATTATTGTTTCAAACCCGTTTAGAGAATATCTAATTTTTTAATTACGGCGCAAGGTTCCCATTTTTAAATCAGCTATAATCTGGTCAGCGCTAGCTGGATTCGGGTCCCAAGATGGTAATGTTTTCGGTAATCTCGCCGCACTATGTCGTGATACATTTTTTTCCAAATCACAATAGTACGTGCGGCGTGATTCTCTGTGCTTATCCTTTGATTCGCGTTGAGAATGAGGCGCTACGGGTCGTTTAATTGTCGTAAAGCTATCAAGAGGTTGACGTTCTGAGTGTGACCTTGATCGAGAATGTTGTGATTGACTTCGAGTGTCTTCATGCGCATGGGATTGCTTAAGCTCTTCTAATTGTTTACATTTCTGATCGTGCAATTCGACCAACTGTTTGCGTTCCTTGTGTTGCGAATATGTGACGGCTTTTTGTGGTAAATTCTTTAACATTTCTGCGAGCGACTCAATTTCCGCGAGCAGGAGCGCGTATTTCATGTTATGACGGCCCGCCGTAGAAGGTCGCGAAGGAGATTGTGCCCATGGGGTTGGAGTTGATATGGTTGTTGTTGTTGCTATATAAGAGTTTGACGGCGTTTTTCGGCTAGTCGGGGGTGACAAAGAGCTGATGGTGGAGTTCTTATACGAAGACGAATTTATTGGAGGTGGGGTAAGTTTTAAGGCCTTGGGGCTTTGTACAACAGCTTCTGACTTTGATAAATTATGTGAAGTTGACAGAAATTTCTGCATTTGGGAGTATGCGATTGCATCAATTCTAGACGATGAGGATAAGGATCTACTGTGGGAATTATGTGAAGGTTTCAACAATTTCTGAGAGGTGGAAGGTGAACTAAATTGACCAGGATTATGTTTAGACAATGAGTGTCTAGATGACGGTAATAATATAGATTTGATTGGTTTTTGTGGTTGTGATGAAGTTCCCGAACTTGATTTGGACGACGAAGGTATTGGTCGTTTCATTAAAGGATGTATTTCGGGTATTTTTGACACGACTGGGGAAAAAGTAACTTTTGAACCTTTTGTTTCGAGTTTTTGCAAAGAACTTTGGAAAGTTGGAAGAACTGACACTGAAGGTGGTTTAGTTTCAAATTGTTTTGTAAGAGGTGGTGTAGTACCTGGGCTTATAAAACCATTTGAAGGTGATTTGTGGACTCGCAAGACAGGTTGTGTTGGATGTATTTCGGGATTTTTTGATACCAATGGAGAAAGAGAACCCTTCGGGCTCTTTGCTTCGTGTTTTTGCACAGTGGTCACGGTCGGAAGAACTGACACTGGCTTTGGTTTAGATTCAATTTGTTTTGTAAGTGATGGTGTGGCTGCCGACATTGTAAAACTATTTGAGGGTGATTTGAAGACAGGTTGTTGTGGATGTACTACTTCCAGCTTTTTTGACACCACTGGTGAAAGAGTCATTTTTGAGGGCTTTCCTTCGTGCTTTTGCACCGAACACGACAGTGACTTTGGTTTAGATTCAAATTGTTTTGTATGAGGTGGTGTAGTTACCAGGCTTGTCGATAGACTATTTGAGGGTGATTTGTGGAATCGAAGGGCAGGTTGGGGTGGGAGTGGTGTAATTATATCAGAAGTTGTAAGTTTCGGTGGTGTGCACTCTTGCCCCTCCTTTCCTTCGTATGTCGAGAAGCGAGAACGTTTAGATGGTAGCTTGGCAGCTAAAGGCTTGTCAACTATTTCCTTATTTTTGCTGGCTATTTTTGGGATTAATGTTGAAGGCGCAATTATTTCTTCAATCAAGCATTTAGTAGCAGGTTCTATGGTTGTAGTCATCAATTTCGATGAACTTTCCACCCTCGATGAGGCTGAGATGATGGGCATTGAAGGAAAGATTTCGGATGTTGTTGGTGGCAACGAGGTTTTCGATTGCACCGCAGGACAAACCCGTTCTATCGATGGTGGCGGTACATCTGAAACTATAACTTCAGAAGCAGGTGTGTTAAGTTCGCCTACTTCTGACTCTCTTGAGGAGTTATCATCGACTTCGGAAGACAATATCGAGTTTTCAGTAGGTTTCGATGTTGTTACAACCGGATTAATCGCCGGCTCTTGTTTCAGTCGATCGAACAAATCATTTGTGGTTAGTCTACTAGAATCATCAACACGTGGCTTTTTGTTTAGTGGTTGCTCAACAGACGAATCATCATCTAACTTATGTTTGGTGTCAACGATATCGCCCAATTCGGGTAGCTTTGTCAACATTACTTTCGGCTGGATTTCATTTATTATATCGACAATAATCGGAAGGGATTTGCATTCCTGAATTGTAGTAACATCCTCATTTAAGGATGGGACCGATTGCTCGACACTTTCATTTATAAAATCCATCTTGACTGTAGCTGCACCTGGTGCAGGTTCATTCGATATTTCATTCGTATCCAACGTTTTTGACTTGACGGCTTTCTTTTTCCAAAACGGAGGCGGATGTGATTTAAGCTTAATCGGCGAATCAGTTATCTTTTTCTGTTTTGTAACAGTTGAGGACTGAAGAAGCTTGGCTTTGATCCATTTAGATTTTTCAGGGTTGGACAAAGTTTTAGTATCTTTTTGTTTTGCTTGTGTTGATAGACCGTTTTCGGCTATAGGTGTTGGTTTGATATCGTTCCGCTTTGATTCACTGCAAAATATTTCACTTTCAACGGAAGGATTTACATTTTCTAAAGTTGTCACTGGCTCAACTTCTGATTCATTATCAGAGGTTGAACGAGAACGCTTTCTACTGTTATCAAACTTTGAAGACGTGAAAAAATTACTGCTAGTCGGCAAAAGCTCATCGTACGTATCAAAACCGATTTCGGTTGACACCTCCACCGCAGGGGCATTGTAATTAACACTCTGTTGTGGGACAACTGCTGCTTTGATTATGGACTCATCAATTGGCATACGAACACAGTCTGGTCTCTTGAAAAGAGCGTCATCGTTCTCGCCTTTTTTCGTTGGCGTAGATGTTGTGTACACAAGTTCGGATTTCTCCCGATTTTGCATGCTGACCAAATCCGAATAAGCTAGGAACTCGTTTTCATAGTCCAGGTCAATTTCAGGTAATTCATTGGCCTTGCGGGTTTTACGCACAAGGTCGAACGGGCTGACTGTTTTCATGGCGTCAATTTCTGGTTCAAGAAAGAGGAAAGGACTCACTGGGCTTATTGTTTTACGAGGATAATTCTCTGGTTCGATGCAGAGTAGGGGTGGTCCTAACAAGCATAGCGGGATATCGATGTTGTCAATATCGTTACGATAGTTTCTGTCCATCATGCAGTGGCTTTGTGGAAATGAGGGCATATCTTCCATCATTTTACCCAAGACATCGGTCAGGCAATCATTTTGCTCAACAAAGCCGCCCATGTAGTTCTCCTCGAAAATCGGACTTTTACTTGCAAATGCGTTGATATCTGGTATACAAGGAAACTCTGAATTGCTGCCATTTGTCAAGTTTTCCGTTTCATCGGTTTCTCCGTCTGTAGATGACATTTTGAGCAGAGACTGCTTAGCATCGTTATCATCGTCATCGTTTAGCTTCCGAGTCTCCTGGTCACTATCGGGTGTGTTTGAAGTGTCTGTTTGGCTGGTTTTGGGCATAAGATCTTCTGGCTTGAATATTATGGGACAGAACTTTGTCTCAGTGTTATCGCTGGTATCACCATTTCCAGCAAAGATATCGTCAGGCACACTATCGAATCCTTGCGGGCGGTTGGTTACAATAACTTTTGGCATGGTGCCAGATGAGGTACTTTCGTTTTCCGACAACTGTTTGCCAAGAATATTTATAATGGATAGTTCCAACTGTTCATCAACTCGCATCACTTCATCGCCTTGCTTTGTCCTGGTCATGACTTCAAGGTCTGTTAAAACTTTTGTATCTTCTTCAATTGGAGGTGGCCTACTTTCTGAATTTGTAGTTTCTTCTTCTGATAGTTTTGCATTTTTGGGTGGTATCTCAATTGTGAGATGTTCTAAGCTAGAGCTACGCTTCCTCAATGGTTTGGCAGAGCTGACATGACATTGATTGTCATCCAAAGACAACCGTTTGCGTTTTATTGGTGATAAGTGATGTGAAGACAGAGAATTTTCTTTTTGCGCTAACTTCGACAGTGTCGCCAATCTTTCAACAACCCTCGGTTGTATGTCATTCGTTTTCTGATCTTCAGTAGAGGAAATGTCATGGGAAATGCTAACATTGTCTTTGAGAGTCTGTTCTTCTGAGGATGCTGAAATCAATGCTTTTGCAATGATTGAATTCGTTTCAAAAAGGTGTTCAGCTGGAGGAGTTGAAATCAAATCTTCGAGTGTACTTAAATTGTTATCCATGATTCCCTGTTCTTCGAGAGAAACCAAATCTGCATTTTCTATTGATTTGCCAACTTTTCCAGGAAGTTTTAAAATCATGTTCTCGGGTACATTTAAAATCTTTTCAGTATGTCTCGGTGGAATACTAGAATTGACTTCGGGGATTATGTGTTCTTCTGAAAATGGAGCTAGAATTTCAATTTCAAGCTTTTCTAAGCTAGAGCTACGTTTCTTTAAATTACTATTATGACTTTGATTGTCATCCAAAGACAAGAGTTGACATTTTGTTGGTGATGAATTTTTTGTGGGTAAAGAAACTTTTTTTTGCGCTAATTTCGAGAGCGTGGCCAAGCTTTTGACAACACCGAAATTGGTCTCGATATTCTCCTGCTTTACTAAAGACGATGAAGATTGGGAAAGGCTTACATTTTCTGTAGACGTTTTCTGATCTTTTGAGGATGGTGAGATTAAGATTTTTAAATTTTCTTCAAGTGTATTTTGTAGTGTCTTTTCTTCTGGAGGTATTAAAAATAAAGCCTCTTCTTCAAAAGAAGGCAAATCGTTAGAAATCCTTGCGTTTTCTATTGATGGATCCTGCTCTTTTGGAAGTGTTGAAATCAAGGGTTCTGCTACCTTTAAACACTCTTTAGTTATTTGTTTTTCTAGATTTGGGAATGGTATTTCAATTTTCGTATATTCTAAGCTAGATCTACCTTTACGCAAAGTGCTTGAAGTGGTGGCTTGATATTCATCCAAAGACAAGCGTTGGCTTTTTATCTGTGTTGAATCATTTGGGGACAAAGAAACTTCTTGAACTGACTTCGACAATGACGTCATGCTTTCGAGATCAATCAAATTGGTGTCAATAATATCCCGATATTCTGAAGTGGATAAAATTTGAGAAATGCTTACATTTTCTGATAGCGATTTATGTTCTTTCGATGTTGCATCTTCTTTAAAAGAGGACAAAGCTTTGAGTTTATATTTTTCTGAAGGCGTTGCAACCAAAGAATGTGCTCCAATAGAAGGTCTATCGTTGATAATACTTGTGTTTTTTACTGAAGTTTTCTCTTCTGTTGCAAGTATTGAAATCAAAGTCTCGGGAACGGTCAAGCGCTCTTCAGTTGAATTCCCTACTGTGATAAATTGTTTTCCTGATAATGGGAAAGGTATTTCAATTTCGAGATGTTGCAAACTAGAGCTACGTTTTCGCAAAGGGCTTGGGGTGGTGATATGGATTTGACTCTCATCCAATGATAACCGTTTACGTTTTATTGGAGTTGAATGATTTGTGTGAAAATTAACTCCTTTTTGTATAGACTTTGATGTGTTCGCGCTGCTTACGAAATCACTCAAATTGGTGTGAGAAATTTCTTGATCTTCTGGACAGGATAAAGCTTGAGAAATGTTTTTATGTTCTGTCAACGTGTTCTGTTTGTCTGAGTGGATCAAGTCATGGGGGATGGTTACCTTTTCTGGTAAAGCTGGGAATTTATTTTCGTTTGGAAGGGCTGGATTTAAGGCATTGAGACCTATTAAATTATTATCCTTGACACCGTGTTCTTCAAGAGAAAGCAAGTCGTTCAAATTGTTTGCATTTTCTTTAGGATTTTCACGTTCTATTGGAACCGTTAAAACCAACACCTCGGTTTCGTCCAAATTTTCTTTAGAGATTCCTTTTGTAATACAGGATATTTCTTTCGAGATTTTGTTATCGCCTGAAGAATGTAATGTGTCTAGTTCCTTGAAAATACCTAAATTTTCTGGCAACGCGTTTTCTTCGTCCGTTGAAATTTGTTTCTCCTTTGATGGTGCTAAAGGCGAAGCTTGGGCGACTTCTTTTTTTTCTGTCGAAGATGTTGAATCTTCTAAGGAAAGTGTGGCGGTAGCATTTTTTTCTGAAGAGGTATTAGAAACGATAACACTTGCTATTATCTGTTCTTCTTGTTCGAGTGCTTTATTCGAGGTTATAGAAGCCAACGCAGTTTCTTTTTCTTCAACAGATGGTGAAGTGTTAACTTCTCGCATACTCGAATCGTCTGCACTGTGGTCATGATGGTTACAAGTCTGAGTTAATAGCGGATCATTAACGGGAGTTTGCTGAACTTTTGAAGTTAACGTTAATGGGCCTTTGATTACGTGTAATTTCGATGTTGGAGTTGTGGCTTCAAGAGTATTAACCTTGTATTCCTCAATTACTAGCTCTCGTTTTTCGCTCTCTAAAGACTGTGTTGTTGTAACTGGGTTTGTGGTCAAACCTTCTGGCATACCTAATAGCACTTTGGAAACCTCGTTCCGTTCATCCAAGGAATATTGCTCTGGAGCATCAGTTATGGTAGAACTTTCTTGTACTTTTGACAAGGATAAAGTCAAGGTTTCTGAAACTGGTGTACTGTTCATCAAATGTTTACGAATCTTTTTTAAATTAATTTTTTTTAGCAGGACAACTGGTCTCATTTTCTTAAAAGAATTTTTTTGATACCTGTTCTTTGGTGAAACTGTGGTTGGAATCGACTTTACATCCGATTGGGAGTCCGATGCCTGTATCACTTCCATGTTGGATAACTTTAAAGTCATAGCCGTACTCAAATTTGTGTTCACTGTCGGCTGGACTTGTGATGAAGTAGTTCCTTTCTTTTTGCTTGCAACAGGTCCGATAACTTGGTTTATTGTCTTTTCAGCCGAACGAGTGATTCTAACATTTACGTTTTTCTGTTCAGTAACTGTTCGTATCAGAGTTTCTTGTTGAGTCGATTTAACAGCATTCAAATTAGAATTGCCTTTATTTGGTGTCGGGTCTATTTCAGTTTTAGTTTCTTTAATTTTTTCGAACGAAAACTCTGTCGTTAGTGGCATTTTTTCGATGGATTCAGTTTTAGCTTCGACATTGGAAATGTGGGCTGTTTCATTTGTCGGATTCTGAATAGCTTCCACGACAACATTTACAGCTGGTGTTATTTCTACCTTATTTGGAATGCATTCCACATTTTCTTCCTGCATTGACATAGGTTCTACTCGTTGATGCATCGTTGATACATCCTCTGATTCCCCTGCAGTTTCGTCGTTTCGTTTTATAATATCGTTGAGTTCCAAACTATCGGTCTGGAAGTTTCTATCTTTTAATTCAGTTATTTCTTTCTCTGTTGGCATTGCCCCGCAAGTCGTATCTGTAGAGTTTTTGTCTGCCAAATTTCGAGTGTTTTTTTTCTCCTTTTTGATGTGCTTATGCGAGCCGATACTAGATTTTCCAACAACGTCGGGACATCTCTCAATGCTCATTTTAATATTTGTCTCGTCTATCGATAATCGGCGTATCTGCATTACTAACTTAGGTTTGGTCACTTTATCGTTCTGTATCCCCGGTGAGTTAAAATCGTTTAATTTTTTTGATGTTACAGTATGAGTATCTTCTCGTTTTCTTTTTTCAGTTAATAATTCTGATTCCACAACAGATTCGTTTTGGGCTTGTGTCTCATCTATCCATTTAACGCTTTCTTTTGACCTACTGCGTTTTGCTTTCACTGGTAGTATGATTTTGAATTTAGAAGTACCCTTACTTATTGGTGTGATCTCTTTCGATTTATTGATTTCATCGTTGCGCGAGGCGCTATTCTCCCTCACTTTTTTATGCTTTAGGCTTGCTTTGTGTGAACTGTCTTTTTCAGATGCTTTTTCCGCATCCATCACATTGTCAGCTTTTCTTTGATTACGACTTATTGATTTCCTTGTTTGTTTGCTTTCATTGTCCTGGTTTTGGCACTCATCAATGATTTTTTCATCGTCTGCAGATTTTAAGGCATTAGGCTGAGACTTTATTTGTTTGTATGTAGATTTAAATTTAATTTTTTTACTTTTCGGGTCCGTTCTACCTGAAGACTCAGCCATTTCAAGATCTTCTTTGGCTGTCTGATATATATTATCTACATCAACATCAGGTTGTCCAACAGATTTCGTGGGTTTTGAGTCTTTGGCAGATTTAGAATTTTTTTTGAGTTCAGGTTTGATTTCGCTTTCAGACTCACATGGGAATTCTTCAGCATCAGAAGTCACTATGCTTTGTTTGGCTACCGCTTTCGAAGCCTTATCTGCCTTCCTCATTGGTTTCTTTGCTTTTCGTAATAATGTTTCTTTGGCAGAAGCCGGTATTTCGTCTGAAGAATCCTCGGCTACTTCCTGTGCAGCCTCAATCTGACCGTTAGTATTTTTAGGGTTCTCTACAAACTTCTTTTGTTTACGTAAAGCCTTCGACGGTAATGAGCATTCTGTATTTTTAGAAGTTCCATTGAGCTCCAACTTGGTTTCTATCAGAGGCTTTGTTTCCTGAATACTTGGTATAACATTCGATTCGCATGATTCTTCAACAGATTTGAGAGCTTCAGTTTTTGAAGTAGCTGTACCCTCAGAAGCTAATTTTTCAATTTCTTCAGTCGATTTACACAATTTGTCGAGTTGAGGTTGAACCTTGTCCATAGGCTCACTTGGTACTACTTCAGGCTTACAATGTACAACTACCTCTTTCGAAATCTTAGCTGATTTATTTTGTTTCCGTACTGATTCTTCTTTAACAGAAGTCTGTGCCTCGTCTAATGTGTCGGCTTCTATAGGTCTTGATTTTTGAACATTTTCAGGGTTTTCGACTAATTTCTTTTGTTTACGTGTTGCTTTTGACGGTATTATGTGTTGTGTTAGTTGGTCACTCAAAAGAGTTTCAGAAGTTTTGTTGAGTTCCAGTTCCATGGCTTCTGCAGACTCAGTTTCCTGCATACTTTGTATAAGATTCGATTCGAGTGCATCTTCCACAGACTTTGTAGCCTCAGCATCTGACGCAATTTTTTGTTGGTTGTCTTCTTCAGATGTTGTTGCACATTGTCTATTGCCTTTAGTATACAATTTGTTGAGTTGAAGTTTGATCTCATCTGAAGACTCTAATGGCAATACAGATGTCACCTTGACCTGTTTGAATACCTCTACCTCTTCCGATCTTAGTGATTTCTTTTGTTTTCGTAATGATGCTTCTTTAACAGAAGTAAGCGCCGCGTTTAATGTATCGTCTACTATTGATTGAGATGTTTTACATAGATTCGGATCAGCCCCACATTGAGCGTGAATATTTTCAGACTTCTCGACGGACTTCTTCTTTTTACGTGACGCTTTCGATGGTAATGTGTGTTCTGTTCTTTGCTCGGTGTAATCTGGAACCTGTGTTTCCTGAGTACTTTGTATAAAATTCGAAGCGCATGAATCTTCCGCAGATTTTATTGCTTCAATTTCCATCGAGGCCTCAGATCCCGATATTTGTTTTATTTTTGGTTCTGTTTTGGTGACATCATTCGATTCTGTATTGCCTTTAGTAGCTTTAGACAATTTTTTGAGCTGGGGTTCGATCTCGACTATAGATTCACATGACAATTGTTCAGGTTCAGATGTTATCTTGCACTGTTCAACTACCCCTTCCAATGTCTTTGTACTATATGCCGTCCTGACAGATTTCTTTTGTTTTCCAGCGGATGCTTCTTTGGCAGGAGCCTGTGACTCGACTTTAGTATCATCTAGTATTGATGGAGATGTTTTACGTAGTTTCTGATCAGCCCCACTTTTAGTATTTGTATATTCTAGATATTCGATAGACTTCTTTTGTTTACGTCTTCCTTTTTTCGATGTGTGTTCTGTTGGTTGCGCTTCCAAATGATATTTAGAAGATTCTTCCTGATTAGTGTTTTCTAGAGCCTTTGGTTTCTGGGTACTCTCAATGAAATTCGATTCGAATACATCTTTCAAAGAATTTGTAAATTCATCTTTCTTCGTCGCTTCTTCTAATTGTTCCATTTTCTGTTGTGTGTCTTTTTTAGATATAGCCGCACATTCTGTACTTAATTTAGTAGCTTTAGGTAATTTTTTGAGCTGGGGTTCGATCTCGTTTATAGACTCACATGGCAATTTTTCAGACTCAGATGTTACTTTGCTCTGTTTGACTACCTCTTTTAAAATAACCGTACTATCTGCAGTTCTGGTTGATTTCTTTTGTTTTTGTTCAGATGCTTCTTTAACAGGGGTCTGTATCTCATCTTTAGTGTCTTCTACTACGGACTGAAATGTTTTACGTAGTTTTTGGTCAGACCCACTCTCAGCGTTGGTATTTCCAGGATTCACGGCAGACTTCTTTTGTTTACGCTTTGCTTTCGACGATGAATGTTCTGTTTGTTGCGCTCTCAAAAGAGTTTCAGAATTTTCTTTGGGTTCTAGCTTGATGTCTTCTGAAGCATTTATGTGTTGGATACCCTGAATAAGATTCGATTCGCATGCATCTTTAACAGATTTATAAACTTCAGTATTCGACAACCCTTCAGCTTCTGATGCTAGTTTTTGTCTGTTGATTGTCTGCTGGGAGTCTTTAGATTGCATTGCACACTCTGCATTACCTACTCCCAACTTCCCTTTCATAATATCAATTGCAGGCTCTCCGTCATCTTGTACACGATTGATCGTCGCTGTAGACTTAGATACTTGTAGTTCCACATCGGTTGATGCTTTGAATGACTCATTGTCTTCGGAGTTCTCATTCGGTAAAGCATTCATAATCTTCACCGCACTGCGTAAACTTTTTCGACGATTTTTCTTCGGCTGCAGTTGCTTAAGCTCTTCCTTAATCTTCAGAACATCTATTTCACTTGTAGTTTCCTTTTCAGGTGTTTTGATTGAAGGCTCCTTTTTATACGCAACCAGTGATTTCATGTAGTTCTTCAGACGCGGATCACTTTCTTCTGTGACAACAGATTGTGTATCAGTTTCTGTAGTCGATTCGATGGGGCTTCTTATTGCATTTTCTCTTTCTGGCTTTTCGGAAAGTTTCTTCACAACTTCATCGATAGACTTAGAGGTCTTTCGCAACAGAAGATTCGTCAACCAAATCTCTTTATTCATCTCGATTCCGGGTAATATGGATTCGACAGGAGTGTCTCTTTCAGTGTTTGATAAAGTCTCCACTTTTTCCATGGGACCTACTAACTGAGATGAATCAACTTGAGTTCCAAGAATAGTATCAATGCCAAACGATAGCCTCGGTCTCCCAATGGGCAAAGCTTTTGGACTTTTGACCAGCTCATCTGCAGATTTTGCTGGAGAATCCCCGTCTTTCTGACAAATGTCTTGCATTACATTTTCCATTTTGTCTGTTGTTTTAGATCTTAAACTTTCACTATATGTTGGTGTAGTTTGAAAGGGCATCTCCATGACAGTCTTCGGTTCTTCTTCAAAAAACCGCCTACCCACTTTACGACCTCTTAGACTGGGAAAGGTTTGTTTGCGACCACGTTTCGAAAGTCCTCGTAATTTTGGTGTATAAAAAAAATCCTCGGTAAGCTCAACAATTGGGTAGAACCGCGAAACATCATCATCAGATGACTTAGATTCAACTGACTTCCGCTTTGATGGACTAATTGTTAACTGTTCACAGTTATCAGTAACATTCGACGATTCAGATCTTTGCGCACCGGAGAAAAAAACGTCAACCTCGGGAGTAAGTTTAAAAACAGAATTAGTCGATAAACTTCTGCTTTCATCATATCGAACTACTGGCGGTATAGATTCCTTTTTTGGTCTGCCTTTCTTTCTCTCTAAACCAATTTTTCGGCCAGTTCCACGTCGCCTGCAATTTTGTTGAGCTTTTGTTCGAGACATCTTCTCTTTCGAGTCGAACGTATCCTTTTCGTTAAAGTCAATAACCAATTTACCAGCATCATCACTGTCTGTTGAGGAATTCGATTGAGGGGTCCTTAGTTTCGCTTCGTCAACTAGAATTGATTTGGTTTGCAACGGATCTGATGATGTAGTGTACGAGCGAAGAATTTGTTGGGTCTTCTCTTGCTGCCAAATAGATTCCGAAGATCCAAGCGCACGCTTTTTATGTGCAGAGCCTTTGAGTTGTCTGGAATCGTTTTTAACCGTTGATTTGGTAGGTGCAGCTGGTGGTATTAGCGTTATTTCACAGGACTTGTCAATTTTTTGACTTGTGCTCCTTGTTAATCGAATGCACTGCTGGGCCACTTGTTTCGAGATCTTTTGCTTGTAAGGGTGTCTTTCGAGTTTTTCACAATCAATTCTGGGACTCTCATCGACTTTGTTTGATTTTTTAAGCATATCGCTTAAAATTGTCGCTGCTTTAATGTCCTCGGGGTTATAGGAGGTTTCATTTAGTTGCGGTGAAAGTTGCTCTTGGAATGCAGTCATTTGAGTTTGAAATGGAGTGGCAAGTGTAATTTGTTTTACCGCGGGAAACATACGATGGCGTTCAGCTGACGATTCGTCAGTTTGAATTTCGGGATTCTTCATTAGTTTTTTTACGCGCCTTGGTTTTCGCCGCCTACCTTCATGTTTACCAATTTCCGGTGTTTTCTCAGGCAAATTTTCGACAACCAGTTTTTCTTTTGAAGACGTTAAATTGTTTTGGATAGTTGGAATTTCTTCGTCACAAAATACAGGTGGGGGGCTAAGAAGTTCATTTGTTGGGGTTTTTGGATTTGTCTTCGAAATACCTAACTTTTTGAACCATGATTTCTGATAGCAAAGATTTTGGTCTTCTTCCTCCAAAGACAAGCTGTCCTTGACTATATTAGACGATAATGGCTCATTACATAAATTTTCCTCAATTTGTGGCCTTTCTGATCGTATAACTAAATTCAATGGAACATAATTGGCTAATGTCAAACTTTGAATGGGTGCTACAATAGGGTCATCTAACTTTTGAAGCAGCTGAACATTGGAAATATTCACGTGTTTAACTGGTTCACTGGGTCCCAAATTGAATTCCTCGTTGATATCGGTACACTGGCTTATTCGACGCTTGAGGCGCATTTTCAACGGTTCATTTTGATATTTTAGTTCAATTTCATCGTGTGGCTTAGGTTTAGGTGACGGTTCTACAAAATTTGAGTGAGATTTTGTTGTTGGGATTGAAGCTATTGGGCTATGAATGGCTGGCGAATCTCGTGAATTGAATGACGCTATGCCAGAAAAGTCATTAGGACTAGCCAACATTCCAGATGGTTTCGTAATTTGCGGACTCAAAATTGGACTCGAAAACGTTGGCAGCAGGACTGATGGGTCGGAGGTAATTTCCTTTAATATACTCAGCGAAATGATTTTTCCTTGAGATGTTGGTGATTCAAACTCTTCGACGTTCTTTTCGTCTAAAACAGGTGTTCCGCAGTCATCTTGATACGTATTGTACGTTAGATTGTCACAAGATTGTGACGTGATCTTGAAAACCTCTTGATCTTCGAGGTGATAAGACGATGTGAGGTTAGTTTCTGAGTTGTTGCTATCAACCGCCGTTTTAAATGTATCCGAGTCAAAACTTAATGTTAATTCACCTAAATCTTCGGTGGCGACTTGAACCTGAGTTGAGAAGTTTGAGTCATCCTCAACAGGCTCTCCTTCAGTTCTTTTTAGGTTTAGCAAAATCGGGTTCTCAATTTCATTGGACCATGTGTTGAAATATGAAGGCTTTGCTTTTTGCCCCGATGTTAATTCGTCAATATTTGAAGACGGTTCATTAATGGTTTTCTCCAGCGTAGTTTCAAGGCCTTTTATGATATTGATTGGAATTGCATTTATATCTAAACTTACAATCAATTGATTTGTTAATTTGTCATTTGGAATTTCTTTAAAAGCTGACTTTGTTTCTAAGTCATTTTGAATTTCATTTGGAGAGGATTCATCGACAGACCAATGGGTTGTAATTTCTTTTGTGGTTTCTAGGTTCATGTTTTTGCAGGTCGGTTCGATGGTGGTAGCTTCTACTGAAAGAGTTGTGAGATTAGTTTTGTTCTCTGCGTCTTTTGTGGTGGTGTATATTTCTTGATTGATCTCGTCGTTAGCAGTTTTATCTGGGGAAGCGGGAGTTTCTTGATAGGCGATTGGTGTCAAAACTGTAGAACCAACTGGAGGCTCATCATTTATTTGTTTCCCAGAAATTAACAGTTCTTGTGATCCCATATCAGAAGATTTTATTTGAACGGAAAAATCTTGTTCCGTAGCTAGTTCATCGGAAAGTACAGACAATTCTGTCTTTTTAATGCATGCAAGAGTAGGATCTTCTTCAGTTTCTAGTCCACCGATAGCACTGCTTGATTCATCTGTACATTCAACTGGTTCTTTAATGGTTTTTATAGCTGGTACATTTTGTTCTTCTCTAATATCTTCGACTTCTACGATAGATTCTGTCAATGTTGGCTGTACAATTCCTTCCCCTTGCCCTTCCTTAATATTTATTTCATTGGTGGCTTTCTTTTGACTGTTAGATACCATGGGACGAGCTAATTCTATTTCCTTTTCAGTTGTTTCATCTGTACATTCAACTGGTTCTTTAATGGTTTTTATAGCTGGTACATTTTGTTCTTCTCTAATATCTTCGACTTCTACGATAGATTCTGTCAATGTTGGCTGTACAATTCCTTCCTCTTGCCCTTCCTTAATATTCATTTCATTGGTGGCTTTCTTTTGACTGTTAGATACCATATGACCATCTAATTCTATTTCTTTTTCAGTTGTTTCTTTATAATCTACAGTTCCTTCCTCTTCAGATTTTCTAATATCTCTAACATGATCTATTTTATCTTTGTTCAAATCAGTAGTGCTGACAATGTTCTTATTTCCGAAAAACTTCTTTAATGATATTGAAGCAATGCAGACCTTAAGTTTGCGATTCTTATGAGGTCCTGGATGGTCGAATTTAGATGATTTTTCTTCTATTCCAATTTCTACTTTACCCGGCTGACTGTGTGCTTCCTGGTCGGTTTTGGTATTTTCCTTGTCTTTAGATGTCTGGTCTTTAATTTCATCAGGGACCCATTCAGGAGATGAAGCAGTTTGTTTATTGATATGTTCTTCGTTTGTACTATTTGTTTCAAGGACTTCATCGGATGGGACTTCCTCACATTTACTTTTAATGTTGACCTCGTCTTCGGAATGATCTTTAATGTGGGAAAGACCTTGTGGTACTGCTTGATCTTCATGGGATATTACCACTGCAGTTCGGTCTTTGTTTTCAATATTTGCACTATATGTTGAGGCTCTATCAGCATCCAGATTTTGCTTATTTGCGGATGAGACTTCCTCACATTTACTTCTAATGATGACCTCGTCTGCGGAATGATCTTTAATGTGGGAAAGGTCTTGTGGTACGGCTTGATCTTCATGGGCTATTACCACTGCAGTTCGAACTTTGTTTTCAATATTTGCACTATATGTTGAGGATGTATCAGCATCCAGATTTTGCTTATTTGCTTCCACAGTCGTATTTTCAACATGACTCAGATAATCAGTGGATAAAGCGAGATCTTTAGTTTTATTGTCAGGCAGATTTTCGATGAGGCTCTCTTTACTGCACTCCTCGTCTGTAGATATTTTTCCAGACTGAGGCATGCGCTTGTCCTGTACAATAACAAACTGGTCTTTTTCCAGAATTGATATACTTTCATCAAAATGCTGATCTTCTGGAAATTTTGCGGTCTGTTTATTAATGTTGATAACGTCGTCATCGGTTTGCGAGACCTGCTCAACGTGCGCTACAACTTGAGACGTTATATGAGTTTTATTTTCCCGAATCTGTGCTTCAAAAACTCTTGCCTCATGTACTTTCACTTCGCTGTCGTTTACAACTTCAGTTAAGTTTCCATCCACAGGACATTCATTTTCAGTGATGTAATCTTGAAAGATCTGATCATCAGAGATATCCATACCTTCAATATCATTCGCAGCTAAAGTGATTGCGTCTCCTGTACGTGTTTCGCCCGATGCATTACATTCACATTGTTCAGGATCTTCAATTTCGTGATCATCTGTAACGTTGGAAACACTTTTACATTTATCTATTGAAGCATTGCATTCGATTGACTTTAGGTCTGTATGTTGGCTACTATCGGAGACTTTATCTTTAATTGTTTGACTGTCGTTATCGGTAGTACCTTCACATCCATGTCTTGAACAAATATCTTCAACTGGAACAGTTTTGTTATCATCTATAGCGTTGGATAAAGATTTATTTGTAATTTCTAAAGCGCTGCACTCGATTGACTCCAAGTAAAGATTTTTGCTGCTATCTTTGACTTTGGTGTCAGAATTACAATCATCTTCAAATGGACTGCATTCGATTCCTTTACTATCGGCTGAGGAGTTAAGTTGAACTTCACATGCATTTTTTAAAGCATTCCCTTCAACTGGATCCAGGATAACCGCTTGACTATCGTTGAAATTGGTATCAAGCTCACATGCACCTACTGAGCCACTCCACTCGATTGGCTGAGATTCAACAATTGTGCGATCATATGTGATATTGAGAACATCTTTGCATCCACCTTCGATTGGCTTAATGTCAACACATTTGCGGGCCTTCGTGTGAACAATCGTGCTTGTCTCTGGAACGTCAGCAAAGATGCTCTCCTCTATCCGGCGGGGGACATCATTACATTGATCTTCGAAAGCCTGGACTTCAGCTGTACCCAGCTCAACAGTTTTGCTTTCCTCGGGGATCTTTGGAACCCCATCGATTTGCTCAGGATCAACACTGACGCTTTCCTCTGTGACGTTGGACCTATCGTTGCGTGATGCATTACCTTCAATTGGTTCATCCTCAACAATTTTACTTGCCTCTGTGGCGGTGGGAACCTCATTACATTCCTTTTCTAAAGTCGTTCCTTCAATAGACCCCAGGACAATTTTTTTATCGGTGACGTTAGGTAATGATTTACAGGTATCTTGCGAGGAATTGCCTGCGATTGCCTCTTCAGTTTCAGTAACTTTGAGTCCAAATGAAATCCGATTTTGCATGGAAACATCTGCATTTTTGATGCAACTCTCACCCTCTGCAGTACTTTCTTTTGATGTATTGCATGAAATCGGTTCGTATGCAGGCGATTCGATCTCTTCATCATTTGATAATTCATCTTCTAACAAAGATGAAGAAGATAATTCAACTCCAAAGTTTCCTCTAGTTTCCTGAACATACACCAAAGTGGTTTCTTTGACATTCGAAATTTCAATTGATTCTGTGGGAGCTTTGGGCTCATCGTTCGTCCTCACGGTTGAATTCTTGTTAATGTGCTTGATCTTAGTTTTAACCACTGGTGTCTGTTCTGAATGTGGACTATACTGATCATCATACATTTTGGGTTTCTCTTTTGCACGGTTATCTTTCTCTATGAGTAATGAAGAATTATTTTTATGAAATTTGTCAGTTTGCTCTTGATGGCTCTTATCCAAAGCTGATTGTTTAACTTTCACCGAAGAGGGTTTGATGGACGTTGGTTTGATTGTATCTTTGTCGCCCAAACTTAAAACAGGCTTGGCCAGTACGTCTTGTTTTTCAGATCCTACAATGTTCGATGAGTTGGGGGCTTTAGATTTAACAGACACGCACAACTTTGGCTCGTTAGACAAAGCTTTTCCTGAGGTTGTATCAAGTTGAAATTCCATCGATTTTACATGCGTCGATTTATTCTCTTCTTCAATAGAATCTGCAGCAGTATTCGGTTGTAAATTTTGTTTCGCTGGTTTTTCAAAACCTTTTTCTCTTTGACATTCTAAAGATGTTACAGACGTCGTTTCCGATTCCTTTTCGTTCAAGTATACAGGCAATTCAGATTGCTCGTCGCGACTGGATCCTTCTAGATTCGATGTATTGGTGAGTTTCGGAGAAGGTAAGCTGCACGTCGATGTTGTAGTCTCTCCTCTCTTTGGACTTGCAAAAGATGAAAATGTAGGATTTTGTTTAACTAATGGTATAGGTAACGTTGCATGTAATAACTTTGGTTCTATGCAAGGCCTAATTTCTGTCGGCCTTAACGAATTTGTTGCCTCGCTCGTCTTTAAATTCGAAGCAGATTCTATACGATCAATGAGATAAGGTACTTCCAAATTAATTTCATTCATACAATCCGTTTGCGATGATTTCGCTTGAGATTCGACCGATAAACACAGCTCTTCGCTGGATTCGTCAAAATGAAGCGAAACGTCATTTGGATACTTGCCATGATCCGAATTGTTACCCTTCCCAACTGTACTTAAATATTCGTTTCCCACAATCGTGGACAATTTCTCGATTGCCGTTGACTTAGTGGATACATTTTCTTGTGTTGGCTTTTGTTTATCGGTTACAGAGATCGATTGTGAATTCGAGGAAGCAACTACTCTTAGTGGAGCCTTTGCAGCATATCGAGAACATGTTGCCACTTCACTTTCACTTTCCTCGCAACCATTTCGTATATCAGCCGCAGCAGGTCGCACAACATATCGCGAACATGTCGCCGTTTCACCATCATCTCTGGTACCAATTAACGAATTAAGCCTTCTCACCGTAATACGACTTGCAGGTGTTGTCCACGGAGTCCCAGTACCTATCTTTGCAACACTTGCCGTTCGTATTGTACTCGAAGGAGAGCTATTCGTGCAACTATCAATCGGCGAGGTATTTCTCGTTCGACAGGGACTACTCGAAGTTGATCGTCGCGGTCGATTCGGCCGAATAGAAAATATTACATTTTCTAATGGGGCTTCAGCCGATCGAATGGGAACTTCTGACGTTGAAGATGTTGCTTCTTCGACTACCTTGGAGAATTTACTCGAAGAGAGTCTCGAAACAAGTCGATTGTCAGTCCTCATTTGATTTGGAACGGTATCCTCATCAGAGAGGTCACTATAATCAATTCTTGTCAATAGCCTACCACAGCTTTGGGATGTGCGCACCGCACTAAGTGTACCAACTTCGGTACCAACATTTTGAGCAACAGAACTCTCTGCCTCGGGTGTGGTAGTGCTTGACACTTCACCGGTTATACAACGTGGCTTCTCTTTTCTCGACGGTCGGTCGCCATGAAGACGAGATACTCTATGGTTGACAAGATTTGCTATATGTGGCGTTGGCATATTTATCCTGCCACCACTGCCCGCCTGCCTTGCAGGAACAACAGGTGCAATATGCTCATCCTCATCTGATGAAGATGACAAAACAATAATGCTACTTCTTCGTCTTAGACTACTAATATTACTATTTAAATTTTTAATATTACTACCTATCAGTGCTGCGCGTTCACGAAGCATTTCAATGTAAGAATTCTCTGGATTCAGAGTGTTGCTCGTTTGCTTTTCACATGCCGCTGTATCTATCGTCGCCTTGTCGTCTTTGTCAACTGGTTCAATCGCTTCTTTTGCGATTACAGCCTCCTCGTCGTTGCTGTCGTCGATGTCATCTTCACCATCGTCGGTGGTATCATCATCCACAACATAACAATTCTTATCATTATCCGTGCTACTTAAATATATTTTGTTATTACTAATTTGTGAATTTAACTTAGAACTAAGACTTAGTGGTTTACTATTACTACTGAACTTAGAACGATTACTTAATCTAGAAATATCACAGTCCGTTGATAAATGCTGAACTACAGCGTTAGTACCTTGTTTGTTGCCACTTCGAACTTGTACTTCTTGCTCCGCAAACAGTTCCGATTCGGTGATTGTATCCTCCGATTGAGGTCGTTTCATTGATTTTGGTTGCGGAAGTTCGGCCTATAGAGATATTAAGAAAATGGAACTTTAAAAAAACGATCATAATGCGAGCAATTCTTTACGTATGTAGTGTCTAGGTATACACTTTGGCATTCGAATGGGATTAGTAATCAACAAAACTTAACTCTAAATGTTAAATGAAATACTCGCTAAGTTAATTTGTAGTCTTTGCTAAAAATTGAGTTCAATATTAAACAAATAAAAAATTTCCAGCGTCGTTGATGGTACATGTGTTGATTGTAGAAAATGTTGATTTGCAGAAAATGTTGATTGAAGACAATGTTGATTGAAGACAATGTTGATTGAAGACAATGTTGATTGAAGACAATGTTGATCGCAGACATCAGAGTTCGTTCATTTATAAAAACCGTACCGTAAGAGCGTATATATATTTACTATTTATGTATTCTTTGAAATGTAGAAAATTATAATTTTTAGCTCGAATTATAAAATAAGTAAAATATTTCAATTCACAAACAGAAAGCAAAGCGTATGTTAATGCAAATCCAGTTCACACACAATGTTAGTAGTATTGCACAAGTACGAAAACACAATGTCACACCAGACAAATCGTTCGATTTACCGGCTAGGTACTCGACAAATTGCTTTGCGGACTTGTTCATCTTTAACATTCACATTGGTGTCAAATCTCACTTTATTAAGGATCAGGATACCACACATAAAGACACACTCAGCTATCTGTTTTTTTGTTTTTTAATATCTTAACCTTAAGGGTTTCATTTTAATTAGAATTTTCAAGTGATTTTATAAGTTACAATATAAAAATTAAGGAAAAAGGAAACCGCATCGTGTTGATTGTTGATAGTTAGGTTGATTGTTGCTGTTATGTTGATTGAAGATATTGTTGTTGATTGCACTTGTATCTCAAAAAGTTGTTTTTCTTTTTTTTAATAAACTAGTTTAATGGAATGTATAGTTTACAGTGATTTTCAAATTAAAATCACTGATGCTATATGTATATATAATTCTGAGATTTTTAAAAGCTGTTGAATGTTTACATAGATTCTGAAATAATTTAAATTGGGTTGAGTATATTTGTGTTTGCAATAGTCAATGTGACTACCCAACATGGACAAAAGTACTTTAATCCTAAATAATGTATCCCTATTACCCATTGGACTGATATATATTTTCTTGTTTAAAGTGCACTCTTATAATATTGTAACTCTCGGATCGACTCTGTAGGTAGTGAAATTGATTACAGACAATGTTAGCTCTTGAAAGGAAAAGCAAAGTGAACAAAACACGTTCAAGGATTTGTTAACTGAGACAACCTTTGCTTTGGAAAATGTAGGCAAATTAGTTACTAGGTAATATAGAACTAGAAAGCTGCAAGATGATAGGTGTAGTACCTTATTATCCTTAAAGAGCTACTACAAAATGGTAGGGTCGTTGAAAGGGTCGCATGCGTCAAAAAACCGAACTGGGTCTATTCAGCACATGGTACAAATTCACGCACATTGACCCTTAAGAAATAAATCTGAAGGGCCAAATCTGTACAGGAATCTGGTTCTTGCCTTGGAAAATAAATTGAATAGTCAATTGACTACAATGAATTTACATTACTTTGGATGAGCATTGCAACGTTTTTATGGCAGCAGATGAAAGTGCAGGGAACGTTTTTTTTTTATCATAAAGTCATATCTTTTTGTGGACAGAAGGGTACAAAATTCCCTCGATATAGTTAACGATGAAGTCCCTCTTTGAGCTGCTTCGAGATATTTGGATCATAAACTATATATTTCCATCAACATCTAGCCCCTCGTCCTAGGAGTAACAAACAATGAAAAGGATCTATAGGCTAGTCGCTGTGTCATCAAGGAACTTCCTTACATAACAAAAACTAAAATCTGTCGTAGGAATAGAATTCTGAGATGGAACAAAAGTAAAATTGTCGTTTCGTCATGGAAAGCCGATTAATGGTTGCCTGAGTTTAGTTTGCATCATTTTCACGTTCTATAACATCAGTCTGTTTAATGTATACCCGAACGAATATAGGGCAAGAAGACAGTTTACCACTGGTTAAAAAGGATGGTGGTACTACCTCCCAGAGACAAAAGATCTCCGCATTTGTTTATACAAAGCAGCGCCCAGAGATACTTGCAATTTTTTTCCTGACCTTGTTAGTTGGATTGTATGTCTATAAGGTCCTAACAAAAATCAACGCTAATCGTTCCATTCTACGGCAAAACTTCAAAAGTCCAGGATATCACCCGAATTAGAACAAAAATATGACAAAGAGGTGCGAAATTATGTAGTATTTAATCTCGTTTTAGAAAAAAAACTTCAACGAATTCGTATAGCTGTTGCGTCTGAATTGTGTTGAAAAGATTTAGCTGCTACCAAGCTGCTACTTTGTTATACATGCAGGAAGTAGACTCAACAACAAAGCTTTATTAACAGTATTTTATTAGTATGTTCTGACGAAAGGATACGGCACTGACTTTCTTTTCGAATCCGAGAAAAAAAGTAATTCGCGCACACATTTAAGAAAGACCACTTTTAAGAATTGCAAGATCTATTAGAGACCATGCGTTCAAATGGTGTAACAGCAGACGTTTAAAGTTATCGCAAACTCTCATAAAGCTTATACTTAACTTAAACCAGGAACCTTTTGGCTGCTCAATGAGCAGATTGTGTATTTGCTCACACTCTAATATGATTAGTAATGAGAAGAGTACATTGTCGAGCTAGAAATCCTGTAAATAGACGGCATCAAACAAGATGTAAGAATGTGGGGGCTACCCACGTTCTATTTTCTAAGACGAGGAGATTTGGAATGGTCATACCTGACTTACCGACACGGGCGATGTTTCAATGAATGCGTCTAAATCAAGCCATGAACATTAAATTGAGTTCAACAGCATAGATAACGGAGAACTAGCAGGTGTGTTTGCACTATCTAGTGCAAGGCAATTATAGAAGAAGATCTGCTTTATTTTTTAGCGCTGTTCAGATAAATGGCACTCAAGCTCGAGACGGTTTGAAAACATGTTATTATCGAAGTTGCGTTAGTGATACTCATTAATTTCACAGTAGCGGGGAGAAGGACAGGAAGGCAGATGTTAAAAATAAGGAAAGGACAAAAATGCTAGAGAAATCAGGGACTTATATTCAAGAAAAGTTCTTACCGTACACGGTAAATGAAAATCAAATAGAAAACAAGGTCGCACGATCTTTGAATGCAGTAATCAATGCAATGGTTTAAAAGGTGGTATCCCACAGAGGCTACGGGAAATTGCACATCCTTCTTCGAAAAGTCTTGCGGCAACATCTGAATTTAAATATCAGTTAGGGCTAAAGTAGATTTTACTTTGTTTATCTATTTCTTCAATGTCTCGTGATATTGTAATGGAAAAGCCTAGCACGCGTGCTTATCTTTCCACGTCGCAGAAAGTTACAGAGAACATATATACCACATATACAAAAATATATATATACATGCCCATGGGTTTACAAAATGTCTGACACACCAATAAAAACGTAAACAAATGAAATGAAAACGTGTTAATTTCATTACAAACCAAATCACACCCTTCAAACTCACCGAACAATCATTAATGTCCCAGACATCTTCGAATATCCGTACCGGCTTTGTCGACACGAATGAATCCGTTCGATTTATGTACTTTTCATATTGCTGAAAATATTTAACAATTGTCTCGTCGAGATCTAATGATTTGTTAATGAGTAGAATCCTAAAATGAACAAAATGGACAAAAGAAAAGAAATGAAAAGAAATGCACAATCAAAAATCCGTTCTCTTTGAAATATCCAATCAGTGTACTTACCTTGTGCCATACGTTTTCTTCCTTATCGCGAACCCCACTAAACCGCATATCACTGCAAATGACTGATTAGACTCAGTTACTGGTGGAACTGTCTTTGGCAACACTGCATCTCTATCGGTCAAATCGATGCAGTGTTTAGATCGTAAAGTTTTCTCTGATTTCCCGACAGCAAATTCGTTGATTTCTTCCTTTTCATCTTTTAGGTGAGTTAACTTCTTCCACTGCCTATAGCATAGAATCAGCCTCAGGTAAGCGATCAATTCGTTTGGCTCATGAAGATTTCTGTTTGACAGGTATTTTCTGTAGGAAAACAAAGTGCGTCCAACTATTACAAATGCAATTTTTACAAACACACACACTTACCTAAATATAGGATCTAAGATCGTTTTATACGAATCCTTGACTTCAATTTTTAAAAGCGTCATCAAGATACCCGGTATATTACCACTAAACACTACTTCCAACGTAACTAGAATCTCATCGACTTTTCGGCATAATTCAGTCTCATCGGTAATAGTGGAATATAAATTACACTTGAAATTTATGTATTGTGCCATAAAGTCTGTCAGAATAAGATTAAACCTATCGTCATATTTTAACTGAAATAAAAATAATCAGCAATTAACCAAGTTGGCATTCAAGATTTTGTATTTTTAAAACTTACGTCTGAAACCCCCTCATAGAACATCTTTATTGATACTAGCCAGCGTATAAAGTTTTTCCAAATGAATGCCTTTGTTGAGTCCACATAAACAAGTGCAAGAGACTTGCGCAAATCCGCGGCCAGATTTTTAAAATCGCCATAAGGAAAATAAGTTGATTTGTAATCGGGCAAGACATAATGGAATATAATCGGCTGCGATTTCTCCCACAACAATTTGAACTGTTTGTTTTTACCTGTTAAGTGAGAACGAAGAACATATATTCAATAAGAGGTGCAAAAACATCAATCAAACTGCAGCTAAGATTATCACAAATCATTACAAACCAAAAAATTCATTTGATCATTAAATTTATAAATATCCCGTCGACTTTAAAGCAGGTAGGTGGATAGTCTGACATTTAAACTAAATATCCATCATATTGGTGCAAATTTTCTGTTAGGTAGAAAGGACAAACTGAGACATAATGCATTTTTTTCCATTGACATCAAGGAACAAATTGTATAGAGAAATCTAATTAACTTGGAAAGTTCAGTATGCAATCCCCAATCACACATACATACATATCAACTCGTGGAAATTTCTCTCCGTACCCAACATGTATCCACGCTCTAAGCGCATAACTTTAAAAACGATTGTCGTCGACGTGATTTTAAAATCCAGGTCCGTCTAAAATTTTGGAGCAACAGGCTCGTTAGTAAAGTGCCGATCTTTCTCACAACCATTTATGTGTGCGTGTTAGAGAGCTGCATGAATGCACTCAAATATTTCGGCACTCAGTATACTCATGAATTATACCCGAACATTCATGTACAATATACAATGAATAGTGAGTACATCATATTTTGAGTGAGGAGTGTATGAATGTTTTGAACATTCAAAGCTAAATGAATGAATGTGAGTGAATGTGGCGATCGGTTTGAATGAATGAGTTTTCAAGAGAGGACAAGGTAAAGCAAACAACAATTTAATGTAATCAGTGTGTTCGTTTGTTGCAATAGCAAAATAATTTATTTGCATTTGATTTACGTGAATTTGACGCCGTGAAAACAGCGTTTTGATTTTAAGAAAGTATGTTATAGAGAAAAAATGTTTCCTTAAAATTTAATTATATAAAAAAAATGTATTCCCGAAGTTACTTTGAGTATTGTATAAGTTATTAAATATGTCATATCTCCAACAATACATTACATACTTAATTGTATAGACGAGAATACGATAAATCTGTTAATTTACACTGAGCTACCAGAATATATATACAAACGCGTTCTTCGTTGCATTCCAATTCATTTCACTCATATTAACATTCATTCAATTCGTTTCGTTTTCGTTTGAATGGTATGAATGTCTCACTGATGCCAACATTCACATTCATTCAATTCATAATCGAGAATGGGGCAAGCCAACTCATTCGTTTTCGCCGTGAATCACTCAAAAGCCGTTTTGAGTGCATTCATGCAGCTCTCTAGTGCGTGTGTACTTCTTGTACGATGCCGGGACCTCCTGTTTTATGCCGACTCCGAAAAGTTGAGAAAAACTTTCCTTGACAATTGGTACTACATGGATGATTTGTCAGGTCATCACGAGAGGAGGGCCAGTGAAAAATCATTTAGGTGTTGCTACGGCTGGGAGTCGAACCCAGACCTTCTGCGCGGCAGTTCATCGAACTAACATCGCGCCACTTAGCCCGTCAGGTCCGTCTACAGTTTGATATATAAATGTGTTATAAGTTAATCTTAACCTAGCCTGTGAACATTTTTAAAATTATTATTTTTTTTACAAAATAATATTTTTAATTTAATTTGTGGCGAACATTACCGTGAACGATGACAGCACGGTCAAAAACTGAACCATTGAGGCAGCTATGTTGACGAATTTACCACGAATGTTAATGAGGACTCCCAAATAGGAGGATGCATATGGATGCATTTTTTATATGGGTGGGCGCCGAAATAGCTAACTTGCTTAAGTATATTTTGTAATTGCCATGGATTAGTGTTTCAGATGAACGGGTATTTTCAAACATATGTTTCGATCAAATATCAATTTGAAATATTTTTGTGTAGTGTTTTACCACGCGAACGATGTTGAAGGTCAAACCATGTGATATAAGGCCCAAACCGATTCCAGTGACAGCCGATGCTGAGAATATGGAAGAACAGCAATAGCCCGCTGTTAGGGAAAATAAACCATTTAATATAAGCAAAAACTAGAAACCACCCGATCTTCATGTTGTTAGAATAGTATAAGCTTAAGAAAGCTGTAGAATAAAACAACCGGGAGGATTTAATGAAGTACATAAACGAAACCATTAGCAAAACTTTGGCAGGTCTTCGGAATCTTTGCACCTTTAAGACGATATGGAAAAAGGGAGACCATCTATACTGCGCATACGTCTCCGGACCTGATCAACATATATTTAATATTATCCTTGTTTATTATAGATTAGCTCTAGACTCGCATACACGGCGTCCAGATAAGAGTTAGTTGATTTCGTTCAATTATGGCTTATAGAAGTTTCGGTGATAGTGCAGGGAAAATTCTCATCGCCATAAGTAATGCACAAACAGACGATGAAATATGGGCAGAATAAATAATAAATACTACAGAACATTCCTTGTTAATTATATGCTCTAGTTTAGAAGATAGATGTTTCTAAATGTAGGAAAGTACTAAATATGCATGGACGTACACCTATAAATTCACGGGTTCAAATCTGCAACGTACTTTAACCTAGGGATGAGCGATGTTGGCTGAATATCGATGATGGATAATAATCGAACTCAAAACATCGATGTTCGTTAACATCGATGTTATATAATGGATTTATAGAATGGCGATAAATGGGGTAAAAAAACAATATACAGATATACTTGAAATGTTGAATACATCTATTAGATATCGTATTTATTACTCAGTATGTTAAAAAACGAAAACCAAAATGATGAAACTAACAAGGATAAACTGAATTCTGAATTGGGACATGGAACTGAATGTTCCAATGAATGGCAGAATGACGTTGGCATTCATCAGTCGCAGTCAGTACTTTATCCACAAGTGAAAGGCAATGAAACATATCCATACCTATATTCTCATATAAATATATAGATATTTTTTAATCTCTTATATGTATTTATAATGCAATAGCATGCGTTGCTTTCTTCAATTGAAAGTAAGCTCTCTTTTAGCCAACATCGAAGATTCGAAGGCCGATGTTTTGTTCTTAACATCGATTATCCGATTTTTACTTACTTAAGCATCGATGTTAAATATCGATGTTACGTCTCTCAACATCGATGTTTTGTGAACATCGATGAAAATCGCTCATCCCTACATTAAACCGCATAATTGATGTAAATACATAGTAGGGTTTACTTGCAGCTATTCACCTGGAATAAAACAAATCGTATTTCTGCAGTCGGAGGTCAAAAACATAGTAGCTGTTAATATCACATGTATACATATGTAGATGTCTGGCTACAGCTACATGCTAAAAACATGTTGCCATAGGATACGGAAAAGCTTGTACGAATGTAAGGAGCTAAGCTACGTCGTTGTCGAAATATTTTTAATAAAGAATAACAAAAAATGAAATGCACGTTTTGAAGCTTCTTAAGATATTTATTGGATATATTCTAGTCAGTATTGGAGGTGTAATTTTGGGCGATATTTCAATTTCCGAAGTAGCAACTTCTCAGATTATATTTTGTTCATTTTATATACATAAATGTATAGGTCTGGAAACATTTGTGTTTAATTAATTCTTTTAGAATGCATTTCCTGGAGTAAAGTTGAAATTTCATGATCCCGTTGTCAGGTACATGGGTGCTGTTGATTTGCTGATATAGGCTCTTATCAGACAACTGGACATGCCGTAAGTAAAGCCACGAAGTTGCGTGAGCGGTACTGACTACAGAGATAGAGTGGAATCGTAGATATTGTTAATCAAAAAGTGTGTTGAAATAGGCTTGTACCAGACGACTAGGTATACATTAAGCGGAGCAACGAAGTTGCGTTCCTAAAGGAATGAAATATACTTACAAATACGCAAATAGCATTCACATTTATCGATTCATAGGAAAATTCTGTAACCGGTTGATGATTTGGTGCATTTGGTGCACGGGAATATTTTTACTTGCTAGCCTATGTAACGAGACTTTCTACCACTTGCCGCTATGTAGGAGCTTAGTACGATCAAAGATATTCGGGTATACCCTCAGTTGAGATCAAAAGCCAATAGTTAGTCATCCTCTCCTACCCCTCCCCTTCCTTACAGGGTCTAACCCCTCCAATATTCTTTACAGACAACGCCGCGCGGCGGCTAGGCAAATGGAATTTATCCAAAGGATTCCGGAAGAATCCAGAACGGAAAAGCATAAAGTCAAACTAGCCTGGGCAATCAAAGTTCCTTGCTCTCTTCAGTGGACATTCCACTATCTTTTAAGTACAAATCTCTTGATATGCAACAATGGTAATGAACCAACATTCGTCACCAGCAACAGACAAGAAGTCCTTGACATCACGCTTGTTTCAAATTACATCCATCACATGATCAAAGACTGGAAGGTATCTAGTTAGCACTCTTTTTCTGATACATTCAATTTGGTCTGGATTATCATATCCCAAGCAAACCGATTTTTCGAAATTATCGTAAAACCGACTGGCTAAAATACAGGGAAACTATGAAAAGACTAGTGTCCCCCGCTCAACCTAGCCCTCCTAGAAGTACCCAGGAGCTTTATAAACTTGTTGATAAGCTAAAATCGGCTTTTAACCAATCACTGTCATCTTCTTGTCCACTAAGGAAACCTAGAGGGAAACAAAAACCTCCATGGTTGTCTGAGAATCTAATATTGCTTAGGCAGAAATGTAGAAAACTATTCAATAAAGCTAAAAGTTTGAACGAATCCTCTGACTGGATCTCCTACAAAGAGATCTTGTCAATATACAAAAAGGAACTGAGGAAGTCCAAGCGCGAATCCTGGAGACTCTTAGCGTCTAGACTCCGAAAAATCCTATCCACTAGTCCAACTGTTCCAAGCTGTCTCAAAAAAGCAGATGGCACCTGGACGACCTCAAGCAAAGAATCCATAGAGCTACTAATGGACACCCATTTCTTAGGTAGCTCACAGCAAGATTTCCAAGACAACATCTATAATAAAGTGACCGGCAATTTGCAAGATCTTATTACTAAAGATAAAATACTTTGGGCAATACATAGCTTCAAACCCTTTAAATCCGCGGGACCCAACGGCATTGTACCAGCCGAGCTGCAGCGCATTTTGGATCTCATCCTACCATGGGTGGAAGCCATCCTTAGGGGCTGCATCGAGATGATTCCCAAGGTTTGGAGAAGTTCTTACGTCAATCCGAAAGACCTAAGATCTATTAGCTTATAATCATTCTACCTAAAAGCCCTGGAAAGACTGGTTGATATTCATCTTCGCAGTAGCATTGATGTAAATCAGCTATCTGCATTCCAACATGCGTACTACAAGGGAAAATCTGTAGAAACAGCCCTGCACACATTAGTGCGTATTATTGAAAAGTCGCTATGCTGCAAGGAGTATACTATGGTTGCATTCATGGACATCGAAGGACAGGGAACTGTTAGGCTGATGAACTCGCCAGAAATGGAACCAAACTACCAGTTGTACCCGACACGGGTGCACTAGGTATTCCAAGTCTTGTCCTTACGTGTATAAATACAAACAAGCTTATGTTATGATGCGGACCACAACAAGGTAATCACTAACCGACATAGGTCGCACGCGTAGCGCATATTGCAGAGTGGTTATTCGAGAAAATATAATAGTTGTGACGTTTTACATGAGTCCAGCTCCATCTTCTATCAGGCAAAAGTAAGGCCTGCCGTTTATTACTGTTCTCATAAGTCGCTAGATAATATTCAAAGGCGAATTTTAACACTAATAGATGATTTGACATACTTAGACACTATAACTATGTTTTTATCACCTCGATTACTTGGCAGTTTTCGTATCAACAACTGCTCAAATCAAATGACTACGTTAAATATGACATAAGGGACGCCTTTAATATGTTGGGCATTCGTCTTTTGATGTTATATTCTTTCAAAATTGCGAAATATTTAAAATACTGATTATTCGCATAATAACCGTAAGTGTTCCAAGGCAATATTAGTAACTAAGAATATTCGATCATCCGCAATATCATCTCCCATTGGCAATAATGACATTTTGTCCATCAGCTTAAGTTCGTTGCCAGACGTTGTGTTGTGTATTCATTTTCGAAAATGACTATCTTAACGTTCTAATCATTCACCACGATTTAAACAGTAGCATTCTCCTCCGTCGAAAAATTAAGCCAGTTAATGCTTATGTTGGGTGAATTTGCAGGTTGACGATTTTCACAATGTGTCCGCTGATATCTTCGAAAGCATACGACTTCTTGCGTAAATCTATCCTTTATTACAAGTAGCTGACTCTGTTCACTTTAACATGGACCGTAGCATATGTCGCAAATTTACACTTTTGTCTATTCCATCGTATTTCCTGGATGACAGTTTTGTCTGCTTAGTGCCAGCAAGGGCTTCCGCAAGTTGTTTGGCTCAACTTTTCTGTTGAAGAGTTCTCAAATGCATGACGTCGTTTTTTCTTTTTTTTTCGCTTAACAATAACTTTTGTTCTAAACAAAATAGCAAAACAAACAGATCAAATAAATATTTCTGATTTTTAATGTTCTGTGAAATGCACTCATTGGCATACAAATATTAAATATCTACTCTTTAACTTTATAATCTACATTCAAAAGTTCTAAATTTATTAGCAATCATGAGAAGCATCATCTGTTCACAAAATTAAGGAATTCAAATTTGTGAAAAAATAAATAAATCACCAAATTGATCACATCGAAAAAATAATGTTATTGATCTCGAGACAGAGGAATATCAATTTAATTTGATAAGAATACACCAGCAAGAAACACAAATTTTGGACAACGCAGTTCTACAAAATAAATAATTATCTAAACTCATAATCGGGTATTTTAAATCCGTCACATATTTGACAAAAGTTAGTATTTTTTATGTTGTCAATAGATTTTAAAATCTGTAACCTTGAAACGTGTTATCATTTAAGAAAATTTACATTATGACGCAATGTGTTGTTTTCAAGAGGAAACAAGTGCATCACAGAAAAGCTGGTGACTTAATGATTGTAAAACATAATTTAACTGAAAATGTTCGACCAATTTTGAGTTAAGCGGATATTTAGAGGCACAATTTTTCAAAAACTACTTGCAACTACTTGCATCAGCGCGAAAGGACACACAACATCGACGAATTGGACGGAACGTCACCATTGGCAGATATAACTTTGAGAAAGCACGGGACTTTGTCTAACTCGGCTTCGCTATTAATTCTGACTCTTGCCAACCGCTGTTTCTTCGGGCTAGTATTTAGTAGTAGTAACGCCCTAACTCGAACTACTAAGGAGATCATATATAAGACCCTGATCATTACAGTCCTGCTCTACGGCGCTAAAGCATGGACCATATTAAAAGCGGATGAAGAAATCCTTGGTCGATTCGAGAGAAAAATTCCATTTGCGTTGACGGGCCATAGAGACGAAGATTCAACCAAGAACTATACGAGCTGTATAGCGACATACCCCTGGTCAAAAAAAACTCAGCATTGGACGATTAAGATATCTAGAACATGTAGAACGAATGGACACAAGTACTCCGGCTAGAGTATTCGTTTCCGGCTAGAGTGGAAACCGACCTCAACCAACTTGGAGTGCGCAACTGGAGGCAGTTAGCCAAGGACCGGGCTAATTGGAAAGGCATGTTGGTTGAAGCCAAGGTTCATTCCGGCTTGTAACGCCACTTAAGTAAGTAAGGCTATATAGAACAAATGTAAAGGAATAACTATACAAGCTATACAGCGACCAAATCAAGACCAAATTTCTTTACTCAACGGACTGTTAAGGGTTTCTGTCTAAGACAAGGCAGCTCTTCATCTCATTCGATCCTCAGCACATTGCTTCCAGTTATTCAGTCCAAGCGCTCTGTGAACGGCGATCCATTGATCCTTGAACCGAAGATTCGGTCTTCCTTGTCCCTTAGAACCTGAAGGTTGGTATTCGAAGATTCTCTTGGCTGGAGCATTATTAATCATTCAATCTATGTGGTCGAAACAATGTCGTCGACGTGTTTTTACCTTTTGTACTACATACCCATTATGTTACAGGTCATAAAGTTCACGTATTATCTTCTCATCCATTCTCTTTAATAGCATACAGGACCAAGAAAAAGAAATTTGTTTTCGAATATGCCTAATATTTGTCCGTTTTTCAGCTTATTGTCTAGTACTTGAGCCTGTTAAGTTGAAGCGGTAAGGACCAAGAATTCGAAAAAGAAATTTGTTTTCGAATATGCCTAATATTTGTCCGTTTTCCAGCTTATTGTCTAGTACTTGAGCCTGTAAAATTGAAGCGGTAAGATTAGAGTCCGGTAGAGGAAACATATGGACATTGGGGCTAAGATAATAACGGTTTCCTATGGTCATTCTTCGTCGTATTTCTACCAAGGTATCATTTGTGAGGTTGATGTTGACTCCGAGGTAGATGACTCTTTAACTACCTTAACATTTTAGTGATCAACATTAAAAGTACTTTATTTATTGATAGCATAAAGTTTGTATTCGTTAATTACAATAGATACCAATGTGTTTCGCCATTTCATCTATTGCCGTAAATTCTTTTACAATGGCAAGATTCGAATTATGTCGATGTTGTATGGGTAGCGCAGTAGCTGAACGGATTTGTTGACCAAATTTTATTTCCTGCCCTACACACTATCTGTACCAGCGTTGAATCAGGTACATTTTTGGAAAAGTTGCATTGCATGTCCTCCAGTGTTAGGCGACACAGCAGTATCAGTCATAATAGTCTATCGAATATCATCATACGCATCCTTATGATGATGTGTCTGTCTCGACATGAAATTCGTTGGTCTTTTACAGGATTTGCGTCAGGGTAAAAATGTGTTCGGACCGAATGGCATACTGGTACGAGCAGATTAGTACACAAAGTACACAATGGATAGGTTATTACATGCGACATTAAACAGGGATATTCCTCGGTAGCTGGTGCAAGACATGAGATATCTGTTAATCTGTTAATCTATCGACGAAATGATGACACGAACAAGCAAAGTTAAAGTTTATCCCACGACCGATGCATTGGTAATACAAAGACATTTCTCAATCTTTTTCTTTTCTCTTTTTGGAAGATAAATATTGGTTTAGTATTATTATGCTTTAGATATCAAACCCATTGTTCGTACTAACCACTTTATATGTTGTCATCTTTCTAGCTTAATGTGCCTAGGGTCTGTCTACTAATAAAGGTGACTCATAGGTATACCTACAACGAATTAATTTTGAAATATCAAAAACTATCAATGTGATCTCTTTTTACAAGATATGTAAAGGACACTATATGATTTATTAAAGTTTCTTTCAGACAACTGTCTAGGATTTGAATTACCGCGCAACCGAATTCATCGACATTAATCAAATCTTCGCATTGTGAATCCCAATAATATCTTTTACCCCTCGGATAACCCTTATCCTAACATGGTGGAATAAATAATCAAGCATGTCTACCTAGTACACATATCAAAGTGTTTTTGCTGATTCTTGTGATGAAACATTTTTAAAAGTATAGATACAAAAATGCCCTACGCCGTAGATAATATTATTGCACTATACCCAAGATAAACAGCAGCACTGGAGTAGTGCAATGAGAAACAAAGTGATTTAACACTAAAGAAGGTCTGTCTATGACGGGAATTCCTAGCCATCACAAACCAATAGCCATAGCTAAAAAAAAAACAACAACAACAAAACATACAACACATAACAATACCGAATTTGATATTTGAATAAGCATAAAACACAAAGCTTATAATAATATCGGCTTTCACTATGCAGATCAGGGAAAACCATATTTCTCGAAACTCTATAACACTTACTTTTTGTTATCCACACACTGTTCTCATCCTCCTCCGAATCAGAGTTGACTACAAGGACGGTATCCTCATCCTCTTCCTTCATCATGATTCTGGCTGAGGCGTCGTCGACCAATTGACGTTGGATTTTTAAAAGCACTTTTCTTTTCTTTTTGTTTGTATGCTCTTCACTTTAAGCTACTTCATCCATCACATTACACAGCATATATCGGACGCAATATTACTTTTAAATTGAATTTTATTTAGGTATTATTATTATTATTTTGCTTTTAAGTAATTATTCCGTTTTCATTATTTCCGACCTCGCATTGCCTAATGAGGAAACAAAATTTAACAAAAGTAGATTCCCTGAAAAACGAACGAATTCCCAGGTAAATTTTTAACTTCGAATCCAATGCCTTGTTCTTAAACAATGTAAACACAAACGCACACACACATTAGAATATTGTAAACAAATTACAACATTTAATTCACTTCACTATGAAATAATATTTCTATACAAATCCCAAAAGCTGTGTTTTTTATCCAAATAAAGAAATAAAATTTTCTTGGGTGAGACTTTTTTTGCGTATACTACTGCTAAGGAAAGAGGCCGTGGTATATCAAACACATACACTTTTAATTCTATATGCAGCGCATTTTTTCTTTTAAAGTTTTCAATCAAACGCACTTGTAATTTTTAATGAAAATATTCAGAAAATGTTGTGCACTTTTGGAAAAAGGCTTTGAAATAAATTTAAGTTATTATTGTAACGATTTTATTATGTTATTCGGCAATTTTCAGCGAACAAATTCACGAACCACATTTGCGTTGAAAAATATAGATGTTCTTCCCGTTTGCAGAGCAAGTATTGTTGTCCCGTTCGCACATAAGGCATGTTATGTGAAATCGGCGTATATTGTTTGCATTTGAATACTTGTGGATCGTGGAAGTAATATCATTAAGGGTGCGTTTGAGTTGTTGAGATTAATGGCGTTTTCCATTGGGAAAAAAATCAATTTTTTTTTTGTTCTGAAGACCGATTTTGACAGTTGTTGTGTTCCATTGGGCGAAAAAATTGATTTTTTTTTTGATCAGAGATCAATTTTGCAAATCTGAATTTTTCGGCAGATTTACCAATACCAATACAAATGATAGCTGTCAGTTTGACAAGAGTGATTTTCATTTTGATTTTTTACTTCGGTTGTGAAAAACAAGAGTGCTTTGGGTTTAGATATTAATAATGGATATAGACACAGAAAAGAAAGTTATACGTGAACTATTAAATTGATTGAAAAAAAATGTTTGTTATGTTTTTAATGTTGGCAGCTACACCGACGCTTACTTCACAGACACGAAATGACACCAATACAAAACAAATAAATCTGAATCGTGTTCCATTGACACTCAAAAAGATCAAATTTCAGATCAAAATCAAGATTTCCCAATGGAAAACGCCATAATAGAAAATGTTTTTTTATATGAGAAATGTTTGACATATAAGCATATTATGAAGAGGTATTTCTCAAAAATTGAATAAGAAAAACATTTTTACAAATTTTGGATCGCATATTAACGACTACAGAAAATTTAGAAATTTTAGTGAAACAAAGTAATGATGTTTTCCATTGGTAAATCTTGATTTTGATCTAAAGGGTCGCCCAGAATTCGTTTCTGTAGCTGATGCTTATAGCTGAGTAAAAAGTTAAAAACAAGGTAACCGCATAAGCGCATACACAATCAGCCGTATTTATTAGATTTCCTTAGGCGGGGTCTCAGAGGTTGCCGAGTTAGGCATGCCTAAATATTTAAGTTGCCTTTAGGCAACGTTGCTTAAATTCTTATCTATAATCGATTTTCCATTGCTGCCTAACTAGGCGAAGTTTATGTAAAAAGAAGTAGTAGAATTTACAAATCTAGTATAAAAAATTAAGATTCTTGTACTTTCTTTACATCGGATTTTCTTTTTTTTTGGGTTTGACAGCATATGTTATTTGTAAACAAATATCTTAAAGGAAGAACATGGAGCTATATGGGCAATGTTATATTGCTGTTCGGAATTAGTTTGAGGATTCAACAGTGGAGTGAAAAGAATGTTGGAGCAGGCATAGCCCCCATCACCGAGTAAGCGTTTTGTATATTTTTGGTCTCCTACTAGTTGGCATGTATGAATTTATAATATTCACTACACTTAAATCATTTACAAATGAAATGTAGCTTGAGTCCATTCTTATTAAAATATTTTCACTTAATTGCAAACCACCACCCAAAATCTCAAAATAAATTTCCAGATTGAAATTCTCGTAAACGTCAAAATGAAAATGAAATGAAAATTCCTTAGGCAGCCTCTAGGCAGCCTTTAGGCAGGGTTCGCTCACGCTTAAGTTAGGCGGCCTTTAGGCAACGTTGCCTAAATGGGCAAATCGATTATAAATACCGATTTTGCACTTAGGCAGTACTTAAAGGTTGCCTAAAGTTAGGCAACCTCTAAAATGCTTTTAGAAATACGGCTGAATGTGTATCTTCGTGAATGTAGCTTAAGGTTGCATAGAGAGCAACTTCATGCAAGAAATGTATCTCTCGTTTGATAACGATGCAAGCTACAGATATGCATTCTGAGCAGGCCCTAATATATGATCTATTTTGGTGCCAATGGAAATCGATTTCAGATTGATTTTTTTGTCTCCGTATTGTTGAAATTTGTTGTCTGTGAAGTTTTCGTCGGTGTAGCTGTCAAGTTTCAAATCATGTTTTTGATTTAATTTATATTTCACATTGAACCTACAGTTTTGATTAATAATAGTTTTTCACAACCGAAATAATAATAAATCAAAACGAAAATCACTTTACTCAAACTAACAGCTATCATTTTCATTAGTGTTAGTGCAATGGAACACGAAAACTGTCAAAATAAGTCTTTTGACTGATCAAGATCCAAAAAATATTGATTTTTTACCAATTGAAAACGCCATAACTGAGATTGCAATGCTCAAATGAGTTAAAATTGTATACAATTGATAATTTTTGACATTATAGTGTGATGAATATAGACATCAGAATTTTCTGTTCTGGAGCTCGCTAAAATGTATCCAGTGGTTAATTTTTGACGTTTGATGTACCTAATGATTCCTAATGAGACAGAAAGCAAACTCGTGGATTATTCGTCATACCAGTGTTCACCGTTTAGATTTTTAAAACCAAGAAACATGTATTTGATATCAGAAATGTAATGAAGTTAAAAATAAACTAAAATTAAGCTTTAAACAACGATGGTTACGAAAATGCTATGATTGCATTTGTTTAGCTGTATTTAGTATGAGGATTAATTCGGTTAACACAAAGAGTAATGGATATCTTCAATGGGCCTGCGCACACGAGTATGCTTCAACCGGTTGAACGTCATGTTTGTTGGTGGGACGGGTGAGGAGGGAGCACAGTTTGAGAGGCATTGGAGAGCAATTTTTCACCCAAAATTAAGTGGTTGAATCTACCAACACATGCATACATGTATTAAAAAAAAATACGGCGGCTAGTTCGGTGTTAATCGAATTACACATACATATAAAGTTGGGTATATTACACAAAATTCAACCGGTTGAACATATTCCCGTGTGTTTGGAAAGTAACCATAATGACTACGGTTGAAGCATACTCGTGTGCGCAGGCCCAATCATGAACACAAATAGTAAAACAACATTTTATATATTGATAATAACAAATAATCTGCCCTAGCGAGGTATTCGTCGGAGCGGAAAATTTTCCGCAACGCATAATTCGTCGGAGATTCAAATTCCATTCGAGGTATTTGCCATCGGAAAGAAATACTACACAGATGCGACGACGAAGCTCGTACTGTTCAGGGGTGGTTTTTTCCAATGAGCTCGCCCTGGAAACACAAATTCAAACGATTAGTACGAAAATTACTTAAATAAATAGTTTTATATAATTACATACATTTTTCTATTACTCCACTTCACTTCGTAAACAAATTCCGCGACGAATTTGTGTCGGAGGAAATCGGAAAAAGAATTGCACTTAGCTGTCAAAAATTGAACAAAAAAATGCTCCTGAACTCACTTCAACGCAATTCGCTGGGATGCGTTACGAAATGTCGGAGAAATATTCCGAACAGCTTTTCGGAAGAATACCTCGAAGCAAAAATCATCGCAATCGTACAAAATCGGAGAATTTTCCGCTCGGGCCGATTATTGTTTTTTTTTTCATGATCTCTCTGAAATATATTCAGTACTTTATTATTACAAGAAAATATATAGAATTGAATTTCGTTGAAATTCTGTTCGAAAATAATTATCCAATCGACACAGCAAATAGCCAATTTGTTTTGTGCCCCACTCAAATGTCAAAATTACTCATATTAGCAATTACATACAATTTAACGCAATTGGCACAAGGCCTTAAGCTTGGTGTCAAATTTCGGAATTCATTTTAAACACCAAAACAGCGGACAGACATTTGATAAAGTAGTAATCAGAAAGTAATCAGAAAATCACACATGACAGTCGCGGAAAGTGCATTTGGTTTGAATAACCGAGAAATTGATAAGTAAATATATTTTTCGTCATCATAACAATCTACTTAAATATTTTTCAGTTCATCTCCATTTCTCTATTTTCAAGTCCACTCTAAACCCAGACCACCAATATATACCAAATACAGAATGTGGTATCTAGAACCAAAAGGGTTTTTTTCAGTAGAGCAATATTCTCAAGAGAAGGGACTTATTCTGTCAGAAAAACGGTTTCCTTACTTTGCAGCTTAAAATGCTCATGGTGCATACAAAATAACCAGCTGTAGATTTCTTTTTTGGATATTATATTTTTAATCCTTAAGCTTAATACGCTGCTCGAGCTAAATTTTAGCTCTCATACAAAATTATCTCCAATTTAAGCGAATCCATTTAGCCGAGCGTTACGCTGCGCTTCAGTTAAAAAATCCAACTTTCATTTCAAACTGTACTGGATGTATCTGTCACAATTTAGCGCGCCCATTAATGGTTCGGAACATTTTCTCAAGCCAAATTTTGACACATATTATTTCTTCTTCAATCTCGTTCGTATCCATACTTGTATTGAATTTATATTTTTGATTCGACTGATGGAATTTTTGAAGAATCTTATTTTTCAAAGAACAGCTGTTTGTTGTGACACTTATCCACAAAGCACTCTATGACGAAATTTAGGGCGGATTTTAGCTGGTGTTTGGAGAGAAATAATGGAGGGCAGCTAAAATTTATGGTGGTGGCAATCTCGACGCACGCGACGAACGCGACGCAGACGGTTTCGCATTGAAGTGTCAAAAATGGTGAGGATTTGAGTGGTGGTGGCAATCTCGACGCTCACGACGCGACGCGATGCGATGTCACTTGATTGACAGTTCACCATTAGCCGTCGAAGATTTTGTTTGTTTTTCAATTCTCACAGAAGAAAATTTAATTAGTTGTTAGTCACACAACACAATTATTAATTCAGTACTTTTAATTTATTTTGTTTATTTATAACCTATGAAAGTAATCTCAATATTCTCACAAACATACCATCTGACAGCTTTCAAACTGACATTCCAATGCGTCGATGCGCAAGAAAGTTGAAGTTGAATCAACTTTTCTTTGTAGCTAACGTCCATTGCGTCGCGTCGGCGTTCAGATTGCCCACTTATACATGTTGCCATAAGCTCGATGAGTTTTTGACATTTCAACGCGAAACCGTCTGCGTCGTTCGAGCAGCGTACTAAGCTTTAATGAGAAAACGAATATTTCATAAAAGTAAAGTGTGAAATCTGCCTTAGGGAAGCAGACACATTCCACAATCCACATCCACAAGACATTAATGTGTCAAAATCAGCTGTGTGCGGTAATTTGTCAGTTGTCAAGTAACGTCATCACAAATTTGCGGTTATAGTTATTAGTTAAGTTTTATTAATTTTTGCAAGATGTTCACTCTCTGGACCCTAATTGAAGCATCACTTCTATGTCTTAATGCAGTTTGTGTACTCCATGACGAACGATTTCTTGCCAAAAGTAAGCATATTTTATTTAGTTGATTGTGTATACAAATTTCCATTGCATCTTAGTGGGCTGGGGCGCAAACGCACAAAACCAACAGGAATTTGGGCAACCAACGATGAAATCCCAGATGCTCAACTTGGTTCGTTCTATCAAAACAGTGGCCAAAAGTAAGCAAGCAAGACATATTTAAGAAATCTCAAACAATTTTGTTTTAATTTCAGTTCCCCTGATATTCCTGAATGTTTTTGCAATAGTTATAAAACTAGTTCTCGGATAATAAAACCCATGATTTTAATTTTGAAAAATTTATTGTGTTTTTCTTTGCAACACAGCTTTAACGCGGTTCTCTAAGGCTATGCTGTATGCATCCAACTTGTAGGCAGCTGCTTCTAGTTTATCAACCGTATCGGATATTTCATGAATTTGTTGCATTAATGGGATCTAAAAATAACAAAATCAATTCATCAAGGAACTAAATGGAAGTAATATGGAAATCTTACCAATTGCTGAAACTTGTCATTCAAATCATTTGTGGACAATTTAAGGCCTTCTGCGACGTGTCTCATATCAGCGTATTTTGCAATTGTCGCTTTATTCATGTTTTCAAGTAGTTTATAATCTTCTAGTGGAGCGTTCAATTCATTTGTTATGTATTCCTCGGTTTTTCTAAACATTTTCGTAGCCAATTTACTCAGATTCGGGTCATGGGGATCGAGTGCTTCAAAACTTGAAGTACTGGTTGAAAGTGTGGGACCCCGAATTGGCGAATCAAGAAGATCATTATGCTGTAAGTCACTCTGATTCATATTTATAAGGAGGTTGATGTTTGCTGCTGATTGCAAGGAAAACAAATAACAAAATCTCTATTAAAAAACTAGTGTTTATTTTTTGGCACCCACAATTTTCTTTTTGACACTTTAATTGTGTGGATTGTATGTCAAGTGGATAACATACTAACAGGGTGTAACTTTGATGATAGGTAATAGAAAGATTTTTGAACAATGTAATATAAAAGTTTGTCGACGCACTCTATATGTGAAAAAGAAAATGTAACCACCTCTATTGTCGAGTGGACAAGTTTGAAAATCATCTCAACATGTGGATAAAAGAATATTTTGAGTGCTATAGAGTTTAGGAAAATTTCTATTTGTTCAGGATTGCCATAAGAAAACTATGTTTGACGAAAATGCGAACGCGTGTTTCAAAACATTTTATTATTAGTGAATATATAAGTTCAAATAGTATTTAATTGAATAAATAATGCCCTTCCCAAATATATAAAATGCTGTGCGATTCAATTACCATTTTTAAATAAAAATGTAATTTTAATTTGTATGTATTTTTCATAGAAATAGCGCCACTTTTGCGCCTAGTAGAGAAAAAAGGTAATATGTAGATGTATACCAAAATGCCAGCCTTCAGTGAAGTTGAGAAACATTTTCTTTTATATAGGATTACCATAAAGACGAAAATCCAGACGCTGATTTCGAAACATTGAAACACTGGGCAAGATTGACTTCGAAACGGCATTTTCCATTATTTAAATAGTAGCCTTACAAAATCTATCAAATGCAGTACGCTTTAGTGAAGATATTAATAAGAAAACGTTATTTAAAATTGTTGTTATTTTTATCATATGAAGAGCGGCATTTTTTGGGACTAGTAGATGGAAAAGGAGTGCGAGCACATAAATAAGAAAAAGTCTGCTGACATTCAGTTTTCTAATATAATATATATAAGGAGGTTGATGTTTGCTGCTGATTGCAAGGAAAACAAATAACAAAATCTCTATTAAAAAACTAGTGTTTATTTTTTGGCACCCACAATTTTCTTTTTGACACTTTAATTGTGTGGATTGTATGTCAAGTGGATAACATACTAACAGGGTGTAACTTTGATGATAGGTAATAGAAAGATTTTTGAACAATGTAATATAAAAGTTTGTCGACGCACTCTATATGTGAAAAAGAAAATGTAACCACCTCTATTGTCGAGTGGACAAGTTTGAAAATCATCTCAACATGTGGATAAAAGAATATTTTGAGTGCTATAGAGTTTAGGAAAATTTCTATTTGTTCAGGATTGCCATAAGAAAACTATGTTTGACGAAAATGCGAACGCGTGTTTCAAAACATTTTATTATTAGTGAATATATAAGTTCAAATAGTATTTAATTGAATAAATAATGCCCTTCCCAAATATATAAAATGCTGTGCGATTCAATTACCATTTTTAAATAAAAATGTAATTTTAATTTGTATGTATTTTTCATAGAAATAGCGCCACTTTTGCGCCTAGTAGAGAAAAAAGGTAATATGTAGATGTATACCAAAATGCCAGCCTTCAGTGAAGTTGAGAAACATTTTCTTTTATATAGGATTACCATAAAGACGAAAATCCAGACGCTGATTTCGAAACATTGAAACACTGGGCAAGATTGACTTCGAAACGGCATTTTCCATTATTTAAATAGTAGCCTTACAAAATCTATCAAATGCAGTACGCTTTAGTGAAGATATTAATAAGAAAACGTTATTTAAAATTGTTGTTATTTTTATCATATGAAGAGCGGCATTTTTTGGGACTAGTAGATGGAAAAGGAGTGCGAGCACATAAATAAGAAAAAGTCTGCTGACATTCAGTTTTCTAATATACAAGAAAAAACATATGAGAAGGCTACAATCCGCTGTGCTGATCGTTTAATACCCTATCCAATCCCATCCTTAAAATTTATATCCCCAAAATGTGGCGATGAAATATAAAAATGAGTTTGAGGACAGTTTATCAAAATTTTTTATGGTTCGACTTAACAACGATAACAACGTGTTTCTCCTGCATATGATATGGAGTAGGGTATACAAATGCCTCCAAAAAATTTACCTCAACCGTTTTTAACAGAAAACGCTTTCAAAAAGTGGTCGTGGCAGATATGTTATATGGACGAAATATAGATATTAAGGCCGTGTGCCAATAGCGTTAAAATTTTAGCCAGTGGATAATTTTTGACATTAGTGTGGTGAATAGAGACTTCAAAATTTTAACCTAATCAACAGCTCGCTAAAATTTAACCAGTGGCTAATTTTTGACATTTGGTATACCTTCTGAGGAGTGAGAGTGATGGAAAAGCACACCAGTGTTTACATCTGTGGGAAAATAGCACATCATTCAGATTTTAATAAACAGCAAAGAATGTGTATTTCATATCAGAAAATGTTAACAAAGTTGTAACATAAACTAAAATTGGGTTTTTGAAAAAGGATGGTTACTAAAATGGTACGACTACATTTATTTCGGTATATTTAGTATACAAAACTTAAAGAAAGTAAAATGTTTTAATGTCAATAATAAATAATTAAGGTTTTTTGTATGATTTCTCTGAATTCTATTCGGTATTATTGTATTACAAGAAAATATATAAAACACTGGGCAAGTATATATAATTTCCCAATTCTTTTGGGAAATTATTGAAAATAGTATTAAAATAAAATCCCATTTAATCCAACCGAGACAGCTAAAAGCCAAATTTTGTTTACCCCAGCAGAAATGTCAAAAACTAGCCGGTGGATAAAATTTAACCCCTTTTTTAACGCAATTGGCAAACGGCCTAAGATTGTCTTAATATACTTTTCAAAATTCGCTACTGTTTGACCAAAAATAACACTTTTCTTAAAAGTGGACGTGTTAGTGGGAGAATTTTGAAAAATGTTTACACTTATTCTGTAGGCACGGACAAGGATCCTATATACCAAATTTTATTGTCCTAGATCAAAAAGCAAGGTCTTAAAATCGGTGACGTACAGACGGACGCATGGCTTAATCGACTCAGCTAGCGATTCTGAGTCGATCCATATGCTTTGAGCTATGTCTAGCTAATTTTTTTCTCTATGTTATAAACTATATATCAACACTAATATAGATTGATGGGATAGGGTATCAAAATTATAAAAGTGTGTGATTTAAGTGTGCTTACATAATATGCAAAGTGGTAGTAGTTTCATTTTGATAAATTCCATACATAATAAGTCAAAAAATAACCAGCTACCATCTGTACTCTTTTAGCACGAAGGGTAAGAATCCAACAAATTTAATAGCGTTTTCGATCGTTAAAAAATAATTGTTAAGAAGCGTCTAGAAATATATGATATTCTTCCTTCATTTGTGTGTGCGAAGCTATTATGGCTGAAACACAATCACTCTCTGGCGCGTAGCGTTGACAGACACAACTATTTGAACCTTTTAAAATCAATGTTATATATCACAATGTAGCATTGCCTGATGCGTTGCACTTCAACCTTAACATGAAAAACGTCAAATATCAAAGTTAGCTGTAAAGCGCCGTGACCCAAATGATTTTTTACAATTTTTTAGCTGTGGTAGCAAATTCTTAAACCATTGGGTAAGTCAATAATATATCAAACGTGCGCAAAGCAGTTGGGTGTAACGTCAGCAAAGCGAAGCTCCAAAGCGTGAAAGTGTTTCGTACATTTTTATTGCTACGAAGGAGATGACCTCCAGTTTAGCCTCTAAACTGAACTGCAACTTTGAGAAGGTTCTCATGACAACGTTACACTTGAGTGTTTGTCAGACATTTGTCCACAATCTACTACAGAGGCATATGTCTCCTCAATATCGCCTACAAGATCCTATCTGCCGTAATATCTGGACGCCTGAAACCGTTTAACAACAACCTGACCGGCCCTTATCTTCACACTTCGGCAGATCCTGGAAAAACCCAAGAAGTCCAAATCGATACCCACCACCTATTACGACATTATTTTTAGAAAGGAACTATACAAAGCCATGTCTAGTTTTGGTATACCGTCCAAACTCGTCCGACTGTACAGGAGGACAATGGAGAATTATCGCTACTCCATTAGGGTCAGAAATTACCTCACAAACATATTTGATATCAAAAAATGATTACGGCAAGGCGATGCACTGTCATGTGACTTATTTGGTTTGATTTTTGAACTACCGAGCCAACACCAGAAACACAATCTTCCAAAAATCAGTGCAACTACTAGCATATGCCGACGATGTTGCCATCATTAGTAGAACTCAACGTGATGTCACGTTTACTAGTATAGAGAAGGAAGCAGCAAAAATGGGTTTAGTAGTAACTGAGGGTAAGACTAAGTATATGCTGTTAACACGAAAGGACACACAACATCGACGAATTGAACAGACCGTCACCATTGACAGATATAACAGATATAATTTCTGACAATTACATATCCTCAGATATTAAACGAAGAATTACTCTCCTGTTTCTTCGGGCTAAGAATGCAATTCAGTAGTAAGGCCCTCACTCGGAGTACTCGGAGTAGATCCTATTTAAGACCCTGATCACCACAGTCCTGGCGCTGAAGCATGGATCGTATCAAAAGTGGATGAAGAAATCCTTGGTCGATTTGAGAGGAAAATTATTCGAAAAATCTTCGGTCTCGTTTGCCTTGACGGGCTTTGACGGGCTATGGAGACGAAGATTCAACCAAGTACTATACGAGGTGTACAGCGACATGCCGCTGATGGCTAAGACAGCCGTCGGACGCATTAGAGGAAGACCTCGCCTTAAGTCTCGTGCACAAGTAGAAACCGAGCTCAACCAACGTGGAGTGCGCAACTGGAGGCAGTTGGCTAAGGTCCGGACTAATTGGAGTGGCATGTTTTTTAAGAAAATGATCTGAAGACGAAATGTTCATAGCATAATTTTCGAAATATTTTCATCGAATTTTTTTTTAAATTTTGCTGAAAACTGTTTTTTTTTTTTTACGAAAAACACCAACAAAAAGTGAGTTTAGATTTGAGTGGGTGCTACAACTTTGCCCTAAAACGGCTATTGCTATTATTAAAACAATTCGTACTTTTTTTCAAATGAAATATTGAATAATTCAATATAATTTCGAAAAGTAATGTTGGGTAGAACATGATTTTAAAATGTCCAAACTTAAGAAATAGATAATAAATCTACTAACTAACTAAGATTAAGCAATATTTAAATAAAAAATGGGTTTAACATTATTTCCTGTTCACCGCTCAATTTCAATTTGATCATCCTAGCTCAAAAATTAAGGTTTACAAATTTGATGGGCGTATAGACAGACATCGCTTAATCGACTCAGCTACCCCTAGGGGATAGGATACAAAGTATAAATAGAAAAGCTCTCAGAATTGTCAGAGTATGATTGTTTTTTATATATTAAATTTCATTTAATTAATATAATTTGCGAGAAATTTAATATTTTTTAAAGCTAAACGTTTTTTTACTAGTTTGCTTTTCATGAAACCAATACTCGCCCCATAGGAGCAAGTAAAAATATAACATAAACAAATATTAAGCAAAGCACATCATAAAAAGCTCTTGTTTGACAATTGACTAAGTTAATTTTATTGTATTCAGTCTCTTAGAAAGCAAGGCTGGATGCAGTACAATTTTGTTCGTCTTCAATTATTGAAAAAAAATGGAACAAACGAATTTAAACAAAAATGTGGATAAAAAGTTAAAGCACCTTTTTGATGGTTCTGATTTAAATGTATATGAACAGACTGTTATTAATTTGGGTGTAGGTGCTCCTGGCCCGGATATATTATCAAATTGCTGTGAGATCTTCGAAAAAGCTACTTGTCATCGAATGGTATGAATAAAGATTATTCTTATCAGTTTCGCTTGTACTAATTTTCTATTTTTTTTTGTAGAAAATAGAAACCTTAAACCATGGGATGTTATTCCAGTATGGACCAACAGTTGGAATCTTGGAGGTTCGTACGGAAATAGCCAAGTTTCTTTCAGATTCGTATCGGAGTGAAGTTAAATGGTGAGTTTATGCCTTGTTTAAGGTGCATACTTTGTTATACTACGGTATTGTGATCGTAAGAAAACTTTTTATAACAGATAAATGTGTGTTTAAAAAGAACTTTCGTATTTTTATACCCTATCCCATAGGGGTATATAAGTTGTGATACTTAGTTTGTAACATAGAGAAATAATTTAGCTACATATACCTCAAAGTATATGGATCGACTCAGAATCGCTAGCTGAGTCAATTTAGCCATGTCTGTCTGTCCGTCCGTCCGTACGTCACCAGTTTTGGGCCTCAAATTTTGAGCTAGAAGGATGAAATTTGGTACACCTGCTCTTTACACTGCCACCCCCATTTAGAAAAACGGATTTTTTGGCCAAACCGTAAAGAATATTTAGAGAATCGTAATATCTATATTTCGTTCATATAAAGTTTTTTGCCACGCCCACTTTTTGTGGGCGTTTTTAATAAAAAAACGTTTTTCGGTCAACTTTTAAATATTTCGAAAAAAAAATGTTGATGCAGAATCATTAGTAATATTAATATGAACATTTCGTCTATAGACTATTTTATAGTCACACCCACGCCCACTTTTTCGGGGTGTTTTCTTACAAAAAACCGTTTGTAAACCCTACCCCATAGCATATGCAGGAGAAAAACGATGTTTTTTGTCAAACAACAAAAGATTCTGATAAACTGTTTGAACAATATGTTGTGACAATGTCATTTTCTATATTATAGGCCCATAAAGTCCACTTTTTGGATATATTAATTTTAAGAATGGGATGGGATAGGGCATTCAACGATCCGCACCGCGGATTGTAGCCTTCTCATATATTTTTTTACTGCTTTTGCAAAACATCCAAGACTAACAGTGTCATGAGAAGCTACTCAAATTTTCCGTACGGATTGAGCGTTAAGCAGGAATTCCTCTTCTTTGTGGGAGAAATAATAACTTCGCACACACAAATTTAGAAAGAAGCTACGTTTGAGGACCCATATGGGCTGTAATTGCCAGGTATTTTTTTTTTAGCTATTCTAATAATTTTTCAGTGAAGATATTGTCGTGACGACCGGTGCAACACAGGGGATGCACATCATTATATCTTCTTTACTAGACATGAACGGCTATATATTTGTCGATGAAGTGACGTACATGATCGCACTAGATGCATTTAAGCAGTTTACAACATTAAAAATAATTCCAGGTTGGTGTGAAAAGCAAGATCTTTCGTGTTTATATAAAAGTATACATTTTACATTTCACAGTTAAACTGAATGAAGATGGTGTCGATATCCAATCGCTAAGAGATCTTTTACAGGAAAAACATTTCAAATCAGAGTCGAAATCTTTTTGGGGTCTATATTATGCAATTCCTACATACCACAATCCAACAGGAATACTTTTTTCAGAAGGCAAGTCTATTTAAAAGAGTCTTATTTTTTTGTGACATATTAAAAATATATGTTTTGAAATTTTATGTAGATGTTTCTAAGAAGCTAATTGCATTGGCACGAGAATTTGACATCTTGATCTCTTGCGACGATGTTTACAATACTTTGTACTATAAAGATGACGATGTACCAAAGCGCTTATATGCCTATGATGATCCGAATGCAAATGACTTTAAAGGAAATGTGATTTCCAATGGAAGTTTTTCAAAAATTATTGGCCCCGGTATTCGTTTTGGATGGTTAGAAGTTCCGGCAAGATGTCAAACCATTTTGGAAATAAGGTTTGTATTTATGCGAAATCAGGTAACTATTTGAACTGCAAACGAGTGGTGGGTGCACGACTAAGTCGTACCAAAGAGGCATATAACTATAGAATCCGCATCACAGCTAAAAATGTTGTAGCCGTTTCAGACGCGGGCGGTAAGTGCGAAGGGGAATTTCCGTCGCTCGTATGTATCGGCCATGCTGTTGCAATTTGAACACTGGGGAATCAACATCAGTACCCCACATAGTAAATTTTAGTTGTATGAGATGCGCACTGTATGTAGTTGTATACTCTTTGGTCGTAGATCAAATCATAAGCATTTTGATTATTGATACTAAAAATGATATGAATAATGTCGAAATGTGATTATCCAAACGTTTACTCCGAAATTTGAAGGAATCGGTGTCTATGTGAATTATAATGATTTTCCGTTATTGGAGAAAACTGAAAATTCCGTTTAGTGCAAGTTGGTCTAAAATTAATTATGTGAAATTGTTTCAAACAGTATTAGTAGTATATAAATTAAATTTCAATTTTCTTTATATAGCCTACATGACAAAATCCGTTATATGGAATTTCTCGAAAAAAACTGGGTGTGCACTTTTGTTGGAACTGATATGCTCATAGTATATATAAAGTTTAATTAAAATCGTTAGAGCCGTTTTCGAGAAAATTGAGGTTATGTGTAATTCTTATATTGCAGGTACCGTCAACAACATGGCTAAAAGCAAAAAATGGCCTAGAATTATGACCAAAACAAACTTGGATACGGAGTTTGAAGAAAATCGGCCAAGCCGTTTAAGCTGGGGAGACCAATACGGATAGGCGAACCGACGGATGGAATTACAAAAACCACTTTTTGGGTTCCGCTACCATCGTAATGTAATAAATCAAAATTTCGAGGTCGAAAATTTTAACGAAAACAATATCTTTCTCTTTGCCAGAGAATGTTAAAAAATAAGCAAAGTAGGCGCACATTTTACATAATGTTAGAAAAGGGAGACCATCTCCTTTTAAAAAGTCTATAAAAAAAAGTCCAATATTTACGTAGAACGTCTATTCTCTCGTTACGCTGAAAGTCGGTTGTATTTTCCTGTGTGACAAAACACCATCGGATTTTAATCGCTTTTAACTACGAGACTAATAATGACAAAACAATGGTTGAACACACAGCGGATAGTTCATATATGCACATGTTATACAGAATTATACGTACTACTACAAATTTGAGACGAATTTTACCCTAAAAAAAAAACAAATAAATCATAGTTTATAAAGTTAAGACACAGTAAATCAGAGCGTTCGGTTCTGACACTGAGCGAACTCTTAACAAGGCATGCTCCATTGGTTCAGACTCTGTTCAGAGTACATTGAGAACAATTCCGAAAATTTATTGGTTTTGATCGATAATATGATAACAAAAATCCGTTATGCACAATATAGGGAGTTTGTTTGTGTTGGTGATGTTGTGTGGATTCTAAAATGATATACAGAATTGAATTTCTTTTCTGAGAATTTTCAGATGATTTTTTTTATACCCTATCCCACAGTGGAATATTAGTTGTGATACCTAGTTTGTAATAAAGGCATATAATTTAGAAAGATAAAGTATATAGATCGACTCAGAATCGCTAGCTGAGTAGATTTACCCATGTCTGTCCGTACATCCATACGTCAGCAGCTTTAATTTTGAGCTAGAATAATGAAGTTTGCTATACGCACACTTTGTTGTTCCCAGCAGAACAAGTGTAAACATTTTTAAAATCTTTTCACAACCACGCTCACCTTTCAGGAAAACGAGCTTTTGGCTCAAACCGTAAATAATTTTGAAAAAAATGTCTGAACACTATGTTTGGACAATTGCATTATAATGGTTTTTTCCACGCCCACTTTTGGGGTTGTTTTCAGTAAAAAAAATGGTAGATATTATGTAAAATTTTAAGAAAATTTAGTAAAAATTGTTCGATACAAATACTTCGGTAATAATAATATGAACATTCCGTCTAAAAATCATATTAACTCACGCCTACTTTTATGGGGTGTTTTCCTATAAAAAACTATTTTTTAAAGCGTATGCCATAGCTTTTGACATTTTTCTCTAGGAATCATAAAAATAAGTTTTAAGCACACCCAGTTTTAAGAGATGTTTATTTTAACGATAGGATGGGATATTAAATGGTTAGCACAGCGAATTGTAGTCATTTCATGTGTTTATACCCTATCCCCTAGGGGTATATTAGTTTTGATACTTAGTTTGTAACATAGAGACATAATTTAGCTACATATACCTCAAAGTATATGGATCCACTCAGAATCGCTAGCTGAGTCGATTAAACCATGTCTGTCTGTCCGTCCGTCCGTCTGTAGGTCACAGGTTTTTAGGCCTTACATTTTTAGCTAGGTTGATGAAATTGATGAAGTGTAAACATTTTCAAAATCCGTTCACTGCCACGCCCACTTTAAAAAAAAAGTTTTTTTAGTTAAACGGTTAAGAATTTTGAATAAGTATCTGAAGAGCATATTTAGACACTCACAATTTCTATATTTCGTTGTATACCCTACCCCAAGGCATATGCAATATAAAAACGTTATTATTTGTCGAACCATAAAATATTTCGATAAACTGTCTGCATAATATGTTGTAACAATGCATTTTCTATATTTCATCGCCATAAGGCCCACATTTTGGGGATACAAATTTTAAGGATGGGATGGGATAGGGTATTAAACGATCCGCACAGCGGATTGTAGCCTTCTCATATGTTTTTATTCAATAGAACGGTTTCAGAACTATTCTATCGTCATCGCTATTTTGCACAGGTTTCCCATGAGGATCTATCTGGTATTGTGACCTGGAAACTCTTATCAATGTTTAACCTGGTAAGGGTGTAATCGGTGTTTTTAAAGGTTTTTGTATGTTTGTTTAGAGTTTTTGAGTAGCCAGTTTGTATATTTGAACATTGTGGATGGCTTTAAGGTAGGTGGCTAAGTTAGCTACCATTTGCTTGCCGAAAATATCTAGGTGTAGTAGGTGAAATAGAATGTCTAGCTTAGAGGGTTTGTTTGTTCTGTGAAGTGTTAATATGTTCGTTATGCTTTCTATCGATAGTCAAAATCCATGAAGGCATAAAACTATTGAAATTTAAACACACAAATAAACGCTATACAAAAAATGGTTTTAGCAGTATTTTTAACTTTCTCTTATAAAGAGAGAGGTATTGTTTTCGTGAAAATTTTCGACCTCGAGATTTTGATTGATTCTGACGAAAAAAACCCAAAAAAGTGATTTTTTGGAATTCCATCCGTCTGTCCGTATTGGTCTCTCCAGCCTAAACGGCTTGACCGATTTTCTTCAAACTTTGTATCCAGGGTTTTTTTATCATAATTCTAGCCCATTTTTTTTACTTTTAGCCATTATATAATAACGATACCTGCCATATAAAAAATATACATAACTTCAATTTTAAACAAAATATATCGCAAACTGTTCTGTCAAATTGAATGAAATTTTATTATAGTCCGTACCAAATCATTTGGCCATTCTACTGCGCAGGCCTCTTAAAATTTATTTTAAAATATCTTAAATTTCCCTTAAATCCTCTCTCTGCGCACTCGACCGTTGGCAAACTAGTGCAAGCAAACCAAACTAGTTGGGCAATTGGGCATTCTACTGCGCAGGTCTCTTAAAATTTATTTTAAAATATCTTAAATTTATCTTAAATCCTCTCTCTGCGCCGTTGACCGTTGGCCAACTGATTTGGTACGGATACGGACTATATCAATTACTCATACAGTCATACGTAAACTTCGATTGTGTTATTTCAAGTACTCTTTAATGAAGTGTTTATATGAGGGTGAAAGCGGATAGCAAACATTGGTATAAAATATTTGTATAATAACAAAAGTTAGCAAACGGATAAGTTCACTAATCACTATCCGTTAGCTACAAAACTCGTGCGGTGAAGAGCGGATAGTGATTGATTTACTAATATGGGGGTAGTACAACAATTTCGTAGTATGGGAATAGAATAAATATTAAAAAAATCCTAAAAACCTATACGCAGATTTTTTTTATTTTTCCTCTATTTTAGTGGAATCATGCGAAGTGGTGGATGCTTGAACAATTACACCTCAGGTATAATAGCCAGTCTATTTGAATTGGGTTTGGCGCAATCACATGCTGCTATGGCAAAAAAACTTTACAAAGAACGCATGCTGGCAACTATTGATGTTTTGAGAAATAATTTACCAAATTCGTGTAGTTTTGTGGACCCTGCTGGAGGTTACTTTATTTGGATTCAAATGCCGAAAAACACAAATGCAAATGATTTTCTTAAAATATGCCTGACGAGACACAAAGTTTTTTTCATTCCCGGAGATCGTTTTTCTATTGAAAGTAGTTTTACAAATTATATCCGCATTTCAATAGCTTTTCAGAAAAAAGAAATCTTAGTAAAAGCTGTTTTAAAATTGTGTGAAGGCTTAAGAGAATATTTAAAGAACCATGAAACAAAATAAAGAAATTATATCTTAATGGTTCTTTTTAAAATCTTTTACATTCAAGTTAAAAGGATACACAAAACTAAAATCAACCTATGGTCGGACCTATCATTGGATTATAGAAGATGAACATGCATAAGCTAGCTACTCTAGCTACTTTTATAAGTTTCACAATGGCGCCAATTTGTTATGATAAATCGAACATTTTATTCTTCTAGCTGATTGATCGTTAAGGCGTATTCCATTAACAAATCACTCAAATAATTTTCCCCGCTGCATAAGCTGACATTTTTTTATCTAAGGTGAATTATAAATTTATGAAAAGAATAAATAAATGATAAGTGGAATAAATACATACATACTTGCTATTTTTGTTTCAATGAAAATTGTTGGAAGTTTGTTTTCTTTTCTTTAACAGCAGCCCCAAAAACATAAAAGAAGGCTACAATCAGCTGAGCGAAACATTGAATACCCATTACATCCTTAAATTAAACAACCCCAAATAGTTTGCGGAGCTAAAAACTTCATGGGGGTGGTGCATAGATTGTTATTGCTATAGCTCAAATAGTTTATAAAAATATCTTATGGTTTGACAAAAATAAATATTTTTTTTACTATTGTATATGCTATGGGATAGGGCTTAAAAATAGTTTATACAATATCTCATAGGGATTTATTAGTTTAGTTTGTAACTTAGAGCAATAATTTAGGTAGATATACCTTAAAGTACCTATATGTATAGACTCAGAATCGCTAGCTGATTCGATTTAACCATGCCTATCCATCCGCCCGTGTCAGTCACCAGTTGTTGGGCCTTACATTTTAAGCTAGAATGATGAAATTTGGTACACGTGTTCTTTATTGCTTCCAGCAGAACAAGTGTAAACATTTTTGAAATCCGTCCACTTCCATTTTTTTGCCAAACCGTAAGGAATTTTGAAAAACTGTATATCTATATATCTATATTTCGGTCTTATAACGTTTTTTTCACGTCCACTTTTTGGGGCCGTTTTTTGTAAAAAAAAAAAACGTTTTTCGATAAAATTTTAAAATATTCGAAAAAAAGACCATTGGTTATATTAATATAAACATCTATAATTATTTTAACCCACGGCCACTTTTCAAGTGATGACAATGCCATTTTCTATGGGGTAGGGTATTAAACGATTCGCACAGCGGATTGTAGCCTTCTCATATGTTAAAAACTTAATGTGAAAAATAATTTCATTCGTTTTGATACTTCGAAAATAACGTAAGAGATGATTCCATCCATATATCACAAACGATGACATTTTCTTCCCATCTTGTTCAGACAGTTCTTCAAAATCATTTTATGCGGTTCGACAAAAAAACTACATGTTTCAGAAAAAACGTCATATTACTATTTGCATATTTATACCTAAAGATCATAAAAATAATCACATAACCCATTGCATGTGATAACTCATCATGATAACACATCTTGTCGTTAATGAAATGCAACCTTAATTAGAGGTTAGTTTTTTAATTTCCTATCAATAATTATTATGAATGCCAATATCGTTAAAAATTGCTATAAAAACTGATTTATTAGATTATTTTCATTATGGCACTTTCCTTAAAGCAGACCCTAAATATATTATATTATTTTTAATTTTAGCAGTTTGATTTTGTCTGTCATACTGTCTACATTCGAATTTGAAAATGGAAAAAGTTACCTGTAATAAAAACCCTGAAAATACCTTAGAGCCAAGTGATTTCCTCAATGCTTATAACGGCCAATCAATAGTCAATCTAGGTATAGGTAGACCAGATACAAACATCTTAATGAACTGCTGTACGATGTTTGAGAAAGCTACACTTCATCGAATGGTGCTTGTGATTAAAAATTAACTATAAGTTAAATAGAGCTAAAGAATATTTTTTTTTTAGAAAATGGAAGCTTCCAATAAGGCTCAGTTATTTGATTATGGGCCATCTGCTGGAAATTTGGAGATTTGCACCGAAATATCTACATTCTTAACGGATGTTTATAAAAGCCACGTTGATCAGTATGTAACACTTTTACTTAGGCTAATGTGGGACTAATATTAACAGAATAATGATTAAACATATTTTGTTTAGGGATAATATTTTTATAACTAACGGTGCATCACCGGGAATACATTTGATTGTATCTTCGCTACTGGACTTGAGCGGTTACGTATTTGTGGACGAAATAACATACCTTTTTGCCTTGGAAATATTTAAGGAATTTACCAACCTAATTATTATACCGGGTGAGTTATTACTGAAAACATTTCAAACAGAAGTATGAAAATACAGTAAAGCTTGTGAAAATTACAACGCGCTGTGCCTAAATAAATAAAACATATAAGAAGGCTAGAATAATTTAAGGCATACAATTGATGACATACAGACAGAAGTAATGACGAACAGATAGAAATGGCTAGATCGACTTAGATTTTAAGAAAATTGATGGTAAAAAAAGGAACTTCACAAATTACTTTTTGTTAAATTAAATAAATAAATATGTAAATACAATAATAAAAAAATCCACATATAATATATACAAAAAAAAGTTAAAAATAGGAAATATTAATGATAAGTAGGAATTTAAAAACAGCAAAAGTTTGAAAAAATTGTGAAAAGTTTTGCTAAACTGATTTTTTTATTTGTACTCTAAGTCTATTCTCCGATCTTTTTTAACATATTCTGCAAGAACTTTTTCATAAAAGTTAGGTCTACTTTTCATTTTTAAAAGGAGTCGCTTTTCTATTGATAAAAGTGCTAAATCAGAGATCCTGTTTTCTCCTTGAGAATTTCTTAAATATGTATGAATTCTTTTCAGAGTGGAAAAAGATCTCTCCACGGAGGCAACAGTAAGCGGTAGTGTTAAAAATAGTGCAGTTAATTTTAAAATTTGGGAAAATGTTTCACGCAATATTTCGCTTCTCAAATGGTTATAAAGTGCTAGAACGTCAAGTTGTTGAAGTGAAGATGTAGTATAGAGAACTTTTAGTTCATTTTTCAAAGCTGTGAAATCGAAAATTCCAGGAAAAAAATTAATCAGAGAAGATATTTTATCATCTGGGCTTGATAGTGCAAAATTACTGTATTTTGATTTATTAAGTAGATCCAAAAAAATTAAATTCGTGAAAGATTTATATCTTGTCTGAAGTTGGGATATAATATTGTCCTTTATTTCTACAAGAAGGCGCTTATAGTGAGTTTTTAAATCAATATCGAGTAATCTGCGTTTTCGTGGAGGTTCAGCACAATCGTTTATGCTTTCAAAAATGGAATCAAATTTGTTTAGAAAGTCAGTACAAAGCCAAGACTCAAAACACTCGATTTCTCGCTTAGCAACTTCAACATCCGTTTGTTTATTTTGTATTAAATTAAACAATACATCGGTTTTAGCAAAAATCTCGGAAAGCGTGTTCAATATAAAACAAAACTCTTTCCCTTCTAATTTAAGCAATAAACTTTCGGCCATTGAAAGTGCGTCATTATCCCATTCTTTTGGATTGCCTAATATTTGGTTAAAAGTTTCAATTATATCTAATCTACAGTTACAAATAACGTTAATTATTCGTGAATGGTAATGCCAGCGAGTTTCTGATACTCCCGGCATGCGTCGGTTTGCTTTTTGTTTCAAAAGATTTGAACGTTTAGTTGATTTATTGAAAAAGCGCACTACAGTATTAATATTGCCAAAAAAAAACTTTTAACTCAGGTATATTTTCAAGTGATCGGGATAACACCAAATATAAAACATGTGCGTAGCAAGGAATAAAATTAGCCATTGGACATGCATCGAGGACCTTTTTTTTAACTCCGCCTACTTCCCCGGACATAACCGCGGCACCATCGTAAGATTGCCCTATTAACTTTTCCTTGCAACCGTATACATCAAGTATATTAAAAAAGTGTTTTGAGAGCTCTTCTGCATTTCGACTCTCACTCACGTCAAAAAAACCAAGAAACCTTTCCTCTATTCCTTCCTCCGATAAGTATCGCAATACGGCACTTAGTTGTTCCCTATGGCTCACGTCTGGTGTTTCACTTATTTCAACTTTAATTTCATCTTTAATCACTGCAGCGATAATATGTATCAAATCGTTTTGTATGTCATTTGAAAGACCCGAAAAAACTCGATGTGCACTTGAACACTGTTCTAAATGGGAGTCTATTAATGTGTCATACTTAGATAAGTATAAAATTGTTTCAACATAATTACCACGATTAATAGAATCTTGCTTTTCGTTGTGACCCCGAAATGCTTGTTCCTGTTTGCCTAAAAAACTACTGTATCTATAAAACGTTCCATTAACTTACGGTTTCTATCAACTTTTTTGTTGTGAGCTTCAAAGGAATTACCTAAGGAGGTTTCAATGCGATTAGTGCCGAATTCGTGCAAAGATAAACAGCTTCGAATATGTTTTTCCGTTTTGACATGTTTATTTGCGGAATTAACTAAATTGTTTATGTCAGCGTAGCCAGTACGGCTCCAAACACTAGGGGAATTTGAAAAAAGAAGACAAGGAAAGCAAAACATTTTGTTAAGCTTACAACTGCCAGTCAACCAAGTATATTTTTGGTACATGGATGCATAAAAATGCGAAACAAACCCATACTTGCGCTTATAATCTATTTTCATAGAAGGAGTAGAGCGCCCTATCTCTATAACTTTTTTTTTTTTAAGAAAATTCAACTTACAAAAAGCATTTTCTTCCTCCAAAAGCAAATCTACCAAACAACAATTTACAGTTAATAATGCCATTATCTCTTAATAATTAGCTATTTGAAATTATCTGAATTCAACTGAAAATACCACAATTTAAACTTTTCACACTTTTCACTGTTTTAAATTTCTTTTTTATTGCACATCAATAATTACACTCAAAATTTTCTTTAAGTTACGCATCGCAATCTGCTTCATAACTAATTTTTTCCAACAGAAATAATCTAAAAGAAAAGACAAAATTCACCAATAAGTCGTTGAACATCGGGTTATTTTTTTGCATAAGAAAGCGTGTGTTAAACAGAGAGGAGTCAAACACGGTGAACGATAAAGGGAAAACAAGGAAAGAAAACCAATTTGTTCTAGCTAGCCAGATATTTTATAACACGGCGTTTGTCGGGTTACACTTTGCTTTGTTTTGCTAGCGCTTTGCAGTTGTCTTTCTTATGGGCTATGAAATATGTGGAGTATGGGATAGAGAATAACCATGCAATGATGTGTGTATGTGTGTGCGTAAAGCAGTAGAACGATATGAAAGCGGATGACTTGCAGCAGGTTGAGGGGTTGTTGATAGAATTTGTGGCTTGCGTGTGCTGTGCAGGTGTGGGAAACACAAATATTGTGTTTATATGGGGATGTTAAGATTCATGTTGCTTGTTTTATTGGTACATTGTTGAAAAGTAGAATTTCAAAAGGTAACTCGGTAGGAATCGAGTTATATGGACGCCTCGCCACTGCTACTCAATGCTTATATCTATAACACATACGGACACACACTTAAGAATAACACACGCTTAAGAACTAAGAGTGGTGTACTCTCTCTAATAATAACATATACGTACACCTACTTAATACTACTACATATTTAAATACAACTGCCAACAAAGGTTACTTGAACCTAATCCTGCCCACATTCCTGAGAAAATCTTTCATCTGCACCTCAATTCATTTTAAACAAATAATAATAAAAGATTTAAATAATTATAGTATTCTAACTACCATAACTTGGTCATTTCTGAGTAACGGCAATTGTCTTCGTTTTTGTTTTTTTAGATCAATTAGGTTTGACTAAGCTATGTTAACTCTAAGCTTAACTAGATCATTTATCCACCAGAGTTCTGTCGTTAATACGGGATTAAAGTCGACTCCAAAACATGTTTCTAGTAATAACTCGAAGTTAATCCTGCGATAAAATAGTGTAGGAGTTTTCATTAGATTTTTTATTTTATAGTTTGCGAAATAAATGGGGATCCCTTAACTTCTGTTACTGTTTTGTTAGTTTTTTGCCGTTCTGAATCGGCATTAAACTGTAGTTCTTTTTTTAATTAATATTGAAATTCAAATAATGTATTTCCAGGAGATTATGACGCCATACCACATGTGTCAAAACAATGTCAGCAAACCTTATATTTCTGTTTACAATGTGAAGAGGAAAGCTGTTTATAAACTTTGGATTTTTAAAATAATGGAAGATCACCCTGGTTTATTATAAATCTTCCGTCCTGAAACCATGCTGAAATTTACCGATTAGGTTATTCATGAAAGATTTTTAGGTACAGTAGGTAAAGTATTATAACGGCAGTGGCGACTTTACTGTATGATTTGCGCATTATAGAGGGTCTCCTTCCTTGTTAATCATGCATTATTATTTTTATTCCTCTAGACATAAATTCATTACAACAAATTTTACTGCTGAGTTAGTATTATCACTGGCGATCCTATCACCCACCCAACAGGAAAGTAGTCATGTGTCAGCAGTCACTGCCATGAAAATCTTTGTCCTATTATCTGAAATGAGAAGTTCCTCAATTTTGCCGTTGGAATCTGCTTTGAGACAATATGGCAAATACCTCATATTTATTTCATTTTTCAGGAATTTATTTTTGGTATAGTCACGTTTGACCATGATGCATTTTTACTATCTCTTACATAGTTTAAGATATTGATGAAATTTAATATATGTATGTTATACTATTACTGCTTGCAACAATTCATAGTAACAGAAAATCATTATAATTCACATGGACAACAATTTTATTCAAATTCCGGAATAAAAGTTCTTATAATTATAGTACCTCATAGTGTTTATCTTATATGTTATAATATCAATAACCAAAATAAAAGTTTTCTATAATTTGGTCAAACTATGAAAATCGTCATATTCTTGCAGTGAAAGAGAAAGTTACGTACGACCCAGTCTTGCACTTGCCACTCAAGTTTTTTTTTTAAATTATTAAATTCTGAAAATTATTTTATTATTTTTTTAAAATATCTATTCATTTCATTTTAATCATTTCAGTAAAATTAAACGAAGATGGAGTCGATGTAGAACTTCTACGGCAGTTGCTCCAAAAAAATGAATTTAAATCAAATTCGAAATGCTTTTGGGGTCTATACTATACCATGCCAATATATCACAATCCAACAGGAATTCTATTTTCAAATGGTAAACTTTATAACTTTAACAAAATGTATCATTAATTTAAAGCTGTTTCTTATGGTTTTGTGGTTTTGTAGATGTTTGTAAGAACTTGATTACACTGGCACGTGAGTTTAATATTTTAGTTTTGTGTGATGATGTTTACAACGCCTTAAATTATGACAATGCGCCGCCAAAGAGGCTATTTGCATATGACAATCCAAATGATAGCGACTTTAAAGGGAATGTAATTTCAAATGGGACTTTTTCGAAAATTATTGCTCCTGGATTACGTATTGGATGGCTTGAAGTGCACCCAGAATGTAAAGCGATTTTGGAAAGAAGGTGATTATGTATAAAAATTATTATGTGAACAAAAGTATAGACGAATGTATGCTTCTATTATACTTATCAAAGGTAAGACCGAATGCTTCTGCTTAAATTTATAATGTGTAGTTGATCAACTCGTTGAATACCCTATCCCAACCCATCCTTAAAAGAAATATCGTCGAAATGTGGGCTTTATGGCTATAAAATATAAATAATCACGTTGTCACAACATATTGTTCAGACAGATTATTACAATCTTTAATGGTTCGACAAAAAAAAAACAACGTATGTATTTGTATTGTATATTCTTGTGACTATGTCATTTTCTATATTCATTTTAAGTATGGGATGGGATAGGGTATTCAACGACCCGCATAGCAGATTGTTACCTTCTCATATGTTTTTGCTTAATGCTGTTTCCATACGCAACAATTATTAAAAGGGAAATTTATGAGATAATTCTTACATAAAAATCAGTAAACAAATTTAGATAGGTATTAGTATCTGAAAGTGACAAGCAGTTAAGCAATGCATACCCGTAGAATGCAAATTATGGGTACTGCATGGCTGTCAATTTCAGGTCAGTTGTTTTAAAGCAGCGTAAATGTTATCTTCGATTTCCTTGTCGAAATGCATGAAGAGGCATTGCATCACCTCCTCAAATACACTGTTTTATGCATTTGAATTGAAACGTTTTTTTGTCGCAAGTTGTTGAATTGTTTCGCGAGCATTGTTGGTTCCAGCAAGATAAAATGCATCTTTGGTGCATCTATATTGTTCAATTCTACATAAGCTGTGCCGAAACTTGAAGTCATAGTTCTGCTGGTCAGTAATAGTGAACTATTTATATAATTGCGTCAAGGGCATTTCCAACACATATCTGCGTCTTTGATAGATTTCCTAAGTTTAAAGAGCCAATTGCAATCTGCCGTGTTGATCGAAAATTCCCTCAAGTGTTTTAAGTAGAAATATGTCAAGTTAATTGGTTTGACATTTTAAGGTAAGGTATGTGAAGTCTAACCTGTCTTGGGGTTAAAAGTACTTTAGATCAATCCAGAAACTGTGTATACTACCGAGAAAAAGACAGCCTCTGAGGATACTGACCATACAAAGATGTATTTACAATGCTGGACGGCACGTGAACGTGCAGTATTCACCCTAAGCAAATCCGGAAATCTAGCTTGTAGCTCATCTTTCCACTATGGGGTCTTTTGTCTTATTTAAGCTTAAGCTTAACAATGAGGTAGCCTTTGGCGAAAGCTGTGTTGAGGTTTGAGGACAGAACATACCTTGCTCTCAATGAAATCAGGATGTGACGCAGTCACAAGTTTCTAGGTTGATTAAAATAAAGTCATTGTGATTGCTCGATCTATACATTTAACAATAGTTATACATTTGTTATTTGTATGATATCAGTGATTAGTCGATCTTTACATTTAACAATAGTCACACATTTGATATTTCTCTGTATCCTATATGGGATAGGAACGCGGGTGTTTAATTGTGAAAAAGTAAACGCTTGAAAATTAAAGGATTTTCGAACAAAAATATGGATAGAAAATAGAAAATTCTTAATTAAACTCTTACGTACATTATCACCATAAGCCAAGTTCTGTATTTTAAAAGAAAGACATCAACGCTTCAAACTACTCTTCCAAATTAGTTGCTTTATATACAAAAACCTTATATACCTTTATGTTTTAATCCTTTTAGCGGTGTTTTGCAGAGCGGTGGATGCTTAAATAATTACATGGCTGGCATTATAGCTAGTGCTTTACAACTGGGATTGGTTCAGTCACATGTTAAAACAATGAAAGCCCTTTACCATGAGCGAATGGTTTTAATCATTGACGTTTTAAAAATGAATCTGCCAAAGTCGTGCAATTTTTTGAGACCCATGGGTGGCTACTATATTTGGATAAGATTACCGAAAAATATAGACGCAGCAGATTTACTGAAGATCTGTTTGGTGGAGTACAAAGTATTCTTTTTTACTGGGCATCAGTTTTCATTGGAAAATAAAAGCAAAAACTGCATCAGAATTTCGATAGGTAACTACAAAAAGGAGGATTTGAAAATCGCTGTTTTAAAAATTTGTAAGTGTATAACGGATTATTTAAATAAATGTCGTCTTATTTAAAGTTGATTTGTTTGATTTTGCTTTCTGCTTTATTGGTCCGTACATCTTTTAAAACGATGCTGGCCAGAACATTACAGTCAATGGTGACCGCTATAGAGCCAGGCTGACTTGTTCGTTCATAAAATGAATAACCATGATGTGCAGGAGCTGTGGTTTCAATAAAACGATTTGATTTGATTTGTTGAAGGAAACGTTCAGTGAGCGCATAATTTCGCGTTTCGGTCCTGTGAACTGCCCTCCAAGATCATGCGATTTAACGCCGCTTGACTATTTTCTGTGGGAATATGTGAAGTCGGTAGTCTACGCCGATAAGCCCGGAATGATTGACCACTTGGAGGACAACATTTGGCGCGTTATTGCCTATATACGGCCACAAATGTTGGAAAAAGTCATCGAAAATTGGACCTTCTAGAAACTGACTCAATAATAACATAGCGGGTTCAGACTTCAGACGCTTGCATGTGTAACAAGTTCATGTTAACCTTTAACTAGCTCTCCGAATGCTGATTATCCAAGCACGTTCACGGATGTCATATATGATAGTGGCTGTCCTCATGTGAAGGTTTGTTGTATGATGATGTCCTATAAAAATATCAACTAACGGATGACTTTTCGGCAGGATAGCAATACGATTACGAGCCGAATATGATAAGTTAGCCTTTTGCGATCGCTAACTCATACGAATAGTTCCATTTTTGTCGATGAACGACTTAGAATAGAGCTCGATGAGTTTACTCGACAATTCTTTTGTAAAGAATCCATTTGATTTTTTTATAAAAAACCGATTTTCAGCGCTTAAAAACTCTTATAGTGTTATGACTTATGACCCTTACAGGTGAACACCATTTTTATCGGAATCTTGGCAGGAGCTCATCATAAGCAGCGAAGGAAATAGATATTTGGTTCATTTCAAGACTCATAAAGTCTGTATATTCGCTTTCTATTTTTAAAGGCCACTCACCATTGGGAAGTTTTAGAAATTCCTTACCTCTAAACTATGTCGTCTCCGGATTCCCCGTGGACTCATGAAGCCACTTCGTACCATCAACAGCAACATTATCCTTGGAGCTAATGTGAACCTATTGACGAGCCAAAGTTGAGTCAGTAATATCCCCAAATCGAGTAGCAATAATAGACGGAAACTTGTCGAGTTATTCCAGCTGAGTTCAGTCTTTGAATCTGACAGAAAAAGCTCTTGAGTAATTGACAGTACTGAAGAAAACTTAACGTATAATTTTGACATTAGCTTCCGATTGCTTCCGACAACTATAGTTCAGCCTTAACCATTACACGGAACTTGTCACCGAGGGATTCGAAGCTTTTCAATGTTCCTAAGTTCTAAGTTATCTGATAAAGTTTCACTTTCAGTTTCGACTTCCTGTGGGACGATTCTTCCTCGTATAATATAAAGGGATACAATTCTCAGTGGATTGAATATTCGCATGATGGTTCTTAGCATGTTTCGTTTGGTAATCAAATCTCCGTTAGTTAACATCCTATCCAAAACTTCATAGTCACCAAGTCTGTATGTAAAATAGTCGGAGGATAAATGCGAAAAACGTCCCTAAACTTTGGCAACATAACCTTCGCATTCATTAGGATACATACTAACTTACTTGCGATTGATTTCAACTATATTGTGACTGTTAAAGCAGTCATCAACATAAGTCTTCTTAGTGAACACATCTACTGCCTATGGAAATTCTGCTTTGAATAGGTTGGCATCGAAGTTTTTTTTATATATCATGATATACACCTGTAACCATATCTCAAAAGAATTCGTTGGCATTGTTGATCTTCCTTAATTCGAATTCGATAAAACATTTCTTTTACATCAGCATTCACAGCTATTTCTAGTTCTCGAAATTTAAAAAGACCAGAATTCAGTGTTACGAGATTTACTGGTCCCTTAAGCAAAAAAAGTGTTTTGCGAAACACCGTTGACTTTCGCTGCCAAATCAGCAATACAGCTTGGTTTTGGTGGAACCTTGCTCTGGTTTTCAACGATAAATGTAGGCGCGTACCAGACTCGAGGCCACTCTTTCATATAATTATAATGAATATAATTATTTATCCATATTGTGGAATGCCGTTTCACGGGGTTATGTAGCTCATCCTCCCTTTTAATAGCATCGTGAAAAAGAAGGTTCACAGAGGGTCATAAGCATAACACTTGATAAACGCAAGACAAGAAGCGATTTGGATTTGAATTAACAGCACAGGGCTCAACATCTTTCCTAAGAGGAACTTAGCCTGATCCAAACAAATAAATTTCTTTGGCTTCGCGTTAAGGAGATCGGTCAGGGGCAGTCCACGAAGATGGATGGTACATGCTTTTTAACTTGGAGATATCGGTTGACTGAGTAGGCAAATCCAAATCATTGACGTAAACATTCTTCAAAATATGCTACTTTTTCTTGTTGACACCAGATACTGTAAATGAAGATCAAAGAATTTTCAGACCTTTTGTCCATTGCAGGGTGAGTTGCTCTGGATCCGCTTCTAGCCCAATCTCATCGAACAAATCCTTTTCAACCATGGTCAACAATGGACCGACACGAATATATTGTCTCGGTCATAAATTCTAATAGGCACAATCTTAAACATAACCGAAAGATTATTTCCAATATGAGATGAGTGGATGTGTGGTTGCGGAACGAATGGGTTTGCCGTCATGTTGAACCCCGGATTTGAACTTGTTGTCATTTTATGTAACAAAGGATGATGGCAACGAGAACTTCCATTTGTTTACATCAGCAATTTGTCTTATCAAATCAGGGGCAAATCCACATCTCCAGCCTTGACCGATTTTCTTCAAACTTCGTATCCAGGGTTTTTTTGTCATAATTACAGCCGATTCTTTTATTTTACTTTTAGCCATTATATTAAGGGTACCAGCCATATAAAAATTATTCATAACCTCAATTTTCTCGACAACGCGCTCTGACGATATTAGATACAACAAAACTGCATACCCAGTTTTTTTTTAACTAGAAATATAACGGATGTTTGACTTTAGGCCATATAAACCAAATTGTTAATTTTTCGCAAAATAATTTGTCAAATTGAATGAAATTTAATTAATAGATTACTATTACTGTTTGCAATAAGTCAACTTAATTCGTTTTGGTTCAACTATCCCTAAATGGAAAATCATTATTATTCACATAGACACCGATTCCTTCAAATTCCATTACATTTTGACATTATTTATATGATTTTGAGCATCAATAATAAAAATGGATATTATTGTTTATTTTGGCCAAACTAAGAAAATCGTTAAATTCTCACATGCGTGGCATTTGATCTAACGCCCAACTCACTGTAAAAAAGAAAAGTTATTTACGACCCAGCCGTGCATACACCACTCGTTTTTTTTTTTTTTTAAATACACTTACAATTATGCTGTCAAAATTAAGTACTAACTGCGGCAACAATGCTTTTATGTTTTAAGTTCATGAATCTAAAATAACGCATATACACGTTATATAACATATATAATACATATATGTAATTCAAATTGCTTAACGCAACTTTCTTTTTTGGCTAACCACGATTCTTTTATTGGCAGTCTGAACAAATAGTTAATGTATGCGCTCTTGTATTAGATAGACGAAAGAACTATTCATAATAAAGTATAAAGTATACTTGTCACTAATACATAATAATACAAAATTAACTATAGTGATGTGGACTACAATATGGCTTGATGTCAGATATCGATTTAGCACTTAAGTGATACCTAGTGATGTCCTTAAGTTAGCCAGCTCTAAAATCCCTCAATAAATACGACAGTAACGTGTTTAAATAACAAACTCAAGGACCACGTCACCCTGTTAACATATTTGACAGTAGTTGCTTTATTTAAAAAGCTCAATTTACATTACGTAAATAGCTTTTCTTATTTTATTCGCAGTTCCTTTCCTATACATCCACTCACTTGAGTTCCAAAACAGACTAGTCTGTCGGTGTGCCACTTAAAGTACTCTTTAATCGAAAAGAATTAATTAACACGTTTTTACCCACTTAAACTTGCAATACCTACTTAAATATTAATTAAAAAAGTTTCACAACAACGATACTGCCTGTCAAATTCAAATGATTCAAACTTGTAGCAGAACCACAAACAATAGATAAACCGCGTCTTTGTACAACATTTACAAGTTGGAAAGACAATTTTTAACAAATTCACCTCAGTCAATTTTTCATTCTGCAACCGGATAAGTGTGTGTTTTATTAGCGTGCAAAGTGAATTGTGACCACAATTGAAATTTCAATGAAATCAACACAAATTAATAAATTATTGTAATTGAATTATTCACCAGAGTCTGACAGTGTTCAATAATTTGTGACAGTGTCGTGAATTACTAATCCTCTTCTATTTTATTTTTTGGGGACGACACGACGTTAAGGCAAGGAATAAGTGTCGTGAACTCGTGAATATTATTTCCGAAAATGTCGAACCACTTTCCAGCGAGGTGTAGTGGAATACAGGTGAGTGAGAATGAAAAAAAACTTGTGTATTAAATACATGGCAACGCAACTTCAGTTTATGTTTGCGGTATTAGGGCTAACAAATCTCTAATATTTATGTGATTGGTGGCGTGTTTTCTGAGAACAAAAAAAATGTGTCGAACAAATAGGTATAAGAAGGCAAACAGGTTTAAAGAGTAGTCAAAGAATGCATAAATTAATCTGGCATTTTAATGACATGCATTTTGCGGCAATTATTTGAAGCGTCCGTGACAGATGTAAGTAAAATTATTAATGAGTAGGGCGACTTCGAGGATGTGTCATACATCTCTTAATTAAATTGTGACAAAATAAAGCCATTTAACTGTGACGTTCGGAAGTTTCTTGTTTTCAAGTTCAAACGTTTCGTGCAATTGTCCACGAAATTATTCTTTCGTGGGCTGCGTTTGCGCTGATATCTGAAAATTGATTGCTTTGGCAGCATTTCACTCTGCCTCAAAACAATTCCCGCAGAAACAAATAAAAATAAGACTACATGTCTACATTATAATCAGGTTATATCTGCCTACTATTTTTATGAATTCGCTATTTTGTTGTTCTAATTACACAACTTCACTCTAGTCGAAATTGAAAATGTAAATAGATATAATTGCTGTCGGCACCCGTTGTAAATAATGTGTGTTCATTTTGTCAAGATTGGAGTTCAAAGGTGACGTCATTAAGGGTAGGCATTGAATCTAATTCCATAGTATTTATAACGACCTATCTATATATCATCAAATAGTTTTTATCATATATATATATATATATATATATATATACATATATATATATTCCGTATTCCATATATAAAATAAAAAAGCTCTTATGTGTTGCTATCATTAAAGGGTCATTATTCGAAAGATAATTACATTGTTCAAGAGATTATTTGTTTTATGAAATAGCTTTGTCGTTGTTCTTAGTTTCATGTGGTTAGAAATTTGTAAAGATAATACAATCGACACACAATTTAGATAGACATATTGTTAATTATGTATATAGATTGAATCAGAATTGAATTCAGTCTGTCCATCCGTCTGTGTGTCACCGATGCTTTAACCTTAAATTAAATGTTAGGATGATGAAATGTGTTAAGCATATGAACTTCCTGTTGGACAAAGCAAACCAAGTCTACAAAATTGCAAAAAACGACCACTTTAAGAAAATCGTCAAACTATAATGTTTTTAGCTACACCCAATTTTTATGGCATTTAAAAACAATAGGGGTATTCATGCAACGTCGGAAAGTCGTCGTAAACGTTGTAAACGTGATAAAATTACGACGTGATAAATGAACTGTCAAAATTTGTATGGGAAATCTTTTCCAACAATATCGGAATTTTCTCACAGGAATTGGGTGCGTAAACTGAGATGGTAAACGTTGTAAACTTTTGGAATGCTCTTTTGACATTTAATCAGTCACTTTCACACATCAAACGCTAAACTGAAAAAAATTATCGAGAACGGAAAGAGAACAATAGGAACAAAATTCTATCAATAAATAAATTACGAAAATGAGATTGAATTCATTGAGTTACCGCATTATTTAGTGGTGCAGTTTATGGGTCGTTCATGAAAAGACGTCGTAAAATTATAATCTTTCTCACGTAGTAAAATTACGACGTTGCATGAATACACTTAATGTTTGGCAAACGGTTTAAAACAATTAAATAGTTGTAGGTACCTAATTTTGCTTAATTTTTCAATTTTATCAAAACTTTTGCCAAACATTTTTTATGCTATATTTGCATCTTAGAAACAAATTAACGCCCAAAGTACAACGAAAAATTAGATTCTGTTATTTGCCCAGTCTTAAACCATAGTAGATAACAAATGTGCTACGAAACCTATTTTAAAACTGTCATCCAAAATGCTACAAATGTCTGCCGCCAGTAGAGGATAAAATGAAAAAAATGGCATGATATTCAGTTTTCTGATATTCCATTTAATAAAATACTATGAAAAAAACACGCCTAATTTTAAAATATACATTTTAATTTACATAATTTTGAAACAAACTTATTTTTTGGAAGCCTTTTAAAACAAAAACTATTTTTATAGCTCATTTCAAAGGTTGTCCATCCGTAAATTTTTAAGCTGGATAATGAAGTTTGACACATGAACTCTTAAATCATAAGAAGTTTGGAAAATTATTCTGAACAAGATATTTAGACATTGACATTGTCTATATTTCGTCCATATAATGTTTACAGAAAAATAAAACGATTTTTTTGGTTATTTAGACAATGACAATGTTTATATTTAATCCATATTAATATTTGAAGGAAAATGATACGATTTTTTTGGTTAAAGTTAAAAAAAATGTTGTTCATTGGGCGCCCGATTTAGATAACAATTTCAATTTGTAGTATTGGGCTACAACTAGAAATACACTAAATTTGTGCAAATATATAATACATATAAGAACTTTTTACTGATGAACATTGATGAAAATCGGTGAACGCGTTTATGCTGCAGAAAAAATGATTTTCCATTCTTTGGCAAAATTATTAAAAAATCCGTTAAGAGATATTTGGCCTCAAACCAAGTATGAGGTAAAAGTTAATAATAACTCAGATAATCGATTGAAAAGTAGAACTTAACTTTTGGGAGATATTAAAGATCTGTTGTACCATTTATTTCGAGTGGAATAAATTATAAAGGAGGTTTCAATTATTTTGAGGTCCTACCATAAATATAATAATAGCTTGCTGTCTCTGAATATCAATAATAAGGGTATTTATGCAACGTCGTAATTTTATTACGTGAGAAAGATTGTAATTTTACGACGACGTTTCATAAGCGACCCTAAAACTGCACCACTAAATAATGCGGTAACCCACTGAATTCAATCTCATTTTAGTAATTTATTTATTGATAGAATTTTGTTCCTATTGTTCTCTTTCCGTTCTCGATATTTTTTTTCAGTTTAGCGCATACGTTTGATGTGTGAAAGTGACTGATTAAATGTCGAAATAGCATTTGAAAAGTTTACAACGTTTACCATCTCTGTTTACGCACCCAATTCCTGTGAGAAATTTCCGATATTGTTGGAAAAGATTTCCCATACAAATTTTGACAGTTCATTTATCACGTCGTAATTTTATCACGTTTACAACGTGACAAAGCAACTGACTAATGGATTATTTTTTATCTACAGCTAAAGTCCCTCAAGTGTTTGCAAATGAAGCACAGTCGAGAAATAGTTCGTATCGAAATTCGATGAATCTATGCTTTTGATATACTCAACTTCCTTGCCATTTTGTCACCTCTTTCAAAACATGCGATATCTGCGTGATGCAAATAAGTATCGGATAATTGTATAAGCTATTTGTATACAAAATGTTGCCATTGTAATTTAAAAAAAATAAAACTGTTCACTTAAAATATAATATGTATCGGAATATCTTTAATAGTCTAATAGAATGGTAAACACTTTAGAATTTAAAATAAGTTCGCACATGAATAAAAAAAATAGTAAATTAGACATACTATGATATCTTCAACTATCATGATCACAATTATATAATTTGTAATTTATTATTGTAAAGATACAACTACATAGATAAGATTGTCTGTTTACATATTTCTTTTTGTTTGTTAACATTTCATTTGGGTTTTACAGTAAGAGTTGCGAAATAAGTTTTTAGACATCTATAACTTGAAATCTTATCAAACTAAATATAATAAAACCAATGCACCCACACTAGCCCCGCGTTGATTACCAATGAATTTATAAACAAATTGGTTGTATATGTATGCGTACAAGATAAAATATAATAGAACATTGTATGTGATTTGTTTATCTATTAAAAGTGGCGTGAGATTGCAGGAGCCATTTGCAATTGTATATAACTTACAAATAACAGCCTAATAGACGAGCAGAGAAGTCTGCTCCTTTGTCCATACTAAATGAATAAAAGACAAAGACTAACTTATAACAAAGGCCGTGAGTTACAACAAAGTAGACATTACTTCGAACTAGAAAATACGTTTGTTTGGGACAGAGAAATATGTGGTTAAAAATTATTACATTCAGGCAAAAGTCTAACTTTTTGACGACATCTGTGAACGCATAGATCATGAATTTACGGATGATAAATATGACATTAAGAAAGGTCTTGTGGATTATTTATTAAGGCCTTAACCCGTTCCTGAAAGAATAAAAGTTGGTAAAGGGTATAATGATATTTAGGTGGGTCTCCGGGTATCGTAAAGAGATATATTCACTCAGCACGATCGTTTGCAGAAGCGAATTACCTGGACTATAGGGGCGCGATATCTTCTTCTACTTTAGGGTAGCTACATTTCCTGCATAGGTGATGCAAGTTCAACCTCACTGAACTAGAGTGCTTACCCAACATTTTGTGACATGTTATCACCCTTACCGCTAAATTGATTCCCCATTTAGGACCACCTATTTTTAGTGTGCTTACATGTTCTATTATTGTCCCACCTGGCTTCTTTGCTTCTTTTAATGTATATTTAATAATACGTTATAATGCTCCACCTCTTGCGAAACTCAGACAATCATCCAAATAAATAATACTGTCATAAGAAGCTTTTCAAAACGTTCGTTCGGAATCGGGGTTAAACTGGAGGTTTGTGGCAAATATATATTTTCGCACACGCTAATTAATGGAGAAGCTTTGTATTTAATTTTGATATTTAATATTGAGAATTTGACCGGCTAAAGAAAAAAATACACGCATTTTTGGCACAAAAAGCTCGTTACAAAAAGGGACTACCGCTTTTCATGTGTCTACTTCTTGCACGATGGCGGTACTTTCTGTTTTCTTGCTGAACCCGAACGCCGGAGTTCAGATAAGATTTTCTTGACGGCTGATCCTACTCGAATGAATTGTTGGATATCGCGAGTGGAATTTTTAATTAATATTATCGAGAGTAGAAGAGCAGTTTAAACCACTTTGGTTTTTTTTTGCTACTGGGAATTTAACTTTCTGCGCTGCAGCTCATCACATTACCTATCCACCATTTATGAAACGAAAAGCACTATTCCTTTAGTTTTGTTTAATGAATCTGAGCTGGCAATTTAGAACCTTTTTATTTATCTATTATTTCAGCGGAATCGAATCAATAAATCTGATTAATAAAAAGTTATTAATAAAAAGGAATAGTTATCCGTTGAATAATATTAGTATTTTACCCATAAGGAATACACGTGTCAAAAGTTCCGTTCACTAACTTTTGACATTTGCCGTGTACAGAGGATTGTGTATTAATATTATTAAAATGTTCTTGTTCTGTTCTGTTCTAAGTTTATCTTCATTAAACAAAGCTAATATAAATCAATTAGTGTATTTAAGGCACCTTTGACTGTTTAAATTGCACACAAATTGATCTTCTGTTCAAAAAAAATATTAACCAAATTATCAATTGCTACTCGAATTTACAAAGTTTCCAGTGAATTTCTCCTACCTACTAGAAATAGACTTGCGAAAATTTACTGATAACAATTCTAAATAATTACTTTGTATGCGAGTAAATAATATACCGAAACGTATATTCTAAGAAGAACTATTTCTCAATCTCAGCTGTTCCACTTAATGATCAGACTAGGTTATCAAAAATTATTAAATAATATTGATGATTAAGATTGATAATTATTGATGTTGATCATGAAATTAACCTCAGAAACATAATACATAGCTTTGAATATGCATTTTTTGTTTACTAAAAGAATAAGCGCCAACGTCCCCTACAAACGAAGTTTCATAAAATACCAACTGATAGCAAGCAATGATAGATAAAAAGCAGCCATAAACCTACAGTAATCAGCGTTTATCGAAAAAGTGTATTGATAAGTATACGCCTCCGAATCTAGCTTTTTTGAATTTATTTTTGCGACAGATAATTCCATGGTGTACTTTCGTTTGTTAATGAAAAATAATTTAAATTATTGCTCCAAAGTAATTGCAGCGCGTGCTAAAGCTTCTTAAAGGCAAGTTATTGACCCGATGGCCATTTTCGAAAATATCCACAACAACAATAACACCAAATCCACAGCCAAGCGAACAGATGCTGTGGGTGTGATGTTTGAAATCTCATTAAATAAGTTTTCCTCATATCGATGTGTGTTTCTTTATTTGATTCGCAAGGCGCAATATGGATTTTCTCTGTTTTCCGTTTAATACACCTTGACCTTCATTGGGTGCAGGAAAGCAAATGGATACCAATGAAATTGCGTTGGATGGTTGACTTTTCGCAAAACAAAGGTAGAAATGAAAGAAATTCCAAAAACAAAAGAAATACGCTTTGCGTTTTTTCGATGCAATGGTTTTTATTTTAACTATAAATAGATTTCTTCATAATAAAACAAAAACAAATAAACCGTTTTATTAATGTGTCATGGAAAGTGTTGCTCGTTTGGTATAGTTCTGGCAGATATTCCAAAAAATATTGCGTTGTTGGTGTGATGTTTTTGTGATTCAAATATATCTCCATGATGCACCTGCTATACGAATGCACTCGGCCACCACATTACAATCATATGAAACATATCGCTTGACCCAATTTTAAAATATTTTTCAATGAGTTAAAACACCCACCGCATAAAAGATTACAAAGAAAATATTTTGTCTGTGTGCTTTAAAATAAAGACTGCATTAACTGCATCTATACGAGGTTAATTATTGCAAATAATAATGAATTTGGTAAGGTTGGCTTAGATGGGCTATTGAAGTCACCAACCTCGCATAGGATTATAGCGATAACCTTTGGTGTACCTGTGTAACCTTAGCCGTGTGTCAATTGCTTTTAAATAAGGTTTAAATTTTATCCACTTTCTAACTTTACACATTTCTGCAGGAGTAAAAAAATTTTGACATTTGGTGAGTCAATTGGATTAAATGGGATATCATTATGGGACATTGAAATTACAACAAAATTTCTTTCTCTTAGTAAAAAATATTAAAAATAAATAACTAAATTTCAGAGATGCCATGAGAAAATTATTTATTATTCTCAGTTAGTAAAATATTACTGTACTATTTTTTTTTGTTCAAGTTAAACTAATTTCTCGTACATATACCAAAACCATTTCGTAACCATCCTTTTTAAAAAACTCAATTTTTGTTTATCCTGCATTACATTTTCGGATATAAAATACATGTTTTTTTGGTTTAATAATTTTTCCGCCTAATATGAACATTGGTAATGAATGAGGAATAAGTGTGCCTAGCATCACTCTTAATCATTAGGAATACAAAACGTCAACAAATTACCCAATGGATCAATTTTAGCGAGCTGCAGAGCAGGTTAAAATTTTGAAGTCTATTATATAATTTTTGAACTGTTCTAAGACTTGTTAAAGTTCTAGCCAGTGGATACATTTTGTTTAGACTTAAGGATCGTTTTTTGCGGCTATTTATTTTTAACTGTTGACAAAATGTTTAATTTTATATGTAAAAAGTCAAGCTTGATTGTGTGGATTATCGTTTATTACCAGTGTTCACATGTGGCAAAAAAAAAACTACATACAGTGAAGATTATAAAGAAAAGGACAAACATTTATGTTTCGTGCTAATAAAATGTTAATATAAATCTAGCTAGTACAAAATTCACAAAAGCCTTTCTTTTGATAAAGCATAACCGTTATTCCCCAATAAACACATTTTAAACAATAATAAAATTAACTTGATGTTACAAGTTTTTTTTAACTTTGGGCTGAGTATGTCCCATTTTAAATTTTCAATGCGGAGTTTTTTGATACAGGTCTATATCGTTATACAGTTCTTTATTGAATTTTGGTCTCCATAGCTCTTTAACGCAAACGATATTGGAGAAATTTACGCTCAAAAAGACCAAGTATTTCTTCATCAGCTTTTGATACTGTTAATTCTTTAGCGCCGTAGATCAGAATCAGGGTTTTGTATATAATCTCCTTAGTACTTTTTAGCTCAAAGAAACAGCGGTAGGCAAGAGTATTCGTTCGTTTTATTTCTGTAGAGATGTTTTTGTTGGAGTTAATACCGTAGCCGATGTAGACAAAGTCCCGTATATGGTACCTTGAATTAAAAGTGACTTCTGTCCAATTTGTCGCTGTTGTGTTTATTTTGGTATTGACAGCATATACTTGGTCTTACCTTGGTTTACTGCTAATCACATTTCCATTCTCTATATTAACAAAGGTGGCTTTTACATCACGTTGAGTCCAAATAAATATGTCAATATCGTCAGCCTAAATCCTTTTTTGTCGTTAACGGCTCTGATAGGCTCTGATAGAGCCGTCGTTAACCTTCACAGACATGGCTCTTTGTAGTTTGTCTCTATAAATGCTGCTCCGAAATTAATAAATAGGTGGTGCCGAAGTGTGATGATTTGATCTGGATTTTCCTGACCTAAAACCACACTGGCTCAGTGGCGCGATGAACTGCCAGAAGGTCTGGGTTCAATTCCCAGCCGTAGCAACACCTTAATGATTTTTCATTGGCCCTCCTCTCATGATGATCTATTGTCGAAATCGAAATTAGCCGTTCGGATTCGGCATAAAACAGGAGGTCTAGCTATCGTGCAAGAATTACATACGCCAAATCCGGTCAAATTTAGCTTATAGGTTGGTGAATTTTACTTACCAAATTATCTCTACCGTCTTTATGAAGGTCGGTAGGAAGGCGGTCATTTCCAGCAGCCTTGTTAGGTTAATGTTTGAATAATGCTTTCCTCACTTCACTGAGGTGAGGTGGTTGGTAATTTTCGTTGCCAATATTAAATGGTTCATTTTGCTTGAAGCTGACATTACCGTTTAAAAGTCTGCAGAAGTGGTTCGGCTCCACTTCCCATGGTTCAGCATCGTTCTTTCATTTGCTTTCCTCGTTCATTTTGATAGGGTTCTGATTGCTAACATCTTTCCTGGAGTGGCATCTCTCTATGTCTTTGATCGCGCGCTTATCATTGGAAGTCCTCGTCTTTACCTCCAGCTTTGCCTCAGCAAACCAGCGGTTTCTTGCTCTTGGGCGCGAGAAAACTAGCTCATCAGTTGCAGCTGGTCTAAAGCCTTGTTGACATCGTTTCGTTGTTCTTCGACATTAGATGCTAGCGGTACGGTGTTAACGAGAGTTTAAGATGAGTATAAAGCGATATATTTTAGCAACTAGCGTTTATCTACAATCAGTGAAATGACATACACTTTCGGATGTTATTGGAATTAGTTTCGATTTTTTTTAATTTTTTTTTCTAATAAATAAACTTGACTTATTCGTACAACCGCTTCCTTAAAAGTAACCAATTTTAGCCCAGTTATTCAGATGACCGATTTCGACTGTCTGTCATTATTGGTAAATTGGAAGACATCAATCCAATATATCATATGTTATTAAATAAGATCCCAGTCTGTATGAAGGGTTTTACATTTTATTTTTCAAAACTGTCTGAACTATATATGAGTAATAAATAAATACTAAGCTTATATATCTGTGGAATGTATTATTTTCTTTTCGATATATTACTCAAGTTGTGTACATTCTTTACATTTGTGTTTTGATAGATAGTCTAAAGTGGTTAGACTGATAAGAATGTTTGCATAGGGAATAAAATATTCAACTACATAATGGAAGTGGTATCTATATTATTTTTGCAATACTGAGTTACATATTTATGAATGGAATAAATAGGAGCGCCTGCTTTTACAAAATACTTATAATAGGTCGGTGCGTGTACTTTTGTGTGAAAAAAACAAGTACATTCTCAAATTCCCAATATCGAGAAATTATTCACATATCCACGAAAAGTACCTATACGATATCACGAAAAAATGTCAAAGTTTGAGGTATTATTAACGACATGACAAACAAATTTATACATATATATAATAAAAGAGAGTGACGTTAGCTACTACGCTTATAATTATAACTAAAAAATGCCTGGAGCGATTTCAATTATTCCACCAACTCGGACTGGTCTCCTTCCTTCCAAGCTAGAAGAATACACAAGAAAATTCCCGAAAAATCCCCGATAAAAATCAATTTCCCTACATTTTGTATGGAGCGATTTTACGACGCCATCTTCATGATATATGACGTTTATGTTTACGTTACGTTGTGACAATTTTTTTTTGATATTTGTTTGCGACCGTTGGTTTTGCACAACATTTATGTGACAATTGTTTCATGAACATGATTTCAAGTGCTGATTTCGCTATTGTCAGATGGCGTTGTGTGCATTTTTTCAAGTTTTATCAATTTTTTAACAGCTTTCGACAGTTATTGTAATTCAATTTGATTTAATATTTTGAAACGATTTTTTGTGAAAATTACCAGCGATAAGTGATTTTATAGAGGTGAGTTCAGTTAGATAAAGTGCACTTGAATGTGAATCATTATGTTCTTTGTGATTGCGTGTGCATCGAAAATAAATCCGAACGTTAATCTCTGGTTGTGCAGTTAAAATTTAGATGGGTTACTTTGAAAACCAATTCGAATTCGCCGTTCATTTCATTTAAAATAATTGAATGATGAAAGCTGAGAATAAAAGTGTAATAGATTGTTATAATGGTATGATTTAATATGATTCATTATAGCAAACTTTGTAAATACCTTAGAGTAAAAGTAAAATAACGTAAGAAGAAAATTTTGTAAGATACCTACTGATCTTTCGATTTAATATATATCCGATTATATCTTTTGAAACAATTAAATATCTTAAAGTCTTCGGATAGATGAAACTAAAATTGGAAATAAATAAAAAAACATGTAACACAGACCTTAATAAGTGACTCTCACCTTCCGAATGAAAAACTATGTCTTAAACCAAAAAGGCGAAAACTCGTGTATAAGAAATTAAAACTTAACGATGTCGACTTTGTTGTGCACTTTGTACACACTTTTTTGATGAACACATATAGAAATTCAAGCTAGAACAAATTCGCCGCCTAAAGTAGCAAAGTAGGCTAGGTAAACAATCTTGAGCCTTAATATGTTTATCGCCGATTCACAACTTTTAACGCATTTACAGATTTCAGCCAAACTTTGATATTGGTCGGAAATGTGTGTGTTGTGCGTGCGTGAAAAAAAAACATTAATGTCAGTACATTTTAGGTTGTGTGCTTACGTATAAATCACGTAATTTTCAACCAACTTAATTGCTTTTTCTTTAAAAATATTCAGAAAATAATGAGAAGGAGATAGGCCTTATTTTTTTCAAAATCCGCTCACTGCCACGCCCGTTTTTCCTAAAAAAGCGACCGCATTATGCTGGCAGTTTCGGCTGGACAAGGTGGATTCTTTTTTTGGATGCACCAGGTAGAACTGGCAAAACATTTCTCATTTCGCTAATTCTCCCCGAACAGCTCATTAAACATTTCAGCTGCTTCTGAATATAAATAAACATTGAAGAGGGCCAAAGTGCTGAAAAATGCACTATGGCACACAAACATTCTCTTGAGACCTTGAGCAGAATAATCAATGATATAAAAAACATATGAGAAGGGTAAACGCCCCCAAAAATTGGGCTTGTCTAAGTATGTTTAGCCAAAAACTACGTTTTTATAGAAAGGGGGCGTGGCAGTGGTCGGATTTTAAAAATGTCTACAATAGTTCTGGTTGCACGGACAAGGATATTTAAATATCCTAGCTCAAAATTTAAGGCCCAAAACAGGCCCGGTGACGAACAGACCCAGCTAGCGATTCTGAGTTGATTCATATACTTTGAGGTATATACAGCTTAATTATTTCTCTATGTTGCAAATTATGTATCAAAACTAATATATCTCTATGCGATAGGGTATAAAAACAACTACAAACTATTCAGCGGTATTCAGGTGATTTTAGACAAACTTTTTCCGACATTCCACGTTCAACGATGTCAAAATGTGCAAGATCCATCCGCTGACACATTCTCGAAACAATTATTAAATATCGGCAATGGAAAGGTTGCTGTCAATGAAAATACTGATTGCATAAAATTGCCCACCGATTTCTGCACAATCGTTGATACGCAAAATGCTCTCATTGACCGCATATTTCCCGATGCCATTTTGGCAACAAATTTTGCTATGCCAACGAAGCTGTAAATATCCAGCAGAGTCTTTGAGCTTACTGGATTTGCGCATGCCAGCACACCTTCTACAAAATTCAAAAGTTTGATCTCCGGTTATTTTACTTCGGGATTTGAAACCACCACGGGTTTACATGCAATGGCACATTGGTAATTAAAAAATTAATGAAAAACATTATCGAAGGAACCTTTTTGAATGGCAATTCAGAGGTGAAAATGTTCTACTGACACGGATTCCAATGATTCCCACAGACGTGCCAATTGATTTCAAATGCATCCAATTTACTAATATATTGACAAGGACAAACGATGTTCGTTTAAGGCTTAGATTTAGGCCCTCCATCACACGGACAATTTTACATGGCACGGCGGTCACTGTCTACAGCGCACAATCCCTCTTTCTGTCATAGGGGGTTAGGGCTAGGGAAGACCATTTTCACACCGCGCAACGCCAACAACGGTCATCCTTCACGTATGTATATGCCCGATATTCACGTGAAATATTTTCTCAACGGCTAATAAGTTGTGTCCAATCTCTTCGTACTTGAGGTAACCGGCCCGGTACAGCTGCATCCAAATTTGATATTAACGATCATTTTATTTTATCGATCACATTCGATCTATTTTTTACATTAAAACACATTTATAATACATTCGCTATTATACCGTATTCCATAAAATAGAGTAATGATTAAGCTAGACATACCTTAAACTATATGGATCGACTCAAAATCATTAGCTGACTCGATTTAGCTATACCTGTCCGTCCGTATGTCACCAGTTTTTGGGCCTTAAATGATGAGTTAGAATGTTGAAATCTGGTACACGTACTCTCCTTTGCTCCCAGCAGAACAAGTGTAAAAAAATCCGCTCACTAGCACGCCCACTTTTTACAAAAACGCCAACAAAACAGGTGAGGTGCGGGAGAAATACAGCACAGCAGTTGTGGCCGTATTTGCAACGTCGTCATTTGTCATCAACCTTAAATGCTCGCTGTACCTAGATTATTAGTCGAAAGATTTAGGAATACGCGTTTTGCAAAGGAATGTGTGGTCACTTGTAATTTCAGTGTTTTGAAACGTAAACTCCTCTATAACGGCATGGTAGGGATGATTGGTCATTGGTCATTTTTTGCAGCCTGGCTGGAACGTGTAGATTAGTATTTAGACATAAAACCTTACACTTTCAGGCTGTATGTTGGATAGGATCGTAACTTCTTTTCGTTAGATAGTCCAGCTCTGAATTTGTCTACGAAAATAGTCAAAGATTTGGAGATCGCTTGGTTGCTTTGTGAATACTTAGTGGAGTAAACTTACTATTTATTTCAATGCATGTCGGTTAACCGAAAGATATTATTTATTATCATTTCGTGGGGTATGTTCTTTCGAAATAATCAACCAAAGATACGAGGATATAAAATGTTTACTTGATATTGTCTGAAAAAAAAGTAGATGTGAAAGGATACATCCTTCTAAAAATTTATCGCTGCTGCAAAGAGTAAACAAATTAGTAAGTTTATATTAAAAGTAATATGCACCTGGCGGAGGCTCTTGGAGGTTCAGAGTCGTAGTTGGTAAACATGTTTTCATGTAATCGCATTGTCTCGAATTTGACCAGACTCTGACATTATTTGGACTAATGATATACTAAATACCCCATATAAGCCCCCCTTAAGCTTTGAGATTTTTTAAAGTGACATTGCATTTGCACCTTAAACAAAACCATTTCAGAGAAACACTTTTTAAAGTCCTTATACATATAAGCCACTATTTAAATTTACTTTGAACTCTCCTAATTATTTATATATATTTTGGTTTACTTTCAGAATTTTGAAACTGGTGAGGTTGAGTATCTGTATGCTGATCCGGTAGCGACAACAGTTCGTCATATTCACTTCGATGCAGAGACTGGAGAGCCAGAAAGTTCAAAGATTGCTTTTCGATATCATAAAAAGAAATCATTTCATATTCCGCGACAATATCTAAAGAATGAAGAGGACGGTGACGTTCAAAAACCATCCTGTTCAACAAAACCTGCTCAATATAATCCCTTCGACAAGGAGGCATTCATTAGAATGGATTGCGTAAATAAAGTATGTATTTCCCTAATCCTCATTGTGTATCAAAAATAAACTTTGATTTCGTTTAGGACATTGTTCTTGGATTTAGTAAGACAAGAACCTACCTGCTCTTCTTGATACCTTCCGTCTTCTGTTTTACAAAGATGACCTCGATGCTCATACTTTTGCTTGAAGGTTTTTTGCACTGTTTAGCACACTGCAAGAATCGGAAAAATACGGATTCGCAGACATTCTACCGAAGTCCTTTGCATGTGCTTACTTCCCAGTTCTGTGGTTACTGTCGTGCTGAATCCGAATTGGATTCGATTAGTAAGCACCACCGAATGAGCTCATCAACACTTAATATTAATTTTAAAGACATGACAAAGGTTATTGGTTAAAATAAAATTAATTTATTGGTTTTATTGTGTCTCTTTGCTTTGTAAAGATATAAATATATTATGTATCTACTTTGTATTCGTATGATGTAATCTTTTTTTATTATATGTTTTTGTAACGTTTGTTTGTTAAAAAATAAACTTGACTTTATTTATTAAATAAGAATATTACTTTTTGTGTAGTAGGTTTCGGAGGTAACATAGACAATCTGGTTATGTTATTATTTAATTATAATAATATAATATCAGCGATTAGAACTCACCTAATTGAGAACCTACATTTTCGTAAGTGAATTATTATTATCCAAGAACCAAGATTTGTTTGGAGATCTAGCATCAGTGAACGAGATGAGTTAATTTATGATTAAATACCATACCAATCGTACTTTATGTACCTAATATAGTGTAAATTATAAATAACGCCATCTATTGCTAATAATAATAAATTAATTATTCCCTTCTATCTGAACGTGTCCATTTGTCAATGACAACTCAAATAATAAGGAAATTGTAAAAGAACATATGAGAAGGCTACAATCCGCAGTGCGGATCGTTTAATACCCTATCCCATCTCATCCTTAACAATTATATCCCTGAAAAGAGGTCCTTATGTCAATGAAATATAGAAAATGAAGTTGTCTCGACAGTTTATCAAAATCTATTGTCGTTCGACTAGAAACAACGTTTTTCTCCTGCATATGTTATGGGGTGAGCTATACAAATGGTTTTGTATGAAACCGCCCCCAAAAAGTGGGCGTGGCAAAAAACTTTGTGTAGACGAAATATAGATATTGAGATTCTCTAAATATTTTGCTCAAACACTTTGTAAAAATCCCTAAGGGTTTGGCTAAAAACTACGTTTTTTGGAAAAGGGGGTGGCAGTGGGTGGATTTCAAAAATGTTTACACTTGTTCTGCTTCTTCGGCCAGAGAGTCTATATACCAAATTTGGGCACTCTAGCGCAAAATTTAAGGTCCAAAAATCGGTGACACACCGACGGACAGACAGACATGGCTAGATCGACTCAGCTAGCGATTCTGTATCGATTCAAATACTTTGAGTTATATCTATCGAAATTATTTCTCTATGTTACAAACTTAATGGGATAGGGTTTATAATTAATAATAATAATATTATATTGAAAAATCGGTGCTCTAAACCTTCTTAGTACTTTTATCTGACTGAGAATTGTATTGTTCGTTCTCTGTGAATCTCATCGAATAAATACACTTACAAATGTATGTATTTTGATCATTATGTTAACGTTCATATACAAAAAAATATCTTTATAAGGCAAATTTGGGATATGCATTTCTTTATCTCTTTAAATAATTTATGTTAATGTTAATTTTTATGGAAACTAAGTATTTTTAAGAGATACATTTTGTATATGGAAAGTATAGGCGCCTGCCTGACGACTTTAAAAAAAAAGAAAATCTTTCTAAATAATAATACATCTCTTTATGAATTGTTTGTCGTCCTGAAAAGGACGGATTGAAGCAAAATTGCTTGTCTACTTCGTTAAATAGATTTTTATATGCGAACCAATAATATTAACAGATTTATAGACAATTATTTCGATTATCTATTGCATATGTAAGTAATTGGAATTGAAGATAAAACTTACCTCTTCAAAATAGAATTTAATTTCTCAAAAGAATTATTATTATTAATTTTATTAACAAAAAAAGCTTGCTTACAACAAAACGTAAAAATAGTAAAAAGTTCGTCCTCCGTGATTCTCATCAATTGGTATTCAAATTGACATATGATTTGTAGCTAGTCAATGTCGCCATTAGTACGGAAAATGTAGGAAATTTCGGGCAAACGTTATTCGGGAAAACGTTGTTCGGGAATCTGTTTTTCGGTAAAACGTACCCAACCTGTTAGCCCAAGTAGCAAGTAAAGTAAGTACAGTGCTGCCAATTAAAAAAAACAATGTGACAGTTTGGGGTTAGTAAATATGGAGCGCTATACGAAAGAACTGCGCATTTTCATTGTTGTGCAATATTTAAAAAAAATAATGAAGATATTTCCGATACAGTCCGCTCTTTTTGTACAAAATATGGCCGTCATAGTGATTTAAAAAAAATCAACTGTGAAGAGAATAATTGAAACATTCAGGGACACTAGATCAATTAGTGACGCGTGACTGTTTGGTGCTGATTTTAGGCTGAAGCCATTATCGCACCACTTTTCTTCTAAAATGCCGCTGGTCAGGCAGTAACAATTAATGGTGTTCGTTATCGTGATATAATAACCCAGTTGTTAGTGCCTATAATACAAGATATGAATGTGACCAATGTGGTTTCAACAAGACGGTGCCACATGCAATACAGCCAGAGAAACAATTTAATTACTGCAAGTTTTTGAGTTTTTTTAATCTTATATCTACTTATTTTAAGTGATAATACACAGTGCGCATTTTTGGGATACTATATTTCAGTTTTTGCCATTTTTGATAGCAAATGCGGTGCAACACTAGGACTTTCTAATCTGGGTGGTCTGTCAATCACAACAACTTTTTGACAGGCTGCTCCAAGAGGCAACTGTGATCTCAATCACCCCTCTTACCGACAAACGTGACGTTCAATTGATTGAAGCATACTCGTGTCGCATATCGGCAACCGTAAGCCCAAGCAGGGGGGTTGCATATTCAAACTTGGCATACACCCAAACTTGCACTCGGATGTAGCAAAGTATGAACTCCCTGTTTGGGCTCACAGTTGGATTTGGGATGTATGGCGAAATTTGATGTATGCAAAGTTTGAATAATGATTGGGGGCATGCTGACCCCATGCAACCCCCCTGCTTGGGCTGACTGTTGGATTTAGATTGTGTGCGAGGTTGGGTGCATGCTGAATTTCTTTGTATTCATAGTTATATATTTGTATAAATAAATAATATATAAATATATATATAAATATATATATATATATAAATATATATATATATATATATAAATATATATATATATATAAATATATATATAAATAAATAAATAAAGCCAAATTAGCTTTATTTCGATATCTAAAGCGAAAAAAGTCAAACTAAAAATTTGGTAAACCATTGGCAGCCGTTCTTACCTTACCTAGCAATCTTTTACGATCGATGCGTCTGTATAACTCTGCATCTAGCAAAGTTCTTCGGCTCTGAAATTCTTACCCAATGCCTATTAACAAAAAAAACAATATTTTTCCAAATAATATTGCGTTTCAACAGATTCTCCCATTAGCGTTACAAATTATTCTTTCAATTTCCTGAACAGATGTTGCAGCCAAAGTCTCTTACTGCCTCAACAAATAGTTGGTAGATATATGCTACATACTCCGATGAGCGGCATTAGCCTTAAATCTAGCAACTTTAGTTATTAGTGTGCAAATTTAAACTTTTTACATTATTCTATTTCATCATAGTAACAAATGCTTCGTATTATATTTTTAGAATTATCAATAGGATTTTACTATCTTGAAATATGTACTTGTATACGTGCGTATATCATCCATCTTTCTATGTAATATATAATTGCTCATGCCAACAATTGTAAACGAAAGGTTGATGATAGGTTAAGATAATTGTACACATTCTATTAGATTTTGAGATAACAACCTTTAAAAAAAAACATATGAGAAAAACAACGTTGTGCGAATCGTTGAATACACTAATACACTAACCCAACCCATTCTTAAAATGATGTACCCAAAAAGTGGTCGGGGCTAAAAACTGAAAGGGGATGAAATATAGAAAATGACACTGTCACCACATCTTATTCAGACAGTTTATCTAAATTTTTTATGGTTCGACAAAAAATAACTTTTTTCTATTGCGTATGTTATGCTAAAGGTTGCTAAACGGTTTTTATAGAAAAAAAAAACCAAAAAGTGGACGTGGGTTAAAATGATGGTGACGTACGGACGGACGGACAGACTTGGCTAAATCGACTCAGCTGGCGATTCTGAGTCAATCCATATATTATAAGGTATTTCTAACTAAATTATGTCTCTATGTATCAAAACTAATATACCCCTATGTGATTAAACCGACATGCATATTGTAAGGCGAAGTCCGCTTCACTCACTCGTACGTATCATCGAAAATTAACTAAGAGTAAAGGAGTATACTATAGTTGCCTTTCTTGATATAAAAGGAGCTTTTAACAATGTCATGTCAAAGCAGAAGCAATTGCTAATGCACTTTCGGATTTAAATGTTGATGACTGGCTGGGAATGCTAATAAATTAGCTACTTAAAGGCAGAATTATAAACACAAATCTTAGCATCTCATCCGCACGTAGATCTGTTAGCTGTGGCACCCCACAAGGGGGCATCCTGTCTCCTCTTCTCTGAAATCTAGTGGGCAACAAGCTATTAGCAAATCTAACAAGAGAAGGATGAAAAGTGATTGCTTACGTGGATGACGTGGCAAAAGTTGTACCTTAATACCCTTATAGAAATATTACAAAATTGTCTCTCTGTACTCTCTTAATGGGCCGCCAGATGTGGACTCAGCGCAAACCCTCAAAAAACCGAATTAATTCTTTTCAGCAGGAAATACAAAGTCCCGCACATTGACGCTCCCAAAATTAATCGCGTCAGTCTTAAGTTCGCGAAATCAGCCAAATACCTGGGTCTAGTTTTGAATAAGAAACTGCACTGGAAAGCCAATATCCAGGAACGCATTAAGAAAGCCACCGAAACATTATATTCTTGTAAAAAAGCAATCAGAAAGAATTGGGGTATGCAACCACATATCTCTTTCTGGCTTTAAGAGTCTATCATTAGACTGATACTCCTGCATGGTGTCTTAGTCTGGTGGACGGCTTTAGAAACAGCCTTCAACGGTAACCTACTAGCTTCTATACTACATCTAGTGCTCCCAGATATCTACGGCAAACAGACCACAGCTTGTGCATTTGTGAGACTGAGAGCCTCGTCATATTGGAAACCCACTCAAGGTTAACTCACAAAGATTCTGTATCACCTCAACATTACAGAAAACACCGACCACACCACTACCCAACTCAGATTTGAGCATATTTTCAGAAAAATCATTCCCAGTCGCCTTGAGTGGGATTCGGATTTGATCGGAACCAATAACTCGATTCACATCTATACTTATGGGTCTAAAAGAGAAAATGGAGTGGGTGGAGGTGTTTCCTCCGATATGCTTAACTTGCATATCTTTTAGCCTTCCCGATCATTGTTGCATTTTCCAGATGGAAATGATGGCAATTAAAGAAGCCTTGTCCTGGCCGAAAAGGAATATATTATCCAGGCAACTCTGGCCTAACTATAACCAGAAGCGATTAATCTTTATGATAATTATGAGTAGATCAAACATCAGCACCATAGTCAGTGTCCTTATAGGACACCTTTCCTATAGGCCTACACGCACAAATACTTGGCCTCTTCAGCAATGACTTCTGTAGAAGCTACTTAGACGAAGAAGAGGAGTAGAGTATTACTCACCTTCTCAACTCTTGTCCAGTTCTCTCCGACAGGAAAAAACTCTATCTGGGAAACATCTCCCATGAATGTGAGCTGGCTAACACCAATGTCAGCTCCGAATGGTTCAATTATCTGCATGCGCATCGCGTGCAGCCACTACAACCTAACCTATGCGATAGGGTATAACCATAGCACAAAAAGATTTTCAATCGAAATCTTGAGAGCATAATTTAGTTTATACACATAGAGCTCGTAACATTTTATCTATACGTAGGTATTTGCCACTTTTATTTGTATTTTCAAGTAAACAGGTAAAGACTAAAGGGTGTCGGATGCACACAAAAATTTTTTGACAGCTGACTGTTTAGGGGTAGTAAAAACTTCGTCCCCTTCAGTAAAATCTTTCACAAAGTAAATGGGCATAGCTCCAATTGCTGTGCACGATGGCGAATCGACTCATTCGGATTCTCCACAACTGCATTAACTTGGAGAAATAAAAATAGAGATGAGGGGATAAGCATCACCAGTCGGAATTTTGACCTGAACATGAATAGTGTTAACTGAGTGAATTTACCTAAGGGAAATTGAAAGTGATAAATGTGATTGTATTGTTAAACTTGAATAAATTTATAACCGTTTTGTAAATAATAGAATTCTTTTTTATGTTTAACAATAATTTATTTAAACACAATCGTTTAAATAAATTATTGTTAAACATAAAACAGAAAAACGTTATGTCATCCGAAGCCCGGCTTTATACAACAGTATTATCCACTATAGCTTACGTGGTGTGAAAACGATTTATTGTGTTCAGAATAACTATCTTAAGAAGAAAAAACAAACAAAGCCAGTGCTTACTTTATGGGGACGTTTATATTATTAATGGGATGGGATACCCTAGGATAGTACAATTCTCATCTGGAACTGCAGCATTCTCATATGTTTTTGTTATTATACAATTATTATTAATTATAGTCTTTTCATATTTTCTTAAATTAAAATATAAGAGATAACTGATAAATTTCAAGGTATATACTTAAGAATATATTGCTTTAATGTATTATCTTTGTAATTTACCTGCAATCTGATTTGATAATGAAGGTACCTACTTCCATGCTTAGCAGCGAAATCTCATTTCCTCAAGAACACCTAGGTATACGATTAATAACTATTTTTGGCAAATAATTTGTATGGCATTTCATAGTAACAAAATATAATAAAGAAGAGAATAACAAAGCAAAAGAATTATTTTCCCATTATAGGCCCCTATTGCGAAACTCGATAGATTATCAACTCGTTCTTTGTCAATCATGTCGTCAGATTTCAGTTTTTCTATTGTGTAATTGACCGATATCATTATTGTGAATACAAATTAATTGTGAATGCAAATAGGTTTTTTTTGTGGGCTGATGGAAATCTTCATAGACACGTTTAGCACATGTCCACCCCCACAGTAGTGTGAGATTTTTACTCACTAAAACCACCACCCTTTTAGTATTTGCAATTTTTTATCACGAGCATATAATATGAATGTTTGGTTGAATTTGTTTCGTTAAGAATTTTGACGGCCGTTGTGTTAAGCGTCGGAACTTTTAAAATAGTGGCTTCCAGTGATGAATTTAATTAATTTAAAAAAAAGTAAACTGCAAATAGGTGTTTTTTTAGTGAAATTGGACCATATCAAACGAAATACTTCTCTAGACTCCTGGGAAAATTAGTCCGAGTAGCGTCGGACCTTTTATTCGAAATTAGAAATCTCTAATTATCTGTTAATTATTGAAATGGAGCCTTGCTTTTTTAAGTAAATTTACTAGCTATTATAAGGCGCGTTGATTTTTTAAGTATCATGTTTGTTGGCTTGGCAAGTAGGTGGAAGGGAAATGTTCGGTTTTTAGTTGATGGTAAACTGAAGCAAACTAATATCGCGTTCTATGTTTCCCACAGGTAGTCTTGTAATTTATAATTTGAAGTATGAACATACATTTTAACCGGTGCATGCAAAAACTGGTAGATAGTTAACAATCTTTTGAGCTTGTTGTGTGTTTGTTAAAAATATTTTTTTCCGTGGGCTGGTGGAAATCTTCATAGATACTATGACCACATGCTCACAGTAGTGTGAGATATTTACTCACTAAAACCACCACCCATTTGTATTGCAACTAAGTATGCGACTTATCTAGCAATTTTTTATTACGAGTAATGAATGTTTGGCAGGTAACTTTCCTTTGAGAGTTCCTGCATTATCCGCAATTTATAGCGCGGTTTGTGATCATTGAGCTAAATCCAAGGGTTTATTTCTTTGAAGACGCCGCAATACATTTGTTTCGTCAAGAATTTGGGGAACCGTTGTGTCCACGTGTCCTAATAAACGTTTTAGTAAGAGATCTCTGCGAAGATCTTCTTTCCTTATGTACCTACCACGGTGCATTGACGAATGATCTTAATATTTGGTTTTTAAAAGTTAGAAAATTGTTTAGATTCTTTCACTGTTACAACCCCATGAGTATGTTTGAAGAAAATTAAAATTGCATTAGTTGTGTAAAGATAAGGATTGGTTTTGTCTCTTAAGCGTTTTAGTTCAATGGACTCAGAATTTCCATCTTCTGGCTCTGAAGATGAAAGAAGAAGATGATCGCTTATCGACACACTTTTATAATTTCTTCAAAGAATAAATCTAACCCACCATAGTAAAAATCAGTTATTATTTTGTGGCTCCTGTTGTATCGTTCGAGCTTGCAACATAGTGATGTCCTTGTATCTTACTTGTCGACGATCTTACTATCTTGATAGTTATAGTAAAAGCAAGACGAACGGGAAATTAAAGACGCTTGAAATTAAACCGCAAGCAATGCAAACTTCGGGTCGAATTACCGCATCAGTTATCGAGTGAGCATGCGTTATCGAAAGATCGCGTAACTGCGTTGGGCCTCCGCACACGCACATACCATACTCCAAGCGCTCACGAGATGAATATGCCGGAAGAATAAATTGTATACATGAACTCCTTTTCATTGGGTTAGTAATTCTATAGAAATGCACATTGGCCTTGAGTACTTTTGACAATTCTTAAGCTCTTAGGTTTGTGTGAGACTGAGAATATATCGCGGTTGCCCCTAGTGACACAAAAACGTATGTCAATACATACTTGCTAATTTTAAATTTTTTACCATTTTTCATTTTTATGAGTTTCATATGAATATTTTGTAAAGTGCTATCGTCTAATCTACGACACCTAGGGGTACAATTTTTTGCCACAATATAGACATTCTATATTTTAAGTAAGGTGGTATACTTGGCCCAAAATCGTAAAAAAAAATTATTTACGTTTTTGCGTCACTAGGCGACGATATGCAACTAAATTCATGTTGACTGCTCGGCTCACAACCACAAGTCACAAAACGCGTATGAGAGCCGAATGACATAGAATTTTTCTCAGACCTAAAATGTTTAAAAATGTGATTGTATTGGTTTTCAACCTTGCCTTGTGCGGAGGACCATTGGGATGTTCACATACGAATGGTCAGGGTCACGTATCGAATGTACATTTGAAATTGTACCAATTGTACTAGCAAAATTCTGCTACATTGATGTTAAATCGCCGACAAATGTCATATTTATTATGGTTATTCATCTAACGTCGTAATTTTATTACGTGGGAAAGATTGTTATTTTACGACGACCTTTCACGAACGACCCTAAAACTGCACCACTAAATAATGCGGTAACCCACTGAATTGAATCTCAATTTTGTAATTGATTTATTAATAGAAATTTGTCCCTATTGTTCTCTTTCCGTTCTCGATAATTTTTTTCAGTTAAGCGCACGCGTTTGATGTGTGAAAGTGACTTTTTAAATGTCAAAATAGCATTTCAAAAGTTTACAACGTTTACCAACTCAGTTTACGCACTCAATTCCTGTGAGAAATTTCCGATATTGTTGGAAAAGATTTCCCATACAAATTTTGACAGTTCATTTATCACGTCGTAATTTTATCACGTTTACAACGTTTACGACGACTTTCCGACGTTGCATGAATACCTCTATTGTCTTTCTGTGAATGTTTTGAAAATAAATTGGTGTATATCAAAATTCTTAAATTTCATAGCGTTAAACTTTATTTTTGTATTATTAACAAAACAAAAAAAAAAACATATGAGAAGGCTACAATCCACTGTGCGGATCGTTGAATACCCTATCCCATCCTATCTGTAAAACTAAAATCCCCAAAAAGTGGACATGGCTAAAAACACGATGTGGATAAAATAAAGAAAATGACATGGTGACATCAAATTCTTCAGACTGCTTATAAAAAACTTTTACGGTTCTACAAAAGACAAGCTTTTCTCCTGCATATGTTATGGGGTAGGGTATAAAAATGGTTTTTATATAAAAACGCCCCCAAAAAGTGGGCGTGGGTTAAAATGGTCTATCGACGAAATGTTCATATTTATATTACTAATGATTCTGCATCAAAAGTTTTTTAGAAAATTTTAAAATTTGACCGAAAAAACGTTTTTTATTAAAAACGCCCCCAAAAAGTGGGCGTGGCAAAAAACTTTATATGAACGAAATACAGATATTCAGATTGTCTAAATATGTTGTTCAGAAAGTTTTTCAAAATTTCTTATGGTTTGGCCAAAAAATACGTTTTTCTAAAAAGGGGGCGTGGCAGTGGGCGGATTTCAAAAATTTTTACACTTGTTCTGCTGGGAGCAACAAAGAGCACGTGTACCAAATTTAATCCTTCTAGCTCAAAACTTAAGGCCCAAAAACTGGTGACGTACGGACGGACGGACGGACAGACATGACTAAATCGACTCAGCTAGCGATTCTGAGTCGATCCATATACTTTGAGGTATATGTAGCTTAATTATTTCTCTATGTTACAAACTATGTATCAAAACTAATATACCCCTATGGGATAGGGTATAAACATATGAGAAGGCTACAATCCTGTGCGGATCGTTTAATACCCTATCCCATCCCATCTGTAAAACTAATATCCCCAAAAAGTGGTCATAGCTTAAAACACGATGGGGATTAAATATAGAAAGTGACATTGTCACAACAAATTGTTTATAAAAAACTTTACGGTTCTACAAAAGACAAGGTTTTTCTCCTGCATATGTTATGGGGTAGTGTATAAAAATGGTTTTTATATAAAAATGCCCACAAAGAGTGGGCGTGGGTTAAAATGATCTATAGATGAAATGTTCATATTAATATTACTAATGATTCTGCATCAAAAATTAAAAACTCCCCCAAAAAGGTAAGCGTGGCAAAAAACTTTATATGAACGAAATAGAGATATTCAGATTGGCTAAATATGTTGTTCAGAAACATTTCAAAATTTCTTATGGTTTGGTCAAAAACTACGTTTTTCTAAAAAGGGGGCGTGGCAGTGGGTGGATTTAAAAAACTTTTACACTTGTTCTACTTGGAGCAACAAAGAGCTCGTGTACCAAATTTAATCGTTCTAGCTCAAAATTTAAGGCCCAAAAACTGGTGACGTACATGGCTAAATCGATTCTGAGTCGATCCATATACTTTGAGGTATATGTAGGTAAAAACATAGGAGAAGGCTACAATCCGCTGTGCGGATCGTTGAATACCCTATCCCATCCTATCCATAAAACTAAAATCCCCAAAAAAGGGGACATGGCTAAAAACACGATGTGGATAAATAGAAAAAATGATATAGTGACAACAAATTCTTCAGACTGCTTACAAAACACTTCTACAAAAGACAAGGTTTTCTCTTGCATATGTTATGGGGTAGTGTATAAAAATGGTTTTTATATAAAAACGCCCCCAAAAAGTGGGCGTGGGTTAAAATGGTATATAGAAGAAATGTTCATATTAATAATGTTAATGATTCTGCATCAAAATTTTTTTCGAAAATTTTAAAATTTGACCGAAAACAGTTTTTTATTGAAAACGCCCCCAAAAAGTGGGCGTGGCAAAAAACTTTATATGGACGAAATATAGATATTAATATTGTCTAAATATGTTGTTCAGAAACTTTTTTAAAATTCCTTACGGTTTGGTCAAAAACTGAGTTTTTCTTAAAAGGGGGCGTGGCAGTGGGCGGATTTCAAAAATTTGTACACTTGTTCTGTAGGCAGAGACGAGGATCCTATATACCAAATTTCATTATCCTAGCTCAAAATTTAAGGCCTAAAAATCGGTGACGTACAGACGGACGGACGGACGGACAGACAGACATGGCTTAATCGACTCAGCTAGCGATTCTGAGTCGATCCATATACTTTGAGGTATATGTAGCAAAATTATTTCTCTATGTTACAAACTAAGTATCAAAACTAATATACCCCCTATGGGATAGGGTATAAAAAAACAGTAAAATTATATATTTTTTATGCCTTTTAAAGAACAAATGACATAAATCAAAACATGACATAAGTCAAAACAAGCGAGTTGTCACTTTTAGATACCAACTGACAGTTACTAGGTCTGTTCCCGTACAAAATAATATTTACTGATTTTTACTTAGAGCTCACGAGAGAGCAAAAAACTACCCCTCCATAAAAATCTGTAAAAAAATTTACTGCAGAAATTTCTGTTGGTAAAAATCAGTAAACTGTCAGTTGGTATCTAAAAGTGACAACTCGCTTCTTTTGACAGGTGATTTATGTCATTTGTTCTTTAAAAGGCATGCAAAATATATAATTTTACTGTTTTTTACTTAAACCCGTTCCCGTACTTTTTGGTAATTTTGTCTCTTTCGGAGATAATTTACCCCCACTTCAAGAAATTTGAGAATTTACTAAGTTTTACTGAAAAAGTACGGGAACAGACCTACTGATTTTTAACAACAGAAATTTCTGCAGTAATTTTTTTGGAGGGGTAGTTTTTTACTCTCGTGAGCTGTCTCTTTTACTTATTTTTGCGTACGGGAACGGCAATAAGTAAAAATCAGTAAGAACCAGTAAATATTATTTTGTACGGGAACAGACCTAATATGTCCATCAACAAAAACAAATTGAAATTTTGACCATTTTTATGAGTGGTCATCAAGATTTAGCTAATGGGATACTTAAAAGTGCACAGAATAAAAAAAAATATTATAGTGCGCCGGCCTGGAAGCAGAAGTGGAGGGAGTTCCAACATCAAAATCTTTGAACTTTGAAAATTGATGTCTGTGCTATACTCGGCAATTCATTAGTACCGACATTTCTTTCGCAACCCCCACTGGCTAGGAGACTCAGTGTTGCACAAAGCTGTAATACTGGTGGAACTGATGTGCTTCTTATGTTCCTTGCAAAACTTAGAGATTAGTATCATCAGGAAACATTCTTTGATGACCCTAAGCTGCTGCAGAAAGCTAAGAAAAAAAATCAATTTTACAATTTGTCAATGTTATTCTTTTTTTAGCACTTACTCATTTTCACATAGTTCTAGTAGGTTGCTTTTATCTCTGAAACACCTCCTTCGAATTTTAGTATAATCTTCATCCTCACTTTCCGACTCAAGGAATATCATTTTTTTTATTTGAACTTGGAAAATGATTTACGAATTTAAAATTCAAAAATACCCATTTCTTCACTTCACATTAGAGTTCACAATGACATTTTAAGTACAAATCACAATCAAACTCGTTTCAAGTTACCTTTTCATCTTCATCTTGCATTCTCTCTCGATCAATCATTCCTTTTTAAAGTAGCGACATTTGTATTTACAAACACAAGCGCCAGAGGAGTTTCCAAAAGCATCTCGTTTAAAAAATGTCGTCATATGTAAAGATTATTCCGGAAGGCAGCACTCCAATTCCAAAAATACATCTACATTATCACTAACCACATACACATCGAAAACTACCTGTTTGGATTCAAGCTTCAATTACAGACTCCAGACGTCAGATACACACGTTATAAGCAGAGTTCGCTATATCCGAACGAACAAAAATCCTTAACAATACCTATTGCATTTAAAGCCTCAGCTATTGAAGGGCATGTTTTGGTTACAGGACCGTCACCGTCATCGTCATCAGAGTCTCCAAGAACTTACTTTTTTAGAGCAGCAGCACTCTTCTAAGTTTGGATAATCTGAAGTTAAAATGTTAACACTAATGGTAACGTACTCCTCCCACCCATTTCCTGAAGCGACGATGTTTCCAGATTTGTTCAAAGTCTGTAAGCCAGCATGCTTATAAAAGGTTAGCAATTGTGCTAACTTTAATCAAGCAAAATAAACTCTTGTTTTGGGTCGTTATATCCGAATTTCATGACGAACAACTCCCATCATAATGGTCGTTATAGCCGAAGTCGTTACAAACGAAAGATGTTATTCACTATTTAATGCCAAACCAAACTTTAAGTTTCGAAATGTTGTTATAACCGAGGTCTCTATATACGAATTTAACTGTATGTAGAGAGAATATAGAAGATTAAATTTTCTATATTCAGTGTGTAGAGTGCAGACAGAATCGTATCCCAGCCCTCAACCGTTTGGTATCTTGTACGAGTATTATTTAATTAACAATTTTTCTTTATTAAAAATAAATGCACACTTTATCACTTAACAATTATTGTATTAAAAGGACTGTTACTACACCTGAGTGTTTGGATTACAGAGAAGACAAAAAACACAAAATCGCAAGATTGTCTTATCTAGATATTATCTTCTCCAATACATCCATTCAATTTTACGCTACAACTTATGCATTGCTTTAAATCTCATCGATTTGTCCTTGTTTCTTCAGGTTTGGCGAAACTGTGAACTTTGCACCGGTACAAGCGATAATATCATCAACAGTCAAGCCTTCGGCAACTTCAATTAACGTAAGACCAACTCCCTTCTCAACTGTAAAGACGGCCTAAACCCATTTAATTGTAAGAAAAAAGGATCACTTTAATAATAATCGCAAATGTGTACCTTTTCGGAAATGATCATATCGATTACACCCTGTCCAGTTAGTGGTAGAGAACATTCTTCCAGAATTTTTGGTGATCCATTCCTTGTGTTATGTTCCATTGTAACAATGACTTTAGTTGGTGCAGCGACAAGATCCATAGCTCCTCCCATGCCTTTAACTAGTTTACCCTGAAAGAGTAAAACGTATTTTATAAAAAAATTTAAACATTTAAGGAAGACGAATCAACAACTTACGGGAATCATCCAGTTAGCCAAATCACCAGTAGCTGAAACCTCCATGGCACCAAGTACAGTCAAACTAACGTGTCCACCACGAATCATTGCAAAACTTTCATCTGAACCAAAGAAGGAAGCACCCGGTAAAACTGTTACACTTTCTTTACCGGCATTTATCAAATCGTGATCCAACTCGTCCTTTGTTGGGAATGGTCCCAAACCAAGAATACCGTTTTCCGACTGCAACATGACATTTATTCCTTTTGGAATGTAGTTTGACGAGAGCACAGGTATACCTGTAAATTAGCAAAGAGCTACAACTTCTTCTTCTTCACAAAGTTAGTTACTAAATTGTATATTTACCAATTCCCAAATTGGCGTACATTCCGTCTTCGAATTCCATTGCCACACGCTTGGCAATGCGCTCCCGTATAGCTTGACCAGGACTGGGTGTTCCAGAAGTGGGTGAACCATTTTCATCCCGAAGTCTCAGCCTTTCGATACGTTTGCTATAGTTTGTGCCTTTTATAATACGTTGAATGTAAATGCCAGGAACATGTATCTCGTCTGGACCGAGAGCACCAACAGGAACAATCTCCTCGACTTCAACAATTGTGCATTTTGCGCCTCGACACATTGGTGAGTTGAAGTTACGTGCAGCCTTATTAAAAACTGGGTTTCTCTTAAGTCAGAAATATTTTAAAACAGATTTTATAAATTATTTACCAATGTTTCCTAAAGGATCAGCTTTCAATGCCTTAACGATTGCATAATCAGCTACAATTGACTCTTCTAGAACATAGTTCTTTCCGTTAAAAACCGCCACTGGTTTCGGTTTACTGGCGATTTCAATTTTACCATCTTTACCGTACTTAATTGGGGCGCCACCCTTTTGTATCAGTGTTGCATAACCGGTGGGAGTGTAAAAAGCTGGAATACCTATGAAAATATAATGGAAATGTCATACCATGTTTTATACGATTTTTTTAATATTTCACATACCAGCACCACCGGCACGTATCTTTTCGGCCATAGTTCCTTGTGGTGTCAATTCAATTTGAACTTCACCATTGAAAAATTGGCGAATAAGTTCATCGTTTTCACCAACATAAGATGCAATGAACTTGGAAAGTTGCTTGTTTCTGATAAGCAGACCCAGACCCACTTTGTCAACGCCTGGAATTGAATAAAATGTAGAATTGGACTTAATACATAAAATTATCCGTACCTCCATTGTTTGACACGGCGGTGATGTTTTTTACATTCTTCTTTAGCAATGCGTCAATCAACTTTTCAGGAATACCGCAAATGCCAAAACCTCCAAAGAGCATTGTCTTTCCATCAGGAATATCCGCGATAGCTTCATCGGCACTGGCGAATATTTTGTTTGACTTGTTCTTAGTAGTCGAGTAGCTGGCAATGAGCTTAAAAAATTAAGATTAATAAAACGTGGCTTAGGTACACATCTAAAAAATCAAATAAATTCTTCATATGAACCTTAATCAAAGCTTGGCTATGCGCAACAGCAATTATAAGAAATTTTGACTATATTTATTTGCAAAAGGTGGTGAGACATTCTTTAATGTCCACGTTAACTAGCATTAAACAATATCTACACTTTTTTTAAATGGCACATATATGTCCATTTACAAGTGGCTCTACAGTACGAAGTGAATGTGAGCCTCAACCTACATGTGTTTAGTCTTCAGCATTCGGATGCTATTTGCCATTTGCTACAAACTCGAGAAAGAAGTCTAAGCTAAACCTATTATGCGCTTACTTTTTGTGAGCCCATGGACAAATTATGAGTGGCTTCCAAAGTAAGATCCTAGTGATTGGCATGGTAGGATAAGAATACTTCACGAGCAGTATCACCGCAAAACACATACTACATGATAACACTGGCAATGGACGTAGCTCAATGGAACATAGCGGTTTCCACAACAACAAACGGCTGATCAAAGTGACTACATTGTGACTATTAAAAGTAGCCGATCGAGTATAAAGAGAGCCCTTCCAGAAAGTATGCTATAAAGTTTTACCAAATATATAGGGCCAAGTCCAGAGATACCAGGCCCAAACAGAATCTTGTCGTGATGAAAAAAGAATAATCATTGATTCTTGATAGAATCCAGTGTTTTATATACCCACGTTTACATCGAATGCGTTTACCTGATAATATAGCACCTATGAAACGTCGTCTATAGGGAATGTGAAGTAGGTGATCAAACCATCGAAACACTTTCCGTTCGAAGAAGTAACTGCACGGCATTGAGCATCTTGCGAAATCTGACAACAGATTGACTTATCTTACAGAAAAACTTAGAATTATTCCTTTCATCACTTCTGAATAATACCCCCAGAGTGAAGCATTTCTATGAAGCACCACCGTAGTGCATATGTAAGATCTGATCTATCATAATGATTTTAACGTACAAAACTTCAATTGGCTGCGTTACTCGTATCGAACTGACGAATTAAATGTTGCCACTATTTGTCGAAAATGTAACACCTAACCAAGGTATTCATAATAGCTTTAAAAATATCTTCACAGACAACTACAAGATCACAATCTATGCGCCATAACAATTTTAGAAAAGTAATCTATACAGTACCAACATCGATGCCAATGAAACAAGATCACCGACGCGTTTTACAGAATTACATAGCAAATAACTAACATAATCTGCAAGGTTTCTATGGTTTGTTTCATGGGAATAACCAGTGTTTGAGGCAAGTAGTAGCTGCGAAAAAAAGCGTTTCCTCCTCTTTGATCATGGGCACGGTGCTTCCAGTCGTTAAGTCCAAGCGCCCTGATATCCCGATCGCTTACCATTAAGCCGTGCTTCGGTCTTCCTTTTTGTGTCGAACCTGTAGGCTGAAATTCGAATATTCTCATGGCTTCTGGATCATTACTGTTCATTACACCTGCCCTAGGCACTAACTGTTGCAGCACGAGATTGAAGAAATCGCATGACAGCTCATCTCCTTGTCTGAAATGTGGTTATGTTTGGAAAAGTTCAGATAATCTGCTTCCAAACTGAACGTTGCGTCGAGTGTGCTCCAATGTTTGGCGACATAGCTGTATTCATTTTGAAAGAGATCTAGGCGGTGGATGCTATCATACCATTTGATGTCAATGAAAAGATCTTAGCCAGGGTGGCTATGGTCGATCTGTCGTGCCGGAAGCCACACTGGTACGCGCCGTATGCAGAAAAGTCTTATATACAACATTAAAACCCCTCAATAGTTTGTCCAAGGCATGTGTTCTTGTAAATGATAATTATGGAGTCCAGTCTAGTTTGCCTAGTTTTTCTTCATCTTTTTTATGGATGCGCTAACCACTTCTCTACTGGGAGAAAACGATGTTATCTTCTTTGACTGGAGGTGGGTGGGTTCCTTTCCCTATTCCAGATTATGCGCTTAAACAGCTGCTAAAAATGTTGTTTGATTTACATTCAATTCCCTGCGTATCTATGCTGTCATTGATATTGTAGAGCCTGCGTTCCAAGCCATATGCCTGTTATTTGTGCTATGTGCACGTGTGCTTTATTATACAAAGGTAGGCGACCAACAGACTGTAAAACGGCGATGACGAACAACATTCCGCTGTCAGGCAGAACGAACCATTCAATATTGGCAACGACAGCGAAAACTGCCAACCACCCGACCTGAGTGAAGTGAGGATAGCAATATCTAAACTCAAGCTTAATAAGGCTGCCGGAAATGACGGCCTTCCCGCTGAGCTCTATAAGGCCGGCGGAGATGACTTGGTAAGTAACATCCACCAACTCATAAGCCAAATCTGGTCGGATGAAAATATGCCTGAAGAATGGAACCTCAGCATCGTTTGCCCGATCCACAAAAAAGGAGACCCTCTGAACTGCGCCAACTACAGAGGCATAAGTCTCCTCAACATCGCCTACAAGATCCTATCTGCCGTAATATGTGAACGCCTGAAACCGTTTACCAACAACCTGATTGGCCCTTATCAGTGTGGTTTTAGGCCAGGAAAGTCCACAACCGATCAAATTTTCACACTTCGGCAGATCCTGGAAAAAACTCAAGAAGTCCAAATCGATACCCACCACCTATTCATCGATTTCAAAGCCGCATATGACAGCATTTATAGAGACGAACTGTACAGAGCCATGTCTAGTTTTGGTATACCGCCCAAACTCGTCCGTTTGTGTAGGATGACGATGGAGAATTCTCGCTGCTCCATCAGGGTCGGAAACGACCTCACCGACACATTCGATACCAAAAAAGGATTTAGGCAAGGCGATGCGCTGTCATGTGACTTCTTTAATCTGATTCTTGAGAGAATTGTGCAAAACTCCAAAGCCAACACCAGAGGCACAATTTTCCAAAAGTCGGTGCAACTACTAGCATACGCTGACGATATTGACATCATTGGTAGGACTCAACGTGATGTCATAGCCACGTTTGCTAGTATAGAGAAGGAAGCGGCGAAAATGGGTTTAGCAGTAAATGAGGGTAAGACTAAGTATATGCTGTCAACACGAAAGGACACACAACATCGACGAATTGGACAGAACGTCACCATTGACAGATATAACTTTGAGGTAGTACGGGACTTTGTCTACCTCGGCTCCGCTATTAACTCTGACAACAACATCTCGTCAGAAATTAAACGAAGAATTACTCTTGCCAACCGCTGTTTCTTCGGGCTAAGAAGGCAATTTAGTAGTAAAGCCCTCACTCGAACTACTAAGGAGATCCTATATAAGACCCTGATCATCCCAGTCCTGCTCTACGGCGCTGAAGCATGGACCGTATCAAAAGCGGATGAAGAAATCCTTGGTAGATTCGAGAGGAAAATTCTTCGAAAAATCTTCGGTCCCGTTTGCGTTGACGGGCTATGGAGACGAAGATTCAACCAAGAACTATACGAGCTGTACAGCGACATGCCCCTGGTCAAAAAACTCCGCATTGGACGTTTAAGATGGCTAGGACATGTAGAACGAATGGACACCAATACTCCGGCTCGCAGAGTCTTCGATTCCCAGCCAGACGTCGGACGCAGTAGAGGAAGACCTCGCCTTAAGTGGCGCGCACAAGTGGAAACCGACCTCAACCAACTTGGAGTGCGCAACTGGAGGCAGTTAGCTAAGGACCGGGCTAATTGGAGAGGCATGTTGGTTGAGGCCCAGGTTCATTCCGGACTGTAGCGCCACTTAAGTAAGTAAGTAGGCTACCAACAGTTTGATGCTAAATCAGAACTCCTCAGTTGATAAACTTTTTATTGGCAGTTAAAACTATCAGGGATAATATGTCAGAAAATTTCGAGATGGGGCCAGGGAAAACTATTTGGCTACTGTTATCACTACGAATCAAAACCAGGTCCCTCACTCCGTAAAGTGATTATCGTTTGACGATAACATTACGACGGTACATCTCGCATCATGTAAGAGCAATAGTCGTTTTTGCTGTCGGTGATATCAGTTTATTTGCTTCACTTAAAACAATAATCGTCAATACACAGAAGAATTTTGAGCGATTGCTCATGAGGTCTCGACTACCGTCTGAGTGATAATCGTTTTCAAAGTTACGGAATGACCCCCCAGACTCACTGAGTCATCAAAATATGAAAACGAAATAGGTAGTAGCTTAGCGATTGGAATCGCATGTAACAAATCATGATAAAAAAGATGTTTAGGAATAGAATCCGACTAGCTCAATGTCAAATCCAAAAGAAAGATTCTAAGAATTCTGTCAATAAGGTAACAATCCCACTCAATCGCTGAAGAAGAGTTTCCTGAAAAATATGAAGGCACGATATGTAGGTACCAGTATTTGATTAGGGATGCAGGAAGCCTGTCGATAGATTTTGCTATCGAATTCCACGTGTGGATCGGACCACAAGCCACGATTTTATATCCTGACTGAGGAAGAAGAAAAAGACATTGATCTTATCACTCGAATAGCAATTGCCTTAAATTAATTTAATCTTATAATCACGCTATCAACCATTCTAAACACTAAAAAAAAATAAACGCAGTTTCGCTCATGTTCATGGAAAGTTCCAAATGAGCGTGCGTATGTATAGGTATGTATTGTATACACATACCTACTTGTAGGGCACATACATGGGGTTGTTAATTGCTATAAAAGATTTTACATGCGGCTCAGTAAAACCAAATTCCACCGGAGTAACGTTCATTTGGGCTTGGTATGGTAACTCTTACTTAAGTTATAGACAATGAGCTTAGATTCGTAATTTAAATTTCAGATAGTCTTCATAGAAAAAAAACATGATCACAAGCCCACCTTTGTCATGAATGTCAGCACAATCCCAACCCCAACTATCAAAAGCAGTATATGTGGCAACATGTACTAAGACCTAGGTAACCTACATGCAAAAATGTTGGAAGCTTATTCATTGAAGAATAACGAAATATCTCATTAATTGTTCAACATATAATGTTCCATCTTGTTTCAATAAATATCAACCCAACAAACAAGAATACCTACTTACAGTTTTGCATCTGAGTTGGAATTAATTCTAACAGGTGCAAGACTGCAAGGTCATAAAGTGGGAGGGCAGATATTAACTACTTCAACTACCTCATCTATGTGGGATGGCCAGCAGCTAAACAGAGGAGTCAACTCAGGTTTTATGAACTGCACATGCCGATATCTCATTACATAACCATACCCAAATTATGTTTTCATGTTCACCAACTTCTTCGCAATATAGAATGTCATTATTTTGCTCACCTTGAAAGCCGGCGACTTGCTCCAGTTGCCAAAGTTAATGAGAACAGGTTTTTTAGCTTGAGACAAAAACATTTCTTTAATTAATTATCTCTAACACTACAAATTGAAAAAAAGGAATATTCACGATTTCCGTGCGTATGAAAAACAGATCTAAACTATGTAGAGGTACCAATGAACACGCGCTTTACTCTGGTGACAGACAGTCGGACACTACTAGATCCAAAACAGTTCTCATATTATCAAGTTTTAGAAGATAATGCTAATATTCATATCATGAGGCGATGAAATTAAATTGAGCAACAAAAAAGTTGTTTGGTAAGTAGGTAACAAAATATATTTGCATTCAAAATAAATCTAAATTTAGATAGATTACTTTACGTTACGCTATTAAAATATATTTGACAGCTGAAAATAGAGAGAGCTTTAAGCTTGCTTTAATATTGGATTGAGAATAGTGTGGTCAGTGTATGTTAAAATATTTAAAATGTGAGTGTTATATATGTAAATATTATTTTCCTCTTTTGGTGGTGCGGTTGACTAAGATAAAATTTTATATTCCATATAGTAAACAACATTTTTTTTTTTAATTTCAGATCAATTTTGCAGATTTGCAGATTAAATTGACCGATAGAATAAAAAACCAAGGGCCATTGACTTAGGGCCCAGTTATAGCTATCATTGAAAACCATCATTGGAAATTTTCTCTTACTTCTTCCGGTTTTTTTTATAAATTCAATCATTGGCGAGTTGGTGTCAAAAGAAAGCTTATGAATTTTAGAACATGATTGTCCAAACATATTTAATTTTTTTTAGAAACAACAAGTAAGTATACAGATAAAGTGATACTGTCAATCCTCTCTGCTTTTCAGTTAAAGCCCAATATATCCCTTATATAAAGCGATATTGAAGATATTTAAAAAATACAAACATGATTTTTTTTGAAAAAAGTTCGGGAACAAATTAATTTAGCAAAAACGCACTTTTTTTATTCCACTCACTATTATATGCTGATAATTTAGTAATTTTTTTTAAAATCGTCGCTCTCAATTAGTTTAAAAGTTATTTAACAATCAAAATTCGAAAAATCCCTATAGAAATCAACTATGATAATGATAAATACGAACAAGAACATTCCAGTGCAGCATTGCCAGATAAAAAAAATAATTAATTAAGAAATTAAAAATTAATCAAAAATAAAAAAAATAAAAATTCCCAAAATAGAAAAAATGTAAAAATAAATATCTGAGTATGTGAAGTTGTCTGGCAGGCGCCTTAGTCAACAGTTCTTTTCGTTAATAGTACCCTGGGTGGCCCGCTTCGAGGGAAAAAAGGATTTTAACTCTCCTTTTGGGGACAGTCCACGCTCACGCAACTTCGTTGCTCCGCTCAGGGTATGTTAAGTCGTCAGGCAGGCGCCTTAAGCCAAGTATGCAGCTCGCGCTAAATTATATCTCCCATACAAAAATCTCTACAGAGATAAAATTTAGCGAGCAAATTGATCGCAGCTCGCGAGATAAATTATTAACCTAATAAAGATGAGACACACAAAATGTAGGTGGGGTATAACAATATTATGTGTTATACGAAAAGTGTTATAATCGACGGATGACAGGTCTCCACTTATTTATCTCGCGAAATTAATGTGCGAGGCATATAAATCGGCGAAATTTTAATAAAAAATAAAAACAAAATGGAAGAAAATGAAGAAGAATATTTGATGGAATAATTTTATTTTGCCTCAAATGGTAAACAAATTTTATTGACGCGACTGATTATCTGATATTTACTGACATCTGCGAATGTATGACATTTCCCTGACTCATCTATATGCTGTGTACGAATTTAGCGAGCATTTATCTTTGGATTGGAGAAAACAAGTGGAGAGTAGTAAAGATAAAATTTAGCGCGAGCTGCGTACTAAGCTAGTCAACAGTTTTTTTTTTCGTTAAAGCTTAGTACGCAGCTCGCGCTAAATTTTTATCTTTACTACTGTCCAGGTTGTCTAGAGTCAGACCATTATTATAATTAATTGAATAAGAAAAATCAAGGCAATTTAATAAAGTATAGTTAGTTCCTTTGAAAGTTGATTAACATATAATCCTTGATCACAGAATACATAGTAAGTGACAGATCTAACCCCATTTGGATAAAAAGTTTAAATATAAAATTGAAACAAAAATCAAATCAAATCAAAATACGAGAAGGATATTATGAGGTAATATAAATGCACGCACTATTATACTAGCGAGTAATTGATATTTGTCTATTTAATAGGAAATACCAATGATAGATTGTGACAAGTGATTCAACAGAAATTAAATTTCGGTGGAACAATTTCAATACTACGACTCAAAAATATACCATTTTTCTAGGCGAATTTGCAAAGAAGTCGCAGCATAGTGGGTAGCGGGTCTGCCATTGCTGGTAGCGCTAAACCATCCCCGGTTCAAAGCAAAAAAAAAAAATCATATATCAATCATGTATTTTTTTATTAAATTTATTATTTTTATTGTCTATTGATGTTCGAACTAAGCAAAGCTAAGTTCAGTTTAAAGTAAAGCTAATTAATTTTTTTTGTAATTTGTTAAAATTTGAAATAGCTAATGTTTAAAATTTAGTATATACCTATATATATTTATATAAAGTAAGCAATAAGGTTAGCTAACGAAATTTTAAAAAAGTGAATATAGGTTGTAATTACATCAGCAACGAAAAACACCAATACGCAACCTGGATGCTGTGCACACCATCGCCAGTTGCCGAAACAAAAGGGTGAGTCCATTTAAACAAATTCTTTTCCAAAATATAAATCTTTATTCTCGCATAGAAATTTCGGGGACCATTTGTACAAGTTAGTAAAATAATACACACTTTAAGCTTTGCAAATTCAGTTTTATATTTCCACTAATCAACTATACACATCCGATCGTAATATTCAACCGACTACATGTACATGCACTTACTTAGAGGAGAAATGACGTCTTACAATTAGGTATCTTAAATGACTGCATTTCGTGCGTAGCAATGAATGTGTTCAGTGAATTTACATTACATACTGAAATCATCTCATATTATAACATGCTATTTTTTTTTTTTTTTTTTTTTTAATTAGAATTAAAGTTAAAATATAATTTTTTTTTTTTTTTTTTTTTTTTTTTTTTTTTTTTTTTTTTTTTTTTTTTTTTTTTTTTTTTTTTTTAAACAACTACTTACTGAATAATAATAATATAATTAAGTTAGTAAATCAATAGTAAATAAGTAATAAATAAATAATAAATAAATAATAAATAAATAATAAATAAATAATATCTTATGCAACCAACTATGTCAGTAGTTTCAATCAAAATCCCAATCACCTAGTCTAACAGGTGGCCTAGAAATGCGCCCACTATGGGTTGTTACACCATTCTTTTCTGTTCCCTGAAGTAAAGGCTCGTTTTCAACATTTACCGTGGGTGCTGCTGTGTCTGGTATTGAACTTGACTGTTCATCATGAGATACTTCTCTATCAACACTATTATCCTCATCGAACATACCATGATCCAAGAAGTCATAATCATCAACCTTTTTTTTCATCTGAATTATTTGTTTTAACTATAAATTTTCTGTTTCTCCTGAATATTTTTCCTGAACTACATTTAATATTGTATGACCTCTCATTCAATTGCTGTACAATCTCTCCATAGACCCAGTCAGTTTCATTTTTTTTAAACATAACTTTATCTCCTATCCGTAATTCGCTCAATAATTTCGTATGCATATCATAATACTGTTTTTGTTTATTCTTTTTTTCTGTTATTTTCCTTTGAATTTGTTCTTCAGCTATAAATGTCCTAACGAGTCTCTTCATATTAACTGGTAGTTTTGTTTTAACCATTCGTCCCAAAAATAATTCTGTAGGGGATAAACCCATACTAGTTATTGGTGTTGTATTGTATTCTAAAATTCTATACCCAATTTCTTTTTCTTTGTCCTCATTAATTGCCTTTTTTATTATCTGTTTAGCAATTCCAACTGCTTTTTCAGCTAACCCATTACTTTGAGGGTAATTGGGGCTTGAAAATTTTAATGTAATATTATTAATACTAGCATATTGTAGAAGTTGTTTCGAATTAAATGGACTGTTATCAGTTCTGATTTCTGTTGGGCTACCAAAATGATTAAATATATTTTCCAAGAAGGTAATAACACTTGTAATCGACTTATCTTTAAGTCTATCAGAACAAATCCAACCAGAATATGCATCAACAAATGCTATATAAAATTTGCCTGCATATTCATAAATATCCATTGAAGTTTTATGCCATGGATATTGCGGATTTTCCTCTTGAATGAGTGGTTCCGAACAATTATTTCTCATATATTTTTCACATACACGACAATCTTTAATCATCGCTTTAATATCACCTGTTATTCCTGGCCAATAAAATAATTTACGAGCCCTAGCGAGAGTTTTTTCAATCCCCAGGTGTGGTTCATGTAGAATTCTAAGTAATGACATTCTCAACAAATGCGGAATGATTAATTTATCATCCAAAAATAATAATCCTTCCTCAAACTTAAGTTGGTCTTTTATCTTATGAAAACGTTTTCCAACCTCGGATAAACGTTTATATTCTGGCCATTCTGTTTGAAGATGATCTACTATTTTAGCTAGTTCAGAATCATTTCTTGTTGCCTCAACATAAATTTCATAATTATTTGCTGATAAGCAAACTTTTCTTTTTACTAAATGAATCACGTATTTCAATTCCTCATTCTCGGAACCCGTTTCCTTTAATGGAGCCCTTGAAAGACAGTCAGCTATGACTACTTTACTCCCAGGTGTGTATTTTATTTGCAGACCAGGGTATCTTAATAGTATTAAGAACATTCTTTGAAGTCTTACAGTAACATCATCTAACTCTTTTTTAATTAATTGTTCGAGAGGCTTATGGTCTGATTGAACCATTACCTCACGACCATAAATGAAATGGTGGAATTTTTCACAAGCAAATACAATGGCCAGTAATTCCTTTTCCATTGTACTCCACTTTTGTTCTGTTATAGTAAGACTTCTGGAAGCAAATGCAATTGGTTGGTCATTTTGCATTAAAACACAACCCAAGCCATTCTTAGATGCATCTGTTTGCATTATTAAAGGAAGTTTGGGATCAAAAATTCTTAGAGAAGTGCCTTTGCACAGGATTTCCTTCAAATCCTCCAGTTCGCGTTGATGTACATCTAACCATTTCCACTCTGTTTCTAATCGTGTTAAGTTTCTTAAATTTGCTGATTTCTTTGTCAAATTTGGAATAAACCTTGCAAGATATTTGAACATACCTAGTATTCTTAAAATGTCTTTCTTATTTGTTGGTGTATTAATATTTTTAATAGCTTCCACATATTTGTTATCTGGTTCTACTCTATTTTCTTGTATTATTTGTCCCATAAATTTGACCCTCTTTTGACACAACTGTAACTTTTCTTTATTAAATTTTATCCCATTTTGTTTTGCTTTTGTCATTACTAACTCTAAAGTTTCATCGTGTTCTTTTTTTGTTCTACCAGAAATGAAAATATCATCGAAATAAACTTCTACATTTGTTATATTTCCAAATATTGCAACCATTTTCTTCATGAACATTTCCGGAGCACTACTTATTCCAAAAGGAACCCTATTCCATCGAAAACGACCAAATGGAGTCATGAAGGTTGTTAATTCTGAACTTTTTTTATCAAGTGATAGTTGCCAAAATCCTTGCTTTAGATCTAACACTGTAAAAAATGATTTATTTGACAGTCTACTTATTATTTCTTCCACTGTTGGAATCAAAAAATGTTCCCTACGAATACATTTATTTAATGGTATTGGATCAAGGCATATCCTTAATGAGCCGTTTGGTTTTTCAACAATTTCTAAATTATTGACCCAATCTGTAGGGTAATCAACAGGTGTAATGATGCCGTGTTCCTGCATATCTTCTAACGTAAGTTTCAATCTCTTATGTAAACTTTCAGGGATACGTTTTTTATACTTAAGTGTTGGGACAGAATTTTCCTTAAGCATAATACTACATTCCCCAGGAATTGTACCAATACCATCAAATACTTCCATATTTTGCTCAATAAACTTTTCGTTTGAATCTATGGATATATTGAATACATTAGTTCTATTTAGCAAATTAAGTTCAACGCATGCATCTCTGCTTAATATAGGCTGAAATTTGTCACCAACGATTTCAAATGAAACAACTTTTTTTAACTGTGTATCACAGTCAACACAAATTAAATCTATTTTTCCAAATGTCTCAATCTTACAATTATTATAAGCAAACAATTGGTTGTTAGACTTTTTAATTTTATCTTGGTTGTTGGTCTGCTCAATGTATTTTATTGGGAGACAACTGATATCAGCTCCAGTATCTAATTTAAATTGTACTTCAGCACCACCCACATTCAATATTTTGAACCAACCCTTAGCATCAGTGTTTATTCTAAATACAAATTTTTTTAAAACTAAATTATTATTCTGACATAATTGGTTACCTTCTTCAGAACTAGATCCATATCTTAGTTCGTTGACACGATTCTGCCTTGGTCCTCTATAGAGCTGCAGCTTGTTTCCTTTTGGCTTTTCCTCCTGTTGACGTGAGCGACAAACTCTTCCGAAATGGCCTGGTTTTCCACACTTGTTACAAGTTACTCCTTCCTTTGCAGCTGGACAATATTTTTGGTGTTGGCCCGTTGAAAATCCACCACAACGATCACATTTTGGTGTGTTCGGGTATCTCAGGAACCTCTTCTTTTGATCTTCCTTTTGCGACGTATCAATTGTGCAAATCTTTTCCACTTGGGACAGCAATTTTTTATTTGCAATAACAGCTTCTGCAATCTTGCACTTATTAATTATATCACTTAATGACAGATTTGCATCCTCCAGCAATTTCAATTGTAGGTTTTTATCAAACAGCCCCAGGATCAGTCGTTCTCTCAGCATACGGTCTGTATAAGATTCCTTACACTTTGTGCAACTGTAATCACAGTACTTCATCTGTGTACGAAGTTCAGTTATGTACTCTGTGAAGGATTGGTTCTCCTTTTGAACAATCATATTAAATTTATGTGACTCCATTAGGACATTTTTCTTTGGAAGACAATATTCTTCGAATTTACTAAGGACCATCTTTAGGGAAATTTTCGGTTTTGCTTGTTCGTCTACTTGTTCAATTTCCACTGCATCCTTGAACTCATCATCACTGTCTGGATCAAACGGTACATCGAAAAGAGTATTGTATATCTCTATCCCCTTCTCTCCAATGAACGTAAGAAATAGAGAAATTTTTGTTTTGTCATTCTCGCTTGATTTTCCAGACGCAAAAAGATAAATCTTGAATTTTTGTTTCCAAATTGACCACTCTTTGCCAGCGTCATCAAAATTAAGTTGTTCAGGAGCTTTTATTTCCACTTTAGACATCTTGTTGAATATATTTGTTTTAATATAAAAAAGGTTTCACTTCTGACACCATGTACAAGTTAGTAAAATAATACACACTTTAAGCTTTGCAAATTCAGTTTTATATTTCCACTAATCAACTATACACATCCGATCGTAATATTCAACCGACTACATGTACATGCACTTACTTAGAGGAGAAATGACGTCTTACAATTAGGTATCTTAAATGACTGCATTTCGTGCGTAGCAATGAATGTGTTCAGTGAATTTACATTACATACTGAAATCATCTCATATTATAACACCATTGTTTAAATTAATAACATTGCAAAAGACGGCATAAAAGCGCACACAAATTTAAGTAGGTGTATATATATATATATACGAATAAATTTAAAGATCAACTATAATTCATGGTGAATGTTAAGCCGCTTTGGGAAATTTTGGAATTCAAAAATGATAACAAATATAAATGTTAAGAATGATTGAGATTAATAACGTAAAAATGTGGTTTGATTAAGGGGGTAGAAAAGGGATGAGAACGGCAAAACGGAGTAAGTAAAGAGTGGCAAGTGAAAGGGGTTACTAAGGCGAGTATGCGAGAAAATGTCTCGCATTCGTTATACCATCTAAGACGAGAAGACTGGCATGATTTTTTTTGTTGTGCTAGGCCAAGGGTCAAGTCCCACACCCACCGACGAGCTAAGGGGGAACAAGCATGCCAGCACTGACCCAAAAAGTGATAGAAGGTCTACGCAACAAATTCAAATGACATACTCAGGCGATAATTCACTGAAAAGGGACAGATATACGAAAATCTCAGAATGCACTAGTGTAAAAGAGAAGTTATACTCAAAATCAAATTTACATTCATAGCAGTCGGCAAAAATGGTTTGCAATTTAGGTTACAAGTAATAGCTCTCGTGTGCAAATCCTCGGTATAAACTGCGGGTAATATGATAATATTTTTTTAAAAAAAAAAGTCCTATAATGCTAACAATCCAAGGAAAATGTTTTATATATTCCCCCATAAGAATTCTGCAGTGTATTCATTAAGTATAAAATCAAACCGAGGTGTATAAACGATCCCCAATATATTGATTATAATTCATCATACTGCTTTGGTTAACGCCATTTAGTAGAGACATTGGCCATGAGAATGTGAAACGGGATTACCTTCGCATCCTACACTTATTCGGCCTCCGCACACGAGATCAATTATAACCGGTTTCATGCCATATTTCAAGCGCACACGGGAATTATGACGTAAAGCAAATTGTATGCACATATACATTATGTTATATTATGGGAACCGAATGATATAAAATACTTTTCAGACATAAAATGTGATTTTTCTAATTGCTTACACCTGTTGGTATTAAAAATTATTGTTCTGAAAATTTGATTTTTTTTTATAAAATTAACTTTACAGTCAAATAACTCAATAATCGGCCCTATCGAGGTATCCGTCGCGTTGCGTTGAAGTGCGTTCAGGTGCATTTTCCGTGCAATTTTTGACAGCTAAGTGACATTCTTTTTCCGATTTCCTCCGACACAAATTCTTCACGGAATTTATTTACGAATTATAGTGAAGTGAAGCCGTCGCATTTGTGTAGTATTTTTTTTCCGATGACACATACCTCGAATAAAATTTAAACTTCCGACGAAGTATGCGTTGCGGAAAATTCTCCGATTTTGTACGATTCCGATGATTTTTGCTTCGAGGTATTCTTCCGAAAAGCTGTTCGGAATATTTCTCCGACATTTCGTAACGCATCCCAGCGAATTGCGTTGAAGTGCGTTCAGGAGCATTTTTTGTTCAATTTTTGACAGCTAAGTGCAATTCTTTTTCCGATTTCCTCCGACACAAATTCGTCGCGGAATTTGTTTACGAAGTGAAGTGGAGTAATAGAAAAATGTATGTAATTATATAAAACTATTTATTTAAGTAATTTTCGTACTAATCGTTTGAATTTGTGTTTCCAGGGCGAGCTCAATGGAAAAAACCACCCCTGAACAGTACGAGCTTCGTCGTCGCATTTGTGTAGTATTTCTTTCCGATGGCAAATACCTCGAATGGAATTTGAATCTCCGACGAATTATGCGTTGCGGAAAATTTTCCGCTCCGACGAATACCTCGCTAGGGCAGATTTTATTTCATTTTCACATTTAAATTACCATACATGACTTATGATATTATTTAAAGTTAATATTATAATATTACTTTATTTCTCTTTGTATGTATTTCAGTGTTTATTCGCAATTCGAAAAATTTAAATGTTTTTTAGTAGAAGCCTTATTAATAAATGCATTAGAAGGCGTGTAAAGAGTGTGCACTACGCTCTATACGCAAAAACATATTCCCCCTTATTAATAAACGATGATTAGCTAATTAGCGGCTAATTTTTAACATTTGTGAGTATTTCTTATGGAGAAAACTGTCAAGTTAGCCATTGATTAGGTATTCACCGTTTATTAATACGGGGGATTATCTATTAGCTTATACCCCTTATTAATAACGAAGATTTAAAGTCCGGATATCGGTTTATTACGGTAGTATACAATTTTCCTATATTAATAATCACATAATTTTCTTTATTCCGTTAAAAAATTGTATTCCGGTTTTAAACAATTTTTTTTATTAAGGATCACTTGACTTACACATATAAATCTAGTTTCCCCTTCATTTGTGTGTGCGAAGTTATTATTTTTGCCACAAAGAAGGTAACCTTCTGCTTAACGTTTAATCCGAACAGTTTGAGGAGCTTTTCATTACTGTATATGTATTAATACCCAAGCTTTCTCATAACCATTCATGTGCGCATGTGTACTTCTTCTTGCACTAAGTTGAAATAAGCTTTTCCTGACAATTGATACTACTCGTATGATTTGTTTTGTGGAGAGGTAGGGCAAGTGATCAATTATTTTTGGTTTTTAAATTTTATTTCTTTTTTGTTTGGTTAATAGTGGTGAAGAGCTGCCGTAACAAAAGTAAATGTCAAACTATGTCAACACTTATTTTGCAATTTCATTTTTCAATATTTATAGATTTTTATTAACTTTTATCTTATCAGAATAACTATTATTTATCAAAAAAATAGCAAGTAACTTAAATAAACCTATGACAATGAGTAATTTTACTACAATAGTGCAATCGAAAACATCTTCATGACGGGTCGACTCAAAATCAGCTGTTTCACACATGTCTGAGTGCCCATGGGTAAATTTTCAACTTGTTTCGTCAGTCATTCCCCCTCTACTCTAGTGTAAGCTGCTTCATCAAGACATATTATTTAAACTGAAACCAGGAACACGGCCATTGTGTTGTGATATAGAATGTCAACCCAATATGCTTTTTGACAAACACTGAGTTATTCCTCTTAATCTGTGCTTACTGTAGGTTTTGTTAATCCACGGTTATTCTACGTCAAAAAGTAAATTTTATTGGAATTGTAGGTACTTACGGAATAAAACGCTTTTCCTCTACAACAAAAATTTTCGTTATTAATGTGAGTTTAAAAAGAGCAAAATTGTACTAGTCTGGAGTAATTTATTTTACTTGCACATCTCTTATTCAAAAAATTTAACACATCTCTAAGCGTTGCAGCTGACTATGATGACTGAACACAGAAAAGTGTCTGCAAAGGTTGTGACAAATACAAACTCATACATGCCATTTTCATTTCTAATGACATCACAATGTGATTCCCTCAAGGTAAATTTTTATTTACTTCTTTTTCCCAGTTTCCACCCACAATAATAGCATTTCGATATGACGTCAAAATAGTTGTGGAGAGTTCTTTGGCTTTGAACGGACACTTTTTATTGTTGGAATATTCAACTGTCAGCTGTTTAATGTTTTCGTATATTTGCTTTATATTCGGCTGCAGAAAACAAACAAAGATAACATATTTTTCTTGTAAATTTTTTGCATAAACATTTTTTTGCATAAACATTTTTTTGCAAGTGCATGAGTTTTTTATTCCAAAAATCCAAATGAAAGATTGAATACCTTTGGTGATTTTTTTTTGCATCGTTTACCATTTTGTGTTGCGACAATGGCGGTTTACTGTAATTTCCATCCAAAACATCCGTAATAGTGAACAAAAAATATATAAAAAAACAATCGCTTATCAGGGATAATACTTATTCAAGTGTTATTGTTCTAAAAATAAACAAAACTCTTGCATTTTGATTGGTATTTATATTGACATACGTAATTTACATAGTCTGTCTGCCGAGAGTCCTCAAAGAAGACGATTATTCCATTCCATCGGGTGTAGTGTAGCCTCGGTGCTCGCTGCTAGTGACTTAGTCAAACATAAGATAACTACTTATACACAACTGTGTAAAGTTGTAAATAACTACATATTTCAATTATTAATTAATTGATTGCAAGGAGAGTAAGCGATAGTGATTTTACTGGGATGAGCATTGTACTGACAGTGAGCCGATCTGGGAGAGCAATGTGTTTGACATATTCCACTCGGGCTGCAGTTTACATATCAACAAGCGCTTATCTCGTATTCGATTAGGGATTGCAACAGTGGATACTGACGCGTTCGTCAAGATGGACCAATCTGCGGAAGATTTGCTAGTTGAATTGCAATCCCAATGGGCAAAGTATACCGAGGAAGAGGAGGATATTATCAAAAAGGTGAGTTTTGCATTTTTCTTTTGAATATTGTAACTGAAGAAATTTTCGCATCTCCAGGAAGAATCACTTAAGCTGTTTCTTTACAAATTTCAATTTGCCGATTTGGATTCATCTTCCGATGAACCAACAGCAACAAATAGGTGAGTTTTTAAAAAGCAACGCAATTTGCTAATCAGACCACGAAGACGATTATGCGGTTACACTTGAGTGCGAGTGAGCAATATTCGTTTGTTTATCTCATTTTTGTTAATTTGGAATTTTATTTATTCTGAAGCGATAATTTGCTTTCAGGTTTGCCAGTTCCATATTGGAGGAGATTAGTTCGTTCTTATTGGAAAGAGTGTATGAAATCATTAGCAAATCGCATCTATTGAATTCGCCTCAACTTGACTGTGACATTGAATGTGCTGATCGTGAGATAGGAGACTCTCCAAAGTCTACAAATTCTACTAAACTACTCAAAGATAAACACAATTTTGCTCAGGTAAGCTAGTTGCAACTTGTTTTTGTTTATAATACTAATACGTAGAATTTAAGCTGTATCTGCTGAAGTACAATATTTAGAAACTTTTCTCAGTCTACATTTCTTAATACAAATAGCAAATGACTAGCATTTTTGTACAATAGAAAAATGATTTGTGCTGCTGCGGGGATAATCAAAAAACGTATTACTAAAATAGAAAAAATATACAAAACAAACGCCCATTTCATCAAAAGTAGATGATAGAATTTAGCAGTCAATCACAATTCAATAGTTGTATGTTATCAAAATATGTGTATAAATTACACACTATCAAGCCTATCCAGTAGGATAAATCCTTATATAATAAGTTTGGTTTGATTTCTGCAGATAGTTAGGTGTTATTGAAAGAGGGTAGACTCTGATTGGCTTAAACCTTGCAACGCCCAGTGGTTGTAACTCTGACTATACATCAAGTGTGCTTATTTTTACCTCCAAGTGGTAACCATCGGGTACTGGTCTCATCCTACCGGATTTGACCTGCTAAACGATAAGTCCGAGTGTTGATAACAAGACGAAAAACAGCAACACTATAATCATCCTGGACCCTCATTCCGTAAGGTGATTATCGTTTGACGACAACATTTCGACGGTATATCTTGCATTCAAGTAAGATCAATAGTTTTTGCTATCGGCGATATCACTTAATTTACTTCACTTAAAACAATAGTAGTCAAAACACAGACGATTATTGAGCGATTGCTCATGAGGTCTCGACTACCGTCTGAGTGATAATCGTTCTCAAAATTACGGAATGACCCTCCTGGTCAGAATGACACGGAATGAAAACTTGGCCTGCAGTCCCAGGCGAACCTAAATGAGAAATAGCGACTATTCGGATGCGGACTTGGTATAATTGCCAGACTTAGACAAGAAGTCTTATGTTTCCAAGACATTAGCGAACGCATTGTAACAATACGCATCAAAGCTAAATTTGCCAACAAAAGCTTTTTATGAGCTCACGCTTCGACGGAGGAAAAAGTATATATAACTAAGGATTGCTTCTACGAGCTCCTTGACAAAACCTATTAACTTGAATGTAGGAAGAGAGGACATCTTTGGCATTGTCGGAAAACATAGCCTACCCGACAACACGCCTGGTAACGGACTTAGGCTAATTGACTTCACTACGGAATGAAATGCCACTATAGCCAGCACACGGTTTTCTCACCTCCATATCCATAAAGATACATGGCGGTCTCCAGATCAACGAACAATCAACCAAATTGATCATATTGCGATATACAAGGGGACTCGGACCACTACCTTGTTGAAGTCAAGGTAAGAATGCGGATATCCACCACGCCACAACAAACCAGAAATACTGTGAAAAAATTTAATGTCGAAAGACTGCAATCGCCAAGGCCGCCAAGGAATTCGCGCAACGAGTATCCCTTAACCTCTCGATGCACACCATACCACCAGCAATGAATGTCGAAGAACAATGGAACGATGCCAACAAGCCATTAGACAGCCGCAACTGATGTGGCAAGTTTCTCGCGCCCACAAGCAAGAAACCCCTGGTTCGATGAGGAATGCCGACAGATGCTCGTAGCCAAGAACGAGGCCTAAAAGGCGAAGCCGAGAGCTGCCATGAAGCTCTATGGGCAAAGAAGATGGGAGGAACACCGGCTTTTCAGAAAGAAAAAAAAAAAAGCAAGAAAAGGGCGCGATCAAGAATCAAATCATATAGAGAGGTGCCACTCCAGGAACAATGTTCGCATGTTTTACCAAAATGTAAATCGTAAAAGTCAATGATACACGGCTCGAACAGAAACCTGTCGAGATGGACAAGGAAATATCGTAGTTGAGACACTGAGGATGCTGAGGATATAAAAGATCGATGACGAACAACATTCCGCAACGACAGCGAAAATTGCCAACTGCTAAACTCAAGCATAATAAGGCTGCCGGAAATGACGGCCTTCCCGCTGAGCTTTATAAAACCGGCGGAGATGTAACATTTACCAACTCATCAGCCAAATCTGGTCGGATGAAAGTATGCCTGAAGAATGGAACCTCAGCAACGTTTGCCCGATCCAAAACAAGGAGACCCTCTGAACTGCGCCAACTATAGAGACATAAGTCTCCTCAACATCGACTATAAGATCCTATCTGATGTAATATGTGAACGCCGGAAACCGTTTACCAACAACGTGATCGGGCCTTATCAGTGTGGTGTTAGGCCAAAAAAGTCCACAACCGATCAAATTTTCATACTTCGCCAGATCCTGATATAGAACCGTCCGTTTGTGTAGCATGACGATCAAAAATGCTCGCTGCTCCATCAGGGTCGGAAAAAAACTCACCGACACATTTCATACCAAAGAAAGGATTAAGTGACTTCTTTAATTTGATTCTTGAGATCGGGTGCAAAATACCCGAGCCAATACAAGAGGAACAATTTTCCAAAAATTTAGACCCTGATCATCCCAGCGGATGAAGAAATCCTTGGTCGATTCGAGAAGAAAATTCTTTGAAAAATCCCGTTTGCGTTGACGGGCTATGGAGACGAAGATTCAACCAAGAACTATACGTGCTGTACAGCGACATATCCATGGTCAAAAAACTCCGCATTGGGGGTTTAAGATGGCTAGGACTTGTAGATTCCCAGCCCAACGTCGGACGGAGTCGAGAAATACTTCAAAAGACAACTGCTCAACTGGTGGCAGTTAGCTTAGGACCGGGCTAATTTGGGAGTTTACTCAGACTTAGTAATAGGAAATGCTTTGATGAATATCTGTTCTCATTGGTTAATTGACCAATTTAATCTGAGATATCTTACTTTATCGGAACGAGACCATTTTGATGAAATGTTTCTGAACACGTTCAGAAGTTCACGAGTCATTTACTCCATTCATGGAGGGCTCACTCATAAGATATACAAAAAAGCCAAATAACTATCATCTGACTTCATAGTAGGAACACATGATCTACAAAATAACAACAAGTTAGTCCATGCCAGCATTTCCAGCATATGCTAAATGTGTATAATTTCGAGAGAGTGATAGAGTGCCATTGTGGATTTGGCACAGCAGATAGACAATAGATCAAATTTTGATACTATAGCACATTATGAAAAAAACGGCGTTTGATTGATGCAACTGTGCAACCTGAGCATTGTATGACATTCGATACAACATTTCGATTTGCTACATGCGATTTCTTCAACCTCGTGCTGAAACAGATGGTGCGTAGTGAAGGTGTAAACACTGAAGGTAGTGTTTTTGACAAATCTGTCCAACTACTGGAACGCGCAGACGGTATCGACATCATTGGTCGTTCCGATCGACCAATTGTCGACTTACAACCTTGGTCATAATGTAACTGTTATAGTCCATATCAAATCAGTTGGCCAACGGTTAAATGCGCAGATAGAGGATTTAAGATATTTTAAAAGAAATTTTAAGATTTCTGCGCAGTAGAATGGCCAACTGGTTTGGTATGGACTAGTTGGCCAACGGTCGAATGCGCAGAGAGAGAGGATCTAAGAGAAATTTAAGATATTGTAAAATAAATGTTAAGAGACCTGCGCAGTAGAATGGCCAACTAAATTGCTATGGACTATAGCAACAACTTTGTTCGTTAGTTAGTCTTCATCGTATCTTCACTAAGATGCCATTCGTGGTGTTGACGATGACGATGACGATGAAGACTGACTCATGCTTATATTATATATAAGACTGCTCATCTCTGTCCTACTATAGCACGCTGAAGCATGAACCGTATCAATATCGGGTGTAGAAAAATTCGAAAAATTCGGCATCGGACGTTTAAGATTGTTTGAACGTAAGCGCAAAACCAGAAATTTTAATTTGTTTTGAACGCATGGACTCTTTCAACATCTCTTGGCTTATAAAAGATAGTTTATCTTATTTTTAGTTTACAGTCGCATTGGCATAGGAATTTGATCTTTTTTCTCGCCTTTTCCTATTTTCTGCCCTTTTTCTTTTTTAGGTTCCTTTTAGTCCGTCCGTGCTCTGATTAAAGTAGCTTCAATATTTTTTTTATCTTTATAAACTAGATAGTGATATAGAAACGATTAGATTTTATTTTTATTTGAAATTCATTTAGTCCCATCCAGGGAATGTGATGGACTCCTTTATAGAGCCTAATTTTCTTAGAAATTTTTATTACATAGCTCAGTAGCTTAAGTTGATTCATGACTCATTGTTCTATACAAATTAATTTATGAAAATGTCTTCTATTGCAGGTAATTTTAAGAGCTCCCAGTGATTGCAACAAAATCATTGCCTTGAGGACTTTTCTGACTCATGAAATCGGTTATCACATTCTTTCTTTTCTTCGCCGTATCGACATCGAGGTAGGTTAAATGTTTTTCCCGATAATATCTATTTCGGATTTTCCACATATCACATTTCTTTTTACAGTTATTGGCATCACAAACAAGTCTTTGCAATCTGTGCATCAATCTATTTCCTGATTGTCAATGGGATGACAACCAAGTTGAACTTAATTCCACGAATTCAATAGGCGAATTTATTCAAAACCTCCTTCTCCATCAACGTTTAAAGGGAATTCGATCTCGCGACTTGAATCAGTCTTCCGATATACAATACACATCAAATGAAAGTTTCAATCGTAACAATGACTGTCGTGAACTTAACTTCGATAAATACGCGACGCAAACTAGAACAAGTGATGAAATCGCTGTTATCCTGATTGACTTGTTGGAGAAGTGCATTGACATTGAAACCGATACTGTGCTTAACGATCAATCAGTGACTATTGTTTGTTGGAACTTTGCCACAGAGAAGCTGTCGGCTGACCCAACAGCATTTGGTTCTAGAAAAAACGCCGACATTATTAAATGTAAACTTTTGTGTCTGCTTGGAAAATGTTTTAACCATATCTGCTGGCATAGTGATAATATGGCGCCATTAGATTTAAAAGATACAATAGATAAGCTAATTAACGCACTGAATGCTACTGTCAATACTCCCATCGTCATTGGTATCATTTACTTAATTTTTGGTCTCCTTAACAATGTGATTGCATTATCTAATGGAAAACTCCATGATGCATTGAATTTTATCGACGAGGAAGCACTAGACGAGTGTGTTTCCGCACTGAACAATTTGCTTGCAGATCCACCAAAAGAATTGGAACCTTATTTTGCAACAATTGTCAAGGTTCTTCTGCAAATCGTTGATAACTTGAACAGATCTTTATCCAGTAAGTCAAAAAAAGTTCGCAAGAAAGTCAAAGGTAATATGCAGCTGCACTGCCGCAAAACCAACTTCCCCTGCTTCTTTCAAAAGATTCTGCTTAACATCTTGGAACATCTGCAAGGTGAACTACAAGACTATGTTCTTCGCTGCCTACAACGGCAAGGCATTTGTTGTTGCCTCTTCAATACAGACACAATAAAGATCATGCTAAGCAAGAGGATAGCAATGGAAAATCGAAAGCTCGCATTTGGGTTTGTGCACAAGAAAATACTTACAACCGTACTCCTGCGCAACAACTGTGCACGCTGTGAGTTCAAACTTAAATCTGTCGAATTTCACAAGGACGTATTCGAGATATATTTAAACAAGTACACAGAAATAAGCGATGCCGAGGAATACTATAGTCTGTTGAAGCATCTGAAACACATATCACACTTGGTCAGCTATGACATATCAACTGGCATTTTAGCCAACATAGTTTTGCCAATTTTCCGAACATATAAGCAAAACATTGTTCCCGATCGACATTACAATCAGGTATTGATGGAGTGTCTTAACATATTTATAACATATCTGAGTGACGTGAGACTGATTAAAGCTTTCTATAATGAGGAAAACATAACGCATCTGGAAGATCTAATGCATCGAGCCGAATTAACTCGTTCGGTATGCGATTTGATAAGAGTTGGCATTGAAAATGCCGCCTTTTTAGGCGATAACAGTCAAGAACAAGTGGTGCTGAGCAAGCGTCTGATATCACTGCAATTGAATGGAAGTGTCACAGCAACGAAATGGTTTTACGGGCTGCTAAGACAATTAAAACGCGATGACTTACTCTACATCAATGAAGCTGATGAATGGGCCGAGAACAAGGAAATGAGTGCTTTACATATTTTGCACATTACATCGCGGCATTGGTGTTTAAGTTATCAACTCTTGAAGAGTAGCGCACAATTCCACAGTGAATTTAGTGAGCAGTTTAGTCAAGATGTTCTCATTAAGCTGGTATGCAATTCATTGAGCTGCTTTTTACTCTATTGCAAGGAGGAGACAAGTGCAGCGTTAAAAACTGAGAATTTACAAACAGCACAAGATGAATTTCTGACTTTGGATAGTCTGCTATCATCAGGACTTACATCCATGACCACTTCCGAGTTGACGAGTTTCGATGACGTTATCAAATTTTACAGCGACATAGAAAGGAAGGGATTTCTCGACCGTCTTGAAGACTGCAAATTAGATGAGAGTATTGTTCTGTTTGATATTAGAAATCAACTGTTTCCAAACTCATCATACAGACCACAGGTGTTGTTCTTTGAAACACAGCCCAACACCTCAGCGGACCCCAAGAGCATTTTCGAACGGATATTCGGTTTTATTTTCGGCTCTCGATCAAATTCTAGGAATAATTTCAAGGAATCCGAAAATTGCGGCGGAACTGGGGTTCTACATTTTGATTTGCAGTGCTTAAGCGAACCGGGTGATTGTAAAAAACTACTGCTAAAATTATTCGAGTCCACGATGGCAGTGTACATAAGAGAGAATAAAGGAAATGGTAAGTACTACATACACACTTTGATGTTTTAGACGTAGTTTTTGGTTTAATCCGTTCAATGATCTCTGCTGTTCGATTTTGTTTGAAAATATAAACAGGTACGAATGGGATCGAAGTACAATGCATAAAGTGTCATATACTGCGATTGCTGGGCAATAATAAATACAAATCACGAGAGAACTTATTAGTACAATGTCATCAGTTAGTATGGTTAAATACACCACAGAAACCTTCGATGTTGGGGAAACACTTGTCGGATTCTGCTGGCAGAACAAATGTTAGAGTACATCGATGCTAAGACTAAGCTAATGATCTTTTTGTCTGATTCCTTGATGTTTTCTGTCATGTTTGTATCTCCCTTTTAACGCTCTTCTTGCGACTAAAAACTTCCCGCTGATATTAAATTGTAATGTGTGAGGTAGGCAATTCGAAAAGTTTATTCGAAATGCGTCCACAATCTGGGTGGTATTCCAAGAGTTGGTGTCATTCACCATCTAACTATCATCGGTGCAATTGAATAAGTATATTGTTTTTATGACTTGTTAATTAATCTCACTCTAATATCTTCTCCAAAGCTTTTCTACGCAAACGAATCCGACGACATCAGTTGCGATCGATTTGATGGCTTCTTGAGAACATGCTATTGGGCTTTGACAATGTGTGTTTGCAATATGGAAATAATAGAGTTATTGTGGGATACGTGATCTGCAAACGATTGTTCTTACCTTAGCTACAACAAGGAAGTGGTCCGAGTTGATGTAAGCTACTCTGCGAATGTTCGGACATCTAACATATTAGATGAGTTTCTCCCTCTTTTTGCCATTTGTTCAATTTTATTGATCGTTTGTTGGTCGGAAGACCGCCATGTCCCCAACCTTGGCGTTGGAATCACCGAGTGCGATTTTAACATCGTACTTCGGAAATCGCCCATAAGTTGTATCCATGTCATTGTTTCTTCCACCTGAGCGTGAGTGGTAATAAGACTATTGCTGGTGAATTGGGGCTTGATGTAGACACTGATTTTGGTCACTGTAACTCGAACCATAGTAAATGTCGCAGTTCATTCTCCTTATTGTATATCCCATTGTATTTCCTGGATGGGTGTAATAACTACTTTGTAGGAGCGAAGGTCTTCCGCTCATATTCGTTTAGAATAAAACCATCAACAATAAAATGTTTCGACCTTAGCAAAACACTTGGAGTATATTGCATGACCTCTTACCATCACAATCTAATGGTTGGTTTTAAGATATAGCCAATTGATCGCTCAATACTCGTCTGAAATGATGAGTTTTGCAAATTTGATAACAGCACACTTCTGTGACTTATTCGAAAATCGACTTTCGTGTAGCTGGGTTCTGTTGCGCTAAAGTAACAAAGTTTGGCGCCTGGCTTTCGTTAAGTTAAAGGTTAATGGTATAAAAATGTTGTAGGATTTTCTATAAGACAATCGTTTCTTTTTTACTTGAGTTTTGCGTATGGTACAAAAACAGACTCTTGCCCGCTCACAAGTCTTATTGGATTCGCGAGCAATTGTATTTCTCGTAAGTTGTCAAGTTAGTCGTGCATTTTTGATAGAGAATACCATTCCTTGTCAAAATCATTGAGCAGCCGACAGTAAATGCTAAAATTTGCAATACAGCTTTTGATCATTCCCTTCATGGTTCTATTTATTTCTCCAAACCTCACAAACTGAATAAAACACTTAAGAGTTTCCAGTAGAACAACAAAGTTCAAACTCATCATACAATTCCAATGTGCAAATAAACAGCCCGGCCCCACATTAATGTGTTGACGACATGCCGCAAACACCTCAATCCCTAGTACACAGGTACAAAATACACATCTTTTACATCACACGTCTTCGTCACCCTTTTGCGATATCCACATTCTTATTTTCTTTTGCTCCCCACAAACAATAAGTAAAAAAAAAATACCACAGCCACATGCGCGCCTCATTCAAACCTCAAGAAGCCATAAAAGATAAGTTCAACCTACGACAATATTCATTAGAAGATTCAATTTCATTTACTGCCGCCTTCAGTTCATTAGGAAATCTCTTCTCAGTCACTTGTAGTTAGTTTAGATTCTTCGGTGGTGTGTGCACTCAAAGAAAATCGTCGCTTTTGAATTGGACTGCCTAATCTTATCTGGATAATCAGTTGGTAGGTGGGATGATATCTCTATCAAACGGTCTCGTTACAAAACTGATGCGCATTTTCAACTTGACTTAAATCTCTGATAAAAGTTTCTGATCTCTTCTAGTCGCAGAGGCCATGCATACGAATTTGAGGAAGCTAAAGGCGATTATCCTTTCACGCGCCATAAGGGATTGGCATAAAGTAGAAACAAGTACTTCAGCTGTAACTTTAGCTTTGCAATCGTTGCTGAAAATCGCCGAATTAACTGGAGCTTTTAGCAATGATCATGCACACCCGCCAACACATCGGGAAGGTGGAAGTGGTGGTACCGGCGCTGCAGGTGGTGGCGAAGAGCCTACTTTAGGTTCAACAGAAAGTGAAGGGGATTACTACTCGACTAGGGCGAGTATGATATGCGCTGATAGTGAAGTTGATTTCAGTGAGAATGACACGGAGGAATTTTACCTAACAGCAGATGAAGGTTACGAGGCAGATGGGGAAATTCCTGGAATGTCGGAGAGCGATGAGGAGATCGAGGAACTGTGGAGTCCATTTACACCAGCTTCACGGTACCGGACACATGTAGTGCACAGTGGAATATGCAGAGTGGTTGTGGAGGTGCTTGTTGAATTATCCGTGAAATGTGCGGAAAACCCCAATGTGGCATGGGCAAGCAGTTTAAGTCAGCTGGCAGCTAGGCTCTTTGTCATACGTGAATTCCTTGGTGGTCCTTTGTTTCTCTTGCAGGGATTCACTCCACTATTACAAAGTAACGACGTGCAATTGCGAGGTGAGTTAAGAACGAAACTTATTGGCGACTGACTAGTAATCTTCCTTTTACTAGAACTTCAGCAATCTATTCTGGACCTCGTGATTGACTTGAACTCCCCAGATGTCCTGTCGGCTTATTTCAGCATTTTGGCATCGAAGAATCCACCCGTGGATATTCTAATTAAGTATATGTCCTACATTTTTTCCAGCACGTTAAAAAAACAGCCTCGCGTAGAGCTTGAGTTCCCGATGCTTAATGGTGAGGCAATTTGTATTGATGTAACCAATGTTTAACCATTTAATGTGAATATTTGTTTACAGATGGGAAATGTGTATCTTCCAGTGATCCAATGGTTGCAGAACAAGTTGAACGCGTTCGTAACTATCATCTCTACAATCAGGCCAACACACCCTTTCTTCGGTCCGCTTGTGTTTTGCCAATAACACATGCAAAACTATGGGGCAACGATGGTTTAACCGTGTCCATCTGGATGCAGATGAAAAACAACGTACATCACAAAAGTTCCAGTCAGTTAATCGAAGACGAAACAAAAATCTCCTACGATGACAATGTGGTAGGTACTTATGTAAATAGCAACACACTTTAGTTACTCATTTTATTTATTTAGCGAACGCATCTCCTTTCCGTTGGAAGCAACCAAGCAATAATTAGTGTCTACGTCAACGGCAATATGAATCTGGTATTCGAAACCAGCAGACCAAATGCAGAATTATCTCCGAAGAGTCCCATCAATGAGGACAGAAATCAAGCAAACTCCTTCACCAATAAAGAAAATATTCCCTCGAATATGTCTCCACAAAACACTTCACCATTTCGAAATGCATTAAAACACACAAAGCTGGTGATTCTTAATAGCTTCAATCACATGCACCTGTTCAATGGGCACGGTGTCGCTGACGGATATTTCGAAGGTTCTAGCGTGGAACTGAAATATTTTCGGCTATCTAAAGCCAAGTGGACGCATTTATGCTTTGCCATCGATCTAGCATCAGATCGTTTTAATTTGACAATTATAGTGGACGGCGTGGAGCAACATTTGATAAGTTTACCATTTCGAAATGTTCGCAATCTGACAAGAACCTCAACATTCCAAATACTCTCGTTGGGTGATAGCCTACCAAAAGTAAACTATAACGAATCCCGATCGACTTTGGACGGTGTAATAGGCACTCCATTAAATTTCTCTATATCTAATGTGATTTTGTTTAATCGCAAAATCGCCACTAGAGAGATTGTGCAACATTTGACAGCTATGGGACCGGATTTTGTCGATTTGACAAACTGCCAGGTGAGTGGCTGTGTGTGTGTGGTGTCTAAGGAGTTTGGTTTTTAAATATCTTTATCTATCTTTAGGTTGGTGGATGGAAGCCTAACTTTGGATACTTAAATCTAAATAAATCGTATAATGCTAATGTGAGCAATTTTCACGAAGCAATGAAAGTCCTGAGAGAGTCGAGATTTCTCACGTATTCTGCAAGTGAACCAACAGCTGTAATGGTGTTCGATCAGATTACCGATGGCGAACATAGTTGTGGTAAGTGAAGTTATATGTGTTTTAGTAAGCATCATACTCGGCATAATACGAACGCACATTCATCGTGCTATGGATGCTGCGTGTGACTGTCGCCAATATTTTTTTGGGACATCTTTTAATGCGATGTTGTTTTAGTTAGAGTTTAAAGCTATTGGGCTAGTAGTAGCAGTGGATTAGTACATATTAATTGAACTTTCAAAAACAAACTCCAAAACCGTTTCCGCTGGTTTGGAAGGAAATGAAACTACTTAATATTTTTTTGCTATTGCGGGACATGTCTTCCCAACATATTTTCTTTTCATATCGAAGGGGTTAAATCACGATTGATAGATCAAAAAAATCCCTACATGTCTTTGGTTTTGATTGATTTTTGTCTGATCCATTCGATTTACTACACCGTTGAATAAAAATTACTGAATCTAGTATTCTTTGCACCACTTCAAAGAGATATTTGCTCCATCCCGATTTGCAGCAGACGGATGTTTTGCCACCTTAAATTTGTTTAGACTTTGCATGTATCTGGTTAATGCGTGCTTTTTTTAAAGCAAGTGGGGTCAAACCCTACTGTCGCGTAAGGAGATGCAGCTGGCTAGCTCGTCTGCTTTCTCATTTTCTGGAATGTTACGTGCTGCGGTTTTTGTTTCCAAACCTGCTGTGGGGCAGGTGCGCTTAGCTCCTGTTATGAGTACACATGCTGTTCTTTAAACTTTGTTAGTGCAATCCTTCTTTGTTTTTCTCGCATCATGGGGGCTATGCCGTCGGGCCTGCCGTTTTGTAGGGCTCAAAGGTGTTAATGCCCATTTAATTTTGTCTATAATAAAGTTGTCTTCAGATAAGTAATTCGGTTTTTTGAATCTACTTAGACTGGTTTTGTAGATATTCCAGTCTGTTACATTGCTTGTCCTCTTTGCAGTCTTGAAGAGTTCCTTCGATTCATTGTGTCGATTGGCGAGTTTTTTGGAAAACCAATGACTTTGTCTCATATTATTTCTGATCAGCTGCAGCACTATTGAAGGTGTGTTCGGAAATTTTTGTTGAGAACAGATCCCATTTGGTCTTTATAGGATTGTGGAATGGAATAGAGTTGACTATTTCTCCTGCTATGGAGAATTCTATAATCCTATTGTCAGAGAAACTAGGTTGGCTTGACACTTTCCAGTCGGAAATTTTTAATGTGTTTGGAATTCGAAGAAAGCGTTAGGCCTAGGACTTCCCTTCTATTTTTTATAATGAAAGTAGATTCACTTCCACGTTTGTGTATAAAGAGGCTATGCTTTATAATGTATAGACTGAGAGACTCACCTCTAATATTAGTGTCATTACTGTCACAAATAGTGTTGTGGGCGTTAGTGTCGCATCCGATTCTTATGCCCCATCTTTTCGTCTCACCATGAAGGACCAGGCAGGAGTGGGTGTGTCGTAGGGTAGGCAGGCTAAGCAGAGGAAAACGTGGTTGAGTCTTTCCTCTCCCACACTACCATTTAAAGATCGTCGCTGCTGAATTGGGGTAGAAAAAATAAGTTAATGTTTTTCCGAGCCATAACGCATTGTTAGCTGGCCGACCGGTCTTACCTTTTTGTTGCCATTCTTTGTGTTTACCGGTTTCAATTTTTTTTTCGATTTCGCCTCTACCCGCCCTTCCATGACCATGGTCTCGCTGGATGGTCCCTTTTCTTCTTTTTTATCCCCAAAACAATCTTCCCTTTCCTAACATCCTCATCCTCATATACCCTCTTAATCAAAACACATTTTATTTTGCGATATTATCAATCAAATTCATTTAATTCCTTGCGACTCATTTATATAAAATTCTTATAATATTGTTATCATTAGTTTAACGTTATTTTAGAATAAACTTTTAATCAAACAATTTCGAAATCGCACTTTTCTTTGAGCATTGGTCACCTCTCCTCGAAATTTTAAAAGGAATTAAATACAATCTTTTGTGACTTGTGGAGTTGTTATGCCACAGCATCTGGATGCTCCCGATGTAATAAAGCTACAATCAAATTTCACTTTTGTTGCGTGCTGGTTGTCGAGTCCTTGCTGGCATGCTGGTTCCGGCTTTCTGCTCGTCGGAGGGCGTAGGCCCTTGACTCGAACACGTTACAAATTCATGCCAGTCTTACGGCTATCGATGACTAAGCCTGCGAGAAAATTCACCTTGCCCACCCTACCTTGATCTTCTTACTCGCCTTGAAGATCCCTTTCCGTGGCATTATCTCTTCCTTTAATCCTCCATTTCACTTCACTTTTAAACCCTTCTTCTCATCCTCATTAACCCAGTTAATTAAAAGCCATTATTTCTAGTTTTAACACTCATAATCATTTAAATATTTTATTAAACGTTATCATTTTGAATTGCAATACTTTTACCGAATATTATTTTACAATTTTCTAGATGTTAATCCTTTTATATACCTATTACCTTATCTATATAACGTTTTATGATTTGGGCTTCTTTACCGTCTTTTTATTGTCGATTTTACTTTTATCATTTGTCACCGCGAAATTTAATTTATATGTATATATACCTATAGTTTATAAATTGGTTTTGCACTCACCCTTTGATTTGCGGTTGAACTGGCGATGATGTGGCCACTGCATCCAGGTTCTTTCTCGCTGTTGTGGTGGAATCTCACTATTTTAAAATCACTATATCTACACATAAATTATTAATTTTCTCCCTACAAAATTCCCTTGATTGAATTTAAGTATATATATGTATAAAACAATAATTATATATAAGGATTTCAATCTTTTTAGAGTTTAAATTTACGTTATGTTAAGATTAATTCTTCTTTTTGTTTTAAATTATTCTATTCAAGCGGATTTTCCTTTCGAAATTTACTTAAAAAAATTAAAAAAAGTTATTGGGAATTTGTTCTTTTGTCGGTCCTCGAACCGGGAACCTTCTGCTCCGCTTTTGCTCTTTGTTCTGTTTTTGATGCTGCTACCGCTTGCACTATGGGGCGGTTGGGAGTTTCGGCTTCTAACTTAAGGCGGAGTGCTCCACTAACTGCCACCCACTTTCTTATCTGGACTTCGTTGTCCGATTCACCCACTTTTCACTGCGCTTGAAACTCGTTTCACTGTTCTTAGAATTTTTTCTTAGCGGCCAACAATCTGTTGTGCCGCTAGTATTTTCTTTTGTTGCCGACAATCCTATTAAGGGTATAATTAATTAATTGCCTACTTTAAACGAGTTTTTAGTTTTACCTGGGCTTTTTCTTTTATGCTCTCTACTCTACTCCTTTTCGATTTTGTCTTCCTTTTTTTTTTGCACAAACTTTTTCTTCACTTGTAAAAATTAAACACTCTGGTAAGTATGGCAGGACGTCTGTCTCGCTACCGTTCAAATAATGAAGTGGCGGTTGCGGTTCTAATAACGTCGTCCACCAATTTCTGTTTTAGGAACAACTATTTCTTTGCTTATTTTGAGTGTTTTAAAAGGGGTTGTTGTATGTACTACCTATTTTTACCTATCTATTTTTACAACCCTTTTCGGATGAACTCTTTAATTTCGATGAATTGACCTCTTGTCATTCAAACATTTGACAATCAAAACATCTGTCATGTATCATTTTTGTTGTCAATCGCCGGTGTTTTCGGTCGTGAATTTTCTTCAATTCTTTAATTTTCTTAAAATTCGTAACACTTTTAAAATTTCAAATGTTAATTTCCCTCTGCGCACGCTCTATAATACGTATAGGTCGTATAACCAAAGCGTTTCGTTGGATTTCTGGTTATTGCTACAATAATTTTTCTCTACGTTAATTATTTTAATAAATTTAATTAATTCAATCAATTTAATTGATTTGAGTTTACTCTCAATTTCTTTTATTTTTTTTCTTGATTTCTTGTTCTGGCTTTTCTGCACAGGACTCCGGCTGACTTATAAATTTTAAGCGGCCAATTTCGTTGGTCCGCTTTCTTCCTAACCCCTGGTCCTCGTTATTGCACTTTCATTTTTTTGTTTGTTTTATAAGTCTCGTTATTTTCTGTCAACGATGGTATGCCACTTGTTGCTTAAAACTTTTCGCGAGAGCTATTGCTTCCGCATCGTTTCATTTTTTTTATTCAAAATGCAATTGCTTGCAATGTCGACGGTTAATTTGAGCTGCATTGAAACTCACTTCTTTCAGCTCAACGGCAATTCCTACCAATTTCTTCAGAGTATAGAAAGAAATTTGTCACCCACCAGAATAGAGAGACGTTGCTGCTTACGGCCGTTTTCCAAAGCGGTCGTGTTGAGACAGATTTCGTTGGCGGTGTTTACGGATTTTATCGTAGCGGTCGAGTCATCCAAATCCATTTCCGTTGTTGGGGTTATTGCCACTTTCTACTTATTCTCACGGGATTGCTCCCTTGGGTTGCTAGCCAACAATAGCTTAAACTAAGCGCGGTTTTGGAATGGGCCGCGGCGTCCGTCAACAGTGTCGCTTGATGCGTCCAATCGTATTCCCATAGCAAAGGCCGTCACTTCTGCCAACTTATCCGCAAGTCATTGCTCCCTCGGGTTGCCAGATCACATTGGTTTAACCTCTGCGGAGGTTCTACTGGTTTCTGGCAGAGTTTGACAGTCAGGAGTAGAGCTAGGCAATTGTTCAGAAGTAAATAATTTACGGACTGGATACCTCTTAAAATTTTTCTAAACTCTATCTAATCTAAATGCCTGCATTATAAATGGTGAATCCCATATAATGGAGGTGTATTCTAACTGCGGCTTGACTAACGCGCAGTATATATTTTTAAGGCTAGAAATTAAATTGTTTGTCAAATACGATCCGTGATCTTTAACTTCTGCAGTACGCTGAAGTCTAAGATTGTTCAATGTTCATATAATAATTATTTATTTAAGATACATTTATATTTTGAGATTTTAAGCTCAATAGCGTAATTATTACACAATGCTGACAAACTAATTATATCAATCTGAAACCAGATACAGTCAGTTATATTATTTATATGAGAATATAATTTTAAATCATCCGGGAATGTTAAAACGTTTTTAACAAAAAAAATTTTAAAAATTTCATGAAAGTCATTTCTAAACAAACAAAAAACAACACCGGGTGTTACATCGCTTTCGCGAGAAGTGTAACCATCGATCTTTACCATTTGCTTTCTGTTTGTTAAATTATTACGAAACCATTTTCATATTTTTGGTAAAGGTAGGGTGTGTTGCACTCTATCAATTGTTGTCTTCTTCTAGACATAGTCTGCACTCCGGTGAGTCGACTAGACGCATTTTGTTTAGGTGATATCGCAGACCATGATGACCAGTTAGGTAGCCTACTAAGTTTTTGATATCGTGCCTGCGAAGATTTAGTATCTTATTGGTATCTGATTTGAAGGGCTGAATAGCTCTGTTGGCCTGTCTTAGACCTGGGATGTTTCCCCAGTATAAAACACATCTGTTTTGTTCCCAGTTTTTTATGACCAGATTTATGGCTGATTTGGGGATTGCACAGAAGAGTTCAGGTCCAATGAAGGGGGTTTCCGAACCTTTTCTGGCTAGTTCATCAGCTTTTTCGTTACCTTCAACTCCCTTATGTCCGGGGACCCACCATAGTCTGGTTTTGTTCCTGGAACTGAGTGTTTGGAGGGAGTTGAAGCAGTGTAGTACTGATTTGGAGTCAATGATGTGTGAGCTAAGGGCTTTTATAGCTGCTTGACTGTCCGTGAATATATGGATGTTTGCGCCTTTAATACCTGAGTTGTGTATTAGGTTTGCGCATCCTTTTATGGCATGGAGCTCAGCTTGGAATACACTAGGGTTTTTTCCCATAGGTATTGAGATGTTTTTATTTGGTCCATGTATGCCAGCTCCTACCCCTGAGTCCATTTTAGAACCATCCGTATACCACTTAAGGCCGTTAAGGCAGTTTGGTGGGTTGTTGCTACACAATGCTTCTCTGGTTGTGATCTCCGTTGAGAATCTTTTGTCGAAGCATAGTGTCTTTGGTAAGCGGTCTGTAACCGCACAGATCATGTCAAGTTCTGGAAGTTCGGATAGAAGTTCAATTAGTTTTAGATGCTCACTAATGTTTAATTCTTCCGCTTGTGTCAAACTTGCTGAGCTGCGAATTGCCACTTTTTTTATATAAATGTGGAGGGGTGTTAGTCCTATTAAGGCTTCTATAGCCGCCGTGGGACAGGTACGCATAGCTCCGGTAATGCCCAGACAGGCAAGCCGTTGTACCTTGTTTAATTTATTTATAGTTGTTTTTTGGGTGACTTTGTTCCACCATACTATTGAAGCGTATGTTATAATGGGCCTGACCATGATCGTGAAGATCCAGTGTGTGGTCTTTGGAGAGATTCCCCAGGTTTTACCATACATGCTTCGGCAAGCCCAGAAAGCTTTGGTTGCTTTTTGAATTTTGTTGCTGATGTGGGAGTTCCAGCTTAGTTTTTTTTACGAGGATCACTCCAAGATATTTTACTTCGTTGGAATACTCAATGTATGTACCATTAATTGAAATTTGGGTAAGATTTAATTTCCTCCTTTTTGTAAAAGGGACGATGATAGCCTTGCTGGGATTTATAGAGAGACTTTCTTTATTACACCAGTCTATGACTATCTTAAGGGCGTTTTGCAAACGTGTTGTAACTTCGTTTGGTTCTTTGCCCTTTATTATGATGACTAGGTCATCGGCGTATCCAATTATATTGAAACCTGCATTACATAGGTCTTGAAGTAGGTTATCGATAACCAGAGACCATAGTAGGGGTGAGAGTACTGAGGGCAGCCTTTAACGGCTGTTACTGATACTGAAGTCTGTGCTGATGAAGCAGTTATTTTCCGACTTTCAAGCATCGCTTTGATCCACTTGATGGTGGGATGATCTATTCTTCTATGAGTCAAAGCATTTGATATGGAATCATATCCAGTGTTGTCAAAAGCACCCTCTGTGTCTAGGAAGGCACAATACCACGTTTACCTCCCTCCAGGTTTGTGGTATGTAGCCCCAATTGAAACTAAACCTAAATAAGGCTACCATAGTGGGTAGGAAAAAGTCCAAGCCCTTTTGTATAAGAGCAGAAAGATTCCGTCTGTCCCTGGTGCCTTGTATGGTTTAAATGAGTTGATCGCCCATTTGACCTTTTCCGGAGTAAAAAGTTTGCCGGATAAACTATTAATCCTTTTCAGGTTTATAGGGGGTGAGTCATCTATCATGTGTTCATGAAACTCACTTGTGATTGTAGAGCCGGGAAAGTGTACCTGAAGAAGTGTGGTCAACGTTTCTTCCCGGTCGCATGTGATTTTACCGTCAGATTTGACTAGTAATCCAAATCAAATTTTATTTATTTAATGTATTTAGTATATTAACTTCCGAAAATGGCAATACAACGACATTCAATAATTCAGGAAGATTAAAATAATGGCTTTGATCTAAGTGCACTTGATTAAAAAAATCAGATTACGCAAGTTTTTCAACCATTTATTTGACTACGAAATACTACGTTTTTTGACTTAGGTGCAAACAATTTCTCAGAGTAGAAACGACAAATAGTTTTCAACGCCTTTCACTGATTGCTAGGCTATTACAACGAAGTGTAAGATGTCGACATCTTCGTTGTAATCGGACCTTAAGGCTACTTCTATGTCTAGTTAGTTTACGAGTAGTGCGTATACAGTGATTCCTCTACAGTACCAACTAACTTTTTTTTTGCGCCGTGTCCACAGATTTAGGAAGAGGTAACATGGGTTCGAATTACTACTTATTTTTATTACTAGCAATATGGCTTACTCCAACGTTGACGAGAACTTGCTTGCATTTTGTCGTTACTTATGAAAGTTAGACTGCAAATAATTCGACTGTGCACCGTGACAAGGTGGCCAATCGTTTCAAAGTGGTAGTTAAATGTTGATAAAGTACTCTTAAAAAAGTAACTTTTCTTTTTTTTTAGGTAAAAACTCTGGTATCATACTTTACGGCGATTTGTCCAGGAAAGACATTCAGTCGGTGCAGACTTCAACTATTCTTTGCGGTGGTCTTTCTACTTTGTTGTACTTATTCGCCAGAGTGGTAGAATTAACATCCGATTCTGCAACTCAATCAATGGGACTGGATCTCTTGCTCACAGTTGCACTGTCCGAAACGCAGCTATATACAGAATTTTTGCGAAATGATTATCTTAGTCTCATCGGTTACGTCATAAAAACCGATCGGTGCACAAAGGATGTGTATCTTCTGGCGAGTATAGTGAACAACGCTTGCACTCAACCGGTTATTGTAAAAAAATCATCAACTCTTCAAGTGAACGAAAACACAATTGCATGTCTGGCACATCCAATTCTGATATCCAGCGTCATTCATCGCTACTCGGACTGGCATCGTTCGGGTTGCGAAACTTCTGAAGTTCTTGAAATGCTATTCAAATCGATTCTAGCTCTAGTGAGAGACAAACATCCTTGCAAAGAATTCAACATGAAACAACTAAACCGAATGGGCTTGGTAAAAGAAATGCTAAACCTTTGTAAGGTATATGTCGTGGAGGCTCCAAATCCAGTACACATATCAACCGATGCCGCAAATTTGTATGTCAATATTTTGAGTGTGTTTGCCGGTTCACCACCATCGGCCTCCTTGATGGATGAAATCATGAAGCTGCTTCTGCTGCTGCATAAACCGAGTGAATGCTTTGTCACGCACGACAGGTCAAAGTTATATTTTCTTTTGAGCGCAGAAAGCCCAGTCAAAGAGAAGGTCTTGCAAATACCAAGAAGGCAGTTGGAACACATTTTTCGTGAGCGTAGAGCATCGTCTAGTACGAAGCTACTGCGGATAGCGGCGACACGTAAAAAATCATCAAAGGAAGATCTGACAAATGATGAGAGTCCGAAATTCAGCCGCCTTCGATCAGACCACCAAAGCAGTAGTGTCAACAATTTGAAGAAAGACTTTTCAAATCTCGAAAACATTGCTGATTGCTCAAGATTAAATAAAAAGGCGATGCGTTTGTTGAGTCCTTCAGATGCAGGAAAATGGAGACTGAAAATGAAGCGACATTCTCTGCATACAGTCGGGTACAATAGTCCGAAAAGACGTAAGCAGAAAGGCATTCAGAAGAGAGTGCGGACGGTTTCAACGTCAAACAACGAAAGTGAGAAGAAAAGGCGCAGTGATAAAAACTCTGACAGTAGTCCACAATCTGCTGGTGGTAGTAAAAGCAGCCTATTCCTATCAAACGAAACTCTTAAATGGCCACTGGAAAACTCATTGCACGCCCAAAAAAAATCCAAAACCCTATTCAAGACAGACTTTTACAGTTCAGCTGGTATAATGAAGCTACAGGAGAGGCTTTTCGTTTTGCTAAAGGATTTTCTATGTCTGCTGCCAGATAACGTGGTAGAGGAGGTAAGCTGCTATTATAGATGTGGTATTATTTTGAACTTGATGATTGTATTATAGGTCCTAACGCATTATGTTAAAATGGAAATATTGTTGGTGCTTGCGAATCATAAAAGTGCAACGGTTCGAACTGCAATTATTAAACTTTTATCCGCCCTTTGCAAGCGAATTCCACCCGGTGAGTTAGGTTCCTTTACAAAGAAACTATATCCCCAGCATTTGGCCAATCAATTGGCCATTCATTCCACTGATGTTCATATGTTGGAGACTTGCTTGGAATGGGTGACAGGGCTCTATAAGAGCTTGGATGCGTTCGCCACCTACGAATGCATATCAATTCAGAATCGCTTTGGATTGAATTCTTTACTCTCAATATTAACGCATAATCTTGTCCAATCCGACTATGCTGCTAAGGCGTTCAAGGTTTTGCAGACTATTTACCATTTTGGGGTAAGTCGGGCAAAAGTACTTAATACGAAAAAAAAATTAAAAATATCGAACCTTAGGATAATGAAGATGCTCAATGTCTGATTGACGCGGGTCTTTTGCAGTGTTGCATGAAGGCGCTGCATAATATGTACGTAGCACCTTCATTACCAAATGAGAAAATAGAAGACTCCGTTACAGAACTACTTACGTCAATAGGAGAAAAAGCACTAAAGTCCACAGGGCATATGAATGTAAGTTTTCGCATTCCAGATGTTGGAGAGAACAAAACAGAACAAATTTGAAACAGCAACATCATCATTAATAAATTCTTTCAGATAATTTGGGACATTCTCAACATGTTATCATTTTACCAAGAACGTAATCCAATAAATGTGGTCAAAGGATTTCGGTCTGTGCAGGGCAAACTTCAACTTAATTGGATTAATCTATTCATTAAAAATCGATCTTCAAACTCCAATTTCAAAGGTAAGCTCCAGCATTCGATGAGTTTCCATTATTTAGCAAATAACCACTTCCAGTTGCTGTGCTGTCCAATTCGACACTTAGTCTCTCCGAAACGAAGACACGGCTGGACCTTCTCATAGATCGATGTTCACAGTTCTTTACAACATTTGGTCCAACATACATGCCCAGTGAAAATGAAGTCAAACTCTTTGAACTCCTCGTCTTGTTTGGCATCTCAACGAATACGAGGTGTAACAATTTCATCGCTTGGGGCCTATTGTCTTCACATCCGCATGAACTTCGACAATTCATAGTCGATACACTGTGGCTATCGTGTCAAAATGAAGCCCTTCCCACGATTATTTGCGACGGTAAAATGATTAAGTCGTTACTTTGGATGTGTCTCCTCCAGCAAAAGTCCTCTCCAGAAAAGCATATAGAAAATCTTGAGGATCTATGTTTGCGATTGTGTATACGCGACTCGGACACTACTTGGAATTTGGAACAAGAGTTGGAACGCTTGGAACACAATCGGCACAATACATCTACGAAGCACAAGTCAATGCTGGACAAGACAATACACAAATTCGAGTCACTGGCCGTGAGCTGTATAGAATCTTCGATGGTTATTACTAGAGTGGTTGCGGAGTTACAGGTTTGTTTGGTAACGGATCGAAGTTTTGTTTTACTAATTTTATTGATTGCTGATGACCATTTATACACAGAACTCTGAACGGAAAATTCTTATGAATCACATGAAGGAATACGACGAGAATTACACGTTTCACAAGTGGTTGGAGATTATTCGTCGTATGACGCATGAGGGAGCGCCTTGGTACTCCAGTGAACGATGCGAGTCGTGAGTATTAATGAACGAAGTATGGACTAGATGTGATTTTTTTTTGTTCTCATGGGACAGGTCGTTTGAGTTGGACGATACAGAGGGACCATCGCGAGTACACACACGTTTGCGTCGCTGTCACTTGGACATTGATAAGCGATTCCTAATGGAAAACTATCAAGCGAATGGCTTGCGATGTGACGGTTATATTCGGCCCTTAGATTATCTTATCTCCAGCTATGACCAGCAGATAAATATATCTCTCAACTCCCAGATACTATACAACTTCCCGGCCAAATATCTACCAGTGGACGCTGAAATCGACGGAGAGATTATCGTAACCGATCATAAACTCTATTTTATAGCTACATATCGATGTAAATATTTTTACGTGAGCTGTGATGTTGCCAATATAACGGAGATTTGGCTAAAGCGCTATCAGCACCAGGAAAAGGCTTTCGAAATCTTTCTAGACACGAATAAATCGCTTTTCTTTTCGTTGCAAAACCAAGATGATTGGAAGATTATGAAGGAAGTCTTTCTTGATAAGATTGTCGTGTGTCCGGATCAAAGTAAAATCCTCACCATAACACAACAGTGGCGGGAGGGTTTGCTTACCAACTGGGAATACATAATGACACTGAACCAAATCGCTGGGAGAACATACAACGATCTGATGCAATATCCAGTGTTTCCGTGGATACTGTCTAATTACACATCGGATGTGCTAGACCTAACGGAGAAGAAAAACTTTCGGAAACTGGAAAAACCAATCGCCGTTCAGCATGAGGAGAATGAACAGCATTATATTAACAACTATACGGTTTGTTTGATTAAGTTTAAGTGCACACGTACCCAAAATTAGACACATTTTCTTTTCCAGTACATTAATAATACAATGACAAACATGGGGACGCTGCAGCTCAAACCCTACCACTATAGCTCGCACTATTCCAACTCTGGAACAGTTTTGCATTTCCTTGTGCGTGTACCTCCGTTTACCAGCTATTTTTTGCGATATCAAGGTTAGAGAGTTTTTTTTATTTGAGTGACATTCTTAATGGAATTATCTTTCAGATAACAATTTCGATTTACCGGATCGAACTTTCCATGCACTCAGCACAACTTGGAGCCTTGCGAGCAAAGACAGCCCGACAGATGTAAAAGAACTCATTCCCGAGTTCTTTTGCCTGCCAGAAATGTTTGAGAATTTTGAACGTTTCGACTTTGGTTGCCGACAGTCAGGCGAGCGTGTTGAAGATGTCCTCCTGCCACCATGGTGCTTACGTGATCCTCGTCTTTTTGTGCTGATCCACAGACAGGCGCTCGAGTCGGAAATAGTACGTCACAACATCCATCATTGGATAGATCTCATCTTTGGGCAGAATCAGTCGGGGCAAAATGCTGTCGATGCCATTAATGTGTTCCATCCGGCGGTACGTCAATTTCTGACAATCTGAAGCTTTGACTAAATAATTTAATATTCATTCCTTTACAGACCTACTCCGTTTTCTTGGAATCAGAGATCACAGACCCCATAGAACTTAAAGCAGTGGAGACCATGATCAAGACATACGGCCAAATGCCAAAACAGCTCTTCAAGCAGGCGCATCCATCGTCGAAGCAACTTAATTACTGTCTGGGTGGTAGAGAAGTTATTCCTACGGTGAAGGGTATGCGTTGGGGTGTTTTTCTTGGATCACCTCAACTGGCGAAGCCTACACTAGGCAATATAAGTAAATTGCCTGATGTCGATTTGTTGGTATCCTTCAACAATACGAATATGATTTATGGACTGCCGGCTAGATCGTGTGTTATGCAAGGTAAGTGCATCCGTTTCTAGAATGAACAGTCCAATTGAACATATTTAAATGCAGGCCCCGAATCGGATACCTACAATGTGATATCGTGGGGCTATGATGATCGAATTGTTCGCATTCAATCACTTAGCGAAATGCAGATGAATGCCAAGGCTTTGCTGTACAACAACGCGTTTGATGACATAACCTGCTGTGGGTCGGATCCAAACTCAAATCTTCTGTGGTGTGGTCATAAATCGGGAAGGATCAGTGTATATAAATGCTCAAGTTTGGATCCGACCCGACTCTCGAAAAGCCGGCAAAGCTACGTGAAGGGTATTAAACTTTCCTACAACTCCGCTTTTCGGAAAATCACCCCCAAGAGTAGCTTAAAAACTGAGGATCTCGAACAATCGCCCGATAGCCAAAGAAATGGAATTGGTGCAGAATTAACATGGTCGGGGCCAACAGTTCTTATTCGACATACCGACGAAGTTACATCGATTTCTCTTTCCGTAGAGTTTAAAATTGCCGTCTCGGTGGGAAGAGATGGCATCGCTGTGATATGGGATCTCAATGAGTAAGTCGGATTTTTTTTATGACCCCAGTAACTAGAATCTACATGTCTTTTAGCTTAAGCTATATTCGGACGATCGAACGTCCAACTGAAATCCATCACTCTCCCATCACCCTCACTGCAATCAGCCCGACGCTAGGTGACATTGTCACAGTACATTCGATTCCAAAGAACGACAGTGAGCCTTCATCGACTCCGGTGCAAGCTGATGAGTGCTTCGAAGTAACAGAAGAGAGTTTAGATGACTTTGTGAATGTTTCTATCAATCCCAATGGCAAGTCAATTTTAAGACTGCATTCAGTGAATGGCCGGTATGTGAATCACATAGTTCATGAGGACCGCATTTTAGCCGTTTGTTATTCATACATCAAGGAGGGTGTTGGTGTGAATGTAATCGCCACAGCGGTCGAGGGAGGTATTGTTAGATTGTGGTCAAGTTGGAATTTGAGTTTTGTCACTGAGATAGCCACTGGTATATCGAACATAAAAAGGTAAAATGTAGGGTGGCAATAGTTGAATTGGTTATGATATAGCTCCTTATTTTTACAGTATAACATACTCGACACATCAACATTTAGTCGTGCTGACTAAGGATTCGTATATACAAGTGTGGGAAGCGGAGGGCTTGTACGGAAATGCTCCCAAATTTCCGCAAATTGTTTTTAAGTAGTATGCTCCTTAATGTGCTGAACTGCTTACTAATTATTTGATTAGATTTATTAATATAACTAGAATACAAGTGTGGATGAGTACATTTTTTGTTTGTTCATAAAGTGGTATGCGTTCTTTTTGTTATAAATAAAAGTTAGTGAAATGAAATACAGTAATATATTTTATAGATTGATATTGTGATTGTTTTATTCAAGCGAAGGTTGGATTTTTAGGGATGGTTGTATGTTGTAGAACGAGGCCGATCCTGAGCGGCTTTAACTCAATCTTTGTAACTTTGATTGTGCAGTGGTAACGTTTGGATACTGTCGCCTCGAACCGAATTTGACTTGCTGATGTTGATAGAAGATATTGTGTTACTGTATCCAGTGGGTGTTGATATTGGTGGAGGATGAGGGCGCAGCGGGGAGTGTTTCACTCTATTGTTGTTTGTAGGTTTTGGCAATCTCCGGCTTGCTAAGGCGACCAACGTGGAGTCTATATTTTGGACCATTCGTAGCTTCTTCTCGTTGGACAGCCGGGCTCTGAATTTGACTGCGTCGAGAAAATGGTCAGAGACGACGTTTGTCCCTTTGAATGTGTGCACATACAAGATGTTGACATTAGTCGATTTGGTTGGCGGTACGACCATCTGGAAATCGCCGGTTTCTTTGTGGATCTGAGTCTTGAGAATCTAGTGCTGCTGATAACAGTATTATAATGCTGACCCGAATTCTGTTAGTCGGAAGGCATTAGCTGTTGCCGTTTTGTGGAAGCTGTGCTTTCCAACAATCTCATCGGATATGTTTTCTTTACCTCATTGAAGTCTTTAAGTACGATTTTCACATCGTGTTAGGGACAGGATCCGTAGGTTCCATTCAGCAGTTTGCAAAGAGTTGCAATCGCTTTAGTGTAGCAAACAATTTTTATATTGAAAAAAAAAATCAATATTCCCTACATCCATAAGAATCATATCATATGGGTTTCAATTTGTTTCTTTGTGAATTTTGTAGATGTCATATTACAAACACCGGCTCTGCACATCACTCGTTGATTTGGAAATATAATTCGTTTTGCTACATTTTGCCTCGGACATGGATTTACAGCTCGAAAGATAATATTGCGATGTAGACGAGCATAGACTAGTCTCTTATTTGATTTGAATTATCATTAAAATTACTCCATATAATTGTATACTACTGGCCACGGAAATATGTAAATCTTAAATGAGATTATTTGTCTAATAAGGCAGACCTAGCCTGGGCAGAAAACAGCAGTCGTCTCCAAAATATTGTCACGGTGGTTACTACTTTTTATACCCTATCCCATAGGGGTATAATAGTTTTAACTTCTAATTTCGTATATATTCTCTGCTCGATTAAGCAGAACAAGTGAAGACAATTTTAAAATCCGCCCAATTTTAAAATAAATGTCGGCTTTGATCAAACAATAAGAAATATTTAGACCATATCATTGCCTATGGTTGGATTTTGTAGAACTTTAACTTATAAATGCCCAGTGGTTGTAACTCTGACTACCTGGTCAGACTGACACGGAATATCCGCCCTGCTGTCCCAGGCGAACTTAAGTAAGGATAGTGATGCGATTATATGAGGACACAAGCGTTCTCACTCTAGCCTCTCACTATCAACTCCTACTCTCACCTCCACGCTGGTGACTGGTGGGTGCCTAGTACCTCGACTGGAGATGGGGTATTAAACCCCTGTGGAAGGTCGTTGGTGGCTGCAAACGAGAGGGGGGAGGAGTGTCCTCTCACTAGGGCACTCACTCTCAGGCGGCAGCGGAGGAATTCCATAGATGGAGTCAACGGTGGCGCCCACAGCTCCAGTTTGAACGAACTGGTAGTGAAATCCCTATATGAGCTGCTTCGACTTATTTGAACACCAGGTCTATAGGGATTTCCAATACTGAGCCAGGGTATTGGAAAAGAGTTGGTGGCGGAGGAGCCCTCAATGGGTCAACGGCAGCGCTCATACCCCAAAATGGGCTACTGACATCGGTATTTTTTCCGGCCCGCTGTCCTAGGGTCAAAACAAGGGCCTGGCCCTCCAGGTTGGGGGTTGTGGTTTGGGTTAACTACCCATCCACGGAAAAAACTATTGTTACGAAGCAACCAATAGCCTCGGAAAGGACTGATATTATTGTTGACGACCAATTTAAACGAAAAAAGGACAACGACGTTCATATCTGCACCTGGAATGTGAGGAACTGAGAACATTAAACAGGAGAGTTTCAGGCGAACAACTAGCGGAAGCCCTAAACTGCTACACAGCAGACATTACTGCCATCCAGGAAATACGAGAGGATGAAAAACTGTGACATCTACTACGGACCGTGTTATAGTGAGCAGAAACATAGACTATTCGGATGCGGATTTGTTATAAGTGCCAGACTTAGGCAAGAAGTCTTATGTTTCCAAGACATTAGCGAACGCATAGTAACAATCCGCATCAAGGCCAAATTCGCCAACATAAGCCTTATATGCGCTCATGCTCCGACGGAGGAAAAAGATGATATAAATAAGGATTGCTTCTATGAGCTCCTCGACAAAACCTATGAGCGACTACCAAAGTACGATGTTAAAATCGTGCTGGGAGATTTTAACGCAAAGGTAGGAAGAGAAGACATCTTTAGCAGTACTGTCGAAAAATATAGCCTACACGACAAAACGTCGGACTTAGGCTAGCACAAGGTTTCCTCACCTCGATATCCACAAGGGACATGGCGGTCTCCAGATCAACGAACAGTCAACCAAATTGATCACATTGCGTTAGACAAGAGGCACGCATCCAGTATTTTGGATGTCTGAACATTCCGAGGGGCTAACATCGACACGGACCACTACCTGGTTGTAGCCACAAAAAAAAAAAAACAGAAATACTGTGAAAAAATTCAATGTCGAAGTACTGCAATGGCCAGAGACCGCCAAGACCTTCGCGCAACGCGTATCCCTTAACCTCTCGACTCACAACACACCACCAGCATCTAATGTAACATAGAGAAATAATTTAGCTACATATACCTCAAAGTATATGGATCGACTCAGAATCGCTAGCTGAGTCGAATTAGCCATGTCTGTCTGTCCGTCCGTCCGTCCGTCCGTCTGTCTGTTCGTCACCGATTTTTGGGCCTTAAATTTTGAGCTAGGATAATGAAATTTGGTATATAGGATCCTTGGCCGAGTCACCAGAACAAGTGTAAAAATTTTTAAAATCCGCCCACTGCCACGCCCCCTTTTAGAAAAAACGTAGTTTTAAGCCAAACCGTAAGGAATTTCAAAAAAGTGTGTTAGCAACATATTTAGACAATCCTAATATCTATATTTCGTCCATACAAAGTTTTTTGCCACGCCCACTTTTTGGGGGCGTTTTTAGTAAAAAACGTTTTTTGTCCAAATTTTAAAACTTTCAAAAAAAATGTTGATGCAAATACTTCCGAAATGGTAATATAAACATTTTGTCCATAGATCATTTTTACCTACGCCCACATTTTGGGGGCGTTTTCTTACAAAAACCATTTGTATACCCCATTCCAAGGCATTAGCAATAGAAATACGTTGTTTTTTGTCGAACCACAAAAGATTTTGAGAAACTGTCTGAGCAATATATTGTGACAATGTCATTTTCTGTTTTTCATCGCCATAAGGCCTATATTTTGAGGATATTGATTTAAAGGATGGGATGGGCTAGGGTATTCAACGATCCGCATAGCGGATTGTAGCCTCTCATATGCTATAGTAAGCAGAACCAGCGACTATTCGAATGCGGATTTGTTATAAGTGTCCGACTTAGGCAAGAAGTCTTATGTTTCCAAGACATTAGTGAACGCATTGTAACAATCCGCATCAAGGCCAAATTTGCCAACATAAGCTTTATATGCGCTCATGCTCCGACGGAGGAAAATCCTCATCCAAACCCTCCCAGTGGGTGCCGGCCGGTAATGATTGCTACAGTGTTCTTGTACGTTGTCAAGACGGCAATCAGCTAAGGTCAGAGGGCATTGCGGTGATGTTACTCTACTTCTCAATAGTAAAATATCCCGTTTTTATGCCTTTTGACCATAGGACTAGAGGTACCTGATTTCAGTGGTGGTGTAAGCGCACTTAATGCAAACCGTGCCCAAGAATGCAAGGCTGGGGGTTAAACCAGCCGCTAACGAGCTTCTTCAGATGCACAGGCATGGTCTGTCGTATCTTTTGCCTTACTCCGGTATATCGGCTCTGCCGGAGTGGACCTCCTTTCCGTTCTACTCGTGGGTCCAAAATTTTCAAATGAACCAACCAAAAATAAAAAAACAAATTAATAAAAATATACAAAAAAAAAATAAATAAACTTGAGGATAAGCAGGTCGGTACCTCTTCGGAAGAGGAGTTACTAGCCTCCTCTCAAGAGACGGTTACAGGCGTTGTGAAGGATACAAGTAGTATTCCCACGACGTCTGTGGTATCTCAAGAGACCTCTTCAGGCGACGCGCATTGTATAGTTAGTACACTCGCGGAGTCTCAGCCAATTAACACCCAACAAAACGCAGGCGATGGGCAGTGTATAGTTAGTACACTCGCTTCATCTAACGTCTTGCTTAAAACAACCGACTTAGACGTTGGAACATGTGCAGTCAGTACACCGACAGCGTCTAAGCCATTAAATACCAAAGCGATTCCGGCTAAGGTCGCTTGTGATGGCCAACAACCGAGTGTATCGAACATCACCAAAAGTCAGTACAGTAGAGCCTGCTTCATTCTCAGTAAGATAGCTAAGAATGAAGCGGCTGGTATTGCACATACCAAAGACAGCGACAAACACATATACCTCAAGATTGTTGAAGACTACAACAAACTCAAGGAAAAGCGGCTAGAGTCTGAAACCGCGAAGCGCAGTAGGTCTCATGATGAGCCAACTAACGCCTCAAAGCGGGGGAAGTTTTCAGCCTCCGGTAACTCATCTAAGCATGCGGAGGCCAAAGTCAAACCTAAACCGAAGCGCTCCAATACCCGGGTCGTAAGAGACGACCTGCAAGTTGCAATTATCGACGAGCAGCCGACTAATTGCAGCAAGGTGGCGGACGCTTGGGGTGAGATTGAGGCCAAGCTATCTGAGATGGTTATGGACTTTCTGCTGGACAATCCGGGTGGCCCTCTGCCTTGCTTCGATTCCGAAGAAGTGGTTAGGGGTATTAGGGTGGTTAAATGTGCGGACAAATTTTCGAGGGATTTCCTCGAAAACTGTGTTGCCAAGATTCGGAACAACTGGACGGGTTTTAGTTTGAAGCTCGTTCCAGCCGATGACATTCCTTGGCGACCGCGAGCCCGCATTTGGCTACCCAATATGCACTTAGACAGGGTCAAACTGATCCAGGTCCTACAGCTGCACAACCCCGGAATTCCCATGACTGACTGGTCCGTCCTTAAGGTAGAGACACCAACCCCTCACACTAAGCCCTTCCTCCTACTCATCAACGAGGAGTCTCTAGAAGCCCCAGAGAAGGCCGATAACAGATTGAGGTTTGGCATCAGACATGCCAAACTCAAAATATTCAGGTCAGCGCGTCCAGGTGAAGACCCGGACGAAGTCGATGACGCCAACAATTTGTTGGAAGTCCTGCGACTAGATGCCACATCCACACGAGATGCTCAGAGTTCTGCAGATTAACCTGCAGCACTCTAGGTGCGCTAGTGAAAACCTCCTAGTCTTTCTGAAAGAGGAAGACATCGACATCAGCCTAATTCAAGAACCCTGGGTGGGAGGTTCCACTATCAAAGGGCTCAATGACAAGGACTACAACCTTTTCTACAACATCGACAAACGTAACGGTAAGCCAAGATCCTGTATTTTAGTTAAAAAAACATATCAAAGCTTTCTTTTGTCCCAACCTCAGCTGCAACGACCTTGCTGTTATACGGATTGAAGCTGGTAAGCAGGAGTGTCTGTATGCTGCTTCGGCCTATATGGCACATAACCAGAATGCTCCGCCGAAGGAGGTAGAGTTTCTCTCAGCCACCTTATCAAAAAGGAAGACGTCACTTGATTCTGGGCTGCGATGCCAATGCCAGGCATACCCTGTGGGGTAGCTCAGAGATCAATGAACGAGGTGAGTCTCTTTTTGATTTTATAATTCATAACAACCTGTCAATCTGCAACAAGGGTTGTACCCCAACCTTCACTTTCCCGAGCACGGTGAGTTTTAGGGGCTGGGAAGATGTCATTGACATCACACTAGCTACAAACAACGACAACCTAAAGGTGAATAACTGGAGAGTATCCAACCTGAAATCCTTCTCTGATCACAGCTGGATACTCTTTGATGTCAATATTCGGATTGATGCACCAATCCCCTTTAGAAATCCCAAAAGAATCAACTGGTCAAAGTTTGACCAAATAGTTAATTCTAGACTTCAAGCAATACCAAAATCTAAGTTCACTTCGACAGACGAACTGAATGCAGCTATCGTTACCTTTGAGAAGGCAATGAGTACTGCTTTCAAGGTCTCGTGTCCAGCCAGTTACGGTAGGAAAAAACTACCTCCCTGGTGGAGTGAGGACCTTAGTAAACTTAGGAATATGACCAGGGTCATTTTTAACATATGCCATAAATACAACTTTTGGCAGCCCTATAAAGATTGCCTTAGAATATACAAAGCGGCTATTCGTAGCGCTAAGAAAGAATCCTGGCAGGAATACTGCGAATCCATCAACACCCTTAAAGACTCTTCCAGACTGAGCAAAATCTTAGCGAAGGACCATTCAAACCCGTCCTTAATAAGAAAGTCGGATGGTAGCTGGGCAGAGACCTCATCCGAATCTCTGTCTATCCTAATTAACACACACTTCCCGGGTTGTAAAGAGGTGCCGCCAGCATCTGCTGACTCTCGGCCCGCTGACCATACAACTTGGGAAAATATCAAATCCATTATAACCAAAGAAAAGACATCCTGGGCAATTAATAGCTTCTCACCCTATAAATCACCTGGCCTTGATGGCATCTTGCCGATCATGCTACAAAACTCACTGGATACTGTATTACCGTGGTTGTTGCCAATTTATAGAAGTTGTATTTTATTAAACTTTATTCCACACTCATGGAGACGTGTCAGGGTAGTTTTTATACCAAAGGCGGGCAGACGTGGACATGAATCTGCAAAAGATTTTAGGCCCATCAGCCTTGCTTCCTTTATACTAAAGACCCTGGAGCGGATCCTTGACATCCATGTGCGAAGCATTCTTAATGAATCACCGCTATCCACATCACAACACGCTTATCTCAAAGGCAGATCGACTGAAACCGCTCTGCATGAGGTGATTGGGACCATCGAAAAGTCCCTCTACTACAAAGAGTACACCCTAGCCACTTTCCTTGATATAGAAGGGGCTTTCAATAATGTACAAACTGACAGCATACTAGAAGCCCTAACCGTAACTGGTGTAGAGGAGCATTTTAGCCAATGGATTATATCCATGCTAAGGTCTAGAATCATTCAATCAACACTAGGCAACAGCAGCTTAACGCGATATGCTGACAGAGGTACACCACAGGGCGGTGTGATATCTCCTCTGCTGTGGCTTATTGTTATGAACAAACTGTTAGTCCGACTTGATCGGGATAGGATTAAGGCAGTGGCATACGCGGACGACGTGGTGATCCTAGTGTCAGGAAAGTTTCTCCCAGTGATTAGCGAAATCATGGAGTACGCTCTGGGTTCTGTGAGCACGTGGGCTACAAGCTGTGGCCTGGGTGTTAATCCGAGCAAAACGGAAATGATGCTTTTCACCACGAAGACCAAAATACCAGCCTTTAACCTCCCCCGACTTAATGGACAAGCGCTCTCACTCTCATCCAATGCCAAATATCTAGGGACTATCCTAGATACTAAGCTTAATTGGAAAACCAACATAGAACAAAGGGTCAAGAAAGCATGTATAGCTTTCTATGCCCGTAGAAAAACATTCGGCAAAAGATGGGGCCTACAACCAAAGATGACACTTTGGATGTACACTGCTGTTGTTCGGCCGATACTCACCTATGGGGCACTAGTCTGGTGGCCTTCTGTGGGTAAAGGGTATATCATTGACAAACTTAAGAGGGTACAAAGAACTGCTTGTATCGGCACAACTGGGGCCATGAGATCTTGTCCTACTGATGCCTTAACGGTTCTTCTCCACCTTCTCCCTCTAGATATCCATATCAAAGATATTGCAATGTGTAGTGCAGTCAGGCTCAAAGAATCTGGCTGCTGGTTCAATAAGCCCTATGGGCACAGCAATATCCTAGATTCATTGCCAGCAGGTCTAGCTGACCATCATACCGACTACATGATACCCAAACTGAACTTCCACAATCACTTCACCGCTGGCTTTCCAACTAGAGAGGATTGGAAAAACGCATTGGTTGAAAAAGATTTTGACACACTTATTTACACCGACGGCTCCAAAATGGACTGCGGAGTGGGCGCCGGTGTCTACTCGGACACACTAAAAATAAAAAAATCGTTTCGCCTCCCTGATTCCTCCAGCGTATTCCAAGCGGAATTGTTGGCTATTAGGGAGGCATGTCACGCGATTAAACACGATAGTACTCCCAAGCAAAATATCGCTATTTTTGTCGACAGTCAAGCCGCTATTAAGGCGATTATTTCGGTATCGACGTCATCAAAACTAGTACTTCAATGCCAAAACGAACTGGCCTCCATTGGGAGTCGATACAGTATCACTCTCATATGGGTTCCAGGCCATAGTGACATAGATGGAAATGAACAGGCTGATGCCCTTGCCAGGTTGGGCTCGTCCCTTCCCAGCTCACGTGCAATCGGCATTCTCACTCCTTTAAAAACTATCATGAATAATATCAACACACACTCTCTTAAAACAGCTGAGCATAGGTGGCGTAACCTCAGTGGGTGCGCCATTTCAAGAGATATGTGGCCTCGCTACAACAAGACTAAAACACGGGACCTCTTAAGCAGATCCCGTAAGGAAGTCTCCAGGGTGATAGCAATTACCACTGGACACTGGCCCATCGGTGACCATGCTGTTAGAATGGGTATACCCAACAACACCAACTGTCGCAGTTGCAAGGAGGTGGGGGAGAAGGAAACTCTAACTCACTTTCTGTGCAAATGCCCGGCTCTGTCAAGAGCAAGACAACGAACCCTAGGCAAACCTTTCTTTGACAATATCCGCGACCTCTCTGATAAACACATCAAAGAACTGATCGCCTTCCTTAATGCCACTGGTTGGATTTAGTACACGCCAACTAACAACAAGACATAACATTTAACCGCACGAGTTTTTGGCATCAAAACGGCGCACCTCAGCGCTAATTGTGTTTCGTCTTGTACGAACAGCCAATCAAACTAACTAACTAAGCTTTATATGCGCTCATGCTCCGACGGAGGAAAAAGATGATATAAATAAGGATTGCTTTTATGAGCTCCTCGACAAAACCTATGAGCGACTACCAAAGTACGATGTTAAAATCGTGCTGGGAGATTTTATCTCAAAGGTAGGAAAAGAAAACGTCTTTAGCAGTATTGCCGGAAAACACAGCCTACACGACAACACGTCTGGCAACGGACTTAGGCTAATTGACTTTGCTACGGAACGAAATGCCACTATAGCCAGCAAACGGTTTTCTCACCTCGATATCCATAAGAGGACATGGCGGTCTCCTGATCAAGGAACAGTCAACCAAATTGACCACATTGCGATAGACAAGAGGCACGCATCCAGTATTTTGGATGTCCGAACATTCCGAGGGGCTAAGATCGACCACCTCCTTGTAGCAGCCAGGGTAAGGATGCGGATATCCAACACCCCACAACAAACCAGTAATACTGTGAAAAAATTTAATGTCGAAAGACTGCAATCGCAAGAGACCGCGAAGGCCTTCACGCAACGCGTATCCCTTAACCTCTCGATTAACACCATACCAACAGCATCGAATGTCTAAGAACAGTGGCAACGATGCCAACAAACCATTAGATCAGCCGCAACTAGGTTTCTTCCGCCCACAAGCAAGGAACCTCTGGTTTGATGAGGAATGCCGACAGATGCTCGCAGTTAAGAACGATGCCTACAAGGCTAAGCTGCGGATGAAGATGAGAGCTATCATTGCGCTCTTTAGGCAAAGAAGAAGGAAGGAACACCGGCTTTTCAGAAAGAAGTCAAAAAGAGCAAGAAAAGCGCGCGATCGAGAATATAGATAGGTGTCACTCCAGGAACGATGTTTGCAAGTGATACCAACGTGTAAAACGTCGAAGCCAAGTATACAAGGCTCGAATGGAATCTTGTCGAGATGGACAAGGAAATATCGAAGTTCAGACACAGTCGATGCTGAGGATAACCACTTCTGCAGACTTTTAAACGGCGATGACGAACAACATTCCGATTTCAGGCAGAACGAACGATTTAATATTTGCAACGATAGCGAAAACTGCCAACTACCCGACCTTTGTGAAGTGAGGATAGCAATGGCCGTGTTCCGGATTTTAGATTAGAACTGCAAAATGAGGTGAGGTAATGTGGAACGCAAAATCTTAATGAATAGTAAGGTAAATGTCAAACTATTGCAACCCTTATTTTGTTTCATATTTATTTCAGATATGTTGCATAAGCACCACTATCTTACTTACTTACTTAAGTCGCGGTACAGTCCGAAATGCACCTGGACCATACCATACCAACATGCCCCTCTAACTAGCCTGGTCCTTAGCTAACTGCCTCCAGTTGCTTACTCTAAGTTGGTTAAGGACAGTTTCTACTTGTGTGTGCCACTTAAGCCGAGTATTTCCTATACTACGTCCGACGTCTTGCTGGGAATCGAAGACTCTGCGAGCCGGAGTATTGGTGTCCATTCGTTCTATATGTACTAGCCATCTTAAACAATGCAGAGTTATTTTTTGACTATATTCGTCTCCATAGCCTGTCAACGCAAACGGAACCGAAGATTTTTCGAAGAATTTTTCTTAAATCGACCAAGGATTTCTTCATCCACTTTTGATACGGTCCGTGCTTCAGCGCCGTAGATCAGAACTTTATTGCTTATATAGGATCTCCTTAGTAGTTCGAGTGAGGGCTTTACTACGGAATTGCCTTCTTAGTCCGAAGAAATAGGCGTTGGCAAGAGTAATTCTTCGTTTAATTCCAGAAGAGATGTTGTTGTCAGAGTTAATAGCAGAGCCGAGGTAAACAAAGTCCCTTACTACCTCAAAGTTATATATGTCAATGGTGACATTCTGTCCAATTCGTCTATGTTATGTGTCCTTTCGTGTTTACAGCAAAGATATTCTTAGTGTTACCCTCATATACTGCTAAACCCATTTTTGCCGCTTCCTTCTTTGTACTAGCAAACGTGGCTATGCCATCACGTTAAGTACTACCAATGATGTCAATATCGTCGGCATATGCTAGTAGTTGCACCGATTTTAGAGTTTTGTATACCCTATCCCATAGGGGTATATTAGTTTTGATACATAGTTTGTAACAAGAGAAATAATTTAGCTACATATACAAAGTATATGGATCGACTCAGAATCGAAAACTGAGTCGATTTAGCCATGTCTGTCCGTCCGTCCGTCCGTCCGTCCGTCCGTCCGTCCGTCCGTCCGTCCGTCCGTCTGTACGTCACCGATTTGTAGGCCTTAAATTTTGAGCTAGGATAATGAAATTTGGTACATAGGATCCTCGTCTCTGCCTACAGAACAAGTGTAAAAATTTTTGAAATCCGCCTACTGCCACGCCCCCTTTTAAGAAAAACTCAGTTTTTGACCAAACCGTAAGGAATTTGAAAAAAGTTTCTGAACAACATATTTAGACAGTATTAATATCTATATTTCGTCCATATAAAGTTTTTTGCCACGCCCACTTTTTGGGGGCGTTTTCAATTAAAAACTGTTTTCGGTCAAATTTTAAATTTTTCGAAAAAAATTTTGATGCAGAATCATTAACATTATTAATATGAACATTTCGTCTATATACCATTTTAACCCACGCCCACTTTTTGGGGGCGTTTTTATATAAAAACCATTTTTATACACTACCCCATAACATATGCAGGAGAAAACCTTGTCTTTTGTAGAAACGTAAAATTGTTTTGTAAGCAGTTTGAAGAATTTGTTGTCACTATATCATTTTTTTCTATTTTATCCACATCGTGTTTTTAGCCATGCCCACTTTTTTGGGGATTTTAGTTTTATGGATAGGATGGGATAGGGTATTCAACGATCCGCACAGCGGATTGTAGCCTTCTCATATGTTTTTTATTAAAAACGCCCCCGAAAGTAGGCATTGCAAAAAACTTTATATGAACGAAATATAGATATTCTGATTGTCTAAATATGTTGTTCAGAAACATTTTCAAAATTCCATATGGTTTGGTCAATAACTACATTTTTCTTAAAAGGAGGTGTGGCAGTGGGCGGATTTCAAAAATGTTTACACTTGTTCTGCTGGGAGCAACTAAGAGCTCGTGTACCAAATTTCATCATTCTAGCTCAAAATTTAAGGCCCAAAAAAACTGGTGACGTACGGACGGACGGACGGACAGACATGGCTAAATCGACTCAGCTATCGATTCTATGCTACAAACTATGTGTCAAGACTAATATACCCCTATTGGATAGGGTATAAAAACACCTCTGCAGAACAACGAACAACACACATAATCCCAAATTGCAATAACAGACTCGAGACTTTGGACGGCAGACATACATTTTTTAAAAACCTCTTTTTTGGACTCTGGGTACCTTAAAATATCACAATACTTCCCATTACTACGTATACTGGGAAATTAAAAAGTCTCTTCAAGTAATGTATAAACATATAAAGTGCTGCGCGATTAAATTTTTATTTGATAAATAAATGTGATTTTAAATCGCAGATATATTTTTATACAAATAGCGTCAGTCATTCATTCGTCTATAAATTTTGTCGAAATGCTAAATCGTCAAAATCGAACTCCAGCCTCATATAGATGACATTGTTAGATGTAAATAGATTAAAGTGATATAGCCGCTCATAAATAACGAATCTTTAGTATTTGGCCAACTGACCATTTGATATATTTTGCAGCCTATTCAAACTCCCTCTTCTTGTAATAATTGATTTAGGGAATAAAAACCGAATGTATTTCTTTCGGACATGGGAATCCCATGGGACATTGGAGCACAAAATATGTAAAACATTTAATATTTTATGGTATACAACTACCCTTAGAAACTGTCGAATTTTATTCACATAAGGATTTTCGTGTTATGTATTTATATTGGTTTGCCACTCTTCACATCTCCGTAATAAAACTGTAAGGGTAAACTTTTGCTGTTCCACACAACTTACCAATTCAAAGATATTGTCACGACATCCTTGAAATATTTATTCCGTTGGCTTATACTGTGCAAATCCCACAGTTAAACTATACACACATATGAAAAGGCTACAATATGTTGTGCGAATCGTTCAATATAGTAGCACATTCCATCCTTAATTTAATCATCCCCTAAAAATGGGCGTGGCTAAAGACTTAATGTGGGCGAAATATAGCAAATGAGATTGTCTGGATATTTTCATTAGATACATTACCAAAATTCCTCTTCATTTGAACATCATTAACCTGACCTACATATATCATAATCTATGGCATATGCTATAAAAATCGTTTTTAAAGGAAAACGCCCTTAACATAGTGGGCGTGGGTTACAATAATCTATAGAAGAAATGTTAGTATTCTTTCGATTTATCTTGAAATTTTATCGAAATTCGTTTTTTTTTTACTGAAAAAGCCCAAAAAGGTTCCCATGGCAAAATATGTATACAGAATAATAAAGATATTAAGATTGTCTAAATATGTATCTTGTTCAGACTTTTTTTTTTAAATTCGATTGAATTTGGTTTTGCCAAAGAGGGGGCGTGGCGGTAGGTGGATTTAAAAAACGTGTACACTATTTATAATGTAATAAGTAAAAGTAAAAGTACCAAATTTTATCATACTACCTCAAAAATGAAGGCCTTAAACCTCATGACATACGAACAGACGGGCATACATCGACTTAGCTAGCGATTCTGAGTCGATCGATATATTTTCAGGAATATCTATCGAAATGATTTCTCTATGTTACAAACTATGTATCAAAACCATCATACCCCTATGGGGTATGTCATAGAAAGGATAAACATATCTCAATATCTTCCCATGTTATGGACAGATGGACACGAACAAAGTTTCTTGGCCAACTATGGATAACAAACAGAATTGCAAACACTTTCCGTGCTATATCTTTAGCTGGTCAAGAGTTGCAACCGTGATAAGACCAGTGGAATTTCCTTTCAATGTTAACTATAGATGATTTGCGAACATCTGGCGCAATGTAATCAAATGAAAATTGTTAGACTAACCACGTGGCAAAACTCAATTAGCTTCATGAACTCAAAAGAAATAATGCCAGTCAGCAACAATGGAAAGAATCCCTCATCAGTTGGCAGTTGTATTTAGATGAGAACGGTGTAGAACTTTCTTTGAATTGCCCAAATATAGGTCCCAAAGGAAACATAAAAAGACAACCGTACATATTTATTAAGTGTGGTGATTCAGGAAGTTTCTCTCCTACGTTTGAAAGGAAAACTTTCCACAACAAGACGTTTTTAATGGTTTAAGAAATGTTCACGCCATTTTTTTGGGTAAGGGATTTTGCATAGGTATTTAAATGAAATTTCTTTAAAAACAAACGTTTGTTATTTTTTAAGGCTTATTAGCTTGAATATGAACAAATTCGTAGAATAAAAAGGCAAATCCCTTTTTTTGTTTGTACGGATTTATAAGGGTTGGTTCGATGTGCTTGGGAAAAGGATCCATGGGTAATGGTGTGGCTCTAAAATCGTTTACACTATCATAACGAGACATGTGGAGAATAAGAGTCATATTCATGCGTTTGTACGGAGAACACGTATAGGGAATTTATTAAGTCAGATTGCTCACTCATTGTGTGTAAGTACACTCATATGAAACGTGCTAAAGTGGAGTGCTTTCGTATCAACAATGTAAAACTATTTTATGTGAGCCTATTATACTATACATACTTTTTGTTTGTGCAATACTAATACATATTAATAACATACATCCTTAATTTTATTGCCCACAAAGCCAATTATAAGGTGTGAAAGGAATCTCTTTAGGAATATCTCAACAAAAGAAACAAAGCACCTCAATTTTTCATTATATGTAATAATTCCGTATAAGAATGTCATTTATATTGTTTTGTGAAATGCGGTTTTAAGGAAATAGTGGACAAGATGAATGGAAGTATCATGAATGCAAACAGTTGAGGATGAGGCAAAACTTGTTTCGCAACGGGCAAAATCTTTTGAGGCGAATTTTTCACAAGCAAAACCGTTCGGCATGGACTGTAACAGGTGGTTATAATTTGGTCCAGGTCCCGACTAAGCTCGGTGGACAGGAAACTGGCAACCAAGCCCGTGGAACTTCTGGCGATTGACTATTGTTGCATGTGGTCTGGCGTTGTCCTGATGGCACACAATTCCTTTTCTATTGGCTTTTCTAAAATTTTTTGGACTCCAGAAATTTTTCAGGAACTTGTACGAAAGAATATAACCTTCAAAGTACGGGCGCAAGTTTAGGTGCACATTTCTTAAGTACAATAGGGGGAATTTTGATCAAGATGCGTCTTATTATTCGAGGTTAAATTTTATATCAGTCATTCTTGAGGGTATGTGCGCTATCATTGGTGGTATCGATTGATCCGAGTGTAGTTATGGATTGTATGAATACATTCTAACGGATAAGTCGCCGTTTTTATACCCTATCCCATAGGGGTATATTAGTTTTGATACTTAGTTTGTAACATAGAGAAATAATTTAGCTACATATACCTCAAAGTATATGGATCGACTCAGAATCGCTAGCTGAGTCGATTAAGCCATGTCTGTCTGTCCGTCCGTCTGTCTGTTCGTCACCGATTTTTGGGCCTTAAATTTTGAGCTAGGATAATGAAATTTGGTATATAGGATCCTTGTCCGTGCCACCAGAACAAGTGTAAAAATTTTTGAAATCCGCCCACTGCCACGCCCCTTTTTAGGAAAACGTATTTTTTGGCCAAACCGTAAAGAATTTTAAGAAAGTGTCTGAAAAACATTTTTAGAGAATCGTAATATCTATATTTCGTCAATATAAAGTTTTTTGGCACGCCCACTTTTTGGGTGCGTTTTTTATAAAAAATGTTTTTTGGTTTTAAAATTTTCGAAACAAATTTTGATGCACAATCATTGGCATATGCAAAGTAAAACGTTGTTTTTTGTCGAACCATAAAAGAATTCGATAAACCTTCGGAACAATATGTTGTAACAACGTCATTTTCAATACTTTATGACCATAAAGACCATATTTTGGGGATATTAATTTTAAGGATGGGATGGGATAGGGTATTAAACGATCCGCACAGGGGATTGTAACCTTCTCATATGTTTCTTTTGTGTTTTAGCTAGCGATCCATCAGTTCTGATTAAGCCAAATGAAGAGTGGCTTAATTTATTACTAACTAATTTTGACATTGACATTAGCTACGTTTCGCTGATGGATGGAAACATAATATTTTCCTTAAGTTGTATCTACCACTGCCATTGTTTAAAAGTTTTTTTTTCGCTGTTACTACAAGTTAACCTTGGCATGGTTTTTTGAAATGTAACTTATTGACATGGTTGGGTGTTGTAGAACGTAGGTAGACTCTGATTGGCTTTAACTTGGCAATGCCCAGTGGTTGCAACTCTGACTACACATCAAATGTGCTTATTTTTTACATCCAATTTTTATACCCTATCCCATAGGGGTATATTAGTTTTGATACATAGTTTGTAACATAGAGAAATAATTTAGCTACATATACCTCAAAGTATATGGATCGACTCAGAATCGATAGCTGAGTCGATTTAGCCATGTCTGTCCGTCCGTCCGTCCGTCCGTCCGTCCGTCCGTCCGTCCGTCCGTACGTCACCAGTTTTTGGGCCTTAAATTTTGAGCTAGAAGGATGAAATTTGGTACACGTGCTCTTTGTTGCTCCCAGCAGAACAAGTGTAAAAATTTTAGAAATCCGCCCACTGCCACGCCCCCTTTTTAGAAAAACGTATTTTTTGGCCAAACCATAAGGAATTTTGAAAAACTTTCTGAACAACATATTTAGACAATCTGAATATCTGTATTTCGTTCATATAAAGTTTTTTGCCACGCCCTCTTTTTGGGGGCGTTTTTAATAAAAAACGTTTTTCGGTCAAATTTTAAAATTTTCGAAAAAAAATTTTGATGCAGAATCATTAGTAATCTAAATATGAACATTTCGTCCATAGACCATTTTAACCCACGCCCACTTTTTGGGGGCGTTTTAATATAAAAAACCATTTTTATACACTACCCCATAACATATGCAGGAGAAAACCTTGTCTTTTGTAGAACCGTTAAAGTTTTTTATAAGCAGTCTGATGAATTTGTTGTCACCATGACATTTTCTTTATTTTATCCACATCGTGTGCTTAGCCATGTCCACTTTTTGGGGATTTAAGTTTTACAGATAGGATGGGATAGGGTATTCAACGATCCGAACAGCGGATTGTAGCCTTCCATATGTTTTACATCCAAGTGGTAACCATCGGGTACTGGTCTCATCCAACCGGATTTGACTTGCCAAACGATAAGTGCGAGTGTTGATAACAAGACGTAAAACAGCAACACTATAATAATCCTGGTCAGAATGGCACGGAATGAATACCCGGTCTGCCGTCCCAGGCGAACCTAGATAAGCTGCTTCGACATATTCGGAGAACAGGTCATCTAGGAATCTCAAGGGTAAGTCAGGCCCCATGAACAGAGATGGTGGCGGATGAACCGAAAGGTCAACGTTAGCGCTCAATCCCGTAGTGGATACTGCTGGCCACGTATCCTAGGGGTATCTAATAAATTGGAACTACAGCCCTCCAGGTTGGGTGTTGTGCTTTGGGTTAACTGCCCACCCATGGAAAAAAACATTCTTACGAAGCAACCATTCTTACGAGACAACGACGTTTGTATCTGCATCTGGAATGTGAGAACTTTATACAGGAGAGGTGCAGACGAACAACTAGCGGAAGCATTAAACTGCCATCCAAGAAATACGATGAAATGGGCAAAAAGAGAATGAAACATATAAGAAGGCTACAATCAGCTGTGCGGATCCTTGAATACCCTATCCCATCCCATCCTTAAAATTAGTATCCTCAAAATGTACCCTTTATAGTGATGAAATACAGAAAATGACATTTATCAAAACCTTTTGTAGTTCGACAAAAAACAACGTTTTCTATTGCTAATCCCTTGGGATGTGGTATACAAATGGTTTTTGTATGAAAACGCCCCCAAACTGTGGGCGTAGGTGAAAATGATCTAAAGACAAAATGTTTATATGACCAATACGGAAGTATTTGCATCAAAAGTTTTTTGGAAAGTGTTAAAATTAGGACAAAAACGCAAAAAACTTTGTACAGACTAATTATAGATATTAGGATTGTCTAAATATGCTGTTCAGACACTTTTTTGAAATTCCTTACGGTTTGGCTAAAAACTACGTTTTTCTAAAAAGGGGGCGTGGCAGTGGGTGGATTTCAAAAATTTTTACAATTGTTCTGCTTCGGGGCCAGAGAGTCTATATACAAAATTTCAACACTCTAGCTCAAAATTTAAGGCCCAAAAATCGGTGACACACAGACGGACGGACGGACGGACAGACAGACATGGCTTAATCGACTCAGCTAGCGATTTTGAATCGATCCATATACTTTGAGGTATATGTAGCTAAATTATTTCTCTATGTTACAAACTTAATGTCAAAACGAATACACCCCTATGGGATAGGGTATAAAAACGGTGACATCTACTATGGACCGTGTTATAGTGAGCAGAAATAGCGACTATTCGGATGCGGATTTGTTATAAGTGCCAGACTTATGCAAGAAGTCTTATGTTTCCTAGAAATTAGAGCACGCATTGTAACAATCCGCACCAAGGCCAAATTTGCCAACATAAGCCTTATATGCACTCACGCTCCGACTCCTTGACAAAACCTATGAACGACTAACAAAGTACGATCGTGCTGGGAGATTTTAACGCAAAGGTAGGAAGAGAAGACAGCATTAGCAGTATTGTCGGAAGATATAGCCAACACGACAACACGTTTGGTAACGGACTTATGCTAATTGACTTCGCTACGGAACGAAACGCCACTATAGCCAGTACACGGTTTCCTCACCTCGATATCCATAAGGGGACATGGCGGTCTCCTGATCAACGAACAGTCAACCAAAATGACCACATTGCGATGGACAAGAGGCACGCATCCAGTATTTTGGATGTCCGAACATTATGAGGGGCTAACATCGACTCGGACCACTACCTTGTTGCAGCCATGGTAAGGATGCGAATATCGACCACCCCACAACAAACCAGAAATACTGTGAAAAAATTTAATGTCGAAAGACTGCAATCGCAAGAGACCGCCAAGGCCTTCTCGCAACGCGTATCCCTTAACCTCTCGATTCACACCATACCACCAACATCAAATGTCGAAGAACAATGAAACGATGCCAACAAGCCATTAGATCAGCCGCAACCGATGTGCTAGGTTTCTAGCGACACTAGCAAAATACTTCTGGTTTGATGAGGAATGCGACAGATGCTCGCAGCCAAGAACGAGGCCTACAAGGCCAAGCTGCAGGTGAAGACGAAAGCTGCCATTGAGCTCTATAGGCAGAGAAGAAGAGAAGAACACCGGCTTTTCAGACAGAAGAAAAAAGAGCAAGAAAAGCGCGCGATCGACGATATAGAGATGTGCCACTCCAGGAACGATGTTCGCAAGTTTTATCGAAGTGTATAACGTCAAAACCAAGGATACAAGGCTCGAAAAGCCTTCGTTGAGATGAGCAAGAAAATATCGTAGTTGAGACACAGTCGATGGTAAGGATATGGAAGAACCACTTCTGTAGACTGTTAAACTGTTACTGCCTTAATATGTGAACGCCTGAAACCGTTTACAACCTCATCAGTGTGGTTTTAGGCCAGGAAAGTAAACTACCAATCAAATTTTCACACTTCGGCATAGATCTTGGAAAAAACCCAAGAAGTCCAAATCGATACCCTAGGTGGTGGGTTTATCGATTTCAAAGCCGCAAAGACTGCATTTATAGAGACGAACTATGCAGAGCCATGTCTCGTTTTGGTAAACCGCCGAAACTCGTCCGTTTGTGTAGGATGACGATGGAGAATTCTCGCTGCTCCATCAGGGTCAGAAACGACCTCACCGACACATTCTACACCAAAAAAGGATTTAGGCAAGGCGATGCGCTGTCATGTGACTTCTTCAATTTGATTCTTGAGGGGATTGTGCAAAACTCCCGAGCCAACACCAGAGGCACAATTTTCCAATAATCAATGCAACTATTACAGAGCCATGTCTAGTTTTGGTAAACCGCCCAAACTCATCCGTTTGTGTAGGATGACGATGGAGAATTCTCGCTGCTCCATCAGGGTCGGAAGCGACCTCACCGACACATTCGATATAAAAAAAAAAAGGATTTAGGCAAGGCGATGCTCTGTCATGTGACTTATTCAATTTGATTCTTGAGAGGATTTTGCAAAACTCTCGAGCCAACACCAGAGGAACAATTTTCCAATAATCGGTGCAACTATAAGCATACGCCGACAATATTGACATCATTGGTAGGACTCACGTTTGCTAGCATAGTGAAGGAAGTGAAAATGGGTTTAGCAGTAAAAAAGGGTTAGTATATGCAATCAACACGAAAGGAGGCACAACATCGACGAACGTCACCACTGACAGATATAACAGTATACTTGACTCGGAACTCTTTAATCATGAGTTCTTAATATATAGGAATGACCGTCACATAAATGACCTAAAAGCGCTTGGAGGAGGTGTTCTTACTGCGGTTCGCAGTCACCTTACCTCTGAGAAAATTGATTTTCCATTAATTCTTAATACCGAAATAATTTGTGTTAAGATAACTATTGGAAATAAATACCTTTATGTCGCAAATGCTTACATTCCCTCCTATCGTCTTGGTACTCTGTATTCTGAGCTATCAAAGGCTTTAGAATACATATTTGACTTATCTTGTTGTGACAGTAATATTTTGTTGCTGGGTGATTTCAACTTACCACACATAGAATGGGTGCCTTCGGAAGGAGAACCTCATTTTATACCATCAGAAGTCTCTGCACAACAAGAGCTATCATTACTTGATAACATTTTATCATTTGACTTACAGCAAACAAGCTGTATAAAAAATCATAATAATCGAATTCTCGATTTAGTTTTTTCTTCTGACTCTGTTAGTACTGCAGTATCAGAATCTAGTACCAGTATCACTAACATAGACAAAAATCATCCCCCATTAGATATTTTTATTGACATAGGCGGACATCTGTACGAACATTCTGACTCGTATGAACGTTCGTACTCTTTTGACTTTCGGAAGGCGAACTTTCAAAGGCTATCCGAAGAAATAATTCTTTCGAATGTTAATATTGACAGCCTCTCCAATTTAGAAGAAGCTGTTAACAAATTCTATCTTCTAATAAAAGATTACATGGATAGAACTATCCCAGTCAAGCATTCTAAGAATGCTCAAATCCAGCATCCTTGGTACACGAAAGACCTTAAATCTCTTCGGAATATACGTAACCGGGCCTGGAATAATTTTGTTAAAAGTCAAAACTTGAGGAACAAAGCAAAACGAATAAACTTATTTTTGACAGGCTCGTTAAGCTCGAAAATAGTATTCGCAATAGAAGTACCCCACCTTTAACATGAATAGATTGCTTAAAATTCTTACGTGGAATGCCAATGGCCTTTGGCAAAAACTTGGAGAACTTGAATTATTTATGCAGGAAAAAGATATAGACATCTGTTTAATATCCGAAACTCACGCAAAGAGTAATTCGAACTTAAAAATAAAAGGTTACCTCGACTATCATGCTCTACATCCATCGAATAAGGCTAGAGGTGGAGCCTCACTATATATAAAAGAGTGTATCGAACATTCGATTGATCTTAAACTAGAAATCGAAACAATGCAAGTTAGCTCTATACAAGTCAAAAGCAGACAATCCTTTCTGAAGATATCGTCTATTTACTGCCCACCACGATGCAAGGTTGAGAAAATTGACTTTGAAAACTTGCTTAATTCCCTTGGACAACGTTTTGTCATCGGAGGGGACTTTAATGCAAAACATACATTCTGGGGATCTAGATGCATATCACAGAAAGGTAGGATGCTTTATGATATAGGTAGAAAGTACAATACCGAATTTCATTCTACGGGAAAACCAACTTACTGGCCAACTGATGCTAGAAAAATACCGGATTTGATCGATTTTTTCATTGTAAAAGGTCTGCCGTCCAATCGAATCAAAGTTGAAGAATGCTTTGATCTTTCCTCTGATCATTCTCCAGTCATTTTAACAATGAGCGAGTCACTGATTATAAATGAAAAACCACCCAGATTTACAAACGCGAAAACCAACTGGGAAGGTTTCAAAAACGATATTGAAAATAATATCCGACTGGGTGTATCGCTTAGAACCCCATTGGAACTCGAAGTCGCTGTTGACTCATTTATCAATACCATCCAAAAAGCAGCATGGAATAATACTCCTCAACAGAACAAAATAGTGAGCTATAGTAAAATTAAGTACCCCCGTGAAATACAAGATTTAGTAAGACAAAAAAGAAAAGCTCGTAAAAGATGGCACCAAACTCGTGCCCCGCAAGATAAAACACATCTCAATCGGTTGAGTAATTTGCTATCAAATTCGATTAAATACTTTAAAAACCATTCAGTAGAAACTTATCTGCAAAGCCTAACCGCTGGAAAGGAATCGAATTATTCGCTCTGGAAAGCAATTAGAGTCATAAAACGGCCAAAAATCGCTGTGCCGCCCATTAGGGTAACTCAAGACGTTTGGGCAAAGAGCGATAAGGAAAAAGCTGACGTTTTTGCCTCACATCTTGAGGAAACATTTAAGCCATTTGATGGTCCGGCGCAAAATGAAAACATTAATATATTCGAGAGTACAACCGATAATAACATAGTAAGATATGCAAGTATTGCCGAGCTTAAACGGGAAATACAGAAACTAAAGCCTAAAAAAGCTCCGGGTTATGACCTGATTACAGGAGAACTTCTTAAAATGTTGCCTCAGAAAGCATTAACTAAGCTTCTTTTTATTATAAATGCAGCAATCAGATTAGAATACATACCAAGACAGTGGAAAGTCGCGGAAGTGATTATGGTTCTAAAACCAGGAAAATCACCGAATGAAATAAAATCTTACAGGCCTATTTCACTTCTTCCAATCATTTCAAAAGTTTTTGAACGGATATTACTCGGTCGCTTACACCCCATAATTGAACAGAAACGTCTTTTACCTGACCATCAATTTGGGTTTAGAAGTAAACATTCAACGGTGGACCAAGTACATCGAATTACAGATGTAATTGAGAAAGCTTTCGAAGAAAAGAAAATTTGTTCAGCCGTATTTCTTGACGTGTCGCAAGCTTTTGACAAGGTGTGGCACAAAGGCCTTACTTATAAACTAAGTCAAGTTTTGCCAGAACAATTATATAAAATCCTCGTGTCGTATCTTGAGCATAGACTCTTCCGTGTGAAACTTGGAAGCGAATATTCCGAGTTCAAAGAAATAATGGCAGGTGTACCGCAAGGAAGCGTCCTTGGACCAATCCTGTACCTCATATTCACTCGTGATATCCCACAAACAAACGATACAATAGTTGCAACGTTTGCTGACGATACTGCTATACTAGCAGTTGCCACAACAATAGAGGAAACAAATATTAAATTACAAAACGCTCTTAACGAGGTTAATGAATGGACTAAATCCTGGCGGATTGCACTTAATGAGAGCAAATCGATCCATGTAGATTTTTCGTATAAACGGACAAACAATTTGCCTGTATTTCTAAATACGGTTCGAGTCCCGTTTGCAAATGAAGCGAAATATCTCGGTATGACACTCGATGCAAAATTAAAATGGAAGTCGCATGTAAAAAAGAAATGCGAAGAACTTAAGAATAAATACAGAGAACTGTACTGGTTGCTCGGAAAATATTCGAGGCTTAACCTTGATAACAAGCTGCTATTATACAAGCAAGTGCTAAAATCGGTTTGGACATATGGTATACAACTATGGGGTTGTACCAGTGAAACGAATCTAAACATTTTACAAACTTTTGAAAACAAAATGTTAAGATCATTCGTCAATGCGCCGTGGTACATAAGGAACGAAGATCTACGCAGAGATCTGGGTATTCCCGCGGTTAAAGATGAAACAAAAAATTTTGCACGAAAACATAAAAAACGTTTATTAGGACACGTTAACACAACAGTCCTCCAAATTCTGGACGAAACAAATATATTGCGGCGTCTTCAAAGAACTAAACCCTTAGATTTGGCCCGATAGTAACAAACCGCGCTATAATTGCGGAAAAGCAGGAACTCTCAAAGGAAAGTTACCTGCCAAACATATTATATAATCGTGATAAAAAAATTGCTGGATAAGTCGAATACTTAGTTGCAATAGAAATACCAAATGGGTGGTGGTTTTAGTGAGTAAAAATCTCACACTACTTTGGGCACGTGCTCATCGTGTCTATGAAGATTTCCACCAGCCCACGGAAAAAAAAAAAAAAAAAAAAAAAAAAAAAAAAGTCAGAATCAATACGACTATGATAAGTACCTGAATTATTTTAAGGAATTCTCTGCGATGTCAAATAGTTTATATAATGGCTATATAGCCAATATGGAGAACGCTCTTAAAAGTGACCCAAAACGCTTTTGGAGTTTTGTCAATTCGAAGAGAAAAACTGATGGATATCCAGCCAACTTCTCTTACAATAATTCAAAAATATCGAGCTCTATTATTTTATATAACTTATTCGCAGAGAATTTCAGTAAATCATTTATTGATACCCCTCTTGTCTTAGACGAACAATATTTCAGTTATCTCAATGACTGTTCTCAAGTTAGTTTCAGCAACGTCACATTTGACGATGAGACCATAATTAAATATATCGCTTTATTAAATAATGATTATTCTGCTGGGCCCGATGGAATCCCACCAATAGTCGTAAAGCAATACAAAGATGCTCTTTTGCCATTCCTTAAGTATATGTTTGAAAGCTCCCTTAAAACAGGAGTATTCCCAACTCAATGGAAAAATGCATTTATTACACCTGTTTTTAAAAAAGGTGAACGAGGAGACATTTCTAATTACAGACCTATTTCAAAACTCTCTTGCATTCCTAAGTTATTTGAACATATTATTCATGATAAGCTGGTCTTCCTTTGTCGAAACATTATCTGTAAAGAGCAGCATGGCTTTGTAAAAAATCGATCCACTGTCACAAATCTCTTAACTTTTATGCATCATTGTTCCAATAGGTTGGAAAATAAAAAAGAGGTCGATTGTATATACACTGACTTTTCCAAAGCTTTTGACAAGTTATCACATAACATCATAATTTTTAAACTTAAGGCTTATGGTTTCCCTCCAGGTTTCATAAATTGGGTTCAATCATATCTCTCACTAAGAACTTATCAGGTAAAATTTAGAGGCTCTAAATCCAACCCTTTTGTTGCCCAATCTGGAGTACCCCAACGTAGTCATTTAGGCCCTATCTTATTTATTCTTGCTATTAACGATGCAAAAGCTTGTATTCGAGAGAGCAAAATACTGATATATGCTGATGACATGAAAATTTTCAAATGTGTAGGAGATCTAAGCGATTCGCTTTCACTTCAAACTGATTTAAATATTTTTACAACATGGTGTTTTAAAAACGGTTTGAATCTGAACCCCACTAAGTGCCAGCATATGTCATTTTCACGAAAACGTATTCCGTCCAATTTTAGTTATACTCTGTCGGGGCACACTCTCTGTCGTATAGACAGTGTTTATTTGATCCTAAATTGGAGTTTAATAAACACATAAACGTTATTGTGAATAAATCCAACTCTATGTTGGGATTTATAAAAAGGTGGTCAAAAGAGTTCAATGATCCTTATGTCACCATTTCGTTATATAATTGTCTAGTACGCCCTCACTTGGAGTACGCCTCACAGGTGTGGACACCCTTCTATGTCGTTCATTCAAATAGAATTGAGGCAGTCCAACGTAAATTTATAAGATTTGCTTTGAGAGGACTTCCATGGGAAGATGTACAAAATTTGTCTCCGTATAGGTGTCGAATTAAACAATGACATGGTCTTCTTAGACCAAATATTATCAGGGCAAATAGATGCTCCTGATCTTTTAAGTGCTATTGGTTTTAATACCCGTGGAGGTTCCTATAACCTTCGTAGACTAAATATTTTACATATACCTAATCATAAATACAACTATGGTATGCATGAGGCTATAAGTCGCATGAGTAGAGTTTGCAATAAAAATAGCGATGTAGTTGAACTGCATGTTAGTAAAAGTAGTTTAAAAAACACTTTGCGTAATTATATTCTAGAGTCGTAATAAGTGTATGTTTATTATTTTGTTAATAATACAAAAATAAAGTTTAATATCATCGTTTATTGATTTTGTTAGTGACGTCAAACTAACTTCAGTGTTTTGTTATGTCCCACTAACAAATGCACTAAATGATGAGCCTGTGGATGCATTTTATATGCTGTGGCAAATCTCTGCTCGTAGATGCGCTTTTATTAAGCTCGCTACGACACAGATCTGATAGTGTTTAAAAAAATAACTTTGAGGTAGTACGGGACTTTGTCTACCTCGGCTCTGCTATTAACTCTGACAACAACATCTCGTCCGAAATCAAACGAAGAATTACTCTTGCCAACCGCTGTTTCTTCTTGCTAAGAAGGCAATTTAGTAGTAAAGCCCTCACTCGAACTACTAAGGAGATCCTATATAAGACCCTGATCATTCCAAGTCTGCTCTATGGCGCTGAAGTATGGACCATATCAAAAGCGAATGAAGAAATCCTTGGTTGATTCGAGAGAAAAGTTCTTCGAAAAATCTTTGGTCCCGTTTGCGTTGACGGGCTATGGAGACGAAGATTCAACCACGAACTATACGAGCTGTACAGCGACATACTCCTGGTCAAAATAACTCTACATTGGACGTTTAAGATAGCTAGGACATGTAGAACGAATGGACACCAATACTCCGGCTCGCAGAGTCTTCGATTCCCAGCCAGACGTCAGACGCAGTAGAGGAAGACCTCGTCTTAAGTGGTGCGCACAAGTAGAAACCGACCTCAACCAACTTGGAGTTCGCAACTGGAGGCAGTTAGCTAAGGACCGGGCTAATTGAATAGGCATGTTGGTTGAGGCTCAGGTTTATCCTGCACTGTAGCGCCACTAAGTAAGTAAGTAAGTAATCTGTTAACATTTTTATTTAAATGAGTGGCAAATATTTCAAGAAGAATTATCTCATTTACCCCCATTGCTTAACTATTCATATCTCTTCACAAAAGGATATTTCAAAAAAAATAACAATAAAATTCTCGAAGTTAGTGCATTTCGTCTACATTGGCTGATGAAGTAATGAACCGTTGCCTCGAATATATCCATTATATTTGGCGAAATAAGTTTTGATTACTGATGTTAAAACTCAAAAGAAAAGCTTTATGAGGAACTATGATTATATGAATTATAATAACTTTCTGTTATTGTCTAAATCTGGAATTATGTGGAATTGTTAGAAACAGTAGTAGTAGTAGTAGTAAAGAGTGATCCATTTCGAGGTCCCCTACTTTTTTAAAGAAAAAAACACAGAAAATTCAAATTTAAAGGAGAATGTTTATTATCATTTGAAAGAACATTCTTTGGCATTTATTTTTTGAATATTATGTCTATCAAATGTTGGCCGTTGCTACGTCGCAGATGGTCCATCCGTTGAGTCCAATTCTCGTTCACTCGTTCGAGCATTTCGACTGGTAACTGGCGAATGACACGCGTGATGTTTTCCTCCAAGGCCTGAATCGAAGCGGGTTTGTCGGCATAAGCTTTTGACTTTACATATCCCCACAGGAAAAAGTCTAACGGTGTGATATCACACGATCTTGGTGGCCAATCGACCGGCCCAAAACGTGAAATTATGTGCTCACCGAAATGTTCTCCCAATAAGTCCATTGATTGATGCGATGTGTGGGAAGTGGCGCCGTCTTGCTGAAACCAAATGTCGCCGAGATCACGAGCTTCAATTTCAGGCATCAAATAGTCGGTTATCATGGTCCGAGTTGCTGCGAACGCCGAATCGACTCTCCACGGTCTTCGTGTACACTCTCAGCTACGGCCGCTATATTTTCTTCACAGCGTGCTGGACGTGGTCTATTCGGTCGAATATTATCCAATAATGAATGCTGGGTCTCAAAATGGGTGATGGTGTTGCGAATAGTACGCTCAGTAGGCCGATTATGTTGACCATAAGTTGAGCGAAGTGCACGAAACACATTCCTCACAGAACGTGAATTTTCATAATAAAGTCGAACAATTTGTAAACGTTGTTCATGCGTAAGTCTTTCCATTATGAAATGCCAAACAATACTACACAAAAATAACATGACAGCATGACACCCGTTATATATATATATTAAATTTTATTCAATTTAACCAAATAGTTTATAAGTAATGGAAAATTGCCCTTATATGGCCTAAATCCAAAAACCGTTATATGGATTTAAGTATGCAGCCTTGTAAGAACTAATATACTTATACTTAGTATATGTTAAGTTCAATAAAAATCGTTATGTACAATTTCTATATGATAGGTACCATTAATAAAATGGCTAAAAGCACAAAAAAATAATTATTACTAAAACAAACTTAGATATGAAGTTTTAAGAAAATCAGTCAACGCCGTTTAGGCTGGAGAGATAATTACCGGGCTGACCGACGCGACGGATAGTATTTCAAAAACTACTTTTTTTAGGTTCCGCTATCATCGTTATATTAGAATCAATCAAAATCTCGAGGTCGAACATTTGAAAGAAATCAATATCTAAAAAATATCTTAAAAATAATAATTCCATGTATTTAAAGGTGAACGCAACTTACCCACCTCCCTAAACTTAAAATTGCTTCTTAAATACTTGCCATTTGAATGTCAAAAAGAGCCTTATTTAGAAATAAATGTGTAGACGACAAGGGTGACATAAAGTAAGGGTAGCAATAAAACCAAACCCAAATTCTTACATTTTCCAGATATAGGTAATATTTGTTCATTGTTATTTTTTAAATAGGTACACAAATTGGCGTGCTTAAAGTAGTAAGTGTTAGAGCGAAAAAATACATAAAATATCCTATACATACAAAAAATGTTTTCCTTCGCTGGAGACATTCGTTATATACATAACCAAATTGCACAACTCTATTGCCAATCGTTAAATTTTAATAGAGGTCATTTACATTATGTAATATTAACAAAAGTGAACACCTATTGACATGCTAAGGCTCGTAAAGTTTTGGAGCGTAATAGGATTCTCATGTCATAAACTATAATAAAGCAAAAAAAAAACATATGAGAAGGCTACAATCCGCTGTGCGGATCGTTGAATACCCTATCCCATCCTATCCATAAAACTAAAATCCCCAAAAAAGGGGACATGGCTAAAAACACGATGTGGATAAATAGAAAAAATGATATAGTGACAACAAATTCTTCAGACTGCTTACAAAACACTTTAACGGTTCTACAAAAGACAAGGTTTTCTCTTGCATATGTTATGGGGTAGTGTATAAAAATGGTTTTTATATAAAAACGCCCCCAAAAAGTGGGCGTGGGTTAAAATGGTATATAGAAAAAATGTTCATATTAATAATGTTAATGATTCTGCATCAAAATTTTTTTCGAAAAATTTAAAATTTGACCGAAAACAGTTTTTTTATTGAAAACGCCCCCAAAAAGTGGGCGTGGCAAAAAACTTTATATGGACGAAATATAGATAATAATATTGTCTAAATATGTTGTTCAGAAACTTTTTTAAAATTCCTTACGGTTTGGTCAAAAACTGAGTTTTTCTTAAAAGGGGGCGTGGCAGTGGGCGGATTTCAAAAATTTTTACACTTGTTCTGTAGGCAGAGACGAGGATCCTATATACCAAATTTCATTATCCTAGCTCAAAATTTAAGGCCTAAAAATCGGTGACGTACAGACGGACGGACGGACGGACGGACGGACGGACGGACGGACGGACGGACGGACGGACGGACAGACAGACATGGCTTAATCGACTCAGCTAGCGATTCTGAGTCGATCCATATACTTTGAGGTATATGTAGCAAAATTATTTCTCTATGTTACAAACTAAGTATCAAAACTAATATACCCCCCTATGGGATAGGGTATAAACATATGAGAGGCTACAATCCGCTGTGCGGATCGTTGAATACCCTATCCCATCCCATCCTTAAAATTAATATCTTTATTAACCTATAATATAGAAAATGACATTGTCACAACAATATATTGTTCAAACAGTTTATCAGAATATTTTGTTGTTTGACAAAACACATCGTTTTCCTCCTGTATATGCTATGGGATAAGGTATACAAACGGTTTTTGTAAGAAAACGCCCCCAAAATGTGGGCGTAGGTGAAAATGATCTATGGACAAAATGTTTATATTACCATTGCGGAAGTATTTGCAAAAGTGGGCGTGGCAAAAAACTTTGTATGGACGAAATATAGATATAAGAATTGTCTAAATATGCTGCTCAGGCACTTTTTTGAAATTCCTCACGGTTTGGCTTAAAACTACGTTTTTCTAAAAAGGGGGCGTGGCAGTGGGCGGATTTGAAAAATTTTTACACTTGTTCTGCTTCGTCGGCCAGAGAGTCTATATACCAAATTTGAACACTCTAGCTCAAAACTTAAGGCCCAAAAATCGGTGACACACAGACGGACAGACAGACATGGCTTAATCGACTCAGCTAGCGATTCTGAATCGATCCATATACTTTGAGGTATATGTATTGAAATTATTTCTCTATGTTACAAACTTAATGTCAAAACTAATATACCCCCCTATGGGATAGGGTATAAAAACATATGAGAAGGCTACAATCCGCTGTGCGGATCGTTGAATACCCTATCCCATCCTATCCATAAAACTAAAATTTCGAAAAAAAGTGGGCATGGCTAAAAGCATGATGTGGATAAAATAGAAAAAATGATATAGTGACAACAAATTCTTCGGACTGCTTACAAAACACTTTTACGGTTCTACAAAAGACAAGGTTTTCTCCTGCATATGTTATGGGGTAGTGTATAAAAATGGTTTTTATATAAAAACGCCCCCAAAAAGTGGGCGTGGGTTAAAATGGTATAAAGACGAAATGTTTATATTAATAATGTTAATGATTCTGCATCAAAAATTTTTTCGAAAAATTTAAAATTTAATCCTAGCTCAAAATTTAAGGCCTAAAAATCGGTGACATCAGACGGAGTCGATCCATATACTTTGTATATCTATAGCTAAATTATTTCTCTAAGCTTTCTATGGTAAAGGGTATAACAACGTATTTCTATTGCAAATGCCTTAGGGTACGGTTTACAAATGGTTTTTGTAGGAAATCGCCACCAAAAAGTGGGCGTGGGTGAAAATGATCTATGCAGTACGGAAGTATAATAAACCACTACTGTTTTATTTACAGAAGCTAAAATATGGACAGCAACTCGACTTTTAATGAATTTGATGCACTGTCTGACTCCATCTATAGAATTGTATCCCTGTATCCTCACACTGAACTCTTCATTGCGGGCGATTTCAATGTACTCAATTCTCCGTGGCTTTAGCATTCTGGACAGTTAACACCATAAGGAAGGTATGTTGAGATCTTTACTGAAGTAAATAACTTAATCCAGCATTTAAATGAGCCAACACGAATTCCGGACATTCACAGTCAAACCGCTAGCACCTTGGACTTGTTTCTAACCTTCCACCCTAATAAATACATTATCAATGTATTATCACCTCTATGTGAGAAACATAGAGAAAAACATATGAGAGGCTACAATCCACTGTGCGGATCGTTGAATACCCTATCCCATCCCATCCTTAAAATTAATATCCTCAAAATATAAGCCTTATGGCGATGAAATACAGAAAATGACATTGTCACAATATATTGCTCAGACAGTTTATCAAAATCTTTTGTGGTTCGACAAAAAACAACGTATTTCTAGTGCTAATGCCTTGGGAAGGGGTATACAAATGGTTTTTGTAAGAAAACGCCCACAAAATGTGGGCGTAGGTGAACATGATCTATGGACAAAATGTTTATATTACCATTGCGGAAGTATTTGCATCAAATTTTTTTTCGAAAGTTTTAAAATTTGGACAAAAAAAGTTTTTTACTAAAAACGCCCCCAAAAAGTGGGCGTGGCAAAAAACTTTGTATGCACGAAATATAGATATTAGGATTGTCTAAATATGTTGCTAACACATTTTTTTGAAATTCCTTACGGTTTGGCTTAAAACTACGTTTTTTCTAAAAGGGGGCGTGGCAGTGAGCGGATTTTAAAAATTTTTACACTTGTTCTGGTGACTCGGCCAAGGATCCTATATACCAAATTTCATTAGCCTAGCTCAAAATTTAAGGCCCAAAAATCGGTGACGAACAGACAGACGGACGGATGGACGGACGGACGGACGGACGGATGGACGGACGGACGGACGGACGGACAGACAGACATGGCTAATTCGACTCAGCTAGCGATTCTGAGTCGATCCATATACTTTGAGGTATATGTAGCAAAATTATTTCTCTATGTTACAAACTAAGTATCAAAACTAATATACCCCCCTATGGGATAGGGTATAAGCATATGAGAGGCTACAATCCACTGTGCGGATCGTTGAATACCCTATCCCATCCCATCCTTAAAATTAATATCCTCAAAATATAAGCCTTATGGCGATGAAATACAGAAAATGACATTGTCACAATATATTGCTCAGACAGTTTATCAAAATCTTTTGTGGTTCGACAAAAAACAACGTATTTCTAGTGCTAATGCCATGGGAAGGGGTATACAAATGGTTTTTGTAAGAAAACGCCCACAAAATGTGGGCGTAGGTGAACATGATCTATGGACAAAATGTTTATATTACCATTGCGGAAGTATTTGCATCAAATTTTTTTTCGAAAGTTTTAAAATTTGGACAAAAAAAGTTTTTTACTAAAAACGCCCCCAAAAAGTGGGCGTGGCAAAAAACTTTGTATGCACGAAATATAGATATTAGGATTGTCTAAATATGTTGCTAACACATTTTTTTGAAATTCCTTACGGTTTGGCTTAAAACTACGTTTTTTCTAAAAGGGGGCGTGGCAGTGAGCGGATTTTAAAAATTTTTACACTTGTTCTGGTGACTCGGCCAAGGATCCTATATACCAAATTTCATTAGCCTAGCTCAAAATTTAAGGCCCAAAAATCGGTGACGAACAGACAGACGGACGGACGGACGGACGGACGGACGGACGGATGGACGGACGGACGGACGGACGGACGGACAGACAGACATGGCTAATTCGACTCAGCTAGCGATTCTGAGTCGATCCATATACTTTGAGGTATATGTAGCAAAATTATTTCTCTATGTTACAAACTAAGTATCAAAACTAATATACCCCCCTATGGGATAGGGTATAAACATATGAGAGGCTACAATCCACTGTGCGGATCGTTGAATACCCTATCCCATCCCATCCTTAAAATTAATATCCTCAAAATATAAGCCTTATGGCGATGAAATACAGAAAATGACATTGTCACAATATATTGCTCAGACAGTTTATCAAAATCTTTTGTGGTTCGACAAAAAACAACGTATTTCTAGTGCTAATGCCTTGGGAAGGGGTATACAAATGGTTTTTGTAAGAAAACGCCCACAAAATGTGGGCGTAGGTGAACATGATCTATGGACAAAATGTTTATATTACCATTGCGGAAGTATTTGCATCAAATTTTTTTTCGAAAGTTTTAAAATTTGGACAAAAAAAGTTTTTTACTAAAAACGCCCCCAAAAAGTGGGCGTGGCAAAAAACTTTGTATGCACGAAATATAGATATTAGGATTGTCTAAATATGTTGCTAACACATTTTTTTGAAATTCCTTACGGTTTGGCTTAAAACTACGTTTTTTCTAAAAGGGGGCGTGGCAGTGAGCGGATTTTAAAAATTTTTACACTTGTTCTGGTGACTCGGCCAAGGATCCTATATACCAAATTTCATTAGCCTAGCTCAAAATTTAAGGCCCAAAAATCGGTGACGAACAGACAGACGGACGGACGGACGGACGGACGGACGGACGGATGGACGGACGGACGGACGGACGGATGGACGGACGGACGGACGGACGGACGGACGGACAGACAGACATGGCTAATTCGACTCAGCTAGCGATTCTGAGTCGATCCATATACTTTGAGGTATATGTAGCAAAATTATTTCTCTATGTTACAAACTAAGTATCAAAACTAATATACCCCCCTATGGGATAGGGTATAAAAATCAAAAAAAAACATATGAGAAGGCTACAATCCACTGTGCGGATCGTTGAATACCCTATCCCATCCTATCTGTAAAACTAAAATTCCCAAAAAGTGGAAATGGCTAAAAATACGATGTGGATAAAATAAAGAAAATGACATGGTGACAACAAATTCTTCAGACCGCTTATAAAAAACTTTTACGGTTCTACAAAAGACAAGGGTTTCTCCTGCATATGTTATGGGGTAGGGTATAAAAATGGTTTTTATATAAAAACGCCCCCAAAAAGTGGGGGTGGGTTAAAATGGCCTATAAACGAAATGTTCATATTTATATTACTAATGATGCTGCATCAACATTTTTTTCGAAAATTTTTAAATTTGACCGAAAAACGTTTTTTATTAAAAACGCCCCCAAAAAGTGGGCGTGGCAAAAAAATTTATATGAACGAAATACAGATATTTAGATTATCTAAATATGTTGTTCAGAAAGTTTTTCAAAATTCCTTATGGTTTGGCCAAAAAATACGTTTTTCTAAAAAGGGGGCGTGGCAGTGGGCGGATTTCAAAAATTTTTACACTTGTTCTGCTGGGAGCAACAAAGAGCACGTGTACCAAATTTCATCCTTCTAGCTCAAAATTTAAGGCCCAAAAACTGGTGACGTACGGACGGACGGACGGACGGACGGACGGACAGACATGGCTAAATCGACTCAGCTATCGATTCTGAGTCGATCCATATACTTTGAGGTATATGTAGCTAAATTATTTCTCTATGTTACAAACTATGTATCAAAACTAATATACCCCTATGGGATAGGGTATAATTAGCTAGATATACCTCAAAGTATATGGATCGACTCAGAATCGCTGAGTCGTTTTTTTGTTACATTTTTAAAACATTTTCAAAAACAATGCAAGATCATTCTATATGATAATATGAACATTTGCTCAATACATCATTTACAGCCACGCCCACTTTTTGGGGGCATTTTCTTACAAAAAACCATTTGTATACCAAACCCCACAGTGTATGCAATAGAAAACGTTGTTTTTTGTCGAACCATAAAAGATTTTGATATACCATCTGATCGATATGTTGTGATAACGTCATTTTCAATATTTTATGGCCATAAAGCCCACAATTTGGGGATATTAATTTTAAGGATGGGATGGGATAGCGTATTAAACGATCTGATCTGCACAGGGGATTGTAACCATCTCATATGTTTATTTTAATGGTTGATGTGAATGTAAAATAGCGTCAAATTGAAATAAAATTATTCTTGAGCAAGTGCTATTTTACTTTTACATGTAAAGCATGCTCCTTAAGAACTCCCAAAAATATATCTCCTTTACAACAGCTCTCATTCAAAGTGTCATGGGTTGAAGTTTTTTTCAGCACGATGGTAAAGAAGGATTTTCCTCGTAAATCATGATTGTTTTTTATACGCACATCTGACACCATGTTTATATCCTGGCACATCTGTGTGGATACTTATTAATTTGCATATCTCGCAGGAAGGACGTGCCTAGTAAGGTATTTTGTAGTTTGTCATAAAACCTACCTAGCACGCATGAGTTATCATAAGACTAACAAAATCATAAACTAAGGATGACGGTACTGTATACCTCTGTATATAGAAGCTCGTCCTATATGAGTATGTTATCTTCTCATAGACCAACAATTTTTCAAATTAAACGAAAGAAAGGTGTAAAAATATTTATCGCAGAACAAGATTCATTAAATTAAAACGTAGGTAACATTATTTTGGAATAGGTTTTATTAATAAAAAACAGGGATATGTGAAAATAAATTTGTAATATATTGCACAGTCAGTTTATTATACCCTTTCCCGGTTTTTTTCAATCGATTAACGTTTGTTTCATTCAAATATTCGGAAAATTGTGAACGCTATACAGTTTAGCGCAAAACTCCAACATATTTTTGCATGGGACCCCTACCTTTAAGTCGAGGTCTTTCGCTACGGCGCACGCGACGTCCGAGGTCAATCGCCACTCTTCGATTTCCAGCCAGGGTATTGGTGTCCATTCATTCATAGATGTCCTAGACATCATAAACGTCCATTGCGGTGTTTTTTTTTAACAGGTCTATGTCGCTTCGCTTTATAGCTCGTATAGTTCTTGATTGAATCTATAGCGTCTTTAGCCCATTAACGCAATAGGACCTAAGATTTTTTGAAAAATATGTTCGCTCAAAATATCCAAGGATTTCTTCATACACTTTCGATACGTTCCATGCTTCAGCGCCATAGAACAGGACTAGGATAATCTGGATCTTAGTAGTTCGAGTAAGGATTTTAATACTAAATATCCTCATTTGCTTGTATACCCATTTGTTTGCTTGTTTTCATCTGTTGTAATTATTAAATTGCTAATAAATATATATCGACGAAATAATTGTCAACGATATTTTAGCTATTTAGAAATGTTTATTATTTATGCGATAAGCGATAACAACTACTTGGTATTGTGTGAATTAATATATTATATGTGTGTCAAACCGAAGGTTCGAAATACAATCTGATTATTTTAGCTCGGACTTCATAACCCCAAAGATTTTCCCAAGTGGGATGGACATGCGAAGGACGAGATGTTTTATACTACGCAATGTAAAATGAACTTTAACTTTGTACGTTCGAAAAGTGTCGACATGCCAGTGTCCCTCTTGAGAATATTAAGACGTGGGCAATACAATGAAATTTAATGTTACAACGAACGTGTGCTGCCAAACTAGTATAATTGAATTTGTGCAACTCTGTACATTTTATGTCGTAAACTAGATTTTAAAGGACGGACAACACTGATGTTCAGTAAAATCAACAAAATTATATATATAATGAAATTCAGATATGGGGTTGCGAGTCACATCTGGTTACATATAAACTCTTTGTATTCCTTTAACTGTATATTTACTTATGGCTTTTGGGTTTGAGAAAAATATGTTGCCTATTCGAACGAATAGTGTGGCATCGAAAGGAAGAGAAATGGGCGTTATATTGGTTTGATACATAAGCATTGACTATTTGACTGTAGGTTAATTTATGCATTAGGAGAAAAGAAAACATCACGAAAACCAGCCTACTGATATATTTATATGTATATAGGTTATGAAAGTGTGTTTTTTGGTCTATCCAAAACAAAAATTAATTGTATGCGACTTCGTCATTTATACGATTTATAGGGGGAGTAATTTAGAAACGGTTTATGGCCTATTTAGCCATAGCCTTTAAACCAATCTGTTTGAATTTAAAACCTCCTTGGTGCACATAAGGGAAATCAATTTATATTGTGAATATAACTACAGCTTTCTAACATTTTGACATTGAAAACCATTATAAGTTATGATAAGAGATGAAGATTCAACCAAGTACTATACGAGCTGTACAGCTACATGTTCCTAGTCAAAAAACTCCGCATTGGAGGTTTAAGATGGCTAGGACATGTAGAACGAATGGACACCAGTACTCCGGCTCGCAGAGTATTCGATTCTATGATGACTTTTTCAAAATTCTTAACCGTTTGACCAAAAAGAACGTTTTTCAAAAAAGTGGGCGTCGCAGTGTGCGGATTTTGATTTTTGTTACACTTATTCTGTAGCTTCGGACAAGGATCCTTTATAACAAATTCAATTATCCTAGCTCAAAATTTAAGACCTTAAAATTGGTGACATACAGACGGACGGACGGAAGGACAGACGGACATGGCTCAATCGACTCAGCTAGCGATTCTGAGTCGATCCATATAATTTTTTTGTTTGCTAAATAAAAAAAATTGTGAAGGCTACAATCCCCTGTGCGAATCGTTGAATAGCCTATCAGATTCCATCCTTAAATTAAACATACACAAAAAGTGGGCGTGGCTTAAATCTTTACGAATATGGTACTTAAAAATGACATTGTCACAGTATATTGCTCAGAGAGTTTATCAAAATATTTTAATGGTTTAAAAAAAATCAACATTTATCTATTGCATATGCTATGGGGTAGGGTATACAAATTATAAGAAAACGCCCCCGAAAATGGGTTAAAATGATTTATAGATTAAATGCTCATATTAATATTACCAACGTTTTTGCGTCGAAAGTTTTTTATACCCTATCCCATGGGGGGTATATTAATTTTGATACATAGTTTGTAACATAGAGAAATAATTTTGCTGCATATACCTCAAAGTATATGGATCGACTCAGAATCGCTAGCTGAGTCGAATTAGCCATGTCTGTCTGTCCGTCCGTCCGTCCGTCCGTCGTCCGTCTGTCTGTTCGTCACCGATTTTTGCGCCTTAAATTTTGAGCTAGGATAATGAAATTTGGTATTTAGGATCCTTGTCCGAGTCACCAGAACAAGTGTAAACATTTTTGAAATCCGCCCACTGCCACGCCCCCTTTTAGAAAAACGTAATTTTTGGCAAAACCGTAAAGAATTTTAAAAAAGTGTCTGAACAGCATATTTAGAGAATCGTAATATCTATATTTCGTTCATATAATGTTTTTTGCTACGCCCACTTTTTGGGGGCGTTTTCAATAAAAAACTGTTTTCGGTCAAATTTTAAATTTTTCGAAAAAATTTTTGATGCAGAATCATTAACATTATAAATATGAATATTTCGTCTTTATACCATTTTAACCCACGCCCACTTTTTGGGGGCGTTTTAATATAAAAACCATTTTTATACACTACCCCATAACATATGAAGGAGAAAACCTAGTCTTTTGTAGAACCGTAAAAGTGTTTTGTAAGCAGTCTGAAGATTTAGTTGTCACTATATCATTTTTTCTATTTTATCCACATCGTATTTTTAGCCATGCCCACTTTTTTTTGGGATTTTAGTTTTATGGATAGGATGGGATAGGGTATTCAACGATCCGCACAGCGGATTGAAGCCTTCTCATATGTTTTTTCGAATTTCTTAAAAAAAATTACCGAAAATGTTTTTAAAAACGTCCCAAAAAGTGGGCGTGGCAAAATATGTTATTCAGGCATGTGTCATGTGACAATTGACACGTCCACTGACATTGAAATGCGTGTCAGCAGAACATTTTCGCCTCCCGAACGCATCCTCATTCAAAATGGTGGCTTCGATAAATTCCGAAATAAAATAACAGGAGATCAAATTTCGTATAAGGTGTGGTAGCATGCCTAACATATCCAGTGAGTTCAAAAACTCTGTTGATTAATGTGTAGCTTCGGTGGCATCGCAAACTGAATCGAACGATTTGTTCGATACCAATTCGAGTGACAACGACTGCAGTATCTTGAAATTCAAATGTACATCAGGGAATATGCTGTCAATGAGAGTATTTAACGTATCAACGATTGTGCAGAATTCGGTGGGCAATGTTTATTTTTAGCTGGACTTTTTCAACATCGTTGAAAGTGGAATGTCGGAAAGGGTTTTGTCTGAAATCACCAGAATCGTTAGTTATGAATATGATAATATAAACATTTTGTCTATAGCTCATTATACCCTATCCCATAGGGGTATATTAGTTTTGACATTAAGTTTTTAACATAGAGAAATAATTTCGACGGACGGACGGACAGACAGACAGACAGACATGGCTTAATCGACTCAGCTAGCAATTCTGAATCGATCCATATACTTTAAGGTATATGTATCGAAAATATTTCTCTATGTTACACACTTAATGTCAAAACTAATATACCCCCCTACGGGATAGGGTATAAAGAATCTGGTAAAAAGATGTATTAAAAAAATTGCTTCTGCCATGTGGGTGGTTATCGATGGGAAGTGAAAAGAGAGGTCATGGTGTAGTGGTAATGTGTTCGCCTGTTGAGTGGAAGGTTGTGTGCAATCCCAGTCAAAAATCCATAAAATCATAATTTAAAGAAATAAAAATATTAAAAGTTAAGTGGAGACTCTCCTCTAAGCAACATCAAACTCCGAAAAAAAATTCTGCGAATTTAACGAGTATAAAGAAAAACATATGAGAAGGCTACAATCCGCTGTGCGGATCGTTGAATACCCTATCCCATCCTATCCATAAAACAAAAATCCCCAAAAAAGTGGGCATGGCTAAAAACACGATGTGGATAAAATAGAAAAAATGATATAGTGACAACAAATTCTTCAGACTGCTTACAAAACACTTTTACGGTTCTACAAAAGACAAGGTTTTCTCCTGCATATGTTATGGTTTTTATATAAAAACGCCCCCAAAAAGTGGGCGTGGGTTAAAATGCTATATAGAAATGTTTATATTAATAATGTTAATGATTCTGCATCAAAATTTTCTTCGAAAAATTTAAAATTTGACCGAAAACAGTTTTTTATTGAAAACGCCCCAAAAAAAGTGGGCGTGGCAAAAAACTTTATATGGACGAAATATAGATATTAATATTGTCTAAATATGTTGTTCAGAAACTTTTTTAAAATTATATTAAATGATTTATCTATGTTACAAACTATGTATCAAAACTTATATACCCCTATGGAATAGGGTATAAACCTATAAGTAGGCTACAATTTGCTGTGGTAATCGTATAGTACGTTATGTCATCTCATCATATCTTTAAAACTAATATCCCCAAAGGTGAGCATGGCTAAAAACATTATTGGGCTAAAATATGGAAAATGGCACTGTCGAAACAAATTGTTCAGACAGTTTATGTACATCATTTATGGTGTAACAAAAAAAATTTGTATACCCTATCGCATAGTTGTATACTAGGTTTAATACATAGCTAGATTGTAACATACAGAAATAATTTCCGTCCGTACGTTTGGTTTTTGGTTTTTCGAAAAACTTTCGATGCAAAAACATGTCTCTCCAATTAGCCCGGTCCTTAGCTAACTGCCACCAGTTATACACTCCAAGTTTCTTGAGGTCGGTTTCTAACTTTGCGCGCCACTCAAGGCGAGTTCTTTCTCTACTGCATCCGAAGTCTAGCTGGGAATCGAAGACTCTGCGAGCCGGAGTACTGGTTTCCATTCGCTCTACATGCCCTAGCCAGTAGCAAAGAGGTATATAACTATAGAGTACGCATCACAGCTAAAAATGTTGTCGTCGTTTCTGACGCGGGCGGTGGGTGCGAAGGGAATTTGCGTCGTTCGTATGCATCGGCTATGCTGTTGCTTAATGCTGCCATGGCATTGTGCACACTGGGGTATCAACATTTTCGTTGTATGAGATGCGCACTCTTGTAGTTGTATACTCTTTGCCAGTAGCCATCTTAATCGTCCGATGCAAGTTTTTTTTGTTGACTAGGGCTATGTCGCTGTACATATTAATCGCTTTTTGTTTACCTAAGATTGACCCCTTGGATAAAAAAAAATCACTTCGTCCAATCTTTTTGGCCTTAGTTAAGTCAGCGGATCTTCATTGATACATTCTAAAAACTTATCCGTGGCTGATGGCTTTCTCTGAAATATGGGCGGAACATGTGCTGGGATTTTAGTTATCATCTATCTGCTGCCATTAAGAGCCTTACCTTTACGTGATTTGTTTTAAATTCTTCTTTTATTATTGGAAGTAAAAATGTGCTGTTTGTTTGTTTGTTTTACATTTATTTATTTATGTCTCTTTGACTTACGAATATAAAATAATCTAGTTTGAAAAATATTTTATTTATTGTTGGCATTTCTTTTTATTTTAAAATAGAAAAAATATATCATTAACAATTCACAGTTATACACTTAAGGTTGTTCATAAGGTACTTATTCGATCGTCTTATAATAATAAAGGTTACTTCGTTGGATTAATTTTTGATTTTTTTTAAGTAACACTTTAGTTCACAACATGACTTCCCTGTCCAAATAATAGTTTCCATAACGGTCACAGAAAGTTATTTTCTATAATAACTAGAAGAGCTCGAATTAAAGACTACTTGACGCAATTAAACGAAGATATTTACTTCTTTTAAAATATTTCCATATAGAAAAGGATGCGACATTTATTACGGCTCTCACCAAGAGCTGAACATTTGAATTGCTTTGGTCTTAGCTCCCATATCGAGTTATAAATATGCCTCATAGCAGAGGATGCTTTAACGGCACAAATTAACAAATGTTGACAGTTCTTGTGTGTGTCAATAGCCGTTACCATTAAAAGATTATTTACACTTAAGTCAATTATTTACAAAAAAATCGATCGTCATGTGGGATCTTAGCTAAAATCTAAATGTTCACAAATGGCGGCTGTCAACCAACAATGGTGTATGACCGTTGAGTAAAGTTGAGTAAATCATAGTTGTTTTGTTGTACTATCATAATGCATTTCACCAAATAGAATTATGAATAATAGAATAATAGACTGTTGCCAATAAGTTATTGCTTTCTTGTTAAATTCATACAACACTTTGACTGGCAGTGCACTGAAAAGTATATCACACTCAGCTTCTTATTGATAAAGGATTATAAAAAAACAAAATCTGAAATCAGTCTTCTGTTTAAAAACAAAATTTCTACAGAGATAGAGAAAAGTCTTATATATACCTATAAGGCAAACGAACTGTACGATATGAACTGCCTATTTAATAGCTTTAGTGATCTCTACATACACTCCAGCAATAACAAACAAGTATTTTAAAAAAATATTGTACTCATACACAGTTAATTATTTATAACTACTCTGGGCCAAGATTTTGGTTTCGTTAAATTTAATATAAAATCACAAAGTTTTACATTTGTCAATGCCATTTAACAGGACATGCAAATTTTCAAATACACCCTCACTCAAATTGTCTAAAATACTTATCATACCTAGCATAGCTTAAAAAAATTCTCATAATATTTACATGACCGTAAAATGTATACAATATGTATAAAACTGCAGTCGTTGTGTCCTTACACATCCCTTTTGGTGGTAGTATGTATTTTTGTTAAATTACTGCAGGGAATCCGACGCCGGCTGTCTACACCAACAGTCGCGGCGCCAACAAAACTCATACTACACACTCGTAACATTATCCTTTTGATGTGTGAAAGTGGAAACACTGTTGGAACCATTTAAATTGAGGATAATCGGTGTAGCTGACGCGTTCTGCATTGTCTTCTTGCGGTTGCAAGAAGTTCTAGGAGTCGTTGCCATGTTCGCAGGAGTATTTAAAAGACTAAAATGCTCCTTGTTGCTGCAGTTGCTATTCGTCCTGTAATAGCTGGCCTGACGGAATGTTCTAGTTTGTCGTCCATTGCTGTCGACCTGAGTTACGGCTGTCATCAATGATGGTGAACGTTGAGAATCACATCTACATTATAGGCAAGTGATAAAAACAGGGACAATTTGTTAATGCGAAATAATACCTTGTTAAACTGTGATGCTTGTATTTGCTACTTTTTCCCTTCATAGGACATAGATGAAATGCGCCATAGATAAGAGGATTCACCAGACTATTTGACATGCCAAAGAAGAAGATTCCAGATTGAAGGTCTTCGCCGAGCTGAAATTTTAAATATATTTGATTATTTTTCAATTTGTTAAAAAAAAATGTTGATGGGCGAATGAACTGAACTGTATTAATATAAATGTGCATATAGGTGCATAAATCTTCTATTTATTGCCCACCACGATGCAAGGTTGGGAAAATTGACTTTTAAAACTTGCTTAATTCCCTTGGAAATAGTGTGCCATCGAAGGGGATTTACTGAAACATGGTTAAAGCATAAAAATGAGTTTGTTGCGCTCCTGATTAGAAAATCAATTCAACATTCGCTTTTACCTGTTATAAGAACACCATTTGTGGAGAATGTGGGAGTAAAAATTAATTTGAGAAACCAAAAAAAGAAGTTAAAATATTTTGCGTGTTATGTACACGCAAAATATTTTAACTTCTTTTTTTCGCAAGAGGTATGTCATCAAATGAAAAAAGAATTGGCCTTCAAAATTACCTTAGAAGATTCTTTACTAAATTCTTAATTGAAGGTGATCTTAATTGTAGGCATAGAGATTGGGGTTTCCTAAGAGCAAATGCATAGGGAAACTTGCTTTCTAGCATTTCCGACCATTTCTGTTTTATTTCCATCTAGTCCCACCAATGAGTTCTTGTGGTAGTCCTTCTGTGCTCGACATGTTTGTTAATTAAAACTGCTGCTGAAACGTGCGTTCCAAAAGTTCCTAAAACCACATTCTTGTTAAAACTATTTCTTTAGATATTGGAGTTGATTAAATTCTCATTTATAGAAGATATGGGCAGATATATCGTCAAACTTTATACCGATTTAAGGTCTCGTATTTAATTAAGTTAGCAGTAAATGAGGGTAAGACTAAGTATATGCTGTCAATACGAAAGTACACACAACATCGACGAATTGTACAGAACGTCACCATTGACAGATATAACTTTGAGGTAGTACGGGACTTTGTCTACTTCGGCTCCGCTATTAACTCTGACAACAACATCTCGTCAGATATCAAACTAAGAATTACTCTTGCCAATCGCTGTTTCTTTGGGCTAAGAAGGCAATTTAGTAGTAAAACCCTCGATCGAACTACTAGGAGATCATATATAAGACCCTGATCATCCCAGTCCTGCTAAAAAACGGATGAAGAAATCCTTGGTCGATTCGAGAGAAAAAAATCTTTGAAAAATCTTCGGTCCCGTTTGCGTTGACGAGCTATGGAGACGAAGATTCAACCACAAACTATACGAGCTGTACAGCGACATACCCCTAGTCAAAAATCTCCGCCTTGGACGTTTAAGATGGCTAGGACATGTAGAAAGAATGGACACCAATACTTCGGCTCGCAGAGTCTTCGATTCCCAGCCAGACGTCGGACGCAGTAGAGGAAGACCTCGCCTTAAGTGGCGCGCACAAGTAGAAACCGACCTCAACCAACTTGGAGTTCGCAACTGGAGGCAGTTAGCTAAGGACCGGGCTAATTGGAGAGGCATGTTGGTTGAGGCCCAGGTTCATCCCGGACTGTAGCGCCACTTAAGTAAGTAAGTAAGTATCTAATTAAGTTGACATCCTGTTGGACATCCCTGAATATTCGTGCTCAACCATACCAACATTAATTTTATTTCAAACTGTCATTGAATATTTTAACCTATTTCTCGATTGACATATTATAATCTTTCTTCTTTCGCTGTACTTCGACAGTACAACTCGTATTAATTATTTAAGTCACCAAATAAATCGTTTCTTATTTTATACCCTATCCCCATATATTTTGAGGATATTAATTTAAATGAGAGGCTACAATCCGCTATGCGGATCATTGAATACCCCATCCCATCCCATCCTTTAAATTAATATCCTCAAAATATAGGCCTTATTTCGATGAAATACAGAAAATGACATTGTCACAATATATTGCTCAGACAGTTTCTCAAAATCTTGTGTGGTTCGACAAAAAAACAACGTATTTCTACTGCTAATGCCTTGGGATTGGGTATACAAATGGTTTTTGTAAGAAAACGCCCCCAAAATGTGGGCGTAGGTGAAAATGATCTATGGACCAAATATTTATATTACCATTGCGGAAGTATTTGCATCAAATTTTTTTTCGAAAGTCTTAAAATTTGGACAAAAAGCATTTTTTACTAAAAACGCCCCCAAAAAGTGGGCGTGGCAAAAAACTTTGTATGAACGAAATATAGATATTAGGATTGTCTAAATATGCTACTCAGACACTTTTTTGAAATTCCTTACGGTTTGGCCAAAAAATAAGTTTTCCTAAAAAGGGGGCGTGGCAGTGGGCGGATTTCAAAAATTTGTACACTTGTTCTGGTGGCACGGACGAGGATCCTATATACCAAATTTCATTATCCTAGCTTAAAATTTAAGGCCCAAAAACTGCTGACGAACAGACAGACGGACGGACGGACAGACAGACATGGCTAATTCGACTCAGCTAGCGATTCTGAGTCGATCCATATACTTTGAGGTATATGTAGCAAAATTATTTCTCTATGTTACAAACTAAGTATCAAAACTAATATACCCCCCTATGGGATAGGGTATAAACAAACAAACTTAATTATACCGCGATATCCACGTGATTTTTAACTTTATAATACAAAGAGAAATTTTGATTGATTCTAAAATTACGATGATAGCGGAACCCAAAAAGTGGTTTTTGGAATTCCGTCCGTCAGTTCGTCGGTCCGTCTGTCCGTAATGGTCTCCCCAGCCTTAACGGCTTGACCGATTTTCTTCAAATATCGTATCCAAGTTTCTTTTGGTCATAATTCTAGGCCATTTTTATTGTTTGCTTTTAGCCATGTTATTAACGGTACCTGCCATATAGAAATTACACATAACCTCAATTTTCTCGAAAACGGCTCTAACGATTTTGATTAAACTTTATATACACTATAAGCATATTAGTTCCAACAAAACTGCATACCCAGTTTTTTTTTCGAGAAAATCCATATAACGGATATTGTGGTTCAGGAAATAATAAGAAAATTGTTAATTTCTCACAAACTACTATGTCAAATTGAATGAAATTTAATATATATACTACTATTATAGTTTTAAACAGTTCCACATAATTAGTTGTAGCCTAACTATCACTAAACGGAATTTTTAGTTTTGGCCAATAACGAAAAATAATTATTATTCACATAGACACCGATTCCTTCAAATTTTGGAGTAAACGTTCGTATAATCACATTTCGACATTATTCATATACTATTTGATCTAACGCCTAACTCGCTGTGAAAGAGAAAGTTGCATACGACCCAGTCGTGCACCAACCACTCGTTTAAGATGGCACAAGCGAACACTACCAATTCGCCGAGGCTTGAGATGTTGTCCAAAGACAACTATGACACATGGTGCATTCAAGCCGAGGCACTTTTTGTCAAAAACGACACATGGGATTTTGTGACCCGTGCAACACCTAAACCACCGGAGCCCACGGAAGCAGATGAGGCAAGGATGCAGAAGGCTTTATCCGCCTGGCAACGTAAAGACAAAATAGCTAAAGTTGATCTTATTTTGCCCATTAGTCCATCAGAGCTTAAACAAATACGTGGCTGTGATACTTCACAACAGATATGGTTGAAACTCGAATCCATATTTGCGTCATCAGGACCAGCCAGAAAAGCAACATTACTGAAGCAGCTCACACTGATGTACGCGTGATCATGTGAACAAGTTCTTCGACGCTGTCGACAAGCTAGAGGCAATGGATGTAAAAATTCAAAAAGATTTGTTGAGCATAATATCAGATGCTTCTGAACATGCTATGACCACGGAGCCCATCGATTTACAGGAAAACTGGTGTCTAGACAGTGGATACACATCTCACCTATGTCGTGAAAAAGAATGATTCAAAACATTGTCACCCACCGATCGCGAAAAATTAAATTTAGCAAGCCATCAATCCACCACAGTGAAGGCAAAAGGAACTGTTGGACTCTTTGCAGCCGTTGGAGTCGAGTCAAGGTCAGTACATTTTGAAAATACTTTAGTAGTTCCTGATCTGCGCACAAATCTTCTTGCAATTGCTAAAATCTGTGACAAGGACTGTGAAGTAGTCTTCCAGCGCAACACTGCGCTAGTCCGTGACAAAAATGGCCAGATAAAACTTTTAGCAGACAGAGTTGGTGATTTGTATTACCTTCGACAATCAACGGAGTCTGCACGGGTTGTAGAATCGAAGGATAAGAAGACAAATCAGTCTGATATCCAGATGTGGCACGAGTGACTAGGCCATTTAAACTACCGTGATTTGATCAATATGGCGAAAAACAAATCATCGACAGGAATTATTTTGCGAACTGGTGCGGAACTACCTTCGTGTACCATATGTCTAAAGGGAAAACTCTCAGCGAAACCATTTTCTACCAGGGCGTTAAGAAGTGCTGAGCCTTTAGTGATTGTTCATTCAGATATCTGTGGCCCTATGCGGACTCAGTCAAATGGTGGAGGAAAGTACTTCGTCACCTTTATAGATGATTATACGCGCTGCGCTGGTGTGAAGTATACATCATCAAAAACAAAAGCGATGTTTATAAAATATTTGTGAAATATAAACGTTTGTTGAAAAGCAAACCGGGAAAAGAATCAAAGCGCTGCAGACAGATAATGGTAAGTAATACTGTTCAAATACATTTAATGAATATCTGAAGTCACAAGGGATCAAAAGAAGACTCTCAGCGCCTTACAAACCTCAACAGAAAGGTGTAAGTGAAAGGAAAAATCGTACTTTGGTAGAAATGGCGAGGTGTATGGTTTTGCAAGCTGCACTTTCGCCGTCATTTTGGGCAGAAGCAATATGCTCTGCGAACTATGTGAGAAATCGTTGTCCATCAAGAAGACTAAATGGCAAAGCACCTTTTGAATTATGGATAGGTCAAATCCCGAATTTGAAGCATCTTCAAATATTCGGTTGCAGAGCGTTCGTGATGAATAAAGAACCAAATAAAGACAAATTTGGAGCTCGTTCGACTGAGGGTACTTTCATTGGGTACTCAGATGAGGCGAAAGCATATCGAATTTGGATACCATCTACAAGAAATATTGCCATCGCAAGAGATGTAAGGTTCGTTGATATATCCCAAAATATCCAAGATGATGGCAAGAGAGGTATTATCTCAAGTGAAACAAAATTTGGCTTTGTCGAGTTGCTTGAGAAGCGTTGTGATAAAGATGATGGTGATGGGACTGCAACCATGCGTGATCAAAAACCTGATGAGGACTTCAGGATAAACATCACAGATCAACCTGGAAAAGAAGAGGTGGATGGTGAAAATAATTTGGATAACGATGTTGTTGCATATGCATTCAATGCTGAAGTAAATTTCAACGGATTGTTAAATGAGAACATTTTTATGAAGCCACTGCCGTTGCTGAAAGATGTTTTAGAGGAAATTAAATTGAGTCAGCCTATAGACAGTGCCATTGGCCATTGTGCAAAAGGCAAAAACCATGCTACAAGCATTTCACGACGAAAAACAGGTGTGTTACCTTAAAAAGTCTTTATATATAGTTTGAAGCAAGCCGGGCACCAATGGAATCAAAGATTTGACAAATGGGGCTTAAAGCCACCAATACTGATCCATGCGTGTACGTTTCGTGGAAAAATGACAAAATCTTGATTCTCTCCATCTATGTAGATGATGTTCTTCTTTGCTCCAATGACTTGAACTGACTTGAAGTGAAAGATCTTGGAGAGGCAAAATATTGCTCGGAATAACTCAAGATTCAAGATACATATCTATATGCCAAAAGGGGTACATCCGCAACTTGCTGCAGAGATTTAATATGGAGCATGCGAAACCACTAACTATTCCTAAGCAACCTGACTCATGGCTTGTTAAGGATGACAACTCGTCAGGGCAAGAGAAGCCCCCATACAAGAAGTTGGTTGGAGGAGTGATGTACGCTGCTGTTTGTTCCCGACCAGACATATCTCATGCAACAAGTGTTCTTGCACAATTCGGCAGTTGCTTCTCTGATGTACAGTGGGGTGCTGCGAAACGTGTATTACGTTATCTTCAAGGAACAATAGACTATGGATTGCGATACAATTAGAATCAAGATGGTATAAATGGATTCGTCGATTCTGATTGGAAGAGGGGCGTGATCGATAGGAGATCGTACACGGGATACGCATTCACGTTTTCAAATGCAGCCATTAGCTGGAATTCTCAAAAACAAAGGACTGTGGCTCTGTCTTCCACGGAAGCCGAGTACATGGGCATTTCAGAGGCTATGAAGGAAGCTATTCATCTGAGAATTTTTTTAAAGGATCTCGGTCTTCGAAACTTGGATGAGATTACTATATACAACGATAATCGTGGTGCTAAACTTCTAGCTGAAAATCACGTGTTTCATCAGAGGACTAAACACATAGACATCCGTAAAACACTTCATTCGAGATGTTTTTTCTAAAGGACATATAAAACTAGAATATCTACCAACGGAGGATATGCCTGTAGATGTCCTTACTAAGGCACTTCCTGGACCGAAGCATTACTATTGCTTATCTTGACTCGGAGTCATGAAGGTTTGAAGATCATCTCATTGAAGGGGCGTGTTGGACATCCCTGACAATTCGTGCTCAACCATACCAACATTAATTTTATTTCAATCTGTCATTGAATATTTTATCCTCTTTCTTTTTACATGTCATTTCGATTGACATATTATAATCTTTCTTCTTTCGCTGTACTTCGACAGTACAACTCGTATTAATTATTTAAATCACTAAATAAATCGTTTCTTATTAAAGCAATCATTTAATATTTATGTTTTTATAATCGTTCTGGTCATTCAATACTTTTTAACAAATATAATCAACACATCCGAACACATTTCACGTCTTCGTAATATTGAATGGAATAATATATAATAATATTCCAGAAAATGAGAAAGTAGACGATCTAGCCAGACTAGTTTGGTCCAGCTGCATCTCCTTATGCGACAATAGGGTTAGACCCCCACTTGCTTTAAAAAAAATAGAAAAACCAAGATTCACGCAAAGTGAAACAAAATAAGGTGGCAAAACATTAACACTTGCAAACATATGTATGAACATTTCGGCTCTAAATCATTTTAACCCACGCCAACATTTTTGAAGGCGTTTTCTTACAAAAACCATATACCCGTATACCCAACGCCACAGGATATGCAGGAAAAAAACATTGTTTTTTTGTCGAAACATAAACGATTTTGATAAACTGTATGAACAATATGTTGTGACAATGTAATTTTCTATATTTCATTTCCATAAAGCCCACACCTTGGGGATATTAATTTTAAGGATGGGATGGGATAGGGTATTCAACTATTCTCACAGCAGTCTGTAGCCTCAGTATGTTTCTTTAATATTTTATTTGTTGATATACAAAGAGTTTGTTTACTTAATGTCATCATTATAGTATATAGAGCCTTTAGAGAACAACATTTCAATCAAAATTGCAGTTGTTGACGTGGAGTATTTTACCAACACATTCTTATTCGTCAAACAATTTCACTTAGTTTATATGTGAGGACGAGTGTGAAAATCATCAAGTTGATTGATGCTCGTTAATTTCGAAAGTGTGGCTAAAACTCTCCTAAAAGCATACTCGTTTGGTTAGGACCATGTATTTATATTCAGATGATATGCTATTCAATGATCAATGTGGGCGTAAATTAATTGCACTAGGAACATTAAATATGTGATAAATATAACTCAGAAGGACTATTGGGAATGGTTGTTGTCTTTTGGTGAATATTAATGCTTTGTTGGCATAATTACTTCTGGGATTTGTGTTGTTCTTTTAGCAGGATTTAACTAATCTGTATATTTTATTGAATCAAACTGAGCCTGATTTGTGTATGTAGCTTTAATAATAAAACGACATTAAGATTTACGTAATCTGAATTTGACCATTTGTTGTTGGTGCAGATAGCCTTATTTCTTTGGTTAAATAGGTAATGGGCACAATTGCACGATGATAATAAAAAGCTTATGATTTTATAAAAATCTTGATGTTATAGGAGTTTCTTACGAATCAGTTATAGTTATAGTGTTAAAATATTTTTTATTTTGGTTTTATATTATTTTTGTTTTGAGTCATCCTGCTTGGTAGCAGATCAATTTTATTTTCATTTAATACACTTACTATGAACTCAATAATCTCTTTTGTGAAGTCAAAGTGTGCGGTTTGGTCATTTTCATAATTCGGATTAGATTATGGGCACAGTTGCGTGTATGTACGGAATTTTGTGGAATTCAATGTCAAATGCGAAGTACCACTCGTTTTTAACTTTCTCTTACAAAGAGAAAGATATTGTTTTCGTGAAAATTTTCGACCTCGAGATTTTGATTGATTCTAACATTACGATGATAGCGGAGCCTAAAAAAGTGGTTTTTGGAATTCCGTCCGTCGGTCCGTCGGTCCGTCTGTCCGTAATGGTCTCCCCAGCCTAAACGGCTAGACCGATTTTCTTCAATTTTCGTATCCAAGCTTATTTTAGTCATAATTCTAGGCCATTTTTTTGGTTTGCTTTTAGCCATGTTAATAACGGTACCTGCCATATAAGAATTACACATAACCTCAATTTTCTCGAAAACGGCTCTAACGATTTTGATTAAACTTTATATATACAATAACCATATTAGCTCCAACAAAACTGCATACCCAGTTTTTTCGAGAAAATCCATATAACGGATTTTGTCATTTAGGCCATATAAGGAAAATTGATAATTTCTCGCAAACTATTATGTCAAATTGAATGAAATTTAATATATATACTACTATTACAGCTTGAAGCAATTCCACATAATTAGTTTTAGCCCAACTATCACTAACCGCAATTTTCAGTTATGGCCAATAACGGAAAATCATTATTATTCACATTGACATCGATTCCTTCGAATTTCGGAGTAAACGTTCGTATAAACACATTTTGACATTATTTATATCATTTTTAGCATCAATAATCAAAATGCGTACTATTTGATCTAACGCCCAAATCGCTGTGAAAGAGAAAGTTGCGTACGACCCAGTCGTGCACCCACCACTCGTTTTAATGAGAATAGGAACAATTTTGTATAAAATTCCATTTAGGATATATGGCCATCTAATGTTTCAGATTTTGGAACATCGAACATCAAAGTAAGTTTCAAGACCGCAAGAAAAATGGGAAAGGGTAATTCGTTCGTAAGAATTTAGTAAATACTGAGAACGTATAGTTTGCCAACGGTTAATATTTTGCCTTTTTTTGCTTGGGGCGAGAAATTGATCGATTTGCTCTGACCAGTAAGTAAAATACTTACAGTCCAAAGGGTTTATGTAAGTAGTTAAATAACTCATGTGCATGTCAGCCGACAGCCAATTCAAAATTGAGAAATTAATATGGAAATGGAAAATAAACATATGAGAGGGCTACAATCCGCTGTGCGGATCATTGTATACCCTATCCCATCCCATTTGTAAAACGAATATCCCCAAAATGTGGACATGGCTTAAAACACGATGGGGATTAAATATAGAAAATGACAATGTCACAACAAATTTTACAGTTCTACAAAGGACAAGGTTTTTCTCCTGCATATGTCATGGGGTAGTGCATAAAAATGGTTTTTATATAAAAACGCCCCCAAAAAGTGGGCGTGGGTTAAAATGGTCTATAGATGAAATGTTTATATTAATATTACTAATTATTCTGCATCAATTTTTTTTTCGAATATTTTAAAATTTGATCGTAAAACGTTTTTTATTAAAAACGCCCCAAAAAGTGGGCGTGGCAAAAAACTTTATATGAACGAAATATAGATATTACGATTGTCTAACTACGTTTTTCAGACATTTTTTTAAAATTCTTCACGGTTTGGCCAAAAACAACGTTTTTCTGAAAAGGGGGCGTGGCAGTGGGCGGATTTCAAAAATATGTACACTTGTTCTGCTGGGAGCAACAAAGACCACGTGTACCAAATTTCATCTTTCTAGCTCAAAATTTAAGGCCCAAAAACTGGTGACGTACGGACGGACGGATCTTGGACATGGCTAAATCGACTCAGCTATCGATTCTGAGTCGATCTATATACTTTGAGGTATATGTAGCTAAATTATTTCTCTATGTTACAAACGATGTATCAAAACTAATATACCCCTATAGGATAGGGTACAAAAAAGCATATCCATCAGATTTTTTCAAGTATGTGTCTACATAATGTGCTCGCAGAGGAATTAAAGTTGAGAAATTGTTGTTGTTGTCACGTTTTGATAGTTTGGCTCAACGCGTATACAATAGGTGCATTACAACTTTTGCATATAAAACTACATTGCGTATATGAGATGGTATATCCAACATGGTACTGCGACACTTACCCCCTGAAGCTGTGGACATTTACGCCACGCTGTTCAACAACGCGCTGAATAATGCATATTATCCAGTGCGTTGGAAGACGGCGGTGGTTCATCCTCTCCCGAAAAAGGGAAAGGACAACTCCAATCCGGCAAATTTCCGGTCGATAAGTCTCCTTCCGAGTATCAGCAAGGTATTCGAAAAGATTCTCAATCGGGCTCTGTTCAAGTGGTCTGAGGACAACAATATTATACCAGAGAACCAGTTTGGTTTCAAGGCCGGACATGACTGTATTCATGCCGCCTCCAAACTCGTCTCTGATATACAATGGAACAAAGCGAAAAAAACAGTGCACGGGTGCATGTCTGGTTGATTTGGAGAAGGCTTTCGACACCGTATGGTTAGAGGGCCTCTATCTAAAGCTGACCAGACTTGGCATAAGTAAACCACTATTATATATGCTTCATGACATGTTGACTGGTAGAACGTTTGTTGTCAAAAGTGGCAATGTAACTTCTACCACCGAATTTTTCATTAAAAATGGTCTGCAACAGGGAGCGGTGAACTCGCCGATTCTCTTCAGCATTTACACCAGCGATATGATAGGTAGTCTTACTCAGGCAATTGCGTATGCGGACGATCTTATCGCGCACAGATCAGCACCTACTGTAGAGGTCATCCGAACTCTTTTGCAGCGGGACTTCGATAAGATCCAGAGATATTGTGGAAGTTGAAAGTCAACTTTCAGAAATCGGAAACTATTCTGTATAGGACACCGTTGTCCAAGGCCTCTAGGGATACGAGAAAGAACTGGCGCAAGCTGGTGATCGTTGGACCAAACGGACATCCACTGGCGAGTAAAAGTGTAGTAAAGTACCTTGGCATCTGGCTGGATCAGTATCTATATTTCGGAAGACATGTAGATGCTGCTCTGGCGAGAGCTAGGGGAGCATTTGCCCTGACAAGACGATTGTTTTATAGCAGCCGTCTTGACAGCAGGGTGAAGGTGATTTGCTACATGTCTCTTATCAGACCGATGATTGCCTATGGGGGCCCGGTGTGGTTCAACGTTGCCCCATCTCAAATGGAAAAGATACGGGTGTTTGAGAGGCAGTGTGTGAGAAGCTGCCTTGGACTTCACAGAACACCAGTATCTGACTACACAAAATATTATTCCAACCAGGTCCTATACAACGGGGCCAACATAAACAGGATAGACAATTTTCTGGTGAAACTCATTCGGTTTCACGCGGCAAGAGCGATGACCTCGAGCAATAGTCTCATCTTTGGGGCCTTCTACCCCAATGATGAATATTTTGAAAGTGCGCGTTTAAGCGGCTTTATTCCGCCTGAAGCTTTCCTATTTTTGGATAGTCGAGGGCTGATACAGGACAGATCGGCGGTTCCGCTAATCTACCACGTCTTCCGACGAACTGTGGATAGGCGGCTCCTGTACGACCGAGACGTAGTCGCTCAGGGCGGAGGAGAGCGCCTGCGGTTCAGCAAGAGTGTGTCCGATTGGGACCGTCGGAGTAGGTTGCAACAGGAGAACCTGTTGTGGTGGCTGCAAGATTAGTTATAGGTAGTTGACTCTTGACTTTCATTTTGAAGTATGGCCGACTTTCATATATCTAAGGTTTCACTTAAGGTTAGGTTAATAAAAACAGTCTTGGTGGCACAAAAAAAAAAAAAAAAAAAAAAAAAAAGCTTGCTGTGGCTGTTCTAGTTTTAAGTTATTTTTAAGTAGTTTTAATTAGTTTCTAAGTAGTTTTCGTAAGTTCATAAGTAGTTTTAATTAGTAAGTAAGTTTAAATAAAAAAAAAAAAAAAAAACACATGAAACCAAGTTTTTTTTTAAATGTTTCTTGGTAAACAAAAAGATAAATTTATTGTAAAATAATTTAATTAGATTTAAGGCCGAAAGGCATTAGTTTTTTAAGTTGTTATTGTTTAATTTAGGATATCCGCAGAGGATAAGTAAGTTAGTTAAGTTAGTAGATAAGTAGGCTAGTTTTTATTAATTTTTGTCTAGCATGTAAGTTAGTTATAAGATAAAGAAAAATAAAAATGAAATGAAAGTAAAAAGTGTAGTGGCAAGTTCAAATAGAAGGCTTGGCAATGCATTGCGAGGCACTATTGACTGAGGGTAATGCTAGAGCTGATAAGTGGTTTCTGGATTCTAAAGCGGGAGATCACTAAGACGAGTAGGAGAGAAGGGTTTATAAATTATAAAAAGTTTCTCAAAAGATTGATGTCAAACTAGGGGATGGAAATATAATAAATTCTTATAGTAGGGCTGCAATTTGTTTGTAAGCATTGTTTATACGAAAACAGCATCGAACAGTCTTTCACTCTAGTGAAAGTTAATCGAGTTGTGTTGGAGAACTTGTGGTGGCGAAAAACTTTAAATGATAGTAAGTTAGTTGTCTAAATATGTTGTTCATATTCTATTAAATGAATATCATTGAAATCACTTCGTTTTCGTTGAAATTCGATTACAAAAGACGAGTATCGTTCTATGTTTTACGATACTCGTAATTTCTTGTGACTGACATTTCGCAGTGGTATAGCTTTAAATATTGTTGTGTCTGTGAGTAATTGTCCTCTACAGCTACAAGCTGCTGTGCGTATCGTTGAATACCCTATTTCACCCCTTACCATTTTAAAGCCAATATTTCCAAAAAGTAGGCGTGGCCAAAAACTATTGAAATATAGAAAATGACATTTTCACGACAAAATGTTCTGACAGTTTATCAAAATCTCCATCAGAGACAGACAGAAAAATACGTTTTTCTATTGCATATGCTATGGGGTAGTTTTTATAGGAAAATACTGCAAAAAATGATCTAAAGACAAAAAGCCCATAGTAATATTAGGTACCAAAGATTTTGTATTAAACGTTTTTTCGAAAATTTTAAAACTTGCACGAAAAAGTATTTTTACAAAATATAGATATTGTCTAAGAATGTTGTAAGAATTTTTATACCCTATCCCATAGGGGTATATTAGTTTTGATACTTAGTTTGTAACATAGAGAAATAATTAAGCAACATACACCTCAAAGTATATGGATCGACTCAGAATCGCTAGCTGAGTCGATTAAGCCATGTCTGCCTGTCCGTCCGCCCGTCCGTCTGTACGTCACCGATTTTTGGGTCTTAAATTTTGAGCTAGGATAATGAAATTTTTTATATAGGATCGTCGCCCGTGCCTACAGAACAAGTGTAAAAATTTTTGAAATCCGCCCACTGCCACGACCCCTTTTAAGAAAAACTCAGTTTTTGGCCAAACCGTAAGGTATTTTAGAAAAGTGTCTGAGAAGCATATTTATAGAATCGTAATATCTATATTTCGTCAATACAAAGTTTTTGCCACGCCCACTTTTTGGGGGCGTTTTCTATAAAAAACCTTTTTTGGCCAAATTTGAAAATTTTAGAAAAACATGTTGATGCAAAATCATTGGTAATATTAATATGAACATTTCGTCAGTAGACCATTTTAACCCAGGCCCACTTTTTGGGGGCGTTTTCCTACAAAAACCATTTGTATGCGCTACCCCAAGGCATATGCAATACAAACACGTTGTTTTTTGTCGAACCACAAAAGGTTTTGATAAATTCTCTGAGCAATATATTGTGACAATGTTTTCTGTATTTTATCGCCATAAAGCCCACATTTTGAGGATATTATTTTAAAGATAGGATGGGTTAGGGTATTCAACGATCCGCACAGCGGATTGTAGCCTTCTCATATGTTTATACCCTATCCCATAGGGGGGTATATTAGTTTTGATACTTAGTTTGTAACATAGAGAAATAATTTTGCTACATATACCTCAAAGTATATGGATCGACTCAGAATCGCTAGCTGAGTCGATTAAGCCATGTCTGTCTGTCCGTCCGTCCGTCCGTCCGTCCGTCCGTCCGTCCGTCCGTCTGTACGTCACCGATTTTTAGGCCTTAAATTTTGAGCTAGGATAATGAAATTTGGTATATAGGATCCTCGTCTCTGCCTACAGAACAAGTGTAAAAATTTTTGAAATCCGCCCACTGCCACGCCCCCTTTTAAGAAAAACTCAGTTTTTGACCAAACCGTAAGGAATTTTAAAAAAGTTTCTGAACAACATATTTAGACAATATTATTATCTATATTTCGTCCATATAAAGTTTTTTGCCACGCCCACTTTTTGGGGGCGTTTTCAATAAAAAAACTGTTTTCGGTCAAATTTTAAATTTTTCGAAAAAAATTTTGATGCAGAATCATTAACATTATTAATATGAACATTTTTTCTATATACCATTTTAACCCACGCCCACTTTTTGGGGGCGTTTTTATATAAAAAACATTTTTATACACTACCCCATAACATATGCAAGAGAAAACCTTGTCTTTTGTAGAACCGTTAAAGTGTTTTGTAAGCAGTCTGAAGAATTTGTTGTCACTATATCATTTTTTCTATTTATCCACATCGTGTTTTTAGCCATGTCCCCTTTTTTGGGGATTTTAGTTTTATGGATAGGATGGGATAGGGTATTCAACGATCCGCACAGCGGATTGTAGCCTTCTCATATGTTTTTTTTTAAAATTCATTACGGTTTGGCCAAAAAGTACGTTTTTTTCTGATATGGATGCGTGGCAGTGGGTGGATTGTGAAAATGTTTACACTTGTTCTGCTCGAACTAACAAAGTGCGCGTGTACTAAATATCTTCATTCTAGCTCAGAATTTAAGGCCCAAAAACTGGTGACTCATCATACTCATCATATCGAGGACGATATGGCCCTTCTATGACAAAAGCAGAACAAACGATCTACTAAATAGAACCCGCTTAGATATCGCAAGAATTACGGCGATTGTCACGGGGCACTGGACAATTGGAGACCATGCGGCTAAACTAGGGATCCTATACAACCCTAAATGCCTTAGTTCCGGGAATACAAATGAGGGAGAAACCCTCTCCCATTTCATCTGCAAATGTCCGGCACTAGCAAGCGCCAGATTGCGTGCGTTAGACCAACTATTTTTCGACAACCTTAGCGACATTTCGGGTAAAAGAATAAAAGATCTTATCCATTTTCGAGGAAATAATAGACAATAATAACTGAAGATTTGTCACATAAAACTAAATGTGAAAGGTTGAATGATTGAACTTAAAAATCAAAGAAGAAGGGAAGAACACCGGCTTTTCAGAAAGAGAAGAAGGAGCGAGAACAGATACAAGACCCGAACAGAATCCTGTCGATATGAACAAGGAAATATGGTAGTTGAGATACAGTATATGTAAGAACCACTTCTCCAGCAGCTCAAGCTTAACAAGGTGCCGGAAATGACGGCCTTCCCGCGGAGCTTTATGAACCCGGCGGAGATAAATAGCATTCACCAACTTATAAGCCAAATGTGGTCGAATGATAGTATGCCTGAAGAATGGAACCTCAGCATCGCTTGCCCGATCCACAAAAAAAAGAAGAAATTAAAATGTTCACCTAGAAATTGTTTAAATAAGGAGTGATTATCTTTATTATTCAAACATTTTCGACTCTATAAAAACATAACTAATTTTAACTTCTCTTCAACTGAATTGAAAAATAAAAATAGAATATGTTATATAATTTTGATATTAGATTAATTAAAAATATTTCAAATTTACTGTGATCAACTAATGTATCTGTAGTTAAGTAATTAAATAAACAAATACGTTTACTAGTGTGTGTTTCTGTTAACAAAAAACTTTATAAGGACCAAATATAGAAATTAAGATTGGCTAAATATATAATTCAGACCCTTTTCAAAATTCGTTCACTGTTTGGACAAAAACAACGTTTTACTGAAAAGTCGGCATGGCAGTTTCATTCAAACTCAAAATTAACGTATATTTATCGAAATTATAACTCTATGTTACAAACTTAATGTCAAACTTAATATACACCTAAGGGATAGGGTATAAAACCTCCACATTGGCTACAAAACGTAGAACGAATGAGCACCAATGCTCCTGGCCGATGAGCCATGCTCCAAACCAAATGGTAGATGCAGTATAGTAAAAACAAACCTCAGCCAAATTGCAACTGGAGGTAAGTAGCTGTAATTTGGTTGTCCCAGGTTCACCCCAAATTGTGGTACTATCTATAAAACAATACCAACAACATAGTAAGTAACTTTCACATCTTATCAAATCACTTTTACAGATCCTTGAAAAACCCTGTCATGGCCGAATCACCAATTCATCGATATCAAGACCGCCTAAATTACAGGTATATCTTGCAAAAAACAAAGGTAAATGGATTTTTTTTAAAGTCTTGTAAGTACTATTTTTGTTTCAACATATATGTCGATGTCGACATTTCATGATAGATGTAGAAATACCTACCAGTCATGTGTATGTATATGTTATGTATGTAAACCTTCTACACGACAAACAGCATTAAATATAATTCCTGGTTTTGTATGTCATTGATTTATACGAACGGATAGGAAGCTTTGGGAGTACTTCCAAATATTTTGTTAAAGTGCCTTGAAAGGATTCGAGTAGTCATTTGAGGATACCTTCAATTTGTGTATAACACAACATCGACACATATATTATCCACCTAATGATGATTTGTTGTACTGCCGAGGGTCGGGTTTCTTATTCAGCTTTTTTCTTTATTAGGCTTATGTGTGCAAAGAAGATGCGAACAGCAAACAAGGACATAGTAGTAAAAGTAAGCAACTCACCCTTTTATTCGGATTTAGAAATGTGAATATGATCATCATCACGTTGTATGGAGTCCAGCATATAAGAAATGCTACAATTATGACAACGGAAATGCGCAGCGACTTCATTTTCGCCTTATGTATAAGTCTTTGCCGATTAGTTTGAACTGTCGGCTTGTTTGTGTACACTGCCAACTTTGAGCCTTGAAACATTTTTTCACTTCCTGTAAGCAAAGAAATACAGAATTAGATGTTTAGGAATATTAGAGTTTACAGTTTTACACAAGATAAAGAAATTTAATAACTAGCATTAATTGGCCTCAAACCTACCTTCTCCACTAATTTGTATGTGCGAAGTTATATATTTACCAAAAGAGCTTCTATTTAACGACGATTCCGAAAGTTCAATTTAAGAATCTTATTATGACAGTTGTGTACTATTGGAGGTTTGTCAGACCTTCGCAAGATGTGGGGCAGTAGCAAGTGTTGTTACTTTCGGGACTTGAATCACGAATCCTGCGATTAGTAGCCCAACGCAGAAACCATTAGGCCACTGCACCCACAACTGCGTATAGAAATGTGATTCCCGATTATGTTTATAAATGTGTAAGCTAATTATGTTTGTATACGTATGATTAAATTGGTGCATACTCCCTTTTGGTAAGCTGGTATTTGAAGATTCTCATGGCTGTGCTGGGTATTGATTAATGTCAATATCGCCAGCTTATCTCGCAAGCAGGATAAATTTGTTAAAGATTGTCTTTCATGTATTCGCCTACCCTACATTCTATATGTATTAATGAATTGGCGTGATAGCGCATTTCCTTCTCAAAATGCCATGCATGTCGAAAAAAGTTTAGATCAGTTAGAACCGACCACATTGGCGTTTGATGGATAGAACGACTTCTAAAATACATACCTATGTATGTGGATCTCAAAGTAATGCTCATTGCAATGCAACTCCTAAATATGCTGCCCGAATATATCTACAATATCCTGCGCGTCTGTGACTAGATAACCATTGCTATGTCGTAGACTATCTGACTGTTTTCGTAACAACAAAGTTATCTTTTTTTTTTCAATTTGCGCGCACTCAAGGGGTTATATGTTTTAGCACATTTCGGGCGTTAAGGAAATTCGGGATAAGAAGAGTAAGAGTTTGGTAGAGCATTCCACATTCGTGTTGTTCGGTTTATGTACGAATCTCTATATTTCAGCGTTCGTCCGAAGAGAGGCTTAAGGGTAAACTGATTTGCATTCATAGCGTAACGAGTATTGCGGCTGAATTGTTGAATGGGAGGAATGCAGCTGGCTTTTTCATTTGAGCATTGGTTGTCTACTATAAGTTTTTTCGCACGCGTTGAAAACTATCTAGGAGGTGCGATGTTGTTTTTGGTGCACCTGATCAGACGTGGGCGGTTAACTCAAGTTTAGGGCGTATAAACGCTTTATATATTGTGACCAGATCAGAGCTGTATCTGTAAATGGTGACTTTCTATTTCATTCTTCGATGTTGTGTTTCCTTTCTTGTTGAGAGCATATACTTGGCCTCCATTTCATTTATTGTTTTACCTTGTCTAAATCCTTTTTTGTTATCGAATATTACGGTGAGGTCGTTGCGACCCTGATTGAAAAGGGAGGATTCTCCATCGCGATGAATAGGTAGTGGAAATCAATTAATTATTTTGGGTTTTTCCAGGCACTACTTAAGTGACGCTACAGTGCGGGATGAACCTGGGCCTCAGCCAACATGCCTCTCCAATTAGCCCGGTCCTTAGCTAACTGCCTCCAGTTGCGCACTCCAAGTTGGTTGAGGTCGGTTTCTACTTGTGCGCGCCACTTAAGGCGAGGTCATCCTCTACTGCGTCCGAAGACTCTGCGAGCCATAGTATTGGTGTCCATTCGTTCTAAATGTCCTAGCCATCTTAAACGTCCAATGCGGAGTTTTTTGACTAGGGTTATGTCCCTGTACACCTCGTATAGTTCGTGGTGGAATCTTCGTCAGCCCGTCAACGCAAACGGGACCGAAGATTTGTTCTCTCGAATCGACCAAGGATTTCTTCATCCGCTTTTGATACGGTCCATGCTTCAGCGCCGTAGAGCAGGACTGGGACAATCAGGGTCTTACATAGGATCTCCTTAGTAGTTCGAGTGAGGGCTTAACTACTAAATTGCCTTCTTAGCCCGAAGAAACAGCGATTGGAAAGTGTAATTCTTCATTTTATTTCTGACGAGATGTTGTTGTCAAGTTAATAGCGGAACGGAGGTAGACAAAGTCCCGTACTACCTCAAAGTTATATCTGTCTATGGTGACGTTCCGTCCAATTCGACGATGTTGTGTGTCGTTTCGTATTGACAGCATACTTAGTCTTACCGTCATTTACTGCTAAACCCACTTTTGCAGTTTCCTTCTCTATACTAGCGAACGTGGCTATGACATCACGTTGAGTCCTACCAATGATGTCAATATCGCCGGCGTATGCTAGTAGTTGCACTGATTTTTGGAAAATTGTTTCTCTGGTGTTGGCTCGGGAGTTCTGCACAATCCTCTCAAGAATCAAATTGAAGAAGTCACATGACAGCGCATCGCCCTGCCTTAAACCTTTTTTGTGATATCGGATGTGTCGGTGAAGTCGTTTCCGACCCTGATGGAGCAGAGAGAATTCTCCATCGTCATCCTACACAATCGGACGAGTTTGGGCGGTAGACCAAAACTAGACATGGCTCTATATAGTTCGTCTCTATAAATGCTGTCGTATACGGCTTTGAAATCGATTTGAGCTTGAGTTTAGATATTGCTATCCTCACTTCACTTAGGTCGGGTGGTTGGCAGTTTTCGCTTTCGTTGCCAATATTAAATGGTTCGTTCTGCCTGACAGCGGAATGTTGTTCGTCATCGCCGTTTAACAGTCTGCAGAAGTGGTTCTTCCATATCCTCAGCATCGACTGTGTCTCAACTACGATACTCCCTTGTTCATCTCGACAGGATTCTGTTCGAGCCTTGTATCTTTGGCTTTGACGTTTTACACTTTGGTAAAACTTGCGAACATCGTTCCTGGAGTGGCTCCTCTCAATATCCTCGATCGCGCGCTTTTTTTGCTCTTTTTTCTTCTTTCTGAAAAGCCGATGTTCTTCTCTTCTTCTTTGCCTATAGAGCTCAATGGCAGCTCTCGTCTTCACCTGCAGCTTAGCCTTGTAGGCCTCGTTCTTGGCTGCGAGCATCTGTCTGCATTCCTCATCAAACCAGGGGTTTCTTATTGCTGGTGGCCGCGAATAACCTAGCACATAAGTTGCGGCTGATCTAATGGCTTGTTGGCATCGTTGCCATTGTTCTTCGACATTAGATGCTGGTGGTGTGGTTTGAATCGAGAGGTTAAGGGATACGCTTTGCGCGAAGGTCTTGGCGGTCTCTGGCGATTGCAGTCTTTCGACATAAATTTTTTTGACAGTATTTCTGCTTTGTTGTGGCGTGGTGGATATCCGCATCCATACCTTGGTTACAACAAGGTAGTGGTCCGAGTCGATGTTAGCCTCTCGGAATGTTCGGACATCCAAAACAGTGGATGCGTGCCTCTTGTCTATCGCAATGTGATCAATTTGGTTGACCGTTCGTTGATCTGGAGACCGCCATGTCCCCTTATGGATATCGAGGTGAGGAAACCGTGTGTGGATATAGTGGCATTTCGTTCCGTAGGCAATTAGCCTATGTCCAGACGTGTTGTCGTGTACGCTATATTTTCCGACATTACTGCTAAAGATGTCTTTTCTTCCTACCTTTGCGTTAAAATCTCCCAGCACGATTTTAACATCGTACTTTGGTAGTCGTTCATAGATTTTGTCGAGGAGCTCGTAGAAGCAATCCTTAGGTATATCATCTTTTTCCTCCGTCGGAGCATGAGCGCATATACCAAAGGCTTATGTTGGCGAATTTGGCCTTGATGCGGATTGTTACAATGCGTTCGCTAATGTCTTTGAAACATAAGACATCTTGCCTAAGTCTGGCACTTATAACAAATCCGCCTCCGAATAGTCGCTGTTTCTGCTCACTATAACACGGTCCATAGTAGATGTCACAGTGCTTTCTAGGGCTTCCGCTAGTTGTTCGTCTGCACCTCTCCTGTTTTATGTTCTCACATTCCAGGTGCAGATACGAACGTCGTTGTCCTTTTTATTTTTAATGTGTAGTATAGTTTATAATGTGTAGTAAATATTTTTGTATGATATTAAATATGTTTTTTATCATAGTATGATAGAATGATCCGATTTAGGTCAAATATGAGCCGTTTTCTACAATAACATTTTACCCGGTTGAGTGCTAATGCCTCTCTCAGAGCCCTCGTATCAATTTAGAATAAAACTGGGGCAGCAGCAAAATCGTTTGCCATGGGCAGAGACAGGTGAGATTACCACCCATTAGATTAGTCCCAGACTATAAGGTTGATGCATATGAACCTCATAACCAAGTTCCCAGAGCTTCTGGAAAGTCACTATTGATGTGTGCCCTACTACTATTGGGAAAATGTGGTCGCTTATGGTCGATTGCATCCTCCAGACGATCCAATTGTTCTGTTCATTATAGATGATTTCCTGCCAATTCTACCACACAGCAAAACATTCCTGATCGTCAACCCCGGCTTGGACACCGTTCACGTCGGCTTACCGCGATTCGAACACGTCCATTTTCCCTTGAGGTTGTCGGGTAAGCAGGGTAAGACAGTTGAGACAGCGCTTTACGCGCTACTACGAATCATGGAAAACTTACTTAGAACTAAAGATTATACTATGGTTGTTTTTCTTGATATAAAAGGAGCTTTTAACAATGTCAATCACTAACGCACTTTCGGATTAAATTATTGATGACTCGTTGGGAGTGCTAATAAATCAGCTATTCAAAGGCATCCGCATCTCAGCCGCACGTAGATCTGTTAGCTGTATCACCCCACAATGGAAGTTCTGTTTCCTCTTCTCTGGAATTCAGTGGTCAACGAGCTACTAGAAAATCTATAAAGAGAAGTATGCAAAGCGATTGCCTAAGCGGATGATAGCTGTATCAGGAAAATTCCCTAATACCCTTAAAGAACTATTTCAAAATGGTCTCCCTGTACTCTCTAAATGGGCTCTAACCTCAAAAAACCGAATTAGTCCTTTTTAGCAGGAAATACAAAGTCCCGCACATTGAGTCTTCCCAAATGAATGGCGTCAGTCTCAAGTTCGCAGAATAAGCCAAATACCTGGGTCTGGTTTTGGATAAGAAAGTGAACTGGAAAGCCAACATACAAGAACGCGTTAAAAAAGCCACCGCAGCCTTATACTCATGTAAAAGCCAATCGGAAAGAAATGAGGTATGCAACCATATATATCTTTCTGACTTTCCGTGTCTATCATTAGACCCATACTCCTGAATGGTATCTTAGTCTGGTGGACGGCTTTAGAAACAGCCTCCAACCGCAACCTACAAAGTAAAGTTCAATGATCAGCTTGATTATGCATTATCGGAGCTCTAAGAACAATCCCCTCCACAGCCCCTAGATATCGGCGATAAACAGACCGCAGCTTGTGCAGCTGTAAGACTGAGAGCCTCGTCACAATGAACACCCACTCAGGTGATCACACAAAGATTTTGAATCACCTTAACATTACAGAAAACACCGACCACACCACTACCCAACTCAGTTTTGAGAATAACTTCAGATCAATAATTCCTAGTCACCGTGAATGGGACTCGGATATGATCGGAACCACTTCTGGGTGCCGGGCTACAGAGACATACCAGAGAACTACAAGGCGGGTGAGCTTGCCAGGCAGGGCACTACCCTTGACATTCTACTGCCAGTAGATATGTTACATGCAAATTGCAGATGGATAAACGAAACAACGCACGTGGCAAATGAACAGATCAAACATCAGCATCATAATAGGTGTCCTTACAGAACACTGTCCTATAGGCCTACATGCAATAAGACTGGACTTCTTAAGCAATGACTTCTGTAAAACCTACTTTGACGAAGAAGAGGACGAAAGTATTCCTCACCTTCTCTGCTCTTGTCGAGCTCTCTCCGACAAAAGAAAACTCTATCTGGGAAACTATTTCCTTGATAAAATCTAGGTGAGCTTGCAAATATTAATGTCAGAAACCTTCTACCCTACATAGTCAACTTTGAGTGCTTCAATCGAAACAGTGTCTCCAGAATCGTTTCCACGATGTTATCGACATTTGCAACAATTGGCCTTGATTACCTTGGTACATCTTTGAAATCAAAGTTACTGGAATCGATTATTATTGGCTTATGCTTTCACCTTTATCGAAGAAAACATGTGAAATATGGCAGACAATACGACAGACATTATCCTGTCTTAGCTATGAAGATTTAATTCGAACTGGGTGAAATATGTGTAATAAACATATAAGAAGGCTACAATCCACTGTGCGGATCGTTGAATACCCTATCCTATCTGTAAAACTAAAATCCCCAAAAAGTGGACATGGCTAAAAACACGATGTGGATAAAATTAAGAATATGACATGGTGACAACAAATTCTTCAGACTGCTTATTAAAAACTTTTACGGTTCTACAAACGACAAGGTTTTCTCCTGCATATGTTATGGGGTAGGGTATAAAAATGGTTTTTATATAAAAACGCCCCCAAAAAGTGGGCGTGGGTTAAAATGGTCTATTGACGAAATGTTCATATTTATATTACTAATGATTCTGCATCAAAATTTTTTTAGAAAATTTTAAAATTTGACCGAAAAACGTTTTTTATTAAAAACGCCCCCAAAAAGTGGGCGTGGCAAAAAACTTTATATGAACGAAATACAGATATTCAGATTGTCTAAATATGTTGTTCAGAAAGTTTTTCAAAATTCCTTATGGTTTGGCCAAAAAATACGTTTTTCTAAAAAGGGGGCGTGGCAGTGGGCGGATTTCAAAAATTTTTACACTTGTTCTGCTGGGAGCAACAAAGAGCACGTGTACCAAATTTCATCCTTCTAGCTCAAAAGTTAAGGCCCAAAAACTGGTGACGTACGGACGGACGGACGGACAGACATTGCTAAATCGACTCATCTATCGATTCTGAGTCGATCCATATACTTTGAGGTATATATAGCTAAATTATTTCTCTATGTTGCAAACTATGTATCAAAACTAATATACCCCTATGGGATAGTGTATAAAAAGCACATTTTTTTCAAAAACATATTATTTATTGTAATGTTTATACACTATCCCATAGGGGGGTATATTAGTTTTGATACATAGTTTGTAACATAGAGAAATAATTTTGCTACATATACCTCAAAGTATATGGATCGACTCAGAATCGCTAGCTGAGTCGAATTAGCCATGTCTGTCTGTCCGTCCGTCCGTCCCTCCGTCCGTCCGTCCGTCCGTCTGTCTGTTCGTCACCGATTTTTGGGCCTTAAATTTTGAGCTAGGATAATGAAATTTTGTACATAGGATCCTCGTCCGTGCCACCAGTACAAGTGTAAAAATTTTTGAAATCCGCCCACTGCCACGCCCCCTTTTTAGGAAAACTTGTTTTTTGGCCAAACCGTAAGGAATTTCAAAAAAGTGTCTGAGTAGCATATTTAGACAATCCTAATATCTATATTTCGTTCATACAAAGTTTTTTGCCACGCCCACTTTTTGGGGGCGTTTTTAGTAAAAAACGCTTTTTGTCCAAATTTTAAAACTTTCGAAAAAAATTTTAATGCAAATACTTCCGCAATGGTAATATAAACATTTTGTCCATAGATCATTTTCACCTACGCCCACATTTTGGGGGCGTTTTCTTACAAAAACCATTTGTATACCCCATCCCAAGGCATTAGCAATAGAAATACGTTGTTTTTTGTCGAACCACACAAGATTTTGAGAAACTGTCTGAGCAATATATTGTGACAATGTCATTTTCTGTATTTCATCGCCATAAGGCCTATATTTTGAGGATATTAATTTAAAGGATGGGATGGGATAGGGTATTCAACGATCCGCATAGCGGATTGTAGCCTCTCATATGTTTTTTGACATGGTTAGTTTTCTTTTCTGGTGCGTAAATAAATAATGTTGATGGTTTCCGACACTTGAACATTCGACATATGATGGCCATGTGAAAAGCATGGATTTTCAAGATTGATGCCACAAACACTTACAGGCTGCCCTTGCGATTTGCAAATGGAAATTATAACCGTTTTATGTCGAATGGCATGTTGTTCGGAATCATAGGGATGCGTGGAATCAAAACGTATTTGCCTTTGTACTTCCCTTCCAAAATTGTGGATTCTATGACGTTTTTCATTAATTTCTTCACCGCAAGCCGGGTGCCATTCCATTGAGGAGATAATCCGGGCTATTCCAGCATATTTAAAAAAATCCGTTGGACCGATTTGTATATCATCAATTCGCCAGCTATCTTATCTGAAAATTTATATCGTTGAAATTAACATTTTTGCAGCCAATATAACATGTTCGCTCAACCAAGCATCATTTTTGTAATTTTTAGCAATGTCGGATCCGGATCGGTCGTTCTGCAATTCGCTTCGCATGTTCACATATAATTTAGGTGTTCTGACCTATTCCCATAAAATGGACAACTTTAAACATGTAAAAAGTCGGCTGGCGTTGATCGCGGAATCACTGGCAATGGTTGTCGAATATCATCTGCAAATGGGTCTCCGCACACGAGATGCCTTCTGTTGGTTTAAAACCGGTTTGTTGGCAAGGGGACTGAGATATGCGGAGAGAAAGAGTTGAAATTCTTCAACCGAGTTTGTGCGGTTGAACAAGGTTAAAAACAAATACAAACATATTTTCAAAATTTTAAGTCTGAAAAAAATTGTTTGGAACAGTCAACATCAAAGTCGTTGGATATATTCTCCCTCCAACCTAATTGTCAAAATGATTCAAGGCAAATGTCAATTTCGAAAGAAATTGCAAATGGGTTCATGTGTACAATTTGTACTGCCGGCATAATTCATCTCGTGTGCGCTTGGAGTATTGTATGAAACCGGTCTTATGTCAGAGTTGAACTCATCTCTTGTGCGGAGGCCCAATAGTAAATATCATCGCACCACCAAATTGGTTGTTTTTATACCCTATATTAGTTTTGACATTAAGTTTGTAACATAGAGAAATAATTTCGATACATATACCTCAAAGTATATGGATCGATTCAGAATCGCTAGCTGAGTCGATTAAGCCATGTCTGTCTGTCCGTCCGTCCGTCCGTCTGTGTGTCACCGATTTTTAGGCCTTAAATTTTGAGCTAGAGTGTTGAAATTTGGTATATAGACTCTCTGGCCGACGAAACAGAACAAGTGTACAAATTTTTGAAATCCGCCCACTGCCACGCCCCCTTTTTAGAAAAACGTATTTTTTGGCCAAACCATAAGGAATTTTGAAAATCTTTCTGAACAACATATTTAGACAATCTGAATATCTGTATTTCGTTCATATAAAGTTTTTTGCCACGCCCACTTTTTGGGGGCGTTTTTAATAAAAAACGTTTTTCGGTCAAATTTTAAAATTTTCTAAAAAAATTTTGATGCAGAATCATTAGTAATATAAATATGAACATTTCGTCAATAGACCATTTTAACCCACGCCCACTTTTTGGGGGCGTTTTTATATAAAAACCATTTTTATACCCTACCCCATAACATATGCAGGAGAAAACCTTGTCGTTTGTAGAACCGTAAAAGTTTTTAATAAGCAGTCTGAAGAATTTGTTGTCACCATGTCATATTCTTAATTTTATCCACATCGTGTTTTTAGCCATGTCCACTTTTTGGGGATTTTAGTTTTACAGATAGGATGGGATAGGGTATTCAACGATCCGCATAGCGGATTGTAGCCTCTCATATGTTTATACCCTATCCCATAGGGGGGTATATTAGTTTTGATACTTAGTTTGTAACATAGAGAAATAATTTTGCTACATATACCTCAAAGTATATGGATCGACTCAGAATCGCTAGCTGAGTCGAATTAGCCATGTCTGTCTGTCCGTCCGTCCGTCCGTCTGTCTGTTCGTCACCGATTTTTGGGCCTTAAATTTTGAGCTAGGATAATGAAATTTTGTATATAGGATCCTCGTCCGTGCCACCAGTACAAGTGTAAACATTTTTGAAATCCGCCCACTGCCACGCCCCCTTTTTAGGAAAACTTGTTTTTTGGCCAAACCGTAAGGAATTTCAAAAAAGTGTCTGAGTAGCATATTTAGACAATCCTAATATCTATATTTCGTTCATACAAAGTTTTTTGCCACGCCCACTTTTTGGGGGCGTTTTTAGTAAAAAACGCTTTTTGTCCAAATTTTAAAACTTTCGAAAAAAATTTTAATGCAAATACTTCCGCAATGGTAATATAAACATTTTGTCTATAGATCATTTTCACCTACGCCCACATTTTGGGGGCGTTTTCTTACAAAAACCATTTGTATACCCCATCCCAAGGCATTAGCAATAGAAATACGTTGTTTTTTGTCGAACCACACAAGATTTTGAAAAACTGTCTGAGCAATATATTGTGACAATGTCATTTTCTGTATTTCATCGCCATAAGGCCTATATTTTGAGGATATTAATTTAAAGGATGGGATGGGAAGGGGTATTCAACGATCCGCATAGCGGATTGTAGCCTCTCATATGTTTATACCCTATCCCATAGGGGTATATTAGTTTTGATACTTAGTTTGTAACATAGAGAAATAATTTTGCTACATATACCTCAAAGTATATGGATCGACTCAGAATCACTAGCTGAGTCGAATTATCCATGTCTGTCTGTCCGTCCGTCCGTCCGTCCGTCCGTCCGTCTGTACGTCACCGATTTTTAGGCCTTAAATTTTGAGCTAGGATAATGAAATTTGGTATATAGGATCCTCGTCTCTGCCTACAGAACAAGTGTACAAATTTTTGAAATCCGCCCACTGCCACGCCCCCTTTTAAGAAAAACTCAGTTTTTGACCAAACCGTAAGGAATTTTAAAAAAGTTTCTGAACAGCATATTTAGACAATATTAATATCTATATTTCGTCTATATAAAGTTTTTTGCCACGCCCACTTTTTGGGGGCGTTTTCAATAAAAAACTGTTTTCGGTCAAATTTTAAATTTTTCGAAAAAAATGTTGATGCAGAATCATTAACATTATTAATATGAACATTTCTTCTATGTACCATTTTAACCCACGCCCACTTTTTGGGGGCGTTTTTATATAAAAAACATATGAGAAGGCTACAATCCGCTGTGCGGATCGTTGAATACCCTATCCCATCCTATCCATAAAACTAAAATCCCCAAAAAAGGGGACATGGCTAAAAACACGATGTGGATAAATAGAAAAAATGATATAGTGACAACAAATTCTTCAGACTGCTTACAAAACACTTTAACGGTTCTACAAAAGACAAGGTTTTCTCTTGCATATGTTATGGGGTAGTGTATAAAAATGTTTTTTATATAAAAACGCCCCCAAAAAGTGGGCGTGGGTTAAAATGGTATATAGAAAAAATGTTCATATTAATAATGTTAATGATTCTGCATCAAAATTTTTTTCGAAAAATTTAAAATTTGACCGAAAACAGTTTTTTTATTGAAAACGCCCCCAAAAAGTGGGCGTGGCAAAAAACTTTATATGGACGAAATATAGATAATAATATTGTCTAAATATGTTGTTCAGAAACTTTTTTAAAATTCCTTACGGTTTGGTCAAAAACTGAGTTTTTCTTAAAAGGGGGCGTGGCAGTGGGCGGATTTCAAAAATTTTTACACTTGTTCTGTAGGCAGAGACGAGGATCCTATATACCAAATTTCATTATCCTAGCTCAAAATTTAAGGCCTAAAAATCGGTGACGTACAGACGGACGGACGGACGGACGGACGGACGGACGGACGGACGGACGGACGGACGGACGGACAGACAGACATGGCTTAATCGACTCAGCTAGCGATTCTGAGTCGATCCATATACTTTGAGGTATATGTAGCAAAATTATTTCTCTATGTTACAAACTAAGTATCAAAACTAATATACCCCCCTATGGGATAGGGTATAACCATTTTTATACACTACCCCATAACATATGCAAGAGAAAACCTTGTCTTTTGTAGAACCGTTAAAGTGTTTTGTAAGCAGTCTGAAGAATTTGTTGTCACGATGTCCCCTTTTTTGGGGATTTTAGTTTTATGGATAGGATGGGATAGGGTATTCAACGATCCGCACAGCGGATTGTAGCCTTCTCATATGTTTATACCCTATCCCATAGGGGGGTATATTAGTTTTGATACTTAGTTTGTAACATAGAGAAATAATTTTGCTACATATACCTCAAAGTATATGGATCGACTCAGAATCGCTAGCTGAGTCGATTAAGCCATGTCTGTCTGTCCGTCCGTCCGTCCGTCCGTCCGTCCGTCCGTCCGTCCGTCCGTCTGTACGTCACCGATTTTTAGGCCTTAAATTTTGAGCTAGGATAATGAAATTTGGTATATAGGATCCTCGTCTCTGCCTACAGAACAAGTGTAAAAATTTTTGAAATCCGCCCACTGCCACGCCCCCTTTTAAGAAAAACTCAGTTTTTGACCAAACCGTAAGGAATTTTAAAAAAGTTTCTGAACAACATATTTAGACAATATTATTATCTATATTTCGTCCATATAAAGTTTTTTGCCACGCCCACTTTTTGGGGGCGTTTTCAATAAAAAAACTGTTTTCGGTCAAATTTTAAATTTTTCGAAAAAAATTTTGATGCAGAATCATTAACATTATTAATATGAACATTTTTTCTATATACCATTTTAACCCACGCCCACTTTTTGGGGGCGTTTTTATATAAAAACCATTTTTATACACTACCCCATAACATATGCAAGAGAAAACCTTGTCTTTTGTAGAACCGTTAAAGTGTTTTTTAAGCAGTCTGAAGAATTTGTTGTCACTATATCATTTTTTCTATTTATCCACATCGTGTTTTTAGCCATGTCCCCTTTTTTGGGGATTTTAGTTTTATGGATAGGATGGGATAGGGTATTCAACGATCCGCACAGCGGATTGTAGCCTTCTCATATGTTTTTATTTCAGTTTCGTGAAGTTAGACACAATTGATTTTGACAAAATCGTTCAGTTACAATCTGGGAGTTATTCAATGATTGCAAAACCAACACCTACTTAGCTAGTTGATAAAGGGTAGATACATTTATTCATTAGACAGCAATCAGACTGTTAACTGACAATTGAAAAATCGGCCCTAAGATAAACTTTCTGAACAAGAAGTGTTGACAATTTTCTATATTTAATTTTCATACAGTTTAAACGATGCCCACTTTTTAAAGATGTTTAATTTAAGGATGGAATGGAATAGGGCATTCAGCCATTCGCACAACAGGTTCTAGCCTTCTCATATGTTTATATATATATGCAGTCCCATCACTATATTCTTCTTATTCTTATGAATGTTAACTTTCACCTTAAATGTAAAATATTAACCCAATTCTTAATAAAGCCAAGTCAAGCAGTTAAGTTGTTTCAGTATATTTTTTAAATAACTTTATCATATCATTAACTTCTTCTATTTCAATAAAAACCCTAATTGAATTCCTTATTGAATAAAGCTTTGTTTCTGATAAATCCTAAATATATAGATTGTTTGAATGCAAGCCCTGGTTATATGGATGTAAATAATTTGAAATGTATTTCTCCAACGGCATAAATAGAACCTTATTTATAAATAAAACAAAAGAGCCATATGTAGTTTGTTTATCACTGACATTTGAAATTGAAACCACATAAGAAGAAATAGGAAACACAAAGAAACAACAATTTACTAGTGATACAAAGGACCCCACCACTACATTCAAATGTTTATCTTTCATGCAAACATAATATTACAACGTCTAAATAAGACTTACCAGATATTGTCCTAAATGTAGAAAGATATGTCACAAATAGTACACATAAAGGAATTATGAATGTAAAAAATAACGTAAATGTATTGTACAGTTGCTCCTGCCATTCAGCTGTGTAGAAACCATGGGTAACGCACTGATAGAATTCCTCAATAAATGGCCCTCTTGCGACTCGAAATATAAAGAACTGAAAAATAAGATAACATTAAGAAATTTACTATTCTTACTTTTAACATAAATAAAAAAGAGTATACAAAAGAGGGCAAAATTCATTTCGATACACCTTACGGAGGTCAATTCCTGTAAGTCGACCAGGGGACTTAAATGGCAAAATTCAATTTATGTTTGTAGGTATTCTCGCATTATTTATTTATACCTAAGCACACAGAAATCCCCGGGTTGAGAATGATATCCGATTCCAAAAAAAATCCTTTGAGTTTCATTGTTCAAGTGGGGGTGATTAAGGATATTATCTTTGTTGACTTTTTAGAGGCAAATGGGTATGGGCCAGATTTTCCCTTTTTTTGTTACCATTGAGTTTACTCTGTTAAATGGACAAGATAATATCAAACTTTGCATTGCTGAGAATATCAACAGTCCCCCGACAAAAGTGCTTATTACAAGGCGACCAGGGACAGAAGAAATCTCATCGAATTTTGACATTATGGTATTATTTGCGGACTTATACCAGAGTGTCACATTATATATTTTATACACCCACCAGTGGATAATGTGGTGTGCTTTGTTTGCGCTAGTAATAGTTACATTAAAGAGAGTGTCCCTATTCACTGTAAGTAGATATACTCTGCGATATAGTTCCTCGAGTAATTGATATTGAAAAAAATTGGATGGGGAGTTTAAGACGTAACACTTTTCTACAATTCAGCCACCAACCAAGCTTCTCTGGGAGTCCGTTTCCGGCCGCAGCGCAGAGAACACGTGCAAGGAAAAAAGCGAACAAAGGAAAAAATCCACGAACAAAAGAAAGCTGTTAAAAAACTGTTGCGAAAAATATAAAACTGTCTTACAGTGTAATGTGCATAATAAAAAAACTCACAAAAATTAACAATTATGGTTTAAAACATCATTAGTAGCCAAATCTTTTTTAACAGATCCTCGAGCAGCACAATTAGTTCTGGACTGCAAAAAAGGTAAAACAGAAAACGTGGCAAAAAAACTGACGACGCTACAACAAAATGGCGGACGACGATATAGAAATCCCGTCGGAGAACCCAAATAACTGGACAGAAGTGACCAAAAGCAAGTCAATAAATATACCCTGAAAAATCGGATTAGCATTATTTACATCCATACGACTAGGACACACGTATCAGTGTTTTTCAAATAGAAGTCTTTGCGATATCAACTATATCTACCAAATCAGCTGGATTGTTAATCATATTGTAAGAAGATTACTAAAAGTTATATACTGAAATTCAATTACTGAAAGTTATTTAGGTTGATAAACAAAGGAAACGCGAAGTGCACCGGCTTTTAGTTTTGCAGACAGCAATCTGATATCGACTAATTAAAATGATAAGCCTATTATTGTTGCACACCAACAGAGATATGCTCTATAAACGAGGACCTACAAAATATTATGCAATTGTGAAAGGAAATTCATTTTCAAGAATGAATACTTCCAGAAGACATATTTTTACCAATATACAATCTAATTAACTAATAACTAACTACATAACTCTAATGAAAAACATATGAGAGGCTACAATCCACTGTGCGGATCGTTGAATACCCTATCCCATCCCATCCTTAAAATTAATATCCTCAAAATATAAGCCTTATGGCGATGAAATACAGAAAATGACATTGTCACAATATATTGCTCAGACAGTTTATCAAAATCTTTTGTGGTTCGACAAAAAACAACGTATTTCTAGTGCTAATGCCTTGGGAAGGGGTATACAAATGGTTTTTGTAAGAAAACGCCCACAAAATGTGGGCGTAGGTGAACATGATCTATGGACAAAATGTTTATATTACCATTGCGGAAGTATTTGCATCAAATTTTTTTTCGAAAGTTTTAAAATTTGGACAAAAAAAGTTTTTTACTAAAAACGCCCCCAAAAAGTGGGCGTGGCAAAAAACTTTGTATGCACGAAATATAGATATTAGGATTGTCTAAATATGTTGCTAACACATTTTTTTGAAATTCCTTACGGTTTGGCTTAAAACTACGTTTTTTCTAAAAGGGGGCGTGGCAGTGAGCGGATTTTAAAAATTTTTACACTTGTTCTGGTGACTCGGCCAAGGATCCTATATACCAAATTTCATTAGCCTAGCTCAAAATTTAAGGCCCAAAAATCGGTGACGAACAGACAGACGGACGGACGGACGGACGGACGGACGGACGGATGGACGGACGGACGGACGGACGGACGGACGGACGGACGGACGGACGGACAGACAGACATGGCTAATTCGACTCAGCTAGCGATTCTGAGTCGATCCATATACTTTGAGGTATATGTAGCAAAATTATTTCTCTATGTTACAAACTAAGTATCAAAACTAATATACCCCCCTATGGGATAGGGTATAAACATATGAGAAGGCTACAATCCACTGTGCGGATCGTTGAATACCCTATCCCATCCCATCTGTAAAACTAATATCCCCAAAAAGTGGACATGGCTTAGAACACGATGGGGATTTAAATATAGAAAATGACATTGTCAGAACAAATTTTACGGTTCTACAAAAGAAAAAGACAAGGTTTTTCTCCTGCATATGTATGTTATGGGGTAGTATATAAAAATGGTTTTTATATAAAAACGCGCCCAAAAAGTGGGCGTGGGTTAAAATGGTCTATCGACGAAATGTTAATATTAATAATACTAATGATTCTGCATTAACATTTTTTTCGAAAATTTTAAAATTTGACCAGAAAACGTTTTTTATAAAAAAAAGCCCCCAAAAAGTGGGCGTGGCAAAAAACTTTATGCTGACGAAATATAGATATTCTGATTCTCTAAATATGCTGCTCGAAACTTTTTTAAAATTCCTTACGGTTTGACCAAAAAATACGTTTTCCTAAAAAGGGGGCGTGGCAGTGGGCGGATTTCAAAAATGTTTACACTTATTTTGGTGGCACGGACGAGGAACCTATATACCAAATTTCATTATCATAGCTCAAAATTTAAGGCCCAAAAATCGGTGACGAACAGACGGACGGACGGACGGACAGACAGACATGGCTAATTCGACTCAGCTAGCGATTCTGAGTCAATCCATATACTTTGAGGTATATGTAGCTAAATTATTTCTCTATGTTACAAACTAAGCATCAAAACTAATATACCCCCCTATGGGATAGGGTATAAACATATGAGAAGGCTACGATCCGCTGTGCGGATCGTTGAATACCCTATCCCATCCCATCCTTAAAGTTAATATCCCCGAAATGTGGGCTTTATGACAATAAAAGATAGAAAATTACGTTGTCACAACATATTGTTCAGACAGTTTTTAAAATACTTTTATGGTTCAACAAGAAAACAAAGATTTTCTATTGCATACGCCTTAGGGTAGGGTATACATACAGTGGGCGAGGGTTGAAATGATCTACAAACGAAACGTTTGTTTCGAATATTTTTAAAAAGGTACCGAAAAACGTTTTTTACTGAAAACGAAGTATAGATATTCAGATTCTCCAAATATGTTGCTCAGATACTTTTTTAAAATTCCTTACGGTTTGGCCACAAACTAGGTTTTTTTAAAAAAAGGAGCGTGGTAGTGGGTTAATTTCAAGTTTTACACTTGTTCTGCTGGGAGCAACAAAGAGCACGTGTAACGAATTTCATCATTCTAGCTCAAAATTTAAGGCCCAAAAACTGGTGACGTACGGACGGACGGACGGCTACATCGACTCCGCTATCGATTCTGAGTAAATCCATATACTTTAATGTATATCTAGCTAAATTATTTCTCTTTTCTAAAAAGGAAAATACATTTTTTTATTAAAGCTATTTATAAAATCTATAAACTTATCTAAGACGGTCAAATTAATACCAGTATTTTTCAAGAATATTATTCGATAAGGCATTTCGATTTCCTCTTTTAGAAGGGCCGAACACAATCCTGTAGTTGGATCATAGTCGAAGCAATCTCTTGCCATCAGGCAGAATGAACCATTTAATATTAACGATGACAGCAAAAATTACCAGCCACCCGAACTAAATAAAGTAAGGATATCAATATTTGCTTAAGCTTTACCTGGCTGCCGGGAATGATGGCTTTCATACCGAGCTATATAAAGTCGGGGGAGATGATTTGTTAAGTTAAATACACCAACTCTACACCAACTAAAATGGTTTCTCAACAAGAAAGGATAATCAGGATACTCAACAACTAGTGACCGCTTCTTATTATAAACCCTATCCCATAGGTGTATATTAGTTTTGATTCATAGTTTATAACAAAGAGAAATAACTTTTGGGGTCGTTTTTATTCAAAAACAATTTTCTGATTTCAAATTATTCGAAAGATCTATTGATGCAAAATCATTGGTAATATTACCATGAATATTTAGTCCATAGATCATCAAACTTATGTTTGATATTTGGTTATACCCTATCCCATAGGGGTATATTAGTTTTGATACATAGTTTGTAACATAGAGAAATAATTTTGCTACATATACCTCAAAGTATATGGATCGACTCAGAATCGCTAGCTGAGTCAAATTAGCCATGTCTGTCTGTCCGTCCGTCTGTGTGTCACCGATTTTTGGGCCTTAAATGTTGAGCTAGGATAATAAAATTTGGTATAAAGGATCCTTGTCCGAGTCACCACAACAAGTGTAAAAAGTTTTTAAATCCGCCCACTGCCACGCCCCCTCTTAAGAAAAACTCAGTTTTTGGCCAAACCGTAAGGAATTAAAAAAAAGTTTCTGAACAACATATTAAGAAAATCTTAATATATATATTTCGTCTATATAAAGTTTTTTGTCACGCCCACTTTTTCGGGGAGTTTTCAATAAAAAACAGCTTTCGGTCAAATTTTATGTTTTTCGAAAAAAATTTTGATGCAGAATCATTAAAATTATTAATATGAACATTTCGCCAATATACCATTTTAACCCACGCCCACTTTTTGGGGGCGTTTTTATATAAAAACCATTTTTATACACTACCCCATAACATATGCAGGAGAAAACCTTTTTTGTTGTATAACCGTAAAAGTGTTTTGTAAGCAGTCTGAAGAATTTGTTGTCACTATATCATTTTTTCTATTTAATCCACATCGTGTTTTTAGCCATGGCCACTTTTTTTGGGGATTTTAGTTTTATGGATAGGATGGGATAGGGTATTCAACGATCCGCACAGCGGATTGTAGCCTTCTCATATGTTTTTTTATATAAAAACACCCCCAAGAAGTGGGCGTGGGTTTAAATAGTCTATAGACGAAATGTTCATATGAAATTATGAATATGATTCTGCAAAAAAAGTTTTTTCGAAATTTTTAAAATTTGACCGAAAAACGTTTTTTATTAAAAACGCCCCAAAAAGTGGGTGTGGCAAAAAATTTTCTACTGACGAAATACAGATATTCAGATTATCTAAATATTTTGTTCAGAAACATTTTCAAAATTGCTTATGGTTTGGCCAAAAAATACGTTTTTCTAAAAAGGGGGCGTGGCAGTTGGCGGATTTCAAAAATTTTTACACTTGTTCTGCTGGGAGCAACAAAGAGCTCGTGTACCAAATTTCATCCTTCTAGCTCAAAATTTAAGGCCCAAAAACTGGTGACGTACGGACGGACGGACGGACTGACAGACATGGCTCAATCGACTCAGCTATTGATTCTGAGTCGATCCATATACTTTGAGGTATATGTAGCTAAATTATTTCTCTATGTTACAAACTATGTATCAAAACTAATATACCCCTATGGGATAGGGTATAATTAAATGAACATTAAGCAGATGGAAACAAAGTTCCTCTAAAAACATATGAGAAGGCTACAATCCACTGTGCGGATCGTTGAATACCCTATCCCATCCTATCTGTAAAACTAAAATCCCCAAAAAGTGGACATGGCTAAAAACATGATGTGGATAAAATAAAGAATATGACATGGTGACAACAAATTCTTCAGACTGCTTATAAAAAACTTTTACGGTTCTACAAAAGACAAGGTTTTCTCCTGCATATGTTATGGGGTAGGGTATAAAAATGGTTTTTATATAAAAACGCCCCCAAAAAGTGGGCGTGGGTTAAAATGGTCTATTGACGAAATGTTCATATTTATATTACTAACGATTCTGCATCAAAATTTTTTTAGAAAATTTTAAAATTTGACCGAAAAACGTTTTTTATTAAAAACGCCCCCAAAAAGTAGGCGTGGCAAAAAACTTTATATGAACGAAATATAGATATTCAGATTGTCTAAATATGTTGTTCAGAAAGTTTTTCAAAATTCCTTATGGTTTGGCCAAAAAATACGTTTTTCTAAAAAAAGGGCGTGGCAGTGGGCGGATTTCAAAAATTTTTACACTTGTTCTGCTGGGAGCAACAAAGAGCACGTGTACCAAATTTCATCCTTCTAGCTCAAAATTTAAGGCCCAAAAACTGGTGACGTACGGACGGACGGACGGACAGACATGGCTAAATCGACTCAGCTATCGATTCTGAGTCGATCCATATACTTTGAGGTATATGTAGCTAAATTATTTCTCTATGTTACAAACTATGTATCAAAACTAATATACCCCTATGGGATAGGGTATAATTAAATGAACATTAAGCAGATGGAAACAAAGTTCCTCTAAAAACATATGAGAAGGCTACAATCCGCTGTGCGGATCGTTTAATACCCTATCCCATCCCATCCTTAAAATTAATATCCTCAAAATGTAGGTTTTATGGCGATGAAATACAGAAAATGACATTGTCACAATATATTGCTCAGACAGTTTATCAAAATCTTTTGTGGTTCTCAAAAAACAACGTATTTCTATTGCTTATGCCTTGGGATGGGGTATACAAATGGTTTTTGTAAGAAAACGTCCCCAAAATGTGGGCGTAGGTGAAAATGATCTATGGACAAAATGTTAATGTTACCATTACGGAAGTATTTGCATAAATTTTTTTTCGAAAGTGTTAAAATTTGGACAAAAAGCGTTTTTTACTAAAAACGCCCACTTTTTGATGGCAAAAAACTTTGTATGAACGAAATATAGATATTAGGATTGTCTAAAGATGCTGCTCAGACACTTTTTTGAAATTCCTTACGGTTTGGCTTAAAACTACGTTTTTCTAAAAGGGGGCGTGGCAGTGGGCGGATTTCAAAAATGTTTACACTTGTTCTGCTTCGACGGCTAGAGAGTGTATATACCAAATTTCAACAATCTAGCTCTAAATTTAAGACCCAAAAATCGTTGACACACAGACGGCGGACGGACGGACGGACAGACATACATGGCTTAATCGACTCAGCTAGCGATTCTGAATCGATCCATATACTTTGAGGTATATGTATCGAAATTATTTCTCTATGTTACAAACTTAATGTCAAACCTAATAAACCCCCCTATGGGATAGGGTATAAAGAACGGAGAACGAAGAGTCCACACCGAGAAAGCCCCGCATAAGAAAGAGGTCGCTCTTGCATCAGCCGACAAAACCCACTTTACACCCACTTTCCCCCCAAGCCATCAAAAAAACCATCTACCACAAAAACAAAGAAAGATAATTAAATTGTTGTGTGGTTAACTTTAACTTTAACTTTACACAGCCCTCCTTATCCTACGATAATCGATCGTAAAATAGTGTGCATATCCCCAGACCAACAATACCTGGCTAAGGTTTGAAGATGTTCGCCAAGCCAATTAGTAATGTAATAATAAGATTAATCGGGTTGCGGGGCGCAAATACAAACAAACAAAATACAAAAAAAAAATACCATCAATCCCTACCCCTCCATTTAATACGAATACGTATGGCGTTACTTGAACTGCCCTTTAGAAACCGAATGGGTTAAGAAAAAATGAAACAAATTATTTTAATAAAACTTATGATGTGTTAAACAGTGTTTCCGTAGGTTCTTTTTTCAAAAGTGTAACGATTTTTTCCAAAAAGTGTAACAAATAAAAAAATATGTAACAAACTGACAAAAAAAAAATCAATAATAAAAAAAACTCGTTTTCAACTCATAAAAATCTTTATTAGGATTTAGGAACTCTTTATCACATTTCGTTTAAATACCTATGGGCACATAGACAATATAAAATAAAAAAAAAACAATAATAATTAAATTAATCTTTTCTGATTATTATTACACGTACAAGTCTTTGATTTGCTTTGCAAACATTATTGCCTCAATAGTTTTTAAATCATATCTGTTGGTCTTATTATTTTCAATTAATTGAAGTTCAGAATAAACTCGTTCTGCTGCAGCGGAACTGTGAGGTAAACTTAAAATTTTGTTGGCAAATTGCACAACATTTTCAAACAATTTATCCTGTTGTGGATTTTGTAAAGTTTTTACAAATCCCCATTTTTTTCAATATTTTTGATATGTTTAAAGTTTTGTTGTAACTGTAACTTTCTGAACTCAAGGCATATATTTTCTTTATTTTCGGGATGGTACAAATTCTTAAAATTATTTAAAAATGGCAAGACAAATTATGTTCAGTTACAATTTTTTCAGGATCTATCAGCGATATATTTTTCAATTTGTCATTATTAAAATCGAACCTTTTTTCTCTTTATTGACCCACCTATTCATTTTGTATTAAATAAATATAAAAAAGCAAAACAAAAACTTTTAGCCGAGAAAGTCGTTGTAGTTCTTATTCGTTATAAGTCGATTTCAATTCAATTTCATAAACTTTGTTTGCACATTTTGTCTAAGGCGACTGCGATCTACGAACTGCGAGATCACAGTTTTCATTACCATTTCCCACTCGCAGTTTGACGTTTTACTATGCTTGTGATTTGTGCAAACAAACAAGTTCATTCACAGATGTCGCTGGAAGTTTGTCCGAAAGCAAAAAGTGCTGCCAGTTAAACTTTTTTTCCAATTTTTTTAAAGAGCAAAACATATAAGATTTAAATGGAAAAAAGTGTAACAAAACCGGAGAAAAAGTAACATCGTAGCAAAAGTATACAAAAATTAAAAAGTGTAACACTTTTGTTGCACTTGTAACATTGTGGCAAGACTGGTGTTAAAACGTAGTGAAAGGGATGGTATCCAGCACGTATACTCAGTTTATTTTGGGTAGTTAATAGTTAAAGGTTAAACTACAAAATAAGGCCTAAGGGCGGGGGAGCTAAGCTAAATAAGTAGTCAGTTGTCAGTAGTTTATTAGCTGTCATGGTACGCTTTTCAGGCCGTTTCTCAAAAGGATGCATTATCTCGAAGATAGGGTACCATCTTGTCCTCCCCCACCATCAGATCTCCCAGCTACAATAAATAAACGATTTTCAGCATTCCTTTTTAAAACAAAAAGCAACCATAAAAATTCAGTTCGATCTGGAGAAAATTGTAACCGTTCATGGATTGATCGGTAAGATTCCGACGAGCTCAGGACGGAGCCCAAGCAGTATCTCTAATGCTACAACGATTCACAAATATCACCCTCTGTGGTTAGAGGTAATTAGGGTAAGTCAAGGTGGGAAGTTGTAATAACCTACAATTATTTACAAGTTACAAACCAGAAGGGTTCCCCGAACTGCATAAACCCCGGAGGCAAAAAATCTCCTGAACGTCCCTTACAGGATTCTATTTGCCATAACATGTGATCACCTGAAACCAATCCAAAAATGGTATTTAATCAATAAATTTTCAAATACTCATACCTTACTAGATCCTGGAAAGAACACACAGGTCCTATTAACCACATCTTCATCGATTTCAAAGACGCATACGACAGCGTTATGTCTCTATAAACTTTTCTCTACTCTATTCTTAATTCATTTCACTCCTAGTTCATATAACTCAGCAATAAAGAATTTCAAAGAATTTACTAAATTCAAAGTTGACCAACTTTAAAGTATAAATATAAATATTATATACAAGGTGGCGCAAAAGTAATCCTCCTATCAGAAAATGCTATAAATTTTGCGATTGGCCCCTAATGTCAGTTCTGTTTTGACATTTGTGTCATTTACATGACATCATATTCTCGACTTGATGTAAAAAAAATTTAAAGACCAAATAAAAATAATCCACAAGAAGAATCAAAGTTTTTCATTTTTTTTAAAATTACAGCCAAAAAACATCGGAAGATTATTTTTGCGCCACCTTGTATTTAATATATTCAATAGAATCGAGTTAATAAAACATCCCCGATGTTTTTTTTAAAATTTGACCGAAAAACGTTTTTTATTAAAAACGCCCCCAAAAAGTAGGCGTGGCAAAAAACTTTATATGAACGAAATATAGATATTCAGATTGTCTAAATATGTTGTTCAGAAAGTTTTTCAAAATTCCTTATGGTTTGGCCAAAAAATACGTTTTTCTAAAAAAAGGGCGTGGCAGTGGGCGGATTTCAAAAATTTTTACACTTGTTCTGCTGGGAGCAACAAAGAGCACGTGTACCAAATTTCATCCTTCTAGCTCAAAATTTAAGGCCCAAAAACTGGTGACGTACGGACGGACGGACGGACAGACATGGCTAAATCGACTCAGCTATCGATTCTGAGTCGATCCATATACTTTGAGGTATATGTAGCTAAATTATTTCTCTATGTTACAAACTATGTATCAAAACTAATATACCCCTATGGGATAGGGTATAATTAAATGAACATTAAGCAGATGGAAACAAAGTTCCTCTAAAAACATATGAGAAGGCTACAATCCGCTGTGCGGATCGTTTAATACCCTATCCCATCCCATCCTTAAAATTAATATCCTCAAAATGTAGGTTTTATGGCGATGAAATACAGAAAATGACATTGTCACAATATATTGCTCAGACAGTTTATCAAAATCTTTTGTGGTTCTCAAAAAACAACGTATTTCTATTGCTTATGCCTTGGGATGGGGTATACAAATGGTTTTTGTAAGAAAACGTCCCCAAAATGTGGGCGTAGGTGAAAATGATCTATGGACAAAATGTTAATGTTACCATTACGGAAGTATTTGCATAAATTTTTTTTCGAAAGTGTTAAAATTTGGACAAAAAGCGTTTTTTACTAAAAACGCCCACTTTTTGATGGCAAAAAACTTTGTATGAACGAAATATAGATATTAGGATTGTCTAAAGATGCTGCTCAGACACTTTTTTGAAATTCCTTACGGTTTGGCTTAAAACTACGTTTTTCTAAAAGGGGGCGTGGCAGTGGGCGGATTTCAAAAATGTTTACACTTGTTCTGCTTCGACGGCTAGAGAGTGTATATACCAAATTTCAACAATCTAGCTCTAAATTTAAGACCCAAAAATCGTTGACACACAGACGGCGGACGGACGGACGGACAGACATACATGGCTTAATCGACTCAGCTAGCGATTCTGAATCGATCCATATACTTTGAGGTATATGTATCGAAATTATTTCTCTATGTTACAAACTTAATGTCAAACCTAATAAACCCCCCTATGGGATAGGGTATAAAGAACGGAGAACGAAGAGTCCACACCGAGAAAGCCCCGCATAAGAAAGAGGTCGCTCTTGCATCAGCCGACAAAACCCACTTTACACCCACTTTCCCCCCAAGCCATCAAAAAAACCATCTACCACAAAAACAAAGAAAGATAATTAAATTGTTGTGTGGTTAACTTTAACTTTAACTTTACACAGCCCTCCTTATCCTACGATAATCGATCGTAAAATAGTGTGCATATCCCCAGACCAACAATACCTGGCTAAGGTTTGAAGATGTTCGCCAAGCCAATTAGTAATGTAATAATAAGATTAATCGGGTTGCGGGGCGCAAATACAAACAAACAAAATACAAAAAAAACATATGAGAGGCTACAATCCGCTATGCGGATCGTTGAATACCCTATCCCATCCCATCCTTTAAATTAATATCCTCAAAATATAGGCCTTATGGCGATGAAATACAGAAAATGACATTGTCATAATATATTGCTCAGACAGTTTCTCAAAATCTTTTGTGGTTCGACAAAAAACAACGTATTTCTATTGCTAATGCCTTGGGATGGGATATACAAATGGTTTTTGTAAGAAAACGCCCCCAAAATGTGGGCGTAGGTGAAAATGATCTATAGGCAAAATGTTTATATTACCATTGCGGAAGAATTTGCATCAAAAATTTTTTCGAAAGTTTTAAAATTTGGACAATAAGTGTTTTTTACTAAAAACGCCCCCAAAAAGTGGGCGTGGCAAAAAACTTTGTATTAACGAAATATAGATATTAGGATTGTCTAAATATGCTGCTCAGACACTTTTTTGAAATTCCTTACGGTTTGGCCAAAAAATAAGTTTTCCTAAAAAGGGGGCGTGGCAGTGGGCGGATTTCAAAAATTTTTACACTTGTTCTGGTGGCACGGACGAGGATCCTATATACCAAATTTCATTATCCTAGCTCAAAATTTAAGGCCCAAAAATCGGTGACGAACAGACAGACGGACGGACGGACGGACGGACGGACGGACGGACGGACGGACGGACGGACGGACGGACGGACAGACAGACATGGCTAATTCGACTCAGCTAGCGATTCTGAGTCGATCCATATACTTTGAGGTATATGTAGCTAAATTATTTCTCTATGTTACAAACTAAGTATCAAAACTAATATACCCCTATGGGATAGGGTATAAAAATACCATCAATCCCTACCCCTCCATTTAATACGAATACGTATGGCGTTACTTGAACTGCCCTTTAGAAACCGAATGGGTTAAGAAAAAATGAAACAAATTATTTTAATAAAACTTATGATGTGTTAAACAGTGTTGCCGTAGGTTCTTTTTTCAAAAGTGTAACGATTTTTTCCAAAAAGTGTAACAAATAAAAAAATATGTAACAAACTGACAAAAAAAAATCAATAATAAAAAAAACTCGTTTTCAACTCATAAAAATCTTTATTAGGATTTAGGAACTCTTTATCACATTTCGTTTAAATACCTATGGGCACATAGACAATATAAAATAAAAAAAAAAACAATAATAATTAAATTAATCTTTTCTGATTATTATTACACGTACAAGTCTTTGATTTGCTTTGCAAACATTATTGCCTCAATAGTTTTTAAATCATATCTGTTGGTCTTATTATTTTCAATTAATTGAAGTTCAGAATAAACTCGTTCTGCTGCAGCGGAACTGTGAGGTAAACTTAAAATTTTGTTGGCAAATTGCACAACATTTTCAAACAATTTATCCTGTTGTGGATTTTGTAAAGTTTTTACAAATCCCCATTTTTTTCAATATTTTTGATATGTTTAAAGTTTTGTTGTAACTGTAACTTTCTGAACTCAAGGCATATATTTTCTTTATTTTCGGGATGGTACAAATTCTTAAAATTATTTAAAAATGGCAAGACAAATTATGTTCAGTTACAATTTTTTCAGGATCTATCAGCGATATATTTTTCAATTTGTCATTATTAAAATCGAACCTTTTTTCTCTTTATTGACCCACCTATTCATTTTGTATTAAATAAATATAAAAAAGCAAAACAAAAACTTTTAGCCGAGAAAGTCGTTGTAGTTCTTATTCGTTATAAGTCGATTTCAATTCAATTTCATAAACTTTGTTTGCACATTTTGTCTAAGGCGACTGCGATCTACGAACTGCGAGATCACAGTTTTCATTACCATTTCCCACTCGCAGTTTGACGTTTTACTATGCTTGTGATTTGTGCAAACAAACAAGTTCATTCACAGATGTCGCTGGAAGTTTGTCCGAAAGCAAAAAGTGCTGCCAGTTAAACTTTTTTTCCAATTTTTTTAAAGAGCAAAACATATAAGATTTAAATGGAAAAAAGTGTAACAAAACCGGAGAAAAAGTAACATCGTAGCAAAAGTATACAAAAATTAAAAAGTGTAACACTTTTGTTGCACTTGTAACATTGTGGCAAGACTGGTGTTAAAACGTAGTGAAAGGGATGGTATCCAGCACGTATACTCAGTTTATTTTGGGTAGTTAATAGTTAAAGGTTAAACTACAAAATAAGGCCTAAGGGCGGGGGAGCTAAGCTAAATAAGTAGTCAGTTGTCAGTAGTTTATTAGCTGTCATGGTACGCTTTTCAGGCCGTTTCTCAAAAGGATGCATTATCTCGAAGATAGGGTACCATCTTGTCCTCCCCCACCATCAGATCTCCCAGCTACAATAAATAAACGATTTTCAGCATTCCTTTTTAAAACAAAAAGCAACCATAAAAATTCAGTTCGATCTGGAGAAAATTGTAACCGTTCATGGATTGATCGGTAAGATTCCGACGAGCTCAGGACGGAGCCCAAGCAGTATCTCTAATGCTACAACGATTCACAAATATCACCCTCTGTGGTTAGAGGTAATTAGGGTAAGTCAAGGTGGGAAGTTGTAATAACCTACAATTATTTACAAGTTACAAACCAGAAGGGTTCCCCGAACTGCATAAACCCCGGAGGCAAAAAATCTCCTGAACGTCCCTTACAGGATTCTATTTGCCATAACATGTGATCACCTGAAACCAATCCAAAAATGGTATTTAATTAACAAATTTTCAAATACTCATACTTTACTAGATCCTGGAAAGAACACACAGGTCCTATTCACCACATATTCATCGATTTCAAAGACGCATACGACAGCGTTATGTCTCTATAAACTTTCCTCTACTCTATTCTTAATTCATTTCGCTCCTAGTTCATATAACTCAGCATTAATTTCAAAGAATTTACTAAATTCAAAGTTTACCAACCTTAAAGTATAAATATAAATATTATATACAAGGTGGCGCAAAAGTAATCCTCCTGTCAGAAAATGCTTTAAATTTTGCGATTGGCCCCTAATGTCAGTTCTGTTTTGACATTTGTGTCATTTACATGACATCATATTCTCGACTTGATGTAAAAAACATATGAGAAGGCTACAATCCGCTGTGCGGATCGTTGAATACCCTATCCCATCCTATCCATAAAACTAAAATCCCCAAAAAAGGGGACATGGCTAAAAACACGATGTGGATAAATAGAAAAAATGATATAGTGACAACAAATTCTTCAGACTGCTTACAAAACACTTTAACGGTTCTACAAAAGACAAGGTTTTCTCTTGCATATGTTATGGGGTAGTGTATAAAAATGTTTTTTATATAAAAACGCCCCCAAAAAGTGGGCGTGGGTTAAAATGGTATATAGAAAAAATGTTCATATTAATAATGTTAATGATTCTGCATCAAAATTTTTTTCGAAAAATTTAAAATTTGACCGAAAACAGTTTTTTTATTGAAAACGCCCCCAAAAAGTGGGCGTGGCAAAAAACTTTATATGGACGAAATATAGATAATAATATTGTCTAAATATGTTGTTCAGAAACTTTTTTAAAATTCCTTACGGTTTGGTCAAAAACTGAGTTTTTCTTAAAAGGGGGCGTGGCAGTGGGCGGATTTCAAAAATTTTTACACTTGTTCTGTAGGCAGAGACGAGGATCCTATATACCAAATTTCATTATCCTAGCTCAAAATTTAAGGCCTAAAAATCGGTGACGTACAGACGGACGGACGGACGGACGGACGGACGGACGGACGGACGGACGGACGGACGGACGGACAGACAGACATGGCTTAATCGACTCAGCTAGCGATTCTGAGTCGATCCATATACTTTGAGGTATATGTAGCAAAATTATTTCTCTATGTTACAAACTAAGTATCAAAACTAATATACCCCCCTATGGGATAGGGTATAAAAATTAAAAGACCAAATAAAAAACATATGAGAAGGCTACAATCCGCTGTGCGGATCGTTGAATACCCTATCCCATCCTATCCATAAAACTAAAATCCCCAAAAAAGGGGACATGGCTAAAAACACGATGTGGATAAATAGAAAAAATGATATAGTGACAACAAATTCTTCAGACTGCTTACAAAACACTTTAACGGTTCTACAAAAGACAAGGTTTTCTCTTGCATATGTTATGGGGTAGTGTATAAAAATGTTTTTTATATAAAAACGCCCCCAAAAAGTGGGCGTGGGTTAAAATGGTATATAGAAAAAATGTTCATATTAATAATGTTAATGATTCTGCATCAAAATTTTTTTCGAAAAATTTAAAATTTGACCGAAAACAGTTTTTTTATTGAAAACGCCCCCAAAAAGTGGGCGTGGCAAAAAACTTTATATGGACGAAATATAGATAATAATATTGTCTAAATATGTTGTTCAGAAACTTTTTTAAAATTCCTTACGGTTTGGTCAAAAACTGAGTTTTTCTTAAAAGGGGGCGTGGCAGTGGGCGGATTTCAAAAATTTTTACACTTGTTCTGTAGGCAGAGACGAGGATCCTATATACCAAATTTCATTATCCTAGCTCAAAATTTAAGGCCTAAAAATCGGTGACGTACAGACGGACGGACGGACGGACGGACGGACGGACGGACGGACGGACGGACGGACGGACGGACGGACGGACGGACAGACAGACATGGCTTAATCGACTCAGCTAGCGATTCTGAGTCGATCCATATACTTTGAGGTATATGTAGCAAAATTATTTCTCTATGTTACAAACTAAGTATCAAAACTAATATACCCCCCTATGGGATAGGGTATAATAATCCACAAGAAGAATCAAAGTTTTTCATTTTTTTTTAAAATTACAGCCAAAAAACATCGGAAGGTTATTTTTGCGCCACCTTGTATTTAATATATTCAATAGAATCGAGTTAATAAAACATCCCCGAAGCATTTTATTTCCACTTGGATAGACTTTTACTAGAATTCTTAGAAATTCTTTTATATACATCTCTGTAAATTAATTATAAATGCAGAAGACCTTCTTAACATAACGAAGAGTATGGGATTCTGCTTTTTTGAAAAAATTATTCAATATGTACAAAAAAGGTAAGGGTAGCAAATAAATGCACTTTGAAGTAGCCAAAGGCATTTTTTAATGTAGTGGCAAATATAAAACGAAATAAAAACATATGAGAAGGCTACAATCCGCTGTGCGGATCGTTGAATACCCTATCCCATCCTATCCATAAAACTAAAATCCCCAAAAATGGGCATGGCTAAAAACACGATGTGGATAAAATAGAAAAAATGATATAGTGACAACAAATTCTTCCGACTGCTTACAAAACAATTTTACGGTTCTACAAAAGACAAAGTTTTCTCCTGCATATGTTATGGGGAAGTGTATAAAAATGGTTTTTACATAAAAACGCCCCCAAAAAGTGGGCGTGGGTTAAAATGGTATATAGACGAAATGTTCATATTAATAATGTTAATGATTCTGCACCAAAATTTTTTTCGAAAAATCTAAAATTTGACCGAAAACAGTTTTTAATTGAAAACGCCCCCAAAAAGTGGGCTTGGCAAAAAACAACGAGCATAAAGAAAAACATATGAGAGGCTACAATCCGCTATGCGGATCATTGAATACCCTATCCCATCCCATCCTTTAAATTAATATCCTCAAAATATAGGCCTTATGGCGATGAAATACAGAAAATGACATTGTCACAATATATTGCTCAGACAGTTTCTCAAAATCTTGTGTGGTTCGACAAAAAACAACGTATTTCTATTGCTAATGCCTTGGGATGGGGTATACAAATGGTTTTTTTAAGAAAACGCCCCCAAAATGTGGGCGTAGGTGAAAATGATCTATGGACAAAATGTTTATATTACCATTGCGGAAGTATTTGCATCAAAATTTTTTTCGAAAGTTTTAAAATTTGGACAAAAAGCGTTTTTTACTAAAAACGCCCCCAAAAAGTGGGCGTGGCAAAAAACTTTGTATGAACGAAATATAGATATTAGGATTGTCTAAATATGCTACTAAGACACTTTTTTGAAATTCCTTACGGTTTGGCCAAAAAATAAGTTTTCCTTAAAAGGGGGCGTGGCAGTGGGCGGATTTCAAAAATTTTTACACTTGTTCTGGTGGCACGGACGAGGATCCTATATACCAAATTTCATCATCCTAGCTCAAAATTTAAGGCCCAAAAACCGCTGACGAACAGACAGACGGACGGACGGACGGACGGTGAGACAGACATGGCTAATTCGACTCAGCTAGCGATTCTGAGTCGATCCATATACTTTGAGGTATATGTAGCAAAATTATTTCTCTATGTTACAAACTAAGTATCAAAACTAATATACCCCCCTATGGGATAGGGTATAAACATATGAGAGGCTACAATCCGCTATGCGGATCGTTGAATACCCTATCCCATCCCATCCTTTAAATTAATATCCTCAAAATATAGGCCTTATGGCGATGAAATACAGAAAATGACATTGTCACAATATATTGCTCAGACAGTTTCTCAAAATCTTGTGTGGTTCGACAAAAAACAACGTATTTCTATTGCTAATGCCTTGGGATGGGGTATACAAATGGTTTTTGTAAGAAAACGCCCCCAAAATGTGGGCGTAGGTGAAAATGATCTATTGGCAAAATGTTTATATTACCATTTCGGAAGTATTTGCATCAAAATTTTTTTCGAAAGTTTTAAAATTTGGACAAAAAGGGTTTTTTACCAAAAACGCCCCCAAAAAGTGGGCGTGGCAAAAAACTTTGTATGAACGAAATATAGATATTAGGATTGTCTAAATATGCTACTCAGACACTTTTTTGAAATTCCTTACGGTTTGGCCAAAAAATAAGTTTTCCTAAAAAGGGGGCGTGGCAGTGGGCGGATTTCAAAAATGTTTACACTTGTTCTGGTGGCACGGACGAGGATCCTATATACCAAATTTCATCATCCTAGCTCAAAATTTAAGGCCCAAAAACCGCTGACGAACAGACAGACGGACGGACGGACGGACGGTGAGACAGACATGGCTAATTCGACTCAGCTAGCGATTCTGAGTTGATCCATATACTTTGAGGTATATGTAGCAAAATTATTTCTCTATGATACAAACTAAGAATCAAAACTAATATACCCCCCTATGGGATAGGGTATAAACATATTAGAAGGCTACAATCAATCTGTGAATGATCTCCTTAGTAGTTCAAGTGACGGGTTAATGATGTCATCATCGGACCATAACCGCATATATACGGGTAATATTTGCGAATATGGTCTTAATCCGGTTTGTTACAAAGCATTCGCTGATTACTTTGAAGCATAGGAATGTTTGCTTCCGTTTTGTTATAAATGTTTTTCATCGTCCTTTTCTGCGACTCATCCCATCATATTTTCTCCATATCCGTAATGTTTACTTTGTAGCAGCATTGGGTTTCCGCTAGTTGCGGCTGCCTTTTTCTGTAATTTTCTCACATTCCACGACTGAGGCTTTTGATGTGTCAAACCATCTCAGATCACAGTTGAATACTTAAAACATAAATTCTGGAAAAGAATATCATGGGACAGAAAATACAGGTGGAATTGCATAACCACCCATAAAACATGAATGAAAATGCAAACAGACTAAGAAATAAGGAGATCTTATAAACTGCTTAAAAAATACATTCTTGAAAATTTACTCAAAACATTAAATTACAATTACAGCTCTCATCTGTGTAGAGATTGCCGCGTGATAAAAGAAAACATATCTACGTATACACTTACTCTCCCAGTCTAAAGTCAATTTAAAAACATATGAGAAGGCTACAATCCACTGTGCGGATCGTTGAATACCCTATCCCATCCTATCTGTAAAACTAAAATCCCCAAAAAGTGGACATGGCTAAAAACACGATGTGGATAAAATTAAGAATATGACATGGTGACAACAAATTCTTCAGACTGCTTATAAAAAACTTTTACGGTTCTACAAAAGACAAGGTTTTCTCCTGCATATGTTATGGGGTAGGGTATAAAAATGGTTTTTATATAAAAACGCCCCCAAAAAGTGGGCGTGGGTTAAAATGGTCTATTGACGAAATGTTCATATTTATATTACTAATGATTCTGCATCAAAATTTTTTTAGAAAATTTTAAAATTTGACCGAAAAACGTTTTTTATTAAAAACGCCCCCAAAAAGTGGGCGTGGCAAAAAACTTTATATGAACGAAATACAGATATTCAGATTGTCTAAATATGTTGTTCAGAAAGTTTTTCAAAATTCCTTATGGTTTGGCCAAAAAATACGTTTTTCTAAAAAGGGGGCGTGGCAGTGGGCGGATTTCAAAAATTTTTACACTTGTTCTGCTGGGAGCAACAAAGAGCACGTGTACCAAATTTCATCCTTCTAGCTCAAAATTTAAGGCCCAAAAACTGGTGACGTACGGACGGACGGACGGACGGACGGACGGACGGACGGACGGACGGACGGACAGACATGGCTAAATCGACTCAGCTATCGATTCTGAGTCGATCCATATACTTTGAGGTATATGTAGCTAAATTATTTCTCTATGTTACAAACTATGTATCAAAACTAATATACCCCCCTATGGGATAGGGTATAAAAAAGTACTTTAGGAAATTACTTTTTCCGTGACCTTACGACTTACGAATCTATCTAAAACCCTTTTGCCATATTTTCAAATTTGCAATAACATCCGAATGGGTAGAAAAGGACTAAATGTACATCATATAGAAAAGGATACACTTTGACCCCTATTGCATCACATTAGATCTCAGTTGACGTTGAAGAATGACCAACAAAGGGAAATAAAATAATCAGCCCTATCGAGGTATCCGTCGGAGCGGACAATTTTCCGCAACGCATACTTCGTCGGAGGTTAAAATTCCATTCGAGGTATGTGTCATCGGAAAAAAAATCTTCCCAAATGCGACGGGTTCACTTCACTACAATTCGTAAATAAATTCCGCGAAGAATTTGTGTCGGAGGAAATCGGAGAAAGAATGGCACTTAGCTGTCAAAAATCGCATGAAAAATGCACCTCAACGCAATTCGCCGGGGTGCGTTACAAAATGTCGGAGAAATATTCCGAACAGCTTTTCGGAGGAATACCTCGAAACAAAAATCCTCCGAATCGTACGAAATCGGAGAATTTTCCGCTCCGACGGATACCTCGATAGGGCCGAATAATAGATTTTTGTAGAACGCATAATAAAAGCATTTTTCGCAAATTGTGGGGATCGGTATATTTCCACCCTTTTATGTGGTAGTAAAATAAAATAATGTAGACAACGACACTAGTTACTATACAATTTTACAACTGTTTTCGAAGCAATATCGTTGAATATCCTATCCCATTGCATCCTTAAATTAAACATTCCCAAAACGTGGGAGTGGCAATTTCACAAAATACTGCTCAAACAGTTTATCAAAATATTTTATGGTTCGCCAAAACAACGTTTTTCTATTGCATATGTTATGGGGTAGGGTATACATATCGTTTTTTAGGAAAACGCCCCAAAAAGTTGGAGTGAGTCAAAATGATATATGGACGAAATGCATCTTAAATTATTTTCTAAGTCTTTGCATCAAACATTTCTCGAATTTTATTAAACTTTTGGTGACAATCGTTTTTTTATAAATCGCCCATAAAAAATTGGAGTGGCTAAAAACTTTATACGGATGAAATAAAGACAGTGATATAGTCCTACCCCCTTATTCATTAGATTTCACTAAAACACATCTCAACGGTTTAATAGTAATACAGTGCATAAGTATTTATACAGCCTCTATGCAGGGTCGCACAATTTCTTATTCATAACATATTTCCCATCCACAACAGTTATATAGGGTTTGTGTCAAATAAATTACCATAAAGCTCGGCAGAGTTACCAAGGGATAATTTTTATGGTTGCGAAACTCATGGTGACAATTTAATTTTCTTCATTTTTATAATATATTGATTATTGATGACTTATGTCGACTCAATAACATCGTTTGAGTCGAATTGCCATTTGAACAAATTAAAAGGTGAAACACAACTGCTAAAATACAAAAATACCCTGGATGATTTTTTCAACTTACAATTGAAGCTTTGGTAACCCTGATGATCAGCTGTCTGTGTATACCGAAATAAACAATATTGTATACCCTTATACAGGCACCATTCAACCATCAGACGCGTTTAGGATCTGCAGCCTCTATTCAACCGTGCGCTGTAACACGTTGCAACGCACGATCAATGTACAAGCGGGAACCATAAGTTTGAGGTGGGAGAAAACCCTTAAACCCAAATCCAAGGTGGAACAGCAAACACCGAAGGATGCATGGCTAAAAAGGGAGTTTTAAGCCGCTAGTTTGCGAATTTCGGATACCGGGCTACCTCCGATCTCAAGATAGCCTTCCTGTGGTTAGACGGGTAGACCACGGGCGACCAATAAATCCCGCCTACTCGTGGGAAAAATTGAAGTACCAATAGAAAAAAACATAGAGAATGATGCCTCTACATATGCATCAACAACTAGGGATGTTTCAGAACACCCTGTCGAAACCGACACGACACCTGCCAATCGGGAAGGGTCACACATCAGTGATTTCGAGATGATGAGCCTAGAAGAGAAATTGTCTCATTTGAGCGACTCAGCCTCGGAATCAAGTACTGTATACAGCATCAGTATACTCTCGGATTTGCATCCGGAATATACAGAAGCGCCAGGGACCCCAGGTAAAACGGCTCAAACTGATTCCAAGCGCATCAGGTTCACGCCAGCGGAACAGCGTCGTTTCAACAGAGCGCTGAAACAGGGTAGCAGCATAGAGCAAGCCCGCATCTTTGCAAAAACAATAGATGATGCCAAAGAAGCCAAACGCATGAGATCTGAGGACAACACACCACCTCAGTCCGAAGCGAAACGAGCTCGCACTGGGAAAACAACCTCTGACAGAACCACCTATAGAGATATAGCGAGCTATGTCAGATTGGGTGTCGTACCAGTCGATATCGATCGAAATCCTCTCACGAATGAAAAAATGGTTCAGATACAAGAGAGGATTATGGAAATCACGATCGAACTGCGCGACGGGGATGCAAAGCCAGCTTTCCGCGGGACAACTTTCAAAGCCGGATGGCTCTTGTTAGTATGTGCGGACATCACCACTTCAGAGTGGATGAAAACAAACTTCCTCAGACTAAAGGAGAAATGCGAGTTGGAAGTAATGCTTGTGGGAGAGGAAGACTTTCCGAAACCACATATTGTCAGAGCTTTCTTCCCGCAGAGTACCGAAGTTACAAATGAGAGAATGTCGCCAACATGGTCTTTGCAATAAACGAGAGTGCGATGCGTAGGCTTGCGGAGCTAAAGGGGATGGTATCATACAGATTTGGACAAATCAAGATCATCCTTAAAGGATCCGACAAGTCTGCAATTCAGACCCGAAAAAATAGTGTCAAGGACACTGATAAAAAGAAAAAGTCGTCAGAAAAAACAAGCGCCAGATCGTCGCAACCAGCAGCCAGTATTAGTACTGCCGCCGGAAGCGATATAAAGAAGACTGGTTCACTGCCTACGATATTATCGCCAAACGCCCCTAGTACGAGCAACGTTAACATCAGCCAGCAACAGTTTAGACCAAAGCTAGCTGCGGAACGGGCGCGTGAACGGCAAAAACACGGACAGCGTAAAAACGGTCCGAGAGATAGACACGAAGGTCTTTCTCAACAGGGTATCGTACGCAGAAGAGGCGATAACAAGCCTTATAGGGTACGAAACCCTGAGCACGGTAGGAAGCGATGACCACCCTACTAAATGTGCTGCAGGCAAACCTGCACCGAGCTAAAGGTTCCTCGGACACCTACAACCAAAGATGTGCCGAAGGGAACATCGCTCTAGGTTTAATCCAGGAGCCATGGGCAACAGAGGGTAAGATATTTGGTTTACAAAGTAAAACCAGAGAGCTCATCTTCACCCGGGGAAATTTTAGACCAAGGGCAGCTCTTTTAGTTGCAAAAGATATAAAATTCTCTCCCATTCCAGGTTTCATTACCAAAGATCTGGTGGCTGTCCTTTTAGAAAGACGCAACGGCCGAGAGCTACAAAAAATTGTATGCGCATCGGCGTACTTTGCTGGAGATGACGAAATACCACCTCGCCCAGTACAGGAACTTGTCCAGTACTGCCAGACCCAGCAACTACATCTTATCTTCGGCTGCGACGCCAACGCGCATAACACAATATGGGGCAGTCGAGATACAAACAAAAGAGGTGAGTTCTTATTAGATTACCTATACAGCAACAATTTAGTTATACTAAATAAGGGTAATAAACCCACGTTTAGAAACGTTTTAAGAGAAGAAGTTTTAGACCTTACCATCTCTTCTCCGTTTGTACAAAACACCGTCGAAAATTGGCACGTTTCTGGTGAGGCATCTTTATCGGATCACATGCACATAAGTTTCCAATTAAGATGTAACACCGAGGATGCGCCGATTAAATACGACAACAAACTCACAAATTGGAGAACGTATCGAGAAAATCTATCGATTATATGTTGCATATTTCCAGAAAAACCTTCATGTGTAAGTGAAGCGGAAGTCGCACAATTAACTAAATGACATTATCATCTCATCTTTTACAAATAGCTGTAAGGTTAAACGCACTGTGGCAAAGAGGTGCACACCATGGTGGAACGATAACCTAGAAAGTTTCCGTAAAAGAGTAAGAAAACTTTTCAATAAAGCCAAACGCACCGGAAAGTGGGACCAATATAAATCTCTACTTACCCAATACAACATAGAGTTGCGAAAATCAAAAAGAGCGTCCTGACGCAAATACTGTGAGGAACTCGAAGAGCTTCCGGCGGTGGCGCGTCTCCAGAGGGCACTCTCGAAAGATAAAACAAACTGCATGGAATTACTAGTCAAAGCTGACGGTAAAATCACATGCGACCGGGAAGAAACGTTGACCACACTTCTTCAGGTACACTTTCCCGGCTCTACAATCACAAGTGAGTTTCATGAACACATGATAGATGACTCACCCCCTATAAACCTGAAAAGGATTAATAGTTTATCCGGCAAACTTTTCACTCCGGATAAGGTCAAATGGGCGATCAACTCATTTAAACCATACAAGGCACCAGGGACAGACCGAATCTTTCCTGCTCTTATACAAAAGGGCTTGGACTTTTTCCTACCCACTATGGTAGCCTTATTTAGGTTTAGTTTCAATTGGGGCTACATACCACAAACCTGGAGGGAGGTAAACGTGGTATTTATCCCCAAACCAGGCAAACCAATAGAACTACCTAAATCATACCGTCCAATAAGCTTAACATCGTTTTTCCTGAAAACAATGGAAAGAATACTTGACGTACACATTAGAGAGTGCTTAAATGAAAGCACTCCTCTGCACCCATGTCAATTCGCCTACCAAAAAGGTAAATCCACGGAAGGAGCACTTCTAAGTTTAACATCACAAATAAAAAGTGCATACGAAAACAAATAAGTAGTTTTATGTGCCTTCCTAGACATAGAGGGCGCTTTTGACAACACTGGATATGACTCCATATCAAATGCTTTGACTCATAGAAGAATAGATCATCCCACCATCAAATGGATCAAAGCGATGCTTGAAAGTCGGAAAATAACTGCTTCATCAGCACAGACCTCAGTATCAGTAACAGCCGTTAAAGGCTGCCCTCAGGGAGGAGTACTCTCACCCCTACTATGGTCTCTGGTTATCGATAACCTACTTCAAGACCTAAGTAATGCAGGTTTCAATATAATTGGATACGCCGATGACCTAGTCATCATAATAAAGGGCAAAGAACCAAACGAAGTTACAACACGTTTGCAAACCGCCCTTAAGATAGTCATAGACTGGTGTAATAAAGAAAGTCTCTCTATAAACCCCAGCAAGGCTATCATCGTCCCTTTTACAAAAAGGAGGAAATTAAATCTTACCCAAATTTCAATTAATGGTACATACATTGAGTATTCCAACGAAGTAAAATATCTTGGAGTGATCCTCGATAAAAAACTAAGCTGGAACTCCCACATCAACAACAAAATTCAAAAAGCAACCAAAGCTTTCTGGGCTTGCCTGGGGAATCTCTCCAAAGACCACACACTGGATCTACACGATCATGGTCAGGCCCATTATAACATACGCTTCAATATTATGGTGGAACAAAGTCACCCAAAAAACAACTATAAATAAATTAAACAAGGTACAACGGCTTGCCTGTCTGGGCATTACCGGAGCTATGCGTACCTGTCCCACGGCGGCTATGGAAGCCTTAATAGGACTAACACATTTATATAAAAAAAGTGGCAATTCGCAGCTCAGCAAGTTTGACACATGCGGAAGAATTCAACATTAAACAACATGAACATCTAAAACTAATTGAACTTCTATCCGAATTTCCAGAACTTGACATGATCTGTGCGGTTACAGACCGCTGACCAAAGACACTATGCTTCGACAAAAGATTCTCAACGGTGATCACAACCAGAGAAGCATGGTGTAGCAACAACCCTCCAAACTGCCTAAACGGCCTAAAGTGGTATACGGATGATTCTAAAATGGACTCAGGGGTAGGAGCTGGCATACATGGACCAAATAAAAACATCTCAATACCTATGGGAAAAAACCCTAGTGTATTCCAAGCTGAGCTCCATGCCATAAAAGAATGCGCAAACCTAATACACAACTCAGGTATTAAAGGCGCAAACATCCATATATTCACGGACAGTCAAGCAGCTATAAAAAACCTTAGCTCACACATCATTGACTCCAAATCAGTACTACACTGCTTCAACTCCCTCCAAACACTCAGTTCCAGGAACAAAACCAAACTATGGTGGGTCCCCGGACATAAGGGAGTTGAAGGTAACGAAAAAGCTGATGAACTAGCCAGAAAAGGTTCGGAAACCCCCTTCATTGGACCTGAACCCTTCTGTGCAATCCCCAAATCAGCCATAAATCTAGTCATAAAACATATGAGAAGGCTACAATCCGCTGTGCGGATCGTTGAATACCCTATCCCATCCTATCCATAAAACTAAAATCCCCAAAAAAGGGGACATGGCTAAAAACACGATGTGGATAAATAGAAAAAATGATATAGTGACAACAAATTCTTCAGACTGCTTACAAAACACTTTAACGGTTCTACAAAAGACAAGGTTTTCTCTTGCATATGTTATGGGGTAGTGTATAAAAATGTTTTTTATATAAAAACGCCCCCAAAAAGTGGGCGTGGGTTAAAATGGTATATAGAAAAAATGTTCATATTAATAATGTTAATGATTCTGCATCAAAATTTTTTTCGAAAAATTTAAAATTTGACCGAAAACAGTTTTTTTATTGAAAACGCCCCCAAAAAGTGGGCGTGGCAAAAAACTTTATATGGACGAAATATAGATAATAATATTGTCTAAATATGTTGTTCAGAAACTTTTTTAAAATTCCTTACGGTTTGGTCAAAAACTGAGTTTTTCTTAAAAGGGGGCGTGGCAGTGGGCGGATTTCAAAAATTTTTACACTTGTTCTGTAGGCAGAGACGAGGATCCTATATACCAAATTTCATTATCCTAGCTCAAAATTTAAGGCCTAAAAATCGGTGACGTACAGACGGACGGACGGACGGACGGACGGACGGACGGACGGACGGACGGACGGACGGACGGACGGACGGACGGACAGACAGACATGGCTTAATCGACTCAGCTAGCGATTCTGAGTCGATCCATATACTTTGAGGTATATGTAGCAAAATTATTTCTCTATGTTACAAACTAAGTATCAAAACTAATATACCCCCCTATGGGATAGGGTATAAAAACTGGGAACAAAACAGATGTGTTTCATACTGGGGAAACATCCCAGGCCTAAGACAGGCCAAAAGAGCTATTCAGCCCTTCAAATCAGATGCCAACAAGATACTAAATCTTCGCAGGCACGATATCAAAAACTTAGTAGGCTACCTAACTGGTCATCACGGTCTGCGATATCACCTAAACAAAATGCGTCTAGTCGACTCACCGGAATGCAGACTATGTCTAGAAGAAGACGAAACAGCCGAGCATATCATATGTGAATGCCCGGCCCTTTACGGTATGAGAAGAGAATCTTTCTTCAGGGAATTCTTAAGTCCCGAAGAATTGAGGAAATCTTCGGCTGAAAGTATTATCAGCTACATTAGGAAAGTAGAAGCGCTACTAACCTAAAAAGCATCTGACGGCAAGCACAATTAATCTTTTAGGTCGATGTGTATATTACTGCTTAGGCAGGTCAGAATTAAAAAAAAAAAAATTCAACGTTGTATAATTTTTATGAATAAGGATTTTGCGTTTAGAGGCATTTTAAGGAGTGCATAACTTTACACACTCCTTATAATGAGTTTATGAATAAGGCTGTTAATATATTGCTCAGGCATTTCAAATTTCTTATGATTTGATCAGAAAATACGTTTATTTAAAAAGTGGGTTGGCAGTGGATGAAAGTGGTGAAAGATTTACACACGTTCTGCTTCGTCGGCTAGTTTTTATACCAATTTTTTACACTCTAGCTCAAAATTTAAATCCCAAAAATCGGTGACACACGGACGGATTGACGGACAGACATACATAGCTAGATCGACACAGCTACATCTACAGATATACATGGCTATATCGACATAGTTAGGGAGTCGATCCATATACTTTAAGGTATATCTAGCTGAATTATTTCTCTATGTTACAAACTATGTATCAAAACTAATATAGCCCTATGGGATAGGGTATAAAAACTAGTCGCTTTTATATACCGTGCACTTTGAGGAGGTGAGAAGCTAAGAAGAATTATAATCTGATCCTAAGGCACTTTTAGCTCTTTTTTGGAAGAATGAAAATTTGTCACTTATGACGGCTGAAACGATGCAAAGATGGGATTTTGTTTTATCAAATTTCCATTACACCATTAAACCATGTTCAAGTAGATGTTTACGGGAAGTTGAGGAAGTGATTTTGATCTTTAAGCTATAAATTATGGGTTCGTTAATATTTTATTTTCCATTTCGCTTTAAATTATGTTTCAAGTATTATGAACGTCATCTTTTGCAAATAGAATTATAATGGAAAGTTAGTATTAAAAAAAGTTGTACGAATACTTCAGCACAGAATAAAGAAATCAGATCAATTTTAGCCTACAACATAAGTACATCACAGACAGAAAGATCAAGTAAACCTGGGCAGCTGCCAACACGTTTCTCAGATCTTATTCTAGTTGTAAACGAAATTTCCTTTGATTCTAGCATTTGAGTTTACTGCACATGTTTCAGTATTACATTTCCAAAGTAATCCTTTTGTTACTCTTCTTCCTTATTATTTTGTTGCCGTTTTCTCTTTTCATTTTAAAAATATGTATGAACACTAAACTTCCCCCAAAAAGTGAGCGTACACAATAAGATGATCTATATACCTCGTTCAGATTTTTTTTTTAATTTCTTATGCTTTAACCAAACAAGAGTTAAAAACATATGAGAAGGCTACAATCCGCTGTGCGGATCGTTGAATACCCTATCCCATCCTATCCATAAAACTAGAATCCCCAAAAAAGTGGGCATGGCTAAAAACACGATGTGGATAAAATAAAAAAAATGATATAGTGACAACAAATTCTTCAGGCTGCTTACAAAACACTTTTACGGTTCTACAAAAGACAAGGTTTTCTCCTGTATATGTTATGGGGTAGTGTATAAAAATGGTTTTTATATAAAAACGCCCCCAAAAAGTGGGCGTGGGTTAAAATGGTAAAAAGACGAAATGTTCATATTAATAATGTTAATGATTCTGCATCAAAAATTTTTTCGAAAAATTTAAAATTTTACCGAAAACAGTTTTTTATTGAAAACGCCCCCAAAAAGTGGGCGTGGCAAAAAACTTTATATGAACGAAATATAGATATTACGATTCTGTAAATATGCTGTTCAGACACTTTTTTAAAATTCTTTACGGTTTTGCCAAAAATTACGTTTTTCTAAAAAGGGGGCGTGGCAGTGGGCGGATTTCAAAAATGTTTACACTTGTTCTGGTGACTCGGACAAGGATCCTATATACCAAATTTCATTATCCTAGCTCAAAATTTAAGGCCGAAAAATCGGTGACGAACGGACAGACGGACGGACGGACGGACGGACAGACAGACATGGCTAATTCGACTCAGCTAGCGATTCTGAGTCGATCCATATACTTTGAGGTATATGTAGCTAAATTATTTCTCTATGTTACAAACTAAGTATCAAAACTAATATACCCCTATGGGATAGGGTATAAAAAATGGGTGTGGCAATAAGCTGATTTTGAAAATATTAACACTTGTTTAGCTTGAAGCAATACCGAGTTTTTTGTACGAAATTCATTAGTGTAGCTTAAAATTTAAGGGCCAAGAACTGGTACCTACGGATGGACAGAAGAACAAAAATGGCTAGATTTATGCAGCTTTCGATTCTAAATTCATATACTTAACAATTTTTTCTCTATTTTTCAAACTATATGCCAAAATTTATATAGGATAGTGTATACGAAATAAGCCATGAGTAAGTGGTAGTCGTTTAGAAATGAACTTGTTAGTAGAGGCAGAGGTTTCATTTTATGTAAATAGGGTTTGAAACCCTCACTTTTTTATTTAAACAGATGATGTCTTTCCAGCAAGTAATGGCTGAAACACATCCACGCTTTGGCGTGTTGCGTTGGCTGACGCACCCAGTTGAACCATATGAAATCAATGTTACTTTGCCTTTGCCTTTGCGTTTCAACCTTAACTGAAAAATGTAAAATCTTAACGTAACGGTGCTGTAAAGCGCTGTGGGCAAAGCGAAGGTTGGAAAAAGTGTGAATTGTCAAAATATTTTTGTTGTCTTCTTCGTTATTTTAAAGAAGGTGGTTTTGTTTTGCTTGAGGTAAGTAAATTGAAATTTGATTTTTAATTTGTTTATTCAATACATAAATTCATTTATTATTGCATGATTTATAATGGGCAAAGCGGTGTTTAGCAATTATCAAACATCCGAGTCAAACCAGTTCGTCGCACAAACCATTTTCAATTTATTTAAACACAAATACAATTCTTTCTGTAATTGGAACAATTTTAAAGGACAATCTATATGTATTGTTCTTATAATAAGTGCAATTATCTCTAAACGAGCTAATCAAATGGGAAGAACGATTAGGTTTTTTCTTGGCCCAGGATTCGGATTCGATTTGCTGACCCCCAGTTCTGCAGTTACTCATGTCATTCGAAGGATGTCTCATTGATCTACATAAAACGCCGAAGAAGGAAGAAATACCTAAAACAGTGATTACCTATATTACTCCAGTTTTTCATTAGGTTCTGAACGAGAGTTTATTTATTTTTTTAGTTTTAATGAAAGTTCTAGTTATATTATAAATATATTCTGTCCATAGGGATACCAACGATTAGAACCTTTAAAAGCTGCGTAGAAAACAGAGCAGACTTTTCCCTTCCATGTCAAATGGAAAGCAGAGATTTTTTTAAACCGTTGTTTTTTTGCCTTGCGTGCTTTCTATTAAATTTAACAATATCCTTGCAAAATCTAAGAAGCATTGTATCTTTTGATATACCCGAAAGGGCGCGTGGTCTGTTTCTTTCTTTGATGAAGAGATTGATTTATTAGTTAATTTATAGAATTATTAATGTTTCTTTGTCGATTTTTGCGGTGGTTTGTGAGTGTTGATTGGTGATGTTTCAGATATGGTTTTGGCAGGGTACATTGTTATGGGGACTGATAAAGTTATGTTTATTTTTGGTTCTTAGTGGGTTTGTCTTCGGTACATTTCTTGAGCTTCCTCAATTCTGCAAAAGTGAAGTGAATCACGCATACATTAACTGTTCTTAGAACAAACCTAGGCCCTGAATGCTAACCAGGCTGTTGCGATAAAAAATTTAATTTTTGAAAATATATAATAAAATAATGTATCTGTATTTTAAAATTTTTATATTTCTAGATGACTTTTGAAGATTCCCTTATTGATAAGAGATAATGAGTTTTTGTACAACACAAAGTTATAAATGTATAAGAATGTTGATAAGAGGTTAGAGACATGGAATGAGATAGCGAATAATCTAATGAGACCTGGTAAGTTGACATAAAATAAAATTTTCTTAATATATCACATGTTTATAACATTTCAGTTGATGAATGTAAACAGCGTTGGAAAACAAGCTAAGGAACTTCCATCGGGTAGTGGTGCTACTGCAAAGGAAGAATGGGAGTATTATAAGGTGTTGGAATTTCTCATTCCATCTATCACAACAAGGAAGTAATATAGCTTTAAATTAAGTTTAAAAAAACAGATCGATAATAGTATTATTATATCATACTTAAGACAAACTGGGAAATATAAAGAAAATTCAACTGTGGGTCATGGAAAAGCACCAGATTATGACGATTTTCTCCAGCAAGATACATTTGAAGATGAGTTTGACTGCACAATAACCACCCCTTAAAAAGTACAAAAAAGAAAGGCAGCCGATGACGATTTTAAAAATTTCTTGAATGGTCTTAGTCTAACCTTGCCAGCTGCTCCTCAAATTGATTGTGATGAGGAATTCATGAGAAATATGGCAAATTCATGATAAATATGGCAAAACCACTACCAGAAGAGTGCAAAATTCGGCTTCATGCCAAAATACTTGGAGACATCAATGAAGAACTCTTGATGTTTCTAAAAAAGCAAACTTAATTATATTTGCATTCATTTTTTTAAAAATTAGTATTTATTTAATTATTTATTTTTATGTTTAAACTTGCATCCATAATTTATTGTTAGTTTTTTACTTCCCCAGTATACCAGTATAAGGAATTATTGTGAACTTTTAAAAAAGAAATTATTTATTTTTATTGTGTTTTTTGAAGAATGAAGACTGATAACTTTTAATTTTTAATTAAATTCATTTTTGTTTTTTATTGATTAATAAATAATATAATATATTAATAAAATACATATTTTCTTTTATTAAATTTTATTTGCATATAGATGTTCTTTAATTTTATCCCTCATGAAAAAGGCAACCTGCGACGAATTGTGAGATATTATAGGTCGGTATTGTGAAAGTGGTGTTATCTCAAGGCGCCAAAGTCCTTCGCTGATGATATTATCATCTTGGTCGCAGCTATCAATAAATTCAGAGTTGCGATAAACATTATCACTAACATTCACGAAGTTGTGCAACACTACTGTGGCCTTTACTATTTTATCTGCATTATTAGGTATCATGTGCAATGTTGTAGTAAGAATTCGCCATTTCGCAACCACAATGCCAAAAGTATTTTCAATAACTCGACGAGCACGAGAAAGTCGTTTATTGAAGTTGCTCTTTTCGTCGTTCAACAATCTGCCCGGGTATGGGCGCATCAAATATGGCTTAAGGGGAAATGTCGAATCTCCAAATATAAAATGGTTACAAATGTAATCAGAGTTCGGAAGCTTTTTAGGGGGAGGGAAGTTTATATCACCAGATATAATATTCCTTCCACAAGATGACTCAGCAAAAATGCCACCATCACTCTGACTTCCATAAGCTCCAATATCAACTGCAGTAAAGGCATAATTGGCATCACATGAAGCAATTAAAAAAATCGAATGATGACCTTTATAATTAAAGTATTCGGATCCAGCTCCAGGAGGACAACGAAAATAAATATGTTTCCCATCAATTGCGGCGACACAATTAGGCAAATCCCACAACATCTCAAAATCCATTGATATTATTCTCCAATCGTCTTCGGTAGGTTGCGGTAAATAAATTGGCATCAGAACTTCCCAGAGGACATCGCATGTTTCGTATATAATGCTCGCAACTGTTGAATAGCCCATGCGAAACATCCATGCTAATACCTGCTTTGGAACTCCCTGAGATAGATATCTAAAAAGAATGAACATGAAAAAACACATTGCATCAAAAGTTTGAAAACCTACAGCAAAACCAGAAACAAGCACTCGGTGGGCTCGATTGGTTTTCTCCACGATGTCTTTAGAAAATGGGGCTCTATTATGGTTCGAAGCACTTCAAAGGTACGAGGTGACATTCGTGTAATTTTGAAAAAATGTTCCGGATCATTCTCCTTCATTTGCTCGAAGTTTAATACATAGAACCCTTCTTGATCTCTTTTCAAGTTCAGTTCTCGAACCCAACAACGCCTCATGACTGGTTTTGCCCTTTCTTCAATATATTTAACATATCCACGATATGCAGTACATATATGCTAATTTTACTCCCAAAATGAAATTGGAGCTAAAAGAGTTCATTTTTTGTATGCGAGTACACGATAAAAACAAAATATTCACAAACAGCTGAGTTTGAAAAAAAGGTAAACAAATTCAAAATGTCAAAGCTACGTAAAGCTTTTGAACGTAACGTCGACAAAGCGAAGCTGCAAAGCATGGATGTGTTTCAGCCTTAATGCATTCAAGCATGCATAAGTATTCTGTTTCTGCCCTAAACAGTAATGGATATGTTAGTGAAGTTTCATGTTTCTCCACCAAAATAAATTCAAATGTTCGTGTTGTCCCCACCCTGTCGTCCACCTAGCACTTTTAAGGACATCTATAGTAACTGATTAGTACTATAGATTCATCAATCATAAAGCACTACTTTTTCACAACATATAAGAAATTCTTTCTTTTTCTTTGGCGCTCATAAAAGCATGTTCGAAAAATAAAAACTAAAATTTTTAAAGCTATCCGAATTAGCTAGCTATTGAATTTTGTTTCTTTTTATACCCTATCCCATAGGGGTATATTAGTTTTGATACTTAGTTTGTAACATAGAGAAATAATTTAGCTACATATACCTCAAAGTATATGGATCGACTCAGAATCGCTAGCTGAGTCGAATTAGCCATGTCTGTCTGTCCGTCCGTCCGTCCGTCCGTCCGTCCGTCTGTCTGTTCGTCACCGATTTTTCGGCCTTAAATTTTGAGCTAGGATAATGAAATTTGGTATATAGGATCCTTGTCGGAGTCACCAGAACAAGTGTAAAAATTTTTGAAATCCGCCCACTGCCACGCCCCCTTTTTAGAAAAACGTAATTTTTGGCAAAACCGTAAAGAATTTTAAAAAAGTGTCTGAACAGCATATTTACAGAATCGTAATATCTATATTTCGTTCATATAAAGTTTTTTGCCACGCCCACTTTTTGGGGGCGTTTTCAATAAAAAAACTGTTTTCGGTCAAATTTTAAATTTTTCGAAAAAATTGTTGATGCAGAATCATTAACATTATTAATATGAACATTTCGTCTTTTTACCATTTTAACCCACGCCCACTTTTTGGGGGCGTTTTTATATAAAAACCATTTTTATACACTACCCCATAACATATACAGGAGAAAACCTTGTCTTTTGTAGAACCGTAAAAGTGTTTTGTAAGCAGCCTGAAGAATTTGTTGTCACTATATCATTTTTTTTATTTTATCCACATCGTGTTTTTAGCCATGCCCACTCTTTTGGGGATTCTAGTTTTATGGATAGGATGGGATAGGGTATTCAACGATCCGCACAGCGGATTGTAGCCTTCTCATATGTTTTTATATTAACATAGGCATGTAAAAGTGAACGACCGTCCAACAGTAAGAACCCACGCCTCCGGCGAGCTATAGCCGGGCTTGTGCAAGCATGCCTGCTGCACTTTACTAGAAGGACAACCCTATCCTATGACCCTTTGAATTCTTACAACTTCCTGTTGTTGTAAGGATGAGATTGGTTTGAGGTTTCATACATCCGTATGATGGGGGACAACTTTCATTACATAGGTGGCGCCCGAACGTGGGGCACGAAACATCTAAGCATAATTGTTACCAAACTTATATTTTTGAAATTGATTTTAGTACAACGATTTTTAAGTTCATCCAGTTCTTACTTTTGAAAAAGGACTAAGCATATCGGTTGTCCAGAAGATACAACATTATCAAACGTGTGTCTATAATGCTGCAGCGATATCTTCGTCTTAAAAATCATCTATTTTTAGTATTTCCAACGACCATGAATTTCCAGTTCGTTTAGAAACTAATACTCAATGAAGCGTTGGAATATGTGGTAGATGTTACTGATGGTTTGTTAGCCAAAGGAGTTTGTTAGACGACCGGGAGAAATCGATGCATTTGATATCACCACTCCGTCAGTTGCGCCTACTTTCTGTTTTAGTTAGCTGTACTATAATCGAATTTTAGAAAGTTTCCACAAGTAAATTTAAAGAAGCCAACACATTCGTACTTAAGTTTTCTAGGAATATATTAGGAAACTAACATTCAAAGTGACCGAAAGATACATATGCAGTATAAATTACTTCTCTTTGTATGCACTTCATTTTACGTTTCTATACAATGCTTTACAAAGATAAAATATATTTGGTTGAAATTGTTTATCCTTTATGAGTTGATGTACTCATCTTTTTCACTTTCACAAACCTATGCACATATAATTATATATAAATTTAATCTGATCTATCATTAAACCTACCTTATATTCATTTTTCCATAGTAAACATAGACTTACTATTTATTTTTAATTTTAATTGAAAGATAAAATGCCTCTGAAAAAAAATAATACCCATAATTTGAGGAGCAATAAAGAACACAATGGAACTCCCATGGTTTCCAATGAATCCTCTAAACAACGTTCTAAAAATTTGCCATCCATCAGTCAAGATAATCAAAATAGTGAACCAGACAGTGATACAAATTCTCAAGAACCTATTCGCCGAGTTGATCCTTCCGATCAAATCGATAACTCAAATTCAACTATGATTCGAAACGAAAGCTTAACGCTTTATGTACAAGAGGTTGTTAATGCCTCTATCGGTTTGAATAGATCAGCGGATCTGAGAAGAAGACGCGAAGAGTTTGAATCTGAAATTCTGAACGTACTATTATTCGCGAGGATGTCGCTAAAACGGTGCATGAAGCCCTTAAGGCATATACAGCAGCGCAAATTAATTCAGATGATTACGATGTTAATCGTCGCAAACATAATCAAAGCACTGCGAATCGGTCTAATCAGAATGTGCAAGGTCAAGCAAGGCAAATCAATCCATCCAATCAAGACAATGCACACGAATTTAGCGAAAATGTGCAGAATTTGGTTACTCAATTGAACGCACATCATTTGGATGACGGTACCCCAAACGTACGGAATATTCCTTCATCCAGCAATTCATATCGCACATTCGAATTTCATAAATGGGGACTAAAATTTGACAATCACAATATGACCGTTGATGATTATATATTTCGAATAAAGAAATTAAGAGAATGTTATGGTGCAACTTGGGACGAAATCTTTAGCCATTTTCACCAATTTGTTGCAGGACCAGTCCAAAGTTGGTATTGGATGTACCTAAAAGCAAACCCAAATGTTAAGTGGCTAACTTTTCAAATAGTTTTGTTCGAGCAATTTAGGAGCTTAGAAACAGATTCGGAATTGTTTCGTACAATGTTTGATCGTCGTCAAGGTATTTATGAAAGCTTCGACGATTTTTATAGCGCGATTCAACAGCTTAATACTCGACTATTCTGTCCCAAGACTCCTAAAGAGCTCATCGATTTGTTAAAACTAAACGTGAAGCGTCGGATAGGAGAACATCTAATAACATTCAACACCAATAGTCTACCTGAAATGGTGTACATTTGCAGAACCATAGAAAAATATATTAATCAGAGTGATGGTTTGCGGTCGAAACCATTTCTTCAGCCAAACTTTCGTAGACAAGTAAGCGAACTAGACGCTGAACCTGTAGAGCAGGAATTACATGATATAGATGCTTTGAATGTTCCTTATATAAAACGAGATACAAGTTGGTATACATGCTAGAACTGCAAACGAAAAGGACACTCGTTCGTTGATTGTAGCAATCCTCAACGGAATTTGTTTTGCTATAAATGTGGCTTCGAAAATACCACCACTCCACACTGTCCAAGGTGTTCGGGAAACCCGAAACGAGGCATTCCGAAGACCGGGGAGAATTGTCCTCAAACAAGAAACCTGGAACGCAATTAAATGCAAAACTGATCTTACTTACCCCACCTGGAGTACCAAATTTACCTGACATTCACTCACCTTCTAACATAAAACCCAAACAGACGAAAGATAGTGTATGTATTTTGAAAAATAGCGACAATAAAATAGAATCACCCAAGATGTTTAGATGTCCGAAATCCCTTCATGAAAGACTTCTTAATTATTACGAAGTTCGAGCTAGAATATTCAATTCTACAGTATCAAACCGAGTTCGTAAACTCAGAGAGAGATTCCGTGAAAAACGTTACACTCATAAAGCTATTTCTGCAACACATCAGATGATCCACGTCCCTATGCGAACGTAACTGTCTTTGATAAGCAAATGCTTGGTCTTTTGGTTAGTGGTGCTAGCATCAGCTGTCTAGGATCTGGGTGTACAGAGATGTTAACTAACTTAAATGTTCCTATAAAAATATTCAAATCTAATGTCAAAACTGCTTGCGGTCAACAGCAGTCAATAGTTGGTGTAGTTAGCACCAGTGTTACTTATAAAGGTGCCACGAAAAAGATTTCGCTTTTTCTTGTCACTTCTTTAGATCAGCAATTGTACCTGGGGGTAAATTTCTGGAAGCTTTTTGAGATTGCACCTCAAATACTTTCGGAAATCTCGTCCAGTACACTGCAAAAATTCGGCGATTCGAATGCACACGAATTGTCAGCATATCAATCAAGACAACTCCAAAATGTGATCAGTTTGTTTCCGTGCTATGCTCATTCTGGCCTAGGGCGGACAAACCTCGAAGAGCACAACATTGATACAGGCAATGCTGAGCCTGTAAAACAACGACACTATCCTGTTTCTCCAGCGGTACAAAACCTTATGTATGAGGAATTGGATAGGATGCTCGAAATGGGCGTGATTGAGGAGAGTTCTAGTGCTTGGAATTCACCAGTGGTCTTGGTGCGAAAACCGGGAAAAAATCGCCTTTTGGCAGATTCCGCCGGAGAAGTCGTCACGGGAAAAGACTGCTTTTACAGTGCCTGGCAGACCCCTGTACCAATTTAAGGTAATGCCTTTTGGCTTCTGTAATGCGGCTCAACGCATGTGCAGGCTGATGGATAAAGTTGTACCGCATAAATTGAAAGAGAATGTTTTTGTGTATCTTGACGATTTGCTGATTATTTCGAGTACATTCGAAGAACACCTTCAGTTGCTGAAACTAATAGCCTCGCAAATAAAATCATCTGGGCTAACAATAAACCTAAAAAAATCAAAATTTTGCTTTAAGCAATTAAAATACCTAGGCTTTATTGTAGGAGGAGGATGTTTGAGAACGGATCCTGATAAAGTTTCAGCCATACGAGAGTTCCCAATACCAAAAACGCCATGTCAAGTTCGACGATTTCTGGGATTATCAGGCTGGTATCGGAGATTTGTCAAAGATTATTCCTCTCGAGCTAGTCCTTTAACAGATAAGTTAAATAAGAGTAAAACTTTTGTTTTCGGTCCTAATGCTATAGCAGCATTTGAGGGACTTAAATTAGCACTTACGTCAGCACCAGTTCTGGTAAATCCGGACTTCAACAAGCCGTTTATAATATTGTGCGACGCTTCCACATCTGGGATTGGATGTGTTCTCTGCCAAAATGATGAAGATGGAGTTGAAAAGCCAATTTATTATTACTCGCATAAGCTAAATTCAGCGCAGCGCAATTATAGTGTTACCGAGTTAGAGTTTTAGAAGTTGAGAAATTTCGCTCATATAGCGAAATGCAACAGTTTAAGATCGTAACGGACCATGCGAGCTTAAAGTGGCTAATATCCAAAAGTATTTTTTATATTTTGTATACACGAATCCTTACTCTCCGATAACGGAAAACAGTTCACTGGAAAAGAGTTTCAAAAATTGATGACTGCGTATGGCATTCATCATGTCAGGACTGTTGCCTATTCACCACAAGCAAATGCAAGTGAACGAGTAAATCGCTCCATTTTAGCAGCTATTTGGTCCTATATACTCGACGAAGCAAACCAGTTGAATTGGGACAGAAACATTCACTCCATTGCGAGTGCACTTCGTTCGACAAAACATTCGGCAATAGGAATGTCGCCACACGAAGCCCTCTTTGGTCAGTCCAAGTTGAACATGGTCACGATTATGTTATTCTAAAGAAGCTTAATAGCCTAAATAACGCCGTGATAGACATTTTACCAAAAGTCTTAAAAATGAATTTAATACACACACGTCTTAAAGAATCTTTGGAGAAATCCCATTCAAACTATGAGAATTCTTATAACTTACGAAGTAGGAACATTCGATATGTGATAGGACAAATCGTTTATAAAAGAAACTTGGTGCTCAGTGATGCTACAAAACAAAGAAGTGCTAAACTATGTCCTAAGTTTACGAAAGCTAAAATAAAAAGTATACCTAGTCAGATTCTCTATGAACATTTTGCATTTTTCATGCAAAAGATGTACGCAAGTAGCGATGAATCCTGAAATATTAATTTTAATTCGTGAGTCTAACGCTAAAAGTTCCTTTTTCATTCCACTTTCATTTACAAGAGTTCAAGAAATTGAAATGTTTTGTGGGGGACCTACGAAAAAAATTTAAATATTTTTTTTTGTTTGCAAAGACAATCAATCATTCATGAATTTACGAGCAACGATCAGCTGAAAAGAACGGCGGAAGTTCATCTTAGACCATAAAGCTTTTCTCTAATGTAACCCAGAGTAGGTCTTTCTTTTTACTTTCAACTCCACCAAGAAGAAGTTCGCTGAAGAGTTAATAGTGCGAAATATAGAATTGTTACATAAGTGACAAGGTGGCAAAATAATTTCCTTTCTATACGAGGTTTTGATAAAAGTATTCATTTATAGAATTAATGGAACGAAATTTAATTAACTCTGCTTATGCGTATGCATTTGTTTCGGAGGACGACAATAACTCGTAGCAGAAAGCGTATCTCAGTGATTGGATTAAAATATCAAACGTGAGTTTTTAATTCTTTTTAACAACAAAAAAACTTCAAGGGTTTATTCTATTTAGGCGTGTGAACAACATTCGTGCGTGATATCGTGCAATAAATCTTTTGTTGTACGACCTGAATGCACTAGCACGCGTTTGATTATTTTCCGGCTTTGCGGCCAACATAAAAAGTTCTTTTCAGAACTAGGTAATCTTTCTACTTAGAGGATATCGGCTGCGATCCCGAATACAAAAATTAAGACGAGAAGTGTAGTCCCTAAGCTACAGAAGTTGGTGTCCAAAAACCGCAAGCTCTTCACACAGTGCATGGCTCATGCATATTGGTTAGCAATCGAAACAAAAAAAATCAAAGTCACAGCCGTTACTCCGAATAGGACAAAAATTACATTCGTCTGATAACACACGTGAAGTCTTTAGTCAGTCACATCGAGAGCGCCGCGCAAGCTACCACCTACCATCGAGCCAACGTCGCCACCCGTATATCGAGTGCACAAAACCTTCCCCACCGCCGCGGTATCTTTCTGTTCAAACCCAGTGATCCCCACAAACCAATTGCTATACAAATGACTAACAAACTATAATTCTTAACAATATTTGAAATGCCTAATTTTCAATCTACGATTATATAAATTAAACTACATATATACCTACTGATCTAAGATACCTACAGTGAATAAATCTAGATGAATGATACTTAATGATACTTAATTAATATATTATACTTACCTACATACCTATATACATCTTACCTAATGAGTTTTGATTGAAATAAAACAACTTAAACCTTGATATGAAACCCAATGAAATAAAATCAATCTTTTATACATTTAATTTTTAAAATGATTTTTAATTGAAAATAAAATGCAATTGGGAAGTGAAATGTGTGAAAGAGGATACGTCGACTTAGAAATAACCGAATCATAATCAATGATACGGCCTTTAATTAGGGGTTACCGTAATTGTTTAGCGCGATAACCTATTCAATTTTTTTATATTAACATAGGCATGTAAAAGTGAACGACCGTCCAACAGTAAGGTGCAAGAACCCAATCCTCCGGTGAGCTATAGCCGCGTTTGTGCAAGCATGCCTGCTGCACTTTACTAGAAGGACAACCCTATCCTATGACCCTTTGAATTCTTACAACTTCTTGTTGTTGTAAGGATGAGATTGGTTTGAGGTTTCATACATCCGTAAGATGGGGGACAACTTTCGTTACAAGCAACAGTTCGTGTTCATATTTAAGTTCACGCCGTTTTCAGTTTAATTACCTACGTGTACACATGAAGAAATAATCTTATTTGGTAACAAAGTATTTTAGCTCACTGGCTGAAGAATTGTTCAACTTACACATGAACATACACAATTAAAAATATGAGTACCCATAACTACGAGTAAAATACATCTCAGTTAGTTGGGTGTGGTTATTTCATAAATTTGAAGGATTTCAGGTAAATACGCGAATATGAGGGTAGGGCTGACGATAAATATAAAGTGGCTAAAAAATCGATTACGTATAATATTATTGCGTTATAATAGAAATCCCATACAACGCGTTTCCAACGTTATATGGTATATACTGTAGCGTGACCGTAGCAATGTGCAAAATCCGTCGAAAAAAAAAATCACGTATGTATGAAATATAAGGTGGAGAAAAAGTAACTTCATAATTTGAAATACCGTACCTACATCATTGTGGGATATTAGTTTAGATATAAGTTAACGCCACATTATATTCAAAGAATGATTTATGATCGCTCCCACGGTCATAGTCTTCATTATCATCGCTACCCACACTCGTCATCATCTTTTGCTGACCGGACGAAACAACATCTATATGAAACCCGCATTCCATCACGTAGCGGGTGTCAGTAAACATCACCTGCGGGAACAGTGCATTTATGGGATAGGTAACTTTAAGATAGAATAAGATTATTGTAATTAGTTCTAGTTTTAAACTCGAATAAAGAGGTCGTAGCCTCAGAAAAAAACATTTTTTTTAATAAAACAAACTAATGTTGTTTTAATTGGCGCCCGAGCAGGGACCACGGGGAACTGAAAAGTAATTCGCAAGTTTTAATAAAATCCCATGTGGACTGACGTCGCGAAATTAAAAATTTAATGTTTAACAATAAAAGTTAACGTTTTAAGAACGTTTATTTCTGGAATCTGATGCCGAAGTTAATCTTATTATTGTAAGTTTATTAAGTAAAAAAGTAATATTTAAAGGGAAATTAAAATCTGTTTAATAGCATAAAGTAAAGGTTAGGTTAAGAAAACATAAAGAAAATCTATTTAGAAAATTTAAGAAATATAAAAAGTGAAACGTTAAGAAAATCTATTCAGAAAATTTAAGACGTTGTGAGATGTCTACGAAATTTCTCAGGAGAAGCTAGCGAGTTCTCTTCCTGGAGGAAAAGTGAAGAACGCGTACTTAAGCTATACGAAAACTCAAAAGGAACAGCCAAGTATTATGGGATCATAAATGTGATCCGAAACAAAATAGTAGAGCCAGCAGATGCAGCCCTAGAAGCTCATAATACTCCCATAAATTGGGAAAGTATCGCGCTTGAATACCAAATGGCGAGTCTAGTTTAAGGAAGCCAGAATGTTCAACAATTTTACCAAGCAATAAATTCGCAATTGACTTTAATAATCAATAAAGTTTCTTGCATGGAAATTGGTTCCGAGTCAATGCGACTATTAACCAAAACATACCGAGAAAAAGCGCTAGAGACTTTCATAAAGGGGTTAGAAGGTAATTTGTCCGACCTTTTATGTATGAAGGAACCCGCGGACTTGCCTCAAGCACTCCATCTCTGCCTTAAGTACGAAAATCAGCATTTCAAGTCCCATTTCATTCAAAACAACAAAGGAGTATTCCCGAAGAATTATGGTCAACAAACCCCGCGTCAACGAAACTTGTTTCCCCAAAACTCTTCACCACCAAGAAATTCTCATATGATCCATAACCGAAACCAGAATCCAAACCAACCTTCATATCCTACTTATAACCCACAACCCTCATATCCTAGTTATCCTACATATAGACCACCAGTACACCAAACTCCTGCTTTTGGTAATCAATCGCCTACTAATTTTTACCCACATAGTCAACTTCGTAACTTCCAACAAAACCAATTTCAGTCTTCTAGACCCTTTCCAAACCAAATTCCCATTAAAACCGAGCATCTAACGCAAGGGTGCAGTAACAAATTCAAGGGTATCAACAATCGATACTCTGGTGCAGGACAACCAGCGCCAAAACCAGCGTTTCAGCAAACCTCAATGGTTCAAAGACAGAAGCAACATAATTTCCATATAAACCCTAATATGGAATCTTTTGAAAACCCATCCACCTCTCAAGTTGATAGTAACTTCAATCCTGAAGAAGAAGCATATGCACACATGTGTGAGCAGTTCAGTCAAAATGTCAATATTGAACAAATTAATAATCCCGCGGACAATCTTCCAACGGAATGTACAGAATACCAACATCTACCCGATGCATCACTGGAATACAGGGATATACATTTTTAGAATAACTCAGTCCTCACTGCCTTACTTTGAATGTAAAACGGGGACTGGAGAAATCTTTAAATTTTTAATTGATACTGGTTCTACAAAAAATTATATTAAAGCCGAGCAAGTAAAAAAACCCATTCCTAATTAACAAATATTTTACGCCAAATCCATAGCCGGCGACGTTAAAGTCAGCCACCACACGCTGTTAAACCTTTTCGGTCGAAAGGATGTCGAATTAAAATTATTATTATTATTTTACCCACTCTTAGAACTTTTCTTGCATTTTGGGGAATGACAGCCTTAAACTCTTAGACGCAGTTATTAATATCCGAGGAAGTTTCATGACGATCTTAACCAAGTTAATATAAAATTTTAGCAACTTAACTCCCAATCAGTCAACTCAATAGATGGAAACACCGAAGGTTTAACGAACCAACAAAGACAACTTTTAAATTCTACCATAAGTAAACATTCGAATTTATTTTCCGAACCTGAAGAAAGACTGACGTACACCACTGCTGTCGTAGCAGAGATAAGAACTTCGACGGAGAAGACAGCTTTCTCAATCAATAATAGGAAATTCGAGTTCACAAGACTCCCATTCGGCCTAAAAAACGCTTCATCGATTTTTCAAAGAGCTCTTGACGATATACTACGAGAGCACATTGGAAAGTTTTGTTATGTGTATATAGACGATATCGTCGTATTTAGCGAAGACGAAGCTCAACACGTCAAGCACATCGAGCAAGTGTTTGATACACTAAGCAAAGCTAATATGAGAATACAGCTCGATAAATGCAAATTTTTCAAGTCACAAGTAGAATTAGAATTAATTAATTAGAATTAATAAAATAAAAACAAATATTGAAAAAGTCAAGTCTATTCTGAATTTTCCGAACCCAACAAATCTAAAGGAACTAAGATCTTTTCTCGGATTGTCAGGATACTACCGCCGCTTCGTTAAAGGATATGCGCAACTCGCAAAACCTCTGACAATCCTCTTAAGAGGGGAGGACGGACGCGTGTCCAAAAATCAATCCGCTAGAATACCAATAAAACTGAACCAAGAAGCGTTAGACGCTTTGAACAAAATAAAAAATACACTCGTTTCAAGAGAAGTAACATTGGCATACCCTGATTATAATAAACCTTTTGACCTAACAACAGACGCCTCGAATATAGCTATTGGAGCCGTTCTTGAACAGGATAATAGACCTTTAACATTCATAAGCAGAACGCTTAGTAAAACGGAACAAAACTACGCAGCTAACGAAAAAGAAATGTTAGCCATTGTTTGGGCATTAGGCTCACTTCGAAATTACCTTTACGGTACCGCTAAGGACAGAATTTTTACTGACCATCAGCCACTAACGTATGCACTAAGTAACAAAAACAATAATAGCAAAATTAAAAGGTGGAAAGCTATGCTCGATGAGTATAACCACGTGATAAAATACAAACCTAGGAAAACAAACGTTGTCGCTGACGCATTATCCACAGCTCCTATGACATCTGACGTCAATGCGTTATCCTCCATAACTCAGCATAGTGATGAAAGTTCATCACACGGCCTAATTCCAAGTATTGAGGTCTCAATAAACGCATTTAAAAACCAAATATTCCTTCAGACAGGCGAAACCTCTAGCCAAACTTTCCGTATCATTTTTCCAACCTACCATAGGCACATAATCACGGAACCCATATTTAATCAAGATCAACTTAAAAATATTCTTAAAAATATCTTGAACCCAACAGTCATTAACTGCATTAAAGCGGAAGAAAGGATAATGGGTATGATACAGGAGATTTACCCGCTCCATTTCAAAAACTTTCGGATTAGGTTCACACAGCTTCAAGTTGAAGATATGACTAATGAAACTAAACAAGAAGAAATAATCATTAATACACATAAGCGAGCGCACCGTAAATTTTGGCAAAATTTTATTTTCCTTCAAATAAAAAAAAATAGTAAAAAAGTGCACAATATGTAGGGAAAACAAATACGACAGACACCCAAGTAAGTTAGAACTACAAGCTACACCAATTCCACAGTACCCAGGTCAGATTGTCCATATCGACATCTTCATTACCGAGAATAATCTTGTCCTAACCTCCTTACGCGCAAGCGAAAGTTCTCAGGTCCAAAGCTGTAGAGGACGTGAGGCAACCTCTAAGAGAAATACTTTTTTTCTTTCGGTATACCCGAAAAAATAGTAATAGACAATGAGAAAGTTCTTAATTCAATCTCTATCTCATTCATGGTAGAGGAAGAACTTAAGATTAAAGTTTTCACAACACCGCCATATTGCAGCAGTTTTAACGGGCAAGTAGAGCGTTTCCATTCAACACTTATTGAAATAATGAGATGTTTGAAAACGGAACTTCACGGAACTCCTAGAGCGGGCTGTGTATGAATATAACTGTTTCATACATTCTACCACAGCAAGCAAACCAATAGAAGTGTTTTTTGGTCGCAGAGTAACCTCTGATTCTCAGCTATTAGAAAAAGCCATAAGGAAAATATTAAAAAAAAAATGAAAAAAAACAAGCCGCAGATCTACAATATCACAATAAATCGAGACATAAAATCAAAGAATTTGCTCCTGGTCAAATTGTCTATGTTAGACAAAATAAAAGAAGAGGGGCAAAATTAAATCCTCGCTATAAAAAGGAAATAGTATCCGAAAACAAATCAACAACTATTCTAACTAAATCAGGTAAAGTAGTCCACAAATCCCTAATAACAAACAGAATTTCATTTTAGATTATGGGTCATACCTATCAGTTGCGACGTCAGGATGCTCGATTATTCGAATGCTCAATTGATAACAATTGACACCGGTACTGCCAAGTTACAAGCTGGCACGTTCAAATTGCTGCATGCAATCGACATCGGGGAATACCAACAGGCTCTTAACGAATTGAGTACCAAAATGTCACAAATAAAACCTCATCCTGATTCCATTCTCCCTATCCTATCCAATGATATCAAACAAATCCAGTTGCACTTGGAAAGACTTGTTCCAAAGAACAGAAAAAAAATCATTAGATTTCCTGGGCTCTGCCTGGAAATGGATTGCCGAAACTCTGGACCGGCACGATTTTAAAATTATAAAATTAAAATCAACAACGTGTTAATAAATAATAATAAACAAATAATTATAAATAATCTTGTTAATACCAGAATAAACGATATAAGTAACATAACCAATAAGGTAATAGAAACATTTAAAACGAATAAACAATTAAAGCTTGAATACGCGATCGAATTAAAATTTAAATTAGAAACATTAAAAGAAGAAGTAACCAATACCGAGTACGCTATGCAATGGGCGAAAGCCGGCATAATAAACACTTATTTTATCTAATCTAGAAATAAATCTAATTAAAGAAGTTTTAAGTAAAGAGAATATGCCTTACAATAATGTTATTGAGGCAAAAGAATTTTCAGAGGTTAAGATAGCCTCAAATAATAAATCCCTATTATATATAATAAGTTTGGTAACTACGGAAAAAGAAAAATGTAACAAAATCCTCATAAAACCAGTGAAAAAGGGAAAAACAATTGTAAGAACAGATTTTAATGAAATAATAAAATGTGAAACAAATTTGTATGGAGTAAATAAAGAATGTAAAATCCTAAGTTAATTAACAATATGTAAGAGAAACGATGTTATAGATATAAGTCAAAATAAATGTATGTGAATTTATTATCCAGTAAACCCCATACATCCATTGAAATTAACAACCAGCACATTCCTACCGTCGAAGAAATCACCCCAGGATTGATCTTACTGAACCAATACCACGACAAAATATATATTGACGAAAACGAAGTCCTCCTCAACGGAACATATTTAATCCAGTTCCACAATGCCACCGTTAAAGCCCAACAGTACACATTCCAGGAAACAGAGGTCATAGAACACAACCCACTTCCTGCCGTTTTACAACCGTCAGCTACTAAACCACAAGTAGAAGAATTGCTCTCTCTGGAAATGTTTAAGGAGATTGAAGCTAAAAACACTAAATACATACACGAATTAAAAACAACTAACGAAACAAAATTTATAACAATGCTATTATTACTAGCAGTAATTTTAGTATTATTCATATTTATTTTTTGGAGAAAAAAACTACTGATTCCATGTACCAAAGCCGTCATCGAGGAAATATCCTTAGAAGAAGAAACCAGCACAATTAACCCTATACCAATGCCCAGGACATTAGGGGTAGATGACCTCCATCACCACCTTAGATCGGTACAATCGAACGAGGGAGTTCGATTTTAAAGGGCGGAGGAGTTAACGCCACATTATATTCAAAGAATGATTTATGATCGCTCCCACGGTCATAGTCTTCATTATCATCGCTACCCACACTCGTCATCATCTTTTGCTGACGTTGTGTCTACCGGACGAAACAACATCTATATGAAACCCGCATTCCATCACGTAGCGGGTGTCAGTTAACATCAACTGCGGGAACAGTGCATTTATGGGATAGGTAACTTTAAGATAGAATAAGATTATTGTAATTAGTTCTAGTTTTAAACTCGAATAAAGAGGTCGTAGCCTCAGAAAAAAAATGTTTTTAATAAAACAAACTAATGTTGTTTTAATTTATATTACTGACAATCCAATGAATGAAAACAGAATTAAGTCGTCTTCCTTAAAGGAAATTATAAGCGTGACACCAATTCATCATCATCCGACAGCTATGCGCTTTAAACTTAAAAGCAGAGTCAAACAAAACTAATTTGGATCCAAATCTAACAGTAGGATATTATTTTGACTAATACTTATCATACTACGCTTAATAAATCATCTACTGTTATCCCAACAGTGACTACAAAATTGTCTATAATTAAATCGACTCCAAAACCTAAATCCTTTATCTCATGCTTGAAACCAATAATTATACCCTATCCCATAGGGGTATATTAGTTTTGATACATAGTATGTAACGTAGAGAAATAATTTAGCTACATATACCTCAAAGTATCGACTCAGAATCGAAAACTGAGTCGATTTAGCCATGTCTGTCCGTCCGTCCGTACGTCACCGGTTTTTGGGCCTTAAATTTTGAGCTAGAATGATGAAATTTGGTACACGTGGTCTTTGTTGCTCCCAGCAGAACAAGTGTAAATTTTTTTTAAATCCGCCCACTGCCACGCCCCGGTTTCAGAAAAACGTATTTTTTGGCCAAACGGTAAGGAATTTTAAAAAAGTGTCTGAGAAACGTAGTTACTCAATCATAATATCTATATTTCGTTTATATAAAGTTTTTAGCCACGCCCACTTTTTGGGGGCGTTTTTAATAAAAAAATGTTTTACGATAAAATTTTAAAATTTTGGAAAAAAAAATGTAATGCAGAATAATTAGTAATATTGATATAAACATTTCGTCCGTAGATCATTTTAGCCCACGCCCACTTTTTGGGGGCATTTTCTTACAAAAACCGTTTGTATACCCTACCCCATAGCATATGCAGGAGGAAAACGATGTGTTTTGTCAAACAACAAACGATTCTGATAAACTGTTTGAACAATATGTTGTGACAATGTCATTTTCTATATTATAGGCTAATAAAGCCCACTTTTTGGAGATATTAATTTTAAGGATGGGATGGGATAGGGTATTCAACGATCCGCACAGCGGATTGTAGCTTTCTCATATGTTTTTTACCAAAGTTGTGATGGATGAGTCACTTGGTTTCAACAAATTCCGTCGCTACAGGTACTTTTATTTAAAGTACCTAAATTAGTTAACCTGGAGTATTTGATTATTTATTTAAAATAGCTGTGCCTGTTCATATATACGAGAAATCATGAGACATTAACTTACTGCCCTTATAAAATATAGTAAATGAGCATAAGCCACGTAGGATAAACAGACCAGCATTGAAAAAAACTCTACAAACTGTCCATTAATTACCAAAATGTAAGAGCACTCCGAACAAAAATGAAATCATTTTTTAAACTCACGACATATTTTCCTCCACAGAAACATGACTTAATGCAATTATACTTGACCCGGAGCTATTTAATCACGAGTTGTAGGTAATCGCCATGAAAATGACTTAAATGACTTGGTAAGGTCTGTTCTACCTCTGAACAAATTGAATTAGCATTCAATCTTTACATTGAAATAATCTGTGTTAAGATTAGTCTAGGGTGAAAAAAAAAACTTTATGTGGCAAATGCATACATCCCATCATATCGTCTTTGCTCCTTGTATTCTCCCCTATATCAATGGCTTTAGACTATAAAGGTTGTTTTTAGGGGTATAGAACTTCCAATTGAAATAAAACACAAGAAAATCGTTTTAATGTCCGTCAATTTGGCTTTATTAGAAGGATAACTTTATGCCATTAATGTTTAAATATGATTTCGGGCATTTGGCCGCTGCGGCTGGTTCGAATAAAGTCAAGTCTAGAGGTTAAATTTTCAACCACTTCGAGCACGATCTTGTTGGCCAATTGACATGTCCATTCCGCGAAATTATGCGGTCATCGAATGTTTCCTTCAATAAATCGATTGTGTCGTGCGCTGTGTGGCATGTAGTGTCGTCTTGTTGGAACCACATGTCATCCAATTCGGGAACATAATAGTCGTTTATCACGGATCTATAACGGTCTCCGTTAACGGTAACTGACTCTCCAGCATCATTTCGGAAGAAGTATTGCCCAATGACTCCACCAGCCCATAGAGCACACCAAATAGTCAGTTTTTATGGATGTAATGGAGTCTCAAGGGTTTCATGTGTATTCTCTTCACTCCAAATGCGGCCATTTTGCTTGTTGACGTAGCCATTCAACAAAAACTGAGCCTCACTGAACAAAATTTTGCCATGAAAATCAGCATTGAGATCAATCTCATTTTCGGTCCATACACCAAAATCACGACGCATTGCATGATCTCGTGGCTTTAATTCTTGCACAAGCTGGATCTTGTAAGGTCGTAAGCGAAGATCTTTGCGCAAAATCTTCCATAAAGTTGATGGACAAAGCTCCAATTGCTGTGCACTTTGGCGAATCGATTCATTCGGGTCCTCTTCATCGATCCATGGTTAACCGAATTGATTGCTCTGATGGACGATTATGTCGACTTGCGGTAAACTTCGCGAACTGAACCATTATTTTCGAAATAAATTTGCACGATTTGCAATCGTTGTTCATTTGTCAACCTGTTTATGATGAAATCCAAACCAAACTGAACATAAATGACATAAGAGTTGCCCGATTTGACCACAAAATATCATTTTATCTCTTTTCGAAAAACCAACCTCTAAAAAAAAACACCCGTTATATTTAACTTATCCTGTTGTGAAAGTATTATCATTTAGCTTGGCAATTTTAATTTGGCACATGCCTTCTAAAGTATCTGGACAAAAGGGGCTATTGATGCTAACTAGAAAACATATTGTCATTTGGGTAACGGCAATCAATTCATATAAGAATCCACAACATCACTAACAAAGACAAAAGCCAATGCTTTTACTTTTATGACCATTTTTTATTTTAGATAATTTTATGGACACAATTGGAACAAATAAGAAATACCTGAAATGAACGGACTATACAGGACCTCAAACCTAGCTTCTCCCTTTATTTGTGTGTGTGAAATTGTTGCCATAAAGGAGAGGACCTTCTTTTTAATGCCGAATCTAAACGGCAAATTTGAGAAGCTTCTCATGACAACTGTAGGATGTTTGTCAGACTTTCGGAAGAAGTGGACCTGTGAACACCTTAGAAATTGTCACTTTTGTGATTTGAATCAGGGACTCCACGCCTAGTAGTCCAACACACACTTACCACTAGGCCACTACACCAACATAGGTTGACTCATACTATCGTTCATACTCTTTTGACTTTTGGAAAGCCAACTTTCAAAGGCAATCCGAACATTTGAATATAATATTGTTTGTTTAGAAAAAGCTTGCTGAGAACAATAACCGTCCAGACTTATTTCACCCATTTGTGGGTAGCATATCGCCTTCTCCAAAGAAAAACTTGGATTTTGCAATGGTGTTTCATGGATCTCGTGTGGGTTCACTGTTCCACAAATGCGGTAAGTTTGCTTTTTAACGGTGCCAGAGAGTGTGAAATGGACATCTTCGGTCATTAAAATTTGCTTCTAAAAATAGGTTTAGTATAAACCATTAGAGCGAATGTTCGGCCTTATTCCAAACGACGCGACGTCTGCAATATTGTTTGAGTCAATTGCATTTTATACGGATACAAATGCAAATCATTCTTCAAAATGACCAGCAAGGTTGTCCACTGACGCCGACATGCTGAGCACCGCGGTTTCACTCAGTGGTGAGATTTTATTTCGTATTCTTCCAAAGAAAAATACTTTTTAGAAGCTTTTTTAATTAAACAATTTATATGTAAATTGAACTTTAATTTCGAATCGATTACTACACCTAGATATTAAATTTGGTCGACTTGCTTTATTATTTAATTTCCGGTTATATTTAAATATCATACATTTTGTTTTAGCTATATTTTATTTAAGTTTGTTTGACAAAAGCCACACCTTAAGTTTAACGATATCTTCTTGGATTTTTTGTTCACATTTATCGACATTTTTTCCAGCAATATAGAGTAGAGCGTCGTCCGCGAATAAAGCTATTTGACACAATCGAAGTTCTCCCTTTATGTCGTTGATGTATATAATGAAGAGTAATGCACCTATTATGAATCCTTGCCGCCCAATTTTGTCTCGATGCTTTTCGATGATGTACCGTTCACAACCGTCCTTTGTGTTCTGCCGTTTAGGAAGGATTCAAACCACTTCAATTCATTGTTTTTGATGCCATATCCATTTAATTTATATAGGAGAATACTCCTATCAATAGTCTCGAAGGCTCTTTTCAAATCAAGAAAGACGGCTATAACGTTGTTTTTTTTAGATTTTTGATCACGCGTGTTTAATATTTTTCGTTTAATATTCTCATTTTTGCCTTTAGGAGTTTAATTTTGTACAGTTCACTATTAGAAAATTTACATTCTTGGCATTTTGCAATTTTTTCTCGTTTCATATTATTTAATGATTCACTGTATCAATCATTTGTTTTTGTTCTTAGTATGCAAATAAGTTTGTTATTCTTATAAGCTCATCTTACAGTACTTTACCCATTATGCTAGGGTTCTGAGAATGGAATATGCTCTCAAGCCCACTACTGCTTCGAGGATTTTACATGTATTTACTTTGTTAATTTTATCGTTTCGTGGTCGCTCACTTTTAGATCATGCCTTACTTTGGCTTAATGTCGATTAATGTTTTTGAGCTAATCGTATCACTAATTCTACAATTGCATTAAACACATCTCTATTTATACCCTATCCCAAAGGGTTATATTAGTTTTGATACATAGTTTGTAACATAGAGAAATAATTTAGCTACATATACCTTAAAGTATATGGATCGACTCAGAATCGCTAGCTGAGTCGATTAAGCCATGTCTGTCTGTCCGTCCGTCCGTCCGTCCTTCCGTCTGTACGTTAGCGATTTTTAGGCCTTAAATTTTGAGCTAGGATAATGAAATTCGTTATATAGTATCAACGTGCGTGCCTACAGAACAAGTGTAAAAATTTTCAAAATCCGCCCACTGCCACGCCCCTTTTAAGAAAAACTAAGTTTTTGGCTAAACCGCAAGGAATTTTAAAAAAGTTTCTGAACAACATATTTAGACAATCTTAATATCTATATTACGTCTATATAAAGTTTTTTGCCAAGCCCACTTTTTGGGGCGTTTTTATTAAAAAACTGTTTTCGGTCAAATTTTAAATTTTTCGCCTTAAATTTTGAGCTAGAAGGATCAAATTTGGTACACGTGCTCTTTGTTGCTCCCAGCAGAACAAGTGTAAACTTTTTTGGAATCCGCCTGCCACTGCCACGCCCCCTTTATAGAAAAACGTCGTTTTTGGCCAGACCATAAGGAATTTTAAAAAGTGTCTGAACAGAGTATTTAGATAATCTTAATATCTATATTTCGTCTATATGAAGTTTTTGCCACACCCACGTTTTGGTGACGTTTTTCTGCAAAACCATTTGGCATATGCTGTGCGGATCGTTTAATATCATATCCTATCCCATCCTTAAAATTAATATTCCCAAAATGGGAGCTTTATGGAGATAAAATATTGAAAATGACGCTGTCACAACATATTGTTCAGACAGTTAATATGTTGTTCAGACACTTCTATAAATTTCAAAGCGGTTTGGCCATAAACTACGTTTTCTAAAAAAGGGGGTGGTAGTGGGCGGAATTTAAAAATGCTTACACTTGTTCTGCTTCGTCGGAGAGAGTCTATATTCCAAATTTCATCACTCTAGCTGTGACATACAGACGGACGGACGGGCAGGGATGGCTAATTCGAATCAGCTAGCTAAATTTTTTCTCTATGTTACAAACTATGTATTAAAATTATCTAATATACCCCTATGAGATAGGGTATAAACATCCGCGGAACTGGTACTTAACATCTGAGAAATACCTTTCTTCGGTAGATTAGAGGATTGAGGGTGAAATACATTTTAGGGAAAAGGTACTTATTTAATTCCAAGGTAATTATACTGAGGTTATTTTGTTTTCATGTCTGATTATAATTAAATTTATATTATGTATGGTTTAATAAAAATGCTTTAAATTTAAGTTTATTGAAATATGAAAAAAAAAAATGAATTAAAAATCTATGCAAATTCATGAATTCTTATAAGAATAACCTATATATATCCATTGAAATCGCATTTTCTCTATTTAAATATTGAAGCTGTAAATTGGTTTATAAGATGTTATAATATAAATAAATAAATAATTAAATTTATGTTCCATCAAACCTAGTCTTGTAATTTTTTTCACTCATAAATTTGTATTAAAAATCAATTTATTTCGCGCACTCTCACGTATTTACAAAAAAAGAAATCAACATTATTCAATACCTAAAACAATTTCATTCATAATATCATCTATATAATATGTAAAGAAACGTTCTTGCGACGTTCAAATGTTGAAGCTCACAACGAAACCCGAAAACCGTATTACTCGTATCTATGTATATATATCTCCATCTAACTGTGGTGTGTTCTGCAGATATTTGTTCACACATTTTAACAAGTCTTTTGGTGTGAGAGTTCGTCTTTTAAACTTATTGTGTTCTGTGCAATTATGTTTGTAAAGTACGTCAGTACGATAACCTTATCGGCATTTTCATTTTAAATTATTTTCGAAATTTCCTCTATGAAATGTTTAATTAAATAAAAGTTACCATAAAAAGTTCCAATTAAAAAATAAAAATTAATGAAAACGAAAAACATACAAATATTGTTTTCTTTATAATACAAACGCACTCTTTATGTTTTCTGTCAATGTCAACACATTTTTATCATAGCAAGGATACTTTGCAATAGCATCTTGACTACACCCTTAAAAGATCAAATAGCTCAAGAATTAATTTCATTAAAGCGATGGTGTGGAGTTTAGGATGGAGGTATGATTAGACAGTCGATGAAAATGATTACACTGTTACGGTCGCTAACGAGCCATGCTGGATATGCTATATATCTGGTCAGAAAATGGATCCATTTAGGAGGACGTTCGGTAATAGTGTAATCTTAAGACATGCACCTCGAAATAAGCACATTAAATGACAATTTGTTGCTGACTCAACCACGAAGCACCAAACGACGCATATTTCAAAATAAATAAGATCCACTTATTCAGCTTTTATGCCCCACCTAGCATGATTAGATTTCGAATAAGTGATTGTCTTACATATGGCTGACATATGTATCAGAGATATTACCAGCTATAGCAAATAGGGATCATCGGCATTTGAATGTGGTAGCAAGACTAATAAGCCCAGGTCCTTGGTTTAAATCCTTAAAGTAACAGCAAATACATTTTTTTCACTGCCCCACTTCTTACGAAAATCTGATAGATATCCAAGAGTATAACCCTGTCGTGAGAAGCGTCTCAAATCGTCCGTTCCGAAAAACAGATGAAGGGATCCAAAAACTACCACAGATGACTATGCAATTTATACTAAACTCCGACGCTCTCATCAGAAAGCTCTTTTCAAATTTACTACCTGAACATTGGTGGTCTAATAACAAAATTACATGAAATGCTGCTCTTTTCGTAATCTTTGCAATAGTACGAAATTTCCACTGAAACTTCACTCTGTGAAAGTCATCATATTGCTGAAATGTTTAATAACCTGGTGTTGTCTTAACACAATTGGTCAAGGTAGAGGAGGTGGTGTTCAATCATCATTTTCATGTACGGAAATTGCACTGTCATCATCAGGTAATAGTTATAACGTTGATCAACTATTTATTTATGTTAATTTAAATAAAATTCATAAAGTGCACATAATGAAAGCATCATTTCGTTGAAATAATATTAAATTCATATGAATAATTATTGTGAATTTCTAGAAAATCTGAATGGAAATCAGCATCTTTTTAAAGTCGTTGATTTTAATTTCCCTTCCATAAATAAATATTTGGTAATGATGAGCAGTGCTTAATACCAATCAATGTTAGGAGATTGGGATAGCGAGGTCGTTGATAGACTGGCTGAGTATGATCTACAGTAGAAAAACATATGAGAGGCTACAATCCGCTATGCGGATCGTTGAATACCCTATCCCATCCCATCCTTTAAATTAATATCCTCAAAATATAGGCTTTATGGCGATGAAATACAGAAAATGACATTGTCACAATATATTGCTCAGACAGTTTCTCAAAATCTTTTGTGGTTCGACAAAAAACAACGTATTTCTATTGCTAATGCCTTGGGATGGGGTACACAAATGGTTTTTGTAAAAAAACGCCCCCAAAATGTGGGCGTAGGTGAAAATGATCTATGGACAAAATGTTTATATTACCATTGCGGAAGTATTTGCATCAAAAAATTTTTCGAAAGTTTTAAAATGTGGACAAAAAGCGTTTTTTACTAAAAACGCCCCCAAAAAGTGGGCGTGGCAAAAAACTTTGTATGAACGAAATATAGATATTAGGATTGTCTAAATATTCTGCTCAGACACTTTTTTGAAATTCCTTACGGTTTGGCCAAAAAATAAGTTTTTCTAAAAAAGGGGCGTGGCAGTGGGCGGATTTCAAAAATTTTTACACTTGTTCTGGTGACTCGCACAAGGATCCTATATACCAAATTTTATTATCCTAGCTCAAAATTTAAGGCCCAAAAATCGGTGACGAACAGACAGACGGACGGACGGACACACGGACGGACGGACGGACGGACGGACGGACAGACAGACATGGCTAATTCGACTCAGCTAGCGATTCTGAGTCGATCCATATACTTTGAGGTATTAGTAGCAAAATTATTTCTCTATGTTACAAACTATGTATCAAAACTAATATACCCCCCTATTAATTAATTAATTTAAAATGATAGTAAAACATTTAACAAAGTTAGGAATTAATTAATTTAAACAATCCCATCTTGCTGTCGGCGATACCACCTTTATTTGCTTCATTTAAAATAAATCAAAACAAACCTCCATATTCAATTCATTCGAGATGAAATTACATGAAAAACTTGTGTACATCAACACTATTTGGTTGGAATTATAGCTATTTCGGATATTACCAAGTGTCTTCATCAGATTCCTTCTAATAGTGGCTATTTGAACGTTCAGTTCTCTGTATACTTATTGAAACAAACTTACTCCCTAACCGGGGATTGAACTTGTAATCCCGTGCCTAGTGAGCCAAGTGCATACCACTTGCGCCAATGAGGTCTTGTTTTGGGGAGAGTCAAATTGTTCAATTGAATGAACTGAGAGGCTGACAACTAGCGTTTTTCGTGTTACACACACTTTAAGTTGTTGTTTATAGGGGTATATTAGTTTTGACATTAAGTTTGTAACACAGAGAAATAATTTCGATTGATAGACCTCAAAGTGTATGGATCGATTCAGAATCGCTAGCTGAGTCGATCTAGCCATGTCTGTCTGTCCGTCCGTCCATCCGTGTGTTACCGATTTTTGGGCCTTAAATTTGTAGGTAGAGTGTTGAAATTTGGTATATAGACTCTCTGGCCGTCGAAGAAGAACATGTGTACAAATTTTTGAAATCCGCCCACTGCCAAGCCACCTCTTTTAGAAAAACGAAGTTATTTTTATACCCTATCCCATAGGGGTATATTAGTTTTGATACTTAGTTTGTAACATAGAGAAATAATTTTGCTACATATACCTCAAAGTATATGGATCGACTCAGAATCGCTAGCTGAGTCGATTAAGCCATGTCTGTCTGTCCGTCCGTCCGTCCGTCCGTCCGTCCGTCTGTACGTCACCGATTTTTAGGCCTTAAATTTTGAGCTAGGATAATGAAATTTGGTATATAGGATCCTCGTCTCTGCCTACAGAACAAGTGTAAAAATTTTTGAAATCCGCCCACTGCCACGCCCCCTTTTAAGAAAAACTCAGTTTTTGACCAAACCGTAAGGAATTTTAAAAAAGTTTCTGAACACAATATTTAGACAATATTAATATCTATATTTCGTCCATATAAAGTTTTTTGCCACGCCCACTTTTTGGGGGCGTTTTCAATAAAAAACTGTTTTCGGTCAAATTTTAAATTTTTCGAAAAAAATTTTGATGCAGAATCATTAACATTATTAATATGAACATTTCGTCTATATACCATTTTAACTCACGCCCACTTTTTGGGGGCGTTTTAATATAAAAACCATTTTTATACACTACCCCATAACATATGCAAGAGAAAACCTTGTCTTTTGTAGAACCGTTAAAGTGTTTTGTAAGCAGTCTGAAGAATTTGTTGTCATTATATCATTTTTTCTATTTATCCACATCGTGTTTTTAGCCATGCCTCCCTTTTTTCGGGATTTTAGTTTTATGGATAGGATGGGATAGGGTATTCAACGATCCGCACAGCGGATTGTAGCCTTCTCATATGTTTTATTATTATTATTATTTTATTAGTTCTTTATAAAGCTTTCAAAACTTCCCAATTATATGTCTTATAACTAAACATACACATTACTATCAAAAATTCAATTCAACATACTGTATTATTTTCTTTTTAAAAATATATATATTGAGTTGTTCTTTCAAATAGCTGTGTAGGTTGTTAAACAATTGTAACCCTTTGTAAAATATTTGGTTTTGAGAGCTTGTTAGGTTATATCTTCTTATATTAAAATTTGTATTGCTTCGAATATTATAGTGGTGTCTATCGGATACATATGATAAATTTCTACTTACGTAGTTTTGGACCATATTATTTTTATACCCTATCCATTAGGGGTATATTAGTTTTGATACTTAGTTTGTAACATAGAGAAATAATTTAGCTACATATACCTCAAAGTATATGGATCGACTCAGAATCGCTAGCTGAGTCGAATTAGCCATGTCTGTCTGTCCTTCCGTCCGTCCGTCTGTCTGTTCGTCACCGATTTTTGGGCCTTAAATTTTGAGCTAGGATAATGAAATTTGGTATATAGGATCCTTGGCCGAGTCACCAGAACAAGTGTAAAAATTTTTAAAATCCGCCCACTGCCACGCCCCCTTTTTAGAAAAACTTATTTTTTGGCCAAACCGTAAGGAATTTCAAAAAAGTGTCTGAGTAGCATATTTAGACAATCCTAATATCTATATTTCGTTCATACAAAGTTTTTTGCCACGCCTACTTTTTGGGGGCGTTTTTAGTAAAAAAACTCTTTTTGTCCAAATTTTAAAACTTTCGAAAAAAATGTTGATGCAAATACTTCCGAAATGGTAATATAAACATTTTGTCCATAGATCATTTTCACCTACGCCCACATTTTGGGGGCGTTTTCTTACAAAAACCATTTGAATACCCCATCCCAAGGCTTAGCAATAGAAATACGTTGTTTTTTGTCGAACCACACAAGATTTTTAGAAACTGTCTGAGCAATATATTGTGACAATGTCATTTTCTGTATTTCATCGCCATAAGGCCTATATTTTGAGGATATTAATTTAAAGGATGGGATGGGATAGGGTATTCAACGATCCGCATAGCGGATTGTAGCCTCTCATATGTTTTATCTTAAAAATAAATATTAGAACTCTTACGATTAGTCTTTGGTTTACATTTAAAAAATTTAACATTGAAAGCATTTCTCTTATATGTGTTTGATAATTACCGCATAGCTCTGTTTTGTAATTTTTTGTAGTCTTATTTTTATGTTTTGATTGTATATAAAAAGTATGGTTGCACAATAATCGAAGTGTGGTAATATAATACTATTATATATCGCTATGGCACATTGCCGATTTATTTTCTATTTTATTCTATTTAAAAATTGCACTTTTTTACTAATTTTTCCACACACATAGTTTGCATGGTCCTTAAAGTTTAACTTATTGTCAATTATTGCCCCAAGGTATTTAACCTGTTTAACATGATCTATTACGTCATTATTGATTCTTAATTCTATATTACAGTCACTATTTAATAAAATAAATTTGGTTTTAGGTAAATTGAATTTTAGTTTTTAACTATACAGGTCATCTCGTATTTGTTGTTTCATCACATCTTTATTTTTCCCAGTAATGTATATAAGGGTGTCGTCTGCAAATAACTTGTTTTTGCATGAGCGTAGTACTGATGATATATCATTAATATAAAGTAGAAAAAGTGTTACACCAAGTGCTGAACCTTGTGGTAACCAAGTTCAATTTTGCAAGGATCAGATTCACTTTTGTCTATTTTTGTTACTTGTTGTCTATATTTAAGATACGATTTGAACTATAGCAATTTATGATTTCAAACGCCATATTTATCCAAATTGTCCAGTAAAATTGTGTGATCGACAGTTTCGAAGGCTCTTTAAAAATCGAGAAACACAGCTATGATTATTTCACCTTCATCGATTGCACCTTTCCATTCGTGAATCATCCACACCAACGCAGTTTCACACGAAATCCCGATTGTTCTTCACATAATATAATATTTTGTTCAATATAGTCAATAAATTGTTCGGATACTGCTTTCTCAAATATTTTTTCTATTGTTGAAAGTAAATTAATGGGTCTTAACTTGTCAGGGGTTTTAGCATTTTTAACTTTTTGTACTGGGACTATCACAGATTGTTTTAGACAATGAGGACATTTTCCTTCAGACAAAGATTGATTTATTAATTGATTGATTTAAAACACTATTGTTTTTTATGTTTTATTAAATCCAATTCACACGGTCCCAAAAGAAGTTTCACTTCAAATGAGAAGGCTTCAATCCACTGTGCGAATTTTCCATCCCATCCTTAAAATGAATGTACCCAAAAAGTTAAAATAGACGAAATATAGATACATATTGAGATTATCTAAATATGTTGTTCAGACACTTTTTCAAAATTGCCAGCGAGTGTTTATGGCGGAGCAATTTCGCCTACTTTCATTCATTTATTGACAGTGATATAGTGATGGAGCTATTTCGCCTTCTTTCATTCATGTGTAGACAGCGATATGTTAAACAACATGCGAGCTAAAGTAAAACGCATTTTATTATTATTTACTTCGTCAAATGTATTTAAAACTCTAAAAATAAAAAGATTTCAAGTGCATCCAATCAATAAAGAACGCAGGCGTCATGGAGAATTTCATCACTTGCACCCCCTGTCTCCAAAAATGTCATTACTTTTTCTAACTTACCCAACAAACCACATTCTCTTTCAACTTCCTCCCAAGATTTCCTAAATATAACTTTATTGTGGTAATCTGATATCTGAATGCCGAAGATTCCACAAACATTGGTATTCACGCATAAATTCAATAAATTTATCCTTAACATAAACATAGCGCGAGAAACTTGTAATTGGAAAACAGTTATTTACACAGTCAATAATGATAATTTCCTTACTTTCACGCCCGTCTGCAACAATTTCAACAAACTTCAATCAATTTCTCCATTTTGTATGAGCGATTCGCTCAAAATGTTCAAATAATTTGAACTGTAGATTCTCGTCGCTCGCTCTTGAGCCGGTGCTTAAGGATAGTGATGCGATTATATGAGGACACAAGCGTTCTCACTCTAGCCTCTCACTATCAACTACTACTCTCACCTCCACGCGCGCTGGTGACTGGTGACTGCCACTGGTGAGTGCCTAGTACCTCGACTTGAGATGGGGTATTAAACCCCTGTGGAAGGTCGTTGGTGGCAGCAAACGAGAGAGGGGGAGGAGTGTCCTCTCACTAAGGCACTCACTCTCAGGCGGCAGCGGAGTAATTCCCTAGATGGAGTCAACGGTGGCGCCTACAGCTCCGGTTTGATCGAACTGGTAATGAAATCCCTATATGAGCTGCTTCGACATATTTGAACACGAGGTCTAAAGGGATTTCCAATACTGAGCCAGGGTATTGGAAAAGAGTTGGTGGCGGAGGAGCAAGAAGTCTTATGTTTTCAAGACATTAGAGAACGCATTGTAACAATCCGCATCAAGGCCAAATTCGCCAACATAAGCCTTATATGCGCTCATGCTCCGACGGAGGAAAAAGATGATATAACTAAGGATTGCTTCTACGAGCTCCTCGACAAAACCTATGAGCGACTACCAAAGTACGATGTTAAAATCGTGCTGGGAGATTTTAACTCAAAGGTAGGAAGAGAAGACATCTTTAGCAGTACTGTCGGTAAATATAGCCTACACGACAACACGTCTGGTAACGGACTTAGGCTAATTGACTTCGCTACGGAACGAAATGCCACTATGGCCAGCACACGGTTTCCTCACCTCGATATCCATAAGGGGACATGGCGGTCTCCAGATCAACGAACAGTCAACCAAATTGATCACATTGCGATAGACAAGAGGCACGCATCCAGTATTTTGGATGTCCGAACATTCCGAGGGGCTAACATCGACTCGCACCACTACCTTGTTGTAGCCAAGGTAAGGATGCGGATATCCACCACGCCACAAAAAAACAGAAATACTGTGAAAAAATTTAATGTCGAAAGACTGCAATCGCAAGAGACCGCCAAGACCTTCGCGCAACGCGTATCCCTTAACCTCTCGACTCACAACATACCACCAGCATCTCATGTCGAAGAACAATGGCAACGATGCCAACAAGCCATAAGATCAGCCGCAACTGATGTGCTAGGTTTCTCGCGGCCACCAGCAAGAAACCCCTGGTTTGATATGGAATGCCGACAGATGCTCGCAGCCAAGAACGAGGCCTACAAGGCTAAGCTGCAGGTGAAGACGAGAGCTGCCATTGAGCTCTATAGGCACAGAAGAAGGGAAGAACATCGGCTTTTCAGAAAGAAGAAAAAAGAGCAAGAAAAGCGCGCGATCGAGGATATAGAGAGGTGCCACTCCAGGAACGATGTTCGCAAGTTTTACCAAAGTGTAAAACGTCAAAGCCAAGGCTACAAGGCTCGAACAGAATCCTGTCGAGATGAACAAGGAAATATCGTAGTTGAGAAACAGTTAACGCTGAGGATATGGAAGAACCACTTCTGCAGACTGTTAAACGGCGATGACGAACAACATTCCGCTGTCAGGCAGAACGAACCATTTAATATTGGCAACGACAGCGAAAACTGCCAACAACCCGACCTAAGTGAAGTGAGGATAGCTATATCTAAACTCAAGCTTAATAAGACCGCCGGAAATGACGGCCTTCCCGCTGAGCTCTATAAGGCCGGCGGAGATGACTTGGTAAGTAACATCCACCAACTCATAAGCCAAATCTGGTCGGATGAAAATATGCCTGAAGAATGGAACCTCAGCATCGTTTGCCCGATCCACAAAAAAGGAGACCCTCTGAACTGCGCCAACTACAGAGGCATAAGTCTACTCAACATCGCCTACAAGATCCTATCTGCCGTAATATGTGAACGCATGAAACCGTTTACCAACAACCTGATCGGCCCTTATCAGTGTGGTTTTAGGCCAGGAAAGTTCACAATCGATCAAATTTTCACACTTCGGCAGATCCTGGAAAAAACCCAAGAAGTCCAAATCGATACCCACCGCCTATTTATCGATTTCAAAGCCGCATATGACAGCATTTATAGAGACGAACTATACAGAGCCATGTCTAGTTTTGGTGTACCGCCCAAACTCGTCCGTTTGTGTAGGATGACGATGGAGAATTCTCGCTGCACCATCAATGTCGGAAACGACCTCACCGACACATTCAATAACAAAAAAGGATTTAGGCAAGGCGATGCGCTGTCATGTGACTTCTTCAAAACTTCTTGAGACGATTGTGCAAACCTCCCGAGCCAAAACCAGAGGCACAATTTTCCAAAAATCTGTGCAACTACTAGCATACGCTGACGATATTGACATCATTGCTAGGACTCAACGTGATGTCAAAGCCACGTTTGCTAGTATAGAGAAGGAAGCCGAAAAAATGGGTTTAGCAGTAAATGAGGGTAAGACTAAGTATATGCTGTTAATACGAAAGGATACACAACATCGACGAATTGGACAGAACGTCACCATTGAAAGATATAACTCTGAGGTAGTACGGGACTTTGTCTACCTCGGCTCCGCTATTAACTCTGACAACAACATCTCGTCAGAAATCAAACGAAGAATCGCTCTTGCCAATCGCTGTTTCTTCGGGCTAAGAAGGCAATTTAGTAGTAAAGCCCTCACTCGAACTACTAAGGAGATCCTATATAAGACCCCGATCATCCCAGTCCTGCTCTACGGCGCTGAAGCATGGACCGTATCAAAAGCGGATGAAGAAACCCTTGGTCGATTCGAGAGAAAAATTCTTCGGAAAATCTTCGGTCCCGTTTGCATTGACGGGCTATGGAGATGAAGATTGAACCACGAACTATACGAGCTGTACAGCGACATAACCCTAGTCAAAAAACTCCGCATTGGACTTTTAAGATGGCTAGGACATGTAGAAAGAATGGGCACCAATACTCCGGTTCGCAGAGTCTTCGATTCACAGCCAGACGTCGGACGCAGTAGAGGAAGACCTCGCCTTAAGTGGCGCGCACAAGTAGAAACCGACCTCAACCAACTTGGAGTGCGCAACTGGAGGCAGTTAGCTAAGGACCGGCATGTTGGTTGAGGCCCGGTTCATCCCGGACTGTAGCGCCACTTAAGTAAGTAAGTAAGATTCTCGTCGCTTACGTCGCTGACAGTCGTTAGCGATGGCTAAATTCGCGTTTCGCTAAATCGCCGCGCTATAAACACTTCCATATGTAAAAATATAATTGATCGCTAGTTGCGAATCACATCGCGTCGCGCGACTTATTTTATATGTTCCTCGTATGACTTACAAAAAAAAATTAAGCTTTTTAACATTGTTAAAGTTTTGTATTAGATAAATTTTATTGTTCGTTATAAAAATTTCATATAATAGGCTATCGCACAATTTACAAATTACAGAGATGTGATTTACAATAGTATATCTTTCAACTGAATAATTTTAATAACTATTTTAAATAACTTATTTATAACACAAATTATTATATTAATATTTTGAGGAAACAACGACAAAAACCTCAAATCCGGAAAAAAAAAAAAAAAAAAAAAATAAAATAAATAAATAAAATGATTTAATAATGATGATATATATATATATATATATATCATATATATTTGTAAATTAATGCATTAATAAACAAATATTTAAATAAATAATAAACAAATTACATAAATTAATAAATAAATAAATAAATAAATAAATAAATAAATAAATAAATTAATAAATAAATAAATAAATAGATGAATAAATAAATTAATAAATAAATAATTGAATTAAATCAATTAACAAAAATTAATAAATCAACATAGAAATAATAAATTAACAGAAATAAATAAATTAACATATAAATACAATATCACATAAATTAACACATAATATAAATTAACATAGGTATAACAATTAACACATATTTATTATAAAAGGAGCTTGCTTATATAACTGAATGTCATGTCTGAAAGTCTATGTTTAGTTGTGAGATCAAAGGGTTGTCAGAATTGTCGCATCTGATTGCAAAAGAATTATTCCGTAATTGTATTTTATTCGAGATCAACTCAACATTAGCTTTAAGATGAAGGCCTGACGTGGAATGGTGCCAGGGCAAGTTCAACATCATTTTTAATATTTTATTTTGGGATATTTGCAATTTTGCTAAGTGACATGCTGCACATTTACCCCAAACCTGGCATCCATATAACATAATTGCTTGGAAGATAGTTTTATATATTATTATTTTATTTTCTTTTGAAAGTAATGCTTTTCTATTAATAAATGGATACAACATTTTGATGGCAAGGTTAATTTTTTTAAGTGTTTGTGTATTATGTTCTTTAAAAAGTAATTTTTTGTCAAGATATATGCCCAGATATTTTACAGAAGACTCCCACCTTATAGGGTGCCCATTGATATCAAGCTGATTAGCCGGAAGGAAACAAGGTTTTCTTTTTCTAGTAAAAAAGATAGCTTGTATCTTTTCGGCATTGAGCTTTATTTTCCACTTATTGTAGTATTCTTGCAATATTTTGGCCGCATTTTTTAAATTAGTCTCAATATTGAGACTAAATTCATGCGACGATAATATTGCTGTATCGTCCGCATATATTGCAAATTCACAATCTGGAAGAATTGGGAAATCGGAGGTGTATAAATTGTAGAGGACAGGCCCAAGAACCGAGCCTTGGGGCACTCCAGCAGAAAAATTTACATAATCAGACATACCACTATTGACATGCACTTTAAAACATCGATTTTTAACGAAACTTTGGACAATTTTAGAAAGAAATGGCGGAAAATTTAAATGTATCATTTTATATGTGAGTCCTTTATGCCACACGGAATCAAAAGCTTTCTCAATATCGAGTAAAATCATACCAGTAGATCTGCCTGTTGCACGGTTTTTTTTTAACTATATTGCATATCCTTAGAACTTGGTGAGAGGTACCGTGATTGCGCCTAAAGCCAAATTGTTCGTCAGGATATATTTTCCTTTCTTCAATAATTTTTAACATTTTTTCCTTCAAAATTTGTTCATAAATTTTACTAACAGTGCTAAGTAAACTTATTGGTCTGTAGCTTTCAATTTTATCTAAAGGCTTACCTGCCTTTGGTATTGGTATTACTTTGGCAAGTTTCCACGCATCTGGAAAATATTGCGTTTTTAGACATGAATTCATAATGAGGGTAAGAAATTGTATGCCTTCTTTTGGTAATTTCTTAAGATATATGTTTTTAATTTTATCGCTACCAGGTGTTTTTTTAATCAATAAATTATTTACGAAATATTTTGTGTCCATTTCTGTAATCAACTCACTTGGAGGAGTTTGATAGCTAACCGTATTAAAGGTAGACACAGCATTATGCACTAGGTCATTTGTATTTGTATCTCCTAAATGTTGAGAAACAATATGATTTTGTGCAAAGGATAGTGCCAGTGCTTTTGCCTTTTCGGTATCCGTATAAAAGGTAGTGGGACCACTTTTGAGACAAGGAATTTGTTTAGTTTTATTTTTAATAATTTTTACTATGTTCCAAAAGGGTTTGGACGCTTTGTCTAAATTACTCAGTTTATTATTCCACTCTTTGTGTCGATGAGCTTGAATATTATTATTAATTATTTTATTTAATTGTGCTACTTGAGTTCTCGAGGCAGGCTCCCGATACCTTTGCCAATTACGCCGATGCATATTCCTTAATTTTATAAGCTCTAGTATATAAGGTGGAATTTTAGCGCAAAAGATTTGTTTTACAACTTTAGGAATGTTGTTATCAGCCGAACTAAGAACAATTTCGGAAAATTGTTGAATAATACCATCAACATCCTGCTTATTTTCGATATCTTCAAGGTTCGTAGATATACTTCGAAACTTCCTCTTAACTTCCGTTTGAAAACTTGTCCAGTTTGCGTTTTTGAAATTATATAAATATTGCACCTTTTCCAAACCCGACCAACGAATTTGACAATGAACTGGATTATGGTCAGAGCTTAGTTCATTTAACGAAAATGGCTGAGACATAAGACCAGAGACGTTTGTAACAAATAAGTCAATTACAGAGGGACTTCCACGAGAACTTGCTGGAACATAAGTAGGACTAGGTGGAAACAAAATAGACATCGGCAACATAACAGATAAGTCAGACAGTACATTACCCCAGGAATTTGCTCTAGTACAGCCCCAATCCCTGTGCCTGCAATTTAAATCACCTCCCATTAAAAATGCACAATTAATATTAAAAAGTTTCTTAAAATCATTTTTCAATGCTACCCTTTTCTCTTCTGGTGTTAAGCCCCCTGTAATATTTCCCGGAAAATATACACAATATATCTTGACTTTTCTTTGATTACGCAAAGTTACTTCTACACCTATATTTTCCACATATCTAGTTTGAATGGAAGGCAAAAGCTGATGTTGTAGTTGTCGTCGAATAAGAATTGCGACACCACCACCTCTTCTATTTTCTCTATCCACTCGATAACATTTATAATCGGAAGTGGAGATTTGTATATCAGCTTTCAGCCATGTTTCTGTTATCAAAGCAATATCAATTTGTTTATCTTTTAAGAAATTAATAAATTCTACATGTTTATTACGAATACCTCTTGCATTCCATGTAATAATATTCATATATCTATTATTTAAATTACTTGACATTATTATATAAGAACTTAGTCGCTAATTGTGCGATAACATTAAATTGGTCTAGTTTTGTTTTACAAGTACCTAGTTTCGTAATCATCTCCATAACTAGAGAATTTAATTCGTCCATCGAGAACAAATCTGCCTTTGTGCTCATCATGGGCACATTGTTGTTGGTTGGTAGTGCTGGTGTGGTAGCTGATGTTGGTGCACTGCATTCCCATACCTTTGGGCAAACGAGTTTGTTAGCGTTAGATTCCACACGCTTCGTACCGCTGATGCTGCTTGATGGTAGAGATGGAAAGTCGCTCAATGAGAGCAATTGTGTATTGCTGTTGTGTCCGTTGGGGGTGTTGTTGTTGTGCCTTAGTGGTAAAGGGCGAACTGCTTTTGTTGTATTTTTTTGCCTCAGTTGCAAATAACTTTGTCTGCTGGGGCATGCGCTATCAGTAGATTTGTGGTTTCCGTGACAATTTGCGCATTTGTTTACATTTACATTTAAATTGTTGCAATCTTTAGTGCTGTGATGACCAGCGCAGATGGAACAATATGTTTTGATACAACAGTTTTTTTCTCCATGACCAAACATTTGACAGTTTCGACACTGAGTTACTCTGTTCTTTTGTTGACGGTGGTATTTCCACTGTATTTGGGTGTGAAAAATCGAACGAATATTTTTCTTCAACTCATGAAGTTTGATTGTGCCACTTTCAAGAAAAATTATATAAAACGTGTCAGTGTATTGATCATATTTTTTAGTGATCATTTTTAGTTCTTTGACCTTAAGACCTAATGTGATGAGTTCACTTTTTAATTTGCTCATGTCGTATACACCTAAGCCAAAGAGAATAACTTTGAATGACTTTTCGCTCTTCAAATCGTGTGTGAAATATTGACACTTTTCCGATTTTAGTTTATCGAGTACACAATTATACGATTCCATTGTTTCGCACAAAATTTTCACACCAATAGATATTTTCTTAATGGAATAATCAGATACACTTATAGATTGCATTAAATTATGAACATAATCACAAGGTTTTTGAAGTAGTTTTATTGGGGGAACAATTATTTTTTTGGATTGTTTTGGCAACACATGGTCGACCATATCTTCACTATCATTATCACTGTCCGGCAGACATTGTAAAGGGCTCCAGTAATTGGAGTTTGGATCTTTTTTACTTGAAGTCATTTTAGTAAGGGACTTTATTTTTTTTACCCGAGGACAACAGGTTGTCCCCGGAATTTGGTGATCTGGCGCGTTTATTAATGATGAAAAGCGAAAATACAAAACGGTAGAAAGTAGATAGGTTAATCGTTGCGTACACACCGACGGTTGCACATCCACTGAAAGTTTTGTATTAATGTATCTTAGAAAGTGTCTTATTAAAATCATTGTTTTTTTAATCAAAAATTTCACTACTTTTCTTTGGATATCGTTTTCTATTTTTAAAATGCCTGTTTACTTTGTATACTTTTAAATACCTACTTTTCAACCACATTAAAAGCATTTATTATGAGCGATAATCAACAATAATGGCTCCGTATCGTAAACAAATACCAAAATAACGACCATATTACCTCCAATTGAAACCCCATAATAACCAAAAGCCATGGATAACAGGGGAAAACCTTTAAAATCATTAGATATTGCCTCTACAATGTAAATCGAATTTTTGTTTTCCAGAATCGAATGTTTGCTTTGCGTTTAGGTGAAGGTTTGTTATGAAAATTCGATCCATAGCAACCAATCATCCGATGTTCAATTGTTAATGAGCCGTCAATCTGAAAAAAAATTCTTCAAAAATATCTTTACAAAGATTTGTCTACCAATGTAATGCAATTTTCGTGGAAAAACCTGCTTGATATTTACGTAGCAACGACGAGGCATCCTCAGAGTGTATCCCTAAATCATCATCCGATTTCGATTAGGGCTTCAATCCCCAGAGACAAATTATATTATACCTACAATTCCGGTTGGAATATTTTCATCCTTATACATATTACACTTCACACAAAATGAATTTAAATTTAGACGTTTCTAGGCAGAAATAGAGAATGGTAAATAGAGCGATGCTGTCCTTCAAAAAAAGGTCATATGACATTATTGTGGAAGCTTCATTTAAGTATTACACTTTTTACGTAAGTCATAAATCAGTTTACGAACCAAAGTGCCAGTGATATTTTGTTACCTTATAGTATTTGCACACATATCCACGTACATTAGTCATCAAAATAAATTACATCAGAACCTTGCGACGGGAACAGTCTTGGCATTGGCAAAGGCAGCAAGCTTTGTAGTTGAAAGTGTTGAAATTTATAAAAAATCGTTTCCGTATCTGCATCCGATATTTTTTGGCGTATAATTTTCAATGGGTGGCGTATAATTTAGAATTGTGATGTGTGATGCGGCCATGTGGGCCTATAAACCTTGGAGTGTAGATTGCCTCCCTCTCAGTTGATGGTCTGTGAAAACGTATTGAACGTTTGAGTTTACTGAGCATAGTACTGGGTGACTGGGTTTTTATGACAAATGTTCTACGCAAAACACTTCTTAGACACGTCCTCGCTTGAGGGCTGAAATTCATAAATAATAAATGCCCAGATGTGGCCAAAAAAAAATTATGGTGCCGGAAGTGCGTCTGAAAGAAAAAATAATCATGAAGAGTCCTCGAAATATATACATACACTTGTGTTTGATTCATAGCTCCAAGAAAGAGGGGATGTTTTTATGAGTGATACATCAGCACATGATGATTACAGAGCATTGTAAACCAAGTTAGATATGAATATTCCTACTGGCATGTGTAAGGTAAGGGCAGTTTAAACTTGAAAACTATCATTGATATATGATGATGATGCCATGCAAGGATTTTTAAATAGAATTGTTGAATGATTGTATTTTTTAAATATGAAAATTTAGCAAGGTCTAATGGCATAGGAAAAGATTGATCTCTTAATACAAAAAAAAAAATAATTAAAAACATATGAGAAGGCTACAATCCGCTGTGCGGATCGTTGAATACCCTATCCCATCCCATCCTTAAAATTAATATTTCCAAAAAGTGGGCTTTATATACTTTGAGGTATATGTAGCTAAATTATTTCTCTATGTTACAAACTATGTATCAAAACTAATATACCCCCCTATGGGATAGGGTATAAAAATTGGCGTGGGTTAAAATGGTCTATAGACGAAATGTTCATATTAATATTACCAATGATTCTGCATCGCAATTTTTTTTTTCGAAAATTAAAAATTTGACCGAAAAAAAGTTTTTAACTTAAAACGCCCCCAAAAAGTGGGCGTGGAAAAAACTTACTGACAAATCTTCGTTTTTCTAAAAAGTGGCAGTAGGCGGATTTCAAAAATGTTTACAAATGTTTTGCTGGGAGCAACAAAGAGCACGTGTACCAAATTTCATAACTCTGGCTCAAAATTTAAGGCGCAAAAACTGGTGACGTACGGACAGACAGGCATGGCTAAATCGACTCAACTAGCGATTCTGAGTAGATCCAAATACTTTGAGGTATATTTAGCTTAATTATTTCTCTATGTTACAAATGGGAAATCGATTTATATCCCATAGGGGGGTATATTAGTTTTGACATTAAGTTTGTAACATAAAGAAATAATTTCGATACATATACCTCAAAGTATATGGATCGATTCAGAATCGCTAGCTGAGTCGATTAAGCCATGTCTGTCAGTCCGTCCGTCCGTCTGTGTGTCACCGATTTTTGGGCCTTAAATTTTGAGCTAGAGTGTTGAAATTTGGCATATAGAATCTCTGGCCGACGAAGCAGAACAAGTGTAAAAATTTTTGAAATCCGCCCACTGCCACGCCCCCTTTTTAGGAAAACTTATTTTTTGGCCAAACCGTAAGGAATTTCAAAAAAGTGTCTGAGCAGCATATTTAGACAATCCTAATATCTATATTTCGTTCATACACGCCCACTTTTTGGGGGCGTTTTTAGTAAAAAACGCTTTTTGTCCAAATTTTAAAACTTTTGAAAAAATTTTTGATGCAACTACTTCCGCAATGGTAATATAAACATTTTGTCTATAGATCATTTTCACCTACGCCCACATTTTGGGGGCGTTTTCTTACAAAAACCATTTGTATACCCCATCCCAATGCATTAGCAATAGAAATACGTTGTTTTTTGTCGAACCACAAAAGATTTTGATGAAATGTCTGAGCAATATATTGTGACAATGTCATTTTCAGTATTTCATTGCCATAAGGCCTATATTTTGAGGATATTAATTTTAAGGATGGGATGGGACAGGGTATTCAACGATCCGCACAGCGGATTGTAGCCTCTCTTATATTTTTTTTTGGTATTTGTATTATTTAATTCAAAATACAAAATAGTGTTTTTCCACACGGTTTTTAAAATTTTGATGTTGGAAAAGTGGTTTTATTTAGGTGGTGAGTTGGTGACATTCTCTTTTCATTATTCTCTTCTGTAAATACAGGCACTAGGCAGGCCTATATATAATTTTAGATTAAAACTTTTTAATTAATAAAGTTAATGTAACCATAAGTATTTTGTACTATTGTATCAATATGTATACTCAACTCAGATATTGTAAAAAGATTTTATAGTTTTAGATTTTATCACCATTTTCCTTTAAATGCCATGAAGTGAAAACTGATTATTTTTGATTATTTTAACATAAAACGATTTTTTCAAATATGAAAACATCTTATGGATAGAAGTGGGCTGTGTCATCTTAGTATGAAAATCTTAATAGAATATTTAGTTTTATTATACGGATAGACCCGAACAACAGCACAAAGATGCATGTACTTTTTTTTAACTCATAAAGTAACGAATAGCTTAACATATTTTATGGGAAAGGTCGGATGTGATACATCCTTCGTATCAACTTAAATACAAAGTAGCACCAAGCAACGCAACCGATATTATGTGAAAAAAAGCCCGAAGTGTATCCGCATATGGGAACCACTGCAAATGCCAATTTATTTACAGTTCCTACGTGTCGTATACCTAATAGATTTTTTTACTATCCACTATACATAAAGAAGGTGTATATGGACCGTTATATGGAAGGCATAAAAATGTGTAAATTATATGCATTATGTTATGTTAATATAAACGGGCCGATACTACTTGGTTAAGCTTCACAAGGCATCAAAAAGCGTATTGTGTACCTATAATAGGCGTTTTTCACTTTTAGTCCAAACCTGCTCTATTCATAGTTTCCTCCGAGCACTCTGAATTCATTTTGAAACACGTGTGCCACTAATTTTTGGCCCATACGTTTTGAGGTAGACTTATGTATGTAGACTTTAATTGTTGGTAAACACTTAATGAAATTTATAAATATGTTGGAAATTAGAAATATTTATATCAAAACATTTGTAATATACATTTCGTTTACAATAATTTAAACCCACGCCCACATCTTGGTGGCGTTTTTCGAAAAAATAAAATAATAGGTACTGTCTCCCATCAACTTTTTTTAAATGTACTATGAAAGAAGGGAAAGGTTTTAGGGTTTTTAATATTCTCTTACAAAGAGAAATATATTTTTTTCAACAACATAACCGACTTGGAGATTTTGGTTGATTCTAACATTACAATAATTGAGGAGCCCAAAAAAGTGGTTTTTGCCAGCCCACCCGGTCCGTCTGTCCATAATGGTTTCACCATCCTAAACAGCTTGCCCGATTTTTTTTTCAACTTTTGTATACACAGTTATTTGGGTCATAATTCTAGGTTACTTTTGCTACTATTAACCATTTTATTAACGGTACCTCCCATATGAAAATTATGCATAACTTCAATTTTCTCGAAAATGACTCTAACGATTTTGATTAAAATAAACATATCTTATGAATACAGTATGTAGTTCCAACAAAATTGCATACCAAGTTTTTTTTTTCGAGAAAATCCATGTAACGGATTTTTGTATTTATAAAGATAATTGTCAATTTCTGGCATACTATTTAGTCAAATTGAATGAAATTTGATATATCTACATATATATTAATAATACTAATTATTCCACATGATTAGTTTTGGCATAACTTAACGGAATTTTCAGTTATATCATTATAAATCACATGGGCACCGATTTCCTTCATATTACGGAATATTTCTTCAAAATGTTTATCTTTTAAACTTTAAGATCAGTAACTAAAATGAATGTACCTAAGCTTATTTTATAATTTAGCCAAATTATGAAAATCTATTAGTGAAGGATAAAGTTGCGTACCACCCTGTCGTGCAACCACCACTAATTTTGCTCAAAAAGGAAATAACTTGTTTCTTAATATAAGGTATATCTCACAAAGGGACGCAGCGATTTGTGCAGAAAAAGATTACTTGGAACTATGCATAGTTACATTAAATAGGATAACGTTCCAAATATAACACTAAAGAAGAAATAATATAAGGTCAACTTTTTTAAAAATGTTTTATTTTCTTGGAATTTCCGCAAACAATTGTTATTACGTTTCAAACGCAAATGTGAATGTATTTAATAAATCTACTTAAATTTGTTCCTGAAAATTATTACTATAAAATGGGAAATATATGAAATATTAGATCTAAAATAACCAAATTTTCTCAGAACAACATTAGGATCGAAACATGTATAAAATTTCACTTCCAGTGTTTCATTTAAAATTACACAAATATTAAAACAACAAAAATACAATTCAGCAAAAATGGATTTGTTCAAAATCCAATCAAACATAATAATACTTAACAATCCTGGGGAAGTTTGTCCGAGGTCGTGGCTTAAAACGGTATGGGGATAAAATATAGAAAATGGCATTATTCAGACAGTTTATCAAAATAGTGGATGGTTCGACAAAAAAAACATTCTTCTTTGCATATGCTTTGGGGTAGGGATTACAAATGGTTTTTGTAAGAATGTGCCCACAAAAAGCGGGCGGGGATTAAAATTACCTACACTGAGAAAAAAAGACATATCATTTTGATATTTTTTCAATATCAATATATGTACACATCATAACAATTTGACAAAAACAGCAGTAAAAAGTTGTTGTACCGATATCAAAAATATCACAATAATAGTTTTAATATCAGAAAAATAATAAAATATCAATTTATCAAGTTTTTTTTAACACTATAATATCAATTTTTAATATCAAAACTACTCTTTCCATTACTCATATTGTAAAAATTGTAAGATAAACTTTTTTTTTAATTTGAAAATGATACATAAAATATAAATAGTATATTTTTGATATTTGAAAATTTCAAAACAGCATTTTTTCGATATCAATTTTACGGAAAAATGTAAAAAATACATTTTTTGATAATTTTTTTCGATATCAATTTTATGGAAAAATGTAAAAAATACATTTTTTGATAATTTGAAATATCAAACTCCCCAATCGGTCTAACGGGATTAAGTAATTGTTTATTAATTTTGTCTGGCAGAATTTTACATTTTACTCAGTCATTCATTTTAAACTGGTGAAGTTGCGAGTGTGCGCATAAATTTTGTTTTTATAATGGAGTAAAGTGAAAAAGAATTAGTTACAAACATTGGTTAAGTAACTGTGTTGTATGGTCTCAAGAAGAACTGACATCTTATATAAATAATAGTGCAAGTGCAAGTGTCGGTGCAATTGAAAATACTACAAATAATTTCGAGTGCTCAGAACTCCAAAATATATTAACCGAGTGGAACTTAGAAGAAACATTCAATGAATTGAAATGTAAGTGTAATTTTTAATTTCTATAATGACAACTATTGGTCACTATTGGTCCATTGTTTGTTGGTCAATATTTTTTAGGAAATATAAAACGTGTTTTTATAAATATTAAATAGTTCTATTCCAGAAAGCTTTTTAAAGAGTTTTTAAAATAATATTATATTTTCTTAATCCATTTTTTGACGCTTTTCGTAAATCCATTCTTTTCTCTATCAGCTTACGGAGTAACAATCGACAGGCTTAGATACCTATCAAAAGAAGATATCGATGAAATCTTCATGTGCTGGTAGAACAATATAAAATAGACACATTCTCTGAACACTATCAATCAAACTTGATTGATATAAAATTATCAATTTAAAAGTATTTACTGGTCCACCAATTCATTTATATGTTTTACCAAATGGATATTCTGTAATTAGATATAAAACTTTTTAAAACCAAAAAAAACTTTGCTTTCAAGTTATGTTTGCTGTTTTAATTTAAAAATGCCGAAATGAATTGAAATTAAGACCAGAATTTAACGGATAAGTATAATAGTAATGTCAAATGGATATTTTTAAATATAAATTTGACAAATTAAAAAGAAAGTGTAATTATATTTAACATCTCAAAAATACTTTTTTAATATCAAATATTTCATATCAATTTGATATTCTGAATGATTATAAGATATTCACAAATTGATATGATTAATGTAAATTACAGATTCATGTTGTTGAAGAAACATTTAATAATATCAAGGAAACATATCATTTTGATAATTACCACGTTAATATGTGAACAAAATTATTAAAATAGTATTAATATTTGAATGTCATTTCGATAGTTAAAATTATTAAATTTACATTTAAAAAATGTTGTTTCGATATGATAGACATATCAATTTTGATATTGATATTTTGATTATTATTGATATTTATTGATATTTTTGAATAATTTTGTTTTTTTCTTTTTTCAAAATATTGCCGTTCCAAAAAAGTTTGTAACAAGAGAAATAATTTTGCTGGATATACCTTAAAGTATTATATGGATCGAATCAGAATAGCTAGCTAAGTCAATTAAGCCATGTCCGTCTGTAGGTCACTGGTTTTTGGTATACCCTATCCCATAGGGGTGTATTAAATTTGATACATAGTTTGTAACATAGAGAAATAATTTAGATAGATATACCTCAATGTATATGGATCGACTCAGAATCGATAGCTGAGTTGATTTAGACATGTCTGTCCGTCCATCCGTACGTACGTCACTAGTTTTTGGGCTTTAAATTTTGAGCTAGAATGATGAAATTTGGTAGACGTGCTCTTTGTTGCTCCCAGCAGAACAAGTGTATTTTTTTTTTTTGAAATCCGCCTACTGCCACGCCCCCTTTATAGAAAAACGTAGTTTTTGGCCAAACCGTAAGGAATTCTGAAAAAAAAGTCTGAACAACATATTAATAAAATCTTAATATATAAATTTCGTCCATAAAAAGTTTTTTGCCACGCCCACTTTAAACAAATGGTTTTTGTAGGAAAATGCCCCTTAAAAGTGGGCATGTGGTGAAATGATCTAAGAACGAATTGTTTATATTATCATAATAATCCTGTATCAAAAATATATCGAATATTTTTAAAAAGGTACCCAAAAACGTTTTTAACTGAAAACCCCCCCCCCAAAAAATCGGACTGTGAAGTTAGAAATTTCTTATTTTGTAATACCCTTGTCGATACCTTCATATTTTTTCAAGGTGGTACGACAATTTTGTATCGGTTATTTGCCAATTTTGATTCAATTTTTCCTCCAAATGGTAATAACGTAAATTCATAAATTTAATGATATCTCAGTAATGGAAGATTGAATTTTAACGAAATTTTGTGAATTGGATAGTAGTGTTCATGGCAGCATTCTATACATATCCGCTTTTAAACTTTCTCTTACAAAGAGAAAGATATTGTTTTCGTAAAATGTTCAACCTCAATTTTTATTGATTTTAACATTACGATCATAGGGGAGCCCAAATAGTTTTTTTTTTCATTCCTTCCGTCTGTCGGTAATTGTCTCTCCAGCCTAAACGGACCAATTTTTTCAAACTACTTATACACAGTCACAATTCTAGCCCATTTTTGTACTTCTTTCCTCGCAAATGAAAATTACACTGAGCGTCAATTTTCAAAAAAAAAAATCTCAATGAAAGAGAAACTTACGTACGACCCAGTCGTACCCCCCACCACTCGTTTCTAAAAGGGTCGAATAACGGGAATTGATTTAATTAGCTATGTCTCGAAAAAAAATACTTAATGGGTTTGTATTACATTTTGTATGTGGTCAAATTTTGGGCTTCTAGAAGTCAAATTTTGGGCTTCTAGAATTTACTGCAATTCTATAAGCCCAAAATTTTACCACATACAAAATGTAATATAAACTCAGTTTTTTTCCGAAAAACAAAATAACGGTTCTTCTGAATATAAATTATTTTTTTCCTAACGAGCCAAGCGATTATGCAAAACATGTTACTCAGGCCTATGTGGTTATTCTAATTAAGATTGCAGTTTAAAATATAATTTAATAATGGTTTATGTTCGTTATCACCTTTGAATGATTTAATTTTCTCGAAACCGCTTTAAAATATTTTTGTAAATACCAACGCGTAGTTTGCCTCCTGGAATATTACGCCCAAAACAAAGAAAGTGCCGGACATATATGGTTTACGATATCCTCCGGAAATTAAAGAATAGGTCAAGGAAAAAAGGAAAGCATTTATACGGGCTTTCCTTTTTTCCTTGACCTTGACCTTGGGAATAGAGTCGTGCTTAGCAATATAAATCACATTTGAATAGGCTGTGCAATTTGTTGAAAAATGTCATTAAGGATTTTAAGAATTGTGAAATTACACTCTTACCTTGAAAGTCTAACAGCAAAGAAAGAGCCCAATTATTTACTTTCGATACAGCTTTACAATAATAGTGAAGATAAAAACATATGACAGGCTACAATCCGCTGTGCGGATATCCTCAAAATATAGGCTTTATGGCGATGAAATACAGAAAATGACATTGTCACAATATATTGCTCAGACAGTTTATCAAAATCTTTTGTGGTCGACAAAAAACAACGTATTTCTATTGCTAATGCCTTGGGATGGTGTATACAAATGGTTTTTGCAAGAAAACGCCCCAAAAATGTGGGCATAGGTGAAAATGATCTATGGACAAAATGTTTCTATTACCATTGCGGAAGTATTTGCATCAAAAATTTTCGAAAGTATTCAAATTTGGACATAAAGCGTTTTTTATTAAAAACGCCCCCAAAAAGATGGAGTGGCAAAAAACTTTGTATGGACGAAATATATATAATAGGATTGCCTAAATATGCTGCTCAGACCCTTTTTTGAAATTCCTTTCGGTTTGGCTTAAAACTATGTTTTTCTAAAAGGGGGTGTGGCAGTGGGCGCTGTGCGGATCGTTGAATACCCTACCCATCCTTTCCATAAAACTAAAATCCCCAAAAAAAGTGGACATGGCTGAAACACGATGTGGATAAAATAGAAAAAATAATATAGTGACAAAAAATTCTTCAGACTGCTTGCAAAACACTTTTACGGTTCTACAAAAGACAAGGTATTCTCCTGCATATGTTATGGGGTAGTGTATAAAAATGGTTATACCCTATCCCATAGGGGTATATTAGTTTTGATACTTAGTTTGTAACATAGAGAAATAATTTAGCTACATATACCTCAAAGTATATGGATCGACTCAGAATCGCTAGCTGAGTCGAATTAGCCATGTCTGTCTGTCCGTCCGTCTGTCTGTTCGTCACCGATTTTTGGGCCTTAAATTTTGAGCTAGGATAACGAAAATATTTTTACACTTGTTCTGGTGGCACGGACGAGGATCCTATATACCAAATATAGGATCCTCGTCCGTGCCACCAGAACAAGTGTAAAAATTTTTGAAATCCGCCCACTGCCACGCCCCCTTTTTAGGAACACGTATTTTTTGGCCTAACCGTAAGGAATTTTAAAAAAGTGTCTGAGCAGCATATTTAGAGAATCGTAATATCTATATCTCGTCAATATAAAGTTTTTTTGCCACGCCCACTTTTTGGGTGCGTTTTTTATAAAAAACGTTTTCTGGTCAAATTTTAAAATTTTCAAAAAAAATTTGATGCACAATCATTTTTATACCCTATCCCATAGCCCCCTATGGACGATGGTTTTTGTCAAACAATGAAAGATTCTGATAAACTGTTTGTTGTGACAATGTCATTTTCTATATTATATTCCCATAAAGCCAACTTTGTGGAAACATTAATTTTAAGGATGAGATGGGATATGGTATTCAACGATCCGCACAGCTGATTGTAGCCTTCTCATATGTTTTTTTTTATATAAAAACGCCCCCCAAAAAGTGGGCGTGGGTTAAAATGGTACATAGACGAAATTATCATATTAATAATGTTAATGATTCTGCATCAAATTGTTTTTCGAAAAGTTTAAAATTTGACCGAAAACAGTTTTTTTTATTTTTATTGGGCGTGGCAAAAAACTTTATATAGACGAAATATAGATATTAAGATTGTCTAAATATGTTGTTCAGAAAATTTTTAAAAAACTGGGTTTTTCCTTAAATGGGACGTGGCAGTGGGCGGATTTCAAAAATGTTTACGCTTGTTCTGCTGGGAGTAACAAAGAGTACGTGTACCAAATTTCATCCTTCTAGCTCAAAATTTAAGGCCCAAAAACGGACGGACGGAAGGACAGACATGGCTAAATCGACTCAGCTAGCGATTCTGAGTCGATCTATATACTTTGAGGTATATGTAGCTAAATTATTTCTCTATGTTACAAACGATGTATCAAAATTAATATCCCCTATGGGATAGGGTATAAACATATGAGAAGGCTACAATCCGCTGTGCGGATCGTTGAATACCCTATCCCTTCCCATCCTTAAAATTAATATCTCCAAAAAGTGGGCTTTATGGGCCTATAATATAGAAAATGACATTGTCACAACATACTGTTCCCGATGCCGATTGTGGGTACTGCTTGCAGACTGTCCGGAAAGATGTTCTTCACCAGGCTCGATTTAAGGATGGGCTATCACCAAATTGAAATGCAGGAGAGTTCCAAGAAGTATACTGCCTTTATCACCACCGAAGGGCACTTCGAGTATAATAGAATGCCATTTGGTCTTGTCAACGCTCCTGCAGTCTTTCAAAAGACCATGAATCTTATTTTGGTTGATGCCTACAACACGGATTTCGTATGTTACCTGAACGATGTTGTCATCCCGAGTACCACTATAGAAGAGGGACTGGATCTTTTACCCCGTTTTCTCGGAGTTCTTGCATCTCATGGACTGACACTGCGGTTGGACAAATGTGTGTTTTTGACAACCGAGTTCGATTTTTTGGGACATCGATTGAAAGCTGGCAAAATTACTCCGGGACAACGGAAGGTCGATGCTATCAATGGATTCGTGGTTCCACGTAACGTAACGGAGGTAAGAAGATTTCTTGGCCTTGCCGGGTTCTTTCGTAAATACGTTCCCAAGTACTCGCTAATTACGGAGCCCTTGACGACACTACTACGGAACAACCAACCATTTCAGTGGACTGAAGGCCAAGCACATGCTTTTGAGGAACTCAAAGCAGAGCTTACGAGTGAGCCGATTTTAACACTGTACCGGTACGATGCTCAGCACGAAGTCCACACGGATGCCAGTCACATGGGCCTCGCTGGTATCTTGTTGCAGTCAACTGATGGAAAATTATGCCGACCCGTTTTCTATTTTAGCCGTTTGTGTACAGATGCAGAGCGAAAGTACCATAGTTTTGAGTTGGAGGTACTTGCTGTGGTGGAGTCATTGGAGCGTTTATTGGAGTGTACCTACTGGGCAAGCCGTTAAAGTAGCAACTGATGCGATAGTGACAACAAAGGCAAAAAACGGAGTTGTACGCACGCATTGCACGCTGGTGGCTTAAGCTAGCCGAATATAACTGCGAATTTCATCATCGGCCTGGAAAACGAATGAGACATGTCGATGCTCTGAGTCGTTCACCAGTGGAGGATGCAAAACAAACTGAAGTGGCTGGATTTGTTTTCAACGTAACCGACGCTGAGGGCGATTGGCTTCTCACCATTCAATTGCAGGATCCCGTTCTAAAGGATGACAACGAACGAAACTGGGACGAGAACGTGAGGATCATCCAATGGGCTATCAATTCTCAGAAATACAAAACTACTGGGTTTAGCCCCAACGAATTAGTATTCAACTTCAAGCTTGTAGACGTGAACAAGAACCAGCTGATTCATGCTTTGCAGTTGGATGATTCGTATAGCAAAGACAACGAAAACACCTTGGACGGCATTGAGAATCCGATTGCGATCGATAAAAAGCAGGCAGAATTAAGCCATATTAACAGGGAACGCACTCAATGGAAGGAGCGTTACGATAAGCAACATCGCGAAACAACTAAATACTCCGAAAACGACCTTGTTGTTCTGGAACACGAACCTAGAGCAACTGGGACCTCAAGAAAATTAGAGCCTAAGTACCGAGGACCGTTTATGGTCTCTAAAGTTCTTGGCAATGACCGGCCGAGCTGTAAGCGTCATGTAAGCGCAGCCCTACATTTTTACCCTACTGCTGGCAATGTCATGCATTTATTTTATCTTGCTGGCAACGTCATGTATTTTTTTTTTTGTCTTATGTTGCCTTTAATAAAGCCGCCGGAAGTGAGGGCCTTCCCGCTGAGCTTTATAAAGCTGGTGGAGATGACTTGGTAAGTAACATCCACCAACTAATAAGCCAAATCTGGTCGGGTGTAAGTATTCCTGCAAAATGGAACCTCAGCTTCGTTTGTCCAATCCACAAAAAGGAGACCCTCTGAACTGCCCCAACTACAGAGGTATAAGTTTCCTCCAACACCTGAACGGCCCTTATTAAGTTAGTTTTAGACCAGGGGAGTCCACAACCGATCAAATTTTCACACTTCGGCAAATCCTGGAAAAACCCAAGAAGTCCAAATCGATACCCACGACCTATTTATCGATTTCAAAGCCGCATACGACAACATTTATAGAGACGAACTATACAGAGCCATGTCAAGTTTTGGTATACCGCCTAAACTCGTCCGTTTATGTAGAATGACGATGGAAAATTCTCGCTGCTCCATCAGGTTCGGAAACGACTACACCGACACATTCGATACCAAAAAATTATTTAGGCAGGGCGATGCGCTGTCATGTGACTTCTTCGATTTGATTCTTGAGAGTATTATGAAAAACTCCCGAGCCAACACCAGAGGGATTATTTTCCAAAAATCGGTGCAACAACTAGCATACGCCGACGACATTGACATCATTGACAGGACTCAACGTGATGTCATAGCCATGTTTGCTAGTATAGAGAAGGAATCGGCAAAAATGGGTTTAGCAGTATATGAGGGTAAGACTAAGTATAGGCTGTCAACACGAAAGGCTCCGCTTTTAACTCTGACAACAACATCTCGTCAGAAATCAAACGAAGAATTACTCTGGCCAATCGCTGTTTCTTGGGGCTATGAAGGCAATTTAGAAGTAAAGCCCTCACTCGAACTACTAAGGAGATCCTATATAAGACCCTGATCATCCCAGTCCTGCTCTACGGTGCTGAAGCATGAACCGTATTAAAAGTGGATGAAGAAATCCTTGGTCGATTCGACAGAAAAATTCTTCGAAAAATATTCGGTTTCGTTTGCGTTGACGGGCTATGGAGATGAAGCGCCAATTAAGTAAGTAAGTAAGAAGGTATAACGAAAAAACTGACAGGTTGTCCAGAGGTCGAACCATATCAAAGTGGCATCTACAGCCCCCCAGCAAACACGAATGTTTTTCAAAAGTGGGTATGGAAAGAAATAAATATCTTTGCGTTAAGACTGAGATCAATTGTCGAGAAACATATATCAAAGATCAGAAACCAACAGAGTAAGGGAATTTCGGTAAGGCTGGATTTCTTCACCATACAACCTAATAACAAGAGCTCTAGCATACTGTAAGAAATCTTTGGAAATATACCTAATTGTATCTTGTATCACCAGAATGGATTTAGGTCTTCTGGATGTACGTCCACAAAGCTCGGACACTGAAGCCGCCACTAGCAGTACAGAGCCTGCCGAAGGTGCAATAGATTTGACGACGGGTCACCCTTCGCGAAAGTAGGGAATTTAATTCTGAAAGTATGGATAGGTGGTGCTGGGCAACCAAATAGTGATCTGGTCTGTGGAAGAGAACAACTTATTGAATAGCAAATTGTAAAATTACATAGATACCAAAAACCGTGAAGAAATGATTTTGATTGATTCTAACATTACATTACGAACAAAAAAGTGGTTTTTGGAATTCCGTCCGTCGGTCCGTCTGTCCGTAATGGTCTCCCCAGCCCAAACGCCTTGACCGATTATCTTCAAATTTCGCATCCAAGTTTCTTTTGGTCATAATTCTAGGCAATTTTTTTTTTTTGCTTTTAGCCATGTTATTAACGGTACCTGCCATATAAAAATTACACATAACCTCAATTTTCTCGAAAACGGCTTTAACGATTTTGATTAAACTTAAATTATACTATAACCATATAAGTTCCAACAAAACTGCATACCCAGTTTTTTCGAGAAAATCCATATAACGGATTTTGTCATTCAGGCCATATAAAGAAAATTGTTAATTTCTCGCAAACTATTGAATCAAGTCAAATTGAATGAAATTTAATATATATACTACTATTATAGTTTTAAACAATTCCACATAATTAGTTTTAGCCCAACTATCACTTAACGGAATTTTCAGTTTTGGCCAATAACGAAAAATAATTATTTTTCACATAGACACTGATTACTTCAAATTTCGGAATAAACGTTTGTATAATCACATTTCGACATTTTATATAATTTTTAGTATTAATAATCAAAATGCGTACTATTTAATATAACGCCCAACTCGCTGTGAAAGAGAAAGTTGCGTACGACCCAGTCGTGCACCCACCACTCGTTTACAATATAATTGTATGATGTCACACAATATGCTTGCAAATTATATACAAGACTGGAGTATTACATGTATATATTTTTATTTATTCAAACATTGAATAAAAATATATGCAATGTTTAAAATTATTGCAAGGTTGTAAGAAAATGTAGTGTGAGTTCACACGCGGTAAAAGTGAAACTTTATTCTGCTTAATTCATCTCTCTGTTTACCACCTCCATAATATATTCAAATCATTCGGCCTCCGCATACGAGATGAGTTGAACTGACATATTGACAACGACAATTGCCTTGGGTACTTTTTGAAAGTTCGAAAGCTCTTGGGTTTATGTGAGCGTCATATGCAACTGTGTTGATCTTGACTGTTCGAATCAAAAAACACGTATGTGTTTTGATTAGTTTTCAACCTTGTTTTACTGTGCAAACTCGGTTGAAGAATTTCAACTATTTCTTACCTCGAACCCCAGTTCCCTCGCATAGAAAATCGGTTTTATGCCAGTTGAACTCATCTCATTCTTTTACAATCACCAACAACACGCGGTGTTCCCAAGCGATCGTTGCTTGGTTTCGGTGATCAGAAGATAACCGATATTTTGTTTGATCTCTTTTTCGTTACACTTTTTCGTTTCATAAAATCTAATTCACACCGTCCAACAATTTTACTTTAAAAATACATTCATACAAATTTTGCCATTAGTCCCTTCTATAAGATCTCCAGTGTGGAGATATCCTCTCTTCATTGTAAGCACCTCATGAAATCCAACCAAAACTACACGCTCCACCTTTCAGAAAGACTCCCAAATATCGATAAAACCGTCCAACATTCATATATCCGATACTTTTTTGTTTCATAAAATCCATTTCACAACGTCCGAAAAGAAGTTTTACTTCAAAAACATAAAATAAGAGGATCAGATATGTAGACTGAACCAAAAATATTAATCCATTTCGTCAATCAAACGAATTTGTTTCTTCTTCGCATTATTCTGTCTTTGTTTATATTTATACTATTCGACACAGTGATAATTAAGACAATTTTGGAATTTGGTCTTACTTCGTTTGGTATTATTTCACTTTGCAGCAAAAAATATTTGCAAGTCAAAGATCTCCTACCGATTCTTGTTTAACGAGATATTTAGCTTATCTATTCTATGTAGTAAAATATTCTTGTTTATAAGTCGGCTATTTTGACTTTTTGCGGCCCTGATTTAATTAAGAGCCTTTCGACAAATTTGTTCTTTCGAAGCGTGTTAAAAGCAATTTGTTCTTCTATACCAACTAAGAAGTTGACAGGAATCCTTTGTTAATTTTGCATCCATCTTTTGGATGAAAAACGGATTCAGACAGAAAGGACAGAAAGGCAACCTAGTTGGGAGTTAATAAGTCAGACAAATAACGTTCCATCCAGTTTTTTGTTAAAAGATTGATTAGACTTTCTTAAACGAGAAGAGCACAAGCCACAATTTAGGCCGAAATAACAAGTTTATCATGTTGCGATATTCATCACCAGTAACAGCCACATTTTCGAAGATGATTAGTCCAAAGATGCCTCCAGCCCAATATTCACACCAAATAGTGATTTTCACTAATAGCAAAGCCATAAAGGTTAAAATAAGCTCCATCGCTAAGAATGAAACTCTTGCAGCCAACATTCTAACAAATTTTTTTCATGTGTCTTACACCATCTTTACTAACCCTAAGTTGTCGGCAAATTCATGTATGAATTTAGGGTCACCATAATATATGTATAGGACCACACTCTTCACCAAAATGTCCACGTAAACGGTTTAAGTACCCAAGGAGTGTCAAGTTGTCAAGTTGTTTTAAATTGTCTTGTTTTTCGCTCCTGGCTATCTTTAATTTTGTTTTTTTCTGTGGGTGCGAGCACATGTGAATATAACCACAATACAGTCAAACAATGAAAAGATTTCACCAAACGGTATCCCCCTCTCTTATAAAGGATACGAAGAATTTAATGACAACAGAGTGGTATCTTGTACTTGGAAAACAATATGGTTCATTTAAATTTCACATATAATTGGTCCCCATTTCAACGTATGTACATATTTAATTTTTATATATAATATATATATTCAAATGTAATTTTTCTGCTATTATGATCCCGTAGGTATTCATTTTATAACATTATGTCTGACCTCAATTAAAGTTTTACGATCGGCAAAAAGTTGTCCAATTCGTAACGTGGTATGTTTAGCCACCTTTACAGCAATGTAATTTCATTTTTGTTTTTATTGGATATCCCACATCAGGTTACTCTCTAACACTTTACGACTTTAAGCATGCCAATTTGTGTTCGTACACATTAAAAAAAACGTAAAATTTACGATTTTCTGTGCAATGTTAGAATAGTACCATCAGCAAATATAAATTAAGGGTAAATGTAAGAGTTGAAGTGTGCGTCGCTTTTATTGTTGTCTCTGCCCTCCACACATTACATTTTTTATAAGGCTCCTGCTGAACTTTACATTCCTAGTACTTAAAAAGCACGTTCAAGGTACTCGGCTCACCTTTGTTTACTACCGCTCTTCTTTACAGGAAATAACATGGAATTACTGTTTTTGTTTTTTAAATTTATATTTAATCCGTTTTTACAGTTTTTTTTTTTATTTTTCTTATAGCAGCATATATTATGATATTGCTAACGCATCTAACTACAACTCGATAAATTTGTCACATTACGACTTTACTGATTTAAAATATATAGCCCACACTTCACAAATAACGCTCGTATAAATTGTATCCATTTTAGTATACATATATGGCTTTTTTTTAAAGTTTTTGTGATCGTGCAATAAGTGATTTTCTATTAAGCGTGTTTTACTTTTACTTTGAAAGGCCATTTGAGTTGACCCATTTAAATTCGCACAAGTTTAATCTGCTCAATATATGGATTTTATCATAAATAGGAAATTGCACACGCTTTTTATTGGCATTAAGTTATTTACATTAAAGAGGACAAAAAAGCTACATTCTGGGGATATAGACAAAACTGCGTATAATATGGCAACAAATTTACGTCCTTCAAGATAAATCGTTTATAAATCAGTAAAGTGGTATAATAAACACTAAATCGTGCATTCAGTCGACACTAAAACCGAAAATAGTATAATAAAACTGGGTGTACCACCTAATAAAATAAAGCCTTAAAGAAAGATGTGAAATTCAATCATTTGTTTAGTTTTTGAAAGGATATTACTCGGGGCCTCTTACCTGAACAGGTAGGGCATAGAAGTAAGCACTTGACGATCGATCAAGTACATCGAAATACTGATGTAACTTAGGAAGCTTTCGAGAAAAGAAAATTAGACGTCAAGAAGTACGACAAAACTTCTTGACGTCACACAAGCTTTTGACTAGGTGTGACATAATGCTCTTACATTTCAGATATATAAAGTATAAGATTCTATGGTAGAATCTTAAAACGAATATCCCAATATCAAATAAGGGGCTGGCTTACATTATGTGCATTCAGCAAAATTTTTTTACCATTAAATGGCCTAAAAACTCAAATAAAATATTTTTTTTTATGAGGAAATAAAAAATATTTTTTTTCTTAATACATGTTTTTTTGTTTTAGGTACGACCACTAACCATTTCGAAAATCTCCATAAACAAATAAAACTGCTTTCAGCAAATCCTCAAAAGGATCTAAGTGTTTATACCCTATCCCATAGAGGTTAATACGTAGTTTGCTAGATACACCTTAAAGTAAATGGATCTACTCAGAGTCGCTAGCTGAGTCGATGTCTATCCGTCCGTCCCCTTATACGTATGTCACTATTTTTTGGGCCTTATATTTTGAGATAGAATGATGAAATTTGATACACGTGCTCTTTGTTGCTCCTAGCAGAACAAGTTTAACATTTTTTTGAAATCTGCCTACTGCCACGAATTTTGAAAAAGTGTCGAAACAACATAAGTATTTAGAAAATCTCTTGAGTAGTTTTCAGTAAAAACACTTTTCGTTGCAATTTTAAAATATTCGAAAAATCTTTCGATGCAGGATACAGTTGGATTTATTCACAATAACGTTTATGTGTTTATTAAACTCCAATTTAGGATCAAAATAAACACCAAGATCTTTAAAACTGTCTACACGACAGAGAGTATGCCCCGACAGAGCAAAATTAAAATTGGATGGAATACGTTTTCGTGAAAATGTCATATGCTGGCACTTAGTGCGGTTCAGATTCAAACCGTTTTTAAAGCACCGTAAGAACTTTATATGTCTGAATATCTTGTATCTTATCGTTTGTTCTAACTGAAAGTGGTAGTGGTTGTGGGCGTATTTTAAAAACATCTATTCATAAGCCTATGTACCAAATTTCACTATCCTAGCTCAACATTTTCAGTCTGACCAATAGGCCTGTATGTTGTATATTCATCATTTTGGTACGCAATTTAAAGTCCAAAAACTGTTGAAGTACAGACGCACAGATTTAAGGAAAAATCTGAGTCGACCCAAATGTAGAGACTGCAGTGATGAGGTATATAACAATTCGGAGAAACACTTTTTCTGTTGCAAAATCCCAATTTCCTCTCTTTTCAGGTTTGCACAAATTTCATCTGGCTAGAAATAAACCAAATGGACACCAATGGTAAATGGTAATCGCAATTGGTCTACATTGGAATAAGTGCGATGTGGGAGGATGGCATATCAACCCACCTAACTAATGAAAGTAATTTTTAAAATGATAAATTTACGAATTTAAACAAAATTCGTCGCTTCGAATCGAAACAAAAAAATACCTGTTTTTTTATAAGATTTTTCTTGGAAACACAAGTAGCTATTTGTATAAAAATAATTGTTCAGGGATATATGGTTATTCCAATTAAAATCACAATAATTGTAGCTTTACGAATAATCCTTATTTTGAAAAGTTAATGCATGCATATATCCGCAAATGGGTTATACACTATCAAAACTAAAACTACACATGCGTGTGCTCGGTTTAGTGAGAATGTGTTTGCATTTTAAGTGGAAGCTTGCGCTGAAATCAAAGCTACTATTAATAATTTAAAGAAATACAAATAATACACATCAGGTGGCCACTCACCTAAAAGTAAACCAACTTTCGTTCATGATTCTGCGAATTAAAAAACATAGAGTTATGGGCGGCACTTTTTACATCCTCCTAATTGAGGAAGTATAGTTAAGACGCAGTCGATGCTGCGAATGTGGAAGAACTCCTTCTGCAGACTGTTAAACGGCTTTGACTAACAATAGTCCCCTATTAGGTAGAACGAACCATTTTATATTGACGCTTACAGCGAAGTGAGGATAGTGAGGATAGCAATATCAAAAAGCAAGCTTAATAAGGTTGCGGAAAATGGCGGGAATCGTTTGCTGATCCACAAAAAAGGAGACCTCTGAACTGAGCCAACTACAAAGGCATTACATAGTGTGGTTTTAGGCCAGTAAAGTCCACAACTGATGAAATATTTATACTTCAGCAGATCCTGGAAAAAACCCAAGAAGTCCAAAGCGATTCGATTTCAAAGTTAGGAAGAGAAGACATCTTTTTGCAATAGTTTCGGAAAACACAGCCTACACGACAACACGTCTGGCAACAGACTTAGGCTAATTGACTTCGCTACAATACCGTCCAAACTCGTAGGATGACGATGAAGAATTATCGCTGCTCTATCAGGGTCGTAAACGACCTCACCGACACCAAAAAAATAAATTAGGCAAGGCGATGCACTGTGATGTGACAGTGATTCTTGAATGGATTGAGCAAAACTTCCGAGCCAACACCAGAGGCACAATCTTCCAAAAACATCGACGAATTAGGCACAACGTCCCCGTGGACAGATATAATTGTCTACCTCGACTCCGCTATTAATTCTGAAAACAACATCTTGTCAGAAATTAAACGAAGAATTATTCTTGCCAACTGCTGTTTTTTCGTGCTAAGAAGGCAATTCAGTAATAAAGCCCTCACTCGAAATACTAAGGTAATCCTGATCATCCCAGCCCTGTTCTATGGCATGGTCCGTATCAAAAGTGGATGAAGAAATCCTTCGTCGATGTGAGAGAAAAATTCTTCGGTCCCGTTTGTGTTGAAGGGCTATGAAGACGAATATTTAATCAAAAACTATACGATCGGTACAACGACATGCCACTAGTCAAAAACTCCGCATTGGATGTTTAAGACGGTTAGGACATGTAGAACGAAATGACACCAATACTCCGGCACGCATAGTCTTCGTTTGTTACCGATTTTAAAATGTTGATCTTGGTTAATGAAATTCAGGAAATATAGTCGTTGTTCATGCCCAGTGAACAAGTGTGAAAATTTTCCAAATCCGTCCACTGCCAAGGCCAATTTTCAGAAAACGTTGTTTTTGGTTAAATAGAAAGGTATTTTGATAAGATAATTTTCTTTATTTCATCAAAATAAAGTTTTTAACCACTTGGCATACTTTTTATAATATATACACTATCAGATCTGTGTCGTAGCGAGCTTAGCAAGCATCATCAACAAGCAGAGATTTTCCAAAAACAAAAAATACAAATTTTTGGCGCAACAGGCTCGTTATTACCCAGGGCCTAGCTTTCTCACTATCATTCATGTGTGTGGGTGTACTTCTTGCACGATGGCGGGACCTCGTGTTTTATGCCGACTCCGAACGGCTAAGTTGAGATAAGCTATTCTTGACAATTGATACTACTCGGAATATTTGTCATATCATCACGAGGGGAGGACCAGTGAAAAATCATTAGGTGTTGCTACGGCTGGGAATCGACTCCAGACCTTCTGCGCGGCAGTTCATCGAATCTCATACACCGAAAATTTACTATGAGGGGTACTGATGTTGATTAAACTCCATTTTATGATCAAAATAAACACTAAGATCTTTATAACTGTCTACACTTTCACTTTGTAAAACTATTTAAATTAGTTTGTAGTGAAAGCGAATCGAATAGATCTACTACATATTTCAAAATTTTCATGTCGTCAGCATATATCTATATTTTGCTATCTCGAATACAAGCTCTTAAATCGTTAATTGCAAGTATAAATTAAATTGGTCCTTAATGAGGTACTCCAGATTGAGCAAGTTATGGGTTGGACTTGGAACCTCTAAATTTTACTTGGTAAGTTCTCAATGAGAATTATGATTTAACCCAATTTATAAATCCTGGAGGGAATTATCGATGAAAGATTATTAGTTGGGTTTATTGGTTGTGTGAAAACGCTACGTGTCATAAAGAGCTTATGCTGCGTGAAGTGATGGTATATTGGAACATCTGTGTATACGTGGGTACACATTGCATTTAAATATTTATTTATGATGTTGCGTATTATAATAAAATACAATATTATCACTTAAAAATAAAAATATAAACATGTTATTAAAAAACTTACCTGTGGTAGACTAAGTAAAAACGACAGCACATAAGTTCCACCCAAGAGGCGATAGCACCTCTTGGCCATATTCAACGACTTCATCGGATATTTGACAGCAATCCAACGGTCAACACCAATTAGCACCAACACATACGTTGACAGATACAAACTAAACATTTGAAATAGTTTTACTACTTTGCAGGTAAAATCATCGGCTATCCATTGCACAGAATAGCTCCACGCAGCTTCGCCTATAATACAGAAACCCGTTACTAGCACATCAGCAATTGACAAATGAAATATGAGCGAGTAAATTGCACTCCAACTATTTCGCGAAGCCCTCCGACTCATGCGTGTCTTGTAGATATTCCACATGGTTGCAATATTACCCAAGAGGGATATCACTGCCATCACAGATAGAACTATCACTTTGATCACTGATGATTTGGACAACCTTGGTGCGTGCTCCAAACGCATCGTATATGTATCGTTTGGCATTAGCTGATGCGAGGTGTAAAAAAGTGTAGGGGTTGGTGTATCCAGAGCAGGCACTATTGACGCAGCATTACCGACAACAGCGAAGTTACGCAGCACAAGACTTGAATAGTCCAAAATGTTTGTTAGGTTGTCACCAAGGGTATTATTTTTGTTTTCTTGAGATTCCATTGTAATGACAAAGGATAGATAGTAGTTTCTTTATTTTCACTGAAATTTTTAAAATCACATAGAATGAACTTATCTCACACATCTACAACACTACATACAGCAATGAACTGAAGTAATATGGAAATGTTCAGCGGTCTCACAATGCATTGTGAAGGTTGTTCTATCATAAACAGGTATTAGGTATTGTTGCCGGTACAATAATTATGCAATTACTTGACCCTTTAAACCGCGATATCAATTAAAAAAATAAATCCACAAATAACACTTTTCGCGACCAGTTTTTGTCTTTGTTTTTTTCGTATTCAATTTCGAATGCATTCATATACAGTTGAGGGTATTAGCTGGTGGTGGCATGGCGTTGTCACAACGAGTTGTTTGCTACGCGTCGATTTAATACTTAAAGTTGGGTCGAGTAATGCCTGCGATGATCAAACTGCAGCACAAAATAATTAAGCTGGATTTGTTCTGATGTTATACCACTTTTGTGTTTTGGTGATTACCTTTTGCTTTAATTGATACACAATTGCTGGAACTTTGGACGAGTGCATGTTAAAACAGGAGATATATCGCATGTATGTACATTCATTTGGCTGTAAATGAGAAGAATGCATTTTAGAGAAATTAATATATTAATATTATTATATACTTGTTGTTATAATGCATAAGAATAATAATGTGTGCTGTTTCGGAAGAATGACGAACATTGATTAGATAAAATTACAAACCAAATTTTACCTTATTTTTCTTCTCACCTTGAAACAATATTTATAAATGGTTTCCCGTTAAGACCGAATTATTTAAATTTAGTGCAATATGTTACTTGTTGCTATGGAGCACATAATCAGAATCGCCAGCTAAGTCGTTCTAGCCATATATGTCTGTCCGTCTGTCAGTCTGCACGATACCGATTTAAAAAATCCGCCACTTCCACGCCAAGTTTTCAGGAAAAAAAAGCAACTGGCCAACTGTGAAGAATTTAAAAAAAAAGTTTTTTAAACAAGATATCCTACAGCTTACGGAGTTTATTATTCCGCCCGACAAGTTTTAGCTAATATTGATAAAAAGAAATAAACGTTTTTGCCACGTCCGGTTTTAAGGGGTGTTTATTTTAACGATAGAATGGGGTAGGGTATTAAACGATTCGCTCAACGGATTGCAGCCTTCTCATTTGATAACTTGAGTAAATCTTCTTTTTAAATGGCGCTACAGTCTGGAAAGAACCTGTGGCTCGACCAACATGTCTCTCCAATTAGCCCGGTCGTTAGATAACTGCCTCCAGTTGCCCAATTCAAGTTGGTTGAGGTTGGGAAGGTCTAAGTCGTCGGTGTGCAGCTCGTATAGGTCGTCGTCTCCAAAGCATGTCAACGCCAAGCAGATTTTTTGAAGAAATTTTCGCTTAAACGACCAAGGATTTCTTTATTCGGTTGTGATAGGTCCATTTTTTAGTACCATATAGCAAGACTGTGATAATCAGGGTCTAATACAAGATCTCCCTATTAGTTCGAGTAATGGCTAAGAAACTGCGGTTGGCAAAAGTAATTCTTCGTTTCATTTCTGACGAGATAGACGAAGTCCCTTTATACCAAAGTTGATTCTGTCAATTGTGATATTTTGTCCAATTCGTCGATGTTGTATTTCACTTCGTATTGACAGCATATACCTACTTCGACTTAGCCTCATTTAGTGCTAAACCCATTTTTGGTAACTATTCGCACAGCGTATTGTAGCCTTCTTTTGGTACCGAACGTTTTTGATTTGATGCAGCAGCGAGAATTCTCCTTAGGCATCTTCCATTAGCGGTATACAAAAACTAGCCATGGCTATGTGTAGTTGTCGTATGTAGCGATGAATAGGTGGTGGGTATCTATTTGGGTTTCTGGGTTATGGTTCTGGTTCATATGTTCTGAATCCATACAGATAAGAGTCGGTGTTGGTTTCAGGCGTTCACATTTTATGTCAGATAGGATTTTGTAGACGATCTGGAGGAGACTTATGCTTATGTACTTTGAATCTGGCAAGAGATGCTGAAACTCTATTCTTTAGGCAAACTTCAATTCCACCAAATTCAGCTAAATAGTTGGTGTATTTTATTACTTTCAAATACGTATCCAAAAAATAAATCAAGTTATTAAAAAATCTCCACCGGCTTTATATAGCTCGACAGAAAGCCAGTCAATTCCAGCAGCCTTGCTTTGAGGGTCTCTTGTTACTGCAGACACTAAGATTTTTTTGCATTTTTTGTGGCGAGGTGGCTGCCCTATTATTACCTTGCTGTAATAAGGTGGTCCAGTAGATTTTAGCCCTTCTGACATCGAAAATACTGGATGCATACCTCTTGTCTATCTAATGTTATCAATTTTATTGACCGTTTGTTGATCTGAATCTTTAGGCGGCCGTCCTCAAATGTATAGCGAGGTGAGGAAATCATGGGCTGGCATTTCGTTGCACAGCAGAATTAATTATATTCAACGATGACGGTAAATTCATAAAAGAAGGGTCTATCAATTCTGTCCTTTGCGCGATGCCGAAGGCTGCTGGACAATAGGTTGAGATATGATATTAAATTCGCGTAGCGGATTGTTGCCTTCACAAATGTGTATAGGTACTATTACCATAGAGGTATATTATGTTTTAATACATAATTTGTAACACATCGAAAAGTATATGAATCAACTTTGGATCGTTAGCTGAGTCGATATTTATACAAAAGTTCTTCCTATGAAGCTATGTACATTCTAAGCATAGTATATCTAATCCCATACATAGTAAGCGGTGAGAGTAATGGACAAAGTGTTAAAAATAACAAACTCTTGAACCCGAATGGACCTCTACGTTGCATGAATCACTGTCGATGCAGATCGAATGCCATTTGCCACTTTCTGTGGCGATAAAATGTCACGTAATGGTTTTTCGTAATTTGTGTGCTCACATTGAATCATAGCTACACATTAACGGCCCATTAACGGTGTGTGCGAAGATATTATTTTTGCCACAAAAAAGAGGAACAGACTTTCGCAAGAGGTGGAGCAGTGAAAAAACACAAGTATTGCCACTTTCGGGATTTGAACCAATTGCTTCAAGTTAGTGCTTAAACGCATTAACCACTAGGCCATATCTCCCAGCGACAAGTGTACAAATTCTCAAAATCCGCTTACTTTCCAGATAAACAACGTTTTTGGCCAAATAATAAAAAAAACTTACGAGAAGGCTACAATCCGCAATGCTAATCGTTTAATATACCATCCCATCCCATCCTGTCTTTAAAAGTAATATCCCCAATAGGTGGGCGTGGCTAAAAATTTTGTGGGGATAAAATTACACATAGCTATGCTATGGGATCCTGTGGGCGTGGGCTAAAATGATCTATGGACGACAGACAGACGGACGGACGGACAGACAGACATGGCTTAATCGACTCAGCTAGCGATTCTGAGTCGACCCATATACTTTGAGGTATATGTAGCTAAATTATTTTTCTATGTTACAAACTTAATGTCAAAACTAATATACCCCCCTATGGGATAGGGTATAATAAATCTGAATTGTTTTCCATTGACACTCAAAAAGATCAAATTTCAGATCAAAATCTAGATTTCCCAATGGAAAACGCCATAACTTATTGACATAATTTTCTTTTGTTATAAACAATTTTTTTGATTTCCCTGCATTAGAAACCCAAATGCTAATAAAACTTCCATAGAAACGTTCGATTTTATAGCTTTCATATTCAAAATTTAATAAAATCCTGTTGTTTATTTCTATTGCTCTTGTGTTTGCAAAAAAAAAAACATATTTCCGTTTTACGATTTCTTTTAATAAATAATAAGCTGGAAATGCTTCAATGCCTCTCCTGTACTTTTCTCAATTTGTAACAGCTACTAGTTTTATTTTTAATATTTGTTTGAAATCTGCTACAAATCGGATGGTGTGTACGTTTTTTCATACAATTTTTCAAATAATGAAGTATTTTAACATCTTTAAAAGCTTCAGCTATTTGCCTAGTAGTTTCAATAGTATCAAAACTATTACAAATAAGCACTTTTAATTTCATTACCGTTTACTTTGCGAATAGATATCATATCAACTATAATATATGGGTATAATACTATGCCATAGGGCCATAGGGGGTATTAGTTTTGACATTATGTTTGTAACATAGAGAAACATTTTCGCTAGATATATCTCAACGTATATGGATCGACTTCAGAATCGCTAGCTGAGTCTGTCTGTCCTTCCATCCGTCCGTCCGTCCGTATGTCACCGATTTTTGGGACTTAAATTTTGAGCTAGAGTGTTGAAATTTGGTTTTCCCACTGCCACCGCTGTTTTAGGTCAAACAGTTAAGAATTTTCAAAAAGTCTCTTAATAGGATAGGTAGACAATCGGAATATCTATATTTCGTCAATATACATTTTTTGCCATGTCCAGTTTTTGGGGGCGATGGACATATTTCGAGAATAATACTAAATATAAACATTTCGTCTTAGGCCTATCCCATAGCTTATCCATAGAAAAACGTCATTGAACCAGATATATACAAAATGTTATTTTGGCATCTTAAAAAAATAGTAAAAAATAATGTAATTTCGTTTAAATTATCATAACCGCTATAAGCAGATAGTCTGTTTATTTTTTAATAAACTATATAAGTGAGGCATGTATGTTGTAATTATCCTGTAGATATAAGTTCAACTTTCTTATAGAACGCTTTAAGTGTTCACAAATTCATTATATAACTGCATTAAGTTTATGGGAAAATATTTTTAATGTATGTTGTATTAATATATGCATGTATGTTGTAATTATCCTGTAGATCTAAGTTCAAATTTCTTATAGAACGCTTTAAGTGTTCACAAATTCATTATATAACTGCATTAAGTTTATGGGAAAATATTTTTAATATAAAATTTAGCTTAAATAAAAAAAGAAACCCAAATATACAAATGTGAAAATCATGGTATGCAGTTTTGTTGGAACTAATATGCTTATAGGGTAAATAAAGTTTAATCAAATTAGTTAGAGCCATTTTCAAAAAATTGGGATAGTGAATATTTTTTTATATGGCAGGTACCGTTAACAATGATGAAAAATGGCTTTTCCGCAATGTATTTAAATTTAAAAAAATGCATTGAAACTGTACTGGTTGATTTTCATCATTATTTTATACAATTATAATATGTCCATTTGTAAGAAGAAATTTTTCATAGCTAAAAAATAAACTTATTTAAAATCCATTTTCTACTTTAAGATCCTTGAAAATACGTAGGTACATTCTTAAATATTTAAGACAATTGGGAAGTTCCATGTATTTTCAGTGCGAAACTGTTAAGCTACGTGCACACGAGTAAACAATTCGCGGCAAGTGGTTGCTAACATTTTTTTCAGGCACGACTGTTTGCCTCAGGATGTTGCACAGAAGTTTCACACCATATTAAAGTTGTTGCAGCAGCTATGGTGATAATAGTTTAATTGAAACGTGAAAAAGAAAATATATCAAAAACATATGAGAAGGCTACAATCCGCTGTGCGGATCGTTTAATACCCTATCCCATCTATCCATAGAATTAATATCCCCAAAATGTGGGCCTTATGGCGATGAAATATAGTAAATGCATTGTTGAAACATATTGTTCAGACAGTTTATTAAAATATTTTATGGTTCGACAAATAACAACATTTTTCTATTGCATATGCCTTGGGGTAGGGTATGTTTGAACTTACCAAATTTCTTTATCCTAGCTAAAATTTAAGGCCTAAAAACCTGTGACCTACAGACGGACAGCCATGACTAAATCGGCTAAGCTATAGATTCTGAGTCGATCCATATACTTTGAGGTATATGTAGCTAAATTATTTCTCTATGTTACAAACTATGTATCAAAATTAATATACCCCTATGGGATAGGGTATAAAAAGCATCAGAAAAAAGCAAAGAGAACTGAGCTGGGATTTCATCAGCAACTTTTAAATGAGCTGAAAAATGATGATGAAGAGGGCTATTTCAAGATTGGACACTTGACCTGGTATGGGTAATGTTTGTTTGACCAGTGAATTGTAAAGTACATAACATAAGATTTCTTTTGATACTTCATTTTTGCATTGACCCGTTAAGGGGTAATTATAAATTTTAGTTAGTTTGTGGGCTAATGTTTTTAGTACAAAAAATTAATTTAATTTTTAGAAAATAACTAACATTCAGTTTTAAAACCCTGATTTTTACATATTATATAGAAGAAATTTAAGGCTATCGTTTGGTACTATACTTTTAAAGTGGCTTAATATCAGTCAAATTGTTTTATAGCTTCAAAAACATCAACGAAATTGAACGACATTTGCTTTTTAAAAGTGGTCGGGTACATGATTTGGCCCAAGTAAAGTGTTACGACCTGCAGATTCGTTTTGTAGACAGTCTATAAGCTTTCATTTGATATCCCATTTGACCCGATGAGGCAGGTTGACATACAATATACCGGTTATGGTATGGTGGAATTGACCCTATGGTATATATCAAAAAACGGTACCGGAAATAGCCATTTCCCGACCAAACAGCACAGAAAAAGGCTGTCCGACCAGCAGTTTCGTAAATGTTAAACCATTTGCTACAAGGTAGTGACTAAATTTTCTATTCTTACGGTTGCCTTCTCTACCATAACTCGTGAAAATGGTGTCATATAAGAGAGGAAATATATACCAATCAGGGCCTGAGCAACCATTGGCAACAAAAACTTGAATCTGTCTTTGCGCGGTACAGGATATAAGTTGAATAGGGTCAAAAATACAAAAATGAAAACATGTGGTATTTATTACAGATGCCACAAAAGGCTGGACATATTGGGATGCAGATTCGTTCTAGGAAGCCGGAACATGTCAAGAGCTAGTTTTTGTGGCTTTAACCCGGCAAGTTATCACATTGCTGTGATCAACATCCCAGCAACGTTGTGCATTATTAGTCTTATACGTGCACATGTCACTACCGATGAGAAGAAAGGGCTTAACAGGACGTATTTTACGCGATCGTAAAAATCGTACCTTACGATTTCAATCTAATAATGAGAAAGGTAAATATCTTCCACAAAACAACCTGGTGATCTCCAGATCTACAAACATTTTCTTCCAGATTAAAAAATAATATTAGAAGGATATACATAAACAAAGATTTCAATTTAACATAAGACAAAATTGTGTGAAAAACAAAAAGTATAGAAACTGAATAAAATTCCCAGTAATTGTTCCGTTAGTTAATCCATTTGGGGGTCGAGTTGGGGATACATTTGTTGACTAAAATTGACCCCCGGAATCGATTTATATAATCTGGGATTTTTTTAGTCTCTACCAACTCTCTATCATTTTTAACAAATTGTTCAAAATCTGGTAACCTATACTGTAAAAATAGCATATACATTTTATATGTTAAAATGTTTTGCTGTATTAATGTTTAATTCATTTTGAAAGTTTTAATTTATTTAACCGGTACAACAATTGACATTGTTGAAATCACCAAAGTATCTGCATCGAAGTCTGCAGAGCAGATCTACAAAATAGGCAAACCCATTTCTTGCTTCAACTACAGAGGAAAATCCCTACTAATTGTTGCGTATAAAATCCCATCATACGTGATTTGGTTAAGAAAAGGCGAGCAAATATGTGCTGGAACAAATATAGCCGATGTATAGGAACAAAAGAAGATTCAAAAATATTTGAACATTTTGTGTATATGTTTCATATAAATCATACAACACGTTTAAACTATTACCAACTACCAATTTCTAATTGCACTTCTAGTATCTAGTATGCGCTGCAATTGAAATCAAAGTGAAAGAGTTTCGCTTGTTTCAAACGCAGCGTAGTATTTTTTCCATATAAAAGCTCAAAAACCGGATTTTTATGTCTAGGGCATCAAGTTTTCGTTAATTATATGTGAAATGAAATTACAAATTAAAATGAGCGTTTTTATAATTAGCACTTAAGAGTCAACCGCAAAAGGAGCAAGTACGTACGACCCAGTCGTGCAGCCACCACATTTGGTTAACAAACAATTCATTCGAATTCAAATTTTCATTTTGATTTTGGAACCTGATTGTCACTCTGATCCAATACCAATTGATAATTTCTATTTTAATTTTTTTTTTAAATCGCTAGACATTTTGAACAAGAAAATAAATGCCTTAAAGAAAATAACAATTAATCTCAGAGCTGGAATTCAAATTTTAGAACAACTCTGGGGATTATACCAGTAGGATATGGAATTCAAACGAATTTTGTCAACCAGACAGGATTATTAGACACATGTTTTTAGAATTACCTGTCATAGATTAAAATTTAATATAATATATATTTAAAAAAAACATTACAAAAGACTAGGTACCCTTTATTCCTAAATTTATTATTCATTCTATTAAGCAGTAATTACATGAACGTTAATCCCTATGATAGAAATCCTCTTTATCACTTATCAAATTAATTAAATTCTAAATACAGTTTTACCCACCATTTCTTTCACTGGTATTTCCATAAATTTAATTTTCTCCAAAAAGTAATCCAAATGATTCTTAACGATGCTGAAACCGTAAGTAAACCGAGCTAATTACACATGCTGCTGCTCCGCAAATCAGTATATTTCCATTATATCGATTTACTACTCTTTTGGATTTTCAAATTGCGCCAGATATATTTAAATAACTATGTACCACATTTCTTGGTAGAGACACATTCAATATTAACACTACTGAATGACTAGAACACAACATTGGACATTAGTGTATGTGTGCAGTAATTGATCACTAGTATCTAATCTGCAATTCGATATCAAAAATCTTGGGGCAATATTTAAGTAATGGATACATTTGTTAGCAGACAATGTTACACTCAATAAATTTGTTAATAGAGCTCCTACGGGAGTGGTAATCTTTTAGCTATGTAGCCTTAATAACTGTGCTTAACATTTATTCACGTTTAACGTTGGGATTATGAGAACGAAAAATATATTTTTTGATAACACTTCACATCACAAACAATAGGTAGGTATGTATCTTGTAGATACTCATTACTCGTACACTAGTTCAAACAAATTATTTTATAAACACCTTCAGTTGAAGTGTCAACCGAAATGATATAGATGGATGTTAATATTTATTCACCTGTTATTAGACCAAGTGTGTAATTATAGATACGTATGTGACTTATAGGAAACAGTTCCATTCTAAACACGAGCCATCAATATCGATTTTGGGTTTCAATTCAAGAACAACAATCCTACTCCACCGGCATAGAGAAAACACCGACTTTTTTTTTTAGCCAAACATGACAGTATTTCACTTAACCGTCTCGCAAATCTAACTTAACGATACTTGGCCGCTATATTCTCAAATGGCGTGCACCATAGTTCTATGCAAAGTCGACTACTGATGATAAAAAAGCAAATTTTCATTCATGATTTTCTTCATACAAAAATGTGGAATGTAATTTGTGGATTGCGATCATGCGCTTTTCATCAACGATATTGGCTATAGATACGATATTTGCTCTACGACAGACAGTCTATGTAATGTTTTCCCTGAGTAGGTCAACTGCCTTTTATCATATCTAAATGGAGTTGCAGTTGGGGTCACTAACACTATTAAAAGGTAATGCAATGACTTAAAATTATCTCGTAGTCGGTGCTCATCAGGTGATATGCCAAAGAGTATCAAGGGTATAGTTGGAGTTATTTTAAAACATATGTATTTGTGTGTAAATATAATTGAAATAGTTGATGGTTAATTTTGAGCGGCTTTAACCTGACAACGTCCAGTTGTAACTTTGACTACACACCAATTTTTCTTATTTTACCTTCCAGTTGTAACCATCGGATATTGGTCACATCCAACCGGATTGTGAGTGCTGATAACAAATTGAAAAACAGCAAAACTTAAAAGGCCTGGTCAGAATGACTGGCACGGAATATCCGGCTTGCTCACCTTAGGTGAACACTTGGGCCTGGTTCCCACTTGCGAAAAAAAAAAACATTGTAACGAAGCAGTTAAAGCCATGAATAATGCCAAAGATTGAAGAATTTCGCGATTTATTTGAGGGATCAAATATTGATGTTATTTGTATCTCAGAAACGTGGTTGACGATTGATTTGGATGACACGACCTGTAGATTAGAAGGCTATCGGGTTTTTCGCTGGGATAGAAAAGGCCGTCAAAGCCAAGGATACAAGGCTCGAACAGAATCCTGTCGAGATGAACAAGGAAATATTGTAGTTGAGACACAGTCGATGCTGAGGATATGGAAGAACCACTTCTGCAGACTGTTAAACGGCGATGACGAACAACATTCCGCTGTCAGGCAGAACGAACCATTCAATATTGGCAACGACAGCGAAAACTGCCAACCACCCGACCTGAGTGAAGTGAGGATAGCAATATCTAAACTCAAGCTTAATAAGGCTGCCGGAAATGACGGCCTTCCCGCTGAGCTCTATAAGACCGGCGGAGATGACTTGGTAAGTAACATCCACCAACTCATAAGCCAAATCTGGTCGGATGAAAATATGCCTGAAGAATGGAACCTCAGCATCGTTTGCCCGATCCACAAAAAAGGAGACCCTCTGAACTGCGCCAACTACAGAGGCATAAGTCTCCTCAACATCGCCTACAAGATCCTATCTGCCGTAATATGTGAACGCCTGAAACCGTTTACCAACAACCTGATTGGCCCTTATCAGTGTGGTTTTAGGCCAGGAAAGTCCACAACCGATCAAATTTTCACACTTCGGCAGATCCTGGAAAAAACTCAAGAAGTCCAAATCGATACCCACCACCTATTCATCGATTTCAAAGCCGCATATGACAGCATTTATAGAGACGAACTGTATAGAGCCATGTCTAGTTTTGGTATACCGCCCAAACTCGTCCGTTTGTGTAGGATGACGATGGAGAATTCTCGCTGCTCCATCAGGGTCGGAAACGACCTCACCGACACATTCGATACCAAAAAAGGATTTAGGCAAGGCGATGCGCTGTCATGTGACTTCTTTAATCTGATTCTTGAGAGAATTGTGCAAAACTCCAAAGCCAACACCAGAGGCACAATTTTCCAAAAGTCGGTGCAACTACTAGCATACGCTGACGATATTGACATCATTGGCAGGACTCAACGTGATGTCATAGCCACGTTTGCTAGTATAGAGAAGGAAGCGGCGAAAATGGGTTTAGCAGTAAATGAGGGTAAGACTAAGTATATGCTGTCATCACGAAAGGACTCACAACATCGACGAATTGGACAGAACGTCACCATTGACAGATATAACTTTAAGGTAGTACGGGACTTTGTCTACCTCGGCTCCGCTATTAACTCTGACAACAACATCTCGTCAGAAATTAAACGAAGAATTACTCTTGCCAACCGCTGTTTCTTCGGGCTAAGAAGGCAATTTAGTAGTAAAGCCCTCACTCGAACTACTAAGGAAACCCTATATAAGACCCTGATCATCCCAGTCCTGCTCTACGGCGCTGAAGCATGGACCGTATCAAAAGCGGATGAAGAAATCCTTGGTAGATTCGAGAGGAAAATTCTTCGAAAAATCTTCGGTCCCGTTTGCGTTGACGGGCTATGGAGACGAAGATTCAACCAAGAACTATACGAGCTGTACAGCGACATGCCCCTGGTCAAAAAACTCCGCATTGGACGTTTAAGATGGCTAGGACATGTAGAACGAATGGACACCAATACTCCGGCTCGCAGAGTCTTCGATTCCCAGCCAGACGTCGGACGCAGTAGAGGAAGACCTCGCCTTAAGTGGCGCGCACAAGTGGAAACCGACCTCAACCAACTTGGAGTGCGCAACTGGAGGCAGTTAGCTAAGGACCGGGCTAATTGGAGAGGCATGTTGGTTGAGGCCCAGGTTCATTCCGGACTGTAGCGCCACTTAAGTAAGTAAGTAAGAAAAGGCCGTAGAGGGGGTGGTGTGACAATATATGTGCGTGATCAAATTAGGTGCAAATTAACCAATACATAAATATGTCTCTTAGAAAAAATATCACTGAAATCTTCTAATATAATTTTGTGTGGCGATTTTAACAGTAATATTATAAATTCGAACTTTCTTATGGAAAGTATAGAAATGTGCAATTTATTACCAGCTACTGTTGATAATCCTACACATTTTTCCGGCGGAAATCCAACTCTTTTGGATTTATTCTTTGTAAGTGATCCAAACAATGTACAATCAACTTTCTGCACCTGGTTTCTCCAAGCATGACCTTATTTATTTAACTTACAACTTCCAACTAACTATTCACATTAAAACTCTTGAGTACCGTGATTTAAGGAACATTAATTATACAGCTTTGAACGAGGACGTCCTAAACAATCTACACGATGTCATCGTCTCATAGGCAATTAGAATTTCTAAATATTAATGTAACTAACCTTTACGACAATCATGTTCCCTTAAAAACAAATCTAAATAACCAAAATAATAAACCAGTCAAATACGTTCCTAATTGTATCAGCGCGATAAAGCGTACAATTCCAGCAAACATATTCGCTCTATAGTAATAAAGTTGTAATGGAAATACACACCGCCAAATATAAAATGAATTCCGAAAAACTTAATACCAATTTAAGTGTCCGTGTGTTGTGGAATACTTTACGCAACAAAGGGATTAGTTAGTCAAAGTGTAAGGGAACCGATCATATTGTTATAGATGTTAATTCATTATATCAATCATTTGTGACATTACAATCGATGTCTGTGTTGGGCACCGCTCCGACTTCACCAGTGAAACTCTTAAATAGTCGCCTTTTTTAGTTTTAGAGCGATAGACAGTACTGATGTGGTGGAAGGTATACTCTCTATCAAATCGAACGCCGTAGGATAGATAAAATACACCCCTTATTATACCCTATCCCATAGGGGGGTATATTAGTTTTGACATTAAGTTTGTAACATAGAGAAATAATTTCGATACATATACCTCAAAGTATATGGATCGATTCAGAATCGCTAGCTGAGTCGATTAAGCCATGTCTGTCTGTCCGTCCGTCCGTCTGTGTGTCACCGATTTTTGAGCCTTAAATTTTGAGGTAGAGTGTTGAAATTTGGTATAAAGACACTCTTGCCGACTTAGCAGAACAAGTGTAAAAAATTTTGAAATCCGCCCACTGCCACACCGCCTTTAAGAAAAACTTAGTTTTAAGCCAAACCGTAAGGAATTTCAAAAAAGTGTCTGAGCAGCATATTTAGACAATCCTTATATCTGTATTTCGTCCATACAAAGTTTTTGCCACGCCCACTTTTTGGGGGCGTTTTTTAGTAAAAAACGCTTTTTGTCCAAATTTTAAAACTTTCGAAAAAAATTTGATGCAAATACTTCCGCAATGTTAACGTAATCATTTTGTCCATAGATCATTTTCACCTATTCCCACATTTTGGGGGCGTTTTCTTACAAAAACCATTTGTATACCCCATCCCAAGGCATTAGCAATAGAAATACGTTGTTTTTTGTCGAACCACAAAAGATTTTGATAAACTGTCTGAGCAATATATTGTAACAATGTCATTTTCTGTATTTCATCGCCATAAGGCCTATATTTTGAGGATATTAATTTAAAGGATGGGATGGGATAGGGTATTCAACGATCCGCACAGCGGATTGTAGCCTCTCATATGTTTTTTAAAAATACTTTTTCCAACAATATTGCCTTTTATAACATACTAGCTGCCCGGCCCGGCTTCGCCCGGGTACTGTTTCGTTTTAGGATCCGTAATGGTATTTTAGTGTTAGTAGTATATATTTTCTCAAAGCTGACCTGAGAGATTTTCTCAATATTTTTTTCCGTAAGAACCTTGTACAGAGTATTAGAAAACTACAAAAAAACATATGAGAGGCTACAATCCGCTATGCGGATCGTTGAAAACCCTATCCCATCCCATCCTTAAAATTAATATAATCAAAATATAGGCCTTATGGCGATGAAATACAGAAAATGACATTGTCACAATATATTGCTCAGACTGTTTATCAAAATCTTTTATGGTTCGACAAAAAACAACGGTTTTCTATTGCTAATGCCTTGGGATGGGGTATACAAATGGTTTTTCTAAGAAAACGCCCCCAAAATGTGGGCGTAGGTGAAAATGATCTATTGACAAAATGTTTATATTACCATTGCGGAAGTATATGCATCAACTTTTTTTTCGAAAGTTTTAAAATTTGGACAAAAAATGTTTTTTACTAAAAACGCCCCCAAAAGGTGGGCGTGGCAAAAAACTTTGTATGGACGAAATATAGATATTAGGATTGTCTAAATATGTTGCTAACACACTTTTTTGAAATTCCTTACGGTTTGGCTTAAAACTACGTTTTTTCTAAAAGGGGCGTGGCAGTGGGCGGATTTTAAAAATTTTTACACTTGTTCTGGTGACTCGGCCAAGGATCCTATATACCAAATTTCATTATCCTAGCTCAAAATTTAAGGCCCAAAAATCGGTGACGAACAGACAGACGGACGGACGGACGGACGGACGGACATACAGACATGGCTAATTCGACTCAGCGAGCGATTCTGAGTCGATCCATATACTTTGAGGTATATGTAGCTAATTTATTTCTCTATGTTACAAACTAAGTATCAAAACTAATATAACCCTATGGGATAGGGTATAAAAATCAGCCAAATCGGTCAAGCCGTTTTCATGTTATGTCGTGACAACGGAAAACGGGTTTCATTTTTATATATATAGATGTATTTAACACAATTTTGACAACTGGGGAATATCCATCCCCATGGAAAGTGGGCTAAAATTATACCAATTCCTAAAAATAATAAAGGTGATGAATTCAGGCCAATTTCAATTCTTCCATTTTTATCCAATGTTTTCAAAAAACTATAACAAAAACAAATGACTGCATATCTTAAAGATAATTCTATGCTTATACTGAAGCAATCTGGTTTTCGTGAGAAACATAGCTGCATTACGGGTACGGCCTTGTTAGATGTTACCGACGACATAAGGAAGGCATTTGACGAAGAAAAAATTACTTTCTTGGTTTTATTGGATTCTTCGAAAGCGTTTTTAGCAACTTGTGCAAAAAGCTTCTTCGGCAATTCAACTTTTCAACGCATGCAAGTTACTTTCATCTTACCTGAAAAACCGATTGTAAGTAGTCGAAGTCAATGACATCAGACATACTGACTGATTTTCTTCCAACTTTTATTGGTGTCCCTTAAGGTTCTATACTTGGTCCTCTATTGTTCTCGTTATATGTAAATGAACTGCCATCATTAATCAGCCATTGTACTTCACATATGTATACAGACGATGTGCAAATGTACATGAGCTGTCCGCTTGGACTAATTGAACACGGTGTCTATAGTGTTAACGAAGATCTTAAAACAATAGCACATTGGTCACAGCTAAACGGTCTGGTTTTAAATGCCAAAAAAAATCAAAGTGCCTAGTAATATCAAGAAAAGAATATGTTGAGACTGCGAAATATCTTGGGGTTATTTTTAATCGCCAGCTAACTTGGGATAACCACATAAACGCTGCTGTTGTAAAGGTATATGGGATATTAAGAAATCTTTGGGCAACACAGTATTTCACTCCTATTAATATACGATTGTTATTAGTCGATTGTAAAGTCACTGGTCCTACCGATTTTGACATATGGATCTGAATTTTTTTGTAACTGTAACTTTGTAAGTAAAAGAAAACTCAATGTCGCTTTTAACAGCAGCATACAATTTGTGTTCGGGCTGCGAAAATATGATAGGTTAGGTACGTTTTCAATTCGGCTTCTCAATATGTCTTCTGAGAGTTACCTAAAGCTTCGTTCTCTGACTTTGCTCTCCGATGTTGTATTGACACGTCAGCCACGATACCTTTACGATCGGATTAGATTATCATCTTCCCGCCAATTAATCTATCCCCACTACACATCTGCTTGTATCTGAACGTAAATTTTTTGTAAATGCCGTCCGTTTGTGGAATTCTTTACCTCGTGGTATATGTAAGTCCAATAAAATTAAGAGTTGGGAAATTATTTTTCTATGTAAATTATATTATATTCTTAAACTTATATTTTATCACGTAAATTTAAGTAACATCTTGACATTTTTTTCTTCTTTTTCTTTCTCCTCTTTCTTCTTCATTTTTTAAGCCTTGAACTCTCATTGAAAAATTGTTTTTGTAATTATCTTATCACTATTTTATAAGATATTATATCTTAAACTGTAAAACCTAAATAAAATAAAATAAAATTCGGTTAAAGCCTTGATGTGCCTTAATGTGGACGACCATGCTACACATAACGAGTTGTGGCTGCACGACTCTATAGTATATACTTGCTTCTTGCGTGCCGAATTTTAATTATGATTATAAAAACTCTTAATAATAAATTTAAAAGAAATCAATTAGGGCATAAACGTCGCGATATGTTTTTCAAAATTGTTAAAGTCGTTTTTGAGGATTTTACCAAAACCATTATATGGATGGTACCATATAATGTGAATTCCAAACCCTCCTAAGTATCATAGGTATACCAAATTCGGAGTAAATGCATCAATCCGTTCAGCTTCCAGATGCATGCACAGGTCGAAAAGACGGACAAAATGGACGTAATGATAGGTTGATTAATATACCCTATCCCAACCCATCCTTAAAATTAATATCCCCAAAATGTGGGCTGTATGGCCATAAAATATTGAAAATGACGTTGTCACAACATAGTGTTCAGACGGTTTATCAAAATCGTTTATGGTTCGACAAAAAACAACGTTTTTCTATTGCATATGCCTTGGGGCAGGGCATACAAAAGTTTTTGCATCAAAATTCTTTTCGAATATATGACCGAAAAAGGTTTTTTACTAAAAACGCCCCCAAAAAGTGGGCGTGGCAGAAAACTTTATATAGACGAAATATAAATATTAAGATTCTCTAAATATGCTGCTCAGAATCTATTTTTTAATTTCTTACGGTATATCAATAACTACGTTTTTCTTAAAAGGGAACGTGGCAGTGGGCGGATATCAAAAAAATTTACACTTGTTCTGCTGGGAGCAACAAAGAGCAAGTTTATGGGATATGGTATAAAAACCACTGAGACATCTATACAGTACTTTTTCTGTACCATTTTTTTGAATGATTAAATTTTTATTGTTTGTGGAAACAGTCATTTTCAAAAGTACCGTTATGTGCATATTTGGAGAAAACTGCTTATGCCATCTTATAGTAAATATTTTAAGTGAACAACTACTTTTTAACGTCCTTAAAGCCACTTTCGTGACATTAACCTTTTAAATATCCTGTTATATGGGAACTATCGTTTATTTAGGACTAGCATTTAAATTCCTAAAACCCCACCGACAACAAATGTCCAACAAATGTTCCAAGTGTCAGTTAAACCGGCCAAGTATTTTATGCTCCTGTATCAATGACACATTTCAGATTCTAGACCGCAGCAGCAGGCTCGATGTACCTCAAAACATAAGAATTGATAAAAACCTCAATTTCGAGTTTTTCCCTACTTTTTTGAGCGCTCAGTATCGCTATGGTTGGTGCGATGAGCTTGTGCATAGAATGTCAAGAAAAAACTTATCTCAAATAAGCCGCTCGGAATCGGCGTAAAATAGAAATTAACGCCATCGTGCAAGAAGTACACATTAATGGTTGTGAGAAAGCTAGGCCCTAGTTAATAACGAGCCTGTTGCTCCAAAAATTTGTTATTTTTTGTTCAATACCTATTTTTCTAAACTACGTATACTGGGTAAGAAGGGCGATCTTTTTGTTGTATTGGCTATTTCTTGAAAAGTACGCAAAGGATTTGTATGAAGCTTCGTAATTACATTTTAGGCTAAATAAATCGAATGCATGGATACTCAGCTGTTTGCTTAAAAGTAAAATAAAGGTTGTTTTAAAAAATTACGTATTCCCCAAGATCGGAACAAGCGATTCGTGTTGAAAATATTACTCTTGTCTATGTGGTTATTCTAACTATCATTATTTTTGAAGTGAAAAAAACACCACAAACTATACAGTTTATGTACGTTAATAATTTTGAAAGATATAAAAGATTTTGTCTATGCAATATGTTGTGACAATGTCATTTTCTGTATTTCATCGCCAAGTTCAAAAAAACTTTTGATGCAAATACTTCCGTAATGGTAATCTTAACATTTTGTCCATAGATCATATTCACCTGCCCACTTTTTGGGGGCGTTTTCCTACAAAAACCTTTTGTATAGCCCATCCCAAGGCATTAGCAATATAAATACGATTGGGATGGGATAGGGTATTCTTACAGCCTTATCATGTTTTTTTTTTTTTTCAATTTCCGTTAAAAATTAAATAATTAAATGTTGTAGTTTAATTATTTCATTTAAATGGGCAAACACTAACGCAAACATATACACACTCATTTTCTCAGTATTATTCAATGCTTGCGCCTACTACAAAATTTTATCACTACATTACATAATTATGTACCTGTGAACTAGCGCTAATCTATGAACTTGACATTTATTTATTGGTAAAGGTAAAGGTAAAGATTGTGGAGATTATGAAACCTCAGCATCGTTTGCCCGATCCATAAAAAATGGACCCTCAGAACTGCGCCAACTACAGAGGCTTAAGTCTCCTCAACATCGCCTACAAGATCATATCTGCCGTAGTATGTGAACGCCTGAAACCGTTTACCAACAACCTGATCGGCCCTTATCAGTGTGGTTTTAGGCCAGGAAAGTCCACAGCCGATCAAATTTTCACTCTTCGGCAGATCCTGGAAAAACCCAAGAAGTCCAAATCGATTTCAAAGCCGCATACGACAGCATTTATAGAGACGAACTATACAGAGCCATGTCTAATTTTGGTATACCGCCAAAACTTGTCCGTTTTTGTAGAATGACGATGAAGAATTCTCGCTGCTCCATCAGGGTCGGAAACGACCTCACCGACACATTCGATACCAAAAAAGGATTTAGGCAAGACGATGCGCTGTCATTTGACTTCTTGAATTTGACTCTTGAGAGGATTGTGCAAAACTCCCGAGCCAACACTAGAGGCACAATCTTCTGAAAACTATTTTATAAGATATTATATCTTAAATCGGTGCAACTACTAGCATACGCCGACGATATTGACATCATTGGTAGGACTCAACGTGATGTCATAGCCACGTTTGCTGGTATAGAGTAGGAATAGGTAAAAATGGGTTTAGCAGTAAATGAGGGTAATACTAAGTATATGCTGTTAGCACGAAAGGACATCCAACATCGACGAATTGGACAGAACGTCACCATTGACACATATAACTTTGAGGTAGTACGGGACTTTGTCTACCTAGGCTCCGATATTAACTTGACAACAACATCTCATCAGAAATTAAACGAAGAATTAATCTTGTCAACCGCTGTTTCTTTGGGCTAAGAAGGCAATTTAGTAGTAAAACCCTCGATCGAACTACTAGGAGATCATATATAAGACCCTGATCATCCCAGTCCTGCTAAAAAACGGATGAAGAAATCCTTGGTCGATTCGAGAGAAAAAAATCTTTGAAAAATCTTCGGTCCCGTTTGCGCTCACGGGCTATGGAGACGAAGATTCAACCACGAACTATTGGAGATGCATGTTGGTTGAGGCCCAGGGTCATACCGGACTGTAGCGCCATTTAAGTAAGTAAGTAAGTGGAGGTTATCGTTTAAGTTGTAGCTAAAAATGTTAATTAGTAACGTCGAATGAATCAATAAATACTTTTAAATAAATCAATTTTCTCAGAAAGGCTTTAGCGGCAGAACTTATAAGAAATTGCATAGCAGCGTTTATATTCCTAGTTCCCCATATAGGGGAATGATTCCAAATTTAAGGTATGCATTTGGAATCATTCCAAATGTATACCTAATACAAAACTCTTCTTAATTTCTGGGGAAATTTTCCGAGTTATGTCGAACCTTTTATTTTATTTCATGCGATGATAGTGTGACTACTGAATTATTCGCTCTCTATATCCATCGGTCCATTCCCATTGGAATATCGTTGCTGCCTGATTTTGGTGCCTGAGTCTTCCTTGCACTTAATATTGACGCGGGCCATTCTCTTCTTTATTTGATTTCTACACAACTGATGTGTTGGGTTTCTCCTGCCGAACGGTCCGGAGAGTCTTTCATTCACAGCCACTCGACAGACGCAGAAGAGGAATGTGTACCTCGTCTTAAGTAGTGCAAACAAATAGAAACTTTGATACCAAGGTTCATTTCGGACTGTAGCGCATCTTATGTAAGTAAGTAAGTAAGGTTTTGATACATAGTTTGTAACAGAGATAAATAATTTAGCTACATATACCTCAAAGTATATGGATCGACTCAGAATGTCTGTCCGTCCGTCCATCCGTCCGTCCGTACGTCACCAGTTTTTGGGCCTTAAATTTTGAGCTAGAAGGATGAAATTTGGTACACGTGCCTTTTGTTGCTCGCAGCAGAACAAGTGTAACAATTTTTGAAATCCGCCAGCTGCCCCGCCCCTTTTTTTTTTTAAAAAAAACGTAGTTTTTGGCCAAACCGTAAAAAAATTTAAAAAGGTGCCTGAGCACTACCCCATAGCATATGCAGGAGAAAAAACGATGTTTTTTTGTCAAACAACAAAAGATTCTGATAAACTATTTGAACAATATGTTGTGACAATGTCATTTTCTATATTATAGGCCCATAAAGCCCACTTTTTGGAGATATTAATTTTAAGGATGGTATGGGATAGGGTATTCAACGATACGCACAGCGGATTGTAGCCTTCTCATATGTTTTCAGTTGCATTTCAAAAATCATCGTTATCCGAGGTTTCGAGAAAATTACGGTTTAAATATTAACAGGAAGGGTCGTAAACTCGTAAGGGTACAAAATTCAACTCGTGGTGGAATTGAAACCGACCGACTAACCGATTCACAGTTTTTGTCGTCTTTGCGCTGTTGAAGAGCTCAACAGTTTTCCCCATAAGAAATACTCGAGCAAATGTCAAAAGTTAGTTACGATTTAAAATAAGTTTGTAAGACAGAGAAATAACTTAGATAGACAATCCTAGTCTGTTTGCCCGCCCGTCCGTCCGTATATGTGTACCTATTTTTTGGCTATAACAATGAAATTCGGTCCATAGACTCTTTGTTTAACGAAGCTGAAAAACTTTTAACATTTTCAAAATTCACATATGCCCCACCAACTTTTTTAGAAAAACGCCTAAGAAATTTAAAAGCTATAATATTGGTTATATATTTTTTATAATGCAGCACAAATACGACCACGACCACTGAAAGAACAAAACGTCAATTTTGGTCAAGCGACAAGGAATTTCGATAAAGTGTTTGAAGAAGGTATTTAGACAATTTCAATTTTCATATTTCTTTGACATAAAGCCTACGTCCACCTTACGGGTTGTAATAGAGTATTAAACGATTTTAGATTGTACGCTGCTCTCCCACTGAGGAAACAAGCAATAAGCAATACCACGCAACTTTTATTTTAACCTCTTCTCACATTGAAGCTACAGGTTGCCAGAAATTTCTGGCCGCCATGTCTGGTCATGAGTCATGACATATTTTTCCAATATTTCTACAAATTTTGTATTGTAAACTGGATCGTCCGACATATTTCCAAAATTATATAAAACGTAGTAACTAGTAAAGGGCCGACCAGAACGCGTATCTGTAGCTGAGTGAAAGGAAAGAAAAACAAGGCAACCCGTAAGCACTTACACAATGTGTATCTTCGTGAATCTGTAGCTTGAATTTCAATAGAGGGCAACTTCATGCAAGAAATGTATCTCTCTTTTGACAGATATGTTTTCTGAGCAGGCCTAAGTGCAAAAGCCTGTCACTGTCACGACCTGTCACTACTCGCAAATATTGATACTACGACTACGAGTCTACGACGCGATATATATCAGATATCACTATTCAACATGCGCAGTGTATCGCCGCAATCAGCAACATTTTTCCTTTACCGATATTGAGTTGCTTTAATGTGAGAGTCGTGAACTCGTGAGACCTCTTATATGGTTCAATCACTTCAATGTATTGTAAAACAATTGTTAGCGATAATATCGCATGTTTCCTATTGCCAGTTGCTTATAGCTTGTTGCCACAGTGGGACAGCCGCCGTAGAGTTCTTATATGTTTTTATACCCTATCCCATAGGGGTATATACGTTTTGATACATAGTTTGTAATATAGAGAAATAATTTAGGTAGACATACCTCAAAGTATATCGATCAACTCCGAATCGATAGCTGAGTAGTTTTAGGCATGTCTGTCTTTCCGTCCGTCCGTCTGTCTGTAGGTTACCAGGCCTTAAATTTTGAGCTAAAATAATGAAATTTGTTATATTCCTTTTACGGACGTGTAAAAATTTTCAAAATCCGCCCACTGCCAAGCCAAGAATTTTGAAAAAGTTTCTGAACAACATATTTAGAGAATTTCAATGTCTATATTTCGTCTATACCATCTTCATCAATAACCATTTGTAACCTACCCCATAGCATATGCAGGAGAAAAACGCTGTTGTGACAATGTAATTTTTTGTATTTCATCGCCATAAAGCCCACATTTTAGGGATATTTAATTGTAAGGATGGGATGGGATAGGGTATTAAACAATCCGCACAACGAATTGTAGCCTTCTCATATTTTTTTTTTAATCACCCAGCATCCACTGATTCTTCATCAAAAAAATCAAATTTGTGTTCTCAGCTATATACAAAACTACATAGCTTTACTTTATTTCTTAAATTTTCAAAATTGTACATAAATATAGTTATACTACGTCTGAACATAATGTGCCTGTGGATTGTACAATTCTCGAAACGTGATTTATTTTCAAAAGTGAAATAATTTACATTTATTTCTAAATTTAAAGCGTTATTCTTAAACAATGTATATGTTTTAGTAAGTTTTTTTTTTACTCTGTCATATGGTATTGTTTTCTTTTTTTTCGTAATTTGCTGACAGATGCAACTGCTTAAACAACAAAAGAATAATAACGAAATTCGAACTAATAGTTAAAACGTGTCATAGTCTACGTTATTCGTGCCTTAAATACTTATAAAATTATGTTAAAAAATAAAACACACGAACAGATAGAGAGATATAAAGTGAAGGACAACGCAAAAAACTACTTGTAAACTACGAGTAGAATGTCAGGACGCTTGTTTGATTGCCACGTACGAACAGGAATGGCGGCATGTCACGACTGAGGCTTTCCAGCCACGCCATGTAAAGTGGTGCAGAAACAATGTTTTTCCTTGGCATTGGTAGTGTCATCACCACCAAATCTGATTTTGTGGATTTATCCTGCAGGTATTCCCTTAATCTCAAGTAACGATTCGTCTTGTCTTGTACGGCCATTAAGTCATCTTCCGTGGTTAGAGCTTTCATGAAATTAAGGGAAGAAAAGTTGTTATGAGATGCAACAAGAATAATGGATGTATTTACCTTCATCTTCGTTAAGTGGTGCTGATGGGTTCATATTGTTCTCAGATACCACAAAGTCCTTAATTAACTCATTAAAAAACTGAGTAGAAGTTTCTTGTGGCTTCTTCGTTATGTCAGGGATAAGTTGTAGGTCGGAGTAGTCGATGCGAAACTTTGATAAAAGACTGGCCATGGAACGTTGCTCAAATTCTAATTCTGCTTTTTTGTTTGCCAAAGCGTAAACGCTGTAAATAGAAAAAGATTATTTAGTTGAAATATTTTCATTTAATCTCAGTCTAAAATAGCAAAAGTTGTTTTAATCATTTCATTACATAAAGAGTTTACGGTTTTTCGTGAAAATATGTTTATTAAATTTAAATTTATATTACTTATCTTATGATAAGATATGATATATATATATATATATATATATATAACATACCTATATATTTATTTATATATATATAAATATAAATATATAAATAAATATATATATATATATATATATATATGATAAGAAAGTCCCCAAAATATTTTTGTTTGTATGAATTGGTTAGGCTATGTAGAGCAAATGGAATCCGGCTCGCAGATTCCTAGAACTTGAGGTGCGCAACTGGAGGCAGTTAGCTAAGGACCGAGCTAATTAGAGAGGCATATTGGTTGAAGCCCAGGTTCATTCGGGACTGTAGCGCTAATTAAGGAAGCGCTTGATTAATGATATTTTAATGAATTCTTGTGGTAACTACGCATATGGTTGGGAACTGAATTTCATTACATACTCAGGCCGTTGACGAACGCATATTTAGTTTCAAACTAATTTTAAACAACAACTGTGCAGATACGGAATGAATATAAGCACATCCACTCACATTTGGGATTGCATACAGCCCAACTACAGATGAAAACTAAAATTAGTTACTTACCGAAGTTTACACGATTGCCAAGTACGTCGAGTACTTATAATGTATGGCAAAAGCAATGTAAGACCACCGTCATCGTACAACCACCAGACATCGATTACTGCATGACTACGTTTCCTAGTAAATTGTGTCAAATCATTCAGCACCTCCTTCGGTAATTCCACACCTCCAGGTCCTTTATACAGTGAAGCTGGTTCGTCACGAGATTTTTTGGATTTTCGAAGAGAATTTGTCTGAAATAAGAATTTATATGTAAATACAAAGCGTTTAACATTAGCGAACCTATGAGATTTACCAACAACTGGGGAGCCTTTGGATCTGCTGGATCAGGAAGACCAGACACATCCTGCGGTTTGGTATGGGTATTAACAGTAAACGATAGGTCACTAGTGCTGGACGCTGCAAAAGAATATCGGAAAGTTATTGAATGTGGCTGTTTAAGATAATTTATGTTTACTACATAATGTCAGTGATCAAAGTAGACTTACAGTCTATGTACGATCTATATAAACGGAAGTTAGCATGCAAAGAATATTCTTCTATTTATGTACATTTAAAATATCGGTTCGAATTGGTCGCTATCATAAAAATCTAATCTTCGTAATTAAATTTTGTTTTTTATGATCAAACTCGAATTAAAAATGGAAGAATCTTTAGAACAAGAAATGCCATTCCAAATGGTCAGTATTCATTTCAAACAGCATAAACCATAGAAAATGCAAAGTCGTAATTGTAGTAAAAAGGCCCTTAAGACAATTCAACATTTTAGTTTACGGCGTCGTTGCTGTAATATGCCGACGTAAAATGTTATTACACTCGACATTGTAAATAAATGTTCTTTGATTCGCATGAAAGTTTTGCAGTTTTGGAGAGAGTCTAATAAAATATTGTACGCACATGTACAGAATCATCGTCATTTCGTAAATATATTTTTGTTTAAAGTTCCTCTATTTGACAGGTAAACTTTTATTTACTAAATACGATTCGTAAATTCTAATACCAAATACTGCAGTAATGCAGTTAAAACTTATGAAGTTTTTTTTACCAAGGTATACTTAAAACCAACAAAGTTAATAAATCTTATTTTTCAACGACAAAAATTAATACATTGCACTTTATGCTCCGACGAAGGAAAACCGAAAAAAGTTCAAACAAGACAGAAATGAATTTAATACCCATGTTAAGTGTGTCATGTTTTATATGACCAAAAGTTGAGGCAAACAGTTCTACAACGTTTCAACGGTAGTAAAAACTTTTGGTCATTTGGCATATCTATAAAAAAAAATTCGAGTTTTTCATCAGTTCTATGGACAAAGTCAATCTTCATTTTGTAGTCACGCTACCATATTGTACCTGTTCTCCTACTGTACTTAGATATTCCATAGGACAAATTCACTTTCTTACTCGTACCGCGATTCAAGAAAAGTATTTTTTTTAAATGTATGGCTGCCGTGCGGCACAAGAGGCACGCATCCATTATTTCTGATGTCCGAACATTCCGAGGGGCAAACATCGACTCGGACCACTACCTTGTTGCAGCCAAGGTAAGAATGTGAAAAAAATTAATGTCGAAGGACTGCAATCGCATGAGATCGCCAAGGCCTTTGCGCAACGCGTATCCCAGAAAAGCCGACCAGAATGCGTATCTGTAGCTGATGCTAGTAGCTGAGTAAAAAGTTAAAAGCAAGGCAACCCGTAAGCGCTTACAATGTGTATCTTCGTTAATCTGTAGCTTGAAGTTGAATAGAGTGCAACTTCATACAACAAATGTATCTCTCTTTTGACAGCGATGCAAGATACAAGCTACAGATATGCATTCTAGGCAGGCCTTTAACCTCGCGATTCACACCATACCATCAGCATCGAATGTCGAAGAACAATGGTTACGATGCCAAGAAGCCATTAGATCATCCGCAACTGATGTGCTAGGTTTCTCGCGGTCACTAGCAAGAAACCCCTGGTTTGATGAGGAATGCCGACAGATGCTCGCAGCCAAGAACGAGGCCTACAAGGCTAAGCTACAGGTGAAGACGAGAGCTACCATTGAGCTCTATAGGCAAAGAAGAAGGGAAGAACACCGGCTTTTCAGAAAGAAGAAAAAAGAGCAATAAAAGCGCGAGATCGAGGATATAGAGAGCTTCCACTCCAGGAACGATGTTCGCAAGTTTTACCAAAGTGTAAAACGTCAAAGCCTAGGATACAAGGCTCGAACAGAATCCTGTCGGGGTGAACAAGGAAATTTCGTAGTTGAGACGCAGTCGATGCTGAGGATATGGAAGAACCACTTCTGTAGACTGTTAAACTGCAATGACGAACAACATTCCGCTGTCAGGCAGAACAACCATTCAATATTGGCAACGACAGCGAAAACTGCCAACCACCAGACCTAAGTGAAGTGAGGTCAGCAATATCTAAACTCAGACTTAAAAAGGCTGCGGGATATGACGACCTTCCCGCTGAGCTTTATAAGCCCGGCGGAGATGACTTGGTAAGTAACATCCACCAACTCATAAGCCAAATCTGGTCGGATGAAAGTATGCCTGGAAAATGGAAACTCAGCGTCGTTTGCCCGATCCACAAAAAATGGACCCTCAGAACTGCGCCAATCACAGAGGCATAAGTCTCCTCAACATCGCCTACGAGATCCTATCTGCCGTAATATATGAACGCCTGAAACCGTTTACCAACAACATGATTCGCCCTTATCAGTGTGGTTTTAGGCCAGGAAAGTCCACAACCGATCAAATTTTCACACTTCGGCAGATCCTGGAAAGAACCCAAGAAGTCCAAATCGATACCCACAACCTATTTATCGATTTCAAAGCTGCAAATGACAGCATTTATAGAGACGAACTACACAGAGCCATGTCTAGTTTTGTTATACCGCCCAAACTCGCCCGTTTGTGTAGGATGACGATGGTGCATTCTCGCTGCTCCATAAGGGTCGGAAACGACCTCACCGACACATTAGATACCAACAAAGAATTTAGGCAAATCGATGGGCTGTCATGTTACTCCCGAGCCAACACCAGAGGCACAATGTTCCGAAAATCGGTGCAACTGCACCTCAACATGATGTCATAGCTATAGCCATAGCTAGTATAGAGAAGGAATCGGCAAAAATGGGTTTAGCAGCAAATGAGGTTAGACTAAGTATATGCAGTCAACACGAAAGGTCACACAACATCGACGAGTTGGGCAGAACGTCACCATTGACAGATATAACTTTGAGGTAGGACGGGACTCTGTCTACATCGGCTCCGCAATTAACTCTGACAGCAACATCTTATTACTCTTGCCAACCGCTGTTTCTTCAGGTTAAGAAAGCAATTTAGTAGTCAAGCCCTCAATCGAACTACTAAGGAGATCCCATATAAGACCCTGATCGTCCCAGTCCTGCTCTACGGCGCTGAAGCATGGAACGTATCAAAAGCGGATGAAGAAATCCTTGGTCGATTCAAGAGGAAAATTCTTCGGAAAATCTTCGGTCCCGTTTGCGTTGATGGGCTATTGAGACGAAAAACTATACGAGCTATACAGTGACATACCCCTGGTCAAAAAAAATTCCGTATTGGACGTTAAAGATGTCTAGGACATGTAGGACGATTGGGCACCAATACTTCGGCTCGCAGAGTCTTCGATTCAAAGCCAGCCGTCGGACGCAGAAGAGGAAGACCTCGCCTTAAGTGGTGCGCATAAGTTAGAAACCGACCTCAACCAACTTAGAGTGCGCAACTGGAGGCAGTCAGCTAAGGACCGGGCTAATTGGAGAGGCATGTTGGTTGAGGCCCAGTTTCATTCCGGACTGTAGCGCCATTTAAGTAGTAGGCTGCCGTCCGGAGTCTGTGATCTGGATTCCAAGTTATTTGGCCGATTTGACTGAAATATCGGGTATGTTTGTTGTTGTTAGTTCTGCAGAGGGTATTTTGGAATTGTATTTTTACCACTTTAATAAACGTCATCTCCCATATAAACGGTTTCTTTAAACACGATTATCTTAATATCGACTTTAACGGTTTTTTTAAAACGAAAAAACAGATAATTACCGGTACATTTTGCTGCAAGTTTTTTTTTCAAAAAAAGTTATCTAACGATTTTTATTAAATTTTGATGTTTAGATGGTGTAGACGTGTGTTAGAATTCGGCAAACTCAGTTTTTCCCTTAAAAATTATTATATTGTATAAATCAGTTATTGTACTTATTATGGAGCACTTTTGACTATGATCTAGCCTGGCCTTTCTGATTTCTTTATGACTAGCTTCCAACGCTTCTTCAGATAGAACACCAATAGGCAATTGAAAAAAGGAATTATATCTTTCGCATGAATCAGAAGTTTATGAACGCTGCTAGGCATGTAGTACCAATTGTATGTAGTACCAATTGTATTTGGAAAGAAACATTGTTTTTTGTGTTTCCCAATAGTTTAATTTCGCGACCAGTTTCACGTTTTGGCCACTTATTTGCCAAGTTTTATAAGGCAATCTGTATGAGGTATGTAGCAAGCACTCAAATCATCTTATCCAGAAATGTAGAGATGAAAGACCGAATTTATAATTAACGGTAAAATATATTTGGTGGTCGTTTTCTACAGAAGGTAAATTCATCTGCGAAGGTTTAGCTTCCTTTGCTCGTCTCTGGTACATTTGGATTATCTCACTTTCAAGATTTAGCAAATTATCTGATAAGATCAAACTAAGTTCATTAACTTGCATATACCGCTCCTGTTTTCTGTGGCACTGGACCCATTTATGCTTTACTTTTAGACAATAGAACTTAGAAACATTTTGAATTTTAAGTTCATATCATCAGTTGGTTCTTCTTAACATAGTAACTTATGAATTTTTGCAGCAACGGAAATCAATTTCACTGACTTCTCACTTTGAACATGTTTGCAAGAGGTCACCATTTTTGACTGATAGAGCTGAACGTACAAAAAAGTAAAATATTAAGAAAGGTGCAAACTTGCGTACAATTGTTTTTGTGATTTAGTTCGTCCGAGTGTGGGACGATCCGATTCGGGAGGAAACTTTAATACTTGATTATATTAACTAACTACGTTTACAATTTTACAAAAAAATAACACTAAAATAACGTCTGGTTTTGGTCAGTATATTTAAAAGATTTTATTTTTGCAAGAAGTCCTCGAAGGATTTTTATTAAATTCAAAACTAAGCTAATGTTCATACAAATAAAACATCTAAACTCAAAACAGCTTAAGCTTCAGAAGTTTTATAAAATTACTCTTCCAGTGTTTCACTTAAAATTATACAAATGTGTAAACAGCAAATAGCTAGTCTTTTTAAGCAAAATATTGCTGGGGAAGTCTGAGACGTGTCGGGCCTTTTATTTCATCTATTACATTGTTTGGCCTTTTCGATATTGGTCTGTAAGATGAAACTTTTGTTAGTGCTTTTTTATTTATACCTAAAATAGGAAAAGTTCCAATGGAATACTGACTTCAATAATTTTCCAGTGATGCCACATATATCGATGAGTATTTTCGAAGTATTTTGAAAACTATTGAAGGCTATTATTGGTGATTCCAAAAAGTCATGGTTCAATAAGCAATTCGAAAAAGTAGTAGTAGCAAAAATGAAAGCATTTCATTAATGATGTGAAGAGAAGTTTCCGTCAATTAGCAAAACAAAGCCACAAAAATGCTTGTAACGAATGAGTAACTGAATGATTTATGAGGGGTTAATAACATTTTGGTCAATGGCGAGTGTAGTTACTATTTGTTTTATCCACTCCTCATCGTTGTTCTAAGAATATTTTCAGAAAATACTAAACTCGAAACAAACTATATTACCAGAGATACAGCACGTACGCCCAGGAATGGATGCAAATATAGCAATAAGGGTAGGCACAACGGATTGGGAGGTTTCCCTATATTGAATCGTTCTCGGCAAAATAAAAATTTTAATCAAAAATGTACCGATACTGAAAATCCTATTTTCTGTAGTATCAAAAAATATATCTTCCCACTTACAAAATTTTAATGGAGAGGCTAGGTAGAAGGTTCTGTATGCGCAGTTAATGCACAATAAAATCCGAACTGAGAAACGTTCCCATTCCAAAAGTGGACGTGCCTAAAACTGAATAGGGGTGTAATATAGAAAATTACATTATCACCGCATATTGTTCAGAATATTTACCTTCATCTCGATGGTTCGACAAAATAAAAAGTTCTTCCATAGAACAAGCTTTAGAAATGTTCTGTGAAGATATGTTCACAGTATTATTCTCCAAATATTTTCATCAAATGGTTTTTAATTTTTACATTTTTTGTAAAATTACAAATAAATATAAATAAGCTGTTATATAAACTCTCTGTTCGCTGCTACGTCCACTTTTCAGAAAAAAAAAAACATTTTTTTGGTCAAACCGTAAGGAATTTTGAAAAATTGTCTGAGCAAGACATTTAGAAATTCTTAATATGTAGCTATAGCTTTTTCTTTTTAGAAAGTTAGAAAAAAATTTAGAAGAAAACATTTTGAGAATATTTTATACTATGAATATTTCGTTAATATATCATTTAAACCCATACCCACTGTTTTTGGGCGTTTTCCTAAAAAAAACCGATTTGTAAAGCCTATCACATACCATACGCCATAGAAATCTCGTTTTTATCGAACCATAAAAGATTTAGATAAACTGTCTGAACGAGTTTTAGTGACAATTTTATTTTTTATATTTCATCGTTATTCAGTTTTTAGCCACGCCCACATTTTGGGGACATTTATTTTATGTGTGATTCGCACAGCGGATTGTAGCCTTCTTGTATGTTTTTACCCTATCCATTCTGAGTCGATCCATATATTATGAGGTATATCTAGCTAAATTATTTCTCTATATTACAAACTATGTATGTATCAAAACTAATATACCGCTATGAGATAAGGTATACAAATTAATCCGGAACGAAAGCGTTAGGCTCCTCAAGTAAAATAATATATTCAGACCCGGTTGGAGTTGAACAGAAATGTTTTTGCATGACATATAGAGTTATATTATTACAGGACGTGCGGTTAAATTTCAAAGACAAATTAAGCGAAAACCTCCACTGAAAATTGTTTTGAATATCAAAGGGAATCATCGATGCATATCTTTCCTATATATATATATATATATATATATATATATATATATATATATATATATATATATATATGTACGAGAATTTTATATACCCGAACACATTTAATCGAGGCAAAGCATCGTTCCATTCCAGCAGACACGTTTTTTTTATGCTTTTAAATATTACTTTCACTTCCCGTTCGGGATTCTGAGATATACGGATTAGATATACTCCATCTTCAATCCATCATTATGATACGTACAAGAGGGCAACCATTGCTCACTAATAATGTGGATGACAATTAAGGAAACCAAACAATACGTTGCCTTTCGATAGAAGGGAAATTGAAAACCAAAAACCACACATTTTATATTCGTAGCTAGTTATTTTTAAATAATGACTAATACGGCTTTCACACCAAACCAAAAACTAAGATTTCGAAAACTACTTTAAGCTTTTAAAACCGAACATCGAACAGGTTTCATTGAATTATATGGGAAAAAAATAAATATACATGGTGCTTTCATGTTATACATTTTTATGTGCCCCTTTTTAATTTTTAGGTAGCATTAAAAGGCATAATCACAAATGGCCCGCTGAAAACAATAATTTCATTAACAACAAAATTCTTATTAATTTTGTCGCAAATATGAATATGAATAGTGAATACCTGGCATAAACGTGACAAAACGACCCCAAAAATTAGACGTGGGTTAAAATTATCTGTAGACGAAATGATAATAGTGTTATTCTCGAAATATTTTCATCAAAAGCCCTTTTTTTACGGAAAATGTCCCAAAAACGTTAAATGGACGAAATATAGATATTGAGATTGGCTAAATAAATTATTTTATATTTTACTGAAAAGTGTGGGGATTTTAAATTTGTTTACATCTGTTCTGCTTTGTCGGACAGAGAGTCTATTTACCAAATTTCATCACTTTCAAAAGTTTTTTCGTTTTTTTTATTGTACCGAAAACCGTTTTTTTACGGAAAATGTCCCAAAAACGTTAAATGGACGAAATATAGATATTGAGATTGGCTAAATAAATTATTTTACATTTTACTGAAAAGTGTGGGGATTTTAAATTTGTTTACATCTGTTGTGCTTTGTCGGACAGAGAGTCTGTTTACCAAATTTCATCACATTAGCTCAACGTTTAAGGCCCAAAAATTAGTGACATAAAGACGGATGGACAGACATGGCTAGATCGACTCAGCTATCGATTCTAAGTCATCCATATATGTACTTTAAGATATCTATCGAAATTATTATAATACAGGGTGGCGCACGAATCGTGCTACAAAAATAAAACGTAATAACTTTTTTTCTGTGTGAGTAATCGGCTTATTTTTTTTTTATTTTGTAGGTTACTATTTAGATTTACAAAAATGGATGCTTGGGATACGGAGAAAAGAATTTGGATAGTGCAACGGTACCATGCTTTGCAGTCCGTCATTTCCGTCCAAAGGGAATTTAGGCGGGAGTTTGGCGGTAATCCCCCGAGTAGATGGACCATTATGAGGTTTGTAAACATGTTTGCCGAATCTGGAAGCATAGCACGAAGGCCGTCCCATCGAGATGCCAATGTTCGGGTTCAGGATACAATCGCAGCAGTAGCATCTGCAATACAGGCCAATCCGAGCGTTTCGACCCGAAACTTATCGGGGCAAATTGGAGTTAGTAGACGGTCATTACAACGGATACTTCATGACGATTTAAACTTGTTTCCGTACAAAGTCCAAATTACTAGCAAGTTAAACCCTCAGGATTTGCCTGTTCGCCTGGAATTTTGCCAAAAAAATGATATCAATGGCCGAAGAAGACAACACATTGATCAATTGTTTGTTCATGTCTGATGAGGCCCATTTTGATCTTAACGGCAATGTAAACAAGCAAAATTGCCGTATATGGAAAGAGTCTAATCCAGAAATGCTCCATGAGACGGAACTGCACCCAGAACGAGTCACTGTGTGGTGCGCAGTTTCATCAAGGTGTATTGTCGGGCCGTACTTCTTTGAAGAAAACGGTGTAACCGTTACTGTCAATGGGGACCGTTATTTAAAGATGTTGAAGGAGTTTTTTTACCCAGAACTGCGCCGAAGACGTATTCCATTCAACAGCGTTTGGTTTCAGCAAGATGGAGCAACTGCACATATAGCCAGACCAGTTATAGCGGAGCTAAACAAACAATTCGCAAACAAATTAATTTCTAGGAACTCCACTCTTCGCTGGCCCCCAAGGTCACCTGACCTGACTGCACCAGACTTCTTTTTATGGGGTTATGTCAAGCAAGAGGTGTATAAAACGAAGCCCAGGAATTTAACTGAATTAAAGCAGTCCATAACGACAATAATTGAGGCGATCATAACTTCAACTCTTCAGGCCGCAATGAATAATTTTTTGATCAGGTACCGCATATGCGTGGGAGAGCGTGGAGGTCATTTGCGATCTATAATCTTTAAAAACAACTAACTATTAAAAATAAAATTTAATTTTCTAACCAATAAAAAAAAATAAATGAAATACATCGATTAAAAAAAAAGTTATTTGAATTTCTTATTGTAGCACAATTGGTGCGCCACCCTGTATGTTACAAACTTATTGTCAAAACTAATATGGTGGTGCTCGACTGGTTCGTACGTTACTTTCTCCTTCACTGGAAATCAAACTAAATACCAAGCATGCGAAGAATTGAAGATTTTCAAAGCTTGTCCATTATAAGACTTTGAAAGAAATTGGTGTCCATATGAATTATAATGACTGACAAAACTAACTGACAAAACTAAAAAATGTCGTTAAGGAATAGTTGGGCCAATACTAATTATGTGGAATTATTGCAATTATTGCAAAAAAAAATCCATTCAATTTGGTGTAATGTTTGCCAAAAAACAACAATTTTCATGGGAGGTACCGTTAAAAGAATGGATATAATTTAAAAAAGGATTGTCAATACGAAGTTTGAAGATAATTAGTCAAGCCGTTTAGGCTGGAGAGGCCACAAACAGTCCGATGCGATGGACCGATGGACGGAAATGTGAAAGTCCCTTTTTCGGGTTCCTCAATTTGAGTAATTGAAAAGATTTACGGACCAGTGTGTATACTGTTATACCTCCACGATAAGTTATAAGTTATAAATTAATGTACGCTTTTAAATATTGTTCTCTTATAATTGTTCGACCGCTGTCGAACTCTGTAATTTAAACCTATCAAACCCCACTCTTGGCCAAGGGAGGTTCCTACATCCCGCCGAAATCAGAAACAGCTGTAGTTGACTCCAACAAATCCGATAGTATTTTGGTAAATATATGTTTGCAATTTAAAACCCTGTTTGGTAATCAACTCAATAGCTCCAACACACGTTAGTTACCAAAGTATCTGCCAAACGTCTTAAAACATACAACGTACATATGTTCGTTTTTCCAATTATTCGTATATCCTTTAATTTGCATGTCATTCTATTAATCATGCTCTTGATTTTCGAAATAATCTTTTATATTAGGCCCTCGACATTATCCGGATTGTAAAACAAACCCTACTAGGTTGGCTAATACTAGAAACATGGTAGGTTAAGAAAAAAACGAAAAGACACTTAATGGGATTCCAATTCGTTTCCCTAAAATTTTGCACCCTTATAAAATTGCTGCGTAGCAACACAACGATGCTGTGAAGTGTGGTTAAGCTGATATACTTGAAACACGTTCTACCCAAGTCTATAACATGACAGTGGAGAATGGATAGGAAATTATTCAGTGAATCGTGAAAAAAGGATCAAGTGTATAAAAGTTAATAAGCAATAAACGTTCAACTTGTTTTCAACTTTTTTCTTTCTATTTTCTTCTTTGTTAATGTAGCACGGTAGTATTACGTGATTCGACACTGTGCGCGCAGGAAACCTAGGAGGTGGAGTGTCATTGAAAATAAGTCAGTCGGGAATGAAAAGGGATAAACTTCTGTTTCCGTCAAACTGTCAAGTTGATTCCACGCGACTTGATTTCGATATCTCATGAAATGTTTGAGACAATATGAAACAATGTCGGGCAACAAGTGAAGTACAATCATTGACAAGGAAGGATGTTAAGATGTATCTAGCAGTAAGCTTTCTTTCTTTCGAGCTCCAGTTAGGACGAACTTTACAGAAGCATTCCATACCACAAAAGTACCCAGAAAAGATTGTGCAAAACTATTTAAACTACACTAGAGACTAATGGTTGGATGTAGTAAAACGAGGGCAAACTATGATTCGTTTTAACTTGGCGACCCCCAGTCATTATAACTTTGACTACAAATCAATCGTGCGTATATTTAACCTCCAAGTGGTAACCATCGGATACTGGGGTCGAATTACCACATCAGTTATGGAGTCATAAGTGACTGAAAAATGTTGATTTGGTATGCACGCATTAGAGATTCGAGTATTGAGTATCGAGTTTTGGTATTCTGTCATCAGTGTTCGGAGTATATTTTCATAGGGTAGGGTTTGTGGTGTCGAGTCGATGCATTTTTGTGAGAAAATATGAAAAATGTTTTCATTTTGTTATTTTAAGTTTCTCTATTATAAACAAGAATGCACTCTTATTCACTTTGAGCCCTTTAATAAAACTGTAATATGTTTAAATTATGAAATATGTTTCAAGAAAATTAAAAGTAAAATTGGTCCTGGGAGTTAGGAACCGTATATACAGGGATTAAGTGAGGCTAATTTACTCCTCTTTCTCCCTTAGAGTTAGAACCATACAAGATACAAACCTCATACAAAATTAAAAAAAACATATGAGAAGGCTACAATCTGCTGTGCGGATCGTTGAATACCCTATCCCATCCCATCCTTAAAATTGATATCCTCAAAATGTAGGCTTTATGGCGATGAAATACAGAAAATGACATTGTCGCAACATAGCTATTGTTCAGACAGTTTATCAAAACCTTTTGTGGTTCGACAAAAAACAACGTATTTCCATTGCTAATGCCTTGGGATGGGGTATACAAATGGTTTTTGTAAGAAAACGCCCCCAAAATGTGGGCGTAGGTGAAAATGATCTAACGGCAAAATGTTTATATTACCAATACGGAAGTATTTGCATCAAAAGTTTTTTCGATAGTGTTAAAATTAGGACAAAAAGCGTTTTTTACTAAAAACGCCCCCCAAAAAGTGGGCGTGGCAAAAAACTTTGTATAGACTAATTATAGATATTAGGATTGTCTAAATATGCTGTTCAGACACTTTTTTGAAATTCCTTACTGTTTGGCTTAAAACTACGTTTTTCTAAAAAGGGGGCGTGGCAGTGGGCAGATTTCAAAAATTTTTACACTTGTTCTGCTTCTTCGTCAGCCAGAGAGTCTATATACCAAATTTCAACACTCTAGCTCAAAATGTAAAGCCCAAAAATCGGTGACACACGACACAGACGAACGGACAGACAGACATGGCTTAATCGACTCAGCTAGCGAGTAGCGATTCTGAATCGATCCATATACTTTGAGGTATATGTATCGAAATTATTTCTCTATGTTACAAACTGATGTCAAAACTTATATACCCCTATGGGATAGGGTATAAAAAGAACTCCAACTTATGCTCCAACCATGCTTCGAATGATTTTATTTTCTCGCAATCAAGTAGATACTTATACAAAAATGCTACCAGAACGGAATGTGAATTATTATAGTGAATGAGAGAAAACTGAACTTATGAACCAGCAAACGCACATGATTGTTTTTTGTTGGCTCAACAAGAAAAGTATTGAATTTCAACATATTAGTGATACTTTAACAACGTTTGTGTTCCTTAAAAAAATCTGTTGATTGGCACAGAGTTTGGGTCAGAACTCAGAACGCAAACATAGTAAACGCACAGCTGGGACTGGATATACCCATAGAACTATGACCGATTTGTAGATTTGAATAAGAAACGTTGTTTATTTCAACCACAAACATGTTGTTTCAATCACGTGTTTATTTTCATACCCCAGTATTACTATCCGCTCCTTAGCACACTATCCCCCCTATTAATAAAAAATCACTATCCGCTCCTTAACACACGAGTTATGTAGCTTACGGATAGTGAGTTTATCCGTTTGCTATCTTTTGTTATTAATAAATATATTTTATATAAATGTTTGTTATCCGCTCTCTCTCATAAAAATCCCGACAGAGCATGGCAGCACTTTACTAAAAAGTATTTAAAATAATACGATCCAGGTATACGTATGATAAAATAAAATAATAAAAAGTACGATAATGTGAGTAATGTACATGTATGTGTAAAGTCAATGAAATCGAGAAAAATATTTTTGAATTAAAAAGCGAAACGTCATCTCACAAATATGAAAAGTTATCCGCTCCTTATACACGAAATTCGATGAGTTAAGTTACCCGTTGTAGAAATGTTTTTTTAATAAGAATTACAAGTTAACCGATGTGTTAGTGCTAACTCACCGTTGTTCGTTGTTTATTAATAGGGGGGTATATATGTAGCTAACGGATAGTGAATTTATCCATTTGCTATCTTTTGTTATTAATAAATATATTTTATATCACTGTTTGTTATCCGCTCTCTCTTATATAAATACCGACAGAACATGGCAGCACTTTACTAAAAAGTACGTAAAATGATACGATCCAGGTATTCGTATGATAAAATAAAATAATAAAAAGTACGATAATGTGAGTAATTTAAATGTATGTGTAAAGCCAATAAAATCGAGAAAAATATTATTGCATTTAGAAGCGAAACGTCATCTCACAAATATTAAATGTTAACCGCTCCTTATACACGAAATTCGGTGACTTAAGTTATCCGTTGTACAAATGTTTTTTTGATAAGAATTACAAGTTAATCGATGTGTTAGTGCTAACTCACCGTTATTCGTTGTTTATTAATAAAGGGATAATATTTCGTTGACATGTAAATTAAGCACGTTTATTCTTGATTAAGTATGATATCAACAATGACAATGTTTCTTGAAAATAAGAAAATATTCAAATCAACTACAGACATTTTTTTTCCGTGGGCAGGTGGAAATCTTCATAGACACGATGAGCACGTGCCCAAAGTAGTGTGAGATTTTTACTCACTAAAACCACCCCTCATCTTGTATTTCTATTGCAACAAAGTATTCGACTTATCTAGCAATTTTTTTTTATCAGAGTATATAATATGTTTGGCAGGTAACTTTCCTTTGAGAGTTCCTGTTTTTTCCGCAATTTATAGCGCGGTTTGTTATTATCAGGCCAAATCTAAGGGTTTAGTTCTTTGAAGACGCCGCAATATATTTGTTTCGTCAAGAATTTGGATATCTAAACGTTTTTTATGTTTTCGTGCACATTTTTTTGTTTCATCTTTAACCGCGGGAATACCCAGATCTCTGCGTAGATCTTCGTTCCTTATGTACCACGGCGCATTGACGAATGATCTTAACATTTTGTTTTCAAAAGTTTGTAAAATATTTAGATTCGTTTCACTGGTACAACCCCATAGTTGTAGACCATATGTCCAAACCGGTTTTAGCACCTGCTTGTTATAATAGCAGCTTGTTATCAAGGTTAAGCTTCGAATATTTTCCGAGCAACCAGTACAGTTCTCTGTATTTATTCTTAAGTTCTTCGCATTTCTTTTTTACATGCGACTTCCATTTTAATTTTGCATCGAGTGTCATACCGATATATTTCGCTTCATTTGCAAACGGGACTTGAACCGTATATATACAGGCAAATTGTTTGTCCGAAAAATCTACATGGATCGATTTGCTCTGATTAAGTGCAATCCGCCAGGATCTAGTCCATTCATTAACCTCGTTAAGAGCGTTTGGTAATTTGATATTTGTTTCCTCTATTGTTGTGCCAACTGCTAGTATAGCAGTATCGTCAGCAAACGTTGCAACTATTGTATCGTTTGTTTGTGGGATATCACGAGTGAATAGGAGGTACAGGATTGGTCCAAGGATGCTTCCTTGGGGGCCACCTGCCATTATTTCTTTGAACTCGGAATATTCGCTTCCAAGTTTCACACGGAAGACATGCTTAGTTCTAAAATGTAAACTTTTCTAAAAAAAATTATCACGGCTGCATTGTTATATTTAAATTCGCAATTGTTGTTGGATTGTGTATTAACAATGGAACATGTTTAAATCAACAAAGGATTTTTTTGGTGTAAATGATGTGGTAATTCGACCACTAGTTTTACCGGATTTGACTGGCTAAACTTATAAGTGCGAGTATTTTTAACAAGACGAAAAACACCAACACCATAAACAGCCTATTCAGAATGCTTCGCATTCTTGGCAACTGCGTCGACACATTTGGACAACAGGTCATTTAGGAATCTCAAGGGTAAGTCAGGCCAGTTAAACAGAAATGGTAGCGGATAAATCGAAATTCCAACGGCAGCACTCAATCCCGTTCTGGGGCAACTGCCCACCCATCGAAAAAAAGTATTGTTACAAAGCAACAATAAAGCAATTGCCTCGAAAAGGACTAATTTTTTTGTTGACGACCCTGTTAAACAAAAATCACGCTGGGAGATTTTAACTCAAAGGTAAGAAGAGAAGACAACTTTATCAGTATTGTCGGAAAACACAACCTATACGAAAACACGTCTGGCAACGGACTTAGGCTAATTGACTTTTCTGCGGAACGAAATGCCACTATAGCCAGCACACAATTTAGTAGTAAAGCCATCACTCGAACTACTAAGGGCATCCTATATAAGACCTTGATCATCCCAGTCCTGCTCTACGGCGCTAAAGCATGGACCTTATCAAAAGCGGGTGTAAAAATCCTTGGTCGATTCGAGAGAAAAATTATTCGAAAAATCTTCGGTCCCGTTTGCGTTGATGGGCTATGGAGACGAAGATTCAACCACGAACTATACGAGCTGTACAGCGACATACCCCTGGTCAAAAAAACTCGGCATTGGACGTTTAAGATGGCTAGGACATGTAGAACGAATAGACACCAATACTCCGGCTAGCAGTCTTCGATTCCCAGACATACGTCAGACGTAGTAGAGGAAGACCTCGCCTTAAGTGGCGGGAACAAGTAGAAACTGACCTCAATCAAATTTGAGTGCGCAACTGGAGGCCGTTAGCTAAGGACCAGGTTAATTGGAGAGGCATGTTGGTTGAGGTCCAGGTTCATTCCGGACTGTAGCGCCACTTAAGTAAGTAAGTACGCGACCTGCTAATTTGATCCTATTTAAGCCCTCATACCCGTCATACTTTACGGTGCTGAAGCGAATGAAGAAATCTTTGTACGTTTCGAACGAACAATTCCTCGGTCCCGTTTGCGAGAACGTGCTGCAATGCAATTAATAGGAAGATTTTGGTGAAAATAATGTAATTAATTTTTATTTTATTTTATAGTTATTTATCATGGATTAAATAATGGTATTTAGTGTAACCCGAGTCAGCTAATAGTCGTCCGATAAAAAAAAACAATAGTGACGAAAACATAAATAAATAAATAATCACGGGGAATACAGGCAATCCATTAGGGATGCAGTATAGTGAAAAAGGGTTTCTCTTGTCTTGCTCTATTTTGATCATTTTACAATCGATAAGGGATAATGAGAGAGTTCGCAGTAAAACTGAAGGGTTGGGAATCATGTATCTTTATCAGGGGTTGATTTGAATTGTCAACTCAGTTCCGCACGTGCAGTTACCGAATTTTAATAGGTTCCCACATTTGTTTGTTTTTGTTCACTCCGCATCTTAAATTTACATTACAAACCGTGTAAGCTATCCCTGTAAAGATGTCTTTGCTATATAATGCGAATCATATGACATCGACATACCAACAAGCTACGCAGTTGTACACTTACTCTTTTATTTATTTTTTTTTTTGTTTTTTTTTTCTTGAAAGGGCTTTAACATAAGCGAATAAAGGAACGCACTTCGATAAGTGCCTTAGGAATGCCACATAGGCATTCAACGTGATTGAACGCGAAACGATTTGTAGACATCAAACCCTCACCATTTCACATCCTTCTAGAATCTAATTTTCTTCATACAATAGAATCGATGTGGTATGTGCTTGGCAGCGTATTAAAGCTTTAACGTGTAGGCATACAATTTGAATTTCGTAACCATTGCCGCTTTCGTAAGTCTCGAGGGAAGGCTATAGACACAACAAATTTGTGGCAAAAGTGCCAAATACTGAAGAAGAGATGTGAACAATTTCATGGTTTTGTCAATAAAATCCATTTTGCGGGTGGATTCCTTCGCTACATTCATGTCTCCTTTGTCGATGGTGCAATATATACCATATAGCGAAGTAAAATTAATTTGATATTTAATTTAATATTTAATTGGGGAATATATGAAATATATTCCTTGAACAAATAAAATGTTTTTCAACAAACGCTTTAAATGCATTAGACGTGAATCTATGAATAATGATTCGGATGCATTGGGATTATGTGCCCCACTTAAAGAAACCGACAAAAAAATTTATCTAGAAGATTTTTTGAAACTATATAGGTAAGCAAAGAAGGAGAGAAGAAAACCGACTTCTAAGAAATACGTCGAAGCCAGCGATGGGCGATGGAACATCTACTTCTGCAGGTGTAAATGATTAAAATTCGATTCTTTTAATGTTTATCAAAGCAAAATCACTAGTGCTCCAAAGAATTTGCAACTCAAATTATGAAGTTATCTCAAATATCCAATCTACTATTAGATTATTGAAAACAGTAAAGAATATGTAATACTGAAAAATATATATTCACAGGACCAAGTTGCCAAGGCTTTTTTTAACATTTCAGAAGAAACTAAGACAGAATCAGTTAGACTTCTCAAAAATAAATTTTGCAAACTGTTATGCGTCCATACAATGGCTAGTCTTCAGACCTACAACCATTTCAGCGTTCCTATTAATAACAATGAAGAGCTTGGTGGTCCTACAATCTACATATCAGAAGCAACTTTAAATCAAGCTGAAATATTTGTAAACAAACCCCCTTCGTTAAATGCAAATCATATAAATCGGCCCTTTTTTACGTTTAGCATAATAAGGAAATATTCAATAACACAATTAAACGTGCACTTGGAAATTCTGGTGCATATACGGCTAAAACCAACTGAATAAATGCGGAACTATCTTATCACCCCTTAATAATTGTACCAAACAAGTAATAACTTCAAGACGAACCTCTCAAGGTGTTTATTATCGCCAGTGGTTTATATCGTAGTCCTCATGAAGTGTGATAAATTTCCAACCTTATTGTTATTGATAAATCTGAACAAAAAATGAGACCGTAGAAGTGCTACGAGGTTGAAGTAAGAGGTTTAAATAAAATAAACTAAAGTAGTGGTGGTTAGTGTTGTGCAAAAATTAGTTATCCGGTATGATACTTGAAGTGATTATCGTTAAACCCTCATTTGAAATTTTCTTTTACTTCTTGAAGCTTTTTTATAAATTGAACCATTGGTGTCAAAACAAAAGTTATGATTTTTTTCAGATTTAGGTGTTTAGAACATGATTATCCAAAAATATATTAATTTTTAATTATAGTTTTCCCAGAATATCACTTTTTGTTTTTCAATGATCCCGATTTATTTCTGTGAAGTAATGATTGTCATTCCACCCAAATGAAACAGAATTTTCTAAAGATTCCCATTGCCAGCTATAAAGGTAAAATTTCAATTCTATCATGTTTTTTTTTTTTGTTCCAATGAAGTTGTTCAATGATAGCTATAACTGGACCCAACGTATTCGTACTGATTACTCATTTGCATGTTCACAAACAATTCACAACACAAGCACTAACTCCAAAGAGGCAATGTAATGTACCTAAACCTAAGTATGCACATATTTAAAATACACATACACAGCTCCTTCCTTCATTTTGCTCCACTTCACAACTCTACATTATGCAGGCTGTGTTTGTTGTTTGTATACTGCTTCGTTTTTCTCTTCTCCTGCGCTATCATTAATTCATTACTCTTGTCGTCATCGTCAACCTAAACATACGTCTCACGCTCACCTGTCCAATTTGATTACTATTCTTTATTCAACCTCCACACACTTTAAACTAAACCCTTGTTCTTTGTGTCAGAAAGACAGAAACTCAGAAATCAGTATTCAAGTAATCAAAGTAATCACTGAGTAGAGTATAGAAATGTCTGTGCAATGCTACTTGATACTCTGGTACTGGTTCCAGGAAATGAGTTTTGACTGCAAGACAAAGTACAAAGTATCGAATACCAAATACTGAATTTGAAGTAATCAATACTCATTCGTTACTCAAAAGTAATGAAATTGCACATTTATATATATTATTTGATAAGTTACATAAGTTACATAGACCAACTCATTTGAAGAACTTGGTCAGTTGAAAGTATGCATGAATGGAACCTCAGCATTGTTTGTCTGATTCACATAAAAGGAGAACATCTAAACTGCTCCAATTTCAGAAGCTTTAGTCTTTTAAGGTCGCCTACAAGATCACTAATATATCAACGGCTAAATAACCAGATTGGCCTTTATTAATATGGCTTTAGGTCAGCTTATTTTCACACATTGGCAGATCCAAAAAAAAACCAAGAAGTTCAAATGGATACCTAATATCTTATTCATTGAACATAAGAACTACTGCATTTATACAAACGTACTATTTTAGAGTCAAGTTTTGGCACAACCCAATAAAATATGCTGGGCTACGGAGGAAAACTCTTGCCTGGCTAGCTTTTTATAACAGTCATTAATGTGCGCATATGTATACTCCTTCCGCCGGAAGCTCAAGATTATGCCGAAACTGAATGGATGAGTAGAGATAAGATTTGAATGACAGTTAATACTTCTAATATTATTTGTTACAACACCACGAATCATTTACCAAACTCTATTTTTCCTCTCCATTATACTTTATAGTGATTCAAACCAACGGACATCGGTATATCCTTGTCAATTTACCAAATATCCTTGCTGTAATAAGGGAATTTATAACCGTTTAGTGCGCTCCAGTTTAAAATAAAATTTGAGAATAATCTTATGTTTTCATTTCTATTTCAGCAAACCCATGGAAATAGATAGATTAATGAATTGATGAGTTAATTCAACATGACTAGTGATTACATTTTTTTTGTGCACTTGTACCTTCTTTTGCCAATGTAATCCTTATTAATGGTACGTTAAATACTGGTTAAAAAATGCAAAAAGTATTACAATCGTATTTATTTATGCGAAAAATATTTTAATGAATAGTTACATAAAATAGTTTAAAAATACATGCTACTTACATTTCATTAAGGTGAGGCCATTCCCATTGCCATTTTGTGTAATTTCATCATTTGCGTCTGGTTTGTGGATTTTATAATTGTTCAAATTTATTTGTTTGTAAAAAAGGATAACATGCAAATAGATAAATATATAAATGAAGGATTATTAAATTGTTGTGACGGCCTCCTTTATAGAATAAAAAATAATTGCAGATACTATTTTTGATTTAGTTTTTAATATAAATATAAATAAAACGATCATGCTCAAGTGAATAAAAAAAAATGGGCCAACTATTACCCTTGCGTTTAACTTGAAATATCCTAGCCATTTTTTAATATATTGGAACGAAATAAACTACATATTATAGCATATTTTATGGCGATTTCAGTAACATAAAACATTTTATTTTCATTTTCAACAAAAATAAAATAAAACTAAAAATTTCATAAATTCACCGGCCAAAAAAACTGGGAGAGTAACAAAAAATTACAATAATTAAAAATTTTAATACTTTGTGTGTTGGCCTTTTGCTTTCAAAACATCTTGCAATCTTCTATTCATCGAACCGACAAGATTTTTTGTTACATTCGATGGTATTTTTTGCCATTCTTCATGCCTGTCTTTAACTCTTCTCTGGAACTAATTGTTCTTTTTCGAAAGTCTTTTTCTAGAAAAGTCCAAAGGTGCTCAATTGGATTTAGATCCGGACTATGGGGAGGATATACCAGCTGTGTGTTTTGAATCGTTATCATGCTACAGTTACACCTGCTGGTAGTCCCAATTTTTCTTTAGTTTCGGGGATATAACGTTTCAGGATGTCAATGTATCCAAGTTTTGTTAAATTTCCTTCAATTATATGAAGGGAACCAACTCCGTTTGCTGCCATTGCACCCCAAACGTTATGTTTCCGACACCGTGCTTAAGTGTGGGAGTAACATTTTTTGGATCCAAGGTAGTTCCGTCCCACTTGGTTCTAAAACTCACCCGTTTTAGCAAGTACTCATTGGCATACTCCAGTCTTTTCTTTGTATTTCTTTCAAGGCGGTTGTTTGCAAGGCGTGCTTTGAAACCTTCTTTATGTAGGAAATTGCGCACCGTCTGCGGATGAACATCTGTAATTTTGTCTTTTTTTTAAGGTTTTAGCAATTCCGACAGCTAATCCTTCAGGTTACCATTTATGCTCCGTGGAAATTTTTGAAGGCCTTCCACTTCCCGGAACACGATGCAGAAAAATGTTCTGTTATTTCCATTTCCACAACGAAGCTTGAAGCAATTGTGAACAACTTCATAGCGGAAGCAGTCTTTAATCTAAGATAAAGAATACAAAGTAACGGTAATTCAACAGTGGCCTTATAAAACAACTGTCCAAGATGAATTTGTGACATTCTTAGTTTTATTATATTTATGTTAAAATTAAAAAATGAAAATTAAATGTTTTTATGCGCTTAAATCACATTTAAATATGCTATAATATGTAATTTATTTCGTTTCAATATATTAAAAAAATGGTTGAGATATTTCGAGTTAATCTTAAGGGTCATAGGTGTCCCTGTTTTTTTTTGGTTCATGGTATGCAACTATTACAGTAGTAGGTATTATGAGTTTTAATTATTGGTTTAAAAATTAGCAATTTCTCGAATAGCTATTAACAGCATGTGCGGCATATACACTACAACTATGTGAGTTATTCTTTGGTGTTATTTGAAAAAAAATTAGGTCTGCTCTTCTTAGCTTAGTGTGCTGTGGTTTTTTTGTAATATAAAATAAGTTCGAATTATAAACAATTCAGGTTCATAAAAGGTTTCCAATAGCAACATAAAAATTTTGTTTTTTAATACTAACACACTTTTAAATTATTTTTATGATCCGTCAAGGTGGCATATGCTTGGGAATTTGGAAATTAAAAAAAATGTCTCCCGAATTGGGAGCCTATTTGCCTACACCCTTGGCCTGATCAAAATTATCGGCATATTAAAGTCAATTGAGTACGTCATCATGGTTTTGTTTTTTGTTCATGCTTCTGGTATAAAAAAAACACATAGACATAAACATGTTATAAAGTACTGCGTTTCGGAGTTTGGCAGATGAGCTGGACGACAAGGTCGTCAAGGTGGCATATGCTTGGGAATTTTGGAAATTAAAAAAAATGTCTCCCGAATTGGGAGCCTATTTGCCTACACCATTGGCCTGATCAAAATTATCGGCATATTAAAGTCAATTGAGTACGCCATCATGGTTTTGTTTTTTGTTCATGCTTCTGGTATAAAAAACACATAGACATAAACATGTTATAAAGTACTACGTTTCGGAGTTTGACAGATGAGCTGGTCGACAAGGGTGAGAAGTTATGATGGCACATCCAGCAATAAAGAATTCCGGAGGTAAAAACTTTCACCATTCGGTTCTCCGTGGGGACTATTCCAGGGAGAAAAGCATGCAAGAGAAATTAACACTAAACCCAATACCAATGACAACACCAAAACCAAACTTTTGGTTTTCAAAACATTCGAGGTCTGAAGGGAAACTCCGCAAATGATGGTCCTAACAGAAACACATGTTAGACAATGGACCAATCTTATCTTCGGTGCCCTGACTGCGACCGCGTCTCCGTTTTAAGAGTGTTCTATTTGCATAATCAGCATGCCAGAGGGAAGAATTGATGACACTTTTGTTTCAGACAAAGTAATGTCAATACTTTCGCAGAGACATTAACAGAGGACATTCTCCTATTCGTTCATTACTCTATACAAATGTAAGATCAAACAAACCATGGTTCAATAAGCAATGCGAGCAAGTTGTAGCAGCAAAAAAGAAAATGGTTAGACTAGCGGGCAGATCCAACTGAAAACAAGAGAATAATTTTCATCAATCATCGAAACATAGCCAACCAAACAATAGAATCTTCAAAGGATGGGAAAAATACAAGAGTAACTAACAAACTTCTGGCATGTTCCGGTGGCTCACGGATATGTTGGTCAATTGCAAAATATGTATGTATGTATAAGTATAACCACTCTCAAGGATCCTGATCAATTTGGACTGTAGAAAAGGCACTGGACCTGACGGATTTACACCTGGTTGTCCACAGTTGCCTGAAAACTATAGACCCATTGCTTATCGATTCATACTTTGAAATGTAATGGAAAAAAATTAACACCGAGGCTATCGATTACCTAGAAAGAAATGATTTAACAAGTGATAGGCAATATGGATTCCAAAAGAAATGATCAAATGGAGACATGCACAGCGAAGAGATTTGTAGGATATTTGTCTCTTTATTACAGATATTATAACGGTAGATGTTCGGAGGAGCGTGCGCGTTTGTTACAATGGTGTATAGACGACTTACCGATTTTTTTTTAAGTGGGCGTGGCTAAAAACGTTATATGGATAAAATATGGCGAATTACATTGCCTAAGTATCTTGCTCATATACTTTAAGTTTTTCTTAAAAGTGGGCGTAGCAGTGGGCCGAAATTATTAACACTTGTGCTATAGGTATGGACAAATAGCCTATATACATACCAAATTTTAATTACCCTATCACACATTTTAAGGCCTTAAAATCAGTTAAGTACATGCGGGCGCACAGATAGACATGCCTAGATTCACTCAGCTTGCAATTCTGAGTCGATCCATATACGGCATATCTATCTAAATCATTTCCCTATCATATTATTATCGAAACTAATATAATATTTATATAGTTTAATATAGTAGCTATCAAATTTCTGTAATTCAGGTTACGTACTTAAGCAGAAAATGAGCTCAATTTTGGACGCAAATATATTTTATTTTATTCCGTACAATACCAGTGCCGCGTTGCGTCGTGGTCGGTTCAAACAAAGCTTTCTCATTCATTGCGAGGGAAGGGTATGTTTAAATACCAAGAAAGTATGAGTAAAATTTAACGATTTTTATAGATTGCGAAATATGTCAAATTTATTGTGAATTACTCATAACTAATGTTATATCATTAAGCCAATTGTGTAAATTATAAAAGACTATTTTCAAAATCTATGTTCTATTCGAGAACGTTCGGTGTATTTAGATAATTTGCTGTCTCTAAATCCGTCTTCCTGAATCGACAATTGTAGTCAACCGGTGGCAAATAATAACCAAATGTCCGTACGTCACTATAACACACGGTCTACTGAAAGTTTTATTGCCATGCGTAGATTTTAAGGCAACAATCCATTTTAATAAAACAACTTATTTAAAGAAATATAGAGTTGTTCAGGACAACGTCAGTGTCAATGACAAACTGACAGCATCTGTAGGAAAACAAACACATTTGACATTTGTATGATAGCAAATTCATTGGCAAGGGATAGGGGTTCTTTTTTGAACATTGTTAAAATTGCTTGAAAATTGTGTAAAAGTGCTAAATGAGAACAGAACAATTTATAAACAAAATAAAAATATTCAAAGTTGTTGTTGTATGTGAAAACAAGAACATAATAATCTTTACTACACGAAAACTAATCAACTTCGTTTGCACTCGGATTTATGTTCACGCTTTGCAATGGCACTGGTTATCAATTTCACTCTTTATACCCTATCCCATAGGGGTATATTAGTTTTGATACTTAGTTTGTAACATAGAGAAATAATTTAGCTACATATACCTCAAAGTATATGGATCGACTCAGAATCGCTAGCTGAGTCGATTAAGCCACGTCTGTCTGTTCGTCCGTCCGTCCGTCTGTACGTCACCGATTTTTGGGCCTTAAATTTTGAATTAGGATAATGAAATTTGGTATACAGGATCAACGTCCATGCCTACAGAACAAGTGTAAAAAAATTTCAAAATCCGCCCACTGCACCGCCCGCTTTTAAGAAAAAATCAGTTTTTGGCCAAACCGTAAGGAAATTTAAAAAAAGTTTCTGAACAACATATTAAGACAATCTTAATATCTATATTACGTCTTTATAAAGTTTTTTGCCACGCCCACTTCTTGGGGGCGTTTTCAATAAAAAACTGTTTTCGGTCAAATTTTAAATTTTTCGAAAAAAAATTTGATGCAGAATCATTAATAATATTAATATGAACATTTCGTCTATATACCATTTTAACCAACGCCCACTTTTTGGGAGTTTTTTTATAAAAAAAAAACATTTTTATACACTACCCCATTACATATGCAGGAGAAAACCTTGTCTTTTGTAGAACCGTAAAAGTGTTTTATAAGCAGTCTGAAGAATTTGTTGTCACTTTATCATTTTTTCTATTTTATCCAGATCGTGGTTTTAGCCATGCCCACTTTTTTGGGGATTTTAGTTTTACAAATAGGATGGGATAGGGTATTCAGCGATCCGCACAGCGGATTGTAGCCTTCTCATATGTTTCAGTACCATATTCGTAAAGATTTTAGCCACGCCCACTTTTTGTGTATGTTTTTATTTCTATTTTATAACTATACACACTCTCTTTCTATCGTAATGTATTTATAATTTGAGTTTCACTTTGAACAACTTTTATTTTCATATTTCAAAGCAAATTATCCAAAAATTATTACTCCCGCCATATAAAATATCACATTGTTTTCCTCCAAGCGATTTTGACGTTTTAAAAAAAGAGACAACGCACTTGGGAGGTAGATAGTCTCATGAACAACTCTATTGGACGGTAATTTTTCTAGCAAATTTAACAGAAAATCAGTAGACAGCACACGTTGTACATTCAACCGGGATTTATTCACAATTATTGCAAAATTGCTGGTGGAACGTGTCTCATTCATTCTATTTTTCTCTAATTAAATTTTAATGTTAATTTGGTTTTATTTCCAAAGAAATTTAATATCATTTACAAGTGGTTATACTACCATAAGGATGTTAATCACATTTAGTTCGTTCTGCTTAGTATCGCATTAATTTCTCTCAGAACAAGATCCTTGATTAATGGATTCATTTCGTCTTCCCTTTATTTTTTGCGTATTGCTTTGCTTATCAAATAAGCAAAGGCCTAACTTTTTTCATTACAAAAGAAAAACATTTAACATGTCATACTCCCAATGAGGCTTAATACGAGAAATACGTCCTACCCTACAGCCACATCAATTGTTGTGTGTTGCCAACACACTGCCTGCACGCAATTAAGAAACATGAGACTAATTAATGGTGCTTTGAGGGCTGGTAAGAGGTAATCTGGTCTATTATGTCGTTAATTCTGACAGCAATAATCAATTTATTTTAACCGCAAACGAAAATGCTACTTGAAGTCGGTTTCGGAATTTGATAAAAGGAAATTTAAAAAAAAATATCAAAAATATTATAAATCACCTCTAACTTGGTCTTGTAGCTATTTGTCACCTAGAGCAACAACGCAATTTATTATTGTTTTTGGTTAAAGTACTCAGGGTATTGTTAGCTTTCACTTACAAGAGATATGTATTGTTTTCATGAAAATGTCCGCAGTAGCGATTTTCATTGATTCATACGTTTGAATGATAGGGGGACCCAAACAATTGGTTCCCACGATTTCGTGTTCCGAAATCTGTCTGTTCATACTTGTTTCTCCCGCATACCTACACGGCTGGACCAATTTTGAGTTTTTATGGCTTCGTGTTTGGAGTTTTAGCAACAATTCTATGACATTTTTATGTTTTTAGTTTTAGCTTTTGTATTAAGAATATAACGGCTTTAAATAATGTTCATTTTCTTAAAAATGGCTCTAACGAATTTGATCAAAATTAACATAAACTATAACAGTAAAATGTCATACCCATTATTCCAAGCGAATCGGAAAAACTGATTTTCGTATTAAAAAATCGTAAATTTGTCATAAACAATTTTGTCTACATTCATAAAATTGATTATATAGGTTACTTTTGACGTTTGTAATAAAGCCCCATAACTAGTTTTTCTAACTGTTTTTTAGTTAAGACCACCAACGAAAAATCTTTGTTGTCTGCCACATAAAAACCATTACCCATTTTGTTTAGCTGAGTATTAAGAGCAGGTTTTGAAAGATTTTACTTGTAGGGCCCAGTCGTGCCACTACTCAAACAAGAGAAATGTAAATATTATATTAACGTTTTCAAAATCGAAATTTTAAGTTATTTTTACATAGGTTAACCAAAAAAGTGGTACCCGCTATTTCGTCCGTCGCATCGATAACGGTACTTCCCATATAACGGTTTTATATAACGTAAATTTTCTTAAAATTAAACTATGACGATATTAGTATATCACAAACAATTTGGTCGAATTGAAAGAAAGTTAGGTATCTGTGTTTGTGTAATCTGTGTAATGTTGTTTTGGCCCAAAAATTTCTTGACTGATTTCAGTTACAAACGTCAGTTTTGGTGAAAGGAAATTGATTAAGACTTACATGGACCCCAATTCCCACCACTCGTCTTGTAAGTACAGACCCTTAACCTAAAATTTTTAACATAACATTAACATTTTTAGGAACGAAATTAAGTATGAAATGGATATCTGTTAAAATATTGACATTATTTTTGCTACAAAATTTAATTAATATCGTTTGCCGATATTTGAAGCTTTAAAAATGTTCAAAAAATATTTTTGTAAAACCAAAAACCTATTACCTCCTAAGCGGAGGTAACTTGGTAACGTCCGGCCTGCTGTCGTCAGGTTAACAATTGGGCCTGTCCCTCCGGTTTGGGGGTTGTGCGTTGAGTTAACTACCAACTCGCGTACAAAATTATTGTTACGAAGCAACTAATAGTGACGAAAAGGACTAATTTTATTATTATGCTAAGTGAAGAAAAAACATATGAGAAAGCTACAATTCGCTGTGGGGATCGTCACAACAAATTGTACATACAGTTTAGAAAACACACTTCTGCATCGAATTTTTTTCGAAAATTTCAAAATTTGTCCGAAAAAGTTTTTTATTGAATACGCCCCAAAAAAGTGGGCGTGGCAAAAATATGTATTTAGACGAAATATATAAATATTTACTTAAAAGACGCCTCCCATTAAGAAAATATTTCTATATTTCGTCTATATAAATTGTCAGTTGGCGGATTTAAAAAAAAACTTTTACACTTGTTCTGCTGGGAGTGACAAAGAGCACGTGTACCAAATGTCATCCTTCTATCGGACGGACAGACATGGCTAAATCGAAGGCTACGATCCGATGTGCTAATCGTTGAATACCCTATCCCATCCTATCTTTAAAACTAATATCCCTATTTCCCAAAAAGTGGACGTGGCTTAAAACTTGTCACAACAAACTGTTCAGACATTTTATGAAACTAAAAAAAAACGTTTTTTTTCTGGGGATCATTCCGTAACTTTGAAAACGATTATCACAGAGACGGTATTCGAGACCTAATGAGCAATCGCTCAATAATCGTCTGTGATTTGAAGATTATTGTTTAAAGTGTAGCAAATAAAGTGATATCGCCGACAGCAAAAACGACAATTTATCTTACGTGATGCAAGATGTACCGTCGACATGTTATCGTCAAACGATAATCACTTTACGGAATGAGGCCCTGCATATGTGTGGATATAAATATTTTTTTTTATTGAAAAACGCCCCCACAAATGGGCGTTGATAAAAATGATCTATAGACGAAATGATTATTTTATCACAACCAATGATTTTTTCGAGTATTTTAAAATTTTACGGAAAAACTTTTTTTTTGTTTTTTTTTTTTTGCCACCAAAAAGTGGTTTACCTCATTTAATGGAGGGTTATCAAGCAAGGGACGTATTTAATGCAGATGAGACAGGCCTATTTTTAAATGTCTCCCAGATAACACTTTAACATTTAAAAACCAGAAGTGCCATGGGGGAAAGCACAGCAAACAAAGAGTTAAATTGATGATTGCCGCAAACATGGATGGGTCAGAAAAACTAAAACTGCTCTTGATAGGTAAAAGCAATCGACCTTTCTGCTTTCGTGTTAAATGGTTACCTCTCGACTATAAGGCAAATACGAAGGCGTGGATGACAGGAGCACTTTTCGAAGAATGGGTGGTAAATTTAGACAAACATTTTGGAAAAATGGGACGAAAATACAAGAAATATACAAGGTCTTACATATAATGATTTTCTGCAGGTGGATGATGATATTGTTACTTCGGAGTCTCCCACAGATGAAGATATTGTCGAGATATTCAGACGTGAATCCGAATCTGCACAGCTCGCCAATATCGATGACAGCGACAGTGATGTAATGGAGAAAGATTTGGAGGATGATTTGATTCAACCACCTTCAAACGAGTTGGTAGCAAAGTCATTAAGTATTTTGCGTTTATATTTAAAGACTAATAAAAAAAACAACCAAGTCTGTTTATAATGGTTTAAATTCCATTGAGACTTTTTTTGAAACCCAAAATAAAAATACTTTTCAACCATATATAAAAGACTATTTTAAATATTAAATATGTATGTTCCTTTCCTGTACTTTTTTTGTCTTATATATACCCAAATAAATATGTGCATATGTACTTATATCAATTTTGTAGTTTACTTGATAACTCGAAGTCTGGATAACTCGATTTTTTTTTTTGTGGCATGTGATGATTCGAGTTATCGATGTTCGACTGTTTCGTCGTTTTCAAAATTCCTTACGGATTAGCCAAAAACTACGTTTTTTTTGAAAGGGGGAGTGTCAGTGGACCATTTCCGACGAAGTAGAACACGTGTACAAATTTTCAAAAACTGTGGCAGTGGGCGGTTTTAAGTAAAACGTTGTTTTTGGCCAAACGGTAAAGAATTTTAATATAGTGTCTGAATAACATATTTAGAAAATCTTAATACCTATTTTATTTCGTCCATATAACGTTTTTATACCACGTCCACTTTTTGGGGGCGTTTTAACGTTTCAGAAGGCTTGGATAGGTTTGTAGAGCAAATAAACCTCAAAACTCCGGCTGGCTGTCATTGATTCCCAGCCGAACCTCAAACTTATTGAAGTGTGCAACTTGAGGCAGTTGGGCTTATTGAAGAGCCATTTTGGTTGAGCATTAGGTACACCACTTAGTTAGCTGATACAAAATACTTTATATTTTCTAGCGAATGCATATAAAATAAAGGTACGTTCGCATAGTATATTTGCTTACTTCATTTCCATCTTACACCAGAACACCGCATTTATATTACCTATGTTATCACTTTAAAAGCCCAGCTAGCTTACCTTGAGATACATTTCTACTCAACGAATCCATACTTCCACTGAGTCCGTTTTGGGCGCTTTTATCCACTGCATTCAAATCAGCCGAACTTTCATTCGGCTGCAGCGTACGTGGTACATCAAGTAAATTCCTTTGTGCCGTACTTTCATCCCCTAGAATCTGCGAGCAATCCAATCCATTCGATACTCGTAGAATCGCTACTGATAAATACATATCAAGTGCCTAAAGACAAATTAAATCAATGGTCGTATAATATGTACTCGTAATAAGCTTCTCTTACCTTATGCATAATATTGAAATACTGATTCAAATCCTTTCTATCACACGTTTGCCAATCAAATTTATAACCCATAAGTAAAATGTTTGGCTTCAGTTTTCCTATGCCTGATGCCTGTCGAGCAAACAAAAAAAGGAACAAATCAAATAAAGTCGTCAGCAGGTGCCTCCTGCTGTTATTTACCTGCATCAAAGCTCTAGATCCCCCTTCAAAATCTTCTCCATCGACAAGGGAATAAAAACCCTTAACACGATGCTTCCGGAACCATGTGGTAGCTCGTTCCTGCAGATAGTTACGATACCTCTGAGAGCTGGATCCTCGCAATACGTGACCACAAACCAATAGTGAAAGATTTTTCGTTAGCATATATGCAAAATCAACTAGGACCGGACGAGTATTCGGCAGACCGGAAAGAACCAATATCTGGAAAATATAATGTAAGCATGCGAATGTATAATCGCGTAACTATTACCTGTGGTCGGTAGTTCTTGACGTGCTCCTCAACATTGTTCAACTGCTGCACAGATATTAGTGCGTTCTTGTACGTTTGCGCCTGGGTAGTAGAACCCCAGTTCACGTCGGGTTTACGGTACGACACGATTAAGTACAGTGCAAGGACAACAACGAATGTTATCAGCGCCGTCCACCAGGATATTAAAAACATAACCGCGACACATAGAATCGCTCCCACCAAACTCAACCACATGTTGTAATACTGCACATAAATGAGATGAAACAGATTTAGCTACAAACCTTCCGTCCTTCCTCCGACCCACTTACCTTGAACGTTGGCCGCCATCCGACTGGTTTAGCCAAACTGGCATGGAATGTACTAAAATTAATTAACATGTAGGCAGCCAGGAAGAAATTCGAGATTAATGGGGCTATCAAGTTGAGCTCACCAATTAGAATGAATCTGTAACACAAAAGCAGTGCGAATACGAATTAGTTGTCTAATTGGAATTTCCACTAAAGACTTACCCGATGGCAATGAAGAAGGTTAGAACATAGCCACGTACTGGTTCATTATTTTTGCCAAATCCTTTGGCAAACCAAACGATTTTCGGATAAAGTTCATCCTTGCAGAGAGCCTGTAAAAATGAATATGGGGTGATATAAGTAGACAGCCAACGACCATAACACTACCATGGTGGGTAGTTGCAGAAGATGATAACTAAATTAAGCTAAAAGCCTAACCTCCCTTAATGTAATATGTAGCTAACCACAGGCAACACGTGGCACTTTCACTCTGCAGTTTATTCTTCCAATCAATGATTATATTTATTGCGAGACATAAATAGTTTGGCCAAAGCAATTTTATTGGTGATTGGATAATACTTTTTCGGTTATCGTTGTTTGACCAATTAATCTGAGGACATAATAGTATTTCATGGCAAATGAGTGTCGTCTATATAGAAGTATTGAGCAAGGATAAAAGTAATTGAAAGGAACCTAAGAAGATTACTTATATTACGAGAAGCCAATTCGCTGGTTTTACGGAACACCTAGCGCTGGCTATAAGCTGCTCCAAAGCAGATAGAAAAACTGTGACATTTGCTATGGTCATACAATGGGAAATAGCCAATATTCAGAGGTGAATTTGTAGAAACCGATAGGCTTAGGGAAGAAATCTTATGCTTCAATCAACACGTATTTAGGTGGAAGCATTATGAACTCACACTCCTATGAAGAAAAATATGACATTGCTATGGATTGTTTTTACGAGCACCTGTCGAATTACAACATAATGGAGTTCATAGTCTCTCATCGGACACTCCTTAGGTGGTAGATTGCAGAACGCTCTATAGATACCTATGCAAAAAAAAAAGAAAATAAAATACCACCAGGGATCCAAAATTAGCCAAGGATAAGGCCAAAGACACAGTGAAAAACATATATGAGCTGCTCTGACATATTCGAACAAAAAAATCAGGCCTCTTGAGTATAGATGGTAGCAGCACCGAATCCCATAGTGGATAATGGGTGGCACTCATGGTTGGACGTAGTTCTTTGTTTAACCAAGGCCCTCGGGAAAAACTGACGTTATTGTCGACGGCCATGCAAAACTTAAAAGGACAAGGGCGGTCGTAACTGAACCTGGAACATTATAACGCTTAACAGAAATAGTATAGCCCAACAGCTAATTTATGCTTTTTAAACTGATACAAAGCAGGATGAATCGGTCAAAGGACAATGAAAACCTGTGATATTTATAACGGTTAGTATTATAGTGAGCAGAAACAGCAACTATTCGGATGCGAATATATCATAAATAAAAGACTTAGAAACCATTTGGGAATGCGTCGTTATTATCCGCATTAAGGCGAAATTCGTCAACATACGCCACATATACACTTACGCTAGGACGGATGATACGGGTTGTACTAAAGAGGTATAGAACTCCATAGAGTAAGCATCACAGCTAAAAATGTTGTAGCCGTTTCAGATGCGGGCGGTAAGTGCGAAGGGGAATTTTCGTGGTTCGTATGCATCGGCTACGTTGTTGCTTGATGCTGGCATGGCAATGTTAACACTGGGGTATCAATATCAGTACCCCACATAGTAAATTTTCGTTGTCTGAGATGCTCACTCTATGTAGTTGTATACTCTTTGCTTGTAACATTCAACATTCTCTTTTACAGTGAGTTGAGCTTTAGATCAAATACCAACCATGCGAGAATTTGACGATTTGCATAGTTTGGCCAAAATACACAATATCTAACATTCATTTTGGTTATTGATGTTAAAAATATATATATATAACTAGCGGACCCGACAGACGTTGTCCTGCATGATATTGAATGAATGCAAACACAAAATATTATTCAAATTTATCCAGCCGTTTAGTTGCAGTATAGATAAATAACTTAGATACCGACTGCAGCACCATATGCCGGGTTGATTTATGAATTTAACAATCCAGGGCGCAACCCAAACGCATACAAAAAATTCATTCAAATCGGTCAAGTCGTTTAGGAGGAGTTCAGTGATATACACACGTATAGAAGTGTAACTATAAAAACAATTATTTCGAAATTTGAGGGAATCGATCTCTGTGAATAATAATGGCATTACATTGTTATTCAAAACTGAAAAATTGATCTAATCGGACTTTATCAGCGTGACTTCAGGTCGGGAAAGTCAACTGATCAAATCTACACCTTACGTAAATCCTGGAAAAAAAAACAAAGAAGTCCAAATCGATACTCACCTATACAGACCCATGTCCAGCTTTGGTACAGTTAAGTTACTGCTAAATCGCAGCACAGCTCTGATAAACAAAAATTCGTCTTTAAGTTGGCCTAGACATGTAGAGCGATTGGGGACGGATACTCCGCCTCACGGAGACTTCGATTCCCAGATGTCGGACGACCAACGTCAAGAATTAAATCAATTAAAAAGAGATTTCAGGCGTTTCGAATTTTGTGTAAACTCGTTTATTTATTTATTTATCTCCACGAAACAGACAATTTACCCCCCTACAGTTCAAACTACACAAATCCGCTGAATAATAAATGTCTTTCCAAAAGTGAAACTCTACCTTCATTCGTAAACTTACGGTAAAATTATACGATAATTTATCAGAAACAAACCGTGTTGATATCTGATAATCGCAAAAGACAATTTGACAAACTATTCACTTCGCATCTGTTAAGGCTTAGTCCGAAAGTATAAATTACCATAATCCCCCTTATATCATAGCACAGTCACACAAACTTTTTCAATTTCATGCAAACTCTTCATTCGTGATTTCCTCCCCTGATTAGCACAAAGAGAGGAATTTAATTTGACCTTCCCACTCTGCCAAAGGACAAAGGAAAAGGAGCTTACCTGGAAAACTTTGGGTGCCGACACCAAACTGGCAAGTGCCGACGATAAAGTTGCTGCAAAGCATCCAGCGTAGATTAGTGGACCAAATCCGGACACGAGTTCAATGACTTGGAAAGAGTTCAGAGTACCAAAGTTGCAGTCACCTGAAAAAAGGACGAAAACAATTGGCCGTTTTAAATTGCTTGTGAAATATTCCCTCCATAAAGTAGTACCTGATGCACAGTCCAAGAAGGCCCACGAACCATTAATAGCGTCTGTCACATTACCAGTAGCATCACGTGCAACCGTGGCCCCAACCATTAGGACCATTACTAAGTATGTACCGGTTGTAATGACGATGGCCAAAATGGTACCCTTGGGAATTGATTTTTGTGGATCCTGAAAGCAAAATAGTGTAAAAATGTTAGTGCGTATATAATCATCGGGTGGGCGAATTTTTTTGTTTAGTATTTTTGTTGTCACAGTACTGGAAGTGACATAAAATTAATGGCATTTGAAAATTTGTTATTTTTTTAAATCTGGTTTCAGCTTTCTATTGGTATGGGTATGTATATAAAGTGTTGCTAAGACAATAAAAGCATATTTCACAATTTTTAAAGTGATTTATGATAATAGGAATCCATTTGCACAGACTCTTTGAAAATTAAAAAAAAATCTTTGAGAAATTCTGATGCTTTTATTTTTATAGGGGGTAATGAATGGAACACTATATCCATCTCGTGACTTACGTAGTTATTGGTCCTTTTGAAGACATTTTTATTTTAATAAAGAGTATATACTTATAGGTTGTGAATGCCCACCTCGTGACTGATGGCACTTTGTCATAGTGAAGGTTCAATTTCATCGAAGACGCGTCGAATTTTGTCTTTCAAAACTAGAATTCTTTGGTTGTTAGCATACAGCTTTTTTAAAGTTATAAAAACTCGGACTGTGTTATTGCATCAATAAATTGCCCTCGAATGATTTGTCAGAGTAGGTATTCTTTAACTCGCTGGGATCTTATTGACTCCTTCATAGCAAAAAGAGTAAATACAAAATCTGGACATCAGGGAATGTTTGGTCCTCTCATCAGATTGCTACAGGTAATCCTGTCTGTCTGTTGATATAATTTCGAAAGTTTTTGAAAAAAAAAATCGCTTTTTATCTTTTTGAGTGATACCAAAAAAGACACTTAATTCCTGACCTCTAATTCGGATTTAAATTATAATAATATTCAAATAGAGAATAAAGTTGTGAAAGTGGTAGTCGAAATCAAATATTTAGGTATAATAATTGATAATAAATGAAGTTTTAATCGCCACATTGAAAATGTTTCAATAAAATAGCAAACAAAAATCAAAAAAATGAGTGCAATTCAAGTGTATTATTTATGTGTTATGAATGTATGTTAATTCGGTTACAAAAACTACAAAACAAATATATGAGAATTATTCTAAAACATAATAGATTGTTTTCCATAAGAACTATGTTGAGTAATTTGTCATGGTTGATATGTTACCCTCTTATTTATATGAGAATTCAACCTTTGTTAATGAAATACAACTTTATTATCATTTAGAATATACAAGGCAAGTAACATGATTATGTGCAAGAGTCTGCAAATATATGTTTACCGAATGCAATTTGAAATGTAAATAATTTGTTTAACTTAAGAAGCAAATTGTTATTTTTATGAAGTACAGATTTAGATAGATTTAAATAGCAACAGCAATAGGTAGATAAATAAATGGAAAAAAAGAATTAATCAGGTTTATAGAATAACAAATACAATTAAAAAAAAAAAACAAATAAAAAAAAAGAAATATGTGTTACCATTTTTCTTGACATATCTCAAGCCTTTGACAAAGTTTGGCAGACAAATCCTAAAGAACAGAATATTTCGTGTTAAACACGGAAACGAATATTCCAAGTTCAAGAATACATTGCCTTCATATAGCAATTATGAATGCCGCTAGAGGCGAAACTCAATTGGCTTACTGGAAAATATACTAAGTTGAGTATAAATAACAAAATGCTTTTATATAAGCAAGTTCTAAGGCCTGTATGGTTATATGGTATACATACAACTATGGGGTTGTACAAAAAACCAGCAATATAAACATCTTACAAGCTTTTCAAATAAAGTACCAAGAACAATTGTAAATGTTATTTGTAAATGTTATATTAGAAACGATATTATCCATAGAGATTCAGGAATAGCAACCCTTGAGGACGAAATTAGAAATTTTGCTCGCAAAAATTATATTAGTGTTCATAGTCATTGCAACACCGCTATTCTCTAAACTTTGGAGAAAAAGACTTGACACAGACTACAAAGAACCAAACCGTTCGATCTGGTGCTCTAATTACAACTGCTGTTGTATGTCATGCGTATTTCTATTGAAAACAAAACTACTAGATATGCCTAGTATAGTTGTTAGTACTAAAGTAAAGTAATTGTCGAATACCAACATATTGTCTTTTGGGATTTGCGATGACTTGTTGAAAACTTATATCTTTGAGATCCATTTCAGCAATTTGAAATTGAAGATGTTGCTTAAAATCCTACAGTAATGAACGCCGCAAGGGTGACTGCTTTTTCAAAACAACGGTCCAATCACCCCGCAGCCCAAAATGCTCCTTGGTTTCTCAGCTTTACTTGTCAAAGCCATCAAATTGAAAGAGGATGTTTTTTTTCGAAAATTCAGCAAGTGAAGTTGCTGTTTCTGTATGATGGCTGTCTGCATGGTCCAATCTTCTAAGCACGCAAATGCAAATCTTTATTTAAAACTCGCTGAAAACTTCTTCGTCAACAATGGCAAAGAACAATGACTATTGGATTAAGTGGTTGTAGTGGCCTAGTTGTTAGTGCAATGTACAACTAAGCGCGGGTTCCCTGTTTCAAATCCCGAAAGTGACAACACCTAGGTTTTTCACTGCTCCACCTTTTGCGAATGTCTGACAAATATCCAAGAGAAGCTCAAATTTGTAGTTCGGATTCGGCGTTAAACAGGAGATCCTCTTCTTTATGGCAAAAATAATAACTTTGTACACACAAAATAGAGAGATATGGGCCGTTAATGCCAGATATTTAATTTTTTTTTTCATTCTGGTTAATGCTCTCAATATCTGCTGCAATGTTTTACGACAAAAACATTTATTATGTAGCCAGGGAATTTTCGAATCCTACTAAATTACTACAGTCTACATCCCCTACTACGTCTGACATCTGGCTGAGAATCAAAGATTCTTCGGCCGGATGATGCTGAAGGAATACTACTATTACCCCCTGGATGGAGCCTGTCCGCAATAAGATGTAAAATCAAGCCTATTAATTTTAATCTTAAAATCAGAAAGGAAAACATATTTGGCGGCTAATTATAAAGTACAGCATCCACGAAACTATATCAGATAATGGTTTCCGATTAACTGATTTTGCAGCAGCGTGTTATACTTGCAGAGATAAGCAGTACTAGGTTCCCTCGATTTTGAATCTATATTAAGCAACCTAGCAATCTCCAGATGGTCGAACGGCCAACAACCAAATCCGCCAGATGAGATATACTTATTCAACATCATGTATATACATAAACTCTGAAAAGCAGACTTCGACTATGATTATTTTCTCGTCGCAGCCCAATTCACAGCTCGACTATCCTAAGAGAAAAGGCTAGTCCATAAAAAGAGACTCCATGCTCTTACTATACCCGTGCCAGTGAAGAATCGAACCCAAATCAATTGATTGCGCACCATTCAAAGGAATTGGGAAACCATCAGTCCACATTGTAGCGAAGTAGCTGTAACATTTTATATCTTAATAAAAGATGAAACAATGCATCATCCATGGTACACGAAAGAGCTAAGATCTCTTCGAAATAGACGTAATCGGAACTGAAATAATTTTGTAAAAAAGCCATAACCATTACGGTTATAAGAATTACTTAATTTGTTTTAATAAATGCTCCTCCATGTTTGGGGGTTCGACAAATCAAAGAGAAAAAAGTGAATACCCAGCTAAAATTCTCTAACAATAATTCAAAAACATAGACATAAAACATAGCCAAATACTTTTCGAAAACCTTTTCTTTATATGGCTTAAATCCAAAAATCCGTTTTATGAATAGTCAGTTTTGTTGAAACTTTTATAAACTACTTATCGTAATTGTTAAGTTTAATCAAAATTGTTGGAGCCATTTTCGAGTATATTGACGTTGTGTGTAATTTTTTTATTACAAGTACGGTTAAAAAAATGCCTGAAAGTAAAAAAAAATTGCCTAGAATTATAACCAAAATAAACGTGAATACGAAGTTGGAATAAAATCGGTCAAGTTGTTTTGGCTGGAGAGACCATTACGGACAGACCAACATTCCAACACTCCTTAGCACAGAATTTCAACCCTCAACCTTGATTACTCGGACAATATTGGAAAAAACATGTATTCCTTAAGATTGCCTTTAAATATATGTACCCTACTCCAAGTATTTAACCGATGATCTAATGGGAGGTACTTTTTTCAATAGCGTTGTTTTTAGAGTTATTATTTGTCAACTGCCTTGACTATATGACATTTGTGTTCATCACCGTCAACAAATTCCGAACCAATTTTAACCCAACAACCAGAGTGAGCAGAGCCAATAATAATGAGAATATTGCTGCAGTAGCATAGAGTATTCGTAAAGACCGTGATAAATCAATTCGAGCGCGCCGTTCTCAAGGTTTTGGCATCTCTTATGGAACGTTGTAGCGTATTTTGAAGCATGATCTTGGTTTAAAGCATATAAAATACAGTTCGTTCAAGAGTTTAAGCCAACTGACTTTGGTTTACGTTTTAATTTCGGTTTGTGGGCCTTGGAAAAGCTTCATCTATTTTTTTTTATCGAAAAAATGTTTTTTAGCGACGAAGTTCAATTTTAGTTAAACGGCTACGTTAATAAGCAAAATTGCCAAAATTGGGCCGATGAGCAGCCAGAGTAAATCCAACAGTTACCAATGCAACCCAAATATGCACTCTTTGGTGCGGTTTATGGATAGCCGGTATCATAGGATGCGGAAGGCGTGTAACTGTCAGTGGAGATCGCTACAGAGTAATTATCAATGAACTTTTGTGGCCGAAATTCATGCTTGAAAGAGTGGTCGAAAATTGGATGCAAAGAACAATTTAAGAGTTAGTCGTAGGCAACATTTGAAGGAAATTATCTTCAAACATGAAATGACATGAAACAAACTAAAACCTCAAATAAAGATTTTCTTCAATACCTACATTGTTTTTTTTTGTGTTGTTTTCTTTTTAATTCAGGAAGCTCTTTTTGGACCACCCTTTATAATATTCTTTCTTGATTAATGAAATGTTTAAAAACTCACAAACAATATATTTTTTAAAAAAAAAACAGTGTTTCTGCGCAACTAAAAAGGGTAAGAAACATCTGTTGGCTGCTTTACTTTTTGTTATTTTATCCATGCGATTCGTCAAACCACAACTCAACACAACTTATTTTTGTATTTGTTGAATACTTTGTGAATTTATTTAATGATTATGTAATCATAATCTCTGAAGATATATCGAGATATAAAAAAAACTGAAAATCAGCTGTCAAAACTAGTTGCATTCACACTAATACATTTTTATATACAATAGCCAAGATCTCTGTCGATTGTCTTACACAATACCAAAACCAAAATATATCGACTATGATCGATACACAACGAGATGATAATTGTTGGCAATCGACCGACACCACACCAAAGTGGCTATTAACTATGAAGAATAGCATAGTTTTGTAAAAAATCGATCTACTGTGTTTAAGATTTCTTCATCATTGCTCCAACAGTTTGGAAAATAATATAAATATATAATAAATAAATAAAAATTAAAGTCGATTATAACATAACATCATAATTTCTAAATTTAAGGCATATGGGTTTCTAACAGGAAACCTTATCTTTTAAAATTTAGAAGTACCAAGACCAACTCTTTTATTGCCCATCCTGTACTACCCCAAGGAATTCATTTAGGCCCTATTAGTATTATACTTGCAATTAACGATGTGAAAACTTGTATTCAAGAGAGCAAGATATTGATATATGCTGATAACATTAACATTTTTAAATGTGTAGGAGATCTAAACGATTCGGATTCCCTACAAATTTCACTGAGCCCGTCCCACTAAAACATGCACTAAATAATGAGAATAATTTATTATTTTATCCTTATTGAAATTGAAATCACTATTTCAATTGCAAAAATTACAACAATAATCACTGATTTCTTATTAATTTAATATCGATGCTCTTAACTGACAATGAGCATTACATCGACCAGACTTTGAATGATGATATATAATTAAATTAATCTCTATAGATACAAACTCACCTTTAAGTCACCGGAGATATTGGCTCCAGCCAAAATGCCTGTGGCAGCTGGGAAAAATATGGCAAACACAGAGAAAAAATCATGTTTCACACCCTTATCCGGTCGATAATCAGAAAAAAAGTTGTCCATGAACACAGTCGCTAAATAAATACATCCATTTTTATTTTCTATCTATACACATATATATGTATATGCATGACTTACAATTGTATCCAATAAAGCCCTTTGCCTTCTCCTCATCAGATTTCGGTCCGATAATAGAACCAATCATAAAGTCAGCAATTGCAATCAAAAGTATTATTAGCAGACCAATTTGTGCCTACAAGAGAATTTCATTAACCCTCGATGTCATATCAATGATCTTAGACTTACCTTTGCTTCCCATTCCATTCCCACGACGACAATAATCAACAGTATGAGGATTGTAATGCTGCCAATAATCCGTACGTCTTGAATACCACCATCCACAATACTCGCTCCAAACATCCGCAATAAATCCATCATTGACTCACAGAAACCGACAACGTACATAGCACAAGCAACCGCATTAGCCAAAGAGAATATCAAACCTATTGATCCGCCAAACTCTGGTCCCAAAGAACGTGATATCATATAGTATGTCCCACCTAGAAAATTAAACAAAAGGTGTCTTTTAGCGGCTGTCCTATTCTCTATTTTGGTACACACCTCCTTTAATCACTCCATTCGTACTAATCGCAGACATTGACAAAGCGGTTATTGTTGTGACAGCTGTGGTTGTCAGTATCAATATAAAGCCCTCCATGATGCCTGCCTGCCCAACGACCCAACTCAAACGAAGGAATAGCATCACACCCCAAATATTCAGCAGACATCGGATGAGAACTCCTTTTATCCAACCAAACTTGAGCATACCATTTTGGACACCCGTCTCTGGATCCTGATTTCGATTTAAGCTGTGAGTCATCTGTGAATGAATCAATTGAAAAGATTTAATAAACAATATGTTTACATCGGTTTAGTAATGACATCGCATTACTCGATAAATTTATTCCTTTAGTCCATTTTCTATTAGCACAGACAAAAGGACGAGCGGTTAAATCGTCATCAGAAATCAGTAGAATACAACATAACATAATTTAAAATTCCATCGATATGAGGCTTTATAGATGTCAATGCATTGTGTGTATTTTTGTATTTATTTCTTGGATGTTAATGTAAAATATATAAGTCTTTGTTGGGCTTGTCTTATATACAAATAAGACAAACCCAACAAAGACTTATATATTTTACATCTAAAATTATGATTTAATTATATCTTGTATATTTAAATATCAACAAAATATTAAAACAAATATTAAAACCAATTTAGATATGTAACACAAGACAATTTATTTCTAGTTAAATTTAAAGACATGTATATTAGGTTTTCTTCATACCCTGAAGAGTGGGAAGGCCCTGAGGGCAAGAACTACCCCCGTCCGATGAGTTAAGCCGTGCAACCACAAGCGTGCCGTGAATTTCTCTCCAACATCAGGGATACCTCCGTGGCCAACAGTGACTCACAACAATGGGTCTATTAGTTTTGATACATAGTTTGTAACATAAAGAAATTATTTCTCTAGATATACCTTAAAGTAAATGGATTGACTCAGAATCGCCACCTGAGTCAATTTTTACCATGTCTGTCTGTACGTCACCAGTTGTCAGACCTTAAATTTTGAGCTAAAATTATGAAATTAAAAAAAAAACCGCTTTCAATTAGATTTCAAATCACTTATAGAGACGTAATATACAGTGTAATGTATACTTTTGGTAGAATTATGGTTTTGCCTAGAATGATGAACACGAAGTATTTGGCGCTCTCAGCAGAGCAAGTGTAACCATTTTCAAAATGTGTCCACTGCCACGCCCACTTTTCACTTAAAACGTAGTTTTTTTTTTGTAAAAAATATATGTATTGAATTTTGAAAACAATCGAAATATTCGTCTACATAAAGCTTTTATGCCAAGTAATCTTTTTTGAACGATTTCAGTAAAAAAAAACGGTTTTCGGCAAAGTTTTAAGGAAAGTAAAAAAAAAACTTACGATGAAAATATTCCGATAATATTGGTATAAACAAATCATATATACAATGGTGATCAATAGGATGAGGGCATTGATTTTCCCAAAGTGTTGTGGATCTGCAAGATAACTGTTTACAACAGTCTTACTTCTATTAAGCCTCCTTGCAATTTCTCGGCCTGAGAGTCCTAACTCCTTGAAAGCATCTATTTTTAATCTTTCTTTCGCTGTCAAAGTCGTTAAGGAACCTTTATTTAAACTTAAAAAATCAGTTCTTTTCAAAGCTTTTATAAATATTCTTAACAAAACTGTTCGAACAAGTGTAATAATTTTGAAAATCCGCCCACTGCAACGCCCGCTTTTTAGAACGTTATGCAAGAATTTTGAAAAAGTGTCTGAACGGAGATATTTAGGCAATCGCGTTTTGGTTTTTAGTAAGAAACCTTTTTTGGTCAAAATTTCCAATATTCATTTTAAGGATAGTATAGCATAGGGTATTATACAATCTCATTTTCTACACTTCATCCATGTAAACTTTTTAAGCCAATAATAGGATAGGTTATTCAACGATTCGCACAGTAGTCTTCTCGTATGTTTTTACCTTATCCCATAGGGGTATATTAGTTATTACATTAAGTTTTTTACATAGAGAAGTAATTGGATATATATACCGTCCCTGTTGTACTTAGCATAATAGAAAAGTGAAAAATAAAAAGCGATGTGTATCGCTTATTTTCCTGACAGGATCTGCATTACTTCTCGTAATTTACGGTTCGTGGTTTGATACATAGCTATACCATAAAATAAGATTTCGTCAGTTGTCAACAAATACAATATAAATGTAAAGCAACAAGCTTGTCGGTATACGTACATGACATGAAGGCTCCGACATTTTGTTAAAACCTCGCCTTCTTTCAATACTGAGCTCCCATCAAATACAATTTGCGCTAAAAGGATTTTCGCTTGACAAACATTTCTCATGTATTTGACTCAAGGCTGATTTTAAAATCAATAGACATGTGTAGACAAATATGACAAAATCGGAAAATGTTATAAGAAGAAATACATCCCAAGTTTACGGATGTTCCCGCTACAACCATTTGGAATATAGAAGCACACATCAGTCCTAATTACAATTTAAATAGCATTCATTTACTACTACAGTCTCGCACCAGTAGATGAGATACTCTATACGTTAGAATTGATCCGCTTCATAATAAACGCCGGCAATATATGCGCACTGTTGTAAATCTCTTAATCCATGTAGTGCTTGGAAGCAAGCATAATTCCACCATATACTTAACTGCACATGTCTTGCTATATCCAAATATAACACAAATGTGTCCTTAAACAGTTCTCATATCTATCTTGCACGAAATATATCTCTGCCCTCTAAAAGCCCAACGAATATAATCCTCGGGCGCGTTGTCAATGTCACACGCAGAGATTTTCGTAAAATCAAAATTTAATTAATTTCAACAGCAGCAATAGGTAACACCCAGAGTCTGTACTAAATAAAATCAAAAGTTTAATGGAACAAGTGGAGGGTGCACGACTGGGTCTCATGTACTTACTCCTTGTGTGTGTTTTTTTGATAGAAAAAAATGATATATTCATTGTTAATATATTCATAATATATTCAATGTTTCAGATCCGTTATATGAAAGGAACTGTTAAAAATTAGGACAAATGCAAAGCTCAAAAATACTTAATTTGAAGAAAATATTTATTATAAAAAAAATGTTTTTTTTTTTTTTTAATTTCCACAGTTGATAAATTTACACACCAATAGACTTGCGACATCCACTTTTTAGCACTAGCCCATCACCGTAAAATTTGATTTGATTAAAATCTTAAGTTCGATTTTGTCCACAAAATACATACTTGCTCTATTAGGAACATTTACAATTTCAATAAATAGTACACAGGCTACACGTTTCAATTATCATATTCTCACTCAAGTAAGGGTTGTAATATTGTACGCAAAAGTGCCTTGTAGGTGATAATGGAAAGGTATTATGCTTATATACAATAACTAAGGATAACATTAAAATGTAAATGAACACTGTATTGTGTTACACTGGAGCAACATTCAGTTTGTGTTATCGGACAGTAGGCGATAACTACACTGCTTCAGATTTCGTAAACCTCCTGGTTGATTAATCAAACTAGACACGTTATCTTAATTTGGAGTTTAGTTTCCAAGTGAAAGGTTAAAAATTTCCTAAACTATATGTGATATTAAATGTGATTTGTGCACTCACCTACCACAGACGCCAACAATTAGTGGTGCCAGTATCGCGACAACATCAAGGAGGAAGCCGAAACCACTGTAGGGTACCAGCCACCCCCGAGAAAGAGCCCGTGGTATGATGACGAAATCGTTTACAAGAAAAAGGTGACAGAAGATGCATACAAGAAAGCGCTGCAGCGCAAAACAAGGGCAACGAGAGAAGAGTATCGAGCCAGGAGAAGGGAGGAAAAGAAGACCCTGCGTAGAAAGAAAGGAGCATACGCAGCCTCCCAGCTCTCAAGGAGATTGAAGAGTCGCGCGATCATAACAACATCTGGAGGTTTTATAAAACAGTCAAGCAACTGGCTGCTGACTACAAAACCGGAACGCAGGCTCTTCGAGACAGCGAAGGAAACCTAGTCACCGAAGCGCAGGGAATAGTAGATGTGTTTAAGCAGCATTTCCAACAGCTGCTAAATGAGCATCATGTAGTGAGAGTGATAGGGCAAGAAGATAACCCACGCCCAGTCAATGAAGAATTAGTTCCACCACCTAGTATAGAAGAAGTTGGCCTAGCTAAACAAAAGCTTACGAACAACAAGGCCTCAGGTTCTGATGGCTTACGGTGGTGATGTTTTGGTAGGGAGCATGCACCGAATCATCAACCAAGAATGGGTGGAAGAAAACATGACCGATGACTGGACTATCAGCTCCATATGCCCCATCTACAAAGAAGGCGATCGAGGCATATCCCTGCTTAATGTCGCATACAACTCGAAACTCGGAATCCCGGCAAAACTGGTTCAGTTGTTCAATCTCGTACTGGAGCAGATAGTGCGCCGGGCAGGTGTTAATACAGAAGGCACTATTTTCAACAGATCCGTCCAGCTGCTGGGCAATGCGGACGATATTGACATCATCGGTCGCTCCCAACATGCCGTGATAAAAGCTTTGACGGAGATTTATGAATAGGCGAAATCCGTTGGCCTTGAAGTAAATGAGGACAAGACTAATTACATGCTATCAGCAAACAAACAAGCATCTGTCCACCGCCAAGGCCAAAACGTCACTATTGATAGCAGCAATTTCGAGGTAGTTAAGGAGTTCACATACCTCGGAGTTAGCATAAACTCCACGAATGACACCCTAGTGGAGATCCGTCGAAGAATTACCCTTGGAAACCGTTCAAAAGCCCTTACTCGAAGGATGAAATGTGTGCTCTACAAAACCCTTATCCTGCCAGTTCTGCTTAATGGTGCCGAGAAGAGCTGATAATGGGTTCCTTCGAAAGAAAAATACTTCGGCGGATTTTTGGTCCTGTGCACGAGGAGGGCGAATGGAGGAGAAGATACAACCGCGAGCTCTATGAGCTGTACCAAGATGTGGATGCCAAAACACGTCGACTACATTGGCTTGGCCATATCGAGCGAATGGACAATAATGCACCAGCTAAGAGGATCTTCGAATCCCAGCCCCCAGGTTCGAGAAGGCAAGGAAGACCGAACCTCCGTTTCAAAGACCAAGCCAACAACTGGAAGCAGCGACCCCGGGATCGTAGAGGATATGGAAGGCTGCAGTGTCTCGGGCAGAGACTCTTCACGGGTCGGGAGCCCGATAAGTAATAATAGTTCATATAATTGTTTAATTTATACTTTTAGTTTTCCTTTATGTTTTACTTGTTTTACCGAATGACAATTTTCGCGACAACTCAAATAGTCTACTTTTTACTTGTGTAATACCGAATGACAATTTTGGCGCGTTTGCTTATTTGGCACAAGGGCAGGGTTAGTACACCTATCGGGAATGTATAGTTGAGTATTAGGGTTTGTACACCAATCGAAGTCAGTGGTGCTTACAGTTTGAAAGTCTTATCTTCGTATCTTCACATGCAATGGATTCCGACAAGGAGATCCGCTTTCATGAGATTTATCCAAAGATTTATCGAAAGTGTGTACAGTAGTTGTACACAGAAGACACTATGTATAGCGTCTTCTAAACGCATTTTGGACATAAGTACTAACGGCTGGCTCAGAATTTCGATAAATTAACTTTTTAAAAACTAAAAATATAAACCTTGACTGATATTGTGACATTGATTGGGGTCTCAGCAGTATTTCTTAATGCGATCATCAAAACCGGTGTACGTCGTTTCTATACCTCGTATCATACAAAAATTTCATCGTTCAGGCAAACCATCAATATTTTGAACATTTTGAAATGGATCCGCTGTGCGGATCGTTGAATACCCTATCCCATCCCATCTGTAAAACTAATATCCTCAAAAAGTGGACACGGCGTAAAACAAGATGGGGATTAAATATAGAAAATGACATTGTCACAACAAATTTTGCGGTTTTACAAAAGACAAGGTTTTTCTCCTGCATATGTTATTTGGTAGTGTATAAAAATGGTTTTTCTATAAAAACGTCCCCAAAAAGTGGGCGTGGGTTAAAATGGTCTATAGACGAAATGTTCATATTAATATAACTAAGGATTCTGCATCAAGTTTTTTTTTGAAAAATTTAAAATTAGACCGAAAAACGTTTTTTTTATTAAAAAAAAGCCGACAAAAAGTGGACGTGGCAAAAAACTTTATATGAACGAAATATATATATTAAGATTGTTTAAATGTATTGTTCAGAAACTTTTTCAAAATTCCGTACGGTTTGGCCAAAAACTACGCTTTTCTTAAGAGGGGCGGATTTCAATTTTTTTTAACATTTATTCTGCTGGAAGCAACAAGGAGCACTTGTACCAAATTTCATCATTCTAGCTCAAAATTTAAAGTCCAAAAACTGGTGACGTACGGACGGACAGACATGGCTAAATCGATTCAGCTATCGATTCTGAGTCGATTCATATACTTTGAGGTATATCTAGCTAAATTATTTCTTTATATTACAAACTATATATCAAAATTTATATACCCCTATGGGATAGGGTATAAAAACCGATAGGAAATAAAATATCTGACATAAGGGGCCCATACCTAGTTTCTCTCTTCATTTGTGTGAGCGAAGTTTTTATTTTTGCCACAAAAACAAAGGACCTTCATTTAAAGTCATATCCAAATGTTAAAATTGAGAAGCTTCTCATCAGTATTATGTACTCTTAGATATTTGTCAGACTTTCGCAAGACATTGAGCAGCGAAAAAACATATGAGAAAGCTGAGCGAATCGTTGAATACCCTATGGCGATATTTTTCAGACAGTTTTTTTTTTTAATCTCTTATGGTTCGACAAAAAGCAACGTTTTTCTACTGCATGTGCCTTAGGGTAGGGTATACAGTTTTTTTTGTATATTTTGGGTTAAAATGGTCTATGGACGAAATGTTCATATTAATTTTATTAAAGTTTTTGCATCAAAAGTTTTTTTTTCGATTATTTTAAAATTTGAAAATGTTTTTTAATCAAACCCCCCCAAAAATTAGGCGTATCTAAATATATAAATAAAGCAACGCACAAGGATCCTATTTTTATTCTCCAAGCTCAAGATGTAAGGCCTAAAACTCGCTGACATACAGACGGGTGGATGGACAGACAGACAGACATGGCTAAATCGACTCAGCTATCGATTCTGAGTCGATCCGTATACTTTGAGATATATCTAGCTAAATTATTTCACTATGTTACAAACTATGTTTCAAAACTAATATACCCCTATGGGATAGGGTATTAAAACGACAAGTCGCTGAATAAATAACTCCAGTGTACAATTTTTGTTTATCTTATTTATTGTCCTTATCTTTTCGGAACGTATGAAATATTGTTAACAATATTTGTAGCGGTACATTCGTTAATGTTTTACCAAATTCGTGGATTATTAATTTAATTTACCTCATCAACTTGACTTGATGAAGGAAATTAAGCATTTGCACTTTTGGAAGTAGCAGAGCGTGGGTGCCTTCTTGAAGGTAAAAAAATCAGTTCTTTTCAAAGCTTTTATAAATATTCTTAACAAAACTGTTCGAACAAGTGTAATAATTTTGAAAATCCGCCCACTGCAACGCCCGCTTTTTAGAACGTTATGCAAGAATTTTGAAAAAGTGTCTGAACGGAGATATTTAGGCAATCGCGTTTTGGTTTTTAGTAAGAAACCTTTTTTGGTCAAAATTTCCAATATTCATTTTAAGGATAGTATAGCATAGGGTATTATACAATCTCATTTTCTACACTTCATCCATGTAAACTTTTTAAGCCAATAATAGGATAGGTTATTCAACGATTCGCACAGTAGTCTTCTCGTATGTTTTTACCTTATCCCATAGGGGTATATTAGTTATTACATTAAGTTTTTTACATAGAGAAGTAATTGGATATATATACCGTCCCTGTTGTACTTAGCATAATAGAAAAGTGAAAAATAAAAAGCGATGTGTATCGCTTATTTTCCTGACAGGATCTGCATTACTTCTCGTAATTTACGGTTCGTGGTTTGATACATAGCTATACCATAAAATAAGATTTCGTCAGTTGTCAACAAATACAATATAAATGTAAAGCAACAAGCTTGTCGGTATACGTACATGACATGAAGGCTCCGACATTTTGTTAAAACCTCGCCTTCTTTCAATACTGAGCTCCCATCAAATACAATTTGCGCTAAAAGGATTTTCGCTTGACAAACATTTCTCATGTATTTGACTCAAGGCTGATTTTAAAATCAATAGACATGTGTAGACAAATATGACAAAATCGGAAAATGTTATAAGAAGAAATACATCCCAAGTTTACGGATGTTCCCGCTACAACCATTTGGAATATAGAAGCACACATCAGTCCTAATTACAATTTAAATAGCATTCATTTACTACTACAGTCTCGCACCAGTAGATGAGATACTCTATACGTTAGAATTGATCCGCTTCATAATAAACGCCGGCAATATATGCGCACTGTTGTAAATCTCTTAATCCATGTAGTGCTTGGAAGCAAGCATAATTCCACCATATACTTAACTGCACATGTCTTGCTATATCCAAATATAACACAAATGTGTCCTTAAACAGTTCTCATATCTATCTTGCACGAAATATATCTCTGCCCTCTAAAAGCCCAACGAATATAATCCTCGGGCGCGTTGTCAATGTCACACGCAGAGATTTTCGTAAAATCAAAATTTAATTAATTTCAACAGCAGCAATAGGTAACACCCAGAGTCTGTACTAAATAAAATCAAAAGTTTAATGGAACAAGTGGAGGGTGCACGACTGGGTCTCATGTACTTACTCCTTGTGTGTGTTTTTTTGATAGAAAAAAATGATATATTCATTGTTAATATATTCATAATATATTCAATGTTTCAGATCCGTTATATGAAAGGAACTGTTAAAAATTAGGACAAATGCAAAGCTCAAAAATACTTAATTTGAAGAAAATATTTATTATAAAAAAAATGTTTTTTTTTTTTTTTAATTTCCACAGTTGATAAATTTACACACCAATAGACTTGCGACATCCACTTTTTAGCACTAGCCCATCACCGTAAAATTTGATTTGATTAAAATCTTAAGTTCGATTTTGTCCACAAAATACATACTTGCTCTATTAGGAACATTTACAATTTCAATAAATAGTACACAGGCTACACGTTTCAATTATCATATTCTCACTCAAGTAAGGGTTGTAATATTGTACGCAAAAGTGCCTTGTAGGTGATAATGGAAAGGTATTATGCTTATATACAATAACTAAGGATAACATTAAAATGTAAATGAACACTGTATTGTGTTACACTGGAGCAACATTCAGTTTGTGTTATCGGACAGTAGGCGATAACTACACTGCTTCAGATTTCGTAAACCTCCTGGTTGATTAATCAAACTAGACACGTTATCTTAATTTGGAGTTTAGTTTCCAAGTGAAAGGTTAAAAATTTCCTAAACTATATGTGATATTAAATGTGATTTGTGCACTCACCTACCACAGACGCCAACAATTAGTGGTGCCAGTATCGCGACAACATCAAGGAGGAAGCCGAAACCACTGTAGGGTACCAGCCACCCCCGAGAAAGAGCCCGTGGTATGATGACGAAATCGTTTACAAGAAAAAGGTGACAGAAGATGCATACAAGAAAGCGCTGCAGCGCAAAACAAGGGCAACGAGAGAAGAGTATCGAGCCAGGAGAAGGGAGGAAAAGAAGACCCTGCGTAGAAAGAAAGGAGCATACGCAGCCTCCCAGCTCTCAAGGAGATTGAAGAGTCGCGCGATCATAACAACATCTGGAGGTTTTATAAAACAGTCAAGCAACTGGCTGCTGACTACAAAACCGGAACGCAGGCTCTTCGAGACAGCGAAGGAAACCTAGTCACCGAAGCGCAGGGAATAGTAGATGTGTTTAAGCAGCATTTCCAACAGCTGCTAAATGAGCATCATGTAGTGAGAGTGATAGGGCAAGAAGATAACCCACGCCCAGTCAATGAAGAATTAGTTCCACCACCTAGTATAGAAGAAGTTGGCCTAGCTAAACAAAAGCTTACGAACAACAAGGCCTCAGGTTCTGATGGCTTACGGTGGTGATGTTTTGGTAGGGAGCATGCACCGAATCATCAACCAAGAATGGGTGGAAGAAAACATGACCGATGACTGGACTATCAGCTCCATATGCCCCATCTACAAAGAAGGCGATCGAGGCATATCCCTGCTTAATGTCGCATACAACTCGAAACTCGGAATCCCGGCAAAACTGGTTCAGTTGTTCAATCTCGTACTGGAGCAGATAGTGCGCCGGGCAGGTGTTAATACAGAAGGCACTATTTTCAACAGATCCGTCCAGCTGCTGGGCAATGCGGACGATATTGACATCATCGGTCGCTCCCAACATGCCGTGATAAAAGCTTTGACGGAGATTTATGAATAGGCGAAATCCGTTGGCCTTGAAGTAAATGAGGACAAGACTAATTACATGCTATCAGCAAACAAACAAGCATCTGTCCACCGCCAAGGCCAAAACGTCACTATTGATAGCAGCAATTTCGAGGTAGTTAAGGAGTTCACATACCTCGGAGTTAGCATAAACTCCACGAATGACACCCTAGTGGAGATCCGTCGAAGAATTACCCTTGGAAACCGTTCAAAAGCCCTTACTCGAAGGATGAAATGTGTGCTCTACAAAACCCTTATCCTGCCAGTTCTGCTTAATGGTGCCGAGAAGAGCTGATAATGGGTTCCTTCGAAAGAAAAATACTTCGGCGGATTTTTGGTCCTGTGCACGAGGAGGGCGAATGGAGGAGAAGATACAACCGCGAGCTCTATGAGCTGTACCAAGATGTGGATGCCAAAACACGTCGACTACATTGGCTTGGCCATATCGAGCGAATGGACAATAATGCACCAGCTAAGAGGATCTTCGAATCCCAGCCCCCAGGTTCGAGAAGGCAAGGAAGACCGAACCTCCGTTTCAAAGACCAAGCCAACAACTGGAAGCAGCGACCCCGGGATCGTAGAGGATATGGAAGGCTGCAGTGTCTCGGGCAGAGACTCTTCACGGGTCGGGAGCCCGATAAGTAATAATAGTTCATATAATTGTTTAATTTATACTTTTAGTTTTCCTTTATGTTTTACTTGTTTTACCGAATGACAATTTTCGCGACAACTCAAATAGTCTACTTTTTACTTGTGTAATACCGAATGACAATTTTGGCGCGTTTGCTTATTTGGCACAAGGGCAGGGTTAGTACACCTATCGGGAATGTATAGTTGAGTATTAGGGTTTGTACACCAATCGAAGTCAGTGGTGCTTACAGTTTGAAAGTCTTATCTTCGTATCTTCACATGCAATGGATTCCGACAAGGAGATCCGCTTTCATGAGATTTATCCAAAGATTTATCGAAAGTGTGTACAGTAGTTGTACACAGAAGACACTATGTATAGCGTCTTCTAAACGCATTTTGGACATAAGTACTAACGGCTGGCTCAGAATTTCGATAAATTAACTTTTTAAAAAATAAAAATATAAACCTTGACTGATATTGTGACATTGATTGGGGTCTCAGCAGTATTTCTTAATGCGATCATCAAAACCGGTGTACGTCGTTTCTATACCTCGTATCATACAAAAATTTCATCGTTCAGGCAAACCATCAATATTTTGAACATTTTGAAATGGATCCGCTGTGCGGATCGTTGAATACCCTATCCCATCCCATCTGTAAAACTAATATCCTCAAAAAGTGGACACGGCGTAAAACAAGATGGGGATTAAATATAGAAAATGACATTGTCACAACAAATTTTGCGGTTTTACAAAAGACAAGGTTTTTCTCCTGCATATGTTATTTGGTAGTGTATAAAAATGGTTTTTCTATAAAAACGTCCCCAAAAAGTGGGCGTGGGTTAAAATGGTCTATAGACGAAATGTTCATATTAATATAACTAAGGATTCTGCATCAAGTTTTTTTTTGAAAAATTTAAAATTAGACCGAAAAACGTTTTTTTTATTAAAAAAAAGCCGACAAAAAGTGGACGTGGCAAAAAACTTTATATGAACGAAATATATATATTAAGATTGTTTAAATGTATTGTTCAGAAACTTTTTCAAAATTCCGTACGGTTTGGCCAAAAACTACGCTTTTCTTAAGAGGGGCGGATTTCAATTTTTTTTAACATTTATTCTGCTGGAAGCAACAAGGAGCACTTGTACCAAATTTCATCATTCTAGCTCAAAATTTAAAGTCCAAAAACTGGTGACGTACGGACGGACAGACATGGCTAAATCGATTCAGCTATCGATTCTGAGTCGATTCATATACTTTGAGGTATATCTAGCTAAATTATTTCTTTATATTACAAACTATATATCAAAATTGATATACCCCTATGGGATAGGGTATAAAAACCGATAGGAAATAAAATATCTGACATAAGGGGCCCATACCTAGTTTCTCTCTTCATTTGTGTGAGCGAAGTTTTTATTTTTGCCACAAAAACAAAGGACCTTCATTTAAAGTCATATCCAAATGTTAAAATTGAGAAGCTTCTCATCAGTATTATGTACTCTTAGATATTTGTCAGACTTTCGCAAGACATTGAGCAGCGAAAAAACATATGAGAAAGCTGAGCGAATCGTTGAATACCCTATGGCGATATTTTTCAGACAGTTTTTTTTTTTAATCTCTTATGGTTCGACAAAAAGCAACGTTTTTCTACTGCATGTGCCTTAGGGTAGGGTATACAGTTTTTTTTGTATATTTTGGGTTAAAATGGTCTATGGACGAAATGTTCATATTAATTTTATTAAAGTTTTTGCATCAAAAGTTTTTTTTTCGATTATTTTAAAATTTGAAAATGTTTTTTAATCAAACCCCCCCAAAAATTAGGCGTATCTAAATATATAAATAAAGCAACGCACAAGGATCCTATTTTTATTCTCCAAGCTCAAGATGTAAGGCCTAAAACTCGCTGACATACAGACGGGTGGATGGACAGACAGACAGACATGGCTAAATCGACTCAGCTATCGATTCTGAGTCGATCCGTATACTTTGAGATATATCTAGCTAAATTATTTCACTATGTTACAAACTATGTTTCAAAACTAATATACCCCTATGGGATAGGGTATTAAAACGACAAGTCGCTGAATAAATAACTCCAGTGTACAATTTTTGTTTATCTTATTTATTGTCCTTATCTTTTCGGAACGTATGAAATATTGTTAACAATATTTGTAGCGGTACATTCGTTAATGTTTTACCAAATTCGTGGATTATTAATTTAATTTACCTCATCAACTTGACTTGATGAAGGAAATTAAGCATTTGCACTTTTGGAAGTAGCAGAGCGTGGGTGCCTTCTTGAAGGTTAGTCTTTATTTTCCTAAATGGCAGCGGACGAATTTTTGAAATGGTTTCCAAGAAGTGCAAATCGATACCCGCCACCAATTATACAAAGCCACATACAGCATTTATCGATACGAACTATACATAGACATTAGACATATCTAGTTTAGGTATACCGCCCAGACTCGTAACTCTATGCAGGGTGACGATGGAGAATTCTCGCTACTCTATTCGGGTCGGTGAGTGCTGTGGCCTAGTGATTAATGCGTTGGACTACTAAGCACATTGTCCCTGAAACAAATTTACCTTTGAAATTGTATCGTTCGGATTCATAGTTAACAGGAGACTCCTCTTTGTGGCAAAAATGAAACCTTCGGGCACATATATAAAGAAAGAAACTATTTTTGAGGCCTTGTATGGGACGTTAATACTAGATATTTCATATTAATTTTATTAGCTTTTTATTAGCTTGGGCAACAGCCTGACTGAAACATTCGATACTATAAAACGTTTTAGACAAAGTGACGCGTTCATGAGAATGTTGTGCAAAACTTCAGGTCCAACACAAGGTGCACAAGCTTTCATACATCTATGTAGCTACTAGCATACACCCATTGACATAATTGGTCAAACTTTCGGAACAAATTTAGATTAACATTAACTCGCTTTTTTTTCGTGAAATTTATTGTTTTCGTGGAAATTTTTGACCTCGAGATTTTGATTGGTAACATTACGATGATAGTCGAACCTAAAAAAGTGTTTTCTTTTTTCCTCCCCACAGTCGTCCGTCCGTAATTGGCCGATTTTCTTCAAACTTCGTATCCAGGGTTTCTTTCAGTCATAATTCTAGTCCATTTTATTTTTTACTTTAAGCCATTTTACCTGCCAAAATTAAGAAATAACGTCTATTTTCTTGAAATTTCTTTTTTTCCTAAACCTAAACAAATTCAGTACGTTGGTACTACAAATGTAGTACGTTGCTACTATTCGCTAATGATGTCCTTCTGTATTGTACTGGAAATGATACACAATCATTTGTAAATAATAAAAATAATGAACCCAAAAATATAAATAGTTATGAAAATATTTTTAAAAGGAAGATATAGAAATTATTAATAAAATCATATGTGTTGATGTCATTATAGACGAAAAATATAACACACAAATTATATTTGTAAAAATCTTTGAATAAAAATGTTTATAATGGTTTAGTTAAGGCTTATTTTATTTATTGTCCAAGTATTCTGCATTTATGTTCGAAACATTTATAAACTTTCGGTGAAAATATTTCTAGTATAATACTATGAACATTTAGACTATAGATCATTTTAAACACTATTGTCAATGAGTTTAGGCCACGTAGAGCTAAACGCGGAGTTAACTCAGCATCAAAAAACTCTACCGACTGTCCCTCTACTACCAAAATGTAAGAGGGCTCCGAACAAAAACTAAAACATTTTTTCTTAATTCCCAAGCCTTTTCTCATGATATATTCTCCTTGACAGAAACGTGGCTTAACGCCAGTATACTTGACTCGGAACTCTTTAATCATGAGTTCTCAGTATATAGGAGTGACCGCCATATAAATGACCTAAAAGCGCTTGGTGGAGGTGTTCTTACTGCAGTTCGCAGTCATCTTACCTCTGAGAAAATAGAATTTCCATTCCCTCTTAACATTGAAATAATCTGTGTTAAGATAACAATTGGAAATAAATATCTCTATGTTGCAAATGCGTACATTCCTTCATATCGTCTATCCATTCTGTATTCCGAGCTATCGAAGGCTTTAGAATACATCTTTGACTTATCTTGTTGTGACAGTACTATTTTGTTACTGGGCGATTTCAACTTACCACACATTGAATGGGTGCCTTCAGAGGGAGAACCTCAATTTATACAATCAGAAGTTTCTGCACAGCAAGAGCTATTATTACTTGATAACATTTTATCATTTGACTTACAGCAAATTAGCTGTATAAAAAATCATAATAATAGAATTCTCGATTTAGTTTTTTCTTCTGACTCTGTTAGTACTGCAGTATTAGAATCTAGTACCAGCATTACTAACATAGATAAAAATCATCCTCCACTAGATATTTTCATTGACATAGGCGGACATCTGTACGAAAACGCTGACTCGTACGATCGTTCGTACTCTTTTGACTTTCGGAAAGCAAACTTTCAAAGGCTATCTGAAGAAATTATTATTTCTAATATGAAGATTGATGGCTTCTCCAATTTAGAAGAAGCTGTTAAAAATTTCTATTTTATAATAAAAGATTGCATGGATAAAACTATCCCAGTCAGGCATTCTAAAAATGCCCAAGTCCAGCACCCATGGTACACGAAAGAGCTTAAATCTCTTCGAAACAGACGAAACCGGGCCTGGAATAATTTTGTTAAAAGCCAAAATCAATACGACTATGATAAGTACTTGAATTACTTTAATGAATTCTCTGCGATGTCTATTAGTTTATATAATGGCTATATAGTCAATATGGAGAACGCTCTTAAAAGTGACCCAAAACGCTTTTGGGGATTTGTCAATTCGAAGAGAAAAACGGATGGGTACCCAGCCAACTTCTCTTCCAATAATTCAAAAACATCGAGCTCTCTAATTGTGTCAAACTTATTCGCAGAGAGCTTCAGTAAATCATTTATTGATACCCCTCCAGTCTTAGACGAGGATTATTTCAGCTATCTCAATGACTATCCTCAAGTTAGTTTCAGCAATGTTACATTTGACGATGAGACACTACTTAAATATATCTCTTCATTAAACAATGATTATTCTGCAGGGCCCGATGGAATCCCACCAATAGTCGTAAAGCAATGCAAAGATGCTCTTTTGCCATACCTTAAGTATATGTTTTAAAGCTCCCTTGCCACAGGAGTATTCCCAACCCAATGGAAAAGTGCATTTATAACACCTGTTTTTAAAAAAGGCGAGCGAGGAGATATCTCTAATTATAGACCTATCTCTAAACTATCTTGCATTCCTAAGTTATCTGAACATATTATTTGTGATAAATTGGTATTCTTGTGTCGAAACATTATCTGTGAAGAACAGCATGGCTTTGTTAAACATCGATCCACTGTAACAAATCTATTAACTTTTATGCATCATTGTTCCAATAGTTTGGAAAATAAAAAAGAAGTAGATTGTATATACACTGACTTCTCCAAAGCATTTGACCAGTTATCACATCACACCATAATTTTTAAACTTAAGGCGTATGGATTTCCTCCTGGTTTCATAAATTGGGTTAAATCATATCTCTCATTGAGAACATACCAAGTAAAATTTAGAGGTTCCAAGTCCAACCCTTTTGTTGCTCAATCTGGAGTACCTCAAGGAAGTCATTTGGGACCGATTTTATTTATACTTGCAATTAACGATGTAAAAGCCTGTATTCGAGATAGCAAAATATTGATTTATGCTGATGATATGAAAATTTTCAAATGTGTAGGAGATTTAAACGATTCGCTTTCACTACAAGCCGATTTAAATAGTTTTACCATATGGTGTCTTAAAAACGGTTTGAATCTGAACCCTACAAAGTGCCAGCATATGTCATTTTCACGAAAACGCGCTCCATGTAATTTTAAATATACTCTATCTGGACACACTCTCTGTCGTGTAGACAGCTTTAAAGATCTTGGTGTTTATTTTGATCCCAAAATGGAGTTCAATAAACACATTAACGTTATCGTCAATAAATCCAACTCTATGTTAGGATTTATAAAAAGGTGGTCAAAAGAGTTTACTGACCCATATGTCACTCTTTCACTCTATAATTGCCTAGTTCGCCCTCACTTGGAGTATGCCTCACAAGTTTGGACACCCTTCTATGTAGTTCATTCGAATAGAATTGAATCAGTCCAACGTAAATTCATAAGATTTGCTTTGAGAGGACTTCCATGGGATGATCTACACAATTTGCCTCCGTATAGGTGTCGAATTAAACTGCTGCAACTATTACCTTTGTCTCAACGTAGACTTAACAATGACATGGTTTTCTTACACCAATTATTATCAGGACAAATTGATGCTCCTGATCTTTTAAGTGCCATTGGTTTTAATACCCGGGGAGGTTCCTACAACCTGCGTAGATTAAATATATTACATATACCTAATCATAAAAAGAACTATGGTATGCATGAGGCCATTAGTCGTATGAGTAGGGTATACAATAAAAATAACGATGTAGTTGAACTACATGTTAGTAAAAGTAGTTTAAAAAATACTCTGCGAAATTGTATGCTAGAGTCGTAATTAGTGTATGTAAATTGTTAAATAGCTAAATTGTAATTTCATCGTTTACTAATTTTGTTAGTGTTGTAAAACTTAATAACTTCTATGTTCTGTTATGTCCCACTAACAAATGCACTAAATGATGAGCCTGTGGATGCATATTATATGCTGTGGCAAATCTCTGCTCGTAGATGATGCTTGTATTAAGCTCGCTACGACACAGATCTGATAGTGTTAAACCCCGCGGCCAAACATATCCCATAGACTTTTCAAATTGTCGAACCATAAGATATTAAGATAAACTTCCTGAATAGGATATATTGACAATGCTACTTTTTGTGGAAATTTATTTAAAGGATGGATTGGGATAGGGTATTTAACGATTCGCACAGTGGATTGTTGCATTCTCTTATTTTTCATTTATTATTATTATTATTTCATCCAGTTCGAATTAAATATTTATATACATATTTTTTTAAACGAACGCAAATTATTTGCTTTTTTACTTTTATCCTGGCATTGAATACGAATCATATTCATGGGAAGTTATTGATCGAATTAGTTGCGAAAAAATTAAAACGAATTAAGAGTCGCCAATCCAATTAAAAAAGGTTGAATCATTTATAAAGTCAATTGGCAAGGCATTTCAAGAGATCCAACCTCTCTCAGTTTTAATTGATTACTGAAAAGTCTCATAAACCGATTCATCTGAAATAAATACATATGAATATGAATGAAAACTGTTAATGTATAAACTTATAATAATAATTAATTAGCAACAATAAACTATTATTTCCGTAAAATTCAAATTTGAGTGGATGTACATAAATGATTTTTGAAGTCAAATACCCTCATTGATGCATAGTTTGCAACAAATTATTGGGGTCCTCCATCCGCCTGTCTGTGTGTCACCGATTTTTAGGCTTTAAATTTTGAGCAAATATAATGAAATTTGGTATATGCGATCCTTGTCTGTGCTGTTCGAACAAGTGTAAAAAAATTCAAAACCAGTTAACTGCCATGCTCACTTTTTCGAAAAACATAATTTTTGGTCAAGCGGTTAAGAATTTTGAAAAATTGTCTGAGGGAGATACTTACGCAATATTAATCTATATTTTGTTCATATACATTTTTTTGCCACGCCAACTTTTTAGGGGCGTTTTCATTAAAGAACCCTTTTCAGTCAAATTTTAAAATATTTGAAAAAACTTTTGATGCAAAATCATTGGTTATATTAACATGAATATTTCGTCTAAAGATCATTTTAGACCACGCCCACTTTTTTGGCGTTTTCTTAACAAAACGATTTGTATGCTCTACCCCATAGCATATGCAATAGAAAAACTTCGATTTATGCCGAACCACAAAAGGTTTTGATCAACTGTGTGAACAGTATGTTGTCGCAATGTCATTTTCTAATTTTATCCCCATAAAGTTGATAGCCACGTCCACTTTTTGGGGATATTAGTTTTAATCCGCACAGCGGATTGTAGCCTTCTCATGTGTTTTTTTATCGAACCATTAAAGATTTTGATAAACTGTATAAATAATGCGTTGTGACAATGTCATTTTCTATTTTTCATCCAAATAACGCTTAGTTTTGGGATCTTTAATTTTAAAATGGAATAAGATAGGGTATTCAACGATTCGCCCGGCGGATTGTAGCATTTTCATAAGTTTCTTGCATATTTTGACGAATTCAGGAATTTGTACAAAGACACTTAAATATTCCTAAGCATTATTAAAAAAATACAAACTTAGAGTTTACTAGAGAGCTTCTTAAAATGTTGCCTCGGGAAGCACAAATTATGGTTTCTGTATTATATATTGCAACAATTAAATAAGAGTACATGCCTAGTCAATGGAAAATCAAGGAAGTGATTATGATCCTTATGAACATCGGAAAAACCTACGAACGAAATAAAGTCTTACCTAACCCATTTCTCATCTTTCAATTAGTTTATGAAATGATAATTATTATACATTATTAGTCCCCCTTAAGGTTAGGGGTCAGAATATACCCGAGGTAAGGCATGCCTGTCGTAGAAGGGGACCAAATCCACTCCCCGTATACCGAGTGTAAAGCGTATACAAACAAAAAAAAATGCAATGAGTACAACAAAAAGATTTAATACCCAAGGTGGCAATTCAAATTTACTGGAAAATCCACCCTCTTCGGAGGTCGGCTCTACGGATTCTGGGGAGAGCCAATTATTGCATATGTGTAACGCTTTCGGAAAAAGTTCAAAAGTAACGAGGTCACCTACATCTTTATCTCAAAAAAATATATGTGTCTCAAGGAGCTCGACAACACTAGAAGTATCGACCCACGAAAAACGAGACTCAATGAAAAAAAAAAACATATGAGAGGTTACAATCCGCTGTGCGGATCGTTGAATACCCTATCCCATCCCATCTTTAAAATTAATATCCTCAAAACATAGGCTTTATGGCGATGAAATACAGAAAATGACATTGTCACAATATATTGCTCAGACAGTTTATCAAAATCTCGTGTGGTTCGACAAAAACAACGTATTTCTATTGCTAATGCCTTGGGATGGGGTATACAAGAAGAAGAAAGAAAACGCCCCCAAAATGTCGGTTTAGGTGAAAATGATCTATCGACAAAATGTTTATATTACCATTACGGAAGTATCTGCATCACAATTTTTTTTCGAAAGTTTTAAAATTTGGACAAAAAGAGTTTTTTACTAAAAACGCCCCCAAAAAGTGGGCGTGCCAAAAAGTTTGTATTGTCGAAATATAGATATCAGGATTGTCTAAATATGCTGCTCAGACTTTTTTTTTTTGAATTCCTTACGGTTTGGCTTAAAACTTCGTTTTTCTAAAAGGGGGCGTGGCAGTGTGGGGATTTCAAAAATGTTTGCACTTGTTCTGCTTCGTCGGCCAGAGAGTCTATATACCAAATTCCAACACTCTAGCTCAAAATTTAAGGCCCAAAAATTGGTGACACACAGACGGACGGACGGACGGACAGACAGACATGGCTTCATCGACTCAGCTAGCGATTCTGAATCGATCCATATACTTTGAGGTATAGCTATGTATCGAAATTATTTCTCTATGTTACAAACTTAATGTCAAAACTAATAAACCCCTATGGGATAGGGTATAAAGAGCCTTAAGGAAGAAAACGACGTTCTTCGCTTAACAAGGCGAAGAGCTTCGTAAAGAAATTTTCCACCTAAAGGAAGAAAATATGACTATAAAGAGTTCATTTAAAATACCTAATGAGCCAAAACCAAGTGCAAACTGCCACGTGAATTCTGAATACCACACGGATTTAGTAGAACTCAGTCGCGAAACTGATTGGATCTTAAAGAAAAGACCGGTTAAAAATAGAAGGCTCTCTCACCTCTCCTGAAATAATAAACCGCGACAAAGAGATTATTAATAAAGCGAAACAGCTAAAACAACGGCCCCACAGCCAATTAATGTGATCGGTATTGATGACTATAACTAGTTGCATACCTTGATAAAACCGTTGCTATAACTAGTTGCATACCTTGATAAAACCGTTGCAATTATCGGGCTACGTTCGGATCTTGTACATCCAAAACCAAATGTACAAACGTATGCCCAACCTACAGTATCCGAAAACGCCCAAAAATCTCACGTGACCCAGTTTCAAAAGTATTTTCGATTGTTCCTTCAAAACATGAGGAACAAAGCAAAACGAATAAACTTATTTTCGACAGGCTTGTTAAGCTTGAAAATAATATTCGCAATAGAAGTACCCCACCTTTAACATGAATAGATCGCTTAAAATTCTTGCGTGGAATACCAATGGCCTTTTTCAAAGACTTCGAGAACTTTAATTATTTAAACAGGAAATGATATAGACATCTGTTTAATATCCGAAACTCACGCAAAGAGTAATTCGAACTTAAAGATTAAAGGTTACCTCGACTATCATGCTCTACATCCATCAAATAAGGCTAGAGGTGGAGCCTCACTATATATAAAAGATTGTATCGATTGATCTTAAATTAGAAATCTGGCCACCACGATGCAAGGTTGAGAAAATTGACTTTGAAAATTTGCTTCATTCCCTTGGACATCGTTTTGCCATCGGAGGGGACTTTAATGCAAAACATACATTCTGGGGATCTATCTGCATATCACAGAAAGGTAGGATGCTTTATGATGTCGGTAGAAAGTACAATACCGAATTTTATTCTACGGGAAAACCAACATCGTGGCCAACTGATGTTAGAAAAATATCGGATTTGATCGATTTTTAAATTGTAAAAGGTCTGCCGTCCAATCGACTCAAAGTCGAAGAATGCTTTGATCTTTCCTCTGATCATTCCCCGTCATTTTAACAACCAGCGAGTCACTCATTACATTATAAATGAAAAACCACCCAGACTAACATACGGGAAGGTTTCAAAAACGATATTGAAAATAATATCCGACGAGGTGTATCGCTTAGAACCTCATTGGAACTCGAAGTAGCGATTGATTCCTTTATCGATACCATCCAAAAAGCAGCATGGAATTATACTTCTCGACAAAGCAAAATAGAGAGCTATAGTAAAATTAAGTACCCCCTAGAAATAAAATATTTAGCAAGACAAAAAAGAAAAACTCGTTAAATATGGCACCAAACTTGTGCCCCGCAATATAAAACACATCTCAATCGGTTGAGTAACTTGCTATCAAATTCGATTAAAAATTAAAAAAAAAAAAACATGCAGTAGAAACTTATCTGCAAAGCCTTACCGCTGGAAAAGAATCGAATTATTGACTTTGGAGAGCAATTAAAGTCATAAAACGGCCAAAAAACGCTGTGCCACCAACGCATCTTGAGAAAAAATTTAAACCATTTGATGGTCAAGCGCAAAATGAAAGCAATAATGTATTCGAGGCTGCAACCTTTAAGAATACAAAAACTAAAGCCTGAAAATGCTCCATTTTATGACCTGATTTCCGGATTACTTCTTAAAATGTTGCCTCGGAAAGCATTTACTAAACTGCTCTACATTGTAAATGCAGGAATTAGATTAGAGGACATACCAAGACAGTGGAATGTCGCGGAAATGATTATGGTTCTAAAACCAGGAAAATCACCAAATGAAATAAAATCTTACAGACCTATTTCACTTCTTCCAATAATTTCAAAAGTTTCTGAAATATATGACTTGGTCGCTTACTCCTCATAATTGATCAGAAACACCTTTTGACAAGGTTTGGCTAGAGGCCTTCAATACATAGGTTTCAAGGTTTGGCATAAGGAACGAGGATCTACGCAGAGATCTGGGTATTCCTGCGGTCAGAGATGAAAAGAAAAATTTCGCACGAAAACATAAAAAAAACATATGAGAAGGCTACAATCCGCTGTGCGGATCGTTGAATACCCTATCCCATCCTATCCATAAAACTAAAATCCCCAAAAAAGGGGGCATGGCTAAAAACACGATGTGGATAAAATAGAAAAAATGATATAGTGACAACAAATTCTTCAGACTGCTTACAAAACAATTTTACGGTTCTACAAAAGACAAGGTTTTCTCCTGCATATGTTATGGGGTAGTGTATAAAAATGGTTTTTATATAAAAACGCCCCCAAAAAGTGGGCGTGGGTTAAAATGGTATGTAGACGAAATGTTCATATTAATAATGTTAATGATTCTGCACCAAAATTTTTTTCGAAAAATCTAAAATTTGACCGAAAACAGTTTTTAATTGAAAACGCCCCCAAAAAGTGGGCGTGGCAAAAAACTTTATATGGACGAAATATAGATATTAATATTGTCTAAATATGTTGTTCAGAAACTTTTTTAAAATTCCTTACGGTTTGGTCAAAAACTGAGTTTTTCTTAAAAGGGGGCGTGGCAGTGGGCGGATTTCAAAAATTTTAACACTTGTTCTGCTTCGTCGGCCAGAGAGTCCATATAATAAATTTCAACACTCTAGCTCAAAATTTAAGGCCCAAAAATCGGTGACACACAGACGGACGTCTGCGAATTTAACGAGCATAAAGAAAAACATATGAGAGGCTACAACCCGCTGTGCGGATCGTTGAATACCCTATCCCATCCCATCCTTAAAATTAATATCCTCAAAATATAGGCCATATGGCGATGAAATACAGAAAATGACATTGTCACAATATATTGCTCAGACAAATTTGGACAAAAAGCGTTTTTTACTAAAAACGCCCCAAAAAAGTGGGCGTGGCAAAAAACTTTGTATGAACGAAATATAGATATTAGGATTGTCTAAATATGCTGCTCAGACACTTTTTTGAAATTCTTTACGGTTTGGCTTTAAACTACGTTTTTCAAAAAGGGGGCGTGGCAGTGGGCGGATTTCAAAAATTTTTACACTTGTTCTGCTTCGTCGGCCAGAGAGTCTATGTACCAAATTTCAACACTCTAGCTCAAAATCTAAGGCCCAAAAATCGGTGACACACAGACGGACGGACGGACGGACGGACAGACAGACATGGCTTAATCGACTCAGCTAGCGATTCTGAATCGATCCATATACTTTGAGGTATATGTATCGAAATTATTTCTCTATGTTACAAACTTAATGTCAAAACGAATATACCCCCCTATGGGATAGGGTATAACAAGTCTACTTACTTACTTACATAAGTGGCGCTACAGTCCGGAATGAGCCTGGGCCTCAAAAAACATGACTCTCAATCTCCCGGTGCTTAGCTAACTGCCTCCAATTGCGCACTCCAAGTTGGTTGAGGTCGGATTCTAATTGCACGCACCACTTAAGGCGAGGTCTTCCTCTACTGCGTCCGAAGTTTGGCTGGGAATCGAAGACTCTGCGAGCCGGAGTATTGGTGTCCATGCAGCTCGTACAGTTCTTGGTTGAATCTTCGCCTCCATGGCCCGCCAACGCAAACAGGACCGAAGATTTTTCGAAGAATTTTCCTCTCGAATCGACCAAGGATTTCTTCATCCGCTTTTGATACGGTCCATGCTTCAGCGCCGTAGAGCAGGACTGGGATGATCAGGGTCTTATATAGGATCTCTTACTACTAAATTGCCTTCTTAGTCCGAAGCAACAGCGGTTGGCAAGAGTAATTCTTCGTTTAATTTCTGACGGGATATTGTTGTCAGAGTTAATAGCGGAGCCAAGATAGACAAAGTCACGTTCTACCTCAAAGTCAATGGTGACTTTCCGTCCAATTCGTCGATGTAGTGTGTCCTTTAGAGTTGACAGCATATACATAGTCTTACCCTCATTTAGTGCTAAGTCCATTTTTGCCGCTTCCTTCTCTATATGTACCAGCAAGCGTGGCTATTACATCAATTTGACAATGATGTCAATATCGTCGGTATATGCTAGTAGTTGTACCGATTTTTGGAAAATTGTGCCTCTGGTGTAGGCTCGGGCCTTGCCGTAATCCTTTTTTTGTATCGAATTTGTCGGTGAGGTCGTTTCCGACCCTGATGACAGGACAGACGAGTTTTGGCGGTATACCAAAACTAGACATTGCTCTGTATAGTTTGTCTCTATATATGCTGTCGTATGCCGGCTTGAAATCGATAAATAGATGGTGGGTATGGATTGGTCTTCTCGGTTTTTTTTTTGTCAGGATCTGCCGAGGTGTGTCTCCCTTTTTGTGGATCGGGGAAACGATGCTGACGTTCCATTCTTCAGGCATACTTTCATCCGAGCAGATTTGGCTTATGAGTTGGTGGATGTTACTTACCAATTCATCTCCGCCGGCTTTATAAAGCTCAGCGGAAAGGCCATCATTTTCGGCAGCCTTATTAAGCTTGAGTTTTGATATTGCTATCCTCACTTCACTAAGTCGTTCTGCCTGACACCGGAATGTTGTTCCTCATCGCCGTTTAGCAGTCTGCAGAAGTTGTTCTTCCATATCCTCAGCATCGACTGTGTTCATATCGACGGGATTCTGTTCGAGCCTCGTATTCTTGGCTTTGACGGTTTATACTTTGGTAAAACTTGAGAACATCGTTCCTTGAGTGACACTTCTCTACACTTCTCGATCGCGCGCCTTTCTAGCTCATTATTCTTCTTTCTTTATCCCCTAGCCTTGTAGGCCTCGTTCTTGGCTATCTGTCGTCATTCCTCATCAAACCAGAGGGTTTCTTGCTGGTGGGCGCCAGAAACCGAGCACATCAGTTGCGGCTGATCTAATGGCTTGTTGGCATCGTTGCCATTGTTCTTCGACATTCCATGCTGGTGGTATGGTGTGAATCGAGACTGCGATTGCAGTCTTTCTACATTCAATTTTTTCACAGTATTTGTGGTTTGTTTTTGCGTTGTGGATATCCGCATTTTTACCTTGGCTGCAACAAGGTAGTGGTCCGTGTCGATGTTATTGGATGCCTGCCTCTTGTCTATCGCAATGTGATCAATTTGTTCGTTAATCTGGAGTGATACCTAGATGTCACGAACATTTGAAACAAAAACTCAAATATTTATAGGTCGACTATGTTAAATGAAATGGGATTGATATTTCTGTGAAAAAAAGAAGTTACTTATATTATCTACATATTTTTTAACAAAATTCAATCCGCATTAATCAATCTATTCAGATTTAATTAAATACTCAAAATTACTTCAAAAATGATTTAAATTCTCTTATACCAAAAAGGATTATAAATAACTTTTAACTATCGGATGGTCACAATGACGATATAGGAATAGCCACCCTTAATTCTGGTAACAGTTAAAAGTTTGTAAAATCCACACACAAAGGGTATCTTCTTTATTACATTCCTGTTTGTGATGGAGCAACATCAATAATTTTTGACTCTGGCATAGAAAAAAGGCATCGTGGAACTAACGTTATTCATTTTTTCTGCCCTTCGTTTAAATAACTTAGCTGTAGGATAAGGACAACCCTCGTATATTATATGAAGTACCAGTTTTAATATCAGAATAATTCTTTTTTATTATTTTAAAAGTGAAAGTCCACCACAATGGAATCTTTTAGAAAAAAAAATGTTTTCTCGGTACATTTTTAAAATATTTGAAAAAACTTTCGATGCAGGATCATTAGTTATGAATTATGGTAATATGAACATTTCGTTCTTAAATCCTTTTAACCCATGCCCACTTTTTGGGGGTGTTTTCCTACAAAAACCGTTTGTATACCCTACCCCATAGCAGGAGAAAAACGTTGTTTTTTGTCGAACCATAAAAGATTTTGATAAACTGTGAACAATATGTTGTAACAATGTCATTTTCTATATTTCCTCGCCATAAAGTTCACATTTTGCGGGTTTAAATTTTAAGGATGGGATGGGATAGGGTACTAAACGATCCGCACAGCGGGTTGTAGCCTTCTCTTATGTTTTTGTAGTGATTAATCCCATCTGAAACATTCATTTACATCAACACTTTAGTATTACGGCCACAAGAGAAATCCAATTGATCATTGACGGGTACGTCGACATCGATATCGGATTGTGATAAAATTGATATACACAAGCAGTACATCCCTAAGTCCAAATGCTTGTGCTAATTACTCCAATTATAACAGTCTAATTTAACTTGTTGTACTTATTAGGTACACTATGCGAAAAAGGTAATGTAGGAGAGAATATACAACCTATGACTGTCTACTAGAACCTGCGTGCCCAGTATCAGAGAGGATGGAGGGCTCACCTCAATGTGCTAGGGTATAAAGTTTATACTAACCATCTTTAGACTTACCTAATATGACTAGAACACAATTGAACACTTATCGGGTAACAAAGTAAGCATAATTTCAAAATTCTTCTAACAGCTGAAAACTTAAAACTCCGATTCAAAAAGTTTAAAATGTGCAACATCGTATTCTCTTGAGAATATTCTCTATTATAATGGAATGGGAAACGTAGTTACCCGTCAAAGAAATAACCTTTCAACAACTCTACCCAGGTGCAAACATTTTGTAAACACTTTTCATCCCATTGTCTGGAATTAGCTTTACTAATCCTTGACCCTGTATTGAAGGAGAAATATTGAATATTTTAAGATGGAAGAATCAACTTGTGAAAAGATAAGCAGGAGCACACAAATCTGACATTTCCATAGAAACGTGAAAACGTAATCTGATCAGTGAAATGTATAGAACATCGAAAGGACCATGCGAAACTTCCTTTAAAATTATAGTATCCAAATTCTACTACAGATTGCAAATCCTTCTAAAAGAGCAGTAAATAATAAAAAAAAAGAGAAGAAAGCAACTTCAATGTCCTCTGTCAAGTCACACAAATCTGTCTATGGAAGATATGGTTCGCAATTCATCCAGAAACTAGAAGCAAACCATACAATGACATGAGATTACTATCATTTAATTTATACAAAGATACCCTCACCTAGACTACTTTTATGATAGTAGCACAAATCCTTGGATTTAGCAGGATTACTGAGACAGGGAAGATGAATTGCATAGCAAAGTTTTTGCTTCTGTTTTTACCTCCTTATTACAAGAGAAGGGTATTGTTTTCACGAAAAATTCCAAACTCGACATTTTTAACAATAAGATGATAGGGAAACAAAAAAATGTTTCCCGCGTTCTGTCTGAGCATTTTTCGGGCCATAATTCTAGGCCATTTTATTAACGGTGCCTTCCATATAAAGGTTACACATACGTCAATTTTCTCGAAAACAGGTCTAACGTCTTTCGAATAAACGATAAACTACAAAGATATTATTTTTAACAAAAACTATTTGTATTTAGGCCAAATGATCTAAAGCATATCAATTTCTCGCAAAATAATCGGTCTAATTGAATGAAATTTAATTTAAGATAAAGTTACGTACGACACAGTCGTGTACCCACCACGCTTTTTATTAGAGAGAACCACATTGCTTATGTCTGCATAGTGTGAAGCTTTTTTTCTATTTGATATACACAGTACACACATAATAAATATATGGAATACATGGCTCAAAAATTCGAAAAAGTTTGTTGTGACAAAATACTGTCTGTCTACTGATAAAGGTCCAACAGGGAGTGGTAAATTAAGGACATACATTTTAAAATTCTTTGGGCGACAACATGTCATTTAACTAGGCTACCAGGTCCTATCAGATATGAGATCTTGTAAGGCGAAGACAACGACCTTTAAAAGGATACGTGTAGGTGATTACGAATTACAAACATATCAACAGCGAATATTAGTGGATATCATCAGATTAATGACAAACACAGCTTCAGTATCATCACCTATACGGTACAAGCAGTATGTGACAGCAAGCGATTCTTTATCAGAAATAAAATGGAAAGTAGAGGTAGATAGAAGTACCTAAGCCGTGCCGTAATTATACCCTTGATGGATATACCCTCAAGATGGATATCCATAAAAAATATAAGAAAGTCTAAATAGCTAAGCAAGATAACATCAAATTATAAGAAAGAACCCCCTTCCAAATGGTTTTTTTGTTTTGGGACCTATGCAACTTCATGTACGATAGAGTTCTGAAACACTTATACTCTATTATCACCGGATACGCTGGAAATATAATAGTGGCCAAAAGTCGTTAAGACCGTAACGAAACACAGTTACAACGTGATCAAACATTTGGCTCAACTCATCACGTGTTAACTTTTCTATAGTTTTACGCTCGCTTTCTTCGATGTCACAATCGAACTAACATCCAAACGCCATCCACTCAATCAACAGAAGGAACGATATTGAAACTATATTGACTAGTTTAATAAAATTCAATATATGAGGTTTTATAATCTTATGGCCACTAACGGGAAATCATTATTCTTACTCGCCCAAAAGCCTTCACTGAGTTTCTTTATATTTTGTATTCAAAGTTCTTCAAACTATAATGCAATTATCTATAATTTTATGAATAATGAACTCCTAAGTGACTTTCTACCTTGCCGCGGCGTAGGAGCTAAGTACCATCAAAGATACTAAGGTATATCCTCAGTTGAGATCAGAAGCCAACGGAGTATCCGAATACCTGGCGACCTTCGGATTAGCTAGTCTTACCTGGGCACTGCGGACCTCTGTGCAGGTGGACCTCTTTTCTCCGCCATTCGTGGGATCAACATGGAAAATTAAAAAAAAAACATATGAGAAGGCTACAATCCGCTGTGCGTATCGTTGAATACCCTATTCCATACCATCCTTAAAATTAATATCTCCAAAAAGTGGGCTTTATGGCCTATAATATAGCAAATGACATTGTCACAACATATTGTTCAAAGAGTTTATCAGAATCTTTTGTTGTTTGACAAAAAAACATCGTTTTTCTCCTGCATATGCTATGGGGTAGTGTATACAAACGGTTTTTGTAATAAAACGACCCAAAAAGTTTTTTTTATTAAAAAAGCCCACAAAAAGTGGGCGTGGCAAAAAACTTTATACGAACGAAATATAGATATTATTATTTTCTAAATATGCTGCTCAGACACTTTTTTAAAATTCTTTACGGTTTGGCCAAAAACTACGTTTTTCTAAAAAAAAAAAGGGGCGTGGCAGTGGGCGGATTTCAAAAATGTTTACACTTGTTCTGCTGCGAGAAACAAAGAGCACGTGTACCAAATTTCATCCTTCTAGCTCAAAATTTAAGACCCAAAAACTGGTGACCTACGGACGGGCAGACATGGCTGTTACAAACTATGTATCAAAACTAATATACCCCTATGGGATAGGGTATAACTATGGGATAGGGTATAATTAAAGGCGTTGTGTCGGTTTTCATGACTGAATATCAAACAAATAAGTTTAAATTGGTAGTTCTACAGTCCAGGTTGGACCAATATGGCTCTATAATAAGTCCGTTCCTTAGCTTATTGACTCCAGTAACGCACTTTTAGATGGTTGATGTCAGTACTTATGTATTTGTGAGCGTCACCTGAGGCGAGGTCTTCCTCTACTGTATCTACCGTCTGGCTGAAAACTCTACAGGCCGGAATATTGGTATCCCATCGCTCTACGTGTCCTTACTTACTTACATAAGATGCGCTACAGTCCGAAATGAACCTTGGTATCAAAGTTTCTATTTGTTTGCACTACTTAAGACGAGGTACACATTCCTCTTCTTCGTCTTTCGAGTGGCTGTGAATGAAAGACTCTGCGGACCGTTCGGCAGGAGAAACCCAACACATCAGTTGTGTAGAAATTAAAGAAATTCGAATTATTATCGTGGGTTCAAAGAAGAGAATGGCCCGAGTCAATATTAAGTGCAAGGAAGACTCAGACACCAAAATCAGGCAGCAACGATATTCCAATGGGAATGGACCGATGGAAATAGAGAGCGAATAATTCAGTAGTCACACTATCATCGCATGAAATAAAATAAAAAGTTCGACACAACTCGGAAAATTTGCCCAGAAATTAAGAAGAGTTTTGTGTAAGGTATACATTTGGAATGATTCCAAATGCATACCTTAAATTTGGAATCATTCCCCTATATGGGGAACTAGGAATATAAACGCTGCTATGCAATTTCTTATAAGTTCTGCCGCTAAAGCCTTTCTGAGAAAATTGATTTATTTAAAAGTATTTATTGAATTCATTCGACGTTACTAATTAACATTTTTAGCTACAACTTAAACGATAACCTCCACTTACTTACTTACTTAAATGGCGGGATGACACTGGGCCTCAACCAACATGCATCTCCAATAGTTCGTGGTTGAATCTTCGTCTCCATAGCCCGTCAACGCAAACGGGACCGAAGATTTTTCAAATATTTTTTTCTCTCGAATCGACCAAGGATTTCTTCATCCGTTTTTTAGCAGGACTGGGATGATCAGGGTCTTATATATGATCTCCTAGTAGTTCGATTGAGGGTTTTACTACTAAATTGCCTTCTTAGCCCAAAGAAACAGCGGTTGACAAGAGTAATTCTTCGTTTAATTTCTGATGACATGTTGTTGTCAAGTTAATAGCGGAGCGTAGACAAAGTCCCGTACTACCTCAAAATTATATCTGTCAATGGTGACGTTCTGTCCAATTCGTCGATGTTGTATGTCCTTTCGTGCTAACAGCATATACTTAGTATTACCCTCATTTACTGCTAAACCCATTTTTACCTTTTCCTTCTCTATACCAGCAAACGTGGCTATGACATCACGTTGAGTCCTACTAATGATGTCAATATCGTCGGCGTATGCTAGTAGTTGAACCGATTTAAGATATAAAATAGTTTTCAGAAGATTGTGCCTCTAGTGTTGGCTCGGGAGCTTTGCACAATCCTCTCAAGAGTCAAATTCAAGAAGTCAAATGACAGCGCATCGTCTTGCCTAAATTCTTTTTTGGTATCGAATGTGTCGGTGAGGTCGTTTCCGACCCTGAAGGAGCAGCGAGAATTCTTCATCGTCATCCTACAAAAACGGACGAGTTTGGGCGGTATACCAAAATTAGACATGGCTCTGTATAGTTCGTCTCTATAAATGCTGTCGTAGGCGGCTTTGAAATCGATTTGGACTTCTTGGGTTTTTCCAGGATCTGCCGAAGAGTGAAAATTTGATCGGTTGTGGACTTTCCTGGCCTAAAACCACACTGATAAGGGCCGATCAGGTTGTTGGTAAACGGTTTCAGGCGTTCACATATTACGGCAGATAGGATCTTGTAGGCGATGTTGAGGAGACTTAAGCCTCTGTAGTTGGCGCAGTTCTGAGGGTCCATTTTTTATGGATCATAATCTCCACAATCTTTACCTTTACCTTTACCAATGAATAAATGTAGAGTTCACAGACCAGAGCTAGTTCACAGGTACATTATGTAAATTTTGTAGTAGGCGGAAGTATTGAATAATACTGAGAAAATGAGTGTGTATATGTTTGCGTTAGTGTTTGCGCATTTAAATGAAATAATTAAACTACAACATTTAATTATTTAATTTTTAACGGAAATCGAAAAAAAAACATGATAAGGCTGTAAGAATACGTTGCCCAAAATGTGGGCTTTATGACGATAAAATATTGAAAATAACGCTGCCACAACATCTTGTTCTGACAGTTTATCAAAATCTCTTTTGGTTCGACAAAAAACAACGTATTTATATTGCTAATGCCTTGGGATGGGCTATACAAAAGGTTTTTGTAGGAAAACGCCCCCACAAAGTGGGCGGGTGAATATGATCTATGGACTAAATGTTAAGATTACCATTACGGAAGTATTTGCATCAAAAGTTTTTTTGAAATTTTTAAAATTTTGTCCTCAAAATATAGTTTTATGGCGATGAAATACAGAAAATGACATTGCCACAACATATTGCATAGACAAAATCTTTAATATCTTTCAAAATTATTAACTTACATAAACTGTATAGGGTGTGGTTTTTTTTTTCACTTAAAAAATAATGATAGTTAGAATAACCACATAGACAAGAGTAATATTTTCAACACGAATCGCTTGTTCCGATCTTGGGGAATACGTAATTTTTTAAAACAACCTTTATTTTACTTTTAAGCAAACAGCTGAGTATCCATGCAATCGATTTATTTAGCCTAAAATGTAGTTACGAAGCTTCATACAAATCCTTTGCGTACTTTTCAAGAAATAGCCAATACAGCAAAAAGATCGCCCTTCTTACCCAGTATACGTAGTTTAGAAAAATAGGTATTGAACAAAAAATAACAAATTTTTGGAGCAACAGGCTCGTTATTAACTAGGGCCTAGCTTTCTCACAACCAATAATGTGTGCGTGTGTACTTCTTGCACGATGGCGTTACCTTCTGTTTTACGCCGATTCCGAGTGGCTTATTTGAAGATAAGTTTTTCTTGACATTCTATGCATTATACTAGCAGTTGGCACAACAATAGAGGAAACAAATATCAAATTACAAAACGCTCTTAACGAGGTTAATGAATGGACTAAATCCTGGCGGATGCACTCAATGAGAGCAAATCGATCCATGTAGATTTTCTTGACGAAACAAATATATTGCGGCGTCTTCAAAGAATTAAACCCTTAGATTTGGCCCGATAATAATAAACCGCGCTATAAATTGCGGAGAGCAGGAACTCTCAAAGGAAAGTTACCTGCCAAACATATTATATACTCGTGATAAAAAAATTGCTGGATAAGTCGAATACTTAGTTGCAATAGAAATACAAAATGGGTGGTGGTTTTAGTGAGTAAAAATCTCACACTACTTTGGGCACGTGCTCATCGTGTCTATGAAGATTTCCACCAGCCCACGGAAAAAAAAAACATATGAGAGGCTACAATCCGCTATGCGGATCGTTGAATACCCTATCCCATCCCATCCTTTAAATTAATATCCTCAAAATATAGGCCTTATGGCGATGAAATACAGAAAATGACATTGTCACAATATATTGCACGGACGAGGATCTTATATACATACCAAATTTCATTAGCCTAGCTCAAAATTTAAGGCCCAAAAATCGGTGACAGACAGACGGATGGACGGACGGAAAGACATGGCTAATTCGACTCAGCTAGCGATTCTGAGTCGATCCATATACTTTAAGGTATATGTAGAAAAATTATTTCTCTATGTTACAAACTAAGTATCAAAACTAATATACCCCCCTATGGGATAGGGTATAAACAAATAAAAGAGACCATAGCCAAAATTGGTGAGGTGCGGCGTGGTTCGAAGGAGGACATACCAAGTCGTATACGATCGCGCACTTGGATCCCATTTGAGACTTCAAACACGAGTGAAATATTATAAATTATATCTTACCGCAACCCCACTCTCTCGACACCTAATTGGAAGGTGGTAAGGTTAGACCAAGTGGAGGGACTTTAAAGATGCGCGCTTATTGATTGTATCGATGCCTTTATTGAGAAAGAGAAATTTTAATATGACTTCTGAGGAAGGGCAAATCCCATCATTCGATGCTGCCGAAATGATCCACAAAGTATTCAGAAAAATAAATATTTTGAGGAAACAGCAGTTATGCCATCAAAATAGACGCAGTTCTTATAGAAAGTTGTTACGTTATCAATTGAACATTGAAACAAATAAATTCATCGATACGTAGGCAGAATCGAATTTTGTAGAAAAGACACAACTTTTACAAACGGCTGTTAAGGCAAACTCTTTTGTATGACTTTGAATGCTGTAACTTCCAAAAAATGTAATTGGCTAACAAATTGTTGTTACAAAATATCCTTATAATTGGTACAGTCTTCCAAAACTGCTGCGATTTACACAGATTAATCCCCACCACTCCAAAACGGCTTCGGGCACATTTATTCTCCGTATAACAACACACGGAGAAGACATCTTGGTCCAGGAACCAGGAACGCAAGAGTAGCCTAAATGCTTATTTTCTCTCCAATTACAGCGATCGAGATATAACCGTAGCACAACTTGAAGTTAAAACACAGAAGTACTGGTTGGTTTCGGCCTATCTCGCCCACGATAATGTGGGACTCTTTCCTAAGAAAAACCTGGGGAAGACGATCACAGATGAGTAGAGTCGAAAAGCTTGACTCATCCTAGGAAGTGATGCTAACGCACACCACACATTCTGAGGTAGTTCTGAAATAAATGAACGAAAGTGACTCTTTGATTATCTTTTAAGAGCAAATCTCTTGCTATGTTACAAAGGTAATGAACCAACATTCAGCACCAGCAACAGACAAGAAGTCCTCGACATCACGCTTGTCTCAAATTACATCCATCACATGATAAAACATATGAGAGGCTACAATCCGCTATGCGGATCGTTGAATACCCTATCCCATCCCATCCTTTAAATTAATATCCTCAAAATATAGGCCTTATGGCGATGAAATACAGAAAATGACATTCTCACAATATATTGCTCAGACAGTTTCTCAAAATCTTGTGTGGTTCGACAAAAAACAACGTATTTCTATTGCTAATGCCTTGGGATGGGGTATACAAATGGTTTTTGTAAGAAAACGCCCCCAAAATGTGGGCGTAGGTGAAAATGATCTATGGACAAAATGTTTATATTACCATTTCGGAAGTATTTGCATCAAAATTTTTTTCGAAAGTTTTAAAATTTGGACAAAAAGCGTTTTTTACTAAAAACGCTCCCAAAAAGTGGGCGTGGCAAAAAACTTTGTATGAACGAAATATAGATATTAGGATTGTCTAAATATGCTACTCAGACACTTTTTTGATATTCCTTACGGTTTGGCCAAAAAATAAGTTTTCCTAAAAAGGGGGCGTGGCAGTGGGCGGATTTCAAAAATGTTTACACTTGTTCTGGTGGCACGGACGAGGATCCTATATACCAAATTTCATTATCCTAGCTCAAAATTTAAGGCCCAAAAACCGCTGACGAACAGACAGACGGACGGACGGACGGACAGACAGACATGGCTAATTCGACTCAGCTAGCGATTCTGAGTCGATCCATATACTTTGAGGTATATGTAGCAAAATTATTTCTCTATGTTACAAACTAAGTATCAAAACTAATATACCCCCCTATGAGATAGGGTATAAAAACTGGAAGGTATCTAATGAGCACTCTTTACCCGACCACAGATACATACAATTCGCTATAGATGATCATATCCGATCATACCGATTTTCCATTTCATCGAAAAACCGACTGGCTTAAATACAGGGAAACAATAAAAAGACTAGTTTGACTAGATCCAGAATCTTAACAAACTTTTTGATAAGCTAACTTCTGCTTTTAACGAAACATTGTCATCCTCTAGTCCATACGAATGCTTAGACAGAAGTGTTGAAGAGTTTTCAATAAAGCTAAAAGCTTGAATGAACCTTATAACTGGATATCTTACAAAAAAAAACTTATCCCATAGGGTCTATGAGCTTTTACACATCCTGGAAGCAGATGGATGCCACGTGAATACCTACGCCGATGACGTTGCTATCGCCGTCTCAGGGAAGCACCTGAATATACTCAAGGAGCATCTCAAAAACGGACTACATAAACTTACCAAATGGGAGTTAGCTATGGACTATGTGTCAACCCCCACAAGACTCTAGTCCTTTTCACTAGTAAATATAAAATTCCTCACACTGACGCCCCGTCACTAAACGGAATTGAACTAGTATTCTCAGAAAAAGCTAAATACCTTGGGGTTGTTTTGGACAGAAACCTTAACTGGAAGCTTAACATAATACAAAGAATAAAGAAAGCAACAGTCGCACTTTATTCCTGCAAGAAAGCCATATGCCTGGAATGGGGAATGAAACCTTGTATCACGCATTAGCTCTATATCTCGGTTATAAGACCGATACTTCTTTATGGACAGCGCTAGAGATAGCTTTAAACAGGAAAAAAAAACTATCCAAGATGCAGAGAACTGCGTGTCTGTGTTTCGGTGGTGCTCTCCGTACAACACCCTCAGCAGCACTGAAGTAACAAAAGTAACAATACTTCATCTTCTTTGTAACTATAAAACAAAAGGAAACTTCATCTTGGAGCTCAATTTCTAAATATCTCAGCGATTTGACAAAAACGGATGTTAGAAGTCTCCTCCATTTAAATACTAGCACAGATTGGTTTCCTCAAAGGCTGCAAGGAGAATGGATGAAATCCATGTGGTATCAGAATGGACAAAAACTGGTCTAAGTGTGCTGGCGAATCACTGGCAGCCACTCTAACCTAACCTAACCTAACATCAGGTGACTACTTTTGGAAACCATGTATTTGCTCTTTACAGCATTGTTGGGGTTACGTAGTTCAAAAGTTAATAAAAATTCACGTTTGAAGGCACCCCGTCCAAAAAAGTAGTTTACAAAAATATATGTCACCCGCCCGGAGTCTATTTTGATACTGGAGCCCAAACTACCCTGCCGTTTTGATTGAAATTAAGGGTATTTGTATTGTTGCTGGTTGCTACATATCTTGGACATCTTAAATCTATTGGATATTAGGTTGTTTGCTAAAAAGACAATTAACCCTTCTTTAAAATTACATATTTCTCACGATCGGTCTAAGCGAGTTGTGTTAAAAATGTTTACTCAGGCCTATGTGATTTTTCTTATTACTATTAGAGTTTTTAGTTTAAAAAACAACCAAAGTGGATGAGTTCAAACTATAATCAAAGACGAACATTTAAAAAATGTAGGGGGATTTTGTCCCCGGTTGTATTAAAGGGAACTTAATCTATCAAATAACACTTTCTTTATTTTACACCACATAATAATGATGAAATTCTTTTCTAAAATGTTAAAAATAAACTGAGAAAGGGTAAGGAGATGAATCCAATAAATATAAGTTTAATTGAAAAAAGTCATTAATTGGGCAAAAGACGAACCACTTCTCAATTACAGACTTTTCCGGGATCTCGTAAGCAACACTGAGCTAATATTGAATGGTAATTGAATGCTATAACAAAACAAACACACATATATCATCATATAAAGCATTTACCTTTCCGGTAAGAGTTGCATTATGCAACTCATCCAATGTGGGACGGTATGCGGCCTGTATTGACATAATATTGCGATAATTGTCCAGACGGGGAAGCGCCTCTCTAGTGAAGTGCCTATTGATGAAATGCGATAGAGATAGATTTACTTTATCAAGACTCAAGACTTAATGTTGATCAACTTACCGAAAACTTTTTCCGTATTTTGTGTCGTACTCGTTGTCGAGTAGTTCACGATCTTCATTTGAGTCATTTGAATCGTCTGAGTCCTCGCTACGTGGATCCACTTGAAAACGCGTCGTTTGCAAATCCTTGAATCGAGATGGCTTATCTTTGTCACGGAAACTACTCTTTATGGACTGTATTCTGTGGAATACGATTGAAGTCAAAAATATAGACATGATTAGTTTAAAAAAGTGATGTCAAAAAAAGTAGGTATTTTGAAGTACAACTAGGAGTATCATAAAAAGCGGATGAGGTGGATATTCATAGCGGACAAACAATCATTTTTATATACAGAGTGACCAAAAATCATTAAACCGATGCTTTTTATACCCTATCCCATAGGGGGGTATATTAGTTTTGATACTTAGTTTGTAACATAGAGAAATAATTTTGCTACATATACCTCAAAGTATATGGATCGACTCAGAATCGCTAGCTGAGTCGAATTAGCCATGTCTGTCTGTCCGTCCGTCCGTCCGTCCGTCCGTCCGTCCGTCCGTCCGTCCGTCTGTCTGTTCGTCACCGATTTTTGGGCCTTAAATTTTGAGCTAGGATAATGAAATTTGGTATATAGGATCCTTGTGCGAGTCACCAGAACAAGTGTAAAAATTTTTGAAATCCGCCCACTGCCACGCCCCCTTTTTAGAAAAACTTATTTTTTGGCCAAACCGTAAGGAATTTCAAAAAAAAAGTCTGAGCAGGATATTTAGACAATCCTAATATCTATATTTCGTTCATACAAAGTTTTTTGCCACGCCCACTTTTTGGGGGCGTTTTTAGTAAAAAACGTTTTTTGTCCAAATTTTGAAACTTTCGAAAAAATTTTTGATGCAAATACTTCCGCAATGGTAATATAAACATTTTGTCCATAGATCATTTTCACCTACGCCCACATTTTGGGGGCGTTTTCTTACAAAAACCATTTGTGTACCCCATCCCAAGGCATTAGCAATAGAAATACGTTGTTTTTTGTCGAACCACACAAGATTTTGAGAAACTGTCTGAGCAAAATATTGTGAGAATGTCATTTTCTGTATTTCATCGCCATAAGGCCTATATTTTGAGGATATTAATTTAAAGGATGGGATGGGATAGGGTATTCAACGATCCGCATAGCGGATTGTAGCCTCTCATATGTTTTGCTTTAACTTTAAAAAGAATCGATTTAATATTATAATTTTTTTTAATGTTTATTTGAACCTAAAGGTTTTTTTTAAATATTTTGTGAAGATAATGTCCTTTAAGTGGACGTCGCCATTTACTGTTCTCATAGACCCGTGAATTAAAAAAAACCCAAAGAAGGAAGTTTGGAGCAGTCGAATCGGGCGATCTTACTAGACGGTGCAAATTGGTTCAATAACTCGCGAAACTCGATTATCTTAACCCTGACAAGTTTGGGTAATCAAGTAGTAATCAAGTAGTAAATGTACCCAGTAATGATTTCTACCACTCTGGATACCTGCTTATAAGATCTGGTTATATGGTCTCATGTCCTTGTCACGTTTGGTTATGGCATACCCGGTTAGGTTCCTCCATCTGTCCTCGATTGTTGTAAGTAAGTGTTTTTAATTTTATATTTCATTCTTCATGAATACTTATTTCTGACCAAATTTTACTAATGAGTTGGTGTATGTTACTACCAAATTATCTTCACTGGCTATATATAGATCGTCTGGAAATCCGTCATTTTCGGAAGCTTCATTTAGGTCGAGTGGTTGGTACTTTTGATGCTTTTAGGATGCGGATTCGTCGTGGGAAATCGGCTTAGGACATTGACTTTAAGCCGATAAGTGATCGTCTTTCTGTGATCCACATTAAAGCTACATTCCAAAACATAAGCCTAATATGTGCACACGCCCCTACCGACGAGGCTGAAGATCCCATCAAGGAGGAGTTTTATGACCTCCTGGATGGACCCTACGGAGCCTGTCCGGAGTATGATGTAAAAGTTGTACTCGGGGATTTCAATGCTAAAGTCGGAAAGCAAAACATCATTGGCGGTGTAGTTGGTAAGCACAGAATCCACGAAACGACAACAGAGAACGGCTACCGACTAATCGATTTTGCAGCAGCTCGAAATACGGTGATAAGGAGCACAAGGTAGGTTCCCAAGGCTAAGGATCCACACAGCAACCTGGCGCTCTCCAGACGGTCGAACCGCAACCAAATCGACCATGTGATAGTCGATGCGAGGCACGCATCCAACATCCTCGACGTGCATACATTCCGAGGGAAAAGGTCGACTCTGACCATTTTCTTGTCGCGGCTTAATTCAGAGCTCGACTGTCCAACGAGAAGAAGCTGCAAACTGCCCAGAAGAAGAAATTCGAGTAGCCAGAGTCTACAGTGAGCGCCTGAGTATGAAACTCTCCTCCGTGCACTCACCTACCACAGACGCCTACAATCAGTGGTGCCAGTATCACGACATCATCAAGGAGGTAGCCAAACCACTTTAGGGTACCAACCACCCCGAGAAAGAGCCCGTGGTATGATGATGAATGTGTGTACAAGAATAAGGTGACAGAAGATGCACAAAAGAAAGCGCTGCAGCGCAAAACAGGAGCAGCGAGAGAAGAGTATCGAGCCAGGAGAAGGGAGGAAAAGAAGACCCTGCGTAGAAAGAAGAGAGCCCATGCAGCGTCCCAGCTCAAGGAGATTGAAGAGTCGCGCGATCATAACAACATCCGGAGGTTTTATAAAAAAGCCAAGCAACTGGCTGCTGGCTACAAAACCGGAACGCAGGCTCTTCGAGACAGCGAAGGAAACCTAGTCACCGAAGCACAGGGAATAGTAGATGTGTTTAAGCAGCATTTCCAACAGCTGCTCAATGGGCATCATGTAGAGAGAGTGATAGGGCAAGAAGAGAACCTACGTCCAGTCAATGAAGAACTAGTTCCACCACCTAGTATAGAAGAAGTTGGCCTAGCTATAAAAAAGATTAAGAACAACAAGGCCGCAGGGTCTGATGACTTACCAGCGGAGCTTTTTAAATACGGTGGTGATGTTTTGGTAGGAAGCATGCACCGAATCATCAACCAAGTATGGGTGGAAGAAAACACACTAATCGGCACGTACCAGTGTGGCTTCCGGCCCGGCAGATCGACTATAGACCAAATTTTCACGCTGAGGGAAATCCTGGAAAAGACCAACGAATTTCAAGTCGAAACTCGCCACCTCTTCATCGACTTCAAAGCCGCGTATGTTAGCATACATCGTCAGGAGCTCTATATGGCGATGGCCGAATTCGGAATCCCGGCAAAACTGATTCAGTTGTGTCGCGTGACGCTGGAAAACACGTGCTGCAACGTGCAGTTTGGAAGTAGCTCCTCCGAACTATTCCAAACGTTCACCGGATTTCGGCAAGGAGACGCGCTATCATGTGACTTCTTCAATCTCGTACTGGACCAGATAGTGCGCAGGGCAGGTGATAATACGGATGGCACTATTTTCAACAGGTCCGTCCAGCTGCTGGGCTATGCGGACGATATTGACATCATCGGTCGCTCCCAACATGCCGTGATAAAAGCGCTCACGGATATTGAAGAACAGGCGAAATCCGTTGGCCTTGAAGTAAATGAGGACAAGACTAAGTACATGCTAAAACAAACAAACAAGCATCTGTCCATCGCCTAGGATAAAACGTAACTATTGATAGCAGCAATTTCGAGGTAGTTAAGGAGTTCACCTACCTAGGAGTTAACATAGACTCCACGAATGACACCCTAGTGCAGATCCGTCGAAGAATTACCCTAGGAAACCGTTGCTACTTCAGTTGGGCGAAACAACTGGGTTCAAAACTCGTCTAATGTGTGCTCTACAAAACCCTTATCCTGCCAGTTCTGCTTTATGGTGCCGAGTACTGGACGATAAGCAAGAAAGGAGAGCTGATAATGGGCTCCTTCGGCGGATTTTTGGTCCTGTGCACGAGGAGGGCGAATGGAGGAGAAGATACAACCGCGAACTCAGCCAACCTCAACCTCTTTTGTTTTTTTTTTTTTTTGTGGAGCGTCTTATTTTCATTTCGAAATAGAAATAAACCCCGTGGGGCTATTTTCGTTTTTTTTGGTAATTAATCCCCATGGGGCTTATTTCCGCGGGGGTTATTACCCTGCACCGTCTCAACTATGATTTTTCCTTTTTCATCTCATCATGATTCTGTTTTTGACCTTCTTTCCCTGGCTTTGGACAGGGATGTAGAATGTGAAGAAGGAACATCATTCCTAGGGTTGCACCTCTCTTGTATTCTATCGCGCACATTTACTGATATGTTCTTTCTCCTACATTTTACAGCAAAGTCAAAGTCGGTTGTCCGTTGCAAGACATGATGTTGTGTATATATTGTAAGTTATCCAACAATATTTCTAAAGATGTACCATTTTCATTCCTTTAAGTTAAGTCTCCTTCCAGCACAATTTTAATATCGTACATTGATAGTCGGTACAGGAACTCGTAGTTACAATCCTAAGCAATACCATCTTTTTCATCGGTTGGAATGCGAGCGCATATAAAGCTAATTTTGGCAAATTTGACATTTGAACCATACGACATCTTGCCTTAATTATATCGCTTATGATAAATATGTTTAAATAGGATAGTAAATCACAGGTCATCAGAATTTTTCATACAACATAGCAGTAATGTCCGCTTTGTACTAGATTAAGGATGCCGATATTTGCTTCGATGCACCTTACTGATGCGTCAACTCGGGCACCGAATTATCCCGAGTTGGATTCTACTTTAACCAGAGTTGGCAAGGCTGATTTGGTTTCGCTTTGGGTAAGCAAACACAGACTGTCAGATATGACAAATGCCGCGGTCATACAGATGACGCACTCCATAAAAGAAAAATTGTTCTATGGCGGGTCGTGCTGGCACAGCCAGCCATACGTTTTTATACCCTATCCCATAGCGGTATATTAGTTTTGACATTACGTATGTAACACAGAGAAATAATTTATCTACATTAAGCCATGTCTGTCTGTCTGTCTGTCTGTCCGTCCGTCCGTCTGTGTGTCACAGATTTTTGGGCCTTAAATTTTGAGCTAGAGTGTTGAAATTTGGTATATAGACTTGAAATCCGCCCACTGCCACGCCCCCTTTTAGAAAAACGTAGTTTTAAGCCAAACGGTAAGGAATTTCAAAAAAGTGTCTGAGCAGCATATTTAGACCATCTTAATATCTATATTTCGTCTATATAAAGTTTTTTGCCACGCCCACTTTTTGGGGGCGTTTTTAGTAAAAAAACGTTATTTGTCCAAATTTTAACACTTTCGAAAAAATGTTTGATGCAAATACTTCCGCAATGGTAAGCCATTTGTATACCCCATCCCAAGGCATTAACAATAGCAATACGTTGTTTTTTGTCGAACCACAAAAAGTGTGATAAACTGTCATTTTCTGTATTTCATCGCCATAAAGCCTATATTTTGAGGATATTAATTTTAAGGATGGGATGGGATAGGGTATTCAACGATCCGCACAGCGGATTGTAGCCTCTCATATGTTTGTTCTTGTTTTTCATGTGTTTTCACGCACCCAGCCCGCCCGTACCATGAAGCTACTGTGCAAAAGTTTCTGTTTTTTGTTCTCAATGCGTCATCTGTATAGAATTCATAATCTTTGCTAGTAGGTATCTATAGTGGCATTATACGTCGTCATTCCAACTCCTGTTAAAATCAACCCAAGGTCTATGACGTTCGTCTGTCGTATGTATAACCCGAGTTGATTGATTCAATTTTTATTTTGCAACTCGGGCTGATTGAATTCCAATTCGGGTTAAAAAATATTCGGTGTGGTATAGCACTCCGTCTACGCACACAGTTATACCTACTGGTGTCATTGTTGTGTGTCAAGATTATTTACAGTTGCTCAGCTTAGCTCGTCGGACGGAGTGTTTTTGCCCACTTGTTCTACATCCTTGGTATACAAACATTTATGTCGTGCAATATTTATTCATCAAAAGGAAAATAAAGAAAGAAAGGCCGAGTTCATAAAAGTAAAAATGCGGCAGGACTGCAATTTTTGCGTTCATTAATATAAAAAAGGCATTCTCTTTGCATGAGGGTCAGGGCAGTTGTTACATGCGTTCATATTAGCAAATTGACAGTCAAACTGCGATCAACTCTACATTGATTTTTTTTTTTGTTGCTGAGTTACAGGAGAAAATATGTAAGTATGTAATATAATTGAAAATTTAATAGATTTCGCCAAAAGAAAGGAAGTTTTTATTATTAACAAATTGAAATATATTATTTGTTTTTTTTTTTTATAGGAATGAAAGTGAAAAAAATATGTGGCGAAAGTTGACACCAAATTGGTTATTTCTATTCGTTCAGGAATAAACCAATAAAAAAGTCTGTTCTTTGAGGAAAAGCTTTCAAATAGTTAACAAAAGTTCCAGCCTCAGAGAGGTTTTGGGTCGACCAAAAGTGGACAACCCTCCTTTTCAATAAACTGTTGAGAAATTGATATAAAATTCAAGGTCAAAGTAACATTTCATTATAAAAAAAAACGAGCCTGAAATGTGGCCTTTTTCATATGAATGGAATGTTTTTTTGAAATCCAGTTCATTCTTATCAAAGTAATCTTCCTTTTTCTTTGAATTTTGCTTGATCCATTTAAGTGATTAAGAATCCATCCTAAAATTATTCTTTTAATTGACATTATTAACAAGTTTTTGTATAAAACACAACAAAACTCTGTCACTGAAAGAAGAAAGAGAAGCTAAAAATGTCTGCAATTTTGTTTACTATCTACTGCATATATGAACACTTTTTTTGGAAACGCAAAACTGCTGCAAGCTTGCAGCAGTATTTCTGTTCATATTTGGAAACATTTGAACAAGGCTGCATACGAACGAAGCTCGATGTAAATTACCCACGAATTTCCATCTGCGATTCGCTTTTGAATCGCAATAAAATCGACATATTTCTGAAGCGAATGGTTGGTTGTAATGAAAAGGGCAACACTTCCGATAACCTCAAGCGAAAACAGTGGTCGAAAGAGGTGGTCCGGCTCAAACAATGGCCAAGCTAGAATTGACGTCTGAAGAAAGAATTGTAAAAAATGACTGCATCCGTTTTTTTCTAATAGGACAAGGGATTCTATGAAAGAGCCAGAATGGACTTAACGTCAAAATTACAACACCTTTATATCAAATATTTTGTTTGCTAAGATTCTTAGTCGTTTTAACTTGGTTAGAGAGATGTTCGGACTCAGTGGCGCTGTGGTTAGTACGATGGACTGTCGCGCAGAAGGCCTGGTTCGATTCCCAGCCGTAGTACCACCAAAATGATTTTTCACTGGACCTCTTCTCGCGATGATCTGACAAATCATCCGAGTATTGTTTATTGACAAGAATAGCTTATCATAACTTAGTATAGAGTAAAGGGTGATGTATGATATATGATTTCTGACAATTGGGCTCTACTTATTTGTTGGCTGGTAATTGATACAAAATGGTGAAGTTTTACTGATAATTTTTATTTTTAAAATATTTCTGGGCAATGAAATATGAAAACGAGTTGTCCATTAATGTAGCTCTTTTTTAAAAAAATTGTGCGAAGAAATTATAATGCTAAAGTAGGTAGAGATGCCAACAGTTAAAACAAATTGAACGCCACAGGTAATAAAAATGTTAAATGTCAAAACTATGGCCTGAATAGAATTCTGTCGAGATGAGAAAGAACATATCAGAAGGTTTAATACGCTATGCTATTCAATTCTGCCTTTAAAGCTAATATCCCCAAAAAGTTTAAAATGTTATGTAGTATCACCAAAATGATTTTTCACTTTCCCTCCTCTCGCGATGATCTGACATATCATCCGAGTATTATTTATTAACAAGAATAGCTTATCATAACTTAGTATAGAGTAAAGGGTGATGTATGATATATAATTTCTGACAAATGGGCTCTAGTTATTTGTTGGCTGGTTATTTGAAGGGCGAAAAGAGCATTTAATTGATACAAAATGGTGAAGTTTTACTGATAATTATTATTTTTAAAATATTTCTGGGCAATGAAATATGAATATTTATGCATATTTTTCAAGTTATGTGGCGGGCAAAAAATTGTGCGAAGGAATTTTTATGCTTAAGTAGGTAGAGATGGCAACAGTTAAAACAAATTGAACATATTTCCACAGGTAATAAAAATGTTAAATGTCAAAGCCATGGATACAAGGCCTGAATAGAATTCTGTCCAGATGAGAAAGAACATATCAGAAGGTTTAATACCCTATGCTATTCAATCCTGTCTTTAAAGCTAATATCCCCAAAAAGTGGGCGTAGCTTAAAATGTTATGGGGTGAAATATAGAAACTGGCATTGTAACAACATGTGGTCATAGTGCTCAGACAGTTTATCGAAATCTTTGATGGTTCGACAGAAAACAACGTTTTTCTATTGTATATGCTAAGAAGTAGGGTTCACAAATTGTTTTTAAATAATTCATATACATATGAGAAGGCTACAATCCGCTGTGCGGATCATTTAATACCAACTCCGATCCTATCCTTAATATTAGAATCCCCAAAATGTGGGCTTTATGGCAATTAAATATTGAAAAAAAAAATGTCGCTACATATTGTCAGATATTTTTTTAAAATCTTTTGTGGTTCGACAAAAAAACACGTGTTATGCTTTGGGGTAGAGTATACAAATCCTTTTTGTAAGAAATACAAGCTTGTTTTGTCCTTATTGAGAAACTTATTATTTAGTTCAATTAAACATTGAAATATAGTAAGCTAGGAACAACACTCTGCGTGTTTTTTGTCTTATCATAATGGGCTTAAATAAAAATGAGACGCTAATCGGTGATCTGGCACCACTTCCATGTTGGCATTTTGATGTTTAATTTAAATTTTTTTTTTAATTTATCTACTACTACACTAATTGTATTGAAATAAATACGTTTGGTAGCATATTTTCTATCCAGGCTACGGGTGTTTTATTAGCAAACAAAATATCCCCGAAAGGTGGGCTTACTGGCGATAAATTATAGATAATGACGTTGTCACAACATATTGTTCTGACAGTTTATCAAAATCTTTCATGGTTCGACAATAAACAACGTTTTCCTATTACATATGCCTTGGGCTAGAGTATACAAATGGTTTGTGTAGAAAAACGCCCCCAAAAAATGGGCGGAAGTTAAAATAGTCTAAGGACTAAATGTTCATATAAATTTTTAAATCATTAAGTTTTTCCATCAAAAGTTTTTTCGAATATTTGAAAATTTGACCGAAAAACTTTTTATATACAAAATATAGGTATTGTGATTGTCTAAATATGTTGTTCAGACACTTTTTCAAAATTTCTTACGGCTTGGAAAAAAAAACTACGTTTATCTTAAAAGTGGGCGTGGTAGTAGGCGGATTTCAATTTTTTTACAATTGTTCTGCTGGGAGCGACAAAGAGCACGTGTACCAAATTTCATCTTTCTAGCTCAAAATTTAATGGCTAAATCGACTCAGCTAGCGATTCCGAGTCTATGGATCGTCTTAAAGGTATATATATCTAAATTATTTGTCTATGTTACAAACTATGTATCAAAACTAATATACCCCTATGGGATAGGGTATAAAGAATGTCTTTAAATACACTACTTCCCAGTAGGTTATGTCTTATGAGTTTTTGAAAAATCAGACAAAGAAAAACAAAACTAATAAAAAGTTCTACAAGGGTCTAATGACACAACACAAAAGAGGAAAGTAATCCTTTTAGTCTGCTTGAGTACTATTTTGTTTTACTTTTTGTGTGGGATTTATCGCAAGAGTTTGTTTGTATAGGATGAAATCTCTACTAAAAGGAATGCCTAACAATAATGGAAATGCTCTTAATATTCCGAATGGGTAACCATCTTTCTTCTGAGTACAACCACCTACTTAAATAAAAACACGAATTTGAATGATTCTATTGAGATATAAAAATAAAACACAAAAATCTTTTAAGGATTTAATATCAATGTTTAATAATAATTGCAGGAGAAATAATGATTGTTTGACCATACGATTATATGTAAATGTAGTATATTCATTAAACAATTTAAAATGTAAATCTAAAATGAGTTAGTTGGATGGTGATAACTGAGTTATTTCTGAATAATAAATCAAAGAAATTTACGTAAATATAAGTTGTTTAGGTTCTTAAAATAATTTGACTGATTTACTTGAAACTTTACATTGAGGTTAATTGTCATATCTATATGGTTATATATTAACCCCAAACAGTTTTTCTTTAAAAATAATTATTTGAGAATTCAAAGTAGAATAATATTGACATTCCAAAAAGAAAACCTTAAAAAAAACATATGAGAAGGCTACAATCCGCTGTGCGGATCGTTGAATACCCTATCACAATCCATCCTTAGAATTTATATTCCCAAAATGTGTGCTTTATTGGGATGAAATATAGAAAATGACATTGCCACAACATATTGTTCAGACAGTTTATCAAAATCTTTTTTTTAAACAGGTGCTATAAATGCATTTTTCCATTGAGTTGGGAATACTCCTGTGGCAAAAGAGCTTTTAAACATATACTTCAGGTATGGCGAAAGAGCATCTTTGCATTGCTTTACGACTATTGCTGGGATTTCATCGGGCCCCGCAGAATAATCATTATTTAATAAAGAAATATATTTATATTCAAATGTAATTGCTGAAACTAACTTGATGACAGTCATTGAGATATCTGAAATAATGTTTGTTTAAGGCTAGAGGGGATCAATAAATGATTTACTGAAATTATCTGCGAATAATTTTGATAAGATTAGAGAGCTCGACGTTTTTGTAGTTTTCTCTTCGAATTGACAAATCGCCAAAAGCGTTTAGGGTCATTCTTAAGAGCGTTCTCCATATTGACTATATAGTCATTATATAAACTACTAGACATCGCAGAGAATTCATTAAAATAATTCAGGTACTTATCATGTTCATAATGATTTTGTCTTTTTACAAAATTATTCCAGGCCTGGTTACGTCTATTTCGAAGAGATTTAAGCTCTTTCGTGTGCCAAGGATGCTGGATTTAAGCATTTTAGAATGCTTGACTGCTTGCCATCCAGGAAATACGATGGGATGGGCCGGGCAAAAAGAGGATGAAAAACTGTGACATCTACTATGGATCGTGTTATAGTGAGCAGAAACAGCGACTATTTGGATGCGGATTCGTTCTAAGTGCCAGACTTAGGCAAGAAGTCTTATGTTTTCAAGACATTAACGAACGCATTGTAACAATCCGCATCAAGGCCAAATTCGCCAACATAAGCCTTATATGCGCTCATGCTCCGACGGAGGAAAAAGATGATATAACTAAGGATTGCTTCAACGAGCTCCTGTGCAAAACCTATGAGCGACTACCAAAGTACGATGTTAAAATCGTGCTGGGAGATTTTAACGCAAAGGTAGGAAGAGAAGATATCTTTAACAGTATTGTCGGAAAATATAACCTATACGACAACACGTCTGGTAACAGACTTAGGCTAATTGACTTCGCTACGGAACGAAATACCACTATAGCCAGCACACGGTTTCCTCACCTCGATACCTATAAGGGGACATGGCGGTCTCCAGATCAACGAACAGTCAACCAAATTGATCACATTGCGATAGACAAGAGACAGAATCCTGTCGAGATGAACAAGGAAATATCGTAGTTGTGACACAGTCGATGCTGAGGATATGGAAGAACCACTTCTGCAGACTGTTAAACGCTGTCAGGCAGAACGAACCATTTAATATTGGCAACGACAGCGAAAACTGCCAACCACCCGACCTAAGTGAAGTGAGGATAGCTATATCTAAACTCAAGCTTAATAAGGCCGCCGGAAATGACGGCCTTCCCGCTGAGCTTTATAAAGCTGGCGGAGATGACTTGGTAAGCAACATCCACCAACTCATAAGCCAAATCTGGTCGGTTGAAAGCATGCCTGTTTGCCCGATCCACAAAAAAGGAGACCCTCTGAACTGCGCCAACTATAGAGGCATAAGTCTACTCGACATCGCATACAAGATCCTATCAGCCGTAATATGTGAACGTCTGAAACCGTTTACCAACAACCTGATCGGCCCTTATCAGTGTGGTTTTTAGGCCAGGAAAGTCCACAATCGATCAAATTTTCACACTTCGACAGATCCTGGAAAAAACCCAAGAAGTCCAAATCGATACCCACCACCTATTTATCGATTTCAAAGCCGCATACGACAGCATTTATAGAGACGAACTATACAGAGCCATGTCTAGTTTTGGTATACCGTCCAAACTCGCCCGTTTGTGTAGGATGACGATGGAGATTTCTCGCTGCACCATCAGGGTCGGAAACGACCTCACCGACACATTCGATACCAAAAAAGGATGAAGGCAAGACGATGCGCTGTCATGTGACTTTTTCAATTTGATTTGATTGAGAGGATTGTGCAAAACTCCCGTGCCAACACCAGAGGCACAATTCTCCAAAAATCGGTGCAACTACTAGCATACGCCGACGACATTGACATCATTGGTAGGATATGGATGTCATAGCCACGTTTGCTAGTATAGAGACGGAAGTGGCAAAAATGGGTTTAGCAGTAAATGAGGGTAAGACAAAGTATATGCTGTCAACACGAAAGGACACACAACATCGACGAATTGGGCAGAACGTCACCATTGACAGATATAACTTTGAGGTAGTACGGGACTTTGACTACCTCGGCTCCGCTATTAACTCTGACAACAACATCTCGTCAGACATCAAACGAAGAATTACTCTTACCAATCGCTGTTTCTTCGGGCTAAGAATGCAATTTAGTAGTAAAGCCCTCACTCGAACTACTAAGGAGATCCTATATAAGACCTTGATCATCCCAGTCCTGGTCTACGGCGCTGAAGCATGGACCATATCAAAAGCGAATGAAGAAATCCTTGGTCGATTCGAGATAAAAATTCTTCGGAAAATCTTCGGTCCCGTTTGCGTTGACGGGCTATGGAGACGAAGATTCAACCACTAACTATACGAGCTGTACAGCGACATACCCCTAGTCAAAAAACTCCGCATTGGACGTTTAAGATGGCTAGGACATGTAGAAAGAATGGACACCAATACTCCGGCTCGCAGAGTCTTCGATTCCCAGCCAGACGTCGGACGCAGTAGAGGAAGACCTCGCCTTAAGTGGCGCGCACAAGTAGAAACCGACCTCAACCAACTTGGAGTGCGCAACTGGCGGCAGTTAGCTAAGGACCGAGCTAATTGGAGAGGCATGTTGTTGAGGCCCAGGTTCATCCCGAACTGTAGCGCCACTTAAGTAGAATGCTTGACTAGAATAGTTCAATCCATGTAAAATTTTATTAGAAGATAAATTTTTTTAACAGTTTCCTCTAAATTAGAGAAGCCGTCAATATCCACATTCGAAAGAATAGTTTTTGAGGAGTGACTTTGAAAGTTCGCTTTCCGAAAGTCAAAATTTTTTGAGGAAGGACTGTTTTCTATGCGGTTTACTTTACGGGGCTTGAATACATTACCAATTGTATTAGAATGCCATGCGTTATTGTTGCATACAGTTTCAAAGAAACGAGTGGGGCTAGGGACAAGTATTCTATATGATGAAACAAAGCTATCAGGTCTACTGATTTTGGTACTTTTAATTGAGGACCCTGTGGGACGGGATTCGTTGATACCAAGTGATTGATGATATCGTCAACCAAATTGCTTGGTTTCAACCGTGAAATAAAAATCGATTTCGGTAGGAATCGATTCAATCGTTGATATTTTTCGGTAACTGTCCGAATTTGATCAGATGATGGGGAAACGGTAACAGGGGAAGAATCAGACAGAGAATACTCGACCAACAAAGTAGGAACGCCATTAATTCTGTCTTGATTTTGGCTTCTTAGATTTGAGCGTTTAGCTCTCGGATTTGCCGACGATGATATGTTAACACGTTTCCGTTTTCCAGTGACTACTTTATCGTTGGATATTTTGCAACAATGCAACACCAAAAAGTGGCCTCTGTTGCGTCTATCTTATCCATAAATGCGTTGATAGATCCAACTAATTCGCATGAAACATTTTACCACTAGGACAATAACAGGCAAAGAGAGCGGTAGTGGGGTTCTTGGTTTTAGTGCATTTGTGAGTGTCGCAATCCATTATTTTATTTTTTTTAATATAAATATAAATAAATATATTGATTATTTTATTATTGACCGATAAAAATGATTTAAATAGAATCAAAAAAATTGCTTTTCTGGGATTCGAACCTACGACCTAAATTTCTTGGACCAACGTCTTATTAGTTACGATAAGAATGGTGACAATTTGGAATGTCTAATTAATAGATAGAGGAGTCAAAAACTAAACATTGAAAAACGAACATTAACCTGTAACTGTGGTTGTAAGAGGTAACTACCAAAAGAAAACAACTGCTTACCACAAAATAAACACATTACAAATTATTTCCACGATACAGTTTTTTTTAAAAAAATGGATCATTATACCCTATCCCATAGGGGTATATTAGTTTTGATACATAGTTATACATAGTTTGTAACATAGAGAAATAATTTAGCTACATACATCTCAAAGTATATGGAACGACTCAGAATCACTAGCTGAGTCGATTAAGCCATGTCTGTCCGTCCGTCTAATGTTCGCCCGTCCGTCAACAGTTTTTGGGCCTTAAATTTTGAGCTAGAATGAAAAAATTGTACACTTGTTCTGCTGGGAGCATCAAAGACACGTGTACCAACCGTGCTCTTTGATGCTCCAGGCAGAACAAGTGTAAACATTTTTGAAATCCGCCCACTGCCACGCCCCCTTTTTAGAAAAACGTAGTTTTTGGCCAAACCGTAAGGAATTTTAAAAAAGTATCTGAGCAACATATTTGGAGAATCCGAATATCTATATTTCGTCAATATAAAGTTTTTTTCCAGGCCCACTTTTTGGGGACGTTTTCAGTAAAAAACGTGTTTGGTACCTTTTTAAAAAAATTCGAAAAATGATTTCGCGTTCTTAGATCATTTCCTACAAAAAACCATTGGTATACCCTCCCCCAAGGCATATGCAATAGAATATCGTTGTTTTTTGTCGAACCATAAAATACCAGAGTTTATCTGAACAATATGTTGTGACAACATTATTAACTATGATTTATCGCCATAAAGCCCACATTTCGCGGTTATTTATTTTAAGGATGGGATGGGATAAGGTAGCCTTCTAATATGTTGTTTTACATATTTATAATTGACTGATAAGTAAATTAAAGTTATTAAATAATTGCAAAAAGAAAAAAAAAATTAAACAGCTAGTACAAAACACTTCTACTACATATGCATGCATAATCGATGCTATCGCCTTTTCTTATTTGAGAAACGTCGATGCGTGAAGCTCTACCTCAACCTCGTAGCACTCTACGACTTCTTTTATTTTCAGTTAGTAATTTTCAGTTAGAACGAAGTGTATTTATAATCTATATAACTTTTACACACAGATATACAATAAGATGAAAAGCAACAAAACATTACCTAACATGGGCTAGCAAACGTAATACTATGGCCGCGGTGTTGTGGTAATGTATTCGCCTGTTGGAAAAGATACGGGTGTTTGAGAGGCAGTGTCTAAGCAGCTGCCTTGGACTACACAGAACACAAGTATCTGACTACACAAAATATTATTCTAACTAGGACCTATACAATGGGGCTAACATAAACAGAATAGACAATTTTCTAGTGAAACTTATTCGTTTTCACGCTGCAAGAGCGATGGCCTCGAGCAATAGTCTCATCTTTGAGACAGGAGGGTGTCCGATTGGGACCGCCGGAAAAGGTTACAGCAGGAGTACCTGTTCTGGTGGTTAAATTAGCTATAGATAATTAACTTTTAAAATTATTTACATTTACGATTTACATAGTTTACGTTTTTAGGTAAGATTCAACAGTCAGATAGTTTTCACGCTGCAAGAGCGATGGCATCGAGCAATAGTCCCATCTTTGAGACGACAGGAGGGTGTCCGATTGGGACCGCCGGAAAATTTTACAGCAGGAGAACCTGTTCTAGTGGTTAAATTAGCTATAGATAATTACCTTTTAAAATTATTTACATTTACGATTTACATAGTTTACGTTTTTAGGTAAGATTCAACAGTCAGGGTGGCAAAAAAAAATACAAAAAAAAGCTGCTGTGGCTGTTGTAGTAACTAATAAGTTATTTTTAGGTAGCTATACCCTATCCCATAGGGGTATATTAGTTTTGATACATAGTTTGTAACATAGAGAAATAATCTAGCTAGATATACCTCAAAGTATATGGATCGACTCCGAATCGTTAGCTGAGTCGATTTAGCCATGTCTGTCGGTCCGTACGTCACCAGTTTTTGGGCCTTAAATTTTAAGCTAGAATGATGAAATTTGGTACACATTCTCTTTGTTGCTCCTAGCAGAACAAGTGTAAATTTTTTTTTAAATCCGCCCACTGCCACGCCCCCTTTTTAGAAAAACGTAGTTTTTTTTCCCAAACCGTAAGAAATTTTGAAAAAGTATCTGAGCAACATATTTACAGAATCAGTATATCTATATTTCGTCTATATAAAGTTGTTTGCCAAGCCCACTTTTTGTGGGCGTTTTCAGTAAAAAAAACTTTTTCGGGTACAATTTTAAAATATTTGAATAAACTTCTAATGCAGAACCATTGGTTATGATAAAATAAACATTTCGTTTTTAGATCATCTTAACCCACGCCCACTTTTTAGGGGCATTTTCTTACAAAACCCATTTGTATGCCCTTCCCCAAAGCATATGAAGGAGAAACGCGTTGTTTCTTGTCGAACTATAAAAGATTTTGTTAAACTGTCTGAACAGTATGTTGTCATTTTCTATATTTTTCATCCTCATAAAACATACATTTTGGGGATATTAATTTTAAGGATGAGATGGGATAGGGCATTAAAGATCCGCACAGCCTTCTATAACCTTCTGATATATTTTTAATTGTTTTTTGAGTAGTTATAGTTAGCTTCTAAGTAGTTTTAATTAGTAAGTAAGTTTAAATAAAAAAAAATTAAATGACGCGAAGTTTTTTTTAAAAAATACATTTCTTACATTATTAATCATATTAGATAATAGGCCGACATGCATTCGAATTAAGTTGTTATACATCCCTATCGAGGTATACGTCGGAGTGGAAAATTCTCCGATTTTGTACGATTGGGAGGATTTTTGCTTCGAAGTATTCTTCCTAAAAGCTGTTCGGAATATTTCTCCGAAATTTTACAACGCATCCCGGTTAATTGCGTTGAAGTGCGTTCAGGAGCGTTTTTCGTGGAATTTTCGACAGCTAAGTGTCATTCTTTTACCGATTTCCTCCGAACCAAATACTTCGCGGAATTTATTTACGAATTGTAGTGAAGTGAAGCCGTCGCGTCTGTGTAGTTTTTTTTCTATGACACATACCCCGAATAGAATTTGAACCTCCGACGAAGTATGCGTTGCGGAAAATTGTCCGCTCCGACGGATACTTCTATAGGGCCGATTGTTAAACTTAGAGCGCCTGCATGGCCCCAGTAATTTAATTAAGTAATTAATAAGTACACTAGTTTTTATTAATTTTTGTGTAGCATTGCAGTTAATTTTAAATTGAATTAAAATTAAAAGAAATTTAAAAAGAAATCTGTTCGCATGTTGAGTAGAAGTTTACGGGTTGATCCCATCCAAAACCATAATTATTCAAAGAAATAAAAATAAAAACTCCGCAGTGTATTCGCTTGTAAGTATACACCAATTAGTCAGTTCTGTGAATATAACGAATAAAAAACATATGAGAAGCTACAATCCGATGTGCGGATCGTTTAATACCCTATCCATCCCATCCTTAAAAATAATATCCCCAAAAATGTGGGCTTTATGGCGATAAAATATTAAAAATGAAGTTGTCACCACATATTGTTCAGACGATTTTTCAAAATCGTTTATGGTTCGACAAAAAACAACGTTTTTCTATTTCATATAACTTAGGGTAGGGTATACAAATGCCTTTTGTAGGTAAACGCACCCAAAAAGTGGGCGTGGGTCAAAATGATCTAGAGACGAAATGTTCATATTATCATAACTAATGATCTTGCATCGAAAATTTTTTCAAAAACGTTTTTTATAAAAAAAAAAAAAAACGCCCACAAAAAGGACAAAAGGGCGTGGCAAAAAACTTAATATAGACGAAATAAAGATATGTACCTAAATATGTTGTTCAGACACTTTTTCAAAATTCCTTACGGTTTAGCCAAAAACTACTTTTTTTCTAAAAAGGGGCGTTGCAGTCGGCGGATTTCAAAAAGTTTTACATTTGTTCTGCCTCGTCGGCCAGAGAGTCTATGTACCAAATTTCAACACTCTACCTCAAAATTTAAGGCAGAAAAATCGGTGACACACAGACAGACGCACGATATACATGGCTAGATCTACTCAGCTAGCGATTCTGAATCGATCCATATACTTAATGACAAAACGAATACATATACCCCTATGGGATAGGGTATAAACAGTGACTCACCGAAGTTAGTTCGGACACCATAAATGGAGTACGTAGCCACTACATACAACATCTTTTCCTTTCACTTCTTCCCCTTCTTCTATCTTTTTCTTGCCCTTCTCTAAAGACCGTCCCGTGTACAAAACATTGTATGGACATTGATGATAGCCCCTTATAATAAGAAACTTAAATATTATATTTACATTTTAAAAATCGCTTTTACACAAATTAATGAAAACCATTCTGAGTAATGGCTAATTTATAACATTAACTTCCACAAATTATATCAAAACGCAAAAAAATATCGCTAGCAGAGGGTTAAGAGAAGGATCCTTTGATAATTTACAATTCATAACAAAAATATGCTGATTTAAAAACAGACCGTCTATAGACGTTGGAAGCGGTTACGAAAATCTTAGTTATTTCTTATCCCAATAAAGCTGATGCCAACAAACAACAAACCGCACAATTCTTCGAGAAAACATGACATTTACATTTCCTGGAATGTGCATATTGGAAGAATTTTTTTTTTATTTGACGAAAATTAAATGGTCCAGCTGAAAATAATGATTACGTCCAAGATCCATGGTCTATGAAGTAGGAACTCTTATTAAACTGCCATCATAACAGTCGGGGAATGGGGTGTGTATTTATTATAGGTCGTTCATGTCCTGATTATTAAGGAACAGTAAGTTAAAAAATATGATGATATGATGAAAGCACAAAAAAAAACGTTGTATATCAAATCCAGTTACGAGCATGAACTGGGAACGTTTGCATGCTATACACCTTTGTGATACACAAAAGCTGCCCACGCTATACAGGAAAGATAAAAACGCTATTTATGAAATACGATGAATACCATGAGGAATACAAAACAGCAATCACAACTGCATGAACGAAAAAATTCCCAATGTTCTTTGCAGAACGCGTATTCCTTAACCTCTCAATTAACACCATACCACCAGCATCTCATATCTAATGTCGAAAAACAATTGCGGCAATGTCAACAAGCCATTAGATCAGCGCGACTGATGTGCTAGGTTTATCACGCCTAACAGGAGAAACCACTGGTTTGATGAAGAATTCCGAAAGATTCTCGTAGCCAAAAATGACGCCTGAATGGCAAAGTTACAGGATAGAGTTCCCATCGAGTTTAAAGGCAAAGAAGGATGTAAGAACACCGACTTTTCATAAAGAAAAAAAAAAGAAAGAAAAGTGCACTATCGAATACATTACAGTACATTGTAGGAAACGTGTTCTAAAGTTTTACTAAAGTGTAAAACTTCAAAGCCAAGGAGACAAGGCGCAAAAAGGATCCTATCGAGATGAAGGAAAGATCACAGTTGAGACATAGCCTATGCAGAGAAAATGAAAAAGAAACACTGCAGACTGTTTAACGGCGATAACTATAACAACCTGACTAGCCCTTATCAGTGTGGTTTTAGGACAGGAAAGTCAACAACTGATATTCACACTTTGGAAGAGAAATAAACAAGAAGTCCAAATCTATACCCACCACATATTTATTGACTATTAAGCAAGATATTTACACTATAACATTGTCTATATTTCATTCATATAAAGATTTAAGCCACGCCCACTTTTTGGGGACGTTTGTTTGAAAAAACTTCGAAATACAAATACTTCGAAAATTATGTAATATTCATTTCGTCTATGAGGCGAACCTTGCATATGTATATTGGCTCTGGCCTTAAACGGTTGTAGATTGTCTTCTGGAATTGTTTGCATGTTTAATTTTGGTATCTACCATCTGCTATCATTGTCAGCCAACACTTGAATCACAATCTTCCATAACTCTGTGCAACTACCATCAACTGATGTAACAACCTAGTTTGCTAGTATAGAGAAGGGTTGAACAAGAAATAGGGTAAGACCAAGTTTGTGCGAAGCATGAAACGTATCCGCGGATAAAGAAATCCTTGGTTATTTGGAGCAAAAAATCCTTGAAAAAAAAACGGTCAAGTTATCTCTAACGGGCTATGTACACGAAGATTTAACCAAGAACAAACTTTACGAGCTGTATAGCGGCATATACCTGGTCAAAACCAAACTCCCCATTTCACGTTAAAAGATAGCTAGATCAAATATCTTCGATTCCCAGACCAGAGTCTTCGACTTCCAGCCAGAAAATAACTTAAAGTGCGCGACTGGAGGCAGTTATGCAATTAGGCTAATTGGAAAAAAATAAAAATTGGTTGAGGCCAAGGTTCATTCCGGACCCTAGCGCAATATTGAAATACAGCCTCATATGTCACATCTACAGAAAAGAACTTTTGCAAACTGAACTTTTGCAAACATGTACCGGATTCCGACAACGAGACGGGCTATCATGTTATTTCTTAAATCTCGTGCTGAAACGGAAAGTGCGTTGGGCAGTAATAAATACTGAAGGCATAGTCTTTAACAAATCTCTCCAACTACTGCGAAACGCAGACGATATCGACATCATCGTTTGCTCCTATTGTGCCGTTGTACAAATATGTACTGCAATTGGTAAACAGGCGAAACGCGTAGTGTTTGTATTTAACGAAGACTAGATAAAGTATCAAAAGTACTGTCCGCCCAAAACCTTGGACAAAATGTCACTGTTACAAACAATAACTTTAAAGTAGTTTAGAAGAGCTTATGTACATCGAATTCAATATTAACCCAAGGAATGGAAAATAAAGGTAAAGATGTTACTTTGGCTTGGATAAATAAATAGGATAAAAAAACATATGAGAAGGCTACAATCCGCTGTGCGGATCGTTGAATATACTATCCCATCCTATCTGTAAAACTAAAATCTCCAAAAAGTGGACATGGCTTCAAACACGATGTGGATTAAATATAAAAAATGACATTGTTCCAACAAATTGTTCATACTGTTTATAAAACACTTTTATGGTTCTACAAAAGACAAGGTTCTTCTCCTGCATATGATCTTGGGTATCTATACGCTACCCCAGAACATATGCAGGAGAAAAACCTCAAAGTATATGGATCGATTCAGAATCGCTAGCTGAGTCGATCTATCTTTGTCTGTCTGTCCTTCCGTTCGTCTGTCCGTCTGTGTGTCACCGATTTTTGAGCCTTAGATTTTGAGCTAGAGTGTTGAAATTTGGTATATAAATTCTCTGTTCAACAAAGCAGAACAAGTGCACAAATTTTTGAAATCCACAGTGGGCGACGCCCCGTTTTTAGAAAAACGTAGTTCGTAGCCAAACCGTAATAAATTTTAAAAAAGTGTCTGAGCAGCATATTTAGAAAATCGCAATATCTATATTTCAATTTCATCTATACAAAGTTTTTTGCAACGCCCACTTTTTTGGGGCGTTGAGTGGGGGTGGGGGTCATTGTGAGTTTGTAATCAACTGTGATAGGTACTTGAAGCGAGTTATAAGCAAAATTGTTAGTTTTGTGCTTTGAAGTAAAATTAGTGGTGAGTTTGATAATAATCGAGCTTATTTGGATATTCTTAGTGTTTTTTTACTGTTATGTGTTTAAATTTAATTTTTCTTTGGATGTCGTGTATTATTCTAGGAAATCACCGGGACCTAATGGATCGTCACTTTTTTTTTCTTATCTGGAATGCGGTGGGGTTATTTAATTCAATTTACGGATAGTGACATTGTCGGTATTTAGGAGTATATCCCATAGGATCCGGAGTCTGATATTGGACTATTGGAGATGTGGAAGAGGAAAATGATAAGGATGAGGCACTATTGCTTCAAAATGAGGCAGATTTTGTAGCAGTTCCTACTGATGGTGTTCAATCTAATCAATCAGATCGGAAGTCTGCAGAGGTCGATCTTCAACAAGCGAAGATTAACCACTTCAAACCAAATGTTTCATTGGAGAGGAGATATGACCAGACTGTCCGCTTAAAATCCTAATGCCACTTCAAGACGAATGGAGTACACAAAGTGAACTCCATCGTTTCGAATGGTGCTGCTATGCTAGTCAGCGAAGAATAATAGTATTTCGAAATATCGCACAAAAAAATATGTTAGTTTTATACTTTTCTTTGAACGCTTTCTTTGTTTTATTTTTTCGAAAAAATTGCAAGTGGTAGCCAGGTAGCATGATTCTATTTTTATTGTTTGTTTTCAAAAATAAGAACAACATATGGAAAGGCTACAATCCGCTGTGTGATTATACGAACGTTTATGTCGGAATTTGAAGGCAACCGTGTCTATGTGAATAATAATGATTTGTCGATATTGGCTAAAACTGTAAATTCCGTTTTGGGATATTTGGGCCAAAACTAATTATGTGGAATTATTGCAGTATTATTAGTATATACATTAAATATCATTCAATTTGACAAAATAGTTTGCTAGAATAATTGACGATTTTCTTCAAATTGCCTAAATGAAAACATCTGTTATATGGATTTTCTCGAAAATAACTGGGTATAAAGTTTTTTGGAACTCATATGCTAATAGCGTATATAAAGTCTAATCAAAACCGCTAGAGCCATTTTTGAGAAAATTGAAGTAATGTATAATGTTTATATGGCAGGTACCGTTAATAATATGGCCAGACGCAAAAAAAATGGCCTAGAATTAGGACCAAAACAAACTTGGATAAGAAGTTTGAAGAAAATCGGTCTAGCCGTTTAGGCTGGGTAGACCATTACGGACAGACGGGCCGACGAACCGACATATGGAATTCCAAAAAACACTTTTTTTGGGTTCCGCTATCATCGTAATGTTAGAATCAATCAAAATCTCGAGGTCGAAAATTTTCATGAAACAATATCTTTTTCTTTGAAAGAGAAAGTTAAAAATGGTATAGAATTATGAACGAAAAAACACTAGATACACAGTTGCGTTCGAAGAAAATCGGTCAAGCCGTTTAGGCTGAAGAGACCATTACGGACCGACAGACGTAATGTAATGTAATTACATTATATAATGGTAAAATCAATCAAAATCTCGTGGTCGAATATGTTCACGAAAACAATATCTTTCTCTTTGTAAGAGAAAGTTAAACATAATATAAAATCACACACAGTCTTTAATAAGATCCACAGTCAGCGATTCTCGGGAAGACTAATCATATCATTTCAATGTTGCAACATGAATCCAAGCAATTCGGTGGGAAATACAGAATACCTATCCTAATAGCAATTCGGTGGGAAAACAGAATATCTAGCGTAAGAAAAACTCGACTAGTTATTTATTTTACCTGTCACTAGAACGTCCAAATAAAAAGTCTCTATTGGTTTAAATAAAGTAAATGTTATATTTGTTTCCCTTAATTTAATATCGGCAACCAAATTCGTCTCGTTTAATTCATCGATCAGATTTTGTGTTCTTTTGCTTCTCATCCGCAACGGTTTGTATTGGATGCCTAAACCCAGGCACAAGAATCCAGCCCGCATCAGCATAATTTAACTTTTTCTTTAAACAGTTGTGATACTAGGCATAGCAATATACATATGTATGCACATTTGTTCTCAATGTGCATTTTGAAAAGTTGAACATCCATAAACTTTCGTCTAAAATGCAGTTAACCATGATTCATTAAACATATTTTTCTTTGGTCATCTTCGTCATCATGGTCATAAATTTAATTTAATTTTTTTTTAAACGTTTATTTATTCACAATTTCGTTAATATTAATTGATAGCCTAAATAAACTTAAAGACTAGACATTTTTTTTAACTTTTGCCAAAGTAAAAGACCATTATGGTTCGCATTACATGATATATAATGTTTTGTTTAATTCAAATTTTATATTTTTTGTGAATTTATTTATTATTGTTATGTACTATATATATTTTATTTGAAAATAGGAAAATGTGAATCAAAACCTATTAGAAGACAGTCGCAACTTTTTTTTATTTTTTATATATAAAACTAAAACCTACAAGACTAACTTAACCTATCTAAATCTATCTAAATCTATCTAGGCCCTGTCATGTGATCTCTATTCCATCGACTAACAAGTCATCGTTAGATCAGAGATCACATGTCAGGGCCTAGTTTTACTTAACCTAAGTATCGGCTTCAGCCCAGTCTAGCCACCAGTATCGGTCTCTATTTAACCTGTTAGTGTTACTTTTGTCGCTTTCAGGTATGCTAATGCAGTATCTAATTTGATCAGTATTCCCGTCCCCCGACTCAAAAGGCTCATAAAGGATCCTTTTATCTGTTGCTCTCCTTGCAGCATGGTATATTATTGGAACGTTCGTTGAATCCGATAGGTAGCCATATGCATCCAGAAACAGAAATGTTTCTGGCGGAATGTATCCACTTTCCAAGGCATTTCTGAAATACCCAGGATTCGGATAGAATAATCCAGAGATTAATTCGTTTTTGCTAACACTTGCCGAACGAACAAAGTGATTCCTTACAAGATCTAGAATGGCATTGTCAATTCTGGACACACCGGAAGCATCCAGAAGTCTTTTGTTTGAGACATAATGCCTATAATCGGAATGTGCACTCCTATACATCTGTGTGCAGGCTCTAAGACATTTGCGCTCGAACACTCGAAGTTTTTCCATATATAAATTTAATTTCATGCATACCATGCCGAACACCTTGCATGGAAAACCCTACATATGTCAGTATTGTTTAGCCACCTACAGGTGCAGACAGCTGATCCCCTTTGCATGCATTATTAGTGCAGTTATGTAATCCCTATATTTTTTGATACAATAAGCATACTGTAAGATCATAAACGTCTTCTATGTTCACATAATCATTCTTCCCACACCCAGCCCTGAGCAAGCCGAACAAAAAGGTAGAAAGGAGGAGGAAAGGAGAAAGTTTTACAGTTTCGATTATATAAGTTGTTTTTCTTACATCTTCTGCTTCCTTCATTTATTGGCACTTTACAGTAGTAGAATGGAGGTGTACACTGACCACTAAAATATGCTACAATACATGCCAGCCATTAATACTTTTTATTTCTGGTCAGTTCACTTACCATATCATCCAAAACCACTTGAACCTTAAAATTAATGTTCGGTATCCATTCATTGACATTGGCAAGAGCATTAGCGTTGCTCAATTTGTCCATTGAACTATATTAACATATTGGTATAGCTTAAAAAATTTAAGGATGTATATTGTCCGCTATTTATCTATGCCGCCGCGACTCTTCTGTATCTTTTTTTCGCTATTTACAAACATCATCATACTACGAGCATGACTTCGGAGGAGGTCGATAGCCAAAGATGGATCAGGCTTCCCTTTTATATTACTGCAATAAAGCATCACTTTAAAGATTCTCTCACTCTGTTGTTCATTGTAGACTTTGAGTTTATCTTTGATTTTTGATAAAAATTAATAGCGGAGCCGAGAATTGAAAGCTTTTTATGCCATAATGTGACTTTGTATTTTATTCGTTGAATTTCCATTCCTATTGCCAGACTATGCGATGTTGGACGATGTTGTCTCCCCCATAACTAAGTCCTTTTCTTTTCAAAAAAAAAACAGAATAACACTTTTTAGAGTGCATGCGGTTTTTGGCATAAAAAGGACATCCTTTTTCAGCAACCTAAATGAGACTATAAACTCTATACGACCGTTAACTATATAATATTCGATTATATCTCTTACCGTCTATAAAAAGGCTGAGAAAATCTCTCATCTAGGTATAAGAAATTAACCGCCTAATCTCTGTCAATGTTAACATCTATACATCATAAGATAAGATAAAATAAAGTCCCAAAAGGTGTATGAATGCGCTCTTCTTAAACTGTACTCCGCGAAAGAGTTTTCAGGGTTCCGCGACTTTCTTAAATTAAGAATAGTAAAACACAAAAATATATTTTTGCGATGTACGATTACAAACATTCAAACACTTCAATTATTATGGATAACTGGCTTAGAAGAGGACGCCTTTCGTAACAATTCTTAATATCAAAAACAGTGGGTAATGATGGAGGAACAGCAAAGTTTCCAGATAATTACAGAAAACATTGTTGATGGTTGTTCGGTGAGTAAAAAATGTATTTGAATTTATGAACTTGCACATCGAGTGGGTACAAAATCCATTTCTAATAATGAAAACACAGCCTACGACGCTAAGCATTTCGGAATTGAGTTAGTTTTAGGAGTGAATACCCTGAACTTTCCATACATGCTACATTCAATTTGCTCCCTGTTTTCCAACGTACCGCTGTGAAGCAAGCTTTAACAATTACCTATACACTTGTGCAAAATTAACACAGATCGTGATTGGACGCTGCCCCAGATATGCGAATACAGATTTTGGAGATAGAAGTCAATTTAAAAAATCAAACAAATGAAAGAATATCATTTTTCACACTAATCTTGAAAAAATACCTTAAGTAAAAAAGATACCGTAGAGTGCTACGAGGTTGGAGTGAATTTCATGCATCGACGTTTCTTGAATAACAGAAGTCCTTCCTCCTCAAAAGAACTGTTGACTTTTTCGCTTAATTTTCATTAATTTTCCATATTTTCAAATTCAAGAAAAGATACTTTGGGTTTGTGGAATGAAAAGTATGATATGAAAACGACGTAGATATTAGATTCAAGGAAATCACGCAGACGTCGACATTATTCTCTCCTCGCATATCACAGACAAAATGCAATGCTTTCTTAATAAGAATTTCTTATGATCGGCAAACTGAAGCTTATGAGTATGTGTAAATATATAAAAATTAAAGAGCCATCACCGAGTCTGAGAGTAGAATAGAGATAGAGAGAGAGCACAAATACACACCAGCATGCTTTGGCCGTAAAATCCTTACATTCACTACACAGAGCTCTCTTTTGCTTACGCTCTCGCATGATGTTGTTCGTTGCCCATTTGTTTTGTCTGCCATTGGCCCCCTAGGCCCCTACATATTAAATTTTCTGTTGTACATGCTTTGGAATTTTGAATTCACTGCAGAGTGCTCTCTCATGCTTAAATATCATTTCATGTGAGTTTGGATTTACCCCGACGAGCCCAAAAAAGTTTCACTTCAAAAATTGATTTTGAAATGTGTTGTTTTTCATTTTTTATATCGTTAAGAGTTGTGGTTCCGAAATATATTTGGGCATTGTTAAGGGTTCTACATTGTTAAGGGTTCTAAGTTTAAGAGTCACTGATATAGTGTATTTAAAATTGCTCTATCACTTACAGGAGCTAAGCATTCGAGAAGCATTCGAGTGTTAAGTGGCAGAACTCAAATTTTCCGTCATTAAAATTTTACCCGGGCGAAGTCGGGCCGCGTTGCTAGTTATCATATGTAAAGAAAATAGACTAAATATTTAATTTAAACAAGTATGTTTTTGAAAAGTGTAAATCCAATTCTATCTACACTGCCAAAATCCAAATCTATCTATGCTACCACCTTACCACTAATCATTAAATCCCATATTATAATAACCAATTCGAAACAATAGAACAATAGTTTCATCTTTTAAATGCAAACAATGTTTGTAGTTGGCACATATAGAAAAACAATACCGCTATTCATAAGTCTCGATTAATATGGGTTCATATAATATGTTTGATAATCTCTGTTTTTCTTAAGGATAACGCGTTGAGCGGGAACTAATTAAGAAGGAATAAAGTTCATTCGCCCAAGTTTTACAAAAACATCAAAAGTTTTATTCAAAACAACACAATTTCCACTGCAAGTATTTGGATAAGTTAGCATTTTTGTTTGATTTAAAATTAGCATCCAGTTCCTCTCGAACGTACTTGCCCCTTAGGCTAATTTTTCAATTTGAAACTTTGAAGGAGTTTTCTAAAAGAAAAGTTTCCAAAGAAGGGAAGTGTGCGACGCATATCAATGCAATTAGCAAATATATTGAAATAGATACCATTATTTTTTTTTAGCTTCTTTGAAAGAATTTACTAAGCCTTTGTAGGAAATGAACCTCTAATAATAAAATTCCTTATTCGTTGTTTTTAACCAACAAGGGAGGGTGTATCTTGATGATTAAAAACATTTGAGTTGAAAATGTTGATTGAATAACGGTGACAGTAGAGGGGATGTTGAATGGGTTTCGTTAAAGTTCGGGGTGAAAATAGACAAGCAAAGCATCAGATAACTTTTAAGCACATTAATACCGATGTTTAAGGTTTTTATACAATAGCATATTTTATGTGACATTTTTTTTATATTTAATGTAGAATCCAAAGAAGAATGAAATACATCAAACTTCTAATACTACATTAGGAATATTCGAGAATGCGACTATGAACAGAATGACAAAAATTCCTCAACCAACATATCCTTTTAATTAATTAATTAATTCAAGGTCTGCCTCTACTAAGTCTACCGACTGTAAACCATTTTGGAAACCATTTTCTCTATATTTCCTAGCAATCTCAAACGTCCAGGTCTATATCGCTGTTCAGCCCGTAAAGTCCTTTGTTAAGTCTTCATCTCCCTAGTCCGTCAACATAAACGGATCCGAACAGTTTGGGAAGAATTTTTCTGTCACTTCATAACCTTTTTATACGGTCCATGTGGCACCTAGGATTTCATTATTAGTTGGAGTGACGGCTTTATAATTTTGAATCCCTTCATTCTCTTTAGAAACAGGGGTTGGAAAAAGTAATTCTTCGTTTGGTTTTTGACGAGATGTCTTTGCAAAAGTTAATTTCCCGGCCGAGGTAGACAAATTAACTACATAATAATAATCTTTTAGCGGTTGATTTTACCATTAGGTCCAATTGTTCGATGCCAATTACGAGGATCACAGCTCACATGGTCAGAAAATATGTCAATATCGTCCAGCCCCAGCTGTTGGATGGGAGTTTTTCGCAATCTGCTTTGTAATAAAACACATGCCAATAGACAGTCTTGTCCAAATCCAATTTTGGTATTAATATAACATTTGCTAAAAATGATAAAACAGTTAGAATTTCCCATCGCCATTCTGCACATATGGAAGGGTGGTATACTAAAACTGGACATGGATCTCTATAGTTCGTCTCTATAAATCATGTCGTATTGGCATTGAAAATGAAGAATAAGTTGTTGTGTATATCAATTTGGATCTGTCAAAGTGTGAAGTTTGGATCAGATGTGGACTTTTCCGAACTAAAACTAAAGAAAAAGGTTGTTGATGAACGATTTCAGGCGTTCATATATTTCGGCAGAAAAGATATTGTGAACGATGTTCAGGAAAATTTGTATCTGCAGTTTTTTTTTATAGCTACAGCTATACATCAATATCACAGCTGGCGATTACAAATATTTAATCATTACAATATATAATAACAAATGTTTCTAACAATACTTTGTTTAGTGTGGTAAGATTCATATTGAAGTCGTTGAAATTAAAGTTTTTATTGAAGTCCATCGACATTTTATTAATAGGCTCATTATTACCAGAATTTACAGATGTACTTAACGTATAATAAAATACAAGAATTCTCGTAAATTTAAGTCGAGTATTGATTCTCAGCATACAATATTGAGAATGAATTGATGCGGACAGCAATTTTAATAGGAACACAACATTATTTACTTCTCTTCTTTTTTGACCGTAGACATATTTAATAACTTCAATCGATTCGCATACGGTTGAAGAAGATAGGCAGTGTTCCACGGGAGTTGACGTACAAAAAAATAACAGGAAACGCTTTTGGACACTTTCAATTTTGTGTTCAGCAATAGCATACGTAGGACCCCTGACACAACAGGAATATTCCAGTCCAGATCGATCAAGAGCACAGTATAACATTTTTGTAACGTAAGGATCGTTCAATTCTCTTGCAGTTTAGAGGGTCCCATTTATTTGTGCCCGCTTGTTGGACTGGAGAACCCTAAGTATTTTGCCACGCCAACTTTTTGGGGACTTTTTTAGTAAAAAAACAGTTTTCAGTAAAATTTCAAGATAATTAGAAAAAAACATTTCGTCTATGGATCATTTTAAACCAAGCGCACTTTTTGGGTGCGTTTTCCCATAAAAACGATTTTCATAGCATATGCCATTTATAGTATATAGCTATATGTTCATGACTTCAGTAAATAATTAAATATTTTTTAAATTTTACGGGACGGACACAGCGTTCAACAATACGTGCTGAAAAATTGTTTTGTCAAATAGGGGATTCTAATGGGGCAATGTTTCGCTTGCTACGCCAATTTTACGGTCACTGTGTGGTCGATAATTTTTAGTTCACTGGTTCAGTACCCGTATGTCCACGAAACGCAAGATCCGCCAAAAATAAAGCCACTGTCCGTGAGAGTGATGATCTGACAAATCATCCGAGTAGATGATGGTGTCAATTGACAAGAAAAGCTTATCTCAACTTAGCCGTCGGGATTCGGGATTCCCGCCATCGTGCAAGAATAACACACACACACATGAATGGTTGTGAGAAAGCTCGGGCCAAAAATTTGTATTTGTAAATATTTTTGTCCGGGCAGTCGATTTCGCGTCGCTCACAAGGACTCGGCCTTTCGCAGGCCACAACTAGGCGAACTTTGGATCGTGACTTGAGCCTGCAACCGTACAATATTCAACTAACCCAGTGTGACTCTAATTTTCATCGAAAAATAATTTTCAGTTATGACACTTATTTCTGGTAATGGGTACGTCAACAAACAAAATTGTCCAATTTGGGACGATATCCATCCACATGAGATCCAAGAGCGCCCAATGCATCCCAAAAAAAGTCACTGGACGGTTTGGAATTTGGGCTGGCGGTGCCATCATTGGCCAGGCCATCACAGTCAACGGCGAGCGCTATAGGTCGATTGTTACCAACTTTTTTTTTACTTAATTGTATAATATCGTGGGATTTGACCATGTTAGTCTTTTTCTTGTTGGATTTTATGAAGTCGCATGTCTATTCGAACATCCGAAAGCCAACATAACCCATGCAATCGGTCAAATTCAGTCTGATTTATGCGCCAGAGTCATGGAAAATTGGAAATTTCGGATGCGCTCCAAGCAGACATTTGAACGATGTTATATTCCATACATAATGGCACCAATAGCACTTTCAAAAGAATAAAAAATGTTGGAGATATCTCACGCACACTTTGTTTTATTTAAATTTAAAGATAGGAAGCGCTTAACGAAGGATTTTTTAATATCGAAATTCTGAGTACGCAACTTTATGAGCTCCTACTCCAATTTTTAGTGACGATGACGAGAACTGAAACAACTTGATAATTTTAAAATTCGAAGTTTCTCAAATTGTGCTCTGCATAAGATTGAAGAAAATCCTTAATTTCATCAAAAAATCATCTTCAGAAATGAAGCTATTTTTTGGATTATTGCCTTTGTCAATTAACAGAATATATGTTATTTTGTAGTTACAAACCCACAAGTGTTTTAAGAGACTACATTACATTCCCAAAAAGTTAACATATATTTTTTCGTCGGAGTATTTCGCGTGGAGTATTCGCGGAGACAATAAACATTGAATGGAAGTACATATGTGTTTTTTTTTTCTTTCTTCGCCATGTGAATATATTGATCATGTTTCAATTAAAATCGATTGACTAATAAAAAGAGGTAAAGAATATATCTTAATCTTTTCATTTTCAGAAGCTATTTCCCCCCATTAATAGTTGTTGAAGAACCAATCTATATACGAGCATATCTTAAAAGTAAGATTAGCGAATTTGTTTATCTAATTATCGCATTATCTATATTTTTCACAATTTTGTTCGTTATTTAGTGAAGATACATTTGTATGTGTATGTGCTATTAAGGTACAAATATTTACGATAAGTGGCACATTATTGCGGAACAAAAGAGGGAGATGTACATAATATCTAACTTTAACTAAAAATGACGTACGTTTTTATTACCCACAAGAAGTAGCAGCTTTGTGGTAGGCGAACATAAATTTGCGACAATGTGCCAGTTTTGATGAAAATAAATATGTTGGTATATTTGTTCCCAGAATATAAAAAGCTACTTAATATCATATATTTATGAGACCCATTTATTGATCCTTGGAGTTTTGGTCTTTAAATAGGTCTTACAATAAAGGAAATGAGATATTCAAGTCATGTCACGTTAAAGATAGGTCAGGGGACGCCGAATCCAGTTGCAGTTAACTCTTAGCCGTTACACTGACCATTAAAAAAATCAAAGCATATGAAGTGAAATTTAATCGAAATAAATCGTTGTAACTTTGACTATACTTATACATTATATGTGCATATTTTACCTCTCAGTGGAATTAAAAAAAACTATGAGAAGGCTACAATCCGCTGTGCGGATCGTTTAATACCCTATCCCTTTCAATCCTTTAAATTAATATCGCCAAAACGTGGGCTTTATGGCGATTAAATATAGAAAATGACGTTCTCACAACATATTGTTCAGACAGTTTATCAAAATCTTTTATGGTTCGACAAAATAAAAAGTTTTTCTCCTGAATATGCTAATGGTTTTTGTAGCAAAATACCCCCAAAAAGTAGGCGTGAGTTCAAGTGATCTAAGAAGGAAATGTTCATATTACCATAACCAATGATCTTGCATCGAACAATTATTCGAATATTTTAAAATTGCACAGAAAAACGTTTTTTTACTAAAAACACCCACAAAAATTGGGCGTGGCTAAAAACTTTGTTTGGACAAAAATATAGATGTTGAAATTGTCTAACTATGTTACTAAGACACTTTCTTACAAATCGTAACCATTAACCTAAAAATCGTGGACACGCAGACGGACGGACGGAAGGAAGGATAGACAGACATGGCTAGATCGACTCAGCTAGCGATTCTGAATCGATTCATATACTTTGAGGTATACCTATCGAAATTATTTCTGTTATATGTTATATGTTACAAACATAATGTGAAAACTAATATACCCATATTTGATAGGGTATAAACAGTTGTTAAAAATCTACCAAAAGGCTCGGAGAGAACTGATTTTATTGTTGACGACAATTTCAATCAAAAAAGGACAACGACGTTTCGAACGTTCCGACAAAAAACTGAATAACTAGTGGATGCGCTTAGCTACTATAAAGCAGACATTACTGCCATCCAGGAAATACGATGGGAACGGCGGATTAAAAACTGTACATTTACTACGGTCCGTGTTATGTAAGCGAACGCATTGTAACAATCCGCATCATATTACGAAGGACTATTTCTATGAAGCTAATCGGAATTCGGAATCCCGGCAAAACTGATTCAGTTGTGTCGCGTGACGCTGGAAAGCACGCGCTGCAAGGTGTAGTTTGGAAGTAGCTCCTCCAAATTATTCCAAACATGCTCCGGATTTCGGCAAGGAGACGCACTATCATGTGACTTCTTCAATTGTACTGGAGCAGATAGTGCGCATGGCAGGTGTTCACACGGAAGGCACTATTTTCAACGCGAAAATTGACATCATCGGTCGCTCCCAACATGCCGTGATAAAAGCGTTCACGGAGATTGAAGAACAGGCGAAATCCGTTGGCCTTGAAGTAAATGAGGACAAGGCTAAGTACATGCTATCAACAAACAAGCAAGCATCTGTCCACCGCCTAGGACAAAACGTCACTATTGAAAGCAGCAATAGTAGTGGTAGTTAAGGAGTTCACCTACCTCACAGCCCCCAGGTTCGAGAAGGCAAGGATGATCGAACCTACGTTTCGAGGACCAAGCCATCGCGGATGCCAGAGCGCTTGGTCTAGAGAGCTGGAAGCAGCGAGTCCGGGATCGTAGAGGATGGAAAGATGCACTGTCTCAGGCAGAGACTCTTCACGGGTCGGGAGCCCGATAAATATAAAATAAAAAGTTCTATGAAACTTATAAGTGACTTTCGAATCACAATGTTTGAATCTTTCTGGGGGATTTCAACGCAAAAGCAGGAAAAGAGGGCACTTGCAAAAATCGGGAATCGGAAGCCACTATAGCTCCCACTACGTATCCACGAACGATCACTTAAATTTTCTTGTTGCAGCCAAGGTTAGAATACGGAAATCTTAATCGCAACAACAAATGCGAAATACTGTGAAAAAATTTGATGTTGAAAGACTGCAACCGCAAGAGAACATTTCACTTGGTTGCCATTTTTTGTAAATAAAAATTTTCCGTTGGAATTTGATAGTCGTAGAAAGTGGTCAATAGCAATCTATTATGAAGCATTTAACCCAATAACAACATGTTGAGTGGAGTACTCAGTTTTACAGCTCGCTATAGAAAATAGCTAGTTTTGCCAAAAAAATCATTTCGAGGTGGTGGGATTTTTAATAAACAGAATAGCCGCTATTGGGGCACTGAAAACACTCGATTTATACACAAAACAACACTACACCCTCGTAGAGTAACTGAATTATGCTCCATTGGACCATAATTCTTTGAGGATCCCATAGGTAGTACTGTAAAAGTTACTGGCGACCGCTATCGGGACATGTTGAAAAACTTGCTTGTATCTGAATTGAATCAATTAGGCATACAGAATATGTGCTTTCAACAAAATGGTGTCACATCTCACACACCTCGTGATACGTTTACCGACTGTCCCACACGATTCCCCTGATTTGACGAGTCCCGATTTTTTTCTTATGGAGGTACTTGCGGGAAGAGGTGAACAGTAACAAACCAACCGCATCTTCGATGCTTAAGGACAATATAAGAAATAAAATTGCAAAATGGGCTTAAAATAGCTCTCCTTTGCACTACGATCAGAGGCGCCCACTTGACCGACATCATATTCCTTACACAATGTGTTTTCTATTCCAGCTCGACATAATTTGACAATTTATATTTATTAAAATATTATATGGATACATAATCCATATAATCATTCAATAAAATATAAATTGCCAAATTATGTTTTTCATTTAAAAGTTATTGAAAAACATCGACCGCTTGAAACCGTTTACCAATAATCGTATCAAAGTGGTTTTAGGCTAGAAAAGTCCGCAAAAACAAATTTTTGGCGCAACAGAATCGTTAGTACCCAGGGCTGAGCTAATCTCTCACAACCATTCATGTGTGCGTTTGTACTTCTTGCACGATGGCGGGTCCTCCTGCCCAAACTCGCCCGTCTGTGCAGGAGGGCTATGGAGAATTCTCGCTTCCCATCAGGGTCGGCAATGACCTCACCGAAAAATTCGATGCCAAAACAGGATTTAGGCAACTGCACTAAAAGCCACAAAACATCGACGCATTGGACAGAACGTCACCATTGGCAGATATAATATTAAGATAGTTAATGATTTTGTCTACCCCATTAACTCGTTAAGCTCGAAATCAGAAATAAAACGAAGAATTACTCTTGCCAATTGATATTTTTTCGTACTAAGAAGGCAATTTAGTAATAAAGCACACAATCGAACTGCTAATAACATTTAATTTTATTTTCTAAATATCAGGAGAAGTTTATTTGAGTCGCGTCGATTAAATTGAAATATTTGTTTTTGTTTTTTAATCTTAATAAGGCATAAAGAATTTTTGAATATAAACACTATTTTAACGTTATGCTCTATAATCTTGTTAGGAATACCAACTTTAAGTAGGAATTTATGACAGATACCGCGTGAGTCATTATGTTATGGTATTTTACTTTGATATTGTTGGTTAGCTTACTATCTAAAGGCTTAGCCCGACACATCACCTTCTGTTCAGCCACATTACTTAATTTCATTCAGTAATGTACTTTGTGAACTAAAAGAAACTTAATATGAGGCACAAATCAATTTATACTATTGAAATAAATATTATAGTATTATTTTAAATTATCTACAAAATACGACTTCAGTTTAAATAATTATGATAAATAAAACATCCGCGTTGTTTACTAAATCATTAAGAAGAAATCAGTCTTTTCATTGGCCAAAGTTTTATTGTTTGTTCTTGCAAACTATTTAACCTCTCGTGGGGAGAGGTTTATGCTCTTTAATCTTTTTTTTCCTTTTATTGCTAGCAAAACTTTTACAATTTCATTATAAAGCCAACTGTACTTTATTACCATACAATTACTATGACATCCTCAGCTGGTCATATAATAAAGCAGGTCGCATAAATTCAAATCATTAAAATTATTGACAAATTAGCGTCTACTGGCTCGTAAAACCACCATTCTACTATGTTTCTATAGAAATTATTTGTCACCCCATAGCAATCAATGGTTTATGTCCAGAAAAGTTTGACAAATTATCTGAATTAATGTCTTAGACAAAAATCAAACCACTTTCCGCCTTCTAAAAGAGTTTACGAGTTCTATTATACTTAACGGTGTTGCTGTAAATAAATGCCAATTACTCAACTATTTCAAAGTATATTTAACTTACGATGATTTGAAAAGATTTAAAGTCTTCATAGTCCAGTGCTGTTTTATTACCGGCTTAACGAGGTTTCGGTAAAGTTTTACGAAAAATTGACGTATTTCCAATTAAATGTAGTACACATTTTGGTTACGAACAAAGGAAAGAGATGGGCAGGAGTTTGTTGACTTTACAGCTGGAATATCGAAATAAAAACAAAGTCATTCTTCCTTGAAATCAACCTTTTTCCCCACGCTTGAAGTTAATGGCCACTGGTTGAGGTGATAATAGCTATCCAGTTGATGTCGGTAAACGTTGTCAGTAGAGGCAATAATATAAAATACGGATAGCGGAAACGTAGGGACGACGGTTGAATTTGGGAAGGAAATCCAATTTTGATTCGAACATTATTTTATTGTTTATAAATGGTATTGAGGTATCATGAGTATGGCTGGTAATAAATTATGGACTGATATCACTTCAGGATTTTTATTGGTATTTCATTTCAAAGTGTTTTTTTTACGTTATCCTATAGGGATATAAGAGTTTTAACATTAAGCTTTTAACCTATAGAAATCATTTCGATAGATATAAAGTAAATGTATCGACTCAGAAACGCTAGCTGAGTAGAAGCCTTCGTTGACCCCATCCTGGAAATTCTTTAGCTGGATCTGGTAAAAGATACATCCGATACATTTTGACGCGATTTCTATGGCTCGACAAAAAAACACGTTTTTCTATTGCATAAGCTATGGCGTTTTTCGTTTTCGTTTTTCTAGAATAGTACCCCAAAAAGTGGGTGTGGGTTAAAATTATCGAAATACGAAATGTTTACAGTGTTATTCTCGAAATATATTCATCGAACATTTTTTTCGAGTTTTCCTAAAAAAATGTTTTTTTTAAAGAAAACGCCCCAAAAAGTTGGCGTTTCGGCGAAGTCTTTACCGTGCAGCGACAATTCTCCACTGTGATTCTCACAGACGGACGAGTTTTGGCTGTATTCCGAAATTTACATGGTTTTGTACAGTTCTACTTTGTAACTTCTGTCGTATGAAATTAATAAATAGGTTGTGGATATCGATTTGGACTTACTGAAGTAGAAGATTTCAGTAGTAGACTTTCCTGACCTAAAACTAATCTAACAAGGGCCGATCAGGTTGTTGGTGAACGATTTCAGGTGTATTAGTAAGGCAGAAAGATGGCACAGTTCAAAGGTTCGTATTTTTGTGGATCGGCGAAAAGGTGTTGATGTTGGATGATGATGAGGCTGTACTTTCCGACAATACTGCCAACGATGTCCTCTCTTACTTCCTTAGCGTTAAAATCTCCCAAAATTGAGTAGTCGCTCACAAGTTTTGCCCAAAAGTTTGTACAAATAATTCTTACCTCTGTAATATTTTTCAAACAGTAGTAAATATCACAGATTTTAATCATCTTTTACCTATCGTATTTCCTGTACGGCAGAAATTTGACGTAGCCAATAGCCAGAAATGCGCCATATTGCTGGGCCAAATTTAAGTCAAAATAGTGGAATATCTTTAACCTTTTCTTGACCTCAAAGACTGCTTTAATTATGGCACTAGTAGAATTTCGTATGCTCTTAAACCAAAATACTTAGATAAACTATGGCAAGTTGTTGCATACGATAAGTCAATATTTTGAGAACTGGGTCGATTCGACTACCAGGTACCGCCGCTATATTTTCTTCAATACGTCCAATAATTCAAATCCTTCGATTCTATAACAAATTATACATTCGGTTGGCCAAATATTGAATTTATCACAAGTTGTTCTAAGCTCAAGAAAACCATTTCTCGGAGAAAGCGGATTTTCGAAACACAACTAAAGAATTTGTAGCTTCGACTGATAAAATATCAAATATAGCATGAAAGTAAACTGCAAAAAGTAAATCTAAATGAATCACCCATTGTTGTATCAACTTAGTAGATCTAGTATTAATCGATTCGAACAATGGGTTACTTAACCTTTTGATTGTTAGGGTAACAGCATAAAGCATCCCGCAGCAAAATAGCTTTACAAAATAAATATAAATATCCATCAACAGATCGAATGTCCGTTTTTCTGCACAACGTAGCCTTTGTTAGGTATTTCGTGTAGTAATTATTTATTAATTAATTACGTCCTCTACAGCCGACTAAAATATGTATTGAATCTTAATCGATAGAACCATGGCCCCAGACAGATGACCTTGTTAAATTTCTTTCAATTTACATAATAATATGAAAGATATCTCTTGTCGCAAAGAAACTTTTTTATTTATTTCTATGATATAAAAAAAAAGTTAAAATAAATCAATGTGCGGCTGGAACTGCGTGATTTATGCAAAGGAAAGTACATGTAATTAATTTTCTTTCGAATTGTTATTATTGTTATTCGTACAATTGTGAACTGCACAACGCATAGCGAGATACATTTCTTTTCAATTACTTTAAAGGTAACCACACGTTGACAACACACCTATTGTTATTTTAAATAAGCTATGGAACATCAACCCTAATCGGAACTATTTATATCAATTTACCTTTGCGTTCGTGGTTGTTACAGTATATCTACGTGTATATTCCTCATTAAATTTCCCATCCTCAAGAGGTTCTTCATCGATTTCTTTCCCAAGCGACAGTGTACATTTCCTAAGCCATATCATCAGGTTCGAGATTTGATTACGATGATAGTAGACCTCAAAAAAGTGATTCCGTAACGCATTTTGTAGAAATGCACAAGACGAAATACAGCAACGCTGTAAAGATCTTGTTTAGACTGGCACGGAATAACCGGCATGCTGTCCCAGGCGAACCTAGATAAGCTACTTCGACATATTCGGATAACAGGTTATTTAGGAAACTCAGGGGTAAGTCATACCCCTTGAACATAGATGATGGCGGACATATGAAAAAAAAACTATTGTTACAAAGCAACAAAAAGCCTCGGAAAGGATTGATTTTATTGATGACGACGCTGCTAAACGAAAAAAGGACAACGACGTTCGTATCTGCACCTGAAATGTGAGAACATTAAACAGGCGAGGTGCAAGCGAACAACTAGCGGAAGCCCTAAGCTGCTACAAAGCAGACATTACTGCCATCCAAGAAATACAATTGGATGGGCCAGGCAAAAAGAGGATGAAAAACTATGACATATACTGCGGACCGTGTTATAGTGAGCAGAAACAGCAACTTATCAATATTGGCAACGACAGCAAAAACTGCCAACCAGCCAACCTAAGTGAAGTGAGGATAGCAATATCTAAACTCAAGCTTAATAAAGCAGCCGGAAATGACGGCCTTCCCGCTGAGCTTTATAAAGCTGGCGGAGATGACTTGGTAGCCACGTTTGCTAATATAGAGAAGGAAAAATGAGGGTAAGACTTAGTATATGCTGTCAACACGAAAGGACACACAACATCAACGAATTGGACATAACGTCAACATTGACTGATATAACTTTGAGGTAGTACGGGACTTTGCCTTCCTCGGCTCCGCTATTAACTCTGATAACAACATCTTGTCAAAAAGATGATTCAGTATGCCAAGAAGTGATGCAGTAGTTAGTTCGGTGGACTACCATGCGCGGGTCCATGGTTCAAGTTCCTGAGTTTTTTTTTCACTGCTCCACCTCTTGTAAAAGTCTGACAAACATCCAAGAGTAACACTATCATGAGAAGCTTCTCAAATTTGCAATTCGAATCTATCTATCGTGCGATAGGAAGTCCTATCGGCCCTTTATTTTTTAACTTTCTTTTACAAGAAGAATAATACTGTTTTCGTAAAACTTTTCGAGCTGCGATGATAGACGAACCCAAAAAAGTGTTTTTTGGAATTACGTCCGTCGTCCGTAATGACGGGCTCAGTGGTGCGATGAACTGCCGCGCAGTGTTCGATTCCCAGCCGTAGCAACACATAAATGATTTTTCACTGACCCTATTCCCTTTATTATCTGACAAATCATCCGTGTAGTATCAATTGTCAAGAAAAGCTTATATCAACTTAGCCGTTCGGATTCGGCATAGAGCAGGAGGTCCCGCCATCGTGCAAGAAGTACACACTCACACATGAATGGATGTGAGAAAGCTAAGCCCTGGGTACTAACGAGCCTGTTGTTTTTGTATTTGTTTGAATAGTCTCTCCATCCTAAACGACTCGACCGATTTTCTTCAAACTTGGTATCCACTTTTTTGGCAACAATTCTAGGTCATTTTTGTTTACTTCTAGCCATTTTATAACGTCACCTTCCATATAAAAATTACACATAACGTACAGTTTTTTAATTTCTCATAATTTCAAATGAATAAAATTGAATACCTGTTACTATTACCGTTTGTAACGATTCCAAGTAACCTTTAATGCCCCAAATGGTACGGATTTTTTCAGTTTTGACTAATAAATTATTCCCATAAACATCGATTCCCTCGAATTTCGGAATAAACTTTCTTATAATCACACTTTGACATTATTTATATACATATTTTTAACATCAATAACCAAAATGAATATTATTATGTATTTTGCCCAAACTATGAAAATCGTCAAATTGTGAAAGGGAAGTTGCGTATGACCCAGTCGTCCACCCACCACTTGTTGAAGATAAAATTGGACAGTGAATTCAAAGCTTCATGTGGAGATATTTGGGGACGCCTGATGGTGCCTGAATTGCAAAACTTACCCTTTCTTGTTTTACCAGTTGTGTGATACCATCTTGTTTGAACCATATATAACTGATTTCAAGTCCATCCAATTCTTGCAATAACGACTCAAAAACAACTCTCGAATAATATGTGGATTATGAAAGCCAAACAGCTTCAATGCTCATTTTGACTCATTTTAAACTGAATCACTTTATTTGGTGGGTACCTTGTCGCTCTGCCACAAAAACATTCGAATAGTGAATATTTTGACTTGAATTTATCCTTCATATCACTAACAGCCTGTCTGGTGGGACGATCAGTAATACAAAAAATTGGAGTAAGCTCCCTTAAAGTTACGATCCCTGACTTAGATATCGGTAGTAATTTTTAAAAATTTCCAAACGTTGCAAAATTCAAGGGCCTTTTTCTATTAAACTACTATTTCCCTATTGATAAACCCGAGATTTGTCACGTTGATAGCAATAGTAAATTAAAGTGTATATCAAACGTCAATCGATAAAACCTTCCACCCAAGACAAGCGACCTTGGTGTTTTTTTTTATTTACATCACAACATGACATCGAGTACCTATAGAAAAGAGATTTTTCAAGCCCACTGGGATCTGGCTTCTTCTGTTATAATGTCTATAGAATAAAATCAATGTGACCGACCGGAAAGCAGAATTTTAATAACTGGTTTTCTTTAGAATTGATACATACTCACATATATTTTTATTGTGTTTGCATGTTGAGATGAATTTATATTGCTTTCAGCCTTTCACCCATATATTGCAAATAACCACTCATGTTCATGGTGTGTTACTGGAAACTAGCTTTGACATTCAAAAAAGTCTCACTCAGTAACCCTACTCGTTTATACATCTATTTACCTTTGTGTTCGTGGCTTTTGGATCATTCGTGCAGCATCCTCATTAAATTGGTCATCCTCAAGAGGTTCTCCATCGATGTTTGTCAAGCGTCGGTATACTTCGTGTGGAACATCATCCTGTTCGTTGTCCCTATCGCTTTTTTTGTGATTGACCGGATTTACTTGGAATCGATTGGGTCGATCGACTGAACCTAATTCAAATGACGAAAAGTCCGACATAGTTACGGTCGCGATGAAACCTCGTTTTTATAAAATAGCAAAATACAAACACTTCCGAACACAGTTAACCCGGCGCCGATACCATTCGAATGAAAATAGCGCGAGGTGTTTAGTTATCGATTGGTTCACCTGCAATGAGATAAGAGTGCAAAAGTTAATTTTTTGTTTGTTTATCTAATTACTAAATAATATCGATAACATTACATGGGAAAGTAATTCATTGATTTGGATTGTGGAAGTAAACATATCTATAGATATTAACTAATGGTCTTGATATCGATGATGGCTGCCATCGGTTAGCGGGATATAAAAACAATGGGTTAAGGTAACGCGCCAGACGTGCTAGTCCCCCACAAAGATAAACGTAAACTAAACGTTTCCCACAAGATTATGCACCCACCACTAATAAAGTATTGTTTTCAAGGGTTGGTTAAAAGGTATGAGGTAGGCTTTGGTGTGAAGACAGTGTGTGAGCATTGTTATTGCTATTGAACCAGAATACACTAATAATAATCAAATTTATGACGAGCGGGCAGTGAATTGCGTTGGTGTGAACTTAGGGGTTGTGGGATTGAACGAGTGAATGTTAACCAGGTTCACAAGTGCGACAGAGCCGTGTGCAAATGAAATTGATTTATGGAGACATAAAGAAAAGATTTTGAGTGCATTTGTTACGCGAAGAGATTAGACACAATGTAAGGGGTGAACCGGCTAAATGTATGGACATGATAAGAGGTTTTGTTGATGATAATGAGTTTCAAAACAGTGTGATCATAGTATAATTTATAACAATGTCACCAATACACTATTCTATAAACTGTTTAACTGTCATCAGTCTGAACTTGTTTCATACCTCTTGTCTCTGCCCTAGCAAAAATACCATTACCGCTGATATCTTGTATTCCAAACACAGAGTTAAAGAACAAATACCCAAAAAGACTGTACGGCAACACAAGAAAGCATGCATGACAAAATGTTCGACATTCACAAATCCTCTGTACCAAATGGAATATCCCCTTATCTTCTGTAGGTTGTTGTTCTTTTGTACTAGCGAAACCACAGCATAACGTTTTTTTATCAGTCCTTCTCAGCAGTACTATTTCCGAGTCGAATCTTGTTCTCCCCCTTCAGTTACCTACAAATTACACTTAGATATGCCCCATGGTCATGAAAACGCTGACGCAACTTATAAAATAAGCAGCATGAATTCCACATCATTCCACCTCAACTGGTGACCTATCTCACCGAAGAGTGGAACCAATCACTTCGACGTGGTGGAGAAAGCATGATTGCTGAGCTTAACGTTTCAAAAACATTTGACAGGGTTCGGCATCTAGACTTTTAAACATTTTGTCGAAAATGCGTGCATTTGGAATGCATGAAATATTTTACAAATTGTGATTCTGATATTTAGCGTGCAGTGGTGCAAATCCCTAAAATGATAACATCTAAGTTTTTCACTGGCCCACCTCTTGCAAAAGCCATACAACTATAATGAGAAGCTTCTAAAATTCCTTTCGGAATCGGCGTTAAAAAGGAGGACCCATTATTTGTGGTAAAACTAAAACTGCGCAAACACAATTGAAGCTAGGTTTGAGACTCTATATGGGCCATTGATGATAGATATTACATTTTATTTTATACGTCTAATACGAAGATTTTTGATGTCGCTATACAGCTCTTCAAGTTTGTGATTAAATGTGATTAAAATGACTACTTATTGCGTCAACTCAAATGGGGCAGAAGATTTCTTAAACAAATTGTTTTCTCGAAATGACCAACTATTTCTTCATCCGCCTATATGCTTCAGTGCTACATAGCAGGACTTAGATGATTAAGGTCTACTATAGGACGTCAATAGTAGTTCGAGTGAGAGCTATATTACAAAATTGCCTACTTAACCCAAAAAAACATTGGTTGGCAAGTTTAATTCTTCTTTTGATTTCTGAGGAGATTTGATTCAATGTGCTGAGGTAGGCAAAGTGGCTTACTATCTATAAGTTGTATATGTCAATGGTGAAGTTCTGTCCCATTTGTCTATATTATTTGTCCTCCATTAGTTACAACATAAGCAAACTTACTTACTTACTTGACGCTACAGTCCGGAATGAACCTGGGCCTCAACCAACATGCCTCTCCAATTATCCCCCGGCCCTTAGCCAACTGCCTCTAGTTGCGTACTCTAAGTTGGTTGAGGTCGGTTTCTACTTGTGCGCGCCACTTATAAGGCGAGGTCATCCTCTACTGCGTCCGACGTCTGTACGGGAATAGAAGACTCTGCGAGCCTGAGTATTGGTGTCCATTCGTTCTACATCTCCTACCCATCTTAAACGTCCAATGCCGAGTTTTTTTTAACTAGGGGCATGACACTGTACAGCTCGTGTAGTCGTGTAGTTCTTGGTTGACTCAACGCAAACGAGACCGAAGATTTTTCAAAGAAAAACCGACAAAGGACTTCTTCATCCAATTTTGATACGATCCATGTCTTAGCTCCATAGATCAGGACTGGGATGATCGGTTTTATATAGGATTATTTTTGAAGCTTCTTTCTCTAGATATACTAGCAAACGATGCTACGATATCACTTTGTGTCCTATCGATGATGCCAATATTGTCGGGGTATGCTAGTACTTGCACCGATTTTTGGAAGATTGTGCCTCTGGTGTTGGACCGGGAGTTTTGCACAATCCTCTTAAGAATCAAATTAATGAAGTCACATGACAGCGCATCGCCTTGCCTAACTCCTTTTTTGGTGAGGTCGTTTCCGATCCTGATGAAGCAGTGAGATTTCTCCATCGTCAATCTGCACAGACGGACTCGGGTGGTTGGCAGTTTTCGCTGTCGTTGCCAATATTAAATGGTTCGTTCTGCCTGACAGCGGAATGTTGTTCGTCATCGCCGTTTACCTGTAGAAGTGGTTCTTCTATATCCTCAGCATTGACTGTGTCACAACTGCGATATTTCCTTGTTCATCTCGACAGGATTCTGTTCGAGCCTTGTATCCTAGGCTTTGACGTTTTACTTTTTAGTAAAACGTAAAAACGGAAGCAATCGAGCACTTGGAAAAGCAGGAATATATACGGTCATTAGTGACTGGCTGCAGTAAAATCTGCGATAAAAAATGAGGCCCCTCCCCGAAGGTCACGAAATGGCTATACACAACTGTCGTCAGACCAATTTCCACCTATGGTTGCTTAGTATTTTGGAATTCCATAAAAAAAGCTTAAAAGATTTGAATAAAAGGCAAACATACATACAACGATAATATTCCTACAATAACCACATTCAAATTTATGTTACCTTGTCTCCTTTTTATACCCTATCCCATAGGGGTATATTAGTTTTGATACTTAGTTTGTAACATAGAGAAATAATTTTTCTACATATACCTCAAAGTATATGGATCGACTCAGAATCGCTAGCTGAGTCGAATTAGCCATGTCTGTCTGTCCGTCCGTCCGTCCGTCTGTCTGTTCGTCACCGATTTTTGGGCCTTACATTTTGAGCTAGGATAATGAAATTTGGTATATAGGATCCTCGTCCGTGCCACCAGAACAAGTGTACAAATTTTTGAAATCCGCCCACTGCCACGCCCCCTTTTTAGAAAAACTTATTTTTTGGCCAAACCGTAAGGAATTTCAAAAAAGTGTCTGAGCAGGATATTTAGACAATCCTAATATCTATATTTCGTTCATACAAAGTTTTTTGCCACGCCCACTTTTTGGGGGCGGTTTTAATAAAAAAAACGTTTTACGTTCAAATTTTAAAATTTTGATGCAGAATAGTTAGTAATATTAATATAAACATTTCGTCCATAGATCATTTTAGCCCACGCCCACTTTTTGAGAGCGTTTTCTTACAAAAACCGTTTGTATACCCTACCCCATAGCATATGCAGGAGGAAAACGATGTGTTTTGTCAAACAACAAAAGATTCTGCTAAACTGTTTGAACAATGTGTTGTGACAATGTCATTTTCTATATTATAGGCTAATAAAGCCCATTTTTTGGAGATATTAATTTTAAGGATGGGTTGGGATAGGGTATTAAACGATCCGCACAGGGGATTGTACTCTTCTCATATGTTTTTATTTATTCATTTGTATTCGTATATACACAATGTGTTCACTACCTTGCTGTAAAGCATCAAAAAAAAAAACAATAATATAACTGATGAAGTATAAATGCACTCGTATATCTATATTGCATACCGATAGTGGCAATGGTCTCCACTGATCGTTTTCGCAATAATTGAAATAATATATGTTTTATATTATAGCTTTGCTCTAAGATAACGTACAGAGATAATATATATATATATACTATTGGCTTTGTAAATGAAAGTTCTATATAGATACGAAAATAAATATGTAAATGTTAGCTAAGAGTTAAGAAACATTTAGATAAACCACCGAAATGGCCGAAAATGGAAAAAAAAACAAAGTTAATACTTCTTTTATTTATTTAAAATATTAGAATAAACTTAATATAACACAAAGAAAATCTCTGCTTGTATTCTGCGTGTATTAAGCATTCTGCAACACAGAGCTATGCCAGCCCCAGCATATACAAAATTACGTGACAATAACCAGTGGTGAGTGCTAATGTCTGCACAATCAATTTTCACAAAAGCAGTCATTAGTAAGAAAATCCACACCGTCACGGGCAACAAGTAGTTTTCTCCCCTTAGAATACACCGCGTCATCCATTAATGCGGATTCGTTTTCACGGAGTGATATGCTAAACTACTGCGAGTCTTTGGATTAATTAGCATTTTAGTTTTAATTTTGTTGCTGTCATTTTTAATTATGCAGCAAAAAATCTATTTTTAAACATTCAGCTAAACTATTGCCTACCTAATGTTCTACCGGTGCGCGGTGCAGCTATAGTTTCAAACGCGCGTGTTTCTCATATTTAGCTGTGGATGTATCTAGTTTGTACAGAGCTTGCTGTTGATAAGTAAATGAGTATTACATGACTTTGAAACGGTGCAGCGTTCACTAGGTTTTAACCGAGTGAATCGATTAAAACTGCGGACTCTAGAGACAGACCGGCATTCTCGTAGATAGTAGGGAATTCGTTAAACGATATAATAATTATGAAGCATGTAAGTAATGCCCCTGGATATAGGCAAATGTCACGGCCTCGAAGAGAATGCAAGTTCCCATGTTTATTTCCTTCTTATACATAGAAACATGCTAATCAGTAAACATAGATAACAAGACTTTATTGTTGCTCGTTTTGTTTATTGGTTGTGTGTGTAGTTTGAACAGTTTGTAGTTTTACAATGCAATTTACAAATGACGTTGGGGATTCGTGCAGTCGAATTATGTTACAAAAAGGAAAGCGTTTTGACAATGCGCAGGTCTAATCGAAGAGAAAAAAAGCTAAACAATTCTAACCAAAATCTAATAGCTTTAAACAATTACGAATTAAGAGTAACTAACAAACTTCCGTTTGTAAGTAGTATGTAAAACTTCTCCATTTCTTCCTGAATGAGAACTGTTTGATCGCTAACAACAATACAAAAGGAAAAGGCCGACTTTTTCGCTTCAATTTGGACTGTAGAAATGCTACTGGAACTGACCGTTTAGTTACCGTTTAATTGCATTCCGATTAAGTGGTTTTCCGACCTAATTGCGTTTAAAATTAAGATTATGTATACGTTTTCGTTATTAACCTTTATATAACGTTCTAGGAATCCCCTTAAATTGTTATGCATAACAAAGAACTCGACACGAAAATGTAATTTGAGTATTTAAAATCTATTACTGCAAGCCAGTAGTATCATTGTACTATTCTTTTAATAAACAAAATCAATTTAAGATAAGATTTGTCGCCTCCAGTGTTTCAGATTATTTATTTTTCGTCTGCACATGTGGAGACCAAAACGTCCCACATTAAAATTCCTATCAATCAAATATTTATGCCATTCGTATCAATCGAATGTTTATGCTTAGCACTTCAAACGAGATAAAAAGTATCTCTTATCTCCACTACATGCATGTAGGTGGAAATGTATCAGCTTGATGCATTTTAGTATATTATAAGTTAGTTAGTCTTAAGTAAAATCAAAATATATCGGTCGTGGTCTTAAAACAGAAAGCGTTGCATTTACCAATTCACAAATTACAGCATAACAACTTTACTGTATAACAAGATGATGATTGCAGATGTTTATTGACTTTGCTCTTAAACAGTTGTAAAAACACTGGTAGAAACACGTATCAACTGGGTGCGTTGTTCATTAATCCGTAGGGTTTTGGGATTATGGATTTTTGTGTCGGATGTATTTTTGTACTTTATTCGGAACATTATACTTACGAACAAAGAAGAGTGTATAAATGAAATCAGCACGGAAGCTCTTAACAAATCTTGTAGAAGCTTAGTTATGCATTCTTATCAGCCATTACCCACATAATCGTGTTTAAGAAAATCGTTAGATGTGAGTACCAGTAATCTTTAAACTAGAACACCAATTCTAAAAAAAAACCCTCTGTATGACAGTTAACAACACACAGTTAACACACACAGTCAAAGCGGACGAATAGTTTGGTCTCCAGTATCAATACATTTTTTTAAAAAACTACTTTTTTGGACTCAAAGTATTTGAAAACATAAGAATTTGTAAAAATTTCGCACAATCGAAATTATTCCGTATGCTACGTACGTCTTACATATATTGAGGGTGTTCATATTTTTGGCTCGTTAAAAGTGAAAAATATTTAAAAAAAAACCGCCAACTTCCATGCACACATTCAGTCAGTGGTTTGTGCACGACTGGATCGTACTTGGATGCCCATTTATATTATGATTTTGAGAAGACTTAATACTGAATTTGAATGAAATCAGTACCAGATTTTATTGGGATTTACGATTTACGACCGACCCGTTGTCACAGCTATGTTTGCTACAATAAATGAGGGTAAGGTTCAATCTACCAACTAATGAGATCCTATTTAAGACCTTTATCACTCCCAGTATTTATACATCTGACGTTTTGTTCTATGTAGAATTTTGCCAACCGTGTAGATTTTTTAATTCCAAAAGCCAAATGCGAATCGAATGTCGCGGATTTTATTGAATCCATCCCTCAACAGCACAACCGACACCAATTTAATTATTACTCACGATTTTATTTTTCACTTTGTGGTCTCGTTTTTTGTTGATTACCCCTTGGGTGTTGTAAAAGAAAGAAATATCCTCCACTTCTGGATGTGTACCTGTAAAACAAACAATGCGACAGCAACAGTTTTAGATTCTTTACACCCGTGACGATATACCGTAAGGATGCGTTCACATAAATTATTTACGAGCTCCAAAGCCGGTGGCCTAGCAGTGGCTTCTTTCTGTTCGTCGTAATTAATTAACTTTTTTTGTGTCTTACTTATGGCTTGAAACGTCCCTTGCCAGCAATTTCGGGTTAAGTGCGAATCCAACGAATATTATTTTGTGGCGACGTGCCGCTAAAAAGTCCCTTCACTCTGCTCGTTATTTGTTTGCTTTGTTATTAACTATACCCGCGTTCATTTGCGGTACTCCTTTCGATAATCGTAAAATGCTTGTCCGGTCGTAAATCCCTTTTTAGGCTCAATTTTGTCAGGCTGTCACGACGACTTGTGTAGCTTTTAATGTTCATCCTCTTTCGGAATACCTAATTTCCGAGAATGAAAAGGTCACCTGACTGGCATTCGAAGCATTAACAAATGGAAGGAGGTGATTGTGCGTTCTTTCAGTTTGCGAAATTAAGTGCGAAATGGAAATGTTTTGTCCCTCTGGGTTTAATTATAGCTGTGCTATACCATTTCGTTGGTTATAATATGATTGTGCATGAATAAACATTTTGTATGTAGTAGGGACTTGAAAATGGATTATGGGTAATGTATGGGCTTCAAATTTCATCAACTCAATTTGAGATTTCAAGCCTCATGGAGTTTCGTACTAACCAACAATTGTCGAACCATGTTTCTCACTCAGTATTGAATTGAGAGTGGGTGTAGAAGTCTAGTGCCAGATATTTATGTCCATTGAATGAAGTGACGTTTATAACTCTGATGAATGTTTGATAAGTTCCTGCAATTGACAAACAGTGTATTTGTATACACACAATATAAAAATTACATGCCGAGTACCTAATAAGTCTCATACACTATCGTCAACGATAATCGTTACTTAATGAGTACCCAGTAATCTGCGAGACTATATTAACATTCCGTGAAAAATGTTGATTGGAATAGAAATCATAATCCATAAAAAGGTTTAATCCTTTCAGGGTCGGCCTTTCCTATGCTATTGGTTGCTTCGTAATAATACTTTTTTCCATGGACGGTTAGTTAACTCAAAGCACATTCCCAAACAAAAATAGGACAACGACGTTGGTACCTGGAATGTGAAAACATTTAACAGGAAAGGCGCAATTGAACAACTAGCGGAAGCCCTAAGCTGCCGCAAAGCAGACATTACTACCATCTAGGAAATACATTGGGATGGGCCGGGCAAAAATAGGATGAAAAACTGTGACATCTACTACGGACCGTGTTATAGTGAGCAGAAATAACGACTTCGGATTCAGATTTGTTATAAGTGCCACACTTGGGCAAGAAGTTTCATGATATTAGCGAACGCATCAAGGCCAAATTCGCCAACATAAGCCTCATATGCGCCCACGGCCCGAGGGAGGAAAAATATGATATAGCGAAAGACTGTATCTACGATCATCATAGTTTAGACAAAATACACAATAATATTCATTCAAAAGCCAAGGATGCAAGCCTCGAACGAAATCCTGTCGAGATGAATAAGGAAATATCATAGTTGAGACACAGTCAATGCTGATCATATGGAAGAACCACTTCTGCAGACTGTTGAACGGAGATGACGAACCATTCAATATTGGCAACGACAGCGAAAACTGCCAACCATCCGACCTAAATGAAGTGAGGATAGCAATATCTAAACTCAAGCCTAACAAGGCTGCCGGCCTTCCCACCGAGCTTTATAAAGCCGACGAAGATGACAGATGCATAGGTCTCCTCAACATCGCCTACAAGATCCTACCTGCGTAATATGTGAACGCCTTAAAGCGTTTACCAACAACCTCTTCAGCTCTTCTTATCAGTGTGGTTTTATGACAGGAAAGTCCATAACTGACCAAATCTTCACACTTTGGCAGATCCTGGAATAAACCCAAGAAATCCAAATCGATACTCACCACCTATGCATCATTTGCAAAGCCGCATACGACAGCATTTATAGAGACGAACTATACAGAGCCATGTCTAGTTTTGGTATACCAAAACTTATATGCATCATTGTTCCAATAGTTTGGTAAATAAAAAAGAAGTCGATTGTATATACAACAAGCTGGCCCGTCAAACGTTGTTTTGCCATATAAATTATTTATTTATTTATTATTACTGTGCTATCAAATGGAATGACCGCCTACAGCGCCACCTGTTGAGAATTTTTCAATTTTTCTTTTTTCCTAAACCTTCGCGGAGCAATTACGAACAAATCCACAGAAGGAAGTATCCAATTTGGTCCAGCCGTTTTCTAGTTTTAAGCATCCGAACAAACCAAGATCCATTTTTATATATATAGATGACTTCTCCAAAGCTTTTGACCAGTTATCACATAACATCATAATTTTTAAACTTAAGGAATATGGATTCCCTCCAGGATTCATAAGTTGGGTTAAATCATATCTCTCATTGAAAACTTACAAAGTAAAATTTAGAGGTTCCGAGCCCAACCCTTTTGTTGCTCAATCTGGAGTACCTCAAGGAAGTAATTTAGGACTAATGTTATTTATACTAGCAATTAACGATGTAAGAGCAAAATATTGATATATGCTGATGATATGAAAATTTTCAAAAGTGTATGAGATCTAAACGATTTGCCTTAAAAACGGTTTGATTATGAACCCTACTAAGTGTCAACATGTCGTTTTCACGACATACAATTATAATTATACTCTGTCCGGGCACACTCTCTGTAGCGTAGATAGTTTTAAAGATCTCGATGTTTATTTTGATCCTAAATTGGAGTTTATTAAACACATTAACCTCATCGTCAATAAATCCAACTCTATGTTTGGATTTATTAAGAGTTGGTCAAAATAGTTTAATGACCCTTATGTCACTCTCTCGCTAACTGTCAAGTTCGCCCTCACTTGGAGTATGCATCACAAGTTTGGACACCCTTCTATGTTCATTCAAAAAGAATTGAATCAGTCCAACGTAAATTCATAAGATTTGCTTTGAGATGACTTCCATGGGTATGATCTTTACGATTTGCCTCCGTACAGGTGCAGGATTAAACTGTTGCAACTGTTGCCTTTGTCCCAACGTAGACTTAACAATGGCATGGTTTTCTTACACCAGCTATTATCAGGACAAATTGATGCTCCTGATCTATTGGTTTTAATTAAATCTTACCCAAATTTCAATTAATGGTACATACATTGAGTATTCCAACGAAGTAAAATATCTTGGAGTGATCCTCGATAAAAAACTAAGCTGGAACTCCCACATCAACAACACAATTCAAAAAGCAACCAAAGCTTTCTGGGCTTGCCGAAGCCCACCTGCGGAATCTCTCCAAAGACCACACACTGGATCTACACGATCATGGTCAGGCCCATTATAACATACGCTTCAATAGTATGGTGGAACAAAGTCACCCAAAAAACAACTATAAATAAATTAAACAAGGTACAACGGCTTTCCTGTCTGGGCATTACCGGAGCTATGCGTACCTGTCCCACGGCGGCTATGGAAGCCTTAATAGGACTAACACCTCTCCACATTTATATAAAAAAAGTGGCAATTCGCAGCTCAGCAAGTTTGACACAAGCGGAAGAATTAAACATTAGTGAACATCTAAAACTAATTGAACTTCTATCCGAACTTCCAGAACTTAACATGATCTGTACGGTTACAGACCGCTTACCAAAGACACTATGCTTCGACAAAAGATTCTCAACGGAGATCACAACCAGAGAAGCATGGTGTAGCAACAACCCTCCAAACTGCCTAAACGGCCTAAAGTGGTATACGGATGGTTCTAAAATGGACTCAGGGGTAGGAGCTGGCATACATGGACCAAATAAAAACATCTCAATACCTATGGGAAAAAACCCTAGTGTATTCCAAGCTGAGCTCCATGCCATAAAAGAATGCGCAAACCTAATACACAACTCAGGTATTAAAGGCGCAAACATCCATATATTCACGGACAGTCAAGCAGCTATAAAAGCCCTTAGCTCACACATCATTGACTCCAAATCAGTACTACACTGCTTCAACTCCCTCCAAACACTCAGTTCCAGGAACAAAACCAAACTATGGTGGGTCCCCGGACATAAGGGAGTTGAAGGTAACGAAAAAGCTGATGAACTATCCAGAAAAGGTTCGGAAACCCCCTTCATTGGACCTGAACCCTTCTGTGCAATCCCCAAATCAGCCATAAATCTAGTCATAAAAAACTGGGAACAAAACAGATGTGTTCTGGGGAAACATCCCAGGCCTAAGACAGGCCAAAAGAGCTATTCAGCCCTTCAAATCAGATGCCAACAAGATACTAAATCTGCGCAGGCACGATATCAAAAACTTAGTAGGCTACCTAACTGGTCATCACGGTCTGCGATATCACCTAAACAAAATGCGTCTAGTCGACTCACCGGAGTGCAGACTATGTCTAGAAGAAGACGAAACAGCCGAGCATATCATATGTGAATGCCCGGCCCTGAGAAGAGAATCTTTCTTCAGGGAATTCTTAAGTCCCGAGGAATTGAGGAAATCTTCGGCTGAAAGTATTTTCAGCTACATTAGGAAAGTAGAAGCGCTACTAACCTAAAAAGCATCTGACGGCAAGCACAATAGATCTTTTAGGTCGATGTGTATATTACTGCTTAAATATGTCAGAATTAAAAAAAAAAAATTATGGTTTTAATACTCGGGGAGGTTCCTGCAACCTGCGTAGATTATATATATTACATATACCTAGCCATAAACACAACTATGATATGCATGAGGCTATTAGTCGCATGAGTAGAGTTTACAAGTAGTTTTAAAAAAATACCCTGCGAAATTGCATGCTAGAGTCGGTATAAGTGTATGTAAAATTTTGTTTTGTTAATAATATGTATAGCTAAGTTGTAATTTCTTCGTTTACTGATTTTGTTAGTGATGTTAAACTTAATAACGTCTATGTTCTGTTATGTCTCACTAACAAATGCACAAAATGATGAGCCTGTGGATGCATATTTTATGCTGTGGCAAATCTCTGCTCGTAGTTGCTGCTTGTATTAAGTTCGCTAAGACACAGATCTGAGTGTTTAAAAAAAATACCGCCCAAAATCTTCCGTTTGTACAGGATGACGATGTAGAATTCGCTGCTCCATTAGGGTCGGAAACGACCTCACCCACACATTCGATACCAAAAAAGGATTTAGGCAAAGCGATGCACTGTCATGTGACTTCTGTAATTTGATTCTTGAGAGGATTGTGCAAAACTCCCTAGCCAATACCAGATGCACAATCTTCCATAGATCCGTGCAGCTACTAGCATATGCCGACAATATTGAAATTGCTGGTAGGACCCAACGTGATGTCATAGCCACGTGTGCCAGTATAGAGAAGGAATGAGGGTAATGACTAACACGAAAGCACACACTACATCGAGAATTGGACAGAACGTCACCATTGACATTAAGGTAGTAGGGGACTTTGTCTACCTCGACTCGTCTATTAACTCTGACAACAACATCTCGTCAGAAATTAAACGAAGGATTACTCTTGCCAACCCCTGTATCGTATCTTCTAGCCATAAAGGCAATTCAGAGTAAAGTCCTCACTCGAACTACTAAGGAGATTCTATATAAGATCCGGATCATCCCAGTCCTGCTGTACGGCGATTAAGAAATCCTTGGTCGCGATAGTTAGTGCAATGAAGTGCCGTGTAGAAAGTGTGGGTTCGATCCCCAGTCATAGCGACACCTAAATGGTTTTTCACTGGCCCTCTTCTCGTACTGATCTGACAAATCACCAGAGTAGTATCAATTGTCAAGAAAAGCTAATCTTAACATAACCGCTCGGATTCAGCATAAAACAGGAGTTCCCGCCATCGTGCAAGAAGTACACACGCAGACATGAATGGTTGTGAGAAAACTCGGCCCTGGTTACTTACGAGCTTGTTGCGCCAAAATTTTGTATTTTTGTGTATTATTAGAAAATAAAATTGATCGAGAAATGCCTTATGGCTAGCAGCCATCACGTTTTTGAAATTTTTCTTTAAAGAGTTTTTATTCTATCTAAGTTTAATTCATCTTCTGGTAGTGATACAAATTAAAAAAATCGTGTTAAAAGTTGTGAATGATTATGAATAAAAGTATTCACACTAAAACAAATCCTGGAAAAGTCGTGTATGGTAGCATCCATTATCTGGAGCTCAATAATGCAATGATGAAATTCGGGATTCTATTAAAATGAATGCAGCTGCGTTGCCTAACGTTTATTTTGAAAGCAGGTCATCTGAACGTTACCAAAAATCCACCGGATTTCGATATTATGTGACTGCTTCAATCTCGTCCTACAACAGTACAACACGGTAATGATACAACCAAGAGAATCTAAGAGTCCCAGCGTTCAAGTTCGAAATGACAATGAAGACCAACGTGGGTGGAACCTGTCTTGATACAATCTGAGGGCCTCATCGGGTATGTAAAGTAATTCCTAAAACTGTATAATAACATATTATAAAATATTTTCAATATAATTTAGCAAAATCATTCCCAGACGATGATGACAATAAAAATGAATTCTAACACGCTCGCTCTGAATTTTGAATTAAAAATTTTTATTGACTAATTATTTTTTTGGTTATCAAGTAAAATAAATAACAATTGAAACATTTAAGTTTTATTTAAAATTTTAAAATGTTTTGTGCTAAAAATTGAAGTGTTTTTCTGTTCGTAGCAATATAAGGGACTTTTTATACCATCCCCATGGTCGATTTTTTATGTTATAACCTTTTGTACCTATAAAGATTACTTGTGATTGTATTTTATCGTAACGACAAAATAAATTATATATGGCCTTATAAAAAGTCGAAAAAAAAATCAAAAGCACCCAAATATCCATTCATTTGCACTCAAGCTAACCTAACGACTTTCCATTATTCTCGCTCGATTTTAAATACCAATAAATCATGCTTCCAATAGCCAAACTTCATTTTATTTACCAATAGGTATACAAAAGTATAACACAAACAAAAATTTATTACCAAGGACCAACGATAAAATGGTCCACCTCTGAGAACATTTTGGCCGCAATAATTTTCCTTTTCAAATAAATAATATCAAACAACTGTACTTCATTATTTTGATCGATAAATACGAAACGTCTGTGCATCCTTAAACTCGAATTATGATCCGCACAATCAGTAAATAAATTAAGTATCGACGAAAGCCACTGCGTCGCTGAGCCACACAAACAGGACGATGGTCGGTGTATACTGTATAGGCATAAAACACAAGCTACACCCCTGTAGTTTTAGGGCGTGTTCCATTTTTACAGCTTTTGTTATCCGATTTGAAAATTCTGATTTTATAGGGCAAAATGGAAACTCGTAAATTTGATATTTTCATCATCTGTCATAAAAACACGGTCAGCGAAAAAAAAAAAACAAATGCCGTAGAGCTAAGCTACAGAAATCAAGGACTCTGTTCCGTTCTATATGCGTACATTTTTTGTGGAGCATGTAATGGATTTCGTATCCATAATAATTTTGTTTTTTGTTTATTGCTATTTCGTGACGTTTCCGGGCACAAGAATCAGGAAAAGAAAGTTTCAACGAACTTGATACTTCTTTATCCCTGTTGGACGATTTTAATAGACCATTAAAGAGCTCATAATTGAAAAGATACAAACAAAATAAACAAAAAAAAAACAAATTAAGATGATGAATCAAATCAAATGTAATCCTAACGTCAGAATGAATAGGAAGGAAGGCCTTAAGTCAACATCATGACGGGCATTAAATATCAGAACGAAAGTTAATTTGTATGCGTGAAGGGTATTCCGAGGGCGAACAAATCTTTACGTCGCGTCGATGGGAAACTATCTGCAGGTGACTGCGTCCATTTTGATTCTAATTTGCATGGTACGCCTTTTCAGGTGTTTATTCCGTCACCGGATGACAGTTGGCATTCTTTGTTTGTCTCTCTGATTTGTGCATCCGATTGTGTCTCGTTATTTCGCTTCCATTCATTATACACATTCATTAATTCCGTCGCATGAATGACTGAAGGTGTTCCTGCCTTCGCAATGCTCCCTGATATCAGTCCAATTTCTCGTTCGAAAATTGTTTATGCATCTTAATTGGCACGGGAAGTCGATTCGTCATGGAAGATGCCTGATTTATTGACCTATAGCCTTGTCTAATTGACGCCATCAGACTATGGTGATCGAATTGTGTCGTGTGCATGACTAATTTAACATAATCTTAAAGCGTGAAAAGTCGTAATTTACCACTCGAGAGGAGGTAGCTTACTTTTTGTCTGAGTTGCATGTTGACATTTTTTTTTAATGCAACAAATTGTGTTCAGCAATCGAAACGCCGACAAAATGACTTAACTATACCGCCTTCCTGTTTAAACGGTATATTAAAAATCGTACTCAGTAGCTAATGTAGTTGACAAGTTGGAAATAAGGGTTCACAGAAGTATACTATAGAATTTAATTGTTATGTGTGGCCTGGGTCTGTTGCGTGTTTAGTATTCCGTGTCTTCTTCGCCTTTTAACTTATTTTTGTTATGATGGTTGGCCAATTTCACGTGGCGTTTTCCTTTACTACCCTAAATAGACATAGGAAGTATCTATTTACTTAGGAGTAGAACATTGTTTGTTTGGGATATTGATTTTAGTGTGAATAGTGTTAGGATTTTATCAGGGATCAGTGAAAAGAAATCGACATTTCATTTCTTAAATAATTAAATGTAGATAGATAGATAATAGATTCCAAGTAATTCATCTGTCTCAACTCATCGTCGTTCGGGCCAATTGGACATGTCCAGAACAACATCGTGGAGAATTTTAAAGTTGGATCTTAAGATGTACCCACACAAAATTCAATTTGTGGAAGCACTGTTACCGCAAGACGACCGACAACGAATACGATACGCTATTCGTTTTATATAATTAGCAAAAACAATAAGATTTTTTTAGAATAATGCTTGGATATCGTATGAAGCGCATTTTCATTTAAGGCGTTATCTCAACAAGAAAACCGTAGATTATTGAGCTCCGAAAATCCAAGGGCAACACACCAACATCAGTTACACCCATTAGGATTTAATGCATGTTGCGGTGTTATGACCAAAATACTTTTTGCGTTCGACTGCTTTCTTATTTGTGGTTCCAAAAAGATGGAATAAATGCGCACACTGTTAGGAAAACTAATCACCGCCTGCCTGAATTGTTTGATTTCAAAAAATTCAGATTTCATTTGGCGATATGTATTTAAAAACAATGTGCATGTTAACAATTCGACTAAAGCAGACTTTTCGAGACGAAATACATAGCCTGGTACCAGAAACATTGTGTAATGGAAAACTGACTTAGAAGTGCCAATGTCTGCATCAAGCAAAATGGCAGATATTTGTCTGATGTTATATTCTATAATTCGTTTTCATAAAACGTATTTCATATGTAAATAAAATTAACTAAAACAAATGATTATGACAAGAGTTATACGTATTTAACATTGACAGGTCTTTTTTGGCCCGGTCTGTAGTTAGTGTTGGATGTTGTATAACGAGGGCAAACTCTGATTGGCTTTAACTTGACCAAGCCCAGTCGTTGTAAATTTGACTACAGATCAATTATGCTTATTTTTCCTTCAAGTGGTAACCATCGGATGCTGTAAAGTTATAAGTCCGAATGTTGATAAAAGGACACAAAACATCGAATCTATAAACAGCATGGTCAGAATGCCTGGAATGGAATATCCGGCCTGCTGTCCTCAGGCGAATATAGATGAGCTGCTTCGACATATTCCGACAACAGGTCATTTAGGAATCTTAATGTTAAGTCAGTCCCCTTAAACAGAGATGGTGGTGGATGAACCGAAAGGCCACGGCAGCGCTCAAGATACTAACGGCCACGTGTCCTAGGGGTGTCTACTAAAATTAAGCTGGCTTTTCAGGATGGGGTTTGTGATTTGGGTTAACTAACCATCCATGGCAAAAAGTATTGTTACGAAGCAACAAATAGCCTCGGAAAGGACTGAGTGGTGACGACGCAAAAAATGTCAACGATGTTCGTATCTGCACCTGGAATGTGAAAACATTAAGAAAAATAATTACAGGCGAACAACTAGTGGAACCCAAAAGCTGCTACAAAGCTAACATTACTGCCATCCAGGAAATACAATAAAATGGGCCGGGTAAAAAGATGATGAAAAACTCTGACATCTACTAATGACCGTGTTCTAGTGAAAAGAAACAGCGACTATTCGGATGCGGATTTGTTATAGGTGCGAGATTTGGTAAGAAGTCCTATGTTTTCAAGAGATAAGCGAACGCATTGTAACAATTCGCATTAAGCCAGCAACAGCCTTATATGCGCCCACGGTTCGACGGAGAAAAAAGATGACTGCGTCTACGAGCTCCTTGAAAAAAAACTAAGAGCGACTACCGAAGTATGTTGCTAAAATCGTGCTGGGAGATTTTAACACAAAAAAGGAAGAGAAGGCATTTTTATCAGTATTGTCGGAAAACACAGCCTTTACGAGAACACGTCTGGCAACGGAATTAGGTTAATTGACTTCGCTGCGGAACGAAATGCCACTATACCTAGCACACCGTTTCCTCCCCTCGATATTCATAAGGGGACACGGCGGTCTCCTGGTTAAGCAAATTGTTCACATTGTAATAGATAAGAGGCACGCAGCCAGTATTTTGGATGTCCGAACATTCCGAGGGACCAATATCGACTTGGACCACTACCTTGTTGCAGCCAAGGTAAAAATGCGGATATCCATCACGCCACAACAAATCACAAATTTCATGATAAAAATTAATTTATTATCACAACTAATGTGATAGGTTTCTCGCGCCCACCAGCAAGAAACCCTTAGTTAGATAAGGATGACAGCTGAAACTACCAGTGAAGTGAGAATAGAAATATCTAAGCTCAAGCTTAATAAGGCTACCGGAAATGAAAGCCTTCCCACCGAGCTTAAAAAGCCGGCGGAGATGACTTGGTAAGTAACATTCACCAACTCATAAGCCAAATTCGGTCGGATGAAAGTATTCCTGTAGAATGGAACCTCAGCATAGTTTGCCCGATCCACAAAAAAGAATACCCTCTGAGCTGTGCCAACTACAGAGGCATAAGTCTCATCAACATCGCCTACTAGATCCTTTCTGCCGTAATATGTGAACGCCTGAAACCGTTTACCAACAAACTTATCGGCCCTTATTGGAATGGTTTTGGGACAGGAAAATCCACAACTCGATACCCACCATTCATCATTTTCGAAGCCACATACTACAGCATTTATAGTGACGAACTATACAGAGCCATATCTAGTTTTGGTATATCGCCCAAACTAGTCCGTCTTAACAGGATGACGATGGAGGATTCGCTACTTCATAAGAGTCGGAACAACCTCACCGAAACCTTCGATACCAAAAAAATTATTTAGGCAAGCCGATGCACTGTCATGTGACTTTTTTACCGTTACTTGTAACTTTATTTAAGGACCGGGCTTCTTGGTTAGGCCTATGTTCAATCCGGACTATAGTGCTACTTAAGTATGTAAGTTCAAATTTGTAACCTGCTGTTGAGATTACTAAAAATGTATTCAGTGGCTAATTATTGACGTTTAGTACACCAACTAAGAGATGAAAGGCACGCTCTTGGATTATTCCTCATTGGCAGTACTCAGAGGATTGGTTACAAAAATGTATTTGTTAAATGGAGTACGATGAATATCTAGGAATCGAAGACTCTTTATCATAACGTTAATATCGTTGCCACATACTTGTAGTAGTAGGTACAGCTTTATAATATGTATAATATTTCGCTCATTTTAATTCCAGCGAGATTTCTTCATCGTCATCCTGCATTGACGAATTTAAGCGGTATACCAAATAAGGCTCTATATATTTCGGCTCTTGGAATTTCCAAAATTTGCGGAAGTGGGAAGATTTGATCAGTTGAGAACTTTCCTGGTCTAAAACCAGGTGGTGGACGGTTTCAGGCGTATGGTAAGTACCGTCGTCTGGCAGGCGCCAATGGTAACAACGCAAATTTCCATACCATTTTCCTAGTCAGCACCGCTGAATCAACTTCGTTGTCCTGCTTAGGGTTTGGCCAATAGCCTGTATATGTATACAGTTAATTTTCTACGGCGGACTCACAATTAAACATAACCATACGATCGACTTCGCGTTAGCTACACCATAGTTGCCATCACGGAATACATTCTGATTGGTAAACATCCTTTTACTATAGGTATACATACAATATACAATGCTTCATCTTTTCTGTACCCGACTAAAATTGTCTTATAGCTAGTATAACATAGCCTATTAATCCACAATCTACAGAAGGCCAATTCTTTAGATTAAACATTTTCAAGACCGACTAGGATCAAAACTTCAGACGAATCGAATTTCTGATTTCCTCACCCCTGTTATATGCATGTTTCATCTGCGATTACATTGATGTGTAATTATATTATAATTATGCAATACAAACTAATAGTTTTTAGTGATTTTTCCATTTTGGATTATATTTCACACTATAGGGGTACATTAGTTTTGACACATAGTTTGTAATATAGAGAAATAATTTAGCTTGGCAAACCATAAAGTATATTAGTATAAAGTATGGACCGACTCAGAATCGCTAGCTGAGTCGACTTAGTCATGTCCGTCCGTCAGATTTTTTGACCATTAATTTTAAGCTAAATCGATGAAATTTGGTATACCTATAGACTTTCTGTTTGACGAAACAGAACAAGTATAAACATTTTTTGGGGAGGTTTCCTTAAAAACATTTGAAAAGGCTACAATCCGCTGTGCGAATCGTTTAATACCCTAGTCCATTGCATTCTTAAATTAAACATCCCCAAAACGTAAGGATGCACACGCCCACTTTTCAGAAAAGAACGCTGCCAAACGGCCAAACGGTAGGAAATTTAGAAGTATCTAAAAAAAACCTATTTAGACAATCTCAATACCTATATGTTATCCACGCAAAGTTTTTTGCCTGCCCACTTTTTGGGGGCGTTTTCATAAAAAAAAACTACTTTAGTTCACGCCCATTTTTGGGATCGTTTTCCTAACAAAACTATTTGAATTCCCTACTTTATAGCATATCCAATAGAAAAACTTTTTTTTGTCGACCCATATAAAATTCAACTGTGTGAACAGTATGTTGTGGCAATGTCATTTTCTAATTTCATCCACCACTTTTTGGGGATATTAGTTTTAAATATAGGATGGGATAGGATGGGGTATTAAAAGATTCGCAGAGCGGATTGTAGCCTTCTCATATGTTTTTCCTATTGTTTGGGGTGGTATTTCCTTTTCAAAATAGAGGACATTTTTCATCTTTGTTTTAGGGTCATTTTCATTTTTCATTCTGTTCAAATTTCATATACCCACTTTGTTTATCTCTTTTTCATTTTTCTTACATACTTACATACACCCTACCCTGAAAAAGATGTCTTCTTTGTATTTGATTGTAACATTTGTTGATATGGTAGCTACGATTGTTTATCCTATCTCATTCATTGTATATCTAGGAAAAATGTCAGACATTAATCAAATTAAACAAACCAAATAATTTGCAGTTATCCTCAAAATATCTTTGTTCAAAGCGGTTGTATTTTCAGAATACAATAGTCCTACACATTCCATTCTCAGAAGTGACAAACCCATTGGATGTGCAAACAACCATACGTGTGTCGTCAACATTCCGGACCCTGTGCAAACTCTAATTTTACAAACCGTAAATAGTCCCCCATTGACTCTGGATTTCCAATCATTCTGGAGAGCAGTCAACTCCAAATAGTAACACAATAAAGACGTTCATTCTTAGAATCGGTCTTTTAATTCACTCATAGTCATCATCAGCCGCCAGCTATCAGCAAATCTTTGAAGAACAAGAGCTCCACTTGACCAAACATATTTACCGACATGGAATCTGACAAGCAAGCGTCATAATACAGCCAAACAATGCCGCATTAACAAAATGAACAGCGATTTATCACGACAAGTGGATTGTTGATTCACATTTTCATTATCATTGATCTCTGCAGCACTGTCACCGCATTGTCACAAGGTTTTTTGTCAAGAGAAAAGTCCCAAAAAAAAATAAACATCGCCTTAAATATTAGTCCATCGATGTGAAGTATCTCACTAGACGGAAATACTTTTAGAACAAGGATCCAGAGCTATTTTTTTGTTGTTCGAAAGTTAACCGCATAAATTAGGAATCGTTGGATAGGTCTTCACTTTGTGTTCTCAAATGAGAACGTAATTTTTTTCTTGATATTTTATTATTTGAAATGATTCTTTTGTCAAGATATTCACCTAATTTTTTTAACTTTCTACTACAAATTCCGTCCGTCGAGTCGCGTAGCGTCGCGGTCGGTCCGCCTGTACATAACATCAATTTTCTCTAATTAATCGATTTTATTAAACTTAACATATACTATAATTATAGTTCCAACAAAACTGCATCCCCAGTTTTTTTTTTTCATATAACGGATTTTTTGACTTATGTCATTTAAGGAAAATGGCCAATTTCTCGTAAACCAATAAATAGGTCAAATTAAATAAAATTTAGTAATTAATTTAGTGTGGCAAATTATCTACCTGCTTCAAATCGTCGTCGTTTGGGTAAATTGGGCATGTCCAGGATCGGTGACAAGTTGGTAAGGTCCAAAGGAATATTTTTTTTCAGTAATGTTTTTAAACATACAAACGCGAAAAACAATGATTTTAATTTATGAAATTTCGGGACACAGGCGATAATTTCAAGAACCTGTATAGATTCGAGTTTCATAACATTGAATTGTTAAAAAATCAGTTCCTTTCTGATATTCCCAAAGAAACCCGTGTTGGTGACATACCAAGAAGTTCGAGTTGGTTAATACTTTGGGATTCATAGATCCACTATTTCGAAAACAGTTTGGCAAGTGTGTTGTGCTATACTCATCGATCGAGAGAAGCTAATCAAGCTAAATAATTTTCGGGATCGGTACGAAATCCCCCAAAAAATCCCTATTTGACAAAAAGATTATATTTACATCTAAAAATCCCCAACGACAATTTTGACAAAACGCCAAAATCTTACGATCCTCTTTTTAGTATTGTGAATTGTGATTACGATCAATAGTTATAATATATAATGCACTTTTAGTCTGACTCCGACGTGTGTATTCGTAGCCAAAATGTTTTATTTGTAAATGTTTCTCTTTTGTTTTTAATCATTAATAACTTTTGAATGTTCGAAATTAAAACAACAACTTGTGTATAACAACACTATTTGGTTGGAATTGTAGCTATTTCGGGCATTACCAAGTGTCCTCATCAGACTTTTACTTTTTTTTGAATTGAATTGAAAACTAATTAATTGTTAATAAAGGCTGCAAATATATATATATATATATTTCATTAATCTTAATCTAGACCAAATAGGTATCTATCTCCAAAAGATATATGATAGATAGAAAGTAGTGATTGGGGATTTCAGCCCTGGGGATTCTATCTTTGGGGATTTTGCTGCTGGGGATTTCAGTTTGGAGATATTGGGTTGGTGGATTTTGTCTTGGGGAAACCGAACCTAACCTATAATTTTAATGGGTTGGTAACGTTTGCCCCAAAACACAATCCCCAAACGAAAATCCCCAAACTCGAAATCCCCAAACGAAAATCCCCAACTCCCAAAATCCCCAATGAGAGAATCTACAAACCTAATATCCCCAAAACAAATATATTCAAGTAGTGAATCATGCGATCAAATCGCGCGGCACGATTTGATCGCATGATTCACTACTTGAATATATTTGTTTTGGGGATATTAGGTTTATGTATTACAGCAAATGTAATCCAAAAAATCAAAATTATAATGCTTGTAACGTTTATTAAAATAAAAATACATTTTCGAAATCATTAACAAAATAAATATTCATATACAGATAACATAACAGTAATGGTAACAAAATGAAATTTCTTTGAAAGTCTTTAATGAAACAACAACAAAAAAATGAAAAAAAGTTTTTAAAATTGTCAATCCAATAAAAAGGGTTCCTAACTTTTAACAGTTATATAATTTAACAAAGACATATGTTATAAGCTATTCCCTTCAAAAAACTTAATTCTGATGCATGTTTTCTTTGTTCCACCAATCTTTTAATTTTGTTATATTTAATCTGAGCATGTTTCCTAGGATTTGTAAACTGGCCAGTGTTAATTTTCTGTGTGGATGTTTTTATTTGTATCATCTCTACCCTAGTTCTTTTAAAAGTCGATGTAACATAATTTATATGTACACAGACTCTTTTGGAGATTCTGTACGACACCCAATTTTAATATCCGAAGTTAGGTTTTTTTCAACAAGCATACAGATTAAATTGTTAACATTTTATAACGTCTTCCATTCCAGATTTCTTTTTTTTTTTCAGGTTTTTTTCACTTAATCCGTCAAGTATTCCTCTTTCAAAGCACACTCAACTTATTCAAGTGTCCATTCCATACATGGCGTGAATACATTCCATCTTTATTCACATGGAGGGAACACTCAGCTGTAAAAATATGTGAAAGGAGGGTTTTCGTTAAACTTAACAATTCCTACTTTTATTCAAACCAGATTGAGTGTTCCTTCCAAAATGCTGAGGGAACACTCAAGCTCAATTTTTATTCACACCTCCCATTTTACGATTTTTTGTACGAAAGGAAACGACATTTAATACAATTTCCGTTAGCCGTGTTTTCAAAGTAAAAATGCAAACAAACATTTTAAAAAGTATTAATTGAATAGGTACCTTGACAAAAAACAATAATTTGAAATAAAAATCATAAAATCATGTTGCAAAAATATTTAACTTTTAAAATTTAATAGTTAAATATGTCAGATCGAAGGTAAGTGCCAATAAATTTGTATTCTTGCTCTTTTATACCATTATTTGAAATCTAGTTTCATTCAACGATTTCGTCTTAACAAAATATTGTTTAAGTTTGTGTAAGATTAGTAACGCCTATCAACAGGGACACAAACCGATTCGGTCGATACTCGATAATGAGGCTGTGCTTTAGAGATACATATTGGATGTAGGAGGCTGAAAATTGTTTGTTATTAACGATTTCGATTGGCGCTTTAGACAATTTTGGCGACTGTTTAACAGCTTTAAAAGGTCAGAATGGTACAGTTTTTTTACAGTTAAAGTTTCACTGTGCGCATGATTTTTTACTTCCCCCGTATATGTATTGTGATGCTGCGAAAATTCGAAGTTTTTCGAGATTTCTACAATTTTTTATGATTTGAGTCCAAAAAATTATTTTTAAAAATGTAAGTCTCTTTGTAAGAGAAAGTTGAAAAGATAATCTACGGTACATTTAACTGCAAGTTTTTTAAAATGCTAATTTTCTCGAAAATGATTTTGATTACATTTTGAAGCTTTGGTTTATTTTCCTTAAAAACGTCTACATACGGTCAGGTGCAGCCAAAACATAATTTCACCTACTAGATAGGTGATAAAATTGATAGGAGATCCAACCATAGCGAACTCCATAGTTTCGCTCGAACTCTCCTGCCTTACACTCTTTTATCGCTATTACAACAACAAATGCTCTAACAATTTAACCGTAATACTCGCAGTACCACGAATGCTAATCAGTTCACCCTAAAGCATATCTTCGGACGTACTATGAAATTAAGAGATTCTTTCCTTAACCTAACAACACGAATGTGGAAGGCTTTACCAAACTCAGTTTTTCCTCTCCATTACAATTTACAGGAATTCAAAACCATCGCGCATCGGTACCTCCTCTTTTCTACTCCTCTATTTCATTAATTCCCGCCCTGTGCTCAAACACCATAAGGGTATTAAATAATCCCTTTAGCGCGTGCCAATTATAACAAAAAACAAGTCAATATTTCATATATTTAATAAAATGGAAACAGACTTTTAACCAAATTTTGGAAATTGCTAACAGTTAACGACTTAACAAATCTGCATACCAAGTTTCTTGTCAAAAGGGCAAATAACTGGACATCAAAAAATATGTTTTCTCGTAAAGTAATAAATTTAGTTGAAACTTTGTTTATACCCTATCGCAAAGGGGTATATTAGTTTTGATACATAGAGAAATAATTTAGGTAAATATACCTAAAATTATATGTATCGACTCAAAATTGCTAGCTGAGTCGATTGAGCCATATTTGTCTGTCCGTATGTCACCGATTTGTAGGCCTACATTTTGAGCTAGGATAATGAAATGAAAACGAAATGAAAACGATACGCAACGATTCGCACAGCGGATTGTAGCCTTCTCATATGTCTCTGTGTATATTTTGAGCTTGTAAAACTCAAAGTAATTTATATCCCACGAATTGATGTGATGATATTTGGACCTATTGAATTATATTTAATAGGATTACGTTTACAATTTTACAAAAATATATAAGACAATCAAATAACGGCTGTTTTTTTTTAAACGCCTCAAACGATTTTTAGTAAACTTCAGAACTAAACTAGTGTGAATTAACTTCATTTGTTCATAGTATTATGAAATTGTAGGTACCCTTACAAAATAATAGATGTAAGATAAACTTATGTTTTCACTTAAAATTAAAATAATAATAAAACAGCAAAGAAACTATTAAGCTTAGTACGCAGCTCGCGCTAAATTTTATCTTTACTACTCTCCACTTGTTTTCTCCAATCCAAAGATAAATGCTCGCTAAATTCGAACACAGCGTATAGATGAGTCAGGGAAATGTCATGCATTCGCAAATGTCAGTAATATTAATATTTTCTTTGTTAATAAAGATGTCGTCTTCCTCGAGAAATTCGTCCATAAAATATTCTTCTTCATTTTCTTCCATTTTGTTTTTATTTTTTATTAAAATTTCGCCGATTTAAATGCCTCGCACATTAATTTCGCGAGATAAATAAGTGGAGACCTTTCATCCGCTGAGTATAACCCTTTTCGTATAACACTTAATATTGTTATACCCTACCTACATTTTGTGTGTCCCATCTTTATGAAGTTAAGAATTTATTTCGCGAGCTGCGTACTGCACTGATAAATTTGCTCGCTAAATTTTATCTCTGTAGAGATTTTTGTATGGGAGATAAAATTTAGCGCGAGCTGCGTACTGGGCTTTAAGCGAAAGTGGAGTTGTTAAAATTCGATATCAAACAACATACTTCTCTAAATTCCTTGGGAGGCTTGCTAAGCGACTTCTAAAAGTTTTTGTAAAATATCCCTAAAGCGGTTGATGGGAAATTTGTTGATTTGGTGAATTAATGGTGTGAATGAATTTAATAGATGATGATGAATTAATGGGTATTTGTTCATACAAACAGTTAAGAACGAAAATAATATATCTCTCTCAAATATTTTTTTAATAAATAATTGATAATCATTTTTCTCTTATCTAATTTTGAAAAATGAATGATCGCAATTGCTACGTATTTTACATAATCTGACCCCTTTTCCAAACTTATTAAGTGGGCGACAAAAATGTATGTAATGTAATGTTAGCGGAAACTAGTTAGTTTAGCAATTTTTTCAAAGGTCAATCGACAAGTCATTGACAAAGAAATTTAGTGACATTTGTGAAACGGCGCTTATATTTAAAAAATCCAATCCAACTCTCATTAAACCAACAATGGATTATCAGCGAGACAACTAACCGTTACGAGAAACCGACAACGAGAGTTCCGAGTTCTAGTTATTTCAAATATCAATAAAATGCAACTACAACGATAATATCTGACTCTAGTATGGATTTACTCATAAATAAAAGGCAAATTGCTTTAAGATGCCGCACACACCTAGTGTCATAACTGAATTTAAATTAATTTTCAGGGATAAAATATACGAAAGAGGCAAATAGGCTTTTTTTTGTGTAGGCGCATTTTGTCTTGTCTAGTCATTATATTTGCAAGAAGCCTACAATGGCTTATAAAATACACAGACCGTGTATCAAACCCACGAGATGTATGTAATTTAATCTCCGTACGATATTCAACCAGCCGCAGATACGTATCTACACATATATTGCGATACAAGTTAACGTACTCTTTTATTACCAATTGGTAGTCATCTTTCCCTTTTTAACGTTTATATAATATTTTAATTTCATGTCGTGACGTTGTTGACAAAATAACAATGAAAAGAAGGGGCCCCATAAAGTGCAAATAAAATGTTGTCTCACAACCATAGCATAAAAGATTCCTTAAAGGTTTTAAATATTAAATTACATAAATGTTTTTACAGTACTTTTATATAATATAGAATTCCCACTAAGAAACAAAAAACAAAAATGATATGCTGAGAGCACCCAATTAATTGGACTTCAGTGTGCATGCACTGAAACTCAAATTGCACCTGCACTTGAATAGTGATAGACTGATAGATACTTTTGTAGCGACCTACCAAAATAAGGATAGTGTAGTCGTTTGTAGAATGTAACTTGGATTGCAAGGCAATTTGCTGTGTATGCGCTTAAACCGAATGATAATGGTGTCACAAGACCTCCACTATATGGCTAACTCTGCCCAATGCATTGTATACTATTCAGGTTGCATTTGTTCAACTTGACAAACATACTGCAATTAACTAAATGTGAACATGCAGTGGGCAAGTGAATTGTATCTATGCAACTGTATATGGTCATTTTGATTTCGCTTCATCGATTATTATTCTCGTCGCACTGTAGATCTAATGAGAATTCAAAGCCAATGAACCCAATTGCTGGCAGAGACGATAGACATGCTTTCGAGTTTTTTTTTAACCATGAATCAAATCAATAAATTGGGTTACCTGTCATTTAATTCTATGCATTTGGGATGTCATAAAATCATGTACATGTACTTGCGTTATGTGGGCAGGTGATGTGTAAGCGATCCAATGTCTGATGGAATATTCGGGACGAAGCTTGTTGTTCATGACTTTACTGCCGTCGTGTAGCCTGTAGGTGAAGGCAGAGTATATATTACTAAGCATTTATGCAATGTGTAACTTCGCAAATGCTCCTTCTCCTGATTTGAATGAGAGATAACGGATTGCAAACATTGATATCTATCTATATATATATATATACAATATATAAAAATGGATCTTGGTTTGTTCGGATGCTTAAAACTCGAAAACGACTGGACCAAATTGGATACTTCCTCCGCGAATGTTTAGGAAACAAGAACATTTGAAAAATTCTCAACAGGTGGCGCTGTAGGCGGTCATTCCATTTGATAGCACAGTAATAATAAATTAATAAATAGTTTATATGGCAAAACAACGTTTGACGGGCCAGCTTGTAAAATATATTTTTTAATAACAAAAGTAAGAAAACGAATAAGATCACTATCCTCGTGTGCTAAAGAGCGAATAGTGATTTTTAACTATCTACATATTACAAAAAGAAAGTTATTGTTTTCGTGACAAAAATCGACATCGAGATTTTGATTGATTCCAACATTACAATGATAGCGAAACCCAAAAAAGTGGTTATTGGAATTCGGTCGTCGGTTCGTCGGTCCGTCTGTTCGTAATGGTCTCTTGAGCCTAAACGGCTTGACCGATTTTCCCCAAACTACGTATCCAGCGTTTTTTTGCTCATAATTCTATGCCATTTTTTTTAACATTTTACCATTATATTAACGGTACCTGCCATATAAAAATTGTACATAAATACAATTTTCTTGAAAACGGCTCTACCGATTTTGATTTAACTTTTTATATATTATAAACACATTAGCTCCAACAAAACAGCATAACCAGTTTTTTTTTTCGAGAAATCCATATAACGGATTTTTGCATTAGGCCATATAAAGAAATTTTAATTTAATTTTTAATTTTTCGCAAATTTTTAATTTTTCTACAAATTTCGTATCCAAGTTTCTTTTGGTCATAATTCTAGGCCATTTTTTTGTTTGCGTTAGCCATGTTATTAAAGGTACTGCCATATAAAAATTACACATAACCTCAATTTTCTCGAAAACGGCTCTAACGATTTTGGTTAAAATGTATATATACTATAAGCATATTAGTTCCAACAAAACTGCATACCCAGTTTTTTTTTTTCGAGAAAATCCATATAACGGATTTTGTCATTCAGACCATATAAATAAAATTGTAAATTTCTAACAAACTACTATGTCAAATTGAATGAAATTTAATATATATACTACTATTATAGTTTGAAACAATTCCACGTAATTAGTTTTTGCCCAACTATCACTAAACGGAATTTTCAGTTTTGGCCAATAACGAAAAATCATTATTATTCACAAAGACACCGATTACTTCAAATTTCGGAGTAAACGTTCGTATAATCACATTTCGACATTATTTATATCATCTATTTGATCTAACGCCTTACTCCAACTCGCTGTGAAAGAGAAAGTTGCGTACGACCCAGTCGTGCACCCACCACTCGTTTATTAATACGGGCGGGCTAATATATATATTTTTTAAATTACAAAATATTTTTACCTCATCTTTATCATAGTAGTAAGGTTATTTTATATATTTTGTTGAACTTACGTTATATATATATATATAGTCTTTTCTAGGAATGATATATTTTGTTACATACCTGGAAATTAACAAGAAAAAATTAAATTAGATAAAGTAACGAAAATAAAAAAAATAAATTTATTTTAATCTATAAAATCAAAATTGTTAATAATATATATTTTTGCTCGGTAAATAGTATGTTTGCAAATTCACCAGGACCACTTTAAATTGCCTGAAAGGGCCAACTGATAGGCAAGCGCGCTTAGGGTCAGCGCAAAGTCTTCGTCTTCATTTATATATCTACAAATGACATCAAATTTTGTTGTTGTTTATCATTTAACTTTAGTTAAGTGATTTTTTTATATTTTAGTCTTACTAACCCGAAGGCGGAGACAATTAAAGTTCTTGAAATGGACCGAAGAGTGAGGGAGCGTGGATGTAGGAGGAGTACGATTGGACCTCAACATAAGCTCAAATCGCAATCAAAAACGCATTGGAAGGACGGCGTAAAGGACACCCCTTCAACAAAGACTCAAATTTTAAAATGCACACATCGGCGAGGCAATGGGGAAGGAACCGAGATGTTTAGGAGGAAAGCCAGACATCTTCGCCACAACACACTTAAATGTGCACCAACAATAAGAGGCTCTAACGTGGAAGATATAAGATGATGTCTTAGAAAGAACAAGACATTATCAAGAGCTGTTTTTCTAACAAAGTTAGATTGGTTAGAAACACTAAAATAACAAACACAAACCCATGCACACAAAACCACCAACCAATGATGTTTCTTTGTATTCCATTCTCTGCCTTTTTTATTTAAAGCTCACTATTTTCTAGTAATATGACACTGTTACCAAGAGAAAATATATTTTTCTAATATTCTACACTTTCGAAAACAAAATTTCGGGAATGAATCATTAACCTGCAATAACCTAGCCACAATATTCAATAGTTTTTTTTTATTTTTCATTTTCCTTTTTTTTATCAAAATATATGAATATCAAGTTTTGACTCAGACCCAACTACATTTACAGTATTTTCGCAACCTATATAAAGTCAACCAAGTACTTTAGTGATGAAAAGCAAGGGTTTTTAGCACTCATCGTGTCAGGGAAGAAAATTTGCAACCAATGCCAAGAATTTTAGGTACTTGGCAAAAGCTCTGCTGTTTAGTGCCAGTAGTCTGTCTGCAAATTTTAAGCTGCAGATAACGAACTCCCTGTTGCTTTTAGCAGAACAAATAAAAACATTTAAAGCCTATCAGCATTAAAAAAAAAGATAGTTTTTGATCTAACTATAAGAAAAGATAAAGGTATCGGCGTTTTCTGATAATAAAATATTTTTATTAAAAGTTTCCAAAAAAAACTCACAACAACAAATTATTTAGACAATATTGTCATTTAAGTTATTAACTTTATTCTTAAAGGTTCGGTTCTTGAACCTCAGGTTAGGATTCAAAGATTGTCTTGTCTTTCTTACGTATCGCGGCAAAAAAAAATAAACATATTAAACTGTATGGTTGTGGCCACGCACTCGCTGAGCGGCAAGCAATGTTTCTTGCGCTCAGTGTGTGGTAGAACTAATATTTGAGCTTTCAAGTTATTTAGCAAAAAAAAATACAAATTTTTGGAGCAACAGGCTCGTTAGTACCCACGGCCTAGCTTTCTCACAACCATTCGTGTGTGCGTGTGTACAAGGCACGATTGCGGGACCTACTGTTTTATGCCCGGCTCCGAACCGCTAAGTTGAGATAAGCTATTCTTGACAATTGATACTTCTCGGATGATTTCTCAGATCATCACGAGAGGAGGGCCAGTTTAAAATCATTTAGGTGTTGCTACGGCTGGGAATCGAACCCAGACCTTCAGCGCGGCAGTTCATCGCACTAACCTACCCGCCACTGAGCCATCCAAGTATTTGGCACTCATTTTTTAAATGAGTAGGATGGACGCAGATCAAAATACCTGCTCTATAAAGCCATCGGAAGATTGCTTGCGTCCATCGAAACGATCACCGTTTTTTTTCGTGACTTGGGCTGCACGCATAATCGGTAAATATCGTAGCTTAAAAAGCAAACTGTCAAAATTTGGCGATTTTTAGTTAAGTATACAGACCGATTCGCAAAAGCAATATAAATTTTCTATGAAACCATATTTAAAGCTCTTATACTGATAGCGTAAGGGCGTAGGTTTCGTTTGGCATTTAAGGAAACGTCCATAGTAATGATAAACTTTAAAAGAATTTTCTGAAAATTAATAATTGTGATATATGACGGTTTGCTTTTGAAGTGACGATATGTACTTGTTATCTTTAAAACAAATACTAGGAGTGGCTCAAAACTTTATGGGGATGAAATTAGAAAATGACATTGTGATAACATACTGTTCACTCAGTTGATCATGGTTCGACATAAAAATTCGTTTTTTTAAGAGAACGCTTCCTAAAAGTGGGGGTTTGCTAAAGTTTCAAAAGTATTTTTAAATGTTTTAAAATTTGACTGAAAATTGTATTTTAATGAAAATTACGCCAACAAAAGGGCGTGGCAAAAAATTTGTAGACAAAATAAAGGTATTAAGATTGTCTAAATATGTTGTTCAGACACTTTTTTAAAATGTCCTACCGTTTCGCCAAAAACAACGTTTTTTTCAAAAAAAAAAAAAAATCAGCGAGGCAATGCAAGTGGGCGCTATTTTACACTTGTTCTGCTTCGTCGTTCAAACAGATAGATAGATATAGCTAGAACGACTGAGCTAGCGATTCTGAGTCGATCAATATGCTCTAAGTTATATCTATCGAAATTATTTCTCTGTTACATAAAAACATTGTTTCCCGACCTTTTCTATTGTTAAAATTAATCTTATGTCTTCCATCTGAGAGGAGCTGTAAAACTGTAAATTATTGACCTTTTCTTTTCCCAGATGTTTATTAAATGTTGCCAGCATTTTCAATGATAATTAAGATTCCTATATTCCACGAAACCAATCAAAGCACCCACTAGACCACCCTAACTAAAATATAGTGAGGATTAGCTGAGAGTTTCTTTCTACGCACCGTTGCACTCAAAAATATTACAAGATGTTTTCGTCAAAAATATGTATTGCAGAGTTTTCTTGTTACTGGCGTTATAAAAGAGGTTCTTATATCCTGGTCGGCTACCCATTTATGAGGATATGAAAATAATAAACGAAGATAGAATAATTCAATGAGCTAAACAGTTTAAAGACTCATAAAGCAGAGAACCCGAATGAAATTAATCATATTACACTTCACAAGGCTACGCAAGTTATTTAAGAACAATTTAAAAAGGAAAATCAATTTTCTTTATAAAAGCTGCCGAGGACTTCTTCTTTGCTTATCCGGTTGTGATCCGTATAGAGGTATTATAAACTCCTAACTGAACTGCATCCATACTGGCCCTCATTTAATCAATTGAGTGGATTATATTTTTTATGTTGAGTGGATTTGATTTTTTATGTTATATAACGGAATTATAGCTACATGCTACTAATGTGTAATTTAGTAATTTAGGTGTCTGTCTATACAATTTTGTTAGCGCGACTTAAAACCATGAACTGATTTTTCATTTGATCGAGTTTATTGAATTATGTTATTGGCAGGCAATGCGTTTACATGAAAATACAAGCATTTTCTCATTGCTGACATCGACTCTCAGCCTTCACGTGTCGACTACTAGGTAGTAAGTATCTAGTACCTGGACCCTAGAATGAAGTCAACGGTAGCGTCAACAGTCCCATTTGTGCTGGGCAAAATAAATCGTGTAATTTTTATAATGATTCGCTTCAATTCTTGTTTGGTTTTCTAAAATTAGAACAACAAAATTGACTTCCTATATGTAAAGATGTTTTTTTACTTTAAAAGTATATGCGAATTTTAACGACGCGAAGATTCAAAGTTGAGTTTCTGACAACTTTTTATGTGTAGAAGTACTGAAGCGCTTACGATTGCGATATTTTTGATACTTCGACCGGCGCGTTGTCTGACTAGCACAGGTAGTAGTGAACATGTTGATTCGAATTTTATTTGATTTTCGTTCTAAAATACACTTGTATGTCATAAACATGTAAATTTTCTAAGGATTTCTTTACAACATAATTGGAATCCTTTGTGTTATAAATGGATCCGCTCCACAATAATCTTTTGAAAGACGCTGTATGTTTACAAGTAATTGTATCCTTGATCGATTCTATCTACTGTTTGTGTATAATACTTGTTTTGGAGTAGGTGATGGAATGCACTTGTACATAGTACAATTAACTTTAAATAATAAACAAAAATAATTGGCTTGACAAAATAATTTTCCTCTGAATATTCTGTATCGGTCATTTCGGCAATCAACTTCAATAAATTGAAAGACCTCCTTAAAGTCTTAACTGAGCTCAAAGTTGAAGATTTTAAGTAAGAAAAGTATTATCTATAAAAACGATTACACGTCATTGAATAGAATAGAGTTCCAGCAAGTTCAGTTCATTCATAACCTGATCTTAAAAGTACTTTATATAGCAGAAGAAGCTAAGCTAAGAAAATAATCTATGATAATCAGAAATGATGCACCCCAAAAATGACCGAACGCAATAAGCTCATACAAAGCATAGATTCAAAAAAATACAATAGGAAGGGCCGGCAAAAGTACGATGAAAAGCGATAGCACGCAAAATCAGCGACTATTTACATGTGGATTTGTAATATGCGCAGACTTATACAAACAGTCATATGCTTCTATTACATTAGAGAACGCACTGTTAGAGGGATAACATCGTCTCAGACCCTACCTTGTTGCAACCAAGATAAGAATGCGAATATGCACCACGACACAACAAATAAGAAATACTGCGAAAAAATTAAGGTCGAAAGACTTCAACCGCAAGAGACCGCCAAGGCCTTCGCAGAACGCGTATCCCTTAACCTCTCGATTAACATTATACCACCAGCATCGAATCTTGAAGAACAATGGCAACGAAGCCAACAAGCCGTACAAGATCAGTCGCAACTGATGCGCTAGGCTTTGCGATGAAGAACGCCGACTGATGCTCGCAGCCAAGAACGAGGCCTACAAGGCTAAGCTGCATGTGAATACGAGGGCTGTCATTGAGTCTATAGGAAAGAAGGAGTGAAGTTTTACTTTCCTACTTATCGGGCTCCCGACCCGTGAAGAGTCTCTGCCTGAGACACTGCAGCCTTCCATCCTCTACGATCCCGGGCTCACTGGTTCCAGTTCTCTAGACCAAGCGCTCTGGTATCCGCGATGGCTTGGTCTCTGAAACGGAGGTTCGGTCTTCCTTGCCTTCTCGAACCTGGGGGCTGGGATTCGAAGATCCTCTTAGCTGGAGCATTATTATACATTCGCTGGATGTGGCCGAGCCAATGTAGTCGACGTGTTTTGGCTTTTTGGACTACATCCACATCTTGGTACAGCTCATAGAGTTCGCGGTTTTATCTTCTCCTCCATTCGCCATTTTTCGAGTTAGGAGTTTTGAACCCAGTTGTTTCGCCAAACCGAAGTAGCAACGGTTTCCTAGGGTAATTCTTCGACGGATCTCCACTATGGTGTCATTCGTGGAGTTTATGTTAACTCCGAGGTAGGTGAACTCCTTAACTACCACTACTATTGCTGCTATCAATAGTGACGTTTTGTCCTAGGCGGTGGACAGATGCTTGCTTGTTTGTTGATAGCATGTACTTAGTCTTGTCCTCATTTACTTCAAGCCAACGGATTTCGCCCGTTCTTCAATCTTATGAAGTTTTACCAAAATGTAAAATGTCAAAGCCAAGGATACAAGGCACTGGTAGAATCCTGTCGAGATGAACAAGGAAATATCAAAAGTTGAGACCCACTCGATGCTGAGAATTTGGAAGAATCACTTCTGCAGACTGTTAAATGACGATTACGAACAAAAGTATTCCCGAAAGAATGGAACCATAGCGGGTGTCAAATTCAGAGGTCTCCATAATGTCGCCTACACGATCCAATCTGGCGTAATATGTGAATGCCTGAAGCCGTTTAACAACAACCTGATCGGCCCTTATCATTGGTGTTTTAGGACAAGAAAGGATTGAGAGGATTGTGCAAAACTGCCGAGCCAACACTAGAGGCACAATTTTCCAAAAATCGGTGCACACGCCGACGATATTGACATCATTGGTAGGACTCAACGTGATGTCATAGCGTTTGCAAAAATGGGTTTAGCAGTAAATAAGGAGATTCTATATGAGATCCTGATCTCCCAACCCTGCTCTACGGCGCTGAAGCAAGGCCCGTATCAAAAGCGGATGAAGAAATCCTTGGTCGATTCGAGAGAAAAATTCTTCGAAAAATCTTCGGCCCCGTTTGCCCTTACGGGCTATGGAGACGAAGATTTAAATACGAACTATACGAGCTGTACAGCGACATACCCCTGGTCAAAAAACTCCGCATTGGACGTTTAAGATTTCTAGGACATGTAGAACGAATAGACATCAATACTCCGGCTCGCAGAGTCTCCGATTCCCAGTCAGACCGCGGACGCAGTAGAGGAAGACCTCGCCTTAAGTGGCGCGCAAAAGTAGAAACCGACCTCAACCAACATGGAGTGCGCAACTGGAGTAACTGCCTAAAGTTGCGCACTCCCAGTTAAGGACCGGACTAATTGGAGAGGCTGTTGGTTGAGGCCCAGGTTCGTCCCGGACTGTAGCGCCACATAAGTAAGTATTGTTTAGTTATTATAAAAACAGCGAACTTTGTTTATGTCGATTTGATCCACTTGTATACCACATGAGCGGATGGAGGTGTTTTGTTTATGACTGGTTTATTAAGCCTCTCTTAATGTCATAAGGTGATATTAACCTTATAACATATCGGATAGTAATGCGACTATCAAGTGTACCCGAAAAGAGTACACTTGGTATTTCTATCGCTATATTAAAACTTATTTTATCCTTTCCCAAGGATATTATGGTCTACTAGCGAAGTCCTGTCAACCTCAATATCTTAATTATAAAAAACATACCAATTTGTTTATTTTCTACCTTATCTTAAAAAAAATTTGGTGTACACACATCTTTTATTTGTCGGTCGGTTTTAGGTCCCACAACATTTGCACCAGTTCAGGTCGAAAGCAAGTGGCTTTCCATTCTTTACTACCTTTTCATTCAGAAACTTTAGTAGGTGACATTTTATAAAGCAGTTTCTGTGCATTCAACCACTTTTTAACGGAATCTGACTTTGACGAAGGTTCTTTTACAATATATTCTTACTTACTTTCGCAAATGTTTATAAATCCACGCATTGGTTATGTTCAGACTAAGACTTCTTAATCGTATTGTTTTTCTTTTTGAAAATTGCGAAAGTCAGAAGTGAAGTCGTATCTATCGATTTTTTTTTGCTGTCCTCTTTAAACAACCGTTTTTCTTCTTGGTTTTGGATCACAAAGGAAAGGACGAATACTTCCTTCACTTCGTATAGAGTAGGTAATTTATATTTTTTCCTTAATGCTATAAAATCCATCTTGTTTTTGCTTTGATTTGCCTTTTGTAGAACCATATTGGCATTTATTTCAGTGCTTATTGATTTCACAGCCTTTTTGTTTTCTAATATTCCTTTTAGTATCCTTGCATAGGTTAAATGGAAACATTTATCAAAATTGAGAACGTGGAAGAATTGGGCAGCACAGGATGGCATTCTAATATGCCTATGCCATCGTCTACGCGAAGTTATACTTTTATGAAGGTATACCTTGTACTGGGGTAAAGTTGTTGGGGTTAAGTCCTCGACTTCAGTGGTACCACGCAAACAAATTAAATAATATGTTCTTTTCATCACGTCAAGATTGATTATTTCGTGTTTAAATATTGAGTTTTAAACTTCTTCGTATTCCCTATAGAATACACTGACAGCAATGGTATTCAATCAATCTATAAGACATGGCCACTGGAGAATACATTGTGACCAGGTCGATATTGCTGTACAATTCAAAAGAGCCTAAACGAAGTCGTCATGACTAGATTCAGGTGAAGTTGGCAAGTCAAAACTTTTTTTCACCCAGGCCCGGATTTGTCTACTACGTACCCATATATCTACCGTTGCAGGCAATAATATTAGGAAAAGAGTGTGCGTCCAATTTCACTGCTACGAGTACCCCATACACTAATGCTACTGCTATACAGATAGACATATGAATAGCTTCCTCCTAGGCTCACAGCACTGTCTCACTTTTGTTTTGTGCAGTGGTTTTGTTGTAATGGGAAGCATCTTAGAGCGCTGGACCAGCTATTTACGGGCCGTGCAGTATTCAAGTGGCCTAATGATCTATTGCCCTTGTCTCTTGATTAGATGTATATATGGATATAGGATGACTTTTGTTTTATGTTTTTGTTCAGTGACTTTACTTTTGTATGGTAGTATTTTTTTTCGTTGCTAATCAGCGTGTTTCGCTGGCGGACATGTAGAACAAAGTGACCACAGTATCACTTGGAGGAGAATAGTAAATAATCACTAATAGACTAGGGAGCGAGATAGGGTATTCGCGGATCTTTGAATTGTGAATTTTTGATTTGAATATTTCATGGGTGCCAAGGAGCACCTTGTGTCTGCGGAATCATAAAAATTACTAATAGAGATGAGAATTGTTTTTTTTTGTAATTTGTTGACTTTTTGTATTTTGTCTGTTTATAAAGAGGTTCCGGATACCTTCCGGTGCGGTCTCAAGTGTTGCAACGATTTAATGCTTCACTTGTGTACATACTGGACAGTCTATGTAAAATAAGCAATTGCTGTTAATATTCCCTTAAAAATATTGATTCTGTGACTATAGTCAAATAGTCAAATGTGTACATACATTGTAGGTACACAAGTCCCTATTATAATATGATGGCATTCAAAATTAGAATATATCAATATCGCTGTCTCCCGGAAGAATTTAAATATCATTAGAAAAAATCCTACAAAAAATTTCCAAATGGTCGGTCAGGTGTAATCTGGGAGTCAACCCCACGAAACTGAACTGGTCATATTTACTTACTGCAAAAGCGACCTTTTTCAATCACATTTTGGTTAGCAATTAAATTTTTGTAAATACCCCTTTTCCATTCTTTCCCCTATAAGAAGAAATCGGGCGGCGTCAAATGATGAGCTCATGGGGGCCAGTTGATATCACCACTTTTTGACATTATTCAAAAAATAGCATCGTAACCATATGCTCTGTAGGCCTAATTGATCCAATTCAGGCACAATAAAGTTTTCCAACATGACCCGATAGCGGTTACCGGTAACTGTGTTAGCATTGCCTATGGAATCCTTAAAGAAATATGGCCCAATTGGGCCTGTGGTGTCGGCTCAAATGGCTCATCATTCAGTTACTCTACGAGGATGTAGTGCTCTTGGCTGTATTAATCGAGGGTTTTCGATTGCGGCTTTTCTGTTTATTAACTAAATGCTGCAGGCAAAACTGTCCGGTATGCCTGTTCAGGACGCCTGTGCAGTTATACCTGAACGTGTGTATGAGTTGTCAGTTATTTTGGCCTAAAAAGGTGATGGAAGAAAAATCGAAAATTCAATAGTTTTGCCTGTCATCATTCTGTGTGTCATCACAGGCGGCCTTGATGACACACTCCGGTGTGTAGCATCAGGCTGTCTGATTATAGTGATATTTATATGAGCGTAGACGGGTTTTCCCTTCATGGGGAAGTCTACCCGCCCTTGTCGCGGCGGGTAGACTTACGGTGACTGCTACGATGAAACCTAGAGCTATGCAATCGCGGAACTCGTTTCACTGATATGCACTCACGACCCCACAGGGGAGAAAGATGATATAACCAAAGAAATATTCTATGATCTCCTTGATAAAACTTACGAGAAGTGCCAGAAGTACTACTTTAAAATCATTTTGCGCGACAAAGTTGGAAAGGAGGGCATCTTCGGTTCCACGGTCGGAAAGCACAGCCTGCACGGAAAGCACAGCCTTCCGGAAACGGAATCAGGCTAATCGACTTTGCGGCCGGCGGGGGCAAAATATCATCATTACCAGCACATGATTCCCACACCTTAACATTCATAAGGGGACTTAGTGGTCTCCAGATCAACAAACCGTCAAATTGATCACGTTGCAATCGACGCCAGACATGCCTCCAGTATTTTGGATGTCCGAACGTTCCGAGCGGCCAACATCTACTCGGGCCATTACTTGGTAGTAGCCAAAGTACGGTTGCAGACATCCATCACGCCACAACATCGAACAAATACTGTGAGAAGATTTGTTGTCGCAAGGCTACTATCGCAGGAAGCTACCAGATATTTGCCGACCACGTCTCCCTCAACCTCTCAACAAGCTCAATGCAGCCAGCATCAAGTGCAGAAGACCAGTGGCAACAATGCCAATAAGCCATCAGAAGTCCCGCAACTGATGTGCTGAGTTTCACACGGCGAATAAAACCCCTGGTTCGATGAGGAATGTTTATAAGGCCATGCTGCAGAAGCAGACCAGAGCTGCTCGACAGGCTTATGGGCAAAAAATAAGGGAGGAACACCGACTTCTCCTAAGAAAAAAGAAGAAATACGAAAAGCGTGCAGTCGAATAGATTGAGAGGTGTTACTGCAGAGGCGATGTTCGAAACTTTTATCTAAGGATACAAAGAACAACCCAAGGCTACAAGGCCCGAGCAGAAGCATGCAGAGATGAACATAGGAATATGGTAGAAGATTCAGAGTCGGTGCTGAGGTTTTGGAAATATCATTTCTGTAGACTGTTTAACGGCTAACACTCCGCTGTCAGACAAAATGAGCCATTCAACCTAGACGATGACAATCAAAACTTTCGCCCACCTGACCAACACGAAGTAAAAATAGCGATATTTAAGCTTAAATCCAACAAGGCTGCTGGAGCAGATGGCCTGCCAGCCGAGCTTTTTAAAGCAGCGGGAGATGACTTGGTAAGAAACATACACCAACTCACCTGTAAATTTGGTCGGATGAAAGTATGGCCGATGAATGGAACCTTAGCATCGTATGCCCTATCCACAAGTAGGAGATACTCTGTACTGCGCCAACTACAGAGGAACCCGTCTCTTAAACGTTGCATATAAAATCCTGTCAGCCATTCTGTGTGAACGCCTAAAACCGTTTGTCAGCAACCTGATTGGCCATTATCAGTATGGTTTTAGGCCAGGAAAGTCAACCATTGACCAGATATTCATACTCATGTTCATACTCCGGCAGATCTTGACGAAAACCCAGGAGTTTAAAATCGATACTCACCATCTATTCATCGATTTTAAAGTCGCGTATGATAGCGTATATAGAGTCGAGGTTGTGCAGGATGACGTTGGAGAAATCTTGCTGCTCTGTCAAAATCGACAAGAAATAAGGACAAATGATGTGTAGTCAGAGTTGCGAGCACTGAGCATTGCCATGTTAAAGCCAATCAGAGTCTACCCTCGTTCTACAACACCCAACCGTAAATATTCTACCGACTGAATTTAAAATTTAATGACGAAAAATGCATTGTTCTCAATCAACTATGATAGATGGAAAGGATTAAAATTAAATATTAATAACTGCAACAAAGTCGTCCCGGTCTTGTCCGATCTGTAAGAGAACCTACCAAAAAAAAACTTTGACAAGAAGAATCAAAAAATGATGAACGAAAAGAAAAGAAACTTTTAACTACTCTTCATAAAATATATGTGCATGGACAAAGTATAATCGAAGATCACTCATTACCAATTCGACAATTGAAAGAAGAAGCCTAGGAATATAAAAATAAAGAATATAAGAAGTATAAGTACGACCCATTTATTTCTTCACACGGACATGTTCGAACTAAAAAGGATCTCCAAGAAAGATACTCTGCAGTTTGTTAGAAATTATCCCGAATTTAGACGAGTTTTCAAGAAATCTATTTTTGATACTTTTTAACAAGTGTATTATTGATTAAAACGTAAATATTAGATTAAAACATTCTTTAAGTTAATATTCTTTATTCCTTACCAATATTCTTGCAGTTGTCTGAAATAAAAACTAAGTATATTTTGGTTCGTTATCTTTTTCACACTGTTAAATAACAAAATCTGTGTCAAAAAATAAAAATAATATGAAAGTAGAAACAATTGTTTGTTTTTCACATTTAAGCTTGTGAAAAACCCTTGATTTATGTTAAATCACAGCTTTTGTATCGTTTTTAAACCATTAAAAACGTCTCGACACAAAATCAATTGATGAAAACTCGTGGGTTGAAATAACGCAAGATTCTTAAACACACTGCGTACCGATTTTTTTAAAACTCACGAAATTGGAAGCTTTATTAGTGCTCAGTGGCGCGATGGTTAGTGCGATGAACTGCCGCGCAGAAGGTCTGGGTTCGATTCCCAGCCATAGCAACACCTAAATGATTTTTCACTGGCCCTCCTCTCGTGATGATCTGACAAATCGTCCGAGTAGTATCAATTGTCAAGAATAGCTTATCTCAACTTAGCCGTTCGGAGTCGGCATAAAACAGGAGGTCCCGCCATCGTGCAAGAAGTACACACGCACACATGAATGGTTGTGAGAAAGCTAGGCCCTGGGTACTAACGAGCCTGTTGCGCCAAAAATTTGTATTTTTATTTAAACAAAAAATCAAAATATCTCAACTTGTTCAAAAGTTATGATTTTTGCAAAAAAAAAATCGAGCCGTGGCTGTGGCATCGATGAAAGATACACGGATATTCAGCAACAATCTGCCTCACTGTATCAATCTTTTTTATCATAATGCCTACCTACTTCTCGCCTTTTGATCTCCTAGATTATGCAAATTTTAATGATAAAAAATTATACACTAAGTTGTTGGTTGTAAGTGATTAACCACCAAAAAGGCAAACATTTTAAATACAATGTTTTAATAATTTCAATACGTCAAAATCCACCCTTTTAATTTTACCGACCCAGTACACCTAGCAGTTATCAAATTTTCTCCAAAAAATATTACAACAGTAGTTCACAAAATGAATGATTTCTCGGAAATGAAGTATATAATTTTAACGCAATTTTGTAGGTGGTGTCCATAGAAACATATCGGTCTATATTTTTCGCCAAACCAGGGGTTTCGGATCTTCGACTGGTGCTATGGTATTAATCGAGTTATTAAATGATACGTGCCCTTCAAAATTCTAGGCGATTGCGATCATAAAAACAGTATTTCGCATTCGTTGATGTATCGTTAATGTCCGCATTCTAATATTGGTTGCAAAAATAGTATTCAGTGTCTATAGGGCATATTATTCATATATTGGCTAATTTGGCTTAAATGCGTATTGTTAAAATGCATTCGCGTTCGTTTTTTTCTAAGAAGGATAACTCTTCTTGCCTAAAATTGTCGCTTACAACAAATCCACATCCGAATAGTCGTTGTTTCTGCTCAAAACAACCACGAACCGTAGTATATGTCACAGTTTTTCCTCCTCGCTTTGTCGGCCAAATTCCAACGTCAATAATGTCTGCTTAGGGCTTGTGCTAAATGTTGGGATGCATGTTTCCTGTTAAGCGTTCTTACATTCCACATGCGCAGATATAAACGTCATTGTCCATTTTTCGTTAAGCATTGTCGGCAATAGAAAAATCATTCCTTTTCTAGGTTCCGTGGTTCCGTTAACCCCAAGCACAGCTCCCAACTTGGAAGGCCAAACCCATGTTTGCGTCAGTCAGTCAAGATATAGTGGATGAAAAAAATCGAATGGAACAAACAAAAACACCCTGTAATATAAGTGGATTGTTCAGATCTTATATGTTTATCTGACAAGTAATGAAGTGCAAGAGATGTGAAAATAAAAAAAACTTACCCACTCACTACATTGCCCTTATATGTAGGGAAGGCAAATACATATGCGGTGGCAATCTGCTAACCTCCACCCACAGCTACACCTATTGAAGTATCGAATTTTATTTACAGACTTTTTTTTCAATTCGAGTGTGTATTTTCTGCCTTTTTACCAAGCCTACGTAACTGAGTAGAATATGATTAAGAATCTGTCTGCACATAGAGTTAGTTTTCTAGTTTCCACTTAAGGTGACTTTTATGAGAACAACCAAAGAAAATAAAAATTCACCCATTCCACTACACTTGAAAAATAGTCAAACGTCTTCAGAGTACCTACGTGTACTTGTGCCACAATACTTTCAATCCTTTGGGCAACCTGTTAGTCATTTCCAGTGGAACCGGTTCTCTTCTTGCGCATGTAAATAGCCCCTAATTTGAGTGGCATGGTAGCATACAAAATATTCTGGGCACGCTCAAGCTTCTATGTTGTGTTGGATTAAGTAACTTTGGATGTGCATCACTTTATTGAGTGGATCCTTCTTAGAACTACGCTTTTTGTTAAGGTATATTGAATAAACTGAATTCGTTAGGTAATGTTAGATAAAAAAGTATCGGTTGGTGCTTTATATGGAAAAATGTGTTTTCCCCTTTATATTAACTTTAACGTATAATATAAAAAAACAATTGCAATCAAACTGTTGTATAATGACATATGTGTCAATATGTTTTTTTTTGTACAGGGGAACATAGAATCCATTATACAAGAGTTAAACAAATATCTTTCTTAATTCTAGGAATTTCAAGGTTTAGTCAGCACTCTTGAATAGAGATGGTTGCGAATGTGTCAAAAAGTCCACGATAGCACTCAATCACGTACCTAGAGATATATCTTATTTATTAGAAACTAGCTGCCCGGCCCGGCTTCGCCCGGGTACTGTTTCGTTTTAGGGTCCGTAATAGTATTTTAGTGTTAGTAGTATTAATTTTTTCAAAGCTGACCTGAGAGATTTTCTCAATATTTTTTTCCGTAAGAACCTTGTACAGAGTATTAGAAAACTACAAAAAAAAAATCAGCCAAATCGGTCAAGCCGTTTTCATGTTATGTCGTGACAACGGAAAACGGGTTTCATTTTTATATATATAGATGGAGCTCTAGGTGGGACTTTAACTTAAAGCATCGCAAATGACTGATCTTACTGTTGACGACCAAGCTAATCAAAATGAAAGATCCGACACACAAAGAATTTTGTATTTGATATAAGGTTAAAAGGAATTTACTTTTGCTATATAGGAATAGGGAATTTTAGATAGTACCGGTGCTTGACTTTAATGGAAGAGAAAATCGTTTGAAACTTATTCGAGAAAATAAAACATTTAAAATTTTTTACGAACTTAATCTGCTATTTGAGTATTTTTTTTAACTTAAATCCTAATAACCATATGAATTTTCCTGAATGCGTTTTTTTGAGTATTTTATTTTTAACTAAAATCCTAATTACATATCTGAATAGTCTCGTGAGAAATACGTAATTTAACTAAGAATTTTTTTATTAAAAAATACCTGTTTTTCAATACAAATGCTTAATATCCAGTCTTATTCACAACATAATAGTTACAGTATCAGTAATAATCAGTAATTTTCAGAAGCACCTGCCATTATGTGCACTTTTGTAAGGTACTTGTAAAATCCGTTATCAAGATGAATTCCGGCTATGTCTCCAATTAACACTTCATACATATTTTTATTTAAATCAATCCGTTCTTTACCGATAAATCAGTAATAATGGATTTTATTATACGTACTTGTAAAGCTTATTATACCATATCCCATAGGGGTATATTAGTTTTGATATATAGTTTGTAACATAGAGATATAATTTAGCTACAAACATAAAGCATATGGATCGACGCAGAATCGCTAGTCGATTCAGCCATGTCTGTCTGTCCGTCCGTCTTTTTTTATCCGTTTTCAAGGCATGTGCATTTTGAAAATTTCGTTAAATGTGAGGTTCTGTTAAATTTGGGTCTAAAATTCCGAAAATCCCTCTGTAGGACTACCTACTGCATACATGCCCGAAATGTCAGTAAAATTGACTAAGTCGTTTGGGCTACAGTATAAATAGAAACTACAGACAACAGACATTCCACAGACTCCTGAAAACCAGACGGGACGGTAGTCATACATGTTTTAAAAACAACTTTTTTGGAATCAAAGTACCTTAAGATATAAGGTACCAGATTATAACACTCAGTTCTAATTTTTCCACCATAACAATGTTATTATACTGTATTATTAACAGCCGAACAACTAGCAAAAAAAAACACAACATCACGCCTGGCGGTATATCGGAACATTCCTTGAGTCTAACATCGACTCGGACCATTTCCATGCTAATGATTATACAGGGTGGCGCACGAATCGTGCTAAAAAAAATAAAACGTAATAACTTTTTTTCTGTGTGAGTAATCGGCTTATTTTTTTTTATTTTGTAGGTTACTATTTAGATTTATAAAAATGGATGCTTGGGATACGGAGAAAAGAATTTGGATAGTGCAACGGTACCATGCTTTGCAGTCCGTCATTTCCGTCCAAAGGGAGTTTAGGCGGGAGTTTGGCGGTAATCCCCCGAGTAGATGGACCATTATGAGGTTTGTAAACATGTTTGCCGAATCTGGAAGCATCGCACGAAGGCCGTACCATCGAGATGCCAATGTTCGGGTTCAGGATACAATCGCAGCAGTAGCATCTGCAATACAGGCCAATCCGAGCGTTTCGACCCGAAACTTATCGGGGCAAATTGGAGTTAGTAGACGGTCATTACAACGGATACTTCATGACGATTTAAATTTGTTTCCGTACAAAGTCCAAATTACTAGCAAGTTAAACCCTCAGGATTTGCCTGTTCGCCTGGAATTTTGCCAAAAAATGATATCAATGGCCGAAGAAGACAACACATTGATCAATTGTTTGTTCATGTCTGATGAGGCCCATTTTGATCTTAACGGCAATGTAAACAAGCAAAATTGCCGTATATGGAAAGAGTATAATCCAGAAATGCTCCATGCGACGGAACTGCACCCAGAACGAGTCACTGTGTGGTGCGCAGTTTCATCAAGGTGTATTGTCGGGCCGTACTTCTTTGAAGAAAACGGTGTAACCGTTACTGTCAATGGGGACCGTTATTTAAAGATGTTGAAGGAGTTTTTTTTACCCAGAACTGCGCCGAAGACGTATACCATTCAACAGCGTTTGGTTTCAGCAAGATGGAGCAACTGCACATATAGCCAGACCAGTTATGGCGGAGCTAAACAAAAAATTCGCAAACAAATTAATTTCTAGGAACTCCACTCTTCGCTGGCCCCCAAGGTCACCTGATCTGACTGCACCAGACTTCTTTTTATGGGGTTATGTCAAGCAAGAGGTGTATAAAACGAAGCCCAGGAATTTAACTGAATTAAAGCAGTCCATAACGACAATAATTGAGGCGATCCCAACTTCAACTCTTCAGGCGGCAATGAATAATTTTTTGATCAGGTGCCGCATATGCGTGGGAGAGCGTGGAGGTCATTTGCGATCTATAATCTTTAAAAACAACTAACTATTTAAAATAAAATTTAATTTTCTAACCAATAAAAAAAAATTTATGAATACATCGATTAAAAAAAAGTTATTTGAATTTCTTATTGTAGCACAATTGGTGCGCCACCCTGTATAACATGTAACCCGAGTGAGGACATTTGATGTCTAATGACTGCAATCCCAAGAGACGACCTAACCTTTGCGGAACGCATATCCCCTAATCACTCGATCAATACCTTACCGCCAGCAGCTAATGTCGAAGACCAAAAGCGACGATGTCAACAAGACGATGTCGAAGACGGGAGAAAGTACAAGAAAACCCCGCGATCTACTTCTGCAGATTATTAAAGTGTGATAGTGATCAATCTCTCACTGAAAGGACGAACGATCAAATTAATATTAGTGACGAGAGTGAAAATTACCACGCACCTGCTACAAAAATCACCATAAAACATCAATGAATTCGACATTACGTCATCATCGACATTTATAACTTTAAAGTAGTTAAGTACCTACTTTCAGAAATTAGACAAACGATTACTTTGTATTACCTAAAACAACTGAGCAGATATACTATCAGACTCTTATCATAACTATTATGCTTTAAGGCTCATAGACATAGCCATAGCATAGACCGTATCATAAGCGGATGAAAAAATCCTTGGTCATTTAGAGCAAGAAATCCTTCGAAATATCATCGGTTTTTTACAAGTTTACAAGCTGTACAGCGACATAGATCTAGTCCGTATACGCCTCAATGGACATTTAGTACCCATACACACAAGTAGACACATGAAATGTGCAACTGCGGAGGGAGATAGCTAAAGACCAAGTTTATTAGATAAATATTTCGGGTGAGGCGTAGGTTTATCCCGGACTTTAGCACCACCTAACGATTTCCTACTTGTAATTATTTATTTAATGAGATCAATTCTATTTTTCTCCTAAAAACGATAAGTACGAAAGTACACTAAATTAACTACGTTGTGAAAATGGATTTGTTCAAATTCTTTATCGAATACAACGCCCTTCTAAACCTTCTTAATGTAAATATCTTAATATCAAAGGGTCCATGCCTGAAGGAATGAAGCCTTCTATCTTCTTCTATCATGGGCATGTTGCTTCCAGTCAAACCGGAGGTTCGTTCTTCCTTGTCATCTCTAACCTGAGACTAGCTTGTTGGCTAGATTCTGACGATACAAGTGTTTCCTTTTTAAAATCTCGCATCTACCTCGACCAAATGCCAATTTACAAAGATCCGAGAGCGGATCAAGTTTTGGGTACTTTTAAACGAAATATTCTTAGTCGTTATATATATATACCGAATATACTTATACCGAATGACTGGAAGCAATGTACCAAGATCGAAGTGTGAGCTTTATTGCATAAGAGACTCACAACCGAATTCTGAATTCTGACAAACAACCTGGGATGGCTAGGAAACCACACATCAGACATCGTCGCCAAAAATATAAAATAAAAAATGGGGAAAACCAGTTCACAAAGGGGGTTGCTTTTTCACCGGAAATTTCAATTTGTATACATTGCAACCTTCAATGCCTCCAATATGTCTAAAATACAAGGCATAAAAAATTGTATTTAAATAGAATACCGAATATTTGGGGTATCGAGATTAAATTAATTCTAGGTATAGTTCACATGTTAAATTTACGTAGGTATATTTTATTTTTAACTTTCTCTTACAAAGAGAAAGATATTGTTTTCGTGAAAATGTTCGACCTCGAGATTTTGATTGATTCTAACATTACGATGATAGCGGAGCCTAAAAAAGTGGTTTTTGGAATTCCGTCCGTCTGTCCGTAATGGTCTCACCAGTCTAAACGGCTTGACCGATTTTCTTCAAACTTCGTATCCAAGTTTGTTTTGGTCATAATTCTAGGCTATTTTTTTGTTTGCTTTTAGCCATGTTAATAACGGTACCTGCCATATTAAAATTACACATGACCTCAATTTTATCGAAAACTGCTCTAACGATTTTGATTAAACTTCATATATAGTGACAATGACCATATTAGTTCTAAAAAACTGCATACTAGTTTTTTCGAGAAAATCCATATAACGGATTTTGTCATTTAGTCCATATAAAGTAAATTGTTAATTTCTCGCAAACTTTTATGTCAAATTGAATGAATTTTAATATACATACTACTATTAGAGCTTGAAGCAATTCCACATAATAAGTTTTAGCCCAACTATCACTAAACGGAATTTTCCGTTTTGGCCAATAACGGAAAATCATCATTATTCACATTGACATCGATTTCTTCAAATTTCGGAGTAAACATTCGTATAAATACATTTCGACATTATTTATATCATTTTAGCATCAATAATCAAAATGCTTATGATTTGATATAACGCCCAACTTGCTATGACCCAGTCGTGCACCCACGACCCACCACTCGTTTTTGTTGGTATGTGAATATTGAATACCTCCATAATAATGTTTTCCATGGATGGCGTATATTTATTTGGACTATAGCTGTTAAATATAAAATCAATCAAGTAGCCGTCTCTATTGACCAAAGCTAAATGTGCCCGTTTTGCCGCGTTTTTCATCACTTTTTCAGCATCTCGAGATGTATAGCGAATAGCGATGATTTCGGGAGAAGGTTTGCGTTGAGCTTGTCAATGGTCTGATGATGGATTTTCAAATAACCCCATAAAAAGAAGTACGAAGGGTCAAATCTGGAGATTTAGCTGCATACGTCCCGGGAACTTTCGTTGTAAGAAGAGCATTGTTTAATTTCCAGTATGACATGGCGCAAAGTCTTGTTGAAAGACAAGATCTCGAGAACCCTGTATATATTTCGACATCAGTCATGAGCAGCGTTTGATTTATTTGGAGACAATTATCCAACACTCTTAACACATATCGCGCGATTTCAATATTGCTCCTGAGCTCCTCTAACGGTGTTAAAAAGAAATCCGACAGACGACATTAATTCACATGACCGAGTTGGCATTTCGACGGCTCTATTTGAAATACATATAGGACTGTTGCTTACCAAAAATTCATATTTTACTTATTAACAAGATCATTTAGCAAAAAATGATGGCATAAGTTCATGTGAATAAGGCCATATTTTACAATGACCCTAGTTAGAAGAAATAACTTTGCGCACTTTCCATTCTCAAGCTTTGTTTAAAATAAATCGTTGTGTAATCGTTGTGTATAGTAAATTCCATTAATTTGTATCCAGTTTTGAGTTATTCACTTTGCACATGACAACTGTTTAGTTCCACTAAGGAACCCCTCTAAGCTCTCTACAAAATCCGTAAGTGGAACAAGATCGCTCAGGAGTTTGAGACTTCTTCTCGCCACCCTTTCATGAACGGATTTCTGCTGTGAGATAAGGAAATCATTGTTTGACAGATAAAGTTCGCTTCTGCTGAGAATATTGTTCACTTAATCAAAAAATCTAAGCTAAAAGAGCAGTTAGTGAAACTATTCTAATTTTTTTAATTTCATAACTTTAATTTTTTTATTCGATCGCTAGAGTTGCATTAAAAAAATAACTTTAAATTCGCGCGAATAGGGCAAACAAAATGTTGACAGCAGATAAAAACATATGAGAAGGCTAAAATCCGTTGAATACTCTATCCCTTCTTAAAAATTAATAATAAGTTTATGGCTATGAAATTCAGAAAATGACATTGTCGCAACATATTGTTCAGACAGTTTATCAAAATTTTTGTGGTTCGACAAAAAACAACGTATTGGTATTGCTAATGCCTTGGGAAGGGGTATACAAATGGTTTTTGTTAGAAAACGCCCCCAAAAAGTGGGCGTAGGTGAAAATGATATATAGACAAAATTTTTATTATAGCATTACGAAAGTATTTGCATCAAACGTTTTTTGAACTATTTAAAATTTGGACAAAAAACGTTTTTTCTAAAAACCCCCCAAAAAGTGTGCGTGCCAAAAAACTTTGTATGGACGAAATATAGATATTAGGATTGTCTAAATATGCTGCTCAGACATTTTTTTTTAAAATTCCTTACAGTTTGGCTAATAAATACGTTTTTTTCTAAAAAGGGGGGCGTGGCAGTGGGCGGATTTCAAAAGTGTGTACACTTGTTCTGCTTCGTCGGCCAGAGAGTCTATGTACCAAATTTCAACACTCTAGCTCAAAATTTAAGGCCCAAAAAATCGGTGACACACAGACGGACGGACGGACGGACAGACAGACATGGCTTAATCGACTCAGCTAGCGATTCTGAATCAATCCATATACTTTGAGGTATATCTATCAAAATTATTTCTCTATGTTACAAACTTAATGTCAAAACTAATATACCCCTATGGGATAGGGTATAAATAGTATGCTGCACAGGGTGATAGGTCTTCGCTTATTTATCTCGCAGAATCAATGTCCGATGCATAATTTTGATGATTTCATTTATTATGGTCGGATTATGGCAATAGATCCATTTTTTAAAGAATGTAATCAAAGTTTTGCGACTAATTAAAATCATATTAACTAACATCTTCTAGTCTATGTACTTTATCTGGATCATCTATAGATGACTAAAAATTCAGATTGGAAAAAATAAGTAGATGGTAGTGACGCTTAAGTTTATCGTGACTATAGGCTTTAGATGGAATATCATTCTTAGAGGAAGCGAACTTGTATCTGTTACACAATTTTTTTTTTTTTACTTAAGAGTCACGTTCTATTTGAGGATGTTTTTAGAGATCTTGATTAGATTGGATAGCTAATGAAATTGTCTGTATTCAATGAGAATGGTAATATTAAATTTTGTCGTGAAATTTAAAATTTCGTATCAGTGTAGAAATTGTATGTGGCCGCGGTGTGGAGTGATGAGGTGCTCACCTGTTTAGTGGTTGTGCGTTGAAGACCAGCTAAAATCTATTACACGATAATTGAAATAAATTTTAAATAACACAATATTTTGGTAGGTACCTACTCGGAAACAAGTTACAAACTTTCGAAAAAGATTGTTAGGGCACCACCACTGGGGTGACAAATCACAAGAATTTGGTGGCCAATTGCCAGGACCATTTTTTGAGTTGATATTTTATTTTCATCCCTCAATAAAGCGATTGATTCGTTAGCTGTGATGCATGTAGCGCCATCCTGTTGAAACCACAAGTCAGCTAGACATTGATCATTGCTCTGAAGTGATCTCTGTTGACAGTAACACGCACTCCTTCGTACCCATAAACCGCACCAAACAGCGCATTTTTGGGATTGCTTGAATTGCGTCTGGCTGTTTATCGGCCGAAATACGACAATTTTGCATATTAACGTAGCCGTTTAACCAAAAATTAGCTTCATCGCTAAAAACAAATATGTTGATAAAAAAAAATGGATTAATTTGAAGCTGTTCCAAGGCCCACTAACCGAAATTAAAACGTAAACCACAGTTAGTGGGCTTCGATTCTTGAACGAGCTACATATATTTTATACGCTTTTAAACCAAGATCACGCTTCAAAATACACCACAACGTTCCATAAGTGAAGCCCAAACTCTGCTACTACATGGTATCTGTTCTGAAAAAAAAAGTCTCCGATTTTGTACGAATCGGAGAATGTTGCTTTATGGTAATCGTTCCGATCAGTTGTTCAGAACATTTCTCCGACAAAGCGTAGCGCACATTGGCAGTCTACGTTTCATTGCGATGGGTTGCATTTTTTGCATCTGTTTTTGACAGCCATACGTCAGTTTCTCTCCGATGGTCTCCGACATCTGTTTGCCGCGGAAATATTTTTAAGTGAGCAAAATGTGAGCAAAAATATAATTTTGATTTTTCGGAGAAGTAAAATGAAAAAACATATGGGAAGGCTACAATCCACTGGGCGGATCGTTTAATACCCTATCCCATCCCATCCTTAAAATTTGTATCCAAAATTGTGGGCTCTATTGTAATGAATAATGATATATAGAAAGTGACGTTGTCACAAGGTATCCGTCGGAGCGGAAAATTCTCCGATTTTGTACGATTCCGATGATTTTTGCTTCGAGGTACCTATTCTTCCGAAAAGCTGTTCGGAATATTTCTCCGACATTTTGTAACGCATCCCAATGAATTGAGTTGAAGTGCGCTCAGGTGCATTTTTCGTTCAATTTTTGACAGCTAATCTTGAATTATATTCAATTAAAAGTCCGTTTAAAAGCAAACAAATGAAATATTATTTATTGAATAAGAGAAGTGAAAAATTAGATACATATATAAAAGCATGTTGACACTCTGACAGATACAATCGTTATAATTCAAAAAGGCAACGACATTGCCATACAAAGAGAAAAATATATGTTGCCAGAGCGCTGGTTGATTTACCTTTATATCTCAACAGCTAAGTGCAATTCTTTTTCCGATTTCCTCCGACACAAATTCTTCGGAATTTATTTACGAAGTGAAGTGGAGTAATAGAAAAATGTAGGTAATTATGTAAAACTATTTATTTCAGTAATTTTTGTACTAATCGTGTGAATTTGTGTTTACAGTGCGAGCTCAATGGAAAAAAACCACCCAGTACGAGCTTCGTCGTCGCATTTGTGTAGTATTTCTTTCCGATGACACATACCTCGAATGGAATTTGAATCTCCGACGAAGTATGCGTTGCGGAAAATTTTCCGCTCCGACGGATACCTCGCTATGGCAGATTGTTCGGACAGTTTATCAACATCTTTTATGGTTCGACAAAGAACAACGTTTTCTATTGCATACACAATGGGGTTGTGTATACAAATGGTTTTTGTAAGAAAACGCACCCAAAAAGTGGGCGTGGGTTAAAATGATGTACTGAAGATATGTTCATACTATCTTAGCCAATGATCTTGCATCGAAAGTTTTTCCAAATACATATTTTAAAAATGTACCAAAAAACGTTTTTGTATGAAAACGCCCCTAAAAAGTGGGTGTGGCATAAAAAATTGTATAAACAAAATATAGATATTAAGATTCTCTAAATATGTTGTTCAGACACATTTTCAAAATTCCTTACGGTTTGGCCAAAAACTACGTTTTTCTAAAAAGGGGACATGGGCGGATTTCAAAATTTCTTACACTTGTTCTGCTGGGAGCAACAAAGAGCACATGTACCAAATTTCATCATTCTAGCTCAAAATTTGAGGCCCAAAAACTGGTGACGTACGGACGGACGGACGGACAGACAGACATGGCTAATTCGACTCAGTTATCGATTCTGAGTCGATCCATATACTTTAAGGTATATCTAGCTAAATTATTTCTCTATGTTACAAACTATGTATCAAAACTAATATACCCCTATGGGATAGGGTACAAACATATGAAAATGTTTACACTTGTTCTGTAGGATCCTATATACCAAATTTCATTGTTTTAGCTCAAAATTTGAGGTCGAAAAATCGGTGACATACTGACAGAAGGGCGGACGGACAGACAGGCAGATATGGCTTAATCGACTCAGCTAACGATTATGAGTCGATCCATATATGTACTTTGAGGTATATCTAGCTAAATTATTTCTCTATGTTACAATGAACGTGTTACTATGAACGTAAATTCAGTCTCAGTTCAGAATTACTCTCCGAACGGATACCATGATAGGGTCAAATATTTTTATTATTACAGGCTCTACCACTCTGTTTGTTGGGTGTTAAAATTGTTGAATAGGATAAAATTGGTGTGGAATCCGGTGATGGTTTTATGAATATGTGCTGCAGAGAAAGTGTCAGCCCTAAAATTCCCATAAAAAAACCCTCTGGTTAATAATCCAAGAACCTGGGAAATCAAATATAAAAGAAATCCATCTAGCCGTTAAGCCCCCAGTTGTGAGCACTGATTGACAGATGAGAAGAATGGTTTGACCCACTTTATAGGTATCTAATCCTAATGTTAGGTTTGATTAAAATCTTTCAAGAAGAAAATAGACAAAAACCAGTTTCATCAAAATCCATACACACTAAGATACCAGAAACCAATTTTATTAAAATCCATGCACACTAATACATACCTATATATCGTGAACTGACTATGTACAGACAACATTTGAGATCCCGGTATGTATGTACCTTCAAAGTTAGGTCATCGGGCAAAGTTGCTACCAAGTACATGGTAAAATACCAAACACGTTTATCCCTCAACGCACCCAAAACTAAGTTATAAATGTAAGAGAGAAACAAAAATTGAAATCTAATCACAAACGCGCTTAAAAAGATCAACAGAAGAGCATATGTGAATAAAAATATAACATAAAAGCCCAGCCGGCGTGCGGCACTTATAAGGTCCCCTTGACGTTGTCAGTGAATGGAAGCAATTATGACATCAGTAGAAATACTGGAACTTTAAGCACCCTTTAAAAAAATATCAAATGTTCATTTACATATCATATTATACATATTCATAGTCCATGCTGTATGGCATCTGCAAGATCGCGTAACATATATAGGACGATCATTCATTGGGTATAAACATGTTTGAATTCCTTCGTAGCAAAATATTGTTTCTTAAAAGTTATAACAATTTTTTTAAAGGTATGGAACAAATTCAGTTCACTTGTACTGCCGATGAGAGTAGGTGCCTCTGATAAACCTAGTATGTATTCCATTACATTTATGTGTTTTATTTGCACCACACAACCTCTTAAACGACGGAGAGTGCATGCAAATATTTATCATCTCAGTGTTTAGCAGCGATCTAACGATATCTAAATCTAAAGCTTACGGAAGTAAATGATTAAAACGATCATCAGATAGTCCTGTGGTCTCAGCTGGAGACTGTATCCAAGTGAATTCCGGTGATTTATTCAATCAGAAAAAACAACAACAAACAATATTTACTTTATGTACATCATGTACTCACTCACTTTTTATATATATTTCTTTCTTTTTTTGTGTTTCACGCTATTTTTGTACAATTTTTCAATTGATTTTATATTCAACAACCACAAACACTTTTCTTATAAGATCAATTAAAACACTATTCCGATGCGATCACTTCACGAAAATTATTTATTCCACTCAAACCGCTCTATTACACGCAGTATAAATCCACCGTAATAAAAAATATAACAAAATGCTTCCACGAATATTTGGAAAACTTAAAACGCAAACACAAGATATCCAAAAATAAAAGATCGTGACGCACCAAACGCGGAAAAACCACCTCACCCAATCGGAGGTTCTGAAAGACTGTCATCAACCGTACCAGCAACGGCTACGGCGGCTATCTTTTAGATTCAGTCGTTGTTTTTTTTTTTTTTTTTTGTTTAATTTCGATTCGAAAAAGAATGGAAATGGAATACATAAAAGAAAAATGGAGAAGAAACAGCACAAGCACAGCGCAATCTAGAAATAGTTGTTTTACACAAAGTGCAGAGGTAAAAATAATTGAAACGAACGAACCAAAAACCAATTGTTGAATAGTTAGATGCGACTGGCGGCAGTCAGCAGATAGTCAAGTACTGGATCTGTGGAAAAGCCACAGAACATTTCTAAGATCTGCGAAGATAGCAATGTATCCATCAATTTTGGGAACGGGTGTCTATTAAGCGTCTGACATTTTGTTGATAAGAATTATGCCGCAACGAACAGAGCGATATGACTAAAGCACCCATATGGCCAGTTGTTATGTTTGGTTTGAGTGGATTTGAATCAAATCCACTCAAACCTTACACAACCGACGGGCGACGACACATGCTATTTTGTTGTGTTTTTGTTGATCTTGTCGTTAGCAACGTCCGATAAGAGTGCAAACATGTTTCTTTCCATTCTCTCCATACTACGATTGAATTCCACCAATTCCCATAGCTTTAATTCTTATTAGTAGCGTTTCAATTTTATTCAATTCACGCTAAAAGCCATACCAGAGCTGCCGTGGCCCCATTTTAATGCCAATTGAAGAAATGTTTTTTTGTGGCGATACAGGCTTAAATTATGTGGATGTCTCCTCATTCTTTCTGTAAAGCTGGTTGTTTTTGACGTTTCCTGAAAGGGTTTGATTCATCGTTGTTGTTGTTTAGCAGATGAAATTCCCCTTTTATAAGAATGTTCTTTTACTTATTAAAATAATAACATCTGAGGCAGTGTATTGGAAAAAGTACATAATAATTTTACATTGCGAAATAGTACCTGTAGTGTTACTGTTTGAGGAATAATAAACAAAATAAATGTCCGGAATAATAACCAATTTATCAAGAATAGGTACTATAAAATCCAAAATATATGTTATGTTTCCTAGTCTCTATTTCTAAGTCCACTGCAAAATTTATGACCACAAGTGACATAAGGTTCCAACTCTAACCCCTTTGTTACCCAATCTGGAGTATTATTTATACTTGCAATTAATTATTTAAGAACTTGTATTCGAGAGATCAAAATATTGATACAAATTTAAATATACTCTGTCGTGTAGGCACTTTAAAGATATTGGTGTTTATTTTGATTCTATAAAATTAAAAATATTAAACACATTAGGTGTTACTAATAATCGACATTAGTTAGTTACGTCGTTAGCTTATAATGTACAGCTTTATTGAAACTCTACCAATAATAAAAACCCATAACTAACTAAGTAAACTCGACTTTTGGACTTAAAATACTACACTTAAAAAACTGTCAAACTAACCTCTTTTTTTTATTAAAATTTTTAATTTATGTATTGGTAAACGGTTTTTCAAAAGTGTGGAGGTTAGCGTTTAAGTTGTAGCTAACAATAATTATTATTAACGCCGATTAACGTTATCGTTATCCAAATCTATGTTATGATTTATGAAAATGTGGTCAACAGAGTTTAATTAATCTTACTCACTCTTTCGCTATTCCTCACAAGTTTGGACATCATTCTATGTACTTCATTCAAATATAATTGAAGCAGTCCAACGTTAATTCATAAGATGTGGTTTCAGAGGATGAGAGGATTTCCATGGGATGATTTACACAATCTGCCTCAGTTTAGGTGTCGAATTAAACTGCTGCATCTGTTGCCTCTGTGATTTTCGTACACCAATTATTTCATATCAGGGCAAATTGATGCTCATGATCTTTCTTTTATCACCCGGTGAGGTTCCTATAACCTGGGTAGATTAAATATTTTGCATATACCTACCTAATCATAAACGAAACTATGGTATGCATGAGGCTATCAAACTTAATAACTTTTATGTTATGTTATGTCCCAATAACAAATGCACTAAATGATGAGCCTGTAGAAGCATATGATATATGCTTTGGCAAATCTGTGCTCGTGGATGGTGTTTGTATTAAGCTGCGTCCAAGATATTACTGAAAGTCCCAGACTCTGCGAGCCAGAGTTTTGGTGTTCATTCGCCATCTTAAAATTATATTCGGAATTTTTTGACAAGCCCAATGTTGTGTCTTCTTAGCTCGAAAAATGGCAAGAGTAATTCTTCGTTTTATACTTCGTCTTGCCCCTATTCACTGCTAAACCCATATTTGCCGCTTTCTTGTTTGGTTCGGCCAACGAGGTTAATATTAAAAAAATAGTTAAAAATATGGCTTGAATAATAAATAAATATATTAATGCTCAAAAAGGCCATGTAATCAGGAAATATGAAATTCGTGAATGATTGTTGTTACTGGCCACGCGGCTATCTCAAACCTAGATGGAAATGTGCTACATGAGGGCATATGACAATCTTCGTAAGGCATTTCCCGAATGAAAAATAAATATTTCTCTTGAATATAGTGATCTTGGCGCCAGTGTGTATCTACTTACTTTTCCAATATTCTCCATATAGCGAATTTATGTGCTCAGCTATAATAGTTTCAGTATATTATTGCACTCCGGAGTAATTTCGAACAAACAACAATGATTCGCTTGATTCGTCAGGGGACAGATATGCGCATTTGAGTTTAAAAATGAAATACTACTATTTATCTATGATAAAGCAATTAACTGTTAGGATCGTAGAGGTGCGATAACACCCAATAAATCAGAACACTTAATTAAACGAATGCTATTTATATTTATAAACCAATCGAAAATATTTATGACACTTCACCACAAGAGATACCACAAATATGTCAGGCCCAAAAATAAGTTTCATACTAAACTGCATGTGGAAGCAAAATTTGTAAAAAAAAATGTTAAATCAGTTTTAAATACACTTTTGCAAAATGATGTTGCCGGATAAAGGATAATTAGTAAATAATTATTATATTAATTAATGAAATTGATTTAGACTATTTTAATCCCCGTACCGCAGTTACCTAGAAGTGGATATCGTCTATAGATAGTATTTAATTAATTTGTTCACGATGTTGATCATCCTAATGTATACCTAGGCTATAGCTGATAAGAACTAATCTAAAACGAATGACCGCTTATAAATTAGATTGATAGTAGCATTTAGTTACCATATATATATATATATACATTTTATATACGTCCCACAAATGTTTGATACGCGATGATGCTTTGCGTAAGACTACAACTACCCGTAGACATGTCGTGACCAGCGCACTATGGATTTAAGTGAATGCAAAACATATTTTTTTGGCTTTCATATTTAGATATCCATCTACTTACTTACTTAAGTGTTCAGCCCGGGATGAACATGGGCCTCAACCAACATCCCTCTCCAATTAGCCCGGTCCTTAGATAACTGCCTCCAGTTACACACCCTAAGTTGTTTGAGGTCGGTTTCTACTTGTGTGCGTTACACACCCTAAGTTGTTTGAGGTCGGTTTCTACTTGTGTGCGCCACTTAAAGCGAGGTTTCCTCTACTGCGTCCGACGTCTGGCTGGGAATTGAAGACTCTGCGAACCGGAGTATTGGTGTCCAATCGATCTACATGTCGTAGCCATCTTAAACCTCCAATGCGGAGTTTTTTGACCAGGGGTATGTCGCTGTACAGCTCGTATAGTTCGTGGTTGAATCTTCGTCTCCATAGCCCGTCAACGCAAACGGGACCGAAGATTTTTCGAAGAATTTTTCTCTCGAATCAACCAAGGATTTCTTCATCAGCTTTTGATATGGTCCATGCAGGACTGGTATGATCAGCGTCTTGTATAGGATCTCCTTAATAGTTCGAGTGAGGGCTTTGCTACTAAATTGCCTTATCTTAGCCCGAAGAAACAGCGGTTGGCAAGAGTAATTCTTCGTTTGTTAATAGCGGAGCCGAGGTAGACAAAGTACCGTACTACCTCAAAGTTATATCTGTCAATGGTGACGTTCTGTCCAATTCGTCGACGTTGTGTGTTCTTTCATGTTGACAGAATATACTTAGTCGTACCCTCATTTACTGCTAAACCCATTTTTGCCGCTTCCTACGCTTTACGTCCTACCAATGATGTCAATATCGTCGGCGTATGCTAGTAGTTGCACCGATTTTAGGAAAATTGTACCTCTGGTGTTGGCTTGGGAGTTTTGCACAATACTCTCAAAAATCAAATTGAAGAAGTCACATGACAGCTCATCGCCTTGCCTAAATTGCCTAGAATTCTCCATCGTCATCCTACACAAACGGGCGAGTTTGGGCGGTATACCAAAACAAGACATGGCTCTGTATAGTTCGTGTCTATAAATGCTGTCGTATGTGGCTTTGAAATCGATAAAAAGGTGGTGGATATTGATTTGGACTTCTTGGGTTTTTTCCAGGATCTGCCGAAGTGTGAAAATTTGATCGGTTGTGGACTTTCTTGGCCTAAGACCACACTGATAAGGGCCGAGAGGTTAAGGGATACGCGTTGCGCGAAGGCCTTGGAAGTAACTTGCGATTGCAGTCTTTCGACATTAAATTTTTTAACAGTATTTTTGGTTTGTTGTGCCGTGGTGGATATCCGCATTCTTGCAACAAGGTAGTGGTCCGAGTCGATGTTAGCCCCTCTGAATGTTCGGACATCCAAAATACTGGATGCGTGCCTCTTGTCTATCGCAATGTGATCAATTTGGTTGACTGTCCGTTGGTCTAGAGACCGCCAAGTCCCCTTACGGATATCGAGGTGAGGAAACCGTGTACTGACTATAGTGGCATTTCGTTCCGTAGCGAAGTCAATTAGCCTAAGTCTGTTACCAGACGTGTTGTCGTATAGGTTATATTTTCCGACAATACTGTTAAAGATATCTTCTCTTCCTACCTTTGCGTTAAAATCTCCCAGCACGATTTTAGCATCGTACTTTGGTAGTCGCACATAGGTTTTGTCAATTAGCTCGTAGAAGCAATCCTTAGTTATATCATCTTTTTCCTCCGACGAAGCGTGAGCGCATATAAGGCTTATTTTGGCGAATTTGATGACTTGATGCGGATTGTTACAATGCGTTCGCTAATTCCATGGAAACATAAGACTTCTTGCCTAAGTCTGGCACTTGCAATAATTTCGCATCAGAAAAGTCGCTGTTTCTGCTTACTATAACACGGTCCATAGTAGATGTCACAGTAGTTCATAGTCTTTTTGCCCGCCCCATCCCATCGTATTTCCTGGATGGCAGTAATCTCTGCTTTGTAGCAGTTTAGGGCTTCCGCTAGTTATTCGCCTGCACCTCTCCTGTTTAATGTTTTCACATTCCAGGTACAGATACGAACGTCGCGTCGTTGTCCTTTTTTCGTTTAGCAGGGTCGTCAAAAATAATATCAGTAGTTTCCAAGGCTATGGTTGCTTCGTAATATATGTTTTTTCCATGGGTGGGTAGTTAACCCAAAGCACAACCCCCAACCTGGAGAGCCAGTTCCATTTTATTAGATACCCCTAGGACACAGGGCCATTAGTATCCACTACGGGATTGAGCGCTGCCATTGACCTTTCGGTTCGGACAGGGTATTCATTCCGCGCCATTCTGACCAGGGTGATTATAGTGTTGATGTTTTACGTCTTGTTATCAACACTCGCACTTATCGTTTAGCAAGTCAAATCCGGTATGTTGAGACCGGTACCCGATGCCAAGTAAGAGCCAATCAGAGGCCACCCTCGTTCTACAACACCCAACCATTAGATATCTATCTAAAACAATATTTTATGACATTTAAAATGTATTTCATCTTTGTTTTAAGTAATTTTTAATTGAAAATAACGTTTATATGAGAGAAACTGTGAACAAGATTTACTCTCTTCGCCCGAAATATAATTACCTTCTTCTTCAGTGTCTCTGGTTCCAATTTCTAAAAATTTATTGGCTAATAGAGATGGAATCGGAGGCTCAGACATAAGCATTTCGATTGATTCTTTCGAATAAGATTTCGTTTTTTGAGGCTTGTTACAAGGGGGTTAGATGTTAGTAATAAGTGATTAAGACAATCTAAATTATAATTTTTCCACGAATGTTTTCTTGAGTAATTAAGGCGGTATAGTACAAAGAAGCAGCAGAAGCTCGAGTTATGAAATGCTGCTTCTTCGGAAAGTTGTCCAATTAGTAAAATTGCATTTTCAATCACGGATGATCTATGTAACGATATTTTGTGCATAGCTGATGTCATCGGATGCCAAGATTATAAATCTACATAAAGTTTTGCTTTATCGAAAGCGTATTTACCAAACTTGGAAATATCGATTTTATAACTTTCAGCATTTAAATTAAATGAAAGTCGACACCTGTTATTTCTGCAGAAAATTGTGGATCATTAAAAATCCAACGGCTTGTATTGCCATTATTCGAGTGTTTCTTTATATCTCAATATGTTGTCTTTATATGTTTCTTTCTAGATATCTTTATATCTCAATATTTTCCTCTTTTCAAATCGCAAAAATTTAATATTAATATTAAAAAAAATAGTTGAAACTAACAATTTATTTTCTTTGATGATTTCCAATATTAATGCTCTCTTTTCCACTGACTTTGAACTAGTGCTGTGGCTAAGATAGTTGTAATAACAAAAAAAAATACAGTTTCTTAATCTATGGGAATTAGACTACCATCTGGTAAAAACTTTGCTTCTTAATTTTGCAATTTAGGAAATCGACTCTTGTCCCGTTTTTGTTTACGTTTACTCAATAGTGCAGCATTCGGAATTCACTTGACTTTTAAAAACAATAAAAATCGGGATTTACAGTATTATCTTATCGGAATTGTATTAAAGAACCACTTTCTAATACAAGAAGAAGATATTGAAGTTAAGGAAAATTTGTCTTCGTACCCTGATGGAAACCCGAGATTTAATAAGAACCATTCGTAATCTGGCACCCAAAGTAGTTACAAATAGATATCTAGATAAAGAAGTCATCAGCATCGCCAGTAAATAATATAACGGTATTTTTGAAAATGGCGATTTCTCGGCAACGAGCTGATTGATTTGAAATTAGTGTATGGTAATGTATGGCGTTTTCAAGCACGATTGTATAATCTGATTTTCTAAAAAAAAAATATGAGAGGCTACAATCCGCTGTGCGGATCGTTGAATACCCTATCCCATCCCATCCTTAAAATTAATATCCTCAAAATATAGGCTTTATGGCGATGAAATACAGAAAATGACATTGTCACAATATATTGCTCAGACAGTTTATCAAATTCTTTTGTGGTTCGAAAAAAAAAACAACGTATTTCTATTGCTAATGCCTTGGGATGGGGTATACAAATGGTTTTTGTAAGAAAACGTCCCCAAAATGGGGGCGTAGGTGAAAATGATCTATGGACAAAATGTTTATATTACTATTGCGGAAGTATTTGCATCAACATTTGTTTCGAAAGTGTTAAAATTTGGACAAAAAGCGTTTTTTACTAAAAACGCCTCAAAAAGTGGGCGTGGCAAAAAATTTGCATGGACGAAATATAGATATTAGGATTGTCTTAATATGCTGCTCAGACACTTTTTTGAAATTCCTTACGGGTTGGCTTAAAACGACGTTTTTCTAAAAGAGGGCGTGGCAGTGGGCGGATTTCAAAAATGTTTACACTTGTTCTACTTCGTCGGCCAGAGAGTCTATATCCCAAATTTCAACACTCTAGCTCAAAATTTAAGGCCCACACAGACGGACGGACGGACGGACGGACAGACATGGCTTAATCGACTCAGCTAGCGATTCTGAATCGATCCATATACTTTGAGGTATATGTATCGAAATTATTTCTCTATGTTACAAACTTAATGTCAAAACTCATATACGCCTAGGGTATAATAAAAAACACATCGTATGCTACTTATTGGGCTCCTTGAAAGCATATAATTATGCATATCAGGTTTTTGTCAAAAGAACGAACAACGGGACTCCTGCGACAAAAGTGCCATTCATGGATAATGTTTGTAGATTTTAGCTTTGAGTAACTGAACACATAATTGTGTTTCGCAAGCATTGAATTCTTGGTAAATCTGTTGGATTTACCCCATTTGATAATGCTTTCAAGGTCGGAATTTAATGAGCTTGACTGACATACTTTGTCGTTTAACTTCCACGTCCGAAGATGGGGGACATGGACCTAAAAAAAAAATATGAGAAGCTGAGAGTACAGTCATCAGCGATGAAATGAATTGAATTAGAAATTGCAGACAGGATTATCATTTATACCAATGAAAAAGAGGGTGGGAGACAAAACAAAGCCTTAAGGAATACCAGCACTTATTTGTTGAATTGTAGACTTGAAACTATCCTTAATAACTGGAAGTAATAATTTTGGTATACCGCGAACTTTTAAAAATAGCAGACATTTACTGTTGTGGGTTGCACTTGAATGTATGAAATGTATATAGCACATATTAAACACTTATAAACCAAGCATGCAAGCATTCAGTGCCTTGAGTTCGTGAGGTCTTACATGACATCGCATGTAGTCATTGAAGCGGTACCAAGATGTTACCACAGTTAAAGAGTTTTTTGAACCTATACCAAACTTCTTAAAACTTAATGGAGTGTCAGTTATAACATTCACTGTACTGCTAGAACAGACAGGGTAGGTTTAAATATGAAGGCATTACTATCTACAAATTCGTCCGGCAACTGTGATACGCAGATTATATCGACATCATCGAAATTGATAAGAGGAGAAACGCGTCGAACTAACTACAAGACGATGAAAAAACAAAATACAATTTTAATGTATTGTAAGTATTCGTCTAACTTGGAGTCAACATCAACCCGAAGAATAGTACCTTAGGAGATTCGACAATGATTGGGCATAGAAATCGCCTTCTGTTTAGCAAAAGAAATGGAGTCAAAACTCTTAACCCGAAATTTCAAATATTCTCTCTACCGGACCCTAATATCCTACCAATTTAACTTTATGCCACCGAGTGTTGGACAATAAGCAGGTTCTGTATGCAAAGAAGGTGAAGGAGTTGAAAATACAATAATGGCCTGTACCAAGATGTTTATGAAGTACAATCAGTCAAAATACTTGCTAACAGAATCTTCAATTCCCAGCTTTCAGTTTCAAGGATACAAGGAAGGCAGGAATTGGCAAAAACCAATTTTGTTGCACTCGAGAGTTATTTAAATTATATTAGTTGGGATTTATTATTAAAATTGTCCAAATTGGAATATAATTATAAATTATCAAATTTTTAGAAAAAAAAATTCCGATTTTGAATGGTTGTACTTAAAACGCGTCAAAAAATCGGTTTAAAATTCCTTGGTCAAACAAAAGATTGACAAACTTGCGAAATGTTAAGAGAAAATCGTAAACAAATTTTTTAATTAACAAAACAGCCGCAAATCGTGAAATTTTTCTGAGATAAAGAAAATAATATGAATTCTTTAATAGATTTTTGTATGTTTTGTCCGTTGAGTCATCGGTTAAGCGAAATAGAAGCCCTGGTCCGGACTGTATACCAGAGGTAATATTAAAAAATTGTTTATCGTCTTTCGTCGGTCCTTTAAAAATTATATTTGACCAGTCATTATTAACTGGAAAGTTTTTAGAAGAATGGAAATATTCTTATATTACTCCAATCTATAAAAACGGTTTAAGACAAAAAGTAGAAAACTATCGACCTATATCGAAGCTTTCTGCAATTCCTACATTGTTTGAAAGCATTGTTAAGGAGAAGCTATTCTTCGTAGTAAAAGAGGTAATCTCGAATAATCAACATGGTTTTATTCGAGGTAGATCCTTTTGTATTTAACAACTTTGAGGAACAATTTCCAGTTGATATACTCTACACTGACTTTACAAAAGCCTTTGATAGAGTGCACCACACCCTACTTTTAGCAAAACTCAAATCGTTGGGTTTTCATTACTCAGTGCTTAAATGGTTTCATAATTATTTAACAAACATTCTTCTCGCGAAATCGATGTAACATCCGGTGTCCCGCAAGGTAGCCATTTAGGCCCATTGGTTTTTATTTTGTTTTTGAATGACGTTCATGATATTTTTAAATTTTGCAACGTTTTAACTTTCGCGGACGATTTAAAATTATATTCTCGTATAATTAATTTAACATACTGTATCCGGTTTTAGTCTGATATAAAAAGTTTGTCGGTATGGTGTAATCAAAACACTATGGAGCTTAACATCTCGAAATTTAAAATGTTTACAGCATTCCTTAGAAATGCACCTATAATAAATGATTATTATATGAACGATCTTAGACTTTAGCGTACGGTAGAAGTTAAAGATCTCGGGGTCATATTTGACATACAATTAAAATTGTCTTCTCATTATCATTACACTATACCAAAATCAAACTCAATGTTAGGTTTTCTAAAGCGAAATTGCAAGGACTTCCGAGACGTATTTAGCCTTAAAACTATACACTGCTCGTAAGTCAGGCCGCAATTGGAATACACATCAATCATATGGGATTCGCCATATTTAATAAAAGCACTTCGATTAGAAAGAGTACAGAAAATTTTTACGAGGAATGCATACCTAAATACCCAAATTATTAACGTATGAAAAATTGCCTAGTTATGATAAAAGATGTGAACAAATTGCCTTGCAAACCTTAAGTTTTAGGCGTGAATGTTCTGAATCATCATATTGTTTCACCGGAATTGATTTCTCTTATCAATTTGTATAATTCAAAAGAATCGCTTAGGGAGCGAAATTTGTTAATGTCGAACTCTCATAAAAACAACTATGGCAGCAATGAGCCTATTACACGATGCATATGCATGTTTAATTTGGTAAGCAACAGAATTGATTATTGTTTGTGCCGGGTTGATTTTAAAAATTGTGTATATTCAATGGTTTTAAATTAAAATATTGTTTATTTGAAGTAGTGAATAAGTTTGAAGAATCGGCTGCAATTATTTCTTACATCCGCATCCGTCAGGTAACCGACAAACAATTTTGTCATGATTCAGGTATACGAAAATCATAATAGGTCAGCGTAGGAACCAAGGTCAAGCGAGTTGCGATTTTAACGATTTGGAAATATTGAATTAGTTTTATTTGGAGAGTGGTTTCATAAGTTGCATTAGGAAATATCTCTTGTGTTTTAATAAAATAATCCAGTGGTACACAATTAATTCGTACTGATTTTTTTTATAATTCAAGGATCAGTTATCCTTTATCCGCAAGCTAATTGTATTAGGAGCTACCAACAATAAGCAAATTATATCTAGGTCTACAATCTTTAAACGGAAATTTCCAAAACCATAATCATCTTCGAATAAACATTTAAAAGTGCTAATATTCACGATATTCATTGTGTGGCAGTGGCATTGGTTGATCTGAAAGCTATTGTAGTATCGATTATTTGCTCACAAATATTTAAATGGCTGTAAAAAGAAGTTTTAATAAATCACCTGAAAACATTAGCGCCACCATTCGAACCGGATCTTACCGGTATTAAAGTATACAATTTAGACTAGGTGCTAATTGAAGTCTTATTTGCTCTCATTAGAGTATCTATTCCAAAGTGATAATTTTGTTTTGTGCTAACGAAATTATCGCATCTGAGACATAAATTTACTCAGCTAAACCTGTAACAAATGAAATAAAAGACTTGTGTTATCAAGTAATCACTCAAGGCGTCATTCTGTTTGCATAAGCTTTAAGTGAAGTAGCTCATGTTGAGGAAAAAATAGACGAAGAAGTAAAGAGATTTATAGAATGAGTTTTTATGGTTGATTCTTTAAACCAAATCAAATATTAATATTATATCAAATCACGAGGCTTTATTGAATTTCGCTAATAGAAATGACAACACTGGAATATTCTTCTTTTTCGATCAATAAAGTGTTAGCGATGTTTCATTTTTATGATCAATCAGGGGAATTAGAGGAATCTGTGAGCCGTATTATTGAATTCACCCTTGTAGTCTTTGGGCTTTACGTGGTGCTAAAGGAAAATGTCTTGAAAATTTAATTATTAATGTTCACCGAATTGAAAATGCTGCGCCAGGCTAAGCCTTTCATGATTAAATGTCAAACAATAACTAACAACAATATTATGACAGTTTGACACGGTGCACGCGTTATCTTTATAGCATCTCTGAGTGGTTGGCAAGAGCAATTCTTCTAGAGATTCAGAGTTAAAGCGTAGCCAAGGTAGACAAAGTCCGTTACTTGCTCAAAGTTGTAGCTGTCGATGGTGACGTTCTCTACAATTCGTCTGAATGAACCACCCTTTATTGCATCTGAGTGGTTGGTTAGAGTAATTCTTCAACAGATTCAGAGTTAAAACTTAATCGATGTAGACAAAGTCCATTACCATTTCAAAGTTATAGCTATCGATGGTGATATTGAACTCCAGTTCGTCGATGTTGTGTGTCCTTTCGTGTTGACAGCATATACTTATAGCGTTTTCGATTCCAGATTCTTCAAAAGTACTCTAGACCATTGGCGAGTTGGTGTCAAAACAAAGCTTATTTAAAAAGCTTACTTTTAAATCATCAAACTGCGAAATGCAAACTTCAAATTGACATATTAAGTCAGATGTTAAATGTTTTTGTATTGGTGCATGTTGGCGTAAATCTGACTTGGAATCCAGATTCTTCAAAAGTACTCTAGAGTAAAAAAAAGAGTGCTTTTTGTATCCCAATCGAAAACGAAAAAATAGATCTTGAGTAAAAAAAAGTGCTCTAGAGTATAAAAAGAGTGCTTTTTGTATCCCAATCGAGAACGCTATTTGTCTTACCCTCATTTACTGCTTAACCCATTTTTGCCATTTCCTCCCCTGTACAAGCAAGCTATGAAATCTCGTTGGGCTGATCAATCAGGAAACAGTTTCAAGAGTTCACATACTACGGCAGATAGGAACTTTTAGATGTTAAGAATACGTATGCATCTATATCTATCTATGCATCAGAAGGTCTCCTTCTTTGTATAGATCGGCATAAGATGCTAAGGTTCTATTCTTCAGGCATACTTTCATTCGACCAAATTTTTCTAATTAACTGGTGTATGTTATTTGAAAATGCATCTCAACCGACTTTATATAACAGGAAAACCATAATTTTCGGCAGCCATGTTAAGCTTAAGTAGTTTTGGATATCCGTGCCGCCCATGAATGGCTCGTTCTGCCAGTCTGAAGAAGCGGTTCTTTTTCTCAACTTCAACTGTGACTCCACTACGAGTTTTTATACCCTATCCCATAGGGGTATATTAGTTTTGATACATAGTTTGTAACATAGAGAAATAATTTAGCTACATATACCTCAAAGTATATGGATCGACTCAGAATCGATAGCTGAGTCGATTTAGCCATGTCTGTCCGTCCGTCCGTCCGTCCGTCCGTCCGTCCGTCCGTCCGTCCGTCCGTCCGTCCGTACGTCACCAGTTTTTGGGCCTTAAATTTTGAGCTAGAAGGATGAAATTTGGTACACGTGCTCTTTGTTGCTCCCAGCAGAACAAGTGTAAAAATTTTTGAAATCCGCCCACTGCCACGCCCCCTTTTTAGAAAAACGTATTTTTTGGCCAAACCATAAGGAATTTTGAAAAACTTTCTGAACAACATATTTAGATAATCTAAATATCTGTATTTCGTTCATATAAATTTTTTTGCCACGCCCACTTTTTGGGGGCGTTTTTAATAAAAAACGTTTTTCGGTCAAATTTAAAAATTTTCGAAAAAAATGTTGATGCAGCATCATTAGTAATATAAATATGAACATTTCGTTTATAGGCCATTTTAACCCACCCCCACTTTTTGGGGGCGTTTTTATATAAAAACCATTTTTATACCCTACCCCATAACATATGCAGGAGAAACCCTTGTCTTTTGTAGAACCGTAAAAGTTTTTTATAAGCGGTCTGAAGAATTTGTTGTCACCATGTCATTTTCTTTATTTTATCCACATCGTATTTTTAGCCATTTCCACTTTTTGGGAATTTTAGTTTTACAGATAGGATGGGATAGGGTATTCAACGATCCGCACAGTGGATTGTAGCCTTCTCATATGTTTCTTGTTTATCTTGACAGGATTCTATTTGGGGCTTGTATCTCTGAATTTCCAAACATAATGTCTGAAATAGTGGCGTTTTTTTTTTTAAAGCCGGTGTTCTTCTCTTTTCCTTCGCTTAAAACACGTAATTTTTCGTCGATTTGTTGCTAATAGCCGGAAGAAACCCAGCATATTTTGTTGACAACGTCACATTATGTCTTCGACATGAGATGAGAATAAAGAATCTCTTGCGATGGTATAGCCTTTTTTATATTTTATTTTCTTACAGCATTTCGCTCTTTTCGTGACGTTTATATAGCCACATTCTTACCACTTGGTCGCACTGCAGAATGTTCAGACATTAAAAAAAAGCATAGCAAATAAGTGCAATACATTAGGGCCCACAATTTGTTTAACAATATGAACATTTTTTTATATTATTTCTCTATATTTAAAACTATGTGTTAAAACTAATATACCCGTATGGGTTAGGGTATAACAATGGGCATCGGCCAGCGAGATTACTATAAGATGAATCATCATTTTAAAATATACCTATATTTATATAAGTTCCTCCAATCAAACAACCTTAGACTCATTATGTTGATCAAAACAAAATATAAAGTACGCATATGTTACCTGCATTAAAATTGCCAATTCAGTTGACAATAATTAGATAAGAAAAGCAACAGTTTGTCTGAGTAATTGCATATTTTACCAGACACATTTATCCTAACAATACCAGCATCGTAAACGTTCTAATGATTCTTTAATATAAATGTACGAGCTCTGCCACCCCAGCGCCATTCGATGTGGTTTTTCCAAACTATGTATCTAGGTTACACTCCGTATGTACACAGCAAGTAAACATGTGTTCTTGTATTTGGAATGTCAGCAAAGGTCGACCGTGCTCGCATACATTGAAAAGGCTTAATTGCAATTAGAAGCGCAATAAAATTCTAATTTAATAATTTTTGTATCTTCTGTGACCCTATTGAAAGCGAAGGATTACAGTTATGAACCGAAGAAATGGAATGGGAGAAAATTAATTTTACAAAAGACCAAGATCAAAAGGCAGGCATAATTTTCTCTGATGTCGGCTTCGGGTAAATTGAGGTGACCATGATAAGGTTAAGGAACTAATTATCCAGTTTATTGAACATATTTTTAAAAGAAAAGTTGTACACCACGATTGGATACAATTTCGTTGGCTAGACTCTTACAATGTGAAACTATCCTTCTGATTTGCTCTCATCTGAATCAATTTACGAAAATCAAAAACGAAAACCACTCTAGTCAAACTGACAGCTATCATTATTATAGGCCTGTTCCCGTACAAAATAATATTGACTGATTCTAACTGATTTTTACTTACTGCCGTTCCCGTATGCAAAAATAAGTAAAAGAGACAGCTCACGAGAGAGCAAAAAACGACCCCACCATAAAAATCTGTAAAAAAATTTACTGCAGAAATTTCTGTTGGTAAAAAACAGTAAACTGTCAGTTGGTATCTAAAAGTGACCACTCGCTTGTTTTGACAGGTGATTTATGTCATTTGTTCTTTAAAAGGCATACAAAATATAAAATTTTACTGTTTTTTACTTAAATGCGTTCCCGTACTTTTTGGTAATTTTGTCTCTTTCTGAGATAATTTACCCCCACTCCAAGAAATTTGAGAATTTACTAATTTTTACTGAAAAGAACGGGAACAGACCTTATATGTGTTAGTTCCAGGAGGGTTAAATCTGCCGAAAAATCCAGAACTGCAAACTTTAGGTCTGTTACCGTACTTTTGCAGTAAAAATTAGTAAATTCTCAAATTTCTTGGAGTGGGGGTAAATTATCTCAGAAAGAGATAAAATTACCAAAAAGTACGGGAACGCGTTAAAGTAAAAAACAGTAAAATTATATATTTTGTATGTCTTTGAAAGAAGAAATGACACAAAACACTTGTCAAAACAAGCGAGTTGTCACTTTTAGATACCAACTGACAGTTTACTGTTTTTTACCAACAGAAATTTCTGCAGTAAATTTTTTTACAGATTTTTATAGAGGGGTAGTTTTTTGCTCTCTCGTGAGCTCTCTCTTTTACTTATCTTTGCGTACGGAAACGACAATAAGTAAAAATCAGTAAGAATCTTTAAATATTATTTTGTACGGGAACAGACCTTTTATCTGAGAAAAAAAATCATTTTTTTTGCCCAATGAACACAAAAGCTGTCAAAAACTGACAGATCGAGATAAAAAAAAGGCTGATTTTTTACCATTGGAACACAACATAAGTAGTTTAGATAATGGCAATACCTTAAACAACTCAATGATATATTGGCTTGAACGCCTCAATAAGAGCTGTAGGATGTTTATATAGTCTATCTATCAATTTATGTCTTTTAAGGGTTAGACGATAGAGCATTCAGGTCGATCGATGTCACTTTAAAACGTTTTCTCGATGAAAATGGATTTTTTTCATACTAGTCTTTAGTGGATCGCTTTTACGCAAGTTGCACTATTATGTAAAATCTTCTTAACCAGCCTACCAACTCTAACTCCAAGCCTCCACCAGGTGGCTAACATTGAATGCCTATATAGTAACTTGAATATAGAGTGAGTACCAACCCCTTTCTAAAGTCTTGTTGGTAGTAAATAAAAGCGGGGAAGGTGTCCTTTCAATAGACACCTAATCGCTTTCGCAGACGATAGTAGAAGAATTCCCATGATGAAGTCAACGGTGGCTACTACAGCCCCAGTAAGGCTACAAAGAGTGACCTACTCCGAAATATATGAGACGGTAACAGAGGCCATACTATCTACCATGAAATACTATGGTATATGGGTGGGACGGAAAATTGAGAATCGAGAAAAGTATTGGGATATGGATTTCTCTTACAAAGAGAAATATATTGTTTTCGTAAATATTTTCAACCTCGAGATATTGGTTGATTCTCACATTACGATGATAGTTAACCAATAAAATTGTTTTTTGGAATTACGTCCGTTGGTCCGTCTGTCAATTTCTTAACTTTTATCCATTTTTATTAACGATACCTGATAAAAATTACACATAACGTCAATTTTCTTAAAAAGCGCTTTAACGATTTTGATTAAACTTAACACACACGAGCCAGGGTGTTGGTGTCCATTCGCTCTACATGTCCTAGCCATCTTAAATGTCCAATGCGGAGTTTTTTGACTGTGTTGCTGTACAGCTCGAAGAGTTCTTAGTTGAATCTTCTACTCCATAGCCATAGTTCTTCGTTTAATTTTTGTTGTTTCAGAGTTTATATCGGAGCCGAAGTAGACAAAGTTTCGTACTACCTCAAAGTTATGTTGCCAATTGTGACGTTCTATCCAATTCGTTGATGTTGTGTGACTTTCCGAGGGGACAGCATATAAGGGGTGCTTAAATTTTAAGGGCCGATGTTGAATGTGAACCACACCTAAACGTCAAGTTTTTTTCTGCATTTCATTTGACAGTTATTCAGGCTTATAATGAAAATTGGCATTCAAATCAAAATGCATTTCGTGCACTTCGTGATTTTTTCGGTCAATGTAATCGTCCAAATGTGCGTCAGAAAATATTGCTGCTGTTCGCGATAGTGTGGCTGAAGAGCCGTCCACCTCAACTCGTCGTCGTGCTAAATAATTTCACCTCTCACGCTTGTCGTTGATGAATTATGCATAAAGACTTGCATTTACACGCTTACAAGGTGCAATTGACTCAAGAACTAAAGCCTCTTGACCATTTCAAGCGTCGTCAATGGTCAGAATGGTGGCATGAAATGGCAACAGTGGATGATCAATTTTCGAAGAAAATCCTCCTTAGTGATGAGGCACATTTTCACCTCAGTGGATTCAAATGATAATCCAAGAGTGAATGTCGAAATCCCAATGCACCCACAAAGAATGACTGTTTGGTGCGGTTTATGGGCTGGCGGCATCATCGGGCCATATTTATACCCTATCCCATAGGGGTATATTAGTTTTGACATTAAGTTTGTAACATAGAGAAATAATTTTTTTGTATATGGATCGATTCAGAATCGCTAGCTGAGTCGATTTAGCCATATCTGTCGGTCCGTCCGTCCGTCTGTGTGTCACTGATTTTTGGGCCATAAATGTTGAGCTAGAGTGTTGAAATTTGGTATATAGACTCTCTGGCCGAAGCAAAACAAGTGCAAAATTTTTTTTAAATCCGCCCACTGCCACGCCCCCTTTTTAGAAAAACGTAGTTTTTAGCCAAACTGTAAGGATTTTTAAAAAGTGTCTGAGCAGCATATTTAGACAATCGTAATATCTATCCAAAGTTTTTTGCCACGCCAACTTTTTGGGGGCGTTTTTAGTAAAAAACGGTTTTTGTCCAAATTTTTAAAAGTTCAAAAATACTTTTGATGCAATTACTTCCGCAATGATAAAATAAACATTTTGTCTATAGATCATTTTCACCTACGCCCACTTTTTGGGGACGTTTCCTTACAAAAACCATTTGTATACCCCATCCCAAGGCATAAGCAATAGCAATAATACGTTTTTTTTTTGTCGAACCACAAAAAGTTTGATAAACTGTCTGAACAATAACTATGTTGCGACAATGTCATTTTCAGTATTTCATCGACATAAAGCCTACATTATGAGGATATTAATTTTATGGATGGGATGGGATAGGGTATTCAACGATCCGCACAGCGGATTGTAGCCTTCTCATATGTTTATACCCTATCCCATAGGGTTATATTAGTTTTGATACATAGTTTGTAACATAGAGAAATAATTTAGCTACATATACCTCAAAGTATATGGATTGACTCAGTTAGTTTTGATTCTGCATCAAATTTTTTTTTCGTAAATTTTAAAATTTGACCGAAAAACGTTTTTTATTAAAAACGCCCCCAAAAAGTGGGCTTGGCAAAAAACTTTATGTAAACGAAAAATAGATATTCAGATTGTCTAAATATGTTGTTTTACTAGCTCAAAATTTAAGGCCCAAAAACTGGTGACATACGGACGGACGGACAGACATGGCTAAATCGAGTCAGCTATCGATTCGATGAGGTATATGTATCGAAATTATTTCTCTATGTTACAAACTTAATGTCAAAACTAATATACCCCTATGGGATAGGGTATAATGAGGTAAACATTGATATATACCTTTCGTCCGACTCGACAACTAGTGGTGAAATTTTTTTCACAATCACCATCTACCAAAAGGATCTGGTATTTATGATATCTCACGATTCACGATACATTGTTCCCGCGCGTCCCTAATTTTATCGCATCGGGAGGTCTGATTGAAGATAAATGTACGTGACAGTTTTATTTATTGATCTATTGTACATGTTTAATTTTAAATTAGTTCCTCTATGTCATCAAGTAATTAATTGACAATTATCAGTCGCAATGTCTGCCCATTTATCACATTCGTGGCTAGTCACCTCAACATTTCTACTTAATTAGATGTCAACTCGTGTCAACTCAGCTCCCATGTAACTCACCCATCATCTCTTATCTTCGTTCGCAGATGCACCAAATAGGCAAGAGATCACAAGTGCCTTCCTCACAGTGTCAATTAAAGCAAATGAAACATGCAAAGATGATCAATTAAAAGTGGAATTTATCATCCAGCCTTTACTAAACACATTTATGACATAATCGCACACGCAATAATGTACTTAGTGCCATCAGAGCACATCTTTTGGTAATTGATACGCACGTTATGTTTTTAAAGGGCGATTAAGGCAAATTTATGAGCGAACTCTGGAGCAGAGTGCTGTAGCTAAGGATTGACGAGGAAGTGATGATTGCTCGTGTACATATCCTTAAAATCTCAACACGTTCAGCGTTAACGAGATGAATTAGACAAAATATATAAATGGTGATGTGGGATAAGGATGGGATATCTCAGACCTGTGTGCATACTACACAAATTGTATACTCTTCCTTCAACGGGCATTGATAAATTAACAATCCCAATCCCAAAAAGGTCGGCGACTATGTGCGCAAAGTTATTTAATTTATATGAAGGATGTAAATTGATGGGTACCTGATTTGGGTCTCAATGTGCTTATGCAGAGCAACATCTTGTTGTAAGCACTCTTATTGAGGACTAACATTCATGTCGCCTTTTCCGTTCTTCATTTCCTGTTGCTGGAAAATTCATTATGTATTCGGTTTTCTTACTTTAGTTTAATAATTTATTTATGTACCGGAAAGTTTGATTTTCCCACACAGTTTAGGTAGGAAACAGATGGGTCGTAAGGAACTCAAAAGTTTAATTTGATTAGAAGATGCTATATGATTTTGTTGAAACAGAAAAATGGAACAAATAATTGGAATATTCTCTGTCTAAAAATATATATTTTTTAAAATAAATATGATGCTTCTTTGAAGTACAGTGAAGTATACTATCAGATTTGTATACGTAGGAAAATGAGGCAACCTGTTTATTGAATATAATGTTATGAATTCGTAATCGTAGATATATATTTATTCTAAAAGACTTTAACCAACAAGCCCCATAAGATTACACATTAACATAACATACTTTCATCCGTATTTTTAATCCACGTATCCTTTGGAATTTGTATTATACCCTATAGTATAGATATTATAGGGTAAGTATATTTTGAAATGTAGTTTGTAACATAGAAAAATAATTCAGTTTGGCATAAATATAGATCGAATCGCAGTGATTCCGAGGGTCACGAAAACGTTTAAAATTAAAAATTTTCAAAATTATTGGTGGCTCCGGTAACTATAATTTTTTTAAAATCTTGATCAAAATTTTAAATGTTTTCGAAACGTAGGACGTTCCCAATTTACAAAAATTTTAAAATTTTACTCCATATTTGGAAATTTTTCGATAATAATTTAGGACGACCCCAAAGAATGCAATATTTTTTTTTAAAATTTTGCAATTATTCTGTTATGTTGTTTTTCTAAAACTGTTGCCGTGTATGACAGCTACAGAGTAGACGTATTTCTTTGTTTATAAAACGGAAAATTGGTGATAAAATAGTAAACAAAACTTTAAACTTCAATGAAGTTTATGAAGGGTGAATACTTACGTGTATTTAAAAAAAAGAAAATCTATTAATTCAATACTTATGTATTTCCTAAATCCATTGTGCCGTTTCTTGTTCATTCCTAATACTCTGCTTATTCGGGTTACTAACATGAATATATTAATAAGAATTACCTACGTTTGCAATTTGAAAAGATTTATTTTTTTTTCGAAAAAGCCTGTAACAACTTTTATTTAATTTTATTTACGGGCTCAGTGACGTGATGACGCACGGTTAGTGCGATGAACTGCCGCCCAGAAGTTCTGGGCATAATTTTCAGCCGTAGCAACAACTGGGTACCCATTCCGTAACTTTCAAAATGATAATCTTTGATGATACTAAAGAAGACTTTCTGGGTACCTACGGTGTGATTTATATACATGTGCACACATACAATATAAAAATTACACTCTGCGTACCTAGCAAGTCTGCTACACTAATAATAACGTAACGATAATAATTTTAAAAGTTACGGAATGAGTAGGTACCCTGATCTAAAAAGCCTACTGAAGATTGAAGTTTGTATATCATCACAGAACTAGCCGTTTACTGAGAAGCCTAGATCTTTGTCTTCGAGCTACTTTTACTTTACCAGTATACTTAGTATAGGCGGAATAATTCGGATTACGGAGTTGAACATTTTTCAAATCTATGTCTGTCTTTTGGAGTTTGTGTGATGTTGGTGGTCCTACAGAGGGGTTTTGCGAATTTGGGTTCTAGCTCAACGGTTTTCTTTAAACACGACGGACGTAAAAATGCTGAAAAAAATGATCAATGAGGCACCAGAAGTATCTAAATTAAGAAGGCATAAGCAGTTTTTCAAAATAAAAAAAAATACATAACGGTACTTTTGAATAACTTGATTCTGGTCTCTAGTGTAATATGGATATTCTGATTTTTCAAAAAAAAAAAAAAACAGTTAAATAACGGTACATTTTGGTATATTTTTTAAAATATTTATTTTCTCATAAAGTATAAAAGTTTTTTCCTTAAAATAATTATAACGTTTATTCACAAGTTTAATTATTTCTTAACAATATAATTTTAAGCAAATTCTATAAATTGTCTTCTCGAAAAGTAATTTAGTTGAAACTCTGTTTTTTGCAAATATTTCGAGCTTGTTAAAACTATGACTTTCACATTTTTTTTTTTTTTTGCAAAAAAAAGGTATATAATTGTTCTGTCTAAAATAAGGTATATTTCATGAATTTTAGGAGCGATTTTTGCAGAAAAAAATGACTTTGAAGGGTAACGAGGTCACCTACACCTGGACCTCAAAAAAATATATATAAGTCTCCAGAAAGTCGACAACACCAGAAGTGTCTGCTCACGAAAAACAAAACTCAATAAAAAATAACAGCGTTACTTAAATAAAGCCTCGAACTGCCTTGCATCATGTTCAAAGGATGATATCGTTAACGGCCTAAAAAATGACAATATAAATTTATAGATGTCATTAACATTGTTAAGCAAGACAAACAGAAAAAAGAGGGTGAACAAAAGTTCACGATTCCAAAATGTGCAAAGTCTGGCCTGTTCTGGACTAACTTACTTACTGTTACTAAGAGAATTCACCAAGACGTCTTAGAAAATTGGTTTTCTGTAATACGCATAAAGGGCGTATACAATTACTCATGTTAAGGCCTGTAAAATGGTAACAAATCTGTCGATCAATGTTTAGTCGATTCCGATTATTTCTGATGAAATTTTGAAACGGAAAATAAATTCCTGACTGTATTGCCATCATTTGAGAAACCACATTCTTTCTAGTACAACCTCGTGATGTACTTGCACATTTTTCGTCAACATAATTTACTATGAATGATTTCTCATCGTTTTGTTCTATCATAATATTTGTTTCCAAAATTCCTTCAGCTTCTTTCAAATGGGATGAATTCGGTCATATGGGGTCGAATTTAACATTTGGTGGGCTTGTGTTGACCATTTTTTTTTTATTATTTTCTCGATAAATAAAGGATTGCTTGTAATTATGCATTGATAACCAGTACCTACCTAAGACAAAACCTTTTATAGTTTTTTTTTTTTTCAAAACCATAAATAAACGTAATATGTATAACTCGAAAAAGGAAAAAAAGGGGAAGATAAAACATTATTATTTCGAAAAGAAGGATAGTATTTTTCATTTTAATACCTTATTTGTAGAGGGCACTCGGAGGCAAACCAACTAAAATTACTGAAAATAAAGCTAAACAAAATTTAAATAATTGCTTCGCATAGGGGTTCATTTACAATAAGGCTTCAAGTTATTTAACAATATAATTTATCAAAAATATTAGGGAAAAGATGGCTTCGAAATGCATACGACAAACAAATTTAAGAGATCTTATTTGGTTTGAGGAAAATAACATTTGCTTTAGCCATCGAAAAGAGCTGCAGAAAGAGCAGAAAATTCAAATTCTCTCAGCAAAAGGTGTATTGAATTTAAAGGGTTAAGATTTGAAAGATGACAGAGAGATGCTCTCTATCTACACCTAGGAGTCATTAAAAATGAAAATCAATCCCCACCTTATCTTTCATAATGACATCACAATCCGACGATTAGGCAAAACGAGTGGTGGGTCGTACGCAAATTTCTCTTTCACTATGACATTCAAATTTTTTGCTTCGAGGAATTCTTTCGAAAAGCTGTTCGGAATATTTCTCCGACATTTTGTTACACATCACGGCGAATTGCGTTGAAGTTGAAGTTCAGGTGAATTTTTCGTGCAATTTATGACAGCTGAGTGCCATTCTTTTTCCGATTTCCTCCGACACAAATTTTTTGCGGAATTTATTTACGAATTGCAGTGAAATAAAGCCGTCGCATTTGTTTAGTTTTTTTTCCGTTGACACATACCTCGAATGGAATTTAAACCTCTGACGAAGTATGCGTTGCGGAAAATTGTCCGCTCCGACAGATACCTCGATAGGGCTGATTGTCACAACATATTGTTCAAACAGTTTATCAGAATCTTTTGTTGTTTGGCAAAAAACATCGTTTTCTCGACGAAATGTTCATATTAATATTACTAATGATTCTGCATCAACATTTTTTCGAAATATTTAAAATTTTACCGAAAAACGTTTTTATTAAAACCGCCCCAAAAAGTGGGCGTGGCAAAAAACTTTATATGAACGAAATATAGATATTACGATTGTCTAACTACGCTTCTCAGACATTTTTTTAAAATTCATTACGGTTTGGCTAAAAACAGCGTTTTTCTGAAAAGAAGGCGCGGCAGTGGGCGGATTTCAAATTTTTTACACTTGCTCTGCTGGGAGCAACAAAGACCACGTGTACCAAATTTCATCCTTCTAGCTCAAAACTTAAGGCCCAAAAACTGGTGACGTACGGACGGACGGACAGACATGGCTAAATCGACTTAGCTATCGATTCTGAGTCGATAAATATACTTTGAGGTATATGTAGCTAAATTATTTCTCTATGTTACAAACTATGTATCAAAACTAATATACCCCTATGGGATAGGGTATAAAAATCTGAGTATCTAGTCATATTCAGAATATAGAGTTTACACTACATACCAATATTCATTTAAATCCACACGGTTGCTCTTGAGAAATCAGCATCTGCAGGGCTCAGTGGCGCGATGGTTAGTGCGATGAACTGCCGCGCTCTGTCTGGGTTCGATTCCCAGCCGTAGCAACACCTAAATGATTTTTCACTGGCCCTCCTCTCGTGATGATCTGACAAATCGTCCGAGTAGTATCAATTGTCAAGAATAGCTTATCTCAACTTAGCCGTTCGGAGTCGGCATAAAACAAGGAGGTCCCGCCATCGTGCAAGAAGTACACACGCACACATGACTGGTTGTGAGAAAGCTAGGCCCTGGGTACTAACGAGCCTGTTGCGCCAAAAATTTGTATTTTGTATTTTTGCTTCTGCAGAATCTTATTTATTAATTTTTAACAAAATTGTTAGATCCGTTATAGTGGTATTCGTATTTAATGAAAACCGTTATACGGAAGGTTTCGTTAATTTTAGAAATTCCCCTGTAGAACCACCAACAACATACAAGCCGATTTATGTCAAATCGGCAAAGTAGTTCATGCCCCAGTATCAATATATCAATATACACTGATCAAAACATGAGAACTCTCAATTTCGAATTTTCGCGCCATCACAATACTTCCCAATACTCCACGTATACTGGAGAAGTAAAATAGATAAAAAACATATGAGAAGGCTACAATCCGCTGTGCGGATCGTTGAATACCCTATCCCATCCCATCCAAAAACTGGTGACTGGTGACAGCTATCGATATCGGTTCTGAGTCGATCCATATACTTTGAGGTATATGTAGCTAAATTATTTCTCTATGTTACAAACTATGTATCAAAACTAACATACCCCTATGGGATAGGGTATAAATACGTAAAATACACATGCACATACCTAACCCACATATTATGTAGCCAGAAAACCAATTTGTTTGTTATTTTTTTGTTCTTAAGTAGTAGGTTGCATGCACATACATCATACAATCGACTCACCGCAAAACCGCATGAGTTTATGTTCGACTGGTTTGGTTCGAACAAAAGGTTGGAACTGGGACGTACTAGTAAATCCCAAACGAATGAATTGTAAACAATTTTTGTTCGGCGTGCGATATCTGTGTAAAGTAAAGTGTAAACCATGTTATCTGTGATATAATCTTGCTCATTTTCCTCAATTTCTTATGTTCTGATCAAAAGAGACGTTTATTTAAAATTAGGCGCTTCAGTGGGTGAATTTTAAAAATGTTTATACTTGTTCTGTTTCATCATTTGAGCTCAAAATTAAATCCTCAAAAATCGGTGACACACGGACGGATGGACAGCCAGATAGAAAAGCTATCGATTATAAGTAAATCCATATACTTCACGATATGTCTCTCTGAATTACTTCTCTATGTTACAAATTTAATGTCAAACCTAATATATCCCTATGGGATAGGGCATAAATAGTGCCGACCGACCGAGGGAAACGAAAATCATATAGTAGTTGCTGTTTAAATTAATAATTAATTCCCTGCCTTAAACCACTTCCTCTGGACAATACATTTCTAAAGATATAACACTCATGTACATACATTAAGCAAGTAAAATGGGATCAAATGGGGATTGCTTCATGTATCAATAATTAAATCCCTAAAAGTTATTAAACCCAGTGATGGAAGGTATGAAATGGAATGTTTTAATCTGTGTAGATTGTAGTCGTCCGGAAATATTGAAAAATAATATTTCACATTCGCATTGTGTTAAGAACCGATCTTCTTAAACTGGATTTAAACGATTTGGAGGTGGGGAAGATGCCGTATTTCTATTAACTAGGCGTAAGTACCGGGGCAGTGGAATATAGCTACATATTCTGTCGGAGCATTTATGTTGAATGTATCGATATATAAGCGTTTGATAGCATGACGCGAATAAGTTCAATAATTTTCCATGAGCAGCCGCTTCTGTATTCTGTATATAGACTTTATAAATCCATCGGAGTAAAAAACCATTTACATCGTTTTGATAAATTGTGAAGAATGTTTTAGGGTTAAAGAAAAATCCAGAAAAGCGACTATCAACCGAAACGAATATCATGGAATGGTGAAGGCGACATTCTGATTAGACGTCTTGGACTGCGTCCTACTGTCACAAGAACGTAGGTGTTTTTATTAAGCATACATAAAAAAATCAACACGTATTGTGGTCGTAATAAAATTGGTGTTTTAAATTTTTGCAGTTGAATGCGTTTCCTTATATTTTTCGAAATGATGTTTCGCTATTCGAAATGCGATAGTATTTGCCCGCAAAAGATTCGTATTAAGGGCTATAGCGTAGCATTTTATTAATGATTCCTCTTCCTCAGGGGGGTTTAAGTATGCATCGATACCTCCAATAAGCTAATAAAAAAATTAAATAAATAAAATTTCTTTAAATAAATTCATATTCATACCAAACTTTCGTCACAATTTAAAAATCGAAGAACCGAAGCGTGTTCAGACCAAACCATTCGACGCCATTTGTTGTCATACTTTTGCGCCAAAGGTATTAGAACCATTGAACTAAACAAATCATCACCATAGCTTGCAGCTTGGAAATGATCGACAAAGAGTGCGTATAAATTTTGAAACTTGCATTTGCCTGTAACCAAAACAAAATAGAATACAAATAAATTTAAACTTGGTTCAATCAAAACTCACCCTCAAAGACTTTATCAAACTCAAAACTGAAGTTAGCACAAGACTTGTAGAACTGCGTTATATGATCCTTCAGCAGTGCTTTTAGAGTTGGTTCCAAGAACTGCGAGTCTGGTCCCATAAATACTATCATCAAGTACATCAGCTTTTCAGTTGGCGTTGTTATTTGAAATGTCTCGTTTTCCAGAAGACTGGTAAATGCTAGTGTGACTTGAACTACTTCTCGTTCTAAATTATTTAGAGTAAAGCAATCATGAAAATAATACAATGTAGCACTTATTATGAAAATTGTGAATAATTCAATGTGTTTGTACATGGTTCTGTGCTTTATGTTAACTACACAATAATGTATTAAAAATCTATTCCTCGGGAAAAAAAAACACATCGCATCGGAAATGACGGATTATGTTGTTGAGGATTTTTATGGAATGTTAGGGGGCTCAGTGGCGCGATGGTTAGTGCGATGAACTGCCGCGCAGGAGGTCTGGGTTCGATTCCCAGCCGTAGCAACACCTAAATGATTTTTCACTGGCCCTCCTCTCGTGATGATCTGACAAATCATCCGAGTAGTATCAATTGTCAAGAATAGCTTATCTCAACTTAGCCGTTCGGAGTCGGCATAAAACAGGAGGTCCCGCCATCGTGCAAGAAGTACACACGCACACATGAATGGTTGTGAGAAAGCTAGGCCCTGGGTACTAACGAGCCTGTTGCGCCAAAAATTTGTATTTTTTTTTTTTAGAAAACTGTGAGAATAGCAATATATTAATCAAAGCTAACCAAGGCTGCCGGGAATTATTGCCTTCCTACCGAGCTATATAAAGCCGGAGGAGATGATTGGGCAAGCAACATACACCAACTCATCATTTGCCCGATCAACGAAAAGGGGACCCTCTGCAACACGCCAACTACAAAAGGATAATTCCGTAATACCTCAAAACATAAAACCGTTCACCAACAATCTGATCGGATCATTAATCTAATTTTCACACTTATAACACACGGTTAAAAACTACGCATTTCAGCGAATGCACACCAATGCTGACGTATAGTAGGCATTGTTGGTTGGTCTGCGTCTAATCTTAGAAGGACGGCAGTGTTAAAACCTGGTAGAAGATTTTTTTTTAAGACGAAGGAACGAACTAGGTCCGAGCCGCGAGATGACTCCACCAACGTCTCCATTGAATTGTTTTAATGAATTAACCAATGAAGTCTCTGTAAACCACCGCCGTTTAAGGCATTACGACTGAGCCCAGTAAGTTTTAATTATGATATACTGGAAACAACAAATCAGAATGATAGACACATGGGTCGACGTTCGTATTATTCTGTTACCTGAATAAGCAGGAGTGAAATTCTGCTGAAATAGCTTTTAGGCTAATGCTGCAAACGCCCCCGTCCCGTTAAAACCTTGTGAAGCCTCAAAGTACATTCAATGCTCGTCATCGTTAAGTTGATGGTGTAGGTTCATATGTAACATTCCTGATTAGCACCGATCTGGCACTGGCACAAAAACCCCATCAACGCTTGTGTTAACCCTCGCATGGCCTCACTGCTTGCAAAGACAACCATGGGATCTGTAGGTAACTACACACCCGAACACTGATATCGGCTTTGAGTGGGAACCAAACAGAAATGAACACAACAAAAACAACAACAACATACAACACACCAAAACCAAAACGAAGTGAGGAGAAAGCAGATGGAAGAAAATCCCTACCACGACAGGGCGAAGACGAAAGGTCACCACCAGTATAAGAAACACCAAACGTTGAAAGATCTGGCCCAAGCACGAATTAGGAAGAAAAGGCTGATGACAACTCAACTATCGTGTTTAGGGATTAGGAGACAAATAAATACAAATAAAGCTCCTCTGCGAAATGACAGGGGATTGTAAAAGACACATCATCCACCGAAATATGAGGGAAACTATAGAGAAAATAAAAGAAAATAAGAATTGTCTACAATTGAAACCCACGATGAGAAGGCAAAAGATCTTATAAGGAAAAATAATGCCTCCCAGACCTAACCTTGCCTAAAAGCAATCGTAGACCCAAAACGAAAACCGGATAAGACCGAAAACCCGAGCTCAAAGTGACAACAAAGGACCCGGGCAGTAAGAAGGAACAACTCCAAACAACCCCAATAAAACGCAACTCCGATGAAACAAACAAATGTGTGATTGACCCGGTACAAGTAAATGGAGAAACCTGGTCAAAAGTAGTCAGAAAGACTAGCAAAACAAAACACACAGCAGAGATGCTTTAAATACCTCGAATACGGGTGCATCGCAAGAAACGCTGTGGAAGCAAGGGGCACATTGCAAAAACGTGTTCGGCTGAACCCAAGTGTGCGATATGCGATATACCTCACCAAAGCATGTGACGCCTCAATGCCCCGCAAAGCCAATGGAAATGGAAGAATTGTAGTGTATTGGAGGACCTCGAAATGCGAAGACTACAGCAGCGAGCAAAACAAAAGCGAAGAGAAGACTCTGACGAAATAAGAGAGCAATTTCTGAGAGAGCAAATTCTGAAACTAAAAGGACATAAGTGAGTGTTTCAAAAATCTAAGAATAGAACAGCAACCCATGGGGAAGTGTATGCAGAATAGTGATGAACAAAATGAAAAGTGATACAGCAGCTGTACCGTCATTTCAATTCCCGATAAACACCCTTGTCAATGGCTTGTTCCCTAGGCGCGAAAACATCCAACTGACACCAACACAGGACATGGAAGTAATGCCAACCATGACACCTGCAGACGTTTTTGATGCAGTATCCACTATCAGCTTCAGGAATGGATGGCATACCCAATTTTGTCATAAAGAAAGCCATCCAAGCCCATCCAGAGGTATACCGAAAACTGTATGAAACATGCTTAGCGGAAGGAAAATTCTCACGGCAGTGGAAAATACAGAGGCTGATACTGTATAGTCCATACCAAATCAGTTGGCCATACCAAATCGATTGCACAGAGAGAGGATTTAAGAGAAATTTAAGATATTTTAAAATAAATTTTAAGAGACCTGCGCAGTAGAATAGTCAACTGGTTTGGTTTGAGAGAAATTTAAGATATTTTAAAATAAATTTTAAGAGACCTGCGCAGTAGAATGGCCAACTGATTTGGTACGGACTATACAGGTTAGGAACTGGCGGACCATAAATAGAGGCCGTTCTCATAAGCGCCGTAAAAAAGTTGAAGCTCCCGGGAATACCAACACAAGTTTAGGCTTGCTGATGACCAAATCTTTCGTCATTGTGATGGTACAGTCCAAAATGCTGAGCACGTGCTGATGGAATGCCTAATGCCGCACTAGAAAGCGAAATAAGCAGGACAGTAACCCCACGAAGTTTCATATCATAGGCCTTGACATGATACCTGCCTATGAAGGAATGCACCGACAGGCGGTACCGTAGGGATTTACGGGACACTATATAGGCTATCCAAATCCAAGTAAATATTCAGATCGATTGACATCAGATTTTGTATTCTCTTTGCTACACACAACGAGTTTTACAGCATCTTGTTTAATAAAAAAATAAATGCACTTCAAACCAGAAGCATTTCTTTTCTATCTTCAATATTCAAGATTAGGTTGGAGTCAATCTACGCGTTATAGAACTAATGTAAGAAACCAGTGATATGACTTTAGGTTTATTCAATTAAGACAGCACACCTTTTGGTTTGAGTTTCGATTACAGGTGAGTTTGCAGTTAGCATTTAAAGGCAGAAACTTCGGCTGCAGATCAATTAGATTAGGAATCCACAATGTAACATGAGCACGGGTAAATGAATGATCGATGTAATCTATCTACCACCGCCCATTGACAGCAAAATATTTAGTAGAGTTTAGACTATTAAAACAAATCTTACCTGAAACAAGCACTGCAGGTTGCTGATGAACATTCTGCAGATAATTTTCTAAAATAATTTTTAAATGAAAATATGGCCAATCACGCGGTAGTATTGGAATTGGAGATCCCGCCAGGGAAAGTGAAATTTCCGTAGGAGACTAGAAAAGAATGATACAATATAAAAGTGTTGGTGACACTGATGATGCAATACTCTACTCTATACTCTAAAGTGTTGCTTACAATAACGCTGTGTCCAAATTAAATAAGGTTCGTGCGATGCGGTACAGGTAATTTCGTAAGTTTTAAAATCAAAGTTATGTTATTTTCTATTTCAATGTGACTCTACCTAAAGTAATGGTGAGAAACGCGTGGTTTGCGACCAAACCTGTCTGCTGTACCCAGGTTTGTTAAGTCATGAAATTATTGGAGCTAAAATGATTGCTTATTACAATTCTACATTTTAAATTAAACAAGTCTCTTAATATTATAATATATATATATAATATATCGTATATTGAGTAAATAGAACAGGTGTATGGAACATATCATTAAAAATTTCATTAACAAAATTCCATCTTTAATAAAAAAATGTTAAACGTAAACAATGCGTTATAAACGCCTACGAAATATTCAACCACAACTTCTGTACAGATTTAGTAAGATATCTTAGATAAAGCTCTTTTCTCATTGGTAAAAATCGTCGATTGACCAATGAGAATCATTGCACAAATGTTTGAAGTTTCTAAGTTTACACCTCATGATGTTTGTCAAATTTTTGATAGAGATGGGGCAACAAATGCAAATGTATTGATACTGGCGATATTCAAAGCATGGATCCTTCGATCTGTAGTGTAGGCGACTAACCACTGATCCACTGTACCCAGTGTATTAAAGAAAGATGGTATGCCGACAGCCACAATTATCCAAATAGTATCAAGAAAAAGGTTATCTTAACTCAGGCGATTGGATTCGGACCAAAACAAGAGGTCCCACCATCTATTTTTTTTTTTCAATTAATAAAACCTAATGTGCCGAATACGAATCGATATCACACTTCATTAAAATTAGAATTAACTTATCCTGCATGTCTGCACGTATTGCATTGTATTCGGGCACAAGTATATTGCTCGTAAACAAATGCGATGTATATGCACAATGCCCGCATATCTCCTTTAGTTTGGACTCAGGTTGTGATTTTAAAATAAGCATTATATACAAATTTGAACTTAATAAGAAATATATGACATTTTACAAGTACCTACCACAATGACATAGTGAGGATATACAGCTTCTAAGAAAGTATTACGCCACTTGTCGAGAGTTTCCTGATTTTCAACATCTAAGTAGTCACGATTAAAGATAACTTTTTCAAAGAGTTTCTCAATTTCTGGAATATGTTCTGCAGTAAGACCGCAAACAAAATTGTACACTACTCGTAACATTGTCGTCTTTCCCAAGTACTCCTTGAAACCATCAAAGCACAATAACTTTGATACCAATCTAAGTTCACATTTTGCGAAGAAGTTCGTCGTCAAATGCGCATTCATTCCGTTCAATAGATTCTTTAGAAATTCAATAACTGGCTCAATGATTCGTACTTGAAGTAGGCAATTAACCAATGTTTTATCTTCACGCGCCACACTGTCTTCTACAAGTCGCCAAAGTGATGCCAAAAAGTAAACGCAATACGTTTGTGGAATAGCTAATTGTGGCCCAAGCTTTTGCAATAAAGTCGCTCCCACATTTGGAAGCGCCGAGTATACATTTCGCCGATCCGTGACATCTTGCGAATGAAGGATTATCGATGTTTTACTAAAAATTCGGATAATTATACTGAAATACATACTGAACTAGCAAAACGACGTACTTTAATGACTTCTCGAAACGCAAGAACCCCTCAGATTCTAGAAAACCTTTGAGGTATTTTCCAATAAAATCACGAAATTTTTCAAAGTCGCTGTTTCTGTTAAACCAAGCAACGGCATTTAAGCAAGATGTCAGCAACGTAGACTGTGAGAACTGAAACCAAAAATCTAAATGCTAGTGAATTGTGATATATTTACTATATATACTCTACTGACCTCTTCAATCCCAGTTTGAGTTGCTTTGTGAAACCAATTGCAACAGCAATCATGTAACGCCGATCCCAATATTGAGCTTACTTCAAATCCGTTCGGGCCACTTGAAATTGCACCAAGTAATGCTGATGCATGTTGTCTTATTAAGTAAGGACCGCCCTTATCGAAAATGACATGATTATAGTGAAATTCTAGCATGTAACGAAATGCAGGTAGGAACTTTCTGAAAAAATACAATAATTATTACATGCGTCCGGAAATAGTAGTTGATTTAATTATTGATTTAAAGCTTTAATCACATGGCAGTGTGTTAATGAGTTTTTTTTATATTTTTATTTTTGAAAACACAAGTCAATGTTCATAAATAGAGAAACAGACAATCATTCAATGCAGTCTCTTGTGTTGTAGTGCTCCAGGAAATAGTTCATTTTTGTTATTACTTTGAATATGCGACACCTGGTAATAGTTCTTGTGATTTTATTTCTGGGAATATTCGAGCAGAATGTTGCGGTAAATTATGACACATCTCATAATTTATTTTTATTATTTCGTTTGCTTTTGCAGATGGAAGTACCAGAATTCCTAAAAAAACAAGCCATGCGGTTGCGTAAAAAATGTCAAGCCGAAATTGGCGTTGATAAAGGTAAATACAATGCATTTGTTTCATACCATTGAAATGTTCGATTTAATAATATCTTTCAGATTTAATTACACAGAGTGACAATGGAATTTTATCAAGCGATGAAAAGTTCAAGTGCTACATAAATTGCTTGTTTCGAACGTCCGGATTGGTAAATTATTTGAATATAATAAATAATGTTTGTAATATGTTTCCATTATCCTTTTACATACTACAAATGTCGTATCCAAAACTTCAGGAAGTCGAAATTTAATGTTAGATAGCTTATTTAAGTTCTGCTACAGGATTGGTGAACCGGGATCTCAAACAACATGATCTCTAGTAGCTGATTTTTTCCACTTTTCATCTTTTAGCCAGCCCATCCCATCGTATCTCCCGAATAGCATTAATGTTTAATTTTTAGCAGTTTAGGGCTTACGCAGGTTGTTCGGCTGCACTATTTGTACGTACGTAAACGAACGTAGTTGTCTTTTTTTTGTTTATCATATTCTTCGTAAAATTAGTATCCTCTGCTTCTTAATAATCTATTTTTACGTGATTGGGTAGTTTATCTATAGCACAACGTCCAATCTATAAGCCTAGTTTCAATTTATCTATTCAAGGAACTTGAATACCCTTTTAAATGTCAATTAGACCCGTTGTCTCTGAATATGACTGAGCAGCTCATGTAGCTTTTCACTGAAGCAATATCCACTTTTTATTTCGTAAAATAAGTAATAACTTCAAGGTGGTCCAAAACACTCATACTCTTAATTTCATAATTTATATTCTATTAGCTTTTGATGATGATGTAGGTCAAGTATGACCATTTGCGATTTTTTACAGCAGTTGTTGTTTACTTATCCGTTTAGATGGAAATGGGGCTCGTCGGTTATGGTGGTTTTATTTCTCCGAACATTGTCCACTGCATAAAGTTTAAGGGAGCGTGAGCGTCGTTTAAACGATATTGGCGACAGCTGATGGACTGCTGCGTGGCACGGCACCCTTAAGACATATTAAGCTATGGGAGCGATATTCCAAACGGAAGGTACCAGGGTATCTGAAGCCTTTTCTGAAAAGTGTTGTTCCAATCTCTTTGAGGGAGTGGCTAAACGACTTAGTGTGCATCAGTTGGAGAAGGAAGATCCGATGTGCACGTTGTGCAAAAGTCTCTGACGATTTATTCCGTATATAAATATTCACGTGAACTGAGGAGAGTCCATCTTCCATAGTTCTAAAGAGGTGTGTTTAAACACCCACCGCGAAACCTTGTATTTCTTCTGTCGCTCCCGAGAAACGACTTCCAATTTATAAATAATTTGCTACTTCAGAACATTTTATACTTATTTCCACCTTAAATTATTCTTAGGTAGACGAAAACAACATTATCCACTTGGAACTGATGCTTGAGGTACTTCCAACAGAATCCCACGAGATAATTAAAAAATTAGCTTCCTCATGTGGAACAAAACGTAACGCAATGTTTGAATTTAATTTTTTTTTCATACGAATTAACCATTTTCCGTACAATATTAGACGGAGCAGATCCCTGTGAAACGGCTTACCTTACAGCAAAATGTTACTTGGAAACTGATCCCGTGGTAAAATTATTCAGCATTTTTCTTATAATAAATTTCAATGATTGCTCTTTTCAGAATGGAAGGTTGATGTAAATTTAAATGGTATTTAGCACTTACCTATAGAGGACATTATCCGAACAAAGAAGCATCAGGGTACGAAAGACACGCAATGATTCGATTTGAACTCTTATTAAATTCTCCTAAAAATATAGAAATGCATTAATAAAGCCAAGTCAATACTATATTTGATTTTACCTTAATATCCTCCTGGTTAAAAAGATAGTTTTGAATGCGATCAACGATATTCATTGAGCGCAATTTGATTGCAAACGATAAAGACTGTGAGATTAGGACACGACAAAGTTTTAAGACAAGATACTGAGGATAGTTGTAGAATGGTGGTGTGGATAACGTTGTGTCTAAAAATCATTAATGTAAATGTCATAGTTGAGTTTTGATGGGAACACAATCTTACCAACACTCTGTAAACCAGGAAGGAAATTTTTGAATAAACAATTCATCAAGTCTTCAGAGTTAAATATTTGCATACAAGTGTCTTTGTTCGTTCTAGCGATTCGAATTAGGATTTTAAGGCATGACGAGACAGTGCTGTTGTCTGGCTTTACGCTGTTAAGGATGAAGCTGCAACGGGAAACAAATTTTAATAATAAATAAATTCATGCACAGTTCTCATCAACTTCATTTATGAGATAAACTTTTTATTTTCAATATGTATGAACTTGTGCGTATCAAATTGCATTTGTGAACTAGAAAATATGGCGAAGTAAAACTACTAGCTCAATGTGTGTCTCAATGTGATAAGATGGACTGTTAAACGGACAAATATTTTGTAACAGGTGTTTAAATTTGCTCAGATAATTATTCATCATATGTAGGATTATAGTTAGAGACAAAATCATAAAAAGATTGACAAAAATCAATACTCAGGAGACGATTTCCTCATCGGCCCACCAAATTAGGATAGATAAGAGATATTTTGGATCTTCGAACAATGAACTTTGGGGGAAAACATTGACTCGGACCGTTTTTGCAGAACGAATCATTTAATATTGGCGAAAATATCGAATACTTGCATCCATTCGACGGGCTAAGAATGCAATTTAGAATTATAGCCCTTACTTGAACAATAACACCCTCATCACCCCAGTTCTACTCTACGACGATGAAGAATAAATCACATCGAAATCGTTAGTCCTATTTGCGTTGACAAGCTATGTAGACGAAGATTTAACCAACAAATCTACCAGGTGTACATCAATATAGACCTATTAAAAAAAAGTTCATATTGGACGTTCTCAGAGTCTTCAATTCAGATAGTCGACTCAGTAGAGAAAGAAAAAGTTTCAACATGAAATGCTTAACTTGAGGCAGCTAATACTACGTTCTCACTGAGGTTCAAATGAGCTTATTTGCATTTTCACCAAAAAGGTGTTCTCACTAACTTTTCGAATTATGTTTGTCAACTGGCGTTTGAAACAGAGGTAGCGGAATATGCAAAGACTTCGGTTCCGGATTTAAATGTTATCGACTCTGAAATTAAAATGAAAAACTCCAAGGAGGTTCTGGACGAAATAATAGCAGCAAATACAGATCAATAAATGTACCATCAATTGTTGTATAAATAGCAAACTGAAAAAAATACATTTTTCGGGAGAAAGTTTCCAATGTTTACATTTTTACAATCAACCCTTCCTTTTTTGTAACATTAATCCCACCCAATTTGACATTTTAGGTGTTCCATTCCAATTAAAAAAGGTTTATTCGTTTGTTTGACCTCGTATTTTTTCAAATTAGAAACCACATTACCCACAAATGTGATGGCATTATCACATTACGGAAATTTGATTTTGTATGGGAAATTTAATCGTATTTGCAAATTTATTGCCGAAATGAGCTTTTTTGCTCAGTGAGAACGTAGTATAACGTAAGATGGGTCTTTTTTAAAATTCTGACCTGCCTAAGCAGTAATATACACATCGACCTAAAAGATCTATTGTGCTTGCCGTCAGATGCTTTTTAGGTTAGTAGCGCTTCTACTTTCCTAATGTAGCTGATAATACTTTCAGCCGAAGATTTCCTCAGTTCTTCGGGACTTAAAAATTCCCTGAAGAAAGATTCCCTTCTCATACCGTAAAGGGCCGGGCATTCACATATGATATGCTCGGCTGTTTCGTCTTCTTCTAGACATAGTCTGCACTCCGGTGAGTCGACTAGACGCATTTTGTTTAGCTGATATCGCAGACCGTGATGACCAGTTAGGTAGCCTACTAAGTTTTTGATATCGTGCCTGCGAAGATTTAGTATCTTGTTGGCATCTGATTTGAAGGGCTGAATAGCTCTTTTGGCCTGTCTTAGGCCTGGGATGTTTCCACAGTATGAAACACATCTGTTTTGTTCCCAGTTTTTTATGACTAGATTTATGGCTGATTTGGGGATTGCACAGAAGGGTTCAGGTCCAATGAAGGGGGTTTCCGAACCTTTTCTGGCTAGTTCATCAGCTTTTTCGTTACCTTCAACTCCCTTATGTCCGGGACCCACCATAGTTTGGTTTTGTTCCTGGAACTGAGTGTTTGGAGGGAGTTGAAGCAGTGTAGTACTGATTTGGAGTCAATGATGTGTGAGCTAAGGGCTTTTATGCTGCTTGACTGTCCGTGAATATATGGATGTTTGCGCCTTTAATACCTGAGTTGTGTATTAGGTTTGCGCATTCTTTTATGGCATGGAGCTCAGCTTGGAATACTGGGTCTAACTGGAGGGATATATCCATTCAGACCCAGGGTTATTTCGCCACTTAACTAATAAAAACTTGTTCCGCCATCCAATTTGGTAAGAACAATAAACCAACTTATTAACAAAATTTTGTCATATAAAAGTATGCGAGTACATTGAAATCTGAACATCATTTCATCTATCTACAAGCAAGTAGACATAGTGAGCAATTACCGACACTTTAATTGATATTATCTGCCGTAGTATCTTCGACCTGCTCAATCAACAGGCTGCATATGATAGCTTTAATACCAAAGACATATAAAGTCATTCAGAGACGACAATGGAGAAAACAATGCAAAACGCACGAGACTTGAACACAACTATTACGTTACTACATTTGTGTGTATAGTAAGAGAAGTTCAATTTAGTAACACTTTTTGCTGTCAACACCGACATATTGTTACAAGTCTAACGAGGAATTACTTTTGCCAACCAAACGGTTATACAAAAAGCAATTTAGTAATATGTAAATCCCTTAAAATCTGGAGTTTTTTCACGGAACAAATACATGAAATAATGATCTATTAAATGTTTTTAAACGAAATCCGACGAAATAATAAGCGACTATGTTTAAGGCAGCTTAAGAAATCTCTTCCTTAATCTGTAACCAATGCGTAAATACTTTTGCAATTTCTTCAGAGCTACAAATGGTTGAATCAACAAGAACTCCGTAAGACAGAATTAATGTAATAATGAAATGGCTGCTCTAATATATGTTTAAGATTTAGTCCCCGTTTGTTTTCTGAGTAAAATTAGTCAGGTAATCAATTGCAATACAGGAAAAAAACTCGTTCCTTTTTTCTGCTGCATATTATGCTGTTATATACAAAAAAAAAACTTACTAGATTCTTTGAATAATGTTTGATCTCAGCAAGCACTCTATTAAATCGGTCTCGGCTAATTGGAAGTCGCTCATTGATGTTTTGCTCTCTTCCTCCGCCTCTTGTACGTTTGCCGTTAAAGATGACTTGACTGTCAATTGTTTCATCTGTTTTTGAAGATTTTCTACCGACGTTGGGTCATCAGACTCTTCAACTGATTTTACCTCAAGGATTGGTTGCCAGTAGCATCCAGTATTTTCGTAAATAAAATCCAATAGTGTCTGTAAATAGAATGGAAAATAAAAAAAGTATACTTTTTTTCTAAATTATGACTAATGCCGAGTTACCTCATCCGTTTCATTGTAAACCAAAAGTGCTAATGCCTTTGACACAACTTCCAGAATAGCCGGAGTGTTCTCATCCAACCCAAATCGCAGTAGAAAAAATATCTTTGCAATAGGTAGTTCAAGAACTGTATCATAGAAACCCTGATTGTAGATGCTCAGAATTCCTCCAATGGCAGCAAAGGCAGAGACCCGCTGTTGAATTACATTTGACCTACAATACACACCTTAAGTATTTTTGCAAATATATGAATTCTAGTTGTCTTACCGTGCTAATCGGAAAAGCTCTTGAAGTGTGTAACCCGGGCGAAAAGGCTCATCCCCATGTAAATACAATTCCCTATCATCCTTAACTTCACCTGGCTCATCTAAATAAGGAAGGAGAACGCCCTTCCAATCAAATCTAGCTTCATACGAATCTCCAGCTTTAAGTTTGCTAATTTTTTGCGGAATATCACGCATCCATTCCAATTTGTCCTTCTCAATGACATCAAAGTGAATCCATTGCTCCGCGGTGCTTTGGTTTAGCAATTCTATAGCCGGATTTCCTTCAGGTAATTGATTTTCATCAGTAGGTAATTTTTTCTCCGATTGAGGCAAAAGCCCAATTGGGTTCTTTATCTGCCTTTCTGTTAACTTTTGCTTTCGCTTATTAGCAAGGAACTCCAACAACGCAGGATCTAAGCTTAAACCATGAATGTGCAGAAAAGAGGCTTGTTTGTGTTAAACTTACCTATAGACTCCAATATTTTTTGTCGTTCTGCTAATATCTCATCCTCTTTCATTTTTCCTAGGATCTCAAGATTTTCATTGTGCACAGCACATGCTGTGTTAGGGTCCTCTAATACAACACTGACATCACCAAATACTGTTTTAATATTTTTTACAGCTGGTTCACAATCCATTATCATCATCATTTCATCGTGCTGCCTCTTCCTATCTGCAGTTGATTCATCGAATGATTTTTTTTTAGCCTCAAGTGACAATGCAAAAAGACTTTTGCCATCAGTATTTTGCTATAAAAATTTCAAAATGTGTTATTATTTCATGATAAAGGAACTTCTGGACACTCACTCTGAGTGAAATCCGTTCGACCTTTGGAAAGGGAGAATCAGCAGTTACATTTCCAACTTCTTTTGGTGTATCGATAATTTTTTCCACGATATCACCCAGTATTACGTTTGTAACTGCATTGCCGGTGGATTCTTTACTGGGAGAAACATAACTACTTCCTGCACCGGTAGCAGAATGTGTCGGTCTCCTCTCCTTCACTTCGTCCAATAAAAGAGTGGTATTATTACTACTAGAAGACGGCGCCTGTGACTTGTCTCTACTTTTGGCAAATAATGATTTTTTTGGTGCTGATGAATAGTTGAGATTAAGAACGAAATAAAATAAAATGTGTAGTCAGCTAACAAACCTTTCTCGATTTTAACAATCCCTGCGGCTGGTTGAAACGAAGGGTTTTTAGATTTCTCGGAAAGAAATGCCCGTTGCATTTCTAAAATATCCTTTTCGGAATCGGTACGTTTGGGTCTTGCATTCATTTTTGTTTTATTCAATTTTTAACATTTGCTACCATAATATTAGCACGAACGACAAAAGATGAAAATGAATGGATGTGTTGACTGACCTGTTGACACTTTAAAAATGTCAGATTCAAAATGCCACAGTTGTACCAACTTAATGAACAGTTGTTCTCAGCAATAATTTCGAACATAGATGGCTCTCATAAATATTTTGTTATTCAAAATGATTTTAAACGGATTAACTGTTTTTGCATTTTTTATATACTTATCATACATATTTCGGCATAAATTTACTTTAGCACAAACTCACTTTTTTCACTTTTTTTACATACAAATGTTGACAGTTCCTTGAATACGGCGTAAGTGTGCCACATATACCTATGATGACTATCTTTTAAATTTCGTATTTTCAACAAATGGTTAAGCGTAAAGCAAAGAGTTTTGTTAATTTACTATGTTTTGTTTTCAAAATTAGGTATAATCTTTTACCTAACTATCCCATAGGGGTGTTTTAGTTTTGATACTAAGTCTGTAACATAGAGAAATAATTTACCTACATATACCTCAAAGTATATGGATCGACTCAGAATCGCTAGCTGAGTCGAATTAGCCATGTCTGTCTGTCCATCCGTCCGTCCGTCTGTCTGTTCGTCACCGATTTTTGGCCCTTAAATTTTGAGCTAGGATAGTGAAATTTGGTATATAGGATCCGTGCCACCAGAACAAGTGTAAAAATTTTTGAAATCCGCCCACTGCCACGCACCCTTTTTAGGAAAACGTATTTATTGGTCAAACCGTAAGGAATTTTAAAAAAGTGTCTGAGCAGCATAATTTGAGAATCGTAATATCTATATTTCGTCAATAAAAAGTTGTTTGCCATGCCCACTTTTTGGGGGCGTTTTTTATAAAAAAAAACATATGAGAAGGCTACAATCCACTGTGCGGATCGTTGAATACCCAATCCCATCCTATCTGTAAAACTAAAATCCCCAAAAAGTGGACATGGCTAAAAACACGATGTGGATAAAATAAAGAAAATGGAATGGTTCTACAAAAGACAAGGTTTTCTACTGCATATGTTATGGGGTGGTGTATAAAAATGGTTTTTATATAAAAACGCCCCCAAAAAGTGGGCGTGGGTTAAAATGACCTATAGACGATATGTTCATATTTATATTGCTAATGATTCTGCATCAAAAGGTTTTTCGAAAATTTGAAAATTTGACCGAAAAACGTTTTTTATTAAAAACTCCCCCAAAAGTGGGCGTGGCAAAAAACTTTATATGAACGAAATACAGATATTCAGATTGTCTAAATATGTTGTTCAGAAAGTTTTTCAAAATTCCTTATGGTTTGGCCAAAAAATACAATTTTCTAAAAAGGGGGCGTGGCAGTGGGCGGATTTCAAAAATTTTTACACTTGTTCTGCTGGGAGCAACAAAGAGCAAGTGTACCAAATTTCATCCTTCTAGCTCAAAATTTAAGGCCCAAAAACTGGTGACGTACGGACGGACGGACGGACAGACATGGCTTAATCGACTCAGCTATCGATTCTGAGTCGATCCATATACTTTGAGGTACATGTAGCTAAATTATTTCTCTATGTTACAAACTATGTATCAAAACTAATATACCCCTATGGGATAGGGTATAAACATTCAAAATATATGTAAATGAAACATAAAATGTAAATATCCTCATACAAACTAGTAGAGTTAAAACAAAGAAAATGTGTGTACTACTTTTAAGTTTAAAATTGTAAAAAAAAAACGAAATTCAATAGCAGAGTACTGCTAAATAAACAAAATTGAAAAAAAATATCTTTAGCTGAAAAAAATTTAATAAATAATTCATCTAGAATAGCATATTTCGTTCAGTACGCTTATGTTGTGAGATAAAGTCTGTTCCTATAATTCCGAAGTAAAAAATAGTAAAACCCTAATATTTATATTTCACTACTGCCGAAATATATATATGTAAAAATCAGTAAACCGACAGTTGTTATCCCAAAATCACAAATCGTTTTTTTTTTAAATATATATTTTGTTTATTGGCTGTTTAAAAGTAAAAACAAAAAATATACAAGAAGGTTACAATCCGCAGTGCGAATACCCTATTTACTGTATCCATGACCAAAGAGCTATTATACCAAATTCTATTATCATAGCTCAACATTTTCGGACTAACCTCATGCCCCTATGACCTTTTGTGATAACCATAGCTTAGGCAAATGCTACTAAAAAGTGGGAGTGGGTTAAAACGATCTATAGACAAAATGTTCATAATAACAACAACAACAACGCGTGGCAAAAAAAAACTTTATATATTCGAAAATAGATATGTATTGATATTGTCATTCACTTATTTAAAAGCCTGTGCGGTTTGGCCAAAAACTACATTTTTCTGGGCTTTACACAGCTAGCGATTCTGAATCGATCTATATACTTTAACCCTGGGTTTACTTACTTACTTAAGTGGCGCTACAGTCTGGGATGAACCTGGGCCTCAACCAACATGCCTCTCCAATTAGCCCGGTCCTTAGCTAACTGCCTCCAGTTGCGCACTCCAAGTTGGTTGAGGTCGGTTTCTACTTGTGCGCGCCACTTAAGGCGAGGTCTTCCTCCACTGCGTCCGACGTCTGGTTGGAAATCGAAGACTCTGCGAGCCGGAGTATTGGTGTCCATTCTTTCTACATGTCCTAGCCATCTTAAACGTCCAATGCGGAGTTTTTTGACTAGGGGTATGTCGCTGTACAGCTCGTATAGTTCGTGGTTGAATCTTCGTCTCCATAGCCCGTCAACGCAAACGGGACCGAAGATTTTCCGAAGAATTTTTCGCTCGAATCGACCAAGGATTTCTTCATCCGCTTTTGATACGGTCGATGCTTCAGCGCCGTAGAGCAGAAATGGGATGATCAGGGTCTTATATAGGATCTCCTTAGTAGTTCGAGTGAGGGCTTTACTACTAAATTGCCTTCTTAACCCGAAGAAACAGCGATTGGCAAGAGTAATTCTTCGTTTGATTTCTGACGAGATGTTTTTGTCAGAGTTAATAGCGGAGCCGAGATAGACAAAGTCCCGTACTACCTAAAAGTTATATCTGTCAATGGTGACGTTCTGTCCAATTCGTCGATGTTGTGTGTCCATTCGTGTTGACAGCATATACTTTGTCTTACCCTCATTTACTGCTAAACCCATTTTTGCCGCTTCCTTCTCTATACTAGCAAACGTGGCTATGACATCACGTTGAGTCCTACTAATGATGTCAATATCGTCGGCGTATGCTAGTAGTTGCACCGATTTTTGGAAAATTGTGCCTCTGGTGTTGGCTCGGGAGTTTTGCACAATCCTCTCAAGAATCAAATTGAAGAAGTCACATGACAGCGCATCGCCTTGCCTAATTCCTATTTTGGTATCGAATGTGTCGGTGAGGTCGTTTCCGACCCTGATGAGCAGTTCAGAGGTTCTCCTTTTTGTTGGATCGGGCAAACAATGTTGAGGTTCCATTCTTCAGGCATACTTTCCGACCAAATTAAGCTTATGAGTTGGTGAATGTTACTTACCAAATCATCTCCGCCGGATTTATAAAGTTTGGCAGGAAGGACGTCATTTCCGACGGCCTTGTTAAGCATAAGTTAAGATATAATAAAATAATAATAAAACAAATATTGATATCCTCACTTCACTTAGGTCAGGTGGTTGGTAGTTTTCGCTGTCATCGCTAATGGTTCGTTCTGCCTGACAGCGGGGGATTGTTCGTCATCGCCGTTTAACAGTCTGCAAAAGTGGTTCTTCCATATCCTCTTGTTCATCTCGACAGGATTCTGTTCGAGTCATATATTAATGGCTTTGACTTTTTACACTTTGGTAAAACTTGCGAACTTCTTTCCTATAGTGGCAACTCTCTCACTGTCGATGGCTTGTTATCATCGTTCCCATTGTTCTTCGACATAAGATGCTGTTAATATGGTGTTAATCGAGATTTTTAGGAATGCGGTTTCTGCGAAGGAATTGGCGGTCTCTTGCGATTCGAGTCGCTTGGAATGGGATGCGTGCATTAGTGTGAGTACACGTCGTTCTCCCGCTCTACTCTGCTACGGCCAAGTTACTAGGCACTCAGCCGTCGTTATGGGAAGGCTGAGAGTCGGAGTTGTCATCAGCAAGGTGAAAAGTCAAGGTTTCATATTATCGCATTGCCTACCATTTGACCAGCTTCATCTGAGATATCTTTATAATTTAGAAATCCATATCACGGGCTATAATATGTCCTGCCTTGTATTAAGCTCGGTACGACACAGATCTGATAGTGTATATATTAACCTCCAAAATATCATTTGGAATTTATTCCAGACCGCAATTACATAATTTAGAATTGATCGTAATTTACAAAATGTTTCCGGAATTATAATGAAATAAGGTATGTTGTCATCAGTGTTCCCTATTTTAGGTATTTGGCTCTAATTTTTTCTTAATAGAAAACACCTTATCGTCTTTTTTCTCTTATCTCTCTTTTTCAGTTCTTAAAACTACTTAGAAAATATATATTTTTTAGTGTTAATGCTGGTAAACCTATAGTCTCGATAGGACATCCAATATATTATCATAATTCCACTTAACTCTCCACTAGGTACAGCCAAACATTAGATACACCATCAAATAATTGAAATCAAATCAAATGAATTGTTTAAATCGTTTTATTTCTCTCTAGATATAAAATTAACATTAAATGCGACAATAGTGCAAATAAATTGTGATTTATTATGGGTGGGGCCACAGATAACTAAATTTAAGTTGTCTCATGCTACTCAGTTAAATTTTAATGCAACCAATGGTTATGGCTATTTACGTGAATATACATAATAGTTAAAGCTTTCAACATTAAGGTACCTTAATGTACTGTGTGTGATGAATTCTAACATTTTGTTCGTGATGTGATTCTCCTTGCTTATATGTTGTATTTATTTTGTTTTGAATCAATACTTTGGCTTAATTTTTTCTTCAGAATAAATATTACTATTTTATTTCGATAATTTATAAATATCGGTTAATGGTTGATTAGAGCGGGTGATACAATTTGTTTATTGCTTAGATAGGTATTCTGTTAATGATTGCAAGTCGCGCTTCAGCCAGGCAGCATTTAATCTGATTGTCTCAACAGATTGTGACACTGTTCTCTCGGTGCCAGGAAAATCTCGGGTCCTAAAGAATTCCTCCACTTCAAGGGCTTTCTCTTCGGTGGCAAAATTTTCTATCAAGTACTTGATAAGGCGAACAAGTAAGAATCCACCCTAGAATTGCAAAATCAAAATGTTAGAGTTATGAATTAAAAATTTCAACTCTATTTAAACAAATAGAGACCTTTCTTCAAATTTTCATTGCCATATTGTAAACTTTATAGATAAATTCTTGATGCAGGTATATTTGAAACTAAGTTAAGTTGCTTAAGGGTAGGTGTCCCATGCAAAAATAGGTTGGAGTTTTGCGCTAAATTGTGTAGCGCTCACAATTTTCCGAATATTTAAATGAAATAAACGGTGATCGATTGGAAATATGTTAAGCAAAGTACTTGTTTAGCATTTAAAAAACATTAAAATATCTTTGAGCCTCAAAACCGCCTGACATGTAGAAAAACCATACAAATAAGTTAGATGCTAATTGCGTTCCATTTTTATCTCTTAATATACATATTTTTTATTTTTTTTATATTTTTTTTCTACAGACAAAAGATTTGCGCAGATAACACCGGTCGTTTTTTGTTGTGAATTTTAGTATTTATCCCGAAAAAAATGCACAAAACTATGAAAAATAAGGTAAATTTACAAAGTTTAACTAGATATAACTTCTAAAGTATAAAAGGTAACGAAGTCAAATTAGCTTTTTACAAAGCTAATAGATATGTGCAGATACCGTTTTTTTTTTTTTTTTTTTTGTATTTTGTACAGTAATTTTTTGGTGACAAAATGGAAAAAAGGTGGTTTTTTTTAAACGTTTTGGGTTTTTTGGCTGGGAAATCGATAGTTATATTTCCTAATTTTTGGAAATAATTTTTTAACCAAGTGACAATATATAGGGCACAACGTACCGGTCTTAAAAACATGTTTTTTTTCTTCTAACATATTTAAATATGCAATTCAATATGACATTATTTGCAATGCCGCTGTGAAAAAAGGACAACCAAAATGATTCCGACATATTTTTTTTATTTTTTTTTGGTATTTGTATTATTTAATTCAAAATACAAAATAGTTTTTTTCCACACGGTTTTTCAAATTTTGATGTTAGAAAAGTGGTCTATTTTACGTTTTTTACATAAAAAAAGATCGAATTCACGCACACAAAGAAGTTTGTTTCAAAATAATGTCACTAGGTGGTGAGTTGGTGACATTCTCTTTTCATTATTCTCTTCTGTAAATACAGGCACTAGGCAGGCGAGATTGTTATTATGTATGTATCTTTTGTTTACCTTTTCGGGTAGACTTGATGAAAGTTCGTGTGGACTTCACGTGGACATGGTACAGATCGTTACATTATTGAAATGTTTGCTATCGCTGCTGATGAATTGTTTTGTATGCGTATGTTTGCACGTGACAGAAAGGGTTGAGTGGGAAGTAAGTCAAAGTGTAGGTACTTGTGTGTATAATTTTGATAATTTTTGTGAATAGTAAAGTGTTGTTTACTGTGTTATTTTTTGCGGCAAATTCATTTGTGACACAACTTAAAAAAAAAATTTAATTGTTTATGTTATTTTTTATATTGTATATACATATGTATATTATATGTATATATATATAATGTCTGAACAACATTTTTACAGAATATCAATATCTATATTTCATACATGTATTATTATTAACCGGAAGGATTGTACTTTCAAATAAAAAAAGAAATTTGAGAAAATATTCAGTAGTTTTTTTTATAGCATTTTCAAAAAAAAAAAAAAAGTTATTTGGCGGACCCCTTATTTGAAAAAAACTTTTGATGCAGGATTATTGGTAATGATTATATAAACATTTCGTTTTTAGATCATTTTAACTCACGCCCACTTTTTGGGGCCGTTTGTATACCCTACCCCATAGCATATGAAGGAGAAAAACGTTGTTTTTTGTCGAACAACAAAAGATTCTGATAAACTGTTTGAACTATGTCATTTTCTATATTATATTTATTAAATTTATTTGATTTTTTATTTACTAATTTAATTTTCCGAAACTTTACAATTTACATATTGATTGAAGGTATGTTGTAAAAAATCGTGTTTCGGAAGATCTTTCTTCAACGTCAACAACATTGACGAACGTTGAAATTGAAAGTGATCACGTAAAACATCAGGGTCAGGAATTTGAAATTCCTATGGAGGTGGACATTACAGTGAAGGACAACTGTAGTTTTGTTCCGGAGGGCAGGCGTATAATTGATTTAAATACATTTCTCAATAGTTTAAAAAACATTTCGCTGCACGGAAAAACGTTTTCGTTTTTTTTAAAATTCGACTCAAATAGTATTTGTTTGGTGAATTTGACACCTTGAACCTACAAAAATTAATTATAGCGGTTAAATTAACTTTCGTTAACTTCTTTTTTTTATATAAGGTGCTTAGGTACCTTCATAACGAGCATTGATAGAAGATGGGGTGACAATTACCTAGATAAATATCTATCATTTTTTGTTATTTGATTTGAAAAATTTCATCCTACTATTGTTGCGACGAGAATCAGTAGCACTATTGTCTACCGTCTTATTATTTGAGTAATCGAATTTTCATCCAAACAAGTGTTTTCCTACATCTCATAAATTAAGAAAAAAGTTAACCTAGGTAAGGTTTACACATTTTTTTATAAGATAGGTATACAATGAAAACCTCAAAAACTGCTTTTACACCTCGCTGCGCGGCAGCCAGCAACAATTTTATCATTTTATTATTTTTTCACAATACATATTCACATTCACACCAAATCTGAAAGAAAATTACAAAACAAAATATGTACACCAAACCAACCCTCAACTTGATTTTTTTCCTTCTCTTTCCATATTTGTTTTCAAGTTATTTGCTTGGTGTCTGTATATTGCATATGTAGGTAGGTAGGTATATGTAATATTAGTCTGCGCTTGCTACTTTTTGTCTTTTCCTTCAGTTTTCGTTTGCGTTGAAGCAAAGAGCACATGAGTAAAATTAAAGAGAGCTTACCAACACATTCAAATGCATTTACATGAAATTTGAGTTGGTCGGTCTGGGACACCTACCCTTAATGTGTAACGACAAGGACCACATCCTTCATCATTCCAAATACAAATACAATTTTTTGACCCAACAGGGTCGTAAGTTCCAAGGGCCTAGCTTTCTAACAACCATTCATGTGTGCGTGTGTAATTCTTGCACGATGGCGGGACCTCCTGTTTCATGCCGACTCCGAACGACTAAGTTCTGATAAGCTTTTCTTGACAATTGATACTACTCGGATGATTTCTCAGATCATCCGAGAGGAGGGCCAGTGAAAAATCATTTAGATGTTGCTACGGCTGGGCATCGAACCCAGACCTTCTGCGCGGGAGTTCATTGCACTAACCATCGCGCAACTGAGCCCGTCCTTTATCATTGCAGTCATGCTAAATTTTTTTTTTGTTCACTTAAACTGTTACCCAGAAAAACAACAACTATCCGTTGCCCAGAAAATCAACTAACGTGTATAACCAAAGAGGTATAGAACTACAAGAGTTCGCACCAAAGCTAAAAATGTTTAGCCGTTTCAGACGCTGGCGGTAAGTGCGAAAGGGAATTTCTTTCGCTCGTATGTATGTCTATGCTGTTGGTTGATGCTGGCATGGCAATTTGAACACTGAGGTATCAACATCAGTATCCCGCATAGTAAATTTTCGTTGTATGAGATGCGCACTCTATATAGTTGTATACTCTTTGGTATAACCTACTTAAATGTTATTACCTGATATTGTTCCATTAGTTTCGGGTGGTTCTCCTTAAAGTACTCCCATGTCATTTCGCGGCCCTTTGGATTCATGGCAACAGCGACTACAACAAAGACTGCGTCTTGCGCACGCACTTCGCCCTATTTAAAAAGTATAAAATAAAATGTCAAATAATAATAATCAGATTCACTCGTAGTTCTCTTACCGACATGGCAAAATCGACAACTTTTCGCAATAAATCGACATTTCCAATGGCACCAAGTGCTCGGGAAATGCGATCCTGTTCTTCGTGCAGCTCAGTCGATCTGTATAGTTTAAGCATCTCTTCATAAATCGCTTCGTCACCATCCATAAGTACAGCTTTGTAGCACGTTGATCTTAGGTCAGCAGGAAGAGCTGCTACTCCTTCTACGTGGTCTCTGAACCTGTACAAAATATATATATTAACGGGTACCACAGGAAAGAACAGCAGATATACCTTTTTTTGGCAGATTCAATTGTTTCCTTACATCTGAATGAAACCAAACGAGCGAGTACTAAACTTCGGAGCAGAGTATCTAAGTGATTTTCTCCCTCCTTCACTTCCCAGCCTAAGCGGTCAGCCACCGGCTTATATAGGCTCACACCGAACCGATTAAAGTTTTCGGTTAACGGAGTGTGTGATACCAAAAGCTGAAGGTTACACAAAGAGTTTGATATTGCTGTCCATACAGTGTAATTGGACTCGTTCCGATAGGAATCAATCAGTTCAAGAACCTAGAGCAAAACATAAAATATTTGCGTTGAATTAATTAACGGAAAACTTACAGTAGACGTGCTAGCCTTGCCCGATTGAACCATTGCAAACATGTCGTCAATCAAACCCAAACGATCGAGCGGTGGCAATTCCATATTCCTTACGGCTGGCATAAGTTGCTCCAACATTTTAGGCGAGTAACTAGTTCTGTAGTATCCTACGGTTCCGGGGTTAATTTTAATCCAGTCACCTTCGTCAACGTCGTCTAATGTTACCTGCATTTCCTTTTGGTCCAACAAGAAGGTCTTGGCAATCTTATGAGGATCCCTTGACGTAGACACTGTGATTGGAATCACCCATGTGTAGTCTCCCTCGGATTGTGACCCATCTGCAGTGAATTTATTTTGCACTAACTTAAGCACACGCTGGGTGCCATTTTGCACAGAATCCACACTAACAACTGGGAATCCTTTTAGCTTGATCCAGGAAGACATAACATTAGCAACCGGTTTACTACTAGCCTCCTGCAAAGCCGTCCACAAATCCTCAGTGCTCGTGTTTTTGTACTGATGCCTGGTCAAGTAGATATTCATACCCTTTCGAAAGTCCTCATCTCCAATATAATGGTGCAACATTCTAATAACACTTGCACCTTTGTTGTAGCTGATCTCGTCAAAGATTTCATCGATTTCCGATGGATGCCCCACAGGTACCTCAATAGGATGAGAGTTCTTAAGAGAGTCTAATTCTAAGGCACGTGTATACATGTCAGTCACAAACTGGGTCCATATATCGTATTCGGGAAACAGGTGATTCACACAGAGAAATTCCACAAATGAAGCGTAGCCTTCGTTTAACCAAAGGTGTGTCCACCATTCCATGGTAACCAAATTTCCAAACCATTGATGAGCGATTTCGTGACCAACAGTCAATGCAATAGACTGCTTACGCATTAGCGACGTATTTTCTGGATCGACAAGAACAAACGTCTCGCGATAAGTAACCAAGCCCCAATTCTCCATTGCACCAGCAGAAAAATCCGATATTGCAATCAGATCCATCTTTGGTAGAGGATAGGCAATGTTGAAGTACTCCTTGTAGTATGGCAACACTTTTGTGGCTACTTCCAATGCGAATAAACCTTGTTTCTTCCTACCAACTGGAGTAAAAACCCTCACGATAATTCCATCCTCAGATTTACCCTCAACGTAGTCATACTCTCCGACAACTACTGCCACTAGATATGTGGACATGATGGGAGTTCGGTCAAAACGAATGCGTCTTAGGTTGTTGCCGACCGATTCTTCGTTCATCACGGGCATATTCGATAAAGCTACTCGGTCCTCCGGTACTACAAGTGTAATATCGAATGTCGCTTTAATTGCAGGCTCGTCCCAACAAGGAAAACACCGTCTAGCATCGGTTGCCTCGAACTGTGTCACGCCAGCGTACCGTTCCTCGCCCGATTGTGTAAAATACTTGCTGCGATAGAAGCCCTTCATCTTATCGTTCAGTTCGCCATTAAATTCCAAATACAACGACGCGTCGCCAACTGGTAGATCTTCATCGAACACCAATGATGCCGTTTCATTTTCGGTTGAAAGGACGACATTTGTTGCCTCGTGTTTTTTATCAGTACAACTCGATTGGAAAACTACTTTGCTGATGACAACATCGAGGGCATTCAGAACAATAGTGTTTGTAGAAACATCAACCTGAAAAAGAAGGACTTAGTTTATGTAGTAATGCGATTTCGACCAAAGAAATTGTTGCAAAAGGATGACAATGGCATTTGTTGAAAATAATGCCAAAATGCACAGGTAATAGACAAATATTCACCAATGATTTTTGAATATCCTGGCAACGAATAACATGCATCTTTCCGTTAAAATTGTGGATTATATGATTTTACAAGATCCCACTTAGAATGTCAGAGATAGATCGAGATATCGATGGAAACCATTGAGTAATGTAATATACTGCGCATGACGTATAACATTAAAGACTAGAATTCGTGTGATATCCACAGAAAGGAAGAAAATTGCTGCCTCGAAGCTAGAGACCCATTTTTTACTATCCATCTTCAATGGTAATGGACAAATCAATTAACACGGAAATTGTTTATTATATAGTATGAAATGGATTAATGACCAATCGGCAATTTATCCATATCCACGTCTTTCTATCACAGATGTCCATAAAGGATTGGCAAAGCTTCTTAGGCATCCAGTTAAGCGATTATTTTTCGAGTTATAATTTTGATTTTTCCTTAATGAAAACTTTGTAATGGTCAAGTAAGGTGTGCTTACACATGTAAAAAACTGCCTCTATCATAAAAACAAATTTTACGTTCAACGGTTTCTGGCTCGAGGTGCAAACCGACGAAGTTAATCGATTTCTTTTCTGAAATGATAATAATGGTGAACAATTTCTTACATGTATGGAAAGCTTTTCGGTTTTATTGACGCAAGCTCAATACTTGGATGGCTACAGATTTTGGTTTCGCTTTACAAGCATATTAAATCAACAGTGTACTTGTTGGTACAAAACCATACTGCGGGTCAACAACGAGTTTTTCGAGACATTTCATAAGCAGATGATATATCGGCGCTTCCATGACCTTAGAAAGAAGGGATGTAAGTAAGTGGTGGACATTCAAAATAAAATTGATAACTAGCAAGGAAGAATGTCTTTTCAAAACAATTGGAAGGGAATGCCAAATTGTTCAGATGATTTATGCATGTCAAGATCTCTTCGCCCTATGGATCTTATGAACAAGTGTCGAAATTTGTTAAGTGAGCGGGTTTTGAATGTACAAACGTTTTTCCTAAATTTTGGGATATTTAGTAATTTTTTGGACCATTTTCTTAGCCATCGAAAAACTAAGCATGATTGATAAGAGCACGGTTTTCGTCCGATTTGTTATCTTCAATTTCAAGGATTTTTTGCAGTTCCAGTCGTACTACCAGTTTGCGTTTAGAGTATTTAGTTAAATCAGAATTCACATATACCTGTGTTTCACTCAATGTCAAAACAATATTTAAAATTGTATTTAGATATGACGTATGGCGAACATAACCCACGAACATTAGTCGTGAGTTCATGACCTTTTCTGATACTCTCATGTTCAAATGAAAATTGTAAAAAAAAGTGCATAATAAGAAGAGATTGCTTTGATATCTGTGGTTCAACAAAAAATATGTATGTATATACAATTATGATTATGTACCAAAAATAGGTTCGAACAAAAAGATTAAGAAGCTTTTTGTCAACAAAAAGTTATCATTTTTATATTCCGTCGAATGTAAAATTGAAAGAATATGAACATTTAACCTTATGAATCAAGTAAATATGGGGTGACTAAATAAACAAAGCAAGAAATTAATAAGTTTTCAGAAATTGGTTTTCATTATTCTAGTCGCTTTGTACGAACAGTAGTTTAAACAGCTTGGTGTGTCAGAGTTTAGATAATGAGACAAGCATAGGGTATTTTAAACGCTACCTCGGGTCCAAGATTTCCACAGAACGGCTTTGTATAGTCAGCAGTCAAAAATAACAAACTCATTTATAATTAAAGCAAATGGATATTAACTTGCGGAAATGCTGTTAACATTATTTTAGGCAAAAACAAGGAAGAAACAAATATCGACTCGCTATATATAAAAATACAAAAAAAAAAAACAGTGAAACAGGTTCGTTTGTACCCGGCCTAGGTTTTTTCACAACCATTCATTTACCTGTGCGTACCTACCTACTTCTTGCACTGTTACGGCCCGGGACCTTATGCCGTTTGGATTGTCAGATCACCACAAAAAGATGTAATTAATGTACTCTCCTGGTAAAAACCATCTTTTGACGTCGATAAGTCTATTACTGTGCCAACCTTTATCTATTACGAATAACTTATTTTTTCAGAAAAGTGAAAACTAACTTAAAAAACCATTAATGTCGGTTATTATAACTGAAACCAAAACATTTTTATGATAATTCAAAGTAAAATCCGTCACTTCTTGTGTTTGGTCAAGCAGTTTCCTCTCAAATGTCACGTGATTGACCAATGAGAACACAGATTCATAAAAGAAATTTAACTAAAGCTGAGTTTTTCAGAGATGCCAATATTTCTTTTTTAACATGCATTATAGTTTTACACCCATCCTATCTAATAAACTCCAAGTCAACTTCAATCCTTTTAAACCAAAAAATATATATACATACATACATATTTTGCACACGACTTGTAATATATTTCATTCTTCAAATTGCCTCTTATTGCACATTGAATCTCCTTTTCACCTACCGTTTTATTGTTTGTGCATACGAAAACACATTCCCACCTTCTGACGATCACTGACGTCGTCGAAATGAGGTCAGGCAAGGAACGCTCAAAACAGACAAAACAATAAGGAAAAAAACACAAAAAGCACACAATTGCAAAAGAAAAATAACGGAGGCAAAAAGTGAAAGCGAAAGTTTTTTTCTTTCTTTTTGCTCGATATTTATTCCGCAGTTTCCAGCACAGCTGCAGATTGGAACTCCAAACGGCGAACACAGTTAATAAAATGCATATCACTCGTATCAGCAAGGTACGTGGCGAAAAGCAAAAGAATATTGAGATAGTTATCTTGATCCAATCACTATTTACCTTAATTTTTACAGTTGTATTTCCCTCAAAGGTGAATGCCTCAAGATTAGGTTTCAGTTCCAAATCATAGTGAGATGGTAGAACCGATTTCGGCAGGCGTTCAAAGACTTTCTTTGACATATCTTCTGGATTATTTTTGGTAATCGAATTTTCCACTTCTAACGATGATTTTCCAATAGGAACCGATGAGAATTGTTTGCGAAAATGATTAATAGAATTGATATTTTTGACAACACTACGTGACAGGGGGCCAGCTATACAACTACCACTCTGATTAACGGAATAAATGCAACTGGAAATGTTGCCGGTGGAATATTTTCGCGAGTCAATTTGGGAATGCGACGACTTAATGATATGTTGCTGAAATAGTGTTGCCCTGAATGGTTTCGCAAGAGCAACGATGGAATATTGAAGACGTCTGGAACTGAATGTATATATATTATGTGCACAATAACCGTGCATAGACGTTTGACGAGTTAATTTCGTTTGATAATTTAGGTTGATATCTGAAATTAACAGAAAAATATATCAAATTTTAATTAAAAGAACATGTGGTTATTGTATTTCCAACCGGTGCCCTTGACAACTGTCATACAACCCAGGTACTAGACCGATTGCAAAGTGAACTTCAGCTTGTTAATAAAAGTCTTACCTTTTAATTGTAAATGTCCCAGTTTAGGTCTTAGGTTGAATAAATGCTTAAACATTTTCAATGGTTATTTAATGAGTTTGTGAGTTATTTATTTAATTAGAGATGTAAAAACGAATATGGATGATAGATAAACAATAATGAGGTATGTTTGTTTTGTGTGTCAGCGTTCCAGGCACCTGGCAACAATTTATCAAATTCCAATAAATTAGATTTGTCAACAAGAGACAGTATAGGAAGATAAATTTGTTAGTGGTATCTATATTTAAAATAGAAAGATGAAACAATAATTAACAACTAGTAATCACGTCCAGCAAATTGCCGGATTTATTGTTTTTAAAACTAAAAACTGCTAGAAATAGTATACAATATGTGCTTATAAAAAAATTATAAACTATTCAGAATTTGTTTCCGCGACTTCTGCTGACATTTTGATTAAGTGGAACTTTTTTAAAAAAAAAAAAAACACTTTACTTAGTAGCATATAATATAGATGAATTTGTTTTTTAGTACTTCGGTAGTAGCAAGATGTAATCTTTCATTAGAAAGGATGATGAAACTACGTTCTCACTGAGCAAAAAAGCTCATTTGGGAAATCAATTTGCAAATACGATTAAATATCCCATACAAAATCAAATTTCCGTAATGTGATAATACCATCACATTTGTGGAAAATGTGGTTTCTAATATGAAAAAATAAGAGGACAAACAAACGAACAAACCTTTTTCATTGGAATGGAACAGCTAAAATGTCAAATTGGATGGGATTCATGTGACAAAAAAAGGAAGGGTTGATTGTAAAAATGTAAACATTGGAAACTTTCTCCCGAAAAATGTATTTTTTCAGTTTCCAACAATTGATGGTACATTTATTGCTCTGTATTTGCTGCTATTATTTCGTCCAGAACCTCCTTGGAGCTTTCCATTTTAATTTCAGAGTCGATAACATTTAAATCCGGAACCGAAGTCTTTGCATATCCCGCTTCCTCTGTTTTCAAGCGCCAGTTGTCAAACGTAATTCGAAAACTTAGTGAGAACACCTTTTTGATGAAATTGGAAATAATCTCATTTGCACCCCAGTTAGAACGTAGGATAAGATGAAACCCAAAAATTTTAGTCTCAGCAAGTGGAAAAAAGTACGTTCCTCAGGTGATAAATCGTGTTCCAGTTACAGATTTTTCGTAAATCTCGGAGGGATGGATGAGTATATCAATATCTCACAAAGGAAACCAAAATAGCAACTAATACGACAGGCACAAAAATTGTTTCCGTTATCGCCGCATATCCTGAGACTCGTTATCCGCCATGTATATTGGAGTCCCGAATAAATCACACCCATTTTGGCCTTTTAGGTGCTAAATGCATTTTATTTGATAACAATAGGATTTTTCTGATTCCCCCGGATTAATAAGAAAGTCGTATTTGATGGTTGATGGGTGATCTGTGAACTATGACTATGAGTAGTCTTGGAATGAGCAATACAGTACTGTAATGAAATTTTCCTATTAATAAGATGACAGTTCTTCTAATATATGCTCATGGGTACTTTCTTCTTTTCTATTTGTTTCCCATCTATACTTTATACTTTGAAAAAAAAAAAAACGATTGTTTTGATTGTGTTGATCTAATGGGTGATCTGGACGATTAAAATTTTAAAAATAAATACCGATTTTCAAAGGTTCCCAGCCCCCTACCGTTCTCGGTAGGAACCTTTATTGGACAAGTTGTTGAAGCGAACACAACATTTGATACAATCCACTCCACACCGTATAACGCACAACTGACAAAATAAATTAATTTTGTTCCCAGGAATATTTCAGTTTAAGTTTATATGTTTTTTGTCATATTTGCGACAAAATATATTAAAATTAATTGGGTGCATACATTTGTATGAACGAAGTGGAATATTTTTTAAAACTCCAAAATAAGTTGTTCGCTGTGAAAGCGTCTATTAAACTAGTTGTCAGAACTCAGTTTTGGTTTCGTTGTGAAACCCGTATAAGGCAGAATTAACGTGAACAAAGTTACTGCGGGCTCTTACTAGTTCGCGTATTTTTATACCCTATCCCATAGGGGGGTATATTAGTTTTGATACTTAGTTTGTAACATAGAGAAATAATTTTGCTACATATACCTCAAAGTATATGGATCGACTCAGAATCGCTAGCTGAGTCGAATTAGCCATGTCTGTCTGTCCGTCCGTCCGTCCGTCCGTCCGTCCGTCCGTCCGTCCGTCCGTCCGTCTGTCTGTTCGTCAGCGGTTTTTGGGCCTTAAATTTTGAGCTAGGATAATGAAATTTGGTATATAGGATCCTCGTCCGTGCCACCAGAACAAGTGTAAACATTTTTGAAATCCGCCCACTGCCACGCCCCCTTTTTAGGAAAACTTATTTTTTGGCCAAACCGTAAGGAATTTCAAAAAAGTGTCTGAGTAGCATATTTAGACAATTTTAATATCTATATTTCGTTCATACAAAAATTTTTGCCACGCCCACTTTTTGGGGGCGTTTTTAGTAAAAAACGCTTTTTGTCCAAATTTTAAAACTTTCGAAAAAAAATTTTGATGCAAATACTTCCGAAATGGTAATATAAACATTTTGTCCATAGATCATTTTCACCTACGCCCACATTTTGGGGGCGTTTTCTTACGAAAAAACATTTGTATGCCCTATCCCAAGGCATATGCAATAGAAAAACTTTTTTTTTCGTCGAACGACAAAAGATTTTGAGAAACTGTCTGAGCAATATATTGTGACAATGTCATTTTCTGTATTTCATCGCCATAAGGCATATATTTTGAGGATATTAATTTAAAGGATGGGATGGGATAGGGTATTCAACGATCCGCACAGCGGATTGTAGCATCTCATATGTTTTTTTTTTGAAAATGACAGGATTCTCACTCGATTTTGGAGATTTTACAGTTTTCATTTTTCTTCACGCAAAAGTACTGTTTACGTACGTACGTACTTAAAATTTCAAATAAAAATAACAGCAAACATCGGTTATCCTGTCAAATGAAACAGTCCAAAGTTAAGGCCAGTTCACGTGTTTATCTGTGCCATTTTTCGTTAAATGTCAAGTTACTTATTGTGAACAGTGTCTTTTACTGCAAAAGGGAAGTTCTACGGACGTCAAAAGTTTTCTTTTCCGAAATAAAAAAATTAGCAAAATGTTGTCGAGGGCAGCTTTACTATCAGGTAATAAATAAAATATGTATTTTATTCCGATATTTTGTTTTAATATTGTATCATCCCTTATAGTGCAACTCTTTGCAAAACAGAAATTTCAGTCGGCAATGGTTTATGTAATCACTTGTCATTTTTTTCTTCATTGCAAAACGTGTGCATAAGCTCAAATATTAAGCAAAATTTTATTTTATTTACAGTCCAAAGACCCATCGGAGTAGCTGCGGCTAAAGCTGCTGCCTCATCTGTTGCAGGCTCGGAACAATTCCAACGTCCAGTGCGTCCAGAACAACCAGGTAAGGTACGTCTGGGCTTCATCCCAGAGGAATGGTTCCAATTCTTCTACAACAAAACTGGTGTCACCGGTCCATATACTTTTGGTGTCGGCCTTCTGACATACTTGTGCTCCAAGGAAATTTATGTCATGGAGCATGAGTTCTACGGAGGTCTGTCACTGGCCATTATGTGCGTTATTGGTGTTAAGAAACTTGGACCAGCCGCTGCCAAGTATTGTGATACGGAAATCGACGTAAGTGGATTTACGTTATGCAAACCATTTACATTTTAATTTTCGGTGCATTAAAAATATTTAGAGAATCGAAGCCGAATGGAATGAAGGTCGCACCACCGCATTGAAGATTCTCTCTGACGCCATCGAAGATGAGAAGAAGGAACAATGGCGTGCCGAGGGTGCCATTATGCTCATGGATGCCAAGAAGGAAAATGTTGCTCTCCAATTGGAAGCTGCATTCAGGGAGCGCGCAATGAACGTCTACACAGAGGTATACTAAAGTCATTAAACGTTTAACTATATTTACTATTTACGTGTTGTCTCATCTGAAACCATTAGGTCAAGCGTCGCTTGGACTACCAAGTCGAATGCCGTCATGTTGAAAGGCGTCTTAGCCAGAAGCATATGGTTGACTGGGTTGTTAACGGTGTTCTGAAGTCTATCACTCCACAACAAGAGAAGGAAACTCTTAACAAGTGCATTGCCGATTTGGGTGCTTTGGCTGCCCGCTCCAAGTAGAGTATAAGTACTTTGTTTCACGAATGGAAAACAAATTTATTGTAAAACATCTTATGCATTAATAATAATAAAAAAACGAAGAAATTAAAGGATAATGCAATGTTCACTATGGCGTATATGAAACTACATAATAAAAACCGCTAGTTATTTAATGGAAGTTCGGATGTTTCTTAAAATTAATGTTTTGTATTCGGAAATTAAGAGTGTGTTATAACACACGCTTTATGTTAAAAATAATCGATAATCTGTTAAATTGGCACCTTCTATCTTTCGGTTGCTATGTGTATGCCTTACGCGTGGACAGATCACGATGTATAGGCGGAACCCAGCATATTTTTATTAATTTGAATTAAACCTAAACGAGAGCATTTATAAAGACAAGCTTAATGCAACATGCAGTGAGGTTCTTGATTATACTATGAAGCATTTTTTTCTTACTCAGCATTAGCTTATCGATAATAAAATCACAGCGGCTACGTGAAAAACCGATCGATTTACTAAGACAAGCTATAACGACGCGTTGATCAAGTAAAAAATGGTGCATCTCTGAATTGAGTTATTTTATGTGATAAACATATTAAGCTAGTTAACATCTACGAATACCTGCGCATGGCATTAATTCATCCAAGACAATACTGCACAGACAATAGTAACCCTGCTTCCTTAGCAACGCATGTTAATATATACCAAAACATAAATTAAAAAGACATTCGAACAGAACTACCAAGTAAACAGCAAGTACAATGGAGGATCTCTCAGATTATACCTCTGACGTAATTGAATTTCCTTCATATAATCAAGGAAAAGTTTTGAAGCAATTCTCCGAAGTTTGCATAGGTACAGATCCATTATCTGAACTCCTGGATAAAGCGATTGAGACAAATAAAAATGCAAATGCCGAGGTTTGTTGTTATATACCTTTCACTTCATCCACTAAATCATTCGCAATTTCAATAGACGCAAACCGAAACATATGCTTTAATCATGGCAAATGTCGATGAAAACAAACTTGCCCAGTGGTTAAAGAGAATTTACCCATTAGTTGAAGTGGAACTTTTAAAAGGACCAACACCGATATCCCCCAACAGAATCTTAAATTCAAGCCATGACGAAGAAGAGCTGACAATACAAACGTACCAAAAAATCTCACTACCATTGAAGGAAAACTTTCAAGGACTAGCAACTTGGCTTTCAATTTACACAAACAATACACCTGTATTGGTAATCACAACAAGCGCAACGCATGACGATTGGTGCGAGCATGTAGATCAAACTTTAAAAGTATATGTTCCAAAACGAATGCAATCTAGCTCTTATGTGACTTTCGAGGAGTTAAAGACTATTCCAACGAAGGCGTGTTTAGGTTCGCTTTCTACAAATCCTTTTGATAGAAACCTTTTTGCGGGAAGTACAGTGTCAGGCGATCTTTACATTTGGCGATTTATCTCAAACAAAAATCAAGGGGACATTCAGGAATTATTTTGCGAAACTTTGCAGTACGGTAATGTTGTTGCTTTTGATTGGCCCTCTGCCGATCGCCTGCTTACTTGCCATCGAAATGGTTGGGTATGCTTGTGGGTGGTCGGTAAACATTTACTTAAGGAGGGCGAGTAAGTAAAAATGTATTTATTAAGTTCAGAGATATGTAAAAATTATTTTTTAGTTTTTTGGTTAAAAACAGGAATCATGGTGTATTGGAGCTAACAACAATGGTTTCGATATCATTGACTAACTTTATAGTAGGATGCGCAAATGGTAATCTTAACCATTGCTACTATTCTAATGTGAGTGGTCTCAAAGCAGAGATTGAGATAATACCGATTCGAAGTCATAGATTTGCTGTCACAAGCTTAGTTAAGACGAATGTTGATGGACGGCGCGTAATAGTAAGCTGTGACTTGAGTGGTGAAGTCTTTTTTCATGACTTGGCTAGTTTTGGTGATGTAAGTAAAATCTAATCGTCTAATCGCTTTAGACACTCAACCTTTATATATGTATATATATTTATCTCTATCATTTTTAGGAAGGTCTGAAGATAATTTTAAGGATTCCATTGCCATTTCAAAACAACATTGTGTGTTCTAAGGATGGAAATATTATATTTTCCCCGGGAATTGATGGATCACTTCAGATATATAGGTAACGAAAGTTGAGTTTTAATGGAATAATTGGCATCTACAAATAGGCTGATAGGATCCTAAACATTCCCCCTTACATTACATAAGTCGAGTTGATTGGCCAATCTCCGCTCTTTAGAATTTATATTCTGTATCATATTTTTCTCGGTTCATCGGTTTTCCTTTACTTTTTAAAGTAGGTAAATGAATACTCCATCTCCAGTCTCTACGTTGAATGGCTGTGCCTAAGATTGTCCACGTTCTCTCATAAAGATATTTGTTTAAGATACAGAAGATCGTTGAATGTTGTGTAGACATCGAATCACAAATGTTTGTAATAGTGAGGTTTATTTTCCATCCATACAACAGTTTGGATTTAAAATAAACGAATAAGTTTATGGCACAAGTTTGCCATATCATGAAAATATTCTCGTCTTAGTCTGGCCGATTCGGCTGGAGATGTCCAGTTTCTCCTTCGATAAAGATAATACTCACGCTCCGTATCAGTTGTAACGTTTCGATAGTCTTAATCTTCAACCCGACAACGATCGCTTTTCTCTCAGCTCTTATTGGTATTTGGTGTAGAACCCATAACAGCGAGAGAGTAATATATTTCGCCATTGTATGTAAATTCAATTCATCTATTACGGACTTTGGAAGGAAGACATTATTTATATTTTTGCCGCAAATAATAATAGATTCCAAGCTGAAAATTTGAGAAGCTTCCAATGACAGTTTTATACTCGTGGATGTTCCTCAGCCTTTTGCAAGAGTTAAAGGAATGAAAGGAATCCTGCGCTTAGGATTCGCCACTGCACCCAGGTCACCGTTAGCACTATCAATTGCTCAAAAAGAATGAAATTCAACTTGCTTTGTGGTGTAGAAGGTATATGAGGCTGATTTCATTCTTGCCAAGTTTAAAAAAAGGATTGCTTTGGGACTTACACAGCTTGTTTCTTCCCACTGCAAAAGGTATATCCTTTATACACTGTGAGAAACATTGTCATTTATCAAGATTGAGTTGGAGTTTTGGTGTATAGGTCGTTATCTCCCTTATCATGATGATTACTACATTGTTTGATTCAGCTTTTACCGACATTACTTTATGACAGACTGTGCTTCAATGACTTAACGGTTAAAATCGTAGAACTCGAAAAAAATGTTCAGCGTGGTCTAAATTCGTGTTGACGGACAAAGTGCTTTGCAGAGTAGAAAACATGTATCGCATTATGAAATGGTAATCTGATACATCTAACATTGCTCAACCCAATATGCTCAAATATTCATATAAATTTGCGTTCAAGTTAAAAAGAAATTTTGAGAATTTGCTTTCTGTACAGTGGAGCGTCTCTTTAAATTACAGATACCAATATTTGAAATACAATACATAATACAAGAAAACACTTCATCACGAATCTGATTTTTTGCAAAACTAGATTACGGTTACTTAGTAGTGAACCGATCAGTCGCAATGCAGATCGGAAAAATGTCTGAGTTGGATCAGTTATTTTACCAAATCGCACCTTTACTTAACTACTTTAAAGTTTTCATTACAGAAAGCAATAAGCCTCTTCATACATGCGCTTTGTGATCGACTTGAGTGTAGATTCCTTTCGTTGTCCGAAACAAATAATTTATTTTTGTTTTATATTTATAATTCTAGAGTTAGTAATGGGAAGCAAACAACTGTTAAAGGAGTCTTACAGGGAAAAGGTAACAATATAAAACTGAGTGATAATGGGCAAGTACTTCTTTTTAGATTTACTAGAATAAATACCTATAACAGTACAGCTTACTTTTAGCTCCTGGATCATCACTGGAATCTATGGAGGTGACTTTCAAATATTCAGCATAAGAAGCTAAAACATATATCTGCCAATAAAATAAAACTTTTAAATTAATTAACAAAAGCGTCCTGACAGAAAAGCATAGAGCATATACACACTGTAGTGACTATTTAGAGAAATCAGAATATTAACATCCATCTGAAAGCCAGACAATCAAGCACACGTAAACTTATTTAAATAAAATAACTGTGAATCAAACATGCAGACCAAAAAGCATTAAGCATGCGGTTAAGTGCGTCGTTCGCACTCCTTCGATCAGATCGCACGTAGCCCCGAAAATAAAAATATTAATAATCAACAAACCAGGTGACATATAGGTATATTTTTCTTACAAATATGCACTCCATTTTGAGCTTGTGGATGGTTTTAACAATTTAGTACCATCAACCGTTTTAGTATTTGAGGAAACTTTTCGTTTTAAATTATTAAATCGGCCACCTTTAACATTATTACATATGCCATCAGGCTTATCAAGATATTTAGCCCACTTACTTTCAGTATTCTGCGACTCAGTGTCAAATTTGTTTTGCGTGCTATGTGTTAACTGTTGCCTATCATTTACATTGACATCACGATCTATTTCCATGTATTCAGGATCTAACAGATTTAAAAGTTCATTTTCGTCTTTTACTTGCTTCATATTAGCAGACAAATTCAAATCTTGAACTTTAAGACGACATTCGAGACCGGTGCCTCTAAAGAATACCTTCAAAACACTTTGTTTTTCTCCGCACATTTTGCACTGCCATTTTTTGGATTTCTTTACTATGTCTACCTATAAATAATTAAATGCATTTGTTTTAGAAAATCTTTATATTCGTTTTACGCCACTCACCTGAAACATATGACATTTAAAGCAACATAATACACAAATTTCTTGAGGCATATTTGAAAATTTTAAAGAAAATACGTTATACCAATGGCGTTTATTGTCAAAGAAACATTCGAAGGTTCGGAATTGACATGGATTTTATGATGCTGTTCCACTGGAAACAAAATATACACTTTTAAGTTGTCACTCGTCAGTGGTTTATATTGATAACCCAGGATTTAGATTTGCATGTAAAAATGCATTACTACTTTAATGGTGTTCGTTTTGTGAGTGCATGTGTTACTTTCAAGTGGAGATGGGTTCTAACTGTAGGTATTAAATTTATTACTTCTTTAATGGGGTTAGTTTCGTGAGCGTATGTGTAACTTTCAGTTAGTGATGGATTCTTAAGGCCTGCTCAGAATGCATATCTGTAGCTGGTATCTGTAGCTGAGTGAAAGTTAAAAACAAGGCAACCCGTAAGCGCTTTCACAATGTGTATCTCCCGTGAATCTGTAGCTTGAAGTTGAATGGGGTTCAACTTCAGGCTTCAGATTCACGTTTGACGTTTCACTCAGCTACAGATACCAGCTACAGATATGCATTCTGAGCAGGCCTTTATGGTGGTGGCAATCTCGACGCACGCGACGAACGCGACGCAGACGGTTTCGCATTGAAGTGTCAAAAATGGTGAGGATTTGAGTGGTGGTGGCAATCTCGACGCTCACGACGCGACGCGATGCGATGTCACTTGATTGACAGTTCACCATTAGCCGTCGAAGATTTTGTTTGTTTTTCAATTCTCACAGAAGAAAATTTAATTAGTTGTTAAATATTAATTCAGTACTTTTAATTTATTTTGTTTATTTATAACCTATGAAAGTAATCTCAAGATTCTCACAAACATACCATCTGACAGCTTTCAAACTGACATTCCAATGCGTCGATGCGCAAGAAAGTTGAAGTTGAATCAACTTTTCTGTGTAGCTAACGTCCATTGCGTCGCGTCGGCGTTCAGATTGCCCACTTATACATGTTCCCATAAGCTCGATGAGTTTTTGACATTTCAACGCGAAACCGTCTGCGTCGATACCGTCCGTTGCGTCGAGATTGCCTTGGGGGTTAACTGCATGCGTGAAATTACCTGGCAGTAGGGTACAAATGTTATACCCAAGGAAGAGCTCTCTTGTATAGATTCACCAGCCATATAAATATAAAATACCATGTAAGTTGAATTTAATACTTGCAAATCTAAACCACAAGTGGTTGTTGGTTCTAACTGCCGCCATATGAAATTACCTGTCATTACAGTTCCATGTCATTCCCCAGCGTTAAAAAGTGACAAATATACGATAATTACATAATGCATTAGTGTAAAAGAAAAAAAAGAACATACCTAACATCAAATTTACTTTCATCACAGTGGACGACCGGCTTATTCTGTCTCAATCGAATTCAATAAGAACAAACAAGAATTAAAAAAAAAATACACACACAAGATAAGTCAATTTTAAGTACTTGTGTTATAATGATCGCGGAAATTAAATTATGTTTTTTTTTTTAATTTTACTGACCATTATAACATTTAAATCAGAGATCAGGTAAAGAGAGTTAGGAAACATTCCAGGACTTAACGTTTAGCCTACAAGCTGATCCTGAAATTTTTCAGGATCTTGACAGAAAAATTTATCACCACGGTCCAACCAGATACACACATTCCTTGTTTCACACACACTTGTATACAGCCCAGATAACTTATGTGTCAAAACGACACGTAAGAAATCGGGTGACAAAGGGGAAGACGTACGAAAGTTCCCATCTCTTCCTTACTTGATCTCTGCCCATAGGACAGTACGCACACAATTAAAGCTTGATATATCACACAAAATTCAATCGGTTGAACATATTCCCATTGGGCCTGCGCACACGAGTATGCTTCAACCGGTTGAACCTCATGTTTGTTGGTGGAACGGATGAGGAGGGTACACAGTTTGAGAGCCACTGAGTGGTTGAAGAGGTGAAATCTACCAACGATAAGACGAAAATGCAAATGCGTATTTTCAAACATTTTACTATTAGGCAATATACAATTTGATATGGTATTTAATTGAATAAATTATGGACTTTTTAAATATATAAAATGCTGTACGATTAAATTATGATATTAATACAAAAATGTAATTTTAATTTGGCGCTATTTTCCATACGAATAGCACCACTTTTGCGACTAGTAGAGAAAAAAAGGAATATGTCAATGTATACCGAAATGCTTACCTTCAGTCTTAATTCTGAATAAATGAAAATTTCCCTTAATTCTATAGCACTTAACATATTATTTTTTCACACGTAGAGGCACTTGTCAAACTTTTTCATTAGTTCCGTGTGTGGTTACTTTCCAAACACACCGGAATATATTCAACCGGTTGAATTTTGTGTAACATAACAAACTTTATATGTATGTGTACTGCCATGGTTTGTTTTCACTTTTGTTTCATTTTATTTTCCTTGATAATATACAACACAAACCATTGGGCCTGCACACACGAGTATGCTTCAACCGTAGTCATCATGGTTACTGGGCCTGCGCACACGAGTATGCTTCAACCGGTTGAACATCATGTTTGATGGTTGGACGGGTGAGCAGGGAGCACAGTTTGAGAGCCAGTGGAGAGCAATTTTTCACCCAAAATTAAGTGGTTGAAGAGGTTGAATCTACCAACACATGCATGCGTTTCTGACAGTTGTGATATTAAAAAAAGAAATACGGCGGCTAGTTCGGGGTCAATCGAATTAAATAAAAAAAATCAACAAACAAAAATTTCTACAAAAAATATATATACGCAAAACAAATCGGTGTCACTTAGTTTAAATGGTTTGTGTTGTACATTATCGCGGAAAATAAAAGTTAAAACAAACCATGGAAGTACACATACATATAAAGTTTGTTATATTACACAAAATTCAACCGGTTGAACATATTCCCGTGTGTTTGGAAAGTAACCATAATGACTACGGTTGAAGCATACTCGTGTGCGCAGGCCCACTTTCCAAACACACGGGAATATGTTCAACCGGTTGAATTTTGTGTAACATAACAAACTTTATATGTATGTGTACTGCCATGGTTTGTTTTCACTTTTGTTTCATTTTATTTTCCTTGATAATATACAACACAAACCATTAAAACTGAGTGATACCGATTTGTTTTGCGTGTATATTTTTTTTTTGTTGAAATTCTTGTTTGTTTATTTTTTTTATTAAATTCTATTGACACAGAATTAGCCGCCGTCTTTTTTTTTTAATACCACAACTGTCAGAATCACATGCAAATGTTGGTAGATTACACCTCTTCAACCACTTAGTTTTGGTTGAAAGATTGCTCTACAGTGACTCACAAACAGTACTCCTTCCTCACCCGTCCAACCAACAAACATGACGTTCAACCGGTTGAAGCATACTCGTGTGCGAAGGCCCATCGAACAACTTTATTGGAACACAAAACATGATGGAATTGGCTGATTATAGAAATAATTGGAAAATTGTGTTTCATTTGTTGGAATCGGAATCATTACTTTAGAATGCTAAAGCTTGTTCATTCAAAAAACATAAAGTGATTTTCTGCAGAAACGTTCATTAAAAACTTAAAAAAATTATAATCTTGTTTAAAAATCCAAAAGCTTCGTTTTGACACCAACTCGCCAACGATTGAATTTATAAAAAAGCCACAAGTAAAAGGCAATTTCCAATAAGGCTTTTCCAACATAAGTTTAGTACGTAGCTCGCGCTAAATTTTATCTTTACTACTCTCCACTTGTTTTCTCCAATCCAAAGATAAATGCTCGCTAAATTCGTACACATCATATAGATGAGTCAGGGAAATTTCATACATTTGCAGATGTCAGTAAATGTCAGATAATCGGTCACGTCAATAAAATTTGTTTACCATTTGAGGAAAAATAAAATTCTTCCATCAAATATTCTTCTTCATTTTCTTCCATTTTGTTTTTATTTTTTATTAAAATTTTCGCCGATTTAAATGCCTCGCACATTCATTTCGCGAGATAAAAAAGTGGAGACCTGTCATCCGCCGAGTGGAATACTTTTCGTATAACACATAATCGGCCCTAGCGAGGTATCCGTCGGAGCGGAAAATTCTCCGATTTTGTACGATTCCGATGATTTTTGCTTCGAGGTATTCTTCCGAAAAGCTGTTCGGAATATTTCTCCGACATTTCGTAACGCATCCCAGCGAATTGCGTTGAAGTGCGTTCAGGAGCATTTTTTGTTCAATTTTTGACAGCTAAGTGCAATTCTTTTTCCGATTTCCTCCGACACAAATTCGTCGCGGAATTTGTTTACGAAGTGAAGTGGAGAAATAGAAAAATGTAAGTAATTATATAAAACTATTTATTTAAGTAATTTTCGTACTAATCGTTTGAATTTGTGTTTCCAGGGCGAGCTCAATGGAAAAAACCACCCCTGAACAGTACGAGCTTCGTCGTCGCATTTGTGTAGTATTTCTTTCCGATGGCAAATACCTCGAATGGAATTTGAATCTCCGACGAATTATGCGTTGCGGAAAATTTTTTTAAGAATTTATCTCGCGAGCTGCGTACTGCACTGATAAATTTGCTCGCTAAATTTTATCTCTGTAGAGATTTTTGTATGGGAGATAAAATTTAGCGCGAGCTGCGTACTGGGCTATTAGTTCAACTGGTTGACTGCACCCGTACATGACAAGCAACATCTATAAATTTTAGCTTCATTCGTTTTGCCAATCGGGAATATACTTTTAATATGGCAACTCCAATTTAATCAATTTGACAGATAACCAATCTTAAAATATTTTTGCCATATTTCAATAGCTTACAGTTCAGTGTATTTTAGCGATGAACAAAAAGAAAAATTCTAGGTAGAATGGTGGAATCTGGTCCGTGCTGATAAAAGTTCTAATTGCTATCAAAATCCAATAGTCGCATGTAAAAATCTAAGTACAATTATCAACGAGTGATAATTTATCACTGATAAAATAAATAATCCTGTCCCCAGGTCGTCTTCGATAACAAATTTAAACTGGAGAAAAAAATTGCATCAAACCTCAACCTGTCCGATGAAGAATTTGTTTATAATGTAAATTGTGATATCGGGGAGTTTTTGGAAAAACGACAGAGCAATTGGTAAGCTTTTGATAAAAATGCCTAATCTTGTACATCCAATTAAACAAAATGTTTATAATTGAGTGAGGTATGTGGCGAACATGAGTCAAAAATAAAATTTCAAGGACAATGTTTTTTTTTGTATTCTCTAGAGGTCTCTGCTCCCAATTGTTCACTTTTATAATTTTGTATGTCTGCTTGCTTTTTATAAAGAAGATTGAATTATTTGCACTTATAACAGTTAAACTTTGTTCAAAAATAAAACCACATTCTTTGACTTCCATAGCAGCGCCTCAAATAACAAGCAACTGAAAAAAAACAACAATGAAACTTGTTCACTAGCACCTTGCTTGGTGCTCCCATAGTCAGAGTGTGGCTCGCGTTGCTAGGTTGGCTTAACTGCAGGAAGTGTGTGAACAGAACTACCGGTTTTTATCGGCTCTACAAAGTCTGTCTGGTTTTGGCAGCAAGTTTTGTGCCGCCACGGCTCGTAGCACGTCAGCTCTTCATTCAGCCACTTCGGTTTAACAATTGGCAAACGAATAACATTATCGGGTATTCGTAGACTCGAGTTATTACATAATTTCCAGCACGATACGGTTTGTTTGTGTGTGCTTCTTGGAGCGATGAGCGCGTAAAATACCACAGCTGCGCTGCCGCCTCTATTATTGCAGCACAGATTTATTTATTATGATGTATTTGGCCAAGTTTTGTTGATTTCGGGCGAATTGCAATACGTATTTGCATACCTGTGTATTTTAATATATAGATCTATATATCTGTTTATAATAATATATTCGATTGCAAATAATTGCTAGCTAATTATGCGATATTTTGTTTGTGCTATCTAACGGCAATTGGTGGAAATGGAAACTGAGGTGAACTGTTTCGCAATTTTTATTTGTTGTGTCTTGTGGGAGTGCGAATGAAAACATGCAATAACTGCAAGAGAGTGATGGTAAACTAGATAGACAGTTGTATGTACATAATCTATTTAAATTGTTGCCGTTTTGTTTTGGTTATTACATAAAGTGGGAAGTTAAACTTTAATTATTTATAATCAATAGTTTAAGAAATTTTTACATTTTGTGAAAGGCTTAGAGTGTAATTACAAATGTAGAAATATTTGTGTCGTTGTTTCAATTACATAATATGATATGGTTTTGTAAGCGTGCTCGGAATATATTTGTCAGATAAAACTTATAATGTTATAAGACACTTGGAATATGTGTTGTATTCTAGTTCTGTTCATGGCTGTTTCACCGTTTTGCTGATCCTGTGTTCTCTAAATTACTGATAGTCACACATGGCTGATGTAATGGCGAACACCAAGTATTTCATTGCACTTTTATGTTATTACTGAATGGTTAATCTCCGTATTGTGGGTGTCGATCGACAGTAGACTCGATACTTGTCGATCGTGTCGATTAGTTTGGTATTGTGTAAGCCAATGGACAAAGTTCTTGATTGTTCTGAATACAAATTGATTATTTCGACAGGAAACTATTAATGATAACGAACGATTGGAAATCGACTGTAATCGACATCAACTCCTTTACAATACCAAACTTTACAATCGCCAACGTTTTCTGTTAAAAAAAAGTAGGTAGTTTTAAGGATGGTGCCTCATCCATGGACATACTCTAAACTCTAGTGATTAATATTTGGGTATGAAAAACATCATATGTCATAAGCGTACTTTTATATCGGTGTTTATACTTATAAAGTGTGTTTTTTTTGGGTATGTAACATTGAAATGGAATAAAACCAAGATGATTTTTTTTTAAATCGGCATTATAATTTAAATAGGATTTCTGTTAATATGACCGCCACGGCTGGCTCGGACGTAGTATAATCTGGAGGTCAAATTGACTTTTTCCAACATTTGTGGCCTTATATCGGCAATAACGTGGCGAATGTTGTCCTCCAAGTGGTCAATCGTTTCGGGCTTATCGACGTAGACTACAGACTTCACATATCCCCAAAGAAAATAGTCAAGCGGATTTAAATCGCACGATCTTGGCCAATTTAAAGGACCAAAACGCGAAATTATGCGCTCACCGAATGTTTCCTTCAACAAATCAATTGTGGCACGATCTGTGTGACATTTTGCGCCGACTTGTTGTTGGTCCAGTGCTGTTGCGCATAATAAATGTCTCAATGTCAGCTGGTGTCTTTCCACAAACATGGAAAGAGTCCCTAAAGTACCCAATTCAATAAAGTGCAACGACTTTCGTCCCATAAACATGTTACCTTTATACGAAAAAATTGCAATGCAACAACTCCAAGATCACCTTGAGAATCAAAACATTAAAATGTAAACCAATCCGGATTCAGGTCAAAACATTCTTGTGAAACCTGTATTAACTATGTTGTAAGTGAATGGAGAAAAGAAATAGACAATACAAATTTTATAATTGCAGTCTTTATAGACCTTAAACGTGCATTCGAGACAGTAAATCATAACATACTCCTTAACAAATTAAAAAATGTGGTATACGACATAAAGAACTTAAGTGGTTTAGATCATTCATTATTGGTAGAACCCAAAGAACATCTGTCAATAATAATATATCAAGTGCAATAAATGTTAATGTAGGCGTTCCCCAAGGAACTATACTAGGCGTTCTATTATTCATCATATATATAAATGACATGGAAAAAGTGGTAAAGAACTCGAAGCTTATACTCTTCGCAGATGATGGACTTCTATATATATCGGAAAAAAACTTAGCAGAATGTCAAAATAAAATAAATAGTGACTTAAATGCAATAGACACTTGGCTAAAAATGAATAAACTAATAATAAATACTGACAAAACGAAATACATGCTCCTTAACAGCCCTACAATACAAACTCCTATCGTCATACAAATCAACTTGACAAATATTGTACCAGTATCGTCCATTAAATACCTCGGTGTCGTCCTTTTCAGAAAACTAAATTTTGAACCACACATAGACCATATTTGTAAAAAAGTGTCCAAAAAACTATATGTCTTAAGAAAAATGAGACAAAACATCTCTAAAACAAGTGCAATAAAAGTGTATAATGTAATTGTGAAACCCCATCTCGAATACTGTGCCAGTCTATTGGTCTTATGTAATGTCACCCAAAAAAATAGACTCCAAAAACTTCAAAATAGTGCGATGCGAACTATACTTAAATGTGATAGACGGACTACAATTATGACATTAATAAACACATTAAACTGGCTAAATATCCACCAACGACTATACGTGATGGCAATGATCTTTGTCTACAAAATCAAAAACAATCTGTGTCCCGAGTATCTGACATCCAACGCACACCAGCGCAGGTCAATCAACTACGAGCTACGAACCAAAGAGATTTCAACACTCAAAGGACAAGGACAGTACGAGCTCAGAGAAGTATCTTTTATAATGGCCTACAAACCTATAACATGCTTCCAGAAACGATTAGAAATATTAACAATCTAGACTTATTTAAAAGAACCATCGTAACTTATTGCAAAAATAATGTTAATTAATCAAAAGTTTAAATGAAATACTCAACCAAAAACATTGTAAAAACTGTAAAATAACGTTATCAAAATGGCCAATGAGCCAAATTAAATAAACTAAACTAAACTAAAACCACAGCTCCTGCACGTCATTGTTATTCAATTGATGAACGAAATTCAGTAATCATGGCTCTTTAGCGGTCACCATTGACTGTAACGTTCTGGCCAGCATCGTTTTAATGAAGTACGGACCAATTATTCCGCAAACCCATTAAGCACACCAAACAGTCAGTTTTTGTAGATGTAAAGTTGTCTCAACATACACTTGAGAATTATCATAACTCCAAATACGGCAGTTTTGTTTATAGAAGTATCCATTTAACCAAAAGTGAACTTCATCGCTAAACAAAATTCGCTTATGAAAATTGGGATCAACGGCAATCTCGTTAAAATAGTGTTGCCAACTTAAAGTTCTATACCTCTAAAAACACCTCTAAATTCTTATAACGGATTTTTGGATTTAGGTCGGTCATATGAGAAAAGTTTTGATGTCTATGTTACTACATATTACCGTTCTTAACGTATTTTTCAGTTTTGACCAATAAATGAAAATCATTATTATTCACATAGTCACCGATTCCTCCAAATTTCGGAATAAATGTTATTCAACATTATTTATATATTTTCAACATCAATGGCCAACATAAGTATTATTGTGTATTTTGGCCAAACTATCGACACATTCGATACACAAAAAAAAAAAGGATTTAGTCATGTGACTTCTTTAATTTGATTCTTTGGAGAATTGTGCAAAACTCCCGAGCCAACACCAGAGGCACAATTTTCCAAGAATAGCGAATTGGTGCAACTACTAGCCTACGCCGATGATATTGATATAATTGGTCGGACTCAACGTGATTTCATAGCCACGTTTGCTAGTATAGAGAAGGAAGCGTCAAAAATGGGTTTAGCTAAAGCCCTCACTCGAACTACTAAGAAGATCCTATATAACCCCTGATCATCCCAGTCCTGGTCTACGGCGCTGAAGCATGGACCGTATCAACAGCGGATGAAGCGAAACTCTTCGGTCCCGTTCGCATTGACGAACGAAGATTCAACGAACTATACGAGCTGTACAGCGACATACCTCTGGTCAAAATACTCCGCATTAGACGTTTTAAGGCTGCGTTCATGGATATGCGTATTCGCGTCGCGCGACGCGATGGCTTTTTGCGCGATTACGAGCGACATCGCTACAAGCGAAATCGCCAGCGATTGAGTGTTTGTGGCAGAGCGATTTCGCCTACTTTTATTCATGTATTGACAGTGAGCTATGATGGTTGGGTGTTGTAGAACGAGGGTAGACTCTGATTGGCGTTAACTTGGCAATGCCCAGTGTTGCAACTCTGACTACACATCAAATGTGCTTATCTTTACCTCCAAGTGGTAACCATCGGATACTGGTCTCATCCAACCGGATTTGACTTGCTAAACGATAAGTGCGAGTGTTGATAACACGACGAAAAACAGCAACACTATAAACACCCTGGTGAGAATGGCACGGATGAATACCCGGCCTGCTGTCCCAGGCGAACCTAGATGAGCTGCTCTGACATATTCGGACAACAGGTTGTCTAGGAATTTCAAGGGTTAGTCAGGCCCCTTGAACAGAGATGGTGGCGGATGAACCGAAAGGCCAACGGCAGCGCTCAATCCCGTAGTGGATACTGATGGCCCCGTGTCCTAGGGGTATCTAATAAATTGGAACTGGCCCTCCAGGTTGGGGGTTGTGCTTTGGGTTAACTACCCACCCACAGAAAAAAACATGGTTACGAAGCAACCAATAGCCTCGGAAAGGACTGATTTTATTGTTGACGACCCTGCTAAACGAAAAAAGGACAACGACGTTCGTATCTGCACCTGGAATGTGAGAACATTAAACAGGAGAGGTGCAGGCGAACAACTAGCGGAAGCCCTAAACTGCTACAACGCCAACTTAAATTCATTTCAACAGTAATATATTAAACAACATGCGCGCTAAAGTAAAACGCATTTAATTATTAGAAATCAGTTCTTTACTCCGTGAAATGCATTTAAACAGTTATTTACACAGTCAATCTCCTTACTTTCACACCCGCCTGCTAAAATCTCAACAAACTTCAATAAATAGCTCCATTGTGTATGAGCGATTCGCTCAAAAAGTTCAAATTATTTGAACTCGTTTCTCGTCGCTCACGTCGCTGGCAGTCGCTAGCGATGGCTAAATTCACGTTTTCGCTAAATCGCCGCGCCATAAACACTTCCATATGTACACATGTAATTGATCGCTAGTAGCGAATCAAATCGCGTCGCACGACGCGAATACGCGTAGCCATGAACGCAGCCTTATGGCTAGGACATTTAATTTACATGAATTTTACAGTTTTTCTTTGATAAAGTCGAGTAACAGACATGTAAATCACATGCAGTTTTGGTTTGGTTTGGTCGATTCATTTTAGAATAAGCACTAAATAATCAATTTTCTAGAACTGTTAACTCTAGAAAAGAGGAGGATATTGGATTCGTGATAATTTTCGAACTCAACATTTTGATTGATTTACATTACAATGGTAGAGGAACCCAAAAAAATGGTTTTTGAAATACAGTCCGTCTCTCCGTAATGGTCTCCCCAGCCGTTACGGCTTGACCGATTTTTTACCAACATCGTACATGTATTATTTTGTTATATTTCTAGGTCATTTTTTTTTTACTTTGCAATCTTATATGACAAAACACATAAAGTTCATTTTCTCAAAAACGGTTCTAACGATTTTGATTGAACTAAACATATACTATAAACACAGTAAATGCATAACTATTTTTTTTTTCGACAAAATACATGTGACTGATTTTTGGATTTAAGGGCCAAACCCACCGAGCAACCGAAACCGAAACTTTGTTTTTCATATTTTTTTAAACTGCTAATTACTTAAAATTTGATGTGTTTTTCAGTTAAAAATACTTCTTAAATAAAAGATATTAATAAACCACACTAATCTCATCTATTTTTATTTCTTAAAGTCTTTTTATTTTGATATAAAACGATTTTATTTTTTTTTCCGTACACAAATTTTACTTTTTCATTTTGCAGTTTTGCAATTCATCGTACCGAAACTTGCAACTTTTTTTTTCATCGTTGTAATTTCTGTTTGCCGAAGTTCGCAGACGTCACTTTTCTGACATTCATACGGAAATATCAGAAATACCGGGCCGGATACTCCTCCAATTTTGTTGAGATTCAGTAGAATTCTCTATTAATTTTACGGTCTCGATTTAGGGGATGAATCCAATATTTGGAACGTTTTGTTCTTTTCAGCATTGCAAAATATAACGCAACATATAATAAAATTTTCTTTTTTTTTAAAGATCCGCATTCTGAATTTTTATGAATCGTTTTAACAAAAATAGGTAACTAAAACTATGAAAATCATCAAATCGTCGCATGCTTGGTATTTTTTTACGCTTACTTTGCAGCGAAACAGTAAGTTACGTACGACTAAATCCAGCAACCAATACATATTTTTCAATGAATTATGATATTGTTTTAGCCAATCTGAAATGATAATCACGATTCAGTATTTAGTAAATCCCGCCAAAAGTAAAATAAAATTTCCAATAATGGTTTTCATTGATAGCTAGTGCTAGTGCCTAACGTGTTGTTTGCCGTTCCGAGAAAACATTAACGTGGATTTTTACATTCAACATGATTGGAAAAAAATTCTTTTTCCCGATAAATTGGAAATAATATTCAATAAATTCCTTAGGCAAACTTTTATCTGACAGTTCAGGTGTATGTTTACTTTAATCCATCGCCAAATCATTTACTGCTCGCAATAGCTCGGCAAATACCACTTCACATTTTCATATTAACTCCTTCTAAAACAAGAAAGTGCAATAAATTACACTCACTCACTTATTGAGGTGAAACATATTCTAGGAATAAACGCTTAGAAATTCCTGCAACTGATATCTGAGCACAAACTGTGAGTCTCTTAATCTAGAACATTTTTCTTATTGATCAATTTGTGCCATATACTTTCATTACTACTATTTTGTCTTCATTGAGTGGTGTTACAATAAGAGAAATTACCAAAATAGTCTTTTTTTTTAAATTACAGCGTTCTGTTGTTTCCGCCTGTTAATAACTATCGCCGCTACCTAATACATCGATCATGTGAAATTTTTCGTGAGAACCACGACGATCTTTTTACATTTTCAGTTGGTCAGGGGCCCCATCGTCGAACAGTAATTTGTTATAAAAGTCAACTTCTGGATCCGATTAAATTTACAGCAACATCCAGTATTGAAACGTAAGTACAAAGTTGAATAATATGTATATTAGTTTCTAAGATTATCAAAATCCGTGTCTTTTTTTTATTTTATATAACTTCCTTGTTTATTTATTTTTCAGGCGAAAAACTCCTCAAGTAAAAAGCTGGAGAAGTGGCGGTGAAAAGATTGAAAGTGCAACAACATCATCATTTTGGTCCTCTCCGTCTTCATCGTCATCAACAACGAAAACAACGAAACGAGACATCGCCACAATCGCTACAAACAACAGCAGTTACATCAACAGCATGGGAGTTGAAAAGCATCTGGATTCATCTTCTTCCGCATCAGCCAGATGTAAGTGTAAGCCACAATAACTGTGGAGAGTAGAGTAATCATTGTGTGGCGTAACCCGTTTCATTGTGGCGATGTTAGTGGGTCGCTGTATCACAAAGATCATATTTCTCTTCATGTTCGATGGCAATTGCAAATGCAGGTTGCTTGTGTTATAATGTACTCGGCGTTTGCTGCATCTTGATTTAGTTTGACACGATCTGGTTAATTTGTGTAGGTTATGTGTGTTTGCTTTCACTTTCATCGAATTCTAACAATAGACGCCTGCATAATAAATGCGTTGAAGGATCAACCACAAATAGATGACAATTATATGTCGTAGCAAAATCAATTCACTTGTTATTTTGCCAACTAAAAGAGAATTGTTTTAAGTGTTTTGTTATAACCTTATCTATGGTATGGCATTTATGGTGTGTTATGTATAATCCTGTTATACCCTTATTCATGATTTGTTTGTAATGTAGTGCTACGCAATATGTACATGCAAATGCGTTAAAAAAACATTTGAGAAGGCTACAATCCGAATAAGTTAATACCCTTTCCAATGTCATCAATTAAAAAAGTGGACGCAGTTCAAAAACGATATGTTCATAACAAATTTGTCCAATTATTTTATTTGAATTTTTTTATATTTTTTTTTAAACATTCTAAATCGGAAGATCCCCCAAATCAGTGCCAGAATAACCAGCTACCTCTACTGTATTTCTGTTCTGAATTTCAAATAATGTGTTTTAAAAAAAAAGTCTCCAAAGGATCTTTGGAACAACTGTTCATCAAAACAGTGTAAACGTAGCCTAAAGATTTGTTTCAACTATTAATAAGATGTCATTGTCAATTGATGATTTACTCAAAAAAAAAAAAATCGTATATCATTGGGCCTCATCTCGAATTGATCTGATAAATCATCCGAGTAGTATGAATTGCCACGAAAAGCTTATCTTATTTCCTGCACTTGAGTTAGGACAAAAAAAAGATATGCCCTGGGTCTTAATAGCCCTATTTTATTATATTTGTTGTTTTTGTTTGCTTGACAATGCCTAACCGTTTCTATAATTATAACTTTTGGAACCGTTTGCATTGCTTTGGCCTCTATACTTTACACCGCGTCTTCACGAGCAATATTTGATATCTTACTATCTGTCACTTTTCATAGAAAGAAATAACGATAGAATGCTATGAAATGTAGGGTGGGCAATTCCATTGCTTAATTTCTCATTCAAAAACACAAATGTCAAACAGAAACGACAGCCCATAGAATACTATCCATAGAAAGCAATGGACTGAGCAATACATAGAAAGAAATTTTTCATATAATATTATTTGAGGTCTCCATAAGCAATCTTCATAGAATGCCACATTGCATCCTATGAAATATTGCTCGTGGAGACCCCGGGTTACTGTTTAGTGGGTTTAAATTGTATATTATATAGTATATGTAAAATTTGTCCGAATGTTTTCCATTTCTTGCTTCATATGTATATCAGTATTTGATTCCGACCAACTTACGTGTTCGTATTCCTATACAAAAACTCTAGAAATATTAAGAATGGATTGATGTTTATTTTTATTCAACACAGTCAGGTCATTGTAAACCCAACCGGTCCACTTGTATGAAAGATTTCTTACTCTGACCCTTTAGTTTAGCAATCTGCTTTGGAAAATGCAAATATAAAATAAATTCGAAAGGAGATTTGGTATACAGCCGTAGGTTAATGGAAGAATACATTTTCTGAAGTTTTTAATTGACTTAGTCCTGGTCAGTGGCACAAAAAATTGAAAGTAGAACCACTTTTTTTTATCATCGCACCATCTTTAAAGAACGCAATCTAAAAGATTGATTTTCAATTTAGAGTTTTTGAGTAAGTTTGTTTCTGGAGCTTTGGCATACTTTGTCATCAATGGCAAATCCTCTTCTTGTGAGTCTAGCTAGTTTAATTATACTAAGTGCCCCCACCAAAGTCTACGACCGTTTTCAAATCATCAGTATAGATAGATATGGATTCAGTGATAAACAATCTGTTTAGAATCTAAACGTGCTATTTTAAATACGTTCCCAACAAGTTAGCTAACTGACTCATAGAACATTTTGTTTTTCTGGAGGTTCTTGCACACTTGTCTGTTTTTCTCCAGATTCTATCTTATTGACCATTCTGGTTTAATTCACCCATATTTATATAATAGTCTTACAACGTTTGTTTGTTCGGCCACAAAACACCTTTAAACGATTTTTCAAGAAGCGTACAATTTGTAGGTAGGACATTTATTTACTAGTATACGACGACACTATTAACGCGTCGATTTGGTACTTTATGTCCGTTATAGCATGATAAGCGTACTTCATGTATTCATTTATCTTGAATATCTTACATTTTGGTATTGTACTGTTCATTCAGAAAAAGTCCCAGACGCATACTTTAAAAACACATTTACTGATAATTTTTCTCTAAACACAAATTTATACAAGTCTAGTAAAATACCTCTGCCGGGTCAATTAAGTTAGATCCCTGATGCTACTTATTTATCACTGTACTGGCTATGTGTTCAATAGGTTTAAAGTGAAACGTATTCACGACCTTTACATATTACATACATTGTTATCATATTTCTAAAGAACGATACGAAATGCATAGTTTATTAGAAATTCAAGTAAACAATCATAATTTTGTATCTTTATCTTAAAACGTGTTTATCGTCATCAATCTAATTTTTCATTGACCAAAATCAATGAAACATGTGCTGACTGCATGATGTGTAATGTTTAAATACTCACAAGTAAGGTTGTTAACCGAACGGATGTTACATTGATTACGAAAGTTGTTAGCCACAAACCCTAGACCATCTGCTTATGCACCTTTATACGCATACGTTGGTAGATATTTTATTCATGAACTATTATCACATAATATCTGACACAAAATGCCGGCTAAACAAAAAACTAAAATTCAAGGTCGGCTGCAGCTTGTTTGCTTTGTGTTTATTTTTCTCTCACTTAACGTACGGACGCTGTCATGTTTCACATTCATTTATTACATCATTTCGAAAAAAATGCAAAGGTGAGTTGTGTGAAATTTGTGTGCCAGAAAGAGAAGAGGCAACAAAAATCCCACTTAACAAATCGAACTCCAATTTTTTTTTATTTTGGTTGGCAATCTTCGCACAACAAACGTCACCTGACGTATTGAGGTCAACATCATTAATTCAGTCGTCGGATTAGTTTATTTTTAATTTTTGTTGTCCTTCTCTCTTTCTCTCTCTCTCTTGGTTTTCTTGTTTTTTGTATTTGTATTTTTGGTCGCGGTTTTTTTTTGCTTTATTGGTGTTGTACGAGTTTGTGAAAGAAGTTGCAGACAATGTGAGAGACCCCTTGATTCGAACAATTATATTATATGACATAACAACAAGAGGAAAAACTGCAATCATTACGCTTGCCATATTTTGCTTCATTTTGCAGTAAATAAATCACATTCAGTTGATATATATCGTCCACCGGCCTTGCGTCGGAATCTAGAATCAATTGACAACGAAAATCAACATCAGAATTCGCAGCAACAACAAGATCAGCTGCACCTATTATCACTCCAGCCGAATGATACAACGTGCATTTCAGCCAAATCTCTGCCACCCGTAGCTTCCAATCCATCAGAGATAATTAAAAATTGTTGCAATGGTATAGACCCGGCAACAACATCATATACAGCATGCAGCAATCTAAGGTAAGTGTGTCTCGATTGCAGTGAATATATTATCATATTACAATGTGTAATTGTAGGCAAGTCAGAAGAGAGAGGCGTCCAGATAGAGCAGTATATGTTCCAAGGGCACGACGCAGTCAAACCACTCCTCCAGCCGTCTCAACTCAGCAGCAACCACATTTACAACCGCCACACCAACAAGCAATACCAGCGACTGAAAGTAATAACCAGCTGACTTCATTGACAGCAACACCATTGCTTAGCAAGAGCACTATTAATACAACAAATACTATCACCGCTGCTTCAACTACAGGTACCTGCAAAAGTCCATCTGGAGAAAAATCTTCAGGCAACGTCAGTCGCAGGTCAAATAAGGATCGTGTAAGTGGCACTGGTGTTCGCAAAGAAAAATCATCATCGAAACGGTTATCTATCGATAATAATTCCATTACTAATCACAACTCCGAGGGTGAAACAGTGTCGCTCATTCGCGAACCAACGCGTAAGCATAGAGTAGACAAGCAACAGCAAATACCCGACGTCGTCGGTAGTGTTAATTTAAACGGCTTGTCGAACTGCAGCGACAGTAGTGCTTTACTAGTTATGAACTGTGATATTTCCTTAAACCCAACAAAATTATTTCCCGATAGTACAAATTTAACGAACAGCAAAGAAAGTGACTCGAGTGAAATGAAAAAAGTGCTACCAAAAATGACAACCCCACAGACACCAACATCTCAACCCACGCCTCCTGTTCCAGTGCTACCTGAGACTGTTGTGGGCAATTTACGAATAGAAGATGCATTATTAAGTGGAAGAGAAAGATCAGTAAAATGCGATCGGGATGCAGAAGAGTTGCTGAGGGCATCCAAGGTATGTTTTTTTGTTTTTTAATTATGTAAGATGTGATAATTATGTGATTTATTGCTTAGTATAAAAAGTGAACGTTGAACAAAGTAGAGCGAACTCATCGACTGTGAAATATGCAAACTCGATTTGTCTCGTATTGAGTAATTGAGCAGAAAACTACTCATGGCATACAATCGTTCCACCATAGCATGTGTTTAATCAACTAAGGTCGATAGGTGACACTAAAATTCTATATTCAAAACCTTGGTAGACTATCATTGTCGAAAAAAGTTTTAAATACCGATCTTTCTCCTCAACTGTCTATATTCTTGATTAGTACATAGATAGCTCATTGAAAACCCGCATGTTGCTTAACTAACTAATTAACTTCTCATTTTAAACCATCTGTAGTTATATATTATATATATTTATTTTTATAATATATTTATATTTATAATATATTTGAATTACTCTCGAAGAAAGCCAGCTTCAATACCCATGTAAACGATTATATGGTTAGCATATGCAATAATTTGTAACGATCATTTCCGTAGTGACAAATATAGATATGGCAAAGTGTGGTCGGCTTTATGCGCATTTTCCGTATGTAGTTTCATATACTATATAGCATAGCGTATATTTACACGTCGATTGGGAAAAGGCAAAATGAAATTGATATTTTACAATTTGGTGTATTGGGTGTAACATATTCCGTAATACATGACCTTTTTGGTACCTAGTTGCCATTCTTTTTGTACAAAGAATAAATATCTACCACCTGCCCAAGCAATTCTTACCCAGACCATTGTTACTATCAGGTAAACTGAAAATGATCTCATCGTGAAAATATCCCTTTCCCCCCTAAACAACATAGGAATTGTGTATAAATCTTTTCGAATCGTAGTGTGTCCATTTTACTTTGATGACAGACGGTCTTATCTATGTCTGTATATGTTAAGTAAATATAAAATACATTTTGCGGGTTTGCACGATATCTAGAAAAAAAAATAATATAGAAAAGAAAAATCACGAAGAATGAAAAACAAATCTCGAATTATAAAAATTTGAATGGCAAAAATCTTGAATTAATATTAGTGCTTGAGATAATGTTAACAAAAACAAAATTTATTCTAGATTTACCGTGTCTGTATGCGTTTTAAAATGTTTGCACAGTTAATTTATACAATGTAATGTAGAATTGTAGAATTTGAAACAAAAAAGTTGTTTGGTGTAAACATTTTTTTTAAATGCTTATCCCCGTATTAATAAAAAATCACAATCCGCTCCTTAACACACGAGTTATGTAGCTAACGGATAGTGAGCTTATCCGTTTGCTATCTTTTGTTATTAATAAATATATTTTATATAAATGTTTGTTATCCGCTCTCTCTCATAAAAATCCCGACAGAGCATGGCAGCACTTTACTAAAAAGTACTTAAAATAATACGATCCAGGTATACGTATGATAAAATAAAATAATAAAAAGTACGATAATGTGAGTAATGTATATGTATGTGTAAAGTCAATGAAATCGAGAAAAATATTTTTGAATTAAAAAGCGAAACGTCATCTCACAAATATTAAAAGCTATCCGCTCCTTATACACGAAATTAGATGAGTTAAGTTATCCGTTGTACAAATGTTTTTTTTAATAAGAATTACATGTTAACCGATGTGTTAGTGCTAACTCACCGTTGTTCGTTGTTTATTAATAGGGGGGTAAATAGTTTTATGTAAAATAAAGAGATTAAAAAATCTCGAAATCAAATTTCTTTTCGAGTTTTTTTTCTAGATATGGTCTTTTTGGATTGTTGTACATTCTGGATTTTGTCCAAACGAGATTTTTGCTTTCTAGATTTTTTTAGTCGTCGCTTAGTTGTTCTACCTAACGTCATGATTCCAAATGTATCTTATAGTTTCGCTTACGTTTTGGTGTTTAACCGGCAAAGGGGTTAGCAAAAAGTAAAACAAAGCTACAACCTGTCAAATAGCAGGCTAATATAGACAGTAACGATAAAACAAATCAGACAATTCGAATGCACTTCCCCACATTTTTAGAAGATTTGACTGATAAAAAATTTGTAGCAATACAATTTTGCTAAAAAGTTCATTTGGTGTATTACCCAGTATAGGGAAACGCAAGGGCACATATTAAACTTCTCACAGCTCATATTAGACTCACGAGTAAGTGCATTCTAATAAACCAGGTAAGAAATGAACTCGCGTACTCCGGTGAAAGAGTTCGCAATTATTTTACTCACGGCCAACGAGAAGTTCTTGAAAACTCTTGCTCGGGGAATGTTTGCAAGAGTTTCGTTTTCAGCTACTACTTTTGGCGTTTTTGTATGCATTCAATTTTAGGTCATTCATTCAATTACCGTAGCTTACCGTCAAACCAATTAGCTATTTAGGGTCCAGTTATAGCTATAATCGAAAAGCCTCATTGAAAACTTTTTTTTACTATTTGCACATTTCTTATAAATTGAACCAATGGCGAGTTGATGTCAAACCGAAGTTATAAGTTTTAAATTTTTTTATGAACATTTTCGCAAAAAAAAATTTTTTTTCGTGATCATGATTTATTTTTTAGAAAAAATGATTCTCATTTATTCCAAATGAAACACATTTGTTCCAATGATGTGTGTTCACTTCTTCGTTTGTACCAATCAGCCACTAGTCTTTTGTATGATCAACCCTGACTTGGGCTTATGGTTAATCCCACACTGCTGATTTTCATGACACAATAACTCACTTCTCAAGTAAAATTTCAGTTTCATCATGTTTTGTGTTCCAATGATGCTTTCAATGATAGCTATAACTGGACCCTTGTTTAGTTTCTAGTTTCTAGCTAGCTTATTCAAATGGTTTCACTCTTCTTAATCTCCTAGGCTTACTTACTTACTAAGCGACGCTACAGTCCCGAATTAACCTGGGCCTCAAGCATCATGCCTTTCCAATTGGCCCGGTCCTTAGCTTCTACTTGTGGCACCACTTAATGCTACTGCGTCTTATGTCTGGCTGGGAATTGAAAACTCTGAAAGTCAGAGCATTGGTATTAATTCGCTCTACATGTCCTAGCCATAATAAACGTCTAATGCGGAGTTTTTTTTTTCACTAGGGGTATGCCGCTGTATAACTCGTATAGATCGTGGTTTGATTTTTGTCTCTATAGCACGTTAACGCAAATGGGACCGGCGATTTTTCGAAGAATTTTTGGCTTAAAAACCATTGATTTGTTTATCCGCTTTTGATATGCTTCATCGCCGTCTAGCAATACATGAAGGGCTAAGATCTCCTGAGTAGTTCGAGTGATGGCTTTACTACTAAATTGCCTTTTTAGCCCGAAGATACAGCGGTTGACAAGAGTAATTCGTCGTTTTCCAGTACTACCTCAAAGATATATCTTTCAATGGTGACGTTCTGCCCAATTCGTCGATGTTGTTGACAGCATATACTTGGTCTTACCCTCATTTACCGCTAAACCAATTTTGCCGCTTCCTTCTCTATTCTAGAAAACGCGGCAATGACATCCACGTAAGATAGTATCTTGTAAGGCGATGTTGAGGAGACTTATGCCTCTGTAGTTGGAGTAGTTCAGAGGGTCCTTTTTTTTTGTTGATCAGGCAAACGATGTTGAGGTTCCATTTTACAAGCATACTTACATACATACTTACTTATGAGTTGGTGAATGGTATTTACCAAATTATCTCTGCCGTCGTTTCCGGCAACCTTGTTAGCTCAATTTTAGATATTGCTTTCCTCACTTCACTTAGGTCGGTTGGTTGGTAGTTTTCGCTGTCGTCGTTTCCTCCTGACAGCGCAATGTTGTTCGTTATCGCCGTTTATATTCTGTAGAAGTGGGTCTTCTCAGCTTCGAATGTGTATCAACTTCGATCTTCATTTGATCATCTCGACAGAATTCTGTTCGCGCCTTGTATGCCTGGCTTTGACGTTTTACACTTTGGTAAAACTTGCGAACATCATTCCTGAAGTGGCACCTGTCGATGTCTTCGATCATGCGCTTTTCTTATTATTTTTTCTGAAAAGCCGGTGTTCTTCCCGTTTTCTACCATGCGTCATCGGTTTGACCAAGAAAGACATATTTTCTCAAAATATTTACTTAGGAAATTGTATACTTACTCAGCTTCGTTGAACAGATACTATATTTACCGAAATTCAATTTTCTAGTTTTGAATTTAAGACGACACCCGCTGTGGTCGACTTCTACTTTTGCGCGCCACTTAAGGTGTTCTACATGTCCTAGCCATCTCAAATCTGCAATGCGGAGCAGATTTCAGTATGCCCTTGGTTAAATTTTCCGATGAATTTTTCCCTCAATACTAACAAGTATTTCATCGTCCCTATTTGATACGCTACATTTTTCGGTGCCGTGAAGCATGAATTAATTGTATTGAGAATTGGTGTATGTTACTTACCAAACCATCGCCCCGGCTTCATATAGGTAGGCAGGAAGTCCGCCATTTTCAGCAGTCTTGTTGAACTTAAGTTTAGATATTGCTATCCTCACTGGAAGTGTTTGTCGCTTTCGTTGTAAATATTAGATGGTTTGTTCTGTCTGGCAGAAGGTGATTGTTCGTCATCACCGTTTAACAGTTTCCCGAAGTGGTACTTTCATATTCTCAGCATCGGCTGTTGAGTCTGTTCGGGAATTTTCTACCTGGCTTTGACGTTTTACAATTTCGTAAAACCCATAGATCATTCCTGAAGTGTCACCTCCCTTTATGATCACGCGCTTTTAATTTTTCTTATTAGAAAATCCGGTGTTTTTTCACCATCATCTTAGCTTTTGACAATGGGCTAGCTAGGACTCATTTTTGGCTGTTTGCATCTTTGGACATTCTTCATCAAACCCGGGGTATCTTGCTGATAAGGCGAGAGAAACCCAGTTCATCGAGTCGCCATTCTTGTAAGCGGCCTCTACCGATTGCAGTCTTTTGAGATAAAATTGTTTCACAATATTTTGCATTTGTTCTCCTCGGAACGTTCGGAGTCCGAGATACTGGATACTCGGCCTTTGTCTATCGCAATATGGTAAACATAATTGACCGTTTGTTGATACTGCTGTATCTTTTCTGTTCTAACATTCCCGGTAAAATGGTCCTCAACAAAAAACCCAATGCTTTCCGAGGATCTATAATAATTCTCCCGTTTTCAGGACTCTCTTCCCTATCTGTTTTGTCGTTCTAGATTAAGGAGCTACGTTCTAATTCTTTAATCTAGAAACTGCCTCTTGTTCTGGTGAGTGTGTCAGTAAGACACAGCATTTGACCAAGGTGCGTCTATGTTGACAATGATATTTTCCAGCCAGCCCAGCTAGTGATCGTTGCACATTCAATAATTTTGAAAGATATTTAACTCTTCAAAAAGTGCAATTGTGCCAATATTATTAGGATGGCATTGTTAGCACCATCCAGGTTTCGAATTTCCAATAGTTTGCATTGGTCTTTAAGTAAGTTATCGCTTTGAATTTCCTCTGTTAGAGCTTCCATGGGCTCTACACATTTTACTTACCCTTATCTTCGAAAGCTCCAAAGTCCGATACTCTTGACTTGCAGAACCAGATTCTAGCAGCAAATGTCTAAGTCGGCTCCCCACTTTTTTGGGGTGTTTTTAATAAAAAAAACGTTTTTTGTCCAAATTTTAAAAAGTTCGAAAAGACTTTTGGTGAATTACTTCCGTAGTGGTACAAAAACCATTTGTATACCCCATGTCCCCATCCCAGCCACAAAAGGTTTTAATAAACTGTCTGAACAATATGTTGTGACAATGTAATTTCCTATATTTCATTGCCACAAAGTCCACATTTTGGGGATATTCATATTAAGGATGGAATAGGGTATTAAACGATCCGCACAGCTGATTGTAGCCTTCTCATATGTTTTTTTTAACTTCTTTGAACCGTCTAGTAAGGGAATGTGGAGTTGTATTTCTTTTGTAAGCAATAGTCTCGTTAGGATCCTTCCACTTTACTTTTTTTAAACAATTCATTAGTGCTACGCGATGCCGATTGGAAACGGCTGAGTCTTTTTTTCGGCATTCAATACTACTTGTGTTGATGGTAGGGGGAACTTTTCTTAAATGTTGTCATTCACTGAAAGACAGTTTTAGTATCAACATTAATAACATCTTTGTCTATCAAAAAAAAACTAATAAAATTGTAAATAATTTCAGGAAATCAACCGCAGTAATCGTCGTATTATGAAACAAACTTTCAACTCTGATGTTCTTGAAATTCCCGAAAAAGCTGTCATCAATACAAATGTACGTTCCCCCAAAGAAGAATTTAAGAATGTCAGCTCGGTTACAAGTGGAACTGATGATGATGAAACCGAGGAAGATGACTGGGATTCCATGTACAATGAAACCGGCGATTGTTTAGATCCGAAAATTATCCAAGAACTGACCGCCTCGGTTGGCAAAGTCAAGATCGAGTTGCCCAAAATGGACTATTCTGTAATGATTTCGTAAAAAATTAAAATTTCCCCACTAATACATTTTTGCCTAGGCCTATCTATCAAAACAATCTATTCTCAACGACGAGGAGTTTCCACACGTATTGGAGGTCTCCAATTTTCCGACAGAATTCAAAAACCAAGATCTACTGATGGTATTCTCACAATATAAGGAATCAGGTTTCGAGATTAAATGGGTCGATGATACTCATGCCCTGGCGGTATTCAGTAGCTCACAAATCGGTAAGTTGCTCAATATCGAAGCGATGGTGATGTGTTAATTTGATGTTCTCTTGTTTGAATAGCTGCTGAAGTTCTAGCTATGGGGCATCCATTTGTGGTTTTGAAGCCATTAGCTGAAGCGACGGTAGAATCTCGCCTTAAGGCAAAGAAATGTGCAGCATCATTGCAACCATATCGACCTCGACCAGAAACATGCGCAGCTTTAGCTCGCCGTCTGGTAACTGGAGCATTGGGGGTTCGTCTGAAAACAGCTGCTCAAGAGCGAGAAATAGAAAAGCGTGTACTACGAGAAGCCAAAGGTGTGTTTCCTTTTAATTCAATGAAGACATATAAAACTAAATTTATTTGTATTTTACAGAACGCAAGCTATTAGCTGCTAAACAACGTGACGAAGCATGGGAAAGCTAAAACTAAAACCAGAGATGTGCAATTGCAGCAGCCATTCTACTATAGATGTATTTTCATTAGGCGGATATATTGTGTATTTTATTCTTGCGAAAATATTGTGTTTTTTTCTTCTTTTTTATTGTAAAGCATCTTTCTCATGTGCATAAATAGGAATCTACGAGTGCAATATTGTAGAATCAATCTGTACGTTTATTGTTTTATGTATCTGGAAGTCGTTATTGGAAAGTGAAAGAATTATATCCAAAAATCCAAAAACGTATATATATAATTATAATAAATGCAATATTTTATATCAACTGTGCGAATAAGATATTGATTAATCATATACAGAGAGAAAAAGAAATTATATACATATACATTGAGGAATATTTTTAATAAACTGTATTTATTTAGATGAATGAGTGCGTTTTCATAAAAAAGTTTCATAAGTTAAATTGCTCTACATTGTAAATGCTTCTCTGAGACTTATATGTTCCAAGACAATGGAAAAATTATGCAAAAACGATTATTACCAGTAATTGAAGAAAGGCGCTCGATCCCAGATCATCAATTCGGCTTTCGGGTCAAACATTCCACAATCGATTAGGTGTATCGAACAACGAATGAAATTTAAAAAGAATTAGAATGGAAAAGGATTTGCTCTAGCGCTTTTCTTGACGTATCACAAGCTTTCGACAAGGTATGGCATGAAGGTCTTAGGTATAAGCTAAGGACAATCCTACCGAAAAAATTATACAAAATTCTGGAATCCTACCTTGAAATAGTGTTAGATATGAGACTGAATACTCAGAATGCAAAAAAATCCACGGGACAAATATGCGTAAAAATATCTAGGAATGACCCTAGACGCAAAACATAAGTGGAAATTATATGTTAAAAAAAGCGCGAAAAGCACGAAAACAGACTTACAGCTAGGTTCCAGAAATCGAGTGAAATGAAAGTGAAATTAATTTTGTAAATCGAGTGAATTTGTTTTTGGTGTTCCACATTCCGACCGATTTCATAACTTCGAAAAGTTTTCGAAATCACTCGGTGAAATTAAAGACAGCCTGATACTATCTGTCATATGGGACATTGCAAAATTATTTTTATTTTGATAAATTTGTTTGTTTACAAATTCTGCTTAATTTTTATAAAATAAATAATAAATTATAAAATATTGAGTGCTATATATTGTGGCGGTGTTGCAAGTTGAAAAAACAAAAGTACGCAGAGACAAAAAAAGGTGTACGATAAGACCCCTTTCTAATCCTTTAGAAATTGCAGATGCTGCTTAACTAAAACAAATAAATTTCAAATGAAAATTAAAAATTGTTATTTCATTTAGATTTATGTCATATTATTGACTTAATAAACATGCTTTCCAAATGTTGCTGCAAACTTTTGCGCCACACCTAAAACGATCATAGATTTTTTGCGTGATGCAGTTCGCCTCAGTTTTGCGTTTCCTTACCGAAAGAAGATTTCTGAGATCTATTGGAAAAGATTCTGATGTTGCTTTGGGCCATAGCACTTTATCAAAGATATTAAAAAGAGTTCTCAATGTTTTGGAGAACAAAAGTTGTCCAAGATGATCAAACATTCCATGTCGGATGAAGAAAAACGGAAATCAAAACAACATTTCATGGACGAATTTCTTATTCCTGGGGTCATCGACATCGAAGGCAGGAAAGGATACTTCTCAGTTAATGCACTGATTGTGAGTAGGATCCAAAAATAGTATCTTTTCAAAAACAAAGCGTCCGCTGCAACTGGATCTCCTTTCATAAATCCTCTGACAAGATCTTTTTGCCTCTCCATAAATTTAATAAAATTTGCCTCCTGGGAATTATTTTTGTGTTTATCTTTGGTAAAATACATTATCTTGTAGTATTCTATTCAAAATCTAAACAACATTACTACACTCAGATATTATTCATTTATATTTTCAATCACGTCAGCTCATTCCAACAAATTTCACAGATACTAAAATGATCGAATTGAAATCACACACAAAACGATAAAACCGAATTGTGGAACATGGAAATTCATTTTTTTTTAACTTCGAAAAATGTGAAATTGAAATCGGTAAAAGTGAAATGTGGAACCCAAAATTTCATTTTAGAACGATTTCAATTTCATTTCGAGTGAAAGTGAAACGTAAAACCTAGCTGTTAGAGAAATGAAAACGCTAATAGCAATCGTGAGGCTATTTGCATTCATTATATAAAGAAGATATACGCAGAGATCTAGAAATTGCTACCGTGAGTATCGAAGTAACAAACTTTGCTAGTAAACTTCGTACTCATATTCATGTTCATTCCAATAATGAAATAAAATAACAAGAACAAGACCGTTCGACTTAGCGCCATAAGGAAAAACCGCATATAGTATGTAGGAAGCGTAAACATGAATTACTATTACTACTATGAGTGCGCACGGCAGGTTCTCATAGTTCTTCTCTGAGGGGTGAGGCTTAGCCCGTACTGTAGGCATATATTGACTGACACTTATGAGTAATGACATTGTCATGCCAGAAAATATATGCAATGGGCAAAGGCCTGGGCCCTCATTCCGTAAAGTGATTATCGTTTGACGATAACATTTCGACGATACATATTGCATCACGTAAGATCAATAGTTGTTTTTGCTGTCGGCGATATCACTCTATTTGCTTCACTTAAAACAATAATCGTCAAATCACAAACAATTAATGAGCGATTGCTCATGAGGTCTCGACTACCGTCTGAGTGATAATCGTTTTCAAAGTTACGGAATGACCCCCTGTTCAGGCCGTCTGTGCAGTTTTACCGGATCGCCATAGCGCATTCACACGCTAATTCCTCAGCTCCTGGCGCAACCAAAAAAATAAATAAAAAAAAAGCGAACACATAATGACTTTTAATAAGATTCTATCGTTTTTTTTAACAAATTATAAAAGCCCGTTCGGGTCGTATTGAAAGCGATACATTAATTTCGGGGGCGAACATTTTTATCAGCTACGGCATTTTATTTCCCAACCTTTGCTTTCGTTCTAGCTTCCAATTATCCAATTACTTTGCCAAAACTTGACTCACAAGTCACAGCAGCTTGCCTCTTATTTATATTCTTTGGTTATTTGTTTGTACATTTGGTGGATTGTATCCGTAAGCTATGAACTCATCGCTTTCAATAAATTGTTTTGTTGATGAAAATGATCGCCATGATAAGGTCACTGAGTTTGCTATTATGCTATTGTTGTATAAAGCCGGACTTCGAATGATAAAACACTTTTCTGTTTTATTTAAACATGGACTATAACTCGCTGGATGTCGCTTCATCTCTATTTATACTACTTTAAGTTCACATACTGATCTAGAAAGAGATGGTATAGTCCATAACTCCATACCATTATACCAAATCAGTTGACCATTCTACTGAGCAAGTCTCTTAAAATGTATTCTACAGTATCATAAATTTCTCTTAAATCCTCTCTCTGCGCATTCGACCGTTGGCCAACTAGTCAAAATCAAACCAGTTGGCCATTCTGCTGCGCAGGTCTCTAAAAAAATGTATTTTACCATATCTTAAATCTTCGACCGTTGGCCAACTGATTTGGTATGGAACATATATTCTCGGAGGTTCTTGCGGTTGTTAATTTTGTTGTTAATACATACGGGTGCGTTCACATTGCAATAGATTTTATAACACTACGTTGGAAGACCATTTTGGGCAGTGGCACATAGTGGCTCATAGTAGTTTCAACACGATGGGTCACGCCTCACAGTTGGTCAAACAGTTAATCTATTAAACGGGAAGTTTAATAGATTTAATATGCAAACAAGTCGTATACATTTCAACCAATTGGTTTTTTTTTTTGTTTAAGCTTAGTACGCTGCTCGAGCGAAACTAAATTTAAGCTGCTCTCCATTATTTCTCTCCAAACACTAGCTAAAATCATCGCTTAATTTTGACATAGAGTTCTTTGTGGATAAGTGTCACAACAAACAGCTGTTCTTTGGAAAATAAGTTTATTTCAACAACTCAAAAGCACAACAGTACGATGTGTCAAAATTTAGCTTGAGAAAATGTCCCGAACTATTAATGGGCGCGCTAAATTGCTACAGGTACATCCAGTACAGTCTGAAATGAAAGTTTGATTTTTTAGCTGAAGCAGCATACCGCTCTGCTAAATGGATTCGCTTAAATTTAGCTCAGCTAATTTTTGGAGAGAATTTTGTATGGGAGCTAAAATTAAGCTCGAGCAGCGTACTAGGCTTTATATTCCAAGTTGTAATGTCATATTTGAAAAAAAACATACCCATAAGACGAAATCGTCTAACTTTTTAAATTATCAACGTTTTGTTCCTTTTAAAAATGAACGGAGAAAACCGTCCGTACTGTATAAACAAAAACAACCTGTGTGACTTAAAACTTGACAGATGACAGCTGCACCGACCCTAAAGGCCTGCTCAGAATGCATATCTGTAGCTGGTATCTGTAGCTGAGTGAAAGTTAAAAACAAGGCAACCCGTAAGCGCATTCACAATGTGTATCTCCCGTGAATCTGTAGCTTGAAGTTGAATGGGGTTCAACTTCACGCTTCAGATTCACGTTTGACGTTTCACTCAGCTACAGATACCAGCTACAGATATGCATTCTGAGCAGGCCTTAACTTCACAGACAAGAAATTTCAACAATACAGTGACAAAAAAAAATCAATCTGAAATCGTGTTCCATTGGCACCATAAAAGATCAAATTAAAGATCAAAATCCAGATTTGCATTTTATATAAGAAAATGTAATGAGAGTTGTAAAATAAACTAAAATTGTGTTTCCAATCGACACGGCAAAAAGTCATTTTTTTCTGATGAAATATCAAAAAATAGCCTGTGGATACAATTTAACCCCCGTTTTAACTCAATTGGCATTGGCACACGGCCTTAACTGTTGTTTCCGAAACCTAACATTTTGTTTACGCCTCTAATCTTCGAACGCTGAAACGTCAAATTTATATGGTGCCAACTTGACGAGCATAAAAACCTTGTGGCATGCTGCAACAGAGAAGTTTGGCTGTCTTGTAATGTGTACATTTTTTGTGTGAAATTAAAATCTTGTAATGTTATTTATATATGTGATTATAGGCGTATTTATATGCGAAATTGCAATTTTGTGAATAGAAATATATATATTACTTGTGCCCAACAAAAAATGCCCAAATGAAAAGGCAAAAAGTTTAATACAATCATTTGTGGAATTGTTTTGAGTGGGAATTTGATTTTTTTGCTCAACAAGAAATGGCTGCTACCCCAATTGAGATAGATGAATTCCTAAATGGTGCACTTGTGTCTTGGGTAAGGTGTTTTAGATTCATTTCTAATACTAATAACAAAATTGCACGAAAAACTAGACCAGTCACAAAAGTGAGATTCTTACATCCGGCGAAAATAAAGAACATGCAAATTAACATACATTGCGGCATCATAACGACTAGGCATTAAAACTATTTATTAACAATAAAACCTTCAAAATAATATTACCTTAGAGAAAGTCTTCAAAGACTTATTAGATTTCAAACACAATAAGAGTCTGTGATCTATAAGCGAAATATGCAAATGATGTATAGAATTGTTTGTGGAATTAATATTGATGCTGCCGCACTCAGGAAATGAATATTTAATAAGGAAATGTATGGTGTGTAATTTGTTATTGTTATGTTCAAATTGGTATGAACATTATGGTCTTGTTAAGTTCTAACAGGATTCAAATTAGGTTTGGTGTTTTTTTTTATATATATGATATAAAACTAGTTTTACCCCGTGCGTTTCGCTAGACGAAGTCCTTATTTGTTTGCTAAATCTAAATTAGATTATCTTTTTTTCTTTCAAATGAATTTATGGAAATGCTCTGTGATAAACAATATTTTTGGTTTTTCCTTCATGTTCGAACAGCAGGTTTCCCTACACGTGAACAAGCTACATACAATTGTTCATGTAGGAAACAATTATTTTACAAATTCACAATTCTATGGAATAATTGACTACCTCACTTCATTTACAATGGTATCGACTGACTTGAATGTAAACACTTATCGTGGTAACTCTTTACAAATGGCCTCATTAATTTCTGTAACGTCTTTGTTTTTTGACGCCAATATAGCTCTTTCGCTCAGCCAAACATAATTATGTCTTGAAAAACTTTTGGAAACAATTGATCTACATTGCAAAAATTGGTTGGTATAATTTGGCATTTTTCTAACTCCAATTTTCAACAACTGTTATGTGAGATCATATCTCCACAGAATAGACTACTTCAAATACACATTAAGCTCATCAGCTGCGGTGGATCGAGGAATTACTAGATAATCACCAGAAAATCATCTCATATCCTTCATTGAATCCCTCCAACGATCTCTTGTGGGCCATAGGACATTCATCCCACAATTTCACACTGTTGCAACACTGACGTTTTGGTAATATTTCATGTTGGATTTTTGTTAAAGTTCATGTCCAAAGGAAACTTGAGGGCAGATGTACAAAAAAAGTTAAAAGTTATTGTTATTGTTTTTCTGAATAGTTTAAAAGAAAAACCAAGTGAAATGGTTAAAAATTACGTGTGTAATACGTATACGTAAACGTAAATATCAAATTCATTTTCAGATATTTAGAGTAACAATTTTGCATTCCCAAAACGAATAAAAATATTTAAATTTTTATAATGTTGTACATAAATATAGCTTTGTTTTCGAAATCCGATTGAGTCAATGTTGTTCTTTTGAATTTATGCTAATGCATTTGGTTGGGATAAAGTTTTTCATCACCAGCAGAATCAAGTCCTTTCAAATTAGCATTTTCGTATTGCTGTATTGTGTTGGAAAGGCATTTTTTATACGTGACTATTCAGCTAGGCAAAGACCTTAAGGTGTTGATTGTGCAACTAACTTATTCAATTTTTTCAGTTGGAATCATGTTTACCGAGACCAGAAATTTTATCCGGATACGGTTCCCTTTTAGATGGAAGCATTATTCACAGCGTATGGCTTCAAATAGATCCAGAACCACAGAATCATCCAGCAGAGTTGAATGGCCTAAGTGGAGCTTCACTATGTATTGCAAGGGCCAGAAATTTCGAATGCATTGTTCGCAATTTAAAATCTCTCTTCGAAGAAGAGTTTACTCAAACAATTTTAGTTCTTCCTGACTCCTATACAATCGGTTTCAATCCGGGTAAGTTTTCGTTTTAAATTTTAAATAAATTAATATTTATGTTTGTGAGATTGATTGCTTTGTAGAAACACGCAATGGTTTAGAACAGATGAAAGTGCTGCTAACGCTTTTGCTAGGTGCCGCCGTACAATGCCCTAACAAGGAATTGTTCATAGGACGCATTAAAGAGCTTGACGTGGACACCCAGCACGCAATTGTGGAGCTTATAAAACAGGTTATATACAGGATTTGTCTATTGATATTAACATAATGAATTGATTTTTTTACATAGGTGACTGACAATCATAGTTTAGTTCTAACGGAGGAATCCATTGATTTGTTGACACCATCAGATATGTATACACATATCTTGCGATTGACGAAAGAACGCGATACTGCGTACATGAAATGGATATCATCGGTTGCCGTTGAGCCAGAGTCTAATGGTACTGAAAATGCTCAAAGTATGCCACTATCTCCGGCAAGCGGAATGACCACATCACCCTCACAAAGCTCGGAGAGCAATCATCAGGCGGTTGAATTAGCTGATTTAAAATCAAAGTTGCGAAAATTGCGCCAGGAACTGTTAGTATTATAAAATACAAGTTATTCGATTAAAATAATGAAACAAACTTGTCCTGATTTTGTAGAGAAGAAAAGTCAGAATCCTTCCTTGAAGCAAAAGAAGAGTTGGAGCACAAAAATGCTCAATACGAAAAGCTGAGGACAGAGGTATGGTTTATTCTTAAGTTGGATTACATTCTTTTAATGTTTTCCTTTTTAGAGTCAAGAATGGTACTCTGAAGCCAAAAGAGCGTCGGCTTATAGAGATGAAGTAGACGTATTACGAGAACGGGCTGAGCGAGCAGACCGACTTGAAATAGAGGTGCAAAAATTTCGGGAAAAGCTCACCGATGCAGAGTTTTACAAAACTAGAGTCGAGGAACTGCGCGAAGACAATCGAATGCTTTTAGAAACAAAGTAGCACCACTCATTAAATTGAACTAACTTATATAATTCAATAAGCTTTGTTTATTCATAGAGAAATGCTGGAAGATCAATTACAACGTTCTAGAAAACGCAGTGAACATGTGATGACCCTTGAATCGGAAATTATTAAATACAAGCAAAAACTTAACGACATGGCTCTGGAACGAGATGTAGATCGTACCAAGCTAGAGGAACTGATCGAGGAAAATACACAACTACAATTGGCTGCAAAGAACCTTAATACTAGTGTAGATATTGACAAATCTTTGTCCGACAACGAAGATGATTGCAATTCTGGAGACAACAGTCTTTCTGAACAGTTAACAAACAATGCTCAAGTAAATATTCATATCCCCAAAAAATATATACATTACCCATTGTACTTTTCTAGACAAGAGCACTTAAATTGGAGCTGGAGAATCGTCGTCTACTTGCTGCATTAGACCAACTGAAAGAGTCTTCTTTCCATGAGTCGACAAACAAAATTCTTGATTTGGAAAAAGAAAAAAAGAAACTATCGCTTAAGCTGGATCAAATGCAAGATAACACAAATCGATTATCTCAACAGAACAAGGAACTGGAAGATGTGTTCAAGAACGCTCTCGAAGAGAACAAGAAACTTCAGGACACAATCGATTTGCGTCAGAAATCTTACGAGCGCCAAAGTCAAGAGCGTGATGTAGACCGCAGTAAAATGGTTGACTTGGAGAAGCACGTTGAAACTGTTAATAAAGAAAAACAACGGATTCAAACACTAAACGAAAGTATACAACGAAGGGCCGAAGATATGGAACGGCTTATTGATAGCAAGACGAAAGAAATGGAGCAACTCAAGAGTAGAACATCGGAATTGGAGTCGGCTCGCAATCGGTTGTATGATCTAGAGTCCAAACTATCCGCACAAGATCGAGAAAATGCAAGCCTGCTGAAAGAGATCTGCAAGCTGAAGGAAAATCTTGAAGAAAACGCCGTTCAGTTAGATGAGAAAAGTTTGCAGCTAAACAGCCAATCAAAGGAAGTTAAAAGGCTTACCAAAGATCTTGAAGAGTCTGCTCAAGCAGTGACAAAAATTATTGAATTGGAGAAGCAAAACAAAGATTTGGTTTCCCAGCGTGAAATTGATTTGGAAACTATAGCTACCCTGCGCAATGATCTCGTGTCAGGGACTCTGGCTACGAACAAAGTCAAGCAGAATTTGGAAAAGCTAGGCTTGGACAATACTGAAATCGAAAATTCTGAACTCAATGTAGAGAATGTTGTAGAGAAACTGGTTAGGAATCCTGAGACATTTAAAACAGTCCGCGAAATCATGCTTAGTGTCAGCAAACAACAGAATGCAAAATCTGATATGTGTGTTCTTTGCCATCGAAAGGAAATCTTCACAGTGGAGAAGAATATTGAGATAACAGGTGAATGTGATCAACCGTTTAGTATTGCACATTCAATACAGTTGAAGTCCCCAGATGCATCTAAATTTGAGGAGAACATCACGCACCTAAATGCTTTGAATTATTCACTGCAAACCACTAATGAAAGCCTCCAGGCGGAAAACGCACGATTAAATGTCGATGTTGCGACGTTAGGTTCTCAGATAACATCTTTAAACACACAACATGTAGCCTTACAGTTGGCCAACTCACAATTGGCCGCTGATAAAGATATGCTACTGAAGCAATCGGAAGTGTTAAGACATGACCACAAGAATCTTCTTAATGATCAAGTAACTTTACAGTGTCTGCATGATCAACTAAGTTCCGAATACGAATCATTAAATAAGGACAAAGAACAACTGAAAGTCACCGTGCGGGATTTGCGAAACGAGAATCGTGAGCTAAAAGAACGATCCCAGAATCTCGAGAAACAACTAGATGAACTGAAGGCGCAAATCGCCACAATAAAGACGAGTGTCGATGACTTAACAATTCTGCGAACGGAGCACTCAAAATTGACCGATGATTTTCGAAGTTTATTTGCTACAAGTGATCGATTTAAGAACGAGTACAAAAATATTCAGGTAATTATGATTTTTTTTCTTTGTTTAAAATTCTCTAAAACTTTTTAAATTTTAGGAGCAATATAAAATGATAAGAGCTGAAAACAGTCGGCTGAAGCTACAAAACACAGAAATCTCGGGCGAATTAAATACCAAAGGCGATCAAGTTAAAAGTCTGGAAATTGAATACACAAAGGCGGTTCAACGCTGTGAGGTAAGGGTTACCGATTATGAGAATGGTATTTGAATAACTTGTTTTGTGTGTTTTAAGATGCTCTTACAAATGAATTCGGATTTAGATACCGATCGTAAAACATTAATGGACAATGTATCTCAACTGCTTTCACAATACCATGAATTGCTAACGCACTCACTTGAAGACAAACAGCATTTCCATGAAGAAGAAAAGAGCTATACGGACAAGGTAAACAATTTAAATCGACAAAAGGAAAAGCTCGAAGAAAAAATCATGGAGCATTATAAAAAATCCGAGAGTTGTGTCCCAAAAAAGTGAGTATTAGCAGAAATGTGTTCAGTGAGTGTACTTCATAATGAATTAACCATTTTAGGAAAGCGTTTGCAAGTAATCTGGTGCGTCGAGTGAAGAAGGCGAGTTCCGATCTAATGAATAAAGTTCCAAGCAGAGTAAGTATTATATATTCGATTTAAATTGTCACAAAAAATGAATGTTATACAAGTAATTTATAGTACTTGTTGATGTTTTCGTTTTGATATATATCCATTCCAGAGCAGAAATGGAAGACAGATAAATAGAAGAAAAAGAGTTGTAGCACTACCTACACTTAATTTGTTTGAATCAATGTTTGGCTGTTGCCGTGAATTCGTTTTATATACCATTAATCATAAAAAATCGTGCAAGTAAAAAATCGCTCCCACCCGATCATGACTATCTGCGAGGTTAGGTTCGAAAATTTTTCTGCACACAGAATGCTTGCTACTATACCATAAATTGCCAGTACAGGGAAGATAGGGATCTTTATCACTTATTCGCAATCTTTTGTTTTTCGTAAGGTGATATTTTAACAAAAGCTCTTACAAGCTAAAATCTGAAAGAATATTATGTTGTAAATGAATTTTAAAGTCTTTTCCACATATCAAAAGAAATGCAAAAGATCAAAACAAAGATCCCTACGATACTATTAAGAACTTTTTCAAAGCTCTAAAACCAAAAGCTCCTCAACCGATAACTGAACGAGTAACCAAACAGACAATGGTTACTCTGATTGCACATCATTTGACGCTGAATATGACGTGTTGGATGACGACTGGCGGGAAAACAATTTTTATGGGGTTTTTTTTTAATTTAGTATGGTGTTGATTTGAAAAGGCTTCCCCATAAGACGTGTACTGCCAATTTTTGTTGGACAGAGTATAAACCTCAATAGGTTGCTACCTATTATAACTATAATCACTCAGACGTATGTACTTTAGTTTTACAATCTGACCATTGAAGCTGCTATCCAATTGCAGCCTGGTTATTTTGTCTTTATAAGCCCCCGACTAGCCGTTTTCAATTTTTGTGTTTCATTTTTATTTTAGACAGAATTGTTTGGCAGAACAGAGTTAAGTCTATTTGACGTTTTAAAAGAAAAGAAACAAAAAAGCAAAAGGATTAAGATGTTTGCTGGTGTGTTTCTTGATATGTAGTAAAACTGTTATTACATATTTCATTTATATTATCTGGTTTTACGCTATTCTATTTTGGCAAATTGAATGTAATGCGATCGTTGTGTGTTTCGGAATGTTGTGTGTTTCGAAATGGACGATGAGTTCTGAGCGAATTCTATACAGAGAACGCTCGACTGGTTCAGAGCTCTGAACTAAACAAGAAAGACGCCTATTTCATTGCAATGTCTGTAGTCCAATTCGAGGTGTGATTTTTCATCCCACTTATTAGAAAACCTGTTTTGGAGATAATTTTGAATTTTGGCAATGTCGCTTTTCTTTTATGATTGTATTAATAGAAATATTTTGAAAAGATTCACATAAATAAACCCAAATTACTCACAGAAACTTGAACTAACGCACTAACCATTGGTTTGTAAAATATATGCGTTCCTGGAAGTTATTTTTTTTTATATAGTGTTAGTTGATTTTAGTCGATTAAGTTTCACTACCAGTTTCAATACTGTCTTCAATGATATTGTAAAACTATGCTAAGTATTTTTAGTTAATAGTTTAAAAAAATACAAATAATCATGTGTGCACACCTCAACATAATATGTATGCTTTTTAATTCTAAGAATCGAAGGTCATGGGTTGATGATACACGATTAACTCAATCGCAATTCGCAATTGGCTCAGAGTCGGGCGGCAATGATTCGGATAACAGCATAGAAGAGCCAAGCTCTATAGTATCCGATACACATTTGTTACAACGAAATATTCCGTCACGTCAAAGCTTGCGGTAAGTATATTTATTTTTTAACTCTCATTGAAAAATTGGGGTGTAAAGGAACATAACGCTTATTGTTTTATTTTCATTATTTTGATTTATTTTTTTTTTTTAAACAAATTTAGAAAACCCAGTGAATTGATGGATAATTCACTAGCGCGTGGTGGAGTCCGAAGTAGTTTACAGTCGCACAAGCGCAGCGATTTAAATAGTTCACGTAGAAATAGTGTGCACGGGTAAAGTTAACTTTTTTTACATTTAACTAAAATTAAATAATTGTGATGTCATAACACAAGTACTAATTTCATTTCAATAACAACCGCTTTGAAATTAACCTATGGTTATAAAAAGGTATTCATCTTCTGGGAAAGTATAAATATGGCACTGGTAATAAGTGGGCTTGTCCATAATAACGTACTTACCAAGGTTATTTTAATGCTTCCGCTCATAGTTGGTTTTTTACTTATGCGTGTCACAAAACGCGAGGCCTTTCGATAAAATATTGTCCCTATGGGTTGGTTAATCAGAGCATTAACGCTCAAATGCTATAAATGCTCTATTCCCCATTTTACTTTACCGGGGCTGGGAAAATGCGAAGTATATCAAAAATAAATTTTGTACAGACCATCGAATATAGATAACTTTTTAACAATAATTTTGTGAAAGAGAAAGTAGTGGTTCGCATTATACATTCTATAGTTCGGGGTGAACCTGAACCTGAAGCATCATGCCTCTGCAATTAGCCCGGTCCTTAAACTCCAATGCGAAGTTTTTTGATCAAATCTATGTCGCAGTAAAGCTCGTAAAATTATTGGTTAAATGTTGGCCTATTTTTTTAAGGATTCTCGGCTCAAGGTTTTCTTTATCCGTAGAGCATAAATAAGATCTCCTTATCAGTTTGTTTGAGGCATTTATTACAAAATTGCCTTCTTATAACGAACAAACAGTGTTTGGCAAGAGTAATTCTTCGTTAAACAATTTCGATGAGGTTCGTTATGTTGACTTCACGATTTAAGATATCGTAATTCACGTCGTCGCCGTGTGATATAACCAAGCACTCAAATCAAACAGAACATCCAGTTTAGACATCGAGAATTTTTTTTCATCGATCTGTAGCACTCACCGTAAACGGTTATGGCAATGAGTTTCATTTTGAAATGATTGTGTCGGATCAAAATCAGTAACAAACAGTGGCTTTTTCGGGATGAATTTTGTACAGGTATATCTTGTGTTATTATATTGTGCTTTCAAACATTCATTCCTCTAAATATTAGTATTTATGGTAATGATTTTTTATCGGAACGTTTCTCGTTGTACAAGTTCTGATATTTATTTCAGTCATCCGTCAATGTACGTATTGTATATGTACATTGGCGGCACCACTTGCTTTGTGGATGTGAATTTTTTTTTAATATTTCAACACATAACTCCATCGGTGAGAAGATTGTTACCGCACCTCTACGGTGAGAATGTAAGAGTGATGAACACTGTTTGATAAACATCACCTTGAACCATTCCACTATATATATCTTTTTGTTCTTTTATTTTGTTCGCATAAATTATTTGTTTGGTTTGACAGATTAGTATGCACATAACAATACATTCCGTTCAACGATTATTTGTTTTTACCGACCGCGGGGAGTACAAAAGAACCCTTTTTATTTTTCCACCATTTTTCAACTTAAATTTATAAAAATTTCTCTAAAATAAAATTGGTCTGACTCGTATATCCCCAGAATTTATTTTGACAAAACCTTCCATTATTTTAATTTATGATTATTTATATTGAACATTTGCATTTTACACAGAATTGAGCCACCGGATGTCACAGGAAGCAGCTTAACACTCGGCACCGCTGGTAGTCGCAGAACTGTTTATCTAATTGACGAGAATCAAAAAATTCCTGATTCGACACAAACGCCCTCACCCAGCACACCTGAAGCTCAAACCCCAACCAATAATGGAAATACCAATCAAATCAACGATAATCCGTCCACTTTCCTCATGTACAACCGAATAAACACAATGATAGGGAATGCCGATAGTGTCGTAAATGACGCCAGCGCTGCTGGCAGCGGTACTACGGCAGTGCCTAGTAGCAGTCAGACTGCAAATCCCTCAGCTGATGATAAATTGCTACCACGAAAAAGACCCGAAGACAAAAGCAACAGCATATGGTACGAGTACGGATGCGTATGATGAGAACTTTGCCTTCGGTTGAAGATACTTTATTTATTACCTTTGTGCACTATATGTGCCACTTGCATGCATTTGTGCAGAAATTGCCTTGAATTTATACTAACATTAAGCTTTAACTGTTTGTTTTCTTATTTTCATAATGTCTTCGATTTGATGGATATCAAGCGTTAGACTTTCGTCAAGTAATCCAAGTGTGTTCGAAAATTCGAATATGCATATTCGTACATTTATGTATTTGCATGTTTGCGTAATTTATGTTTTAATAATTTGCAGTGCTTAAAATTGTAAGATATAGTATAGAATGGAAGGAATGCTTTATTCATTGTTCCAGATGAGCATTTTATAAACCGAATAAATTATAAACAGAATATAAGAGCTTCCTATAGCAGGAAGGAGAGGAGTTTATATTGAAATGCATTTATCTATTTTAACTGATTTACTATTTTTATTTTATTTTAATTTTTTTTTTCAATAAATAATGAACAAAGTGTTTGTTTCGTAGTTTCTATTTATATTTTTATGTCGTGTTTCCTTGAATTTAGAACCGGTCATGCGTCACACGTTTTTGGATTTATCTGAAATAATAAATCAAACTTTTGATATTGTACAGTAGATGCGCAACTAATTGGACACGTTTGTAAATGTTGACATTGATGAAGTGAAAAACCCCAGCAAATCATTGCGATGTATGTATATATAATATATATATATACAGGATATTTCTAAAATAAGATGAATGACATGCATATAAACACATTAGTCATTTTAAGCCGTCATGGTATTTTTGCTCAAATTATTCAGCTGTATTTTATAAATCAGGGTTTTCCGAAGAGTATGTTAGAACAACTTATAGTGCGGCGATTTTGTCAATAACCAATATTCCCGCATTTGAGCTGCCATTACATCAAGTCACAACAACGGTTTGGTGTGGTATATGGGCTGGTGGAATCATCAATCCATAGTTCTTCAAGAATGTAATTGTAAATGCCGCCGGTTAAAGCTACATGGCAACCTTCTATTTGCTACCTGTAATGATTGTCCGCGATCACCACTAGGTTCATTTGATTATAACAAGATTCTACTTGACATATGAACAAGTAAGTGGTAGTGTATGAAAAGAAGAGTACGTGTTTGCATTTGTATTTTATGAATTAATCTCTAGTGGATGTGCTTGGCAGGCAGAAAAGTTGATGCCCCGATAAAAGTCTTCACAGAAAAGTCTGATGCCTTGCTGATTTGGCAGGCCAAACAAATTATGGAGGATAAAGAAATATACATTTATATGAACTTTTTACAACGAAAGCTTAATATTTAATTAATGTAGGGTGAAGTTCGAAAAGTGGGGACATTTCTCTTAGTAGTGAGACAGGCAGATACCCCTAATTATTAAATGAAATCTTCAGAAATCGACTGGTTCCCAAAACGGATTCTATTATATCCTAAGTGATTTGTCTGCTGTAGTTAAATTATTAATGGATAACAGAAACTTGCGTTTGAATTAGAGCGCCAAAGTCTAAATGATTTCACAAAAGGTATAGCATTTAGTTATCTTTTAATTTGTGCACAAATCCTTTAATTTTCTAAATCTATATATATATAAAATGGATCTTGGTTTGTTCGGATGCTTAAAACTCGAAAACGACTGGACCAAATTGGATACTTCCTTCTGCGGATTTGTTCGTAATTGCTCCGCGAAGGTTTAGGAAAAAAAAAAGTGGCGCTGTATGCGGTCATTCCATTTGATAATGGCAAAACAACGATTGACGGGCCAGCTTGTTGTTAATAAGTACGAAATGTTAGTATTCGATTGGAGCGCTTTCTCCCTACATACATTTTAATAAAAATCTATAGCTTAACGATCGTTAATATTACTTTAATTATTCTTTACCAAACCTTTAATTTTGAGGTGTGCAATTTTTAAAGTTCTAAAACGCATACCAAATATTCGATCAGATCATGGTGATTGAAAGTACCAATCGTTAATTTTAATGTATTTTAATTAATTGCGTTTCTCTGGGTGAATTTACCCTCACTTCAAGAAATTTAGGATTTTACTTATGCTGCAAAATTACGGAAACAGACCTACTATCTTGCTGTACAGCTTGTGAGAACTTATTACAGTATTAAATTTAATTCTGTCCATACGAGTAAGAGTAAACTACAGAAATAAGTATATAAATAGCATTCGTGGTCGGAGTTTGCTGAGCTATGCAAGGGACTGAAGAGAAAATAGAAAAATGTTGGATCTAGTGATGACTTAATTGATAAGACCTGTACTAACGATCCGGAGAGTGTTTTTTATGAACTTTAGTGCTTCTTATTGGCGAGTATACACGAAAATCTAATTTCAAATTGAAACTTCATTACTGAAGTAGTTGTGAAGTGAACATAAAGTAAACATGGAATGATTGCTAACTCGTATTCAATTAGGTTTATATATTGCTATCCTCTTGCATACCATTAAATAAACGAGCCGGATATTCCAAACATTTGTTTATCAAAAATTTGATTGGGATTTTCGACGCTTAAAAAACAACGGTTAAATTGTGTTATTGTATGGTTAACCGCGCACAGTGTCCAACTTGAATAAATGTTTTCAATTTATAAGATCACATTCAGTATCCACAAAGCGATTGAGCACAGCCGTTGGTCTTTGGACTTTAAATCAACCATCTACAGATAAGCCTATTGCCTTCGCAGAAAAAAAAAAGTTTATATGTTTATGATAAATAAAGACTTGAAAATGTTTTCTATATGAATTGTGGTCCGACTATATCAGAGCAGGCTCATGTAGGTTGTTCAGTTTGTCCAGCATGTGGATGTTAGAGTGCCAATGTATTTTTCTTGACACTGTGAATGCGAACAGTTACATTAATGGCTTATGTTAAAGATGTTGGGCGTATTGTTTTGTTTCTTATGGCCCCTATTGTGAATTTAAATTTATGTTTCTGTAGGAAATACACCTAGTCGACCAAGTACTCATAAACGACAACTTAGATTGGTAACTCGATGGTTTTCGACAGCAGCTTTATACATAATAGCAAACTTTACGACTGACTATCTAGAAATAGCGATTGTCGGTAGCTAATCGGCACTCACAATTGGGGTCTCTGTATTGTTTTGCGTTCGAAAATAATTCAGGTAATTACTTAGTAACCAAAGCATAGAATGGTCCAAATCCGGTCTTAAGTGTGCTTGCGAATCGCTGGCAACGTTGAAAGTTTTCATAAATAGAAGTTTTCATGTAAGACTACATTTTTTCATAATTTGCTCGCACTTAGGGGCCATGAATACCCTTTAAATGTTTTACCACAGTGCGACCGTTAGAGAAGGGGAAGAAAGAGAGTGATAGGAAGGGAGACTTTCCGAAGCCATTTTTTTGTTCGTTATATTTGCATTATTTTTATTTTTTTTAAAACATTGGTGAAATATAGACTGTGGTGAGTAGCTATAAGCAATTAAAGTATTGAATTTATCGGTTGGGGAATCCTAGAAATTTTGCAGCATATATTGCGGCGTTGATTACAACCTAAAACCTCATACTGAACTATTAGAAGGAATAATGACTGTTAAATTATATTTTGGTTCAGTGATAGGATACAGGATTTCGATTAAGCAAATTCCACTTATCTTATAATGCTGTCAAGATCGTTTTAATAACTATGACTTAATACGGAACAGAGATAGAAGGCGAAATGAACGGCTTGAGTATAGTCAGAATATTCTTACTATTGAGTCACTTCCATTCACAATGCATGCTACACAAAAGAGAAATGTAATAAAGAATGCAAATCACATTCAATAAATACTAATAGATGGTATGATGGTATGTATGGATCATGGGTAAGGGTATGGGTATTCTATATAGAAAGAGAATGTTTTAAGTGACCTAAAAACACCTTCAAGTCTATTTAAGGCCTTAAATGTCCTTTTGTATCGAGAAAAGAACATATATAATTTGAATCTCATCACCCCAGACAAATGATCGTAACATTAGAAGCTTACCCATTCAATTTGATAGACCACTTCATTATAGCATGCAGGATTGTGTATTGTGTTTGAAAGATAACAATGATAGACAAATAGGTCACTCGAAAATTAGTATATAAAAGAATAATGCACATTTTAATCTTGGTCAAGTTTACAAAATTATAGGAGAGTCTATTATAGTACAACAGTGTAATGCTTAAAAATTAGGTGACTTTCGGACACTTTCGATTGTTCACATGTTTCAAATAGGATTGACTTATATACAAGAACACATTAAGAAAATATACAATCAAATGCAAAAACGTAATTAGTCTCTAAAGTTAAACGGTTGTCCATTCACAACAATCGATTTACCTGGCATTGAGTATGTGGGCAGTGGTGAGAACACGAACTGGAACAATATAAAAAATAACTAGACTTTACTCAACAAAACGCGAACGTGAAGTCCAACTTTATACAAACCTTTGGTGCTTTGTACTCCGTACTCATGTAACCGATGCAGAATGATTTGGTAGTGTGACTCCAGAGCACCTCACCGCAATTAGACCGAGGGTGGTAAACCAGTGACAATGCACCGCCATATAAATCTTGATCCGCCGGGAGGAATGGAGATTCGAGGAATTTTTGTTTAAATACTTTATGTAAACTTGTAACCGCACATTCCGATGAGAGTAAATCGGTGCAAATCTCTTTGGCTAAAAGGGTTTTCATTAAGTATTCCCCATTTCCCGTTGTGCATGTCGCTACGGACATGTCTGGCATACTTGTAGCCCAACAACCCGCTCCATAAGTTGCCGCTTGCCCCACTCGACCGGAAACCTTCAATATCAGCCCACCTGAGCTACATCCGGCGACACAATTACCATTTGCATCGACACAAATTGCACCCACAGTGTCTAACGAATTAATTTTTATATTATACTGATCCTCGCAATCCGAAATTTTTGTTTTATAGTGATTGAAACAAAGCTTGGCTTTGGATGAAATCATTTTCTCCGATTCAATCATAGTGCATCCCACCTCAGTAGCGTACTCTGCAGCTCCTTCGCCAGCCAAAATCATGGGAGGAATTCTGTCCATCGACAGCATTTTGGACTGCCTATCGCAAATGATGCGCGCTAGTTGGATGGGATTCTTTACTGTGGATACATTCGTACATGCTCCGAACTGAAGATTTGATCCATCCATTATAGATGCCTCGCATTGCACTTTCCCATCCCAAGTAAGATTTGAGCCGAAGCCGGCATTTGTGTTGCCATTGTTTTCCAAACGTATTATGGCTGCCTCACAAGCGTCCAATGCAGATCCACCATTCCGGAGAATTCCGGTGGCCCGGATGCAGGCCTCTTTTATAACGCGCTGGTATTTTGTTTCGTCGATACTGTTGCCTGCTCCTAATAATACAAAATAGAAAAATCGTTAATGCTATATTATGAGGTATTCACATTTTAGGCATACCAGTGTGCACTGCAACAAATCCACTCATTTTTTTAATGAAATTTAATAAACAAAACAAATAGGAATTGGGAACAAACACACAAGTCCGTGGTATAAAATACAAAATTCGACTAACGTAAACAATAGACAGGAGTGTGGGGTGGAGGAAATGTCAAAGCAGCTGTAGAAAGAGCTACAGAAGAGATTATAAAAATAGAACCAGATTTTTGGGTGTTAATTAATATAAAACAAATTTTTAAGGCGACTGTGACATTGTCGAATTAGTTTTTAAAAATGATCAAAAAAAAAATTGAGAGGAAATTAATCAAAAAAAAAAGATATGGAACAAATTTACTTTAGCGCGCACTCACTTTTTTTTATTATACCAATCATTAAATTATGATCAAAATTTTAATGTATTTTAAAATCGTCACTCGCTCAATTATTTTCAAAGTTATTAAACAATAAAAATTCCAAAAATCCCCATACAAATCAACATAGCGGAGTGATAAAAATAAGAAGAGTGGAGCATTGCATTGCCAGATTATAAATTAAATATTATATAACTTCAAATACAATGCTGCGTACACCACAGCAAAAAAAAAAGTGTCAAACTACACACAATTTGAATTTAACCCAAAAAGTGAATTTTGTTTAAAGCATACCTTTTTAACTAAATGTGAGCGACGATTTTTATAAAAAATATAAATAATCAGCACGCAGAGACGAATCGGTTAATATAAAAATAGTGCAAAAAGTGAGTGCGCGCTAAAGTAAATTTATGCTAAAGATATAAGATATACTGTGTAAACTCAAAAGGCCAAGAGTCAAAATTCGTTTTAAAATTTCATTAAGATGGAAAAAAAAATTTCGACTTTCTAAATAATTACATTAAATTTTTTTTTTAATTTTAACACCTTGTATAAACAAATTAATGGCGTTTTCCATCAGAGATCAAGTAAGAATCTTTACCTGATCTCTGGTTTTACATATTGGTAAATCTGGATTTTATCTTTTTTATTGCCAATTGATCGACGTTGAATGAATACCCATTATAGTTTTTCACAACCGAAATAATAATAAATTAAAACTTTGGTTAAACTGACAGCTATCATTTGTATTAGTGTGCATTTTAATAGCAAACAACAAAAACTTCAACAAATTAAAGAAAACCATTTTAAGTAAAAACAAATAATTTCAAGTGCAAAGTCGATTTTCTATATTGAAAACCTCAGTTAAATCTGTTAAAACAATATCGGAAATTTCGCATACGAATTTGATGTGTAAATTGAGATGGAAGTCGTCTTTAATGTTTGAAACGGAATTGCTGCATTTAGTTTTAATCCGCCACACCCTTAAATTAAACATATGTATTTGATATTGACATATTGCTCTTCTGATACAGTTTTATTGTTAACAAAAAACGACTTAACAATTCTGAGAAAATAAAAATTTTCAAAATCCGCCACTTTTTAGATCAACCTTATTTTTAGTCAAACGGTTAGAATTTTGAAAAAGTGTCTGAAGAGCATATTTAGACAATCTCAATATCTATATTTTTGAAGTGAAACGATCATGCGTTTCACTTCCAAATAATTTTACTTTGACAAAAATACTCATTTACAATTTGTCTTCGCTGAGTGCAGGCCACAATATAGGTATTAGAGATATGGAAAATTAGGGGATAGTTTCAGATTTCTCCGTGTTCCATGTGTAAAAGCTGACTTCATTTTTTTCTAAGCCTATATAGATTTGGAAAATAAGAAAAAACACGGCTATTACAAAGATTTTTTTTATGTCAACGAAACCTGGTTGATTTTATTATATTAATAAGTCTCAGTGCTTAAATCTAAGTTTAAATATTGAATTTATTTATTTAAATTAAAGTGTCGCGCGATATGGTTAGTGCGATGAACTGTGTTCGGTACTCAGACTACATCACTGGCCCTGCTCTCTTAATGATCTGACAAATAATCCGAGTAGTATCATATGTCAAGGTACACCGTTCCGATTATGAGATATGTACTACTCACACTCAAAAAAAACTATCTCTAAAATAAACACATCAAACAATGACCTAGTCAAAGACATAGTATCATCCCATGTAGGTCCCCTATGGGACAATGAAAGATATCTTTCACCCGTCGGTGTCTCACTACTAGAACTAAACTCAACTCCTGATGAACTGACAATACCCTTTTATTCCAAGGCCAACCTCGGACACAACCGCGGCTAATATATATATATATAAAAAAACCTTCGGTTCACTATCATAGCACTTCACAAAAAAAAACGCATAATCGGGTAAACAGTACTTCCCCCTCATATTAGTATTATTATTTAGCACATACTTACTAACTACACATACTTTTTCTTAACTCTTTTATACCCAACCCAAGATCTAATGGCTGAAACACAATCATGCTTTGGAGCTTCGCTTTACCAACGTTACGCCCAACTGCTTTGCGCACGCTTTGACATATTTATTTTCTCAGCGGTTTCAACTTCTGCTACAAAAATGGGGGAATGATTAAAATCTTTGCTAAAAATATCGTATTCCACAACCTTCTCAGAAAATAATCCAGAAAACAACAACAAATATTTTGACAATTCACACTTTTTCCAACCTTTGCTTTGCCCATGGCGCTTTACAGCAACGTTACGTTAAGATTTTACGTTTTTCATTTTGAGGTGGAAACTCAACGCCAGGCAAAGCTAAATTGGGATAGGTAACATTGATTTCATATGGTTGAACTAGGTGCGTCAGCCAACGCAACGCACCAAAGCGTGATTGTGTTTCAGCCATAACACCCTCAACATACAATAATAAACAGAATTACCTTAGATCTATCTATTAGATCTCACTATTAACGTAATTGTCTAACAATATATTCTTTTTTTCGTTTTGGAAAACGAAATGCGCCCACTGTAATTTACTTGATACATGCTATCAAATTTGTATCAGAACATTGTCGCAATATACTGGAAACTGGAATAAATGGAAAGTTGCGTACCATGTCATCAGCTGCTTTTGACACATCGAAAAGAAAATACATTTACTTGTTTTGTGGTGTAGTGTATCGCGTTATCACTAAATAGTGTTTATTTTTTGTAAAAAGGTCTTTGTTATCGAAAAATTTCATAGTTTTCAATATAATATGTCATATTAAGAAATAAAAGCATACTTTCATTAAGTTAACATGAAGATATATAAACTTTACACTCATCAGAACTCGTTTAACAGTATGTGAATAAAATGCTTGGTTTAGAATTCAGAATAAAGTAATCAATTTTTTATTTTGTTTGATTGTAGCTGCAGATTTGGTTTTAAATCCAAAAGAACATCCAGATGCAAAACTAGGTGATGTAGTTGAAATTTATCAGCCAGACGATGAAGACTGCAGGTTGCTGCTGCAAATTACTGCGTTCAATGACCTTAAGGGCAGGGACGTGATTAGTATTGAATCAACAATTGCATTGACGTTCAATTTGAAGACCTACTCTGATGTTGTTATGCGGGTGGTAAATGCTGCTGATGTAGCCTTAGATTCAATTGAAATTACATTCAAGGATCAGTATATGGGAAGATCTGAGATGTGGCGTCTCAAAACACATTTGGTAAGATACGAGACTCAAGTTTTAGCGTAATATTCCAAAATGCTTTATCGCTTCCATTTCCAGACAAACACTTGCGTGTACATAAACAAGAAAATTAATTATTTCGACAAATCCATACGATGTCAAGTCTACGAAATGTGGTCACAAGGCGAACGAGTTTCGTGCGGTGTAATAACGGAGGATACAAAAATCGTTTTTCGCAGTAGTACCTCAATGGTGTATTTGTTCCTGCAAATGTCTTCGGAAATGTGGGACTTTGATATTCATGGCGATTTGTACTTTGAAAAGGCCATCAATGGATTCCTGACTGAATTGTTTATGAAATGGAATAAATTGGGTTGCAACCACGAAGTTACAATCGTTCTATTCTCGAGAACGTTTTATGCAGCTAAAAGTCTTGATGAATTTCCAGAGCATATGCGCGATTGCCTGCAAATGGACTACAAGGGGAGATTCTACGAGGATTTTTATAGGGTTGCTATTCAGAACGAACGCAATGATGATTGGTGTTCGATATTGATGCAATTGCGGAAACTGTTCACATCATATCAGTCAACTGTGTTACGTTATCACGAGCGGGAGAATGTCCGCATACCAAAGGCAACAAATAGCACTGCCGCACAAGGAAATTTTCTCGAGGTTTTAAATATATCTCTAAACACATTTGAAAAACACTTTTTGGATAGGAGTTTTGATAGAACGGGACAACTGTCTGTGGTGCTTACACCTGGAGTTGGAGTTTTTGAGGTCGATCGAGAGTTGACAAACATAACCAAGCAGAGAGTAAGTATTAAATGTTCTTCTGACATATGAATCTGCTTTATGGTTTGTTTTTTCAGATAATTGATAATGGAGTCGGAAGTGATCTGGTTTGTGTTGGCGAACAGCCTTTGCATGCGGTGCCATTGTTAAAATTCCACAACAAAGACACTTCTTTAACTTCGGCCGATGATTACTCCCTGCCTCACTGGATAAATTTAAGTTTCTATTCAACGAATAAAAAAGTCGCATATTCAACGTTTATACCACGAATCAAATTGACGCCGCTTATAGCATCAGCTGTCGCAGAAAATGAAAATAATAAGGTATGAAAAACCATAAATATGACTAATTTCTTATGAACTTGATAATTTCGATAGTGAAAGCTTGCTTAAAGCTTAAAATAAATACCAATATTACAATAGTACAGCAACGCATTTACTTTGCATAACTGTTGAATAGTAATAGTTTAGTGAAGTAAATTTAAAAAAAGCTAAAAATTGATAACCCACGTAGGGAACACTACTCCTGAAACCAATCCGATGCAAGTATTAATGGGATTATTTAGATCGCTGTAGAAGTAGTCAACGATGATAGATTTTCTAATTTTTAGTGACGTGTAGATGAAGTATTATATTGTTGTCGCTTCTGTAGCTACTGCAGAAATCGTTGTTGCTAATAACCAGTTTTAGAACATGTCTGCTACATATGAAATGTACCGTAAGGTTGGTGAGTTTGGAGATGGTCCTTGTCAAACTAGCTGGAAAATATTCAAAGTCTATGTGCGAGCACTCCAATTACTGTTGGTGCTTAGCAAATGAGAACTTTTATTCCAGAATTTAAAGGAATCGGTGTCCATGTGAATAGTAATAATTTTCCGTTATCGGCCAAAGCTGAAAGATATGTTAAGAACTCTCTGGGCCAAAACAAATTATGTGGAATTATTACAAACAATAATAGTTACACCATTTTACCAAATAGTTTGCGAGAAAGTGGCAATTTTCCTTATATGGCCTAAATCCAAAAATTAGTTAAATGGATTTTCTCGAAAAAACTGGGTATGAAGTTTCGTTGAGACCAAGGAGTATAGAACTACATAGAGCGCGCATCTCATACAACGAAAATTTACTATGTAGGGTACATACGAACGAAGAAAATTCCCCTTCACACCTACCGCCTCAGTCTGAAACGGTTTACAAATTGTTAGCTGTGATGCGTACTCTATGTACTCTAAAATCGTTAGAGCCCTTTTCGAGTAAATTGACGTTATGTGTTATTTTTATATGGCAACTATGTATTGTTAATAAAGTAAAAAAATAGCCTAGAACTTTTACCAAAAAACAAACGCGGATACGAAGAAAAACGGTCAATCCGTTTAGGCTGGAGAGATCATTACGGACATACGGACTGAATTCCAAAAAAAAAATGTTTGGGTTCGGCTATCATCGGAATCAATCAAAATCTTGAGGTCGAACATTTTAACAAAAACAATACCTTTCTCTTTGTAAGAGAAAGTTAAAAAAAGCAACACTATTGTCAGAATGCCTGGCGAGGAACTTTCAGCTATGTGTCCCCAAATCAAATCACTGTGGACATTTCACTTCAATCGAAGGAAACTAAGCATATCGCAGCATATGATGTCAAAGACCAAAAACAACAAGCCATAAGATCGACAGCAACTGATGTGCTGAGTTTCTTCCCCAATAGCAAGAAACCACTGGTTTGTCGATGAATGCCTTTGAGCTGCAATAAATACAGAACCATGTCTAGTTTTGATATACTTCCTAAACTTGTTCGTCTGTGCATGATAACGATGGTGAATTCTCTGTGGTCCAACCTATAACACCTATTACATTCGAAGGACACTCCGAGATGATGCTTCCTGATTCGTATTTACATGCTATTATTTTGATTGTATATTGGTGGAAGTATGTCTTTGTTTCATTGTTTGCTTGTTCTATAACAAAAAATTGTTTTGGTATTGTGTTGTTCGAGCCGTTTTAAGATGGACTGTGAATGTAAAATACCTCTAAGCTCAAATATGGTTTCATGTTGTTGCCATGCTACATCTAAACGGCAATTTATCTATATCAACATTGATCAATATACGATCGTTAATTTTTAATTTAATTTGTTAATTTGTTATCGCTATTTGGGCTATGTTCTATAGTTACAATTCATTTCTTTTGCATACATTTTTTTTGTCAATAAACGATAAGTTAATGCAAATTGTTTATCAAAATATTGATATCGCTGAAAGCAATTGCAATACTCCACTTTTGCAAAATGAATTCTCTACGATGTCAAGTAGTTTATATAATGGCTATATAGTCATTTCTCTTATAATAATTCAAAAACATCGGACTCTCTAATTTTATCTAACTTATTCGCAGAGAATTTCAGTAAATCATTTATTGACACCCCTCTTGTCTTAGACGAACATTATTTCAGTTATCTCAATGACTGTCCTCAAGTTAGTTTCAGCAACGTTATATATGACGATGAGACACTACTTAAATATATCTCTTTATTAAATAATGACTATTCAGCGGGGCCCGATGGAATCCCACCAGTAGTCATAAAGCAATGCAAAGATGCTCTTTTGCCATACCTTAAGCATATGTTTGAAAGCTCCTTTGCCACTGGAGTATTCCCAACTCAATGGAAAAATGCATTTATTATACCTGTTTCTAAAAAAGGTGAGCGTGGAGATATTTCTAATTATAGACCTATCTCAAAACTATCTTGCATTCCCAAGTTATTCGAACATATTATTTGTGATAAATTGGTCTTCCTTTGTCAAAACATCATCTGTGATGAACAACATGGCTTTGTTAAACATCGATCCACTGTAACAAATCTATTAACTATAATGCATCATTGCTCCAATAGTTTGGAAAATAAAAAAGAAGTCGATTGTATATACACCGACTTCTCCAAAGCCTTTGACCAGTTATCACATAACATCATAATTTTTAAACTTAAGGCGTATGGATTCCCTCCAGGATTCATAAATTGGGTTAAATCATACCTCTCATTGAGAACATACCAAGTAAAATTTAGAGTCAAACCCTTTTGTTGCTCACTCTGGAGTACCTCAAGGAAGTCATTTAGGACCAATTTTATTTATACTTGCAATTAACGATGTAAAAGCTTGTATTCGAGATAGCAAAATATTGATATATGCTTATGATATGAAAATTTTCAAATGTGTAGGAGATCTAAACGATTCGCTTTTACTACAAACCGATTTAAATAGTTTTACCATATGGTGTCTTAAAAACGGTTTGAATCTGAACCCTACAAAGTGCCAGCATGTATCATTTTCACGAAAACGTGCTCCATGTAATTTTAAATATACTCTGTCCGGGCACACTCTCTGTCGTGCAGACAGTTTTAAAGATCTTGGTGTATATTTTGATCCCAAAATGGAGTTTAATAAACACATTAACGCTATCGTCAGTAATCAAACTCTATTTTAGGATTTATTAAAAGATGGTCAAAAGAGTTTAATGACCCTTATGTCACTCTTTCGCTCTATAACTGTCTAGTTCGGCCTCACTTGGAGTATGCTTCACAAGTTTGGACACCCTTCTATGTAGTTCATTCGAATAGAATTGAATTAGTCCAACGTAAATTCATAAGATTTGCTTTGAGAGGACTTCCATGGGATGATCTGCACAATTTGCCTCCGTAAAGGTGCAGAATTAAACTGCTGCAACTATTGCCTTTGTCTTAACGTAGACTTAACAATGACATGGTTTTCTTACACCAATTATTATCAGGACAAATTGATGCTCCTGATCTTTTAAGTGCTATTGGTTTTAATACTCGAGGAGGTTCCTACAACCTGCGTAGATTCAATATATTACATATATCTAGCCATAAACACAACTATGGTATGCATGAGGCTATTAGTCGCATGAGTAGAGTTTACAATAAAAATAACGATGTAGTTGAACTGCATGTTAGTAAAAGTAGTTTGAAAAACACTCTGCGAAATTGTATTCTCGAGCCGTAATAAGTATATTTAAAATTGTCTTTTGTTTAATAACATATATAGCTTCATTGTAATTTAATCGTTTATTGATTTTGCTAGTGATTTCAAACTTAGTTTCATCTATGTTCTGTTTTGTCCCACTAACAAATGCACTAAATGATGAGCCTGTGGATGCATATTATATGCTGTGGCAAATCTCTGCTCGTAGATGCTGCTTGTATTAAGCTCGCTGCGACACAGATCTGATAGTGTTACCATCATCCTTGAACTTATCAAACATATTTTATTTACATATCGACATATGAAAAAATATCTCAAAATCAGCTGTCAAACTTTGCATTCACAATAACCAATTTTAATTCAAAATAAACAAGATCTTTTTCGATTTTCTTACGAGACCGACAATAGCATATGAACATATCTTATCCTAAAAATAACGCATGCAAGCTTTCTTTGAGTATAAAGTGTTTGCCAGCCAACTATTAAGCACCAATCAATCGGATAATTTCCTAGTTTAATTTTTTGAATGCAAAGTGCATACACGGTAAAGTTTTTCTGTACCCGCTATCTATCTACATATATGCTTTTGATTGTTCTAACTAGAAAAAGATTCATTGATTTCTGTGTATAAGAGTGTTCTTTTCTGTTATAATAAAGACTTAATTTCTTTGTGTATTTTTCTAACGTACCTTCAAATAATGTTGATGCAATTTCATTATTTACAGGAAAACGCAAGAAAATTCCTTAGCTGCAACCAATCTGAGTATATTCACAATTCACTCTTTGATTATGACGCCTACGATGCGCAAATATTTCAGTTGCCCCCGGCTCAGGGAACATGGTAAATTAGAAATAAGAAATGAAAAATAAATGACAACCTAAAATGTTTTGCAGTTCGTTACAACGGATAGTGCGTGCTAAGAAAACATCTGTTCCAAGTCTAGAGACATATGCCAACAATAGCTGCGATTGGGAAAATTTTACCCCGACACGGATGACAAACATGAGAAGAAAAATGTCCGATCCAGATATTCACCATGGTACATCTGGAGTGCTTTCCACATTGGTAAAGTTAACAAATCGCCGATTTGTTTTCGATTTTTTTTTAAAATGTACTTTTACTACTTTAGACTGGTTCACCAAATCTATCCGAATCGATAGCTTCTGAAAAAAATGTTAGGCGTTCTATTGTATCTATCGCACCGATTGTTAGACCAGGGCGAGCCTTAATAAATCCTTTCGACCCGTCACATGTAACAATCAAATTAACATCAAATCGACGCCGTTGGACGCATATTTTTCCAAAGGTATGTATATTTTTTTAGAGAATAGAAAAAAATTATTTCTGAGTGCTTATGTTGATTTTCATTTTAGGGACCAACTGGAGTGCTTATCCAACAACATCATTACCAAGCTGTTCCTACGAAACAGTTTTCAAATAGTCATAATATCAACAACAACAATAGTCATCATAACCATAATAACAACACTGAGACATATTCCTCTGGATTTAATTCAATGGAATATGATCACACATCGAATTGTTCTTCTTTGAGCAGATCATTTTCTTCCACCAATGGGGATGACCTTCCACATGATAGTAAGTACTTCATATTTACACGTACAAGGTTTAGCTTATGCAAATCTCCAGAAATTTCACAATTAGCTTATCCTATTAGTTGAATGTTATTTATTTTATATGAAGTAAAGAACCCAATGCATGTTATCTTAACCTCTAGTGATTTCAGTATTTTCTCGAAGTGACAAACCAATTAAAGGACTTTATTTTGCTAGATATTAAAATCATCCATATCATATCTAAATCTTATAATGCTACAACTTACACCGGGCTCCGTGGCGCAGTTGTTGTTGCGATGAACTGCTGCGCAGAAGGTCTGGATTCGATACCTAGACTTACCAACAACATATCGTTTTTGCTCGCGATGACCTGACAATTTGTCGAAGTAGTATCAACTGTCTTATCTCAATTCATCTGTTCGCATTCGGCATACCGTTCTAGTTTCCTTCATTAAATAAAGTCGTGTAGTTCGAATTATTACTAAAATGCTTTATCTGCCTGTGGAAAACGCCGTATAATCAAAACAAAAAAAAAAAAGATTTTTACAATAGAATATTGAATATCATTTATAGACAATGCAGAATTCTCTCTCTCTGTTATTACCATCGTGGGTGGTAAGATTTTCAATATTAATAAGAGCGAATTAGAGTGAATATTACAATTGTGTGTGGCATAGAATATTGAATGTGCAGAATATGCAGATTGAGGATCCAGAAAGACTGTGTGTATAGTATATTATGAGATAAGAAATGAATATTGTGTGTGCAATCTGATCTGTACTTAACAATGAATATATATATATTGATTTTTGGAAAGATAATAGGTATACAGTCGCTAAGTATCATAAAAACTTTGCATTGGAAGAAATTTTTTGTCTCCCTTTGAAAATACAATATAATTAGTAAAATCAAAATTCCCCTCCACTTGGATTAAAAAACCGCATATTGGTGAATACTACTTAAAAACTATTATTATTATAATTTTATTAATATGTAATAAATTACAATATTAAATTATTTGTTAATAGCGCTAGCTGCTAGGGCTTTCGGCTAGTAATAGGAAACAATATGAGAAATTTATATACAATTTTCAAGCTTAATTTCTAAAATCAAAATATATACATCATTTATATTTTTATCGTTGACTATGGTCAAAAGTTCTAGGAGGTTTTTGTCGGAATATCATATGAAATCGAACCTACAACTTTTAGGCAGCATTTAAACGTGGCGGCTGTGATGAAGGAATAAGGGCAGCGACCACTCAAGGGTACTCTTGAGTCCTGTATCGAAAAAAAGGTAGATACAATATTATGTGTTACCGTAGCTACCAATTCGTTCACCCCTAAGGATTCACCAGGAGAGAATTCATAAAATTTAGTTTTAGCACCGATAAATACAAAATAAGGGATACAATTATGGGTTTTAATTTTTTCTTTAAACTCTCAAACACCACGTAGAGAAGAAGGAATGTAGTAAAGGTAACGCAGTTCAGTAATAAGCAAGATCACTCCTCGCGGGGCGGGGACTGGGCGTCTTGTATTTTAAGCATAGATAAGATTTGAAGCCTTTTCTATAGTTTTGGCATCGGGGGTATGGTTTCTTACACTAAGGTACCTTTGCCTTTCCCAAACGTCAGCAGAACATATCCTTGTGGGTAGACGCGGTGTAGTGATAATGGGTTCGCCTGTTGAGTGAAATGTTGTTGCATACAAAATTCAAATGAATAAAATTATTATCAACCGAACTTTCGAAAAAGTTTTTGCAAAGTTATTATCTGTACAAATTTAACCTATTCTTGTGTGACAGCTTATTTCTTCCATATTGTTACATTCTTAGCAAAATAATATTTTTTTTTTCTATTTTTCTTCTCATTTAAGTGTTTAGAAAACGCAACTCACATCCAATCACATCGGGAACCGCAACCAATAGTTCTGCGCCCGCTAAAAGTTTAACGTACCTTTGGGGCGCAACAGGTGAACAAGAATGGACACCAGCATTAACAACAGGTAAACGCAATCCTCTCTAACCATTTAAAAATTTTCTTTTACAATAATTTTATAATATTACGTTTTTTGTTAAATATTCTAATCAAAAAATTGCAGGTGAAAAGAGCGCGAATAATAAGAATCCTAAATTTTAAATTTGAAAAAAAAAATATTACGCATTGCGTTTTTGTGGTCTACAAAAGTGAAGTGTTTCATGATGGAGTCGGTCAATCGATAAATACTATTCACCACGCTTTACATTTATACATTTTGATGACTGGGTAGCCTAGGATTTTCTAACATGGATCCTCAAAAGCAATTGGGACATGTATATGCTTATAAAAGGGCTTGCATATCGGGGTATTGGGAGTTGATTGCATATATAGCGTTTGTCTGGAAATGATAAAAATATTATGATTTACAATTAGGAGAGATTCGTCATACACAAAAATAAAATATTCACAATTAAATATTGGAAAACGTCCATACCGTAAGCTGGCACCCTTCATAGTGGAATACCGTTTTATTTGAAGTGGGCAACAAACGACCCACACTGCGTACATAATAGGAAATTTTACATGTAGACCACTATGACCACTGCTTTGTGTCTTACATGAAATCCGAAGTTGACTTGTTTCACATGTCACTGATGTTAAATCAATCGAATACTGGCCAAAATGTAAAAAAGTCTTCCAAAATTGTGTGAAAGCGAACAAATGTGAGCTTCATCGCTGAAGATGATTTTTCGATGAAATTTTAAATTTTACAACGCGCTTCAAGTGCCAAGATCTTTATGCAAAATTGATCACATAGAGTGAGATATTTTTAATTACTGTGAACTGCTTTGACAGGTTTGGCTTACGGCTTTAATATTTTCGGTTCTTCAAACTCTGTGTTTTCTCACTCGTATAGGAATTTGTAATTGTCATTCAATACTAGAATTTATTCACTATTGCAGGATTATTACTCCCGAAAATTGGAGTTAAAGCTGTTGAAGTTGTGAACACAGCTCAGAATTTCGGTAGTAATTTTTAATATAGTTAAAACGTTGTTCGAACTTCCCCACGATAAATATTGAATTGTTCTCGTACTTTTGTAGAACAAATTAGTAAACTCTCAAATAGAGGTAATTTTACAAAAAACTACGGTAACCCGGTTAAGCAAAATACAGAAAAAGTCTTAATATTTCTGTATTTACATTTTTGTATTGATTTTTATGTAGGGGTAGTTTTCCCTTGTCTAATAAATTCCCTCTTGCATTAATTTTTGTGTAATCAGATGGCAATAAATTCGAATTAATATATATAATATTATATAGGTACAGTTATAATGTGCCTGACTGACGTTTTGAAATTGTCAAATCAGAAAACTTTTAACGGTGCATTATAACGTTTAACATTGTTAATATTAAAAGAAATCTATCCATTCTTTGCAATGAAATTTGTAAAGAAGTGGATTCTAAAATGAATTCCAACATTTTTACTTCTGGGATTTTTGTTTTAATATTAGGGATAACTCGAATGTTGCGACATTGTTTTAAATTGCCGTGAGTTTGCTTTTGTAGTTTTCGGCGAGGTTACGATCTGGATTGATGGGTGGATACGACTGGAGCTAAAATAAATAACAAACAAAAGAAAGGCAGAAGTATACACGTTTTAGAAAGAAATAAAAATTAAAAATAAATAAAATCAAGAAGAACCCAGTATGGAAGGATTTAAGTGGAAAACGAGTATGGAAATATTTAAGTGGAAGTGTTATGATCAATCCGGGCTCAGTGGCGCGATGATTTGTGCGATGAACTGTCTCGCAGAAAGTTTGGGTTCGATTCCCAGCCGTAGCAACACCTTAATGATTTTTCACTGGCCCTCCCCTCGTGATGGGGACAAATCATCCGAGCTGTATGAATTGTCAAGAAAAGCTTATCTCAACTTAGGCGTTCAGATTCGGAGGTCCTTCCATCGTGCAAGAAGTACACATACACACATGAAGGCCCGGGGTACTAACGAGCCTGTTGCGTCAAAAATTTGTATTTTATTTTGTTATGATCAATCCAGATTGTATATCCGTCGTTAAGGAAGGTAGAATTGTTTTGTAATCGGGATTTCCCACTGATTGATTGTCCATTAGAGATTTTATTTATTCGAGACAGCATCATGGTCCTAAATAAGCAACAACCCACATATAGTCTTCCTCTTAAATAATGCATTTTGAGAATTTGACAAAGCATCTGATAGCATTACACCTGGGCATAATAAATCAAATTGGTTCATTATAAAACTGACATTTTTTGCCTTTTAAAATATGTTATTGTTATCCTTAACGGTATCCATTTGTTACCATAAATAAATGTAGTTTTAGAAAAGTCCTAATACAATCATCAACTCTATTCAAATATTGATTTGGTTTTTTTTAACTAATATGTAGTATTAACAAATCCTTCGAAACGATATAATTCATTTGAATGTTTTATTTATTTTCATATTTATATGTATGTTTACTCTCATCCCGTAATTGTTACCGAATAAAAAATAAAATAAATCCAAATTTCCGTTAAAATAATTTGTATTTGTAAACGATACTGGATACATTATGAACGATCATGTGCTCGACGAAACCAAATTGGATGCAACAGGAAGAGGGAGAATAATTATAGGTTTGATTCTTTGCAACACACTCATTAGATAGTTCTTTATTAGCTATAAAACGTGTTACCATTTATTGATTTTATTTTTAATTTTCAATTTTCAATTGTAATATTTCATGATCTTATTTTTTTATGATTTAAGTGGTTTGGTGACTATTTGCACATACATATAAACATATTTTTTTAATTTAATAAGCTTTCTTTACAGTGCTACTAATAGAAACTTTTATATTTTGTTTATTAAAATAAAAAATGTAAATCTAAATATCTTTAATTAAAAAAAAACTATATTTTTAAGTAGTTATTTTAGTGTCGTAGTTAATTCACGTAAACATTTACAAAACGTGTGCTAAATGTTCGTTAAGATCTCGAAAATATTTCTCTTATTTAATACATCGTTAAAAAACGTTTAATATTTTCCTCTTAGATGATAATTTTTTTTTACTCTGTATCATTAAATGGTATTGCCAAGTCTCAATTGCGTTAGACCACATCCTCAGAGACAAAATATATTAATGAAAACTTCGCTGCTGGTCGCCCACTCTGAATATACGCCTGTGAGGCATGTATGAGCACAAAACTAATTTAAGTTTAAAATTTTACCCAAAATGGAAAGATAAATTTTTGGATCCATCGTATCGTACTAAAAGTCATTTCATAAAAGTTTTCATTTTTTTGCACTCCACAATGTTCACACTGTTTTTCTTTGACTAATAGAGCAAGAGCACGTTAGATAGTTTCCCTCAGTTGTTATCGCAGAAACGTGCTTTCTTGACTAATCTGAATCAATGTGGTCATATACAAGTTGAGTCAAAAGTAATCTCATAAAATATTTTATGAATAAATTCTCAAATTTCATGAAGTATGGGTGAATTCTCTCAGAAATAACAAAATTTTCAAATAAGTACAGAAATGCGATTAGGTAAAATAATTGCTTTTTAAAAAACCTATCTCGACATAAACGACTTGTTACTTTTAGATACTAATTTTTGTTACCAACAATTTTTGTGTATGGGGTCGTTTTCTCCTCTCCAATAAGCTCTCTCTCTCTTTTACTATTTTTTGCGTACGTGAACAGCAATAAGTAAAATTAAGTAAGAATTAGTAAAAATAATATTGTACGGCAACAGACAAAATGTGATTTTGACATTTATGTTGTAGGCAGATAGATAATATAGTTAAACATATGAAAAGGCTACAATCTGCTGTGCGGATCGTTGAATACCGTATCCCACCCTATCTGTAAAACTAAAATCCCCAAAAAGTGGACGTGGCTTAAAACACGATGTGGATTAAATATAGAAAATGGCGTTGTGACAAAAAATTGTTTAGACTGTTTATAAAACACTTTTACGGTTCTACAAAAGACAAGGTTTTCTCCTTCATATTTTATGGGGTAGTGTATAAAATGGTTTTTATTTAAAAACGCCCCTAAAAAGTAAGAGTGTGTTAAAATGGTCTATAGACGAAATATGATTAATACCAATGATTCTACATCGACATTTTTTTCGAAACATTTAGAATTTGACCCAAAAAGTGGGCGTGGCAAAAAACTTTATATAAACGAAATATATATATTAATATTGTCTAAATATGTTGTTCAGAAACTTTTTCAAAATTCCTTACGGTTTGGCCAAAAACTAAGTTTTTCTTAAAGGGGGGCGTGGCAGTAGGCGGATTTTCAATTTTTTTACACTTGTTTTGTAGACACGAACGAATATCCTATATACCAAATTTCATTATCCTAGCTCAAAATTTAAGGCCTACAAATCGGTGACGTACAGACAGACATCGAATCAGCTAGCGATTCTAGTAGCTCAATTATTTCTCTATATTACAAACTATGTATCAAAACTAATATACCTCTATGGGATAGGGTATACAGATTTGCAATGGAGCTTATTTCTGTTATCTGTTGTTTTAACGCATCGTAAATTTCAATTCGCACAAGTGGGCTAACACGCTACTGACCGATTCTGATCACCGAAACGAGAGAGTACACGATATGCATTAATCTAATTGCTTCACGGGAGGCATGACGTCTTGCACCGTGTTGATTAAATCACATCATGGACTTGATGCATGATCAAATGTAGTTGGTAAGAAATCGGTTATCATATCGCGATGTCGAGCACCAGCAACCGCCACTGCTTGATTATGCTCATTTTTTGAAAGAAATATGGTTCTATAATGCCTCAAGTTAAAAAATCCGCTCCAAACAGTGACACTTTCAACGTGCATTTTTTTTACAATCTCAAATGGGATGATTTTGATGGTTTATAAAGCCATCAAAGTGAAAATGAGCTCCATTGCTAAAAGTATTATTTTTCCTCTAAAAGTCAGCATCTCCTGCAGAGATGTTTGGCAATCTAGGGTTGTCTTAGAATTTGTTGAGACTGATTCCAGGGATTTGATGGCCACTTGGGTGTCCGAGAAAATGCTAATATCCTTGGCAGGTATTACATTCTCTTTCAGTCAGGATAAGCCTTCTTTGATGAGTTCCGCCTGGAACACGCTGCAATGATCAAGAAGACGGAAAGATAGGCTGAGATTTAGAATGTCGGAGAAGACACCAGCACCCACTCCGTCATTTGTTTTGAAGCCATCGGTATAGAAGTGGATCTAGTCATTATGCACAGGTTCGTTACTCTCCCATGACGATCTGTCTGGGATTGTGACCTGAAAAATCTTATCAAAGTTTAACCTGGTGAGGGTGTAGTCGGTGTTTTCAGGAATATTTGTATGTTCGTTTGGAATTTTTGAGTGGCCAGTTTGTATGTTTGACCACTGTTGGATGGCTTTAAGACGTATGGCTGAATTAGCTGCCATTTGCTTGCCGAAAATATCTAGGGGTAGTAGGCGAAAAAAATGTCTAGTGTTGCTGATGGTGTTGTGCGGTGTGCACCCCCGATATACAGACACGCTGTTCTTTGTACCTTGGCTAGTTTTTTTTGCTGTTTATAGCTATCTCTAGCGCTGTTCACCATACTTCTACTCCATAAAGAAGTATCGGTCTTTATGATATTAAGCTTTGAACGATTTGTTATTGGCCGTCAAATGCTAAGTATCACAAATCCCTACATTTTTCAATTACTCCCTTTACAGTTGGAGAAGTTAAAACGAACAGGCGCGTCTTCATAAAGCATGTATTATATCCAAAGCGGATAAAGTAAGCCTTTGTCGTTTTGTGCAATAATCGGCAAATCTTCGATCCTATTTGAGTTGACGGTATCTAGAGACAAAGATTCAATCCACAACTTTACGAGGTGTACTGCGACATTGTCCTGATCATGGCTAAGACCCTTGCCTTGTGTGGAAAAGTAGGAACCGACCTCAGTATTTTAAAGTAAGCAACTGGAGGCAGTTATTTAAGGACCGATCCAATTCGAGAGGCATGTTGATTGAGGCCGGGCTCATTCCGAACTTTTTTTTTGATTTTCTTAAGTTCTCGTTCCGACATATCCGTTCTAATATCCTCCAAATAAATAAAAAATAATTATATTCTCTATTGGGGGGCATATGAAAAGACGCAATGCATTTTAGATCATGACCGTGACTGCAGATAATAATCAGAATTTTGCACAGAAGTTGTTTCTCAATGATCAGATCATCTATAAAATTAAAAAATGTCTGGTGTTAAAAGGCTCTGTTGCACGAATGAAACTGATTATGTGCTTAAAATGTTCTGTTCCGTTTTACAGTTGAGCTTTTGGCATAAATTTACTTTAGCAAAAACTCACTTTTTTTGGCTTAAACGATTCGTCTTTACGTGCTGATCATTAATCCGTTTTTAAAAATCGTCGCTCACATTTAGTTTAAAAGTTATGCTTATGACAAATTTTCAATTTTTGGGTTATATTTCCATACAAATTGTTGTTGTTTGACATTTCTGTGTTTTTGTTTTTACTTCAGTGGTTAACGCGGCATTGCCAGTTTCAAAAAAAACTTATAAAATAAAAATATTATAACTTAAAAAACTGTTGACTAAGGCGCCTGCCTGACGACTTTACATACCCTGAGTGGAGCAACGAAGTTGCGTGAGCGTGGACTGTCCCCAGAAAGAGAGTTGAAATCCTTTTTTCCCGCGAAGCGGGCCACCCAGGGTACTGTTAACGAAAAAAACTGTTGACTAAGGCGCCTGCCTGACGACTTTACATACCCTGAGTGGAGCAACGAAGTTGCGTGAGCGTGGACTGTCCCCAGAAAGAGAGTTGAAATCCTTTTTTCCCGCGAAGCGGGCCACCCAGGGTACTATTAACGAAAACACTGTTGATTAAGGCGCCTGCCAGACAACTTCACATACTCATATATGTATTTACATATTTTTTTATTTTGGGAATTTATCATTTCAATTTTTTTTATCTGGCAATCTAACTCCCAACTCGCTGTGAAAGAGAAAGTTGCGTACAACCCAGTCGTGCACCCACCACTCGTTCATTTATACATTCGGGTAAACCTTTCTCTACTCTTGTACACAACAAACAAGCAAACGTCTAGCTTGTGCCCTTTTTGTTATGCCATTTCAGCTTGTGTTGGAAGCCCTCACCCAAAATGCTTCTTGAGTTAGTCCGGTGTAAATGCAAACTGACCTCAGTTGTACTCTACAAGTTGGTTGAGGTCACCCAAATGGTAGGTGAGAATCTTTCGGGCTTTTTTGGCTATATCGTCGTACAACTTGGAAAACGTATGCTTAACTCTTTTTCTTTTATTTCGTTTATTGCTAAACCCATTTTAAACCCATCATTCTCTATACTGACATTTTGTTTAGTTGTGATAGCTCAAGTATTGCAGAATCCTCTCAAGAATAATATTAAAGAAATCAAACGACAAGTGTCGTGCCTAAATCCTTTTTTTTTTTGTATCAAATATTACGGCAGATGGCAGATGATAAGAAAACGAACCCATCTAAAACGAACGCAGCTCAATGGTTCTAATTAATTTAGTTTCACGAGTGCATATTGTTAGACTTAGGTATAGAACAAATGTGCTATCCATAACTTGTCCCGGTTTATCAATCTATAAAAAATATACCAAAATCATTGAAAAACAGTTGCTTTTAAATAAGGTTACATTGTTTTGTTTAAAAAAAAAAAACTTGTCTACACCAAAGAAATATTTGAGAATCAAAAACTTTTTAAAATACATAAACATAAATATGTAATACATCTCTTTTGATTTGTTTGTAGTTATTTTAGTACGCAGGTAATTAATTTCTTTTGGAAGTCATTTTTCTTTTAATTTAAAATTGTTTCAAAAATACGCTGGTTTCTGCTTAAGCTGGTATGATACTGCCTTTTCTCTGATTTTTAATGCAAAATAGATGAAATTAATATCGTGCTTAAGAAATTTATAGAATATGGAAGAGAAACCCCAATAGCCTCCAAAATGAACAAACATTAATAAAAAATGCATGAAATATGCTGCAAATTTTTTAACCGCAGGCTCCTTATTTACACCTTAATATTTATATTTACCCTCTTGGTTTATTGCATTAAAATTTAGGGAGAAAAGACATTTTAATACAAACTTTACTATGGAATAAACATTGCTCACTTCTCATTGGTTGTAGCACATATTATGCTTAGGGCTTGTAAAAATTTGACTCATAATCTACTTTAAGCGTTGTCTGAGAGTCGTGCTATGCTGAATAAATAAAAATTAATTATGCATATTTATTTATGTAGGATTGTAGGCATATGTATTTGATGTTTTAACTATTTCTAAAAAGTAGCACTGTTGACATTAGGTATAGTAGGTATGATAAACGTTTATTTGGTAGTTCTAGTTGTTTATTATGTATTTTGAAGCACTTAACGCATGAAAGCTGAACACTGTTGCACATCATTCAAATTAAGCCTTGCTATATCACAGAGTACACGACATAAATTAGACCGCATCCACAAACAATGATTGCATTTTGATTAAGCTACTATCGGGTGCATGCACTTATTTCTGTTCATTCTCGTTTCTTTATACACATCTAAACATAAATGCATTGTTTCTAGTTATAAAAAAATATTTGAAGTACAAGTCTGAGTACAATGACTTATAATCATAATTGTATTTAAATATCGTTTTTTTTTTATTTCTGACTATTAAATATTATTGGCTATGGCTTTTGTAATTGATATCATAAAGCACTAATAAAAGTAATAAGAATTTCATTTTTGTTTGTGAACAACAATTTTAGGTGTTGACTGGAAGTCATTAAGTATACCAGCATGTCTTCCAATTACTACCGATTACTTTCCGGACAATCGTTCACTTCATAATGACTATGTGATTTCGGATTACACATTGTTACCGGACGACGTCAACTCGGATTATGCAAATAGTCGGGCAATTTACCGCAAACCGTTAACTACAGAAGAGGTCTTCAAAGAAATTGTATCTCAACGTTTGGCACAAGGATTTCAAATCATTGTGCTCGAGGAGAAGAGTACAAGTCCGCCGCAGGCACCGTGCTGTGGTGGTTTAAAGCAGAAACAGCAGCAGCAGACATCGTCCGTTCTTAAAACAAAACCACCTTCAGAAATCACAAAGGAATATCTTCTTTCGATAGGGAGGATATTTCATAAGATCTCCTTAAGAGACTCTGTAATAACTGTGACTGGTTATAAACCAAGGTAAGAATTTATTTTTTCTCACCACACATATATAAAAAATTTTTTTCTTATAAATATTTAAATACATGTTTACAATTTGGAAAAATAGTCTATCCTATGGGTCCGATCTTTCAATTTCAAATGATAACTAAAAAAATAACTAGCGCACCCTCTCCCGCTCCGCTTCATCTACGGATGTGTACTCTAAACAAAAAATCCTCAAATGGGGCAAATCCCACAGATTGAAAATTATGCTTCCAAAACACAATGCTGTCTTCTGTCATTAAAGAGTAACCAAAATCTAAGACGAAAGTGACATTCATGGGAAATGGCAGGACAGGATTCTGTTTGAGCCTTGTATCCCTGGCCTTGACTTTTACACTTTGGTAAAACATTCATGGAGTGGCCCCTCTATATCCTCGATCACGAGCTTCCCTTGCTCTGTGGGTGCGAGAAACCTAGCTTGTTGATCTAGTGGCTTGTTGGCATCGTTGAAACTGTTCTTCGACATTAGATGCGGGTGATGTTAATCGAGAGGTTAAGCAATACGCGTTCTGCGAAGGCGGCTTTTTGCTATTGCGGTCTTTCGATATTCAATTTTTTTACAGTATATCCGATTGGTTGTGGCATGGTGGGTATCCGCATTCTTACCTTAGCTGCAACAAGGTAGTGGTCCGAGTCGTTGTTAGCCTCTCGGAATTTTCGGACATCTAAAGCACTGAATACATGCCTCTTCTCTATCGCAATATGATCAATTTGATATGGAGACCGCCACGTCCCTTCTGGATATCTAGGTCAGGAAACCGTATGCTGGCTATAGTGGCATTTCGTTCCGCAGCGAAGTCAATTAGCCTATCTTCAATCTGCAATAAATCTACTAGCATACGCCGGCGATATTGACATCATTGGTCGAATGTTATGTCAAAGCCTCGTTTGCTAGTATATAGAAGAAGCCGCAAAAATTAGTTTAGCAGTAAATGAGGGTTAAACCACACATCGATGAATTGGTCAGAAAGGCACCAGCGCAGCGCTCTACGGCGCTGAAGCATAGACCGTATGAAGAGCGGATGAAGAAATAATTGGTCGATTCGAGAGAAAAATTCTTCGGTCCCGTTTGCGTTGACGGGCTGTAGACACCAAGAACTATAAGAGCTGTACAGCGACATACCCCTGGTCAAAAAACTCCGTAAGGACGTTTAAGATGGCTAGGACATGTAGAACGAAAAGACACCAATACTCGGGCTCGCAGAGTCTTCGATTCCTAGCCAGACGTCGTCGGACGCAGTAAAGGAAGATCTCGCCTTAAGTGGCGCGCACAAGTAGAAACCGACCATAACCAACTTAAAGTTCGCAACTGGAGGCAGTTAACTAAGGACCTGGCTCAATCGAGTGACACGTTGGTTGAGCTTAAGTTTCAATCTGGAGTGTAGCGCCACTTAAGTAAGTAAGTGAGGTTCTGATTATTTGTAGCAAAAATAATGATTTTTTGAATATTATTCTTTGGCAATTTTTAACTGATAACCTTTTTGAACAAAATGACGTGCAATTCAATCAAAGTAGTTTTCGAAACTGCAATAAAAAAGCTTATTTGAACCTATTCGAAGTATATTCCAGCAGGGTATTATGTCTTTGGATACATAACAGACACCTTGTAAATTATTGGACTGTCAGTTAAAATATTCAAATAATAATGCCCATGTATATATATTTCTCCGATCGTATTATTATTGAATATGTTTGGGGATGTCTAAGCCGTTAAATTTATGAAGAATCCATGCAGTATCAATGCAACCAAGAGCCGATTGCGTCGGTTAAAGCTTCTTGAGCAATCATTTCCTTAAATTATCTACGAAGTTTATATTACCTTAAAAAAATTGTTTTTTTAATTACATATACCCAATGTATTAAAAATTGTTAAAAAAACGCAAATTTGCTTGAAATAAATATAAAAGGGAAAATACATTTCATTTTTTTTGTTGTGGTTTTTTTTCCCTTGGGTATGCAGTTTTGTTCTCGTCAAATCATCTCCTCGCATACAATCAGTATATAATTGTCATTCAAGTGGTTGATGTTGAGGTAGATAATTTCTTAAACGTTCTCAAATTCGTAGTCAGAGTTGAGCTGCTTCTCAACTAAACGTGGTTATCCGAGCCCGTGGATGCAGTCATACGCGAGATTAAAATCGATGAAAAGATGATGGGTCTCGACATGAAACTCGTTGGTCTTTCCTGGGATTCTACTGCTGATAATCCGGTATTTTTTTACTCTCTCTTTTGATTGATTCTACCATTACGAAGAGAGCGGAACCCAAAAAGTGTTTTTTTTTTAATTCCGTCCGTTGTGTGCGCTATTTTTTGGTCACAATTTTTTTTTTTACTCTTAGCCTTTTTATTATTTTTTTTTTCTCTAAATTAGCTCTATCGATTTTGATTAAACTTAATATGTTCTTTAAACACAGTAGTTCCCACAAATTTTTGGATTTAGGTCATGTAAGGAAAACTGAAAATTTCTCGCAAACTATGTGGTATATTAATAAATATACAAAATTCTACATAATTCTTTTTGGCCCAATTATTCCTTAACGGAATTTTCAGTTTTGGCCAATAACATCATTATAATCATTATAATTCACATTCAAATTTCGGAATGAAAGCTTTTGTAATCATAGTACTTCGTAATATTTTTCTATTAAGTTTTAACATCAATCACCAAAATGAATGTAAGGGTTTTCTGTAATATGGCTAAAATATGAAAATCGTCTTAATCTCTTAATGTTCGAACATCTAACGATCGTACTTTATAACAATAATTTAGGGTAGTTAAACTTATACTTAAAAGGAAGTAAATTTGTGTATTATTATTTTTAGGCATCCGTATCCTCCAATCAATGTTGATTATCGCTATCGTTTTCATGCTCCCCAACACGATACCTACGAAATTTCAGGTGTCAACTTTACAACAGAAAAACTAGAAAATTTTAACTGGAATTATATGGATCATTACATTTGCACTCGTGGAGATACTGATTATCCTTTACTTGAGGTAATTTTTTTTATTCAATTGCATAGTCGAGAGAAGCTTGATTCCCGCTTTTCGTTATAGAGTTTAAAATACTGGCGCTATCGCATGTATCTACTACCTAAAGATATCAATGCAACGAACAGGATCCTGGATCATGGGTGTTCAAAATGTGACATATACATTGAACCGAGTGCAGAAACAGTAAAACAACAAATCGATGACTTTCTTCGCCTTATGGAATTGCATTTTAATAAGATTAAGCGCATACAGGGCCGGAAGGCTAGGGTAAGTAGTTTCATACAAAATAACTGAAATCAATTAGAAAGCTTTTATTTTTTAACCTATAACACTTTTGAAACTTCTATAATCTATGATTGATTTTTACAGCCATATACATTTCTTAACAAGACTTCTTCGCAAAATGTCGCGAAACACTTGAGGTGCAGGAAATAAAGCCATATAAACAAAATGCTCACAGTATACTATAAGAGTATATTTTGATGGTCTTATTTCTTTAAACCCTTTCCTTTATTATGTAACTTAACAAGACTCTCTTGTAGCTTTCATCTCATCACATTTTTTTATCATAAAAACATGTCATGTATAAATGATTTGATTTACAAAAACTTTGCCTCGTTTTGTGATATTTTTTGTTTAGTTTTTAACCACGTTTACTTTTTTTTGTATAAGATGTTTTATGTGTATATTAAAAGGGAAGTAACAATGTTTTTCTTATTTTAATAATTTTGCATTTTTGAAAGGCAATCTACCGAATGCTTTTGCTTTATGTTTGAACGTTAATCATTTACAGGATAGTCCAACAGCTCCAAGTCACCTAACTAGACGACGCCATAGCACGAGCATTATAACGAGGCCTCCCCCTTATCAGGTTCTGAACTTTATTACAACGTCATTTGTTTCATTATCTTGTTCTTGGTTTAAATTCATGAATTGGTCGCAATTGGACAGTGAATGCTCGAATTTAATTTCAATTTAATTTTGAGTGTTATCCATTTTTAACTCTTACAATACATTTAACATTTTATTTAACATTAAAAATTCATTTAATGATTTTTTTTAATGTTGTTCGTTTTTCTTGTTTGTTTGATTAAGTTTCGTTAAGAAATTTAATCATTAGAAAAATCTAAAGAAAATTGTTTAAATCAACTAATGACTAATAGAATATATTTGTATTGTATATACCAATATAGGGAATTGGAAATTCTCCGTTTCGAGAGCGTGTTGGAAGCAATCGTTTGCCAGACAAGAGACCCAGGTTGTTATTAAAACTGATCATTTCTGCAGTAACTGTGTGCGATTATTTATTATTAGCATTCTTTATGTTTATTTTTATTTTTTTATTTTTAAAAAGCTTTTTATTTGTTTATATATTATCTGTGGTTTTTGTGGGTGTTGCCTTTTTTGTGTTTTCTTTTCTTTTAACAAATTTCATGGGTGTTGGTTGTGCAAGACTCAATTCCTTTCCAAGTTCAACATCCAGCAAAGTTATATTGCAAATACATACTACACTACTTTCAAATATGAACATGTTTTTTGATACGGGGTATGTTATATAGAGGTTTTGCGAGATAAACGAATGAAGTACTTTTGCTGATACTGATTACATTATTTTTGGTTGTTATTTGTCCTGATAGAGTGTTAATAGTTATATGTAAAAATTGCAAATCCTAAAACTCCTAAAAGCTATAAAAATATAATTGAAACAATACAAATGAAAACTAGATATTGACATTTAAAAAGTGTGTGTTCCTGATCAAGCTCATGAAACAGAAATTAGACCACTTTCAAACAGCATATTTTCTCGTGGAACAGAAAAAGCTTTACTTTCCTGTAATTGGTTGTGCACCTCAAAGCACAAAGCTTTTAACAATATAGCTTTTATGGTATGTATGTTTCTTAGAGTCAGTCTTCGTTGTATATCCACTAAAATGTCACCGGAGTATTTAGGTTGACGTTCTAGGGATGAAACAAGGACCAGTATCTCCAGGACAGCGGCTATACGTTGAGATAATTACTTACTCACTATTGAGTAAGCAACCAATAGCCTCGTTGAAAGCAATAACGCATCAAGAGGATGCCTGACTTGGTTGATTACTTTGGAAACATAATCATTCTTCATTTGAATTTGCGACTCAGACCTTGTGGTGTCAACTATTACTTTTAGCTAACTGTCTCTAGTTGCGAAGGACAAGTTGGTTGCGGTCGGTATCTAACTGTGATTGGGATACCTTGTTAAGCTTTATTTTGAGGTTGAGCTTGCAAAAAATAAGTCCATTCGACCCAATTCTTTTTTTTATTTTCTTATATATCCTAATTTTAAAACGTTTTTGGGTAAAAAGATACAAAAACATATTCTATCTCATTTTTAATATAAAATTCCCAAAAACTGGAGATAGAGTTCTTCTTCGTTGTCACATTGCCTGTAAATATGATTAAAAATTTTATCGGATTGCTTTGAACTATTTCCAACACGTATATAAAACATATTAGAACAATCCGCAATGCGATCACAGATCGGACCGGACAGAATCGCCGACCCACTTTTATTAACATCTTCATCATCTTAATGTTATGTTTGATTAAAATATAGAGTGATACTCGAAACGATCCACTGCCATCGTTTGCAATATTTTGAAGTCTGGTGCTCGCGTTTACTAAAAACCCCATTTTCCCATCAAAAATGAGAATGCACAATCCGCTGTACGGATCGTTTATTACTATCCTATCTCATCACATCTTTGAAATTAAATGTTTTTTGGATTTAAATGGATTTTGTAAAAAAAAGCCCCTAAGAAGTTAAAAAAGCATCTTAGCAAGATATTTAGAATATGTCATTTGGCGTTACTAATTATCATTTTTAAGAACAACTTAAATTTTACCTTCCACACTTTTCAAAAATCCTTTACCAATAAATAAATTTATATCACAGCGCTAGTTATAGGTTATTATTGAACGTACAGAAAGTCGCATCTAAGTCATAAAGTAGTGATAAAATGGTGTAGTGGGCGCCTGTAGTCAATAATACTGCGAGGATGTGTGTGTTTTTGTGTTCGTGTTTGCGCATTGAATGAAATAAGTTTGTTGTGATAATTATATACATGCACCATATACATTTAATTTACAAGCCTGCTGGTGGTACGAGCACATAACGATAAATGTACAAGCGATAAGCGGGGCGTTTTCTAAAAAAAAAAATTATTTACCCTAATCCATAGCATATGCATATGCATTTAAACGTTGTGTTGACGAACCATAAAAGATTTTAATAAACTGTCTGAGCAATACCTATATTTTGAAAATGCCACTCCCACTTTTAGGGGATTTTCCATACAAACGGTTTTCGGTATGATTTAAAAGAATTTGTTGAAAATATTTCGAGAAAATGTTGTTAACGCCGTCCAATTTTTGGTGGCGTTTTCCTTAAAAAAACATTTGTAAAACCTATCCCATAGAAAAACGTCTTTTTTGTCGAAACATAAGATATCAAGATATGTTTTCTGAACAAGGTGTGGTGACAATATCATTTTCTATACTTCATCCCAATTCGGTTTTAGGCAAGCCCATGTTTTGGGATGTTTAATTTAGGGTGGAATGGGTATTCAACGATTCGCATATCGGCTTTCTCTTCATCTCCTTTTGCTCATTTGCCGTATGAGGTTTCCGATTTCAGGCTAGTATTTGACTTTGTTGTTTCGTGTTGCTGTCCTCTGGAAGGGAGTGTTTTTTTTCCACAAAATTGTTAATATGGTCTTCTATTTCTATTTTCTTTGTAGTCTCTTCTGAAAACGTCGCAATTGGTTTTGTTAATAGTTATTGGCAGTCTTTCTTTTTTTGCAGACTTCCACCTATTTTAAGACTGACTGCTGAGTGGTCTGAGCATAGATTATAGCATTCTTCGACTACCGTCAGATTTTTAGTTATCACTTTTACTATAAAGAAGTCGAAGAAGTCAGGGATTAATGTCAGTTAACCAATACTTTGGCTTTCCCGTCGAAAAATGCCATCCCACGCCTTATACTGGCTTTGTATAGAAATCTGTCTTTCGTTGAATATATATAAATAGTGTTGAACTGTAGTTATAAAAGGAAATTGACTTGTATATTTTATATGGCAAGTACCGTTAATAATATTTCTAAGAGTAAAAAAAAATTGCCTAGAATTATTACCAAACAAGTTCTCAATATGAAGTTTGAAGAAAATCGGTCTAGCCGTCTAGGCTGAGAAGAAATGTTAGATCTTGCAACAAACATATATTGAACCCTCCACTGGAAATTAACTAAAAATGAAGTTAGATAAATTTAGATAAAGTTAAATAAACAACTTATATAACATACCCTATACAAGTACTGTTATGTTCATTGTACACTGAAAATAGTAATATATCTTTTATTTTATTTCAATAGATTAACTGACACGCCAGCCTCACACTGTTTCACATTCTTAATTCTTGTATTTTAAATATAAAGTAGAATTTAGTACTCGCAATTCACCGGCGCGTGTCCATTTTGTTTGAAACAGCGGAAACCGCCGTCACCAATTTTGTATCTTCATTTCTTAACTTTACTTCATCTAACACTTTTTTTATTTTCTATATAACTTATATTTTTTCTTTCTTGAACAACTTGGAATACTTTTTTATTCATTTTTTATATTAATAAAAAATAAAATAATAATCACACTTTCAGTTAGAATGCACTTTTACATACTTAGGCATTACATTTGTTCTGTTTTTGGTTTTGGCTTTCAGCATGCAACGAATAGAATAATTGAAAAGCAATTTATTAATTCAGCAAGGTTAGTTGTTTTTATTTATTACATTATTATTTTCTTAAACTTACAAATTAAGAATTTAATGTAATGCACCTGCACACCTGAATGAGTCATTTACTAATCGAATGCAAAACTGTTTTGGAAAAAACTTCATTACAGCTTCCTTTCTAGACCTGGGACAAAACCTCTTGAGCGAGGGCGGATTTCTCCAGCTGCAGATGCCGCGATAATCGCTCTTAACTCTGAAATTAATTCTATTGAAGATCGGGATGATGCGTAAATATCACGAACAACTAAAAATGTAACGTGATGTATTATGTCGAGGTGCCAATTCTTTTCAGGCTCTTGGGTGAGGTAAAATTGCGCCCAAATGCAACACTTGGGGAAATATTTGAAGCTATGAAACATCCAGTCACTGGAGTGGGATATTTTGCCCCAACACAAGGTCTTCCTTCGTGTACATTTGTGTGTTTCGATGCTCTTATGTGGTTGAAAGCACGATTAGATGGATCGAAGAATCCGCTGGAGATATTGGAAGCAATGCAAAAGTGAGTAATCTCTAGGTATTTATCACATATTTTGGGTAATTTGAAGGGGCAGTGATTGTTTTTGTATTAGTATGCTCTTAAATTGGTGAAGATTTTATTTTGCCGGGAATATGTCTTCTTGTAAACCGTTCCATTCTTCGATTATTCTGTGGCAAAAAGTGTTTTGGAATTGTGATGTTGTTAGTTGGACTATATATTTATATGCAGCTGCACCCTGTAATGTAAAAGAAATATATCTGCCAATATACCTCATGCAAGTTGAACTCTTGGATTGTCAGACTTTTGCAATTTAAAAATTTTAAAAACCATGCAGTAGAAACTTATCTGCAAAGCCTAACCGCTGGGAAGAAATCGAATTATTCGCTCTGGGAAGCAATAAGAGTCATAAAACGGCCAAAAATCGCTGTGCCGCCAATAAGGGTAACTCAAGACGTTTGGGTAAAAGCGATAAGGAAAAAGCTGACGTTTTTGCCTCAACATCTTGAGGAAACATTTAAGCCATTTGATGGTCCAGCGCAAAATGAAAACATTAATATATTCGAGAGTACAACCGATAATAACATAGTAAGATATGCAAGTATTGCCGAGCTTAAACGGGAAACACAGAAACTAAAGCCTTAAAAAGCTCCGGGTTATGATTTGATTAAAGGAGAACTTCTTAAAATGTTGCCTCGGAAAGCATTAACTAAGCTTCTGTTTATTATAAATGCAGCAATCAGATTAGAATGCATACCAAGACAGTGAAAGTCGCGGAAGTGATAATGGTTCTAAAACCAGGAAAATCACCGAATGAAATAAAATCTTACAGGCCTATTTCACTTCTTCCAATAATTTCAAAAGTTTTTGAACGGATATTACTCGGTCGCTTACACCCCATAATTGAACAGAAACGTCTTCTGACCATCAATTTGGGTTTAGAAGTAAACATTCAACGGTGGACCAAGTACATCGAATTACAGATGTAATTGAGAAAGCTTTCGAAGAAAAAAAAATTTGTTCAGCCGTATTTCTTGACGTGTCGCAAGCTTTTGACAAGGTGTGGCACAAAGGCCTTACGTATAAACTAAGTCAAGTTCTGCCATAACAATTATATAAAATCCTCGTGAAGTATCTTAAGCATAGACTCTTCCGTGTGAAACTTAGAAGCGAATATTCCGAGTTCAAATAAATAATGGCAGGTGTACCGCAAGGAAGCGTCCTTGGACCAATCCTGTACCTCCTATTCACTCGTGATATCCCACAAACAAACGATACAATAGTTGCAACGTTTGCTGACGATACTGCTATACTAGCAGTTTGCACAACAATAGAGGATACAATTATCAAATTACATAACACTCTTAACGAGGTTAATGAATGGACTAAATCCTGGCGGATTGCACTTAATGAGAGCAAATCGACCCATGTAGATTTTTCGTATAAACGGACAAACAATTTGCCTGTATTTCTAAATACGGTTCGAGTCCCGTTTGCAAATGAAGCGAAATATCTCGGTATGACACTCGATGCAAAATTAAAATGGAAATCGCATTTAAAAAAGAATTGCGAAGAACTTAAGAATAAATACAGAGAACTGTACTGGTTGCTCGGAAAATATTCGAAGCTTAACCTTGATAACAAGCTGCTATTATACAAGCAAGTGCTAAAACCGGTTTGGACATACGGTATACAACTATGGGGTTGTACCAGTGAAACGAATCTAAACATTTTACAAACTTTTGAAAACAAAATGTTAAGATCATTCGTCAATACGCCGTGGTACGTAAGGAACGAAGATCTACGCAGAGATCTGGGTATTCCCGCGGTTAAAGATGAAACACAAAATTTTGCACGAAAACATAAAAAAACGTTTATTAGGACACGTTAACACAACAGTCCTCCAAATTCTTGACGAAACAAATATATTGCGGCGTCTTCAAAGAACTAAACCCTTAGATTTGGACCGATAATAACAAACCGTGCTATAAATTGCGGAAAAAGCCGGAATACTCAAAGGAAAGTTACCTGCCCAACATATTATATACTCGTGATAAAAAAAATTGCTGGATAAGTCGAATACTTAGTTGCAATAGAAATACAAAATGGGTGGTTTTAGTGAGTAAAAATCTCACACTACTTTGGGCACGTGCTCATCGTGTCTATGAAGATTTCCACCAGCCCACGAAAAAAAAAGACTTTTGCAAGAGGTGGTGCAGCGGTTGTCACTTTCGGGATTCTACCAGCCCCTGGTTACTAGTCCAACCCGCTAAACTCTAGCCTACTGCACCCACACAGTGTGCGTCGTTGAAAAATCTAAAGTCTTGCGATGATTCATTGTGCTAATTGTAAAATACCCTATACTCAACCATCGTCAATATAACTTTAATAAAAATACAGGACGGTGTCGTCTGTGCCAAAAAAAAACACGAATTATGTCAGCCCAGTTTTTTGACACAACCACTGAATTGTAAATGGGCTTCATGACAACGAAAATTCTAAGGACAGACGCACAGAATGCCGTGGGGATTGCAAGATTGTCGCTCTCACTGTATCAATTTTCCCAGGTGTTCTGATGTGCCAAGTACTCCAGTTATTCGTCTTGTTGTGTGTCTGAACGTAGACCCATGTTATAATTGATTTCCGGTCTCGGACCAACGAGGCTGCAATTACCAAAAAATTAATTCTGGGAAGATGTTGTTTTTATCTAGTTGAATCAAGCAGCGGTCTGCATATGTTTCAGCTTGGTGGAATAATTAATATTAATATTCTCTTGTTTTTTAAGGGAAAAAATGATTTGTCATGCCTCTGGAGATTGGAACAAGCCAATAATTCCTGGATTTTACTTATACTATATTGGTTTACAAGACAAAAAGGGTGAGTTTTCAAATTTATTTATATTATATTTATTTAAAAAATTACTACAACATTACATATATGACAGAATTCATTCCACCTCTAAGTGATCTAAGTGCATTCGAAAACGAATGGATGGAAGTCGAACTACAAGGATACAAACCTTTAACATCAAGTGAATCGGCAGCTCATGATGCGTATCAGAAAATTCCTAACTTTTTAAGAAGTACTCCATCGCCACAAACATGGTGCAACGTTGACCAAAAACGTAATTGTGTCACAATCATTGCAATTTTATACACTTTATAATTGTATATAAACTTTAGGAAGTATCTATAAGCACTCGCATTTAGAAATCGATGTGAATAGCAAAAGTGATCGAATGGAATGGGGACATGTCAAGTACCACAGCGTAATGCAACCTAGACATGCGTTCGAAATAGTTGTGGAATGGGTTACAGCCTCTGGACCGATTGTGTATGATTTGGTAAACAAAAATAATTTAATCAATATTCACATAATCACTGAATTATATTCTTTTAGATCTATGGTTGGCAACGGAAAGCCCAACAATGTGGTTTTCAGTTGATGCCCGTGCCTGCGGATCCACTGGCGGAACCATTTACCGAGAAATCCGATCCACTAAGAGGACCGATCTTCATTCCACTAAATATTGACTTCTTAGGGAACGATGAAACACTATTTGAAGGTGGTAGATGATGTTTGTTTTTAATAAATAAAATTGTGAGGGTGTTTTTGTTTTATAGAATTCCCTGAAGATTCTCGAGGCGACCGAATGCTTTTATTCCAAGAAGCAATCCTAGCGATTTATGGATTTATGCCTTGTGTAGTAGAGCACAAATTTTCATTTAACAAAGATGTAAGTATTTTTTTAAAGTACAGAAACATATTGCGAACCCAATTTTTATTTTAGCTGCCAAAAGAATATCAGTACGTCCACTGCTCGGGAAATATGTTCGTTCTAATAAGGTAACGTTTTTCTAAAACTAGCTTAGAAAACGTATTTGAATTGTATTGTACATTTTCTGTGTTGTATATTTAAGATGTTCAAAAGGAAATCATCAAATTGAATCCCCCAGTCGATTAGAAGCAAATGTCACCCGTTTAGTGTATGGACACACCAGTCATACTAATGTCCCAAAAAAGGTTAGTTCGTTGAAAAAAAAGCTCAAACTATTATACTCACTCTCCGTATTCATTTAATTCTTAGGTTGGCTTTCTTTGGTCTTGGAATCATATGATAGCAAATAAGAAATGGAAATCCCTGATTATAAACTGCTCTCCAGATGGCGAATTGTTCCAATTGAAGATGTTAAAAGATTTTAAAGAGTTCTGCTCGAACCAAGATCAACGTTTGAATAAGTTTTGGGATTCCTGTTACGAACTGAAGAAGAAATTTATGAATCTTGAAAATGGGACTTTAAAGCAATAAGAATATTTGTAGAAAAGATATATTCTTTTCAATAAATGCATGTTTAACTGGTTAATATTTTAATTTAATTTGTATATGAAAACCGATAGCTATGTAATAAAAAATGAAATTATTTTAATACTACAAACAAAAATATATAAACACTTTTTACAAAAAAAAAAACTCCGATTACTTTTAATCAATGGAATAACAACCAATATCGATAAATGGGAGTATTATTTAACGAATTAAGATCAACTCATTAAGAATGAAATTTCTAACTACCGGTCAATAAACTCTTTTGCTATGTGAAAGCATCGTTTATGATACATTGTTTTTTCATTGCAAATCCATCTCTTCTTTTCGGATTTCTTAAGAAGGTCAACAACCACCAACCTAACGGAATTCGTATCTAACACTCTGTAAAGTATTATTTTACGAATTGAGATCAACTCATTACGAATGAAATTTCTAACTACCGGTCAATTACTAAACTATTTTGCTATTTGAAAGCATCGTTTATGATACATTGTTTTTTCATTGCAAATCCATCTCTTCTTTTCGGATTTCTTAAGAAGGTCAACAACCACCAACCTAACGGAATTCGTATCTAACACTCTGTAAAGTATTATTTTACGAATTGAGATCAACTCATTACGAATGAAATTTCTAACTACCGGTCAATAAACTCTTTTACTATTTGAAAGCATCGTTTATGATACATTGTTTTTTCATTGCAAATCCATCTCTTCTTTTCGGATTTCTTAAGAAGGTCAACAACCACCAACCTAACGGAATTCGTATCTAACACTCTGTAAAGTATTATTTTACGAATTGAGATCAACTCATTACGAATGAAATTTCTAACTACCGGTCAATTACTAAACTATTTTGCTATTTGAAAGCATCGTTTATGATACGTTGTTTTTTTCATTGCTAATCCATCTCTTCTTTTCGGATTTCTTAGGAAGGTCAACAACCACCAACCTAACGGAATTCGTATCTAACACTCTCTGAATGAAGTCGATGTAATTGTCAATGCTTTTGATAAAGTAGCACACAAATCATTCTTTTCAAACTTAAAGCACAAGGGTTTCAACCAGTTTAAATTGCATGGCTTAAAACTTATCTTTTTGAATGCCAATACAAAGTTCTGTTCAGATGCTCTGTATTGGGCGCCTTTCTAGTCACTCCGGAGCGCCTCAACGTAGCCATCTTGGTTCTTTGATATTTATTTTGTCTATTAATAACGTTGACCTGAAAACGCTTATTTATCTGTATATGCTGATGACATGAAAATCTTTAGGAACACTGACTATTACCAAAGAGGTATAGACCTTCATAGAGTATGCATCACAGCTAAAAATGTTGTAGCCGTTTCTGTCGCGGGCGAAGGGGAATTTTCGTCATGCGTATGCATCGGCTGTGCTGTTGCTTGATGCTGGGGCATGGCAATATGATCACTGGGGTATCAATATCAGTACCCCACATAGTAAATTTTCTTTGTATGAGATGTGCACTCTATGTAGTTGTATACTCTTTGCTATTACCCACTTTAAGCTGACTAAAACAACCTGTCAACCTGGTGCCAAAAAAAATCCTGGAGCTCAATGTCATCTTGTGCCAGACCATGACATACTCCCCTAAGCATCTCCCGCCAGTCGACCGATGCTATTTAATCTGTGCGGAGCCCGTACTGTCATTTTCTTGCCAGATTTGAGTGTTATCACTCTGCGAAACTCCCTTATGTCCACCTCATCTACCACTAGGTACATTAATAAACAAATTAAGTTAGGTTATTTAGTCCAACTTGTTAAACTTGTTGTTTGTTCTCAATAGAAATGGTACCGAAAAGTTACACTCAGGCCAATAACCAAAAAAAAAACGGATCATGTTTCTCAGTTGATCTGAAGAAATATGAAAGATAAAGTAGGTAAAATAAATAAAATTATTCTCGATAGGTTGATTAAGCACGAAAGTATTTTACAGAAAACGCGTGGGTACCTACTTAAAAAATATGTAAGCTGTATGCTAAGATATGAATGAAAAACGCATTTTAATAAAATGTAAATACTTGGAATGGAAATGGACTTTTGCTAAAACTCTAGGAATTGGTTTCTGAAATAGACGTAAAAAACTAGAAACGATGATATTCATAGGGATCTCGAAATTCCTACAATCGATGTTGAGACCATATTTTATAAAACGAATATCGGTGAAATCACTTCATTCTCGTTAAATTTCGATTACATAGAACGAGAATCGTTCTAGGTTTTACGATACTCGTAATTTCTTACAGCTGGGCCCTCATTCCGTAAAGTGATTTTCGTTTGACGATAACGTTTCGACGATAGTCTTGCATCACGTAAGATCAATAATCGTTTTTTTCTGTCGGCGATATCACTTTATTTGCTTCACGTAAAACAATAATCGTCAAATCACAGACGATTATTGAGCGAGTGCTCATGAGGTCTCGTCTTGCATCAATTTGGATGTTGTAAGGAAAACTAAAGCATATTTCATGATTTTTAAAGCTATCAATAGCCTTTTTATATGTTTTTAAGTTTTAAAGACCATTATAACGGTCAAATTCCGTCATTTAAAATTGATTTTGTATTTAAACATACAAAACCATTCGTAACCCACTGTAATATGAAGATTCTAAAAGTAAAATGTAAGTCACTGTAATTTGATCATATGTTTTGTGTATATGTCAAATTGGAACATTTACCAAAGTTTACAAATGTTTCACTAGCATGTCAATTTGCTTCGCTGACACTGAGCTACTATTAAAAAAAAGTATCTGTTTACTTTTGAAATCATCAATTACTTTCATTTTGCATTTTTTTTAATGAAATTGTGCGGCGCCAAACACATTAAAAAAATTCAAAAGTCATTAATGAATATTTATATGACATCTAATAAATAGTTTGAGGGTTACTACAGTTTGAGAGTATCTCAAAAAAACGATTGACGATACCAAAGGTGTCGAGTTACCCAAACTACCGTTTGGGTGATAATCGTTTTCAAAGTTACAGAACGACCCCCCTGGCATTTGGCAGTCTATTCCACTGCTTTCGTTTTTGTTGAGCTGTCATAAATATTTCTCGTTTTGCACAATCGCACTTTGTCTTGACTATCGTTTACTTGGCGCTCGTTTCGTTTTATATAATAGAGACCCTGACGATAATGAATACAGACAAGGTATTGCATTGCATGGTCGCCAGTGGACAGTGCCGTATGAACCACTCTCTGATTAGCCCGGGCCTTAGGTAACTTCCTCCTGTTCCAACTTTAAATTAGTTTGTCCGTTTTTACTCTCGCGCGACACTTAAGGCGACGTCTTTCTCTACTGCGTCCACCATCTGACTGGGAATCGAATACTCTGTGAGTTGGAGTATTGGTTAATATATTCGGACAATATATCGCAGCGATGTTTTATGATCTGGTCTATATCGTTGTACAACTCGTTCGTGGATTTCTAAGGATTTCTTCATTTGATACGACCCAGATTCAGTGTAGGATTCAGATGATGAGGGTATTATCTATATGGGATCTCCATAATAGTTATGGTAAGCGATTTATTACTACATTACTGTCATAGCCCAAAGCAACAAAAGTTGTCAGAATTTATAGCCAAGCCGGACTAGAGGAGGTGACGCTTTGTTTAATTCGTATATGCTGTGTGTCAATTCTGGGTAATTCGATCTCGATAATTGCCAAAAAAAAAACACTATAACAACCTCCAACGCTTAACTCGCTAACGCCGCAACAACGTCGCCTTTATTTCGACCAATTACAATTTTTTTTAAAGATTGTGTTAGCAGTGGGAGTTTTCAATCGTCGTCTGTTTGAGCGGTATACCAGTGCTAGATATGGCTCTGTGCATCAGATTCCGGCCAATAAACACTTTGTTTGTATTTGTTGTGCTAAGCTCCACAGCGAGCAATCTAGCTCCAAGCATGGACGTTAACGGACGGACTTTTTTTAGTTATGAATTAGCTGGTTCACATAATGCTATACTAACAAATATTCGCCATTTCCTGTATAAAAATGTGAAAAACTAAAAAAAAGTGTACCACCATTCGTTCAAAAACGAGAAAAATATATTTTTATTTAATTTGTTTAGTTTAATGTAATATTTTGAATGTTTAATACTAAATATTGAAACAAAGAGTCGAAAAAGACAAATAAAAACATCAATACAATACAAAAACAAATAATTACGCATTTACATGCTTAACGTATATTTAATTAATATACTTACTTCCACCAATAAATACAATATCGTGATTAATGTAATCAGTATAATAATTTGTTTTAAATTAAATTGTACATGTGCAACATGTTTTTATTAGATATATATGAATATATAATTTTTTTTGTTTTGTTTATTTGTATTTCTTGTTTAGCGAATATAGTTTTGAGTTTGTTGCCGTTTTGGTTGATATAAATAATGGTTTATACATATATGTATATATATTTTTTTTTTTTTGAATTTATACTTTGTAGTTTGAGAATTGCGGGTTATTCTAGGGATTTTGGATTTGTATTTTTAAAGTTAAAATTAAATCAATGCAGCCACAAATATATGTGTATATAATTTCTTGTATTTTAAACAACTTTTTATAATTTAATGAGATTTTTGTTTTAAAATGTTATTTAGTATTCAAATAGACACCAATTGTTCTAAAAATAAGTTGGATTTTGTTTATTTGTTTTAAATATACAGAACGTCAACAATAGAAAATAAATAATCGAAGTATTAAAATTAATATCTCCATCTTTTAGATCGACAGAAAATATTTTGTCCTTTAGTCACATGTTATATTATTTTAGTTATTTAAATGTTGCTTTTAAATTTACATCTAGTATTGCAATGCATCTAAACATTCATATATATATGTATATATATGTATATAATAATATAAATAGGTATATAAATATTTTATTTGTTTATACTATTCAGTGGGATTATTTTCTTTAATGTTCATTTATCTTGTGTTTTTTTTTCGTCTTCTTTTTTATGTACTTGTTTTAGTTGTCGTTCTAAAATAAACTAAAAAAAAGTCTAAATTGTTTTGCTCAACTAATAGTAGTCATCGTCACTAATGTTAATGGTGTCTTGTATGTATTTTTTTTAATATTTAGTTTTCTGTAAGCTTGATGTTGGGCAATATTTTATGTCGTCTTTAAATCGGTTGTTTGTTATGTGTTTTGTTTGCCTGTTTCTCTAAAAAAATGGGGTCCATTGATTGTCTTGTGTATTTGTGTGAGTTTTATTTTGTTTCTATGATTATGTTTCTAATATTTTTTTATTAAATTGTATGTAGATTTTATGTAAATTTATGAATGCAAAAGCAATAATATACATATATGATTTTGTTTAATTATTTTGTTTGTGTTATAAACACGTTTATAAGGAACTCTTTTATTTTATTTAAATATGTATATACAATGCATATATATATATATGTAATTGTGTTTTAATTTGGGAGATTAGTAGACCAAGTAACATACTGAAATATTACAAAATAATAATAAACTGGGTACTATTAATTGAGCGAAATAAATACAATATGAAACTTAATATAAAAAATCCAATTAAACGAGAATTTTACTTGGTATTTTTTTAGCAGCAAGATTATACGCATAACTGTAGTTATATTACAATGCGATTACGATTGACAATTTTCAATTAGATAATCAAATATTATTTAAAGGCCGCATCATGGCAAAAACATGAAAGCACGGTCTTAAGTAAGCGTAGAATATTAGTATTCATGCTGTTTCTATCCAGTTTTGGTATAACGTGGTGTTATAATATTATAACTGATACTTAAATAAATTCAAAGGACGTAATATGAAACTAGGCCTATGCGCGGTTGATGATGATCATCATGAGCCCATATAATATAATCTATCCACCACCATCACTTTTCCAATCAAATTATGCCTGGTGATTGAAACAAAGTCTGCCCAATTATCGAGACAAAAAGACTGTCTGAACCAATTCCATCTATGCTTGACTCCTCTATGAACGTTCAGTCTTTCTGCTTTTGAGCCTTGAAGTTTAAATAAAATACATTTTAAGAATATTCATTTTTCAAGGAAGTAATTTAAACAGCTCAAACAGTATACCGCCCAAACTCACCCGTGAGCAAGATAACGATAATGAATTATGGATGCTTCATCAGGTTTGCCAATGACCTCACCGAAACATTTGATATTATTCTTCAATAAATCTGTGCAACTACTAACATGCGCCAATGCTTTTGACATCATTAGTCGGACTGAACGAGATGTTGTTGGTATAAATACATAAGGAAGCGACTATAGTTGGTTAAGCCGTAAACCGCTCATACAGGACCAAGTATAAGTTGTAAAAAAAGAACACAAAACATTGACAAATTGGGCAGGAAGTCATGATGGTGATCTAAAACTTTAAGGTAGATTATGAAATCGATATCGGATTTACTGCAAAACAATACCTTTGTTATAAAATAGCAAAAAATTAAAATGTAATTTAATTATTCTTAAAATGACACTTAAAAATAACAAAATTGGCAGGAGTGTAGTATTTTTACTGAATTTAAAAAGTAGATAATAATAATAATGGCTGTGGAGTAATAACGGAAATAATTTAAATGAACAATTAATTGTTGATTGTTAAAGTGTTTTTTTTTATTATTTTGAGTATATATGAACTTGTATTTAAATGTAGACAGCTGAAAAAACTTTCATAAAATGTTAACTGATCCGTTTCGTATTATATCTATTATCATTGTTTTTTTTTGCTTATACATTTTTTATAAGCAATATATTACTATTGGTGTTTCATAAAAAGAATAACAATAGTAAGATTAATAAACATACAATATATGAAATGTCCATATATCATTTTTTTTGCTGTATCTTATTTATATAACACATATAATTGTAATTCAATTGAAATATTTTTATATTCATGCACATGAATTTCATTTTTTTTCTAATTCGAATGATACCTACTATATTTACCATGTTACTATATTTTGTTTTACTCGAAATAACATTTATATGATTTATACAAAGTACGTGAAACATATATGTGTATATATACTTATTTTTTTATTTAATAATATGTTTGTGTAGCTAATAAAGTACATATATATGTTTGACATGCACATGTATATTTTTTCAAATTATTTTATAATAATAATATTATAATATTTAGCTTTTTGTTTGTTTGTTTTATTTATTAATTTTCATTCCCATGGAACTGGGAATTGTTAATGTTAACTCTAAATTTCACATCACAAGTTGAAAGGTTTAAATTAATTAAACGCATAATAAGGTTAAGAACTCAAATAACCAATATATATATATATACGTTTTTGAAAGTATTTTAACTTATTAGATAAACTTAGTGTTTGTTTTATAAAATTGGGAAATGGATGTTGGAGAGTGTTTTATTTTCTAGCATTTAAGATTTGTATAGATAAATTGTTTAGTTTAAGGGAAAAAATCGACAAAAAGTAACAATTATTAAAGAAAATAATTCAATAATAAAAGAAAAAATAAGTCCATAAAATGTAATTCTCATACGATTACCCAGAAGAACAATGTGGTTGCTGCGTAAAAAAGTATCGATCTATTGATAAAATAACTCGTAGATAACTTTTCAGTACATTCCCACTGAAACCAAACGCGTTATTTCACGATTTACTTTTGTTGCCTTTCAGGAAAAATATGCATTTTGGAAAGTGAATTTGTATTTTAAATTGCCTTGTATTTGGAAAGAAATCACGTGTTTAGAGCTGAAATGACTCGTTTAGGATCGGTGGAAATGTTCTAAAAACTACACAAGCCAAGGGCCTCGCGGCAAGACAAAATTTACCGTGAGATGGTGAACTTAGATGCATCCATGTGGTTTGGCAGGTTTTCGGCCAGTCTGTCGAAGAAAGTGGTTTTGTCTGTTTTCAAATTTGCAAAAGCGCATACAATACAATACAGCACTTTCTTACACGCTTAAAATCGCATTCTTCAATCTTCTTCATTCATCCTGCACAACATCACCACTTCGATTCAGTTCTGCGATGTCATGTAGAAGGGAACGTCCAAACGGCTTAAGACCGCTACGCTACGTCGGTTGGGCACTACCAACAAGGACTCAATACGAAGATGATGAAATGTCCAATGATTGGAATATACCTTATAATATGGCCTATGACATGAATTAGAATTTTATGACACATAATATCTAATATATTAATATATAGCTTATATGTATATTCAACATTGACTGTGTCAATATCTGAACATTCAGATAGTAGTAGCCTGGGTCATTATACATTTACCAAATTTATAGACCACGAAAGAGAAACCTAGAATTGTCCAACGTAGTCCTGATCACAAGACTTCCATCGATCATATAGCCAATTATTACTTCTACATCTATATATATAAATACTTATGTATACTCCTTGCACGATGTAGGACTGAGTTGGCATAAGCTTTCGTGACAGTATATACCACTCGGATATTTTTTTAGATATCTGCAGAGTCCCAGTAAAAAAAAAATATGGTGTTGCCACTGCTTAGAATCGACCCCAACCTGATGCGCAGTGATGACTCTCTTCCGCGCTCTGCCTTAAATAATGATAATAAAAACTCTGAATAATGAATTTGTCGGAAATCAGCGAATCATTTTATGATGCTGAAAATAGCGATTTTCCATTATTGGCAAAACCTGGAAATTCTGTTAAGATACTTTGAGGGTAAAACTAATTTTTTATAAGGCTTTGTTACAAAACCAATAGTTGGTCTGTTTACTTAAAAAAAAATTGCCTGTGACAAATTCTCATTAATTATCCAAAACAGAATATAAAAATCTATAAAAACGTTCAACCACTAAAATTGTTTTTTATTGTTCAATTTACAAAATGTCATTAAAATAGAACGTGATTTAAAATACTGATCAGACAATGTATAGAGGAAACATTAAACATAATATGAGAAGGCTGCAATCCGCTGTGTGAATCGTTTAATACCCTATCCCACCCCATTCTATCTTCAAAACTAATAACCCTAAAAATTGGACGTTGCAAAAAAATTATTGGAAAGTTGTTAGGGAAAATGGCGTTGTTACAACATTTTTTTCAGACAGTTTATCAAAATCTTTTATGGTTCGACAAAAACAACGTTTTTCTCTTGCATGTGCTATCGGGTAAGGTATACAAATAGTTCTTATAGGAAAAGGCCCCCAAAAAGTGGGCGTGGTTTAAAATGATCTATAGACGAAATTATATATTTAATAATTTATTTTAACATAACCAATAATATATCATCAAACTTTTTTTCGGATAATTTAATATTGGACGTTTTTTTTTACTTAGGTAAACGTCTCCAAAAATTGGGTGTGAAAAATAAAATTTATATAGCCGAAATATAGATATTGAAATTTTGTAAATATGGTATTTTCTTTACTTCTTGGTCAAAAACAACGTGTTTCACTTAAAAGAAGACTTGGCAGTAAGCACTTGATCTGCTTCGTCAGATAGAGATTCTATATACTAGATTTCATACCCTAGCTCAAAATATAAGCCCCAAAAATTGGTGACACACAGACGGACGGATGGACAGACAGAAATATTCCGTCTCAGCTAGCGATTATATTCTTAGAAGTATACCTTTCAAAATTATAAAGGTAGAATGTTACAAACTAATATACCCCTATGGTATAGAAATGTGTGTTACATACATGGGATCAGTGGCGCGATGATAAGTGCGATGAACTGCCGCGCAGAAGGTCTGGGTTCGAATCCCAGCCGTAGCAATACCACAATGATTTTTCACTGGCCCTCCTCTCGTGATAACTGGACAAAATCATCGAAGTGGTATCGATTATCAAGAAAAGCTTATTTCAACTTAGCCCGTCGGAATCGACATAAAACAGGAGGTCCCACCATATTGCAAGAAGTACACACGCACACATGAATGATTGTGAGAAAGTTCGGCCCTGGTTACTAACGAGCCTGTTGCGCCAAAAATTTGTAGTTTTTATTTTTATGTAATGTTTGTTATTGTTAAACAAACATTCTTTAGAACATATTTAGGAACAATGCCACCTCTCTGGTAATGAAAAAACACTAAGCGCTGTAACATTCATTGTAACTTTGTTACTTCAGACAATTCAAAACCGTCTACAGACGATTTGTACTTTTTCAAGTTTCGTAACAGTTTGACCAAAGTGGGATGATTAAAAATTACATGGAAATAGCGTAAAATTAACTGTCAGATATTGCAATAAATTTTCGTGATAAGTGGAAATAAATAAAATGGCAAACAAAATATCATTTCGTCATTTACTGACAGTGGCATTGTGTTGAATGTTTGAGCAATTGGAAGAAATAGGATGTAAAAGAACACAGGCATATTTCGTTGTGTAAGAGTAAATATATTTTGAAATCGAAGTAAAGTATTGACATATCAACCGCAGGAACTCCATACAATGTCATTTTGTTTATACGGATTTACGAATTTCAGCCTTTTTATATAAATCGTTAATTATTTTATACTAAATCAAGGCAGAGCTCAGATATATTTCCTACGTGTAGATAGTTATTTTGCACCGCAATAAAATATTAATATTATATTAAGTAACTCTTATAATTTTTTAAATAGAAATTAATAAAATATTAAATAAATAATTAACACATTTTAATGTTAAAACGAATTACATGAAAATAAAACACAGTCCTACCATAATCAAAATGGGTTTAAAGTGTCAAAAACATTATTAAATTGAATTTAATTTTATCCATATAATAAATTAATAAAGCATTATGTATAACAGCAAAATTCTTTACATAAAGCATTACACAATACTCGATAGTCAGTTTGTAAAATTGTTTTAGTTATAAGGTATCTGTAAGAAGGACAGACATATAGAGAAAGAGACCAAGAAGTAATAAATTAGTATTGTTTTAGTTATTTGTTTTATATATATATATTTTTCCATTTTTATAGACGTAGCATTCCAACGAAGTGTTTTATTCTAACATCGATACCATTTTCATTCATTATTAATTTATATATGTATGTATATGGATTTTGTTTTCCTTAACATTTTAATATTGGTTCAATTCTAATTTGTATTTTATTTAAATTACTTTTAAATTTTTGTTTCTTTTACACGTAGAATTGTTTCAAAATGTACTACACATTTATTTGTGGTTTTGCGTTTATTCCCTTTTATTTGCTATAATATAATATAATTCATTTTTTTGTTTTTAGGGAAATGCAAAATCAACACATTTTGTTAAGGTCTATATCAATATGTATAGAATGAATGTAAATGTATACAATGTATGTATATAGCTAATTTACATGAATATAATATTATGAAAAAAGTTGTAGGTGGTTCAAGTGTGTCTTATCTTTTTTTCTCTGTTTTGCTTTGTTGAGTTCTTTGCTCTTAAAATGTATTTTTTTTCTTAAATATAATAATCTAAATTATTAAGTTAAAAAATAATAAGAACATAGAGAACATGAAGGCATTTGGAAAGTGGCATTTAATGTATGCTTTATTAAGTTTATATTTAAATTGTATTTTACATTAAATAGGGAAATATGGAATTTATTGATATTTAGTTTAATTTATGTTTTTATGATGAGTGTTTTTGTATGTTCTGTATGTTTTAATAAAATATAATGGTAAAAAATAAGTTAATAATAAAAATATTCCTGCACTTTAATGTTTACGTTTGTAAGTGTTTATTTGTTTTGAATAACGTAAAAGATATAAGAATCATTAAAATAGATTTCACTTTTTCATTAATTAACAAATATGTATGTACAATCGTTTACATTAAGTTATATGTCAGATGTAAGAAAATTAAAAATCAACTCGAAAGAAAACGTATTTTTAGTGCAGATCAAAGATACGTAACGGTAGCACTTGAAGAAAAAAAGCAGCCAATTTATTTAACTATGGCATCACAACGTACAACAAATCTGAACAATGCTTATTGTAACTATTTCTTAGCAGGTTCTGAATCTCATTTGAAATTTCTTAGTTGACAATAAAGAAACATTTTTTTTCAAAGGGAGTGTATTTTAATTTATTCACCGTTATTCATCGAAATAATGAGAACATAAACAAAAATGATCAAATTTCGAGATTAATAAAATAAAATAGTTATTTGCAAGTAAATCTATATATTGTCAAAAGCACCCACTCGGTTTTAATCGGGATTTACAACAGCTTTTACCAACAACAAATGAAAACGTAATAACACTGTTTCTCCAACTAAGAAGCATAAGAAACATCTGTTGGCTTCTTCCTCTTTTATCCTTTAGTCATCCGATTCTTTGAACCACAGCTCAACTCAAATTTGATTGTGTAATTGTTAAATCCGTTGTCAATTGAAGACATATTATCAACAAATGAATAGAAATATTTCTGTCAAAGCATTCAAAATAATGAATTTGTATTCATATTAAGCCTATCGATATTATGTCTATCGATTGTCTTACACAATACCAAAACTAAAATGAATCGATACGATCGACATACGCAATATAGGCCTTAAAATCTTCGCAGCTGGCATGAGGTAGAAGCGGTTCACAAAGAAGCTGCAGTCGACCATCTATGTTCTAATACGATGCCTTCAACTTCAAGTTGAAAGATCATTTGTTGTGATGGTTACCATGGAATGATATGAACATTTTTCTATACAATACACATTGTGTCCAACCGTGGCACATAACCCGTTGCATGTAATCCTCAACCGGGCCATTACACGTAATTTTACTGTTCCGTTTAATCTTCCTTTAACGTATAAAAAAAACGGTTATGATGTTAAACATTTCCAAAAATTGTTCTTTCAAAGAAAACGTAGTAAGTAGCTTCGAATCAAATAGTTTCTTGACTAAATGGAGATAATCAATAGCCTAAGAGCCGCAGTCGCTTCCGATATGATGAGCCCTAATGTTGAATTTCAGTTTGGTTTTCACATTTATGAAATTCGAATTTGGCCACAACTATTAAAGAATAGAAAGGCATGGGGATCGAGTAAGCACTGAAAGGCCGAGATTATCGCAGGAGTTGTCGAAAAATGTCGTCGAGGCTGTGTCCAGACTCGAGATAGATAAATCTACTTGAAGATGTCCCCTTACAAAGTGAAGATAGTCAATGAGTTGATGGGTGTTAACTGTTGGGCATTAATCTCATCTTATCAACCCTCACGCCTTTTTAAATCTCAATCACGAATGGACGATTTCTCTGTGGATACGTAAAAAAATAAAATTTGTAGCGATTATGGAAATCCATACTAATAATTTATTTCTAAATTGGATAAATAGGGAATGTGAGGCATGTGATTCCAGAAGAATAAGGGCAGTGGTGTCTGGCAATTTTTACAAGATCACCTAATCTGATAGTCCTAGACTTCTTTCTATTTAATTATTTAAAATCTGGGGTTTATGTGATTAAAGAGAACCTATCGACGTTCTAAAAAAAAATGCATCAAATAGTAATCAACAATTACGGTGTGCAGTTAAGCGATATCGTTTCAACACATGAGGGAACAAAACTTGATAACCAATATGAACATTTAAAAATAACATTAATTGGTAAAAATATGGTCTAGGAAAGAATATATTTTACATCTTTCCAACTCCGTCTCAATGATGTTATATTACACAATTAAGACCGGTCTATTATCTCACATATATTGGCATAGCTTCATTCACAATATATTAGTTTTGTTTCCGTAAAATATTATTTTTAGTGATTATTACTGTTTATACTTAATGTGCTTGCAAGAGAGGAAATATATATTCCCACATAAAAATCATAAAAAAAAACAATGTGCAAAATTCAGTAATCAATTGGTATCAAGAAAGTTTGTTTTGGCATGTATTTAATGTCATTAATTTATTTAACCGTGTTCCTGTTTTTTCGTATTTTTCTATGAGTGAATTTACCCCCAATTCATGGAAGTTTTCAGTTTACTTATTCTAACTGCAAAAGTACGGGAACAGATCTATTACCATCAGAAATTATGTAGGCAGTGAATAACACATTAAAATATCGACATTAACATCAATTTTAAAGGAATTCATAAAAATTATATTGGTATCTATGTTGTCATACAGCATAGTTAGAACCACATTGAAGTAAAAAATAAATTTTATCAAACTTGATTAAAATTTTAGTCCGTTTGTTTGTTACCAGGAAACATACTGAGGAAAGCCTCAGTTTTTCATTCTGAAAAATAGTTCGATATTACGTATCTACATATTCGTGAAGCTTAACATAGGCCACTAGCCGCGATATTCCAATCATCGTTTGGAACAATTATACAGATCTTTGGAGGGCACAGAGGCAATCGCCGATTACTTTTGTCTATACCTAGTAATAAGCTCAACTTTATAACAACCATCTCCATTCTGGGCTTACATAGGAAATAAATTTAACGAGTGTATAGTACTATATGCTTTGAGGAAAATCTCCGCTTTAAGAACTGTTTCAGAGGAAGCGGGAGTGGTCCTTATTAGAATAACGCCCATAAATATATTATATCAAGCATCAAATTCAGTGTTACCACCATTCTAAAAGTATTGAGGAAAATTTAGAATCTATGACAATGAAACGCCGGAGAAGTAAATGTACCCTGATGACATATTACCCGATGACATTTTCGTGGAAATAGTGTTTTAGTAGGTATTTTGGTGCATTCATGATAAGTCTTTTGACGACCTCATATGGTTGCTAAGTGAAATTTCATTTATTGGATTCTTGTCAAGAATCCCTTATCTCGGCTGCGTTTTGCTTATCATATCCACTCTCTGACCGTCTTCATAATGGAGTGCGCGCTGCATGCTGTCTTCTGATTAAAGAATGGCTGATTAAATATTCTATATTTTTGTCTTCTAATGCACTGCCGCTGTAAAAAAAATTGTAAAATGTTCACTAATTGCTCCAACATCGATAAGATTTCCAATGCTGATCTCTTTGTTACGATTGATAGTTCTTTATTTTTAAGGGATTTCACACCCCTGTCTCTCAGGTAGGATCTATGCTATCCTAATGACGAAGTATGAAACGTGCCTGTAGAGACAGTCAAGGGCTCATTAAACAAGTTAGGAAGAAAAAAACTAACTGAGTCTTACAGATATATGAGAAATAATATTCTATCTGGATTTCTCAAAACCCGACCAGTACCTATTAGATTTTTCAGTTTCCCTGGTGAGAGACTTTGTTAACGTCCCAAATGAAATTATTTTGTAGAGCTACACTAAATTCTGCCCCATTTTTCTGAAATTTTAATGAAGTCTTATTCTATTTGTATGCTAGACTATTGGAAACGCTCTTGAGTCGAATAATTAAAAATAAAAATAAGCTTAAATTATTGGCCTGAAAGCTGAAATCTTTACTGATACTGAAAGTTTCAGAAATAAAAAAATATTTTCGTGTTCTGTTGCATAATAAATAAACTAAATCAAAACCATAATTAATGGGTAGAATATATCATTATAAAGTCGCAAAGAAATAAAATAAAAAATATTGAGTTTTTACATTGTTTGTATTTACGTAATAAAACATTAATTTTTTCTTAGTTGTTTTTGTTAATTAATTAACATTTACATATATAATTTTTTTTATAAATACAGATATAAGATAATATAGTATATCGTTTATTTCAATATGTTAACTATTTCAGTTTCTTTATTTTTTAATATTTAAAATATTTTTTTTCATTTGTTTATATATATATATATGTATATATATATATATAAATATTTATATATTGTATCTTTTTCATTTCATATCATTTTTTAGTACTTTCTTTTTTTTTAAATATATAGAGTTTTTATGTATATATTTTAATAATCATCTTTAAATATTTTTTTAAAATATTTAAAAATTATTTAGATTTTAGCTTTTTACTTCAGCTTATGAACCCATTGGGTTTAAAATAAAACTGCACCACTCATACCCCTCGTATTAGTAGTAGAAGTTTATAATAGCTCAAAGAGTTAATAGGCGGTTAATATATATTTTTAAAAAACAGTAAAATACATGTATACAAAAAAATACAAAATCATATTACAAAGTGTTTTACACAAATCAAAAATAACATGTTATATTTTGTTTAGCTTAAGTACTAGTACGTTAACCGAATGAAGAAAAATGCATACATATATATAGTAACATAAAATAAGAGTAAACAAACAAATTGAGGAGTATGCTGTGATTAGACAGCCCAATAAATATAACCATCACTTCATTCATTACAATCTCTTGCCAGAGATCTGGGTTCTTATGCTTTTATAATGAATTCGAGTTTTCTCAACGTTGATTTAATTAAATAGAATTCAACATAAAATATTAAAAAATATTATTATAAATATGCATAATTTACTCCAACATTTACTATTCAATTCAATTTAAGAAAAACACCTGTCGATTTGTATTTGACAAAATAAAAATTTAACTAATTTATTTTAAAGATTTATATAGTAGAAAAAAAAGTAAATATTGCGAAATTCCTCATAATTAAGAAAGTTTTATAAAAACAGTAATATGATTTAAAAAATATATATATCTGTTTTTAGCAGATATATGCAGTTACTTATCGTAAAATGTCCAAATTATATTGTATTTTTTTGCAGATACATAATAAAATTGTTATACAAAAATTATTACAATGAATTTATTTTAGATGCTGTATTAAATAATAATTCATTAAAGGCCAGCTTTTCAGTGCTAGATAATTGTAATTTTAGGATTTACCTAAAATCAACCCAAAATAACATGACCCAACCATTTTGGAGAGTTAACTCTAGATTGAATGATCTGGTTTAACTCAAAGTTTACTCTACATTGAAAAACCTGGCATAAATCCTATTTTGCCTTATTGAGTATTATGCTTTTAAAGTTTCAAAATTGTTTTAATAATTAAAAATTGACCCTTGACCATTATTCTCTCTCGATTCGGATCGGATATTATTCGTATTCAAAGAACATTCGACATGATACGAATATAATGCTAATTATATTTCAAGAACCTACTTGTAAGGTCCTTAATTGAATTGGCATTTGGACGTAAGTGACTTTTACCAAAAAAGATTTAATGGTAACATTCATTTTAACTAAAGCATGGATATTCATTAAAAGTCCTGACAATTATCTTGTATTAATGTACTAAATTAAAACCACGGGATCAAGTGCATAAGTGCAAACCTTCCCACACAAAACAAAATTGTTGTGCGGAGCGACTTTTAGAGAAATCACTTGTACTCATTCACGTGTACCTACGGTCCCGCATGTGTACACCGGTGACAGAACAAAGCATTAACTCAGTACCACTTATAGATACTTCCAATATCTGCAAAAAAAGTTTAAGTGTAAGTAAGTGGAACGTGATTCTGAGGAAACGTAGACTTCTCAATTTCCTGAGACTAAACTTTATTGGATTCTTCACCTTTTCTATTAAAAAGAGTACACTTGTTTATTTTTGAAGTGGCGAGAGCAATTCATCATATATATGCTGCGAAATAAGGAAATTATTGCTTAGTAGAAAAAGTTCCGTCCTGCGGAGAATGTTGTCCCACTAAATCAAAACATTTCAGCTGAGTGGTGCAAAATCTCTGAGGGATCCGTAACAGAACTCGCCTAATAACAAAAGGCATCACAGCCAAAATACCTGTGAATTTGATTCCTATGATGTGTCTACGACCTATTAATGGTCGGCGAATGGTGAACACCAAACCTTGCTTTAAAAATAAGAAATTTGTAAAGTTATTTTAATAACTGTTTTAGTGCTTTTGAGTTTTATACGTCGTGATAAATATATTGGGAATTATGATGAATATATACATAAAATGTATATCAAATCCATTTATAAAACAAAAAAAAAACTCCATAAAAGAAAGGCTATCTCATCATATCAGGGAATAGTTCGCGGATGCCATAGTTTTAATTTTGACAGTCATCATATATTCTGTAAAGATTGCAGAAAACTAAACTATAGCGGCATTCATTTTTGTACAACTTTTTTCAGTATGCTGGTTAACTCTTTTGCAATAACTTGATTGTTAACTTTATTACTTGAAGACATATAAAAAATGTTGAATAATAAGTGAAAAGTGATTAATTGTTATCAAATATGTACCAAAAATTCAAAAATGTATGAATTCTCATAAATTATTTATTAGTAAATGTATTTAATGCATAAAGGAGTTATCAGAACGCACAAAAAAATGATAGCACATATTTAAATTGGCTAAACAACTTGCTATTCAACAATTATAGAAACCATGCAGTTGGACAATTATCTGGAAAACGTAAAAGAATCGAACTATTCGTTTTGGATATCAACTAGAGTCATCAAACGGCAAGAAATCATATGAGAAGGCTACAATCCTCTGTTCGAATCGTTTAATACCCTATTCAATCTCATCCTATCTATAAAAGCATATGAGAAGACTAAAATCCACTGTGTGAATCGTTGAATACCATAAACTGAATGGGGATGATATAGAAAATGACATTTTCATTACATTTTGTTCAGAAAGTTTATCTTAATATATTATGGTTCGATAAGAAAGACGTTTTTCTATTGGTTAGGGTTTGCAAATGTTTTTTTAGGAAAAAATGGGCGTGGGTTAACATTTTTTAAATTTTTTTTTTTACGAAAACACATTCAAAAAAATTTATTTGGACAAAATATAGATATTTATAATGTCTAAATATTTTGTCCATAAACTTTCTTAAAATTCTTAATTCTTCTAATTTACATAAATAATTTAAAACTTTATTAGGAACCAAAAAGGAGCTACTCTTATTTTTATTTCATTATTTAGTTTAATTTTATTTAATAATTTTTTTTAAAATTTATTCCCTTATATTTTTATAACCAGATTGAAGTTGTTATACCAACATATTTTTTTTTAAAATAATATATGTTTCAATGATAGCTAGCTCGAGCCGCAAATCAACCGAATTAAATAAAGTCTTAATGACCCATTTCGGTTTTTTTATTTTTTATTAGAAATTTCACACGACTGTTAGCAAACGCCGATTGTTCTCATAGTTCTCATAGAAAATGTTAACCTATCCACAAAAAAAAAAAAACATTTGATCCATATTAATATTGCTGATAATTAATTAAGTCTTTAATCTATATATATAAAAATGGATCTTGGTTTGTTCGGATGCTTAAAACTCGAAAACGACTGGACCAAATTGGATACTTCCTTCTGCGGATTTGTTCGTAATTGCTTCGCGAAGGTTTAGGAAAAAAAGAAAAATTGAAAAATTCTCAACAGGTGGCGCTGTAGGCGGTCATTCCATTTGATAATGACAAAACAACAACAGCTTGTCGTATACAAAAATAATATGTTTATATTATGTATCAATTTTTTATTTCAGAGAAATTTAAAATAGCTTACAAAACAAATGGAATTTTTTCTAAGAAAATCTGTAGAATGTTATATATTTGCCGCAACGTATGGTCCCTCCAATTTAACGCCTATTTCGAATAGCAAATTTGCGAAGCTTCTCATGAATGTTTGTCAGACTTTCGCAAGGGGTGGGAGCTTAGTATACCAACGCACTAACCATTGGGTAAATGCTCCCATATTTCAACAATTTATGAGTAAAAAACATCCTATTTACCTTACACAGATTTACTAATATTGCCCCTTTTTTAGTTTATTTTTTTGTAAAATGCTTTATTTCACTTCAGTAGGATTACGTCTATTAACATATGAGAAGGCTACAATCCGCTGTGCGGATCGTTTAATACCCTATCCCATCCCATCATTGAAATTAATATCCCCAAAATGTGGGCTTTATAGCGATAAAATATTGAAAATGACATTGTCACAAGATATTGTTCAGACAGTTTATCAAATTGTTTTAGGGTTCGCCAAAATGCAACGCTTTTCTCCTGCATATACTATGGGGTAGGGTCTACAAATGGTTTTTGTAGGAAAACACACCCAAAAAGTGGGCGTGGATTAAAATCATCTAGGGAAATGTTCATATTATCATGACCAAAGATCTTGCATCAAAAAATGTTTTCAAATATTTTAAAAATGTACCAAAAAACGTTTTTAAAGAAAACAAAAAGTGGTTGTGGCAAAAAAAAACTTTATATAGACGAACTATAGATATTGAGATTCTCTAAATATTTTGTAATTTTTTTAAATTCCTTGCGATTTGGCCAAACCTACGTTTTTCTAAAAAGAGGGCATGGCAGTGGGTGGATTTAAACAATTTTTACACTTGTTCTGCTTCTTCGGCCAGAGAGTCTATATAGCAAATTTCAACACTCAAAATTTAAGGCCCAAAAATCGGTGACACACAGACGGACGGACAGACAGATATGGCTCAATCGACTCAGCTAGCGATTCCATACCATACCATATACTTTGAGGTATATCTAGCTAAATTATTTCTCTATGTAACAAACTTAATGTCAAAACTAACCTTTGGAATAGGGTATACAAATAGAGCGCATATCTGCACCTCATAAATAACTACATTTTTATATTTATTTTTTTGTTTTCGCGCTGAATTTTCCACCTTGTGTGAATTTTATTTTCAGTTGAGTTTTATTTATTCCTCAGTATTCGGCGACCGCAAATGATACACTATTATAATTTAAGATTAAAATGAAAAATCTGATTCTCGATGATGATCTTGCCCTTAAAACAATAGGCCCGGATTTAGCTCAAAGTTAACTTAGCACTAAACTACCGGGCCTTAAGGTAGAGACACATTGACACAGCACCATTATTACGGCCTGTGGACTTTGTATGGTACATCACACATTAATTTCTTCGGCAGAAACACCATTTCATCAAAGGCTTAGCCCGGAACAGCATCTACAAACTATTCAGATGCATTACGAAAATCAGCCTTCTGTGATGAATCTGTTTAGTGCGCTACAATAAACAAAGTAGCCATTTTTGCTCAAAAGCGTCATCGTAAATTGTTTACTTCAATCTTCAACAAAAATGTTTACCAATTAAACTTTTGTTTTTATTACTTTTACTTCTGATTAGTTAAAGAATTCGTTCGTGCAATTGGCCCTACATGATAAAATAACTATGGAGTCGCAGACATAACACACAAATGACATTACATCGTAATGTTGTAATAATACGGAACTGGCAATTACGGCCCAGCTAGTTTTGTCATGCTTAAAGGAATTAATAATTATAGTATCCTCGTTTCACATTCCCATCGTCCATATTCGACAGTCTTATGTTCATCAATATATTTATAGTCCATATATTGCTGATCATTGATATATCTCGTGGAATTTAGGGTCCAATCTTTGCTCACTGTGCCACATGATATATATGCAAAATAAAACTTTCAAATGATTCCTGCTCGGAGACCTCTTTAAGGAGGTACATACCGCGATTAATCCCGGTGTACTTAACAATTTAACAATATATTATTTTTATTTTTGTATTTTTACCATTTTATACTAATTTTACAGTATTGTAATATTAAACGCTGCAAATGTAGCATGAATGTATAGTTGTTAAAGAGGTACAGCATAATTCGTTTCTATTTCACGTGTTTTATTTGAATATTCGCTAGTTTGTCATTCGCGATCGCCGATTGAGAATGGAACTTAAGTTTTGCATTAAGAATTTGAAATATTCTTAAGCCATAACTTTACTCCTCTTCTACTCAACCGAATATAGCTCCAGTTAACCCCACAGTGTTTACGCACAACTAAGGTAAGACCGATTCCCATTTTTTAAAGGCTCTCTAAAACCAACCATTTTTTTACTAAACAAAATAATAATAAAATAAAAGATGTTTGTTTTCATTCAATTAAATAAATTTTATAAATTATTTTATTCATAAAAAATGAACACCATTAACCCTTTTTAGTTCTGCTTATGGAAGAAAACAAAAGAATATTACAAAGTTACAAAAAATAAACAAAAATATATAAGAAAACATCACATTGTTTTTCACTACTGTTCTAATCAAAAACAAACGACAATAAAACAAAAAATTGCTGAGGAAGTCTATAAAAAATATAGTTGCGAATAAATGTCAATTGTTTTTTTTTTCTGTTTATCAAAAGTCAATAATAAATGGTTACTCTTTACAATAGTAAATATTATAATTTATTTATTTATCTATGTTTCGTTCTCTTCTCAGAGAGAGATAATTGTAAATAAATATTATATATGTAAGTCGCGCGTATTTTTTCACTATACAAAACAAATCAAAACATGGATTCTAGTTCTAAAATATATATAAAACAGCGTCAATCATTTGGACATGAGACAAAACTAATAAAATTTAGTTTTTTCATACTGAACTGACGGTGTCACTTTGTTATGCCACACATTGTAACTCTAAGCAACTGCATATATCTGCAAAAGTGTGCCTGTCGATGACTCCTTTTCGTTTTTTGTTTTGCTTTAATTTAATTATTACACTTGGAAAAGAAAATACACTAAAAATGGAAGTGGTAAATTTACGATTAAAAAATATATATGCATGTATATATCTGTTGTCTCGTTTGTGTTTCATAAAACCTATATAAATTTCTTTAAGAAATATATAATATATAGCTTGTTATATATATTTAGACATATATAATATAATATATATGTGTTATTTGTGTATGCGTCTAAGTGATTTATATATAATCAATTTGTATATAAAATCAATTTGTCTAAATAGAAATACAACAAAAATAAAAATAATATTCTAATATATGTAAAAGAGAAGTAGTATAAGCACAAGCTTCAATTAATTATAAAAAATAAACAAATTGTATAACCAATCTCAAAACGATAATTAAAAAATATACTAAATAAGGGTAAACAATTTGATGTGTTGGTTTTTTTTCTTGCCTGCTCACATATCATCAATATCGATCACCAACCTTTTGCCTGATGCTTCAATCTTCGATTGCCAACTCTGATTTAAGGCGAATTTCCAATTCGCGCATACCGTTGTCGATTCCAACTTCATCTTCAGGAACTTGATTTTTAGTTGGCGTCACCTCTTTGGATGATGATGTTGTTGTTGCATCGCTCCAGAAGCTAGGTGAACCAATCGGCTGCTGTTTGCTAGGGATGTTGTTATTCCAAAGGGAGTCGCTTAGTGTCGAATGCTAAAAGAAAAATGTCCCTTTTTGATTAGTATAAATTAACAATAACAAAAATACTAAAAAGAAAATAATGAGGTTAGGACATTTTTTACCAATGTATTAATAAATTATAAATGAAATCTTTTAATCATTAAAAAAATCATTTCATTCTTTTCTGTGCATGCAAAATAGACTGCCTGTTTGAAGTTAATTTGTGCATATTTCGTTCAAAACAATCAATGAAGAATCGACGTTACGATTTCAAAAAAATACATGGTTCGGTACATTGACTAGCGTCAATATACCTATACCACACATGCATGCACAATCACAAGAATGCACAATCACGCTTCCTCCACACTCTTTATGCAAACTGCACAGTAATCATTCGTGTGTTAATCGCTGACTGAGAAGGTTGCAAAATGTCAAATTGCGCCGTGTCTGCAATTTTGCTGCAATCGTCACTTTTGACCTGCCATACAACTGAAAGCATTGGAATATCTCGAGAAATTCCGCCCAGAACTTTTTATTGCTCGCCAATGTCATTAACATTACTATTGTTTCGATTGAATTCTTTCGCACAACTGAGCAATTTGGATTTCTTTGCACACACACCACACATTGTTGCGTGTGCAAACAAGAAAATATCAAAATGTTTTGAAATCACTCATGCCGCATGCACGACCACACAGTTAGCACCACACACTCTCAGTTCGCATGCGCAAACACTATATTGCGCATGCTTGCATGAGTGGTGTGTGGACACTATTATTAGTTATATATGGAATGCTAGTAGCCAACTTCACGTATGTTCCGAAAGTACAGACACGTCACTGTTCCACTGCGGAAAAATATGTAAGCTAAAAAAACTTGCTTCATCACAATGCATTAAAAATTGATGTGAACGATCATATAATGTTTTATGAATTAAAAACAATAAATAATTGAAATATATTTATATAATCAGGTTCAAAAATTCATAAGCTTTGACACCATTGTTGAATTTATAAAAAAGCCGCATGAGTAAAAGAAAATTTCACATGATGGTTTTCAATGATAGCTATAACCGCAGCCTTAATTAGTAAACTGTTAGTTGGTCTGCACGTATCAAATCATTGACTTATTATATTTATATATGGACTGCTAGTAGCCAACTTCACGTATGTTCCAAAACAACAGACACGCTACTGTTACACTGCGGAAAACTAAGTAAGCTAAATCTCCATCAAATTGCAAAAACAATTGATGTAAATGATCATAAAACAGAAGTAAGAAATAAATTTACAAAACTTGTTCAGTTTATGGGTCAATAAGTAAAGAAATTTATTGTTATTGCAGAATTGATTTGAAATCACTCTTTGTAGTTTTCCATATTTTGAATAGATGACGCTACATGTCGCTATGGAAATGAATCTCTTCGCGCAAGATGTCGCCCTTTTGTTTACCTTTTACTATGGAAATTTAAGCTTGCCGGCGGCATTTGTTTCTTTGCTAATCCGCAGTGAAACAGTGGTGCCTGTGCTTCACTTGCAGTCCATATATAATAAGTCAATGTAACAAATTGTTTGTTTTGACATGTGATTTTTGTCATTTGTTCTATAAGTGACAATCGAAATGAAGAAATTGCCGTGTTCCGGATTTTACATTACAACAGCAAAATGAGGTGAGGTGATGTGAAACGCAAAATCTTATTGAATGGCAAGGTAAATGTCAAACTATGCCAACCCTTATTTTGCAATTTCGTTTTCCCATATTAATAGATTTTTATTTACTTTTATCTATTCAAAATAATTATTCCTTGTAAAAAAAGTAAGAAATAAACTAAATAAACCCATAATTTTGGGCAATGCTATTGAAATCAGAAACATCTTCATGACAGGTCGACGCAAAATCAGCTGTTCCACCCACATGTGAGTGTACATGCATAAACTTTAAGCTTGTTTCGCCAGTCATATCCTCTCCAATGTCAATTAACTAAAATGGTCGATTGACCAATGAGAACAGTGCATCGGCATAGTTAAACTAAAACCTGGAACACGGCCAATGTACTGTATTTTTCTTAACTGTCTTCCCGTACTAATTTCGTGAATTTTTGTCTATCTGTAAGAATTAACATAAAAAACTAATGCGATGGTCAACTGGTAGCCAATACGAGAATATGTAAACACCTAGTTGATCCATACCAACTTTCAGCATTCTCGTGGCGACCGCCGAGTGCCTTGACCGTAGATAGGTTTTTTATCTTTGTTTAAAGGCTTGGCGGCAGCCGATGAGAACGATGGGGAAGATGTACCCTTAGCCTTACACTAAAGGTTCATTTAGAGCTATAATTAAAAAGCATTATTGGAACACAAAACATGAAGGAACTGATACTTTACTTGAAAAGTTGTTTATAGCCATCATGGAAAATGGTGTCATTAAAATCACCAGAGTGGGGGGACCATACTAGGGGTTAGGGTTGATCATACAAAAGATAAGTGGCAGATTGGAACAAGCGAAGAAGTGAACGAATGTATTTTATTTGGGTGGAACGACAAACATTACTTTAGAAAAATCTTGATCATTGAAAAATAAATATTGGTTTTCTGAGAAAACTTAAAAACATTTTAAGTTATGAAAAAGTAAACAACATATATGAGCTGGAACGCGACTTTTGTCTACCTCGCTAATAACTCTGACATCTTGCCAGAAATACAACGAAGAATTAATCTTGTCAACCGCTGTTCCTTTGGGCATCAAGGTAATAATCAAACTACTTAGGAGATCCTATATAAGATCCCGTTTATCCCAGTCCTGCTCTACGGAGGACCACAGAAATTAACGGAAAATTTATCGAAAAATGAGGAGTCCCGTTTGTGTTGATACGAAGATGCAACCAATAACTTTACAAGCTGTACAGCGACAGAGACCCGGCTCAATTTTCGTATTACGACATTTAAGATGCCTATGCCGGGCCGCAGAATCTTCCATTTCCAACCAGATTTCGGACGCATTAAGTGGGGCGCACAAGTAGAAACCGACCTCAACCAACTTGCAACAAGTGCACAACTGGAGGCAGAGGCAACTAAGGACCGGGCTAATTAAAGAGACATGTTGGTAGAGGGCCAGCTTAATGACGGAGTATAGCACCTATTGAGTTTGTAAGTAAGGACAGGCATTAAATAGATAAAATTAACGAACATGTTAATACAAATGTAAAAGTGCATCGGAAACACAACGAAGTCTTGGGAAAATCCAGACACGTATTAATGGGTACCATTTTAAATTCCCATGCATTAAGATTGGCGAATGTCAACTCTGACCTTTTTCTCTTTCAATTTCAATGCAATGAGAATACACTACAAACGGCAAGAAAATATACACTTTATGTATTAGTCTTTGGAAGGCTGAAAGCCTCTAATCATCCACCAAGCTATAACGGTAGAAAATATTTCCGATGGCTGCAGCAACAATCAAGCCACATCCATACTAAATGCCACAACGTGAGCGTCTAAAACCTCTTCACATTCAAATATGACTATAGGTTCGCAAATTGAACTTATTCCAAATCGACTTCTTAATTTGACCTCTATTTTGTGCTGGAACAGAAAATAGAACAAATGTCTACATGGAAGGAACTATTTTTAACACTCGGGCTTCTGGTTTACAAGAACAATACAAAGTACATGCTGTCAAAGTGTTAACATATAAAGCAGAGCCGATTTTCAACCTACTTTATGGCAGTTAAAGAGTTCATCTTTCTCATATTCAAATTAACTCACTAAATTAATTAAATAATTAAACATATAAATATACACTCAAAACAAACTCACCTTTACAGAAAGATCGTTATCAGCGTTGTCTCTAAAGGTAAAGTCAAAGTTAGAGGGCGCATTTCCTGCATTCCGTCCAATAATATGCGTCGAATTTCCGCTATTCGCCTGTGATGCGTTGTTGTTATTAAACGACTGTAATTCGGCGAATTTCTGCAAATCTCTGAGGTTAGGAAAGTTGGTTGTCACTGGCCTATAGTTGTTGCTGGTGTCGCGTTTGTTTACAATACCACTTGAACCACTACCTACGCCAAACCTTTCAAAATGCACATTCACCGCAAGGGCATCATTGTTGAAGAGTGAATTTGAGTTCGATTGATCTAGATGCTTGTTGCCGACGGACGTATTATCACTGCTATAAAGCCACGACTGCGCTGAAGACGGCCCACCACTAATTCGACTACCAATTTCTTGGTATGAATTCAATCCATTACCACCTCCGCTGTTGCTGTTGTTTTTGTTATTATTGACGTTAGGAGTGTCATTGACATGGTTGTAACCCTTGTACATTGGGCAAATTGGACCGTATTTACTTATTGAGGTGGGGACATCAAAAGGTATGTTCTCCTCGTTCAGGATCGAATCAGAACGAACGAAACTATCGCGTGTGTCGCGCAGTAAGCTGGCCTCTGCACTAACATCTTGAAGACTTTGAGTTGATGGGGCTTGTTGCCAATACGCGTTGAGGTCATCTTTAGTCAAAATGCTGCTACTTCTGTGATTGTTGTTGTTGCTTGAAGTTGTGCAATTTACATTATTGTTGTTGCCAAGCTGAGTCATCTGTGAAGCCATGCCTTTATATATATTGCTTCCGTTAAGCAGTGCGGCCGAATTTTTGTTGAAATCTAGGTCTTTGAGATACTCGAGATGTTTTTTGTCCGGATGCATTGCGAATATTGGACTTGAAGGAGCGTCGCTGTTGTTGCTGGTGTTGCCACCACCAAGGAAAGCGGATGTATTTTGTGAATTAAGACCAATGGTCATATGATGTCCTGAAAGCTGTTGCTGCTGCTGATGGTGATGCGTGTGCTGCGGTTGCTGAAGTTGGTGTTGATGCTGCTGACGTTGATGATCCCATAAATTAGACTGTCGTATCCCTTCGACGGAGAGTTTTCCAAACTCGGTGGTGCCACCGACATAAGACGCGGTTGGCCCAACTTGACTATGACGAGCAGGTCTGATTGACGTTGGTGGCATGGACGAAGGCATCTGATTGCCGAAGCCTCCCGATCCGCCGTATAGGTCCGTAGGGCCATAACTGCTTACGGTTGGACACGATTTTGTGTGGAAAACGGGCTGCTTACTTGGCGGCTGTTGAGTCCCTGACTGCGGGTATTTGCCATGATGTGATCGCGGAGAAGGCAACGACATACCACTGCCGACGGCGGATGATGAATTTCTTGGTAACGCCTGTGGTGGATAGTTCAGTGCCGAGTAATGGCTCTCGTAGCGATGCCGTTGCGATTGTGGTATCGGACTCTGACCATGCATCGACGGTGGGATTAAATCCACGTAACTATGATGCGCAGGTTGGTGTGATGTTGCTTGCATACCCTGCGACTGTGGATGATAAGGCGTTGACATGGACGCTACAACGGGCGATTGTTTACTAGCTACACTACCAAATCTTAAAGGCGACGGCACTTCTTCCGGTGGGAGACACGATGAAGACAGCGAGGGCGGCGGCGCGTCCATGTAATCGCCTGCAGTCTTCTTTGCGTTTACGATTGGAGTTTTTGTACTATTCTTTCGGTTCTTTGCCCGATACCGCTCCAATTCCTCGTCAGAATGAGCGAATGTGCAACTGGTACCACGCGGACATATTCGACGTAGTGTCAGATCTCGACACAAGCTGATTTTATATTTGGTGTTGGGATTAGTCTGAGAGGATTCTTGTAATTTGCGGTTTCCATGGTGTTGAACGAATTCCACAAGTCCAATGACTACTTGTTTGACAGCGTCCAGCGCTTTCGCCACTTCTTGCCATGTCGGCACAGTGTTCTCCATGCTAGAGTCAATGCTGGCCAAGTGCTTGAGATGAGTTCGCAAGCCAGACAAGTTCGCCGGATCACCGGTTCGCTGTAGAGCTATTACTAATTCTTGCACGGATTGAGCAAAGGACTGTGGCGTTTGAAGCTTATCAATAATACTTTGCATATGTGATTTATGGATTGTGTCTCCGTAAAGCAAAGATGACCACTGGTCGGGAGCTATTCGAAGACCTGCTTCCGTGGCTATTTGCACAATTTGCGCATCGTGTTCTCGGCGCAAGGCGTCGTAGGTGCGAAATTCTTCCTTTAGTTGCATAAGCGATGAGTCTGCCTCCCGTTTGGATACTTTAAAACAACTGGCACGATATAAAAGTTGTACCACATGTCCAATGCTGGTCTTGGAGGCCTGAGGAAAGTGTGGCTCCAAACGCTGCACCACAAACATAACCAACACCTTACGCGACAAAGCAGATCCATCTTCCAACGCTAATAGAACTAGCTTAAGTACTTCTTCCTGCATGGCCGGACCGAGGAATTGGCAACCCCGCGAACGCACTGCTGCCCATAGGTTCGAACTCAACTGCTGAGGATTTTGATGCTGGAGAATCAACTCGGTGACTGTGCGTTCGCCCAGCGAACGCGCTGCTCTTAGTGCCCGTGACCTGCCTTCATCTTCCATCAGTTGGCAGTTGACTAATGTGACTAATTTTCGTTGCATAGGCCGTGACAACAGACTTCCGAAGTTGCCATTGTTGATGAACGGCTTTAGGTGTAGGGCGAGACTTTCGATGCATTTTTTCCCTAGTTTGTAGCACTGTTTGTCATCGGGCAAAAGACTCTGCACGCTAGGTGTGTTTGTAGTAGATGCTTCCGATTCAGCAGCCAAACTGGCTGCTGTTGATTGTGCTCCATTGTTGAAGTTGCTGCCACCAGCGCAACTGGTTGGTGTCACCAACAACAACAGGGCATAGTTAATAGGTAGATTCTCTAAATCGGTTGTAATTGAAGTCTATTCGAAATAAAAAAGTTTAAATATCGGTTAGGGAAATGCAGATCGATTGTATTACCTGGTCAAATGGACATTGCTTGTTGTGTAGTGTGGCTAGACAAGTGCGACATATTGTATGGCCACATCCTAAACTTATTGGAGGACGTTGATTTTCTGCAAACTCGTTACAACAAACGGGACAGGATAAAAAGTCTGTCCATGAGGGCGCCTGTATCGGCATTCTGTAAAAAAAAAAAACAAAAGTGATTGTTTGATTCTTAAAAGGAGATTTTTAATTTGTAATGTCAATTCACTCTGTATTTACTGAGTTTGATGTTATTGTATATACGTAGAGTAGAGAATAGTAGTTGACATTTAGGTGTACTGTGGGAAATCGAAAGGCTGACAGACATGACTAAATTTAGTCTTAAAAGATTATACAATAACAAAAGGAAATCTGGCTGGCTAAGCCTGTTGTGCCGACATTTTGTTGCTCTCTAGAACAACACCTGAAGGCAACTTAGCTAAATATTTCGTAGAGGCTCCATCGACATCCACTAGAGGACGTGTCACGCAATTCCTCATTAACGTTTTTCTCAGCAAAGTATAAGAGTAGAATATGTTAACATAAAAATGCAGACAGTACATCAGCTGCTGCATTGAGGCCACTAAGCAAGTGGCTTCAAAGCAGAACACCCCTCAACAATGTAGTGATCGGAATTCATTTTTGATCGGATTTTATTATGAGGGACTAGGCCTATTTCCATCTGAACGGATAAGTAAACAAACAAAAAATTATTTTCTGAGGTAATGAGAATTAACGTATCATTCATGAATAGCCATTACACCCACTCAAAGTCAGAGTATGATGTGCTTTATGACGGACGTGTCATTGCGCTAATTTTTTGACAACGCCTAGGTAAACGGTAACTAGTGAGTGATACAGAAACATAATCAATTGATGACTTGAGACTGGAAATGTAGTTCAAACGATACAACTGACAATGGTCATTTCTGGTTATTGTGGAGTCGGCTAATATAATGATTTGCGATTTGCACTGGGCGGCAAAATCAACCGATTCAACCGCTCTAGACTAATTTCTTTTATTTTTTAGAGCTTTTAAAGTCACGGTACTACGAGAACATGTCTTAAACTCTCCAAGATTTCAAAGAGAATATCCGACAATAATCTTAAATGTGTTAACAAGAGTAAAATATAAAAGGTTCAAAGAAAATTTAAAAGATATAATTATCAAATTACATCGTTGTGAGTATTTATCTTGTGATAACTGCAAGAAGAGTAGTTTAGATAAGTTCATGGAAAATTTTAATTAAATTGAAACCTACCTGGAGTAATGCACAAGAAGGGTCAAAGTTAATAAATTCATGGCCAGTTTAAGATTCGTTTTAATCCACACTGTTGAGCTCGTCTAAACAATGAAATTAAACTAAATCCATACCAATGCAAGTGAATGCAATTAATTTTGCCAAATTGAAACCATTTAACAATTTAATTGAAGTAAACGTGGCACCTCTCTTCGACACTTCGTTTAATGACTTGCATTACAAATGTACATATGCTGCATTTAAGTATTTGGGGTAAAAAGTTCCCCCATACCTATTGTCTTTGTTCAATAATTACTACTGAACAACAGCACAGAAAACTGTGTTCCAATTGATTTTCTATATGAGTGTAGGTGTATTGAATAATGATTATAAGAAGAATATATCACAACATGGAAATTGATCAATTCTCTGTTTCAGCATTGTTGGTTCATTACACTCAAGATGACTATGCATAGTATTTTTTTAAAAATTAAAATATTTCTCGATAGATTTGACGAATCGAAAATACGGGTCAGTCTCAGTATAGGTAATGTTATCTGTTTTTTAATATATAACGTCTGTTATATGTTTCAATCGGCGAGTATGTAGACCTGTGAATTCAGGGGAACGGAAACTAAATTAAACGCATTTAAAGCAAAAATTTCATCAAGAAAATTGTCTGTTTACGCAACACGTTCGATCGGCATACGTCATCAGCTGAGAGTCAAGATATTGTACCTACCAAAAAGATGAGAACACCTTTATGCAACGGGGGTGTTGCACTAATTTGCTACCTATTTATTTATTTTTTTTTTTTACAGGAGCTATATAATTCCATCATCGTTCTGGACGAATGAATTTACCTATCGACCACTCTCTTAGTTATAACTTTTTAGAAGTCAGATGACTTGTCACCAAAAACATTCATCGGGTGAAAAGAGAAGAAAAAAAATAATAATTTGTGCGGCGATTGTATCGTGCGTGATGTTCTTAAGATGTTGTAAATCGTCAGTGGATGACTAGTTATTACCTTAATCGAAAAGAAACCTCTAAAGCTTACTGTGTACTGCGGGGAAACTATGACATGCAACAACAAAACACTATTCACGCTTCTCAGCTACTAGCTTATATCGGGGAGCAGGAGGCAGAGAATGCTGAGTGTGACGGCGATGACTAACAAAGTCCGCAAGAGAATGTCATATTTGACTTTTCGCTGCGACCTTTCCGTGAGGACAGGCATTTAAAAGTGTGTTATATTTCCATCCAAGTCATTTGATTTTCAATTCTTTCAAATGAAATATTATAGCCATTTTAATATACCATCTCAAGATCACACATATTGGTTGAGAATTTTTGCAGACGTAGGCAATGAACTATGAAAGTCGATTTCGTCTGCAAATAGGTACACACTTCACTTCGATTCATCTTTGTGCACACATCTTACGAAGGTATTTTTCGGATCAACAAATTTTATAAAAAAAAATTATTTCTCTGTTGGAATTGTCATGAGTAATCCTACCAGCTGGCGACTAACCATCACACATCAGTGTGGCAACGGAATACCACAAATCATGTCAGTTTACCTCACTCTCTATACAGATATCAATTCACTCGATCGATCTATAAACATTTCTCGAAAATGGTTGTTTAAAAAAAAATCGAAATTCTTGCACACTGATTTCACACTGATTCACGTAAACTTGAAACACACAGCACAATAAATATCTTACACATCTTCTGTTTAAACCCTTTGTTAGTCCCAACAAAAAACACTGCAACTGCCTTTCTAGTGAAATAGCAACATCCACCAGTTATCTTTTATTTTCTTAGTTTAAAGATTTTCCACTTGTTACGGATAGAAAACGTTTTGAAAAATAAAAAAAAAAGAAATATACTCTTGTGTCGTCAAAATTTTATCAAAGTGCCAACTAGACACATATTTTTTCTCTCCTTTTATCCAATGCTATTTGCCGTGGAAACCAGAAAACCCAGTCACAGTGCTGTATGTCTTCCCTGTTTCCCCACATGTACGTGGGGACGGGGCACTTTTCTTTTTGTCTCTACAAAAAATTTCACGACCGATGATGATGATGGGGGATATTTTGTCGCCTAAGTATGTGTGAACATTTTTTTGTTTGGTAAAAAAAATATTTTTACAAGGATTATGAAAGATTTTTGGTTTAGTAGAATACAATTGTGGTAAAATTATTAATAATCACGTAAAGCGCGTTATTTGTGGCCGTACCTTGATATTTAGGCGAAATATACATCACATTTTAAGAGTTAACAAATTTAATCGGTCATGCAGGTAGAAGTAGAAGGTCTTTTTTACTTGTTTCGTTTTCCCTTTTTATTTATATTTGACCCCTTCGAAGTGGTTCTGTGCGAGAATGTCAAAATACAAATGACTTTTCACAAGGAACTACACTTTCTGACTTTACTTGAAAATTTGATTTCTAGACTGATGTAAAGTTTTCCAAATTTTGTAAGCTTAGGTACTAATTTATATCATTCATTAATTCATATCATAGCCATTAGGTACCATCAATCCCGTTATAGATTGGATACTAATTTACTGTTGATTTTTCTGTTAAAATATCTTCACTCCAAAAAGGGAATATTTGTCATCACCTCGATTACCCGATTTAAAAATTTGGAATTAATAGGCGTGTTCCACTTACTGACTCCTCGGAGGATTTTCCTCCGCTCAGTTCAGATTTTTATTTAATGGAACATCATTCTCTGCTGACAGGAACTTATTCGGCTCGCGTATGAGAGCCGTAGCCGAATGTCTATTTTTTCAGACCTAAAATGGTAAAATTTGTGTTTGTATTGGTTTCCAACCTTGCTGATCTGGATTTTTGAGCAGATTTACCCATCCTTGCACTAAAACCATTATATTTGATATACGTCAGTTGCAGTATGATAAGAATGATTTTCGTTTTGATTTATTATTATTTCGGTTGCGAAAAACTATTGTTAATCATTTTCACAGAATACAAATTTAAATTTAAGAAGAAAATGCAAAAACTTTTAATAATTATTGAACAATTGTATGATGTCCTATTTTCAAATAGCTCGTTAGACTCGTTAGACCCAGGGGCTTGGCTTTTTCTCACAACCGTTCATAGCTGTTAATTTATTCCGAATCTGAACAGTAATGTTGAGATAAGCATTTCTTGGAAGTTGATAGTACTCGGATGTTTTGTCAGATCATAGCAAGAGAAGATCCAGTAACGAAAAAATTGTTTTGACAGTCGGAATGCGTGTTTTTTTGTGGGAACTCTATTTTCAAATGTTGAATTTTGTGAATGTAATGACGAGTTTCATTCCGGGGGAAACGTACTATAAGGGCACCGTTATAACTATAATTGAAAAACATCATTGGAATTTTTCTTTTACTTCTTGCGGTTTATTTATAAATTCAATCATTGCCGAATTGGTGTCAAAACAAAGCTTATGAATTTTAGAACATGATTATCCAAACGTTTTTTTAATTTTTAATTGTATTTATCGCAGAAAATCACTTATTATTTTTCACTGATCAAGATTTATTTCTGTGAAGTAATGTTTGTCGTTCCACCGAAATGAAACGGAATTTTCGAATTAATCCTATAGGTATCTATGGAGGAAAAATTTCAATTCCATCATGTTTTTGTTCCAATTAAGTTGTTCAATGATAGCTATAACTGGGCCCTTAATTGTAATGAGTTAATTCTCTCTCGATTTCATTTCATCTTTCTATACACAAAAATACAGTAGTGCTTGTAATTGTAACTGTAAAGTTTAGAGGGTTCGTAAAGATACGGAGTGACACTTTATTTCCCAAAACTCAAAAATAAATGGCATTTTTTTGACGTTCGATAAAAAGTGTCACTCTGAGACTGGACATTCGTCAAGTGGCTGTACAGTTCGAATCGAAACAGTTAATATCTGTACACTTGGCATCGAAAATAATGATTATATTGGGGAATTGACAACAATTTACAATAAAACTGACAATAATTATTTTATATTGACACGATCATATACGCGAAGTTAAATAGTAGGGAATTAAAATGGATATCACAACGTATCAAAGCTAATGAATTTTAGAACATGATTATCCAACAATATTTTCATTTCTAATTATAGTTTTCCCCCGAAAATCACTTTTTAATCATCAAACTGCGAAATGCAAACTTCAAATTGACATATTAAGTCAGATGTTAAATGTTTTTGTGTTGGTGCATGTTGGTGTAAATCTGACTTGGAATCCAGATTCTCCAAAAGTACTCTAGAGTTAAAAAAGAGTGCTTTTTGTATCCCAATCGAAAACTAAAAAATAGATCTAGAGTAAAAAAAGAGTGCTCTACAGTATAAAAAGAGTGCTTTTTGTATCCCAATCGAAAACGCTATTAGAACTCTCTGAGTTAATTGTGAAACACACTTGAGAACAAGGATGTTATTATATTGAAATTATCAAAATCTAATAATAAGAATATCACAAAAAGAATTTACTAGATAACACAAATAAAATATGTATTAAAAGTTTTACTGTAGATCAAGAAACGCCCACAAACTTCTAAATCCTTTTTCTTTTCTTTTTTTTTGTGCATCTTGGTTGAATTCCAAAACCACAAAAAAAATGCAAAACTGCTTTTCTGATATGATATGTGCATGTCCACACGTTCAAATGAAAGTCATCTCTAACCACCACAGTGAAGGCCAGACGGGAGAACCGGAAACTACCGATGTTCCTCGTACAGCTATCGCCCCAAAGCAAGCTGGATAAGTTGAGGAGTATCTCAGTCCTCAACTTCCAGGTTGTACGCTGGGAAAAATTAAAAAGAAGCGACAGCATGCTTCAATGCATGCGTTGCCAAAGGTTCGGCCACGCCTCAGCCAACTGCGAAATGCGGTCACGCTGTGTGAAGTGTGGACAGAACCACAACATAGGAGAGTGTAAGTTAGGAAATGAGCGGGTCGAAGATATGACCCTGCTTAAATGTGCACTATGCGGAGGCGGCGGGCACCCTGCAAACTATCGGGGCTGTCCAAAGTTTCAGCAAATTAAACTCAACAAAAAAGCGAAGCAAACGGTAGTGGTGAATCAGCCAGCCGTTCGCCCTCCCTCAACGTCCGTCAACCCCCAAATTTCCTACGCCCAAATGGCGTCAGGAAAGGGAAAAACGGTACAGCATCCACCAAAGGAAGCCCAACAGGCCCCCGTGCCTCAGGCTCCAGCAGTAGATGCGGATTTGTTGACTGCGTTGCGGGCCATTCAAGGCCAGCTAACCGGTCTTCAAAACCAGTTACGGGAGCAGGCGTCAAGGGTAGACTATATCTACTCCTTGTTGCCGAGCTTAATGCAAAATAGATCGTAATGGGCGCGCTGTCAGAGAGACCCTTAAAGATCCTGGCTGTGAATGTAAATTCACTGATTAGGATTGAACGTAGAGCTAATCTGTTCCAATTGTTGAAAGACCAAAGTCCCGATGTGCTTATGGCTAGCGAAACTAAGCTAAACCAGAAGCATAAATTGACTAATAGTAATTACAATATCGTAAGAAGAGACCGGCCCAACTCCACTCAAGGAGGCGGGGTCGCTATCTTTATACGAAAAGGCATTAGTTATAAAGTCATATATAGTGGTGAAGTGCGCCGATTCCGGTTGCTGGAAGCCTGCGTCATATGCATTCCTCTCCAACAAGGGAAGCGACTGTATGTGATAGCGGCCTACGCACCGGAAGCACCTCAGCCTACACTTTTCACAACAGAGCTCGGAAAACTTTTCGAATCTCTGAGACTGAACTCAGTGGAGAACTTTTATCTTTTGGCTGGAGATTTAAATGCCAAACACGCAGATTGGGGAAATCAAATACAAAATCCTCGGGGTAACCATCTATACAATTGGATGGTCCACTACAATGTTGAATATAGGATCGACATTCTCGCCACAGATAGGCCATCGTTTCCGAGAAGCGGTGCTTTTCTGGATCTTTTACTGCGAGACACAAGACTGACTGTTACTGACAAAGTAGGTCAACACCCGCGAAACTGTTTACAGACGATCGAGTACGACAGTGACCACTGCGGACTCGCCGCCGTAATACAGCTTCCGAACGAGCTTGTGGCGTTGGAGGAGTATGTGCCTGTGCATTCTTACAACTACGGTAAGATGCGCTGGCCACGCTTTACCAACGCCTTATCAAGAGAACTACGTTCGAGTGACATACTACCACCAAACAACCGAAATCTGACAAACAACGAAATCGACAACTACTTACAACAAATGGACGAATCGATCCAAAGGACAATGAACAGGACGATTCCAAAATACAAAGAACGTGACATAACGTCTTCGTACAGAAACGCGACCATTGACGCACTGCACAGACAAAAAAGCGGACTTCTGACAAGACTTAAAAACTTGTACAGACGACTGACAAACCCACGTGACCCGGAGATTAGAACACTGAAGGCGTCGATCAAAAACATCAACCAATTGATCAAGGAGAACTATCGGTTGTCCATTAATTTGTTTTGGAATAACAGAATTCGGGCTGTAAATTCCAGCGACCCGAGTATGTTTCCACAAATTAATAAGATCTTTAGGAGGAAAGGTCATAACGACCTTCCGTGTATTAAGCTCCAAAGAACAACTGACAATACAAACATACTTTTGACAGCAGGAATCGATCCAGGGGAAGCCGTCTTCAACGACGATTTCTATGTTATTGAAGATCCTCAGGAGAAAGTGGAGGCAGTGGGGGCTGTTTTTCAGGAGGTGTATAAGGTGAATGATAGCATTCGCCCGAACCGCATCCTGGAAAACAATGCCCTGCTCCATCACTTCTACCTAAGAAATGACATAACGCAATGGCGATCTGAGAACCGCGGTTTCACGCGGTTCGATGACGAAAACTTGGCAAACGCCATAGTCGCCGAGCGAAGTGGGTCTAGTCCCCTGTTAATTTCGAAGGTGGAACTCCAGACCATCTTCGATTCCATAAAGAAAAAGAAGTCAGCGGGAGTCGATGGTATATCTAACATTGTACTGCGACACTTACCCCCTGAAGCTGTGGACATTTACGCCACGCTGTTCAACAACGCGCTGAATAATGCATATTATCCAGTGCGTTGGAAGACGGCGGTGGTTCATCCTCTCCCGAAAAAGGGAAAGGACAACTCCAATCCGGCAAATTTCCGGTCGATAAGTCTCCTTCCGAGTATCAGCAAGGTATTCGAAAAGATTCTCAATCGGGCTCTGTTCAAGTGGTCTGAGGACAACAATATTATACCAGAGAACCAGTTTGGTTTCAAGGCCGGACATGACTGTATTCATGCCGCCTCCAAACTCGTCTCTGATATACAATGGAACAAAGCGAAAAAACAGTGCACGGGTGCATGTCTGGTTGATTTGGAGAAGGCTTTCGACACCGTATGGTTAGAGGGCCTCTATCTAAAGCTGACCAGACTTGGCATAAGTAAACCACTACTATATATGCTTCATGACATGTTGACTGGTAGAACGTTTGTTGTCAAAAGTGGCAATGTAACTTCTACCACCGAATTTTTCATTAAAAATGGTCTGCAACAGGGAGCGGTGAACTCGCCGATTCTCTTCAGCATTTACACCAGCGATATGATAGGTAGTCTTACTCAGGCAATTGCGTATGCGGACGATCTTATCGCGTACAGATCAGCACCTACTATCGAGGTCATCCGAACTCTTTTGCAGCGGGACTTCGATAAGATCCAGAGATATTGTGATGACTGGAAGTTAAAAATCAACTTTCAGAAATCGGAAACTATCCTGTTTAGGACACCGTTGTCTAAGGCCTCTAGGGATACGAGAAAGAACTGGCGCAAGCTGGTGATCGTTGGACCAAACGGACATCCACTGGCGAGCAAAAGTGTAGTAAAGTACCTTGGCATCTGGCTGGATCAGTATCTATATTTCGGAAGACATGTAGATGCTGCTCTGGCGAGAGCTAGGGGAGCATTTGCCCTGACAAGACGATTGTTTTATAGCAGCCGTCTTGACAGCAGGGTGAAGGTGATTTGCTACATGTCTCTTATCAGACCGATGATTGCCTATGGGTGCCCGGTGTGGTTCAACGTTGCCCCATCTCAAATGGAAAAGATACGGGTGTTTGAGAGGCAGTGTTTGAGAAGCTGCCTTGGACTTCACAGAACACCAGTATCTGACTACACAAAATACTATTCCAACCAGGTCCTATACAACGGGGCCAACATAAACAGGATAGACAATTTTCTGGTGAAACTCATTCGGTTTCACGCGGCAAGAGCGATGACCTCGAGCAATAGTCTCATCTTTGGGGCCTTCTACCCCAATGATGAATATTTCGAAAGTGCGCGTTTAAGCGGCTTTATTCCGCCTGAAGCTTTCCTATTTTTGGATAGTCGAGGGCTGATACAGGACAGATCGGCGGTTCCGCTAATCTACCACGTCTTCCGACGAACTGTGGATAGGCGGCTCCTGTACGACCGAGACGTAGTTGCTCAGGGCGGAGGAGAGCGCCTGCGGTTCAGCAGGAGTGTGTCCGATTGGGACCGTCGGAGTAGGTTGCAACAGGAGAACCTGTTGTGGTGGCTGCAAGATTAGTTATAGGTAGTTGACTCTTGACTTTCATTTTGAAGTATGGCCGACTTTCATATATCTAAGGTTTCACTTAAGGTTAGGTTAAGAAAAACAGTCGTGGTGGCACAAAAAAAAAAAAAAAAAAAAAAAAAAAAAAATACAAAATACAAAATGCTTGCTGTGGCTGTTCTAGTTTTAAGTTATTTTTAAGTAGTTTTAATTAGTTATAAGTAGTTTTAGTTAGTTCATAAGTAGTTTTAATTAGTATGTAAGTTTGAATAAAAATAAAAAAAACACATGAAACCAAGTTTTTTTTAAAAAATGTTTCTTGGTCAAGAAAAAAAAAAGATAAATATATAGTTAAATAATTAAATTAGATTTTAGGCCGAAAGGCATTAGTTTTTTAAGTTGTTATTGTTTAATTTAGGATATCCGCAGAGGATAAGTAAGTTAGTTAAGTTAGTAGATAAGTAGGCTAGTTTTTCAGTAATTTTTGTCTAGCATTTAAGTTAGTTCTAAGATGAAGAAAAATAAAAATGAATTGGAAAAAAAAAAAAAAAAAAAAAAAAAAAAAAAAGTCATCTCTAACGAGACAGGTAGATTTTATGTAAGTTGAAAAGAGAAGAAAGATTTCACCGATAATCGATTTCAAATTAAATTCTCGGTTTGGAGTTTGGACATGAACTTTTCATTCCAAACCATTTTATTTTGACAAAAATACTCATTTGAAATTTGCGTTCGGTGAGTGCAGACTGCAGACCTCATTATCGGTATCAGAGACACAAAAATATGAGGGGGTTGTTTCAGTGCCTGGCCACGCGTTCATCCCAACGACTTTCATTTCCATGAACAACGTGGCCACACACAAAAAGCGTCATTGGAATCAAGTCAGCTTTAACACCTGGAACACGAGGAAATCTGAAACAACCACCTCATATTTTATGTCTTTGATACTAATATTGAGGTCTGCACTAGGCGAAGGCAAAATTCAAATGAGTATATTTGTCAAAATGAAATGGTTTGGCCACACCGATAATTCAGATTGAAATGGATTTTCTGGATGCAATCTTCCTTTCTCTTTTTGGCTTACACAAAATCTACCTTTCTCGTTTGTGATGACTTTTATGCCAATGAACGTGTCACGTGTGGCCTGGCACTTCAGATTTCCCCGTGTTTCACGTGTAAAAGCTGACTTAATGTTAACGACACTTTTTGTGTGTGGCCATGACCAGAGATAAGGGAAGTACTTCCTTTATCTCTGGCCATGACGTTCATGGGAATGGAAGTAATCTCCTGTGTGGCCACACGTTCATTGGAATGAAAGTTATCTCCAACGAGGCAGGTAGATATAATGTAAGTTAAAAAATAAAGATTGCAACAAAAATCCACGAATCAATTTCAAACTGACCACTCAATGTGGGTATGAACGTTTCATTTCCAAACGATTTCATTTCGATAAAAATGCTCTTTTGATATTGCCCTCAGACCTCAATATCGTTATCAGAGACACCAAAATATAAGGCGTTGTTTAATATTTCCCTGTGTTCTAGGTGTAAAAGTTGACTTCATTTCAACGACGCCTTTTTTGTGTGTAGCCACAGCGTTCATAGACATGAAAGTCGTTGCGATGAACGAATGATAATCATTTACGATGCTCTTTTTGCTCTTGTTTGCGCATTTGATACATTCACAATGCGTTTTGGAATAATATTATGCAGTAATACAAAAGTACTGCGTTTTGGAATCCAGCCACTCACAAACGTCAAACTTATCTCACTTAAAAAATATGAATTGGTTTCGTGCTCAGGATGGTAAATCAACTAGTTCTGAGGCTCTGAGCTCATAAAGCGCGCTCTGATTGCGACAGCTAGGTGGACCTCCATGTGAACCAGCATTCTTCTAGATTCACACTTTATACCCTTTTCATCTTAAACTATCAATGCGGATTAGGTCGCTATACCTAAAGTTATTGGTTAAATATGTTCGTCTCAATAGTCAATACCCCGTCAACGTAAAATGATCAGAGACTTACGAGAGAACGCTTAATTATTATTAACTGCACAAATTGTATGTATTTTGTATGATACGCCGCACCTTAATAATTTCGGAAGCCCAACAAATTTAGAACAATCCCTATAGTTGATGTCAATGATGTTTTAAATACTTTGCTCATGTTTGGAATATGACCTTAAAATTCATCGGACTTACTGACTCTATTAAAAGCCGAGGTCGATTCTTCTCCTACATGAAATCATCATTCTATGTTCTAAGTCCGAATTGTTCCTTTGTTCTGGCATAAACGGAGATGGTGTCCAATTATAACAAAAGGCATGATATTCTGCACACAGGCGGACATGTCTGAACTCGGCATAAACATCGATTTCTATTCCTGTAAAATTGTAAGCAGTGTGAAAAGGTCTTACATTTTCGAAAATGTAACCATCTTAGCTACATAATAATTCATAATAGCTTTAACTTCATATTTTTCTCTGGCGTCGTTAATTTTAAAGTACACATTGACCCTCATAGATGCGCAAATCACCACATATGACTCACGCTTCTTATCATAAATATTATACAAAATAAGAACCGAAATGTACTTGCGCTGTTCACCAGTACTGAAAATACTTTTTTTTTTATCAAAGTCTGCGTAGTTCTGCTTCGAAGAACTTTATTTCAAATTAAATTTGATTGTTAAAACAAATACAAAATAGTAATAAAAAATTGAGATTACAGATCTTTAAATACAATTAAAAAATAGGTAAGATGTTTATAAAAGAAATACAGAGGGATAACACATTTCTGATAAAGCTATAGATGCACTGCAGGATGCGGTCATCAGTACATGAATGAAATTTATACAGTACTTTATGTACTGTACTGCACCTTTACTGATAAGGAATTTATGTAAACAGAAAATGTAAATCAAAAGAAATGTGATATGAAAATTCTAGACAGAATAACATTGAAAATCAGAATAATTTACATTTGGTAAATATACCGGATTTTAAATATTTATTCATTATACGTTATCATAAAATTGCAATTAATAGGAGCGTAATCCAACATTGTAACAGAATAATATTAAAAATTAGAGAAAAGGAAAAAATTGCGTTCTTAGTACATTAGTTGTTGTAGATATTTTATGAGCCCTTTAATTTTCATCTACTCAACAGTCTCTCCAATCATCGAATGCCCACAGTTTCCTTGGTACTTGGGTTAACTACATATCACTGTAACTACTCACAAAGTATGGTAATTACGCTCGTTCCGAGCCTTATAAAATTTATATGCCACTAGGCAAATGGCAAGAAGTCCCAGAGTTAGGACAATGCCACCAATGAAGGAAGGACCATCGAATCGGCGGCATGGTACTGGTGCTGGAGGAGCTGGTGTCGTAGTTGTAGTTGTTGTTGAATTACTTGGTACGTCGGTGGTGCTCGTAGATGGAGGAAGAGTTGTTGTGGTAGTACTTGGATCAGGGGTTGTTGTGCTCGTAGTTGGAGGAGTAGTGGTAGTTGTTGTTGTACTGTTTGTCTTTGGTGTTGTAGTATCTGGAGAAGGCGTAGGATCGACTGTGGTAGATGAGATGGTTGTAGTATCACTAGGAGTTGTTGTTTCATTTGATGGTGCTATTGAGCTTGCTGTAGGAATAGCTGGTTCAGTTGTGGATGGAACAGTTGCTGGTTCTACTGTTGTTGCATTTGAGTCATCCGTTACTAATGATTCCGTACCTGTAGAAACAATTGGGGATTTCTCCGTTACTACTTTATCATCTTGAGTCGTTTTGGTATCATCGCCAGCCACAACTACAAGCAAAAAATTAAACAGAAAATCATAAATGAACGCGCAAATGCAATGAAATGTTTGCTGCAACGTCATACCTCCACAGTTTGCAGTTATGAAGAGTCCAGCTAATAAGCAGAGCAAAAAACCTTTGGACTTCATTTTTCTTTGTAATAATGCTGACACAACTATCACAGATTATTGCTTTTAGATGTAAATCGCGGTTTACCTTTGTAATGTAAAAAGAAAGAACATTTAATGTTTATCGATTTATATTCTAGTTGTTTTTACTGCGTCCTTTATAGCGGAATTACTGCAAGTAAGAAAAAACGGTGTAAGCAGAACTATTAAGGTTGAACAACAAAGGCCGTGTAGAAAATTCCACTTAAAAGCTTTGACAACTGACAGTCTAGGGACGTGTTCACCAGGTTTGCTCCTCGTCATCGTGACGTTTTGGTATAAACAATGACCATGTTCCGCGTTTCAGTTTTAGTAAGGGTTCAGTTATAGCTATCATTGAACAACTTGATTGGAACACAAAACATGATGGAATTAAAATTTTACCTCCATAGCTGCGTATAGGAATCGTAGGGAAATTATGTTTCATTTCGGTGGAACGACAAACATTACTTCACAAAAATAAATAATGATCAGTGTAAAATAAAAAGTGATTTTCTGCGATAACTACAATTAAAAATTAAAATATGTTTGGATAATCATGCTCCAAAATTCATAAGCTCCGTTTTGACACCAACTCGCCAATGATTGAATTTATAAAAAAACCGCGCAAGAAGTAAAAGAAAATTTCCAATGATGTTTTTCAATGATAGCTATAACTGGGCCCTAACTGTGCCCTTACATGCCATTCAGTAAGATTTTGCGTTCCACATCACCTTAACTTATTTTTCTGTTGTTATCTGAAATCCGGAACACGGGAAATTTGCTTTGGAGTGCGATCAAAGAATTTGCGTTTAATAAATGTTTTTTTTTTGTAAGTGTTGGAATGGCTTTTTTTTTTTAGATTTTTGGCCCATATTAAAATGAGAGTTATTTTTAATGGCTGATTTGTAGACTAACTAGTCTGCGAATAATAAAATCAAATACATAATTGGGATTTCGATCTAAAAATTGACTAAACTGAAATCGTTCTTCCGACCAGGCGCAATTACTTCGCTACAGATATACTTTCGCGGTTACTGCACCGAAGCCCACCGACAATTTTGTAAACAATATGAATGATGGAAAAATCTGACGAGGAAGACATAACAAAAATGAAGCAAATGGACTAATATTTAACACACTCAATTTGTAATTACTAATTTTACTCCACAGTTTCTACACCTCACTGCAGATAGGCAATGGCGTCTCTTAGTTTTTGTCCGTCAAACTCAAAACAGATTTATTTTTGATGAGTACCTAATCATTATAGCGCGCATTATAGAAATTTTGGGGGAGAGTATCTAAAACCAGAAATTCAAGAGATGCGAGAATAAACAAAAAAAATAGAGAAAAAGCGTTGCGTTTACTACTAAAGTAGTAAAACGTCGATGTGGGTCTATAACGGTTTGGGGAGCTAGATACTGTTTGTTGATAATAATAGTAATAAACAAATCAGATAACCTCAACATTTTGAAACAAAATTTCCAACCTAGTGATTTAAAATTGGGTTTACCAAGCACCTGGAAGACAACGATCCGTATGCCCAGTTTCATAGTGAGAGCTTGAGCTTCACGTGGAGCTTAACCTACAGTTCAACATAACTTTTTATTTCACAGTGCCGACTTAAGAGGTAACCACACTTAAGGCCTGCTCAGAATGCATATCTGTAGCTTTTATATTCCATCGCTGTCAAAAGGAAGATACATTTCTTGCATGAAGTTGCCCTCCATTCAACTTCAAGCTACAGATTCACGAAGATACACATTGTGTAAGCGCTTACGGGCTCGCTTACTGGTTGCCGTGTTTTTAACTTCTCACTCAGCTACAGATACCAGCTACAGATACGCATTCTGGTCGGCTCTTTAATGCCCAGTTTCACAGTGAGAGCTTAAGCCTCACGTGGAGCTTAACCTGCGGTTTAACATAACTTTGTGTTTCACAGTGCCGGCTTAAGAGGTAACCACACTTAAATGTTGATAAAACTTAAGCCCCCGATGTTGGTGGCTTAAGTGTTGGATTAACTTCTGTCATAGGAAATTTTGATTGGTTGTTGGATGTAGTAGAGAATTACTCAATGGATGATGTCCATACTAAATTCGGGTAGTAACTGTGTCATATTAGCAGAATATTCCCGTTTGGTGTATAGTTTTAGGCACGTAACTAATAAATTACCTGTGAACCATTCACAATGACTTGTTATACTTGGCTTAGCTAAACCACACTTTTTTGATGACTGTGAAACCCAAAAAACTTAAGACCAAATTTAAGATCTGCTTTTTGCTTAGCTAAGCAACGGATTTAGGTCCCACTGTGAAATCGGGCATAAGTGTTGATAGAACTTAAGCCCACGATTGGTGGCTGTGTCATATTCGCAGAATATTCCCGTTTGGTGTATAGTTGTAGGCGCGTAACTAATAAATTGCCTATGAACCATTCACAATTACTTGATATACTTGGCTCAGCTAAACCACACTTTTCAAATGACAGTGAAACTCGAAAAACTTAAGCTCTGAGTTTTGCTTAGCTATCACTGTGGAACCGGGCATTAATGAAAATATCTTAAAACTTTATAGATCATTTACATTTTGAATTCAAATTTTATCTTTTTTATTCGGTTATTTAACAAACAACTTTCAACTTTTACGATAAATCTTTTTATTTTTTTAAAAAATACCCCCAAAGAGTAGGCATGGCTAAAAACTTTATATGGATGAAATATTAAAAATGTTTATGCCTGTTCTGTGAGGAGTAATAAAATGATGCCACGTCTTAGGCACAGCGCCTTCAATGGTCGGGATCGGGACCACGTTAGGTGAAAGTAATTTGTACCACTTTGATAAAAGTTTCTGCACATAGTCTAACAATACACGTCCCAGATTGTTTTAATAATGACACTTTATTTAATGAGAAGACTAAGTAATAAGATAACATTTCATAACGGCATGAGTATGCTTAAATAAGGGGTCTGCAACATTAACATCTACCATCAAAATTCAACGATATAACTTACTTATTAAGTGGCGCTACATTCCAGAATAAACATGCTTCTCCGATTCACCCGGTCCCTAGCTAACTGCCATCAGTTGTGCACTTCAAGGTGGTTGAGGTCGTTTTCTACTTGTGCGCGTCAATTGATGCGTGTGATGTGTAACTGAGAACTGAAGATTTTGCAGGCCACAGTTCTTGGTTAAATTCTTAGCCCAAAGAAGAAGGAGCTGTTCGCAAGACAAAGAAATCTCACGGAAATGCGTCTCACGATAATGCTTTCCCTTGCCTAAATCCTTTTTTTTTATCGAATGAGATTGTTGCCTATCCTGATGGAGTAGTAGAATTCCCAATCATGTTATTGTGGACGTTTTTCGGCGGTATACAAAAACTATACATGGGTCTGTATTGTTTGACTCTATCTATGCAGTGCATGCTGCTTTGAAATCAATGAATAAGTTGATTTAAACGCATTCAGGGCTATCGCGAATAAATTTTCCCGGGAATTTTTCCCTTGTCAGCAATGTAAATCAGATTGCTGAATGGGAAAAATTTTCTGGGAAATGTTTTTCACGATAGGCCTGAATATTTATAAGCAGAATACAATAATTACTTATCAGCAGGATCTTTTGCGCCCAGTGTCACACCAATACCAAACATGATTGAACTGAATATATATTTTTTCCAAATATTTCGACAATTCAATGTATTTCTATAGGTAACGAGATACCTACCAACACCCATGCCCTTATTCATCGTTACCATAGCAACCGTTCTAAGCAATAACAAAAGAAATAAGTTTACCCTACCGCCGGGACCTACCTAAGTAGGTCTGCCAAAACCAGAATGAAGAAACAAAAATGCAAATTCAATGAAAAAAGAAATCTTAAGTACACGTTTAGCAGTGTAAACCAATAGTTAATTTTTATTTCAATAACGTATTTTGAACACATAACAATGAAAGGTTAATTTAGAAACATAGGATAAAGAAAATGAAAAAATAAACGTGTTCATTGAATTAAATAAATAGAAAAATTAAGTCAAGAATCCAAGCTAGTTCTTATATTGATTGTAGTCTTAGTTTTTCTTTCGACCTTTTTTTGCTGGTGGTGGTGCTACTGTTTCCTTTACAGCGGTTTGATCCTTCTCGTCAGCGTTTCCATTAGTTGCAGTCTCATTTTCTGTCTTATCTTCTGTGGCTGGTGCAGCTTTCTTTTCAATTGATTTTGTTTTGGAAGTTTCCTTTTTCTTGGTCTCCTTTACTTCAGTAGCTTCAACATCGTCTGCTACCAAAAAAATACTGTGCTGCCCACCTCCATAAGCTTGAATGATTTTTTTGTCCTGTGTTTGTTTGCTTACAATTAAAGTTGGTTCGAGAGCATCGTCCTCTTCACCGGTGCCCAACTGTAAGCTTGATCCCATTCCCCACGCGTACAACTGTCCACTCTTCGTTATTGCAAATGACTGAGCTTCGCCACGGGATAGGCTCACAACTTCCTTGTCGCTTAGCGCTTTGATTAGTTTAAGCTCTGTGACATCCTCTGCGATATTACCTAATCCCAAGCGACCGTAATCTTTTCGTCCAATGGCATAACACGAACCGTCGTTTTTAAGCACCAAAGTATGATGCTGCCCGCCAGCTATCATTTTTACGTCCTCAAATTCAGAGTTAATGGGATTGATAATCACAGACGCTTCCTTACCGTATCCCAACTGCTTGTAGTTATTTAGTCCGAATGCCCAAATAGTCGATGAATCTGCTTCCCTGATGAACGTGCAGTATGTGGTCGCCCAGATTTCTTCAATAATTTTTCCACGTTTTCCACGCATTGTAACAATACCGGGGCGAAGTAGTTCAGATTTACCGCGTCGTGTTTCGCCCGAGGCCGATCGAAGGGAAACGCGACCAAGCTGACCTTGTTCAGCACAACCCATTGTATGCACTTTACCGGAACACGATAGTATTACTAAATGGTCTGCGCCCGAGGCAATATCACACGACTTTATACCAGGCAACACTTCAACGGGTAGTCTTTTGTTGCCTTCCAATGTGAGTCCCATGTTTCCGTGAGAGTCTCGGAACGATCCCCAAGCAAATACTCGACCGTCTTCTAACAGGCAAGCAGAATGTGAATCACCAGCCGAGATTTTAAGACATTTTCCAGGTAAGTCAACTTTTTTTGGAGTAAACTCAGAGCCTTCCTCGGAACTGTCTCTTCCCAGAGCTCCCTCGTCGTTGCAACCAAATGAAAAAATTTCTCCATTTTTATTCAAACAGAGATTGTGCATTCCGCCGGCGCGAACATCTACAATATCTGAAAGTGTAGTGACAAGAGCTGGTCTTTTGCGTTCCATATTTGTATCGACGTCTCCTAGTCCAAGCTGGCCCATATCGCCCTGTCCGCATACCAAAACTTTACCAGTGGTCGAACTCAACTTTGGAAGAGGTAAACTGAACGCAATGCGTTGAATTTTTTTCATTGGACCTTCTTCATTGTTGTTTGTGGCAGCTGATGCCTTCCGTCTGATTGCTTTTACCACTCGCGGCATTTTGAGACTGCGCAAGAATGATAAGATATTTTTTTTTTCAAATAAATGAGGTTAAATGTATGTTTCAATAAATTACTTACTCGTTAAAAAGTATTATTGAGGACTATTTCAAAAATATATTTAAGCAACTTCAGTTGTGTACACGTTCTGTGTGATTTGCTAAATGAATAATTATGTTTTTAAATTTATTTATTGCCGCACTTTTGCACAACGCGGGAAACTATACCATTTATCGGCTGGCAGATGTTTATGTGAAATGTCACGTTGAGGGTGTCGGTCTGTTGCGTTCAATTGCTGTCCTTTTCATATAAATTCCCAATATTTTTGAATGTATGGGGTATGTTTGCATAAGTGATTTAAGGATACGTTTTCATTTTAATTGCCCGAGAAACACTTCGCACATAAAAGATCAGTCATTATTGGAATAAGAAAAATTCCATAGAAATGAATTTGGTATAATAATATATTTGTCCGTCCGTACTGAGAAACTGAGTAAGTTATTTTTCTAGGTAATTTTCCGGAAAAAGTAAAACAATTTTTTTTACTCAGTAGTAGGTGTGTTCCACTTTCTTCCCATATCTGGAAAAAAATCCGTAACCAAGACGTGACTGTTTGTTTGTATATGTATTACAAATATCCAACAATTACATAAGAAAAACTATAATTTTATAGGAGAACCCAGAACAGACCTCCAATAGACCATTCATGGAAAAGAACTTTCTTATTGATTCAAGGGATACATGTGTATTGTTTGTAACTATATGTTTGTTTTCATTTAATCGGCCCTAGCGAGGTATCCGTCGGAGCGGAAAATTCTCCGATTTTGTCCGATTCGTATGAATTTTGCTTCGAGGTATTCTTCCGAAAAGCTGTTCGGAATATTTCTCCAAAATTTTGTAACGCATTCCAGCGAATTGCGTTGAAGTGCGTTCAGGTGCATTTTTCATTTAACTTTTGACAGCTAAGTGCAATTTTTGACAGCTAAGTGCAATTCTTTTTCCGATTTCCTCCGACACAAATTCTTCACGGAATTTGTTTACGAAGTGAAGTGGAGAAATAGAAATATGTATGTAATTATATATGTAAAACTATTTATTTAAGTAATTTTCGTACTAATCGTTTGTATTAGTGTTTCCAGCTCAAAGGAACCACCCCTCAAAAGTACGAGCTGCGTCGTCGAATTTGTGTAGTATTTCTTTCCGATGACACATACGTCGAATGAAATTTGAATCTCCGACGAAGTATGCATTGCGGAAAATTCTCCGCCCGACGGATACCTCGCTAGGGCAGAAAATTTTAGACTCAATCATCGACAATTTATCAAATAAGTTGATGTGTATAAAATGGTATAGAATTAAGGTTTATTCGTACTATATTTATAAATTCTATTACGTAAGTTGGTACAACCATAGTTGAGCAACCAATAATGAAAATATTCAATATTATTGATTCGAGTTAATTAGTTTTTAATAAAACTAAAACAATGTGCTTGTTTCTTACATAACCGCACATTACTTTCTCCCATAAAAAGTCAAAATACCCAGCTCTTCAGTGTAAGGACATATGAATCCAACGGATTTTAGTCTCAGCGAATAAAAAAAATGTCTTCGACTTCTTAGCTGACGATTCAAGTGTTACTTACTAATTTTTCGGAAATCTTGGAGGCATCCGTTAGTTGAATGGAGCTACGCACCTTTAATCATATACATACTATATTATTTTGATAATATTTTTGTGTATTTATTCTATAATATCGAGACCCCCTGTTTTATCCCACAATCCGAACGGCTGCTTTTGTGTTTGACAGCTTTTTAGCCTTTTCTAGAATATTACATATATCCCTTGAATTATTAGTCATGCCTCGACCGATTGATTATCAAATTCTTGAACGTTATTGATAATCTTATAGTCATCTCAGATGTCCACTCAATTGTGGCCTTCTGAATTATTTTCAATTTTTTTTATATTCGTTGTCTTCACCATCCCAAGAAATGAAGGTCACTTTGTATGAAAAACGGAGAAGAGCTGTTTACCTTAGAAATGATCAAAAACAATTCATGACATAATAAATAATTTCTTTGTCGTTTGTCAATAATGGTACCTATTTTTGTAAACATAGTAGAAAAATCATACAAATATAACCCCCCTTAACACAATTTACATGGATATTAAGATTAAAATCGAGATTTTCAAAATTGATTTAAAGCAAATCAATAAAAACGGAAAATAATCTATATAAAAAATGAGAACAGAAATATATATATTTTTTTTAAATTGTAGGCGATTAATAAATGTAAGTATGGCCAAATTTAGTAGGTTTGATAATTCAATTATGTATATAGAATTAAAATTAATTTTTTTACGCGTACCAATTTGGCGCGTTTTTTTTTTTAATTCACGACCATGAAAAAAAATTCCCAGTATTATTTACCCCACCTTTTCAAGAATCAGTTGATGACGCCATCTTTTATTTAAAACACGCAGTTGTCAGCGATTAATTTTATTCATTCTCACTCTGTCGGGAATTTCTCGAATTATGTCAATTTTTTCAGAAATTTGCAAATTCACATAATCTTTGTAAGTGCAGTAGTGTGGATTACTACTTTTAAAGTTTATTTAAGTAGCATACACCCTGGCAGGATAAAAAAAATCATTTTTTTCACGTAAGTACGAACACAATTCGATTGATTTTTGCACTAGTAAAAAAAAATGGCCGCTAAACATTTGTCGCAGTTGCAGCGCCAGTCGGTGATAATAATTCAAAGCGTCAAAGAGTTTTAGTGCTGTGTGGAGCCCCCTGTCTTTCAATAACAATAATTTAATTATTTGTTTACATTCTTCGCTGGTATGTCTTAAGAATATTTCCAAATAAATGTTTTATTATTATGTTCAATTTATAAATTGTTTTGTGAATTAACAAATATATGGAAAACACTAGTGAAGGTGTTTAATTAATCGACAGACCCGACTTTGCTTAGCACATGGGACATGGGTAACCTTCAGTTATTGCTATTTGTACAAAATAAAAGTGTGATAAATAACATAAATATGTTGTGCAAATGTACTTACTTTAATGAAGTTATCAGCAATATGTTCCAGAGAACAGTTTTTGAAAGCCTTGTATATATTAAAATTTTTGCTCGTATGTGTTATTCTGTTTATTATCTGAATGATATTATAAAACCACGGTAGGCATACATCTCTAGACGACACACGGTCCGATGGCTTTGTTGTGTTTTGTGTGTCTCTAATTATGAAGCATTTATATTTACTTTGGTACTATTTTATTCGTTAATTAATCAAAGCCGCAAATTTCATCATTTGACATATATATTTACTAACGACGAGATGGTGTCCTCATTTATCCTAACCTTTGAAAGTTATTTGTAAGCTTCATTCTTGACTCCAATCATCCATTGGCATTCGCCGTCAGTGGTTTATTTTTCGGCGCGAAGATACGCATTCTGCAAGCGGTCTCTTGCGGATCCAATCCAATTGATGTTTGGAAACTTCGGATATATCTAATAATAATTGATACGTGCATTTTCTCTAAAGAAATATGTTGTCGGTCCGGATATGCGGGCTAATATGGATTTTATGTTGAGGAAACTATGGCATTTCGTCCCGAACAAAATCAGTTAGAGTTAGTCTGTTGCCGGAATTATTTTCGAAACATTGTTGTTCATTTGTTCGATATGGCCGATGTAGTCCAATTGTTTTTACCTTTTGTACTACATCCACATAGTGGTACATCTCATAAAGTTTGCTGTTGTATCTTCTCCTCCATTCGCCTTCTCACATAAGGGATCAGAATTTCAAAATGTCTGCTAATTGTCCAGCACTCGGCGCCGTAAAGTAGGACTGGTAGGATTAGGGTCCGGTAGAGTAACCATTTGGACTTTTCTCTTAAGAGTTTTGGTCCGATTCGTTTCCTTAAACTGAAGTTGCATCGGTCTAAAAGGTTCAGTCCTCGACGAATCTCCAGCTCCACTCAGTTGTTATTCGTGGGTTTGATATTGACTTTTTTTTTATTATCGTTATCGCTTCTGATCGATGGGTTTTTCGATAAATAAACAACATTTGAATCAAGTTGACTACGTTCGTAATATAATCCTTTGTGAATACATGTAATACATAAATATTAAAATTTCTCTTTTTTGCAGAACAAAATGTCTCAAATGAATGACATGGAAATAAAACTTGAAAGCAATGAATTACAAACATACTTAGATACATTTAACAAAGAAATCGAGGAGGGCAATGAAAGTCTTAATGCAGCGCTCGTAGATGCAGCTGATTTGGATAGTCTTCAAGGTAAGGAAGAAGATGAAAATGAAGATACTGGGACATACTTCGTTGACCAAGCAGGAAATTATTACTATCAAGCAACCAAAGATTCAGACCCAATACCAACAGGTCCACCTGAAAATGTTCATCAAATAGTCGACGATAGTGATATAGAGGACTATGAGCCGATAACTAAATTACCTGGTAAACGTAGAAAAACCTCAACTTCGGTGAAAAACATATCCAAAAAGTCAAAGAGTGATGCGGACAATACGAATTACGTATTAATATTAGGTGATGAAAAAGTGGACAATGAACAAGAAGATGAAGATGAGAACGGGAATGATAATGGTAATGAAGAAAATGATGAATACAATGACGAGGAGGATGATGATGATGATGACGAGGTTGAAGAAGCAGAAGTCTATGATTTTGATGAGGCAGATGAAACTTCCTCTAAAAAATCGAGCGTATTACTATCAACAAAAGTTGTACGTCTAAGAGCGAAGACGAATGAAGCAAACCTTACATCACATCAGTGCCCTCATTGCGAATACCTTACCAGTAAAAGATACTTACTGGCCCGTCACATGAAATGCCATTCCGAAGAACGCCCACATAAATGTCCCGTGTGTGAACGTGGCTTTAAGACAAACGCTTCACTTCAAAATCACGCCAACACCCACACTGGCAATAAGCCTCATCGCTGCAAACACTGCACGAGTACTTTTACTACATCTGGGGAGTTAGTGCGGCACGTTCGCTACAAGCACACTCATGAGAAACCGCACAAATGTTTTGAGTGTGATTATGCAAGTGTAGAATTGAGTAAATTAAAGCGTCATATTCGATGTCATACAGGAGAGCGTCCGTACCAATGTCCTCACTGTACCTATGCATCGCCGGACACATTTAAACTGAAACGACATATGCGAACTCATACTGGGGAGAAGCCATATGAGTGTGATATTTGCCACTCGAAATTTACGCAATCCAATTCATTGAAAGCGCACAAGCTTATACACAGCGTAGGCGATAAGCCGGTATTCCAGTGCCACCTCTGTCCTACGACTTGTGGTCGCAAGACTGATCTGAGAATTCATATTCAGAAACTGCACACTTCTGAGCGTCCGATTTCTTGCAAGAGGTGTGGTAAAATGTTTCCGGATCGGTATACTTATAAAGTACACTCTAAAACCCATGAAGGCGAAAAGTGTTTTAAGTGCGATCTCTGCCCATATGCCTCCATATCACAGCGGCATTTAGACTCGCACCTGTTGATTCATACAGATCAGAAGCCATATGACTGCAATTTTTGCGAACAGTCATTTAGACAGAAGCAGCTATTAAGACGTCACGAAAACCTTTACCACAACAAGGACTACGTGCCACCAAAGCCACAGGAAAAAACACACACATGTCCAGATTGCAAGCGAGCATTTAGTAGAAAAGGAAACCTCATGAGGCATATGGCATCTCACGATCCTGATTCAAAAATGAGTTTTGATAAATTACGTCTCAAGATGGGTCGAATGAACCGTATTGCGGAAAATGGTGATGATGGCACTGTGGAGATATTGAGTGAAGTTGACGATGATGAAGATTTAGAAGATGAATATGAAATGGGCGAGGAGGAAGAGAGTGCCGAAAGCCAAAGATTGGTTGAGGCCGATGAAGGCGGCGAGGACGACGATGATGAAGAGGTAGAGACCATATATGCCGATAATGCTAATCTTGTAGACGACATTACATCAATTACCATTAAAAAGGAAGATGAAAAAGAACTTGTCTCTCTAGAGGGCATCGACGGACAACAGTACATGGTTGTAGAAGTAATCCAATGTGAAGATGAAAATGAGAATGATTTATCAATTGATGCCACAGAAAAATCACACCACATCAAAAATGAATTGGATGACGAATTTATAATTTCCGGTAAGTAAGAATAAATTCCCTCTTCCAAGGGGCATAGTTAGAATTTTATTCTGTTATCATTTTTAGAACTTACAGACGAAGGGGTAAATATTATGAAGTCATCCAAATCTGCTGAGATGGATGATTGTTTTGGATTTAGTGTGAGTAATACCCTTCGCACGTTTTATGAAACGAAACTTATTTTCAATTTTCTTATTAGGAATCTGATGATACCGTTGATCTAAGGGGCAATTCCGATGGTAACAGAGACAATAAAAACGGCATCCAGTTGCTTAAAATCTTACAATAAATAGCGTTGTATGTGTTATTATTTGTAATTATAATTTCTCAGGTTACTTAAGGTTTTACTAATTAGTTTAATTTTACTTTAATTTTAAATATTCAGAATATATTGTTAATTAATATAATTCAAATTGGAATACATAATTTATTCGTCTTATATCTACATGTCTATTGAAAATATTTGAAATGCAAAAAGGAGATTCATTAACAGAGAATAATATCAATGCTAGCTTTGTTTAATAAAGATGAACCTAGAACAGAACAGCACAACAACAAGACAAGGTAAAGTTGTTCTATTGAAGCATTTCAAATCCTGAACGACATATGACATTTTTAAGACCTAGACATAATTTTTGTATATTGCTAGTAACGATATTTTTTGCCTGAGAGAGAAATTAATTCGAAATTAATACGACTGGGTCGTACGCAACTTTCTCTTTCACAGCGAGTTGGGCGTTAGACCAAATGCCAAGCATGCGAGAATTCGACGATTTACATACATCGTTTGACCAAAGTACACAATAATATTCATTTTGATTATTGGTGCCTATATAAATATTAAATTAAATTTCATTCAATTTGACAGAATAGTTTGCGAAAAATTAACAATATCCCTTATATGGCCTAATGCAAAAATCCGTTATATGGATTTTCTCGAAAAGATCTGGCTATACAGTTTTGTTGTAACTAATATGCTAATAACGTATACATATAAAGTAAATACAAATTGTTAGAGCCGTTTTCGAGAAAATTGAGCTTATCAGCTAGGTTCTACGTTTCACTTTCACTCAAATGAAATTGAAATCGGTCTAAAGTGAAATTTTGGGTTCCACATTTCACCTTTACCGATTTCAATTTCACATTTTTCGAAGTAAAAAAAAATTGATTTTCCATGTTCCACAATTCGGTTTTATCGTTTTGTGTGTGATTTCAATTCGATCATTTTAGTATCTGTGAAATTGTTGGGATGAGCTGACGTGATTGAAAATGTAAGTGAATAATATCTGAGTGTACTAATGTTGTTTAGATTTTGAATAGATATATTAAAAGATAATGTATTTTACCAAAGGTAAACACAAAAATACTTCCCAGGAGGCAAACTTTATTTAATTTATGGAGAGGCATAAATATCTTTCCAAAGGATTTTTGAAAGGAGAGTTGCTGTGGATGCTTTGTTTTTGAAAAGATACTGTTGTTGAATCCTACTCAATCAGTGCATTAACTGAGAAGTATTGTTTCCTGCCGTCGACGTCGATGACCCGTCGATGATACGAAATTCGTCCATTAAATGATGTTTTGATTTCCGCTTTTCTTCATTCGACATGGAATGTTTGACCATATTGGACAAATTTTGTTCTCCAAAACATTGATTACTCTTTTCAATATCTTTGATATAGTGATACGGCGCAAGACAACATCGGAATATTTTCCAATTGATCTCAGAAAGCAACACTGCAACAATTTCAACACTCAAGAAATCAATGATGGTTTTAGATGTGGCGCAAAAGTTTGCAGCAAAATTTGGAAAGCATGTTTATTAAGTCGATAATACGACATAAATCTAAATGAAATAACAATTTTTAATTTTCATTTGAAATTTATTTGTTTCAGTTACGCAGCATCAGCAAATTCTAAAGGATTAGAAAGGGATCTAATCGTACGCCTTTTTACTTTAAAATATAATTACTACAAAATATTTTATAATTTATTATTTATTTTATAAAAATGAAGCAGAAAAAAATAAAAATAATTTTGCAATGTCCCATATGACAGATGGTATCAGCTGTCTTTAATTTCACCTAGTGATTTCGAAAACTTTTCGAAGTAATGAAATCGGTCAGAACGTGGAACACCAAAAACAAATTCATTCGATTTACAAAAGTTATTTCACTTTCATTTCACTCGATTTCTGGAACCTGGCTGTATGTGTAATTTTTATATGACAGGTACCCTTAATATAATGGCTAAAAGTAAAATAATGGCATGGAACTATGACCAAAAAACACTGGATACGAAGTTTGAAGAAAATCGGTCAAGCTGTAAAGGATTGAGAGACCATAACGGACAGACGAATCGGCGGACGGAATTTCAAAAACCACTTTTGGGTTCCGCTATCAACGTAATGTTAGATTCAATCAAAATCTCGAGGTCGAAAATTTAAAATACCTTTCTCTTTGTAAGAGAATGTTAAAAATTGTCAATTTCTCGCAAAATATTTTTTCAAATTCAATGAAATTTGATTTAGATACTACTAATACTGTTTGCAACAATTCCACACAATTAGTTTTGGTCCAACTATCCCTAAACGGAATTTTCAGCTTAAGCTTATAGCGGAAAATCATTATTATTCACATAGACACCGATTCCATCGAATTACGGAATAAACGTTCGTATTATCACATTTCGACATTATTAAGCATATATTAATATATATTATATAGGTATGTATATTAAATGGTCAAACCCACCGAGCAACCGAAACCGATACTTTATTTTTCATATTGCTAAAAACTGCTAATTACTTTCAATTTTCTGTGTTTTTTAGTTAAAAATACTTCTTAAATAAAATATATCAATAAACCACACTAATCTCATTTATTTTTATTTCTTAAAATCTTTTTATTTTAATATAAAATTATTTTATTTGTTTTCCGTACCGAAATTGTACTTTTTCATTTTGCAGTTTTGCATTTTTTTGTACCGAAACTGGCAACGTTTTTTTCTTTCGTTGTAATTTCTGTTTGTCGAAGTTTGTAGAAGTCACTTGCCTCACGTTTTTTTATGTCAAAGTGATTTTTTTCTGTTTCTGTACAATTTTTGGTGGGAATGAAATGTCAAAACTGAACAGAAAAATAAAAAAATAAAACGAAGTTTCGGTTTCGGATGCTCGGTGTGTTTGGCCCCTAAGCATCAATAATCAAAATGAATATGATTGTGTATATTGGCCAAATTATGAAACTCGTCGAATTCTCTCATGCTTGGGTTTTGATCTAACACTCAACTCGCTGCGAAAGAGAAAGTTGAGTACGACCCTGTCGTGCACCCACCACTCTTTTTTTATTGTTTACAGTTAAGTTGGTATCAAAAATCTGTATGGCAAAACCAAACAAACTTTCGTATGCAATATAATTTCGTTTAATAAAACTTATAAATAAAAGCTTCGTTGGTGTGTAAACAATTTCAGCAATAAAAAACCATTGTCACTTAATGTTTTTAAGAACAGTGAAGACGAGTATAACAATGCTTCTGGATCACTTAACTAGTGAAAGGCATAATCGAATGATTTAAAGAATCGAGACATTATACCTCGAGTGATCTGCATAATCGAATGATCATTCGAGATATCAAAAACTCTTAATACTAATATATTCAACCCCTCCAACAGTACGAAAAGCTCTCACTCATTGTGCTCTCCATTCATTCGATTCAAATCATTTGCGATATTCATATTCTCGATTTAGTTTTTTCTTCTAACTCTGTTAGTACTGCAGCATAAGAATCTAGTACCAGTACCACTAACATAGCCAAAAATCATCCTCCATTAGATATTTTTATTGACATAGGCGGACATCTGTACGAACATTCTGACTCGTATGATCGTTCGTACTCTTTTGACTTTCGGAAGGCGAACTTTCAAAGGCTATCCGAAGAAATAATTCTTTCGAATGTTAATATTGACAGCCTCTCCAATTTAGAAGAAGCTGTTAACAAATTCTATCTTCTAATAAAAGATTGCATGGATAGAACTATCCCAGTCAAGCATTCTAAGAATGCTAAAATCCAGCATCCTTGGTACACGAAAGACCTTAAATCTCTTCGGAATATACGTAACCGGGCCTGGAATAATTTTGTTAAAAGTCAGAATCAATACGACTATGATAAGTACCTGAATTATTTTAAGGAATTCTCTGCGATGTCAAATAGTTTATATAATGGCTATATAGCCAATATGGAGAATGCTCTTAAAAGTGACCCAAAACGCTTTTGGAGTTTTGTCAATTCGAAGAGAAAAACGGATGGATATCCAGCCAACTTCTCTTACAATAATTCAAAAATATCGAGCTCTATTATTTTATCTAACTTATTCGCAGAGAATTTCAGTAAATCATTTATTGATACCCCTCTTGTCTTAGACGAACAATATTTCAGTTATCTCAATGACTGTTCTCAAGTTAGTTTCAGCAACGTCACATTTGACGATGAGACAATAATTAAATATATCGCTTTATTAAATAATGATTTTTCTCCTGGGCCCGATGGAATCCCACCAATAGTCGTAAAGCAATGCAAAGATGCTCTTTTGCCATACCTTAAGTATATGTTTGAAAGCTCCCTTAAAACAGGAGTATTCCCAACTCAATGGAAAAATGCATTTATTACACCTGTTTTTAAAAAAGGTGAACGAGGAGACATTTCTAATTACAGACCTATTTCACAACTCTCTTGCATTCCTAAGTTATTTGAACATATTATTTGTGATAAATTGGTATTCCTGTGTCGAAACATTATCTGTAAAGAGCAGCATGGCTTTGTAAAAAATCGATCCACTGTCAGAAATCTCTTAACTTTTATGCATCATTGTTCCAATAGGTTGGAAAATAAAAAAGAGGTCGATTGTATATACACTGACTTTTCCAAAGCTTTTGACCAGTTATCACATAACATCATAATTTTTAAACTTAAGGCTTATGGTTTCCCTCCAGGTTTCATAAATTGGGTTCAATCATATCTCTCACTAAGAACTTATCAGGTAAAATTTAGAGGCTCTAAATCCAACCCTTTTGTTGCCCAATCTGGAGTATCCCAAGGTAGTCATTTAGGCCCTATCTTATTTATTCTTGCTATTTACGATGCAAAAGCTTGTATTCGAGAGATATATGCTGATGATATGAAAATTTTCAAATGTGTAGGAGATCTAAGCGATTCGCTTTCACTTCAAACTGATTTAAATAGCTTTACAACATGTTGTTTTAAAAACGGTTTGAATCTGAACCCCACTAAGTGCCAGCATATGTCATTTTCACGAAAACGTATTCCGTCCAATTTTAGTTATACTCTGTCGGGGCACACTCTCTGTCGTATAGACAGTTTTAAAGATCTTGGTGTTTATTTTGATCCTAAATTGGAGTTTAATAAACACATAAACGTTATTGTGAATAAATCCAACTCTATGTTGGGATTTATAAAAAGGTGGTCAAAAGAGTTCAATGATCCTTATGTCACGCTTTCGTTATATAATTGTCTAGTTCGCCCTCACTTGGAGTATGCCTCACAGGTGTGGACACCCTTCTATGTCGTTCATTCAAATAGAATTGAGGCAGTCCAACGTAAATTTATAAGATTTGCTTTGAGAGGACTTCCATGGGATGATGTACACAATTTTCCTCCTTATAGGTGTAATAAGTTTATGTTTATTTTTTTTTTGTTTTGTTAATAATACAAAAATAAAGTTTAATTTCATCGTTTATTGATTTTGTTAGTGACGTCAAACTAACTTCAGTGTTTTGTTATGTCCCACTAACAAATGCACTAAATGATGAGCCTGTGGATGCATTTTATATGCTGTGGCAAATCTCTGCTCGTAGATGCGCTTGTATTAAGCTCGCTACGACACAGATCTGATAGTGTTTTTTATATGAGACATGAGATATGAATGACGAATGAAACATACTCCAATGTCCATCCATTCGATTCAAATCACTCGAGATATGCGTATTGTGTATGAGATATGAATTACGAATGATATAAGATACAAGAAACTGAAAGGACATGAAGAAAATCACTCGAGATCATCTAAGTGAGAGAAGTGAGCAATAAAATGAAAATGGCGCTCTCCGCCAGTATAAAGTTTGTACATGTAGGAAAAAGAGAAGAGAACCCAAGTCACACACAATCGCAACTCAAAAGGTGGTGTTCCATAATAACTGGCCAAGCTACTCTTGATGACCCCCTAACTACACTTAATCTACCTAGTATATCTTAGAACTAAGGATGAGACTATAATTACGCAACAACCTGGGAAGGAGCTGAATCTCTACTTTCTTCATTGTATGAGCCCCATAATTCGGTGTGCTGCCTTTTCCTCTCTATTTTTATCGCGAACCGATATCACCCTGCCAAAGCGGAGGAGCTCCTGAGAAGGTTGTCTCACGCGCCACGGTGGCGGTGGTATAAAACCGGGATACCATCCATTTCCTGCACTAACCCTATGGAGTCAAGCCCGACAAAGGCGTACTCTCCATGTATGTATCATTGGGGTAGTAAGCCCCAAAAATCAGGCTTTTGTCGCTAGCCATCGCCCTTAAGACGTGCCTTCGAATGAACATAATAAGAAATTGTCAATTCTATTCACCTGAGCCGCATCGTATGGGACCTTGTTGCGATAGCAATTTATGAACTCGGAGTCTGCAGAATCGGAGATACCGCCTCTCAAACAGACGTATCTTTTCCGTGCAGGATGGTGATACATTGTATCAAGTTGGCTGCTTGGAAACAGTCTTCTTGTCATTGCATAAGCTCGCCCTAGCCCTGGCCAGACAGGCATCTACATTTTTGTTTAAATACAGAAATTTGTCAATCCAGATGCCAAAATATTTAACTTCACTTTCACCGCCAACGTCCATCAGCAAGAAACCCATTGGTTTGATAAGGAATGCCGACAGATGATCGCAGCCAAGAACGAGGCCAAAATGCTGCAGATGAAAAAGAGAGCTGCCATTGAGCTCTATTGGCAAAGAAGAAGGGATGATGTTCGAAAGTTTAACCAAAATGTAAAACGTTAAAGCCAAGGATACAAGGCTCGAACAGAATCCTGTCGAGATGAATAAGGAAATATCGTAGTTGCGACATCCAGCAGCCTTAGGCTGCGGTTATAGCTATAATTGAAAACCATCATTAAAAATTTTATTTTACTCATTGCGGCTTTTTTACAAATTCACTTATTGGCGTCAAAACAAAACTTATGAATTTTTGAACATAATTATAAACATAACGTGTGCGCCCAAGTAGAAACTGACCTTAACCAACTTGAAGTGCACAATTGGGCTATGTAAGCTATGGACTGGGGTAATTGGAGATGCATGTTGGTTGGGGCCTAGGTTTATTCCGGCCTGTATCACAACTTTTGTTAGGAATGGTAAGACTGATAGGCCATTGTTTTGTGGGAGATGTGACGAATTAAATTAGATGAGGGGGGGAATCATTCCGTAACTTCGAAAAAGTTTATCACTCAGACGGTAGTCGAGACCGCATGCGCAATCGCTCAATAATCGTCTGTGATTTGACAATTATTGTTTTAAGGGAAGTAAATAAAGTGATATCGCCGACAACTAAAGTTACTATTGATCTTACGTGATGCAATATATACCTACCGTCGAAAATTTATCGTCAAACTATAATCGCTTTACGGAATGAGGGCCCTGGTAATCATAGTCGCGACTTTAGACCCGTAAAGAACACTCATCATCCTTTTCTGTAGATCACCCCTAGGTGATCTAAATCTACGTCAGTAGATTTAAACGAATTCGTTGCAGAGAACGATTACGTTGGACATGCATTCTGCAACTGTGAGTATCACTGTTGGCATTTGGTGAGCTTTTTATAAGCGCACAATTTCTTTCTGCAGAAGTACAAATGAAGTATTTCTAGAGTAGTAGGAATATTTCTATGTAGAGTTGGTGCTATTTGCCTTCTCACAATATGTTAGAATCATTAAAAACAACCAGCCCAATAATGAATAAAAATTCACTTTTTAATTTCCTCATATCCTGCCTAACCTTATTTTTCAGCTTTAATCTGAAATCCGGAATTATTTTTAAGTGTTAAGGTCGAAAACTGTCAACAACGCCAGAGAACAGAATGAATGTGAAAAATAAAACATCTCCACTCTAGAAATTATTTTTGAATTTTATGGAGAAAAGCATTTGCATGTGAAATGAAACTACAAACTCAAAGTATTTGCACTTGTATGTTTTGAGGTTTCTAATGGATTGGAGCTTTTCTCTGAGTTCTTATTCCTGTATAATTCTGTATACGACACTATTCATTCTAACGCGCATTTTCTAACGAATAAAATAGCAAATTACATATAAATATTATATATGTAGTTATATTAAAGTTCGTTTATGAAAATTACTTTTTATTCTTTTGGCAGAATTCTATCTAAAATGACACTTAATTCTTTAAACAGCTCACTTCGAAACTTAAGATATTTCTCCTCCCGGATTCGAAGTGGAAAATTTTCCCCGTTGATTCAGGAATTAATTCTCGAGAAAAATAAAATTCCTTAGAAAAAAATTCCCCGGGAATATTGATAATCGGACTGAATAAGCGAATAAAAGAAAAAGTTGCAACTTTATTTATTAACAGACATCAGCTCATTTTTTATAATTACTGTTTGCGCAGTCCCTTTTAACATGTTTTGGTCTATATTTGACTGTGAATAAGCTTTGAATGAACTTTTCGTACTGACTCATATGTACTTTAACTGTGTTCAATTAACAAAGATATGTATATAATTGGCTTTTTAATGATCTCGCATTGTAACGAAGATAAAATTGTTAGGTAAACATAATCCAAAAACCTTTCAACATAATGTAGATACATTTAGTACTTGAAGTGAAATAATTCGCTTAATTGTCACAGTAATATTTGTTGACATTTCATATGTTACGTGTACCTACAGCTAAAGCCACTTAAATAATATTTTTCGGCTTAAGAAGAGTCTAAATATTTTAAACATACGTAGGTCGCAGATAGTAATGGGGTGTTATATGATGATGACATCTATTGTTAGTTACTACTTATTATACCTTAAACAACCCATACGAAAAAATACATATGAGAAGGCTACAATCCCCTCTGCGAATCGTTGAATACCCTATCCCATTCCATCCTTAAAATAAATGTTCCCAACGACTTTTTTTCAATTGCATATGCTATGGGGTTGGTATACAATTTTTTTTTTATAAGAAAATGCCCTGGTAGTGGGCGGATTATGAAAATGTGTAGACTTGTTCCGCTTTTTTGGACAAGAAACACTCTCACTCAACACTCTAGCTCTAGATTTAAGGACGGACGGACAGACATGGCTTAATCGACTCAGCTAGCGATTCTGAGTCGATCCATATACTTTGAGGCATATGTAGATAAATTATTTCTCTATGTTACAAACTATGTATCAAAACTAATATACCCGTATGGGATAGGGAATAAATATTATAAATCAAACAATGAAACAGTTAAATTCTTCATACTAAACTTGAAAACAATTTATTGCTACAATCCTACAAGGCTAAACTGCCGGTGAAGACGAGAGCTGCCATTCAGCTCTATAGGCAAGAAGAATACCGGCTTTTTCAGAAAGAAGAAAAAGCTATCTAAAAAACAAGAAAAGCGCGCGATCGAGGATATAGAGAGGTACCACTTCAGAAACCTGTCGAGATGAACAAGGAAATATCGTAGTTGAAATACAGTCGATGCTGAGGAAGAACCACTTCTGCAGACTATCAAACGGCGAAGACGAACAATATTCCGATGTCACCACCCGACCTATATGAAGTGAAGGTAGCAATATCTAAAATCAAGCGTATCAAGACTGCCGGAAATTACGGCCTTCCCGCCCAGCTCTATAAAGCCAGTGGAGATGACTTTTTAAGTAACATTCACCAACTCATAAGTCAAATTTGGTAAGATGAAACATAAAAGTATGCCTGAAGAATGAAACCTCAGCATCATTTGTGCAGGATGACGACGGAGAATTATCGCTGCTTCATCAGGGTCGAAAACGAACTCAATGACACATTCGATACCAAAAAAGTATTTAGGCAAGGCGATGCACTGTCATGTGACGTCTTTAACTTGATTCTTGAGATGATTGTGAAAAACTCATGAGACAACAACAAGAGGCACAATCTTCCATTAATCGATGCAAATACTAGCCTACGCCGACTATACCGACATTATTGGTAGGACTCAACGTGATGTCTTAACCACGTTTGCTAGTATAGAGAAGGAAGTGTCAAAAATGGGTTTAGCAGTAAATGAGGGTTAGACTATGATTCGGTAGAAAAAAAATTCAAAAAATCGATGGTCCCGTTTGAGCTGAAACTCCGGATTGGACATGAAGAACTAATGAACACCAATACTCCGTCTCGCAAAGTCTTCAATGCCCAGCCAGACGTCAAACGCAGTAGAGGTAGACCTTGCTGTGGCGCGCACAATTAGAAAATGACCTCAACTTGGAGAGGCAGTTAGCTAAGGACAGGGGAGGAAATGTTGGTTGAGATCATTCTGGACTGTAACTTGAGTATAAGTAACGTAAATATAGTATTAAATTATCGTAAAACAACTGAGCCACTGCGAAGATAATAATTATATAAAAATATAATCGCCTATCGCTTTATAAAGCGACGACGGAATTAAGGATACCATCAAAACTGAACATCTCTGTCGTCTTGCATCGGAGGACACGCGATGTGACGCTCAGTTTGGAAACATCTCATCTGAACTTTTCAAACATGTACCGGATCATGACAAGAAGACGCGCTTATATGCGATTTCTTTAATCTCCTTCTGGAACAGATAATGCGTGGGACAGAAGTAAATACGTAAGGAAATATGTTTAAAAAATCCGTGCGGCTTATGGGGTATGCAGGCGATATCGACATCAATGGACGCTCTGATCCTACTGTTATAGATTCTTTTACTGCAAGTGATGATAGGGCGAAACGCTTTGGTTTTGTATTTAACAAGGACAAAACAAAGTGTTTGCTATCAACAAACATAGTTCAGCCGACACAAAACCTTGAACAAAATATCACTGTTGATAGCAACAATTTTAAGGTAGTTAAATAGTCCATCTAAACAGGAGCATCATCTAAACAGGTGCAGGAGTTGTGGTTTCAACTAGACGACGCAACATGTCACACAGCTCGTGCCACAATTGATTTGTTGTTCTGGTCTTGTGAATTGGCCTTAAAGATCGATACAATTGACCACTTGGAGGAAAACATTCGCCGCATTATTGCCGATATACGGCCACAATTGTTGGAAAAAGTCATCGAAAATTGGACCTTCAGATTAGACTACGTACGTGCCAGCCGTGGCGGTCATATGCCAGAAATCATATAAAAATTATAATGCCAGAAGATTATCTTTCGAATAAAGTAAATTTCATGTAAATTTTAAAAAAATCATCTTTGTTTTATTCCATTTCAAAGTTCTATATGTACCTCTAAAAAAACAGCCTTTACCGCTTAATCAATACCAACCCCACGAATGACACCTTTGTGGGGATTCGACGAAGACTGACCTTAGAAAACCAGTGCTACTTCTTTTTAGCGAAACAATAAGATCAAAACTCTTGACCCGAAAGTCCAAATGTTTACTCTACTGTACCCTTATCCCAGCAGTCCTACTTAACGGCGCCGAGTGCTGGAATTTCTGATCCTGTATGCCAGGATAGCGAAAAGAGGATAAGAGGACAACCGCGAACCCTATGAGCTGTATCAAGATGGGGATGTAATACAAAAGATAAAATCACGCCTACTTCATTAGCTGATATTTTAGTCATTAAGCATGCTTTTGTCCATCTATGCAGATATCCGAAGCATGTCCCTATGTGATGTTACCTAATCTTAGCTATTAAATTACTTTGCAAAAACTGTAAACAGGACGCGTCCATTACATTTTAATCATAAATTCTTTTATTCCAATTCAGTCAGGTTTATTAATAGCATTTCGAACCCTTCCTAGTTTTGTACAGTGCATTTTTAACACTTATGTAAGTAAAACAACATTGTGATGTGTAAAGCAATCCATATAAAAACAAGTTATCAATTTTTACTCTTGAATCGCACTTCTGGTTGCACAATGGTAACCCTATAATTGTAATTAGGCACAACTCTGAAGTCTATTTTGTTCAGCAAAAGCGCATCGTTATGCGAATGGTAAAAGCTTTCATTCATGCATTCGCTTTGGAAGTTTTTGTCAAAATTGACTCCAACATTGACGAATGCAATAACATATTCTTTCTTTTTTTCAGAGAGAAACGGCCACACTCCGTCTTGACCGCGAGCAACGTACATTAGGTAGCATTTGAATGCTTGCTGATTCATTTTTAATTCATTCGTTGGGTCGCGCGCACAGGTCGTTTGTTAGTTCCCCATAATATTTTTCCTCATACAGTTGGAGTAGTTCAGACTAGTAAAGTCGACAAACAAAACCAGCAAATAGAGCGTTAGTCGGGATTATTTGAAATTTTTTTTTGTTCAAACAAACCACACTCATTATTCTTCAGGTAGGTAAATTACTTCCCAAAAAGTGCGTTTATTAATATAATCCTTGTTGCTTTTGAAAATATGTGAAAAAAGTTGCATGCAAAGTGCAATTTAAGAGTTATAATACGGAAATAAAGTTTCTTGCAGTTACATAAATAAAATTTAAATGAAAGTGACAAAGGGTATTAAAAAGTTTGGCACACACATGGATACAAGATGTGCGATTAGATGCTTGAGTTGAAATGATTTGGAAAGTGGTTGTGTGTAGATACAGAAACTCAAACTGCAATGAGGATTAATAATTGTTTTATTATCATGTGCTTTTCAGTATTTACACAATACTAGTGTGCATTCTAAAGGGCATTCGTTAACTTGAATATTTTTGCTTTAAAACGACATTGCATTTTAAAAGATGGTCTAATGTGAATTATTTAAATTAAATACTCAACCCTTATTAAGATTTTAAATGTTCATGTACACTTCTAAAAAAAAAAAAATACAATGGCATTACATGTTTTTAGTGGGAAAGCTTACATTTTCAATTGTGCATTTTAAACAAAAAGTATCTTATTTGCTTGGACATCCGTGTTTAGTTCCTGTAATAGGATTTCCTAATCGAATAATACAAACCATTATATAACCAATGTAATTTTAATTAGTGGTGTTCGTGATAAATCAATTTAAATTTATCTCGAATGAATTACCTATAAGCATAAGTCTCAAAAATGTTAGCACTCCAAAGAAAATCATTAATATGATTATGAAATGACTGAGCTCCAACCTAGACATTTCAAGTTCTCATTTGTCGTGTCGTGACAATATCAGTTTGTAATTAAAGAAAACGAAAAACGACCGCATTTGACCTTACCCACACTGAAATTGTATACATTGGTCGTGACAATGTGCATTTTCCACTAACTGGCAGTGTACATGCATTAATAACGATAACAAAAAAAGTTGAAATAATTTTCACAAAAGAAATCACAAAACCGTCACAATGGGCAGCTCACTTCCAAATTGGTTCAAGATCACTCACATTTTGCACAATTTCATTCAACAGACGAAATCGTTAACTGCTTTTCTTGTGTGGAGTAGAAACGTTTCCCAATTGGGTCCATCTTATGATACATTCGACTTTTTAATGAGTCAACAAAAAAAAAATTAAAAAGCAATACTGATGCAATTCGTTATTATCCGTTAGCTTTCGGTTTTGCCCATTAAATTGTATTTGAAAAATCACATTGTTGCCTGATCACATGAAATGCAATTTTCGCATAGCATCATGATGAATAATGTGTCGGAGAAGGGACGACAAGGCCGTACAACGCTGAACTATGAACCAACAGCAAACAAAACCAAAACAAAAAAAAAAAAAAGACTAAGAAGAAAGTTATGTAAGATCGCTGTTATGCTCGGCAGACATAACTCAAACGGGTTTTGTCTTTCTCCCTCGACTATCTGTGAGTTTTATGAATCAAATTAAGCAATTTTTACTCTCGTCAAAAAGCGAACCGCAAATTAAGTTTTGATACAGGTAAGGTACCCTACCGAAACGATTTTGAGATTCGATATTCAGCTGGCAATAACGCGTTGAGAAAGAAATGCTGTTATGTGCATAGGTACTCCTACTATCATAGGGCCAGTACCATTGGTGACTTAACCTTGACAGAATAAACGAGATTTCTTGCTGATGTCTGGGGCATTTAAAGTTTCATCAAACGTTTCGAAATCGGTCATACTATGACAATAATGCTATTTATGTCTTTGATTATTTTTGGTTCATGGTCACGATGACAATTCAGAAATAAGCTTGAGTTTTTGTAGGTCTAATTTGCTTAGCAATATTTTAAAATGGGTATAATTCTTTCCGTCTAATAGGATTTCCCTTTTTTCTGATTGTAAGGTGATTTGGTAGTTATTAGATTCCCGCATTTCTACCAATTAACAGCCACAAAACAAAATGATATGATTTTAATCTTGCAGAGCAGTCGGAACTTATCTTTAATTTAGCCTATACAGAAATCTTGAGCAGTCATATAGAAACATAAACAACTAATGAACTGATCCATTGAAGGTGTCTGCCTGTGACAAGGCAGCCTTCCATCTTCGTCGATCATGTTGATGCCAGTAATTCAGTCCAAGCGCTCTGCCATCCGCGACAGCTTGATAATTAAACCTGGTCGCATCGAACCTGAAGGATGGATTTAAAGATTATTTTGGCTCGAGCATTTTTGTTCATTTGCTCGATGTGGCCGATCCAATGTAGTGTTTTTACCATTTGTAATACATCCAAAACTTGGTACAGCTCATAACGTTTGCGGTTGTATCTTCTAATTTACGCCTTCATCGCAAACAAGATAAAAAATTCTACGAAGAATTTTCTTTCGAAAGTGCCTAATATTTCTTCTACTTTTCTGCTTATTGTGCCTCACTCGGCTCCTTAAAGTAGGACTCGTAGGATTAGGGTCTGGTTGAGCAAACATTTGGACTTTCGGGTTAAGAGTTTCGATCCCGAAAAAGTTTTGGTTTCCTAGGGACAGTCTTCGTCGTATGTCCACTAGGGTGCCATTCGTGGGGTTGATGTTGACTGCGAGGTAGATGAACTGGTTCACTATCTCAACATTTTTGCTATCAACTGTGACATTTCGTCAAAGTTTGTGTGTCGACAGAACATTATTTGTTGATAAAAGGTATATGTATACTTTGTCTTGCCCTCGTTAAATACAAGACCAATGCGTTTCGCCACTTTCTCAATGGCCGTAAATGCTTCCACAACGGTACGATGGGGGCACCCATTGATATCGATGTCTTCGGCGTATCCCAGTAGCTGGACGGTTTTTTTTGAAGATAGTGTCTTCCTTCTTAAGCCCTGCCCTAAACAGAATATCTGTTCCAACTCGAGATTAAAGAAATCCCATGATAGCGCATCTTTGGAAAAGTTCAGATAAGCTATTTCCAAATATCTCGTGTTCCCTAGTGTTAAACGACATAGCTGTATTAATTTTGATGGTATCTCGAATTCCGCCATCGCTTTATAAAACTCTAGGTGACGGATTCTATCATACGCGGCCTTAGGTTAGGTTAGGTTAGGTTATAGTGGCTGCACGATATGCGCGTGCACACTTAGACCGAAAATGTGTTACTTCGTGAACCATTCCGAGCTAAATTTAGAGCGCCGATTTAAGTCAGCTCACCTAGATTTTAAAGAAGTAGTCTCCTAGATGGATTTTTATTTTTGTTGGACTTAGCTTGACAAGAGCAGAGAAGGCGAGGAGTACTTCTACAGAAGTAATTGCTAAAGAGGCCTAGTCTTTTTGCATGTAAGGACACCAATGATGGTACTGATGTTTAATCTGTTCATCATTATCAAGCAGAGAGAGCGTTTGTGGTTATAATTAGACCAGAGTTGCCTCAATATTAGACACATTGAGCCGTTTATCTATCTGCGGTTTGATTTCATGAGCGCATCCAACCTGAAGGATGGGATGGGTTTGTTTATTGGTTAACATGTTGTGAGATGCATACCTAACATTTCTACTGGCAGTAGAATATCAAGGGTAGTGCCCAGTCTGGAAAGCTTATCCGCCTTATAGTTTCCTGGTATATCTCTGTGAATCGGTTCCCAGAAGAGGTAAATGGTAAAGTGCTTTGTCACTTTACCACTTTAGTCGGCATTCGTGGGATGATTTCGATGTAAATGAGATGGATACCAGTAATTTGATAGGCGCTTGGATGTCACTGAAGATGCTAATATTATTTGTGGATATTATAATATTTTACTTCAGTTAGAAAACGGCTTCTTTAATTCTGCCTGGAAAACGCTACAATGATTGGGAACGCGAAAGGATATGCTTAAGTATTTCGGAGAAAACACCTCCACCCACTCAAGAATGGCTCAAGACGTTCACACAGTACGTTGGATAGGATCTTAAATGCGATATTAAGCAAACAAGACATGGTATCGTTTTTTTTCTAGATGGGGCATATGGAGCTGATATTCCAGTTATCGGGCATGGTCTCATCTATCTAATATCCACTTTGTAAATGATTATCAGACGGTAGTCGAGACCTCATGAGCAATCGCTCAATAATCGTCTGTGATTTGACGATTATGCTTTAAGTGAAGCTAATAAAGGGATATCGCCGACAGCTTTCTTGTAGAATTGACGAATCTTTTTCTTGTCTCGAGACTCTTCTATGTTATTTTTATTGGATATATGATGGGAAGAATCAGACGAACTCCATTAAAAGCTGGGGAGTTGGACCAAACAAACGAATGTGTCAAAAAAAATGTATTTATTTGGTGAAGTTTCGTAGTGGGGTCATGATTGAGTTCATTCATAGTTGAAAAAATTAGTAGAGCAATAACTGCGGCTTTGTTAATCAATTTTGAATAAAAGTTATGTTTCGCAAAGCAAATTCTTGTCCAAAATCTGTCAATATCTCATTCGATGTATCTTAAGCCTGTAAACTTTCAAGTAAGGGTATCATTGCAGGAAAAAAAGATAAAAGGGAGAATGTATTGGGTACAATACAATAGAATAGCCAAGAACAAGCATGTTTTACAATGAAACCTCAAGACTAACGGACACACTACTGTCAATAAAACTACCACCTTGCAACATAATTACGTATACGCCTAAGTGTACCCAAATTCATTATACCCTATCCCATAGGGGTATATTAGTTTTGGCATTAAGTTTGTAACATAGACAAATAATTTCGATAGTTATACTTTTAATACATATGAGCTAGGATAATGAAATTTGGTAAATTAGTTCTTTGGTCATGGATTACGGGAATAAATCTTTTTTAAATCCGCCCAAGGCCATGCACAATTTCCGAAAAAAACTTGATTGTGGTCAAACGGAAAAGAAATGCTGATAAAGCATATAATCGAGATCTTCAGACAATCTCATTTGCTATAGTTTAGCCATACTTAATTTAAGGATGAAATGGGATAGGGTATTCAACGATTCGTACAGCGGATTGTAGCCCTCGCATATGTTTTTAAAATAGACCAATCTTGATAGATAAAGTAAAACAGTTATGTTAACAGTACATCACTTCAAGTCAATTTGAATGCACGTGTCAAAAAGAAGTAAAATTATTCTTTTTGACACGTGCATTCAAATTGACTTGAAATGATGTTTTAAGCTTGTGCCTATGGATTATGATGGTTTTTAACTGGAAAAGTAGTTCTAAGGCGTGATTTGATAATATGTTGAAAAGATTTAAATTCTTTTCATTAGTACCAAATCAATACCAAAAAGGCTATGGAAGATGTAATTTTGGTGTGAACATAAACACAGTTCCAAGAATTAATAAATGTTATTGTTCTGAATTTCCGATAGTTTTATTATCGGACTAACCAAATGTAATTACATCTCTTTAAAATATATTAAAGATATATCGCATTTTTATTTTGTATTTCTAGACTTCATCATGGGGTCAAAAGTCGAATTGGCAATCCCCAATGTAATTGATGGGGAATTCAATGAAGCACAGCTCTCGGAAACGTTGTTGAAAATAGCAAAGAAAGAACTTCGAGAGGATAAATGTTCCCGAGAACAATGCCTTCAGCAGCTACGAAATTGGATAGATAAAAATGAAGACATTAAAGATACACGATTAGATGATTTATTTCTATTGCGGTTTCTACGTGTAAAAAAGTTCAGCATACCTATGGCCCAACAAACCCTCCTAAAGTATCTTAATTTGCGCAGAACCTTTCCTCATATGACAAACGATCTTGACTTTTTGGGGACCAGACTAAACGAAATCATATCGGCGGGTTACATTTTTACGTCACCGATTCGTGACAAGATGGGACGTCGCGTAGTAATAATCAATGCGAGGCTCTTTAACCCAAAAATTTACTCTAGTGAAGAGCAAGCTAAGTCACATTTCATCACATACGAAGCACTAATGGAGGATCACGAAAACCAAATTCTAGGCTTAACACACGTTGGCGACTTTTCAGGAGTGACCACCAATCACGTGACAAACTGGAACCCGACAGAGTTTGCAAGAGTTTTTAAATGGGGCGAGCAGTCCTTGCCTCTGAGGCACAAGGAAATTCATTTAGTCAATGTCCCGACATCGCTAAAGTGGTTGATTGATTTTGTCAAGACAAGAGTTAGTACGAAAATAAAGAATCGATTAAACTGTTATATCAATGAAAAAGAATTACTAAAAAACGTTGATGCAGAATGTCTACCTTTGGAGCTTGGCGGTCAAATTCCGATGAGCGAAATGATTGAGTCGTGGAAACAAGAGCTTGCCACAAAGCGCCAAGCTTTGTTATCACTCGATAAAATGAAGATCTTAAGCGACCAAGGAATAACCACAAGTCGAAATGCAGATAAATCCAATCAAAACGGTACCAACTTTGTAGCGCATTTTGAATCGATTGCAGGGAGTTTCCGTAAACTAGAAATTGATTGATAAAAATCTGCGATGTTCATATACATATACATACATAAGTTAAAAACGTATTTCAGCCAGTTCACCAAATAAATTAAGATATTTACAATATTTCATTGTTCATTGTATTCTTGTCCACAATTCCTTTTCTTAAGAAAATAAATGAAATTTCAATCCTAAAATGACAACACTAAATTTATTTCACAAACAAACTCGAAGTAATACATCGCTTACAGGACATGTAATAAAGTCTCGAACCGCTGCCACTTTGAGATGCGCTCAAACAGCGCTTCGCCGTCATAGTGAGAGATTGTTAAGTTCCTAAGACCAAACACTTGGTAGGAGCTGTGTAGTATTTTTCTCCTCACAGATTCGTTGATCACCGATAGGGCACTGATGCACTGCACGTCAGTTGGTGAAACAGAGGTGTAATTACCTAGAAAGGCATTAAGATACATACTTTATTTCAAGTGCTTGGCAGCAAAAAAAAAAGAAAAAAGTGGAACGAGGAAATCAGAAATGTACGCTCGTAGAAAATCACTTTAAATACTGGTTGTGCAACTTGATTTCAGTGATTTACTTTGGCTGTTTACTTTTTTCGATTCCCTTATGAAATTTACATACAAGACAAGGCACTTACCGATGAATCCAATCACCAGAGAGGACTGCTGTGGCAGGAGATCGAGTCCACTCTCATGGTTCCAACCACGTACTTCATAAGTTTGTCCATTTCCACCAACAAGAAAGTTGTAAGGTATCTCACTATTTCCCACTCCTTGTGACTTCTTGCAAAGAAAAATACAAAATTGTAAATTAATAACATTCCAGTTGTCATTTATTTGTTTAAACAAAAATTGATTTGTAGTGAAGAGTTAAATTTTGAGCATAAATAAGTTCAGATATTGGCGTAGTAAACTAACTACGCCAATATGCACTTTAAATTATTTGTTTACTTTTAATTATTTGTTTTGACAATCATAGTCGCCATCAACCGCCAAAAGTCATCACTAGGTCTGTTTCCGTTTAATATTATTTTACTGATTCGTTCTTTTTAAATTTCTCTTACAAAGAGAAAGATATTGTTTTTGTGAAAGTTGAATATATGTGTTACTATTATTGTGTGTAACAATTCAACATAATTAGTTTTAACCGAAATAATTCTTAACGTATTTTTCAGTTTTGGCCAGTAACAGAAAATCATTATATTTCATGGACATAAAATTAAAGTTCTTACATCCACATTATTTATATATCTTTACAATCAATAACCAAAATGAATGTTATTGTGCATTTTCGTCAAACTATGCAATTCGACGAATTCTTGTATTTGATCTCACGCCTACCTCACAGTGAAAGAAAAAGTTACATACGACCCCGTAAGCATAGAATTATGAAAACAGAGAGCTTATAGTTTAACTAAACATATAGGAAGGCAACGATCCGCTGTGCGGATCGTATAAAGAAAATTACATTGTCACCACATCTTGTTCAGATAGTATCTCAATCATTTTTCAAAATCAACGTTTTTCTAAAAAGTGGTCGGATTTTGTTTACACTTGTTCTGTAGGCACAAACAAGGATCCTACATACCGAATTCCATTGTGCTAGCACAAAATTTAAGGCTCAAAAATCGATGACGATTTAAGGTATATCTACCGAGATATTATTTCCCCTGCAAAAGTATGGGAACAGATTAACTATCCCTTTATTTAGGCGTCTAAGCTGTCACTTGCCATTTTGACAGTAAAATTCATGTTTATATTTATTTTTGGACAAGTGTCGATTTCTGAAATTAGCAATATTTCAAATATTAAAAACGCAAATTTTTCATCATTCTAATTATTCGACTACCATTTGTCGAATCATGAAAAAAAGTACTTTTCATATAACTAAATGTATAAAATAACATAAGTTGCCGGCAGCTATAGGTACACTGTTAAAAATGGAATGGTTTAATGTATAGTAAGAATCATGCTATCACGAAAAACATGCTACATTTATAACAGCTGCAGCACAAGGTTCCACATATTAGTGTGGATTCGTTGTGGACAGCCGAATTAGGTTAACAGTAATCTATTTAAGCCAGTTAGTGATCACATGGCTGCGATCTGCATCAGAGCACCGTTTTGCAACATCAGCCATATATACGACCCTACCGATGACACTGAAGACCCTATTAAGGAGACATTTTTCTCAGACTTTGCAGCAGCATGTAATACTGTGATCAGCAGCACTAGGTTCCCACGACTTCAAATTCACAAACCAACCTGGTGATTTCCATGTGCTCATAGGTGCTAGGTACGCATCCAACATTCTGAGAGTTCATACATTCAGAGGGGCAAACGTCAACTGTGACCATTTTCTCGTCACAGCCAAACTTAGAGCCCGACTGTTGAACGAGAAAAAAACTACGAATATATACTTCACGCTGGTCGCCTTAGTGAGCCGGAGATTACCAGAGTCTACAAACAACAACTGGGTGAGCGACTCCCCGATGTAGCTTCTTTCTCCACATCAACATCCAGTGGATACAGTATTGCAAAGAAGTAGCCGAAACCACCATAGGCTACAAGCTAATAGATATCCGCGGTATGATGATATTTGCAAGTTCCAAGAAGAGATGACGGAGGATCTACATATCAAGGCGCTACAGCGCAAAACGTGTCGGGCGGGAAGAGTATTGAACCAGAAGAAGGGAAGAAAAGAAAATCTTGAGAAGGAAAGAGAGAAAACACGCTGCGTCCCATTTAATGAAAATCGAAGTGTCAAGAAGAACGTCCGTCAATTCTACAAAAAGCCAAACAACTGGCATCTGGTTTCAAAGCAGGAACGTATACTCTACTAAATAACGAAAAGATATTGTTAGGTAAGTTATTGCAGTCATAAAAAAACTAGAAGTGTGCATGCCATCAACAAAGTACCACTTCTTGGGAGCATTCTTAGTAACAAATTATTATCGGTAAAATTTAAAAAATAAGAAAGCTTAAATTTTGTTTTCGATTCATGGAGTATACATATTGGGGTTGTGTATGGAATAGCACATGGAGGCCCCAACGGATTTACTGGTACTCTTTTATTGAAATTTTCTATGATCGTTTCGTATAAATATGGCTGAATTTCGTTAATTCAGCCATAAGCCAAAGGTTTATGTTTGTCTGCATAAACCTATGATTAAAAAAAAAAAGCCCGACGAAAAAAGTCCAATGGCGTTAAATCGTAAGATCTGGGTGACAAATACTGATCGCAAAAACGGCCGATTACACCATTAGGAAATATCTCATGCAGTCATTAAATCGTTTCTCTGGCTGGTGCCGCCTTCTTGTTGAAATATGTTGGTCACATCTATATCTTGTAATTTAGGCACTTAAAACTGTATTATTATGTCACGATAACGAACATCATTAATTTGTTACTGTCTGACCAGCTGTATTTTCGAAGAAGAATGGTCCCATAAGGCCTCCAGCCCAAAATCTGCACCAAATAGTCACGATTTGTATCTTAACAATTACTCGTGGGTTTTCTGCGAAGCCATCAAAATGAAAATGAGCTTCATGCCAATAGATGATTTTGTTCGATGACGTTTTTCTTTAATTTCTTCACATCAAACCGGGTTCCATTACAAAGACGTCGCTGGTCTATGTTCCGAAACATAATGATTACCGATTCGACTTTTCATTGCAGATTATGAAGTGGTAATACGGGCAATTCTAGCGAATTTAAAAATTACGTTAAATAGTTGAAAACATCATTTTGGTAAGTAACGAAATCAACCAATTTGAATGTCATAAATCCGCCAGCTATCTTATTTTCTAAGATTATAAGTTCCAAATCATTTAATCTTACTACTCAGATGTAAGGACTGTTCCAATACCTTGCGGTGTGACGCCATTAACTTGCAATTGCAATTTATAATGTCCGTGTATTGCATTATGCTAAACCATTATAATTATATTAGTATGGACAAAGTATACAAAGAAGAAAAGCAATACGATGTCAAGAAATGAGAGAAATATAAATTTAACTTCTCAAAAATATTTAATTATAACTGGTTACTTGCAGTATTTACGTACCTGCATGTCTCGGAGAATACCTATGCAACTCTCAAGTTCCGTACAGCCACTGCCCCCCGTGTGTACCAGTAATATATGCAACACTTTAGTGTCGTTGAGTAGCTTTCCCAAAGCAATAGGTGCTTGACTCCATACACCTCGATTGACCAGATCCAATGCAAAACTCACTGGTGGAAGACGAGCTAGAATTGAAACAAGAAATATGCATTTACATTAAGTATTACTTACTAACTACGAATACGTTTATATCTTACTTACATTCAACAATCAGCAGATAGGTGGCGATGCTAAAACCACCCACCAACAACACCGCTATGCCAATCATTCGAAAATCACAATATCGAACTCCATTGACATATAACCTCTTTGTATCATCCCATTGCGTAGATTTTTGCTTCCAATTGCCTCCCAGAAGGGGTGTCTTTTCATCTGCTTCAATCGTTATGATTACGGTGGAGTCACTGCTACCAGGTGCCGCCGATTCGTGAACCTGTGCCGCTTTAAAATAAGAAAATGTTAATTTTTTCAAAGTCCACAATATATCGGAAATATTGAATAGAAATATTGTTAATCCAAGTATGTTGCTGTTATTTCGAGAACAGTAAGCAACTAATCCGTCGACACTTTGCTTTGTTAAAACAAAAGGCATTGTACCAAGTTGTATCGTTGCATTGGCTCTTATCAAACTGAATTGTATTTTAATTAATAGGTCTAAAGTTTTCGCTTAACTCATCTTATCTGCGATAAAATATTTATTTAAGTTTCCTAGCGAAGATCTCTTATCTAGTGCTTAGCATCAAAATGCGGAGTGATAATAGGTACTGGGGGTGTCTTTAATCTGAAAACCTCCAGCACGGTTATTTTAAGAGTTGAGGGTGCATTATATTGATACCAAGTACATCGAGAAATCGTTGGTGGGCTAATAAATTTGGGTGTATATATTTCCGTATTTATATTTGCTAGATATAATTGGTGACAATTTTGAAAGAGCTGAAGGTGGTTTGAGTTGGGAGAACATCAACAATAATCATTTGAGTTCAGAGCCCTTTATACATAATGAAGAAAGCTATCTTCTGACGAATTAATTTTTAATTACATTTATGATGTACTATTTTTACTTGCTGCCATAGGGCAATAATTGGTTTCATGAAAAAAATCGAACTCAAGATTTTAAACAAACAAAACATTAAGATTCCAAAATCCAGGAGGGTCATTCCGTAACTTTGAAAATGATTATCACTCAGAAGACGGTAGTCGAGCCCTCATGAACAATCGCTCAATAATCGTCTGTGATTTGACGATTATTGTTTTAAGTGAAGCAAATAAAGTGATATCGTCTACAGCTAAAACGAATATTGATCTTACGCGATGCAAGATATACCGTCGAAATGTTATCGTCAAACGATAATCACTTTACGGAATGAGGGCACAGGTATTTGTTTAGAATTTGATGTACGAAGTTCATGGATTGATACCATACAACAGTTTTGATTAAATGAGAACTTCCCAAAAACGACTCTAAAGATTTTTGAAAAAAAGTAAAAAAAAGTCCGACAGTGTTAATTTAAAAAATAAAAAAACGTTGGAGAAGGCTACAATCCGCTGTGCGAATCGTTTAATACCATAGTCCATATCCCATCCCATCCTATCTTTAAAACTAACAACCCCAAAAGGTGAGCGTGGAAAAAATTTTTTTGTGATGAAATATAGAAAATGGCATTGCCACAATAAAATTGTCAGACATTTTATCAAAATCTTTTATGGCTCTACAAAAACCACGTTTTTTTCGTGCATATGCTATGGGGTAATGTATACAAATGGTTTATATAGGAAAACGCCTCAAAAAAGTGGGCGTGGCTTAAAATAATCTAAAGACGAACATTTTATATAAGCATTACCAATGACTTTGGTAATATTTTTTTCGAATATTTAAAAATTTGAGTGGGTGTGTAAAAATCCTTTCCCTTTTGTCCAAAATCAAGCTTAGGGCATCCGTTAGTTATTAGGCAGCAGCTTTACTTTAAAGTGTTCCAACATCGTTGTCCATTTTTCGTTTAGCTAGTCGCCAAGAGTATATTTTTTCCGATGGTTTTGGTTTGCTTCACAACAATAAGGTTTTTTAGTGGTTGAGTAGTTAACCCAAAACACAACCCTAGAAAATGTGGCAAATAGTATCCACTACTGGATTAAGAGCTCTCGTTGGCCTTTGGCTAATCCGCCACCATCTCTTTTCAAAGGCCCTGCCTATAACCCTTGATTTTCCTAGATGACCTTTTGTCCGAATTTGTCAGTTAAGCTATGTTGATTACTATTTGCATCCTTATTAGAACTGTCATTGTAACAAATATGTTATACGCTGGTGGAATCATCGGTCCATATTTGGTGTATGTAGTAATAATACATTTAATTAATGGGCTTTTTTAACACGAACAAAAATAGTTTGATTGAAATGTTAATTGTTATTTATATTTTTGTTTATAAATTTACGATATTAATTATTAAGACGCGTTATACAGAATTTATATATCAGCTTGTTATGATATTATGCAGTTGATTATGAAATCCCCATCTCTTTTGCATTAAGTAGATCTAGCCACGCGTGTCCGTCCGTTAAATGTTTTATTGTTGTTGTTGTTTTACCACCAATTAGAGCATTTTACCCATCTTATCTTCAAAGATCATTAATTTTTATAAGATTACAAATACTTTAAGTGAACTTCTTCGATCCGAGTTGTTTTGATGTCACTAAATTTTTTCTGGAGACTTTTGTTTAGCTACTTCCAAGCACTTACAATGCATTAGAATAAATGCGATTGCTAGATATATCGGTTCAAAATGACTAAACGAATTTAAAAGACCGATCCATTATAGATTTAGCTAAAAATTTAGGTTTTCCCAACAAATGTTAAAGGTAATGGGAAAATATTAACTTCGTGCATCGGAAAAAGCTTCATATTAGCGTAAAATTTTGGGGAAAAGTTTCGAGATACAGAGATGCAGCGGGTGGCAATTTATTTCAGGAATTATTTAAAGTTGACCGAACTGTTATCTGAATTCCTCTTTTTTTAAGTTCCTTTTTTAAAATTACTTTTAGTACCATAATTCTTTTTGGCGACTTTTTGTCTCTAAAATTTCAGCGAATCTAGCGAATTTTGGAAGGTGGCCTAGCGACATTTAATTTTAGCTTGCGGCAACACTGAATTATGAAGCACTCTACAAAAGTAAAGCGTTTGTATAAGTACATCACGTTGAGTCCTACCAATGATGTGAATATCGTCGGAGTATGCTAGTAGTTGTACCGATTTTTGGAAAATTGTGCCTCTGGTGTTGGCTCGGGAGTTTTGCACAATCCTCTCAAGAATCAAATTAAAGAAGTCATATGACAGCGCATCGCCTTGCTTAAATCCTAGTTTTGGTATCGAATGTGTCGGTGGGGTCGTTTCCAATCTTGATGGAGCAGCGAGAATTCTCCATCGTCATCCTACACAAATGGACGAGTTTTACCCGGTATACCAAAACCAGACATGGGACTGTATAGTTCGCCGAGGTCCCATTCCACCAGATTCGGCTTATGAGTTGGTGGATGTTACTGACCAAGTGATATACACAGGCATTATAAAGCTCAGCTCATCCTCACTTCACTGAGGTCGTTGCCAATATTGAATGGTTCGTTCTGCCTGACAGTGGAACGTTGTTCGTTATCGCCGTTTAGTCTGCAGAAGTGGTTCTTCCATATCCTCAGCATCGACTGTGTGTTTCCTTGTAAGTCTCGACAGGATTCTGTTCGAGCCTTGTATCTTTGGCTTTGACGTTTTACGCTTTGGTATAAAACTTGCGAACATCGTTCCTGGAGTGGCACCTTTCTATAGCCTCGATCGATTTCTTGCTCATTTTTTCTTCTTTCTTAGAAGCCGACGATCTTCCCTTCTTCTTTGCCTATAGACCTCAATGGTAGCTCTCGTCTTCACCTGCAGCTTGGCCTTGTAGGCCTCGTTCTTGGCTGCAAGCATCTGTCGGCATTCCTCATCAAACCAGGAGTTTTTTGTTGGTGGGCGCAAGAAACCTATCACATCAGTTGCGGCTGATCTAATAGCTTGTTGGTATCGTTACCATTTTCCTCTAAAGTGATACGATAAACATACTTATCAAAAAAAGTTTTAATCATTGTCAATATTTAATGACTTTTATAATCCTCAGCTAAAATGTTTGATTAAGAGCCGGTTTGTCCACAGTCGGTTATATCAAAGATTATAAATTCTATACAGATGACGCACTCCATATAAGAAAAAATGTTCTATGGCGGGTCGTGCTGGCACAGACCGCCATCATGTGTGTTCATGCACACCGCCCGCCCGTACCATGAAGCTACTGAGCAAAAGTTTCTGTTTTTTGTTCTCAATGCGTCATCTGTATAGAATTCATAATCTTTGGTTATATTTAACAAACGGTTATTACGGCCGATAACACACGAATGCGTTTGTTCACAAAAAATTTAACCGAGGGTCCACGTTAATGATTCTGAGAATTCTGTAACCGCCCGATTTTGGTGGGTTAACGCCATTTAACCCATGTCTGGAATTTTGTTTGTTCATGCTTCATTTTGAGAGTGTATATTACTTTTGACGTGCTATTCACATTACCTACGTGAATTTAAACGACAGTAACAAATCCTCAGTGCAACAAAAATCTCAGAAGAAAGGCATTTTGTCGTTAAACAACCACTCAATTTCTTCGCAGCTTTATGTTTCATATAAATAAACATTTTAGCAGAAAGGCTTAGGACTTTATGAAAAAATCTAGAAAATCGAATTCCAGATGTGAATTTTTCGAAGATCTCGGAGGGATCCGTAAGTGGAATACCTTTATATTTTGGCAATGTGCTCTAGGAAAAAATATCGATAGTTCTTTTCTTGCACTGGTTTGGGATGTTTGGGATGTTCATACTTCGCTTTATAGCTCTTGCTATTCTTTCTTATCAGAGGTTGTATATGTATTTACGAATTAAAACAATCGTCGTTACTAATTGTTTCGTTATTTTGCAAAAAAGAATTGCATTAAGATAAAGGATAATAGGAGGAAAACGTTTTTAGAGGATTTCGGTTTAATCACTATAATAAAAAAAAATCTACCAAGGGACTTACAATGTCCACTAGATAATTTCAATCACGGACTATTTATTTGAATTTGAAAATAGGTCACATATATATATATGTATCAAAATATAAAAACAAAATTGCATTTTGGTAGGGATTTTTGAGTGACAGATGGTGCATTCAGCATTTGGGATATTGTAATTAAATAACTTATTCGTCATGTTTACCTAAAATTGACAAATATATTTTGTATTGATATTTTATAATAAATATTACCAAATGAAGGCACACGCCATTGAGCAATACCTATATATCTTCGTTTTTTTTTTTTGTAAAAACAGTGCTATGATTTTTGTAAACTGTAAATTTACCTTTCATTGTATGCAGCTTATATTGAAAATAACAACACGCCTCAGGAAATCTTGTTATGCTCTTCATAGGCAACGACGGCTCGGCAATATTATGTAGATTACAGTAGTCAGCGCACTTTGGTAGCGAGTTATTAATTTATCGCCATTAAATTGAGATTTATTGTGTTGTTTTTATGTTACCCGTCAACCAAGTTTGCCGTTTATCGTCATCTAATATCAGAATTTCTGAAATGGATTCACACTGCCACTCCAGTTTAACACCTTACTCGTTTGCAACAAAGTTGTGATCCGCGAAACCGATAATCAAGATTCTCATATTTTTATCTCGCTTCTAAAATATGAAACGTTACAAAAATAAACAAATTATATCTTATACAACACTTTTAAAAAAAGACGTGCGCGTTGTTTCGTTGAGGTATATTAACTGATCACAGTTGAGTTGAGTTCTTGGATTGATTATTTGATTTAAATTTTAACACAAAGCCATAGCATCCCTTCTAGTTCACTTTCTGTCATAACCATAGGACAGACGGTTAAATACCTCTTAAGCAAATGTCTGGCTATACATGATAAGAAAATGCATGTTCGCACGAATGAGTGGTGTAATAAAAATTAGGCTAGGTACTTTACTCTTTTGTTTACATTGTACACCTTTCACGCCCATCTGACCAAAGAACTTGTTGTTGGATTGTAAATGCTATTATGTACGTCTGAAATTAAGTAATTTATGTTGTTTGTGTCGTAATGAAGGAAATATAATTTATTTAAAAGACATTGATGCAGTTATCTACCTGTCAATGTGACCTTCAAATTATGACTAAGAAGACATTTTGCTTAATTGTGAACCCAAAATACTTAAATCAATGTGCAAGTATTTACATGAAAATGCTACCTTCAGCGTGTCCAATATTTGTGAGTGACAAAAACTGAAACTTATGTTAATATAATTTAATGAAGGTTGAATTTGTTTCGGACCATGCTACAACTACTAAAAGATATGGCTTGCGCATATTGGGTTTTTCACATGAGCGTCGATGACACGAATGCGTGAAACGAGACAAAAATTAGAAAATAGAGAAGACGATATCTGTATAGTTATATCATGTTTGAAGATCCATAACGCTAATTCCGAAAAATCATAATACATTTCGTATATAAAATTTGAAGTAAGGACGTCCACCGGCCACCCGTTTAAGTTTTAGGGGAGTTTATTTTTTGTGATGCCTAACTACTTTTTTGTAGATCGACTTAGCTTTTGGTTATAATTCGATTCACATATTTTACGATTATGTCTATCTAGATAACAAAAAATGTATCAAAACTAATAGACACCAATCGAATAGAGTATTAGAGCAGAATAATTTCAACCAAACACTTGACATATATTACAACCTACTTCAGTACAAGAGTATTAATAGCTTCCGGAAGCCACTGAAGAATTTCAGGAGCTAACCGTTGGTTCAAGTTGGCCAAAGAGATTTTTTAACGCAATGAGTTTTGTTTTGAAAATTAAAAGCTTATCAGCACTGGTGGTCAAAACCAGCTGAAGATAATTTTATTCGAACCGGATGACCACACACTGCACAATTTAATGTGAATATGGAACAGGCACATCGAAACCAGACACTCTCACTTTGCCAAAAAGGTAACTTCAAAGAGTTCTAAGAGTTATACAGAGAAACAAATAAGGAACTGAGAAGTTGTTGAATTGCTTAATCTTAAATCGTAAAAAAATTATCTCATGTCATTGGATATCCCATTTGTAAATCGAAATTTTTAGGACTCTATCTCCCCTTTCGCAATTAAACATCAGCTCTTGGTGCATCTTCATCTTATTTTTTCTGTTATAACTATTTTGTATCTTTGCTCTCTTTTTCTTTGGTTTAATTTTTCGAACTACATACTTAGGAAATATATTTCGCAGGGCAATGCATATTTTTAACAAACCAGTGGTTAGCTGTAAAAAATCTTTAAATTAAAACTCCTGGTATGACATGGTTGCCTTCATCGGATTCCTTATTAAAACTAAATGAACAGAAGCAACAAAGGTGACGAAGCGATTTATATTGCCGGACACTTTTCGATCCAATGGGAATTATGGGTCCAGTAGCAATACTAGCGATACAAGAGTTATGGATCACGCTGCATTAACAATGTCGATGCACACTAAATGGACTGCCTTAGGAAGAGCCTGTTCCAACTCAACAACCTAAAGGTACCACGGCACATAATGTTAGAAGATTCAACTTGTGCAGAGCTTCATGCCTTCTCGGATGCTTCTCAGCGGGCATACGGAGCCGTGGTCTATCTGAAGTATACAAATAATCGAGGAGAGGTTAATGTACAATTGTTATGCCAAAGATCAGGTTTAGCACCAATTAAACAACAGACCATACCTTGTCTGGAACTATGTGCCGCTAAGCTCATGATTAAATTGGTAAAGTTTGTTAAAGAAAACTTACAAATTGAATGTAAGCAAACAACTTTCTGGACGAACTCGCGAATTGTATTGCAAAAATTCGTAGCTAATCGTGTTTCCATCATTCAAGACGAAACTAGGAAAGGCCAATTGAAATTCGTCAACACCGATCTAAATCCAGCGGATCTATTATCTCGGGGCTTATTTCTAGAGCAAATAATAAGGTCTTCCATGTGATTCCAGGGACCCCCATTCTTACAACAATCTCGAGATCACTGGCCAGCACAGTCACAGCTGATAAAAGAAGAAGAGGTAAGAAAATGAAAACAGTCAACAGAGCACATCAACCATCAAAATTCCTTCCCAACACTACAAAAAATAACATCATATCGAGCATCATATGCCATAAGATTCATAAGTAACCTAAAAAAGCAAGAAGTAACAGGCTTTTGGAAAACGTTCTCTCAGTACAAGAACTGAAAGCAGCCAAAACTGCTATAATAAAACATTACCAAGAAACAGCATTTTCGGAAGAGATGAAGTCACTCAAGAAATGCCGACAAGTATCAGGAAAAAGCCACATGAGCTCATTTTCACAATTCCTAGATGACAAAACCATCATTATAGAAGGAGGGCGATTGGAAGCTCCAGGTCTCCTTATGATGCCAAACATCAAGATTATTAATGACACAATTGCATTACGATAATATACATGCAGGACCGCAAGCATTACTCGTTGCCTCAAGACAATATTACTGGATTGTGAGAGGAAAACAACTTGATCAAACTATCGTGCACAACTTATACGCTGTTTTCGAGCAAAAACAAAGGGTATCGAGCAATTAATGTGTAATTTACCCCCGAAAGAGTTCAACCGTCAAGATCATTTCAAAATGTAGGAGTAGACTTCCTTAGCCCAGTTTACATACATTATAAAATACTTGACAAACATCAAACAAAAGCATATGTGCCCGTTTTCATATGCTTTTCTACCAAGGCGGTACATCTGGAATTAGTAACGGATCTTACAACACAAGCATTTATTGGAGCACTAAAAAAATTCGTGGAGCGAGGAGGATGTCCATCTAAAATATTTTCGTACAACGCAAGAAACTTCATAGGAGCCCGAAATGAATTAATCGAAGTTTACTCAAAAATATTTCCGAATTAAGGAAAATCACTGCGCCGATAAATGTATCGAGCGGAAACCGATTCCTCCAAGATCACCCCGTTTCGGAGGTTTGTGGGAAACCGCGGTCAACTAAATTGCACAAAAAACGGGTATTTTCTGGTGCAGCTTTAACATACGAAGAATGCACCACTGGTCTTGCGCAACTGGAATCTGTTCCAAATTCAAGATCATTGACTCCGATGTTTTCAGATCCAAATGATCTAGAGGTTCTCACACCGGGACATTTTTTAATTGGTGCACCACTGACAACTATCATCGATCAGATTACAAGACATCTTCCATCAACCATGTAGAACGCTGGAATCTGGTTACATCAATACACAGAGAGTTCTGGCGTTGACGGAGCAGCGAATATAATATGTCTGTTCCCGTACAAAATAATATTTACTGATTCTTACTGATTTTTACTTTAAACCGTTCCCGTACGCAAGTTTTGCGTGCAAATGATTTTCCACAGTAAAAATCCGTAAGAATCAGTAAATATTATTTTGTACGGGAACAGACCTAATATAATGGAAGCATCTTCAAGAAGATATTCAACCAAGAAGATATAAAAAGGGAGATAACCTACGTCCTCTAAAATGGCTAATGGGCCGAGTTATCAGGACACTTCCAGATTACGACAAAAGGGCGCGAGTAGTCGATATCAAGACATCTAATGGAGAAGTTAGAAGATCCATAGCTAAAGTCTGCCCACTGCTTTCAGAAATACAGCCAAAATTGCCAAAGGAGTCACTTGTCCTCTTGACAAAATAGTGGACATAAATTAACTTCAAATCGAATCAACAAATAAATATTTTAAAAATATTTTAATTTCAATTTGAATATGGAGCATCTACAATTTTATTCAAATATAACAATATTAACAAGAAACAGGAGAATTCTAATAATAATCAGTTTGTTTTTCGATCAATTTAATTGCTAAAAAAATCGGAAAAGTTATTATGTTTAAACAAAAATCAACCAAAAATGTTTACAAAAAAAAAAAAACGAACCGTATATGTATTACATTTATATAAGACTTGCAAGGGTACGCCATCGGCAGTTGTAGGAATTACATTTAATTCATCGCAATTAATAACAAAAAAAAGAAAACGTTAGTGTACCTGTCTTATTGTTATACAACATATCTTTTAATTCTGTTTCTTCTCTTATCTTACAAGTAACAAATATGGAGACAAAAAATGTTTATCATAAAGCATTATTTTGAGCTACTTGTAGGCTTTATAAATTTGCCATGCACAAAATGCTGCCGATAGTAATGTGACTCCGCGGTGGAAGTACTTGGTTTTAATGTTATCTGAATATCCTAGGACTACTGGTGTTGACACATCGGCCAATGGTAGCTTCGACAGTTTCGCGCTGTTGCTCTCCACCTAAGAATTGCGAATAAAATGGCGTTCTATATAAAAAAAATCTGTGTAAATGCGTTAACCTACCTGGTACTGGCAACACGGATCATAGTTCCACGAAACTGTGTATAGACCCGTGCAAAATACGGAAACAGCACACATTGGTGCGCTGAAAATCGGTCTGTCCTGCCAGATAAGGCCGGAGATAACTGCTGCCAATCCTGACACCACTGCTGTCTTATGCAAGCAATTGCCCACTGTTATCCAGCGGCTGGTCTCATCCCCAAGCCGTGTAGGTTCGATTATTATGTAATCGACTTTGGCTTCCAGGGCTTTATCCAGTTCTGCTTCAAATGATTCGTGGGCATTTCCGCTATCATATACCTCTCGGATGATGTGAAAAGTTGGCTTTTGAGCTGCACTGAAACCAAAAATAAAATAAACAGTATTTCATACGAAAAATCCCCCAAAATAAACTACTTGTCCAATATGTTTTATTCTTAATCTATTGGTCACCGATATTTTCAGTGACGAAATATATGTACGCACAACGATCTTGTAGTCTTTGTATACCCAATAAAGATAATTTAAATAAAATTGTTTTGAAAACAAACAAAAATAAGATAAAGGAGTCACTTTATATCTTTTTCTGGTCTCCTGGAGTTCAAGGTTAAGGTTTGCAAGAGCTCCGGTTTTCAATTGAAATCAGTTAATGGCTCTGTCAGAGAACAAAGTACATTAACGAATGCGTAACACACTTCAAAATGCAATTTTCACATGCATATTATATTGTACAAAAAAAATTGTTATCATAAGAAAACAAATTCAGAAATAGAATTAAATCAATGACAGTTGTAAATTGGTTACTTTTCATGGTAGGGATTTTTTTTAGCATTTTATTTATTTAATTACAGAGACGTGCAGGTCTGTTTTATGCATTTTTGGATCGCAGAATATGAATATATTGTCCGGGATTTTGGAATAAAATTAATAAATTTCGCAAACGTACCTGTCATCGGAATTATTGACCATTTTTTACTGCTTGTTTTACATTTGGAATTGACTGTCCCATTCGGTTCGTCAAGCTGTTTCTTAAGATTACTGTGAATGGGTCATAGCATAGCCAATTGTCAGCTGGAGACGGAGTGTATGAGTATAGTGTGACCAACGTAGAAATTATTAAGTAGACTGAAATTACATTTTCCAAATAAACTTTTCATACCCCGGTATACTTCGTAAGTTGCGTTCTATTTTACATTCCCATGTACATGGTGCAGAAACACATGCAGGCATATTCATAAACTCATTATAAGAAGTGTATAAAGTTATGCACTCCTTAAAATGCCTCTAAACGCAAAAACCTTATTCATAAAACTTATACAACGTTGAATAGAGGCTGGACATCCTAAACGCGTCTGATGGTTGAATAGTGCCTGTATAAAAGGGTATATAATAGGGGTATTCATGCAACGTCGGAAAGTCGTCGTAAAAGTTGTAAACGTGATAAAATTACGACGTGATAAATGAACTGTCAAAATTTGTATGGGAAATCTTTTCTAACACTATCGGAATTTTCTCACAGGAATTGGGTGCGTAAACTGAGGTGGTAAGCGTTGTAAACTTTAGAAATGCTATTTTGACATTTAATCAGCCACTTTCACACATCAAACGAATGCGTTAAAATGAAAAAGATTATCGAGAACAGAAAGAGAACAATAAGAACAAAATTCTATCAATAAATAAATTACTAAAATGAAATTGAATTTTAGGGTCGTTCATGAAACGTCGTCGTAAAATTATAATCTTTCACACGTAATAAAATTACGACATTGCATGAATACCCTTAATATTTTTTTAATTTTGTATACACAAACGGCTGAGCATCAGGGTTACCAAAGGTTCAATTATAAGTTGAAATAGGAATAGTTTTGGTAGAAATCCAAGAAGCTGTCGGTTGATGTAGATGATTAAGAAGACGACGATGATGATAAGGAAGAATATTCCAATAATTTATTTAATGCTGGTTCCATTTTTCTTTAAATAAACTTATGAGATTTCATAAATCAAACTGACATAAATCAGATGTCAAATGGTTTTTGTGTTGATGCATGAGCATGTAGGTTTAAATCTCACTTGAAATCGAGATTTTTCAAAAGTGATCTAGATCAAAATAAAGAGTGTTTTTGTATCCCAATCGAAAACGAAAAAAATTGATCCAACGCAAAATATTGATCTAGATCAATCGAAAACGCTATTAGATAATTAGATATGCGTGGGGGGAATTTCTGATTTTCTGGTGATAGCTCTGTTGAATCGAATATTTTCTCACATAAACTTCAACATGGTCTCGGCAGAATAGATTTTTTGTAAGAGCTCTTAAATTTTTATTTTTTCAAAAAATATGCACATCAATAAATTATAAGACATTATTACTGTAGTAAGCACTGGAAGATCCAGTGTCCTTGAATGGATCATAAACGAAATAATTGTAAAATTTGTTTGGCCGGCACAAGACTATCGGCACTGACCTCAAGGAGGTATTCGACGAGGTACCATACAATCGATAGCTATAACTTTAAGGCACTAAGAGACTTTGCCTAACTTGGCTCTACAATTAATTCTGACATCTCGTCAGTCAAGAAACAAAGAATTATTCTAGCCAACCGCCGTTTGTTTATATTAAGAGGGTAGTTCAGTACTGACGCCCTTACACGAACAAATCATATCAGTCCTTCTTTACGGCGCTAAAGCATGACACTATAATGGACCCGTTTCGTTGGCATGCTATGGATCTATTAAAAAACAGCGCATTTTACGTATATGATGGCTAGGACATGTAGATCGATTGAAGACCTTGCTTTAAGTAAGTCTCATAAGTAGAAACCGACCTCAACAAACATATTGGGAAACTGTTAGCTAAAGTCCGGACTATTCGAGAGGCATGTTGGTTGAAGCTTAGATTCAGACCGAACTGTATTATATTATTTTCTGTAGAAATTTTGAAACTAAAAACAAAATTATATATTTACCATCATGTGTCATAATCGGCTAAAATTTGAATTGTACTGTTGTCAGCATTAATACCCCTGTTTTGGAAACCAAAAACTTATACGGTTAGCAGGTAAACAGCTTTATTTACTATGTTTATCAGGTTTTAGAATAATTTTAATTTCGACAAAAATTCTAGGTAAAAATAACACAGAAATATAAACTTTATTATTATTACTAGCAAATCTACTTTATCCACCTTCATCTTTTGTTGACACGTCATCCAGTTTTACGCCCATGGAACTAAAATTCCCTGTGTTACATGATATTGAGGGAATATCCAAATTTGAGAATCCCCGGTAGTCTGTCACTGTCGGCTTGATCGGCGATGGCAGAAGGACTCCATTTGGGGGCGAATCACTCTCCAATAAACTCCAAGGCTTTGATTCCATATCATCGTTGGTTTCGTTATCGGCCTTCTTTAGGAGCGGATCAAATTCTTCTAAATCAAATTTTGTTTCTTCAGCTACACTATTGTCGCCACTTATATCCGATAAATCAAAGTCATAATTGATATTTGTAAGGCCACCTTTAAAATCCGTGGTGGTTGAATTGAGCAAATCATCTGGTGTTTCTGCACTATCCAGCGATGAGGCATCAAACGGCGTATAGTTGAAAATAGGTGACGCGAAAATCAGATCAGTCGAATGGCTGTGTGGTATTGTGGTACTCCCTGTAGTAGCTGGTGATAGGCGGTCTTTGGTTGTGTCTTTCAGTGATAGTGTGGACATAGCCGTTGTCGTCATATCTTCATCTTTTGAAATTTCCACCAAATTTACCTGCTTTATTGGTACAATTGATATCGGCAGAAATTGATTTTTCGATACCGTTGTAAAGTTGTCAGTACCAATCGAAGCCAGAAGATTTGTCTGAAAATGTCCCGTAGGCTCAGGTTCCACTTTTGGTGCAATGTTTACATCAACAATATTGTTGTGAGAACGGATTTGACTAATAAGGAAAGTTGGTGTTTTGATTGGTAAAACTGTAAGAGGAGCACGAGCGAGTGTAGCTTCAACTTTTTGCAGGACTTCATTCTAGAATAAATTTAAACAAAAACGCTTGTTAAGAATTGAAAATAATTAAGTGTGTTCAAAGATATTGCATTGATTGGAAGATTTATTGCAATTATATTGATTTTGTATTAAGCTCTACCCCATACTTTAGCAAAGTGTGAGTTTTAATAAATTTGAGGAGATATCAAGTTATTCCTGCGCACAAGATTTCCCGCGGGATTTTTGTTACGGTTATTGCAGTGTTGTAAAAAGAGCGAAAAGGATACCAACATATAAATGCCACTCTAGAAATGTTGTTTGGAAGTTATTACAAAATGTAAAATGTCAAAAATCAGGGATATAAGGCCGGAATAGAATCCTGTAGAGTTAGACAAGGACATATTTTCAGCATAGTAGTTGATGCTGAAAATATGGCAACTGACAACAGACAATGTCGAGCGAATTCCCGCTGCCCAGCAGAACGACCCATTTAATATTGAAAACTACCATACCTTAAATAAAACCTTCAATTGCAAATACAAATGTTTGGCGCAACAGGCTCGTTAGTACCCAGGCCTAGTTTTTTCTCACAACCGTTCATGTGTGCGTGTGTACTTTTTGCACGATGGCGGGACCTTCTGTTTTATGCCGAATCCGAACGGCTAAGTTGAGATAAGATTTTCTTGACAATTGATACTACTCGGATGATTTGTCAGATCATCACGAGAGGAGGGCCAGTGAAAAAAACATTTAGGTGTTGCTACGGATGGGATCGAACTAACCATCGCGCCACTGGGCACTGGCTGGTAATATAAAACCGTGGGAACGATGGGTTCTGTGCAAACTAGCTTCGTTTAAAATACGCAGAATCTTGATCGTGAGTTGGTACTACTTTTAGGCGAGCACCCATCGAACTTTTTTATTTTTATTATATTCAAAAGAGCTTTGCAAAATCATCTAAAGACTTGTTACATTTGAATGACCTACATGACCAACTCCTTCGCATAGAAGTCCTATATTGGCTGTATTGGAATGAAAAAATTGTATTCGAGTTTGAAGTCCATTTCAGTAAGTAGAATACCAGTTTTTTTTAATAAGATTAAGGCTGGTCCTTCACTTGTCGGTAAGGTAACGATACCTTACTGAGAGGATTTAATCGGATTGTTTTATGTATATTCTTCAACTTTGTAGTAATTGGCAAGGATATAACTTTCTGCAGGTGACACCACACGCGGAACGTAGCGATTCTTTACTGCTTGTTTGTACCGAAACTCGATATACAAATCTTATACACACAAGTCAGAAACTGACATGATAGCTAGGGATTTTTATGTCGAGTCGAGACGTCAGAAAATGATTTTCGGTAGCTGTCGCAATACTTTTGAGGTCTTACCGGCCAGTTCCACAGAAAGCGCCCCAGTACGAATGCACTAAAGAAGGAGAATTATGACAGCCTTTATAAAAATCAAAACCTCGCATAGTAAAAAAACAAAATAATAATGTTTGAATCCACATTCATACACGACATATACCAGAAATATTAAAAAATATACCTTAAAATCGTTCATTTCTTTTGTAACGTTTGTGATCCCATTTAGAATATTGGAATTTTTTTTCTTGAGTAATTCCATTCGTTTCATATTCTCCGATATCAAATGAAGGCTTTCGCAAGCCAATAGAGCACTTTCCCAAGGAGTGCTGTATGATTTTTGTCCGGACATGAGAGACGCGAATTCATCACTGCGCATTGCTAAGCTTTCCGCATTCAAATTTTCGATAAAAGATATTGCACAACACTGCAAGAAAAGCAATCAATGTAAATAATTCAAACCATAGGAAATTGTTCACATACTAAATTTGTAAAGTAATAACCACCTTCGCCGCTCATAAGCCTTGAAGCGTTGCTGAAACGCGTTATGTAGTTTATATTACTATGGAGTCGTACTGGATTCGCTTTTAGAACGACAAATATTAAAGCAGGTAGAAACTCGTCAGCGCTTGCAGGTCCCCCTACAGCATGCTTCAACAAGGCAAATATGTGCCGACAACAGCGCACAGTGCATTCTAGTTTTTCTTGTGGCGAATAGTAAGAGTCTATTCCGACTAGTTCTGAAAATATTTAAAAGCGATTAACATGACAATAAAAACTGGTAAATGGTTTGATATGTTTTGTATTTAATTTAATTTTGTATATATCCACAGAGGAGTAGTGGTTTAAGTGGATAATATCTGTCAATCCTGGCTTCAACCCACATGCCCTCTACAAGATTGGACTTTAGCTAGCTACCTCTAGATGTGCACTTCAAGTTGGTTGCAATTTTTTACTTGTGAGCACCACTTAAAGCGATGTCTTCCTGTACTGCATCTTATGTTTGTCTGAGAAACGAAGACTCTGTCAGCCGGAGTATTGCTGTACATGTTCTAACCATCTTATACGAAAAATACGTATTTATTTGACTAGATGTAAATGTTGCTGCACAATTTTAAAAGTTCGGGGTTGAATTATAGTCCCGTCAACCTAAACGGAACCAATGATTTTACAAAGAATTTTACGTTCAAAACGATCAAGGTTTTTTCACTGTGATGATCAGGAACTTAAATAGAATATCGTTAGTATTTAAGGTATTGCTATATTACTGAATTATCATAATAGCCCCATGAAATAGCAGTTGGCGTAAAAGTAATCCTTATCTTGTTTACAGAATTTACGTATTCTTGACATAGTTTACTGTAAAACTAACGGGGGATCCAAGTAGATATACTTTTTTCAATAGCCTTTTTTGGCTGATCACGTGTGAGTCGTGTCATGCTGTCATGTTATTTTTGTTTAATATTGTTTGGCATTTCATAATGGAAAGACTTACGCGTGAACAACGTTTACAAATTGTTCAACTTTATTATGAAAATTCACGTTCTGTGAGGAATGTGTTTCGTGCACTTCGCTCAACTTATGGCCAACATAATCGGCCTACTGAGCGTACTATTCGCAACACCATCACCCATTTTGAGACCCAGCATTCATTATTGGATAATATTCGACCGAATAGACCACGTCCAGCACGCTGTGAAGAAAATATAGCGGCCGTAGCTGAGAGTGTACACGAAGACCGTAAATTATGCCGGTGCGAACGTAACCGTCAATGGCGACCGTTATCGTGCCATGATAACCGACTATTTGATGCCTGAAATTGAAGCTCGTGATCTCGGCGACATTTGGTTTCAGCAAGACGGCGCCACTTCCCACACATCGCATCAACAATGGACTTATTGAGAGAACATTTCGGTGAGCACATAATTTCACGTTTTGGGCCGGTCGATTGGCCACCAAGATCGTGTGATATCACACCGTTAGACTTTTTCCTGTGGGGATATGTAAAGTCAAAAGCTTATGCCGACAAACCCGCTTCGATTCAGGCCTTGGAGGAAAACATCACGCGTGTCATTCGCCAGTTACCAGTCGAAATGCTCGAACGAGTGATCGAAAATTGGACTCAACGGATGGACCATCTGCGACGTAGCAAAGGCCAACATTTGATAGACATAATCTTCAAAAAATAAATGCCAAAGAATGTTCTTTCAAATGATAATAAACATTCTCCATTAAATTTGAATTTTCTGTGTTTTTTTCTTTAAAAAAATAGGGAACCTCGAAATGGATCACCCTTTACTTCCTTTCTCTATACATATACTAGCAAATGCGGCGACGACATCTCTATTAGTTCGAAAAATGATTTTAATGGAGTCGCGTTGGCGATTGCTTGTAGTTTTACAGATTTATGAAATGTTATGCCCTTGGTGTTGGCTCGTGAGTTTGAACTGTTGTCTATAAGCCATGGGATTGGCCGCAACAGATAAGTTAATATGTTTTTGTCTGTTAGCGAGAAACTCAAGGTTTGAGAAAAATAAATTCGGATAGATGATGGCAGCTAAAACTGAAAGCGAAGACAAAAGCTGCTGAAAAAGCTGTAATTGAACTGTATTTATATTTATATTTATTATGAACTTTACTGTTAAACGTCGATGACGAGCAATCTTCCGCTGTCAGCAGAACGAAACATTTAATATTGGCGACAAAATTACACAACATCGACGAAGGTACAGAACCCCTATGACTCCGCTAATAACTGTAACGTTACCTTCAAAATTAAACGAAAAATTACTCTTTCCAAACGATGTTTCTTTGGGCCAAGAGGTAATTTCTTTACAAAAAAATAGTAATGGAACTACTAAAGAGATTCTTTATAAGACCTTGCTCATTCCAGTTCTGCTAAAGCAAAAACAAATACAATTATTTGGTCGTTAGTACCGAGGTACTAGCTTTTCATAACAACCACTTATGTGTGCGTGACTACACATCTGGCGGGATCTCCTGTTTTATGTCGAATCCGGCGAGAAAAAAAAACCATTTCTGTGTTGCTACCGCTGGGAAGCGAACCCAGACCTTCTGCGCGGCAGTTCATTGCACTTACAAACGCGCCACTGAGGTCGTGGCGCTAAGACATGGACCGTATCATTTTTAGAGATCAACCAGGAACTTTAGGAGGTGTATATCTCGAATCTTTACAGAAAACGTCTTAATGAACATTTAAGAGAGCTAGTACATTAGAGCGAATTGACAACACAACTTCAGTCTGAAGAATTATTGTTTTCCAGCCAGATGGTTAACATCAACTAGACTTTCCCTTAATTGGAAGCTAAATGTGTGCGAACGCATAAAAAGCCGCAAACGCTTTCTACAAGTGTAACCGAATATTCGGAAAAAAAACTGGGCTCCAAATCCCAAAATTGTTCTGTTGATGTACACGGATATTGTAAGATCTGTATTAACATATGAGGGATTTGTCTGGTGGCAATCTACAAATAAAGTTACCCATCTGAAAAAACATAGTGCAACAGCGGGACTGGAAAACACCCTCAACCGGCTACCCCTAGACCATTACATGCAAGAATCTGCATCCAAAAGTGCACTAAGAATCAGCCAGCGCAACTACTGGAAAATGAACTCACAAGGGCACGCTCAAATTGTAAACAAATACTTGGGCTTAGCTGTATCCTCTGACTACATGCTACCTCACCCTGGATTTCAAAGAGCATTCTCCTGCATCTTTTCAAGTAGAGATGAGTGGAAGAGGAACGACCTGGGCACCGAAACCATATCCATCGAATATTTTTAGAAAAACTAAAACTGCACTTTTTACCTCCATCAGTGTACAGTCTACAGCAGTGTCTTTCAAGCTGAGATATTGGCAGTAGTAGAGGCAAACAAAGCGACCTCAATGCTGGCGATACCACAAGATGATATCACCATCTTTATTGATAGTCAGGCTGTAATTTAAGGCATCTCTGCTGTCGAAATAAAGTCCAAGCTTGTGAAGCGTTGTCGTGAAGAGCTAAAAGTTCTTGGCGTCCAACATAATATATGACAAGGCTAGAACTCACAAACTTCTTCAAAGAAACAGAAAATCTGTTTCGACACTAGTAGGGATACTCACTGGATACACTCAATGGATACAACTAACTCAAAAGCCATAAATTGAAAATTCATCTAAAGGACCTTTGTAGAGGATGTGGTGATAAAGAAATACATGAGGATTCCCTCCACTTTCTATGCCACTGCCCAGAGATCAGTCAATTATGAATAAGAACTTTAGGAAAATATTTTTGCATGACCTCATTGATCTAGCTAAAATCCCTCTTTCTAATCTTTTCATCTTTGCAACTAAATCGGAATGGCTGGCTCTAATACAGAGGCTTGGCAAACATATAGGCGATAAAATAGTAGTAACGAATGAACAATACTGCTCCAGCCAAAAAAATCTTCGAATCCTAGCCTTCGAGGCGACAAGGAAGACCGAACCTTTGATTTAAGGATCGCGGATGACAGAGCGTTTGGTAAGAGAAGTATCAAATAAGCCTCAAGTGATGATGAATGCCAAAACAACAAGGAAATGTATTCAAATTTTGATGTGCAATAACACAAATAAATGGATAGATAAAATTACAATCAAAAGATGATCGGATCTAGATATATCTGTCTCTCTGTTCATAGATTCATGTGTATCCTCTATTTCTACCATAAAGTTATAAGCCACATCTACCTTTTGGGGCCATTCATATTAAGAATAAAATGTGATGGGATAAGAATAGAATATCTATACCTTTTTTACGCTTACGCTTTTTAAAGCTTAAAAAAAAGCCTGTCAATAGGCATATTAAGTAGCAAATCAAAATTAATGTGGTTACTATTTGTAAACTCACCAGTAATAGCGTTATACACAAGCTCTCTAGATTCTGCATTGACTTCATCTATACTGCAGACCAAATGTTTTGCAGTAATCCAACTCAACTGTCGTATGCGCTTCTGTATTTTGGCATCGCTCTCCTCGTCCGAAGTAAAGTAAGGTGAAAACAAGAACCTATAATATTTTAAGGTAAATTAGAATCGTGCTAATTTTAAATGCATGATATTAAGGTACTTATGATTTCGAGTCATAACAACTTTTTCGAAAAAATCAACAGTTTTCTCACGTTCCTCGCTAGTAGATATTGTAAAACGGGCATCGGAATTCACCACATCGTAGAGTTTAGTGTACGCATTTTGAACTATTTCAGATAGCTCGTCGATGTTTTTATTGTTTGTATTCATATATGTTCGAATTGCGTTATCCAAACGCTGAATGTCGCTCTTTAGTTTCCGTTTTGCATCGTCAGGAATTCGTAGCTGTTTTAATTGTAATATAAATTGGCTTTCTGTGGGATCAGGCACATATGGCCGTGCTTCTTCTTTATTTTGCACTGAAAGTTAGTGTTTTTTTGTTGTTGAAAAATATTGAAGTTTAAAGATTAATACATACGCTTGGGAATAGGATATCCCTTTGGAAACACGGAGAATTTTTTTTTCGATGTACCCTGCTCGTTTTGGATGGGATGTCGTGTTGGAGAGGGCTGCGTATGACTCTGTATTCGTTTTGGAGAAATACGTCCGCTTTGCGACGTTGGTAGGGATGGATCTATTTTTGAAGTTGAAAGCAGATTTTCTACAAGAAATATGTTAAAAAATTTTAATTAAATTATTAAGCCTGCTTATTACGTTTTTTCTTTTTTTCGTTTCGTTCACGGAAGCACTTCGAACAGAGGCCGTCGAATTGAGCATTTCCATAAAACCCACATCCTTTGCGACATTTTAGATCTTGTTGGCCAATTCGGAGTGGTGGGGGTTTCGCCAAAGCCATCTCACGAAGTTGACTTTTTCCAATATTTCACTTGTATTTCAATAAAAATTAAATTTCATTAAATGATAGCGACCACTTCCATTTCGATTATTTTATTTTCTTGTATTCGTTTTTGACGTCTGTGTGACACATTTAATCAATAGTGACCCGTTCACGGTAACTTAAATCGTGACTGTCAATGTCAAACGTTTAGAGTTGGGTAAATATTTGGAAATGTTACACCATGGGGTTGGAAACCTTTTTATCTGTTGAAAATGTGAAGCTGTACTAGCGGTAAAATTTCAATTCCATCAACTGTGTGTTCATTGAAAAACATCATTGGAAATTTTCTTTTACTTCTTGCGGTTTTTTTTTATAAATTCAATCATTGGCGAGTTGGTGTCAAAACAAAGCTTATGAATTTTAGAACGTGATTATCCAAACATATTTTAATTTTTAATTGTAGTTATCGCAGAAAATCACTTTTTATTTTTCACTGATCATGATTTATTTCTGTGAAGTAATGATCTGGATCGTAAAATAAGAATATATAAGAAACAGCAGCTTACTTCAGTTTGTACTTTGGTAATTCGCGCCTTTAACCGCATTTCACATTGTCAAACGAAAATCCAAGCGGACCAGAGGTGCAAACTGCGGTAAGCAATGTTCTATTTGTAAGATTTGTTAAAAAACCCTATGCCCTTTAGAAATAAAACACCACTTAAACGCGCTACGCGCGTACACATACGAACAGTGTTATTTTCGAGCCTCTGGCCGTTTATTGACGACACCAATGATTGAATTTATAAAAAAAACCGCAAGAAGTAAAAGAAAATTGCCAATGATGTTTTTCAATGATATAACTGGGCCCTAACTGTGCCTATAGGGTCCCGTAATAGCAATAATTGAAAATCATCATTGAACATTTTCTTTTACTTCTTGCGGCTTTTTTATAAATTCAACTCTTATAGATCTTTATAATAAAAGATGCTAAATGCAGGCTGTATTAATACATATTACAAAAAGATACAAAGTTACAATTATATGCTCGTGGAAAATATACGTCTTGTTGCAACAGGGATACACGATGACAAGAACAACGAATTAAGAATTAATTTGTTTGTTTTGATCTCTACAACACCACAGACATACTACAGATCTCCCCCATCAGGTAGTTCTCCAACCTTCTCGACTTCATCTTCTGCCTAGATGGTCGTGCTCGTGTTGGTGTTGTTTTCGCTGATGAGTTCAACATCTCTGGTTATTTGTCTTCGATGGAAGTTTAAAAGCGTTGCGGTTCTGCTTGATCGGGAAGAATACATTCATTACTGGACGCCTCTGGATTATCTTGGCCATTGGGTTGGTACCTGTCGGTATTGCTTACATGCACTCGATATCTGACTGAAGCTTTTGGGCCTGCTCAGAATGCGTATCTGTAGCTGAGAGAAAAGTTAAAAACAATGCAACCCGTAACAGCTTACACAATGTGTGTCTTCGTGAATCGGTAGCTTGAAGTTGAATAGATGGCAACTTCATGCAAGAAATGTATCTCTCTTTTGACAGCGATGCAAGATACAAGCTACAGATATGGATTCTGAGCAGGCCTTTACTGTTTCGCCATTATAGGCGCCAAGTTGACTGTCGAAAATGAAACGAAACTTATCAATTTCAGCTGGTATTTTAGTATCAATTAGATATAAAGTACTGGTCACACGAATACCTAACTCATAAAACCAATTTCTTCCAATTAGCAAAGTTCCTTCACCTGACACTACCAATAACGGCAACTTCTTCTTTATATGTCTTAAGGGGCCAGGAACGAAAAGAATTTTTTTTTCCGCTCCGAGTGTAAACTTAAAATCAGGGCCCTCATTCCGTAAAGTGATTATCGTTTGACGATAACATTTTGACAGTACAAATTGCATCACGTAAGATCAATAGTCGTTCTTGCTTACGGCGATATCACTTTATTTGCTTCACTTAAGACAATAATCGTCAAATCAAAGACGATCATTGAGCGATTGCTCATGAGGTCTCGACTGCCGTCTGAGTGATAATCGTTTTTAAAGTTACGGAATGACCCCCCAGTATATACTTTTATATCTTTTGCTTTTTTCTTTTTCTTAAGGCTTAATAAAGTCTATATTGAAAGCTTTATTAAAGCAAAATAACATCGAATTGAAAGGGAAACAGCTGTAAGGATGCCGGAGTGCATCAAATGACATTCGCGGTGAGTCAGGTAGTATACAATGCACTGGAGTATGTGGGAAAATATATCATCTATCAGTAAAATGTAGCGGCCTGAACAAATACAGCAGCAGTATACTTGACACTAATCCAATGGTAAAGTTGTATGTAATACATTCGCAATGTTGACTTAGTATTGGGAGATATACAAGACACGGTAAAAAAAAGAAAGGATTTAAAAGAATATAAAGAAGAATTTAAAAACAGTTTAAAGAAAAATGAAACGGAAATCAAAAATATGCTTGAAGCAATAGAAACTAGGTACACTGAAAGATTGAGAGCCAACAAAAAAGCACAAGAAACGTGTGAACAGAGTTTTTTAAATAAAAAAATAACAGCATGTACAGAACCATTCAAAGCACAGAGCGAACTAATCTTTGAAAATGTAAGGATGCTCACATTAGACCATAAAATATGTGTAACCGAGATGAAAAACGATTTACAGGTTGGAGTTAAGCAGGTCACACAGTCATAGCAAAAAGAGACAACCACTAATTACGCAGAACAGCTCAAACAGGCAATTTACATCAAACCAACAAGTAAACAAATGAACTTTAAAACAAAAACATATGAGAAGGCTACAATCCACTGTGCGGATTGTTTAATACACTATCCGACCCCATCCTTAAAACTAATATCCCCAAAATGTGGGCCTTATGGCGATGAAATAAAGAAAATGCATTGTTACAACATAGTATTCAGACATTATTTTATGGTTCGTCAAATAGGATTCCAATCAGGATTCCGAAAAAAAATTCCTGCGAGTCAGCGCTAAATAATGTATTAATAAGCTGGAAAAAGGAGATAGCAGAAAAAAAGTTCGTGTTTGCTGTATTTCTTAATTTTAAAAGAGCCTTTGAGACAATCGACCGAAGAATACTTGTGAAAAAGCTCCGCGGTTATGGTGTAATAGGGACGGAAGAAGAATGGTTTGCTTCCTATCTATCGAATAGAACACAAAAAACCACAGTCCAATAGCAATGAAACTGATACTGTTTTATTGAAATTGCAACGCCTACAAAATAAATCTATGCGTATTATACTTTAAAGTTATCGCCTTACACCAATAAGAACAATGCTAAATATGCTTCAATGATTAAGCGTAAAGTGAAGAATTTTTGTTAATGTATTATGTTTTGTTTTCTTTTACCTAACTACTTAAGTAAATATTTGAGATATGTGGGGGAATCCCAGTCATATAATCTAAGAAATAGAGAATATTTTAGACTACCTAACATTGGAAATAATACCCAAAATAGTATTTTGTATAAAGGACGTATGTTATAACACACTCCCGCATAGAGCATGATGAAACAAATTTAAAAACATTCAAAAGATATGTAAATTAAATTATAAAATGTAAAATGAAAACAAAGAAAATGTAGATACTACTTTTAAGTTAAAAATTGTAAAAAAACCGAATTCCAATAGCAGAGTTCTGCGAAATAAAAAAATTAAATTGAATTGAAACATCTCACTAATAATTACATGGCTGGCCGCAGAATCCACTTCCATGTGCATCTCGATTTGGAAAATTGTAATTTTCTCTTTGAACGATATCATCTGGGGTTGTTGTGTATTTTGTAAACACAGTCCTGGTTATTTGTCTTTTGCAGGTCAACCCAATTCAACTTACGATTAGGCTCCTTTTTGTCCTGGTGACGACTCTTGTTTAGTCCGGATTTTTTCTTTGTAATACATGCTTTTTCAATATGTCCTCGTTTCTTGCAGAATCGGCATTCAACATCTTTGAATCTGCACTGGTCTGGCTGGTGATTTCCCTTCCTGTTACTATTTACTTACTTATCAGGCTCCCGACCCGTGTCTCTGTCTCTGCCTGAGACACTGCAGCCTTCCATCCTCTACGATCCCTGGCTCGCTGCTTCCAGTTGTCTAGACCAAGCGCTCTGGCATCCGCGATTGCTTGGTCTTTGAAACGGAGGTTCGGTCTTCCTTGCCCTCACGAACCTGGGGGCTGGGATTCGAAGATCCTCTTAGGTAGAGCATTATTGTCCATTCGTTCGATGTGTTGGACTACATCCACATCCTGGTACAGCTCATAGAGTACGCGGTTGTATCTTTTCCTCCATTCGCCCTCCTCGTCACAGGACCAAGAATCCGCCGGGGTATTTTTCTTTCGAAGGAGCCCAGTAGATAAGGGTTTTGTAGAGCACACATTTCGTCCTTCGAGTTTGGAGTTTTGAACCCAGCCGTTTCGCCAAACCGAAGTAGCAACGGTTTCCTAGGGTAATTCTTCGATGGATCTCCACTAGGGTGTCATTCGAGGAGTTTATGTTAATTCCGAGGTAGGTGAACTCCTTAACTACCTTGAAATTGCTGTTATTAATAGTAACGTTTTGTCCTAGGCGGTGGACAGATGCTTGTTGATAGCATGTACTTAATTTTGTCCTCATTTACTTCAAGGCCAACGGATTTCGCCTGTTGTTCAATTTCCGTGAACGCTTTTATCACGGGATGTTGGGAGCGACCGATGATGTCAATATAGTCAGCGTAGCCCAGCAGCTCGACGGACCTGTTGAAAATAGTGCCCTCCGTGTTAACACCTGCCCTGCGTACTATCTGCTCCAGTACGAGATTAAAAAAGTCACATGACAGCGCGTCTCCTTGCCGAAATACGGTGCATGTTTGGAATAGTTCGGAGGAGCTACTTCCAAACTGCACGTTGCAGCGCGTGTTTTCCAGCGTCACGTGACACACCTGAATCAGTTTTGCCGGGATTCCTAATTCGACCATCGCCATATAGAGCTCCAGACGATGTATGATATCATACGCGGCTTTGAAGTTGATGAATGGTGAGTTTCGACTTGAAATTTGTTGGTCTTTGCCAGGATTTGACTCATTTAAAAAGCTTTGCTGGTTAGCCATCAGAACCTGCAGCCTTGTTGTTCTTAATCTTTTTAAAACTAGGCCAACTTCTTCTATACTAGGTGGTGGAACTAGTTCTTCATTGACTGCCCTATCACTCTCTCTACATGATGCCCATTTAGCAGCTGTTGGAAGTGCTGCTTAAACACATCTACTATTCCCAGTGCTTCGGTGACTAGGTTTCCTTCGCTGTCTCGAAGAGCCTGCGTTCCGGTTTTGTAGCCAGCAGCCAGTTGCTTGGCTTTTTTTTTATAAAACCTCCGGATGTTGTTACGATCGCGCGACTCTTCGATCTCCTTGAGCTGTGAAGCTGCGTAAGCCCTCTTCTTTCTACGCAGGGTCGTCTTTTCCTCCCTTCACCTGGCTCGATATTTGTTCTTCTGGGCAGTTTGTAGCTTCTTCTCGTTGGACAGTCGAGCTCTGAATTTAGCCGCGACAAGAAAATGGTCTGAGTAGACGTTTGCCCCTCGGAATGTGTGCACGTCGAGGATGTTGGTTGCGTGCCTCGCATCGATTAGCACATGGTCTGGAGAGCGCCAAGTTGTTGTGTCGATCGCCTTGGGAACCTAGTGCTACTTATCACCGTATTATGAGCTGCTGCAAAATCGATTAGTCGGTACCCGTTTTCTGTTGTCGTTTCGTGGATTCTTTGCTTACCAACTCAACCGCCAAAGATGTTTTCCTTTTAATCTTTAGCATTGAAATCCCCGAGTACAACATTTACATCATACTCCTCCTTGATGGGATCTTCAGCCTCGTCGGTAGGGGCTGTGCACATGTTAGGTTTATGTTGTGGAACGTGGCTTTGATGCGGATCACAGAAAGGCGATCACTTATCGGCTTGAAGTCAATGACTTTTGTCCTAAGCCGATTTCCCACGACGAATCCGCATCCTAATGCATGCAATATTTTGTTGTAGCTGTAATAAATGTCGCAAATTTGTCTCTTCATTATACCTGATCCTAGCCATCGTATCTCCTGGATTCCGGTTATATCTGCCTTGTACCGCGTGAGGACAGATTCAAGTTTTTGAGTAGCACCCGGGGTATACTCTCATATCATAGTCCATTGACGTCCGGGGTTGCCATATGATCAGTTTCATTATCCGAGGCTAGTTGTGTCTCTCTCATAACTAATGGTTTTTTCCATGGTCGATTGAGCTCTCCTCCCCCACCAACTCTTTTCCAACACCCTGGCTCAGTATTGGAAGTCGCTATAGAGATTACACTACCAGTTCGATCTAACTGGAGCTGTACGCGCCGCCGTTGTCTCCATCTAGGGAATTCCTCCGCTGCCGCCTGAGAGTGAGTACCTTAGTGGTTTCCTGTTGGCTGGTTGTATTTTTCCCTGGTGGTGTTGGTAATCGCCAATTTATTATAGATCTTTATAATAGAAATGCTAAATGCAAGCTTTATTAATGTTACAAAAAAGATACAAAAATATAAGTCTTGTTGCAACAGGGATACACGATGACAAAGACAACGGCTGATGACATTTGGTCTGTTCGTTAAAAAAATAATTTGTTTGTTTTGATCTCTACACTACATCAATCGAGTGAATTTTAGAACATAATTATCCAAAAATATTTTGATTTGAAATTATAGTTTTCGCAGAAAATCACGTTTCTTTGAAGACGCCGCAATATATTTGTTTCGTCAAGAATTTGTAGGACTGTTGTGTTAACGTGTCCTAATAAATGTTTTTTATGTTTTCGTGCAAAATTTTTTGTTTCATCTTTAACCGCGGGAATACCGAGATCTCTGCGTAGAGATCATTCCTTACGTACCACGGCGCATTGACGAATGATCTTAACATTTTGTTTTCAAAAGTTTGTAAAATGTTTAAATTCGTTTCACTGGTACAACCCCATAGTTGTATACCATATGTCCAAATCGGTTTTAGCACTTGCTTGTATAATAGCAGCTTATTATCAAGGTTAAGCTTCGAATATTTTCCGAGCAACCAGTACAGTTCTCTGTATTTATTCTTAAGTTCTTCGCATTTCTTTTTTACATGCGACTTCCATTTTAATTTGGCATCGAGTGTCATACCGAGATATTTCGCTTCATTTGCAAACGGGACTCGAACCGTATTTACAGGCAAATTGTTTGTCCGTTTATACGAAAAATCTACATGGATCGATTTGCTCTCATTAAGTGCAATCTGCCAGGATTTAGTCCATTCATTAACCTCGTTAAGAGCGTTTTGTAATTTGATATTTGCTTCCTCTATTGTTGTGCCAACTGCTAGTATAGCAGTATCGTCAGCAAACGTTGCAACTATTGTATCGTTTGTTTGTGGGATATCAGGAGTGAATAGGAGGTACAGGATTGGTCCAAGGACGCTTCCTTGCGGTACACTTGCGATTATTTCTTTGAACTCGGAATATTCGCTTCCAAGTTTCACATGGAAGAGTCTATGTTCAAGATACGACACGAGGATTTTATTTAATTGCTCTGGCAGAACTTGACTTAGTTTATACTTAAGGCCTTTGTGTCACACCTTGTCAAAAGCTCGCGACACGTCAAGAAATATGGCTGAACAAATTTTCTTTTCTTCGAAAGCTTTCTCAATTACATCTGTAATTAGATGTACTTGGTCCACCGTTGAATGTTTACTTCTGAACCCAAATTGATGGTCAGGTAAAAGAAGTTTCTGTTCAATTATGGGGTGTAAGCGACCGAGTAATATCCATTCAAAAACTTTTGAAATTATTGGAAGAAGTGAAATAGGCCTGTAAGATTTTATTTCATTCGGTGATTTTCCTGGTTTTAGGACCATAATCACTTCCGCGACTTTCCACTTCTTGGTATGTATTCTAATCTGATTGCCGCATTTATAATAAAAAGAAGCTTAGTTAATGCTTTCCGAGGCAACATTTTAAAAAGTTCTCCCGTAATCAGGTCATAACCCGGAGCTTTTTTTCTTTAGTTTCTGTATTTCCCGTTTAAGCTCGGCAATACTTGCATATCTTACTATATTATTATCGGTTGCACTCTCGAATATATTAATGTTTTCATTTTGCGCCGGACCATCAAATGGCTTAAATGTTTCCTCAAGATGTGAGGCAAAAACGTCAGCTTTTTCCTTATCACTTTTTGCCCAGACGTCTTGAGTTACCCTAATTGGCGGCACAGCGATTTTTGGCCGTTTTATAACTCTAATTGTTTTCCAGAGCGAATTATTCGATTCCTTTCCAGCGGTTAGGCTTTGCAGATAAGTTTCTACTGCATGATTTTTTTAAATTTTGAATCGAATTTGATCTTGCGGGGCAGGAGTTTGGTGCCATATTTTACGAGCTTTTCTTTTTTGTCTTACCAAATCTTGTATTTCGCTGGGCTACTTAATTTTACTATAGCTCACTATTTTGTTCTTTTGAGGAGTATTATTCCATGCTGCTTTTTGGATGGTATCGATAAAGGAGTCAACCGCGCATTCGAGTTCCAATGGGGTTCTAAGCGATACACCCAGTCGGATATTATTTTCTATATCGTTTTTGAAACCTTCCCAGTTGGTTTTCCCGTTTGTTAATCTGGGTAGTTCTTCATTTATAATCAGTGACTCGCTCGTTGTTAAAATGACTGGAGAATGATCAGAGGAAAGATCAAAGCATTCTTCAACATTGATTTGATTGGACGGCATACCTTTTACAAAAAAAAAATCGATCAAATCCGGTATTTTTCTAACATCAGTTGGCCAGTAAGTTGGTTTTCCCGTATAATGAAATTCGGTATTGTACTTTCTACCTACATCATAAAGCATCCTACCTTTCTGTGATATGCATCTAGATCCCCAGAATGTATGTTTTGCATTAAAGTCCCCTCCGATGACAAAACGTTGTCCAAGGGAATTAAGCAAGTGTTCAAAGTCAATTTTCTATTCATGTTAAAGGTGGGGTACTTCTATTGCGAATACTATTTTCGAGCTTAACGAGCCTGTCAAAAATAAGTTTATACGTTTTGCTTTGTTCCTCAAGTTTTGAAAGAATAAACGAAAATACATTTGAAACTGGGTCAGGTGAGATATTTTTTTGGGCGTTATTGGATACTGTAGCTTGAGCATACCTTTGTACATTTGGTTTTGGATGAACGGATATCTGATGGCCGCGTAGTTTGTGAAAATTTAGGTTTTTCGATTATGGCCTGCTTTGTCTTCGACATATTTTTAATCGAAATTTTAGGCTTTTGCTTGTTGAAATTTAATTTCTGTGAATTAATATTATTCAATTTCGTCCGTCTTTTTTGCAACTCTTTAGCTACTTCGCAGCCGCGATAATTTGCCGGATGATTGCCATTACAGTTAATGCAGATAGCAGGAGTTTTCTTATCTGACATACAATCTACTGTCAGATGATTTCCGGCACATTTTACACACCACGGTTCTTTTTTACAATAGCTTTGCGTATGATTGTATCCTTGGCAGCGCTTGCACTGGGGAACTAGTTTGGAATCCTTACGCAAAGGCTCTATTTTTACAACAATATTAAGTATTGTTTTATTTCATAAATTTTGTTCAAACTTTCTGTTCTTTCGAAAGTGAGTATAAATAAAGGAAGACCGCGTCTTATCACATATCTTTCACCATCTTTTTGCTTTTGGTTTCGCTTGACAATGTTAACGGCATCTATGACTTTATCTTAAAGCACGACGCATGTAACCCTCTAGCTACAACGCGTAAAGGCCTTTCAGATTTATTTTAAAATGAATACCATTCTATTTTATCGGTATTAAGCTTGCGAGATAATAACGATTTTATCAAGGTATGTAACTTTTTAAAGTCGCCAATACCGATCACATTAATTGGTGCATGTAGGTGTAAATCTCAATTGGAATCGAGATTCATCAAAAGTGCTTTAGATCAAAAAGAGCGCTTTTTGTATCTCATTCGAAAACGAAAAAAATTGATCTAGAGCAAAAAGTGCTTTTTGTATCCCAATCGATAACGCTTATTAGTGAGAACACCTTTTTGGTGAATTTGGAAATGTTCTCATTTTAACTGCAGTGAGAACGTAGTATTAGATAAAAGTCTACATTTTTACCGACAACTTTTTAATCGACATTTAAATGGTCTGGATTTTAAACTGTCAACTTTTTTTATCGATCAAACTTCAGTCGACATTTTAACAATCGATGTTATTTTTGTCGACCATTCGCACGCTTTTTATTCTAACATTGCGATGATAGCGGAACCCAAAAAAAAGTTTTATTTTTTCATCTATTTCATCTATATATAATTTGACGATTATTGCTTTACGTGATGCAAATAAAGTGATATCGCCTACAGCAAAAACGATTATTGATCTTATGTGATGCAAGACTACCATCGAATAGTTATCGTCACACGAGAATCACTTGAATCACTTTACGGAATGAAAGCTCAGTTCTTCTGCGCGGCAGTTCATCACACTAACCATAGCCACTCATCCCGTGTACACACTTACTATATACCATATATTTAGGTAAGCTTGAAAGATGTCGTTCTGTGTTGGGAAGAATGCGTAGCGAATACAATTTTAATTTCATGACCTGCATAACTATATAACTGCTACGAGTCCAAGAAGAGGAGAGAGTAGACATACTTGCTTATCGTAATCAGCCTCTGCGAGTGGTCTCACAATTGCTTCCTCCTGCTATCGTATATTCATGTCAATGCTGTGGTGTAGGGTTTGGTACGTTTTACCGTAAAACAGTTTCCCGAAATACGTTTTCCCAAATAACGTTTTCCCCAAATTTGCTACCTTTTCCATACTAAGTGATGGCAACATTGACTACATACAAATCATATGGATTGTTGCTTTAATCGATGAGAATCACGGAGAGCGCATTTAGTATGAACCACAAACCACTAGGACGGCAACACGGGTGATTTATTAACCAAATGGAATTGTATGCCAATTGATGAGAATCACGGAGGACAAACATTTTTTTTACAATTTTTACGTTTTGTTGTTAGCAAACTGTTTTTGTTAATAAAATTAATAATAATAATTCTTTTAAGTAATTAAATTCTTAAAGTAATGATGGTTGGGTGTTGTAGAACGAGGGTAGGCTCTGAATGGCTTTAATTTAGCAATGCCCAGTGCTCGCAACTCTGACTACACATCAAGCGTGCTTATTTTTTACCTCCAAGTGGTAACCATCGGGTACTGGCCTCATCCAACCCGATTTGACTTGCTAAACGATAGGAGCGAGTGTTGATAACAAGACGTAAAACGGCAACACTTTAATTACCCTGGTCAGAATGGCGCGGAATGAATACCCGGTCTGCCATCCCAGGCGAACCTAGATAAGCTGCTTCGACATATTCGGACAACAGGTTATCTAGGAAGTTCAAGGGTAAGTCAGGCCCCTTGAACAGAGATGGTGGCGGATGAACCGAAAAGTCAACGGCAGCGCTCAGTCCCGTAGTGGGCACTGATGGCCCCGTATCCTAGGGGTATCTAATAAACTGGAACTGGCCCTCCAGGTTGGGGGTTGTGCTTTGGGTTAACTACCCACCCATGGAAAAAACATTGTTACGAAGCAACCAATAGCATCGGAAAGGACTTATATTACTGTTGACGACCCTGATACATGAAAAAATGACAACGACGTTCGTATCTGCCCTGGAAAATGAGAACATTAAACAGGAGAGATGCAGGCGAACAACTAGCCGAAGCCCTAAACTGTTACAAAGCAGACATTACTGCCATCCAGAAATACGATGGGATGGGCCGGGCAAAAAGAGGATTAAAAACTGTGACATCTACTATGGACCGTGTTATAGTGAGCAGAAACAGCGACTATTCGAATGCGGATTTGTTATAAGTAACAGACTTAGGTAAGAAGTCTTATGTTTCCAAGACACTACCAAACATACTGTAACAATCAGCATCAAGGCCAAAATCACCAACATAAGCCTTATATGCGCTCATGCTCCGACGGAGGAAAAAGATGATATAACTAAGGATTGCTTCTACGAGCTCCTTGACAAAACCTATGAGCGACTACCGAAGTACGATGTTAAAATCGTGCTGGGAGATTTTAACGCAAAGGTAGGAAGAGAAACATCTTTAGAAGTATTGTCGGAAAACATAGCCTACACGAAAACACGTCTGGTAACGGACTTAGGCTAATTGATTTCGCTACGGAACGAAATGCCACTATAGCCAGCACACGGTTTCCTCACCTCGATATCCATAAGGGGACATGACGGTCTCCAGATCAACGAACGGTCAACCAAATTGATCACATTGCGATAGATAAGAGGCACGCATCCAGTATTTTGGATGTCCGAACATTCCGAGGAGCTAACATCGACTCGGATCACTACCTTGTAGCAGCCAAGGTAAGAATCCACCACGCACAACAATCCAGAAATACTGTGAAAAAATTTAATGTCGGAAGACTGCAATCGCAAGAGACCGCCAAGACCTTCGCACAACGCGTATCCCTTAACCTCTCGATTAACACCATACCACCAGCATCGAATGTCGAAGAGAAATGGCAACGATGCCAACAGGCCATTAGATCAGCCGCAACTGATCTGCTAGGTTTCTCGCGCCCACCAGCAAGAAACCCCTGGTTTGATGAGGAATGCCGACAGATGCTCGCAGCCAAGAACGAGGCCTATAAGGCTAAGCTGCAGGTGAAGACGAGAGCTGCCATTGAGCTCTATAGGCAAAGAAGAAGGGAAGAACATCGGCTTTTCAGCAAGAAGAAAAACGAGCAAGAAAAGCGCGCGATCGAGGATATAGAGAGGTGCCACTCCAGGAACGATGTTCGCAGGTTTTACCAAAGTGTAAAACGTCAAAGCCAAGGATAAAAGGCTCGAACAGAATCCTATCGAGATGAACAAGGAAATATTGTAGTTGAGACACAGTATATGCTGAGGATATGGAAGAACCACTTCTGCAGACTGTTAAACGGCGATGACGAACAACATTCCGCAACGACAGCGAAAACTGCCAACCACCCGACCTGAGTGAAGTGAGGATAGCAATATCTAAACTCAAGCTTAATAAGGCTGCCGGAAATGACGGCCTTCCCGCTGAGCTCTATAAGGCCGGCGGAGATGAATTGTTAAGTAACATCCACCAACTCATAAGCCAAATCTGGTCGGATGAAAACATGCCTGAAGAATGGAACCTCAGCATCGTTTGCCCGATCCACAAAAAGGAGACCCTCTGAACTGCGCCAACTACAGAGGCATAAGTCTCCTCAACATCGCCTACAAGATCCTATCTGCCGTAATATGTGAACGCCTGAAACCGTTTACCAACAACCTGATTGGCCCTTATCAGTATGGTTTTAGGCCAGGAAAGTCCACAACCGATCAAATTTTCACACTTCGGCATATCCTGGAAAAAAATCAAGAAGTCCAAATCGATACCCACCACCTATTCATCGATTTCAAAGCCGCATATGACAGCATTTATAGAGACGATCTATACGATCTAGTTTTGGTATACCGCCCAAACTCGTCCGTTTGTGTATGATGACGATGGAGAATTCTCGCTGCTCTATCAGGGTCGGAAACGACCTCACCAACACATTCGATACCAAAAAAGGATGCGTTATTATGTGACTTCTTCAGTTTGATTCTTGAGAGGATTGTGCAAAACTCCCGAGCCCACAACAGAGGCACAATTTTCCAAAAATCGGTGCAACTACTACCATACGCCGACGATATTGACATCATTGGTAGGACTCAACGTGATGTCAAAGCCACGTTTGCTAGTATAGAGAAGGAAGCGGCAAAAATGGGTTAAGCAGTAAATGAGATTAAGACTAAGTATATGCTGTCAACACGAAAGGACACACAACATCGACGAATTGGACAGAACGTCATCATTGACAGATATAACTTTCAGGTAGTATACGGGACTTTGTCTACCTCGGCTCCGCTATTTATTCTCACAGCAACATCTCGCCGAATTCAAACGAAGAATTACTCTTGCCAATCGCTGTTTCTTCCTGATCATCTCAGTCCTGCTCTACGGCGCACAAGTAGAAACCGACCTCAACCAACTTGGAGTGCGCAACTGGAGGCAGTTAGCTAAGGACCGGGCTAATTGGAGAGGCATGTTTGGTGAGGCCCAGGTTCATCCCGGACTGAAGCGCCATTTAAGTAATTAAATTCTATTTTGAAGAGGTGAGTTTTATCTTCAATTTCAATTACTTACATATGCAATAGATAATCGAAATAATTAATGTTAATATTTTTGGTTCGCAGATATTTTATATATAAACAAATTTAACGAAGTAGACAAGTAGATGAATTTAAATTTAAATGAAATATTAAAAAAAATATATAAAAATCCGTATCACAAAAATTTCATATTTTATAAAATATTATTTCACAGTTTATGAAAAATGTTTTATTATTTGTTAAAATGTTAAACAAATTTAATTAAAAATCGTTTTCTCAAAACTGAAGTTTCATACTTTTCAATATTATTAACACGAAACACTCCTTTTTGAGAAAATATTGTCTATCCCGAAAAATATGAGTAGATTGCCAATTCGGGCAACCGTGTTCCCCAAAATTTATTTGTTTGCACTAAGTCTTTGAAAATTCGGGCAAAAACTTCGGGGAAACGTTACGCGGGAAAGTGATTTTCAACCAAAAGTAACGCTCCCTGTGGTGTACTATATGAACTTTATAAAGTGGCGTTGCTAGTACCAATTTACCTTTAATGTTAGCGTGATATTACTGATAGGGCAGTCTTATTGGTTTGTAAACTTCACTGTTGTGTGTCTGCATTTCGTAAGAAAATGACAATACCTCACGCCACGCTTGGGGAAGGTAGTTTTGCTTTAGACTTCCTTGAAATATAGCTGTTCGTGCAGGCATATTGTGAAGTGCAGTTTTTGTACCATGATATGGGTGATGCCGTCGTCTGGTATTCGGTTAGGGTCTTCATAAGCAATTGTGCTTTAGTTTCCTAATACATTATCTATACAAATTTTTAGCAGTGGATTCTCCAATTTTGTTCTGTAATTTTCGTAAAACCTGGGCTGTTTGATTCCGTTGGTGGCATCATCCATAACCTGGCAGCTACATAAAGAGACGTTTCAATTCTCTGTGTAGGTGGGCAAGATCCTTAGACTTGCTTGTATCCAGATTGCTAACAATCATGTTGTGTCAAGAATTTATGTTTTAAAAATACAAACAAATCGTGAGTCATAAAACTTTAGAGAGAGAGGAGTTTTACCAATGAGAATAATTTAAAAATATTAGGAATAAACGCTCGTAAGAATGAAATACATGTCGATGTAAATCAAAATACAGCTATTCCTAATATAAAAATAATATCAATGAACGTTTTACTTACCATAAAACTTAAGTATCCGATTTGATTTAAAAAAAAATACAAGTATAATATTAAACTAATACTTTGATCGATACATTTATTTGACTCTAAAGTGCCAGTAGGTATACAGTCCTTTTGTTTATATAATTGTAGAAAAATTATAATGAACAAAATTAATACTATTAACAAAAAATAAAATAATAACAATCTAAGAAAATACAATACAGTTATATTTTGTGCTACTTCTTAATTTTTGACATTTAAATAAATTCTTGATTAGTGAAGATAGTTCACAAAATTCGACTTTTTTTTTGATTTAATTTGTCAGAATAAATTGGCAAATGCATTTAAAAAAGCTTGAATTTGTTTGGAAAAGTATCTGTGATAGTGAGAATTAGAAATTGTTTTTCTTTTAATATATTTGCTTTATATTCGTTTTTACAATTATTTACATAAATACATGTGTGTAACTAATCAATCAAGATCCAATTGAGGCTTTTGGAAATTTGTAACAAATAGTAAATTTATCGGAACCAACGAATATAATGAAATACATACACCAACGTATTTTCAAAGATCACAATTTTGCTGCTACTGTATATTACGACTTTTGATTTATTTTATAACGTTAATATTTTGCCAAAGAGAAGTATTCAAGCTTTTGAATTAAAATGTATATCTATTTGTACATTCAATCAAATTAACATGAAGTGTTATTTTGGACAGGCTTATGGACGAATTTTCAATGCCAACGGTTCTTTGAAGGAAAGAAAAACCACTTCCATTTTGAGGGCTAAAACGTACGCGCTTTATTTGATACACTTGTTTTATGTGATAGGAAATATTTGATTTTGTAAACACATCACATAAGACCTAAAAATGCAATTGTGTGCATATTGTATATGAATAAATATCTACATCTAAATAAGCTCCTTTTAGTAAAAAATATAATAAATATCTACTTTGCATAACATTTCCCTACGTTTCCAAATGCCATTTATTATTTAAACATTTATTATTTAAACATATAATATTTTTTTTTAAATTTATACAAACTTTACCTATTTTTATAAAATTTGTAAATGTATTTTTTTAGTTGATTCGATTTTTGATCTAGTAATTTTGATTTTGAATGTTTGATATTTACAATACGAGCTTGTAATCTTTTCCAATTATGAAATATATTGTTTTTTTTTTAATTTGAGAATTTGTAAGTACCATTCAAAATAATTTTGTTTATATGGTTTCTTTTTTGACCGGTTAAAAGTAGAATTACGTGGTTTCGCATAATTGCACTATAAGCTACAAAAGAAGTTTAATTAAAAAATAGATTGAGAATTAAATAAATGCCCAATGGGTTTCATGGTAACCATCATGAGCTTTTGAACTACAATTTTGGATTGGGAGTAGAATAAATAAACACATTTTAAAACACTTTTGTCTGCTCTTGAAGACTTTTCGTGTAATTTGTTTTATAAAAAAAGTACACAGTTGAAAAATTTAAATATAATATAAAAAATATATATCTAATTGGACCTGGTTGGTGTTGTAGAACGAGAGTGGAAGATGAGCGGCGTTAACTTGGACAAAGGGGTCGGATACCGGTCTTATCCCACCGGTTTGAATTTCTAAATACTTATAAGTGCCAGTGTTGACCAGAGATTGGGAAAGAGCAATACTTTAAATATGGCTGGCCAAATTGGCCTGCTATATGCACATAAAAGTTAGAACACTTAAAATGGTGCAGTCAAACAATTGCTACAAAGCAGATATAACTGCATTCTAGGAGCCCGGCAAAAGGGTAATGAAAAACTGTGACATTCTTATACATTTCGTCTGAAAGTGAGCAAAAAAAGAGAAAGAGAGAGAGAGAGTGAGTTAGATGCGGATTGGTTATAGGCAGCATTTCTTATGCTTCAAAGACTTCCTGGTTTGAAAAAAGAAGAAAAAAAGCTCGCCATCGAATTTATGGAGAGGTGCCACCTCATGTATGGAACGTCGTCGACGAACAATTTCTCGCAGGCAGAAAAAACGAAAAACATATAAGAAGGCTACAATCCGCTGTGCGAATAATTGAATATCCTATCCCATCCCATCCTAATAATATATTATCTATTGCAAAAAGTGGGCGTTGCTAAAACTGTATGAATCTTGTTCAGACGGTTTATCAAAATCATTTATGGCTCGACAAAAAACGACTTTTTATACCCTATCCCATAGGGGGGTATATTAGTTTTGATACTTAGTTTGTAACATAGAGAAATAATTTTGCTACATATACCTCAAAGTATATGGATCGACTCAGAATCGCTAGCTGAGTCGAATTAGCCATGTCTGTCTGTCCGTCCGTCCGTCCGTCCGTCCGTCCGTCCGTCCGTCCGTCTGTACGTCACCGATTTTTAGGCCTTAAATTTTGAGCTAGGATAATGAAATTTGGTATATAGGATCCTCGTCTCTGCCTACAGAACAAGTGTAAACATTTTTGAAATCCGCCCACTGCCACGCCCCCTTTTAAGAAAAACTCAGTTTTTGACCAAACCGTAGGGAATTTTAAAAAAGTTTTTGAACAACATATTTAGACAATATTAATATCTATATTTCGTTCATACAAAGTTTTTTGACACGCCCACTTTTTGGGGCGTTTTTAGTAAAAAACATTTTTTGTCCAAATTTTAAAACTTTCGAAAAAAAGTTTGATGCAAATACTTCCGAAATGGTAATATAAACATTTTGTTTATAGATCACTTTCACCTACGCCCACATTTTGGGGGCGTTTTCTGACAAAAACCATTTGTATACCCCATCCCAAGGCATTAGCAATAGAAATACGTTGTTTTTTGTCGAACCACACAGGATTTTGAGATTTTGAGAAACTGTATGAGCAATATATTGTGACAATGTCATTTTCTGTATTTCATCGCCATAAGGCCTATATTTTGAGGATATTAATTTAAAGGATGGGATGGGATAGGGTATTCAACGATCCGCATAGCGGATTGTAGCCTCTCATATGTTTTCTATTGATATGCTATGGTATAGGCTTTACAAATCGTTTTTTTTTTAGTATAACGCCCCAAAAAGTGGTCGTGGGTTAAAATGATCTGCAAAGGAAATGTTCATAGTATTATTCTCGAAATATTTTCATCGAAAGTATTTTTTGGAGTTTTCCTAAAATTGTACGAAAAAATGTTTTTTTTTAAGAATAGTCCCCCAAAAATGGAAGAAATATAGATATTGAGATTGTCTTAATATGCTATAAAATATGCTACATCTACATCTTAACCGTTTTGCCAAAAACAACGATTTACTGCAAAGGCGGCGAGGCAGTGGGCTTTAAAAATGTTTACCCTTGTTCTGCTTCATCGGACAGAGAGTCTATATACCGAATTTTATCACTTTAACTTAAAATTTAAGGCCCAAAAATCGGTGACACACAGGACTGACAGTTAGACAGGTTAATTCGACTCAGCTAGCGATTCTAAGTCGGTCCATATACTTTAATGTATTTCTCTATGTAACAAACTTAATATCAAAACAAATTTATCCCTATTGGATAGGGTATAAAAATGAAAATGAAATTTCTGGAATAGGTAAAAAAATTAGGTATTGCCACGATGACATAAGGTTATATAAAGCCAGTGGGTAAATGATGCCAGTGGAAGTCCAAGTATATGCTGTCAAATTGAATTGAATGGAACATCACAATCGAATCGAATGAAACAGAAATAGCTCCGCTATTAACACTGACTGAAACATCGTGTCAAAAATAAAAGTAAGAATTACTTTTTATAAACGCTGTTTCTTCGGGCTGAGAAGCCAATCGTAACAAAGACTTTACTCGAACTGATGATGAGATCCTATGACACGTAAAGCGAATACTCCGGGTCCTACTTCAACTTGAAATGTGCAACTGCAGGCATTTAGCTAGGGACCGGGCTAATTAGTCAGTCATTATTACGGGATAGGTTCATTCCGAATTGTAGCACCATTTAAGAAGAATTGGACATTATAATGTCATATGTAGATATGTCGTTCTCTATAGCTGCGTAGAAAACAAGCAAAGAGTAGGGAAGCTAACATTTTTCGCAATTCGCATACGAGGCTAAAGCCTTGAAATAATGCTTCGAATTTTAATTTTGGGAGATAAATAAGCGGAGACCTGTCATCCGTCGATTGGTAGATACTTTAACTTATAATGTCCATCCATACGCGTACTCATGTGCAGGAGTAAATTTGAATAATCTTAAATTTGAGACTTCAAAAAAACGGGAGCGTCATGAGAATATTTTAAATAAATGAAAAAGATGAAAAAAAAAAATTCAAACTGTCAAGTTTCAATATCTAAAGAGAATTCACAATATTATTCTTTAATATTGTTTTACCCTACCTATCCTATGTAAAGTTTTTAATAGTTGATGTAACTAGGTGGATTTGTAAGATCATCTTTTTTTAAACACTATTAGATCTGTGTCGTAGCGAGCTTAATACAAGCAGCATCTACGAGCAGAAATTTGCCACAGCATATAATATGCATCCACAGGCTCATCATTTAGTGCATTTGTTAGTGGGACGTAACAGAACATATATGTTACTAAGTTTGAAATCACTAGCAAAATCAATGAAAGATTAAATTACAATGAAGCTATATATATTATTAAACAAAAGACAATTTTACATATACTTTTTACGGCTCTAGAATACAATTTCGAGTGTTTTTCAAACTACTTTTACTAACATGCAGTTCAACTACATCGTTATTTTTATTGTAAACTCATGCGACTAATAGCCTCATGGATACCATAGTTGTGTTTATGGCTAGGTAAATGTAATATATTTAATCTACGCAAGTTGTAGGAGCCTCCCCGCGTATTAAAACCAATAGCACATAAAAGATAATGAGCATCAATTTGTCCTGATAATAATTGGTGTAAGAAAACCATGTCATTGTTATGTCTACGTTGAGACAATTGCAACAGTTGCAGCAGTTTAATTCTGCCCCTATACGGAGGCAAATCTCTCAAAGCAAATCTTTTGTATTTACGTTGGACTGATACAATTCTATTTGAATGAACTACATAGAAGGGTATCCAAACTTGTGAAGCATACTCCAAGTGATGGCAAACTAGACTGGTATAGAGTGAAATAAGGGACATTAAACTCTTTTGACCATATTTTAATATGTTTACTAAACTCCATTTTAGGATCAAAATATACACCAAGATCTTTAAAACTGTCTACACGACAGAGAGTGTGCCCGGACAGAGTATATTTAAAATTACATGGAGCGCGTTTTCGTGAAAATGAAATATGCTGGCACTTTGTAAAGTTCAGATTCAAACCGTTTTTAAGACACCATATGGTAAAACTATTTAAATCGGTTTTTAGTGAAAGCGAATCGTTTAGATCTCCTACACATTTGAAAATGTTCACATCATCAGCATGTATCAATATTTTGCTATCTCGAATACAAGCTTTTACATCGTTAATTGTAAGTATAAATAAAATTGGTACCAAATGACTTCCTTGAGGTACTCCAGATTGAGCAACAAAAGGGTTGGACTTGGAACCTCTAAATTTTACTTGGTATGCTCTCAATGAGAGGTATACCCAATTTTTGAATAAAGGAGGGAATTTATACGCCTTATGTTTAAAAATTGTGATGTTATATGATAACTGGTCAAATGCTTTGGAGAAGTCAGTGTGTATACATTCGACTTCTTTTTTATTTTACAAACTATTGAAGCAATAATGCATGAAAGTTAATAGATTTGTTACAGTGGATCGATGTTTAGCAAAGCCATGCTGTTCTTCACAAATCATGTTTCGACAAAGAAGACCAATTTATCACAAATAATATCTTCGAATAACTTAGGAATGCAAGATAGTTTTGAGATAGGTCTATAATTAGAAATATCTCCACGATCACCCTTTTTAAAAACAGGTGTAATAAATACATTCTTCCATTGAGTTGGGAATACTCCAGTGGAAAAGGAGCTTTCAAACATATACATAACGTATGGCAAAAGAGCATCTTTGCATTGCTTTACGACTACTGGTGGGATTCCATCGGGCTTAAGGACAGTCATTGAGATAACTTAAATAATGTTCGTCTAAGACAAGAGGGGTGTCAATAAATGATTTACTGAAATTCTCTGCGAATAAGTTAGATAAAATTAGAGAGTTCGATATTTTTGAAATATTATAAGAATAGTTGGCTGGATATCCATCCGTTTTTCTCTTCGAATTGCCAAAACCCCAAAAGCGTTTAGGGTCATTATACCCTATCCCATAGGGGGGTATATTAGTTTTGATACTTAGTTTGTAACATAGAGAAATAATTTTGCTACATATACCTCAAAGTATATGGATCGACTCAGAATCGCTAGCTGAGTCGAATTAGCCATGTCTGTCTGTCCGTCCGTCCGTCCGTCCGTCCGTCCGTCTGTCTGTTCGTCACCGATTTTTGGGCCTTAAATTTTGAGCTAGGACAATGAAATTTGGTATATAGGATCCTCGTCCGTGCCACCAGAACAAGTGTAAAAAGTTTTGAAATCCGCCCACTGCCACGCCCCCTTTTTAGGAAAACTTATTTTTTGGCCAAACCGTAAGGAATTTCAAAAAAGTGTCTGAGTAGCATATTTAGACAATCCTAATATCTATATTTCGTTCATACAAAGTTTTTTGCCACGCCCACTTTTTGGGGGCGTTTTTAGTAAAAAACGCTTTTTGTCCAAATTTTAAAACTTTCGAAAAAAATGTTGATGCAAATACTTCCGCAATGGTAATATAAACATTTTGTCAATAGATCATTTTCACCTACGCCCACATTTTGGGGGCGTTTTCTTACAAAAACCATTTGTATACCCCATCCCAAGGCATTAGCAATAGAAATACGTTGTTTTTTGTCGAACCACACAAGATTTTGAGGAACTGTCTGAGCAATATATTGTGACAATGTCATTTTCTGTATTTCATCGCCATAAGGCCTATATTTTGAGGATATTAATTTAAAGGATGGGATGGGATAGGGTATTCAACGATCCGCATAGCGGATTGTAGCCTCTCATATGTTTTTTAAGTGCGTTCCCCATATTGACTATATAGCCATTATATAAACTACTTGACTTCGCATCGTAGAGAATTCATTAAAATAATTCAAGTACTTATCATAGTCGTAATGATTCTGGCTTTTCACAAAATTATTCCTGGCCCGGTTACGTCTATTTCGAAGAGATTTAAGCTCTTTTGTGTACCAAGGATGCTGGGTTTGAGCATTTTTAAAATATTTGACTGGGATTGTTCTATCCATGTAATCTTTTATTAGAAAATAGAATTTTTTAACAGCTTCTTCTAAATTGGAGAAGCTGTCAATATTCACATTCGAAATAATAACTTCAGCCTTTGAAAGTTCGCTTTCCGAAAGTCAAAAGAGTGCGAACGAGATCGTACAGATGTCCGCCTTTGCCAATGAGAATATCCAGTGGAGGATGACTTTTATCTATGTTAGTAATGCTGGTACTAGATTTAAATACTGCAGTTCTAACAGACACAGAAGAAAAAACTAAATCGAGAATTCGATTATTATGATTTTTTATACAGCTTGTTTGCTGTAAGTCAAATGATACAATTTTGTCAAGTAATAGTAGCCCTTGTTGTGCAGAATCTTCAGATAGTATAAAATAAGGTTCTCCCTCAGAAGGCACCCAGTCTATGTGCGGCAAGTTAAAATCACCCAGCAACAAAATAGTACTGTCACAACAAGATAAGTCAAAGATATATTCTAAAGCCCTTGATAGCTCAGAATACAGAGTGCAAAGACGGTATCTTTTTTTTTATCTTAACACATATTATTTCTATGTTAAGAGGGAATTCTGTTTTCTCAGATGTAAGATGACTGCGGACAGCAGTAAGAACACCTCCACCAAGCGCTTTTAGGTTATTTATATGGCGGTCACTCCCATATATTGAGAACTCGTGATTAACGAGTTCCGAGTCAAGTATACTGGCGTTAAGCCACTCTCAGTCAAGGAGAATACATCGTGAAAAAAGGCTTGGGAATTTAGAAAAAATGTTTTTGTTTTTGTTCGGAGCCCTCTTACATTTTGGCTGTTAAAGGGACAGTCTTTGTAGTTTTTTGAAGTAGGACTATTTTCTTTGCGGATTACTTTTCGCGGCTTAAACTCATTAACAATTGTATTAGAAGGCCATGAGTTACTGTTGCATACCGTTTCAAAGGGAAGGGCAGAGAAAAACATTTTGGTGTTGCTACTACCTATATTTTGAATCCAACCCAAACTATTTGTGCGGCTGTTCATTGCACTAACCACTGTATCCACTTGACATTTTAATTAAACCTAACATAACGATGGAGAAGCCCAGAAAATCTGGTTCTGCAATTTTGCCCGTCTATCGGTCTGTGATTGCAACTAAAGTTATTAACGGCTGAACGGATTTACTTTGAATTTGATATACTATGACAATTTCTCATAATAATGTTTAAACGATGTCAAATTCCTTTTAAATCTGTGGAATTGATAGATACCTATGGGTCATTTTCAACGGATGCACATTAGGTAGCGAAACATAAACTATAATTACTATAATTATTATAGATAAAATTGGTGTAATCGCTCTTAGGGCCAGTTTGATGAGATATAATACTAGAAATAACAATAAGTTGACTTGAGAAACATGCGTTAGGTCTAGATTAAAATATCTATATTAACTCGCAGTTAACTCAGCACGGAGTTAAGTATGACAACCAAATTTAATAAGTTGTAAACGTTGTCCGCTTAAATGAACTATTGCCTATCCTGATAGATGAAAGTTATTTGAGGTATTACTTTTTTTTTAATTTCTTTATCGTCGTAATGTTAAGTTTAGAACTAACCAAAATTTCTAAAATGTTGTTTTCATACAAATAACTTTGGAATAACAGGCACAAAAATACGTTATTTGCTTAGTACAATGGAAGTATCAAGTCTTGTAACTCAATTTATTTAAATTTCAATTGTTCGCTTTTAAGCAGACAATTTTATGAAATCATTAAAAAGTATACCCTTTTATTCTATTACACATTTTTATATCAAATTGAAAAAAGTCGATGTTGGGTATATTCTGTCTATTGTAACCAAAACTTATATAATTTTATTAATATTAAAACAACTATCCATATTATTGTTTACCTCGTTAAAACAAATGTTTGGATGCACTAAACATATGATAAATCGACTTAATAGTGCTTTCGTTATAAATAATATTAATACATAGTTAAATTATTCACGTAGGTACTTGTTAAAATCAAAATGAATTCCATTATTATATCGTCTTCAATTTATCTTTTGCGGTACTGTAATTGACACTAATTTCGTATTTTAATATCTTTTATCCTATGGACCTAAGTTTTGCAGATTTCTAACTTGTTCCTATTCATTTGCTACAAATGTAGTTCGTCGATTTGTATTAGGTATGAACAAACGTTGTAAAAAATTATAAAGTATTTTAAAGTACATACTTAAATTATATTCTAGATTTGCAACAGTTCAATAGCTGGAAAAGATCCATACAAATAACTTTGTCCTTCCTTAACATTGTCTTTAAATCTTTTGAATAAAATTCTGGAGTCTATCGAACAGACTTTTTATTATTTGGGCTTAACATTTAACATTTTGTTTGCTTTTTATTAATTAAATTTTGATTTCAATGATAATGTATTTAGGCTAGCTAAAGTATTTTAAACCGGCGATCAGTAAAAATTTTTCAATAAATAGTTCCGAGTCGAGTACGGCAATATGTGCTGCTCTACCGATGAGCGCATTTGCTGTATGTGGGAGGGCATGATGTACGTCATATCGAGCGAGCGTCAGTTCGGGACGAGCCAGAATTGGTGCCATTATGTTATGGACCATTTCCCTGTTAAAATATATATGTAGATAAAATAATTAGTAAATTAAATAATAGGATCAATAATAATGAGCTTGAAAGGTTATTTTTCTACAGATTTTTACTTGTTGCCGTTCCGTTACACAAAATTAGTAAAAGAGAGAGCTTATGAAAGAAAGTTACTGAAGACATGTCGATAGGTAGAACACAGTAAAAGGTCAGTTGGTATCTGAAAGTAACACGTCGTTTGACAAACGAAACGAATAACTTTACTTCTTTTAACTTAAACGCGTTCCCCTAGTTTTCCGTAAATTTGTCATTCTCTTGGAGAATTTATCTCCATTCCAACAAATTTGAAGATTTACTAATGTTTACTGTAGAAAAACAGTATAGAATAATAGAATAGACCTACCCCTGCATTAATAATAACATAGGAGTTTTGCCCATAAGTCACCGTTTTTTACTGAAAACGTTCCCAAAATGTGGTTGTGTCAAAAAACTTTATGCTAATCAATGGCTAACTTGACAGTTTTCCCCATAAGAAATACTCGCGCAAATGTCTTAAGTTAGTTACTGATTAGATAATCAGCGTTTATTAATAAGGGGGTCTATGTACTAAGTGTATAATTATTATGGCCATTACCTGTAAACAGTTCCTAAGTTTGAGTTATCACGAATCGCTGCTTTGCACAGTTCAAGTCTTGCTGAGTGTGCCGGAACGTAACGATCCTGGCTGGACCCACATAATAATATATTTTTAAAGTGATGCAAGGTACTACGTTGACTAAGGCGATATAAAAAGCTATTTCGCAAATCCGATGTATCTCTTAGACAAAGCTGGAGCAGAGATCCGGACTTTTTCCATTTCTGCATGAACCACATTCCTGCTTGGAAAAATTCATTAGTCTATGAATCTAAGAAAAATAACACTAAAAACATTAAGCAATGACTTGCCCATATTAACAAGCCCACTAGAATTGTAGAGCGTTCCTAAATGAGGACCAGATAATGATAAAAATGTATGTAGCCGTGGCAGTAGCTGCCTCATCTGTGGACGTGAAAGTGCTGAACGGACAATGATTGTGCCTAATGAGTGTGCAACGAATGATATTTTCGTTGGGTTTAAACCACACGATTCGATATGGTAAAGTATCTCAGCAACCAATCTGAAAGGACATTTTTAGATACGAAATAAATAATATATTCTATCAACCCACCTATCAGTCATTGTGTCAAAGTCTGAGAATGTATCGCCCTGGTTCCGCTCTGACATAAGAAACTCTAGGTTGACTCCAGGCAATCCCAGCTCTAGATAGGTTCGCACTAGTCGCAAATCAGCAGAGTTTCCATCCAGTCCATGAACGCAAACCACTAAATGCATTCCATGCGGTGAAAATGCACGATATTCATCGCTAATATAGAAGTATGGCAGCTCTGATGCAAGTTTCTGATAGTCGGAGTAAATACCCCCGTTGTATTTGATTTGCTTACGGAACTCTTCGCGACACTTTTCAAACTCGAGCAGGGATATCGTCGATTCTTGCGATTTTCGCTTGTTGTGTTTGTGATTCCACTTTTGACTGTCATTACGTTCGATAAACTGGCAATTGTTTTCTTTGTCTTCGTCTTCGGTTTCAGCTGTGACATGACCATTGATGCCATTTACCATATGCTCCTTTGGTCGCTTGATTTCTGTACTGCTTTGAGATAAGCTCATCCCAGGTTTGTTGAGAGCCTGTCCCGGCTTTAGAGATTCGTATATGTGATATACAGGATTATCGATGGCTCCAATTGGCTTTCGTTGGATTGGGGCGCTCTGAAATATTTCTTTTAATGCTGGTGGTGGATGCATTGTTGCTCCCGATAATGCTTCATTTGTTCTGACACATTCACTTTTGGGACCCTTTATAGCTTCTAAATTCGTCGGCGGGTCTCGGAATTCGTCAGGTGGCAGTAGATCATCTTGGAACTGTTGTGGCGGTGGTACTCTTACGTTTTCGAATGGGTTGTCTTTTATGATAGTCAAATCGAAGTCCGACTTTGATTTTTCGCCATATTTGCCCTTTTGGCGCTTGACAGGTTTTTCCCTGCTTTCCGTCATATTCTTAACTTTAACTGAGGTCGATGATGAACAAACGTCAGATGCGTTTCGATTTAAAGTTCGCCCTAGTCGCCGGAGATCTATTTCGGTTTTATTTCTCTCTGGTTTTATAGTTACCGTTGAAACCTTTCTATGGACTGGAATATCACCGTTCAAGAGCTTGTAGGGACCATTTGCTGTACGTGTATGCCGTTGGCCTCTATTATGCTGTTGGTCTAACAGTTTCTGCAATTTCAATCGGAGTTGTTCTCCATTTACCATAGTTTCCTTTTTTACGTGAACTTGTTGTTGCTCATTTGTAAGTGTCTCTGGACTAGAAGGCCCTGAACTTCTCCTACTCGATACCCAGCCACTTTGTTCACTAAGAGACGAGGTGGAACTGCTTATGTGTTTCTTCTTTATTGGCGAAGTATCGAACTGCGGAGGTGGTGCCAAATTCGGTAGACTTTCACTAAATCCACAAGTATTCTGCTCTGAATTGAGGGCCTCCAATTTGAAGGGCACACTGGCCGATGACAGCATTTTTTGTTCACGAGATCGTTTCACTTTGGTCGGAATATCGCTTTCAGAACTACTCGAGTCCTTTTTCAAGGTTCCATTTTTAAGCATCTCTTTCAAATCGGAAACACGTACTCTAGCTATCTCTACGGATCTTGGAATAGTCGAGGGGTTGCTTTGGACAATGTTTCCTTTAGAGTTTTTCAACGTTTGTGATGAGTTGCTACGGGGAATCGTGACTTGACCTTCTGGTATCTGAGGAGTACTCGTTGTGCAGGGAGTATGTTTTTTGCTTCTAACTGGAGGGTACGAATTTCTTGGTGGTCCGTTTACACCTGTACACTTTGGTAATGAATTGTAGTAGGAGTTGAGTTGTCTCGGAGGATTGAGCATCTTAATTTCGTGGAGGTAATCAAATTTGCCTGATCTGTTCGATGCATCTGGAAACCTATTTAGCGTGCCACCAACATTTTTGCAGTTACTTTCATTAAAATTGCCGTCATTATTTACAGAGTGCTGTGAACATTTGGAAGGGTCTTCAGATTTCTTATATTTCTCGCGGAATTCGTTTATATTTCTCATAAGATCCTCCGCTTGTACTTTCCCTTTGCGATTCATAGTATTCTGAGGTGTGGGTGTCACCATGTGTATGTTTCCATTGACTTGCCTATAATTAAAGGAAATATCGGATTGCTGCATATCACCACCGTTTTGCCTTAGTGATGGCGTACTATGAACAGTCCCATCAAGTTGATCCAGTGATTTACTGTGTCGAGCTGGAAGGGTCCCACTACCCATGGCGCAGAAACCATTTCTGTGTTCTATAGAACAGTCGACTCCATCGAGTAGCGTAGAAACTGAATGTCGCGATAAGGTGCGCTGGTTAAAGTTGCTATGAGGACCCGTTGAAGCCGCGGCCGGTGTTATTGTTAAACTGGCTTGTAGAATTTCGCCACCTAGTGCGAATCGCGGTGTAAGAACTCCACAGTAGTTTGGAGGCTTGTGATATTCAAAATTGACCCCACAAGAGCAGTCTTTTCGACCGTTCAAGCTGTTAATGGAATTTGTTTTGCAGGATTTGGGAGTAAGTTGTGCCTTGTTCAGGACATTATCAAGAACATTTAAGTGGGGATCACTGCCAATACGCCTTCGTGAAAACTTTGGTGGATCTAAGTAACGATCTTCAAAGATAAGCGGTAGTGAATTAGAATCTCCATCCAACGGGGTGCAGTGAACAGGTAACGGTGGCAGCGACTGCATGTATCGACTTCTTCTCGCCATCTCACATATAGCCACGTAGTTTTGGTAGTTGCTGTCATAGCATCCAGCTGCGGAATGTCTAGGATTTTCCATAACGAAAAATCCTTCCGAGAATCGACGCACCCTCAAGATGTGATGTTTTTTTGCTAACAATGTATGAATTGACGCCTGAGTTGATGCATGCAAAATCCGGCGCCAAAACATTATACATTCGGCGCACAATTGTGCAATATCGGAATTGGCTCGAATGGCGAAATCTTCCTCTACGTCATGCAACTGTAAGGTTTGAAAGATGTGAGTTAATGTTGTTCTAAGTAAATTTGTATATACTTGCCTTAGCTTGATCGGTTATTTCTTGTAATCGCTCCGCAGTATCGTTTTCCCTGAATGGTGGAGATCCGATGAGATTGTTGAAGTGTGGGGTTAAAACTGTACTAAATTCATTCAGAGTCAACTTAAGGGTTTCTATGGATCCTAAAAGAAGGGAGCATATCTCTCGGTGAATTTGACGTGATTGTAAAAGTCTGCCGGCAGCACCACCACTGCATTTGGTCGTTCCAACCACCTGTGGTCCAAAGAATACTGCTTCCAATGGTCCCGGAGACATACTGCCGCGGCAGCTAAGCTTCCCTCCACCCATCCATGGTTTTGAACTCTTTGGTGCACTTTAAAAAGAAACAAGGGTAAGGATATGATTTAATTATAGTCGCAAACTGTCTCGCTATAAAGCTTTGTCTTGAAGCGAGTGATGTATAAAGCGGCCGTTACACGGTCAATCAATTGACATCATGCATCGTGTATTTGTGTGATTGACGTGAAAATATTATTTTTTCTGAGTTTTCGTGGTGTACAGGTGTGCTAATAGCGCTCGGTCTTCATCGTCCTTCAATTTTCCCTAGCGCCAGTCATGTTTTCTCTTCCGCGACACAAAACACAATGAAGTTATTATGTCAATCAAACCCTTACACACATTAATCAGCATGACGCTTAACATGCAAAATCAAACTTGCTTTGATTTTCGTCAATCATATCATTTTCACAAACACATGTTAGTGATTAATGTCAATTGATTGACAGTGTAAGGGCCGCTTAAAGCGTACATAAATTTTTTCTCAAACGTGAAATAAATTATAAAAAAGAGGAAATATTATCTACAGTATTTCTATTTAGCTGTATACACTACTCTATTCCTTCTAGGTCACATAAAATAAACTGAAAAGATTCTAAGCAAACTAAATCATTAAAATAAGGAGCTTACCATAGTTGTACATAATGGTAAAGTGTTTTCCTTCAAGTGAGTTAAGTTATTTTTAAAACAAGTAACGTAACACACGTTTTAGAAAATGTTGTGTATATTCGAAAGCCCGCAAGTGGTACATATAAGCAATAGAATATTTGTATTTATTAATTGTATTGCTTATGTTAAAATCGTTTTTAAGGAAAGTGCTAAAACATTGCCTCTTATCAATAATTATTTTTAATTCCATATTTTCCACAGCATCATAAAAGCAATTCGCTATTATTAGCCCCGTTAAATTTGAGGTTGAAACTAAAAATGTTTATAGGTGAGACACACATTTAAATCGTACGAGATCCAAATGAGTTTTCCGGTGTTAACCTTAAATCATCTTAACTGCGCAACTTTTTAAAACTCGATCAACTAGATATTTTCGATGCTTTACAATACTACAACCTTTGCACCATCCCTTGAAGTGATGAGCAAGGATAAGGAATTTTAATACGACCAAAATGAGTCGAGACTTATAGCGTTTTTGATTGGGATAGAAAAGCACTCTTTTTATGCTCTAGTAGAGCACTTTTTTGCTCTAAGCAAAGAAGAATCTCGATTCCAACTGAGATTTACACCTACATGCACCAACACAAAAACATTTAAGATGTGACTTTGTTAGTTTGAAGTTTGCATTTAGCAGTTTGATTTGTGTTTTTTGTGATCAGTGAAAAATAAAAAGTGATTTTCTGCAAAAACTATCATTAGAAATTAAAATATTTTTGGATAGTCATGTTCTAAAATGCATAAGCTTTGTTTTGACACCAACTCGCCAATGGTTGAATTTATATAAAAGACGCAATGAGTAAAAGAACATTTCAAATGATGGTTTTCAGTGATAGCTATAACTGCGGCCGAAAGATAAACAATAAGCTGTCAAATGGCACACTAACACACAGAAAATCAGATCAACCTCTTTTATGTTAGATTGGGACGGGTAAAGTCTGAAATCTGAGAGCAAATCTAAAAATCCCAATCGAAAACGCTATGAGTCTACTCATCTGAAAAACATTATTTTTTATTTAGATCACTTCTTACAAATCTCTATTTTTTACACCTACATTTAACACAAAAACATTTAACATCATAATCACAACTTCATCTTATGCAAAAACTGCAAACAAGGGTACACAAGACGATACTTCGAGCAACATTAGGCAGCCAATACGAGAATCGAATGAAAATGCTGAATATATCACAGCTCCACAATTTGGAGATATTGACTAACTTTTTCAATGATGACACCTACTTGATCCCAAATAAGCTTTCAATAAAAATTGGATAAGTTAAGGTACGAAATAATCTATACTCAACAATAAATGGACATTTTATAACCAGTCTTCTGCAGATGTTCGCAGCCAAGAACGAGATTTACAAGGCGACGCTGCATGTGAAGACGAGAGCTGCCATTGAGCTCTAGAGGCATAGAAGAAGGGAAGAACACCGGCTTTTCAGAAAGAAGAATAAATAGCAAGAAAAGCGCACGATCGAGGATATAGCCAGGTGCCACTCCAGGAACGATGTTCGCAAAGTGTAAATCGTACAGCCAAGGATTCAAGGCTCGAACAGAATCCTGTCGAGATGAACAAGGAAATATCGTAGTTGAGACACAGTCGATGCTCAGGATATGGAAGAACCACTTCTACTGACTGTTTAACGGCGATGACGAACAACTTTCCGCTGATAGGCAGAACAAACCATTGAAGAAACCATGAATTTAGAATCCCCTGGAAAATGACTAGTCTGGACTGTTTGGCTTAGTATGTTTAGGAAGTAGGGCTCTAGTGGGCATATCGTTGTGATTGGGGCTATCTAAAATCGAATGCTCGAAGGAGTGATGAACTATAGAGTAAATGTGATGTTAGATGGTCCTAGGTCCTATACAGACTGGCGGTCATTCCTTGTCATGATCACAAATTATCCCGGGGTAGTGTGCCCCAATCCTGGGGTGTTCTTCTCTATATACATCACATTTAAGAGCACGTCTTGAATACCGTTTTCATGTTTAGAGCTCGGTCCCAAAATGATAATAATAATGATAACGAACTGCAAAAATATCTTCTTTTAAAATGTGCAGACAGTAGATACGCCAACATTTCTGAAGGTCAAGGCTGTCTTCTCATCTTATTTTGATACGGTCCATACTTCAGTGTCGTAAGTTAGGAGAAGGCTGATGAAGTTCTTATAAAATATACACTAAATAGTTGCAGTGAGGACTTTATTAGTTCTTTGTTTGATTTTTTACTGTATCAGAATTAAAAGCTTAATCCAGTTACTTCTGCAATGGTCTGGGGGTCTCTTGAGATTGTCGTCTTTCGACATTCAATTTTATCACATTATTTCGAAACAAATTTGAGGTAGTTAAAAAGTTCATACTTCTTTGTCAATATTCAGTCTACGAATCACACCTTAGGGGAGATACGATGTTTAACCGACGCTACTTTTGTTCGGCTTAACAAATGTGATATGAACTCCTAACTTGAAAGTCAAAAGGTTTGCTCTTCCGGACCACAATCCTACTAGTCCTACTTTACAACGCCGGGTGCTGAACAAAGAGTAGGAAAGTGTATCAAAATTAGGGGCTTTCGAACGAAACTAATATGCGAGGCAAATGGTGAACAAGATGCAATTAGGAGCATAATGAGATGTGCATGTAGTACAAACGAAAAAAAAACCTATTACATTGACCACATTGGCTGAATAAACTCTAATGCTGCAGCAAAGAAAATCTTGGAATCTCAACCTTCAGGTTCGGCGACAAGGAAACTGGTTTAAGTATCCAGCAAAAATGGGAGTAAGTGCTTTTAAATTTGCGATTTTCCGTTATTGTCACAAACTAAAGATTCCGTTAAAAGGCATTAAGGCTAATAGCAAGCATAAAGTATAAATCATACTTTTATTCAACTATAGTATGCAATATATTAAAGATGTTCTATATATATAAAATGATGGTTAGGTGCTGTAGAACGAGGGTAGACTCTGATTGGCGTTAACTTGGCAATGCCCAGTGTTGTTACTCTGACTACAAATCAAATGTGCTTATTTTTACCTCCAAGTGGTAACCATCGGGTACTGGTCTCATCCAACCGGATTTGACTTGCTAAACGATAAGTGCGAGTGTTGATAACACGACGAAAAACAGCAACCCTATAAACACCCTGGTGAGAATGGCACGGATGAATACCCGGCCTGCTGTCCCAGGCGAACCTAGATGAGCTGCTCTGACATATTCGGACAACAGGTTGTCTAGGAATTTCAAGGGTTAGTCAGGCCCCTTGAACAGAGATCGTGGCGGATGAACCGAAAGGCCAACGGCAGCGCTCAATCCCGTAGTGGATACTGATGGCCCCGTGTCCTAAGGGTATCTAATAAATTGGAACTGGCCCTCCAGGTTGGGGGTTGTGCTTTGGGTTAACTACCCACCCACAGAAAAAAATATAGTTACGAAGCAACCAATAGCCTCGGAAAGGACTGATTTTATTGTTGACGACCCTGCTAAACGAAAAAAGGACAACGGAGAGGTGCAGGCGAACAACTAGCGGAAGCCCTAAACTGCTACAAAGCAGACATTACTGCCATCCAGGAAATACGATGGGATGGGCCGGGCAAAAAGAGGATGAAAAACTGTGACATCTACTACGGACCGTGTTATAGTGAGCAGAAACAGCGACTATTCGGATGCGTATTTGTTATAAGTGCCAGACTTAGGCAAGAAGTCTTATGTTTCCAAGACATTAGCGAACGCATAGTAACAATCCGCATCAAGGGCAAATTCGCCAACATAAGCCTTATATGCGCTCACGCTCCGACGGAAGAAAAAGATGATATAGCTAAGGATTGCTTCTACGAGCTCGTTGACAAAACCTATGAGCGACTACCGAAGTACGATGTTAAAATCGTGCTGGGAGATTTTAACGCAAAGGTAGGAAGAGAAGACATCTTTAGAAGTATTTTCGGAAAACATAGCCTACACGAAAACACGTCTGGTAACGGACTTAGGCTAGTTGATTTTGCTACGGAACGAAATGCCACTATAGCCAGCATACGGTTTCCTCACCTCGATATCCATAAGGGGACATGGCGGTCTCCAGATCAACGAACGGTCAACCAAATTGATCACATTGCGATAGATAAGAGGCACGCATCCAATATTTTGGATGTCCGAACATTCCGAGGAGCTAACATCGACTCGGATCACTACCTTGTAGCAGCCAAGGTAAGAATGCAATCCAGAAATACTGTGAAAAAATTTAATGTCGGAAGACTGCAATCGCAAGAGACCGCCAAGACCTTCGCACAACGCGTATCCCTTAACCTCTCGATTAACACCATACCACCAGCATCGAATGTCGAAGAGCAATGGCAACGATGCCAACAGGCCATTAGATCAGCCGCAACTGATGTGCTAGGTTTCTCGCGCCCACCAGCAAGAAACCCCTGGTTTGATGAGGAATGCCGACAGATGCTCGCAGCCAAGAACGAGGCCTATAAGGCTAAGCTGCAGGTGAAGACGAGAGCTGCCATTGAGCTCTATAGGCAAAGAATAAGGGAAGAACATCGGCTTTTCAGCAAGAAGAAAAACGAGCAAGAAAAGCGCGCGATCGAGGATATAGAGAGGTGCCACTCCAGGAACGATTTTCGCAGGTTTTACCAAAGTGTAAAACGTCAAAGCCAAGGATACAAGGCTCGAACAGAATCCTGTCGAGATGAACAAGGAAATATTGTAGTTGAGACACAGTCGATGCTGAGGATATGGAAGAACCACTTCTGCAGACTGTTAAACGGCGATGACGAACAACATTCCGCAACGACAGCGAAAACTGCCAACCACCCGACCTGAGTGAAGTGAGGATAGCAATATCTAAACTCAAGCTTAATAAGATTGCCGGAAATGACGGCCTTCCCGCTGAGCTCTATAAACTCATAAGCCAAATCTGGTCGGATGAAAATATGCCTGAAGAATGGAACCTCAGCATCGTTTGCCCGATCCACAAAAAGGAGACCCTCTGAACTGCGCCAACTACAGAGGCATAAGTCTCCTCAACATCGCCTACAAGATCCTATCTGCCGTAATATGTGAACGCCTGAAACCGTTTACCAACAACCTGATTGGCCCTTATCAGTATGGTTTTAGGCCAGGAAAGTCCACAACCGATCAAATTTTCACACTTCGGCAGATCCTGGAAAAAACTCAAGAAGTCCAAATCGATACCCACCACCTATTCATCGATTTCAAAGCCGCATATGACAGCATTTATAGAGACGAACTGTACAGAGCCATGTCTAGTTTTGGTATACCGCCCAAACTCGTCCGTTTGTGTAGGATGACGATAGAGAATTCTCGCTGCTCCATCAGGGTCGGAAACGGCCTCACCGACACATTCGATACCAAAAAAGGATTTAGGCAAGGCGATGCGCTGTCATGTGACTTCTTTAATCTGATTCTTGAGAGGATTGTGCAAAACTCCAAAGCCAACACCAGAGGCACAATTTTCCAAAAGTCGGTGCAACTACTAGCATACGCTGACGATATTGACATCATTGGTAGGACTCAACGTGATGTCATAGCCACGTTTGCTAGTATAGAGAAGGAAGCGGCGAAAATGGGTTTAGCAGTAAATGAGGGTAAGACTAAGTATATGCTGTCATCACGAAAGGACTCACAACATCGACGAATTGGACAGAACGTCACCATTGACAGATATAACTTTGAGGTAGTACGGGACTTTGTCTACCTCGGCTCCGCTATTAACGCTGACAACAACATCTCGTCAGAAATTAAACGAAGAATTACTCTTGCCAACCGCTGTTTCTTCGGGCTAAGAAGGCAATTTAGTAGTAAAGCCCTCACTCGAACTACTAAGGAGATCCTATATAAGACCCTGATCATCCCAGTCCTGCTCTACGGCGCTGAAGCATGGACCGTATCAAAAGCGGATGAAGAAATTCTTGGTAGATTCGAGAGGAAAATTCTTCGAAAAATCTTCGGTATCGTTTGCGTTGACGGGCTATGGAGACGAAGATTCAACCAAGAACTATACGAGCTGTACAGCGACATGCCCCTGGTCAAAAAACTCCGCATTGGACGTTTAAGATGGCTAGGACATGTAGAACAAATGGACACCAATACTCCGGCTCGCAGAGTCTTCGATTCCCAGCCAGACGTCGGACGCAGTAGAGGAAGACCTCGCCTTAAGTGGCGCGCACAAGTGGAAACCGACCTCAACCAACTTGGAGTGCGCAACTGGAGGCAGTTAGCTAAGGACCGGGCTAATTGGAGAGGCATGTTGGTTGAGGCCCAGGTTCATTCCGGACTGTAGCGCCACTTAATTTAGCAAGTAGTATATATATAAAATGTTAAAATGAAAAATCGTAATTTCGATTTTTCGGACGACTGGGTATGCAGTTATGTTTTAAATGTTAACGTTGATGATTGTATAAAGCTTTATCAAAATTTTAATGGCCGTTTTCGAGAAATTTCCATATTACTATATAAACTTAAACCTTAAAATAGCATGCACCATTAGTTTTAGATCTATAATACCAATGCAAAAACCCCTCTAAAGTATCAGCACCAGACTGACTGATGGGCGTAATTGTTTGATCTAGTCTTTTGGACTTTTGAGTCACAGTAATGTAAGCTTTGCTCAAAATCTCGATTTCCTTATTGATGATTGGAAATTGATATTTCTATATAGCTGCTCATGTTCATTTTCTCTGTAGTATTCGAAAAAATGGCGCTATTTGAACATAGCAATAAATAAAAATAAAAAAGTCTTCTTTCTTAAAATCTCATTAAATTTGTAATTTTAAACAATAAAATGAAAATTCAAAATATTTCAACTATTTAGAAACCAGAGTTTGCATATCTGTATTTAACTCGGTGTGTAAAATTAATTTATAAATGAAAACGTCCCTCATATGTGTTAACAATTTTTTGCTATTCTATAGGCGAATAGCGCCACTTTTCCGGAAGTATATAGAGTATATTAAACGTTTAACTTCAGTTGTCAATAGTGTTAGTTATATTAATTTGTTCACTTGAGAAAATTTAGTCGCATAAATGTTACACTCGTAACTCGTTAACATTAACGACATTTAGAAATTTTTTTGTTGAAATGTGTTCACTATGGAATCAATATTTATATATAATATCCATGTTCATGTTGGGTAGGTACTCAATTTAAAAACGTTCTGCTCGTTCTACTCATGAGAAATTCAGTTTTATGGGTTTATCAAAAACACTGGCACATTTGACGTCGAACTCTCCCCCATTCACATACATTCAGCACCAAGCACTAACGTTGAATCCCTGTGGGAAAACGTATGCCGTAGAAGAACAATTGCTTCATCCTGCATATGTTAAGTACACTTTAAAATTATGTCAATGTGGAAAATGAGAGCAAACTATAAATAAATCACGTGTCAGAGTTGTGTGCGTTTTATTATTAAAACAATGTGTGCGCATATGATATTATGTAATGTTCTGCTAACGTAAGCAACAATCGAAAGCTTTACTTACTTTATATATGGCTGATGTAACGCTACAAGACTGGCATGAATGCCTAGACTGATTGCCGCTAGATGAAAGTAATCGAATAGTACAGGCAAGTGATAGTGCAAGCCTCGAGCAGGATGAAAGTTCAATTGTAATGTCCGTGTTGATGCGAGAGAAAGGCTGCTCGAGCCGTTGTTTTGTTCGCCGAACCACAACTCTAAATGCAATGAAAATTCTGCTCGCTCAATCGATTCCTTCAAGTGTCGGCTGTCAACTGAAAAGAAATTAAATTTAATTATTGATTAAATTAATGCAAATGGTTATAAACTGGGGAAACGGTAAGGTCAGTGTACTAACGCGAGGCTGCCGAACATATCTCAAATGTCTACGTTTATGGAAAGTGTACTTAAGGATTCATTGTCACACCTCACAGTCATTATACAATGATGTGCTAAGAGTTTCAATCCTTGACGTTGGGATTAAGTGCTATTATTTGCATTCAATTCAGGTAGGTGCACCAGATAACTATTGTTCTTCAAGTTGCTTTCATTGTCCCATAGAGAATAAAGGCGGCGGTTGAGTTGTTTTTATATTCAAATGGATGGGTCTGTATTGATTTTTTCCAGCTAGGTGTTATTGGCATGTATCATGACACAGAGGTTTTTACTTAATATATTTTGCATACTCGTGAGCATCAACAAGCCACTAATAAACGAAGAAAGCAAAATGACTATGAGCTTCTTTAGTTCGAGGTTAATCTAAGAATCAACCAAATCGCTTCTTTAATAGTTTAATGAGGCCGTTCTCTTTAGTTAACTGGCTTGTTATTCTATAGACGGTTGCCACCAGAGGCTAAGTTTTGCATTTCTGCTAGGGTAACTCAAGACGTTTGGGCGAAAAGCGATAAGGAAAAAGCTGACGTTTTTGCCTCACATATTGAGGAAACATTTAAGCCATTTGATGGTCCAGCGCAAAATGAAAACATTAATATATTCGATAGTACAACCGATAATAATATAGTAAGATAAGTTTTGCCGAGCTTAAACGGGAAATACAGAAACTAAAGCCTAAAAAAGCTCCGGGTTATGACCTGTTTATTATAAATGCGGCAATCAGATTAGTATACATACCAAGACAGTAAAAAGTCGCGGAGTGATTATCGTTCTAAAACCAGGAAAATCACCGAATGAAATAAAATCTTACAGGCCTATTTCACTTCTTCCAATAGTTTCAAAAATTTTTGAAAAATTGACCAGAAACGTCTTTTACCTGACCATCAATGTGGGTTTAGAAGTAAACATTCAACGGTGAACCAAGTACATCGAATTACAGATGTAATTGAGAAAGAAAAAAAAAGAAAATTTGTTCAGCCGTATTTCTTGACGTGTTGCAAGCTTTTGACAAGGTGTGGCACAAAGGCCTTAAATATAAACTAAGTCAAGTTCTGCCAGAACAATTAAATAAAATCCACGTGTCGTATCTTGAGCATAGACTCTTCCGTGTGAAACTTGGAAGCGAATATTCCGAGTTCAAAGAAATAATGGCAGGTGTATCGCAAGGAAGCGTCCTTGGGCGAATCCTGTACCTCCTATTCACTCGTGATATCCCACAAACAAACGATACAATAGTTGCAACGTTTTCTGACGATACTGCTATACTAGCAGTTGACACAACAATGAGGAAACAAATATCAAATTACAAAACGCTCTTAACGAGGTTAATGAATGGACTAAATCCTGGCGGATTGCACTCAATGAGAGCAAATCGAGTCATGTAGATTTTTCGTATAAACGGACAAACAATTTGCCTGTATGTATTTATAAATACGGTTCGAGTCCCGTTTGCAAATGAAGCGAAATATCTCGGTATGACACTCGATGCAAAATTAAAATGGAAGTCGCATGTAAAAAGAAATGCAAGGAACTTAAGAATAAATACAGAGAACTGTACTGGTTGCTCAGAAAATATTCGAAGCTTAACCTTGATAACAAGCTGCTATTGTACAAGCAAGTGCTAAAACCGGTTTGGACATATGGTATACAACTATGGGGCTGTACCAGTGAAACGAATCTAAACATTTTACAAACTTTTGAAAACAAAATGTTAAGATTGTTCGCAGAGATCTGGGTATTCCCGTGGTTAAAGATGAAACAACAAATTTTGCACGAAAACATAAAAAAACGTTAATTCGGACACGTTAACACAACAGTCCTCCAAATTCTTGATGAAACAAATATATTGCGGCCTGCCAAACGTATTATATAGGTACTCGTGATAAAAAAATTGCTAGATAAGTCGAATACTTAGTTGCAATAGCAATACAAAATGGGTGGTGGCTTTAGTGAGTAAAAATCTCACACTACTTTGGGCACGTGCTCATCGTTTCTATGAAGATTTCCACCAGCCCACGGAAAAAAAAAATTTTCTGCGTTTACTATCTGGAGGAGAATCGATGAATCTGTTAATCAGAGCAGTGCAGCGTTCTTGTACTCGGGTGACTACTTTTGAAAATTATTACAATTATTAACAAATTTAAGATAAATGCACGCTATTTTTGTTAAATTCTTTTCTTATCCGATCATAAATACACTTTACTTAAAGAAAATGTATGTAAAACATATGAGAGGCTACAATCCGCTATGCGGATCGTTGAATACCCTATCCCATCCCATCCTTTAAATTAATATCCTCAAAATATAGGCCTTATGGCGATGAAATACAGAAAATGACATTGTCACAATATATTGCTCAGACAGTTCCTCAAAATCTTGTGTGGTTCGACAAAAAACAACGTATTTCTATTGCTAATGCCTTGGGATGGGGTATACAAATGGTTTTTGTAAGAAAACGCCCCCAAAATGTGGGCGTAGGTGAAAATGATCTATTGACAAAATGTTTATATTACCATTGCGGAAGTATTTGCATCAACATTTTTTTCGAAAGTTTTAAAATTTGGACAAAAAGCGTTTTTTACTAAAAACGCCCCCAAAAAGTGGGCGTGGCAAAAAACTTTGTATGAACGAAATATAGATATTAGGATTGTCTAAATATGCTAGTCAGACACTTTTTTGAAATTCCTTACGGTTTGGCCAAAAAATAAGTTTTCCTAAAAAGGGGGCGTGGCAGTGGGCGGATTTCAAAAATTTTTACACTTGTTCTGGTGGCACGGACGAGGATCCTATATACCAAATTTCATTGTCCTAGCTCAAAACTTAAGGCCCAAAAATCGGTGACGAACAGACAGACGGACGGACGGACGGACGGACAGACAGACATGGCTAATTCGACTCAGCTAGCGATTCTGAGTCGATCCATATACTTTGAGGTATATGTAGCAAAATTATTTCTCTATGTTACAAACTAAGTATCAAAACTAATATACCCCCCTATGGGATAGGGTATAATAATAATAATTATTAATAATATTACGAGGAATCGTTGCAAACAGCAAGTGTATCATAGTTGAATATATTATTTCCAGGCATCTAGCGGCGAAAGAACTGCGGCGAAAGAACTGCCACGATTGATTCAATAGTGGTGTCTACTCTACAGTCCCAATTGAGACGGACAAGTGAAATGGAATACGCTCAATCCAGTAGTGAATCCTGATGGCCCCAATCAAATAAATTGGAACTGGCCCTCCTACATTTTTGAACAAAAAATCCTTAAAAAAAATCGACCAAGGCGGGACGGAATAGCGGGTATTAGTTTTTGCAGTCAAAATCTCGAGATTGAATATTTTTTATGAATGCCGTACATTTTGTTAAAATAGGTATTACAAAGATGGTTGGGTGTTGTAGAACGAGGGTAGACTCTGGTTGGCTTTAACTTGGCAATGCCCAGTGCTCGCAATTCTGACTACACATCAAATGTGCTTATTTTTTACCTCCAAGTGGTAACCATCGGGTACTGGTCTCATCCAACCGGATTTGACTTGCTAAACGATAAATGCGGGTGTTGATAACAAGACATAAAACAGCAAAACTACAATTACCCTGGTCAGAATGGCGCGGAACATATTCGGACAACAGGTTATCTAGGAATTTCAAGGGTAAGTCAGGCCCCTTGAACAGAGATGGTGGCGGATGAACCGAAAGGTTAACGGCAGCGCTCAATCCCGTAGTGGATACTGATGGCCCCATGTCCTAGGGGTATCTTATAAATTGGAACTGGTCCTCCTGGTTTGGGGTTGTGCTTTGGGTTAACTACCATCCATCGACATTGTTACGAAGCAAATAATAGCCTCGTAATGGACTGGTATTACTGTTGACGACTCTGCTAAACGAAAAAAGGACAACGACGTTCATATGTGCACCTGGAATGTGAGAACATTAAACAGGAGAGGTGCAGACGAACAACTAGCAGAAGCCCTAAACTGCTACAAAGCAGACATAACTGCCATCCAGGAAAGATGATGGGATGGGCTGGGCAAAAAGAGGATGAAAAACTGTGACATCTACTATGGACCGTGTTATAGTGAGCAGAAACAGCGACTTTTCGGATGCGGATTTGTTATAAGTGCTAGACTTAGGCAAGACGTCTTATGTTTCCAAGACATTAGCGAACGCATTGTAACAATCCGCATCAAGGCCAAATTCGTCAAGATAAGCCTTATATGCGCTCATGCTCCGACGGAGGACAAAGATGATAGAACTAAGGACTGCTTCTACGAACTACTCGACAAAACCTATGAGCGACTACCAAAGTACGATGTTAAAATTGTGCTGGGAGATTTTAACGCAAAGGTAGGAAGAGAAGATATCATTAGCAGTATTGTCGAAAAATATAGCCTACACTACAATACGTCTGGTAGCGGACTTAGGCTAATTGACTTCGCTACGGAACGAAATTCCACTATAGCCAGCACACGGTTTCCTCACCTCGATATCCATAAGGGGACATGGCGGTCTCCTGATCAACGAACAGTCAACCAAATTGATCACATTGCGATAGACAAGAGACCCTCTGAACTGCGCCAACTACAGAAGCATAAGTCTCCTCAACATCGCCTACAAGATCCTATCTGCCGTAATATGTGAATGAACGCCTGAAATCGTTTACCAACAACCTGATCGGCCCTTATCAGTGTGGTTTTAAGCCTGCAAAGTCCACAGCCGATCAAATTTTCACACTTCGGCAGATCCTAGAAAAAACCCAAGAATCGGTACCCACCACCTATTTATCGATTTGAAAGCCGCATACGACAGCATTTATAGAGACGATCTATACGATATAGTTTTGGAATACCACCCAAAATCGTCCGTTTGTGTATGATGACGGTGGAGAATTCTCGCTGCTTCATCAGGGTCGGAAACGACCTCACCAACACATTCGATACCAAAAAAGGATTTAGGCAAGGCGATGCGCTGTCATGTGACTTCTTCAATTTGATTCTTGAGAGGATTGTGCAAAACTCCCGAGCCAACACCAGAGGAACAATTTTCCAAAAATCGCTGTTTTTTCGGGCTAAGAAGGCAATTTAGTAGTAAAGCCCGCACTCGAACTACTAAGGAGATCCTATATAAGACCCTGATCATCCCAGTCCTGCTCTACGGCGCTGAAGCATGGACCGTATCAAAAGCGGATGAAGAAATCCTTGGTAGATTCGAGAGGAAAATTCTTCGAAAAATCTTCGGTCCCGTTTGCGTTGACGGGCTATGGAGACGAAGATTCAACCAAGAACTATACGTGCTGTACAGCGACATGCCCCTGGTAAAAAAAACTCCGCATTGGACGTTTAAGATGGCTAGGACATGTAGAACGAATGGACACCAATACTCCGGCTCGCAGAGTATTCGATTCCCAGCCAGACGTCGTACGCAGTAGAGGAAGACTTCGCCTTAAGTGGCACAAGTAGAAATTGAGTTCAACCAACTTGGAGTGCGCAACTGGAGGCAGTTAGCTAAGGACCGGGCTAATTGGAGAGGCATGTTGGTTGAGGCCCAGGTTCATCCCGGACTGTACTGCATAGGCAAATGAATTATGAAAAGATGGTGGATCCATGTGGTATCACAACGGATCTTCCTGATTAACGAGTGCGAGGGTAGATGGTATTTTTTGCTGTCAACGCCAATATTATCTGGTTTGTACTATTTGGTGGAGGAATATTGGTTCCCAAAAACTTTTCAGATTCTGCATAAGTAGTTCTAGCATATTTTCAGCATCGAGTGAGACCCAGCTACAATTTTTCCTTGCTCATTTCGTAAAAATCTGTTTCGGATTTGTATTTGCGTTGATGTTTAACATTTTGGTAGAACCACCGAACATCATTCCTATATTCATGCTTTTCTAAGTTATATATTCTTATTTATAAAAAGCTGGTAAGCAGTTCCTCTCCTTGGAGCAAAAAGCTTATTGGCAGCTTTAGCTTTATTTCAGCAAAATATTGAACCAATTATAAACGTATTTATGGAAACTATTCCCATCTAACGACTTTGTTGCAATCAATATCAATGGAAAGATACAAACAGTGGCTCACTCCATAAATTCTCAGACCTACCTATCAGCTTGCTAATGTAACAATTTTTGAAGCGTAAAGCACATAAAACATGATTATGAGGGCAGAATCTAATTATGCTTTAGCTTAGAAGAGCATATTAGCATATTATTACCTTGTACCGATTTAATTAGTTTCCCTCTCGATAAGCATGACATGAGGGAATGATATTAAAAGTAGAAGCCCTAGGTTGCGTCGTCTGCAGGCTCATTATTGTTACAAACATAAGAAGCGCGTCGAGCGTAATTATACTCACCTGGCACCTCATCGAGGATATTATCTTTCAAGATAAAGAAGATGCTAAAAGCATGTACTGGTAATAAAGACAACTTATAATTTAAGATCAATGCAACCAATTAACTCATTTCATAATTAATTAAGAAAAAATATATTTTCAGAAGGGTTTTGTTGGCAATAATGTTGAACTTCGCATAATTATTAGTGTGAAGAGCATCCATGCATACGTACAGACTCATAAGGAAACTTTTTTTGGGCATTCTAAAATTAAGCGCAAATGGGTATGGCCATTGGCAATGACAAACACACACTAGACCACTTGAGACCACACTATTAGAGCTTCCGTTAAATGCAAAATTGACACCTACAGTGGAATGCTATACTCGTACACTATGCTTACCTAACAAGTGCGTTCGAAAGAGAACAACATCACGTAAAGTCACCTCCTCGTTGCGATAGAGTATTTGGAAAACTCGTGACGCTCCAGCTCCATTAATTATACAGGCAGATCCCGGTAGGACATTATTTTGCGGTACATTTTGCTGCACTTCATCTTGCTCCTCTGTGGGTTGGTGCTGCTGTGCCGGTTGTTGATGGGCTTGTTCGGGAATACTTGTCTCAACTTGAACTGGCAGTCTGGGTGATACCCGCAAAGAGCATCGAACTTGGTACAGTCTGAAAATAGATACAAACAAGATAAATGAATAAAACAAAAGAATACAAACTCGTATTGTTTAAATATTTTGCACACAATGGCATTAAGTGCGCAAGCGAGGAACATATTTTAGGCAATACATAAGCAATACTCTTGTCAGGTAGCTCATATATCACATATTCGCTGGTATTGTTATAACGGCGTAGGACAAGGAGGGACCGAAGTTGGATGACCAACAGATTTATAAATTCTACGAATATACAAGCAGAAACGTATTGCGAAAAAATATTACATAAAAAACGAGTGGTGGGTGCACGACTGGGTCGTACGCAACTTTCTCTTTCACAGCGATTTGGGCGTTAGATCAAATCATAAGCATTTTGATTTATAATGCTAAAAATATATAAATAAAGTCGAAATGTATTTATACAAACGTTTACTCCGAAATTTGAAGGAATCGGTGTCTATGTGAATAATAATCATTTTTCGTTTTTGGCCAAAACTGAAAATTTCGTTTAGTGATGGTTGGGCTTAAACTAATTATGTGGAAATATTCTAAACCATAATAGTAGTATACATATTAAATTTCATTAAATTGGACATAATAGTTTTTGAGAAATTAACAATTTTCTTTATATGGCCTATACTACAAAATCTGTTATATGGATATTCTCGAAAAAACTGGGTACGCAGTTTTGTTGGAACTAATATGCTTGTATTATATATAAAGTTTAATCAAAATCGTTAGAGTCGTTTTCGAGAAAATGAGGTTATGTGTAATTTTTATATGGCAGGTACCGTTAATAACATGGCTGAAAACAAACAAAAAACCAAAACAAACCAAAAGAAACTTGGATACGAAATTTGAAGAAAATCAGTCAAGCCGTTTAGGCTGAGGAGACCATTACGGACAAAACACTTTTTTGGGTTCCGCTATCATCGTCATGTTAGAATCAATCAAAATCTCGGGGTCGAAAATTTTCACGAAAACAATATCTTTTTCTTTGTAAGAGAAAGTTAAAAATTCCATTGAACGAATAAATTTTAAGAATGATGTACTTTCGATAATAAAGCAGTTATCTCAAAATACCAATCCGAAAAAATCGATTATTTCAAACTTGCCAATTCTTATTGGGTACAAAATGCACCACTACTCCAATATCAATCCAAACCCAATTGTTTATCCCATCTATCCTACAACCACAACATCAGCAATGAATAAAAGCTTTCTTAGACTAAGACTTGGACACACCCAGCTTACTCATTCCTATCTACTCAACAGGACCACATCTCCGATATGCCAATTTTTTCAATCCAACGAAAGATTAACTATAAAACACCTAACAGTAGATTGTCTATAGATAAAAACAATTTGCAACAAATTACATAACGAAGACTTTTACAATCTTTTATTAGTTCCTTCAGAACAAAATATAAAAAACGTTTACATTCTCCTAAAGAGATTAAATCTTGAAAATAGTATATACGAATTTAAAAAAAAAAACATTTTGCCTTCAGCAATAATAATAATAAACGGCAATCGAACAAAATGAATAAAAACATATGAGAAGGCTACAATCGACGGATCGTTGAATACCCTATCCCATTCCATCCTTAAAATAAATATCTCCAAAATGTGGGCTTTATGGGGATAGAATATAGAAATGACGTTGTCACAACATATTATTTAGACATTTTATCAAAATCTGTTATGGTTCGAAAAAAAAACAAAGTTTTTCTCCTGCATTAGCTATGGGGTAGGGTATACAAATCTAAGGAAACATGTTTATATAGCCATAATCAATGATCCTGAATCAAAAGTTTATTTTCAAATATTATAAAAAAGGTACCGCAAAAGGTTTTTTTACTGAAAACGCCCCAAAAAAGTGATAGGGTATAATAAGTTTAAATGCTCAACTCCAAAAATCAAAATCTGAATGTCTAACATTTTCACAAAAACAATACTTTTCTCTTATAAATTTAAAAGTCGCATAGTGACAAAATATAATAGTACACAATGAGAATGAACAGTGTGTACTATTTTATTTTGTGTTTGGTGTAATAACTCCAAATCCAATATCCTCAAAAGTTGAAAGGACACATAATCCCTGTCTTTATTTTTTTTAATTTTGGTTAAAAAAAGTGATTTCTTAAGTTCTCCACAGATTTTTGTAAATGCTTTTCATTGTTTATTCATTTACTTATAAAAAAATGTTTGTACAAAAAAAATATATTCACTTAGAAAGTTGAGATAAAATAAAAATAATATCTTTAAATACACAAATTTTAATTAAAAACATATGAGAAGGCTACAATCTGCTGTGCGGATCGTTGAATACCCTATCCCATCCTATCCATAAAACTAAAATCCCCAAAAAAAGTGGGCATGGCTAAAAACACGATTTGGATAAAATAGAAAAAATGATATAGTGATAACAAATTCTTCAGACTGCTTACAAAACACTTTTACGGTTCTACAAAAGACAAGGTTTTCTCCTGCATATGTTATGGGGTAGTGTATAAAAATGGTTTTTATATAAAAATGCCCCCATAAAGTGGGCGTGGGTTAAAATGGTATATAGACGAAATGTTTATATTAATAATGTTAATGATTCTGCATCAAAATTTAAAATTTGACCGAAAACAGGGGGCGTGGCAGTGGGCGGATTTCAAAAATGTTTACACATGTTCTGGATCCTAACGGGTGATTTTTTAAGAGGTTTAGAACTTTTTAAAAAAAAAAAACACAAAAAATTCGAAAAAATGAATGAAATATTTATTTGAATCGATAGTTTGAACCTTGCAATTTAATGTTTAAAGATAATTTCATGCAAATGTTGACCGCGGCTGCGTCTCAGGTAGCCCATCCGTTGAGTCCAATTTTGGCATACTCTTTCACACATATCGGCCGGTATCTCACGAATGAATGCATGGATGTTGGCTTCCAGTGCGTCAATCGAAGCGGGCTTATCCCTATAGACATTAGCCTTGACATACCCCCACAAAAAATAATCTAATGGTGTCAAATCGCACGATCTAGGCGGCCAATTGACCGGCCCGAAACGTGAAATTAACTGTTCACCAAACTCGCCTCGCAATTGCGCCATTGTTTCGCGTGCTGTGTGGCATGTGGCACCGTCTTGTTGAAACCACATATCATGCAAGTCAAGAACTTCCATTTCGGGCAAAAAAAAAGTTTGTTATCATCGCTCGGTAGCGTTCACCATTGACAGTAACGCTGCGATTCGCATCATCTTTGAAGAAATATGGCCCAATAATGCCGCCGGCCCATAAACCGCACCAAACAGTGGCTTTTTCGGGATGCATTGGTAGCTGTTGCAATGCTTCTGGCTGATCTTCACTCCAAATGCGGCAATTTTGCTTATTTACGTACCCATTCAACCAAAAATGAGCCTCATCGCTGAACACAATTTTTCGATAAAAAAGCGGATCCTCGGCCAGCTTTCCAAGAGCCCATTCACCAAAAATTCGGCGTTGTGGTAGGTCGGCTGGCTTTAGTTCTTGCACCAGCTGTATCTTAAAAGGCTTTACGCCCATATCCTTCCGCAAAATTTTCCACGTAGTGCTGTAACAAAGGCCTAACTGCTGGGAACGGCGCCGAATCGACACACTAGCTGATACGGCCGCAATATTTTCTTCACTACGCACAGTACGTAAACGTGTTGGTGGTTTAATGTCCAACAAAGTAAATTTGGTGCGAAATTTGGTCACAATCTTCCGAATAGACTGCTCAGAAGGTCGAGAATGCCGATCATAAAATGGAAGCAGCGCGCGATGAACATTTCGAACCGAGCACGAATTTTGATAGTAAAATTCAATAATTTGCAAGCGTTGTTCATTTGTAAGACGATCCATGGTTAAATTGCAAACCAAACTGTAGCTGTTTGACAGTGACACAAGGTACTAAACACACGTCAGCTGTCAAAACCAGTGTTGCCAAAACCAAACCAGCTAAAAAATCACCCGTTATATACCAAATTTCATTATCCAACTCAAAATTTAAGGCCTAAAAATCGGTGACGTACAGACGGACGGACGACGGACGGACGACGGACGGACAGACAGGCATGGCTTAATTGACTCAGCTAGCGATTCTGAGTCGATCCATATACTTTGAGGTATATGTAGCTAAATTATTTCTCTATGTTACAAACTAAGTATCAAAACTAATATACCCCTATGGGATAGGGTATAATGATAAAATAAACAAAAAACGATACAAAGTAAACCACACATCTACTGTAATTGCTACCATTGACTAAGTTCTTACAAAATATCTTGTTTATAAACAACAAAAAACCAACAAAACAAAATTATTTTTTCGTGTGATCTGCTATGCAATAACTAATAAAAGCTAGAAACAAAACAAAACAAAAACATATGAGAAGGCTACAATCCGCTGTGCGGATCGTTGAATACCCTATCCCATCCTATCCATAAAACTAAAATCCCCAAAAAAGGGGGCATGGCTAAAAACACGATGTGGATAAAATAGAAAAAATGATATAGTGACAACAAGTTCTTCAGACTGCTTACAAAACAATTTTGCGGTTCTACAAAAGACTAGGTTTTCTCCTGCATATGTTATGGGGTAGTGTATAAAAATGGTTTTAATATAAAAACGCCCCCAAAAAGTGGGCGTGGGTTAAAATGGTATAAAGACGAAATGTTCATATTAATAATGTTAATGATTCTGCATCAAAATTTTTTTCGAAAAATTTAAAATTTGACCGAAAACAGTTTTTAATTGAAAACGCCCCCAAAAAGTGGGCGTGGCAAAAAACTTTATATGCACAAAATATAGATATTAATATTGTCTAAATATGTTGTTCAGAAACTTTTTTAAAATTCCTTACGGTTTGGTCAAAAACTGAGTTTTTCTTAAAAGGGGGCGTGGCAGTGGGCGGATTTCAAAATTTTTTACACTTGTTCCGTAGGCAGAGAAGAGGATCCTATATACCAAATTTCATTATCCTAGCTCAAAATTTAAGGCCTAAAAATCGGTGACGTACAGACGGACGGACGGACGGACGGACGGACAGACAGACATGGCTTAATCGACTCAGCTAGCGATTCTGAGTCGATCCATATACTTTGAGGTATATGTAGCTAAATTATTTCTCTATGTTACAAACTAAGTATCAAAACTAATATACCCCTATGGGATAGGGTATAAAAAAAAAAAAAAACATATGAGAAGGCTACAATCCGCTGTGCGGATCGTTGAATACCCTATCCCATCCTATCCATAAAACTAAAATCCCCAAAAAAGGGGGCATGGCTAAAAACACGATGTGGATAAAATAGAAAAAATGATATAGTGACAACAAATTCTTCAGACTGCTTACAAAACAATTTTACGGTTCTACAAAAGACAAGGTTTTCTCCTGCATATGTTATGGGGTAGTGTATAAAAATGGTTTTTATATAAAAACGCCCCCAAAAAGTGGGCGTGGGTTAAAATGGTATATAGACGAAATGTTCATATTAATAATGTTAATGATTCTGCATCACAATTTTTTTCGAAAGTTTTAAAATTTGGACAAAAAGCGTTTTTTACTAAAAACGCCCCCAAAAAGTGGGCGTGGCAAAAAACTTTGTATGAACGAAATATAGATATTAGGATTGTCTAAATATGCTACTCAGACACTTTTTTGAAATTCCTTACGGTTTGGCCAAAAAATAAGTTTTCCTAAAAAGGGGGCGTGGCAGTGGGCGGATTTCAAAAATTTTTACACTTGTTCTGGTGGCACGGACGAGGATCCTATATACCAAATTTCATTATCCTAGCTCAAAATTTAAGGCCCAAAAACCGCTGACGAACAGACAGACGGACGGACGGACGGACAGACAGACATGGCTAATTCGACTCAGCTAGCGATTCTGAGTCGATCCATATACTTTGAGGTATATGTAGCAAAATTATTTCTCTATGTTACAAACTAAGTATCAAAACTAATATACCCCCCTATGGGATAGGGTATAAAAATTAGACCGTAGAAGTGCTACGAGGTTGAAGTGAAACTGTAACGAAGTTTCTCAAATAACTCTAGTCCTTCCTTATCAAACTATTGACTTCTCATACCCTATCTCATAGAGGTATATTAGTTTTTAAACAAAGTTTGTAACATAGAGAAATAATTTAGCTACATATACCTCAAAGTATGTGAATTGACTCAGAATCGCTAGCTGAGTCGATTAAGCCATGTCTGTCTGTCCGTCCGTCCATCTGTACGTCACCGATTTTTAGGACTAACATTTTGAGCTAGGATAATGAAATTTGGTAGAATCATCTATGTGATATATAACCTTATGGTTCTATTATTGACCAGACCGCTCAAATAACTGGACTTGTGAATTTTCTTCTTTTTAATGTGAACATTGACGCAATGATCGTCATCTAGATGTCTTGGAAGTTTTTCACCATTGTATTTACTTCAACTGGAACGTTGATGATCTGGCCATATATTCCATATTGTCCATGTCCATGCCGTAATCGTCGTATTTGCATGAATAGAATTCTTGGTGATATAAGTTTTTCTGATACCAAGTCTAGGTGGGCAGATGATGGGGTATTTGAGGATAAAAGAAGCCATTATACATTGACAATGTTGGGACAGAGGTGGTGTTACGTGATCGGAAGCAAGTATTGCAAACTTTCATTTGTTCTCTATTCATAGTCGGTGCAATTGTGTTCAAAATGTCATCTTACTGAAGCGCCGGAACTCTTAAATCCTCTTTAAACCACAATCGATCACAAATAGAGCAAGGAAAGCCAAAAGAGTTATTTTTAAATTTTTTATCGAATTCTTTATAAATATTCTTAAATCGAATGAAGTGTTTGTTAGGTAGGCTAGTACTAACTGTAAATTCTGGGATGTCATTTCCCCTTATTGACGGTTCTGGGATGTCTTTAGCGACACATGAAATATTCAGGGTCGCCGATACATTAAAATCATTGAAGGATTTATCGGTTGTTCGACTTCCATTACCAGTGAAGCGTTCGGAAGTTCTTGGACGATGACAGCCTTCTTCCTTGCCACAGCCACAACCACAATTCCACACTATGACTAAACCAACAAAACTCACAACAGAGCGCTCTCTAATGCTTGCGCTCTCGCATGTTGTTGTTGTTGTTCCGTGTTCTTCTTCTACTGTTCGAACATTTGTTCTGTCCGCCGCGCCCCCCTCCTTTCTCATTTAATTTTCGGATGTGTATTGTGCTTTGTCCTTTGGGTTCACACTTAAAGTGCTCTCTCATCCTTACGCTCTTGCTTGTTGGTTGCCTGCCGTTGTCCCACCAAGTTAGCTTTCCCCTACCCATGACTTTTCGAGTCGTTACATGTGTGTTTGGATTTACCCCGACGAGCCCAAAGAAGTTTCACTTCAAAATTGTAATTTAATTTCACTCGACAGAATGTATTTTTAGAAATTATTTCTTTGTCAATCTATCTTGAGAACACTTCGTCTCATAGCAATACTAAGGTGATATTATATTTGACTTTGTTGTTCTAAAATTATAAATATGTAAATATTGTAAATTCTTAATGGTCATGCCGAAGTATATAATATTACTATTGAATAAATTACTCATAATGGGCAAGTAGAAGGATTTTTTACTTGTTAATGGTAATAGTTTTGTTAAATTAATCAAACTTGAGATTTTATTTCAAGCTAAGAATTAGGGTCGGACAGTTCTAACAGTTTGTGGAATAGGGTGTTAACGCCATATATCATTTAAGAACATCAATATGAATTGCACTTATTGCAACTAACTTCATTACTTTTGCCATTCTTGTAAAATGAATTTCTATTATAACATTAAGAAGTAAACGTCAAGTGAGAAGGTTGGGTTTTTCTTGTCGTTAATTTTATCCGCGAATATCATTTAGAAGAGATTCAAGGCACGTACATTATTGGTCCTTCGAGCCGGATCCTTTTAAAAGCGAATTTAAGGATATCAGCAAAAAATAAAATATAATAATCTCAACTTGACGCATCGTGGGGTTCTTAATCTTTTGGATTTATCGTTTCCATAAAGGGTAGATGATAAACGGCAAAACACAGGGATTGATATCAACAGTAGGACTGATAAAATTACAACGGTTGGAGACGGTGGGCGCATTCGCAAAATCAAAAGTGGAAGGTAGTTTATCGACTGGAGTACTGAAGTGGTACAGCTTAAGCACAGCGTCAAAGGCCACAAGATTTACTACTTTAACAACAACTCGGTGAAGCAGCGAACACACTTAATCAGTGGAGCAAGGAAGGACAGCTTGAGACGTAAGCCCAAACACTCGCTTGTACACGTTGTAGCGTGTACCTGTAACATTGTTTTTATGAAATCAATCAAATAATATTATTTGAAACATGTATTCTTACAAATACTATCAACGAACTGAACGCACTTACGTATCATGTATCAAAACCATCTAATCCACTGTAACGACTTTATTTCACGTTCTCCAATAATTCAAAAAACATCTCTATTGCCGAACAAAGTTTATATTAAGCCCCGCTGGCGAGGATAGAGATCTTTTCTTACTTACTTACTTACTTAAGTGGCGCTACAGTCCGGAATGAACCTGGGCCTCAACCAACATGCCTCTCCAATTAGCCCGGTCCTTAGCTAACTGCCTCCAGTTGCGCACTCCAAGTTGGTTGAGGTCGGTTTCCACTTGTGCGCGCCACTTAAGGCGAGGTCTTATAATAATCTAATGGTGTCAAATCGCACGATCTAGGCGGCCAATTGACCGGCCCGAAACGTGAAATTAACTGTTCACCAAACTCGCCTCGCAATTGCGCCATTGTTTCGCGTGCTGTGTGGCATGTGGCACCGTCTTGTTGAAACCACATATCATGCAAGTCAAGAACTTCCATTTCGGGCAAAAAAAAAGTTTGTTATCATCGCTCGGTAGCGTTCACCATTGACAGTAACGCTGCGATTCGCATCATCTTTGAAGAAATATGGCCCAATAATGCCGCCGGCCCATAAACCGCACCAAACAGTGGCTTTTTCGGGATGCATTGGTAGCTGTTGCAATGCTTCTGGCTGATCTTCACTCCAAATGCGGCAATTTTGCTTATTTACGTACCCATTCAACCAAAAATGAGCCTCATCGCTGAACACAATTTTTCGATAAAAAAGCGGATCCTCGGCCAGCTTTCCAAGAGCCCATTCACCAAAAATTCGGCGTTGTGGTAGGTCGGCTGGCTTTAGTTCTTGCACCAGCTGTATCTTAAAAGGCTTTACGCCCATATCCTTCCGCAAAATTTTCCACGTAGTGCTGTAACAAAGGCCTAACTGCTGGGAACGGCGCCGAATCGACACACTAGCTGATACGGCCGCAATATTTTCTTCACTACGCACAGTACGTAAACGTGTTGGTGGTTTAATGTCCAACAAAGTAAATTTGGTGCGAAATTTGGTCACAATCTTCCGAATAGACTGCTCAGAAGGTCGAGAATGCCGATCATAAAATGGAAGCAGCGCGCGATGAACATTTCGAACCGAGCACGAATTTTGATAGTAAAATTCAATAATTTGCAAGCGTTGTTCATTTGTAAGACGATCCATGGTTAAATTGCAAACCAAACTGTAGCTGTTTGACAGTGACACAAGGTACTAAACACACGTCAGCTGTCAAAACCAGTGTTGCCAAAACCAAACCAGCTAAAAAATCACCCGTTATATACCAAATTTCATTATCCAACTCAAAATTTAAGGCCTAAAAATCGGTGACGTACAGACGGACGGACGACGGACGGACGACGGACGGACAGACAGGCATGGCTTAATTGACTCAGCTAGCGATTCTGAGTCGATCCATATACTTTGAGGTATATGTAGCTAAATTATTTCTCTATGTTACAAACTAAGTATCAAAACTAATATACCCCTATGGGATAGGGTATAATGATAAAATAAACAAAAAACGATACAAAGTAAACCACACATCTACTGTAATTGCTACCATTGACTAAGTTCTTACAAAATATCTTGTTTATAAACAACAAAAAACCAACAAAACAAAATTATTTTTTCGTGTGATCTGCTATGCAATAACTAATAAAAGCTAGAAACAAAACAAAACAAAAACATATGAGAAGGCTACAATCCGCTGTGCGGATCGTTGAATACCCTATCCCATCCTATCCATAAAACTAAAATCCCCAAAAAAGGGGGCATGGCTAAAAACACGATGTGGATAAAATAGAAAAAATGATATAGTGACAACAAGTTCTTCAGACTGCTTACAAAACAATTTTGCGGTTCTACAAAAGACTAGGTTTTCTCCTGCATATGTTATGGGGTAGTGTATAAAAATGGTTTTAATATAAAAACGCCCCCAAAAAGTGGGCGTGGGTTAAAATGGTATAAAGACGAAATGTTCATATTAATAATGTTAATGATTCTGCATCAAAATTTTTTTCGAAAAATTTAAAATTTGACCGAAAACAGTTTTTAATTGAAAACGCCCCCAAAAAGTGGGCGTGGCAAAAAACTTTATATGCACAAAATATAGATATTAATATTGTCTAAATATGTTGTTCAGAAACTTTTTTAAAATTCCTTACGGTTTGGTCAAAAACTGAGTTTTTCTTAAAAGGGGGCGTGGCAGTGGGCGGATTTCAAAATTTTTTACACTTGTTCCGTAGGCAGAGAAGAGGATCCTATATACCAAATTTCATTATCCTAGCTCAAAATTTAAGGCCTAAAAATCGGTGACGTACAGACGGACGGACGGACGGACGGACGGACAGACAGACATGGCTTAATCGACTCAGCTAGCGATTCTGAGTCGATCCATATACTTTGAGGTATATGTAGCTAAATTATTTCTCTATGTTACAAACTAAGTATCAAAACTAATATACCCCTATGGGATAGGGTATAAAAAAAAAAAAAAAAACATATGAGAAGGCTACAATCCGCTGTGCGGATCGTTGAATACCCTATCCCATCCTATCCATAAAACTAAAATCCCCAAAAAAGGGGGCATGGCTAAAAACACGATGTGGATAAAATAGAAAAAATGATATAGTGACAACAAATTCTTCAGACTGCTTACAAAACAATTTTACGGTTCTACAAAAGACAAGGTTTTCTCCTGCATATGTTATGGGGTAGTGTATAAAAATGGTTTTTATATAAAAACGCCCCCAAAAAGTGGGCGTGGGTTAAAATGGTATATAGACGAAATGTTCATATTAATAATGTTAATGATTCTGCATCACAATTTTTTTCGAAAGTTTTAAAATTTGGACAAAAAGCGTTTTTTACTAAAAACGCCCCCAAAAAGTGGGCGTGGCAAAAAACTTTGTATGAACGAAATATAGATATTAGGATTGTCTAAATATGCTACTCAGACACTTTTTTGAAATTCCTTACGGTTTGGCCAAAAAATAAGTTTTCCTAAAAAGGGGGCGTGGCAGTGGGCGGATTTCAAAAATTTTTACACTTGTTCTGGTGGCACGGACGAGGATCCTATATACCAAATTTCATTATCCTAGCTCAAAATTTAAGGCCCAAAAACCGCTGACGAACAGACAGACGGACGGACGGACGGACAGACAGACATGGCTAATTCGACTCAGCTAGCGATTCTGAGTCGATCCATATACTTTGAGGTATATGTAGCAAAATTATTTCTCTATGTTACAAACTAAGTATCAAAACTAATATACCCCCCTATGGGATAGGGTATAAAAATTAGACCGTAGAAGTGCTACGAGGTTGAAGTGAAACTGTAACGAAGTTTCTCAAATAACTCTAGTCCTTCCTTATCAAACTATTGACTTCTCATACCCTATCTCATAGAGGTATATTAGTTTTTAAACAAAGTTTGTAACATAGAGAAATAATTTAGCTACATATACCTCAAAGTATGTGAATTGACTCAGAATCGCTAGCTGAGTCGATTAAGCCATGTCTGTCTGTCCGTCCGTCCATCTGTACGTCACCGATTTTTAGGACTAACATTTTGAGCTAGGATAATGAAATTTGGTAGAATCATCTATGTGATATATAACCTTATGGTTCTATTATTGACCAGACCGCTCAAATAACTGGACTTGTGAATTTTCTTCTTTTTAATGTGAACATTGACGCAATGATCGTCATCTAGATGTCTTGGAAGTTTTTCACCATTGTATTTACTTCAACTGGAACGTTGATGATCTGGCCATATATTCCATATTGTCCATGTCCATGCCGTAATCGTCGTATTTGCATGAATAGAATTCTTGGTGATATAAGTTTTTCTGATACCAAGTCTAGGTGGGCAGATGATGGGGTATTTGAGGATAAAAGAAGCCATTATACATTGACAATGTTGGGACAGAGGTGGTGTTACGTGATCGGAAGCAAGTATTGCAAACTTTCATTTGTTCTCTATTCATAGTCGGTGCAATTGTGTTCAAAATGTCATCTTACTGAAGCGCCGGAACTCTTAAATCCTCTTTAAACCACAATCGATCACAAATAGAGCAAGGAAAGCCAAAAGAGTTATTTTTAAATTTTTTATCGAATTCTTTATAAATATTCTTAAATCGAATGAAGTGTTTGTTAGGTAGGCTAGTACTAACTGTAAATTCTGGGATGTCATTTCCCCTTATTGACGGTTCTGGGATGTCTTTAGCGACACATGAAATATTCAGGGTCGCCGATACATTAAAATCATTGAAGGATTTATCGGTTGTTCGACTTCCATTACCAGTGAAGCGTTCGGAAGTTCTTGGACGATGACAGCCTTCTTCCTTGCCACAGCCACAACCACAATTCCACACTATGACTAAACCAACAAAACTCACAACAGAGCGCTCTCTAATGCTTGCGCTCTCGCATGTTGTTGTTGTTGTTCCGTGTTCTTCTTCTACTGTTCGAACATTTGTTCTGTCCGCCGCGCCCCCCTCCTTTCGCATTTAATTTTCGGATGTGTATTGTGCTTTGTCCTTTGGGTTCACACTTAAAGTGCTCTCTCATCCTTACGCTCTTGCTTGTTGGTTGCCTGCCGTTGTCCCACCAAGTTAGCTTTCCCCTACCCATGACTTTTCGAGTCGTTACATGTGTGTTTGGATTTACCCCGACGAGCCCAAAGAAGTTTCACTTCAAAATTGTAATTTAATTTCACTCGACAGAATGTATTTTTAGAAATTATTTCTTTGTCAATCTATCTTGAGAACACTTCGTCTCATAGCAATACTAAGGTGATATTATATTTGACTTTGTTGTTCTAAAATTATAAATATGTAAATATTGTAAATTCTTAATGGTCATGCCGAAGTATATAATATTACTATTGAATAAATTACTCATAATGGGCAAGTAGAAGGATTTTTTACTTGTTAATGGTAATAGTTTTGTTAAATTAATCAAACTTGAGATTTTATTTCAAGCTAAGAATTAGGGTCGGACAGTTCTAACAGTTTGTGGAATAGGGTGTTAACGCCATATATCATTTAAGAACATCAATATGAATTGCACTTATTGCAACTAACTTCATTACTTTTGCCATTCTTGTAAAATGAATTTCTATTATAACATTAAGAAGTAAACGTCAAGTGAGAAGGTTGGGTTTTTCTTGTCGTTAATTTTATCCGCGAATATCATTTAGAAGAGATTCAAGGCACGTACATTATTGGTCCTTCGAGCCGGATCCTTTTAAAAGCGAATTTAAGGATATCAGCAAAAAATAAAATATAATAATCTCAACTTGACGCATCGTGGGGTTCTTAATCTTTTGGATTTATCGTTTCCATAAAGGGTAGATGATAAACGGCAAAACACAGGGATTGATATCAACAGTAGGACTGATAAAATTACAACGGTTGGAGACGGTGGGCGCATTCGCAAAATCAAAAGTGGAAGGTAGTTTATCGACTGGAGTACTGAAGTGGTACAGCTTAAGCACAGCGTCAAAGGCCACAAGATTTACTACTTTAACAACAACTCGGTGAAGCAGCGAACACACTTAATCAGTGGAGCAAGGAAGGACAGCTTGAGACGTAAGCCCAAACACTCGCTTGTACACGTTGTAGCGTGTACCTGTAACATTGTTTTTATGAAATCAATCAAATAATATTATTTGAAACATGTATTCTTACAAATACTATCAACGAACTGAACGCACTTACGTATCATGTATCAAAACCATCTAATCCACTGTAACGACTTTATTTCACGTTCTCCAATAATTCAAAAAACATCTCTATTGCCGAACAAAGTTTATATTAAGCCCCGCTGGCGAGGATAGAGATCTTTTCTTACTTACTTACTTACTTAAGTGGCGCTACAGTCCGGAATGAACCTGGGCCTCAACCAACATGCCTCTCCAATTAGCCCGGTCCTTAGCTAACTGCCTCCAGTTGCGCACTCCAAGTTGGTTGAGGTCGGTTTCCACTTGTGCGCGCCACTTAAGGCGAGGTCTTCCTCTACTGCGTCCGACGTCTGGCTGGGAATCGAAGACTCTGCGAGCCGGAGTATTGGTGTCCATTCGTTCTACATGTCCTAGCCATCTTAAACGTCCAATGCGGAGTTTTTTGACCAGGGGCATGTCGCTGTACAGCTCGTATAGTTCTTGGTTGAATCTTCGTCTCCATAGCCCGTCAACGCAAACGGGACCGAAGATTTTTCGAAGAATTTTCCTCTCGAATCTACCAAGGATTTCTTCATCCGCTTTTGATACGGTCCATGCTTCAGCGCCGTAGAGCAGGACTGGGATGATCAGGGTCTTATATAGGGTTTCCTTAGTAGTTCGAGTGAGGGCTTTACTACTAAATTGCCTTCTTAGCCCGAAGAAACAGCGGTTGGCAAGAGTAATTCTTCGTTTAATTTCTGACGAGATGTTGTTGTCAGAGTTAATAGCGGAGCCGAGGTAGACAAAGTCCCGTACTACCTTAAAGTTATATCTGTCAATGGTGACGTTCTGTCCAATTCGTCGATGTTGTGAGTCCTTTCGTGATGACAGCATATACTTAGTCTTACCCTCATTTACTGCTAAACCCATTTTCGCCGCTTCCTTCTCTATACTAGCAAACGTGGCTATGACATCACGTTGAGTCCTGCCAATGATGTCAATATCGTCAGCGTATGCTAGTAGTTGCACCGACTTTTGGAAAATTGTGCCTCTGGTGTTGGCTTTGGAGTTTTGCACAATTCTCTCAAGAATCAGATTAAAGAAGTCACATGACAGCGCATCGCCTTGCCTAAATCCTTTTTTGGTATCGAATGTGTCGGTGAGGTCGTTTCCGACCCTGATGGAGCAGCGAGAATTCTCCATCGTCATCCTACACAAACGGACGAGTTTGGGCGGTATACCAAAACTAGACATGGCTCTATACAGTTCGTCTCTATAAATGCTGTCATATGCGGCTTTGAAATCGATGAATAGGTGGTGGGTATCGATTTGGACTTCTTGAGTTTTTTCCAGGATCTGCCGAAGTGTGAAAATTTGATCGGTTGTGGACTTTCCTGGCCTAAAACCACACTGATAAGGGCCAATCAGGTTGTTGGTAAACGGTTTCAGGCGTTCACATATTACGGCAGATAGGATCTTGTAGGCGATGTTGAGGAGACTTATGCCTCTGTAGTTGGCGCAGTTCAGAGGGTCTCCTTTTTTGTGGATCGGGCAAACGATGCTGAGGTTCCATTCTTCAGGCATATTTTCATCCGACCAGATTTGGCTTATGAGTTGGTGGATGTTACTTACCAAGTCATCTCCGCCGGCCTTATAGAGCTCAGCGGGAAGGCCGTCATTTCCGGCAGCCTTATTAAGCTTGAGTTTAGATATTGCTATCCTCACTTCACTCAGGTCGGGTGGTTGGCAGTTTTCGCTGTCGTTGCCAATATTGAATGGTTCGTTCTGCCTGACAGCGGAATGTTGTTCGTCATCGCCGTTTAACAGTCTGCAGAAGTGGTTCTTCCATATCCTCAGCATCGACTGTGTCTCAACTACAATATTTCCTTGTTCATCTCGACAGGATTCTGTTCGAGCCTTGTATCCTTGGCTTTGACGTTTTACACTTTGGTAAAACTTGCGAACATCGTTCCTGGAGTGGCACCTCTCTATATCCTCGATCGCGCGCTTTTCTTGCTCTTTTTTCTTCTTGCTGAAAAGCCGATGTTCTTCCCTTCTTCTTTGCCTATAGAGCTCAATGGCAGCTCTCGTCTTCACCTGCAGCTTAGCCTTGTAGGCCTCGTTCTTGGCTGCGAGCATCTGTCGGCATTCCTCATCAAACCAGGGGTTTCTTGCTGGTGGGCGCGAGAAACCTAGCACTTCAGTTGCGGCTGATCTAATGGCCTGTTGGCATCGTTGCCATTGCTCTTCGACATTCGATGCTGGTGGTATGGTGTTAATCGAGAGGTTAAGGGATACGCGTTGTGCGAAGGTCTTGGCGGTCTCTTGCGATTGCAGTCTTCCGACATTAAATTTTTTCACAGTATTTCTGGATTGTTGTGGCGTGGTGGATATCCGCATTCTTACCTTGGCTGCTACAAGGTAGTGATCCGAGTCGATGTTAGCTCCTCGGAATGTTCGGACATCCAAAATACTGGATGCGTGCCTCTTATCTATCGCAATGTGATCAATTTGGTTGACCGTTCGTTGATCTGGAGACCGCCATGTCCCCTTATGGATATCGAGGTGAGGAAACCGTGTGCTGGCTATAGTGGCATTTCGTTCCGTAGCGAAATCAATTAGCCTAAGTCCGTTACCAGACGTGTTGTCGTGTAGGCTATGTTTTCCGACAATACTTCTAAAGATGTCTTCTCTTCCTACCTTTGCGTTAAAATCTCCCAGCACGATTTTAACATCGTACTTCGGTAGTCGCTCATAGGTTTTGTCGAGGAGCTCGTAGAAGCAATCCTTAGCTATATCATCTTTTTCTTCCGTCGGAGCGTGAGCGCATATAAGGCTTATGTTGGCGAATTTGGCCTTGATGCGGATTGTTACTATGCGTTCGCTAATGTCTTGGAAACATAAGACTTCTTGCCTAAGTCTGGCACTTATAACAAATCCGCATCCGAATAGTCGCTGTTTCTGCTCACTATAACACGGTCCGTAGTATATGTCACAGTTTTTCATCCTCTTTTTGCCCGGCCCATCCCATCGTATTTCCTGGATGGCAGTAATGTCTGCTTTGTAGCAGTTTAGGGCTTCCGCTAGTTGTTCGCCTGCACCTCTCCTGTTTAATGTTCTCACATTCCAGGTGCAGATACGAACGTCGTTGTCCTTTTTTCGTTTAGCAGGGTCGTCAACAATAAAATCAGTCCTTTCCGAGGCTATTGGTTGCTTCGTAACAATAGTTTTTTCCGTGGATGGGTAGTTAACCCAAAGCACAACCCCCAACCTGGAGGGCCAGTTCCAATTTATAGAGATCTTTTACTCGTGGCAATTACAGACGTGCATATGGTAGCAATTACCGATCGCACACGGTGGAAATAAGAGAGTAATATTTTTAAGTGAAAAAAATAACTCTTGTCTTAATACAAGAAAAGTTTGTAAGATCGAGATTATCAATATTTGTGAATTCTATCGAACCAGATCATTAAAATCGATCTATCAAGATCTGTAAATTCGATTTAACCAGCATCTGACTTTCTAAGCTCAAGAGTCCTAGTAAGAAGAGCATGGTGTAAACCTTTTTTTATGAAAAGTGTACTAAATCAAAACAGGAAATGTAACAAGTGCATATAATTTAGTTCGGATTAGATCTAAAATCCTCGTTATATAGGTGTGTTTACACGCAATTTCCCACGCAGCACATGTGATTTGAATAAAGTTAACCCCTTGGCCGTATGACACGCAATTACGTTAAAGCGTTAGACACAGGGAAACTAATCTGAATCGCATGTGCCCTGCTGTGTATGAGAGCCACCAAAAGCGTCGCAAGTACGTACCCATTGAAGCAACGCGGCAATCTTTAAAACATCTTATCAGGAGAAACCACCGCAGGGTGCGTCTCAAGTCCACCTAACTGCTTAAAGCAAAGGTTTTCCTACAACGCATCAACTCAGTCTGTCAAGGCCCCAACAAAAGCACTGTTCCAGGGATCGAGTCACCAATACTACGTGAAGATTTCATCACACTCAATGGAGCATATTATAGTTTTTATACCCTATCCCATAGGGGTATATTAGTTTTGATACATAGTTTGTAACATAGAGAAATAATTTAGCTACATATACCTCAAAGTATATGGATCGACTCAGAGTCGATAGCTGAGTCGATTTAGCCATGTCTGTCCGTCCGTCCGTCCGTCCATCCGTCCGTACGTCACCAGTTTTTGGACCTTTTATTTTGAGCTAGACGGATGAAATTTGGTACACGTGCTCTTTGTTGCTCCCAGCAGAACAAGTGTAAAAATTTTTGAAATCCGCCCACTGCCACGCCCCCTTTTTAGAAAAACGTATTTTTTGGCCAAACCATAAGGAATTTTGAAAAACTTTCTGAACAACATATTTAGACAATCTGAATATCTGTATTTCGTTCATATAAAGTTTTTTGCCACGCCCACTTTTTGGGGGCGTTTTTAATAAAAAACGTTTTTCGGTCAAATTTTAAAATTTTCTAAAAAAAATTTTGATGCAGAATCATTAGTAATATAAATATGAACATTTCGTCAATAGACCATTTTAACCCATGCCCACTTTTTGGGGGCGTTTTTATATAAAAACCATTTTTATACCCTACCCCATAACATATGCAGGAGAAAACCTTGTCTTTTGTAGAACCGTAAAAGTTTTTTATAAGCAGTCTGAAGAATTTGTTGTCACCATGTCATATTCTTTATTTTATCCACATCGTGTTTTTAGCCATGTCCACTTTTTGGGGATTTTAGTTTTACAGATAGGATGGGATAGGGTATTCAACGATCCGCACAGTGGATTGTAGCCTTCTCATATGTTTTTTTTATGTATAGTTATTATTTGAACTTATGATCATAAAACTATTTATAAGTAAGTCTATGTAAAAGGTATCGACAGAAGGTAAGGAGTGCCAAAACAATTTTTTTTTGTTTACGCTAATGAAGTATACTTCCTAAAATATAGTGGCAGTGATCCAGACCGACGTTCGCACAGAAGTCAAGAATCAATACCACCGCGATCATCAGTTCATCAAGGATTATATTATCACACACGTGTAAGTCATTTTGGCATTTCTTTATAGTTGTACCAATATGTTATGTGATTTGAATTACATATAATTAGTTTTTGACAAGAGTAAGTCACCAAAGGTGCCCCTATTATAATCAGTCTTTTCAAGACTTAGTCATAGCGTATTGCATATACAAATTATTTAAATAATACAACCTTTTTCTTTCATGTCCAGTTTTAGACTACTTTATTGATTCTTCGTCACTTAATTCTATCTTAAAGTAATGGAAATGTAGTGTGAGGAATGTGCGGTGTCCGGTGTCCGGTGTCCGGGTATGCCAAGTTGTCTGGTTGATGTGCGCGTGCATTAACTTGTAGTGTGAGGAATGTGCGGGGTCCGGTGTCCGGTTATGCCAAGTCGTCTGGTTGATGTGCGCGTGCGTTAACTCCTCCCCCTCTTAAGTTCGACACGTCCTCGTTTCGACTCTTGACTTGTGTTATTATGGAGTCAATTTGGTTTGAGGTGACTGCATTTTGTCTGTTGCGTCTAAGGAGCATAAAGATTAGTATGCAAACAATTACTGCTATTGGGGAAATTGTGGTCCACCAGAGAATTTTTTGAGCCGATATTTCTTCGTTAAGTGTTTCGATATGATTTGTGTTGTCGAGATGAATATGATGCAAATATGGAAGCGATAATTTCGTTTCGTGCTCTAGGTGCATTACGGAAACAGCTTTTGGGGGATGCGGTACGACATAAGCGGCTTTCTTCCTTATTCGGTATACGGTGTCGTTAACTTTTATTGAATTTGAAAATGTCATTAGATATGTTCCCTGTACATCTAATTGAACGTGATCGGTAACTGTTGTCTTCGGTACATCGTTGAGTATTATTACTCCATCATCAATCTCCTGTATAAGAGGTAGGTGGTGTGAGTTTTGGGAGGCGCATAGAGCTGTATTATTATTTAGCAACTGCATGATACATTCCGAGGTTGTAGGTTTGCAAATGTTGACTTCTGACGTATGGACACATTCTTTTAAGAGTTGTGTGAAATTTTTGCATTTTGCAGCCTGCCTTATATCAAAGAGAATATAATACATAGAGTGCGCATCTCATACAACGAAAATTTTCTATGTGGGGTACTGATATTGATACCCCAGTGTTCACATTGATCCATCTTACGTTTGTAAGTATTTTGTCAACTCAAACTCAATCAGTTTGGTGGCGTAGAGGACAGAGCGTCCGACTCTCATGATTTCGGTGCGAGTTCAACTCCTGTGTTGAAATTTATTTTTATTTTTTGTAACGAAATCTTTTTTGTTGTGTTGTTGTGGTTTACGAACTCTTTTATTGTGCTGTATGTTTGCTCTTTGTATTTTTGCGCCATCCTCTTTACGTCGCATTTGATTATTAGTTGTTGGTGGTTCTTATTTTTTTCTGCAGACAGAATACAATGTTTTATTATTGCTCTTATTTCGATTTCGTTGCCCAAATATATCGTTACAGTTTTCAGGGTTCCGCGACTTTCTTGAATTAAGAATAGTAAAATTTGTAATTTGCAATTACAAACATGTTTTCGCAAAAAAATGAATAAATGAATTTTTGAAAATCGAAAAAAAAAATGTATTGATGTATCTATCGACGGAGGAGCCTCAGCAATGGTAAGAAGGGTTAAAGGGGTAATGTCAAAAAATAAAAAAATTGCACCAGGAAGAAACAGCAGTCATTGCATTTCGAATCGTTATGCACTTATAAGAAGGATGCCAACTGATTTGAAAAAAGTTTTCGATGAAGCTGAGAAGATAGTATATTTCGTAAAAAAATCGTAAAATTTCGAATCACTTCTTTTGCACACGGAAATAAGATGGCAACCTTTTGATGTATTGCATGATTTGGTATTTTCCTATATACCAAATTATAATTCTCCTTGCTCAAAATTTAAGGCCTAACAATCGGTGCCATACAGACGGACAGACATTTTAATTTAATTTGAAAAAAAAAAAAACATGGAGCCGTCGTGGGACGGCCGAAAGATGCGGAGCTTTTATGTGTTGGCTCGTGTGACATTAACGGTACGGTGACGGTCACGATTTCACTTTTTCTCGGTTCACTCCCCACCTTCTAAGTGCGGCATAGAGGGGGAAGTTAACGGTACTGTGACGGTCACGATTTCACTTTTTTCGGTTCACTCCCCATCTTTTTGAATAAGTTTTGTAAGTGACCCACCGACCGTCCGTAAAAAAGCTAATGTTAATGTGAACATTTCGTCTATAGTGCATTTTTACCAACGCCCACTTTTTGGGGCATTATTTGCTAAAAACCATATGTATGCCCTACCCCATATCATATGCAGGAGACAAGCATTGTTTTTTTTTCGAACCATAACAAATATTGTATAAAAGCAACGAACACTTTTTAAGGATGTTGAATATGAGGATGGAATGGGATAGGGTAATCAACATTCGCACAGCGGATTGTAGTCTTTTTATATGTTTTTTTTTGGCATTGACTTTTTTTTTTACTGGCCAGCAATTGTTTTTAATTTTCGTTTGTTGTTATTATTCATGTCTACCGCCCATTTACAATGCTTATGCAATAAAACTAATATTAAGAAGTCCAATATACTGTCCTTGTGAACTCCACATTCCTTAACGAACCAATCGGGTGTAGCAGTTTGGCATAATTGTTTTATATTCTCCTTAATTTTACGTTTTTCAGCATGTTTATTAAAAAAAACTGTGAAAAACTAGAATATGGGTTTTGCAAACTTCCATTAGGGGAATTTGAAGGGGCAACTAAGCTTCCGAAGTCAGAAGACGTTCGGTAATTTTTGTGGAAAATAAAAATCTCACTTGGAGCGGTGATGACTTCATCCTCTTTTCTTAGCTCTTTGTCACATTTTTCACAATTTAATTTTGGGATTATTTTGAAAGCAATATAACCCACAAAATATCTAATCGAGACTAACTCCAAGTTTATATTGACAGAATTTTCGAAATCATCCAGAAAGTAATCAGAGCATTCAATTACACTCAAATCGAAAAATTCCGATCCTGTCTCATTATCTTTATCAAGTGAAATACAAGAGAGGTCATTTGTTGAATCGATTGGGGTTATTTGTATTGGGGAATCTACGCACGCATTTTCTCAAAAGAATTTGGAGATATGTGCTGCCTAGTCAATTTTGGGCACATTTTGGTTCTTGCATTTTCTTCCCTTTCCCATAGTTCTCTGACAACACTGAAACTAGCTCTTCCATCAGGAGTTTCTATATCACACTCCAGCCAGTTATTTCGAAGGGACTTTATTTAGTGGGGAAAATCATACACGCAAAATATTCTTTGACCTCCATACTCAAAATATGGGGTTACTACGGTAACACCCAGTTCATTGAAGCATTTTTTGTTCGAAGAGCCTTGACCGCATGAAAGGATTCTAACAGATATACCAAAACTGCTGACAAGAGAAATGTTACTTTAACAATCTCTATGAGTGTTTTAGAATTCAATCCCTTTTCTGAAACAAAATAATTCAAAATTGTGCTCCAATTTGAAAATATGGATCGGAGTATAAACACACAAGCTTGCTTTGCAATTGCATTGCTTCGCGTATTTCCGTTTGTTTCAAATCCGTCAATCAAGTCGATATGTTTGTTGTATCGGACCTCTCTTTTAAGGGCCATTTCATCCATTGACAGAACCATTTGTGTGTCTCCTTTTACTTTGAGCTCCATGAACATTTGCTTTAAGGATTCAAAAGCGCTATTTTTCAAGCCCGGCTGAAGAAATTTTATTGGGGACCAACGGTTTACCGAGCTAATATGTGGCAAATTCAAATTCAGCCTATCTCTAAGGAACACATACATATGTGGAATGGGACTTATAAAAAATATTTTGAGAAAGATATTTTACGTCTTCGGAATATTTTTTTGGCCTGCTAGAAATGAGGAGTTTGCAAAATGTCTTAGATTCTTTGCTGATATTTGGCAAAGAATCTATCGCTGCTCCTAAAGTTTTCCCACCAGATCCCCTTTTCAGTTTTTTGCCTTTATTATTTTTCAAACATTTTTCCAAAAGGTTATTTTTCTTTTGCAACTTGCTCCTTTTTCGTTTGTAAAAAATTAAAAGTTTAACACACGACCTATAAGAAGGGAGGTTATCAGATGGGAAATCATAATCCATATCCATATATTCAGAATCATCTTGCGAAGTAATTGTTGGAATAGCTTCAAATTTGAGTTTTTTACTTCCAATATACGTACTGCAAAAATGATCCTGGCATATAAATATTTTTTTAATTATAATTTTCCAGCGTTACTTTACACTTCTCCCACCAAATTTGCCCCATCATTGTATCTCCATTAGGAAATTTAAACAATTGCAAAGATGCGTGACTTCGTCTACATTTTTTGCAAACATAGCAAAATTGATTGCCGGACGGCCGATTATTTGCTGCTTTGGTGCTCATACTGCTCACTTTCCGCTTTGACAACTTCAAATGAAAATAAGAATGAACTGAAAAATGAAAATGTTTGAGCACATTGCACATGCTTACATTTTTTTGTCAGAATTTTTTTTTTATTCTTTCCTCTTCTCATTCTTCGTTTCAACCGCAAGATGTTACATTGCAATAGCATATATATAGCATTGTTCGTGTATCAAACACGAACACAGCCACCACAAAACGAAATACGGAAATTCCCCTTCGCACTTACCGCCCGCGTCAGTGACGGCTACAACATTTTTAGCTGTGATGCGTACTCTATGTATTATATTCTCTTTGCTTATATCTAGTTTAAGAATAGTTTCATTATGAACTACAGGATAAATTTCGATAAAATCACAAAAGTTTTCAATTTTAGGAATTTTTAATACATAATTTATTACATCTGAATTTTGAAGTATTTTAATTTTAGCAGCGGAAAGTAAGTTACTTACACTAATCGGAAGATATTGAGAATCAATTAAGTGACTTATTTCTATATTATCTAAGATTAATGGGTTTATTATGTTATTTTTGGCTAATACAATTGATAACGCTATATTATTTAAATGGCTAATTAAAAGATTATTTCTTACAGATAGATATTCCAAAAGTAATAATTCTGACTCTGAAGACTTGCTAATATCGCTGTGTTGTGTAACTATGGCATTGATCTGATTTGTTAATTCATTAATTTTGTCTTGTATTTGAGAATTTATTTTTGTTTGTCTATTACTGTTCTCAATTAGTGTATTTTCTTTCGTTAATAGAAGTTCAAAATCGCTGTGGTCAGGGGTTCCGGCTATAAATTTTAGTGTACTCCCAATAAAATCTATAGATCTTGCGAATCTCCTTGGGACTTCAAGTGTACTAATTATGTGCAATATTTCTTCAGATTGTTGGTTCAGAATATCGTCTCCTCTTTGCAGGGCCGTTATGTGAACGTTTTTGCTTTCGTAAGCAATGGTCCTATATTCAGAGAGGTTTGTGACATGAACAAGATATGAGAATTCTTTGTAGGTGGCTGTTTTTCCTTTGGTTACTGCTATGAAGTGTGCATTTGAGTAATCGTGAATTTCGGCTATTGATATCCGAAGGATGAAGAATGACAAACTGAAAATAATGTATTAACGAAGGTTACTTTTATGGATCTTCTTGCCATCTATCAAAACTGTGGTGCCTAAATCTTTTTCAATTACTTTTTCAATAAAGATTTTTTCAAATTTGTTTCCTAAGCGCCTATTTCTTCGGACGAAAACTATTTCTCCAGGCTGGTAGATTTTACTGGATATGTTTTGGTTTCGTCCAACCGTTTTTTCTTGAGCAATTGTTAGCTTTTTTCTTATGAGCTCTAGCTTTTCTGCTTGATAATCGTGCATTATATCGGTTGGTTTTGCGTTCGTAATGGAGTGGATCGTATTATTATATTTATGTGTTGCTAAAAGCACAAGATCTACTGTGTCATTTATTTGTTGTTGCGATTTTATACAACGTGCAATTTCTAAAAGCGTAGAATGAAATCGCTCGATTTGGCCATTACTCTCACTATGGAGTATCGGTACGAAAAATTGCTCAATGGAAAAGTGATCTCTGAGGAGCGTTGTAATAATACCTGATTTAAACGCTTTTTCATTATCAGAAACTAATATTTTTGGACTTTTGAATTTTCCTAAGATTTGAAGCAATGCCTCTTTTATGTCAATGGAAGAACGAGAAGCTATAGGGATTACTATTACGAATTTGGAAAATTTATCAATGCACGTTAGGAAATGCTTTTTATGTGTAATAAAGATATCGATATGAAGAATTTCTCCCGGGACGCTAGGCAACGGTGTTGCAGCTATCTCTGGTTTGGGAGGTTTCCTTTGGTATTTGTTTTCCAAGCATATTTTACAATTCATAATAATAGTTTTGAGCATCTTCTTAATATCGGGAAAGTAGTAGTCATTGAGAATTTGCTGAAAGTTTTCCTGAAGGGATCGATGAGCACGATTATGTTCCGTTGTAACTGTCTCTAATTGGTCATCTTTGTTTAAGAGATCAATAACTAGTTTTTCAGTGTGAACAAATTTAACGCTTGGAAAATTAAGCATTAGAGTATTTTGAACTTGGGCCAGAGTTGGAAGATCGCAGTGAACAGCGTTCACCACATTGGTATTTACACATTCTCGAAGATATTGCATTAGTACGGAATCAGTACTAAAGCTTATTGTGTGTCGGATACATTTCTGAAATAAAATTTTTGTACTCTTATGATTATGGTCAGATCTGGATATTACAAGTTGGTTTCTAAATTGGTTGACAGGGAACTTTATTGTTTTAATTGTTCTTGTTGATGAAATTTCGCTATGTACTGTTTCCGTTTTTGTGTTTGATTTAGATAAAGTATGAATAAATTGTCTAGAAAGCGCATCTGCAACTTTATTTTCTTTACCGGGCTTATAATGGAATTTAGGCGAGAATTCCTCAATAAAAGCACGCCATCTTTTGATCTTTGAATTTGGATTTTTGTCCGAAATTGCAAATGTTAGGGGTTGGTGATCTGTATACATGTTTATGTCTTTGGTACCATATAAGTAGTGTCTGAGATTCTGTAATGCCCACACTATTGCCAAAAGTTCGCGCTCATTGGTGGCGTAATTTTCTTCCGTTTTTGAAAGCGTTCGGGAAATCATGGTAATGGGTTTGCCATTCTGGGAGAGTACTGCTCCTAATGCAGATGAAGAGGCATCGGTTGTTAACTCAAAGGGCTTCTTATAATCGGGATATTGAAGTAAAACGTCTTCTGAAGCTAACATTTTTTTTAGTTTTTCAAATGCCTGCAAGGCCTCTGTATCAAGTTTTATCTTTATATTTTTGGAACGGTTAGTCCCTACGTGACCATTTTCTCCGCGTAAGAATTTTGTCAAAGGTTTAGCTATTCTTGCATAGTCCATTATAAACCTACGATAATATCCTGATAATCCCAAGAAAGAACGTAATGCTCGAAGTGTCTCTGGTGTTTTATAATTTAAAATGTCCTGAACTTTGTCGGGGCAAGTCTTTATACCTTCTTGTGAAACTAAAAAGCCTAAAAACTCTACTTCGGTTTTAAAAAATTTTGATTTTTCCGTGGAAACTCGCATTCCGGCTTGTTCCAGTTTTTTCAATATTCTGTCTATGTGTGTTAAATGTGTCTGCTCGTCTGGGGAGTATATGATTATGTCGTCAATATAGACGTGACAGATTTTACCGATATCTTCGCGTAAATATCGTCGATAGCTCTTTGAAAAATGCTGGGAGCATTTTTAAGGCCAAATGGCAAGCGGCAAAATTCGTACTTGCCATTATTAACGCTAAAAGCCGTTTTTGCCGGTCTTTTTCCGCTAAAATAATTTGGTGAAACCCGGATTTCAAATCTAGGGTTGTAAAGTATTTAGATTCACCCAAATTTGCTAGAATGACCGATGTATCAGGGATGGGGTACCGGTCGGCTATGGTGTTCTCATTTATTTTCCTGAAGTCAATGACCATTCGCAATTTTGGTTTGCCGTTTTCGTCCAAACCTTTTTTATTAACTACATGAATTGGGGAATTGTATGGTGAGCATGATGTTCGAATGATTCCGTCCCGCAAAAGTGATTTTATTTCAGCATTTATAAACACGGTCGCTGAAATAGGATAAGGGTAACTCCTAGTATAGACAGGTTCGTCGGTTGTTGTCCGTATAGTGGCTTTAATCTGTGTATTATAAGGTAATGCCCTATCTGGCTCTGCAAATGCAGAGGCATTTTCTTGAATTAACTGATTAAACTGTGTTCGTATGTATTCAGGAACTGACTCCTGGTCTGTAGTAATTAAGTTAACCTGTTGACAACTGAGATGGCGCAGTTTTTCTTTGCCATCTCTAAAAAACAAAATTTCATTTTTGGTATCGATTTTTGCATCTATTTGCTTAAGGAAGTCGTACCCTATAATACCGTCGAAGGTATTCAACGAACTGAGTATGAAGAATGTTGAATTATTTTTTAAGATATTTATTTTGCATTTTTCTTTTATGAGATTAGTTCCGTTGACAGACTTAACATTGAAGGGGTTTTCTACTGGGCATATTGCTTTAAGAAAATCATGTTTTTTAATATAATTCTTGGAAGTTCCTGTGTCTATTAAAATTCGCATCTCTTGTCCATTTATTGCAGTTTTAGTAATAAACGGCAAGAGTGACTTTACCCTAAAAAATTGATCTCATCATCAATTTGGTCATCCGACTGCCCTTCAGAAGAATTATCCCAACATAATTCGCTTCCTAATTCGGAACTTTCTAATTTCATTAAGTTAATTTTTTGTAATTTTTGGATAGGTGATTGAGTAGAATTCGTTATGTCCCGTGGGCGTTTAGCCACCATGGCTTGTTGTTGGTCTGGATGTCTTAGGCTTCTACTCGGATGCTGTTTTAAAGAATTATTCCGAGTAGGAATTTGCTTTCTAAAATAAGAAGTACGATTATCAACATCCATTGGAACTGGTTTATTTTGTTGGTTTTGTTGAACACGACTATACTGTGGGTAATTGCGAATATGTGGATCAGAATCTTGTTGAAACTGGGATCCGCTTTTTTTTAAGCTGCCCGCTGCAAACGTACGTGCGAATTCGTACCGCTTATGATTTGTTTCCAGTTCTTATGCCGTTGCAAGAGCTGTCGGTAGATCAAACGGACGAGAAGAAAATAATATATCGCATAGTGGCTTTCGTAGCCCAGAAATGAAAATACGTAAAGCATTCTCCCTGGCTAGCTCGTTGAGAGCAACAATAACCTCATTGTTACCGCTGTGTGTCATAATATTTTTATTTATTATTAGTGTTAAGTTTTTATCAACTGCATCGTAATATTCACTTATGGATAGGTTCCCTTGACGCAAAATACTAAGTTCATTTTCAAGAACATGTAATGGCCTTTTGTCCGAGTAAACTTGATCTAATCGAGCAATAATCGCATTAAAATTTAGCACCGTATTAAAAGCGGATAAAGTTGCGTTAGCAGATTCTGTTATTTTGTTTCTTAGAATTCCCATGGCAATGTAGTAATTTTCAGATCCTTCGATATAATAACCCATTGCAAAATCTGCCGCTGCACGCCAGGAAGGATATGAGGAGGTATCGCCTTTAAACTCGGGTAACGATTTTACTAGATCGAGACCACCACTACGATTTTGAACACCGGGTTGAACAGATACATGCACGTAATTTTTAACACTAGGGGGTTGCAATTGACCGATTGCTGATGTCAGATTATTTATTTGTTCCGTGAACTGTTCCTGTGATAACTCGACGGTAGCGCGGACAAGTTCTATAATTTGTTCTTTTGTAATGCTCATTTTGGAATACCTTTACACTATTATTTACTTATTAAAACTTTCTATTTAAATTCTATACGATATTTCAACTAATAATCAACTAAATACAACCTTTTTCTTTCATGTCCAGTTTTAGACTACTTTATTGATTCTTCGTCACTTTATTCTATCTTAAAGTAATGGAAATGTAGTGTGAGAAAATTTAGTTTGAGGAATGTGCGGTGTCCGGTGTCCGGGTATGCCAAGTTGTCTGGTTGATGTGCGCGTGCATTAACTTGTAGTGTGAGGAATGTGCGGGGTCCGGTGTCCGGTTATGCCAAGTCGTCTGGTTGATGTGCGCGTGCGTTAACTTACACTTTGCTCCTTATAGTAAAATCTTTGAAAAATTCTTGCTTACGAAAATCTATAATTTGAAATCAACTTACAACGTTTCAAAAGAATGAATTTGACAATTCGATATGCAATAATATCACCCTAGTGAGATACCCATAAAAAAATTATCAATAATAATTATTTTAAGAAAATTTCACAAACATCAGATTTACCATTATACATATTTTTTGTTTGAATTAAACACAATTATAGTTGTATTTATAATGCTCATTGATGTGAGTACATGTTACATTGGTAACGCGGTATAATAATATTTCCCCATGAAATCTATCAATAAACATTTCGATCATGAATTCTAAAAACATACACCTTTTCATTACGATGGAATAAAAATCTATTTTTTTGGCGATGAAATGTGATGAGTGCGATCGTAGAAAAGAGTAATATGATGTGAGTATCTATGTAGGTATCTAATAGGGACTATCAATTAACTTAGGCACCTGATAGTCATGGAGACTGATCTGTGATATCGAGTCATGGTCAATTAGGGTGGGTTAGCCTGATGTAGAGTATGCTTCCATCTCTCTATATAACATCAAAACAGCTGATGCGATCTCTTTTTTTTCTCTTTGCAGAACCTCATTTCGTTTCTAATTAGTTTTCCGCTTACTTTATGCCACTTTCGGCACTAAGTTCGATCTCTCTTTTTTTTTTGATAAACCATTTGTTTACATGCTCTCCCAAAGCAATAGTTCACTGAATATCATTAATTCACTCGCAATGAGAGAGCAAGGTACGAGCGGGTAAAGCAGGAACGTATGCATCATTTTATGGCACGATTTTATTTGTAGGAAGGTTTTATTAGTAGCAAGATCCCCCCCATACCGTCGAGCAGTTGCCGTGCAACGACAAGCGTGCCACCGCTACCATAGGATAATTAAACACCTATCCATCCAAATCTTACAACGTGCATATAAGTCAAACATCGCAGTGAGTAAAACCATAAATTTGTATACATATTTTCATTTTGTACACATACAATATTCAACATAAAAATGGAATTATTGCGAAAAAGAGAGGTGTGATAAAGGGTTGTCTTTCACGACTGGATAAGATTATATTAGAAGACAACAACCAAAATATTTCTGCGATTGATGCTCAAATCAAATTAGAAAAATTAGAGGAGATTCTGAAGTCGTTTGAACAAGTACAATTAGAAATCGAAATGCTTTTAACCGAAGAGGAAATAGAAACTGAGTCGAGTGCTAGAGAAGATTTTGAATCGAAGTACTTTAATATAAAGGCGTTATGTTTAAATAGAATGTCTCGAGTAGCTCCTGCGGCTGAATCAACTGCATTGTACAATGAAACAGCTCGTACTTCTAATGAGTACGATGAAACTCTTCGGCAATTAGCTGATAGTCAAGCCTCTATTTTGGCAGCGCTATCTAACCTTTCCGAGGTTGGTGGTTCAGCTAGGTCAATGGGTGGTCGTGTTGATCCAAAATTACCACCAATTTCTTTGCAATCCTTTGGGGGCGATTACAGCGAATGGCCCACCTTTAAGGATTTGTTCAAGGCGATGGTTCATGATTTAAGCAGCTTATCACCGGGGCAAAAACTCCAATATTCAAAACGGTCTTTAACAGACGATGCCAAAAATGTTCTCCAACATACAAAAATCTCAGACGCTAATTATGACCAGGCGTGGAAGGATCTTTGCAACATGTATGATAAGGACAAAATTATTATTGATGTAAGTCGATGTAAGTCGCCCACCTATGGCTGGCGCGATAAGAAATCTTTTCAATACATCTAGTGTTTCGGTATCTGCGCTTAAGTCTTTGAATGTACCAAATGAGCATTGGGATGCTTGGCTTATTTACGTGGTTGCATCCAAGTTAGATGCAGAATCAAAACAGCTATGGGCACGATCATCAGCTACTAGTGATAAGCCGAACTTTAAGGATATTTTGGACTTCTTATCAAGTCGTCAGTTTGAATTGGAGTCTGTATCCACAACTAAGGGTTACTTAAATACAAAGGGTAACCCAAATCGCTTAACTGCCTGTACGGCTATATCACAATCTTGCTCCATGTGTAAGGATTCCCATTTTTTAGCTTCTTGCCCTCAATTTTGTAAACTGGATATTAATGGACGACGAAGTTTTATTGCCAAAAACAGTCTATGCTATAATTGCCTTAACATAGGGCATGCAGTAAAGAATTGCAAATCAGGTTCTTGTAGAAAATGCACGGCTCGTCATCACACGTTAATTCACATGGATGCAAAAGACGGTACGAGAAATGTTTCTTGCTTGGCGCAGGAACCAAGGTCATATAACGAGGATCAATGTCACGATGAATCAAAGGCAGGGACAAGCAAGGCTGCTTATTCAGCGAGAATTCATGCAACGAATCAGTCATGCAGAAAATGGAACTTATTGCCTACAGCTATAGTTTTAGTAATGAATCGATGGGGTGAAATTCAAACCATGCAGGGTACTACTGGATTCAGGGTCACAATTGACCTTGATTAGTGAATCGTGCGTACAGTTGCTTGGACTACAACGCGAAAAATGGAAAATAGAGGAACGGTGGGTGGTAATCAATGCTCCTTTTTTGATGCCAATAGTTTAGAAGGAATGTTGGAACGGTTTTGGGAGTTCGAAGATCCTAAGCCCACAATGCGTTACTTGCTTGACGACGACCCATGTGAGACTCATTTTAAAACTCACTACGGAAGGAATGAACAAGGACGCTTTGTGGTAAGACTTCCTTTCAAGGAGGCTGCTGAACTGAAGGGTGATTCGAGGAGTATGGCTGAACAGAGACTTAAGTCAATGGAGAGGTGGTTTGAAAAAGATCCAGAGCTTCATCGACAATACAAGAGTTTTATGGAAGAGTATGAGAACTTAGGGCATATGGTTGAAGTTAATTCGGGTGAGGATAAGGAATCACAGGTGACTTATTATCTACCCCATCACGCGGTTGTAAAACCGGATAGCTCGACAACTCGGTTGAGGGTAGTATTTGACGCTTCTTGTAAACCACCAGGTGGAAGTTCGTTAAACTCACAGCTGTTAACAGGCCCTGTTCTTCAAAATGATCTGATGACGATTCTACTTCAGTTTACCTTGAATCCGATTGCTTTGACCACGGATGTCGCTTAAATGTATAGGCAAATCCTAATACATCCGGAAGATAAACCGTTTCAGCGAATTCTTTGGAGGACGGCACCCACCGAAGCTATAAGAACCTTTCAGTTGACAACAGTCACGTATGGAACAGGTCCAGCATCTTTTCTAGCAACAAGATGCTTAAACCAATTGGGTGTAGATGGTCGCGAAGGGTTTCCTGAAGCATCCTCAATGATAAGTGATTATTTCTACATGGACGATTTCATTGCGAGCTGTAATAGTGAGGAAACTGCAACAAGGATCGTACAACAATTATGTTTGCTACTTCAAGGAGCGGGTTTCAATCTGAAAAAATGGGCATCGAATTCTAAGGATCTTCTCGATAAAATTCCACTGGAAAAGGGGGAACCTAATTGGTCATGGTCAATTGAGACGAACCAGCCTGTTTAGACGTTGGGACTTCGATGGCATCCAGTCACTGATTATTTCAGTTTTAGTGTAACCTTGGGCGAAGTATCTTGTTATACTAAAAGGGACCTGTTGTCTGAAGCAGCTCGGATATTTGATCTACTGGGGTTTTTGTCGCCATTTTTGATAGGCTATAGGATCTTGCTGCAGGGGTTATGGCAAGAAAGGATTGATCGGGACGATCAAACTCCATTGCAATACATACGTAAATGGGAGAATCTTAGAAACTCGATCAATTGTCTAACTGCTCTTCAAATACCAAGGTATAAGGCACACAATCATCTAAACCTGGAAATGCATGCCTTTTGTGATGCATCTGAAGAAGCACACGCTGCCGTTGTCTACCTGCGTAGTGTTTGGACCTCTGCTGAGGTCATAACTAGTTTTGTGGCAGCCAAAGCCAGGGTAGCCCCCCTGAAGCCTGTGCTTGTCATAGCTCGCTTGGAACTATGTGCTGCGGTTCTCTTGGCAAAGCTTGTGGGAAAACTTCGAGCTACTAAGGGATATGAAAACATTCCAGCTTACGGGTGGAGCGATTCTTGTATAGTTCTCATTGGCTTAACGGACATCCAAGAATATTTGCAAATTTTGTGGCTAACAGAATTTCAGCTGTCACGAGCATTATTTCGGCAGATCATTGGCGACACGTAAGAGGTGAGGTGAATCCTGCGGACTGCGCATCTGGAGGAATAGCAGCTGATCAACTGGTCTCGCATTCATTATGGTGGGGAGGACCTGAATCCATTCTTAAGAATCCAAATGCATTCGGTGTCTTTACTGGGTTTAATGGCAACAAACAGCAGTTAGAAGAACGGAAGGTGGTAGCGGTTGTCACAGGTTTGGAGTCGGAGGAGCCTTTCGAGCTGCTCCATAAATTTTCAAACTTAACAGTGCTTTTACGGCACTTGTGTTGCGATTTTATTACAACGTGAGAGCTAGGAAGGATGATCGAAAAATAGGGTTTTTGACAACAGATGACCTCGCTCTTGCCGGATGCACGCTCGTAAACGTGGTACAGGGCATACACCTTAGGGAAGAAATACTTAGCTTGCAGAAGGGACAGCCGATAAAATCATGTCAACTTATAAGACTTAACCCAATTTTAGATTCGTCTGGGTTATTACGTGTTGGTGGGCGGCTGGAGGCTGCACCTTTGGGATATAATCGGAGGCATCCAATCATTCTCCCCCATTCATACTTGCACGTCGGACCTCAACTGCTGCTAACCTTGTTTCGACAACACTATTGGGTTTTGGGTGCCCGAAATGCAGTGAGAGCAGTTATATAGTCTGTTGTATAGTCTGCCAAAGGTATAATGCAAAACCAATGAAACAATTAATGGGAAACTTGCCAACCCCAAGACTCCAAGGAGAAAAAGCATGCTGGCGTGGATTACGCAGGCCCATTGGTTGCTACTCCACGGCGAAAGAGAGGCTGCAGAGGACAGAAGGTTTACGTTGCTTTGTTCATTTGTTTATGTACTAAAGCTATCCATCTTGAACTAGTATCCAGCTTGTCTACGGACGCCTTCTTGTCAGCTCTTCAACGATTCATTGCTAGTAGGGGTAGATGCAGTAATTTGTATAGCGATAATGGCTCCAATTTCGTGGTGCAAAAAATGTTCTAGATGAAATGGGCCAGTTCCTAGTCTCGAGAGACACTCAAGAAAAACTACAAAAACAAACGAGTAAGGAGGAGATTTCTTGGCATTTTATACCTCCATCCGCTCCAAATTTTGGTGGGCTCTGGGAAGCTGGAGTAAAATCTACCAAGTATCACTTACGCAGAGTAAGCGGATCAACCCTTCTTTCGTTTGAGGAACTTCGCACTTTACTTTGCCTAATTGAATCATGTTTGAATTCTAGGCCACATCATCGCTATATCAGACTCCGCTAAAGATTTCGACCCACTAACGCCAGCCCACTTTTTAGTAGGAAGTTCAAATTATTTTTTACCTGAACCAAATTATCTCGACAAAAATATTAACCGTCTTTCCAGATTTCAGATCATTAATCGACTTCAACAGGCATTCTGAAAAAGATGGCAACTGGAGTATATAACAACTCTCCAGCAAAGAAATAATTGGCAACAAGGATCAGTAAATCTTGCGATAAACGACCTTGTCTTGATACGAGATGAAAATCAACCCCCAGGCAAATGGGCTTTGGGCTTTGGGCAGAGTAAAGGAAGTACATTGTGGATCGGATGGCTTGACCCGTGTAGCCACACTTATAACGAAGAACGGTCTCCTGAAACGCCCTATATCGAAAATTTGTTTGCTCAATTTAAATTAATATTGAAAATACTTTTGAATTTGATATTTTTAATACCAATGAAACTTATATTTTAATTTTATTATACTTGTATTTCAACGTAAAGGTACTTATACTCAACTCTTAAGGATAATTTCATAAAATTTCGTTCAGAATACTAAATTGAATATGTTTTGTAATTTAAGTATGAAATTATTGAAATCAGTATTATTATTTCAAGCTGGGCGGCATGTTATCGCCATCTATCATTTAAAAACATTAATATGAATTGCACTTATTGCAACTAACTTCATTACTTTTACCATTCTTGTAAAATGAATTTCTATTAAAACATTAAAAAGTAAACGTCAAGTGAGAAGGTTGGGTTTTTTCTTGTCGTCAATTTTATCCGCAAATATCATTTAAATTCCAAAGTAAAACCTTGATCTGAAGGATTTAAGGCGCGTACATAGGGCACAAATCTTAAGGTTAAAGGTTGCAATTATACATATCGTATAACGTGGTTTAAAACTGAAATTATCAAACGATATACAATTAAAAACAACTAAGGGTTTTTATAACCGTAGACCGGAACCGGATTTATCAAAAATTATTTTAGTTTCTTTTTTAGCTCAGACCCTTCAACGCTTGTAGCGCGTGTTTCCTTTTTGAAGCACAATCGGTGCAGGCCCTATGAGATCAGCATTTTGAGCACGAACCGAGTGGGGCCAGTTTGAAGAGATAAGATACACAAAAAAATGATTGATATATTCTCGGGTGTTTATTGATCTGAAGTAAAGCCGATTTTTAATTTTGGTAATTTTAAAATAATGATATATTTGTGCTTAGTGTGTATCAAAATGAACTTAGAACATTCTGAGCAAACTCTGAACAGAGCACGCTTGATTGGCTCTAAATTAAACACATATCCCATCCCATCCCATCCCATCCATAAAACTTATATCCCCAAAAAGTGGGCGTGGTTAAATTTTACATAGGTTAATTATAGAAAATGACAGACAAGAAATTATTCAGACAGTTTTTCAAAATCTTTTATGGTTCGACAAAAGCAACGTTTTTCTATTGCGTATGCCTTGTAAAGCAGGGGTGTCAAACTCAAACTCATTAAGTGCCATTTTCTTGTCTCAAGTATAACACCGGGCCACATTAAAAATAAAATTCAAATACTTAGCAAGCATAACAAAAAAATTATACAAAAAATGATTTTATTAAAGAAAAAAGTTTTTTTAAGTGAACTTCCAAACATGCATAAAATGCGAGCCGCTATTTTGATTTCTGAAGCAATTTGTATAAAATGTCAAAGTATCAACTTCATTGAATTTGTTTTTTTAAAGCAATATCACATTGGAAATCTATTAGTTCTATCTATTAGTTTCCAAGTAAGTCGGTGCTTTACCGACGTCGAACATAATTGGGTTACTAAAAAGAGGAAAGCCATACGTTTTGAGCTCGCGAAAATCTGCAAAACGACTGTTAAATTCACCAATAAGATTAAGCAAACAATTTGAAAAATCTGCTTTTTTATCTGCATTGTGTTTGTCGATCTCACGAATGCTAAGGAAATGGTCAAGTTCAAGTTTGTTCAAGCAACTGCAACTCCCACAACTTTAATTTTATTTAGAAAGTTTGAATACTTGAGTACAGTTGCGTAATGATTACACTTTTTCCTTGAAGTTTAACGTTCAAATTATTCAAGTGTTCCGTCATATCTACTAAGAACGCAAAGTCAAGCCACCATTCACCACTGTATTCCATCGGTTTACCCTTTTGAGCCATAAGCGTAACAATATGTTTACGCAATTTGAAAAATCGCTTAAGCATTGATTCACGACTAAGCCACCGAACTTCTGCAAAGTAGGGAATGACTGAAAATTGTTCATCAAGATCTTTCAAAAATTGTATGAATTGGCGATGATTTAGTCCTCTACTTCTAATGAAATTAACTGTTTATACCCTATCCCATAGGGGTATATTAGTATTGATACTTAGTTTGTAACATAGAGAAATAATTTAGCTACATATACCTCAAAGTATATGGATCGACTCAGAATCGCTAGCTGAGTCGATTAAGCCTTGTCTGTCTGTCCGTCCGTCCGTCTGTCTGTTCGTCACCGATTTTTAGGCCTTACATTTTGAGCTAGGACAATGAAATTTGGTATATAGGATCCTCGTCCGTGCCTACAGAACAAGTGAAAACATTTTTGAAATCCGCCCACTGCCACACACCCTTATTGGAAAAATGTAGTTTTTGGCCAAATCATAAGGAATTTTGAAAATGTTTCTGAAGAACATATTTAGACAGTCTTAATATCTATATTTCTCTCATATAAAGTTTTTTTCCACGCCCACTTTTTGGGGCATTTTTATATAAAAAAAAACATTTTTATACACTACCCCATAACGTAAGCAGGATAAAAATCAATGTCATTTTCTATATTTAATCCCCATTGTGTTTTAAGCCAATGTCCATTTGTTAGGGTTATTAGTTTTATAGATGGGATGGGATAGGGTATTCAACAATCCGCACAGCGGATTGTAGCCTTCTCATATGCTTTTATTTTATCTTTAAGGTGAAAGCCCAAATTTGTTGAAAACTCATTTACCCTGGAAGCAATTATTTCTTGAATGACTTGTTTCTATGATGGGAATGAAATATCGGCCACGTCTAGCATACATTATTTGAAAAATTCACCGTCACTATGATGATGAATGAAACTCGATTCCAAGTGATATTTACACCTACATGCACCAGCATAAAAACATTTGACATCTGACTTATGTCAGTTTGAAGTGTGCATGATCGTTTATCGATCTCAAATAAACGGACCTGATATATTAAAGCAATTTTGTTATATATTTTGTTATATATTTTGTCAGTCCGTCTTTCAGCAACACAAATAATAAGCTCTATGGTTTGTTCACGCGAGAAAATGCCACGTATAATTGTCCGTATAAAAAGGATGCGTTTGAATTCAATTGGCACCCCTGTGGGAATTGTTGGAATGCGTGTCAGCACAAAATTTTCGCCTCGGAATTGCCTATCAAAACTATATATACTACTATTTCATAAGTTTTTGAATGACCAATGTGCCATTGCACATAAACCCGTGGTGGGTTCAAATTCCGAAGTAAAATAATCGGATATTCAACTATCCTGTGAGTTCAAAACTCTGTTGGATAATTTACAGCTTCATTGGCATCGTAAACAGAATTGAAGGATTCGTATGATACCAATTCACCTGGCAACAACTGCTGTATCTTGAAGTTCAAATCGTCGACGTCCACATTTTTTGCTGCCACGGCTCTTTCTGCCTTTCTGTGTGCGTTCATAGAAAAATATGCGACATTTTACATATGCAGAAATCCGTGGGCAATTTTATGAAACCAGTATTTTCATGTACACCAACTTTTCAATCGATGATATCTAACAATTGTTTCGCGAATGTGTCAGCCAATGGATCTTGCAGCATTTTGACGCCCATGTTTATTTTTAGCTGGACTTTTTCAGCATCAGTGAACGTGGAATGTGTTTGTCTGAAATCACCTAAATGCCGCGGAATAGTTTGTCGTTATTTTTTGTACTTTCTCTTGCAAAGAGAAAGGTATTGTTTTCGTGAAAATTTTCGACCTTCAAATTTCGGAGTAAACGTTCGTATAATCAATTTCGACATTATTTATATCATTTTTAACATCAATAATCAAAATGATTATGATTTGATCTAACGCCCAACACGCTGTGAAAGAGAAAGTTGCGCACGACCCATTCGTGCTCCCACCACTCGTTTATTTCAAATAATATTAGTATGCTCTTGATATTTTAACCCGCCAATTTTTTGAAATACTAATCCATAAACAACTTATATTTATGCACACTGACTGTCATGCTCTAGTTGCCACGATCACTGATATGATGCCATCCATTTTCTGTTATGATGCTTATACCATTCTTTTGATCCCGCCAATTTTATGTAATGCTACTGAAAGTAATGGCTTATGAATAGATGAGGTTTAATATATACTTTGTATGAGAGGTGCCACGTTCACTTATTCTACGTAGCCCATTTTGAACTTAACTTCTCAGATTAGCAATTCATATGATCATACTAAGTTTCAAGACTGTGGCTTTTATAGTACTTCATATATTTGTTTTCATATGGGAGGTGCCATGCCCACTGATGAGATCCTATTTATAAGACAACTTAAAACTAACCAATATACTAAGACAAAGTTTAAACACTCATCATCAAAAATCAATAGTTCTGATTTTTGATGATGAACCATTATCCCAAAAATCTAAAATCCCGAAAATTCAGAACCAGAATTTTGGATTTTAGGGATTTTGAGTTTTCGGGATTTGGGTTTTTGGGATATTCAGTTTTTGGGTTTTTGGGATTTCGGTATTTTAAGTTTTTGGAATTTTGGTTTTTCGGAATTTTGGGTTTTCGGATTTCGGTATTTCGGGACTTTCAAGACACTCATTATTTTGATGATACATATATGTATCTGGCATTTGATATTAACTTTGTGAGGGAAGTGCCATGCCTACTTATTCTACCATGCTCATTTTCTATTCAACTACTCAGATTAGCAACTCATATTATCACACTAAGTTTCAAGACTGTGGCGTTCATGGTACTCCAGATATTTTGTTTTTGTATGGGAGATGCCATGCCCACTTTTCCGGTCCCGCCCATTTTTTGTACGACGACTCAAAACCACAACCAATACCTGTGCCTGGAAAAAATGTTACGACTCTCACTATTATAATTTTCCAGATATATGACCACTTTGCCGGAAATGCCACGCCCCTTAAGATATTGAAAAAAAACTAACTAACTTTAGTTTCTTCGGGATATGCAGCTGGGTCCTGTGAGAATCGTGAAAATCGGTCTTGTGGTTCAGCTAGTTTAGCCATTTTTTATATAAGAAGATAACCAAAATGAATATTATTGTGTATTTTGGCCAAATTTATATTTAAATATATATAACCCCAATTTTCTCGAAAATGGCTCTAACGATTTTGATTAAACTTTTTATAAACTATAAGCATATTACTTCCAACAAAACTGCGTACCCAGTTTTTCGAGAAAATCAATATTTTGACATGAGCCCATATAAAGAAAATTGTCAAAATCTCGCAAACTGTTTTGTCAAATCGAATGAAATTTAATTTATATATTACTATTCGCAAAAATTCCATATTATTAGTTATTAGCAGAATTATTCCTTAGCAGAATTTTAAGTTTTGGCCAATGCCTTCAAATTCCGGAATAAACGTTCGTATAATCACATTTCGACATTATTATTATATAATTTTTAGTAAATTATGAAAATCATCAAATTCACTCGCTAAGAAAGAGAAAGTTGCGTAAAACCTAGTCGTGCACCCATAACTCGTTTTTATATCATTGAGCGTTCTGTTTGTGTGTCATAGTGCATTCATCCCAGATGATAATTTTGCATTGTTTCAGCACTTTGGCCCTCGAAAATTGTTTTTTTTGTATTTTGCACACTTTTTCTCGAACATTCAGAGGCAGCTCAAATATTGAATGAACTGTTCGGGATACATCCAATAAAGTTGCTGCAATGCCTAATGATGCAACGGCCAGTGCGATCCCATTATTTGATCATGTTTCAGCGATAATTAGCGAAATGAGAAATGTAGCCAGTTCCACCTGGTGCATCCAAAAGCGAGTTGGAAATTAGATCAAATCGTATAAGAATTTTGATTATTGATGTTAAAAATGATATAAATAATGTCGAAATGTGATTATACGAACGTTTACTCCGAAATTTAAAAAAAATCGGTGTCTATGTGAATAATAATGATTTTCTGTTATTAGCCAAAACTCAAAATTCCGTTTAGTTATAGTTGGGATAAACTAAAAAAAGCAAAAAAAAAAAAAATAGCCCAGAATTATGACCAAAACAAACTTCGATACGTAATTTGAAGAAAATCGGTCTAGCCGGTTAGGCTGGGGAAACCATTACGGACAGACGGACCGACGGACCGACGAACCGACGCGACGGACGGACTTCCGAAAACACCCCCTTCGGGTTAGGTGTCAGAATATACCCGAGGTAAGGCATGCCTGTCGTAGAAGGCGACTAAAATCCACTCCCCGTATACCGAGTGTAAAGCGTATACAAACAACAAAAATGCAATGAGTACAACGAAAAGATTTAATACCCCTGGTGGCAATTCAGTTTCACTGGAAAATCCACCCTCTACGGAGGTCGGCTATACGGATTCTGGGGAGAGCCAATTATTGCAACGAAAAACGAAACTCAATGAAAAATGGAAGCCTAATGGAAGAAAACGACGTTCTTCGAACAAGGCTTAACAATGTCGAACTGCTCTGCGAAGAGCTTCGTAAAGAAATTCTCCATCTAAAGGAAGAAAATAAGACCCTGAAGAGTTGCAAACGATCTGAAAAACAGGCAATATTAAGTCATAGATGGCGTTACCATTGTCAAGCGAGACCAAAAGCAAAAAGATGGCGAAGGAAATGTAATAAAAAGCGGTCTTCCTTTATTTATACTCACTTTCGATAGAACAGAAAGTTTGAACAAAATTTATGAAACAAAAACAATACTTAATATTGTTGTAAAAATAGAGCCTATGCGTAAGGATTCCAAACTAGTTCCCCAGTGCAAGCGCTGCCAAGGATACAATCATACGAAAAGCTTTTGTCAAAAAGAACCGCGGTGTGTAAAATGTGCCGGAAATCATCTGACAGTAGATTGTATGTCAGATAAGAAAACTCCTGCTATCTGCATTAACTGTAAAGGCAATCATCCGGCAAATTATCGCGGCTGTGAAGTAGCTAAAGAGTTGCAAAAAAGACGGACGAAATTGAATAATATTAATTCACAGAAATTAAATTTAAACAAGCAAAAGCCTAAAATTCCGATTAAAAATATGTCGAAGACAAAGCAGTATCCAATAACGCCCAAAAAAATATCTCATCTGACCCAGTTTCAAATATATTTTCGATTATTCTTTCAAAACTTGAGGAACAAAGCAAAACGAATAAACTTATTTTTGACAGGCTCGTTAAGCTCGAAAATAGTATTCGCAATAGAAGTACCCCACCTTTAACATGAATAGATTGCTTAAAATTCTTACGTGGAATGCCAATGGCCTTTGGCAAAAACTTGGAGAACTTGAATTATTTATGCAGGAAAAATATATAGACATCTGTTTTATATCCGAAACTCACGCAAAGAGTAATTCGAACTTAAAAATTAAAGGTTACCTCGACTATCATGCTCTACATCCATCGAATAAGGCTAGAGGTGAAGCCTCACTATATATAAAAGAGTGTATCGAACATTCGATTGATCTTAAACTAGAAATCGAAACAATGCAAGTTAGCTCTATACAAGTCAAAAGCAGACAATCCTTTCTGAAGTTATCGTCTATTAACTGCCCACCACGATGCAAGGTTGAGAAAATTGACTTTGAAAACTTGCTTAATTCCCTTGGACATCTTTTTGTCATCGGAGGGCACTTCATTCTACGGGAAAACCAACTTACTGGCCAACTGATGTTAGAAAAATACCGGATTTGATCGATTTTTTCAGTCAGTGATTATAAATGAAAAACCACCCAGATTAACAAACGCGAAAACCAACTGGGAAGGTTTCAAAAACGATATTGAAAATAATATCCGACTGGGTGTATCGCTTAGAACCCCATTGGAACTCGAAGTCGCTATTGACTCATTTATCAATACCATCCAAAAAGAAGCATGGAATAATACTGCTCAACAGAACAAAATTGTGAGCTATAGTAAAATTAAGTACCCCCGAGAAATACAAGATTTAGTAAGACAAAAAAGAAAAGCTTGTAAAAGATGGCACCAAACTCGTGCCCCCGCAAGATAAAATTATAATTTGCTATCAAATTCGATTAAAAATTTTAAAAACCATGCAGTAGAAACTTATCTGCAAAGCCTAACCGCTGGAAAGGAATCGAATTATTCGCTCTGGAAAGCAATTAGAGTCATAAAACGGCCAAAAATCGCTCTGCCGCCAATTAGGGTAACTCAAGACGTTTGGGCAAAAAGCGATATGGAAAAAGATGACGTTTTTGCCTCACATCTTGAGGAAACATTTAAGCCGTTTGATGGTCCATCGCAAAATGAAAACATTAATATATTCGAGAGTACAACCGATAATAATATAGTAAGATATGCATATATTGCCGAGCTTAAACGGGAAATACAGAAATTAAAGCCTAAAAAAGCTACGGGTTATGACCTGATTACAGGAGAACTTCTTAAAATGTTGCCTCGGAAAGCATTAACTAAGCTTCTTTTTACTATAAATGCAGCAATCAGATTAGAATACATACCAAGACAGTAGAAAGTCGCGGAAGTGATTACGGTTCTAAAACCAGGAAAATCACCAAATGAAATGAAATCCTTCAGGCCTATTTCACTTCTTCCAATAATTTCAAAAGTTTTTGAACAGATATTACTCGGTCGCTTACACCCCATCATTGAACAGAAACGTCTTTTACCTGACCATCAACATCACATATATCGAATTACAGATGTAATTGAGAAAGCTTTCGAAGAAAAGAAAATTTGTTCAGCCGTATTTCTTGACGTGTCGCAAGCTTTTGACAAGGTGTGGCGCAAAGGCCTTACTATAAACTAAGTCAAGTTCTGCCAGAACAATTATATAAAATCCTCATTTCGTATCTTGAGCATAGACTCTTCCGTGTGAAACTTGGAAGCGAATATTCCGAGTTCAAAGAAATAATGGCAGGTGTACCGCAAGGAAGCGTCCTTGGACCACAAACAAACGATACAATAGTTGCAACGTTTGCTGACGATACTGCTATACTAGCAGTTGGCACAACAATAGAGGAAACAAATATCAAATACCAAAACGCTCTTAACGAGGTTAATGAATGGACTAAATCCTGGCGGATTGCACTTAATGAGAGCAAATCGATCTATGTAGATTTTTCGTATAAACGGACAAACAATTTGCCTGTATTTCTAAATACGGTTCGAGTCCCGTTTGCAAATGAAGCGAAATATCTCGGTATGACACTCGATGCAAAATTAAAATGGAAGTCGCATGTAAAAAAGAAATGCGAAGAACTTAAGAATAAATACAGAGAACTGTACTGGTTGCTCGGAAAATATTCGAAGCTTAACCTTGATAACAAGCTGCTATTATACAAGCAAGTGCTGAAGCCGGTTTGGACATTTGGTATACAACTTTGGGGTTGTACCAGTGAAACGAATCTAAACATTTTACAAACTTTTGAAAACTTTTGAAAACAAAATGTTAAGATCATTCGTCAATGCGCCGTGGTACGTAAGGGTACGTAAGGAACGAAGATCTACGCAGAGATCTGGGTATTCCCGCGGTTAAAGATGAAACAAAAAATTTTGCACGAAAACATAAAAAAACGTTTATTAAGACTCGTTAACACAACAGTCCTCCAAATTCTTGACGAAACAAATATACTGCGGCGTCTTCAAAGAACTAAACCCTTAGATTTGGCCCGATAATAACAAACCGCGCTATAAATTGCGGGAAAACAGGAACCCTCAAAGGAAAGTTATCTGCCAAACATATTATATACTCGTGATAAAAAATTGCTGGATAAGTCGAATACTTAGTTGCAATAGAAAACAATGAGTGGTGGTTTGAGTGAGTAAAAATCTCACACTACTTTGGGCACGTGCTCATCGTGTCTATGAACATTTCCACCAGCCCACGTTAGAATCAATGAAAATCGTGAGGTCAAAAATTTTCACGAAAACAATATCTTTCTCTTTGTTGAAAAGAATCCACATTGTCCAGCCGAAACTGCCAGCATAATGCAGTTATATAGACCAATACAAAATATGTGTGAAAGTTTGGTTAAAATCGGTAAATGCGTGAATCGCCGACAAAAGAACACAATTTTAGTTCTAAAATTTTATATATATATAAATAGAAGATAAATAGGTGTTAACACCCGAGGTTCCTATATAACTTAAGTAGGTTTAATATTTTGCAAAGACCTAATTCTAAAAATAACTATGTATCATATGCATGGGTATATAAAAGTAACATTGAAACTCAACGCTCAGAATACCATTAGAAAATTTTGCGAATATGAAAACTTTCCCTAGTTAATCGCTAAAAACATACTTGTTAATAAGGAATAGTGTAGAATTCATGTGTTGGAATAAATAACAAATGTTTTCCAAAAAAAATTGATAGATATACCTACTCCGCAATGATGTATACTGTATTATAGCCCAATGAGTTATTATATTCTTGATCTAGACATTAAAAAAATAATAAAAATTTAATGTTAGACATAATATTATGACACTGGAAATAAATTATGATTGCGACTTAATGATACTAATAATGCTAAATGATATCCCCAAAAATATTTTTCTGAGTTCCCGCGCCATCAATGAAACAATAAATTAATTATAATAATATTACTAAAATATGAGCTGTGGTTGTTTACGAGCGAAAAAATTAACGCACCTTGCTTATTGGCACTTATTCTTTTTGAGGTTACGGGGAATTACTTTACCAATAATGTTTCACAAATGCATATATTATGAACACATACACGTAGAGTTAATTGCAGGCAGTCCATAATATATAACATTATAATGTCCTAGATACATTTTTAGAATTTTCGTATTATCACCTGAGCACTTCAAACTGGAAGAGATGCCCATCACTATAGCCATTGTAAAATTAAAAAAATAAATATGTATCTCATACTCACCCTCTTTGAAACAAATCCACATTGTAAAATTTGTATAGCTCCACAGAAAACTCAATCGTTGCTTGCAAGTCTCCCATAATAATTTTCTGAATTTACACAGCGTTTTATTGGCAGCCACTCAGAGTACCTTTTCCTTCTGTCGCATTCATTTTTTATCTACGAATCTGCACACGTTTACACACTGCTAGTAGAAGTTTCACACTTATATATATTCATCTTTTATAGCATACGATTATCCAGTCTGTCAACAGTTTTATGAAAAAATATTGTATGAATATTCTACCAAGACTGCTTGTAAGACAAACAATATAGAGTAGTTCTGAAACGTAACCTGAATCCTTTTTAATAAATAGTTTTTTTATTACATTTATGGAGTATATTAAAGGAGATCAAGATTTAGATGTTAAATCTTAACCAAAATAGATAAATCCATAATATAAAGAAATGAAAATAATAAAATGTAGATAAATACCCGACGACAAGTAACACCTACTTTTTAAATAAAATTCAGAGAATTAAATAAAACACAGTAAAGCTACTCCCCGAATATTTATTTCAAGCACCAACCGTTAATTATGTCTTCACTACGTACAACGTCTTTTATATTTTCTATTTCTTTCTTGTCATATCAAAAACTCTAGCGTTATACAAAAACATAGAAATGGTCTAAGGACAAAATGTTTATATTCATCGAATATTTGAAAATTTTACCGAAAAAGGTTTTTTTTTTGTACTGAAAACGTGATTTTGGGGTAGGTAGTTTAGGAGTTCATATACATCGGATTCAACATCAACCCCACAAATGACACCTTAGATCCGATAGCACGATGATTGACTCCTGAGAACTGATGCTACATTACTTCGACGATGCTAATGGGATCAAAACTCCCATCTCGAAAGTCCAAATCCATGCTTTAACGATTTGTAATGAGATGTGAATGTAGTACAAAAGGTAAAAACAGATCGATTACATTGGATTGGCCACATTGAGCGAATAAACAGAAATGCTTTAGCCAAGGTTTAAGTGATTGAATTGTTAAACGTGACTTATTTTGCATTTTTAAATTTAAAATAACACCGTTCTATCTTTTGAAGCTCACCTTCATTATACACTATGATCGGTTTATTTTTAGTAAAAAAAACGTTTCTTAAGTAACAACTGTCGTCATATATTAATCAAGTAAACAGTGGGCAAGATCCATATTTTGTGAAATTCTAACCAGGTATTAATATATCATTTATAGAGACAAACTATACAGAGCCATGTCTTTTTTTGGTATACCTCCCATCGTCCGTCTGTGCAAAATGACTTTGGGGAATTCTCGCTGCTCCATTAGGGTAAACCTCACTCCAACTACAAAGGAGATCCTATGTAACACCCTGATCATCCCAGTCCTGCTCTACAGCACTGAAGCAAAAGTGGTCAATTTGAAAAAAAAAAAAAAATTCTTCGAAAAATCGTCGGTCCCGTTGACGATGACGAGACGAAGGATAAAGAAAGAACTATATGAGCTGTACAGCGACATTCCCCTAGTCAAAAAAAACTCCGCATTGGACGTTTAAGGTGGCTAGGACATTAAGAACAAATGGACACCAACACTTCGGCTTGCAAATTCTTCGATTCCCAGCCAGACGTCGAACTCAGTAAAAACCGAGCTCAAACAACTTGGAGTGCGCAACTGGAAATATTAAGCTAAGGACTGGGGCTATTGGAGAGGCATATTGGTTGAGGCATAGGTTCACTCCGGACTGTAGCGCCACTTAAGTAAGTAAGTATCAGGACGTGTACAATTTTTGAAAATTAAACCGCCAGTCTTCAGATAAACGTGGCTTTAGGAATTTTGTTTATCTATATAAAGTTTAAAACAATGCCAACATTTTTGGGTTTGCCATCAAGTGTCAGATTCAGACTTGTGCCATACGGTTGGTACTATATCATCTAAACGTATTCAGAATGCGCGTTTTATAACTTTCTCTTACAAATAGAAAGATATTGTTTTCGTGAAAATGTTTGACCTCTGGATTTTAATTAATTTTAGGATTACGATGATAGACGAACCCAAAAAAGTGGTTCTTGTTATTTCGTCCGTCTGGCCTCTCCAGCCTAAACAGCTTGACCGATTTTTTTTTAAACTTCGTATACGCAGTTTTTTTTGACACCATTTTTTTGTTTACTCTTCGCCATATTATTTCGTATCCAAGTTTGTTTTGGTCATAATTCTAGGCCATTTTTTTTTGCTTTTAGCCATGTTATTAACGGTACAAGCAGTCATATAAAAATTACACATAATCTCAAATTTCTCAAACGATTTTGATTAAAGCATGTTAGTTTCAATAACAAAAGAAAATCCATAAAACGCATTTTGTCATTTAGGCCATAAAAAAAATTTTATTCGCAAACTATTATGTCAAATCGAATGAAATTTAATATGTATAGAACAGTTCCACATAATTAGTTTTAGCCCAACTATCATTAAACGGAATTTTCAATTTAAGCCAATAACGGAAAATCATTATTATTCACATGGACATTGATTCCTTCAAATTTCGGAGTAAACTTTCGTATAATCACATTTCGATATTATATCAATTTTTGGCATCAATAATCAAAATGCTTATGATTTGATCTAACGCCTAACTCGATGTGAAAGAGAAAGTTGCGTATGACCCCGTCGTGCACCCACCACTCGTTTTTTCAAGAAAAGATTTTTGGATTTAGGCCATTTAAGGAAAATTGTCAATTTCTCGCAAACTATTTGGTCAAATTGAAATTTGATATGCAATTTAATTTATGTGATACTATTACAGTTTGTTATAATTCCACATGTTATGTGTTTGCCCAACTATTCCTTAAAGGGATTTTGAGTTTTGGTCAATGTTTTGGTGAGTTGGTAACGGAGAATCATTTAAATTCACACGATTACAAATTATTTGAAATTCTGGAATAAAAGTTCTTTTAATATCAGTTCCACATTATTTATGTGAATGTTATTGTCTATTTTGGTCAAACTATAGAAATCATCAAATTCTCGCATGTTTAGTTTTGATCTTATGTCTTCAAAGCATTGAAAGAGAAAGTTGCGTACGACCCAGTCGTGCACCCACCACTCGTTTTTACAAAAAAACGAAAACACAAAATCCTTTTTTTGTATTTTAATTAGCTAGGTGTGGCTATAGAAACCCACGCACATTTATTTAGTTTATCTACTTTCTATCGTCAGCTATCAAATTATTTTTATAGACCCAGTTCGTCGAATATATGTATAGCGCAATCGCTAACGATTCTAATACAAGATACTCGTATGCTATAACTTTAACGAACAATATACACAATAGGGCAACTGTGACATCAGTTTCATTAAATCATTATATGGAGTATAACTATAAAAGGAGTTTATAATTAGTGACAATTACTAAAAGGTGTAATTCCGTTTTTCGTGACAGAAAGTGAGGCTATTTTCACATCCAGGGGTGGTCCTAAATCTTACATTAAAACTTAGTTACATTTATTTTAATGAGTGGTCCATATACTGGTTTGATATCTTATTTTAACACTGAGAGCATTGTTGTACTCATAGAATTGAATGGTACAGTATAATATAAAATAAATTCTCTTAATTCAGTGTTTTTTTTTTGTATTCTAAAAACCAACACTTAGTCGTAGATAATTGTAATAAAACAATGGTACAATTGGAAATTTTTTAAAGTAAAGTGCACAGCTGGAAGCACTTAGCCAAGGACCCCGACAATTGAAGATGCCAATATCGGAGTAAAGGAGATTTAACTACCACTTTGAGGGCATAGTGAAGGAAACAGATATAGATTTAATAGCGGAGCAGAGGTAAACACCTTGTCAGAAATCAAACGACGGATTACTTTTGTCAACTACTATTTATTTTGGCCAAGAACTCAGTGGATTAAGGTGTTGGATGCAGCTGAGGAAGGCATCGGCTAAAAAGGCCCTAAAAACCTAAAGAAACTGTAAAGGTCTGAGGAAACAAGTTAAGGATTGTTATCAGCCCATTAGGTGTGATACTCAATGCATTAGTAGTGCCCCTACAGTCTATATCATGTATTTGAGATGGATAACTTTATGTGTATAGATAGTCACTATATGTTATTAAAGGTCGTACAATAGCCGAATACATTTTTTATCTTTGGGTTTTGTTCCCAGTTTTTTTATTCAAAGATTCGGGTACATGTGTGAACGGCAATTGTGTCCTTTTTATGTGCGGTTTAGTTTTCTGTCATATGACTCCTAAATATATCGCGGTTTTGAACATTTTTAGGGTATTTACTTCAATAGCCGGTATGTTGCATACTGAAAATGTTATTTTGTCGGTATAGAAAAAAAGTTCCGTTGTAAGGTATTAATGCACCGTCGTCCACAAGGTATTGTTTACTCGTAAAGTGTTTTCAGTAAACATTTTAGGATTAACCTCAAGTAACCTCTAGAAAATGGGTTAGCTCAGCGATAACCGAACAACTTTGGCTACGATTGAACGCACAATCTACGAGACTTCTACAACATGTTAGTACTAACAGCAGCAAAAACAACAATAACAAAACATTCTAACAAGCAATTTGAACTATTGTGTTTTATTTCATATATTGGTTATCCTGTTTGGAGATTATGTACTTATGTATAATCTTAAACCTTTTTTTAATAAATATTTAACAACCAAAATTATGAGATGATGTCTAAATTTTTTATTTAAATTAATTAATCGCTTCAGTTGCTACTAACCGCCGTGGAATTAATTCCAATTAGTACTCAAACTGCTAAAATATTGAGAATCAATGAAATGCTGCCACTCAAAAAAAAAAAAAAACATTTGATTCTTCACCACCCTCTTCCCAATTCAATGTACGCAGAGCCCAAGTGGGCATATCGCACTGACGTTGTAGGTTTCTAGGTCAACAACTACATTAAGCATACCGTCCTACTTCTTAACGCTAATCAAACACTGTACCGCAAATAAAGTGAAAATAAGGCCACAAGACCAGGTGAAAGCATTCAAACCCAAGTGCTGGATAAGTCGACGACAGTTTGACACAAAACGGATAACCCAATTTCAAACCACCAAGCAATGATTGTAATTAATATCAGATTCAAATAGAATCCTGAAACTGATAGGTCGACAAAATATAAAATCCGATATCATGAGAGTGCACACAAACACGCGTCCCTCTGGCATTATCTGGCAAATGAGGACGTTGCGCTATATGTTGCCGTACAGCACAAACACAACTGTCAGCGAGTTTCATATTAATATGCTGTCCTATTCGTGTATGTATAGGGCTTCTGTCAATGCCAAATTTAAGGCGAAATAGTAAACATTAAAGTTCGCGTATTAATTCCCAAAATGAGAACATCAGAGCTCATTTGCTAACTTCCCTACCATTTGGCATTTGACATTTTGCGTATGCTCTTTGGCGTGCTCTTACAGTTTTCTCGCAGCTCGGAGTCACTGCGCATGCAAAAGTTCAACCAATTTAAGGAGTATTTCAGTTTTTGCGGATTTTGGACAAACGGAATTCCCTATTTATCCTTTTATGTAATATGTTAAGATATAAGGTTTTATATACAACTTAATAGGCGACAAATTTTACATGGAGCGAGTGAGTGTTCAAAGCAGAAAAATAAAAACGATTTTAGGGACACATTTGGCCCTCCTTTCAACAACCAAAACCCGCTGTACTTTAATTTTGTGTGCAATGAGCTTTTTTTTTATTGGTTAAGTGCAAAGGTGGTAGAGACAGACAAAGGGTATTTTTATGGACTTTAAGGGAACGTCTTTATATGAGGAAGGTATATATTTGTTTTTCATTATTTTTCAACTTTAAAATTTTAATTTGATTTCAGAAATGTTATTGAATCTTAAAACCAGCCTTGGAATTATTGATATCCAAAAAATGTGTGTACGTATGTCTGTATTTTTTATCACCTAAAGTAATAATTCCCATTGAATTTATTGAAAAAAAACCCACAAATTCAATTTGAATTTTAATCTGATTTTCATTTGAATTCAATTAGGAACCAATGTTTCCACCCTCCACTACTTTATTCGAGGGTTTTTTTTCGCATTTTTTAACACACACATTGAAGATGAAAATCCAATTAAACGTGAAAATCTACACGATTCAATGCACTCTTAAATTAATTTGTTTCACCTTAATCTTTCACAAAAACATATCATACAAATTCTTTTGCTGTATGTATTTCACATTTAAAAAAAAGGGAAATATTTTCTATACACTGTGCACTTCTAAACCGATGACGATGGTGAAAATTCGACTCGGACCGAAATGTTCTGCGAACTGTGAAAAACTGAGGGCTGGTGCGCTTTCCCTATAGCGTGGAGGAGGAAAATCTAATTTTCAACCAAAGGATAATATTTCTCTCTTTGCAAAGCCGCCTGGAGCTTTTTCGACATTTCTGAGAAGAATCTAATTATAATAAAATGTTTGTTAACTTACAGGTTTTCTCTTATTTTTATTGCGCATACGCACGAGTGTTCTACACACGAGGCGATAAGGAAGTGAGTACTTGCATGGTATGGAGCTGCGATTTATTTTCCGGGAAAACGTGGTTTTGTTTTGACTGTTAGAACTTTTTTTGGTTGGTGTGCCGTACGACAGCCACCGCCAGCGGTGAGGACTGCTCTTTATGCTCTTAAGATATGCCTCTCTTATACAAATATATCCGAGTATAAAATGTTCACTTTATTAGAAGTGCACCTTTTGAAATAATTGTGTTAGGCATGAATGAAAATGTTACTGTTTGCTGAAGGGTTAAGGTGAAGCGTGAAGGGTTGGACTTTGACTATTCAGATGCTAATTTGATTGGGAAAACGATAACATAATGCGAGTATTTTCATAATGGAACAATATTATACAAATTGATTGGGTAGGTTAGGTTATGGTTCCAGCATGCTAACATGGACTAGAAGTCCATTGTTATACCACATGGATCATACAGGAGGGAAAACATAATTTTCTATTTTCAAAACGCAATAAAATCCATTTTATAATTTTTAACTTTCTCTTACAAAGAGAAAGATATTGTTTTCGTGAAAATTTTCGACCTCGAGATTTTGATTGATTCTAACATTACGATGATAGCGGAGCCTAAAAAAGTGGTTTATGGAATTCCGTCCGTCGGTCCGTCTGTCCGTAATGGTCTCCCCAGTCTAAACGGCTTGACCGATTTTCTTCAAGCTTGTTTTGGTTATAATTCTAGGCCATTTTTTTTGTTTGCTTTTAACCATGTTAATAACGGTAGCTGCCATATAAAAATTACACATAACCTCAATTTTCTCGAAAACGGCTCTAACGATTTTGATTAAACTTTATACTATACTATAATCATATTAGTTCCAACAAAACTGCATAACCAGTTTTTTCAAGAAAGTCCATATAACGGATTTAGTCATTTACGCGTTATAAAGAAAATTTTTAATTTCTCGAAAACTATTATGTCAAATTGAATGAAATTTAATATATATATACTACTTTTACAGCTTGAAGCAATTCCACATAATAAGTTTTAGCCCAACTATCACTAAACAGAATTTTCATTTTTGGCCAATAACGGAAAATCATTATTATTCACATTGACATCGATAAGCGATTCTTTAAAATTTCTGAGTAAACGTTCGTATAAACACATTTCGACATTATTTACATCATTTTTAGCATCAATAATCAAAATGCGTACTATTTGATCTAACGCCTAACTCGCTGTGAAGAGAAAGTTGCGTACGACCCAGTCGTGCACCCACCACTCGTTTTTATTTTTAATTGCTCTTAATAGATAGTAATGGTTTTGTAAATAATCATTGTAATACAAATAACGATGACGAATACTATGATGAATAATAACGATTCTCCGTTATTGGCTGAAAATTCCGTTAAGGGATATTTGGGCAACAACTAATTATGAGCTGCAATTGTTGCAAACAGTAATAGTTGTATATAACTTAAATTTTATTTAATTTGACAAAACAGTTTGCGATAAATCGGCAATTTTTTTATATGACCTAAATGCAAAAATCCGTTATATGGATTACTCAAAAAAAACTGGGTATTTAGTTTTGTTTGGAACATCATGTGTACAGTATATATAAAGTTTAATCGAAATCGTTATAGCCGTTTTCGAGAAAATTGAGGTTATGTATAATTTGAATATGGCAGGTACCGTTTATATAACCGCTGAAAGTAAAAATAAATGCATAGAATTATGACCAAAAAACCCTGTATGAGAGATTAGAAGAAAATCGGATAAGCCGTTTAGGCTGTCGAGACCATTACGAACAGACGGGCGGAATTCCAAAAAAAAACATTTTTTTGGGTTCCGCTATCATTGTAATGCTTGAATCAATCAAAATCTCTAGGTCGAATCTTTTTTTAAGAGAAAGTAAAAAATGACCTAAAATTATGACCAAAACAAACTTGAATACAAAGTTTAAAGAAAATCTGTCAAGCCGTTTAGGCTGGGGTGAACATTACGGACAGACGGGCGGAATTCCAAAAACCACTTTTTTGGGTTCTGCTATCATCGTAATTAGAATCAATCAAAATCTCGAGGTCAGGTTTTCACGAAAACAAAACCTTTCTCTTTGTTAGAGAATATCAAAAAAAATTGCTTAGAATCCGGCCAAACCAAACGTGGATATGAAGTTTGAAGTTAATCGATCAACCTGTTAAGGCTGGAGAGACCATTACGGCCCGACGCGACGCACACAGGCGGATTTCCCTTAAAAACATGGTTAAAAGAACAGAACAAAAGTAAGTACAGTTATTATTATCAGTTCCACTTTGTTTGAAGTATAAGCTTTTCCGAATCTCGTGCATTAAGAAGTTAAGTTTTTAATAAGTGATCGATTTGCTTTATGTGAAATTATAAAAATAATATAGTGCGGAATCTGTTGCTGGTGGTAAGAAAAAAAGCTGTGATACTATATTTTGTAAATCAGTAAATTTTAGATTTATGTAGGTTTTAAATGTGTTGAAATTAAGTATTTTTGGAACAAAATAATATCTATACTTTTTAGTTTAATAAAGGAAAAGTTTTTGTTTCGGGCAGAGTCCTGTTATATAAATAACCTTAATATTTGATTATTCAGAGACCACCATACGATCGATAATCTGCGAACTGCTCGGATATCGTTGATTTTATTTACATTGAAAGTAAAAGTCTCGTTAATTGTTTCCTATTTTGCTACAGGCTTACAATCAAGTTTTTTTAACTTTCTCTTACAAAGAGAAAGATATTGTTTTCGTGAAAATTTTCGACCTCGAGATTTTGATTGATTCTAACATTACGATGATAGCGGAGCCTAAAAAAGTGGTTTTTGGAATTCCGTCCGTCGGTCCGTCGCGTCGGTCCGTCTGTCCGTAATGGTCTCCCCAGCCTTAACGGCTATACCGATTTTCTTCAAACTTCGTATCCAAGCTTATTTTAGTCATAATTCTAGGCCATTTTTTTTGTTTGCTTTTAGCCATGTTAATAACGGTACCTGCCATATAAAAATTACACATAACCTCAATTTTCTCGAAAACGGCTCTAACGATTTGTTAAAATTTTATATATACTATAACCATATTAGCCCCAACAAAACTGCATACCCAGTTTTTTCGAGAAAATCCATATAACGGATTTTTTCATTTAGGCCATATAAGGAAAATTGATAATTTCTCGCAAACTATTATGTCAAATTGAATGAAATTCAATATATATACTACTATTACAGCTTGAAGCAATTCCACATAATTAGTTTTAGCCCAAATATCACTAAACGGAATTTTCAGTTTTGGCCAATAACGGAAAATCATTATTATTCACATTGACATCGATTTCTTCAAATATCGGAGTAAACGTTCGTATAAACTCATTTCGACATTATTTATATCATTTTAGCATTAATAATCAAAATGCGTACTATTTGATCTAACGCCTAACTCGCTGTGAAAGAGAAAGTTGCGTACGACCCAGTCGTGCACCCACCACTCGTTTCTCAAGAAATCAGCTAATTCCATCTGCTGAATTTAAAGCAAGATATGATTTTTTGGCCGAAGAGGTAAAAGACTTGACTTGATGTTCCTCAAGGAATCAGAAAGCTTTTAGAAATATGGATTTGTTGGCCGGCCGCAGACGTATTTTGTAGAGCTAAGTGAAATATCCGAAAGGAGAAAAACTGAAATTAAATGAATGAAAATTCGGGAACAAGAAAAATTATATTCTGGAAATGTGATTAAAAACATGTTTTTTTTTTTCAACTGCTATGCTCGGAAACTGCAGACTTTGCTTTATCAATACTGGTTCAGGCTAAATTAACAAAGTTGCAGTACAATGTAATAGGAGATGCGGCAACAGAATACTAACATTTAATGAGGATCTTACGAAAGCAAAAAAAAAGTGTTATCCTTAGAATTTGAACATGACTGAGTCAGTCACAGAATCATTGCTGCAAAATTTACTCGACCACACAGTTAAGCGGTTGTGTCAAGCTATTAAAGACGTTATAAATAGTTTAAATTGCAATACATTTAATTGTCATCTAATTTCCAAATGAAAACAGATAATGACCTGGTTATACGCTTTCGGATAATATTGCTAACTAGTGGCTTTCCGATAAAAAAATATGTGAATTCAAGGAGTACTGCTTGAATAAGCAAATAAGTTTGTACAACTATATCCGTGGTACAATATTCCAATAACAGTGCACAAAAAATTAATACATAGTCCTGAAATTGTATCGGATGCTATTGTTCCAATCAGGCAGCTTGGAAATATCATTCGGCAGAAAACCTACCTACTATCCAACAGATATGAATCTTTGATATGAAAAAAAAAATCTCATTAAATAATAAAAATGTGGAAAAGGGCCAGACCTACAGTCAGATCATTCTTTAATACTTCTCACACTTGGCGATAAAATAATAATGAAGGAACACAGTCGAAAACAAGTTAATAAGCCAACTGACTGAAGCTACTTTAGAGAGAAGTTGGAAGAAAATACCAAAATGACAGATATTCAAACAGACGAGCAAATAGAGGAAGCAGTCCTTAGAGGGAGGCGACTGTACTTTTGCTGAGTATCTTGAAGGGGTCTTCCGACCGTATAAAGATAAAGATTATCAGGGAATGGAAGAAACGTGTGAAGAAGACATTCCAATTCGACCGGTTAGTCGACCATCAATTTCAGGAATAAATATTCAACAAGTGCATAGAATCACTGATAAAATTGAAAAATTGCCAAAGCAGTATTCAAAATACTAGAGTCCTATATTCTACAGAGATTTGTCAGAATTAAACAAGAAACAAAATTAATTAATTAAGGCAGGTGTACCTTTAGGCAGTGTTCTAGGTCCAGTGCTATATCTCCTATTTACTAGTGATCTACCAATAAGTGATGAAATCACTCTAGCTACTGTTGATGATACTGCTATACTTTCTGTAGGAAAAATATCGAAATAAATCCTACCTATCCTTAAAATGAATATCCCTAAAAATCGGGAATGACTAAAAACTGAATGGGGGTGAAATATACGAAATTATATTGTCACCACATCTTGTTCAGACAGTATCTATCTAAATCTTGTATGGAAATTTAGGTAGATATACCTCAAAGTATATGTTTCGACTCCGAATCACTAGCTGAGTCAATTAAGCCATGTCTGCCTGTCCGTCCTACGTCTGTCTGTATGTCACCGATTTTTAGGGCTTACATTTTGAGCTATAAAAATGAAATTTGGTATATAGGATCCTTGACCGAGGCTACAGAACAAGTGTACACATTTTCGAAATCCGTCCACTGCCCACTTTATCGAAAAACGCCCTTTTTTTGTCAAACGGTTAAGAATTTTAAAAAAATATTCACGTGCTTATCCTGTCTATGAAGATTTCCACCAGCCCAAGGAAAAAAAATCTTAGCAAGATATTTAGATAATCTGAATATTTGTGGGCGTTTTGTCCAAATTTTAAAGAAATTTGAAAATTAGTAATGGCAATATAAACATTTTGTACATAGATCATTTTCACCCATTCCCAATTTTTGAGGGCGTTTTCCTATTAAACCATTTGTATAAAAATGATTTTCATGCAGACCGTTTCTCAAACGTTGCACAGATTTTGAAATTAATTTTGTGAGTTTTTGACCGAAGCGGTTTCTCAATATGTACATTGTTTCACAATGTTTCACAATATGTACATTGTTTCACAATGTGGCAACTAGTGCCGCCTTGTTTGAACTAAATGTTGTCGAGATCTCAGGGGCTTCAATTTCAGGCAAAAAGTAGTCCGTTATCATGGCGCGATAACGAGCCCCATTTACAGTAACGTTGGCACCATCCTCTTTTTGAAGAAATACGGACTGATGATTCTGCCAATAAACCACACCACACGGTTGTTTCGAGTGGATGTAACTGCAGCTTTTGAACCTTTTCCGGTTGTTCCTTTGCCCATATACGGCAATTTTACATATTGACGTATCCATTGATCCAGAAGTGGGCCTCATCGCTGAACAAAATGTTCATCTATCCATGATGAAATGTCGATGAATACTGAATAAAAAAATTACATGGCAACTTGAAACGAATCACACGCCATCTGTCAAAAAACCCCCATTGAAAAAAAAACCTCTTGATTGATCACCCTTTATAAAATTTCGAACATCGGTGTCGCCTTTGAAAGGTTTTACATTGAGGTGATTCTGATCCGATTTCTAAAGATATAATCACTGATATATTTTATTTTACTAACTGTTAACTAATTTAAATATTTATTAGTTGTTGATTATCAATTTTATATTATATGTGTATGATTTACAAAAGAATATAACTGTTCATCTACGGTACTACTTCACAGATAAAAGAACCCATCATATCACATGTCCAGTCGTGCCATTCATGGCCCCTTCCTCCATTCCGCATCATCAAACAGTGCTCGTTGTTGTTAAGATTATTTGGATTCAGATGATGCCAATTCGTGAATGTTAATGGTTTTCCATTCGCCATCCAATAGAAATTACCTTCGCTGCCTAAATCGGTTCCTGATATCCAAAAAGCTTCGTGTTCATAGCCTGAAAGGGATAAAGTCCATTAATGACTTAATTTTGTAGTAATACTTTATTTATAGTGCTGTTGGGGTGTATGTTCTATATATCAGAACTAGCGTTTGCTATTTTACATGTTGATGTAAAATAGGCAAATGAAAAGCAAACAAAAAAACACAAAATTTCGAATTCGTTTTGATATTTTCTATTCACTTGTCGTCAGTGGCATAAATGATGGCTACATTCAAATACTTAATCGGAATATCAAACATAGCCAAATGGTCGTCAAATAAATCACCATTATAAAAAATCAACTTTGTGCCGTGTATTCCAAGGCGAAATCACAAGAGTATATCGCTATTCATGACTATTAAATAATTGCATCGAATGTGTTTACATCTCGTATTTTTGGACTTTGCCGCCCAAAGTTACCAGGACATAATGTCATAATAGAAAACAAAAAAAAAAAAACGAGTGGTGGGTGCACGATTGGGTCGTACGAAACTTTCTCTTTCAGTGCGAGTTGGGTGTTAGATCAAATAGAACGCATTTTGATTATTAATGCTTAAAATGATATGAATAATGTCGAGATGTGATTAAACGAACGTTTACTCCGACATTTGAAGGAATCGATGTCAATGTGAATAATAATGATTTTCCGTTATTGGCCAAAACCGAAAATTCCGTTTAGTGATAGTTGGGCTAAAACTAATTATGTGGAATTGCTTCAAGCTGTAATAGTAGTATATATATTAAAATTTCATTCAAATTGGCATAATAGTTTGCGAGAAATTATCAATTTTCCTTATATGGCCTAAATGACAAAATCCGTTATATGGATTTTCTCGAAAAAACTGGGTATGCAGTTTTGTTGAAGCTAATATGGTTATATATTTATAAAGTTTGATCAAAATCTATAGAGCCGTTTTCGAGAAAATTGAGGTTATGTGTAATTTTAATATGCAAGGTACCGTTATTAACATGTCTAAAAGCAAACAAAAAACTAAAATAAGCTTGGATACGAAGTTTGAAGAAAATCAGTCTAGCCGTTTAGGCTGGGGAGACCATTACGGACTGATGGACCGACGGACGGAATTCCAAAAACCACTTTTTTAGGCTCCGCTATCATCGTAATGTTAGAATCAATCAAAATATCGAGGTCGAAAATTTTCACGAAAACAATATCTTTCTCTTTGTAAGAGAAAGTTAAAAACATATGAGAAGGCTACAATCCGCTGTGTGGATCGTTGAATACCCTATCCCGATGGGGATTAAACATAGAAAATTACATTGTCATAAAAAAATTTACGGTTCTACAAAAGACAAGGTTTTTCAAGGTAGTGTATAAAAATGGTTTTTATATAAAAATGCCGATTTATAAACGATTCACACGATTCACACACTAATATATACCTTATCCCAAAGGTATATTAGTTTTGATACATAGTTTGTAACATAGACAAATAATTTATACATTTATGTAGTAAAGTATATGTATCGACTCAGAATCAATAGCTGGGACGATCCTTAAATTATGAGCTAGAATGATAAAGTTTGGTATACGACCTCGTTGTTGCTCCCAGCAGAAAAGCTGTAAACATTTTTGAAATCCGCCCTTGCTATACACACTTCAGATAAACGTCGATTTTGGCAAAAACGTGAGGCATTATATAAGAGTATCTGAACAAGATATATAGAAATTATCGAAAATATCTTTAATATTTAGTCTAAATTTAAGTTTTTCAAAACGCCAACTTATTGGAGGATTTTTATTAAAAAAAACTTGTTTCGGTAAAATTTTAAGGAAATTCGTTGGAAACGTTGGTAACATTGAATTCCCATCAATCGTGATCATATATTCTTTGACCAGTATACGTGGTATTGGGAAAGTGTTGTTTTGACCCAAAAGATGCGATTTTTACAAATACTTATGTTTTAAGGTACCGCGAGTCCAAAAAAGTAGTTTAAAAAAACAGACCTCTGCCATCTGAAGACTTTTATTGAGCCCAACCTACTCAGTCCTATTAACTGATTTCTCATGAACGGACATGTTGAGTTAAATGAAAATTAGTATGTATTGTAATATGTATATTTTTAATACGACTGAATACTCAGATTTTTCAAAAACATTCAACTAACGGTTAATTTTGGTGCAATTATTTTGAAAAAGGCTCTAACGATTTTAATATAAATCTTTAGATGTGTATTAGAATACTGCATACACAGTTTTCGCCAAAACTGATTGTAACGGTTATTTATAAATTTAATGACTTCTCGGAAATGGAACATTTAATTTTAAGGAAATTTGGTTGGTTGCAAAGTAATCCCATAGAAACATATCTAAGAGACAAGTTGTCTAACAAAAACGGGACTTAAAAAAAATGAATAGATTTATATGAATCTTTGCAGTAAGGCATAGTATAAGCTTTTTGAATATATTGCATACTCAGTTTTTTTTCCATATTGTAATATTAGAATACTCAAGTTCGATTTTTTTCCAATTTGGTTGCACTTAAAAAATTAAAAAAAAATGCAGTCTAACTATTATGATGCTACAAGTAAACCTTAGAAGGATACCGAATCAGCAAAAAGAAGTCTTCAGTTTCGAAGCCGTTAGAAAACACATTATAACAATTCACACCAAGTCCAAATTCGCCTCACTACCCACCACCTAGTCATCGATTTAAAAGTCAAGTATGATCTTCATTATAAATTATTTCTTTTTTATATATTATTTAAATATTAGATATTTAGAATAATTAAGTACAGAATAGGTAATCGAGCTTATGTATGTTTATGATACGGCGATGCGTACATCATGAGAGACAGTAGCGAACTGCCTTATTAAAGTTTTAATTGACTGAGTATTGGTGTGATACACATACTCATCATACTAAATAGATGGACTATACTGATATATCTATAGATGTTTTATTATGATATAAATATTGCTTAAACTAGTCTAACTGGACAAAACCCTCAGCAAAACATACGATTCAAAATAAGGATTTAGAGAAAGTAACGCATTATGATGTGACTTATTTTAGGGCATTATGCAAAATAACAGAGCCCATCAACAATACACATTTGTTAAGTATTTCTTTTTTTTTTATAAACCCCTAGATTCAATCTACGAGTATATGATCGTTGAAATGGAACATAGAACGAGGAATACTCAAATTAACTAAAATAGAATCCAACAATCAGCTATGACAGCAGACTGCTTACGTTGGCATGCACCAACAACTAACCAATATCAATCAATACCCTAGAATCTTTAACGTAGTAGTACTATGAAGATTGTCTCCATAGTCATTTCTCTTGATAGCAAATCGAAAGCATTTGTTTTAATAACGCATCCAAATCAAATCACCATCTACGCAACAAAATAAAACACTTTTCATGCCTTTCACATTGTTTACATAGTTCTTTGTTTTATTTAGAGTAATATGATATCTGCATTTATCTTTCGGATGTTTACGAAATATAAAATAAAAAACAAATAACACACTTTAAAAATGTTAACATCTTAACATCTCAACATCTTAGCATATCAGCACCAAAGTATCTCCCACAGCCGTTGCAAATTCCGGTAGAAACATCACCTCACTATTTGAAATCTCTGCTGATGGTTTGTTAGGTTGTGATCGGTTACCTGATGGACGGCTGCCTGGTGGACGTCTAGGTGGTGAACGATCACGAGGTTGGCGAATCTCAGGTTGCACCACAAACGTTCGGATATAGTGTAGTTGTAAATCCATTGCCCTCGGCTGGTATTTAACCGAAATACAACTTTCACAGATAAATAACACCGGCAGACAAATACTGATTTTATAGATCATACACTTTAATTTATCTCGTTCAGAAGTAAACGTATCCCAATAGTAAAACAAAAAAAACACAATAAACAGCAATTTCAACTATTCAAAAGCAAAGCTACAGGAACACAGTGGTGTCACTTCTTCTCTCAAAATTCAAATGAAATTGATCGACCAGAAAATGCAAAACTAATATCCAGTTGCGACATATGTGTGTATTCAGTGACAAATGTATTGTGTGGAGAATAAACCGAGCATGGCGAGTATACTATTGCATAGCACAGTTACCCTTGATGATTTCAAACATTTGATCAACGCATTATACCAATTCGAACCAAGTCCAAATTCACCTCAATACCCACCACCTAGTCATCGATTTAAAAGCCGTGTACGATAGCATCTATATAGAGAGGGACTATACTGATACATCTATAGATGTTTTATTTAGATATATTGCTTAAACGAGTGTTTCGCTGAGGGTTTTGCACAGTTACAAAACCCTCAAAATAAGAATTAAGATAGAGAGCTAGATAAACGCATTATGATGTGACTTATTTTATGGGATTGTGCAGTATACACGAGCCAATAAACAATAAAAATCTTTTTAGTATTTTTTTATAAACTTCTAGATTCAATCTATATGTTCAAGATTTGAAACAACGCTCGAAAATATTCTATCAACAGTTATTTGCCAATGGAAACTAGTACGAGGAATTCGCATATTAACCAAATTAATATCCATCAATCGGGTATGACAGCAGACTAACCAATATCTATCAATACTCTAGACTCTATGATGCAGCAGTACTATGAAGATTGTCTGCAGTCACTTCTCCCTGATAGCAAGTCGGAGGCATATGTTTTAATAACGCATCATCTGAAGTTGATGAACCCAAATAAAATCACCATCTATGCAAGGAAATAAAACACTTTCCATGCCTTTCACATTGTTTACATAGTTCTTTGTTTTATTTAGCGTAATATGATATCTGTATTTATCATTCGGATGTTTACGAGATATAAAATGAAAAACAAATAACGCACTTTCAAAAATTTTAACATCTTAGCATATTAGCACTAAAGTATCTCGCACAGTCCTTACCAAATTCCGGTAGAAACAACACCTCACTTTTTGAAATTATTGCTGATGGTTTGTTAGGTTGTGAACGGTTACCTGATGGACGGCTGCCTGGTGGACGTCTAGGTGGTGAACGATCACGAGGTTGGCGAATCTCAGGTTGCACCACAAACGTTCGGATATAGTGTAGTTGTAAATCCATTGCCCTCGGCTGGTATTCAACCGAAATACAACTTTCACAGATAAATAACACCGGCAGACAAATACTGATTTTATAGATCATACACTTTAATTTATCTCGTTCAGAAGTAAACGTATCCCAATAGTAAAACAAAAAAAAACACAATTAACAGCAATTTCAACTATTCAAAAGCAAAGCTACAGGAACACAGTGGTGTCACTCCTTCTCTCAAAATTCAAATGAAATTGATCGACCAGAAAATGCAAAACTAATATCCAGTTGCGACATATGTGTGTATTCTGTGACAAATGTATTGTGTGGAGAATAAACCGAGCATGGCGAGTACACTAGTGCATAGCAGAGTTAACCTTGATGATTTCAAACATTTGATCAACGCATTATACCAATTCGAACTAAGTCCAAATTCACCTCAATACCTATCACCTAGTCATCGATTTAAAAGCCGTGTACGATAGCATCTATATAGAGAGGGACTATACTGATACATCTATAGATGTTTTATTTAGATATATTGCTTAAACGAGTGTTTCGCTGAGGGTTTTGCACAGTTACAAAACCCTCAAAATAAGAATTAAGATAGAGAGCTAGATAAACGCATTATGATGTGACTTATTTTAGGGGATTGTGCAGTATACACGAGCCAATAAACAATAAAAATCTTTTTAGTATTTTTTTTATAAACTTCTAGATTCAATCTATCTTTGGTTAAGGCGGGATAATAAATCAAAGGAGCCAATATTACTCTTCTAATATTCCTCTGAGAACTTTTTTTTCTTAAAGTGTTCTGATCTTAATTTTATTGAGTACAAAATTGATTTTTAGCCAATTAAACAAAAATTGAAATCTTTGACCTTATAAGTGATACATAAGATAAGCCATATAATAAGATAAATTTTCAAGATTTGAAACAACGCTCGAAAATATTCTATCAACAGTTATTTGCCAATGGAATTCGCAAATTAACCAAATTAATATCCATCAATCAGGTATGACAGCAGACCGCTTATGTTGGCACGCTCCAACAGCTAACCAATATCTATCAATACTCTAGACTCTATGATGTAGCAGTACTATGAAGATTGTCTGCAGTCACTTCTCCCTGATAGCAAGTCGGAGCCATATGTTTTAATAACGCATCATCTGAAGTTGATGAACCCAAATCAAATCACCATCTATGCAAGAAAATAAAACACTTTCCATGCCTTTCACATTGTTTACATATTTCTTTGTTTTATTTAGCGTAATATGATATCTGCATTTATCATTCGGATGTTTACAGAATATAAAATGAAAAACAAATAACACACTTTAAAAATTTTAACATCTTAGCATATTAGCACTAAAGTATCTCGCACAGTCCTTACCAAATTCCGGTACAAACAACACCTCACTTTTTGAAATTATTGCTGATGGTTTGTTAGGTTGTAAAGGGCTACCTGATGGCCGGCTGCCTGGTGGACGTCTAGGTGGTGAACGATCACGAGGTTGGCGAATCTCAGGTTGCACCACAATCGTTTGGATATAGTGCAGTTGTGCATCCATTGCCCTCGACTGGTATTCAACCGTATACAACTTTCACGGATAAGTAACACCGGATGACAAATATTGATTCTATAGATTTTACACTTTATGGTATCCCGTTCAGAACTAAACGTATCCCAACAGTAAAACAAATGAACCACAATTAACTGCAATTTTAACTCATAAAAAGCAAAGCTACAGGAACTCAATGCTGTCACTTCAAATACAAATGATCTACCAGAAAATGCAAAAATAAAATCCACTTGTGACTTATGTGTATATTCAGTGGCAAACATGTATTGTGTGGAGAATATACCGAGCGTGGTGAGTAAACTAGCCCACAACAGAGTTACCCTTGATGATTTCATGCATTTGACAAAAAATGTCGTGAATAAGCTCATCCTAGCAAATTTTGCTAATGTGTTGGTGTATGCTCGTCACCAATTCATCTGTCTTTACAAAGCTCGCCAGAAAGGCCGTCATTTTGGCCAGCCATGTTAAGGATATTTTTATATACTACTATGCTCTTTTAAATTAGGTCAGATAGATTGCCTGCGATCACTAGCTATAGCAGTCTGCAGTAGTTATTGTTGTTTCTTTAAGCTAAGAATCCAATTTAGAAGTAAAGTTTATACTAAAACTACTAAAATTAAATTTCATATAAGATCCTGATCATACCGATTCTGCTTTACGGTGATTAGGGATGGATACTTGGTACCAAAGATTATGAATTCAATACAGATGACGCACTCCATATAAGAAAAATTGTTCTATGGCGGGTCGTGCCCGCCATATGTTTTTTTCTTGTTTTTCATGTGTTTTCATGCACACCGCCCGCCCGTACCATGAAGTTACTGAGCAAAAGTTTCTGTTTTTTGTTCTCAATGCGTCATCTGTATAGAATTCATAATCTTTGCTTGGTACAGAACCAGGATATCTCCTATGTAGTAATTGAATTTCTTCACGGGCTATAGAAAGACGGTCCTATTGTTGAACTCTCTTCGTCGTACATGGTCCTTGAGTTTCAGTTATTCTATTATTTTAATTTCATAAATATGAACACGCAGATCTTTTTCGAGATTCTTGAAATTTGAAATCCTTGTCCACGACGCCGAATTTGTCTTCCTGGATTTTCACCAACCCTAACGCGCAGCTTCGAAATTATCATTCAAAAGGCTTGTTATACATTTGATGTTAAATTACTTTGCCTGCCAAATGTTCATTTTTTTAATGTTTTGTAATGCTAACCTTAAACTATCAGCTTAGCAATTGTTTTTTCATTGCTCCTAATAGAATAATTAATAGTATTATGGCGTTTTCAATTGGTAAATCTGGATTTTACCTAAAATTTGAACTTTTGGAGTGCCAATGAAACACGATTTCATATTGATGTTTTTTGTCTTTGTATTGTTGTAATTTCTTGCCTGTGAAGTTAGTGTCGGTGTAGCTGTCAAGTTTCAAGTCAAACAAGTTGATTATTTTTCATTTAATTTATATTTCACATTAAACTGCTACAGTTTTAATAATTAATAATACTTTTTCACAACCGAAACAATAATAAATCAAAATGAAAATGACTTTGGTCAAACTGACAGCTATCATTTATATTAGTGTGTGTTCAAGAAGTGGTAAATCTGCCAAAAAATCCAGATTTGCAAAATTGATTGGAGATAAAAAATATATTTTTTTGCCCAATGGAACACAACACAACAAGACCGATTTTGAGTCTTTTGACAGATCTAGATAAAAAAAAATTGATTTTTTTACCAATGGAAAACGCCATTAGTTTCGCGTATGATCTCTTGATGATCTGACAAATCATTCAGAGTATGTCAAGAAAGGCTTATCTCAACTTAGTCTTTCGGAGTCGGCATAAAGCAGGAGGTCCCGTGATGTGCAAGAAGTACACACGCACAAATAAACGGTTGCGAGAAAGCTAGGCCCTGGGTACTAATGATCCAAGAATTTGTATTTTAGTTTCGCGTATATAATCGAACTAGAAATTTTAATCAAACCCACATTCTTGGGCTACCCAGACGACTTTTCGGAAGTGGCGTTATATGTCTAAAACTATATATATATTTGGGTTTTTGTAACAGTGAACATTTTCAAAAATAGCTTCAAAGATTTTGATTTTATTTAACACAACCATCAACGCTAACATTTGAAATTAAATTACGTACCCTGTGTTCCCAAAATGTCGAAACATTGGATTTTCGTATTTAGGACATTAAATAGAAAATCCTAAATATCTCGCTACATTGTCTAGTTGTGAAAATATATATATATATATATATATATATCGGAGGATATATATATCGGATATATATATCGGAGTTTCTATTGACTTTTGCATCAAGCCTTAAATCAACGTATTAGCTTATTTTCATCGAATAAATTATAAAGAGTCCTTATAACCACAGTTACACAAAATAAGTGTATTTTGAGTTTTGTCCAAGGAGCAGGTATGTACGACCCAATCTTGATGTAGGACACCACTTTTTACTTTTACATATTTCCTTAATTTTAGAAGTAAGTCAATCTTACAATCAGACATATAATTTTTTAGGAAAGAAGAGTGTTCCCTTACCTGTATCTTTAATGAATTTTTTAATTGCATCGTTGTCTTCCCACGTTATTATGCTAGCTAATTGCATTCCGTCAGATAGACACAACTTCATCGCCATGTACCAGTTCACCTAAAAGTAAATTAAAATGGTTACCTTATCTGACTTAACTCTAGGTGTAAATAAAAAATTATTATTAGTAAGCCCATTATTAATTTTGCACATTTCATTTATTTGTTCGATGTAAAATTTTAAAATAATGATAAAATCATTTATGCCAAGAGAAGCCAAAGCCAATTCAATAAAGCAAAATAACATATTAAGAAAGAATCCTAAATGTATAAAACGAGTTGTGGGTGCACGACTGGCCGTACGCAACATTCTCTTTCAAAGCGAGGCGTTAGCTCAAGAACGTTTATTTCGGAATTTTAAGGAATTGGTGTTTTTGTGATTTTTCGTTATTCATCAAAACTAAAAAATCCATGAAGAACCATTTGGGCCAGAAATAATTACTTGGAATTGTTACAAACGGTAATAGTAACATATATATTAAATTTAATTCGATTTGACCAAATAGTTTGCGAGAAATTGAATATTTTCCTTATATGGATTTTCTCGAAAAAAAACTGGGTACGCAGTTTTGTTGGAACTCATATATTTATAGTATTTGTAAAGTTTCGACTCGGACCACTACTTTGTTGCAGCCAAAGTAAGAATGTGGCTATCCACCAAGCCACAATCAACCAGAAATACTGTAAAAAAATAATTATCGAGAGACTGCAATCTCAAGAGCCCGCGAAGGTTTTCACGCTAAGCGTAGCATCGAAAGTCGAAGAACAATGTCAACGATGCCAACAAGAAACCATATGTTTGATGAGGAATGCCGACAGATGCTCCCAGCCAAGAATTAGGCCTACAAGGCCAAGCAGCATATGAAGACGAGAGCTGCCATTGAGCTATATAGAGAAAGATGAAGTGAAAAACACCGTTTTTACAAGTTTTGCCAAAGTGTAAAACGTCAAGGCCAAGGATAAAAGGCTCGAACAGAATCCTGTCGAGATGAACAAGGAAATGTCATAGTTGAGACACAGTTGATGCTGGGGATATGGAAGAACAACTTCTGCAGACTATTCAACGGCGATGACGTACAACATCCCGCTGTCAGGCAGAAAAACCACCCGATCTAAGTAAAATGAGGATAGAAATATCTCAAGTTTAATAAGGCCGCCTGAAATGACTGCCTTACTGCTGAGCTTCATAAAGCCGGCGGAGATGACTTGGTAAGTTCGTAGAGTAGCAGACGTGTTTTGTGTTCGGTGTTTATTTCTTTTCTGTTTATACCCTATCCCATAGGATAGGGGTATATTAGTTTTGATACTTAGTTTGTAACATAGAGAAATAATTTTGCTACATATACCTCAAAGTATATGGATCGACTCAGAATCGCTAGCTGAGTCGATTAAGCCATGTCTGTCCGTCCGTCCGTCCGTCTGTACGTCACCGATTTTTAGGCCTTAAATTTTGAGCTAGGATAATGAAATTTGGTATATGGGATCCCCGCCCGTGCCTACAGAACAAGTGTAAAAGTTTTTGAAATCCGCCTACTGCCACGCCCCCTTTTTAGATAAACTCAGTTTTTGGCCAAACCGTAAGGAATTTTAAAAAAGTGTCTGAGATGCATATTTAGAGAATCGTAATATCTATATTTCGTCAATACAAAGTTTTTTGGCACGCCCCTATTTGGGGGCGTTTTCCATAAAAAACCTTTTTTGGCCAAATTTGAAAATTTTCGAAAAAAATGTTGATGCAAAATCATTGGTAGTATTAATATGAACATTTCGTCAGTAGACCATTTTAACCCACGTCCACTTTTTGGGGGCGTTTTTTTAAAAAAAACCATTTGTATGTATGTTATTCAACATACAAAACATTATTCGCTCTCTTCTCTAACTTTGTACATTTAAGATTATGATAAGATAAACATGAGATTTAAATTATGTATGTATAAATATAAAGCTCTCTTAAAGTTATTTATGTATAACGTTAAAGCTCAGCTTAGAGTATTTTTCTGGGTATTCGTTGTTTAACCGTATTAGAAGAACGATGTACAATTATTGATACGAGAAATAAACTTATTTTTTTGTAAATTAAAGAAAAGAAGAACAGTTTTCTTCATAAACCATAACTCGCGCACAAGTAGAAACCGACCTCAACCAAATTTGGGTGCGCAACTGGAGGCAGTTAGCTAAGTACCGGGCTAATTGGAGAGGTTGAGGCTCAGGTTCATCCCGGACTGTAGCGCCACTTAAGAAGAAGATCTAAGTAAAATGAGGATAGCAATAACTAAACTCAAGCTTAATAGGGCAGCCGGAAAGGACGGCCTTACTGCCGAGGTTTATTTTTAATTTAATTTATTTATTCATAGTTTGCTTAAACAGTAAGATATAATATCTTCTAAAGCCGGCGTAGATGACTTGGTAAGTCCCATCCACCAACTCATAAGCCAAATCTAGTCGGATGAAAGTATGTCTGATGAATGGAACCTCAGCATAGTTTTTCCGATCTACAAAAAAGGAGACTCTCTGAACTGCTCCACAACAGAGGAATAAGTCTACTCAACATTGCCTACAAGATCCTATCTGCCGTAATATGTAAACGCCTGAAACCGTTTACTAATCACCTGATTTCAGTGTGGTTTTAGACCAGGAAAGTCCACTACTTATCATACCTTCACACTTCGGCAGATCCTGGAAAGCCCCAAGAGTCCAAATCGAGATACCCGCATACGACAGTGTAATTTGTTTATCACCTGTGGGCTCTTGGTTATTATTCAAAAAACCAAAGATATGTTCCCAGAGGGATTAATTCAAATTCTTTATTTTTCTTCACTTTCTATTTTACAAATTAATTTTTTGTGGGAAATACCCAGCACCAGCACCCGCTCCGTTTCGCTACCACAACGCAACTGCTATCGCCTCAAAAAACAATTTGCCCACAACATGACTAACTACTCGGTTTCTGTACGCGCCAAAGCTTTAACACACACAACATGACTAAACTACCCAGCGCGTTAGGAAGTGTTCGGAATTGTGTTTACACCACGGGTGTGTTGATTGAATAATGCTGGATTTGTGATCTCTTCTTTTTAAAAATATGTGGTGAATATTTCAATAAGTGAAATATCCACTACAACAGCATCTATAAAGACGGATATACAGAGCCATGTCTAGTTTTGGTATACCGCCTGAACTCGTCCGTCTATGCAGGATGACGATTGAGAATTCTCAACCAAGAACTAGCCAGACGTCGCCGACGTGACGCATACAATTAGAAACCGACCTATCTTGCATACCTAGTGAATCTAGCTAACGGATAGGTGACCATAAATATCTATTTTTTGCCATTTTTTCAATAACATTATGTAGAATTGGGAAACTTGAGTTTATTTAACTAACAACTTGAATTTAGCTACAACTAAAAGTCCGATTTACATGGTTGCCCCCTCACTTGAAAGCTCTGACAAAGCTTAAACTTCAGGTATTTTGACATGGTTTTATTGATTTTATATTTAGTTACGTTTCAAAGTTTTAATTTTTACTTTGAAAATTAAAATACACTTTAAAGAATAAACACACAGATAAATTTAAGCCTAAAGGTATAAATGATAAGCTTAGATGTAAAATGTAAGCGATAAGCTTAGAGCGCATGGTAAGATCCAATTTGTTAGATAAAGCAATTTCATGATAAGTTTGGTTTAAGCATTTTTGCATTGTAGAATTACGTCAATATTTTAAGAGAAAAAAAGAAAAAAGAATTTAAAAGTGAAAGTTATATTTAATTATTTTTACCTCTTATTGCTCAATTGACTACCTAGTGATCGTAGTGATTTTATAACATACATAACATTATATTTTAATTAATTTATGTTTTTAATTTCAATTTAATTATTTTCCTAGGGGTTACTTTGTAAATTTCATAAAAATGTTTCCATATTGATTGATTTTCACATTTCCAAAGTGACAAATTAAATAATAGACTATGTACAGACATACTTTTAAGTAAACATATGATAAAATTCATTAATATCGTTTAACATATTTTAATTTTGTAGTTGAACTTACCTTTAAATTGCTCATATAGTAACGCCTTTCGCGATTTTTTTTTATTTTATCACTACAGTTTAGACAGTCTATAAACAATAAAAATATTTTTTTATTTGCAATTGCAACTGAACAACTGAAGTACTTACTTCTAGCACAACAATCGTCCCTTTGTTGCGGTAATATCGAAAATATCCACTTTGCTGAAAGTTCCGTTTCTACGACATTATCTACAAAAAAAAAAATAATTATATGTATTATTATTAATAATATTGTATATTGTATATGTATCAACAACCATTTTAAAAAAAATCATGTAAGAAGATCATGTTAAATTCAAATTTACCAATATTTTTATCTGTGGGATATTTTATATTCCAGCAACGGGTTTTTTCTCAAAAGCTGGAGCTGCTTCTTTTTCAGATTTAAAAATGATATATTCTGATAACATTTTTGCAAGACTATTCAAAATATTCGAAACGAACAGCTTTTTTTTTTAACTTTTTTTTTTAATTTAACTGGCACACTCTAATTTTGTACTACAATTGCTTTAAGACTTTTCAGTAGTTTACCTGATATATAACATTAGAGCCATACGAAACGAATCCATTTTCTCAAAAAAAGAAAATTATTAAGATGTAAATGAACTTCTATATGTTACTAAATAAAAAACAAAAAATATTTCAACATATCATCTATACGAGCTTTCCAGTCACATAGACCTGGTCAAAAAACTCATTAGACATTAGATGGCTAGGTAGGGCGAATGGACACCAACACTCCGGCTCACAGAGTAAAAACCGATTTTTACCAATCTGAAGTGTGCAACTAAAAGCATTTAGCTAAGGACCGGAGAGGCACGTTGGTTGTGAATCAGGTTCTTTCCGGAATGTAGTGCTACTTAAGTAACTGAGTAAGCTCTCAAAAAGTGGGCGTAGCTCATGATTTTATAAGATTATTTTCACGAATAGCTTAAAGTTCCACAAAAATCGACGTGAGACACTAGACTCACACTAAGGGACACATGACAAAATCGACTTAGATTTCTATTCGATGACGATATTTCTATCTATCCTTCGGTCTGTCAGTAATGGCCCCTCCAGAATAAACGGCTTGACCGATTTTTCTTTCAAACTTAGTATATACAATTTGTTGGTTACAATTTTTATTTATTCTTAGCCATTTTACTAACGGTACCTCCCATATACAAATTACACATAACGTCGATTTTTTTTTCGAAATCTCTAACGATTTTGATTAAACTTAACAAATCTTATGAATATAGTAATTCGAATTAAACTGGGCCCTTATTCCGTAAAGTGATTATCGTTTGACGATTACATTTCCACGGTACATCTTGCATCACGTAAGATCAATAGTCGTTTTTGACGCCGGCGATATCACTTTATTTCCTTCACTTCAAACAATAATCGTCAAATCACAGACGATTATTGAGCGATTGGTCATTAGGTCTCGACTACCGTCTGAGTGCTAATTGCTTTCAAAATTACGGAATGGATTTTTAGATTTAGACCATACAAGGACCATACAATAGACCGTACAAAGGAAATTGTCAATTTCTCGCAAACTATTTTGTCAAACTGTTACCGCTTGCAACAATTCTACATAATTCCTAACCGGAATTTTCTATCTTTATCAATAAGGGAATAGCATTCTAATTGACACCAATTTTCTTTAAATTCCATACTCGAAGTTCTTATGATCATAGTTCTGCACAATGTATCTTTTAAGGTTAAATAAAGATTTTCTGCATTTTGGCCAAACTGTTAGAATCATTAAAAATCTCGAGGTTGGAAATGTTTACGAAAACAATATCATTCTCTTTGTAAAAGAACGTTAATATGGCATTCCATTCAAGTTTTGGTTGGTCATGTCAAGTCATCTCAGTAGCTCACTGCATTTCACACTCCAAGCAAAACCAAAAAAGTTTCGATGGAAATGTATTTTTTTGGCTTCATTTTTTTAATATAAAACATAGCTTCACCAAAAATGTATATTATATCACTTACGTATGATACATTGCCGATAACTTACCATATTGCGCCGTCACGTATCCTTTTATTAGATTTAAACATATTACAACAATTAAGAAATGTTTCTGCATTTTTATTAAAACCAAATTGCACAGAAATACAAACAATTCTAAATGGAGCCGTGCTAGTGCCTTTTCCGTGAAATTATTAACAAGTGATTTCAAATAAGGGAGTACATACATATATTAAATTATAAAGACTCTCACTACAGATAAGAACCTGACATCTGACATCGGAGATTCCAAATCCCACAATAAGATTGACGCACTTGCTCTCTTAATAAATGAGATTGCGAGTAGGTACAGTATAGTCAAGTAATTTAAGACACAATTTGTTGGAACAATATGAAATTAATTATTATAATGAATCGCAGCAACCAATCTCAAACGCAACCTTCTTCTTAATAAACACTGCTATTGAAGCCTGAAGGATGAAAAATGTTGGATTTTAAATTTAAGAGAAATTGGGGAACCAAAAATAAGTGAGCGCCCAACTATAATCTTGGAGCAGAATTTGATAATTTTTTTGTTAAATAAGCAAAACAAGTGGGTAGTTGACAAATGTTTTAGTGAGTTCATTTCAAAGATTACCACCAGCGAGTGCCGACAAATTGTTCCCTAATTCAAAAGCGGAGTTTTTCTCAAAAACAAAAATTTTCAGCATCCCACTAACTTTTTAAGATTTACAATCAATCCGGCTGGTAATAAGTAGATTCATATTTACGTTTGCAAAAAAACTGGATACGGAAGACGTTATTTACTTAAGTGGCGCTACAGTCCGGGATAAACATGGGCCTCAATCAACATGCCTCTCAAATTAGTCCGGTCCTTAGCTTACTGCCTTCAGTTGCGCACTCCAAGTTGGTTGAGTTCGGTTTCTACTTGTACGCGCCACTCATGGCGAGGTCTTCCTCTACTGCGTTCGACGTCTAGCTGGGAATCAAAGACTCTGCGAGCTGGAGTATTGGTGTCCATTCGTTTTACATGGTTTGAATCTGAACCCTACAAAGTGCCAGCATATGTCATTCTCACGAAAACGCGCTCCATGTAATTTTAAATATACTCTGTCCGGGCACACTCTCTGTCATACAGACAGTTTTAAAGATCTTGGTGTATATTTTGATCCCAAAATGGAGTTTAATAAACACATTAACGTTATCGTCAATAAATCAAACTCTATGTTAGGATTTATTAAAAGATGGTCAAAAGAGTTTAATGACCCTTACGTCACTCTTTCGCTCTATAACTGTCTAGTTCGGCCTCACTTGGAGTATGCTTCACAAGTTTGGACACCCTTCTATGTAGTTCATTCGAATAGAATTGAATCAGTCCAACGTAAATTCATAAGATTTGCTTTGAGAGGACTTCCATGGGATGATCTGCACAATTTGCCTCCGTATAGGTGCAGAGTTAAACTGCTGCAACTATTGCCTTTGTCTCAACGTAGACTTAACAATGACATGGTTTTCTTACACCAATTATTATCAGGACAAATTGATGCTCCTGATCTTTTAAGTGCTATTGGTTTTAATACTCGGGGAGGTTCCTACAACCTGCGTAGATTCAATATATTACATATACCTAGCCATAAACACAACTATGGCATGCATGAGGCTATTAGTCGCATGAGTAGAGTTTACAATAAAAATAACGACGTAGTTGAACTGCATGTTAGTAAAAGTAGTTTGAAAAACACTCTGCGAAATTGTATTCTAGAGCCGTAATAAGTATATTTAAAATTGTCCTTTGTTTAATAACATATATAGCTTCATTGTAATTTAATCGTTTATTGATTTTGCTAGTGATTTCAAACTTAGTTTCATCTATGTTCTGTTTTGTCCCACTAACAAATGCACTAAATGATGAGCCTGTGGATGCATATTATATGCTGTGGCAAATCTCTGCTCGTAGATGCTGCTTGTATTAAGCTCGCTACGACACAGATCTGACAGTGTTATAAAATGTCCTAGCCATCTTAAACGTCCAATGCTGAGTTTTTTGACCAGGGGTATGTTGTGGTTGAATCTTCGTCTCCATAACCCGTCAACGGAGAGCAAAATGAAAGCTACAGAGTAGACGTGTTTTTCTTTGCTGTTTTTTGTTGTTTTTTGTTATATCTTACGTTAAAGTGGCTTATATAGTGAAACTATTTATCTTTACGTTTTTCGTTGACTTGTAACATAGTGGTTTTCTGAAGTACACACCTAAATACATTTATATAACCAAACGACAAAACTAATAATAAAATAAAATGATCCGTTCGCCAAAAGTTCGTCAATGCAAAGTAAAATCGCCTATTGTTAATCTTTGATTATTCTGAGTAAACAGTAGCGGCCAACATTTATTTTGTAATTATTTATTTATTTATTTATTTATTATTCCTTTTCTTTTTTCTTCTTTATGTTATTTGTATTTTTTTATTATTTATTTTTATTTTTCTTTATTATTCCTTTTCTTCTTTATGTTATTTGTATTTATTTATTTATTTATTATTCTTTTTCTTCTGTATGTTATTTTTTTTTCTTATTTATTACATTTTTAATTCCCTTTTTTACCTTAAATTTTTTATTAATTTCGAATTAATCTTTTACTCTGTAACGTACCCCTAACGCTCGTCCCGCATTGAGAGTGACATCTAGTGAGCAGATGTCGAATTAGGAAGTGGCTAGTCCCCAACCGGCACTATCACCCGTGCTGGTGAAGGTCTGACCACGCTCACTTCTCATCATCTCTCCTTTGGCGTGAAACTCACGCTAGGGGTTGAACCTCCTATCAACTTCCTCCACCCTTATGACCCAAGGTAACAGGACCCTTAGGCCAGTCCGGGCAGATTGATAGGAGGGGTGTCCAGCCATCTTGCGGCCAGGCATGATCCTCCGCTCGCTAGCTCGTCGGCGGGAGTGGATTCTTACCACAAGACCTGGACTGGGGTTACATTTATTTTTACATGCCTGTACCAAAAAAAAAGAACGAGGTATTATTATTTCGCGACCGTAACCAATGCGAAATCTCAAAAAAATAAAAAATTGCGAGGCCCGAGTTTCGTCTTATTCACTGGTCCACCGTTGCGTGCCTCCATAGTGGAAGAGAGGCGGAGAGGTTTGGATGGAGATCCTCTCCGAGCTGACCCGCCCCTAGCTAAAATCGATTAAGCACCTTGGTCACCGCATCGCTCGACTCGCGATGACCCCTTACCCGAAAAGGGGAAAGAAACCCTAAAAAAGTTGCTTACCCCTGACTACTGACCACCAAAATCAATCTAAGATCCGACCCAATCCATCCTCTGAAAAATATTTAAACCGCTTCCATACTTACGCGATTATGAGCGAAGTACAACCGAATTCAAAACCGACCAAAAGGCATTAGCCATAAATACCAGAAAAAAAAACAAAACCACCAGTTTGCAACAACGTTATAAAAATTCCAAAAGTGGGTTTTATTTACGTAAAAGATAAATAGAAATGGGGTTAAAATGTGTATACATGTGTATCACTGTAACTAATACCCTCGAGAAAGTCACAAAGAATTAGATATTTATCCAATAGGGGTATAACTGTACAATCATTTTAATTTTAAATAATATTTTTTTTTCTATAATACTTTATGGTAATATTATATTAACTTTTTTTTTATTTTGGGCAATCCCACAATAATAAAAAAAAATTTTCGTTTGGTTTGATTTTTTTTTTCTCTCACAATGAATGTTTTTTTTTTTTTTTTTTTTTTATTTAATTTAAATAAATTTATTTTTCTCTTCCTTGTTAATTTTCTTCCCCTTTTTTTCCAAATTGGTCAATTTCTACATTTAATAGCCGTTTTTATGTTTTTTTTTTTCTTTTCGAGGTGTATATTTAAAAAAAATCCACCATATAAAAAATTAACTTACCCCTATTTAAGGGTTGCTACCCGTCCTCCAAGGTGATGGCCTGTGGTGCACCGCATTCCGCCTTGTGTAGTTTTAGGTGTTATCGACCTATTCGCGTCTGCTAAAATTTATTTAGAGGAAAAAAAAAAAAAACACCAAAAGTAGGCTCACAAATTCACAACATAAATTGACCACTACATTAACTTTCAAATGTTCTTTGTACTCATTTTCCCTCTAGTGTTTCGTAGTTGAACTGCCGAAGGTTAGGGTATTGGCTATTTGCTGCGGCTCAAAGTTTTCTTTGTGGTACATACGATCGCCGAATAGTTTTTTTTTATATTGTATTATATCACTTCCCGAACCGTTCGAAATTACACACACAAGCAAATAGATTCGCGAAGCGGATTATTTCTTGCTCGTGGTTTTAGGTGCGCGGGGAATTATGAAAGGCGCGGAGTGCGCTACGCGAAGCTTTTACGGAGCCCTAGTGGTAGAAGGCGCTCTCGGTGCATTGAGGTGGTCACTTTTCCGTGACGAAGAAAAAAAAACGTTCGTACCGCACTTGTTTTTGGCGGGTGGGCGCGGGACAATGTTTTGGCCGAAAAAAAAACGTGTGCTTCGGTAGCTTCTTCGTGGTGGCGGAGAACTCGCGGAAAAGGGAAACACCTGGGCGCTGCGAAACAGTCTATTTTGTCGCCTGGTAGAATTTGCACGAGCAATATTAACACCAAAAAAAAATCGTATGGACGCGGCGGCGTGGTGAAGGCGTTAGGGGGAATTTTTTGTTTCTATTGTCTCTGTGGTATGCGCGTTGTGCGAGCGGTTAACTTTAATTTTGCAAAAAAAAAAAACACGACTCATACACTCACTAAATGCACTTTTTTTTTACTTTTTTTGGTTTTTGCAAAGATAATCTGTCTTTATATATATCGTATGTGCAAACTAAACTGTCCCCTTTTTTTTTTGCGTTCGACCGGCGTCACGATTGATTAGAAACTGCCCTGCGTTTTTTTTTTCTTTTCCAAGACAACCCATCCTGGCGGCGGAAATGCAATAAGCATCGTCTCGCTCTCGCCACCGCTCACATTATATTTGAACTTTAAACTCATCCAGCCCAAAAAGTTTCATTCACAAAGATTTTATTTTGTGCTTAAAATTCAAATTACTTAAATTTTCTTTTAAGAAAAAAATAAAATTTATGTTTTGAATAAAACTTTTCGAGCTACAGGAGAATAAAATTCAAATATAATGTGGCGCAAAAAAAAAATGTCTGTCTCTGTCTTGCCATTCGTTGTATTGTATCGCTGCAATTTTACCACCGAGCGCTTTATTCACAATAATATTGTTGTTAGTGATGTGTCAACACATTTTTTTTTTTGTACTAGAACAAACAAAAATGACTAGAGGTTTCCCACAAAACATGACATATTTACAAGCCCTGGCGAGTGAAGAGATCATGATAATGAAACCTCATCAAAGAAAAAAAACTAATTGGTGAATACCGACCCACTCCTGAGATGCCAAAATGTTCTCATGCACAGATTGAGCTAACCGGGCCGATGCGCAACCTCTTAAAAAATTATATATGCATATATTTATATACGTAATTGTACATTGCGTATACGTAACCTTTTTCCGTTTGTCAAAAAAAAAAAAAAAAAAAAATAGGTACATTCGTATGGCGTATACATAACATTTCTTCCAATTTGAAATAATGAATAAAAATGGAACGTAAAGGACAACATCATTTTTTTTTCGAGGAGGACGATGAAATATTTAGCGGCGAATATCTTTGGAGTGCGTGGTGCCAAGGCTACGCCCCGAAGTATCCACTAGATCATATAAATTCTGTCCAATTATTTTACTTACTCTGGCTTTAACGAACTTTGGACATAACTTAGCGTTTATGCCTTTTGAAGCATCGCTCTGTACAAAGTTACGCCTAAATACTTCGTCACCCACTCTGTACTTCACAGGAGTACTTCGCGTGTTATATACCTGGGCGTAGGAGTTATGCGCCTTTTCAAGGTAGTTTTTAAGATGGGAATGCAAAACGTTCATTTTAGCAGCTTTCGGAATTACATCCAGGTCAGCGTTGTTCAAACCTCCTAGATTCCTCAATAGCTTGTAATCACTGCCGTGTTCAATCATGCGCTGTCCGAACACCGCTTCGTAAGGCGACATGGTTATCGCCGAATGAACTGCAGATCTTAGCGCACAAGCTATTTGAGGTAGGAGTTTATCCCAATTGGATTGATCTCTATCAACGTAGGACCGGATGGCTGCTAATATCGAACGATTTACGCGCTCACTTGCGTTCGCCTGCGGCGAATACGCGGCAGTTTTAATATGTCTATTTCCAAACATCTCCATACAGTTTGCGAACTCTTTGCTCAGAAACTGTTTCCCGTTGTCTGACAAAATGGTTTTGTAAAAAGGTTAAAGCTGTTTCAGAGGTGGCTTTCCGAAGAGGTGTAATAAAGACGAACTTTGTTAGTTGGTCCAGCGCTACAATTATATGCGTGTTTCCTAGTTTAGACCTAGGATAAGGACCTAAGAAGTCCACATATAGGTGTTGGAATGGTCGTTCCACCGTAAAAGCATTTCCCATCGGCGCTCTCAAAATTGCATTAGGGGCTTTCGTGGTTTTGCAAACCTCGCAATTCCTAACAAAAAGCTTAACTTGAGAAGCCATGTTGGGCCAGTAAAATTGATGTCGCAGACGGTATAAAGTTTTAGCCATACCACCATGCGAGGCTTTGGGCGGCGAATGAGCTAGAATAATCAGGTTGTCGGTTAGCGTGGCTGGAACCCATAACTTCCAGGACGTATCATCTTCAATTGGATTACCTGTACTATGTCTGACCTTCTTATATACGAAACTGTCCGAAATACGAAGGTCAGGAAGTTGGTTTTTATTCTGCGCCACAGTTTCCATAATTTGACGGTAATCTTCCGACTGAAAAGCTGGATCCGTCAAATCGATATGCAGCACATCGTTTGCCTTTGCGATTGACTCACTGGATTGTAGGGCTTCAACCTCGTAAGCGCGCGATAACGCATCGGGTACGACATTTAAGCTCCCTTTCCGGTGCTCAATCTCAAAGGTATATCCTTGAAGTTCCAAGCTCCACCGCGCTAGCCGTCCCTTAAGATCCTTCAAGTTCATTAGCCACTTAAGACTTGCATGGTCGGTAATAACTTTAAACTTATACCCCTCGACATAAGGTCTAAATTTCTTTATCCCCATAACAGCTGCCAAGCATTCACGCTCTGTTACGGAGTAATTTCGTTGGGCATCGTTGAGCTTATGGGAATAGTAAAATATTGGACGTTGTACAACAGCTTCATCCTCTTGACACAAAACCGCCCCGATGCCTGTTGCCGATGCATCGCACAGTATGGTAAATTGTCTGTCGAAATTCGGATTTACTAAAACTGGTGCAGTCGTCAAGTTGTTCTTGATGGTGTTGAACGATTCCGTAGCTTTTTCATTAAAACCGAACTTAACGCCCTTTCTCAAAGTGTCGGAGAGATAAGAGGCTAGGGAAGAAAAATTAGGTACAAACCTTCGGTACCAGCCTGCCATGCCAAGGAATCGTCTCACTTGACGGGCGTTCTGTGGTACCGGAAATTCTTTTATCGCAGCCACCTTCTCTGGGTCTACCTTCAGTACCCCATTCCCTACAATGTAGCCGAGATATCTTAGCTCTTGATAACAAAACTTCGATTTTTCACCGTTTATCGTTAGGCCTGCTGATCGTAACCGGGTTGCTACTAAAGGGCCAAACCCACCGAGCAACCGAAACCGAAACTTCGTTTTATTTTTTCATTTGTCTGTTCAATTATGACATTTCATTCCCACCGAACATAGCACAGAAACTGAAAAAAAAATTAAACGTCACATTTGACATTCAGTGAATTCAGAATGCTGATCTATAAAAAAAAGAAAATTTTGTTATATGTTGCGTTATATTTTGCAATGCTGAAAAGAACAAAACGTTCCAAATATTGGATTCATCCCCTAAATCGAGACCGAAAAATTAATGGAGAATTCTACCGAATCTCAACAAAATTGGAGGAGTATCCGGCCCGGTATTTCCGATATTTCCGTATGAACGTCAGAAAAATGACGTCTGCGAACTTCGGCAAACAGAAATTACAACGATGAAAAAAAAAGTTGCAAGTTTCGGTACGATGAATTGCAAAACTGCAAAATGAAAAAGTAAAATTTCGGCACGGAAAAAAAATAAAATCGTTTTATATCAAAATAAAAAGACTTTAAGAAATAAAAATAGATGAGATTAGTGTGGTTTATTAATATCTTTTATTTAAGAAGTATTTTTAACTGAAAAACACATCAAATTTTAAGTAATTAGCAGTTTTAAAAAAAATGAAAAACAAAGTTTCGGTTTCGGTTGCTCGGTGGGTTTGGCCCTTAATTCCAGAAGTTTGACGTGTTCTTCAAAAGTCCTTGAAAAAATTAGCAAGTCATCCAGGTAGACGAAGATTTGTTGCCTTAATTGATGAGGAATAACCTTATCCATTAGCCGGCAAAGACGCTGAGGCGCATTGCATAGGCCGAAGGGCATCACTTTAAATTGATACAGGGGCCTACCGGGGACGGTAAACGCTGTCTTCTCCCTTGACCTTTGCTCCAGCGGTATTTGCCAAAAGGCGTCTTTCAGATCCACACTCGAGATGAAATATGTATCTGAAAGGCGACCTAGCAACCCTTCAATATGCGGCAGGGGGTATGCATCCTTTTTGGTGACCGAATTAAGCTTTCGCACGTCTAAACAAAGACGGTTCTTCTCAGCTCTTCTAACTAGAACAACTGGAGAGCTCCACGAACTTGAACTCTCTTCGATCACGTCCATAGAAACGGTCCAACTGCGCATAAAGTAAAGTTTGCACCGCTGGAGATACGGGATAATGACGCTGTTCTATTGGCGCTGCGTCACCTGTATCAATTATGTGTTCCTCAAGCCGTGTTTTGCCCAAGCCAATAGAGGCGAAGGAAGGAAATAGGCTCACGGCTTCATCTAAAATCCTGGAGTTCTCGCTGGTTAACTCATGGGACCCTGAAAGAATACTTCTTCTCGAAGAAGCAACACCATGCTCATCTCTACCTTCGGAGATGCTCGCTAAATCAGAAACTTTTGCCGAGATTTCAGCAATAACTTTAGGAGCAATGTTGAACTTTTTCCAAAAGTCAACTCCAAGGAAGAGATCTTTCGTTAATGTCGGTACTACGTAGAGTGTAACTTCTGCCACGTTCGATTTGTACTGAACGGTACATTTAATTACACCTATAATTGATTGCGATTTCCCATCTGCGGTGGTAACTGCAGAGGAGAATCGCTTATATGGGATATTGTTGGTATTAAGAAAATCCACCCCACCCGAACCTAAGCAACTAATACATGCCCCACTATCCAAGAGACCAAACCAATCCTTTTCGAAAATCCGAACAGAAGCATAAGGACGAGGATCGTCATCTACGCATTGCAAAGATGTTGCCGCAATAGCGAGATGCATCTGCCGTTTTTCTTTGAAACGAGTTCGGAGCTTTTGAATCGGTTTAGATACATCCACTCTTTTGAAAATCCGTTCTTTCGCTTCATGATACTCCTGTATGCGTTGGTGCAAGGATTTTCTCGGAAGACTTGTTGATTTGCCGGGGGTCTCTTGACTAATAGGGGGATCTATGGGCCGTTTTAGGATGGTGACAGGCGGGCCTGGTTCGAGAGGGGTTTCTAATTTGCCGGATGAAGATTTTTCGAACAATCCTCCCCGGTTGGAGGATTGTTCTTCGGAGAGTTTCCCGAGCAATTGGGACACTTAGGAACGGTCGTGTTCGGTCGACCACACTTATAACAAAACAAAGCCCTCTGATCCCGCTCGCACTCGAAGTACGTGTGATCCGGTTCACTGCAGTTCCAGCACTTTAAGGAACTTGCGTTCCTTTGCCGAAAGTTAACTGCCTCAACCTGCGTCTGAGATGAACACGGTTCTTCTTGGACCGTGCCTTCGATTTCATAAATGGCTCGTCGAGGAGGAGCAGGAGGAGGAGCTGGTTGGTATCGCTGCCTCTGGGTGTCATTATCATTGATAAATTTTTCTATCGTTCTACACACATGTACCATTTCCGGTATACTATGGGTGCTGAACGTTATCAGGTGTTCACCTATTCGCCTTTTGACATTTTGCTTAATGTACTCAATAAGTTCGCGGTTGGTTTTCGGTACACGCAATCTTGAATTGAGCTGCAATAAGTCGCCGAAAAACTCGTCAAAAGGCTCATGGGCGCCCTGTCTACTATCCGACATCTTCCTGGAGAGTTCGAAGTCCGACTCCAAGCTACGGTACTGTTCGATCAGGGCAAGTCGAAGCGTTGACCAATTTACGGATGGATTGGTTTTTAAAAACATCCAAAACCATGTTTCGACTTGTCCTGATACGAAGTGGTGGAAGTTGCTTACCACATCGTTCCACGTAACTTGGTACGAGTCCTTGAGCCTCTCAATTCGAAATAAAAAATCGTCGACTGTCATTTTCTTGTTGTCGAACTTGATTCCCCATTTGTGGTAGTTTGGGAATCGTCCGAAAGAATTCGACGGAGAAGGTTCTGGTGCAAAAGGTTCAGAATGAGGAGTTGGTTCACCCAACTGCATATTACTGAACTGCCTTAAAAAGTTGTCCACATTGGAGCTTTGCGCCATGTGGACAGGGTAAATGTTATTATTATCCGCTGGTGGGATATTTCGCGGTGAAAACGAGGGTCCAGGACCAGATTCGACACGTCTATTAACGTCGTAGAAACTGGACGGAGCCATAGGTGTAGGAGCCGAAGGTTCTTCTCGACCATTGTTTGCAAGAGGCGTAGGAGCTGCTAAGGCCGCTCTTACCATCTGTGTGACGTCGCGTTGAAGGGCCTCGCGATTCTTCTCCAACTCTTCCCGTCTGAACCGAAGATCGTCAGCTCGGTTTATGCCTACCGTTGCAGAAACAACGTCTCGAACATATCGTTGAAACTGCTCAGATTCGCTTGTATCTCCTTCGCGATCCGGAGTGCTTGACGCTGCGTTAGGAACCGTTGAAATGGCGGGTTCTACCGATTGTGAACTTGGTCGGAAAGTCAGAGAGGTATCCGGAGGTTCTGGCATATTGGTTGCCTGAGAAGGACCATTCCTAGTAGTTTCTAGGGAAACAGCTTTGCTACTGTTACTCCTAGTGGGGTATCTACCTGCCAGCACAGATTTAGGAGGTCGATTAGGGCCAGGGTTGGACATTTTCCGTTTTAAAGAAACGAAAATAAATGAAAAGAAAAGTTAACTAACTATCTGGAGGGATATTTTTAAATAAATATAAATTTTTATATTTGTATGTAGATTGTTATAATAAAAAAACTACATTGAATGAATACCGCTTCAATTCAGAAAAACTGGTAACAAATCGAAAATTCAAAAAAAAATGTATAACCTGTATCTCTCGATACAAAAACCTGTATCTCTTCGATACAAAAAGGGCAAACTCAGAAAAAATCGCTAAGTAGTTTTAATGATTTGAAAAATATTTCAAAAATTGTTTTAGAAAAACAGAACTTTAATAAAAAAATGAGGATGAATCGGGTACGAATTTCGAAGAATAGATTTAAAGAAGCCACGGATATATCACCCTTCCCACCCACTATGGATAGATGGTATCCATCCCTGTATCCAAATATTTAAAAAAAAAATGTTTGTTCGTTAAGATGACGTTTCGAACTACTCTTTACGAAGCTCTTGCTAGTCTCGATCCCGTGAAGCAACAGACGAAAGCAGGGACTAAGCTGCACCCACTTTCCGGACTTACCACAAGGAATGAAACTGATCGCTTCATAGATATAGGTTCTAGCTAGGATTAGATGCATCGGACGTAACCGGAAAGGAAGTTCATCTAATTACCGGACATCTACCTATCGCTAGAACCAAGGCGAACAAAAATACAAAAAAACTCATTGAGTATTGGCAACGGTTATAGACGAGGATAACGTCAACCCATCAACCGGACAACACTCGAAGATTCTTTGGTGCTGTTTGCAAAAATTCATATCCAAAGCATTGCAACGGACATAGCTAATGAAACATTTCAACTCAGCTATCGGACAAGCTACACAGGAAAGATGAGAAAAAGAAAATATTTGTAAAAATTTTTGAAGAAAATGTTTTACTGTGCAAACAAATTTGGATACAGGAATAGGAAAAAAAAACGCGAAATTTTATGTGGATGTGAATTATACGACGAAACTTCGGGCCCCACGTTGGGCGCCACCTGTAACGTACCCCTAACGCTCGTCCCGCATTGAGAGTGACATCTAGTGAGCAGATGTCGAATTAGGAAGTGGCTAGTCCCCAACCGGCACTATCACCCGTGCTGGTGAAGGTCTGACCACGCTCACTTCTCATCATCTCTCCTTTGGCGCGAAACTCACGCTAGGGGTTGAACCTCCTATCAACTTCCTCCACCCTTATGACCCAAGGTAACAGGACCCTTAGGCCAGTCCGGGCAGATTGATAGGAGGGGTGTCCAGCCATCTTGCGGCCAGGCATGATCCTCCGCTCGCTAGCTCGTCGGCGGGAGTGGATTCTTACCACAAGACCTGGACTGGGGTTACATTTATTTTTACATGCCTGTACCAAAAAAAAAGAACGAGGTATTATTATTTCGCGACCGTAACCAATGCGAAATCTCAAAAAAATAAAAAATTGCGAGGCCCGAGTTTCGTCTAATTCACTGGTTCACCGTTGCGTGCCTCCATAGTGGAAGAGAGGCGGAGGGGTTTGGATGGAGATCCTCTCCGAGCTGACCCGCCCCTAGCTAAAATCGATTTAGCACCTTGGTCACCGCATCGCTCGACTCGCGATGACCCCTTACCCGAAAAGGGGAAAGAAACCCTAAAAAAGTTGCTTACCCCTGACTACTGACCACCAAAATCAATCTAAGATCCGACCCGATCCATCCTCTGAAAAATATTTAAACCGCTTCCATACTTACGCGATTATGAGCGAAGTACAACCGAATTCAAAACCGACCAAAAGGCATTAGCCATAAATACCAGAAAAAAAAAAAAAAAAACAAAACCACCAGTTTTCAACAACGTTATAAAAATTCCAAAAGTGGGTTTTATTTACGAAAAAGATAAATAGAAATGGGGTTAAAATGTGTATACATGTGTATCACTGTAACTAATACCCTCGAGAAAGTCACAAAGAATTAGATATTTATCCAATAGGGGTATAACTGTACAATCATTTTAATTTTAAATAATATTTTTTTTTCTATAATACTTTATGGTAATATTATATTAACTTTTTTTTTATTTTGGGCAATCCCACAATAATAAAAAAAAATTTTCGTTTGGTTTGATTTTTTTTTTCTCTCACAATGAATGTTTTTTTTTTTTTTTTTATTTAATTTAAATAAATTTATTTTTCTCTTCTTTGTTAATTTTCTTCCCCTTTTTTTCCAAATTGGTCAATTTCTACATTTAATAGCCGTTTTTATGTTTTTTTTTTCTTTTCGAGGTGTATATTTAAAAAAATCCACCATATAAAAAATTAACTTACCCCTATTTAAGGGTTGCTACCCGTCCTCCAAGGTGATGGCCTGTGGTGCACCGCATTCCGCCTTGTGTAGTTTTAGGTGTTATCGACCTATTCGCGTCTGCTAAAATTTATTTAGAGGAAAAAAAAAACACCAAAAGTAGGCTCACAAATTCACAACATAAATTGACCACTACATTAACTTTCAAATGTTCTTTGTACTCATTTTCCCTCTAGTGTTTCGTAGTTGAACTGCCGAAGGTTAGGGTATTGGCTATTTGCTGCGGTGGTGAATTGCTGCGGGTCAAAGTTTTCTTTGTGGTACATACGATCGCCGAATAGTTTTTTTTTATATTGTATTATATCACTTCCCGAACCGTTCGAAATTACACACACAAGCAAATAGATTCGCGAAGCGGATTATTTCTTGCTCGTGGTTTTAGGTGCGCGGGGAATTATGAAAGGCGCGGAGTGCGCTACGCGAAGCTTTTACGGAGCCCTAGTGGTAGAAGGCGCTCTCGGTGCATTGAGGTGGTCACTTTTCCGTGACGAAGAAAAAAAAAAAACTTTCGTACCGCACTTGTTTTTGGCGGGTGGGCGCGGGACAATGTTTTGGCCGAAAAAAAAACCTGTGCTTCGGTAGCTTCTTCGTGGTGGCGGAGAACTCGCGGAAAAGGGAAACACCTGGGCGCTGCGAAACAGTCTATTTTGTCGCCTGGTAGAATTTGCACCAGCAATATTAACACCAAAAAAAAAATCGTATGGACGCGGCGGCGTGGTGAAGGCGTTAGGGGGAATTTTTTGTTTCTATTGTCTCTGTGGTATGCGCGTTGTGCGAGCGGTTAACTTTAATTTTGCAAAAAAAAAAAACACGACTCATACACTCACTAAATCGATGCACTTTTTTTTTACTTTTTTTGGTTTTTGCAAAGATAATCTGTCTTTATATATATCGTATGTGCAAACTAAACTGTCCCCCTTTTTTTTTTTTGCGTCCGACCGGCGTCACGATTGATTAGAAACTGCCCTGCGTTTTTTTTTCTTTTCCAAGACAACCCATCCTGGCGGCGGAAATGCAATAAGCATCGTCTCGCTCTCGCCACCGCTCACATTATATTTGAACTTTAAACTCATCCAGCCCAAAAAGTTTCATTCACAAAGATTTTATTTTGTGCTTAAAATTCAAATTACTTAAATTTCTTTTAAGAAAAAAATAAAATTTATGTTTTGAATAAAACTTTTCGAGCTACAGGAGAATAAAATTCAAATATAATGTGGCGCAAAAAAAAAAATGTCTGTCTCTGTCTTGCCATTCGTTGTATTGTATCGCTGCAATTTTACCACCGAGCGCTTTATTCACAATAATATTGTTGTTAGTGATGTGTCAACACATTTTTTTTTGTACTAGAACAAACAAAAATAACTAGAGGTTTCCCACAACTCTACATTTGATTTTCTTTTAATTCATGATACGATCACACAATAATCCAGTGGGACAGTTTGGAAATTCTCTAGAGACAGGTGGTAGTGCCATATTACGTTCTATGGTTAATATTTTTACACAACAAAAAAAAGGCTTGAAAATCTGCCATATTAATGCACAAAGTCTTTGGCCAAAGATAGATGAATTTCGTTATTTGTTGCAAGGCTCCAGGGTTGATATAGTTTGTATTTCAGAAACTTGGTTCTCTCCTAACACCGATGGTAAGGGTCAAGACTCAAGTAGTAATTTGTATAACATGAATGGGTATCAAGTGTACCGTAGTGACAGAATTGGTCGTACCGGTGGTGTAGTCGCTGTGTATATTAGAAATGGTATATTTAGAAATGTTAAAATTAAATGTAAATCACAGGTTAACAGTGAGATGGACTTCTTGTTTTTGGACTTAATAAGCAATGACAATACAATTCTTCTTGGCGTCGTTTATAGACCAAACAGGATGGTTAATCTGTGCCATCTTAATTCCTTGTTAGTAGAAATATCTCTCAGTTCACCCAATGTAATCCTGTGTGGAGATATGAATAGTGATCTCTTGTCAGAACTAAGGCTTATTGATATTATGTGTTCAATTAATCTATTTCCCGTTAACTCTGCTACACCAACTCACTTTAGCGCTACCTCTAGCACACTACTTGATGTTTTCTTTGTCAGTGATCGAACGAAGGCGCTTTTCTATGACCAATTGTCAGCTCCTGGGTTCTCTAAGCACGACTTAATCTACTTAACGTTTGACTTAAACTATCAAGATCTCAATAATTCATTTGAGTTTAGAAATTTCAGGAATATTGATTACTCGGCATTGGAAAGTAGTATTAACTGGGAACAAATATATTTTATGGCTTCACCAAATCAGCAGGCTGAATTCATACAAACCAATGTAGACATGGAGAAAACGTATGGTTTACTAGTGATATCCGAAGACTTATGAAAAAACGCGATAACGCGTATGATCAGTGGAAGCGTTTTAGAATAGAAGAGCACCACAGGGTATATCGAACTCTCCGTAACAAAGTTGTTTGCGAAATACGAGCAGCGAAAACACGCCTTTACTCTGATCGCATTAATGTGACCTTAAATAGTAAACAGCTATGGAAAAATTTAAAGGAAATTGGCGTAGGCAAGCAAAAGAACAGCCTTCTCGATAATGTTGATGGTAATGAACTTAATCAAAATTTTGTGTCCCATACTCCTCCGACGTCTCTATCTCCTTCACATTTTCGTAACTCTACCCGTACTATATTTCCCTACGATGAATTTGAATTTTCCCTTGTAGAACAGCAGGATTTGGTTGAATGTTTGCTCTCCATTAAATCTAACTCAGCTGGAGTTGACGAAATTCACCCTAAGTTCTTAAAAGTTATTTTGTCCATTATTTTGCCTTATGTCACACATATGTTTAACTACATACTTACAACAGGTGTATTTCCCTCGGCTTGGAAGAAATCCAAAATCATACCTTTACCTAAGAGCCCTAGAGGTAAAGATTTTCGTCCAATTGCTGTGCTTCCATTTCTGTCTAAAGTCTTCGAACGTATCATGCAGAAGCAAATAAATAGTTTTCTTAATATTAATAACATTATGTCATCTCATCAATCCGGTTTCCGCGCTAAGCACAGCTGTACCACTGCGCTTTTAACTGTAACTGACGATATTAGACAAAACTTAGACAAAGACCTGGTCACGTTTTTAGTGCTCCTTGACTTCTCAAAGGCCTTTGATACCGTCAATCATGCAATATTGTGCGATAAACTCTTTACAAAATATATTTTTTCTCACTCAGCTGTATGTCTTATGTCTTCGTATCTTGCTGGTCGTCATCAAGCAGTGTTTGTAAACAATAAATTGTCAGACTTTCTCCCTAATTTATGTGGTGTTCCTCAGGGTTCCATTCTAGGACCCCTTCTGTTCTCTCTTTATGTTAATGAGTTACCTTCTATTGTAAATTGTTCTTCTGTTGAAATGTATGCCGACGACACCCAGTTACACGCTAGTTGTCCTCTTGATTCCATCGATCAATGTGTGAACAGTATAAACATAGATTTGGAAAAAATATGTAACTGGTCGCAAGAAAATCTGTTAGTCATAAACCCTAAGAAGTCTAAATGTATTGTCATATTTAAGAAAACTATAAATACGATTCACTTTCCCCCTATCTACCTCAATCACGATCTCATTGAATATGTAAATACCGCAAAAAACCTGGGTATGATATTCAATAAAACGCTAACTTGGAGTGATCACATAAATATAACAGTGGGCAAAGTGCATGGTATGCTTCGTACCTTGTGGGCGACCCAATACTTTACACCTATAAAAACGCGAGTCCTGTTAATAAAGACCTTAATTACTCCAATATTAACTTATGGGTGCGAAGTATTTGGAAGGTGTGATTCCATCAGTAGCCGTAAGCTTAATGTCGCATATAATAATGCTGCTCGATATGCTTTCGGTCTACGAAGATATGATCGCATTTCTCCTTACTCTTACCGTATCTGTAACCTGTCATTTGATAACCTTTTACTATACGTACAATATCAATGCTATATAGTATAATCCATACACATCAACCCAGCAGCCTTTTTAACAGACTAACGTTTTGTGCATCTGCAAGGACAAGACAAATTTTACCTCCGCGTTTTACATGCCTAACATCTGAACGTCAATTTTTCGTAAATGCCAACCGACTCTGGAACTCCCTCCCGCGTCAAGTTAAAGAAATAAGAGTGAGCAAACGATTTCTAAAAGAATTGAAAATGTATCTATCCACCTCCTAAATATTAAATTTGTTTTTATCTACACGTGTATTTATATTACTTTGTATTTATAATTTTGTATTGGTCGTTCTATTCTTAACTATTCTTAATTTGTTTCATATTGTATTAAATTGTTAAATTACTTATTAATTGGTAGCCTTCAATGTAATGTATTCTATATTATAAGCTTATCACTATTTTAAAAGATATTGTATCTTATTGTGTGAGCAAACAAATTAAATAAAATTGAAATTGAATTGAAATTGAATTGAATCGACCAATGATTTCTTTATCCGCTTTTGATACGGTCCATGCTTCAGCGCCGTAGAGCAGGACTGGGATGATTTTAATTTTGCATCGAGTATCATACCGAGATATTTCGCTTCATTTGCAAACGGGACTTGAAACGTATTTAGAAATACAGGCAAATTGTTTGTCCGTTTATAGTTAAAATCTATATGGATCGACTTGCTCTCATTAAGTACAATCCGCCAGGATTGCTATACTAGCAATAGCAGTATCGTCAGCAAACGTTGAAACTATTGTATTGTTTGTTTGTGGGATATCAAGAGTGAATAGGAGGTACAGGATTGGTCCAAGGACGCTTCCTTGCGGTACAACTGCCATTATTTCTTTGAACTCTGAATATTCGTTTCCAAGTTTCACACGGAAGAGCCTATGCTCAAGATACGACACGAGGATTTTATATTATTTTTCTGGCAGAACTTGACTTATTTTATACTTAAGGCCTTTTTGCCATATCTTATCAAAAGCTTGCGACACGTCAATAAATACGGCTGAGCAAATTTTCTTTTCTTCTAAAGCTTTTTAAATTACATCTGTAATTCGATGTACTTGGTCACCGTCAAGCGTTTACTCCTAAACCCAAATTGATGGTCAGGTAAAAGACGTTTCTGGTAAATTATGGGGTGTAAGCGACCGAGTAATATCCGTTCAAGCTCGGGAGTTTTGCACAATCCTCTCAAGAATCAAATTAAAACATATGGAAGTCTACAATCCGCTGTGCGGACGGACGGACGGACAGACATGTCTTAATCGACTCAGCTATCGATTCTGTGTCGATCCATATACTTTGATGTATATGTAGCTAAATTATTTCTCAATGTTACAAACTATGTATCAAAACTAATATACCCCTATGGGATAGGGTTTAAAAAACATATGAGAAGGCTACAATCCGCTGTGCGGATCGTTGAATACCCTATCCCATTCCATCCTAAAAATTAATATCTCCAAAAAGTGGGCTTTGTTAGCCTATAATATAGAAAATGACATTGTCACAACAATATATTGTTCAAACAGTTTATCAGAATATTTTGTTGTTTGACAAAACACATCGTTTTCCTCCTGCATATGCTATGGGATAGGGTATACAAACGGTTTCTGTAAGAAAATGCCCCCAAAAAGTGGGCGTGGGCTAAAATGATCTATGGACGAAATGTTTATATTACTATTACTAATTATTCTGCATCAAATTTTTTTTTCGAAAATTTTAAAATTTGACCGTAAAACGTTTTTTTAAAAAAACGCCCCAAAAAGTGGGCGTGGCAAAAAACTTTATATGAACGAAATATAGATATTACAATTCTCTAACTACGTTTCTCAGACACTTTTTCAAATTTTTTTATGGTTTGGCCAAAAAATACGTTTTTCTAAAAAGGGGGCTTGGCAGTCGGCGGATTTCAAAAATGTTTACACTTGTTCTGCTGGGAGCAACAAAGAGCACGTGTACCAAATTTCATCCTTCTAGCTCAAAATTTAAGGCCCAAAAACTGGTGACATACGGGCGGACGGACGGACGGACAGACATGGCTAAATCGACTCAGCTATCGATTCTGAGTCGATCCATATACTTTGAGGTATATGTAGCTAAATTATTTCTCTATGTTACAAACTATGTATCAAAACTAATATACCCCTATGGGATAGGGTATAAAAAAGTCCACAAAAGGTGGGTGTCGCAAAACACTTTATATTTATGAAATATAGACGTCTTACTTTTCTATGGGAGAGTGTGTACACGATAAACAGCGAAACGAATTTCTAAATTATCTTGATGAGTGCTTATAAATATAATGGTATTCATTCAGAGTCAAAGTGTATTTAATGAACATCCTATCATTCTAATTAAATTATAAATGATTTGGTTTAAAATTACAAGACCCACAGGTAAATAAAGCTTGAGTTATATGAGGGGCTTGGGAAATGATCTTGTAAAAATGAATGCATTTAATTAGTAGTCGAGAGTTATAACATAATATAAAGTATTTCAGGAAAATATAACACATTTTTTATTTAAAATAGCATTTATCCAATTTAACAATTTTGATTTATTTAGGCGATAAATGTATAAAGCAAAATCTTACAATAAGTGGGATGATTTTACTTGACTTGATATCAATGACGGTTATCAATAATCTTGCTAAAGCTAATGGGTCAAACATAATGTAGTAATGTGAAATATCCGCCATATTGTTAGAAATGTAAAAATATGGATTCCCAAAAGAAAAAGTCTGGCGAAAACAACAGAGCGAAATTCCATGTTCCTCAGATGTGTATTGCTCCATTGCATAATGCAACTTTATTCCCCATCTATCTACATAAATGTCAAAGAACAATGACATTTGACACCATTTGTCAAAATGATGCTGCACTCACATCATGACATTACTTTCGACCCAGCTGATATATTAGATTAGCTTTAGCAATTATCATTCATAACCGACGAAGGTCCTAACTCCAATGGCCTGTATTTCATAAGACATACAGATGTTAACTGCAGCTTTAGACACTTGATATTTGAATGAATGATTAATAGCTTGATTTTTTGAATAATTTACTATCAGCAATTGTCTGCAGATCGCCAAACACATCGTATCTACGCTCACACTCTATTGAACCTCAACAATACAGTGGACAGTGGAGAGTGGACAATACAGTGATTTTCGGTCGAAACTCATCATGAGGAACGATTCCCATTTCCATCTGAACTCAAAAACACTTCACGATGTTTCCTATATGCAGGAAGTGCTATCGTGATCAATATTTTCGACAACTTTTTAATTGACACAAATTGATGTTTTGAAGGATGCATTACCGAGTCAGTCGTCTAATTGCACTGGGCAGCAAGATTGTCTGATTTGACCGCACCGAATATCCGACAAGATTGCGAGAACTTATCGCCCAAAAATCCTTCCAAAACGATTGGAAATAAGAACAAATGGATGTTTATATATCCATTTGTTCGTCGTTATATTTTAAAGCAAAACAATATTCAGATCTGTTTTTGGGCTCGTGCAATACTAACAAATGCACTCTGCGAAAAATAAAGGTTTCAAGACAATGCATAGATCTTTCCAATTGCTTCCGTACAATATCATCTTTGGACGAAATCCACGAAGATCATTAAAAAAAAGTGTAAAGAATTGCATGGACGTTTGAATACCGGGACAAAAACCAAGCTAAGAAAACTCTACATTGTTTTACATTGTAATACTCCGACATGCATGGATCTTTTTTTCTAATTGGACGCAACAGAGGAATACCACGGTTTATGCCGGAGTAAATAGCTGCTTCAACCCCCTTCGAATTCATGTTTGAAGAGACATGTCGGTTGAGATCCAGGCTTATCCCATACTATTTGGCCCCCTTAGAAGAAGAAGAGAGCATACAAGTTGTTTCAAAATTGTTTAAATGCTGTAATATTGTTGGGCTTAAAATAATTGTGCATTCATTCCAAATTTGCGATATGAAATATATGAAAATCCTTTTATATAGGATAGTGGTATATTAGTTCTGATACATAGTAAATAATTTAGCTAGATATACCTCAAAGTTATTTTGTCTAAACAAAGTTTTTTGCAATGCACACTTTCTGGGGGCGTTTTCAATAAAAGAAATATTTTCAGTTAAATTTTAAGATATTTGAAAAAACTTTTGATGCCAAATCATTGGTAAGACTTAGGTACTATCTGAACAAGATGTGGTGACCATGTATTTTTTTTTCATTCTTATTTAGTTTTTTGCCACGCCCAATTTTTGGGGATATTAATTTTAACGACGGGATGGGATAGGATATTCAACACAGCGGATTATACCCTTCTCATATTTGGTCTATTTTGAATAATATTTTGTCTTTGGGCGTGGGTTACCCACTTTTTGCGGGCGTTTTCTTGCAATAGAAAAACGTCGATTTTTGTCGAACCAATTTTGATCAAGTTTGTGAACTATGTGTTGTGACAATGTAATTTTCTAATTTCATCCCCATTATGTTTTTAGCCACTCCCACTTTTTGGGGATATTACTTTTAAAGATAGTATGGGATGGGATAGGGCATCAAACGATTCGCAGAGCGGATTGTAGCCTTCTCATATGTTTATACCCTATCCCATAGGGGTATATTAGTTTTGATACTTAGTTTGTAGCATAGAGAAATAATTTAGCTACATATACCTCAAAGTATATGGATCGACTCAGAATCGCTAGCTGAGTCGATTAAGCCATGTCTGTATAAAAAGTATAAAAAGTCACATGACAGCGCATCGCCTTGCCTAAATCCTTTTTATACCCTATCCCATAGGGTGGTATATTAGTATTGACATTAAGTTTGTAACATAGAGAAATAATTTCAATACATATACCTCAAAGTATTTGGATCGATTCAGAATCGCTAGCTGATTCGATTAAGCCATGTCTGTCTGTCTGTCCGTCCGTCCGTCCGTCCGTCTGTGTGTCACCGATTTTCGGGCCTTAAATTTTGAGGTAGAGTGTTGAAATTTGGTATATAGACTCACTGGCCGACGAAGCAGAACAAGTGTAAAAAATTTTGAAACCGCCCATTGCCACGCCCCTTTTAGAAAAACGTAGTTTTAGGCCAAACCGTAAGGAATTTCAAAAAGGTGTCTGAGTAGCATATTTAGACAATCCTAATATCTATATTTCGTCCATACAAAGTTTTTTTCCACGCCCACTTTTTGGGGGCGTTTTGAGTAAAAAACGCTTTTTGTCCAAATTTTAAAACTTTCGAAAACATTTTTGATGCAAATACTTCTGAAATGGTAATATAAACATTTTGTCCATAGATCATTTTCACCTACGTCCACATTTTGGGGGCGTTTTCTTACAAAAACCATTTGTATACCCCATCCCAAGGCATTAGCAATACGTTGTTTTTTGTCGAACCACAAAAGATTTTGATAAACTGTCTGAGCAATATATTGTGACAATGTCATTTTCTGTATTTCATCGCCATAAGTCCTATATTTTGAGGATATTAATTTAAAGGATGGGATGGGATAGGGTATTCAACGATCCGCACAGCGGGTTGTAGCCTCTCATATGTTTTGGTATCTGTTCAGCTGTGAACAAAGAATTTAATTGCGGTTCTTAAACAAAGGAAAGATTCCGTATTAACGTTTATTTGTTAATTTACTGGATAAAAAAAAGACCGCTTTTTAAAACGTTACAAAACTGAATGTTGAATTTTATTGTATTTCGCAAACGTTTATTGTATGCGTCCTAAACTCCATTTTGCGGGTGGAAGTCGTTCGTCTTTTAAAAGGATAAGATCTCCTACTTTTAGCTGTTTTTTGTTTCTCTAACCACTTTGGCCGTTGCTGAAGCCGAGCTAAATATTCACTTTGCCAATGTTTCCAGAACGTTTGAAGAAGCGCCTGTATTGCCTTCCATCTGTCGATGTGTCCTTGATTGCCTATGGACGTGTCCGGTTCTGGTACTGTGAATAGGCTCGATCCTATCAAGAAGTGTGCAGGAGTAAGTGGTTCGAAGTCATCGGGGTTCTCGGTTAATGGACATAGAGGTCTCGAATTTAGACACGCTTCGATTTGTGTCAGAAACGTGGTGAGTTCCTCAAAAGTGAGTGTGCCATTACCGACAATCCGTTTTAAGTGGTACTTAACACTCTTCACCCCTGCCTCCCATAATCCTCCAAAGTGGGGAGAAGCTGGGGGGATGAAGTTCCACTTGGTACCTTCTGCTGCTGTAAATTCTGCAATTTCCTTCCAATCTAGGATCGCGCCCTTCATTAGCCGACGTAGTTCTGCATCGGCTCCCACGAAGTTCGTTCCGCAGTCGCTATATATTTCACCGCAGACTCCTCGTCGCGCTGAAAATCTCCTAAACGCTCCTATAAACGCTTGGGTGGTTAGATCACTTACAGCTTCTAAGTGGTGGCCAAGCAAACAAAAACAGCGATGTATCCTTTGTGGCATTTTGAGCCGCGACCTTTCCATGCTCGGATATTAATTGGACCAGCATAATCAACCCCTGTGTGAGAAAAGGGTCTTGATACCGTGACTCGTGGTGCAGGTAGTTCTCCCATTAGCTGCTGTGCTGTTTCACATCGAAACCTGTAGCATGTTGTACAGCAGTTTATATGCTTTTTTACGGCTCGTTTTATTTGAAATATCCAGTATTTTCGGCGTATGTGCACCATCATAAGCTGGATACCTCCGTGTAATGACCTTTCGTAGCATCGCGAATAATTAAGCTGGAAATATGGTGCCGGGGTTCCAAAATTGTAGGATGCTTTTGATCATATGGAATGATTGCTTGGCTGAGTCTTCCGCCAACTCGGATGATTCCATGACCATCTACAAAAGGATTTAGAGATGCCATACCTTTCACCTTCTCAATGCCGTTTGGAAACATTTCCTTTTGTGCAATCCTAGTTAGTGACGTGGTGGCTTCGTTGAGTTCCATTGGTGTAAGTGGACTATTGTATTGTAAGATCTTACAAGTTCGTTTTTCATTGTAGAAATTTAAATGTTTTTGACGGGTACGGCTAATAAATCTCTTACAATACGCGACTATCCTCAGTAATTTTGGAAACGTTGACGAGTTGTGGATGAGTTGGAGTACTTGGTTTTCATCAGCGTCCAGTCTTAGACAACGTGTACGTTTTTGGCCTTCCTCTGTTGTCAAATTAGCTGGCTGAGTTGGCATCTGAAAATCCCATGATTCCTCAAGAAATGTTGGTCCATTCCACCATAGACGCTCCTGTATTAGCGCCGAGGGCAGTACACCCCGGGAGGCTAAATCTGCTGGATTCTGGTCCGTTGGGATATGCTTCCAGATCGCCGATTCAGTCAGCCGCTGAATTTCTCTAACTCGATTCCCGACAAAGGTTTCCCATCGTGATGGCTGGGACCTTATCCAACAAAGTGTAATTGTTGAGTCAGTCCAAGCGTGTATTTTTACTTTCGCCTGATTGAATACCTTTGCGACGTGATTGAGGAGCCTCGCTAAGATAACTGCTCCACACAGTTCCAATCGTGGTATGCTTACAGGTTTTAGTGGCGCAACCCGCGTCTTGGAAAGTAAAATGCTCATGTGGACCAAACCCTTTTCATCCTGGATTCGGATATACACTACAGCACCGAAAGCCTTTTCTGATGCGTCAGAGACACCATGTATTTCCATGGTTTTAATTTGCTGTCCAAACTGAACCCACCGAGGTAAACGAATCCTGTTTATGGCCGTTAAATCTTTGAAAAACATGTTCCAACTTGTAGCTAGCTCTTCATCAATAGGCTCATCCCACGTCATCTTCTTTGCCCAAAGTAGTTGTAGAAAGCATTTGGCCAACCCATTGGATCAAAAAGTCTAGCTACGGTCGATAGTATTGACCTTTTGGTTGTCTGTGGATGACTTGGCGGGTGAAGCTGTAAAGAAAAGTATCTGTGGTAGGATTCCAGTGAATTCCCAGCATCTTGAGTTGACCGGAACCTTCAGAAGGGAACGTAAATATTGATTCCCGCTCTTTCAACGGTAAATCCTTCAAAAGGCTCTCAGTGTTCGATGCCCACTTGCGTAGATTCAACCCGGAAGCTTTCAGACTCGTTCTCACTTCATACATTTTTCTTTCAGCTTCATTGGTGGTGTCGGCTCCAGAAATTAAGTCATCCACATACATTTCTTCTCGGATCATCCTTGCAGCTCGTGGATATTCTGAGCGATTCTCGTCGGCAAGCCAGTTTAGAGTTTGGATTGCAAAGTACGCAGTAATTGAATAGCTGACTCAGTTATAAACGAGGCTTCAGATCCTGAATCCAGCAATGCTCGGAGTGAAACAACTTCCCCTGACAATGGCTGTGGCCAACATCACTTGAGTATTCGTGTGTGACATAGAGTGGTATGTGTGGACGGATCTGCTACAGCAAGGTTGAACAGTTGGCTGTTGAAAGTTCAATTCACTTTGTTGAGTTGAAGGATGGTGTTGTAAATTAGGTGGAATAAAATTCTGAGCATTTGGATTAATTGAAGAGGTAAGGCAGTTTCTATTTTGTTGACAACGCTGTTGAGAATTTTGACTACGATTAACATTATCACAGGGGTCAGGATTCGACAAAGAACTCGGTTGCGGAACATTTTGTGGAGAATAGTGTAAAAGCTATTTGTTTTTGAATAGCTAAAATGGGGTTGCTGACAATAATAACATCGACGAGTACTTGTACAATTATCGGACAAATGACTATAAGCTAAACAGTTGTAACGAAACCTTAACGCTACCTATCTATCTGAGTCTGTCTATATCTTCATTGATCTACCCTCTTTGAGATATTATAATAAATAGATAGGTAGGTAAGTAAGGTTGATTTGGTATGTTTCGAATGTTCAACACCCAAAAGCGTGAACATCCTAGATCGTGACGTAACGACGTATGCTCAAGCGAGCTGATGAAAAAAAAAACAACGACCCTTATTTTACCCAAAAACCCTTTTGCTTAATTGCTACCCTTATGACACAAGGCCACAGGACTCCTCATGCCAGGCCGGGCAGCTAAACGAAAGGGGTGTTCAGGCTTCTGTAGCTGAGGCATGCTAGCACATGCGCGTCCTAGCTCGTCGGGGGGGAGGTTCTTGCTACTTCCGCACTGAACGGGTTACGTTTTACATGCCACAGAAGAGATGTACGTATCTGGTAAAGTTTTAAAAGAGAGGCGCGAAGTATTTCTATGAGTACTACGGACTGTACAATTTTGTTTATTTCCAAACCAGCAGATTTAAGAGCAAAAGATGAAGAGTGCTCTATAAAGTGTGTGCCCACCCTCATCGCTAAATACTGATTATACTCGCGACATACCTTGGCTATCTCGCCACACGATCTTTGAGATAGCCCCTAACAAAAGAAAACGCACTTGATTACCCTCTAAAACTTGTCATCCATCGTCGACCATCCTTCTTGATCTTCATACCCACCACTAAACGATTTACCTAAAAGAATTCATAACCACAGAAACGTCTTCCCAATAAAAGTACGATTGTACCGTATGTATCCACAGCGACCTAGCTATGTTCGACCTCAAAAACTTCTTAAGACCGACAAGAAGTTCTCTTTGAAAGAAAAAGATAGAGCTGGTTCCATTTTAGTAATTTTATAAATTGATGAATTCAACTTCATTTATTCCAAAAAAAAAATAATCTGACTTATAACTACCCAACATAATGAAAGGAAGTTATCCTTTATAAAGCTGTTCCATTCAAGCGATTTAACAAAAATGCATTAAAATCTATACGACTGTATCGCAATTCAAAAACATTTTTTTTTCTTTCGAATTAAAAATTATAGTCTAATATTCTCAAGCGTAGATATGATAACAAAAAAATTATTTAAACTCAATAAGAGCAGACGTTCAGTATTCGAGAACGGATAAAAAAAAATTATTCGTAATTTGTCAATTCCATATCTAAATTCTTAGAGTTACAAATTACCGATCCACATGCGTATAAAAGAGTAATTCTCATATTTGAGATCGTTGAAAAAAAAAAATAATAATAATAATAATCTTACACTTAGATCACTTATACACTAAAATAATAATAATATGTTTCGCAAAAGATTATGAGCACAAAATAAAACATGTAAAAACGACTCACCGATGATTGCAATACATTCTTATTGCTTACTTTGTGATCTCCGAATTGTTGAATGATGTCCAGGGGTGAAGGGGACCTTGTGCACAAATTCTCCTGCCCGAGGAAATGTCGAACTGTTGTCTTTGATTTGCTGAATGCTGTACGGGATTAAATTTTATTTTGCACGTTAAAATTTGCGACTACCAAAATACATAACAAATCATAATATAAAAAAAACAGATACTTAGCAGAGTTTCACTCTGTGGATCGTATGTTGGAATTTTTTTTTGTTGTTGTCTATGATGAACATTTGTTGGATCCCACGCTGCTGTCAATGAGGAAGATGGTGATTCGATACGCTCGGGGTAAATGTTAAACTATCTCTCCCTGGGCGTAGTTACGAAAACAAAATCGTCAAGGCTCTGGTCCAAAGCTTACAAGGACTTCTTACTTCCTTCTTAAGCTGATGTAATGCACTTTATAGGGGTTGGTGGTCGCTGCGGAGATGTTGTCCGTCGCCTCGGGATATCGATGGTTATAGCGCTTGGTGGACGTGTGCGGTTGGATGGCGTTTGACCTGGTGTACGAGCAGAATCTTCGCTCGATGGTCATGTGCTTTAGGACAGCGGTGGATTTCTGTGCTGCCACAGGATGGTTTGAGCAGAATCTACACTTGGATGCTGTTGGATTGTGGCAGATCTCTGAGGTGCGACAGATGGGTTGCGCAGAATCTGCGCTCGGTGTCCATGTGCTGGTAGTTATGGCGATTTATGTTTTGGGTGCGAGCTGCGGTTGTTTAAGCTGGTGTCATCGTACTAAAGTACGAGGCTTCTTTGGACACTTTAGTGAATGACACTCTTTTCACAGAAATTGTTCGTGTGACACTTATATCTTGTGAGATATAGTTTATTCACTACATATAAGTATGTATAACTAATCACTGTTTTATTAGCGTGTTTCTTCGGTTTTATCTTATTTGTTTCTTCTTTTATATTAGGTTAATGATAGGTTTTAGATAGATTATTGTTCTTTTTGTTTGTCCACTTATTGTTTAATTTTATATAGGAACAAGAATTTAAACTTTTAGTTCACTCGTGAAATAAATATGAAGAATGATTTCATAAACTGAATTAAACAAAAAAAAACCGCAAACCACTTTCGGTCTGGAGACACTCAACCAGCTTCGTCACCGTGCACCGTTCAACAACCAGAGGACGCCGAAAAATGACCTTTTGGCTTTTATACCAGCGTCGTTTTTGCCTACCGAGTTGGCGGTACTAAGGCACCGTTTTTTTTTTTGGCACTGGCTTTCGCCTTCCAGGCGTTTGTCTTTATTCATCCTATGGCAACTATATGGTACTCGTATACAGTGAAAGTATATACCTGCTTGACGACAAATGGGTTGAGTATATACCCAGAGGGAATACATCTACCATCCTTACGTAACCAAAAAAGTTCGTTCCTATCCCAAAATATCTAAGCTCACATCATTGACACGAACCGGTTTCAAGATGTTGTTGAGATGGATTAAGCCATCAGGTATGCAACCAAATAATTGGAGGTATTTTGCAAGACAAATAAAAATCGCCAACAAACTCAGTGGTTCCCAATTTTTTTTTTTTTCGTTTATTTATCCCACAACACGTTCCCCACAAAACTTATTCTTTTTGCAAGAGCCAACGCGCAAAAGGAATAAGAAGAAGAACGAAACGATTAAAATATGTGTTAACCCACACCCTCGTATATTCTCATGCACAGATTGGGCTACCCGGGCGTATACGTAACTAAAAAAATTAACTTTTACTTTTTTATGTCTTTGGAGTGAAATACTCCTGTTCGAACACCGTGAAGGTTTTCTAGCTCATAAAGATTATTGCCTATCGTTTTTCGCACCCGTTCCTTCAAAAATTTTTGGCACAGTTTAGCATTTCGATGTTTTGACGCGTCACTAGGTATAAAATTTCTCCTGTACACAATCTCTCCGGGTTTAAAATAAGTATTCTTGCTTCTTGTATTGTAGAATTTCTCATACGTAAGATGTGCATTTCTGAGTGACTCTTTTATGTAAGTATGAAGAAGATTCATCTTAGAAGCCTTTGGAAGAACTTCGAACTCGGAGTTATTTAAACCATCTAAGTTTCTAAGCAACTTATACATTGAGCCATGTTCAATCATCTTCTGGCCAAAGAGGGCTTCATATGGTGACATATTAATAGCAGAGTGAACAGCTGTTCGAAGCGCACACGCTATTGAAGTTAGTTGGGTATCCCAATTAGTTTGGCCTGGATCAATATATGAGCGTACCGCAGCTAGTATTGACCTATTCACTCGTTCGCTCGCGTTGGATTGAGGTGCATATGAAGCTGTTTTTATATGTCTGATTCCAAAGCTATTCATTAGTTTGGCGAACTCATGACTAGTAAATTGCTTCCCATTGTCTGTCAATAGAGTTTCGGGAACACCAAAAAGCAGAAAAATCTGTTCTTTTAAAAACTTGGCAGTGGCTTCAGTGGTCGCCCTTCTCAAAGGTTGAACGAATACAAATTTTGTAAGCTGGTCTAATGCAAGTAGGATGTGTGTGTTACCTAGCTTGGATCGGGGATATGGTCCTAACAAGTCTAAGTAGACGTGTTGAAAGGGTCTATCTACAACAAATTGATCTCCCATCGGTGATCTGAGTATAGAGTTCGGAGCTTTCGTGGTTTTGCACGAGTCACAGTTACCTTTAAATTGTTTCACTTGAGCAGGCATGTGAGGCCAATAAAATTGATCACGTAGGCGGTTCAATGTCTTCGCGATCCCAATATGAGCAGCTCTTGGTGGTTGATGAGCCAATAAGATAAGTTTTTCAGTTAACTGAGGAGGGACCCATAGTTTCCACACCAGATCATCATGAAGTGGGTGGCCTGTACAATGTTTGACTTTCTTGTAGACGAAATTGTTCGATACACGAAGGTCAGGTAGCTGAGATTTATTATTTTCGATGATGTCGATGATCTTGCAGTATTCCTCAGATTTAAAACTGGGGTCTGCAAGATCTATGTGCAGCACATCGAAATCGTTCTTTGGCATTGCAACATCTAGTTCAACGGCGTCTACTCCATACACTCGGGACAGAGCGTCTGGAACTACGTTCAGTGAACCTTTGCGATGTTCAATGTCAAAGTCGTATCCTTGTAGGCACATGCTCCATCTAGCTAACCGTCCACTCAAATCTTTATGACTCATCAGCCACTTTAGACTGGCGTGATCGGTGATTATCTTGAATTTGTGACCCTCTACATAAGCTCGAAACTTGTTTACTCCCGAAACTGCAGCTAGACATTCCCTTTCAGTAACGCTTTAGTTTTGCTGAGCAGCGTTAAGCTTGTGGGAATAATAGTATATGGGACGCTCGCATTGATTTTCGTCAATTTGACACAACACACAGCCTATGCCAGTCCCAGAGGCATCGCACAATATTACAAATTCCTTTTTATAGTCAGGATTAACCAAAATGGGAGCTGTTGTTAAGGCCATTTTTAATTTTTCAAAAGCTTTTTGCGCTGTATCCGAAAAATCGAATTTTACTCCCTTTTTGAGTGTGTCTGTCAGGGGAGATGCTATGGATGAAAAATTATTGACAAATCTGAGATACCAGCCGGTCATACCTAGGAACCTTCTGACTTGCCTGGCTGTTCTAGGAGTCGGAAAATCAGTGATGGCTTTGATTTTTCCTGGATCTGTTTTTAAGCAACCGTCTCCGACTATATACCCTAGATAATTAAGCTGCCTGTAACAGAATTTCGATTTTTCGACGTTTATCGTCAAACCTGCATCTTTTAAGCGTTTAGCTACAACGGATAGCATATACAAATGCTCGTCAAAAGTACGCGATGTCACTAGCAAATCATCCAAGTAGACGAATATGTTTTCCCTAAGTTCATGGGGTACCACTTTGTCCATCAATCTGCATAAACGCTGAGGCGCGTTGCAGAGGCCAAAGGGCATAACCTTGAACTGATAAAGAGGACGTCCGGGGACAGTGAAAGCGGTCTTTTCCCTTGAGCTTTGCTCCAACGGTATCTGCCAAAACGCATCTTTCAGATCCACACTAGATATATAGTGTGTATCTGTTAGACGTGATAGCAAGCCCTCTATATGTGGAAGAGGATACGCATCCTTCTTCGAGACTTTGTTCACCTTCCGTATGTCCAAGCACATTCTATCTTTCCCCGGTTTTTGTATAAGGACAACCGGTGAACTCCATGCGCTGGAACTTACTTCGATGACATCAAGCCGAAGCATGCGATCCAACTCCACATACAGACGTTTCTGTACCGCTGGAGATATTGGGTAGTGCCGCTGTTTTACGGGTTCAGCTGTCCCGGTGTCGATAATATGTTCCTCTAACTTTGTTTTTCCCAAACCCAAAGTGGCAAAGGAAGGAAACATATGGATGGTCTCTTTAAGTCTACTGGATTCTTCACTAGTTAATTCACGTGCTTCGGAAACGCTACATACTCCTTTTAATGTTGGACATTCATCCGAAACTTTTGAAAATAGACTAGGGGCAATATCAAACGATTGCCAAAAGTTAACTCCTAAAAACAGGGGTTGCTTGAGATTTGGCACTATGAAAAAGGTAACATTTTTCTCCATATTATTATAAGTTATTTTAGTGGTTAAACGACCAATTATTTCTTATTTGTTACCATCTGCTGTTCTTACTGCAGATTTATATTTTTCGTACGGTATAGCGTTCTTCAGTACGATATTGTATCCTTCTTTACCAAGGCAGCTAACTGCTGCACCACTATCTAAAAGTCCAGACAGGAGATTACCAAAAATTTGCACTTGAGCATAAGGACGAGGATCATTTGGAACGAATTTAATTGCTGCCACCGTATTAGCAACTTTGTGTAAAAGCTTCTTTTCTCGAAACCGAGCTCTAAGTTTTGCTATTTTTGTTGATACTGACTTATTTTCCAATCCAAAAATCCTTCTTTTTGCCTCATAATATGCATTTAGGCGTTCATGCAATGTCTTGTGTGGAAGAAGGGTCTCTCTGGGTTCGGAGTCTTGCTTTTCTTGATTTGGGGCCAGGGATGAATCTGACCGTTTTAATATTGATATAGGCGGAGAACTCGATGGTGAAGATGCTATAGAACCGGGTTTGTTTATTGAGAGCGAAGAGTCCCGGATGGCTCTTTGCTCTTGCGACAGTTTTCCGTACAGTTTGAACATTTGGGTGTTATTGTGTTTTCTTTCCCACACTTCAAACAAAAGATGTTTCTTGTTTCGCTTAAACAATCTCGAAAAGAATGTCCAACTAGTCTGCAGTTCCAGCACAGAAATGTAGGCTTTGGTCTTGCAATAGCATCCACCTGCTGAGATGAAGTCGGGACCTCATCGTCATTAATATGGTCAAGTTCACTGACCATACGGCGGTTTGCTTGAAACGATATTGCCCTAGGCTTAGCAGTATCATGATCTCCAAAATATTTTTCTAGCTTTCGGCATACATATACCATTTCCTGCAAACTGTCAGTATGAAATGTTATGACATGTTGCCCGATCTTTCGGTGAACGTTTTGTCTGATGATTTCGATCAGCTCTCTGTTTGGCTTAGGTGTACTGAGCCTGGAATTCATCTGAAGCAGAGCTGTGTAAAAATCATCGAATAGTTCGGTCGGACCTTGAGAACGATCAGACATTTTTCTAGATAATTCCGAGTCAGATTCAAGACCTCTGAATTGGTCAATTAGGGCAAGGCGAAGCACAGGCCAGGAAACGTTAGGGTTCGTTTTTAAAAACGCCCAAAACCATGTCTGGGCTTGGCCTGACACGAACTGATGGAAATTTAGGACGACTTCTTCCCAGGACACACTATACCCTTCCCTAACACGATCCAATCGAAACAGAAAGTCATCTACTGTCATGTTCCTATTGTCGAAGTGTATGCCCCATTTATGAAAGTGATGGGCTCGATAGCTATTTGACGATGGAACATTTGAATGCGAACGCGATGGTGGTCTTGGCGAATTTTCGTTGAGATTCATGTTATTTATTTGAGCCAAGAAATTATCTGCATTGCCCTGCCCTACATTTGGATGATAACCTGGTGCATTCGCTGGTGGATTTGAAATGGGTTCAGATCTTATATTTTGGGTGCGTATTTCTGGTGGATTATTACGGTTTATAGGGGTAGGAGCTTGAAGTAATTCTCGTACTAGAGCGGCTACTTCTTGCCGAATCATAGTCCTACTTTTCTCTAACTCATCGCGAATACATCGAAGGTCATCAGCACGGTTAAGACCTACTGTTGCAGTGACTACTTCCTGCACATATTGCGATAGCTGCTCACCTTCACTAATATCAACTTCGTTCTCTATTTCCGAGGCATCCGGAATAGCCGCGACATTCGAATCGTCGACATCTTCTGGCCTTTGCTCAACCGGAGTAGAATGTGTTGAATGGTTAATATCTCTTGAAGTTGATGCTTTATTTGCTTCAGAAGTAGAAGCATTAAATTCTTGATGACTTCGCGGTTTCGAAACGACTGAAGCCGTCGACAAGTTTAAGTGTCTTATTGTCTTGCGCAAAGAATAAGTCGACTTCACGACAGGTCGCTTTTTGGGTTCTGACATTTTAAGAAAAGAAAATTTGTTTTAATAAAATAAACTAACTAAAATTTGAATCAGATGATCTGTGACTCAAAACGAAAACTTATATCAGAAGAACTAACTTTCCCAGCAAAAAGTTTACTTGAGAAATGTTGACTGATCTAAACAATGAACATAAGGTTGGGTGATTCAACATTCAAAAATACTTTAATGGAGTCCAATAACGAAAAAAAAATCAAATTTAAAATAGTTCTATATCATATAGTAAAACGAACGTTTATAAGTTCTAATAATTATGTTGAATTAAAGAAATTTTCATATAGAAAGTTGGTGGGTATGACGAAACTAAGGGTTACGACTTTGGATGAATTATGGTTCCAGTAAAGAATCTTGCTGGAAAAAAAAACACAAAAACGTTTAGGGTGTTATGGCAAAAGTTCGAAACCCAACAATAATCAAGTGTTTGCATCTAAAATAGTTATAGTTTCTTCAGCTACTACTTAGGACACGCAATCTGATTTTGTTTCACTATAGGATTCATAGTTCAAGTGAAAGTATTATTTTTGTCACCGATATGGTAATAGACTCGTCGCAACAGACGTAGCGGAAGATTCAATCACTCCACTACCGGACACCGAGTTTTGTCACCAAAATGTACAATGGTGGTTCGAAAATCAAAGTGTTTACTTCAACGATGGAAAAGATATCTTTCTACAACCATCGGGATAAACAAAATCTGAATTCGAAGCAGTTGTTCAATCCTCATCTAGATACAAACGCATGCCATGATTACGCGTCAAACATAGATATTGTTATCAAAATATTTACTACGGGACGAACCATGTAGTCGTCAGTATCTAGAACTACCATTTACTTCTAGAACTTAAACTTGTGAATGAATTTCAAAAATTGCGATTTTTGCTAAAAATCCTTTAAGACTTGAATGAGAAAATAAGACTTAAGGGGTTTTAGTAGTACTCCTCCAAAGAAAACTTCGTGCCCCACGTTGGGCGCCACCTGTAACGAAACCTTAACGCTACCTATCTATCTGAGTCTGTCTATATCTTCATTGATCTACCCTCTTTGAGATATTATAATAAATAGATAGGTAGGTAAGTAAGGTTGATTTGGTATGTTTCGAATGTTCAACACCCAAAAGCGTGAACATCCTAGATCGTGACGTAACGACGTATGCTCAAGCGAGCTGATGAAAAAAAAAAAACAACGACCCTTATTTTACCCAAAAACCCTTTTGCTTAATTGCTACCCTTATGACACAAGGCCACAGGACTCCTCATGCCAGGCCGGGCAGCTAAACGAAAGGGGTGTTCAGGCTTCTGTAGCTGAGGCATGCTAGCACATGCGCTTCCTAGCTCGTCGGGGGGGAGGTTCTTGCTACTTCCGCACTGAACGGGTTACGTTTTACATGCCACAGAAGAGATGTACGTATCTGGTAAAGTTTTAAAAGAGAGGCGCGAAGTATTTCTATGAGTACTACGGACTGTACAATTTTGTTTATTTCCAAACCAGCAGATTTAAGAGCAAAAGATGAAGAGTGCTCTATAAAGTGTGTGCCCACCCTCATCGCTAAATACTGATTATACTCGCGACATACCTTGGCTATCTCGCCACACGATCTTTGAGATAGCCCCTAACAAAAGAAAACGCACTTGATTACCCTCTAAAACTTGTCATCCATCGTCGACCATCCTTCTTGATCTTCATACCCACCACACTCTTTTCACAGAAATTGTTCGTGTGACACTTATATCTTGTGAGATATAGTTTATTCACTACATATAAGTATGTATAACTAATCACTGTTTTATTAGCGTGTTTCTTCGGTTTTATCTTATTTGTTTCTTCTTTTATATTAGGTTAATGATAGGTTTTAGATAGATTATTGTTCTTTTTGTTTGTCCACTTATTGTTTAATTTTATATAGGAACAAGAATTTAAACTTTTAGTTCACTCGTGAAATAAATATGAAGAATGATTTCATAAACTGAATTAAACAAAAAAAAACCGCAAACCACTTTCGGTCTGGAGACACTCAACCAGCTTCGTCACCGTGCACCGTTCAACAACCAGAGGACGCCGAAAAATGACCTTTTGGCTTTTATACCAGCGTCGTTTTTGCCTACCGAGTTGGCGGTACTAAGGCACCGTTTTTTTTTTTGGCACTGGCTTTCGCCTTCTAGGCGTTTGTCTTTATTCATCCTATGGCAACTATATGGTACTCGTATACAGTGAAAGTATATACCTGCTTGACGACAAATGGGTTGAGTATATACCCAGAGGGAATACATCTACCATCCTTACGTAACCAAAAAAGTTCGTTCCTATCCCAAAATATCTAAGCTCACATCATTGACACGAACCGGTTTCAAGATGTTGTTGAGATGGATTAAGCCATCAGGTATGCAACCAAATAATTGGAGGTATTTTGCAAGACAAATAAAAATCGCCAACAAACTCAGTGGTTCCCAATTTTTTTTTTTTTTTTCGTTTATTTATCCCACAACACGTTCCCCACACAGTTTTTACACAAACCCTCATTATTAATGCATTGATTGCGTTCGTTTATGCCTTATTTAATGAAACGGTTACATTTGCGGATAGCATGTTGTCCTTTGTTACAAAGTTTACATGCATGCTTTGATGTATTGGCTTGCGTGTGAAAAGAATTTCGTTGTGGAATCTTTTTCGAGGATTCTGATGACATTTTTCCTTGCTGGAAATTCCGCTAATGTAAACTCCTACTCTCAGTAACAATGACCAGACCGTGGTAAAATATGAGCGGCGGGGGAAGTCCCCGATTGCAATAGCAGCCATCTATATGCCATACGACTCGATGGATGGACCTCCATCTGCCCTAACAGACTCCCTGGTGCAAATGGCCAAATGTAAGAAGTGGGACCTCATAATGGGATGCGATGGCAACTCTCATCACACACAATGGGGCAGTTCAGACACCAACACACGAGGTGAGTCCTTGTTTCAATACATTGTAGACAACAATTTGTTAGTGGTGAATAGGGGTAATGACCCCACCTTTGTCACTAAAAATAGAGAAGAGGTTCTTGACATTACCCTCTTCAACAATTCTGATAGATTCGCTGTGCGCCACTGGAAAGTTTCATCAGAAACATCATACTCTAACCACAGAATAATAGAATTTGAAATAGAGGACGACACTAAACTCCCCCTTCAACATCGAAACCCCAAGAAAGCCAACTGGGACAAGTTCGTTGTGGAAGTAGGGAGACACAGTAGCGCCCTTCCACTGCATTAGGCAATATTTTAGTCAAAGCCTATGAAAGGATCTGCCCTCTAAAGACTATAAAACCACAAAGATCACCGACATGGTGGACGAAAGAGCTTCAAAGCATTAGAAGGGAAACCAGGAAAATCTATAACGCAGCAAGAAGCTCAAATTCGGAAACCGACTGGGATCTTTATAAGAATAATCAGCGCAAATTCAAAAGTGCGGTCAACAGTGCTAAAGCACCTCCTGGCGTAACTTCTGTTGCAGTGTAGAAAGCACTACTGAATCAGCTAGACTTAGAAAAATAATCGCCAAAGAACCGACTGTGCCATGTTACCTCAAGCTCCCCAATGGGGACTGGATACAATCCACCCATGAATCTTTAACACATCTACTGGAAACCCACTTTCCAGGGTGTGATTCATACTCCGGTAGGACCCCAGACACAACCGTCTATGATTGCAACCCCATAACAGCAGCAATGGAGGATATGGTTAGTGTAGAAAGAATCAATTAGGCAATTGACTCCTCCTCCCCCTATAAATCTCCAGGAGTCGATGGTATTATCCCGATCATGCTACAAAAATCGAAAAACCTCGTAACAGCATTCCTACACAAACTGTTTGTTAGTAGTCTAAAATGCGGTTACATCCCTAGGTGCTGGCGGGAAGTAAAGGTAGTCATTATCCCAAAAGCCGGCAAGCTTTTGTCTTACATCCTTCATATTAAAGACCTATGAAAAACTAATGGATATCTACATTCGTGACAAACTCGACCCCCAATACATATCCTCGGCACAGCATGCCTACACGAAAGGTAAGGGAGTCGAAACTGCCCTACATGATATCGTTAGTACAATAGAAAAACCTCTTCACGAGATGGAATATACACTCGCTGCGTTTCTCGACATTGAAGGAGCCTTCAATAATGTGAACACAAACGCAGTCGAAAGAAACCTCGCGAAGAACAACGTGGACCAACCTCTAATACATATTATTGGAAGTATGCTCAACCACAGAAATATAAATGCGAATCTGGGAGACACCCATCTCAAAGTAATAGCATCAAGAGGCACACCAGAAGGAGGCGTTATCTCACCTCTGTTGTGGAACATAGTCATCAATGAGATACTCATAAAGCTACAGCGAAATGGGGTAAAGGTCATAGCCTACGCAGACGATGTAGCGATACTTGTTAAAGGGAAATTCCTACCCACTATTAGTGAACTACTCGAGCGGGCATTGAAAACTCTCCACGAGTGGACAAAACAATGTAGGCTTGGCATCAACCCCCAGAAAACGGAACTCGTTCTCTTTACGAACAAGAGGAAGATACCAATATTCGACCTACCGGCTATCGATGGGACTACCCTCAAACTAGCCCATAGTGCAAAGTATCTGGGTGTCATTCTTGATAGAAAACTCAACTGGAACCTAAATGTGCGCGAGTGCATTAAAAAGGCCACAGTCGCTTTCTATACGTGTAACCGAATATTCGGAAAAAAAACTGGGGTCCGAACCCCAAGATCATCCTATGGATGTACACGGCCATTGTGAGACCTATATTAACATATGGGGGGCTTGTCTGGTGGCAATCCACAAATAAAGTCACCCATCTGAAAAATATGACAAAGGTACAAAGGATAGCATGTGTGGGCGCTACTGGCGCAATGAGAACCACACCAACAGCGGGACTGGAAACCATCCTTAACCTGCTACCGCTAGACCTTTACATGCAAGAATCTGCAGCCAAAAGTGCTCTAAGAATCAGCCAGCTCAACTGCTGGAAATCGAACTCAGGAGGACATGCCCAAATTCTACACAGATATCTGGGCTCAGCTGTATCCTCTGACTACATGCTGCCTCACCATGACATTCAAAGACCATTCTCCTGCATCCTCCCAAGCAGAGAGGAGTGGGAGAGGAACGAACGATCGCCCTGCGTTACAGTTGCTTGGTTGAAGAAGCACTTCAATTGAGTGTTGACTAGGAAACGCCGATAATCATATCTGTCTTCTAAAATAGCCCAAGCTTTTACATAATTGCCATTTAAAATGGGTAAATGTGACAATATTTTCTCTGCTTCACCTGAGATACTCGTTTTTAAATAATGCATTTTTTTTATTTCGGACAAAGACGAATTATGATGTACAAGAGATACAAAAATATCACGAAAACCTCTCCACGATTCGTAATTTCCTGAAAAAACGGGTACAGGAATGTTTGTTAACCTAACATCTGAGTAGTGAGTTGATATTTTAATATTTTCAACTACTTTAGACTCTACAGATTTGGATTCTTGAACCTCAGCCTTATTTATTGCATCTAAAATAACACCACGATAGTCGAAATAAAATTCACGGATCTTCTCAAACGTTTCATCTATTCCCGAACATTTTTCCTCATCACTGTCCGACAGCTCTCCTATATTCCTCATATAAACTTTCTGCTGACTCCATCGACTTCTCCAATAATGTTAAACGACCAGACAAATAATTTGAAGTACGAGTACTTGACCCTCTTTTTGCAAAATTTGAAACATCTTTTTCTAAGATGAAATTTTTGCAAATTTCTTCAACTTTTATCCAGTATTATGGTTGCACAGAACACAGCACAGAAAACAGCAAACAGATGATACGGCAAAAGATTATACGGCTAACAGATGATACAGCAAACAGCTAATAGATGATACAGCTAACAGATGATACAGCTAACAGATGATACAGCTAACAGATGATACAGCTAACAGATGATACAGCAAACAAATGAAATCGTTAACAATTCTGAGATTAACAAATTGTTCCAACAGAGAATTTTCCGCACAAAAATAATGCACACGACAGTAAATTTAATTTTTACTTTTAGTACGCGAAAAACAACAACAAAATGTAAACAATTGTGTAGTGTTGACTTGGAATCTTTTCTTAAATCCGGCTCGAGGACCAAATGTTCAGTTGTGAACAAAAAATTTAATTGCGGTTCTTAAACAAAGGAAAGATTCCGTATTAACGTTTATTTGTTAATTTACTGGATTAAAAAAAAGACCGCTCTTTAAAACGTTACAAAACTGAATGTTGAATTTTATTGTATTTCGCAAACATTTTGACATACCAAAACTAGACATGGCTCTTCATAGCTCTTCTCTATAAATGCTGTCGTATGCGGCTTTGAAAACGATAAATAGTGGTGGGTATCGAGTTGGACTTCTTGGTTTTTTTCAGGATCTGCCGAAGTGTGAAAATTTGATCGGTTGTGGACTTTCCTGGCCTAAAACCACATTGATAAGGGCCGATCAGATTGTTGGTAAACGGTTTCAGGCGTTCACATATTTAGGCAGTTAGGATCTTGAAGGCTATGTTGAGGAGACTTATGCCTCTGTAGTAGCTGGGAAGACGTTGCTGCAGTATTAATCGATTTTGGACCACCGATAAGAGATAAAAAAAAATGGCATAAAGTATACATATCATTTGCTAGATAAAAACATATTAGAAGGCTACAATATACTGTGCGGATCGTTGAATACCCTATCCCATCCTATCTGTAAAACTAAAATCCCCAAAAAGTGGACATGGCTAAAAACACGATGTGGATAAAATAAAGAAAATGACATGGTGACAACAAATTCTTCAGATTGCTTATAAAAAACATTTACGGTTCTACAAAAGACAAGGGTTTCTCCTGCATATATGTTATGGGGTAGTGTATAAAAATGGTTTTTATATAAAAACGCCCCAAAAACGTTGGCGGGGGTTAAAATGGTCTATGGACGAAATGTTCATATTTATATTACTAATGATTCTGCATCAAACATTTTTTCGATACTATTAAAATTTGACCGAAAAACGTTTTTTATTAAAAACGCCCCCAAAAAGTGGGCGTGGCAAAAAACTTTATATGAACGAAATACAGATATTCCGATTGTCTAAATATGTTGTTCAGAAAGTTTTTCAAAATTCCATATGGTTTGGCCAAAAAATAAAAAGGGGGCGTGGCAGTGAGCGGATTTCAAAATTTTTTACACTTGTTCTGCTGGGAGCAACAAAGAGCACGTGACATGGCTAAATCGACTCAGCTATCGATTCTGAGTTAATCCATATACTTTGTATGTATCAAACTATGTATAAAAACTAATATACCCCTATGGGATAGGGTATAAACATATGAAAGACTACAATCCGCTGTGCGGATCGTTGAATACCCTATCCCATCCCATCCTTATAATTAATATCCTCAAAATATAGGCCTTATGGCGATGAAATACAGAAAATTACATTATCACAATATATTGCTCAGATAGTTTATCAAAATCTTTTGTGGTTCGACAAAAAACAACATATTTCAAGTGCTAATGCCTTGGGATGGGGTATACAAATGGTTTTTGTAAGAAAACGCCCCCAAAATGTCGGCGTAGGTGAAAATGATCTATAGACAAAATGTTTATATTACCATTGCGGAAGTATTTGCATTAAATTTTTTTTCGAAAGTATGAAAATTTGGACAAAAAGCTTTTTTTACCAAAAACTCCCCCAAAAAGTGGGCGTGGCAAATAACTTTGTATGGATGAAATATAGATATGCTATATGTCTAAATATGTCTAAATATGCTGCTCAGACACTTTTTTAAAATTCCTTACGGTTTGGCCTAAAACTACGTTTTTCTAAAAGGGGGCGTGGCAGTGGGCGGATTTCAAAAATGTTTACACTTGTTCTGCTTCGTCGGCCAGAGAGTCTATATACCAAATTTCAACCCTCTAGCTCAAAATTTAAGGCCCAAAAATCGGTGGCACACTGACGGACAGACAGACATGGCTTAATCGACTCAGCTAGCGATTCTGAATCGATCCATATACTTTGAGGTATATGTATCGAAATTATTTCTCTATGTTACAAACTTAATGTCAAAACTAATATATCCCCCTATGGGATAGGGTATAAACATATGAGAAGGCTACAATCCGCAGTGCGGATCGTTTAATACCCTATCCCATTCCATCCTTAAAATAATATCCCCAAAATATGGTCTTTATGGTCATAAAGTATTGAAAATGACGTTGTCACAACATATTGTTCCGAAGGTTTATCAAATTCTTTAATGGTTCGACAATAAACAACGTTTTTCTTTGCATATGCCTTGGGGTAGGGCATACAAATGGTTTTTGTAAGGAAACGCCCCCAAAAAGTGGGCGTGGGTTAAAATAGTCTATTGACGAAATGTTGGTATTATTACTGCCAATGATTGTGCATCAAAATTTTTTTTCGAAAATTTTAAATTTTGGCCAAAAAAAACGTTTTTTTATTAAAAACGCCCCCAAAAAGTGGGCGTGGCAAAAAACTTTATAGTGACGAAATATAGATATTATGATTCTCTAAATATGCTGCTCAGACACTTTTTTAAAATTCCTTACGGTTTGGCCAAAAAATACATTTTCCTAAAAAGAAGGCGTGGCAGTGGTCGGATTTCAAAAATGTTTACACTTGTTCTGCTTCGTCGGCCATAGAGTCTATATACCAAATTTCAACACTCTAGCTCAAAATTTAAAGCCCAAAAATCGGTGACACACAGACGGACGGACGGACGGACAGACAGACATGGCTTAATCGACTCAGCTAGCGATTCTGAATCGATCTATATACTTTGAGGTATATGTATCGAAATTATTTCTCTATGTTACAAACTTAACCATAAAAGATTTTGATCAACTCTGTGGGAACAACTTTGTTACAACGCCATTATCTATATTTCAGTCCCATAAAGTATTTTTCCTTATTTTTAAAATCAAAGAAAAATTGTTTTTTGTTAATTAACATTTTCAGAGTTTCGGCATAAAAATCTAAAAAATATAGTTTAAAAATTATAGTTGTATTACAATTATGATCCAACTTTTTCACATTGCAAAACTATAAGATTTTCTAAAGCTGTTATTGACTCAATTCCTTGATTTTGAGTTCAGTTATAAAAAATCCTTTACGAGCCTTAAGTCTAAACTCAACGGAAATTTAATCTTTGATTGTTTCTGAAACTACTAAGAAAACAAGCTGCCAATTTTTGGCATTTTGCTTTTTTGAGAGATTTTTCGATAAAATGTGACACACTAAATCTAAATGCTAAGTTTTTTAGTGGGTTTATTTTTTCTATGAAATGTCAAGATGGAATGCAGCCAATAGAACGAGACTTTATTTTTTTAAAGAAAAATTATGGGTGGTTGTCAAATATTCTTTGCATTTATTTTGTAAGGCCATATGAAACGGATACGGTTCCAAGCACATCAAATAATTCTACAGGAATTGTCTAAAGCTAGAAAGGACATAAGGACAAAGATGAACTTTCAACAGCTTTGGCTATTAAAGATAATAAGGGTCATGAAAAACTTTAGACCAATTTTACCCAAGCAGTATAGATGGTAGTCCTGTAAGAATTAAAAGGATAAAAGTGAGCATTCCAAATCCTCAAAAGGATCCCATCAAATATGAAGAAGCCTTCTTATAAAGTCAAAACACTTGCCAAGAAAGCGACACTTCCTTACCATGTTAAAATAACAGAAACTTCTGCCAGAGTCAATCATCAATATATGATGGATCACGCAACAAAACGAATTTTGGAAAACAAGAGCGAACAAGAATTAATTGGACTTCCGAGAAGTCTAATATTACTTAGCAAATGGGGTTGGGATGGTTCATCTGAGGATAGCGTTCATCATAACAGAGGATAGGTTCATCATAACAGAGGTGCAATAACAGATGCCAACATGTTCATGGCTTCAGTTGTTCCTCTTATACTTAAAAGTTCAAGTGGTAAATATTGGAATAAACCTCGTCCATCATCAGTTCATTTTTGCCGACCAATAATGTTCCAGTATGCAAAGGAAACTGGAAGCCTCATAAAAGTGCAATGACGTCAAGAGACAAATTGGTGATCTTCTACTGACTGAATTTAAAGTTATTGATGAAAAAGTTATTGTTGTCAATCACTATTTTTTTATACCCTATCCCATAGGGGGGTATATTAGTTTTGATACTTAGTTTGTAACATAGAGAAATAATTTTGCTACATATACCTCAAAGTATATGGATCGACTCAGAATCACTAGCTGAGTCGAATTAGCCATGTCTGTCTGTCCGTCCGTCCGTCCGTCCGTCTGTCTGTTCGTCAGCGGTTTTTGGGCCTTAAATTTTGAGCTAGGATAATGAAATTTGGTATATAGGATCCTCGTCCGTGCCACCAGAACAAGTGTAAAAATTTTTGAAATCCGCCCACTGCCACGCCCCCTTTTTAGGAAAACTTATTTTTTGGCCAAACCGTAAGGAATTTCAAAAAAGTGTCTGAGTAGCATATTTAGACAATCCTAATATCTATATTTCGTTCATACAAAGTTTTTTGCCACGCCCACTTTTTGGGGCGTTTTTAGTAAAAATCGCTTTTTGTCCAAATTTTAAAACATTCGAAAAAAATTTTGATGCAAATACATCCGAAATGGTAATATAAACATTTTGTCCATAGATCATTTTCACCTACGCCCACATTTTGGGGGCGTTTTCTTACAAAAACCATTTGTATAACCCATCCCAAGGCATTAGCAATAGAAATACGTTGTTTTTTGTCGAACCACACAAGATTTTGAGAAACTATCTAAGCAATATATTGTGAGAATGTCATAAGGCCTATATTTTGAGGATATTAATTTAAAGGATGGGATGGGATAGGGTATTCAACGATCCGCATAGCGGATTGTAGCCTCTCATATGTTTTCCTCTATGATCGATGGAATGGTTTTAAATGAAGTAACTGAAACAAAGTCCACCCGTTCATACCCGATTTTTAAGTAAACACAATTTCAAATATGGAATATATCCATTACATGCTAGAGTCAGGTGTATGTATGGAATTTATTTTACAACTAGCGTATTTCCTTAATCAATACACAGAAGATATAGCCAAAAATATTGGAACCAAAGAAACAGAAAGAAAAAGAACACAAGGAATACAAATAAAATTTCGTGAAGAACTCGGACTTGAGGTTCATAAACCAAAACAAGGACATTGGAACACTGGAGATGCTTGCAGCTCATCCCAACCAATTATTTCTTCACTCAGGCATGTTCAAACTGAAAATTATCACCAAGAGCGATAATATACAGAAATAATAACTTTGTTAGAAGTTACCCCAAATTTAGACGAGAGTTTTCAAGAAATCTAGTCTTTATTTATTATTGTTTCATTAACTTTGGTTAACAATTATAACTTCAAATCTATAAACAAACCAGTTTGTATAGGATAGTATACCCTACCCTAGGGTATATTAGTTTTGATACATAGTTTGTAACATAGAGAAATAATTTAGCTAGATATACCTTAAAGTATATGGAACGACTCAGAATCGCTAGGTGAGTCGTATCAGCCATGCCTGTCCGTCCGTCATACTGTACCTCGCCAGTTTTTGGACCTTAAATTTTGAGCTAGAAAGATGAAATTTTGTATACGCGCTCTTTGTTGGTCACAGCATAACAAGTGTACAAAATTTTGAAATCCGCTAGCTGCCACGCCCCTTTTTAGAAAAACATAGTTTTTGGCCAAACCGTAAGGAATTTTGAAAAAGTGTCTGAACAATATATTTGAAGAATCTCAATATCTATATTCCGTCTATGTATATAAAGCTTTTTGCAACGCTCATTTCTTAAAATATTCGGTTCATTTTAACCCACGCCCACTTTTTGGGGATGTCTTATTACAAAAACCATTTGTACACCCTACCCTATAGCATTTGCAGGAGAAACACGTTGTTTTTTTTGGTAAACTATAAAATATTTTGATGAACTGTGTGACAATGTCATTTTTTATATTTTATTGCCATAAAGACCACATTTTGAGGATATTAATTTTAGGGATTGGATGGAATAGGGTATCAAAAACAGCAGATTGTAGCCTTCTGCAACAACAACAACTTTTGTGTAGTTTTTCAACCATTCAAAATAGTAATAAAAAAGTCGAATTGCAAATTATCCGAATGCACTTCGTATTACAAAAAAGTTGGCGAATATTCTTAAAATTTTACCGAAACCCGTTTTATACATAACCCACCCACAAAAAGTGTGCATGCCAAAAAATGTGTATGGACGAAATATAGATATATTATATTGAGATATATCTTAACTGTTTGACCAAAAAGAACGTTCTTCTAAAAAGTGGACAAGGATCCTATATACCAAAATTCAATATCCTAGCTCAAAATTGAGATTGAGACAGACATACAGACATATAAAAATAGAAATCCGGCCGACCGAGATTGTGCGTCAGTTTTTTCGCTAAATATTTTTTTCTGACTGTTTTATCAATCCAGTATCTTTTTTACTTATTTTATTTTAGAAAAATAAATACTTGTAATAAATTACCCACAAAGTTATAAGCTTATCTGCTGGAGATCGTTAGCAAGAATTAGGAGTTTAATTATATATTTAGGTAGATATTTTAATCTTTAATTTTGTTTAATTCCCGGCGGAGTTTTTTTTTTCTGAAGTTTTTTTTTTCTTTCTGATAATTTTCTCTTATATTTAATGAACACCCACGAAAGTTTTATATAAAATTTGAATGTTCTCGTTTAATATTAATTTTACTGATTTTACTGCAGAAATTCCTTTGCGTATACGAACGGTATTCAGTAAAAATTTGTAAAAATCAACTTATTTGTCAAAAAAACTTCAACACTATTAATATGGATCATAGAAGTAGATAGATATTAAAATAAAATATTTGACTTAAATATGTAATTTATTTTTAAAGTATTATTTTTAAACATAACGGTACTTAACAATACAATGCTTAAATTATATAAATCGGCAGTACTTCCCCATTTCGATCCACAAACAAGGGACATAGATAAATATAAACTTCAAAGCATTCCCAATATGACGCTGGCCTATCTATTCTACACTCTATCGTTTCTTCTTTGATATTCTACTAAACAATTCGAAAAAGTCGTTCATTATAAATGAAATTTCTAACTAAATTACAACAAATTACAACAATAAGAATATAAAACTAATATCAGAAAATTCATTGATTAAAATTGATAAATTGATCGGGAACAGGATAATTTCATCTAGTTCGGTTGTACTTCACAAACGAAGTATGTCTCAAAACTGCAGGGCGAATCGTTCCATTTAAGACCTTTCCCGTCGCGATTCCATAGCTCAAGGCAGTTCTCTTCTTCGCCGTTTTCGTATCGGAAGTTATTTGGTTCGCCCGCATTCCAATTCGTAAAGGTTATTGGTTTTCCGTTCGCCATCCAGAAGAAGTTACCCTCATCAGCTAAATCGGTTCCAGAAGTCCAGAAATGTTCGTGTCCCAAACCTGAAAAAAAAACAAATGCAATATGAGGACATCATTTAAATAATACAGAACAAATGTGCAATACGAGTCAATAACCGCTTCAACTATATTATTATCTACGAAACATCATAGAAAGACATAAAACGCTTCAAGGAAAGACAATGGCAACATGATGCCATTTATAGACATGGACTCCGTGTGTATGGCTATAAATACGAGCTGAGTATGCTCGTGTGTGACTAACTAAATCGGTGTGACAGTTTTCCTTAGCATGTTGTATGCACAGCATATGCAAGTATGTATTCGAATAGAGAGACGGAATTAAGTCGCCACCATTTAAATAGGCTTTGATGTCACTTTCTATACCTATACTGAAAGCTAAAAGCAGTTGCATTGTGTAATTGTGTATTATGGAACGTACACCGCGACGCGTCGTTATTTGCACTTCCGGGTAAGCCGCAAAATGCCGCCTCAGTTAAACTAAAGTAAATACGTATTATGCAGGCCGGAGGTATGCGTTAAATAAGCCTTACAAGTTTAAGATGCCAGTGAGTGAGCCATAAACTCTTTAATCTTGTAAACTCGTACCTATATTTCTATATGGCTTATTGCCTACTTTGCAAAGAAATGATCCTAATTGGGGTACAACATACGAAATCAAGAAAACTGTTTGTTTTGTGATGGGTTTTCTTTGACAAAAAAGCGATAAGTAACCTGTAATATAAAGAAGTGCTCAAAGCAGTTGAACCAATAACCAATTCGCTGTGGAAAAAAATGCAGCTGGACCAAACACATGATTTTTATGATATTCATATAAAGGGACATGTCGGGTTTCGGAGTAACAAAAGGGTCAATGCAATTCAGTCCATTCAGTATTTTCGATTTCCCATCCTTCCAACCGGAGAACATCGATTCTCAACCTAATCATAGGTACTGCACATTTCCAATATTTAGTATCGAGAACTAATATCGATGTTGTCAATAAGCCATAATTATTGGTCGGTTTCTTCCGTTCGCTAGCAAGAAGCCCCTAGTTTGACAAAGAATGCCGATGGATGATCCAGCATCCGATGATAAGAACAATGGATTTTCATATAATAAAAGACAGAACAAGAAAAGCGAGTTTTCGAAGAAATAGAGAGCTGCAGACTGCAGAAGCGCCAGTCTGGGCAGAAACGAATGCATGCGAAAATTATCAAAAACATATAAACTTTAAGCTTTGAGAACGATTTCCGCTTTTAAAACCGTTTCAGCGGTTTCTAAAAAACCATGGCAGATTCAGGAAGTATATCTGCACAGATTCGGGCACGACACCACACCAATCTGTCCGCAATGCACGAATGAGTACGAAGACATAGATCATGTAGATAGATCCCACATTTTGGGAGAATGAGCGCAGTCCTCCTAGGTAAGATGATCCAGTCAGAAGAAACATGGAAAAAATTAAATCATTTTGTTACCAGTATCCTAAACGAATTAAGAAAAAATGTTTGTCTAAGACAACAGAATGCCGAACAGAAGTTAAGTTTTTGTAAAGTAGTAAGGGAATTCTTTTAATGAATAGTCTCCGCTACAATTGGTGATCCCGAGTTAAGAATTTAAATAGAATAATTTTAAAATCGCGCCCAAAAATGCAATCTGATGAAGAGCGAGAAACAACACAACCGCGAATGCCACTAATGTCTGGTGAATCACAAAACGCGGTGAATCACCGAAACAGGAACATGGACTGTGCAGCACAACAAACGTGTCAAAGTTCTTCACCGCTGGTATTAAAAACGACCTAACGAAATACCACACCGTAGTAGCCTCCGTTTAAAGCAGCACTTAGACACAAGTGAGCGACATCATTTTAAACCCTCCCACAACGAAGCTCTTCTTGATTCTTAAAGATCGACTCATAATACCTTCTAAAATCACTTGGGTTACAGCGTTTGTCGCAAGATATGCATGGTATAATCAGTATCAGAAACGAAGAATTACCCCGCCTAGGGGTTTTAATAGATAAAGTTGCAGAAATGTATCCACTATTCAGAAAAAACAGCAGCTGTATCAGACATTGAAACTCGGCAGATTAAAGAATTGAAATGCTATGTGCGTCAGCAATCGGAAACTCTCACGGCACCAGTAGATATTTGAGGTCAAAATCCAGACGACAAAACGTGTCACACTTATAGATCGCAATCGCGCCGCGAATACTACTGTTGGTTTCATAACGTGTACGGGCATAAGGCTAGGAATTGTCGTTCACCGTGCCCAAATCACCCCAAATTTGGAAAACTAAATGGCCTGTCTCTCGAAGCGGCGAGTGACAGCGGCCTTTTCATCAGAGACCCACCAGAACCAGAATGAAGTTTCTCATCGACACCGGCGCTGACATTTCGGTTCTTCCACCAACAATTCAGCAGAAACGTCAAATTTGCGAATACAATTTCCTCTTCGCGGAGAACAACACAAAAATTAAAACTTTTGGCGAGATAAACCCTTTTTTTGAGTTTGGGACTACAACGTAATTTTAGATGGATAATCGCTGATGTGCAACGTCTGAGTATATAGGAGCAGATTTCCTGTGTCATTTCGACACGAAAACAAAAGTCGCAGGATTTGGTACTTTAGCTCGCATTAAATCGCTTCAAATATTTTCCTCAAAATTTATTTCGAGATATTGTAAAATTGTACCGAAAAACGTTTCTTAAGAAAACGCCCCAAAAGTGGGCGTGGATAAAAACTTTATATGGGCGAGATAATTTTTCAAAAATCCATATACTTTTGGGGTATATCTATCAAAATGATTTCTCTATGTTACAAACTAAATGTAAAACTAGTTTGCCCCTATGGGATAGGGTATAAATAGGCACAAAGAACCATTTAATATTGCTGATGCCAGCAAAAACTATCATCCATCGACCTTACTGTAGTGAGGAATATATAATTGAAAGTTGGACAAAAGCTTTTAACTTATATCAAGTCGGAAAGATGACTTGGTAAGAAGCATACATCTACTCATTAGCAAAATACAAAAAAAGAAAATCATCAGAAGTACGCTGTTTACAGATGTATAAATCTCCTCAACATCGCCAGGATCCTAACTGCCGCATCCAAGTCGACGCTATCCTCACTTGTCTTAAGATATCTTGAATATTGTTCTTGAGAACTATAGACAACTTCCAAGGTAACCCCAAGAGCACAAACTTTCACAAAACTACGATTACTCAGCATGGACCATAAAGCGGATAAAGAAATGTTTAATTTCAACTCAGCCATTCGGATTCGGAATAAAACAGGAGGTCTCGCAATCGTGCAAAAGTACATACGTATACGTGGCTGTGAGAAAAGAGCAAGGCCTGTGGCGCCAATAATTTGTATTTTGTGCATGTTTTTAAGTCACCGATATTTGTAAGTGGCCACGGTGTAGTATGAGGTCGGAGTGTATTCAGTCTTGGCCAAAATCCATGAAATTTTATTTGTCATAATATCATATCATCAAAAATTATACTTTATTATTTGATTTAGCATATCCTTACCAAAATCTTTAACGTATTTTTCAAGTCTATCATTCTCTTCTTGTGATGAAATGCTTGCCAAGTGCATACCATGGTATCTGCAATACTGTGTCGCCTTAAACCAGTTCGCCTGAAATAACAAATAATAATTAAATGATGGCTTTGTATTGAATTCGAAGTTTGAAGGTTTAACCTCTATAAATAGGTTATATGGAAGCATAAGAATATAGCGACATCTAGTATGGTGACTGCTATCATGAGACATCGACTGTCTTAAAAAGACAAAAGAGTATAGAAGCAGGCGAAGGGGGAAAAAGTAACATGCGTGTACTCCAACTATCAAGGCTTGTATCTACTAAATGTCACATACTAGTTTCTGTCTTACAAAGTAAACGTTTAAAGCAGTGTATCTTTTGACCATAGACACAATTTGCACATCAAGGCAAGTCCTGGAAATCGACTTTAAGGCCGTGAAAGATAGCATTGTTCACCTGGAGATCTATATACACTCTAAAAAAAATCGTGTAATTTTACGATCAAAAATCGAGGCAACAAGTTGCCTACTATAATTGCAGTATGTTTACGCATAATATATAATAAATATATAATGCGTAAATCTTAAATCTATGTTGTGTAAATTTAAACAATGATTTAAGGTGCAAATACGTGTTTTAACATTTAAGATGTTTAAATTAAATATACAATAACATAATTCCTGTTTAAAATTCAACTGAGTTTCAGGAAAAATAAATTAATTTAATTTCTTAATTTCTAATGGGATGGATTACCGGTGTGTTCGTCTTTCTCCCCCGTCAGATAAAAAAAAATAGTTAAAATAGAATGGTCCGGGGAACCTTTACCTGACGCAACCTCGTAATCATAATTCGTAATTCGATAATGAGTGGTCCGAGGAACCGTACGCAAGCTCTTTATATACTTCATTACTTCCCAAATTTAAACCAACAATATTATTCTGGCGGTAATATTAATTTAATTTACATATAATTGTTCGGGTGCCTTTATTTTCTTGAATCAGGTTCTTTTAAAAATGTTATAAAAAGATCATGTGAATTATAATATCAAGAATAGCAAATTTTTTAGGTTTGATTTTGTTCTTCAAACACTGTATGAGTAAATTACATAAGGTGTTTGAATTAAAACCCTATATGTTTAAATATAAATATTTTAAGAGTAATATTTCAACAATATTATATTATTACTAAGCAAATGTTGTTAGGTACACAAACGGTGAGTATATGCAGAAAATGTGTGTAATATCTAACAATATGAGTTTTAATTTCTTTTTTTACATATTGTCATGTTTATACAAACGCAGCTTGTCTAATTCTACACTAAAAATTACATACATTTTCATAGTAATTTTACACGCATTTTTTTTTTTAGAGTGTAGATCTAAATCGCCTAACAGGACATGGGAGGACACGCGATGCAAGGATCCGGTTGGAATCAGTTTTTCAGAACATCTATAAACAAGTACCGGAATTCGACAAGGAGATGCTAGAATAGTTAATCATACGGAAGGTTGAAATGCAGAATGCACCATATTTAAGAAATCTGTACAGGTCCTGGTAAAGTCAGACGATATCGACATCTTTGATTGCTCCTGTCACGTGGTGCGATTGTAGAAGCATTCACGGCAATTGATGGAAAGGCGAAACGCGTAGGTCTTGTAGTTAACCACTGCAAGATAAATCATAAGCTATCACCAAAATAAGGATTGTCAATCCACAACATTAGACAAAACGTTACCAACAGTAATAACAACTTCGTGGTAGTGAAGATCCGACGAAAACATAACCTTATTTTGTTCGGCGAAATAAATGGGATCACACAAATTTTGTAGAATTTATATTATTATTATACTTTGTATACTCTTTTACAAAGTGGTTTTCCACCACTGGTTAGCGATTTTGCTTGTTTTTTTTACATCTACAACTTTTTTAGTTCATATATATTTTACCTATGCGGCTTCGACGTGCAATTCATATTTACGATATAAACTGACACTAATTTCTATAAACGCCGCTCAAGTAAATGCCGTCCATTCACCTACTTATTTGAGTTACATACGACACACAACCGTCCGTAGTGATAAAAAAAAGCGATTTGTTAATTAGTTGCAATTGGAATGCAATAACACATTTACTCCTTTTTGCTAACAAGTAATATTGTGTCACAGCTGGCAAAAAAATTACGTAACAGTGTTACTCAGTTAAATTAGCTATACATCCAAACTGTTCAAAATATTTTAGCATCTGCGCCATTATCCGAAAACTCGTTCTCATGCCAGGAGTGTGATATTCCATTACAACTACATATAGATACTAAGAAGCATGCTGCGTTTAAGACACTGATTGATAGTGATTGCGGTGAACTGCCATCGAATTGTGATTAATTAAAAATAACAGAATTAATTGTAGCGCCCAATTTTTGAATGCCTCTATTAGATTAAATTGTAAAAGTAAAAGATTGCTTTTTAAGTTAAAAGTTGACCAACATTTTTGGGAACAAACAAAATTGTCCGATTTGGGACAATGCCAGAGATATTGCAGAACCAAATGAGTCCCGGAAAAGTCACAGTTTGTTTCGGATTATGGTCTGGCGGAATTACCGGTCCGCATCTTTTCAAAAAGGAAAATAGCGTTGGTATAATTGCCAGCAGGTAGGGATACAAATCGATAATAAGCAAACTAAATTTGTTGATAAGGATTGTGATTGCATATTTTCAGAAGTCTTTAGCTATCTGAAATCGCATTATTGTATGCGAAAAAATAAAAACCCAAGAATTGAATGCCGTTTAGCGGATTCAGTCTTCTGCTGCAAAGTCATTAAAAATTGAACCTCCCGAATATATGCCACTAAGCAAACCATGGCGGACAATGAACAACCCATGGACTCTGACCATATTCGCGTTGCAGTAAAATTCAAAGAGGTAACCGAATACACCATACGATTATAGCCATATACGAATAAATAACCGTGGTATGGTGACGTGATAGAAGAGCCGCACATATTAAGCCGCTACAACCCACAACGAAATGAAGAGAAGTACATTTTACATTGGAAAAAATAATACCCGCAGTCACCCAGCATGGTGGAGTCACAAAGTTTTGCAAACATGCAAATCTGAAAAGGTTCAAAAATTAAAAATAAACATATGAGAGGCTACAATCCTCTGTGCGGATCGTTGAATACCCTATCCCATCCCATCCCATCCTTAAAATTAATATCCTCAAAATATTAAGGCATATATTTTGAGGATATTAAATACAGAAAATGACATTGTCACAATATATTGCTCCGACAGTTTATCAAAATCTTTTGTGGTTCGACAAAAAAAAACAACGTATTTCTATTGCTAATGCCTTGGGATGGGGTATTGTAAGGCTCGCAATAATTGTTAATAAAGCAAAAAAAAATCGTAACATCCATAAAAAAACAGAAACATATGAAACAACAAAACCTTACGACTTGTTCGAATGAATGATTTATTACGACTAACAATTCTTATACAGTCTAAGCTTTTGGACGTTGTGGTTAACAGTTGCCGAGAGAAAACATAGAACGTATAACTTTGATATTAGGTATACTTATATACATTATTATAATGAGAACATGCTAATATATAAAAATTAAAACTGTCTCATGATCATACGATGGTACTGTTTACATTTCTGAACAGTTCTTAAGACTTCGAATATATAAACTACATTTCAGTAAACAATGTTAGTGTATGCGTATTTATCTTTCTTATTATAGGGTGACAAGATTTGAAAAGCAAAAGTAATTACGTATATTAATTAAATAATCTCTTACAACTCGATCATCCTGACTTTAAATCGTCCTCGATTTACTATCGTATACAGTTCATAATTGCTGATATATGAAAAATATTTAATACGACATTACAAAGTAATAAATTTCATTTTTTTCTTTTTTTTAAGTAAAATTAAATAAAATACATTTTAACAACGATAGTTTTATAAAATATATAGATTTTTTTTTTAGATATAAGTTTGTAAAAATAATAATGAAACATTTAAAAATATGGCAGAAATAGAAACGATATTAAAATGTTGATACATGCAATAAATTTTCATGCATGTACATATGGCTTCATATTTTCAGGACATGATACTCCTTCGTATGGTACGCGAGATATTTGCAAGTTTTCAAGATCTCTAATCAAATACCGATCGTGCTGTAACACTTTTGCTATTTCAAAAGGTCCTTTGTATTTCGCTAACAGTTTTTTATTCAATCCAGGAGTATTTACAACATTTTTGATCATTATAAAATCCCCGACTTTATACGGATATGGTTTTTTATGGTGTTTATCATAGTACACCTTGTTTACTTCCTGACTTCGAACAGTTTTCTCATTGGCTTTTTGCCCAAGTGTTTCTAAATTTCTTGGCTCTTGTGCAATAACATTTTGTTCTAAATATTCGCGAATATTATCGTTTATAACACCCTTTTGTGCAACCCCAAAGAGTAACATGCTTGGACTAAAACCTGTGCTTTTATTTTCGGTATTATTAAGTGCAAATTCTACTTTACTCAAATGTTTAGTCCAATCTCCTGGTTCTATTTCGGTTTCTTTAGATAGCATTGGTGTTAGGCATCTGTTGATTCGTTCAACCTGTCCATTTGATTGAGGTGAACTTGTTGCAATTTTTATGTGTTGGACACTATATTTTTCGCAAAATTTTGCAAATTCCTCAGATGTAAAACAACTACCCCTATCTGATATTACTCGTGTTGGTTTACTATAGGTAGAAAAATAGGATTCCAAACATTGAACTACTTCCCTCGTGCTTGTACTCTTTACAGGACAAAGTCTAGTGTATTTCGAAAACCCGTCAACTATTAAAAATATGTGCTTTTTGTTATTTCGAACCGAAGAAGGTAATGGACCATAATGGTCAATATGTATGGTCTCGAAAGGTTTATCACCCTTAGGGATACTATGTAAAACAGCTTCCTTTTTGCCTGTTGATGGAGAGAAATGAATACATTTTAAACAATTTTTTATATAGTGTTTGATTTTGTTTTTCATACTTGGAAACCAGTATGTTTTCCTCAAAAAATCATAACACTTTTCAACACCCAAATGACACAAAGCATCATGATGTGTTTGTATAACATTTCTCTCCATCTGAGATGGAACATAAAAAAATACTTTCTTATTTATCTTTCGATAAACCAGACCGTTGATTAATTCATAAGCAGGACTTTCTCTCTTCTCTAACATTTCCACCAACTTTTTTATTGTCGAATCCCTTTGCTGAGTAGCTGCAAGCACATGCTCAAAAGACTCGAGTTCGACGATTAAAATATTGTGACCTCTACTGAGAGCGTCAACATGACTCATCCTCTTAGCATCTCTATGCTCAATGACATAGTCATAATCTTGGAGCTCTAAAGCCCAACGAGATATTCTAGGATTCAACATTTTTTTATTGAGGGTTAGAGTTAGTGACCGGCAATCAGTTATGATTTTAAAGCGTATTCCCGTCAGATAAATCCTAAATCTTCTCAGCGCAGATATTATTGCAAGCGTCTCTAACTCATAAGAGTGGTATCGAGACTCTTGGTCAGTGGCTCGTTTTGAGAAAAAAAATATTGGATTAAAATGTTTATATGCTTGACGTTGCATTAACACGGCACCAAATCCTAAGCTACTTGCGTCACAATGCAGCTCTGTATCTGCATTTGGATTGTAAATTGCTAATAGTGGAGCGTTTAACAACTTTTGCTTTAACATCTCAAAAACCTTTAACTCTTCTTCACCAAATATAAATTTAGCATCTTTCTTTAAAAGGTCATAAAGGGGTTTTGCTAAAACTGAAAAATCTTTAATGAATTTTCGGAAATAAGAGCATAAGCCCAAGAAAGAATGTAGTTTTTTGATATTCGTAGGTATTGGAAAATCAGAAACGGCTTTTAAGCCATCGCAGTTGGGACCTATTCCATTTTCAGATATTTCGTAACCCAAATACGTTATCTTTTCGTACATGAAAACACATTTATCTATACGCAACTGCAAACTATTCTCCAACACAATATTCATAACTTCCTTTAAAATTTTAAAATGTTCTTCCTTAGTTTGCGTAGCAATTAGAAGATCATCAATATATACAAGTAATTTTCCCGCACGTATCAGATCTTTGAAAATTGAATTAATATAACGCTGAAACACAGATGGTGCGTTTTTAAGCCCAAAAGGCATCCGCAAGTACTCAAATTGCCCTAGAGGTGTTATAAAAGATGTAAATTTTATAGAATCTTCTGCCATTTTAATGTGATGGAAGCCACTTTTAAGATCGAGAAGCGAAAAATATTTTTTATTGCGCAATCTATCAAGATGATCTTCGATTAATGGTATCGGGAAATTATCCTTCACCGTTACTTTGTTTAATTGGCGAAAATCTACACAAAGACGAATTTCACCTGACTTTTTTGTGGTTAATACGATTGGCGAGGCAAAAGGAGAATTGCTTTCACGAATAATTTTGTTTTTCAGTAATTCGTCTAAAATCTTTTGCAATTCAGCTTTATGAGCATACGGCAATCGTCTAGGTGCACAATTAAAAACACTGTTCGCGTCAGTCAATACAATTTGTATCTCGTAATTATTTGGATACGTAGCATTAGTTAAAATACTCCCGGTTATTAAATTTCGAACTTGTACTTGCTCATCATAACATAAATTCTCATTAATATTTAACCTAATCGTTTCGTCGCGAATATCGTACGTATCAACATTTAAAATTTCGTCATCAATTTCAGTTTCGTCAAAAATATTAACTTTTAAATTTTCTTTCTCACATAAATTATTGATATCTTCTTCAATCGTAAGCTTAATGTTAGTTCTTTGCAAAAAATCTCGTCCTAATACTATGACATTTTTCATAGTTTCGTCTTTTACAACATACAAACATAAATTGACAAATTCATCATTAATCTTAACGTTACAAAATAGTTTTCCAAAAATAACAAGTTTTGAGTTGTTAATACCTACAAAAGTATCCGATGAAGATGTTAAAGATGACATCAGGTACGGTGGAACATATCGCTGCTGGACAAAACTTATTGGACTTCCAGTATCAATCATAGTCATCACATGCATGGACACACGAAAAGCTCCAGACCCATCATTTTGGAACTCATATTCCAAAACGCCATGGAAATCATGCAGGAACGAAGATAGTTGACTTTCTTTTAGTAGCTCAGTATTTTGAACAACCATAACGGACGTTAATTGTGGACAATCCTTCACGACATGACCATTTTTCCCGCAACGAAAACATGAACCTCGTTCTCTACGCGGTTTTGGGCAATTGGTTGATATATGTCCGACATCGTTGCAATTATAACACTTAGTGGTGGTAGTATTTTGTTGTGTCGATGTGTTTGGTTGCAGCTCGGTCTTCATTTTTTCGTACTTCCTCAAAGTGCTCTTCAACTCAGTGATGCTATTAGCAGTAAGCAAGATTTGCTTGTTGAACATGGAGTCAGGAATACCTCTAATTATATAGGTTATGACGTCCTGTTCCTCAATTTCAGCCGACGACGCTATCTCCTGCATAGTTAGAACATACTGCTGAAAGTTCTCATCCCTTCGCTTTCTCCGATTGCGCAACAAATTGTGGACGTCTGTTGCTGTCGCGTGGTGATTGAATTCAGTAAGAAGGGCTGCTTTTAACTCGTTCCAAGAGCGACATGTTGTGGACCTTAGGAATAACCTGGCTGTACCCTTGAGCAACCTCTTGGCGTAGATAAAGCACTCCGACTCATTAAGGTTGTAAATGAGCTTAGAGTCTTCAAAATTATTTATCCACCTTTTAACTGGATAACTGTCGTCTCCCGAAAACGTAGAAAACGATTCTTCAATATCGCGGAAGGAATAGGACGATTGAGTTTCTCCACCTACAGGAATGCTCAACTCAGCCAACCGTTTTCGAAGTAAAAGAATTTCCTCCTTTTTCTTTACCATCAGACGCAAACTCTCTAGCTCTTGTGAAATAGCACTTTCATCTCCTTCATCGTCAGCAACGCTTTCCTCAACATCAACACCACAAGAAATATCCGTCGGAAAAAACTCTTCAATTTGGCTATTATCAAACGTTTTAATGGCATCATGTAAGCGAATCTTCAGCGCTGCTTTGAGACCACTTGTAGCCAAGCACATTTCAGCCAATTTGTCTTTTAACTGTGACACTGTAGCTGTTTGCAAAAACTTACTCGCACGTGCATTAGCATCAATTTCCATTATATGTACTGAATTTGGCCTTTAATTCTTAATTGAATAGTGCGTTCCGCATGCAAACAAAACACAAAAAAAAAAAATCTCAAATTGCAGGTACACTATCCCACTTCTGATGGATTGTAAGGCTCGCAATAATTGTTAATAACATATGAAACAACAAAACCTTACGACTTGTTCGAATGAATGATTTATTACGACTAACAATTCTTATACAGTCTAAGCTTTTGGACGTTGTGGTTAACAGTTGCCGAGAGAAAACATAGAACGTATAACTTTGATATTAGGTATACTTATATACATTATTATAATGAGAACATGCTAATATATAAAAATTAAAACTGTCTCATGATCATACGATGGTACTGTTCACATTTCTGAACAGTTCTTAAGACTTCGAATATATAAACTACATTTCAGTAAACAATGTTAGTGTATGCGTATTTATCTTTCTTATTATAGGGTGACAAGATTTGAAAAGCAAAAGTAATTACGTATATTAATTAAATAATCTCTTACAGTATACAAATGGTTTTTGTAAGAAAACGCCCCCAAAATGTGGGCGTAAGTGAAAATGATCTATGGACAAAATGTTTATATTACCATTGCGGAAGTATTTGCATCAATTTTTTTCGAAAGTTTTAAAATTTGGACAAAAAGCGTTTTTTACTAAAAACGCCCCAAAAAGTGGGCGTGGCAAAAAACTTTGTATGGACGAAATATAGATATTAGGATTGTCTAAATATGCTGCTCAGACACTTTTTGAAAATCCTTACGGTTTGGCTTAAAACTACGTTTTTCTAAAAGGGGGCGTGGCAGTGGGCGGATTTCAAAAATGTTTACACTTGTTCTGCTTCGTCAGCCAGAGAGTCTATATACCAAATTTCAACACTATAGCTCAAAATTTAAGGCCAAAAATCGGTGACACACAGACGGACAGATGCGACGGACAGACAGACATGGCTTAATCGACTCAGCTAGCGATTCTGAATCGATCCATATACTTTGTGGTATACATATGTATCGAAATTATTTCTCTATGCTACAAACTTAATGTCAAAACTAATATACCCCCCTATGGGATAGGGTAGATATAAAAAAAGAACAATCACCCAAAAAGTGTAGGTGGCTCGCCAGAATTCGTTATTGGGCCTTTGACAAATGGCCCAAAATATCAGAAGAATATTTCCTTCCTTCTGAGGAATTTAATATTTTTATGCTATGGTCTATTAAGCATCATTTCAAATCACCACATATTTGGGTGATTTGCGTGGAGGAATAATGTAAAACAACTTAAAATTCCCGATTTCACGCCGCGTCCAGACGAGGAATGTAAGCCATCTGTTTACGATGGGTGCCTAGTACCTTGACCGAAGATTGTGTTTTAACCTATTTGCAAATACTGAGGTCATGTAAGAATTGCAAGGGTTAGTTAGTTTCGTTGAATATCAATGATTTCGGAATTTGGAAATGTAGGAGAACCACTCTCAAGAAAAACGGCCTACTTCATATTAGCGATGGCAGGGAATAGAATATCGTATGAATAACTGACTATTCACTAACAACATGATCAGCACATATGAGTATGGTTTTCGATCACACACAAGTCTCGGAAAACATCCTACAATTCCAGATCGAATCCCACCACAATTCTACTTTACATACATTTTTTGAGAACCAATCCACAACTTAAGTAATTTATCTAAAAGTATATAACCATTCCTTAAGAGACTGGTGGGTCCAAGGATGGGTTGCTTCTTGGGCGTTAGACATAAAATTATTATGATTATAAGAACTCTTTTTAAAAATTTGAAGGAAATAAGTGAAAACGTACATGCGGAAGAAAATTGTGATTATTTGTTATTGGCATAAAATTCCGTCATGAGAATTTAAGGCTAAACTTGATTATAAGCCATTGTTAGAAATATCAATAGTAACATTGATTTTCAATGTTATTTAGGTAAACAATGTAATTTATGAAAATTTGATGATATTCCAAATTTGGTCTAAATAGACCATTTGAACTGGGTACGGAGTTATTTCTTTAAATAATGTCAATTATTGTGTTAAAATTAATTAGAATCATTTAAGTTTTGGTTTTACTTAAACCGTTAAATAGTGGGTACCATTAGTTTGAAATAAATCCGTCTAACTTTTGCCGGAACGATTTTTTCGGGATTCCTAATCATCGTAATGTTAGGTTTGTTTGTAATTTTTTTTCACGATACCAATACTTGCTCTATAAGGTGCAATTAAAAATCGCAGATGATTAAAATTGATAATGTGTGAGTAAAAATGGCCTGTAATGATTTCAGTAAGACCCATAGCTCTTTTTTTAAGAATAAAATAAAAAAAGATCAATGGAATGACCAAAATATTGGCTTTAGTGGCTCACAAATTTTATGGCATTTAATGTTAAAAATAAATTCTGGCATATGCGTTCCGTGACTGCCGTTTATGAACGCCATTCCCGGTCTTATTTCGTCAATAGTGTGTCGAATGTTGGATTCATAGTGACCAATCGTTGCTGGTTTATCAGCATAGACCAGATATTTGAAGTCCTCCCAAAAAGTTCAAAGGTGTCAAATCACACGAAAGAGGTGGCCAATTCACAGGTCCATTTCTTGAGAAGATTCGATTAAAAAAACGTTTAGCTCAACAAAGTCTTGTTGAAACCAAATCTCCTCCAAATGATTTCCAATGACATAAGGATTAATAAATCAAGAAAGACAAATGAGCCGATAACGGTTTCGGAATGTAAACCGCACCAAACAGTGATTTTTTCGGAATGTAATGTAGTCTCAAGAGTATCATGAGAATTGTGGTCACTCCAAAAACGACAATTCTGCTTGTTTACATACCCTTCAAGCCAGAAATGAGCCTCATAATTATAGATGAGTCGACGATAAAAATCTGGTTCAACTTCAAGTTTATTCTAAGGTAACAAAACGCGAATTTAGGAAAAACATATGAGAAGGCTACAATCCGCTGTGTGAATCGTGCAATACCCTATCCCATTCCATCCTTAAACCAAACATCACCAAAAAGCGTGCGTGGCATTATCGTATTGTTCAGATAGTTTATTAACGCTTGTCTCCTGCATATGGAATGGGGTAGAATATACAAATGGTATTTATTAAAAAAATTCCCCAAAAAGTGGACATGGGTTAAAATGTTCTAAAGACGAAATATTCATATTAACATTATCGATCGTTTTTTTTTTAAAGTTGTACCGAAAACTGTTTTTTTACATAAAACGCCCCAAAAAGTGGTCGTGGCAAAAACTTTATATGGACGAAACATAGATGTGGCGTGGCAGTGAGCGGATTTTTAAAATGTTTACACTTGTTCTGTAGCCTTGGACAAGGATACTATATACCAAATTTCATTATCATAGCTCAAAATTTAAGGGCTAAAAATCGGTGACATACAGACTGACGGTATGGGATAGGGTATAAAATCTTTCCACGATTTGTAAACGTTGTTCTCGCGTAAGTCTTTCCATCGTGATTTGCCAAAATATATAAAAAAACAAGTCAAACACACTTCATTAGTATGACAGTTATCCCTATCGGAAGTTCTATACCTCTAAAAATAACATCCTTTAGTAGATAACAAAGCGATGCACTTTCGTGTTGCGTAATTCATGTAAAAGTATTTATTAATAATTAAAATTCCACTATAGGTTTTAGCTTCCCTATAATGGCTTATAAAATCTGCAATTCCATTTTTTTTTACTTCACTGTATTATAAATACAATAAATCCGAAGGTTCTTTGTGCTAAAGTCTGAATTCATTGCTTTGTTTTACTTTACAAGGGCAACGAGTAAAAATAATGGCACAGTCTCATTTTGTAAACTCAGATATTTGAACTTTAACGTTTTACCAACATAGTATCCCACAGGCATACAAATACCATAAAGTCCAATAATTTGTAAGTCTGTTCAACTTGCAAGTATTGGATAATAATAATAAATTAATCGTTTTTTGTGGTGCTCTTTACATGGTAAAATTGTTCACATTTTACAAAAAATTAAAAGCATTGTAATGCTCTTCTGCTGTTTACATAATCTTAACCAAAACATCATAAACAACCAACTAATTACACTCAATCGACAACAGATTGTACAGTATATATAGCTATAATTTAATTTATGCATTGTACTGGTATCGGCACAAAATTAATGCAATTCACACGATCAATCAATGACCGATCCACCACGTTCAATTATATAAAGAGCCGGTATCCACAGGTATTTAAGCCATTTTAGCAGCATGTGTGACGGTTAAACTCTTGCCCCTGAACTTTACTTCAGAAACACAGATACTCTCTGCCTGTTGCAGTCTAAATTTGAGCACTTATCGTTCGTCAGATACCGGTGGTTAATCGAGCTTTTATAACGAGTTTGCTACCAATGATACCACTGCAGGGGACAAAATAGTCGTCGTCTAGTCCCGTCAACATAAGAACCACTTTCATGGGCGATTCAGATGCATATACATATGTATGAGTGAACTGCATGGAATGTTGCTTACCTTGAAGAAGATCCCCAGATAGTAGCGCTTTTCGCCCAGTTTGAGTAACGGCATTGTCCATTTATTCGAATACTGTGTATCGTCAACACAATTCGGACAGTCTGCAAATAGATAAAAAAGAATTTCAGTTTCTTGTTTTCAAACAGTTAGTCAGGTGAAGTTTTGTATTAATTAGATACCACATTTCGGTGTTGAGTTGTGTAGATTACTAACGATGACGAACAAAGAAGTGTGTGTCATGTCCTACATAAATAAGTTTATATTATATGGTGAGCTGATTAGGAAGTTTGCAATTAATTAGCTTGAATAATTTACGTAACTTTAAACATACAGGTCAGACACGACGGTTAGTTTTGAGATATTCGACAGTGTGGATTTGTTTACTTATATCGCCAACGGATGTCCGCATTTTAATTTCAAAATTGGTCTTCGCGAATGTAATTTACAAATATTAAAGAACAAATTTTATGAAAAACGTATTAGCTCGCTGGAATGGTTATTTCAGTATTTTGTTCAAACTGGGAAATAAACTGGAACTTAAGAAGTTTTAAGGAAAAGGTATGTTTATGAAAATCACTACAAAATGAGTTGGCATTATTAATAAAACAAATGTTTATTCTTAACAAACCTTATAAGCTTCAAGCAACACAAAGAGAGTTAAATCTGCACAACCATTTAACCTCCAGTAGCGTGCACCAGACCAATTTTTTCGTAATGTTAGGTATGATGTTCAATATTTTTCACGAAACTAATAAGTGCTCTATTAGGAGCATGTAAAAAGCATTAATAAAAATCTAAGGCTGGCTACCACTTAGGCCGACTTATTCGCTAAACATTTTCAGAAAATTCCCCACTGAGTTCGGAATGCGAATCATATGTGATTTTGACAAACTGAATCGTACGGAGATCAGATTTGACAAGTAAATTATTTACTAGCTTCTACAGAGGCTTTTGAGGCTACGTAAAGTCTAAGGTGTTTGTGGATAAGCGAGTTACGATTGAAGCATTGGAGGCCAAAATTATCCGTGTTCGTCATCGAAAAATGGAAGGTCTACATGGATGAGCTACTGCGCCATTGCTGCCAACATCTGAATGGAATTGTCTTTAAAAAGTGAAGATCAAGAATTTAGATTAATTATAAAGATCTCACGATATATTTATTTTTTTTGTGTTATTTCGCATTTGAAAAAAATACCTCTTGATTGATCACGTGTTACTTTAAAGTATATCTACGTAAATTATTTCTTTATGGTACAAACTATGTATGAAAACTAATATACCCCTAAGGTATAGGGTATAAACAGATTATCATATCTCGGTATATAGTGAGATGAGATAAGAACTACCTTTGCACCTAAAGAGTCAGCCAAACAATCAATATAGCTTAAAGCTCTTGGTTCAGTATTATGACAATCTCTGCTTAGTAATTGAACACCTGTAACTGCCAAAAACATGGCTAAAGAAGTAGCAAGAAATTAATCTGTATAGATCTGACTAGGCATTTAATATGATTCATCCACTACTCTGAAACATCAGAGAACGAATATAAGCTCTAAGTCATAATCACTAGTGAATGAAAGCCACCTGTAAATTGAACAAATGGTATGAATGGTATAATAAAAACTCCTACTTAAAGTCGGTAGAGACAATCACTAACGTAGGGAAGCAAAGCCTACAATCTCAACCATTCATTCATGCACTATAGCGCGATCTACACTTTTGTCTCGATACCGAACAACAGATTTGACATAGAAGTACAATTGATACTATTCAAATTAAGCGCGGGCCAGTAAAAAAATTTTTTGGTGTTGCTTCGCCTGTGATTCGAGTTTCATCGCACTAACCTCTGCGCAATACCTGCCATACAATCGCTTCAGCATACTTTCTTGTCTTAAAAATTAGGGAAACGGGTATCAATAATTTTTGATCATTAATTTTGCAACAACTACTTGAGTTAAGACTAATTATAAATACCCCACAGCCAGATCTGCATACGAGTTCATGCGTTGAGTCTGTACATGTCTACTAGTTTGACGACAATTCTCATTCAAAAAAGCACATAAGTATTAAGTCTCAATCATATCAAACAGTTTCCAATCATATCGCATGGCCTACATTTTCTGCCACTCGTGATAGGGTAAAATAACTCCTAAGCAAATGAAACACACATCACTTAAATCCGCTTCCAATCAAACAGCATGATCTACTTTGATAGATACAAATACAAAATATAATGTCATGTGAAATTCACGACGAATCTAAAGGAAATAGATCATACGTGAGTACGTAATATTAACTGCAAGCAAGTCGAACTCATAGCGTGGGTCAGATGGAGAACAATAAGAATGCACATGCATTAACTTAAGACACGACTGCAAGAATGTCTTTGTTCGAAGCCTACAATAACTTTAAGCTAGTACTTCGTGAGTAATATACTTAAGGGGAAACGTTTGCAGTTTTTGGCCTTGGCATACTTGAGTAGACGGCTTAATTTTCTGATTTGTTCTATACATATCCTCAATCCGGAACACGTAAATACCGAAATTTATGGTTAATTAAAATGGCAATGTATTATTGGTAACTAAGAATTTATCTATAAATCTGACATGAGTTAAATATAACTGCCTCCCTTTCGAATGTGATACTTTATTTTAATTAGTTTCTATATGATATAGACCAACCGTTTATGCTGTTAGCCTAATTATGAGTATACATATATGAGGCTTAATGGATAAAAAAGTTATATTTAAAACCGTTGTCCCTGGAACATGGTGACTATTCAAGCAACATCCATATATACACCTTCTTATGTCAAGGTGGACGGCGAGGTCGATTTTCGAATATCTAACGATTCTTATTTAGTGTAATAATGTATACCTATTGTGAATCGTATTAGTTTTAAGATTAATAACCCGTAACTGATTCAACGACATCTATCTTATGTCTTGGAAAGTTGTAGAACGAGGGTAAACAAGGAGCGGTGTTAATTTTAACTACACATCAATTGTGGTTAATAAGAGCCAGTGTTGACCACAGAAAATAACAGCACTATTAACTACCTGATCAGAGTGGCATGGCCCTCCAGGTAAAATCTATTATTACGAAACAAACAAAAGCCTCATACTAAACGAATAAAAGACAAAGTAGTTCGTATCTGCACAGCTAGCGGGAGCCATGAGCTGATACCAAGCAGACATCACTACCATCCAGGAAATGCAATGTGATATTTGGACGCAACTGATGTGCTTGGTTTATAGAGCCAGAGTCGTTCTTGAAAATATTTTAGAACCGCTTCAATTAAACGTCGATGACGAACAACTTCAAACAAAAAAACAAACAACAAACCATTTAATATTGACGACGATAGTGAAATCTACCAGCCATCCGATCTAAATAAAGCGAAGATACCAATATCTAAACTTAAGCATTACAAGGCTGCCAGCCTTCCTGCTGATCTTTATAAAGCAGATAGAGATGATTTGAAAAGTAACATACATGCATGCATCTAAACATTTCTTATATCATATGATCTGCTTCGGCTGATTGATACTCATCAGATCAATTATTCATCGATTTTAAAGCCGCATCGATAGTATTTATAGAGACGAGCTATACAGAGCCATGTTAAGTGTTGGTATGCCTTCCAAATTCGAACGTCTTTTCACTATGGCGAATGAGAATTCTTGTTGCTTCATCACATCAGGGAAAGCAATGATCTCACCAATAAATACGATCCAAAAAAAGGCTTTAGAAACGACAATGCATTGGCATGTAAATTTTTTAACATCATTATTGAGAGGATTTTTCGAAACTCCAGAGTCAACAGAGGGGCACAATCTTCCATTAATGAAACGAGATTATATCGCCGCGTTTCAAGTATAGAAAAAACATATTAAATGGCTAAAATCCGCTGTGCGAATCGTTTACTACTCTACCCCATTTAATTCTTAAAATAAACGTCCGCAAAAAGTGGGCATGGCTAAAAACTAGATCGGAATAAAATATAGAAAATGACATTGTTATCACATCTTGTTCGACAAAAAAGAACGTTTTTTTTATTGCATATTATGCTAAGGGTAGGGTATACAAATATTTTTTAAAAAACGGTTCACAGTATTATTCGCAAAATATTCACACCGAATTTTTGTTTGAATTTTCCTAGAATTGCACCGATTTTTACAAAAAAAAGTCCACAAAAGGTGGGTGTCGCAAAACACTTTATATTTATGAAATATAGACGTCTTACTTTTCTATGGGAGAGTGTGTACACGATAAACAGCGAAACGAATTTCTAAATTATCTTGATGAGTGCTTATAAATATAATGGTATTCATTCAGAGTCAAAGTGTATTTAATGAACACCCTATCATTCTAATTAAATTATAAATGATTTGGTTTAAAATTACAAGACCCACAGGTAAATTAAGCTTGAGTTATATGAGGGGCTTGGGAAATGATCTTGTAAAAATGAATGCATATAATTAGTAGTCGAGATTTATAACATAATATAAAGTATTTCAGGAAAATATAACACATTTTTTATTTAAAATATCATTTATCCAATTTAACAATTTGGATTTATTTAGGCGATAAATATATAAAGCAAAATCTTACAATAAGTGGCATGATTTTACTTGACTTGATATCAATGACGGTTATCAATAATCTTGCTAAAGCTAATGGGTCAAACATAATGTAGTAATGTGAAATATCCGCCATATTGTTAGAAATGTAAAAATATGGATTCCCAAAAGAAAAAGTCTGGCGAAAACAACAGAGCGAAATTCCATGTTCCTCAGATGTGTATTGCTCCATTGCGTAATGCCAACTTTATTCCCCATCTGTCTACATAAATGTCAAAGAACAATGACATTTGACACCATTTGTCAAAATGATGCTGCACTCACATCATGACATTACTTTCGACCCAGCTGATATATTAGATTAGCTTTAGCAATTATCATTCATAACCGACGAAGGTCCTAACTCCAATGGCCTGTATTTCATAAGACATACAGATGTTAACTGCAGCTTTAGACACTTTATATTTGAATGAATGATTAATAGCCTGATTTTTTGAATAATTTACTATCAGTGCTGATAGTCCATCAGCAATTGTCTGCAGATCGCCAAACACATCGTATCTACGCTCACACTCTATTGAACCTCAACAATACAGTGGACAGTGGAGAGTGGAGAGTGGACAGTGGACAATACAGTGATTTTCGGCCGAAACTCATCATGATGTTTCATTTATGCAGGAAGTGCTATCGTGATCAATATTTTCCACAACTCCATGGGTAACATGGTTCTTGCGATAGGTGAGCGACACAGAACCATGATCAATGAGTTTTAATTGACACAAATTGATGTGATTTCAACAGGACGGTACATACAGCTCGAGAGGCAATTGACTTTTGAAGGATGCATTACCGAGTCAGTCGTCTAATTGCACTGGGCAGCAAGATTGTCCGATTTGACCGCACCGAATATCCGACAAGATTGCGAGAACTTATCGCCCAAAAATCCTTCCAAAACGATTGGAAATAAGAACAAATGGATGTTTATATATCCATTTGTTCGTCGTTATATTTTAAAGCAAAACAATATTCAGTGTCTGTTTTTGGGATCGTGCAATACTAACAAATGCACTCTGCGAAAAATAAAGGTTTCAAGACAATGCATAGACCTTTCCAATTGCTTCCGTACAATATCATCTTTGGACGAAATCCACGAAGATCATTAAAAAAAAGTGTAAAGAATTGCATGGACGTTTGAATACCGGGACAAAAACCAAGCTAAGAAAACTCTACATTGTTTTACATTGTAATACTCCGACATGCATGGATCTTTTTTTCTAATTGGACGCAACAGAGGAATACCACGGTTTATGCCGGAGTAAATAGCTACTTCAACCCCCTTCGAATTCATATTTGAAGAGACATGTCGGTTGAGATCCAGGCTTATCCCATACTATTTGGCCCCCTAAGAAGAAGAAGAGAGCATACAAGTTGTTTCAAAATTGTTTAAATGCTGTAATATTGTTGGGCTTAAAATAATTGTGCATTCATTCCAAATTTGCGGTATAAAATGTATGAAAATACTTTTATATAGGATAGGGGTATATTAGTTTTGATACATAGTTTGTAACATGATAAATAATTTAGCTAGATATACCTCAAAGTTATTTTGTCTAAGCAAAGTTTTTTGCCATGCACACTTTCTGGGAGCGTTTTCATTAAAAGATATATTTTCAGTTAAATTTTAAAATATTTGAAAAAACTTTTGATGCCAAATCATTGGTAAAACTTAGGTACTATCTGAACAAGATGTGGTGACCATGTATTTTTTTTTTTCATTCTTATTTAGTTTTTTGCCACGCCCAATTTTTGGGGATATTAATTTTAACGATGGGATGGGATAGGATATTCAACACAGCGGATTATATCCTTCTCATATTTGGTCTATTTTGAATAATATTTTGTCTTTGGGCGTGGGTTACCCACTTTTTGCGGGCGTTTTCTTGCAATAGAAAAACGTCGATTTTTGTCGAACCAATTTTGATCAAGTTTGTGAACTATGTGTTGTGACAATGTAATTTTCTAATTTCATCCCCATAATGCTTTTAGCCACTCCCACTTTTTGGGGATATTACTTTTAAAGATAGTATGGGATGGGATAGGGCATCAAACGATTCGCAGAGCGGATTGTAGCCTTCTCATATGTTAATACCCTATCCCATAGGGGTATATTAGTTTTGATACTTAGTTTGTAGCATAGAGAAATAATTTAGCTACATATACCTCAAAGTATATATATATGGATCGACTCAGAATCGATCTGAGTCGATTAAGCCATGTCTGTCTGTCCGTCCGACCGTCCGTCCGTCCGTCTGTACGTCACCGATTTTCAGGCCTTAAATTTTGAGATAGGATAATTAAATTTGGTATATAGGATCCTCGTCTGTGCTTACAGAACAAGTGTAAACATTTTTGAAATCCGCCCACTGCCACGCCCCCTTTTAAGAAAAAATCAGTTTTTGGCCAACCCGTAAGGAATTTTAAAAAAGTTTCTGAACAACATATTTAGACAATCTTAATATCCATATATCGTCTTTATAAAGATTTTTGCCACGCCCACTTTTTTGGGGCGTTTTCAATAAAAAACTGTTTTCGGTCAAATTTTAAATTTCTCGAAAAAAAATTTGATGCAGAATCATGAACAATTTTAATATCAACATTTCGCCTATATATTCCATTTTAACCCACGCCCACTTTTTGGGGGCGTTTTTATATAAAAACCATAACTATACACTACCCCATACCATATGCAGGAGAAAACCTTGTCTTTTGTAGAACCGTAAAAGTTTTTTATAAGCAGTCTGAAGAATTTGTTGTCACCATGTCATTTTCTTTATTTTATCCACTTCGTTATTTAGTGACATTTTTTCGAGTTCTATTTTTTTTGTCTGCCCAACAAATTGGTTTGGTGTTATGTCACTTTGTAAATTTTTCTCAATGTCTCTAATGCACATGCACAATTTAACTTTCGACGAAGCACTAACACTAACTGCAAAGTTTTATAGCTAAAGAAATAAAAGAAAGCTTCCTACTCAAACTGTTTAATTTGTCACTTAACACCGTTTTGTTTTCAAAGCATTATATGTATTTTTTATAGTTGTTAGTGGAAGTAGTTATTAGTACATCACTTAAACGATTGGGCATACGTAATTTAATAAAAACTGTATATAATTAAGGTTAAAAAACTTAAAAGCGGGTTACAACAGCCTACAATTATTGGATTAATTAGATGCATTTGATATCAACATAATTAATTAAACTTTATATTTCAGTTTATATTTTTATTTTAAAATTTTTTAATGAATAAATGCAAAAATATATTTCAGTGGAATTGCAAGTTTTATCATTAAATGGATTTAATTAAGAAAAGCACAAAACTATTTTGAAGAATCCATAAATTCCAACTGACATTTGAAAACATGTTTTAAAAGTTACTTCGCTGCATAATCCCGAAATTTATTATTCTAACGAAAAATCGGGCAATAAAAAATATTTAAATTTGTCTTCTGTTGCACACGGTGCATCGTGTATTTTTTTAAGAGATTTAATAAATTACACGATGCGAACTGTTTTAAAACCGGAAACTGTAAAACAAATATCGACGAAAAAAAAAAACAATTTCAAAATTCATCAAAGAGAAAGCGAAGCAGGCATCTTAGGTATATGTTTAATTAAATCTTCCACCCATTATGTGTACTACGTGAGTGTTTCGTGTCCAAGTGCATTTCATCAGTTTGCATCACCTATGGACCGAAGTCATACCCTTGCGTAATAGTTTACCTCCAGTTCCCGTGGGTCCCGATGGCTTAGCAGGTGTCACCGCATATCCTCCTATTAGATGTAAACATATCACAGCTGCTAACAGATACTTCTGCATTTTGATATCAACGGCCAATCACACAAAATAAATAAAAAAATCGAATCTAATCAAGCGATCAGAATAAGGAAAACCGCTGGAGAATGCGCACTTTCATGAGATTTTCATTTCCCGCAAAATCCTAGCTTATACAAAATCGAGACCAACTGCCAAACTGCAAGCGCTCACAACTTAAAACAGCCGAACGAGGGAGCAAAACTGTATCACAAAAGTGAAACCGAAAGTCGTTATATGAAATCGAAAGTTGATATTGGCATGTGCGCTTGAATTGACCGCTAGTGAAGAACTGACTTCTTGTGGCTGCAGGTATGAGGGACATCCGACATCCCGGAGCGGAGCGGCACTGGGGCTCGATGTACGAGAGAAAACAACCATGTACGGCTAAAGCGAGACAGTAGGTAGATGTGTACTCTAACTACTAGCAGCTCTGCATATAGCCTGGCCAAGTGAGGCAGTTCCCTTGACGGTGTGACAGCAGTCTCTGAATTATCTCCACGTACCATACTCTACTAGTCAAGCAGATCACCCAAAGGCCAACATATAGCTGGCGAGCGAGAAACTACTTTACAATCCGGTTTGTGAATCTGAAGACTTGATACTGTGCTGCTGCTAGGTGGTTATGGATGCTGCTCTATACGCAATACACATACCAGAAGTAGATACTGAATGATGAACGTAAGTTTCGGCAATTAGCAGCTCTTCTGTTTATGTATCTGTCGCAGACTTGAGATATCTTCTGAGATATCTTGGGAGTAGGGGATTATAGTGCATATATCTGCGGGGGAGATACGATAAAGAAATACAATCCATAGTATCGTATTTCATTGGAGAAGTAAACGCAACTGAGGATTGCAATATGCAAGTGTGGATACATGAGATATAGGCTCTCAATGAAAGCAAGTCTTCTCAGAAATAAATTGAAGCCTAGGTCAACGCATAGTGTACTGTAGCAACATTTTTAAGAGTTAACGCTGACACCTACCATTCCGCTGTTTGTACATCAAAGTGGCATAATGCGATTCTTTGCCGCAAACTTTTACTCAAAACCTTACAACCATTGTTTATTTTGATCTCAAGATGGAATCAAATTTACAGATACAAGTGAGGGTTTGAATTGTATTTTTTTATTGTTTATGATGTGTCTGCAAAAGAGTTTTCCGTTAAATTAATTACCAAAATTTGCGCAATTTTATTTATCACTAGCGTTTATTTATTAAAATTCAACAACGATTGTCTGATTTCTGTTATGGGAATTAAAGTGTAGTTTCTGGGTTATTCGTACATTCATGAATGAGTTTTACTGTTTTAAGAATGTCAAGGGCGGCTTCCATGAATCCGTAGATGATAAAGTTTATTATTATTGCAACCTTAAGATATGTTTTTCATTTAAAATAAACACAGAATAATTCAGTATTATTCCTGAGCTCCTCAAAATTTGTTCACCTGTTGGAATAAACCAATTAATGTTTAACGTAACCACATATTAGAAGGTATCCAACAATCGGACCACACTCATGTGACTTAATGCATGAGTGAAGTCCGATCGAACTGCCATTCTCGCAATAGTGTGATGTGTGTGACATCTAAATATCTAGTCCATACAATTCCACCACGACGCGACAGCGAGCTCCATTGTAGTCAAATGGCGATATTTTTCATCGACATACAATAGGTCCCTTTATTAATTGTGGCCAGATAAGAAGGAAATTCGAGTGGTGGGTGCACGACAGGGTCGTACTTAGCTTTCTCTTGCAAAGCGAGTTGAGCGTTAGATCAAATCCAAAGCATGCGAGAATTTGACGTTTTTAATTTGGCCAAAATACATAATTTGGATTTCCTGTTTTGATCAATTTTTTTAAGAATTAAAAAAGCCATCCATTTTTTCAACAAAATTCGCATTATTTGGGACTGTTTTCAAAAAACATAATTTTTTAATTCCTTTTTTGAGAAAATCTTACTTCAGCCAAGTTATATGGTCAAATAATAATTGTTCTCGCAATAAAGACATGGTTTCACAAAATTTGTGGCAAGTAGGCTATCGAAATTCTAAAGAAATGTGGACCTAGGTTTCCAACAGTTTCTATAAACCGTTGTTACGTCTGGATGTTGTATCAGGTTTTGATACGTTATAAGCGATTGGTAGCTGTAACGGATATTAACGTAAATATGTAAATTTAAATGGTTTCAAGTATTTTTTTTTCATAATCAAGTTTCCAATTTAAAAATTATACCTACCTGCTTTCTCTTCAATCGTAAAGATTTTTCGTTTCTGACTGATTTTAAAACACAGCTTTATGCGAAACGAATAAAATTAAAAACCTACGATCACTTGTCACACAGAAAAATTTGCACTAAGTAATTTTTCCTCCTATTGTTGAACAAACCCAAAAAAAAAAGAATAAACTCAAAACAAAAAGAATAACATGTAAACAAATGGTAAGCAACATATCCGTAATATTTGTGCACAGATTCATCGCATCAACATATAAACGGTTTACCGTTTTAGAAAACAATGCAGCCGCACCAACAACTGTGTCGAACTTAGTCGTTGTAACTAATATTTTATTTCAAAAAAGAGAAAAATCGGTCGTTGTAAGCGAAATGTCGTTGTAAGCAATTTCGTTTTAAACGATTGGTTATTCCATGGGATTATTAAGCCGGGACCTAAGAATTTGGTCGTTACAACCGATACGTCGTTATAACTGATGTCGTTGTAAGCGATTTTGACTGTAGTTCTTCTTTAGCAACAATAATTTCGCTTATTGATTATTCCATTATACTAAAAATGGATCTCATCAATGAACAACATTTTATTGAAGGAGAGCCCAACAACTAAAATGGTGGCGATTTAGAAGGTTGCGCGACCTCAAATAATACACGAATTCAATTGTGTATGCTTACGTATAATGCGCAAAGTTGTTGCATACTGCTATTAAGAATGGCTTCGAATGAATTCATCTATATTGTCGAGTATACTTCAGCTACTACCGCTATACGCCATGAACTGTGGACTATGTTACGAGATGGTTAATAGTACTAATAGCCACACCAGGGTTCTGGATTCGATTCCCAGTCGTAGTTTTTCACAATCCTTATTGCCAACTATTCTAAGCATAGTTTTAACTGTCAAAAATATTTATCTTAACTCAGCTGTTTTCATGCAAGAAGTTCACAAGCTCGTTCAGGTTTTGTGAAAAGCTAGGTCTGTCATAACATATAAGGAAGAGACAATTCCTTATATTTATTATTTGTTGAAACAAAACAAACAAATAGAACGTTAAGATGATTTTTAATTAATTCGATTGATATAACAACAGATTTAAATTTGTCCTTGTTATATATTGTTTTAACTAATTTCCTTACTTTACGTCTTATAAATGCATCTAATATAAGCTGCTCTGACATATTCTGGCAAAAGAGTCTTACAAGAGTAAATAAGGGCACCAAAAAACCAGGCGTTCGTCCTAGGATTAGTGAACTGGAATTGACCCCGTATGGATGTTGTTGTACACCAGAACATGAATACGACAAGAATGCAATGGATCAGGAATGTGGGTTAAAATAATCTAAAATTATCTAAATTATGTTCGTAGCAATATCATCAAAGGTTTTTTCGGATTTTCCCACAAATTTACCAAAAATATTTTTTTTATATATGGATGCAATATAGGGAATAACGTAGGCTTATGGTTTAAACGTTTTTCTAAGGCCTAAAAATCGGTGACACACAGGTTGATGGACAGATATGGCTAAGTTCACTCAGCTACAGTTTCTGAGTCGATCCATTCGATATATCTATCTGAATTATTTCTCTATGTTACAAACATAACGAAACTCCCGAGCCAACACCACGTTTGCTAGTATAGAGAAGGAAGCGGCAAAAATGGGTTTAGCAGTAAATGAGGGTATGACTATGTTTATGCTGTCAACACGAAAGGCCACACAACTTCGACGAATTGGACAGAACGTCACCATTGAAAGATATAACTTTGAGGTAGTACGGGACTTTGTCTACCTCGGCTCCGCTATTAACCCTGAAAACAACATCTCGTCAGAAATCAAACGAAGAATTACTCTTGCCAACCGCTGTTTCTTCGGGCTAAGAAGATAATTTAGTAGAAAAGCCCTCGAACTACTAAGGAGATCCTATATAAGACCCTGATCATGCCAATCCTGCTCTACGGCGCTGAAGCATGGACCGTATCAAAAGCGGATGAAGAAATCCTTCTTCCAAAAATCTACGGTCCCGTTTGCGTTAACGGGCTGTACAGCGACATGAAATTAATTTTAAAATAAACTTATTTTAAAATTGACTTTTAACAAGATATTTGTTGAGTTACGCTACGAACTACTGAAGATTACAACTGAACATTGCAAAAGCTTTTGATGGCGTATAACATAAAACTTTTTTAGGTTGTTGCATATAGAATTTGAGATGAAAATGAAGTAGTCATTCTTCACATTAATTATTTCTAGGAACCCAGTGACCGCACATTAAGCACCACGATCAAATAGTAGAATAACCATTATAAGCCAACAAAACCAAAAAATGATGAACGGACTTCAAATCACGTTCACCAAATCAAGCACAGTCTTCGTGTAGCTAAGTGTAGCTAACTTGAGCCCATCAGCATTGTCATGAGTTCTTTTAAATTTTCTGGATTCAAATTCAAATGATCTGAAAACTAATGATCGTAGAGAACATAATCAAATACAGTATTAGCATACTATAATCTTATTTTACGGAGAAATTAGGAAAAGCTGGACACTATGCTAATTCGTAATTGCTTCCAAGAAAAATTGGTTTCGTGGTATTTATAGAGATATTCAAATGATTTAGATAAGAATGTATTTAATTATTTGTTTCCTATATACACACTAAATATTTACAGATGGACGTGTGTGGTTTTCTATAACAACTGTGTGAATTCTGAATAAGATCAAGTTATAGCTGAGCGTTTTTACGGTAGAAGACGGTAGTGCCATTATATAAAGGTCTTGTTATAGCAACAAAGTTACCAATAGAAACACGCAAAATTTTATTGCATTGAAATGTCTATATGTTTATTAAATATAGCATTACAGTTCACACCAAAACGATATCTTTATACATTACGAAAAAATGTCTGAAACTGTTTTTCTCTAGCTGATGACTGAATTCATTTTTTATTTATTTATTTTTATACCCTATCCCATAGGGATATATTAGTTTTGACATTAAGTTTGTAACATAGACAAATAATTTCGATACATATACCTCAAAGTATATGTATAGACTCTCTGGCCAACGAAGCAGAACAAGTGTAAAAAATTTTAAAATCCGCCTACTGCCACGCCCCCTTTTAAGGAAAACGTTTTTTTTTTGCCAAACCGTAAGGAATTTCAAAAAAGTGTCTGAGCAGCATATTCCAAGTATCAATATTTTGTCCAACGCCCAATTTTTGGGTGCGTTTTTAATAAAAAAACATATGAGAAGGCTACAATCCGCTGTGCGGATCGTTGAATACCCTATCCCATCCTATCCATAAAACTAAAATCCCCAAAAATGGGGGCATGGCTAAAAAAACGATGTGGATAAAATAGAAAAAATGATATAGTGACAACAAATTCTTCAGACTGCTTACAAAACAATTTTACGGTTCTACAAAAGACAAGGTTTTCTCCTGCATATGTTATGGGGTAGTGTATAAAAATGGTTTTTATATAAAAACGCCCCCAAAAAGTGGGCGTGGGTTAAAATGGTATATAGACGAAATGTTCATATTAATAATGTTAATGATTCTGCATCAAAATTTTTTTCGAAAAATTAAAAATTTGACCGAAAACAGATTTTAATCGAAAACGCCCCCAAAAAGTGGGCGTGGCAAAAAACTTTATATGGACGAAATATAGATATTAATATTGTCTAAATATGTTGTTCAGAAACTTTTTTAAAATTCCTTACGGTTTGGTCAAAAACTGAGTTTTTCTTAAAAGGGGGCGTGGCAGTGGGCGGATTTCAAAAATTTTTACACTTGTTCTGTAGGCAGAGACGAGGATCCTATATACCAAATTTCATTATCCTAGCTCAAAATTTAAGGCCTAAAAATCGGTGACGTACAGACGGACGGACGGACGGACGGACAGACAGACATGGCTTAATCGACTCAGCTAGCGATTCTGAGTCGATCCATATACTTTGAGGTATATGTAGCTAAATTATTTCTCTATGTTACAAACTAAGTATCAAAACTAATATACCCCTATGGGATAGGGTATAAAAAAAACACTTTTTGTCCAAATACTTGCGTATTGATATAACAAACATTTTGTCTGTACATCATTTTCACCTACGCACACATTTTGGGGGCGTTTTCTTACAAAAACCATTTGTATACCCCATCCCAAGGCATTAGCAATAGAAATACTTTATTTTTTGTCGAACCACAAAAGGTTTTGATAAACTGTCTGAACAATAGCTATGTTGCGACAATATCATTTTCTGTATTTCATCGCCTAGATTGTGAGGATATTAATTTTAAGGATGGGATGGGATAGGGTATTCAACGATCAGCACAGCGGATTGTAGCGTTCTCATATGTTTCTTTTAATTTTTATTTATTTGTGAGTGCTTAAAAACTGTTAGATACAATATCTTATAAGTTAGTCTTAAGCTAATTTTACAAAAAGAGCAGAAAATATAAAAATATAAAAATTTAACAAAATTGAATCATTCAAGTAAAGAGATATTTAAAAAAAAATACAAATTTTTGGCGCAACAGGCTCGTTAGTACCCAGGGCCTAGCTTTCTCACAACCATTCATGTGTGCGTGTGTACTTCTTGCACGATGGCGGGACCTCCTGTTTTATGCCGACTCCGAACGGCTAAGTTGAGATAAGCTATTCTTGACAATTGATACTACTCGGACGATTTGTCAGATCATCACGAGAGGAGGGCTAGTGAAAAATCATTTAGGTGTTGATACAGCTGGGAATCGAACCCAGACCTTCTGCGCGGCAGTTCATCGCACTAACCATCGCACCACTGAGCCCTCCATATATATATTTACAATGATATAAATCATAGATCTTCAATCAAACTATAAAAGAAAGAATACTTAACTTAAAGATACTGAAAAATGGAGTTTCAATACTTTTTCAATGCTTGTTGTGTTCTGTATTTCTGTCATATTTCGTGGCAAGGAAATCCACAAACGAACAGCGTTGACAAAGATTGGCGATCGGAAGTTAAAAATGAACATCGAGGATGAATTAATTGACGAGATCTGATCGAGGCTGCTGATCTAATCCAATCGAAACAGTATTGTGGTTGGTGAGTTAGCAATATGTCAGAGATATGTATTAATCAGCGAAACTGGAGATAATTATCAAAACGCATACCGAGCAAAAGAACAGAGAGTCAGACAATCTGTCATATCTACGCAGTCCAAACACGAAGCGTACAGTGCTATTAAAGGCAACATTTAACTTTCTTTTGCATACAGAGTTGCAGTAACAAAACATTTCACATCCGTAAATCAATGTGGGTATAACTAGAGTCTTTTCAAGTAATAAACGTAGCTTCACATTCGTACTCGATTGAGTTACCCACAAGGTACGTAGCACACCATATACTTTTCCAACGAGTGCATTAATATGGTTATCCCAAGTCAGATAACGACTGAAAGTCACCCCAAGATTTTTTTGCCGTTTCAACATATTCTATGGAAGCATTGCTCAATAAGATCGAAAGAAAGTAAGAGAGATCCAAATTATTTCTTGAAAGACCAGACATTAAGACTTCCTGGGGCTTAGAATAAGGCCATTCAGATTGGACCAATGTACTATTTTCTCTAAATCTTCATTGACACATAAGGCACCATGATCAATAAGCCCAAGAATACAGCTGATGTACAATATTGTACGTCATCAGCATACATATGCAAAGGACAATTCTTGATTTTAGATGGAAGCTCATTAACGTACATCGAAAACAAGTATTAAACCTTGGGGAACGCCGGCCGGAAGCATAAGGTAGAAAATTAGATAATTTGTCACCAACTAGAACAGTCTGTTTATACCCTATCCCATAGGGGGGTATATTAGTTTTGATACTTAGTTTGTAACATAGAGAAATAATTTTGCTACATATACCTCAAAGTATATGGATCGACTTAGAATCGCTAGTTGAGTCGAATTAGCCATGTCTGTCTGTCCGTCCGTCCGTCCGTCTGTCTGTTCGTCACCGATTTTTGGGCCTTAAATTTTGAGCTAGGATAATGAAATTTGGTATATAGGATCCTCGTCCGTGCCACCAGAACAAGTGTAAAAATTTTTGAAATCCGCCCACTGCCACGCCCCCTTTTTAGGAAAACTTATTTTTTGGCCAAACCGTAAGGAATTTCAAAAAAGTATCTGAGCTGCATATTTAGACAGTCCTAATATCTATATTTCGTTCATACAAAGTTTTTTGCCACGCCAACTTTTTGGGGGCGTTTTTAGTAAAAAAACGCTTCTTGTCCAAATTTTAAAACTTTCGAAAAAAATTTTGATGCAAATACTTCCGCAATGGTAATATAAACATTTTGTCCATAGATCATTTTCACCTACGCCCACATTTTGGGGGCGTTTTCTTACAAAAACCATTTGTATACCCCATCCCAAGGCATTAGCAATAGAAATACGTTGTTTTTTGTCGAACCACAAAAGATTTTGAGAAACTGTCTGAGCAATATATTGTGACAATGTCATTTTCTGTATTTCATCGCCATAAGGCCTATATTTTGAGGATATTAATTTAAAGGATGGGATAGGGTATTCGACGATCCGCATAGCGGATTGTAGCCTCTCATATGTTTTTATTAGTTATGTAAGAAAATGGTAATTTAGCAACGCATGACGAAAATTATATAGCTGCATAAGCTTTTCACATAAATTAACCATGTCAATTTATGTGAAAAGCTTATGCCTTAAAAAATCAAGCAACACTTTGCTTTGGAGTAAACATATTCAGCCCTATCGAGGTATCAATCGGAGCGGAATATTCTCCGAATTTGTACGATTCGGAAAATTTTTGCTTCGAGGTATTCTTCCGAAGAGTTGTTCGGAATATTTCTCCGACATTATGTAACGCATCGCGGCGAATTGCGTTCAGGTGCATTGTTCGTGCAATTTTTGACAGCTAAGTGTCATTCTTTTTCCGATTTCCTCCAACAAAAATTCTTCGTGGAATTTATTTATGAATTGTAGTGAAGTGAAGCCGTCGCGTCTGTGTAGTATTTTTTTTTTTGATGACACATACCTGGAATGGAATTTGAACCTACGACGAAGTATGCGTTGCGGAAATTGTCCGCTCCGACGGATACCTCGATAGGGCTGATTATTTGAAGTTAGAAAGGCACTGATTAGTTGAAGAAATATTTAAAAAGCTTTTGATAAAAGGGCCAACATTGAAATCGGTCTAAAATCATCGCCTTTCGCGTTTTTAGGGATAGGTATAACTATTGCCAATTTCCGTTGATTTGGAAATTCGCCCGACATTGCAATTGTTTTAAACAATAATACGATGTAAGCTCGAACGATTGATAAAATCGTTTTTAGGAACGTGGGTTGAATTTCATCTAGCCCATCAGCATTAGACCTTATGGAAAGCACACTTTTAACAATATTAGCACTATCCACAGCTCGAAAACCATCTTGGAGATTCAACCGATCCGCAAGCTAAAGAAAAGTTTCTGTACTCAACGGATGTGGCAATGATGAGGAAACAAATTGTTTATTAAGCATAGACTTACCTATGCCTATATTGCGTAAATTATTCCATAGTTGACGACCGCTCATGGATGTACTTATAGTAGGTTGGAGTATACTTGAGATTTTACCTTGCGAATTTAAGCTACACTTTATTACGAAGTGAATAATACGTCCTTCTTAATGCATCTAACCGGTAGCGTTTCCAGAGATTATATGCTTCGTCACGATGATGCATTAAAGACCGTATATTGCGTGCAAACCAAAACTAATCACTAGTTTTTATGATTTTTAAGGGCACATACGTGTTAAACAAGGTTTTAATATTTTCAGTTATAAACTGCAACATTTGACGATGACAAATAAAAAACTTTATCACAATTTGTACATCTACTGCCATCCAGGAAATACGATTGGATGACGCGGGCAAAAAGAGGATGAAAAACTGTTACATCTACTATGGACCGTGCTATAGTGAGCAGAAACAGCGACTATTCGGATGCGGATTTGTTGTAAGTGCCAGACTTACCCAAGAAGTCTTATGTTCCCAAGACATTAGCGAACGCATTGTAACAATCCGCATCAAGGCCGAATTAACCAACATAAGCCTTATACGTGCTCACAAAATGATGATATAACTAAGGATTGCTTCTACGAGCTCCTTGACAAAACCTATGAGCGACAACCAAAGTACGATCTTAAAACCGTGCTGGGAGATTTTAACGCAAAGGTAGGAAGAGAAGACTTGGTAAGTAACACCCACAAACTCATAAGCCAAATCTGGTCGGATGAAAGTATGTCTGAAGAATGGAACCTCAGCATCGATTGGCCGACCTACAAAAAAGAAGACCCTCTGAACTGCGCTAACTACAGAGGCATACATAAGTCTCCTTAACATCGCCTACAAGATCCTATCTGCCGTAATATGGGAACGCCTGAAACCGTTTAGCAAGAATTTATCAGTGTGGTTTTCGGCCAGGGAAGTCCACAAACGATCAAATTTTCACACTTCGGCAGATCCTGGAAAAAAACCCAAGATAAGTCCAAATCGATACCCACCACCTATTTATCGATTTCAAACCCGAATACGACAGCATTTATAGAGACAACTTCGACGAATTGGACAAAACGTCACCATTGACAGATATAACTTCGAGGTAGTACGGGACTTTGTCTACCTCGACTCCACTTTTAACCCTGACAGTAACATCTCGTCAGATATCAAACGAAGCCAACCGCTGTTTCTTCGGGCTAAGAAGGCAATTAAGTAGTAAAGCCCTCACTCAGACTACTAAGGAGATCCTATATTAGACCCTGATCATCTTAGTCCTTCTCTACGGCGCTGAAGCATGGACCGTATCAAAAGCGGATGAAGAAATCATTGGTCGATTCGAGAGAAAAATTCTTCGAAAAATCTTCGGTCCCGTTTGCGTTGACGGGCTATGGAGACGAAGATTCAACCACGAACTATACGAGCTGTACAGCGACAAACCTCTGGTCAAAAAACTCCGCATTGGACGTTTAAGAGGGCTAGACCATGTAGCACGAATGGACACCAATACTCCGGCTCGCAGAGACTTCGATTCCCAGCCAGACGACGGACGCAGTAGAGGAAGACCTCGCCTTAAGTGGCACAAGTAGAAACCGACCTCAACGAACTTGGAGTGTGCAACTGGAGGCAGTTAGCTTAGGACCGGGCTAATTGAAGAGGCATGTTAGTTGAGGCACAGGATCATCCCGGATTGGAGCGCCACTTAAGTAAGTATGTTTTGAGTGAGCAAATTAAAGGTCACCACATAGAATAATATTACGGGAACAAATGAACTTTTTACAATGTTTCAATGTTTCTATATATTGTCTATATATTGCACTAACTAGGAGTGTGCCCACATTACCTACAAGGTTTCTTAAATTTTATTTGTTACAATGCTGATCTGTGTGTTTTTATAATATGACCCATATCCAACTTGTCATTCTCTGAGAGCCTTTTCTGTACCTCCTTACTACACGTACCCATCACGATTTATCTCTGATCATACGATTTTATAGAGCCTTAAACCACAATTGGAAACAGTATAATATACAATTTAAATCAATAAGGAAGTTCAAATGGTCCGCCATGTGCTACAACCAAGGACAAGAAAAGAGAAAACGTTTATATACTTCATATTTCTTCGACAGTAATCTTCTTGTAATCATCCATTCTAGTATGATGTTAAATAAATTAACTGTTCATTTCTACATCCTTGGGTTCAATAGCATTAAGAAAAGTTGCAATTTTTACTGGTTCTGTCTTTTTAGCAGTTTGAATGATCGTATTGTTCCGCCAAAATAATATCCAGCTCTCAGCTTCATTTCAGCAATCCAGACTTTACTCTTCTCTTCTGTTTTTACATATTCTCCATACTAAAGGGCCAAACCCACCGAGCAACCGAAACATTGTTTTTCTTATTTTTACAAACATCTAATTACTTCCGATTTTCTGTGTTTTTCAGTTAAATAGTTAAATGTTTTCTTAAATAAAAGATATCAATAAACCACCTCATTTATTTTTATTTCTTAAAATCTTATGATGAAATGTCAAAACTGAACAGCAAAATGAAAACGAAGTTTCGGTTTCGGTTGCTCCCTTGTTTTGGCCCTTTAATGCAGTTTCTTTTATATAAATGTACTTTCTGCATGTTGTTGCCTGTTGGTCGTTTTTCATTTAATACACTACACATACCATCTTGGTTATAAATACATATAGTCGAAATCATTTGCGAAATCGCGAAAATTGCATTTTCTATATGGATGCAATATAGAAAATGACACTTTCTAAATATCTTGTTCTGGCACTTTATTAAATTGCCCACAGTTTGATCCACAACAAGGTTTTTCTTAAAAGTGAACGCCTCAGTACAGTGGGGGTATTTAAAAAATATAAGAACTTGTACTGGAGGCATGAACAAATATACCAAATTTCATTAAACTGGCTCAACATATTCGGACGGACTTATAATACCCCTAGGTAAACGTACTTTTAAATATTCGCCCCAAAAAGTGGGCGTAGCGAATTTTGAAAATGTTCACACTTGTTTTTGCTGCAAGTAATATGTCTGTATAAATTATTTCTATTATGTGCTGAATCTAATACACCTACTTTTAATAGGGTATAAAAATCTCCAAACCCTTAGACTAGAATACTTTGTTGATTTGAGTAAAACGAAAAAAATCAATTCCCAAATGTCACACTCGCTTTTTCTCTCATTAATGTTATGGTTTAAATATAGGTTTGGTATTATTACTATGTTTTAAACAATTTTTTTTAAATTTGAGTACATATATTATAATTTAAGAAAAAAATATATAAACGCTTTTACATTATAGTATCTACGAATTCTTGGGATATCATTTGATCTAAATTTGAAGGTTGATCTAATCTGATTATTTCATATTTGATCATCGAACTAATTCCAGCTTGAATCAAGTTGCCAATAATACACGTTTCGAATAGATGGCCCTTTTCAGAGAATTTCGTCAGTTCTGAGTATTGCTAACAATGATTGGCAACAAAAAAATGCCGCTGGTGTTAGTAAATTAACTTTCATATTTCTTGGAAAACTTAGGTTTCGATTATTGAAACAAGTTTTAAAATAATAATTAATTTTACACTTTCGCAACATATATTTTACTATTGTTAAATATGTATTTTATCAACAAATCTGGCATTTTTTCTTAGAAACATATTTTGCGCGTGCCACTTTAAGGCGGCTATTTGAATTTATACAAATCTTGCCTTTGCGTTATACAGTTAGGTAACAAATGCTAAGAAAAAATATTTTCAACAGATAAACTAGTTTTTTCATTAGTTCAGGTTTCTTATGTCTAATTAAAATCATTAGAAATCGACATTTTGCAGAGATAAAGTCATCAATATAAATGTTAAAGTTCAAGTTCAATGAACTTTATTTCATTGAACTTGATATTGATACGAGTTATTTAAAAGCTTTTAAGTATTGATTTGATAGAACGGTTATTATAACGGTTGCTAAACTGCATAATACCTAATTTTAGAAAAATGTCGAATCGAATGATCGTAGGTTGTCCTTATTTTACGGCAAAAAGATTAATTTTGTTGTAGCAATAATTAAACATCAACAACTGCGAAATGACTTTTGGAAAGCATATATATATGCTTAAGCTAATTTATTTTTGAGGTGACCTTTCAATTTGGGGATTTTGCTTTGGCTTAGCTAATCAAATACTTAGAAAAAGAATTGTTTAGAAGCCTTGAAAAAATGACTACATTATTGACGACAACACCAAGCAGACAAAAAAAAAAGAGTGACAGGTTCACAAACGGGTAGTACATTCTTGCTTCTTTTAGAATCGACTATAAATTACCTTGTTAGAAATTGCTTAATTGCACTTTTTAATGTATTCGATATCTCATATCCATTATATGAGAAGTACTTTTAAGATTCAGGAAAACAAATTAACTCAGAAGTTGTGTTAAAATTAGATTATGAGAACTCAAAATACATAATTCGAAGAAAATCAGTAAATGCGTTCGAGCGACAGCAAATAATTAGCCATAACAAAATGTCCATTGCACAATGGATACCTACCTCAAAGGCAAACTGAATTCCGATTGCTATTCTTCCAAACCTCGATAGAACTGAAAGATTTTCAGTGAGTAGACAAAATCCGTTAAGCGACATATATGCAATAATGAATTAGAGGTAATCTTAAAAACGTAACTGGTAACAAGTAAAGTTTCTTTTTAAATGTTAACGTTAATAATCGTATTATTGGAGCCAGTTTTCAAAAATGTTGATATTATCAAAACCGTTATACGGTTATTTTTGGACTAATGATTCCATTTCCAAAAATCCCTACGGCATTATTCCAAGAGCCTTGATTACTAAATTAAAATTAAACCCTTCTAGCGGTTTAGCCTCCAGGTGTGTGCATAGACCGACAAACGCATATATTTGCGAAACCCACTTTTTCGGACTTCCTTCACTTCTTTAGGAGTGACTTCCTCCCTTCCTTAAGTGGCGCTACAGTCCGGGATGAACCTGGGCCCTCAACCTAACTGCCTCCAGTTGCGCACTCCAAATTGGTTGAGCTCGGTTTCGACTCGCTGTACAGCTCGTATAGCTCGTTGTTGAATCTTCGTCTCCATAGCCCGTCAACGCAAACGGGACCGACGATTTTTCGACGTAGAGCAGGACTGTGATGATCAGGGTCTTATATAGGATCTCCTTAGTAGTTCGAGTGAGGGCTTTACTACTAAATTGCCTTTTTAGGCAGAAGAAACAGCGGTTGGCAAGATTAATTCTTCGTATGATTTCTGACGAGATGTTGTTGTCAGAGTTAATAGCGGAGCCGGGGTAGACAAAGTCCCGTGCTACCTTAAAGTAATATCTGTCAATGGTAAAGTTTTGTCCAATTCGTCGAAGTTGTGTGTCCTTTCGTGTTTACAGCATATACTTAGGCTTTCCCTCATTTACTGCTAAGCCCATTTTTACCGCTTCCTTCTCTATACTAGCAAACGTGGCTATGACATCACGTTGAGTCCTACCAATGATTGTCACAATCGTCGGCCTATGCTAGTAGTTGGAAAATTGTTCCTTTTGGTGTTGGCTCGGGAGTTTTGCACAATCCTCTCAAGAATCAAATTGAAGAAGTCACATGACAGCGCATCGCCTTGCATAAATTCTTTTTTGGTATCGAATGTTTCGGTGAGGTCGTTTCCGACCCTGATGGTGCAGCAAGAATTCTCCACGGACGAGTTTGGGCGATATACCAAAACTAGACATGGCTCTGCATAGTTCGTCTCTATAAATGCTGTCGTATGCGGCTTTGAAATCGATAAATAGGTGGTGGGTATCGATTTGGACTTCTTGGGTTTTTTCCAGGATCTGCTGAAGTGTGAAAATTTGATCAATTTGGACTTTCCTGGCCTAAAACCACACTGATAAAGGCCGATTAGGTTGTTGGTAAACGGTTTCAGGCGTTCACATATTACGAAAGATAGGATCTTGTAGGCGATGTTGAGCAGACTTATGCATCTCTAGTTGGCGCAGTTCAGAGGCTCTCCTTTTTTGTGGATCGGGCAAACGATGCTTAGGTTCCATTCTTCAGGCATGCTTTCATCCGACCAGATTTGGCTTATGAGTTGGTGGATGTTACTTACCAAGTAATCTCCGTCAGCTTTATTAAGCTCGGCGGGAAGGCCGTCATTTCCGGCAGCCTTATTAAGCTTGAGTTTAGATATTGCTATCCTCACTTAACTTAGGTCGGATGGTTGCCATTTTTAGCTGCTGTAGCCAATATTTAATGGTTCGTTCTGCCTGACAGCGGAATGTTGTTCGTCATCGCCGTTTAACAGTCTGCAAAAGTAGTTCTTCCATATTCTCAGCATCGACTATGTCTCAACTACGATATTTCCTTGTTTATATCGAAAGGATTCTGTTAGAGCTTTGTATACTTGGCTTTGACGTTTTACACTTACATTTGCGAACATCGTTCCTGGAGTGGCACCTCTCTATATCCTCGATCGCGCGCTTTTCTTGCTCTTTTTTCTTTTTTCTGAAAAGTATTCGTCCCTTCTTCTTTACCTATAGAGCTCAATGGCAGCTCTCGTTTTCACCTGCAGCTTAGCTTTGCAGACCTCATTCTTGGCTTTGTGAGCATCTGTTGGCATTTCTCATGAAACCAGGAGTTTCTTGCTGGTGGCCGCGAGAAACCTAGCACATCATTTGCGGCTGATCCAATGTGTTGTTGCTACAATGCGTTCGCTAATATCTTGGAAACATAAGACTTCTTGCCTAAGTCTGGCACTTATAACAAATCCGCATCCGAATAGTCGCTGTTTCTGCTCACTATAACACGAACCATAGTAGATGTAACAGTTTTTCATCCTCATCCGGCCCATCCCATCGTATTTACTGGATTGCAGTAATGTCTGCTTTGTACAGTTTAGTGCTTCCGCTAGTTGTTCGCCTGCACCTCTCCTGTTTAATGTTCTCTCATTCCAGGTGCAGATACGAACGTCGTTGTCCTTTTTTCGTCTAGCAGGGTCGTCAACAGTAATATCAGTTCTTCCCGAGGCTATGGTTGCTTCGTAACAATGGTTACGTTATGCGGGTAATTATTCCGCGCCATTCTGACCAGTGTGATTACAGTGTTGCTATTTTACGTCTTGTTATCAACACTCGCACTTATCGTTTAGCAAGTCAAAACCGGTTGGATGAGACCAGTACCCGATGGTTACCACTTGGAGGTAAAAAAATAAGCACATTTAATGTGTAGTCAGAGTTGCAAGCATCGGGCATTCCCAAGTTAAAGCCAATCAGAGTCTACCCTCGTTCTACAACACCCAACTAGGAGTGACTTAAAATCTTAAAAATGCTACAATCCGCTGTCCAAATCGTATAATAGCCTATTCCAGTTTTAATATGAACGTTTCCAAAAGGATTGTGTGCACCACTTGATTGTACGTGCTTGCTACTGGCGCGTTCAACTTTAAATTATCATCGTACGAACTCTTGATACTGCATTTGAAGATAATCAGTGAAAGCGTACACGAGGCATAAAATTGATATTTTGATCAAAACTGAAAATTCCGTTAATAACTATGAATTTAAATTTCACTCAAGTATTAAAATTAAGTTCACGAGAAATTATTCGAGTTTTAAGGGGAAAACTGGGTACTGGTTTTCGGGCGTAAAGCATTTTGTAAAATTAACAATCGTGTTAAGTTTATTCAAATATATATAATGCCAATTATAAAAATCTCTCCGATTATTACACCTTGAACATGGTATAGAAAATTTGAAGTAAATTCGTCCAGCCGTTTAGCGATCACAGACCGATAAACCGATAGACAGGCAGAATTGCGAGACCCACATCTCTATAATCGTAATGTTTGGTTTGATTAAAATCTAGAGTTCGATTTTTTTCACAAAACCAATACTTTAAGCAAAATTTGCATAGAATATTATAATATAAATTTCGTCTTAGTTAGGCGAATAGTTTATCCGTACATTTTAAGACAGGATTAAGAATTTTGTCACTTGATCTCCGAAACCCACAGTTAATTGAAGCAAACTTAAAAAACTTAAACACTGGTTTTTCGAGGATCATGTTGCAATACTGGGTATACCCCACAACAAAGACTGTCACAGCTATAAGCTTGTAAAAAGGTAAACTCTACTGCATCTCATCTAGTCCATACGAATGTCCACCATTTTCAAGAACAATACATCGTATAATAGACAAAACTTTCAAAACCCATCAATTATCTGATCGCCACTTCATGGATTGGCAAGAATATACTACACCGACACACGAGTGTGTCAAGCCAATTGGACTACCCTTTATTAACATGGCCATGAAGATCGAATAAATTCCTGGCAAACATTAATACTCGTAATTTCGTATAATGCAAATAAGGTCATTTGAAAGCAATGCTTTCTATAACAACACTCACAAATAGAAATAAAAGCTGGAAGATTCTGATTGCACTTGAGTAAGCATTCATGTGTATGATTGATGCATATTTAAATAATAAGTAATTAATTAACTCAAATATGCACATGTTCTTTCCACTTTATCCCTACCAGAATTCCATAAAGCATTCCACACTTCCACAGTCCCCGATACCAATCACCTTGGTGGGTTTCGAAATTGTCAATGAAATGTTTGCGCTCTGTACCATTATTGCATAATTCCCGCGCGCGCAAACAAGCGAAGATACTTAGCTTACATCTTATGCACAAATTCAAGGTTGTTTCTGTGTACAAACAATTTTCACGTTAAAGCGTTAACCAGAAAATAAAAGCGGCTGAAATAAAGGTGTTGGGTGTTGGCCCGAACGCGAATAATTTTATGGTTCACTTCTTGCTCTGGTTTGGAGTGGTCAATGTAAATCGAATTTCACCTTCAATTTTCAATCGTAATGCAAACAATATGATACTTGAACTTCAAACGTGTGATCATAAAATGTTTGCGGCTTTCATGATTAGACTTTTGCAACTCAAAGTCATTTGGCACATTTTATAGATTTGACTTTCTCTTTGTGATTTTTTGATGATAGCATGAGATCGCTATTATTGACGTCATTTTTTTTAACACAGATTTAAACGAAAGTTCTAAAAAACTGAAAGTGGCCTTGGCAAAGTAGTATACTGCCAACCATAAAAGTGAATATTTTGTTGCCATCTTCGATATTTGCTGACATTTAATCAGAAGATAAACATTTTATCTGTGGGTGTCGAATTTTAAGTTTGAGTTTTAATGGCTATACAAAGAAATTCGTGTGAACACTTTGGCAAGAGTTATGATGACATTTTCAGAAAATTAAGCACTGAGCTCGGTACAAGTGGTGTCTCCAAACAATATGACATGCACTTTTAAACTTGGGCCAATGAAATCCATCCTAAGCAATTTCCACATTATTGGAAAGTCACTGGACCTAAAGGTATTCCATACATTGTACTTAAGAAATGTTACTCCGAAAGCCAGCTTGAAAAATGCAATCTATTCCTATAAAGAAAAAAATAGAGAACAATAATATTTTATATCCATACTTCAAAGATAATGGACAAATCAATTTATACCGAGATTGTTGATTAAATAGAAAGGATGGGATTAATAAAGCAACCTACAATCACTTAACTGGAGGCAAATTTCCTATTGCATAGAGAATCGGAAACTGTTGCCTTGCATATTTCCAAGACTTATGACCGAGTTTGTCACTGAGCTCGGTCAGGCAGATTGACTGCGGCTGGAATGTTAATTTAATAACAGAAGTCTAGTAGTTAGTAGTAATGAATAATGCTTCTTCACAAAGATTTTCTATAAATGATGCAAAAGTGGACGTGTCTCAAAACAATTTATAGATTAAATGAGAACAATAACATTGGCTAAATAATTTGCTCAGATATTTGTAACTTTCTCTTTCAAGAGCTATTAGCTATTATTTGCATGTAAAATTCCGAACTCAAGATTTTGATTGATTCTTACGTTTTGATTATAGGAGAACCCTAAAAAGTGGTTTCAGCGATCTTACCCTTAAGTAGTAAACGTGAAAGATAGGTATGACCCAGTCGTGTACACAGCACTCGTTTCAAAATACATCTGGGTTGTCTTCAAACGTAATTATTGTCTGAAAGTTGGTGTAAAAGTAAGTGAATTTTAAAAATGGTTACCTTATACTAGAGGTATGAACAAAAAGCTGATATACCAAATTTCATTATCTTTCGTCAAAATGTTAGAACAGACTATTTATACCCTATCCCATAGGGGTATATTAGTTTTGATACATAGTTTGTAACGCAGAGAAATAATTTAGCTAGATATACCTTTAAGTATTTGGATCGACTCAGCATTGATGGCTGAATCGATTTAGCCATGCCTGTCCGTCCGTCCGTACGTCATCAGCTTTTGGGCTTTAAATTTTGAGCTAGAATGATGAAATTTGGTACAATGATGAAATTTGCTCTTTGTACTCCCAGCAGAACAAGTGTAAACATTTTTGAAATCCGCCCATTGCCACGCCCCCTTTTTAGAAAAACGTATATTTTGGCCAAACCGTAAATAATTTTGGAAAATTTTTTGAGCAACATATTTAAAGAATCTTAATATCTATATTTCTTTCATATAAAGGTTTTTGCCACGCCAACTTTTTGGGAGCGTTTTCAGTAAAAAAAACTTTTTTTCTGTCATATTTTAAGATTTTCGGAAAAAAATTCGATGCAGAACCATTGGTAATATTAATATGAACATTAAGTTTATAGATCATTTTAACCCACGCCCACTTTTTGAGGTCGTTTTTATATACTACCCCATAACATATGCAGGAGAATAACCTTGTCTTTTGTAGAACCATAAAAGTGTTCTATAAACTGTCTGATCAATTTGTTGTGAAAATGTCATTTTCTATATTTAATCCCCATCGTGTTTAAAGCCATGCCCACTTTTTGGGGATATTAGTTTTACAGATGGGATGGGATATGGTATTCAACGGTCCGCACAGCGGATTGTAGCCTTCCCATATGTTTTCTTTTATTAGATCTGTATCCATCAGTATTAATGGAACAAAAGAAAGCATATACATCCCTAACAAAATCAATTAGATAATCCAAACTTAAAAAAAAATATCAACTGAATTTGAAAACTTATAAGTTTTCGTGACTATGGTTCTAACATACAGGATTGCAAGACACTTTTAAGACTTATTCTAGTAATAAGCAATTTAACTATATTATTTTTGTTGTAATGTCTAGTCATGCGAGAAATAGTCTCATGTATCTCTTAAATCTACGGATACTATGCCGATGGTATATGCTATGGGATATGCTATTAACATCACCCCAAGGGGGTGGTTTAAAAGGTTAATGTTCCTTTAACGTTGGAGTTTTTTCAAATACCTATAGTTGGACTAAAGATGTGTTTCTAATAAGTAGATTATAAATTTCATCACTCTAGCTCAACAAACTGGTGAAAACGGACGGACGGTCAGACATGACTTCATCGATTGCGATTTGATACATTACTTTACAATATGTCAATGTTAAATATTTCTATATCCTGTTTCGGGGGTCCATTTGTTTTGTTATCAGCAATTATTTTGTCTTTCATCCCTAATCATTTTTGAATGTCTTGTTTAGTTGATTAGGACTTCCGCGCAATCGACAAAGTAAAAATGATCCTCTAATCGTGCCGCATCGATACGTGTACCTGGCCAATAACTTAAGCATGCACTAAGAACACTTAAGCCCAGTATACTTAGGTTAGGCAACAATGTGGATAATTTTACAGAATTCATTTTTGGAATCTCCAAATTTAATTTCAAATTTCGAAATATATGATGCAACTATGTGTTAAAATAAGTTTATGGTTACAAAAATGGACTTAAAATTTCAATCAATCTACTCTACTCAAACCTAACCAGACTAGCAATGACACGATTAGAGACTTATAACTATATCTAGGATTTTCTTGCACTTTTAGTTAAGACAGTGGGATCCGTAAAAGGAACATTCCTAATGAGTACTTCGTAAAGCTATCTAACTCTTAAATGTGCGCTATTTCGTTCATAATATGTAAACGAAATTTTTAGATCCACAATTTCAAAATGTAACTATTTCCGTTTACTGAAATGTCTGGAAATTTAAAGACATTAAAAGTACCATATTCTGTTATTAATGTTGTACAAGTTTCATTCGCTATTCAATAGTATTCATTTGATACTGACGATGTCGCGAAGTACTCTATTGACGATTTGAAAAGTTTGTATGAAGATTCTAGGTCTGAACAGATTAATATAATTATATCTGGGGAGGGATTTTTTTGATTTAACATTCGAAACATTTAATTATTGAACAATCTTAACATTGAAATACTATTTTACTGTTTAAATAATAACAGTGCGATTTACTAGTCAGTTTTGTGACTAGTAGAGGATAAAAATGTCTGCTTCAGTTGTAAATTAATTCTAAACTATGAAGTTTAATAGTGCATGTCAATTTTTTTTAAATCGATATTTTAATTTTTTGTTATATATGTTTGAAAAAATGCTTTTGTCATTTCAAATGAAAATTTGTTTTTCGAAAAGATATTTCATTCGCTTGCTTAGTTTGTCAAACAATATGCATTTGCATGAAAAGTCTATGCTTAATTACTACTATGTACTTACCATTATCAATTTCATTCTCACTGGGGTCTGTGTCAAAAAGATTTCTGTAGTAGTGGTCGAGTTGCTCGGATTCTACACTTTGTAAGGATTCGTCGTCTCCTTCCCTAGTTTCGTCTTGCACCTCAATATAAGGCTCCTCATCTTCTTGTTCTTGAATCCCTTTTTCGTTGTCATCGAAATCCGATGCGTTAATATTCGAAGTTTGCCTTCGATTTGCATGCCTGTGTGGTGCAGAACTTATTTGCTTTTCACGGAGCGTTTTTGGCAAAATCTCATCTATTGTTGGTATTCTTTGATTTACTCGTCGGAATGGAAATAAATGGCGCTCAAGGTAGTTTGCGAATATTTGTTTTGTGATTTTATTTTGACGTTCGATTTCGGATTCATCAAGTGCCACACCTGCAACGGTAAACAAAATTTGATTATACATAATTGCATTTTCAACACATCATATAAAAGTGGTTTTCAACAAAAAAAAGTTGAACTGATATGAGCTGAGCAATAATATTTGAACCAGTGTTAAAATGCAGAAAAAACTTTTTAAAATTTTTGACACCAACAGCCTGATTGGACATTATCAGTGTGTTAGGCCAGGAAAGTTTTACTTACATACTTAAGTGGCGCTACAGTCCGGTATGAACCTGGGCCTTAACCAACATGCCTCTCCAATTAGCCCGGTCCTTAGCTAACTGCCTCCAGTTGCGCACTCCAAGTTGGTTAAATTCGGTTTCTACTTGTGCGCGCCACTTAAGGCGAATTCTCCCTCTACTGCGTCTGACGTCTGGCTGGGAATCGAAGACTCTGCGAGCCGGAGTATTGGTGTCTATTATTTCTACATGTCCTAGCCATCTTAAACGTCCAATGCGGAGTTTTTTGACTAGGGGTATGTCGCTGTACAGCTCGTATTGTTCGTGGTTGAATCTTCGTCTCCATAGCCCGTCAACGCAAACGGGACCGAAGATTTTCCGAAGAATTTTTCTCTCGAATCGACCAAGGATTTCTTCATCCGCTTTTGATACGGCCATGCTTCAGCGCCGTAGAGCAGGACTGGGGTGATTAGGGTCTTATATAGGATCTCCTTAGCAGTTCGAGTGAGGGCTTTACTACTAAATTGCCTTCTTAGCCCGAAGAAACAGCGATTGGCAAGAGTAATTCTTCGTTTGATTTCTGACGAGATGTTGTTGTCAGAGTTAATAGCGGAGCCGAGGTAGACAAAGTCCCGTACTACCTCAAAGTTATATCTGTCAATGGTAACGTTCTGTCCAATTCGTCGATGTTGTGTGTCCTTTCGTGTTGACAGAATATACTTAGTCTTACTAAACCCATTTTCCGCTTCCTTCTCTATACTAGCAAATGTGTCTGTGACGTCACGTTGAGTCCTACCAATGATGTCAATATCGTCTACGTATGCTAGTAGTTGCAGCGATTTTTGGAAGATTGTGCCTATGGTGTGTTGTTTATGAGTTTTGCACAATCCTCTCAAGAATAAAATTGAAAAAGTCACATGAAAGCGCATCGCCTTGCCTAAATCCTTTTTTGGTATCGAATGTGTCGGTGAGGTCGTTTCCGACCCTGATGGTGCAGCGAGAATTCTCCATCGTCATCCTACACAAACGGACGAGTTTGAACGGTATACCAAAACTAGACATGGCTCTGTATAGTTCGTCTCTATAAATGCTGTCGTATGCGGCTTTGAAATCGATAAATAGGTGGTGGGTATCGATTTGGACTTCTTTGGTTTTTTCCAGGATCTTTTATCGATTGAGGACTTTCCTGGCCTAAAATCACACTGATAAAGGCCGATTAGGTTGTTGGTAAACGGTTTCAGGCGTTCACATATTACGACAGATATGATCTTGTAGGCGATGTTGAGCAGACTTATTACGTTGGCGCAGTTCAGAGGGTCTCCTTTTTGGTGGATCGGGCAAACGATGCTGAGGTTCCATTCTTCAGACATGCTTTCATCCGACCAGATTTGGCTTATGAGTTGGTGGATGTTACTTACCAAGTAATCTCTGCCAGCTTTATAAAGCTCAGCGGGAAGCTTGAGTTTAGATATTGCTATCCTCACTTCACTTAGGTCGGGTGGTTGGCAGTTTTTGCTGCCGTTAACAATATTAAATGGTTCGTTCTGCCTGACAGCGCAATGTTGTTCGTAATCGCCGTTTAATAGTCTGCAGAAGTGGTTCTTCCATATCCTCAGAATTGACTGTGTCTCAATTACGATATTTCCTTGTTCATCTCGACAGGATTCTTTTCGTGCCTTGTATACTTGGCTTTGACGTTTTACACTTAAATTTGCGAACATCGTTCCTGGAGTGGCACGTCTCTATATCCTCGATCGCACGCTTTTCTTGCTCTTTTTTCTTCTTTCTGAAAAGCCGGTGTTCCTCCCTTCTTCTCTGCCTATAGAGCTCAATGGCAGCTCTCGTCTTCACCTGCAGCTTAGCCTTGTTTGCCTCGTTCTTGGCTGCGAGCATCTGTCGGCATTCCTCATCAAACCAGGGGTTTCTTGCTGCTGGCCGCGATCAATTTGGTTGACTCTCCGTTGATCTGAAGACCGCCATGTCCCCTTATGGATATCGAGGTGAGGAAACCGTGTGCTGGCTATTTCGTTCCGTAGCGAAGTCAATTAGACTAAGTTCGTTACCAGACGTGTTGTCGTGCAGGCTTTATTTTTCGACAATATTGCTAAAGATGTCTTCTATTCCTACCGTTGCGTTAAATGTCTTGGAAATATAAGACTTCTTGCCTAAGTCTGGCACTTATAACAAATCCGCATCCTTATAGTCGCTGTTTCTGCTCACTATAACATGGTCCATAGTAGATGTCACAGTTTTTCATCCGGCTTTTGCCTATTAAATGTTCTCTCATTCCAGGTACAGATACGAACGTCGTCGTCCTTTTTTCGTTTAGCAGTGTCGTCAACAATAACATCAGTCCTTTCCGAGGCTATTGGTTGCTTCGTAACAATGCTTTGGTATTATTTAAATCTTTAATAATTAATATGCCCAATTAAACATGATTCTTCTTTCTATAGGCCATATTCGTTTCTGTAATATGATCAAAATTGGATGGCAGTTAAATTGATTAGGTCTTTGATATTTCCAATATCACACAATTTCTTTCAAGAATCAGCTAAACACGCATGTTTATAATGAATATGGCTGTCTAACATTTTGAACATGCTTTAATTCGATACTTTTAATATCCTTGTGGTTTTATGAACGTTCTGTCAAATTTTTCTAATGGGCCTTAGTTTACATTGTTGAAAAACCTTCCAAGTGTCTTAAAAATGGTGCATGTAGGGTTGTTTTTATCTCAGTGATGAGTATTTCGTCTGCGCTCAATCAAACAAAGCAGCAGATATTGCAGAAGCAGCTAGTGCCAATGCTATGTTTTTTATCGACCGAATAGCTGCAAAATCAGTAAGACCAAAAAAGTTTTTCATATGCCTCCAAAAATTTATCTCTTCGTTATAACAATTAAATGAAAAACTTTTGCTGTTGACTCAATTTTAAAACATTGATTTTTAGAGTTTTATTCAGTTTTATACAATTAAATTAAACATTTTATTTTATTATTTAACGATCTGTCATCATACCTAGTTATGAAAATAATTTGCCTAAGTCTTCCCATCCCATCGCCATCTACCGGGTACAAGCTAAAACAAATTATACATAAATCTTTCTTAAGCGAACTTTTAAAAATAAAAATTACGGAACTCGGTGAAAAGGTTTAAGTGGAAATCAAACACACACGAAGCAGATATCAACGCTTTTTAGATATTGTGTTGTTATCTTAATTTGCACACTTAGGTCTGCGAACAAACAAATTAACTTTTATTTAGAAACTTCACGACAGTGGAAAGTGAGTTCAATGCTCTTATATTCCCAGAATCTACTAAAACATGCAGTAAAACACCATTAACAGACATTTGTGTATGCTCTTTTGCGGCAGAGTGAAAACAAAAAGTAGCAACGTAAGCTAGTTAGTCATCATAAGCAAAACTACTTGAACCAGACCTTAATGATTTATTTTTCTTCAGAAGCCTCCATATGAAAGTGACTTATTATACAATACGCAGCATCAACCTACTGCTGTTGTCACGCTTTGTAATCGACTTCCTTATTTTTGACATCTTTAAACAAATGACATAACAGAAGTGTAACTCAGCGTCACACTGCATCCTTGACATATTTGTTTTTCTTTCACAGTAATTCCAAACAGATTTGATTCGAGATCAACCAATAATTATATTAATTCATACTTCAGAGAGCACTCATTGGTATCATTGAATCTGCACGACTACTATGCCATAACACCGCTCGTCTACGGTCGTAAATTACAATACTTAACTAGCACTCCACCGACCGCCGCGACGTGGGTGCCATGAGTCCGCATTAGACATAAAATCGTCGATTGACGATCGATTCATGATCATGATGGATGTTGTGCATTAGAGCAATCACTAGCATTGTTGGACCACATAGTTATAATTTGATAAATATTTGAACAAACTACAAACTCCTCCAACGCATAACTTGAGGCTGTTATAGATGAGTTTAAATTGTGCCTCACAAACACCTGCTAATGGGGCAAATAAAATTCAATTTCAAACACTTAAATCTGGGGTCGATTGAACGCATAGCGCACGCCATTTACGAACTGAAGATGTAGGCGCGCGCTGTTTTGTGAAAGTATCTTCACCTCTCTGCATACCTACTAGGTAAAGTCAATTAAACACAATCTATTGATGAGTATCTACTCGTACATGTGTTATGGTATCGAGTGTAAACATATTTTAACGGAATTTTCGACTATTTCTTACCCTCCTGTGGAGAAAGTGGATATTTCGTAATGGATAATGTGCAGCAGGCATAATCATATTTCCATAGAAAAGCAACGCTATGATCAAAGCCAGTCTCACGAGCTAGCTAACAATGGAAGTAGACCATAAGTATGGCAGTAGTTGATGTCGATCGCGTCTCCTCGGACAATTCCACGCCAAGGGAGTTGTGTAGTTATGTGCTGCGGAAAGAGATCAGTTACAATTACCATTTTGCTGCACCAAGTTATTTGTCAGTCTCTCTCGAATAAGTTGCATATTACAAAACATTCCTTTATTTGTACAACACCATTTGGGTAATAAATTACAAACTAGAGCTAGACGAGAAAAATGAACGCAAGTTTATTACGAGTCCAACAAAAGTCGGTTCATTTTTCTTATTGACGCTCAGATACAATCTGCAATCTGCATATTTCTAAGCATCTTGCATCATTTAAGTTTTTTTTTTGTTTGCGCTTCTTCTTTGGAAAATTGGTGTCTCTTAGTTATGTGTAAATTAAATTTTCAAAACACTTCATTCGATATTACGCTACTTCATGTAATTGTAGTCAACCGATTCAATTTGAGGGTTCACTTGTATTGGAAGAATGTATAGTCTTTAGGTCTACAAGGTATATTTAAGATTGAGGTAGTAAACGTTATGCTAGGTATCTCCATTTATTTGTCTTGTAATTGCACAATAATGCAAAGGAAATGTGTATCGAAAATTAAACATAGGTGTATTCATGAAACGTCAGAAAGACGTCGTAAACGTTTTAAATGCCGTAAACTTACGACGCACGCGGAAAAAGAACTGTACAAAATTGTCTGGAAAATGTTTTGGAACTATGTGTATCGGAAATTTAACACACGAATTGGGTGCGTATACTTGCAACAAAATTATAACTCATAATAGTAATGCTATTGTGAAAAGCTCCAACAAATCCTACGGAAGTGCAGAGGTTCGTGTGGATGTTAAATTTTATCGGTAAATATATCCCAAATCCTCGATACTTGAACCGGGACGCCCAGGATAAGGCGTTCAAGAAAATCAAAAATCTTCTCATATCACCACCAAACTTAAAAATGCAAGAGAAACTACAATGGCTTGCGATGCATCAATGTTAGGTTTAGGTGCTGAGCTTTTGGAGAGGTATCAAGGAAATTCATATCCAATATTGTGCAAATATTGGAAGAGAGGCTTTAGCCATTGCATGGGCATGTAAAAATTAAGAAACTATTTTAAAAACGAAAATGACCTAACACCGCGATTACAACGAATACGTATGAGAATGATGAGGAATTTTTCAATAATGTATATACCATGTATGTCCAGAACAGCCATTACGTGTAATGCAATTAAAGACGAAATAGAGGATGAAATAGATGCATACATTCATCAAATATCGTTAAAAGAGATATACGCGAAGAATGAAAACATTACAAATATCATTAAGGTCCAATTAATAGACACAAGAGTGTCAAGAACTTAGGAAGTACATCAACATGAGATGGCCGTCACGGAAAATACTAAGAGCTGAGAAGTAGTATCAGATTGTCTATTATAGACAATCTGATTTTACGGAGGAATAGGATGATAATTCCCAAAACCCTTAGAGGTATCATCAGGGGCGTAGCTATCGTCGTATCTGCCGTATCAATTATACGTAAGCAACGTGCGTAAGAAAAATTTAATAAAAACTTCTTAAGGCTTGTCACATTTTTTTTTCACTATTTGAAATCATTAATCCTGTTTCTAAAGCTCCACAGCATGAAAATAATGACTTACAAAAAACTAGTATTTTATTAAGTAATCTTTTGAATAGACTGTGCAAATTAAGAAATCAAAATTCATTCAATAGTGTGCTAAATGAGTCCAATGATTTAGCAGAAGAGTGAAAAGTAACAACTGCTTTTAAAAACAAAAGACGAAAGATAACGAAGCGTTTTTTTTTCGATGAGTTATCACAAGATGAGAGAATTTCCGACCTGGAATCCTATTTCAAATTCAATGTATACTACTGCTGTTTAGATACATTAATTTCTCAAACAATGATTTCAGAGCCTTTGCAACCTGAGTAGTATGTTCGAAATATTAAAACCGGAGAAACTTCTGTCATGGTAAACTGTCGGCTAAATACAGTAAAGACATCTCAGTTAATCTTTATTACCAATGAAAGGCTCGTAAAACATGCTTAAAATCTGAAATTCAAAAAATGCATTTAAATAAAGAACTCATTGAATTATTGCTGATAAAATTCAATAGTCCTGCATCCAGTTTTCCGGAGCTAATAAAAGCATGCTTTTTATTCTTGATCCTTCCACATAAAACCGCAACTGATAAAAGAAGTTTTTCAAAATAAAAACTGATAAAAAATTACATGGGACATGAACGCCTGCCAGACCAGTCACTTTGGTCCATAGAGGCAGAAACTTAAGAAAAACTGAAGTCATCATCAGCTATAAATGATTTAATTAAATCAGTTTGCCGTAAAAAAGGCAAGGAAAGTGTATATTTAATTTGAATTGTTTGTAAGCTTTTTGGAAAAAGTGACAGATAGATAATTATGATGAATAAATATTTCTTTTAATTTTATGCAAACATTTTTTTCTTTTGTGAGAAATCTTTGCCCTTCCTAAGGGCCCCCAAAAATTGTTTTACATGTAGCAAAGCTACATGAGGGGCGCTTAAGGACTATGAAAAATTAAAAATTCCACAGCATGTATTCAGCATGCAAATAATAAACATGAACCGTGGATTCAGTCCCAGCAGAACTTATTTTCGGAAGGAATCTACGGGACAACGTACCAAATGTAAACGTGAAGGAAAAACCAAATCTCAAAAACATGAACAAAAGGGAGGCTTTATACAGGAGCGGCTACGAGACAAACTATGACAAAATGCATAGTGTGAAGGAATTGAATGATAGTTGACCTCAGACGACATGGGAAGGTCAAAAAAGGTCAGCGCAGATCACACTTGATTGATACCATTATGCGTTTTATTCGAAGAAACAGATTCCACCTTATTAAAGCATCTTTTTTAGATTCGTTACAGCCAAATTTGAATACTACTCCAAGTCTAGAAGGCATCCAGAGCGATTTATCGAATGGAAATTCAGGGGAGAAGGAGTCGACATGTAGGAAAGCTGAACAACTGCCATTGGACACGGAAGCTGGTGAACAGATTTGGGTGCCCAGGCGAGAATCATATGACACTTTAGTAACCAGATCGGGAAAACGAATATTATCGTTCTTAAATTTGAAAAAAAAAAATCTTTTTGTAAATTTCTAATTTTTATTGAATTTTTTAATACATCATTAAGGAAATTAGTTTTGAATTTCAAATTATCTAAATATTAATTTAAAGCATTTGTTTAACTTTAATATCTAAAGAGGGATGCTGTCTTGGCATCACTCATACTTAACGAAAACTACACTCTAAAAAATGCGTGTAAAATGACTATGAAATTGTATGTAATTTTTAGTGTAGCATTGGGCAAGTTGCGTTTTTATACACATGACAACAGGTAAACAAAATTCAATAACATAGAGTACGATATTACACACATTTTCTGTATTCTCACCGTTTGTGTACCTTTCAATTTTGTTCAATAATAATTCAATATTATTTAAATATTACTCTTAGAATGTTTATAAAGAAAAGAATACTTTTTAAAATACAAACACCTTATGTAATTTACACATACAGTGTTTGAAGTTCAAGATCACACCTCACAAATTTTCTATTTGTGATATAATTCACATTTACTTTTGATAACATTTTATAAGAACCTGATTCAAGAAATTAAAGGCACCAGAAGCATTGTAAATTAACTCTTTAGCGTTTTTTCTTATATGTATACACTACTTATCATATTGTTGGTTTAAAAGTTGGAAGTATATAATGAGCTTGTGTAGTTGTGTACAGTTGCTCGGACCATGGAATTCATGTCGTGCAGCTGCAGCCACCTTAACCTAACCTAGCTAGATGGTTCTACCTACTTCGAGTTCCCTGAGTTCGGTTTCTACTTGTGTGCTTCAGGTCTTCCTCTACTGCGCCTACATTCTGGTTCTGGATACAAATCCAAAAACTTGCCGGCCGTAGTGATTTCCAATGTTAAGTCTTTTTAATTTATTTGACACACCAGTCTCAAACGGTCATACGGATAACAGAACTTATGACTTGAGTTGATGCAACTCTCTGTTACGGCGCCTTGTATCAGCAAAAAAACTACTATTGCACAGTATTAAAGCGAAATTCATGTCAGTTAATTTATTACGTCTTAAACATTACCACAGCCAATCGATGATGAATGTTAGTTAAATGAACAAACGATTATCATTAAATATTAATAGACATATCTATCGTCAAACGTGAAATGCAATACTAATGATCTAAATTTCAATGATACCGCACGGAGCGTATTTTTTTTAATTTGTAAGTCTACGAGATTGAAAAAGTTGTAGCAATGTTTTCATTAAGGCCAATAAGTGAAACACGAATTCCTTACACAAACGCTGCTCCTTAAGGTTTAGCTTTTAATTATAAAATCAAATTGGTAATAGTGTAACTTTACGAAATATGAACCAGAACTGCAATCCGGGTCGAACCCGGGTATTAATGACTCTGCAATTTACCCGGTTGATAGTTAACAGTCTTCAATAGCGTACTTAAAATTGGATTAGGTCGGTTTCAACTTGTGCTCCGCAGTTAAAGCTAGGTCTAACTATTGCGTCTACCAGATCTGGCTGGGAATCGAAGAGTATTATTGTTCATTAGCACTGTGATTACAATTATCTGATGAGTAGTTTTTTGATCACATCTATATCGATAACAGTTTATAAAATTCGTGGTTTAATCTTCGTCTCCAAAGTCCCCCTCAATGCAATCAGGACCAACGATTTCTTGCTCAAAATGGCAGAGGATCTCGTCAATGTTTTTGACATAATAAATTTGGGAATCAAAAGAAGATCGAATTCAGCCGCTAACATATATCAACACTCTAAAAAATGCGTGTAAAATGACTGTGAAAATGTATAGGCAAGTTACGTTTTTATACACATGACAATAGTTAAATAAAATTCAAGCACATAATGTTAGATATTACAAACATTTTCTGCACATTCTTATCCTTTTTGTACGTTTCAACAACTATTGCTCAATAATAGTCTAACCTTGTTTACACACTAGAATGTTTATATAATAAACAAATGCTGAAATTTACTCATACAGTGTTTGAAGATAATCTTAAAAAGTTAGCACGTTCGTCTTGAAAAATTACCACAAAAAAGAAATGCAAATACACAGAGTACGTTCACAACGCAAACATAGTGCACAAACTAAGTAAACACATTAGCTGTTACTGGATAGGATACCCATAGATGTAACTGCGTAGCACTCCCAAAAATAAAGGGTGCACATATTGGAAGAGACATTGGCCGTGTTCCGGATTTTAGATTTCGTAAGAAATCTTAGATGAAGCTCTGTTCTCATTGGTCAAATTGGTCGATTTTCCAATCAGAACTGGGCTTCATCTAAGTTATCTTAGGAAATCTGAATTCCGGAACACGGCCATTCTGTTTGAACAATGTCGAACTGAACATGTGACATATGGCAATATAAAGTAATTCACACATTTTATGTGTGCATTTGCAATCCTATTGTGACAATGCATCGTCAATAGCATACCGTATCTGCGAGTTCATTCGTAATCAAAACTTGGGCTATAATAGTCACCTTCTCACCTATCATTGAAATTTAGATCTTCTCCCTTTGTTTTAAAAAAATTGTTTGTGCATGTGTAATGTGTATATAATAAATTGAATTAAAAAAATAATAAATAATATTAATATTTAAGATTGTTGTATTTCGTTTATTGTTGTTTTTAATTTCCTTGAATAATTCAGACAATTAATTCCATTCGGTGGAGCTTTTCAACTTCTCTAGCAGATTTTTTTTGCCGCATTGATTTTCATGGATGATATTTTAATATTAAAATGAAAAAAATTATGATATAACAAATTAACACTTAAACTAAGAGATTCTGAAGAGACTACTTTCGCTACATAATTTTATCAGAAACACACATATCACAATAGTTTTAAATGTATGCGTGTTTCACATAAACTTATGTAGAGTTTCAAAAGTCTTTTAAGAATCTATTTATTTATGTTTTAACTTTTACACATATTAAGCATCATATTTAGACAATCAACGTACAATTTTGTTTAATTGTACGCATTAAATATTGAATCACTGCACAAATTTTAAGCTTTCTTAACGCAAAATCACGCAGATTAAGTCTAATCTTAAGCGTCCTCATACACAATTCTGTTAAGATATAGTAGGCAACTTGTTGCCTGGCTTTACGATCGTAAAATTACACGATTTTTGTAGATTGAAGTAAGCGGCTGAATTTGATCAATGATATCAATATCTCCGCCATTTGTTAATAGATGCACAGTTGTATGAAAGATCATGTTATGGTATTGGATGAGAATTCTTTATCGTCATCCTGCACCGACGTATGATTTTGATGAGTATATAGCCCTGCGCATAGTTCGCCCCTATAAATACTTTACAAATTGATGAATAGATGGAGGGTATCGAGTGTACTTATAAAATTAACTTTTCGGTATTTGCCGAGATGTAATATTTTGATTAGTAGTTCCTGATCTAGTTGGCTAGCTTGAAGAGCCTACTTGGCACAACCCATTTTTTTAACCAGAACACGTATAGCTAATAATTCGAATAGTTAATATTTTATTCTTAAATTTAATTTATGCTCATAACCTTTTTTGTGCAAGTATGTTATTATTATTCAAATATTGGCATTTAAAGTTTAAATATAGTAAACAGTAGCTATTTTTATAGATTTCGAATGAGTCACATTCATAAAACTAAATCCAGTTATGGCAGAACATTTGCTAAATTCAACGAGTTCGCTTCGATAACAAAATGAATGAAGCTGAATGAAGTTTTACCTGTGCGATTGAGATTTTAACATTGTAGACGTTGGTGAACTGTATTTAACCTTACTGACTTAGGCTAATTGCACACACACCGATTTTGAACGGCCAGTATAAAATCGGCCGACATTTTACCGATAGCAGGGTGCTAGCACACTCACCGGATTTCTACCGGTCTAACAATCAGTTGCTTTGTTGTCGTGATCGTGACACGAGGTTATTGTTTAATAATAATGAATCCTAAACCAGTTGTTGCTATGTGGTTATTGCATCGCCGTAGGATCAAGTGTACTGTACTGGATTCACCCTATCAATCAAAGCATAGAACACCCGGGAACATTCTACACTCTTTTTGAAGAACTAAGGCGTGATGGTATGTAGTAAGTTTTTCAACTTCTTCATAATGTCTATTGCATCCTACCTACCTACAATTTCACACACTGCATGAAGCGAGAGCATTCGAATGGAATGGTCGGCAAAAAATCGGTGCATTTGCAAGCGTGTATTTAATCAGGTACGCCGGCATTTTGCCGGAACCGATCAGCGGTCGGCGTGTGTGCCAGGTCCCGTTCCCACATGTGGTTCACTATTGGAATTTGGACGACCGGTATAAAATCGGCCGTCCAAAATCGGTGTGTGTGCAATTAGCCTTACTTAAGTGGCGCTACAGTCCGGAATGAACCTGGACCACAACCAACATGCCTCCCCAGTTAGCCCGGTCCTTAGCTAACTGCCTCCAGTTGCGCACTGCAAGAAGGTTGAGGTCGTTTTCAGCTTGTGCGCGCCACTTAAGGAAAGGTCTTCCTCTACTGCGTTCGACGTCTGGCTGGGAATCGAAGACTCTGCGAACCGGAGTATTGGTGTCGTTCATTCGTTCTACATGTTCTAGCTATCTTAAATGTCCAATTTTTTTACCAGCGATATGTCGCTTTACAGCTCTTATAGTTCTAGGTTGAATCTTCGTCTCCAAAGCAAACGGGAACGAAGACTTTTCGAAGAATTTTCCTTTCAAATTGACCAAGGATTTCTTCATCCCCTTTAGATACGGTCCATGCTTCAGCGCCGTAGAGCAGGACTGGGATGATCAGGGTTTTATATAGGATCTCCTTAGTAGTTCTAGTGAGGGCTTTACTACTAAATTGCCTTCATAGCCCGAATAAACAGCGGTTGGAAAGAGTTCTTCGTTTAATTTCTGACGAGATGTTGTCAGAGTTAATAGCGGAGCCGAGGTAGACAAAGTCCAGTACTACCTCAAAGTTATTTCCGTAAATGGTGATGTTCTGTTCAATTCGTCGATATTGTGTGTCCTTTTGTGTTGACAGCATATACTTAGTCTTACCCTCATTTACTGCTAAACCCATTTTGCCGCTTCCTTCCCTGTACTAGGAAACGTGGCTATGACATCACGTTGAGTCCTACCAATGATGTCAATATCGTCTGCGTATGCTAGTAGTTGCAGCGATTTTTGTAAGATTGTGCCTCTGGTGTGTTGTTTATGAGTTTATGAGTTTTGCACAATCCTCTCAAGAATTAAATTAAAGAAGTCACATGACAACGCATCGCCTTGCTTAAATCCATTTTTGGTATCGAATGCGTCGGTGAGGTCGTTTCCGATCCTGATGGATCAGCGAGAATTCTCCATCGTCATCCTACATAAACGGACGAGTTTGGGCGGTATACTAAAACTAGACATGGCTCTGTATAGTTCGTCTCTATAAATGCGATCGTATGCGGCTTTGAAATCGACAAATAGGTGGTGAGTATCGATTTGGATTTTTGGGTTTTTTTTTCCAGGATCAGCTGAGTTGCAGGCTTCACATATTACGGCAGATAGGATCTTGTAGGCGATGTTGAGGAGACTTATGCCTCTGTAGTTGGCGCAGTTCGAGGGTCTCCTTTTTTGTGGATCGGGACAAACTATACTGAGGTCACATTCATCAGGTATACTTTCATCCGACCAGATTTGGCTTATGACTTGGTGGATGTTACTTACCAAATCATCTCTGCCGGCTGTATAAAACTCAACGGGAAGGCCGTTATTTCACGCAACCTTATTAAGCTTGAGTTTAGATATTGCTATATTATGTTACTACATATTTGTTTATTATCTTTGTAACGGGTGTTTTTTTTTTTAAAAAAAAGGTTGGTTTTTTCGAATAGGGAGAAAACATTTTGTGGTCAAATCGGGAAACTCTAATGTCATTTATGTTCAATTTGGGTTGCCATTTCATCATGAATACGTTGACAAATGAACAACGCTTGCAATTCGGCTTTATTCGAACCAGCCGCGGCGGCTACATGCCCGAAATCATATTTAAAGCCAAATTGATAGACATTAAAACGATTTTTTTGTCTTTTATTTCAAATCGAAGTTCTATACCTCTAAAAAAAACCCTTTACATTATTATTTAAATCAGTTAGAGGAATTGTTAGGTGTTGCAGAACGAGGGTAGACACTGAGCGGTGTGCTCAGTCTATGTAACTTTGACTACATAAAATTGTCGTTATTTAACTTTTCATGATCATCGGATACTGATCTCATATAAATAGATTTGAGCTGCTGAGCTTATAAGTGCGAGTCCTGTCCACTCAAGGAAAAATTCCGACACTATGATGGGTGCGAGACTAGGTCGTATATGATCGAATTGAATTGAATTTGACTATTTTCATAGTTTGGACAGTTATAGAAAACGCTTACATTCATTAACTTAAAAGATGAATATCTTGAGGAACTATGATTATAAGAACTTCTATTCCGGAATTTGAAGGAAATTGGTTTTCATAAGGATTATAATGATTTTCCGTTAGTAGCCGAAAATGAAAATTCTGTTAAAGAATAGTTGGGTCCAAACTAGTTTTATTGCAATCAGTATGATTATAATCATTTATTAAATGTTATTTAATTTTACCAAGTAGTTTGCGAGAAATTGAAAAATTTCCTTTTATGGCCTTAATGCAAAAATCTGTTATTCGTATTTTCTCAAAAAAAACTGGATATGAATCAAAATCTTTAGAGCCTATTTTGAGAAAATTATAATATAATAAAATTGCTAAGAGTAAAAAATGGTCTATGTTAATGTGTATGTATGTGAAGTTTGAAAAAAAAACAGTTTATGTTGGAGAAGCCATTTATGCTCTAAAATGCTACAAAGCAGACATTTCTGCCATCCAGAAATGCGTTGGGGTAGCCCTGCCAAAAAGCCCACGAATGGCCAAGGATGCTCGCCTCGCAGCCAAAAAGGCCATACTGAAGACGATAGCTGCTGAAAAAGCTGTCATTGAGCTTAATGAGCAAATGAGAAGGGAACAACAACGGCTTTAAAAAAAAACGAGTGGTTGGTGCATGACTGGGTCGTAAGCAAATTTCTCGTTCACAGCGACTTGGGCGTTTATTGTAATACCAATCATGTGAGAATTTGCCGATTTTTATAGTTTGCCCATAATACACAATAATGTTAATTTTAGTGATGTTAAAAATATATAAATAGAGTCGAATCGTGATTATAAGAACTTTTATTCCGGAACTTGAAGGAATTATTGTCCATATCAATTATAATTATTTTCTGTAATTGCCAAAACTAAAAAATACGTTAGAATTATTTGAGCTTAAACTAATTTTGTGAAATTGTTACAAACAATAGTATAATAATATTAACACAGATATTAATATATAATTTCATTCAATTTGACCAAATAGTTTGCGAGAAACTTATATAGCGTATGCAGTTTTGTTGGAACTAATATGCTAATAGTATATATTAAGTTCAATTAAAATCGTTAGATACGTTTTCGGAGAATTGAGGTTATGTATAATTTTGTATGGCAGTTACTGTTAATATAATGGCTAAAGTAAAAATTGGCCTAGAATTATGACCAAAATAAACCCTGAATACGAAGTTCGAAGAAAACCGTCCTAGCCGTTTAGCCTGGACAGACAGATAGACGGACCGACGGACGGAATTCCAAAAATAGCATTTTTGAGTTCCCCTATTATAGTAATTTCACAATTAATCAAAATCTCGAGAACGAACATTTTCGCGAACACAATTCTTTTCTCTATTTAAGAGAAAGTTGAAAAAAAAAACATATGAGAAGGCTACAATCCGCAGTGCGGATCGTTGAATACCCTATCCCATCCCATCTTTAAAATAATATCCTCAAAATGTGGGCTTTATGCGAAAATTAGATTGTCACAATATATTGCTCAGACAGTTTATCAAAACCTGTTGTGGTTCAACAAAAAACAACGTTTTTGTATTGCATATGCCTTGGGGTAGGGCATACAAATGGTTTTTTTAGGAAAACGCCCCAAAAGGTAGGCGTGGGTTAAAATGGTCTATTGACGAAATGTTCTTATTAATACTACCAATGATTCTGCATCAAATTTTTTTTCGAAAATTTTGAAATTTGGCCAAAAAACGTTGTTTTTTTTTATATTGACGAAATATAGATATTGCGATTCTCTATCATAACTAATATACCCCCATAGGGTATAAACATAAATCGAGGACAAAGATAGGTATTATGTTCGGAAGTTTAACCAACTATTCTGTCGAGATGAACAAGCAAAAATTTAAGCCGAGTCCCAGTCGGATAAAGAAGGCAATTTAGTAATAAAGTCGTTACTCTAATTACTAAGGGAAAATGTTCGGTCCAGTTTGTGTAAATGATAAATACGAGCTGTACAGCGACATAGACCTGGTGAAAAAACTCAGTGTTCGACTTTAAAGATGGATAAGATATGTAAGGCGAATGAACGATTCGTAGCAATGAGGTAGACACAGTAGAGTAAGACATTTGCTTAAGTGGCACGCTCAAGTGGAAACCGACCTCATCGAACTTGAAGTGCAGAACTACAGGCAACTAGCTAAAGACCTAATAAAATGGGGCGGCAAGATTGTTGCGGCCCAGGTTCACTACGGGCTGCAGCGTCATAGGTGAGTAAATAAGTAATAAGCTGAATACTAAAATTGATTACTTTACCGCACAATTTATGATTTTAAGTCTGATTTATTAACCAAAAATGTTTTTAGAGGTTAGATTAAAATTGACGACATTTTCAAAGTTAAATTTTTTTTCAACAAAAATTGGTATCCGAAAACCTATTTAGAGGGAGCGAAATGGGTCAATATTAATTGATGCGCCAACCAGTTTGATGTTTAAGTAAAAGTACATACATCGGTATACCTAGACTATATTTATAAAATAAAACAATCAACTTGGAATTTCGAACTCGTTTTCTAAATGAATTATATAAACTATTTTCATAAACTAGTTAACAACACGAGTTTTACATATAAACAAAATTGTACGGTTATTGAACTTGACTTGCTTTTTTAATGTCGTTGAACTTTTAAAACATCGTTTCGATAGCTGGTGCGTGAAATTATGGAAATTAATACATTTTAACGAAACGTATATCTAGAGGAATTGTAAGTTTATAGTTGATATTTATTTTACAAATTTATATAATAAATCACTATTTTATTCTACATTGAAAAAATATACAAAAGCTTAGTGATAGATAGATAAAATATTCTACAAGCATGTAATACACTCTTATCTGTCAAAATTTATATAACACAAATATGAAGGACGTTTTAGGATTCTGGTTTTCAGAAACTATTTCAATAGACAAATATTAAAAATATAAACATGCATACCAGTGCAACTGCATGTTTAGAGGTAATCCTCAAGCTTACACCAATTTATCTTCAGATATATTAGAGAACTTGGGTATATTCCCAAGTCGAACAAGACAATTTCCTTGCAGTCGCACATTACGGACGTGGTCATGCGGAGCGATTCGTTGTCGGTCATGGGAAAACCAGATAGGTCGCGTTGTTGTGAAGTTATTTAATTTTTCATAATTATAATGCCAGCCATAAGAATTTAGAATAGAGTTGAAAGAATATGTTATATAGTTCGTTTTCAAAATGTAAAACGTATTTTGTCGAATAGAAATGTACATACATATACGAGTCTGTTGTGCCAGAATAATAATATTATTTCTCAAAAGTTGGGTCGCTTTATAAATCTTAAAATTGTTAGCAAATGTCATAATTATATACAAATATTTTCAAAAGACTTCGGGAAACACGTCTACTTTATAAATGTTTTCGCTATAACTCACATTTTAAATAAAATCTGAGAAGGTACATTCAACTTCTTAAATTAATATATGGGAACACACCAGCGATTTTAAGATCCACAGAACGTCACTCAGTTACAGATCAAGTTTTATACAAATATGCTAATACGAAATTTTTTAATTGCTCTTTAGGCGATATGCTTCATAAATATTTACTAATATTATATAAACACATATGTTGACCCTGGCATTCGCTGTTGAACTGTAAAAAATCGTTTTGCATAAATTGTAAAAATATACTTAGCGACCAAAGTTTTAGATCTGATTTCTTTTATTTTAGCTTATAGATGGTTGTGTATGATAACATTACATTCTACATGTTAATAAGTATAGACAATAGATAATTTTTGATGTAGCAAAGTGATGCTCAAAACATATCTAAAGCATTTTTGGTAGCTTTGAGCGAACAGTTCTTTGGGAAATCAATTAAGAAACTTTAATCAAGAACTTTATGACCTCTACAACCACATATACTCATTCAAAAAGACTTCACATTTTACGTTTAAGATATCTAAGATATATAAAACGAACGAACACACACGAATAGATACTAGTGCGAGAAGTTATGGACATTTACTATAAGTAAGTATATCTCTAGAAGTCTAGAGAATATTATCGCAAAATAAGTACGTCGATTTACCAGACTCTGCATATCAAATAAGAGATTTCTAGTTTCATAACATGGAAAAACATTACCCACAAATTATTGTAGTAAGGGTTCCAAACAGCGTTACCAGATTTAGCAGTTTCCTGCGATTTTAGCAGTTTTTGATCATGAAAATTGCCTGCAGCAGTTTTTTTTAAGCATTTTCTTAAATTTAAGCAGTTTTCAAAAAAAACAAAAATTTATACATGTTGTTAATTGTTTGGGCGACAGTAAACACGAATACACGATCATCTTCAAGAAAAATGATCCCAAAGAAGAAATGCAAATACGCAGAGTTAGGGTCAGAAAGCAAACAAAGTAAACACAGCTGTTTATGGGTAGTCTCGGTGTGGTGGATCCACCTATGGATGTAACTGCGTAGCATTTCCAAAAGGAAAGGGTGCAGATAGTTATTATATTATTTACATAGGCACTGTTTGGACAACGACACTCAATCCAAATTGTGTATTTATTAAATGCGTATATCACTCGGTTGCTCTAGCTGTCAGTCATGCCAGTAAGAAATTGCCAAGATCCATTGAGCAATTGGTCAAGGATGTCTAATCATACTTTTCTCAAAGTAGTAAAAGACAACTAGAATTTTTAGAATTCCAAGAGTTTTTTGAAACAGAAAAGCATAGGATTTTGCGCCACTAAGACATTATAGCTACATGCTTGAACAATGGAGTGCATTAAAACCGTATTTCCAAGGTGAATATTTAACAACAACTTCTGTCCCAAACGAATTTATTTTTAATAGTTTGAATGACAGGATAATAATACTTTTATGGATTACATTTTACCTATGGTAAACAAATTCAACATTATATTTCAAAGCGATTATGCCAATATTCACTATTTTGAACACTATTTGCACTCCATGCTCCGAAAGTGGGCGTGCAAAAAACTATATATGAACGAAATATAGATATTACGATTCTCTAAATACGCTTCTCAGACACTTTTTTTAAAATTCCTTACGATTTGGCTAAAAACTACGATTTTCTAAAAAGGGGGCGTGGAAGTGTGCGGATTTCAAAAATGTTTACACTTGTCTACTGGGAGCAACAAAGAGCTCGTGTACCAAATTTCATCATTCTAGCTCAAAATTTAAGGCCCGGACGGACGGACAGACATGGCTAAATCGACTCAGCTATCGATTCTAAATTATTTCTCTATGTTACAAACTATGTATCAAAACTAATATACCCCTATGGGATAGGGTATAACAAGAGCATTAATGCACCTAAATGGCTACCTTGCGGGACACTTGATGGTACTAATATTAGATTAGAATGATGATCATCAATCTTAACAACTTGAACTATGGATGTTAAGTAAGACTTCAACCAATTAAGAAACTTATAATGAAACCACAGATCGGTTTGACAATTAGATTCAAAATTATTTATAATATAGTTAGCTAAACAATAATAAAATATTTGTGGATGAATGTCTTCTAGAAATAAAGTCGCGTTGGAAAGCTGATACAAAACCTTTTCATTGAAAAGTAAGTTTGTCACAAAGAATTTTCTCAAATAACTCAGGTAGAGCAAATATTTTGCACATTTATGCAATAAAATTTGTGGGAACCCATCAGGACCTGCAGTTTTATTGGTATCTAAACCTAATAAGGTTAATTCTACCTCAGAATACGATAAAACCATACATAGACCCTGTATTAACGATGGTAGAGTTAAAAAGTCAGTTTACATACGTTGGAGTGTTTTTAAGGTAAACAAACTGAAAATAAACAGCAAAGAGGTTACAAATTTGCTAAACATTATTATTTGACTGGTTCAGGTACTTCATACAGCTTGGATGCCTATTGCTTTGACGCTTAGAGTTAATATATTTTCCAAAACTCACTATTATATTAAATATTTGATTCTATAGAAAACTAATAAACACGATATAAGAACTTATTGGGTGTATCGAATTCTTTTTAAATAAACAAAGGGTTGAATCGCAAATTAACATCATCAGGGTTAGTTTTAAGTATCGTTAAAGTTTTATTTTTTTTTTTTCTATTTTAAAAAAAATTTATCAGTCTCTTGTTAAACCATGCTGGATTTCTTCTAGATTTAGCTTTTTTATTTGGAAAAAAATCTACGTATAGCTTTATATATGTATAATAGATACTAATTTATCGTTATTTAATTCAGTTTTAGACATAAGCGATCAAAGTTAGCCTTTTTGTAATTAGGTACAACAATATTATTATTTAAAACATTTAATGTAAGTAAAAACATATAAGTTTCCCTCGAGTGCAATATGATGCACCGAATTATTGACAATTGGAGTATCAGATTTTTCAGCATATATATTTAATTCTTTATCTTTAATAATAAGGTTAATAATTCGACCTAAGTTGTTAGAAATATATTTGATTTTTACCAAATCAAGCTTACGTAAAAAGTAAATTACATTAATTACAATTTCAGTGGAACTAAATAATTATCATCTGATTCCAATAACCACTTTTCTTAAACACTATCGGATCTGTATCGTAGCGAGCTTAATACAAGCAGCATCTACAAACAGAGATTTGCCACAGCATATCATATTAGGATACAAATAAACACCTAGATCTTTAAAACTGTTCAAACGACAGAGAGTGTGCCCGGACAGAGTATAGTTAAAATTGGATAGAGCGCGTTTTTATAAATGTCATATGCTGGCACTTAGTAGGGTTCAAATTCAAACCGTTTTTAAGACACCATAAGGTAAAACTATTTAAATCGGTTTGTAGTAAAATCGAATCTTTTAGTTCTCCTACACATTTTAAAATGTTCCAAATTGGTCATGAATGAATTCCTCGATGTACTCCAGAATGAGCAACAAAAGGATTGGACTTTGAACCTCTAAATATTACTTGGAAAGTTCTCATGATTGAACACAATTTATGAACCCTGGATAGAATCCATACGCCTTAAGTTTAAAAATTATGGTGTTATGTGATAACTGGTCAAAGGCTTTGGAGAAGTTAGTGTATATACAATTGACTTCTTTTTTGTTTTCCAAACTATTAGAACCATAATGCATAAAGTTAATAGATTTGTGACAGTGGATCGCTGTTCTACAAAGCCATGATGTTCCGACAAAAAAAGACCAATTTATCACAAATAATATGTTCGAATAACATTGGAATTGTATATAGTTTTGAGATAGGTATATAATTAGAGATGTCTCCCCGCTCACCTTTTTTAAAAACAGGTGTTATAAATGCATTTTCTATTTAGTTGGGAATACTCCTGTGGAAAGGGAACATTTATACATATAAATTGTGGGAAACGCGAAAAAATTTTTTTTTTCTTTTACTTCTGAAGTTAATGCTATCTTGTTATATGTTTTTATGTCTGTTTTACCCTAAATCTATCCTTTTAACCTTAAACAACTCCTTAAGTGAATATTCCTATGTACCTACACTCCCCTGCAAGAAAAAAGGTATCACGATATAAAAATATGAACCGAATAAATTGCGTGCAAGAACCTAGCATGGGAGAAATCGGCTAGACGTGCGATTTTTTTTTCTCGCAGAGAGGAAAAATGGAGGAAAGAGATACATGCTGCCAATAGAAAGAGATAGAAGGAGTTCGGCCGCTCACAATTACCGCGAACAAAGGAAAAAAATACGGTACCGCGTAATGTGATGCGGTCGAACAAAGGAATTGTGGGAGTACAACTCATTGAAGAGCGAGAGGTCTGATAGAAGAAGGGAGAAAAACCGTAGTCGCCGTGATAGAAAATCGGTCAAAAACGGACAAGACGACAGTTGATTTTCGGAGAGCTACGAAACTCGACGTCGTTTCAAAACACAGACATAAAACGTTCGTTCGAGAAAAAAAATACGAAGACGTTCGGTTCCAAATACGTAAAAGTGTAAGCAAAAAAAAAAAAGAAATAAACGTGTGTTCAAAAGAAAAAAAAAAAAAAAAAAACAATAGTGAGAGGACGACAAAAATAACCTCCAATTGTTTGAGAAGTGAAAAACCCTCAATAAAAAGCCCCGACGATTCACCCCCACCGAAACACCAAGGGAAGTGCTCCGGCACCCAAAGAAAGTGCACAGGCACCCAAAGAAAGTGCACAGACACCCAAAGAACGTGCTCCGACCGACGCCCAAAGAAAGTGCTCCGACCGACACCCAAAGGAAGTGCAAGAAAGGCTCCCAAAGGGCAAAGAAACTCCGCACTGAAGACTCGAATACCCCAAGAAAGACACAAGACACCCAAGGAAGATACCCTATACCAACAAGAAGACATCTAAGGAAGATACCCTATACCAACAAGAAGACATCTGAGGAAGATCCCCTTTACCACCAAGAAGACACGGACGTGAAACGAAAACCGGAATCAACACCCTTAATCCTTCCCAATCCCATCCTTAATCCATCATATTTAAATATACTGGGAACTCAAAAAGACAAAAAAAAGCTAAGTATATAAATTGTTGAAACAAAAAACAAAGAAACAAAATCCTAGCTGTTTCACTATATATATGTATAATTTAAATTTCGAACAGGAACGTAATCGAGGTTACCCCATCGCATCGGACCGGACGTGTGCACATCCAACCACCTCCAGAAAGAGGGTTTTCCAACAAAAATAAGGTAAAATTGTAGTTTACCAAAAATCGGTGAGTGAGAAAATTATCTCTTAATATATTATACATATTAAACAAAATCGTGAACCAGCTATAGTACCATCTAAAGAAACAGAAACAAAAATAAATCTAAAGAAACAGAAACAAAAATAAATATTGATTTCCTAAATACAGTGAGAAAAAAAAAATAAAACATATATGTATGATCCATTTCCCCTCCCTTAGTATTAAGAAACAAAACATTTATAATGAATTTAACATACCACATCGAAGTAAATTAAACATTTGAATTCTCCTTCAATGAAACTAAATCGCTCGTATTTATCTTTTTCCATTCGGAGTCGTAAGACCATGGGGTGCTAAGCGACATATAAGACGGAGATGATGTGGGCCTAAGGCAGCGACCAGCCAAGGGGACTTAGACGTCCCGTAGGACATAAGGGGTAGCTACTCGAAAATGAGTGACCGTAGCTACCAAGGTGACGGTAACACTAGTTACTGACATAGGGGTGGGTACACGAGGAGAGAACGACATCATCTAGTTCTCTCCAACGGCCAATAGCAATCCTTGTAGATTCTCTTCCCTTTTTTTTGTTTGAATGCAGATACGTGTTAGGGATGAAATTTCGGGTTTCCTTTTTTTTCTGAATCTCGATTACCACCTGAGAGAAGGCATGGAAGCATGGTAACACAGTTCGCTAATAGGTAGCAAGATCCCCCCCCATTCCGACGAGCTGAGGACGGAGCTCCACTAGCATGCCTACCGCTGCTAATTGGTCGAACGCCCTCCCACTTTGCCCGGACTGGCCTCTTGCGATGCCTGTGGTTAAGAGGTCATATGGGTGGCAGACGGTGGGAGGTTTATCTATCTTGGTTACCGCGGGACTATTTGAATATCAAGTTCGCAATAACAAATATTTCGTTACAAAATAAAGTAAGACAAAAGAGCATCTTTGCATTGCGTTCGACTATTGGTGGGATTCCACCAGGCCCCGTAGAATAATCATTATTTAATAAAGAAATATTTTTAAGTAGTGACTCATAGTCAAATATAACATTGCTAAAACTAACTTGAGGACAGTCATTGAGATAACTAAAATAATGTTCGTCTAAGGCTAGAAGGGGTATCAATAAATGATTTACTGAAATTCTCTGCGAATGAGTTTGATAAAATAATTATTATTTGAATTTTTATAAGAGAAGTTTGCTGGATATCCATCCGTTTTCCTCTTCGAATTGAGAAATCCCCAAAAACGTTTAGGGTCATTTATAAGAGCGTTTTCCGAATTGACTATATAGTCATTATATAAACTACTAGACATCGCAAAAAATTCATTAAAATAATACAGGTACTTATCATAGTCGTTATGATTCTGGTTTTTATAAAAAAAAGATTCCAGACGCGGTTACGTCTATTTCGAAGAGATTTAAGCTCTTACGTGTACCAAGCATGATGGATTTGAGCATTTTTAGAATGCTTGACTGGAATTGTTATATCCATGCAATCTTTAATTAGAAGATAAAATTGTTTAACAGCTTCCTCTAAATTAGAGAAGACGTCTATATTCACATTCGAAAGAATAATTTTTTCGGATAGCCTTTGAAAGTTCGCTTTCCGAAAGTCAAAGGAGTACGAACGATCATACGATCAATCATTTTCGTACAGATGGCCGCTTATGTCAATGAAAATATCCAGTGGAGGATGATTTTTGTCTATTGTTTGCTGTAAGTCAAATGATAAAATGTTGTAAAGTAATAATAGCTCTTGTTGAGGTTCTCCCTCGGAAGGCACCCAGTCTAGTGTGGCAAGTTAAAATCGCCCAGCAACAAAATAGTAATGTCACAACATGATAAGCCTTTGATAGCTCAGAACACAGAGTGGAAAGAAGTGTACGCATTTACAACATAAAGATATTTTTTCAAGAGTTATCTTAACTCAGATTCTTTCAATGTTAAGAGGGAATGCGAATTCTATTTTCCCAGAGGTAAGGTGACTGTGGACTGTAGTAAGAATACTTCCAGCAAGATGTGGAAGCATCTGTAAAACTGTGTAATTAAAAGCCACAAACAAGTCTTTAAAGCCTTTTGAGAGCTTAGCAATGCCAGATTTGAAAGTTGACATTTTAACGCGAGACTGGACAAAGATAATTTACGGCAAGCAATGCAATATAAAAAAGTGTCCTTTATTGCGGTTACCTTATCCATAAATGCGTTGGTAGATCCAACGCACTTTGCATGAAACATTTTACCACTGGGACCATAACAGGTGAAGAGAGTGGAAGTGGGGTTCTTTGTTTCAGTGCATTTATGAGCCTCGCAATCCACAATTTTATTTTATTTATAAATAATGAATTAATTATTTTACTATGGACCGATAAAAATTAATATAATTCGAATGGGATTTGAAACTACGGCCTAAGTTTCTAGGGCTAACTTCTAATATTTAGGCTAATAAGATAATGATAAGAATAATGACAATTCTCATTGTTTAATTGATAAATATTACCTAGATTAAAATCACTAATACAAATAATATGCTGCGATGGATCTAAGTTTTCAAGAATATAATTTCAATTTTGTATAAATAAATAACATTCACAAGAACTCCTATGGGATGTTTATAATAATTAATAATTCAATATTTGCATTTAAAATTACTGAGACAATCAATTGATCAATATTCATTTATTGTAACAATCACATGAGAAACTTCAGTTAGGAAAAATAACTTTTTTTAATTAGTTTAAAACATTTAAATTTTTTTAAGGAATGTAAGACTAGGCAGATATATAATTAATAGGTTGAGTATCTAAATTAAATTTTGAAATGTATAACCAAACAGAAATAGATAAGTTTCTTAAGGAAACTAAACATTTAAAAATTGGACAATGCTCTTTGGGAATAATGTTTACCAAGTAAAATCTTAACGCAAGTAATACAGGAATCAATAGGAGTCCGGTAAAGATATACCAACATATCTTAGTGAATTTGGGAACTAAGAATATGGAAGACCAAAATCAGCTTAGGATGAACGAAACAATCGTCTAATCTTAAAATATAAAACTACCTTAGGTACTCGTTTGTTCGTAACGATTGTTATAAAAAATGATTAAAACCGGTTTAGTATTGTCATAGTGCGGAACAAACCATTTTATATTGGCGACGATAGCAGAAACTACCACCCATCGACCTGTGTGAAATCAAAAAAACCAATTTCATATAAAGCTTAAAAAGATTCAGTGGCGAACTATGCGAGCTGTGTAACGACATAGACTTGGTAAAAAAATCAAAACCCGTGTACGTTTAAGATGGTTAGAATATGTAAAGCGAATAAATCCGAATACTCCAGCCCGGAAAGTCGTCGATTCCCAGACCGTATGGTAAACCAAAACCTCAACTGAAGTGCGCACAAGTAAAAAACCAACTTATATAACGTGTGGGGTGGTATGATTTAAAGGGCCGATGTGGAATGTGAACCACACCTAAACGTCAAGTATTTTTCTGCATTTCATTTGGCTTCATCAATTTCAGACTAATAGCGTTTTCGATAGGGATTTTTAGATTTACTCTCAGATTTCAGATTTTACCCGTCCCAATCGAACATTAAAGAGGATACTCTGGTTTTCTGTGTGTGTTAGTGTGCCATTTGACAGCTTATTGTTTATCTTTTGGCCGCAATTATAGCTATTAGCTATCAATGTAAACCATCATTTAAAATTTTCTTTTACTCATTGCGGATTTTTTATAAACTCAACCATTGGCGAGTTAGTGTCAAAACAAAGCTTATGAATTTTAGAACATGATTATCCAAAAATATATTAATTTCTAATTATAGTTTTTCCCCGAAAATCACTTTTTAATCATCAAACTGCGAAATGCAAACTTCAAATTGACATATTAAGAAAGATGTTAAATGTTTTTGTGTTGGTGCATGTTGGTGTAAATCTGAATTGGAATCCAGATTCTTAAAAAGTTCTCTTGAGTAAAAAAAAGAGTGCTTTTTGTATCCCAATCGAAAACGAAAAATAGATCTAGAGTAAAAAAAAGTGCTCTAGAGTATAAAAAGAGTGCTTTTTGTATCCCAATCGAAAACGCTATAACTCAATTTGAACCATGGAAAGATGCACAATCGAGCAAAGCGTAAAAGTTATACAGGCTTATAATGAAATTGGGCGTTCAAATCAAAATGCATATCATGCACTTCGTGATTTTTTCGGTCAATTTAATCGTCCAAATTTGCGTACAATCGGAAAAATCGTGCAAAAACTTTAGCAAACCGGGTCTGTAGGAGATGTGAAAACACCAGTGCATGATCGTACAGCTCGTACTTACTGGAAGATATGGATGTGGACGACAAATTGCGCGACAAATTCTATGGTCTCGTTATCTCAAGTCTTCTTTCTTTCTTTGGGATTATTTGAAAGAAAAGGTGTACGTGATAAGCCAGCAACAATTCAAGAGCTAAAGGATGATATGATTCGGCACATTTACGGCATAGAACTTCAATTGTGCCTCAGTGTCATCGAAAATTTGGACCATCGGATGGAGGTGTGCCGCCGAGTTCGTGGCGGCAATTTGGGCGATATTTTGTTCCATACATAATTGAACCATACCAATATTATCATAATAAAAAGAAATGACAGTTATTTCCTAAATAATTTGTGTTTTATTCAAAATCAAAATCGGCCCTTAAAATTAAAAAACCCTTTATATAGGAGGGAATTAGCTACAAACCTGGATTAACTGAAGATGTTGGTTTAGGCCAGGTTAACCCCACTTTAGTAAGTAAGTTATAATTGATTTTAAAAATGAATCCCAGCTAATTTAAATAGCAATTTTTGATAAATGTTTAATTTGTTTTCCAAAAACAAGTTTTATTCTATCAAAACACGTTTCTAAAGAATGTTCAAATGCGTTAATGGAGAGTGATGTTGATCCCATCTTAAAATATAATTGCAACTAAGTATAATATAAATATTGAATCTCTTGGAGTATATTTTATTATATATCCGCGCTTTTTATTTTTACTTTTGAAATTTGCTTGTAAAAATGTTGTTGTAAACAAACTATCGAAATCAGAAATTCAGAATCAGTATAATGCAGACAGGCTCTGTAAGACCTTGGACTTTTGGACATATTTTATATTTTAATACAAACGCATGCTTAGACTTTTTTTTAAGCTGTCAACGGCAAAACGTCAATTAGGAATTTCATCTTTAGCGATGAAGCTCAATTTTTGCTTAATGCTGGGTACTCACTGCGTAACTTTTAAAATGATTATTTTTGACGATATTGTGGAGACTTGCCAGGTACGGAGTGTAATTTTTATATTGTGTGTGTGTACATGTATATAAATCACACGGTGAGTATCCAGAAAGTCTCCTTCACTATCGTCAACGATTATCTATTTGAAAGTTACGGAATCAGTACCCTGAATAACACATATCTGGGAAAAACAACGGATCCATTTATGGGGAAGTTCGGTAATCGTGTAATCACGAGAAACGTTCCGGTCACATGGTCTTCTCCCTCATAAAAAGCCTATGGATTTCTTTTTATGAGTATACGTTAAGTCGTTGGTTTTTTGCCAACAACGATAGAGGAGGACAGGAATCATATTAAGAGCAAAATTACGGAAAAAATTGCTCAATAAAATTGATCGCTGCGACCCTGCTAACGGTATTCGTATATGAAAGTAATCGACTTACAAACTTAAATTTAACATGTACCTATACATGGAATAAATTTCAGAAAGAAACATATGAGAAGGTAACAATCCCATCCTTAAAATTAATATCACCAAAATGTGGATTTTATGGCTATGAAATATAGAAAATGACATTGTCAAACATATTATTCACACAGTTTATCAAAATCTTTTTTGGTTTACAAATAGTTTTTGTAGGAAATAAAAAATATAATTATATACTGTTATAAATGAATTATTAGAATCTCCCGCCCATATTGGCAAAAAAGTGGGACAGTCGTTTATCACAAGCTAATTTTTGACCAGCGATATCGTTCGTTGTGAATAGAACAAGTGCGAATCACTTAAAGAACGTCAGCCCATAATGACGTGCGTTAACTGATGTAGCACCTGTATGAGCTTAATTCTGTATTCAGCCTTATTCAAATAGGTTCTTCGATGGTTCCCATAAGTTTATCTACATTTCTGACTCAATCTCATCTCATCTGCATTTTGGGAAAGTATTGATGTCATGAAAAAATCGATCTCGAGATTTTAATCAAATTAAACAAAAAGAAGAATTATGAAGAAGAAAACTTAAATAAATTACAAAATTGAGTTACTGATAATATTTGTAACTTATTTAAGTCGAAATGTCTCTTAAAGGATTTTTTGTTTTGGCCAAAAAGGGTTATTTACTGCTTGCCTCCACTGACTTTTTTCTTCAAACTCAGTACTAAGGAATCTTATAGCCAAAGTTGGACAGTATTTGCGTTTTTATATTTGTTTCTCTGACATTAACAGTAGCTCCAATATATAAACATTTATATAAGAATCGGGGTTCAGTGGCGCGATGGTTAGTGCGATGAACTGCCGCGCAGGAGGTCTGGGTTCGATTCCCAACCGTAGCAACACCTAAATGATTTTTCACTGGCCCTCCTCTCGTGATGATCTGACAAATCATCCGAGTAGTATCAATTGTCAAGAATAGCTTATCTCAACTAAGCCGTTCGGAGTCGGCATAAAACAGGAGGTCCCGCCATCGTGCAAGAAGTACACACGCACACATGAATGGTTGTGAGAAAGCTAGGCCCTGGGTACTAACGAGCCTGTTGCGCCAAAAATTTGTATTTGTATACAGTTATATAAGAATAATACTTACTTACTAATATAAGAATTATAAAAGACCTAAATCCGCTGTATTAATTGTTTAATAGCTTATTATATCACAACCTTGAAATAAAGAGCCTTAAAAATTGTTTGTGTGGTTATATATGTTCTACAGACGAATTGTCATAACAATATTGTCAAATTATTTTGTTTGAAACGTTTAACAAAAACGGTTTTTATATAAAGAAAACAACCTCAAAAAGTGGATGTGGTACTTAAAACAGTGTATTGGGTGAAATATGGAGATTGCTTTAGTATCCTGTTTATAAACTTTTTCAAGAATTTCATAGGGTTTTAGGCGTGAAAAAAGAGCAATTCATTATCTTAACACCAACAGACGGACGTACGAATAGACAGACATGACTAGATAGACACGATCCATATACCTTATATATATATCTATCTTTATTACTTGCTATGTTAAAAACTATATATCAAAATTAAGATCCCCCAATGTGATCAGATATACAATGAAAATAGTTAATTCGGAGCCACTTTTTTTACAATAACGACAATATTGTTATAAGAGAGGGTCATATTGTTAACGAATTGCGACATAATTTTTAAAAATGTTGTTGAATGTCAATTCGGAAAATGGTTTTGGAAAATATGGGGTATTTTTATGGTCCACCCGTTATTTCTTGTTATTTGTGATATTAAGTTTATTATACTTTCATCACTTCACGGCAACAAAAAATATATATATATAGCCAATTCCCTGGACACAAACAAATCTAGCAGATAAACTTGTTTTTAAATGAACCTTAATTGCATGAAGGAGACAGCTCAATGCTATATTACGTGTTAAAGTATTTAATATATTTTGTGTCCTTAAGCACTAAAAAGTTACCGAAAACCCGTCATCTACTTTTTTTTACTTCTTATCGAAATACATAGGTACATGACTTATTTTCCGATCAAGAAAAACTTGAATACTTACCATAAATGCAACTACATGTACAATTGTACAATGCATATATATCTCTTTTTAATGTGATATTTTGAAACCCGTTCCATTGTAAATGGTCTATATAGTACCTATTCCGTTGAGTTTATTATTTTCTCACGATCATCCATGCCCAAACACGATACTGTGGGTGCTCTGGACCCTTATAATTATTGTATAAGGTGGGTACGAAATAAACTCAATTTACACTTGAAATGCAATGAAATTTCCATCAATAACACAATTTTTGTATTTCTTATATTGTGTGCAACATTGGGGAAATTTTCCGCCGCTTTCATCTTCTACCACCTATTTGTTTACAAGAGCATGTGCAGCAGCTGGCAGCAACATGTATATGGCAAGTAAAAAAGGAACGCGCCTAATAAAGATAAATTACTTTTAAGAAACGTCAAAAATAAACATCTTTGTATAGGTACTATTTTAGCAAGTCCCACTTACGGTTTTTTGAAGATATCCGGGGAATCCGTAAGTGGAACTGAGATATAAACTACGTGCAACGTTAGGTTAATTACTAAAATAAATGTTTCCAACAGTTTTGCATTATTTGCCGCTGACACTAATTTGTATGTACACAGGCATAACAGTCTAATTACTGAAAACATAACTGGAATTTTTTTCACATGAACAACAACAATGATTAGTTTTTTTGACTAGTTGTTTACAATACAAAAATAAAAAAAATAGCACTTACCATTTTTGTTTCGCAAATTATTGCCAGTATTTGCGTTAGTAATACACATTAATAGAATGCAACCGCAAACAAAAATCCGAATCATCTTCTCTGGCAAGGGTTACAATATTATCAAACAAAATAAGTCTTATTTATTATTTTTTTATTATATACGCAAAAGTATTTTCGAAAGTCCTTTCACTTTCTATTTTATGCATAACTTCCGTGATAGATGAATTTTCTTTTTTTTATTTTCATTGTGAATTCGATTGCAAGCTTTGCATTTTGGATTTATTTGTAACAGAAAACAAAAACAATAGAACTTATCAGTTGATCTTAGTTATGACTACTAACCGGCACAAGTACTGATAAACCTCTGAAAAAAGCTCTAAACACTGTGAGCAAAGCTCTTTCTCAGTAAGCGGTAGGTGCGCGATCGAAATGGTTTATATATCTCTTTGTATGGCTGAAGTCCGGTTTACAGTCACTTTTCATCCGCACTATGAGCAACCGACAAATACATCGCACATATTATATGGATTCTCTCTTAGAGCCACCTGTTGGACAGAGAAGCTAGTGACGAACTTTGTTTGGAGCTGGCCATAGACGTTTTACTTCAAACAGTTTTCGATTAAAACAGTATTCGCCATGTTGAACGTCAGAAAGTCGTTGGAACACTAAGTTAGTGAAATGGTCTCTCGCGGTGGCGATCGATGCTCGGCAGCAACGCAAATCTAGATAAACAATTATTATGTGTATGTCGCTTGGATGTATCTGTGGGAATGGATGCAGCATCTTCGCCGATGGGCAGCTGTCCACATAGTGCACTCGACCATTGTGAATAATATGTTCAGCAGAGAGCTTTTATTACAAATTTCCAAATCGGATAATTGTACGAGCTTTGGTGGCTTAATAACGTGATGTTAGGGAGACATTGAATGTTGTAATATAAAAAAATGTAAAAAAAAGACTTTTATCATTTTCGATTGGGATACAAAAAGCACTCTATTTTTTTTGATCTAGATCACTTTTGAAAAATCTCGATTTCAAGTGAGATTTACACCTACATGTAACAACACAAAAACTTTTGACACCTGAATTATGTCAGTTTGAAGTTTGCATTTCGCATTTGTGTTCTATTTAGAGTTTTTTGAAATAAAATAAGTTAATTCAAAGAAAAATGGAATCAACATTAAATAAATTATTGGCATATTCTTCCTCATCATCATCGTCGTCTTTTTCATCATCTCCAAAGCGACAGCTTCTTGGAATTCCACAAAAACAATTCCTTATTCAGTTTACAACAATGTAATCATTTAAAATTTTATCATCGATTTTCGTAAGTTCATTCTTCCACAGCAAGTAGATAAACACTGGGCCGTCAAATGGCACATACTAACACACACACAAAAACAGATCAATCTCTTTTATGTTCGATAAGGATGAGTAAAAATCTGAAATCTGAGGATCCCAATCGAAAACGCTATTAATCCAAGCAATTTTAATATTGCTTTCCGGAAAATGGAGGCACTAATAGTTTTGGCTTTGGTAGGTTTATATTTATGTATGCATGAAAAACGCATGCCACAAATTCCATCCAAATTAAATTCATGTGTTGTTTGCAGTCCTATTGGCCGACAACATAGCAATAGGGGGAGTTTTCGAAATCCCATCCGAAGGTGATAGATAAAGCAATATCGAAAATGAAGGCCTACTGGGACATCTGTCAGGCAATCCCTGGATCTCAAGGGCATATATTTTGACAGTATATTCTTTTAATGGCTAAGAAACACATTAATTCCAGAAACACATTGATGCAGCAAAATCCATATCCACATCAAAATTACCAGCACAATTTGTTTAGGTGTTGTATTTTGTTTGGTACATTAACAACTTCGGCAGCAACAATTCCAAAAAAGTGGGCGTGGTTCAAAATGGTCTATAGACGAAAAGTTCATATCGACGTTTTTGCATCGACGCTCCCAGCTTGTTCTGCTGGGAGCAACATAGAGCACTCCCAAGTTTCATCATTCTAGCTCAAAATTTAAGGTCCAAAAACTAGTGCCGTACGGACCGACGGACAGACATGGTTAAATCAACTAAGCTACAGATTCTGAGTCGATCCATATACTTTAAGTTATATCAAAGAGGTATAAAACTACAGTTGTATACTCTTTGGTTATATCTAGCTAAATTATTTCTCTATGTTACAAGCTATGTAACATATTCCCCTATGGGAATATGGCATCTAATGAATAGTTTCAGAGTACCTTAACTAAAATATACTAAAACTAGTCATGGCTCTTTATTCTTCATCTCTATAATTGGTGTCGAATTCGGCTTCTAATTTGATGAACAGTTTTAGTGGTTTTTAAGGAATGCTATAACTTATGATTCAATTTGTCAGACATACTTTCATCTAACCAAATGTTGGTTGTGATTTGATATGCTTCTTATCAACATTTCCTTCGGCTTTATATAGATCTGCAGAAAGGACGTAATTTTCGATACATTAATACTCACTTAATTTATATCGATTATTGGGTGGTCATTTTCGCTGTTTCCGCCAACATTAAATGGTTCGTTCCGTCCAACAGCCTAACTTCGTTCGCAGACGTTGTGTTGCTTAGGATGTCTTTTCCAACAATACTATCTACTTTTCTTTTGATACCTTGGCAATCAAATAATGCAGTTTGTTTTGAACACACATTTCGGCTGTATAGGTCATGGGTTTTTTCGATGAACTCATTGGAAAAGTAATGTCATCTCTTCTTTCGTGTGCGTATTGTCACAATTCGTTCGGTTATGTCCTTTGCAATTTGTGCGTTTAAGTATAACTCAAGTAATTTTTGAAAAATGCACTTTGTTATTCTTTTAAACTATTCAGAAAAACAAATGAAAGTGTCTGAAGAAGATATTTAGACATACTGAATATTATCTTTATTTTGTCAACGTAACGTTTTTTGCCACCCCAATTTTTGAGGGCATTTTTCGTAAAAAAAATAATTTTCGGTACAATTTAAAGTAATTTCGAAAAAAAACTTGCGTTGGAAATATTTTAAAAAAAAATACTAAGACTATTTCGTATATAGATCATTTTAACCCACGCCCATATTTTTGGGGCATTTTCCTAAAAAAACCGACCTCATTATACTGGTAGTTACGGCTGAATTAGGTGGATACTTTTGTTTGGATGTACCAGGTGAAACTTTTTATACCCTATCCCATAGGGGGTATATTAGTTTTGATACTTAGTTTGTAACATAGAGAAATAATTTTGCTACATATACCTCAAAGTGTATGGATCGACTAAGAATCGCTAGCTGAGTCGAATTAGACATGTCTGTCTGTCCGTCCGTCCGTCCGTCTGTCTGTTCGTCACCGATTTTTGGGCCTTAAATTTTGAGCTAGGATAATGAAATTTGGTATATAGGATCCTCGTCCGTGCCACCAGAACAAGTGTAAAAATTTTTGAAATCCGCCCACTGCCACGCCCCTTTTTTAGAAAAACTTATTTTTTGGCCAAACCGTAAGGAATTTCAAAAAAGTGCCTGAGCAGCATATTTAGACAATCCTAATATCTATATTTCGTTCATACAAAGTTTTTTGCCACGCCCACTTTTTGGGGGCGTTTTTTAGTAAAAAATTTTGATGCAAATACTTCCGCAATAGTAATATAAACATTTTGTGTGTAGATCATTTTCACCTACGCCCACATTTTGGGGGCGTTTTCTTACAAAAACCATTTGTATACCCCATCCCAAGGCATTAGCAATAGAAAACCGTTGTTTTTTGTCGAACCACAAAAGATTTTGATAAACTGTCTGAGCAATATATTGTGACAATGTCATTTTCTGTATTTCATCGCCATAAGGCCTATATTTTGAGGATATTAATTTTAAGGATGGGATGGGATAGGGTTTTCAACGATCCGCATAGCGGATTGTAGCCTCTCATATGTTTTTTTTATAATTTGCGCGCACTCAAGGGGTTATGAATACTCTTTATATATTTTAGCACAGTGCGGGCGTTAAGTAAATTAGGAATAAGAAGAAAGGAGATACCGATGCACATTGGTTTTAAATGTCTGTAAGTTATAATGGAAAGGAAAAACAGAGTTTGGTAGAGCATTCCACATTCGGTTTATGTACGAATCTCTGTATTTCAGCGTACGTCCGAAGATAGGCTTGAGGGTAAACTGATTTGCATTCATTGCGTAACGAGTATTGCGGCTGAATTGTTGAATGGGAGGAATGCAGCTGGTTATTTCATTTGAACATTGGTTGTTAAAATAGCGATAAAACAAGGTAAGGCACGAGATGTTTCGACGGTGTTCGAGCGAATCTAATGAGTTCGCTATTCTTATGTCTCCTATAAGTTTTTTCGCACGTGTTTCAATCCTATCTAGTAGGTGCAATGTTGATTTTGGTGCACCTGACCAGACGTGGGCGTTGAATTCAAGTTTTGGGCGTATAAACGCTTTATATTGTGGCCAGATCAGAGGGGTTGAAATATTTCTTACATCGATTTAGGAAACCTAGACATTTCGCTGCGTTTTTAGCGACTTTGAAAATGTGGTCGTTTCAACGTAAGTCGTTACTAACACACATACCTAGCATGGAAAGCTTTTCGGTTTCTTCGACGTAAGTGCCATTCATGGATAATGGCTCTAGATTTTGGTTACGCTTTAATGACAAAACATTTCTCATTTCACTAATTCTCGCCAGAGAAAAAAAAGTCCAGCTTTAAATAAACATGAGCATCAAAATGCTACAAGATTTAACCGGTGACACATTCTTGTTAGATATCGGTGATGGAAAGTTGCTGTCCATGAAAAATATGGCTGCATAAAATTACCCACCGATTTCTGCACAGTCACGCAAAATGTCCGACGATTTGAACTTCAAGATACAGCAGTCGTTGCTGTAAATTAGCCAACATAATTTTTGAATTCACTGGATTTGCCACGTGAAGTGAATTCACTTCGGAATTTGATCCCAGCGGGTTCATGTGCGATGACACGCGATTGTTCATTAAAAAATTCATTAAAACATTATCGAAGCCACCATTTTGAATGACGAATTTCGAGGCGAAAATATTGTGCTGCCACGCATTCCAGTAAATGCCACAGATGTGCCAATTAAATTCAAACGAGTCAAATTTACTATTATATTGACAAGAACAAACGATATCCGTCTGCGGCTTAGATATGGGCACACCATATTTTTTACACGGACAATTACACGTGGCATGTTCTCGAAAGGGCATTCCATCGAGCTTATTTCTGTTGGCTAATGACGGACTGACAAAAAATATCGTACATTCAATTGCTCATCGAAATTAATATTGATTTTCCTTATTTTATTTTCTACTTATATTACTTTTTTCACTTTGCTTATAAATTTTAGAGATGTCAGTTACGTTAATGAAATACATTTATTGAGAAAATTGAGTTTTTTTTATCGGTGGTCATTGTCTACAGCGCACAATTACTCTTTCTGACATAGATCCCATCGAAACATATCCGTTTGATCTTCATCATAGAGTAGACCGTCATCATACTCGGGCTCGGGAAGACCACTTTCTAACGGCGCGGCGCAACACCAAATACGGTCAACCTTCACGTTTATGCTCGATATTCACGTGGAATATATCCTCAGCGGCTAATAAGTTGTGTCCACTGTCGTCGTACTTGAATTAACCGGCCCGTTACAGCTGCGTCTGAAATCGGGTCCAGAAAATTCCTAGAACAGAACTGCAACAGAACACAACAACAGCACACTTTCAGTTTCAAATTTAATATTTCACGTTCGTTTTTTTAGATCGATAAACGATCATTCTGTTTTATCGATCAAATTCGATCTATTTCTTCGATCGTTAAAACATTAAAACACACTTTACAATGCATTCGTTATTATACCCTAAACAAAAAACATTGGTAATATTTCATCTTTAAAAAAGAAGGATTTATAAAACAAAACGTTGTTTTTTGTCAAGCCATAAAATATTTTGATAAACTGTCTGAGCAATATATTATGGCATTGTATTTTTCTATGTACCATCTTCGTAAAGATTTCAGCAACGCCCAATTTTTGGGTATGTTTAATTTAAGGATAGACTAGAATATGGTATTCAACGATTTGCACAGCGAATTGAAGCCTTCTCATATGTATAACTTTATTTATCAACCAAAATATTTACTAGAAATTAAGCTAGTATTAATTAAAAACTATTTGCATCTGAATACATTTTAATTTTCATTCAACTCTCAATTATTTTCATTTATTTTAGTTTAAAATTTGCATATGCAAAAATATAAATATATATGTATATTTCTTCAGTTACATCAAATTGTGTTCTCTCATATTTTACTTTAAACGTCATTTTCCTCATTAGGTGGTCGTTTTCACTGTTTTTTTGTATGTCTTATTGTCTTTTAGTATGATACGATTTCTTCGAACACTATTTGATTGTCCATTTGCTTTGAGAGAGATTTTTTCTATATTTTGGTAAAGGTAGTTAAAAAATTTAACCGATAGCTATTCCGCTCACTGATAGATCTATATTCAGAAAATTTATAATTATCTGCTCTGAATGGGTAAAAGAACAGCGTATAAAATAGCCTTCACTTGCTCCACAAATTATTATTGTGTTACTTTGTGATTTTGATATTATGTAAGCTATGTTCAGCCTAACCTACAAATATGTATAATTCAAGAGCTCAAGTGCTCAAGAGCCATACTTTTATTAACTTTTTGGCAAAACATTTTGGTTCATAATTAGGACCTTCCGGTTCCAAGTACAGATATTATAAGAGCAAAAATTCAATGTTTGAATAAAATCGGATCATAAAAATGAATATTTAAAAAATGTATATTCATTCAAACTTACAAAATGTTCTCATAAGAAACATACTCCAGTAATGTATTACAGTCGAATGGTATTAAACGTATTTAAAACCAATAATTTAAAAAAAAATCGAAAATCAGTGAAATCGTTTGAGTGGAAATTGAACACACACGAACGAAATAATTTTTTATGTAAGAACAAGAAATGTGAGCTCCACAAAGAATTATAAATGTCTATACAAAAATTTATTGGTTTATTTTGTTCTGCTAAGCAATTTTACATTTTCTTTCCTTTTTTACCTTTCTTACCCTTTACTTTTTTTGCATTAAAATTTTCATCCAGGGCAGCTTCATCGACTTGAGTTTCCTTTGACCATTTTTGTGCACAGATATTAGTTGTCTCCTTTGGAGTACGTAGTTCGATTTCTATGGAATTCTTTTTATTTTGCGAAACATTTTTCTTTCCAAGTCTTACCAGAAAAACATCTGTGTTCGGATCATCACATGTCTTGTAACAAATCTGCACAAATGATATACGATATTTATTTAAAGCTTAGGAAAATATGTAAATGTGCAACATATTTATTTGGTTCTGTAAAATTACTAAGACGTGTAGAAGAAAAAGTTATATAAAAGACTTAAAGAAGTACCTTATTAAATTGTCTAGGAACAAATGTTTTGTTTAAAACATGACCGTCAGCAAATAGGGGGTGGTGCACCATGGTCCATAAGAGCTAATTTTTTTAATATACCGTTACTAGAATTAGCAGAAATGAATTCCTGTTGAAACAGGAATGATGGAACACTCCAACATTATCAGAGAGAGGATATGTAGATATGGATTAGCTCATCAGGATGGAAAGTGGCGGATCACAAAACAAACGCTCTCCGTATGTCCCTAGCATATGCGCAACGAAAACATGTACTTAAGATATGAAGCAAAATAGGCAATGCAGTGACCCATGAAGACTCATCTGGTTAATATTATTCACAGCATAATTGTCATCATATAGCATGACCAAAAAAACGCTCGTTCGGGAACCCTAAACGATGTCATTTCCATTTTATGGTATGGGTCAAAATCTGCCCCTACAAAGGAATTCCCTTACAGGCGGTACTGTTGGACGTTTCAGGACAGGATTTGGGGGGTTTTTATCCATTTGTACATGTTGTAGTATAGAGTTGGCATGTAGAGTATCAAAAATCTTATTTTGTTGCATTCATTTAGGGGCCCTACTTTATATTTCTTCCCGAAACATGATTTTTCCGTACTACATTCGAATAAGAATTTTGTTGGCTGACAACATGGGTATTAGTTGTTTACATTTCTTATGAAGCGAATTAAAACCACATGCGACTACACACCGTTGAAATTACTCCGCCATCTCTTGAGACAAACGAAATTCTTGGCAGATATAAGTCTCTTTCAGCCATAACCTGACGTTACAATATGGAATAGGAAACTACGATTAAGGTATATAGACTTAATCGAGGTCTATTTTTTACCAAAGTAATGTTTTCATTAAAAAATGTGGACTTCTAGACTACTTTTTCGTTTACTGTTCTTCTTTTTAGGTGGCGCTACAGTCCGGAATAAATCTGGGCCTCAACCAACATGACAATTTTTTTTCTATTTACACTGGAGGTTGTTATCGTATTTTCCTCCAAAACTTTGAATTCTTAAAAAAAAACTTTGAATTCTCAGAAGAAAAACAAATTATGGATACTATAAACAATGTTTTAGAAGAAAGATAATTAAGCTATCAAATCTCTAAATTGTAAAATGTGCGGTTACAAAACTAAAATAAACACTTTTATACGAAAATAAAATCATATGTATATTATACTCCGATCCGACCAATTTTTTCAAGTTTAGTACTGAGAGTTCATATAATTACAGTTTCTTAAATATTTTGAGCTACATTTATCTTTTAGTAAGAGAGAAAGTAACGCATAGCAGTAAATACTAACCCCAGTTTATAGCCGCTTTAGGTTTTTTTTCCAGGAACTGTCGAATATTTTTGTCACTTCACTTAAAATGGTTTGTTCTATTTGAGTTTAATGTTTTGGGAAAATTTCCGAAAGTCATTCCCGGAGTGATAACTATCTATATACCCTTTGCTGCAGCATTTCCTAGGCCTTATTTTTAACTACGACCATCCGTCGTCATTCATCGTCAAAATAGAGGTTTTCTAAGCGGAAGAAACCCTGTACATTTATTGCGGGCTATCTTATGCCATGTTGACAACATTTACAGCGGTCTTCAACATTTTTTGCTGGCGGTATGTTTTAATAGAGATATTTTAAGATACGCGTTCTGCAAAGTTCTGGGTGATCTCTTGGGATTGCAGTCTTTCGACATTAAATTTAATCAAGTATTTGGCCTTTGGCGTTTTGGATACCCGCATTGTTACCCTGTCCTCGAAAAAGGAATGCGTTAAGTTAAGTTACCCTTTCAGAATGTTAGATAGATATCTTTGTCTATTTTATCACAATGTGGTCAATTAGATTAGCCATTCCTGTCCGATGTCCCCTTATGAATGCTCTAGTATTTCAGCAAAGTTTAGAGCAAAATCAATTAGCATAAGTCCGTTCGAGACGTGGTTTTCTCAAGACTGTGCTTTTCGACAATACTGCCTATGATGACCTGGCAATACATTTTTTCACGACTTTAAGGACATTTTCGAATGTCACTCATTAGTTTTGTTAAAAAGTTAGTGGAAGCAGTTAGTGTAAGCATGAGTGCATATTAGACGTACACTGTCGACATTGATGCATATTGTCTGATTGCGTTCGTTGATTTCTCGAAGCATGCGACTTTTTGCCTTAGCCTGATCTGCTCAGGATTGTAGTAAATTCCACACGTTTTCATCCTCCTTTATCCCTGTCTATCTATAATTGTATTTTCCGGATGACAGTAATGTCTGCTTTGTAGTCTCTTGGTACTTCGTAACAATAATTTTGTTTATAAGTGGGCAGTTAACCCGAAGCACAACGCAAAACCTGGATGGCCATACCAATGTCTTGAACTGAGAAAATCAAGCCGAATATTCCGCGACACTCATTTGTTTCTAGGGCTGGTGGCAAATTTTTATAGACACTATATATTAGGACCGCCGCGTGCTCACAGTAGTTTTTGATTTTACTTACTAAAACCACCACTCTTTTGGTATGTGTAAGTATGCGACTTATCTCACAATTTTTTTATCACCATACATATAAATATTTGTCAGGTAACTCCCCTTTGTGATTATCGGACTAAGTTCCAAGGGTTAAGTTCTTTGAACACTTACCAATAAATTTGTTTTGTTAAGAATTTTGAGGACGCGGGAATACCCAGATCTATTCGGAGATCTTCGTTTGTTATGTACCACGGCGCGTTGACGAATCATCTTAACATTATTGTCTGCAAAAGTGTATAATTCTGGATGAGGCCGATGGTGTGAGAAAAAATGGGCACAATTTATGTCAAGTTTACAAGGATTGGGAATTGCCAAAGTTAAAGCTGCTCGCTTTATAACAAAGAACAAGAGATCTTAAGATCTACAAAGATAAAAACTAAATTGTTAATTAGGGTAAATTCAGTTAATTGGCTTCTTCGCAAAAAAATAATAATTTCGATAAAATTGTACGGTACGTCGGGTTTTAAGTGACCTTTAATTAATTATTTTTAGTTGTTTTATAATTTTTATAAACATTTATACAACACTCTCTGCATAGTAGATACACCAACAAAATGGATTGTATGTAGGTATGCAATGTTCATACATTTCATTGTTTCTTATTATAAATGCGTACTCTTTTCATTTTTTGACCGTGAACTACTTATTTATCGTCGTTAAAAGCAACAAATCTATGAAAGGCAGTCCACGAAATGACTTTAGTAATTTAGTGACTATAATTTAACCCATTAGAAATCGACATCAATCTACTAAACTTCATCAATCATTCAAATCTATGAAACAAATATTCGGATCCAACTCATGCAAGCAGGTGAGAATGCAATTCACTCCAATTAAGAATCTGTATCTAAATGCAAATAATTGTTTGTATAACGTGCGCTAATTTATTTTCGTTTCTTTCTGCGAAACTAACATTTGTAAGAAGAAAAAACATGTATTTATATTTTCATAAATTATTGTGTTGCATTTTTTTCTATTTTTGGAGTTCACCACAAAGGTTGAGATATACATTATACATGTATATGCTGGGTGGCCTTGTGCTTAAAAGATAACTTCGTGAAAAACACACTTAGATACCGTTATTGTCAACAACAAAAATAGGATGAAGAAACTGCGATAAAACGCAGTTTATTTATACTTAATTTAAATAAATCTGAAAGTTCTAATTAAGAAATCTACCTAATAGAAACAATTCTTAATAATTCTTAACAACGCTCGAAACCAAAGCAGAATCAGTAAAAAGCATTTCTAAGAATTGGGATCGGAACTTGTGCCTCAAAAACCAAATGTATGAAGTGGGTGTGGTTCAAAATATTCTACAGACAAGAGAAAATTGGGCGTTGCTAAAATCTCGATCTAAATAAAATATTTTTTTTTTTTGAAAAAAATTAAACTTATAGGCACATGGACAATGAGCTTATAAAGCTAATATCGTTATCCTAGCTCAATTTGATTTTTCCAAGCTGTCCTCCAAATTCTGAAACAAATTTATTGCGCGGTCGTTTAAAAACAAAACCCCTCGATGTAGCTTGTTTATCATAAACCGGCCTAAAAAATGTATAGCAAGCTGGAAATATCGCAGTGAATTTACCTGCCAATGCTTATAAATTGCTAGATAAGTCATATTCTTAATTGCAATAAAAAATATCTTTGTAGCGGAGTATTGTGGCTTTATTGTGAGCAAGTAGCAGCAGTCTTTCTTTTCAAGATCAGAGTAGAATCGAAGGAGTCCAAACTATTTTTTATTTTTTTATTAGTTCAGACACTTTAGAGCTTCTAACACGTATTTCTTTTAACTCTTAGACGTTTTGTTACAGTTATATACAACATATATTTTCTTGAAAAACATATATGTACTACGTTTATAGTAGTTCCAACAAAATTTCAGTCGTTTTAATAAAAAAACCGTTTTATTTGCATTTAGGACCGTCCGTACGTCACCAGTTTTTGGGGCTTAAATTTTGAGCTAGAATGATGAAATTTGATACAAGTACTCTCTGCTGCTCCCATTTAGACAAATTAAATATCTATATTTTGTCTATTTTTACAAAGTATTTTACCACGCCCACTTTTTAGTGGCGTCTACAGTAAAAAACGGGTTTCGGTAAAATTCATTTGCAATTCAGAAACTTTCGATGAAATACTTCCAAAATATTGATACAAACATTTGATAATATTAGCCCAAACCCCCTTTTTAGGGGCGTTTTCATATAAAACCATTGTTTATAGCATATGTCACAGCTAGGATAATGAATTTTTGTATATTAGCTCTTTGTTCAAGGATTCAGTACAGCAATAATTTTTAACTTTCTCTTACAAAGAGAAAGATATTGTTTTCGTGAAAAATTTCGACCTCGAGATTTTAATTGATTCTAACATTACGATGATAGCGGAGCCTAAAAAAGTGGTTTTTGGAATTCCGTCCGTCGGTCCGTCGGTCCGTCTGTCCGTAATGGTCTCCCCAGCCTAAACGGCTAGACCGATTTTCTTCAAACTTCGTATCCAAGCTTATTTTAGTCATAATTCTAGGCCATTTTTTTTGTTTGCTTTTAGCCATGTTAATAATGGTACCTGCCATATAAAAATTACACATAACCTCAATTTTCTCGAAAACGGCTCTAACGATTTTGATTAAACTTTATATATACTATAACCATATTAGCTCCAACAAAACTGCATACCCAGTTTTTTCGAGAAAATCCATATAACGGATTTTGTCATTTAGGCCATATAAGGAAAATTGACAATTTCTCGCAAACTATTATGTCAAATTGAATGAAATTTAATATATATAATGCTATTACTACTTGAAGCAATTTCACATAATTAGTTTTAGCCCAACTATCACTAAACGGAATTTTCAGTTTTGGCCAATAACGAAAAATCATTATTATTCCCGTAGACACCGATTCCTTAAAATTTCGTAGTAAACGTTCGTATAATCATATTTCGACATTATTCATATCATTTTAAGCACTAATAATCAAAACGCGTTCTATTTGATCTAACACCCAACTCGCTGTGAAAGAGAAAGTTGCGTACGACCCAGTCGTGCACCCACCACTCGTTTTTTAATATACCCACGACCACGTCCACTTTCAGAAAAAAACGCCGATTTTGGTCAAATGAAAAGAAGTTTTGACAAAGTGACTAACAATGATATTCAGACAATTTAATTTGCTATATTTCTCCCATATAACGTATTTAGCCACGTGTGTTGAGTTCCAGGGTTACCAATGAATGTAAGTAGGTAAATAACTTATGTTTTAATTCAGGGTATTGAAACGTCCTCTCAAGAGGTGCGCTTGAGTGAGCAAACATTTTATGAGTCCAAAAAATAGGCACGAGTACGATATGTTTGGCGCCAAAAATTAATTACTGTTTTTAGTAGAGGTGTCTTCTAATATTTAAGAAAATTTTGTTCGTTCGTTTTGTGTGTTCGATTCAGAATTGATATATGCATTGACCACAAAAAGCCAACTAAGCACTTCATTTCACAATTATGAAAAATACTGGTCGAAACTTTATTTTTGCATTTTTTTAATCAAAAATTTGAGTTTGCATGCGAATTTTTCAAAAACTATTGTTATAAATAATTTAATTTTAATTACAATTTCCCTAAAAACACTTACACTAATATTACTCCTGTTTTTGGTCAGCATTTCATAGCTTTGATAAGCTGAATGAATGTAATAAATCTACTCCCCTAAATTCGTTCTTAAAAATAATCCTTATGAAATGGTATTGTATATTAGATGTAAAGTAACTATACAGTTTCTCAGAACAACTCAAGCTTTGGAGCTGGTTTAAAATTACAAGAAATGTTAGAGTAGCATAGGTAACATAGGTTTATTAGCGAAAGGGGATTGTTCAAACTACATATCAAACACAATACTCATAATCAAACACAATTGTACATTGCTGTGAATGTTTGACCGAGTCGTATTTTTCAGGTTATAATTGAGTTCATGGAAATTTGTATTATATTGTATTAAAGTACACAACAAAGTGTTCAAATTATTGATTTTTTTCTATTCTTATCAACAATCAATTTTTATGGAGCAGCGAAAATTACACTAATTTAAGATCAGGTCCCACAGTCTTCATGATTAGGAGTTTGGCCAAACGTTTGAGAAACGGGGTTCAGTGGCCAACCGTACTGGAAGAGGTGCTTATCGAAATATTCCCACTCAAGACAACGTGGAAGCTGTGCGGTAGAGTATTGCATATGATACATCTGTCTTAACTCGTTGTCGCTTGGGCCAATTGGACATTACCAGAACAACATTGCGGAGAATTTTAAAGTTGGATCCTATAATGTACCCACACAAAATTCAAATTATAGAAGCACTGCTATCGCATGACCACCGACAACGACTACAATGCGCTATTCGTTAATATTGATAGGTCTTATTTTCCCCAACTTGTATAAACTTAGTAACATAAAACAAATTAGTAACATTAATAGTGTAGTTACTCGTCTTGAACCCACTCAACTACCTTGTGTGTTGGGCGATATCAATATTGGTGATATCATTTTTAGGTATTTGGATGGTGACTTAATACCATTCAATATCAAACATGAATTCGAGCATGTAGTCATTGATGGACTTCTATCGGTAGATTTATTTCAAATAAACAATATTCGGAATAGCTTAAATAGAATACTGGATTTGATCTTTTTAAATAATCAAGTTAATTTTAACATTATGGAAGCATTGGATACTATTGATTAAAATAGTATCCATCTAAAGCTTTTCTTTTACAATTAAATTTTATAAATTTTGCTCGTTCTAATAAAATTAATTCCGCAGTAACATATAATTTCGCAAAAACCAATTTTTTTGCACTCGAGATTTATGTAAATAATATTAGTTTGGATTTATTATTAATATCGTCCAAATTGGAAGATAATTATAATACATTTTTAGAAAAAATCAATTCCGGTTTTGAATTGTTTGTACCTGAAACGCGTCAAAAAATCGATTTAAAATTCCTTGGTCAAAAAAAAGATTGACAAACTTGCGAATTGTCAAGAGAAAATCGTATAAACACTTTTTAATTAACAAAACAGTCGCAAATCGTGAATTTTTTCTGAGATACAGAAAAGAATATGAATTCTTAAATAGATTTTTGTATAGGCAGTATGTTTTGTCCGTTGAGTCATCGGTTAAGCGAAATAGCAAATCATTTTGGAATTACATCAATTCAAAACGAAATATCTCAGGTTTACCTATGGTTATGGAGTTTGAATTTGACGAGCACTTGCGATTTATTTGCTGATTTCTTTGAATCAGTATATAATAAATCACGGGTGTACTTAAAGCAAAACCATTATTTATGTATTCCGGAGTTACTAGATGTCGGTTTGATACAATTTTCGAAGGAAGACCTAACAAACGCGTTAAATAAATTAAAATTGAACAGAAATCCTGGTCCGGACGGTAACCAGAGGTAATATTAAAACGAGTGGTGGGTGCACGACTGGGTCGTACGCAACTTTCTCTTTCACAGCGAGTTGGAGTTAGGCGTTAGATCAAATAGTACGCATTTTGATTATTAATGCTTAAAATGACATAAATAATGTCGAAATGTGATTATACGAACATTTACTCCGAAATTTGAAGGAATCGGTGTCTATGTGAATAATAATGATTTTTCGTTATTGGCCAAAACTGAAAATTCCGTTTAGTGATAGTTGGGCTAAAACTAATTATGTGGAATTGTTTAGAACTACAATAGTAGTATATATGTTAAATTTCATTCAATTTGACTTAGCAGTTTGCGAGAAATTAACAATTTTCTTTATATGGCCTAAATGACAAAATCCGTTATATGGATTTTCTCGAAAAAAAAAACTGGGTATGCAGTTTTGTTGGAACTAATATGCTTTTAGTATATATTAAAATTAATCAAAATTGTTAGAGCCGTTTTCGAGAAAACTGAGGTTATGTGTAGTTTTTATATGGCAGGTACCGTTAATAACATGGCTAAAAGCAAACAAAAAAAATGGCCTAGAATTATGACCAAAATGAACTTGGATACGAAATTTGAAGACAATCGGTCAAGCCGTTTAGGCTGGGGAGACCATTACGGACAGACGGACCGACGGACGGAATTCCAAAACCACTTTTTTGGGCTCCGCTATCATCGTAATGTAAGAATCAATCAAAATCTCGAGGTCGAAAATTTTCACGAAAACAATATCTTTCTCTTTGTAAGAGAAAGTTAAAAATTGTTTATCGTCTTTTGTCGGTCCGTTAAAAATTATATTTAACCAGTCATTATTAACTGAAAAGTTTTTAGAAGAATGGAAATATTCTTATATTACTCCAATCTATAAAAACGGATTAAGACAAAAAGTAGAAAACTATCGACCTATATCGAAGTTTCTGTCATTCCTAAATTGTTTGAAAGCATTGTTAAGGATCGTAGTAAAAGAGGTAGTCTCGAATAATCAACATGGTTTTATTCGAGGTAGATCCTGTGCAATTTAACTTTGTTAACTAATTATGTATTTAACAGCTTTGAAGAACGATTACAAGTTGATATACTCTACACAGACTTTACAAAAGCCTTTGATAGAGTGCACTACACACTACTTTTAGAAAAACTACAATCATTGGGTTTTCATTCCTCAATGCTTAAATGGTTCCATAATTATTAAACAAACTGAAAGCGAATGGTTAAGATCGATGGTTATACTTCTCGCGAAATCGATGTTACATCCGGGGTCCCGCAAGTAGCCACTTAGGCCCATTGCTTTTTATTTTGTTTTTGAATTACGTTCATGATATTTTTAAATTTTGCAACGTTTTAACTTTCGCGGACGATTTAAAATTATATTCTCGTATAAGTAATATAACAGACTGTATCCGGTTTCTGTCTGATATAAATAGTTTGTCGGCATGGTGTAATCATAACGCTATGGAGCTTAACATCTCGAAATGTAAAATGTTTACAGCATTCCATATAAATGCACCTATAATAAGTGATTATTATATGAACGATCTTAGACTTCAGCGTACGGAAGAAGTTAAAGATCTCGGGGTCATATTTGACAAACATTTAAAATTTTTTTCTCATTATGATTTTTTTTCTACTTAATGCAGGCACTTAGATTAGAAAGAGTTCAGAAAAATTCACAAGGTACGCATTCCGTAAATTATATACGTTTGAAGAATTGCCTAGTTATGATAAAAGATGTGAACAACTGAACCTTGGCCTCAACCAACATGCCTCTCCAATTAGCCCGGTCCTTAGCTAACTGCCTCCAGTTGCGCACTCCAAGTTTGTTGAGGTCGGTTTCTACTTGTGCGCGCCACTTAAGGCGAGGTCTTCCTCTACTGCGTCCGACGTCTGGCTGGGAATCGAAGACTCTGCGAGCCGGAGTATTGGTGTCCATTCATTCTAGATGTCCTAGCCATCTTAAACGTCCAATGCGAAGTTTTTTGACTAGGGGTATGTCGCTGTACAGCTCGTATAGTTCGTGGTTGAATCTTCGTCTCCATAGCCCGTCAACGCAAACGGGACCGAAGATTTTTGGAAGAATTATTCTCTCGAATCGACCAAGGATTTCTTCATCCGCTTTTGATACGGTCCATGCTTCAGCGCCGTAGAGCAGGACTGGGATGATCAGGGTCTTATATAGGATCTCCTTAGTAGTTCGAGTGAGGGCTTTACTACTAAAGTGCCTTCTTAGCCCGAAGAAACAGCGATTGGCAATAGGAATTCTTCGTTTGATTTCTGACGAGATGTCGTTGTCAGAGTTAATAGGAGCCGAGGAAGACAAAGTCCCGTATACTACCTCAAAGTTATATCTGTCAATGGTGACGTTCTGTCCAATTCGTCGATGTTGTGTGTCCTTTCGTGTTGACAGCATATACTTAGTCTTACCCTCATTTACTGCTAAAACCATTTTTGCCGCTTCCTTCTCTATACTAGCAATCGTGGCTATGACATCACGTTGAGTCCTACCGATGATGTCAAAATCGTCAGCGTATGCTAATTGCACCGATTTGTAATTGCACCGATTTTTTGAAATTGTGCCTCTGGTGTTGGCTCGGGAGTTTTGCACAATCCTCTCAAGAATCAAATTGAAAAAGTCACATGAAAGTGCATCGCCTTGCCTAAATCCTTTTTTGGTATCGAATGTTTCGGTGAGGTCGTTTCCGACCCTGATGGTGCATTCTCCACGGACGAGTTTGGGCGATATACCAAAACTAGACATGGCTCTGCATAGTTCGTCTCTATAGATGCTGTCGTATGCAGCTTTGAAATCGATAAATAGGTGGTGGGTATCGATTTTGACTTCTTGGGTTTTTTCCAGGATGTGAACATTTTATCGGTTGTGGACTTTCCTGGCCTAAAACCACACTTACAAGGGCCGATCAGGTTGTTGGTAAACGGTTTCAGGCGTTCACATATTACGGCAGATAGGATCTTGTAGGCGATGTTGAGCAGACTTATGCCTCTGTAGTTGGCGCAGTTCAGAGGGTCTCCTTTTTTGTGGATCGGGCAAAAGAAGCTGAGGTTCCATTCTTCAGGCATGCTTACATTCGACCAGATTTGGCTTATGAGTTGGTGGATGTTACTTACCAAGTCATCTCCGCCAGCTTTATAAAGCTCAGCGGGAAGGCCGTCATTTCCGGTGGCCTTATTAAGCTTGAGCTTATATATTGCTATCCTCACTTCACTTAGGTCGGGTGGTTGGCAGTTATCGTTGCCGTTGCCAATATTAAATGGTTCGTTCTGACTAACAGCGGAATGTTGTTCGTCATCGCCGTTTAACAGTCTGCAGGTTCTTCCATATCCTCAGCATCGAATGTGTCTCACCTACGATATTTCCTTGCTCATCTCGACAGGTTTCTGTTCGAGCCTTGTTTCCTAGACTTTGACGTTTTACACTTTGGTAAAATTGTTCCTGGAGTGGGACCTCTCTATATCATCGATCGCGAAATTTTCTTGCTCTCTTTTCTTCTTTCTGGAAAGCCGGTGTTCTTCCCTTCTTCTTTGCCTATAGAGCTCAAAGGCAGCTCTCGTCTTCACCTGCAGCATAGCCTTGTAGGCCTCTTTCTTGGCTGCGAGCATCTGTCGGCATTCCTTATCAAACCAGGAGTTTCTTGCTGGTGGCCGCGAGAAACCTAGCACATCAGTTGCGGCTGATCTAATGGCATTTTGGCATCGTTGCCATTGTTCTTCGACATAAGATGACGGTGGTATGATGTGAATCGAGAGGTAAAGGGATACGCGTTGCGCGAAGGCCTTGGCGGTCTCTGGCGGTTTCAATTTTTCGATATTAAATTTTTTCACAGTATTTCTGGTATGTGGTGGCGTGGTGGATAACCGCATCCTTACCTTGGCTACAACAAGGTAGTGGTCCGAGTCGATGTTAGCCCCTCGGAATGTTCGGACATCCAAAATACTGGATGCGTGCCTCTTGTCTATCGCATTATGATCAATTTGGGTGACTGTTCGTTGATCTGGAGACCGCCATGTCCCCTTATGGATATCGAGGTGAGGAAACCGTGTGCTGGCTATAGTGGCATTTCGTTCCGTAGCGAAATCAATTAGCCTAATTCCGTTAGCAGACGTGTTGTCGTGTAGGCTATGTTTTCCGACAATACTTCTAAAGATGTCTTCTCTTCCTACCTTTGCGTTAAAATCTCCCAGCACGATTTTAACATCGTACTTTGGTAGTCGCTCATAGGTTTTGTCGAGTAGCTCGTAGAAGCAGTCCTTAGTTATATCATCTTTTTCCTCCGTCGGAGCATGAGCGCATATAAGGCTTATGTTGGCGAATTTGGCCTTGATGCGGATTGTTACCATGCGTTCGCTAATGTCTTGGAAACATAAGACTTCTTGCCTAAGTCTGGCACTTATAACAAATCCGCATCCAAATAGTCGCTGTTTCTGCTTACTATAACACGGTACATAGTAGATGTCATAGTTTTTCATCCCCTTTTTGCCCGACGCATCCCATCGTATTTCCTGGATGGCAGTAATGTCTGCTTTGTAGCTGTTAAGGGCTCCCGCTAGTTGTTCGCCTGCACCTCTCCTGTTTAATGTTCTCACATTCCAGGTTCAGATACGAACGTCGTTGTCCTTTTTTCGTTTGACATGTTCCGAGGCTATTGGTTGCTTCGTAACATAAGCTTTTTTCCATGGATGGGTAGTTAACCCAAAGCACAACCCCCAACCTGGAGGGCCAGGCCCTTGTTTTGACCCTAGGACAGCTGTCCAGAAAAATACCGATGTCAGTAGCCCATTTTGGGATATGAGCGCTGCCGTTCTCCCTCCTCCCCCTTCTCTCGTTTGCTGCCACCAACGACCTTTCACAGGGGATTAATACCCCATCTCCAGTCGAGGTGCTAGGCACCCACCAGTCACCAGCGTGGAGGTGAGACTAGGAGTTGATAGTGAGAGGCTAGAGTGAGAACGCTTGTGTCCTCATGTAATCGCATCACTATACCCTTAAGCACCGGCGCAATGAGCCTTTAACACGATGCATATGCATGTTAATTTGGTAAACAACAAAATTGATTTTTGTTTGTGCCGGGTTGATTTTAAAAATTGTTTATATTCAATGATTTTAAATTAAAATATTGTTTATTTAAGTAGTCTATAAGGTTGAAAAAAAATTTGGAAGTTGAACATCTAAGTCGCGCAAATTTTTGTTTGTGCCGGGTTGATTTTAAAAATTGTTTATATTCAATGCTTTTAAATTAAAATATTGTTTATTTAAGTAGTCTATAAGGTTGAAAAATCGGTAGATGACCATCTAAGTCGCGCAACAAAAACCAGTTGTGTAAAGCGATACTGAGAGCGTAGTGCTCTGTGATGTGAAAAAAAAGTCAAATATTTGTTATAAACCCTTTCATGGGCGAACGGGAGTAAACATTTATTACCTGTTTATTTTATATTACCCCCACGCTCATGCGCATGAGTGAAAATGCTTTTTGCTTAGGAGTCCACTACGATTTTACGATTGGCAGCTTAAACTAAAGGCGCTTTTTAATTTACCTTTTAAAAGTTATCAACTGTAACGCTGCCTAGTAGTTGCCTGAAGTTAACTTTTTAAGCTGATTCGGGAGACTCCAATAAAATATATAAATAGTTAACTTACAATTCGTGTATGCAAATAAATCACATTGCGGAAATTAGATCACATATAGTAACAGTACGTTAAGCAACAGCCAAAAACATTAATTCCATATTGTCTGGTTGCATGAAATGAAAGTTGCTGCACTACTTAATACATGTAAACTGTGCGACTTACCTCTATTCCTTTCTTCTTAGCGGTTGCGTTTATGCCGTGTAATGTTGTGGCTATATCATTTGATTGGGTGCGAATGTCAGTCGGCATCCTGCGATATACGTTCACTGCTTTGGATGACGGTAACGTATTGAACAGCGGTATATCTATGTTGTCCAGGCAGCATGTGCCATTTTCTGAGTACTTTATATTTTCCCGGACGACTGGAAAACTTTTGTTTTTAGTTATCTTGCCAACAAATCGAGGGTTGGCTTTATTCTGAAGGGGATCATTGTATATATTTCCAAAGGAATTAGTTTCACTTTCGACATCATGGACATCGTCAATCAAGTAGCTATCCTTTAGAACCCGTATCGTTAGACCGCTTCCATTAAAATTTGTCTCGAATTCATCATATTTTTCGTGTCCATATTCAGGTTTGGTGGGGCACAGAATACATGATTTAATATCCGAACGTTCTCCCTGGTCGTCGTTGCTACTATCTGTAATACAGAGTGCATTGATAAATAGAAATATCTATACATAGATGTTTGTTAAAGAGGTAGAAATTACCCTGAAATATAATTTTACGTAGGATTGTGTGTGAACAAGATAAAATGATGAAACTCATCGGTGAGTCCAGGAAAGCAATGATAATGAAGATGTATTTTTGAAATTGGAGTGTTGCCTCCAGGAAGGACGGTATTTTGCATATGACGACATTTTTAAAACGAGATGCTATCGGCAAAGCCTCTGACGTTTGTGGGTGTAAATACAAATTGCGGTACCTACTTTCAAAGATTATGAATTCTATACAGATGACGCATTGAGAACCAAAAACAGAAACTTTTGCTCAGTAGCTTCTTGGTACGGGCGGGCGGTGTGCATGAAAACACATGAAAAACAAGAACAAAAACATATGGCGGGCTGTGCCAGCACGACCCCCCATAGAACAATTTTTCTTATATGGAGTGCGTCAACTGTATAGAATTCATAATCTTTGCTACTTTGAAAAGGACAGATTGGACGAGAGAGGTTGCAAGATAAAGATGGTTTGATTCGGGTGCGATGACGTATTCAGATTTGATGATGTTTGTTCTTAGTTGTATAACGGTGCTTTTGGCTAAGATTGCCTTTTGAATGTGTGACGGTTTAATCGATATTTGGAAGATTTTACGAAAGGTGGAGCGTGTAGCTTTGGTTGGATTTTGTGAGGTGCTTACAATAAAGACAATAAAGAGAGAATTTCTTCACACTGGAGATCTTGCAGAAGGGAACGAAATAGTTGAAATTCATCAACCGAGTTTGTGCGATAGAACAAGGTTGAAAACTATTCAAAGCATATTTTTCACCAATTTAGGTATGACCAAATTGTATGTCATTCGGCTCTCATACGCATTTTTTTAATTGAACAGTCAATATCAAAACTTCATATAACTCAAGTCAAGGTCAGTTAAACTTATCCTCCGCACACAAGATAAGTTGAACTGACCTATTGACAATTGACTTGAGTTATATGAATGGGATGAATACAATATGGAGGTGGTAAACATAGAGATAGTATGAGAGAGAAAAATTAAGCAGAATACAGTTTCACTTCTACCGCGTTTGAACTCACACTAGATTTTTTTCTATTCTAACAGTTTTTACTAAGTTCTAATGATCTGTTAAAAAAAGCTATATATTTTCTTAAAAAATTGTGGTTTTTATTTAAACACCTTTTAAAATTCCAAATGTTAAGCTTTACGAATGGGAACTTGTTTATTATAAATTTCCACCCACCTCTTTCACATTCTTCGTCACAATCCAGACAGGGACATCCCTGGACTCTGTTTAAATGTTCATTCGTGGTACTATTTGATGATTTTGTTCGGGCTAGAAATATGTAAATGTTAAAGTTAACAATTTAATGTTCACATCAAATCCAGTATTTTAGGAAGGAATGCATATCCTTCCTAAAATAAGCTGTCACCTCCATTTTGTTTTGGTATAACGGTAAATCTTTGTATATATTCAACCCGATATCCCAATTATTTAAAAATAAATCTGTTATGCGCTTATTAAAAAACTTTGGATCTATAATATAGAGTTAAAGATTGCAAATCTAAAGCATAAAATAAAAGTTTGTAGAGCCGTTGCGTAACCACTTCTTTGAAAACGGTCCAATAATTTCGATGAATGTTTAGGGGCCGTTCATCAAATATTACAACAGCATTCAAGATCTGCTCTTAATTGTGCCTAATAGAAGACATCCAAAAGATGCACGAAGTCATTTGATTTAAAGGACGTATTATCAGTTTGTTAAACTGTGCTTGTTTTTCTTGAGAATTGTGTGTACCATGTTTTCTTTGAGTAAAATTACAAAACTGCTGATAGAGAAAAGCAAGACGACGCCCTCCACTTTATAACCAGTCGTCAGTCAATTAAAATAATAACTACATATAAAATAGAGTGAATACCACTTTTCTAACATATTAGGTTTGCAACGACATTCCGAGCCCTATAAAGGAACTATATAATTATTTCTCTACGTGAAAAACTATGAATCAAAACATATATAACCCCATGGGGGACACTATAAATATGAGAAGGCTATCCTATCCTTTAAAGTTGCTGTTATTTTTAAAAATTTTATCAAAATCTCTTATGGTTCGACAAAAAAATACGTTTTCTTATGACATATGCTATGGGATAGGCGTAGCATACTTACGCGGCGCTACAGTTAGGGATGAACCTGGGCCTCAACCAACATGCCTCTCCAATTAGCCCGGTCCTTAGCTAACTGCTTCCAGTTGCACACTACAAGTTGATTCAGGTCGGTTTTAACGAGGTCTTCCTCTACTGCGTCCGACGTCCAATTCGAGGTTTTATGACCAGGGCAATATAGTTGTACAACTCGTATAGATCGTGGTTGAATCTTCGTCCACATAGCCCGTCAACGCAAACGGGACCGAAGATTTTTCGAAGAATTTTTCTCTCGAATCTACCATGGATTTCTTCATCCGCTTTTGATACTGTCCATGCTTCAGCGCCGTAGAGCAGGACTGGGATGATCAGGGTCTTATATAGGATCTCCTTAGTAGTTCGAGTAAGGTCTTTACTACTAAAATGCCTTCTTAGCCAGAAGAAACAGCGGTTGGCAAGAGTTAATAGCGGAGCGGAGGTAGACAAAGTCTCGTACTACCTCAGTGTTACTGCTAAATCCATTTTTGCCGCTCCCTTCTCTATACTAGCAAACGTGGCTATGACATCATGTTGAGACCTACCAATGATATCAATATCGTCGGCGTACGCTAGTAGTTGCACCGATTTTTGGAAAATTATGCCTCTGGTGTTCGCTCGGGAGTTTTGCACAATTCCTCTCAAGAATCAAATTGAAGAAGTCACATGACAGCGCATCGCCTTGCCTAAAACCTTTTTTGGTATCGAATGTGTCGGTGAGGTCGTTTCCGACCCTGATGGAGCAGCGAAAATTCTCCATCGTCATCCTACACAAACGGAGTTTGGGCGGTATACCAAAACTACACATGGCTCTGTATAGTTCGTGTCTATAAATGCTGTTGTATGCGGCTTTGAAATCGATAAATAGGTGGTGGGTATTGATTTGGACTTCTTGGGTTTTTTTCTAGGATCTGCCGAAGTGTGAAAACTTGATCGGTAGTGGACTTTCTTCAGAAACGATGCTGAGGTTCCATTCCAGGCATACTTTCATCCGACCTTATGCTTATGAATTGATGGATGTTACTTACCAAGTCATCTCCGCCAGCTTTATAAAGCTCAGCGGGAAGGCCGTTATTTCCGTCGGCCTTATATTAAGCTTGAGTTTAGACATTTCTATCCTCACTTCACTAAGGTCGGTGGATTGGCAGTTTTCGCTGTCGTTGCCAATATTAAATAGTTCGTTCTGCCTGACAGCGCAATGTTGTTCGTCATCGCCGTTTAATAGTCTGTAGAAGTGGTTCTTCCATATCCTCAGCATCGACTGTGTCTCAACTACGATATTTCCTTGTTCATCTTGACAGGATTCTTTTCGTGCCTTATATACTTGGCTTTGACGTTTTACACTTAAATTTGTGAACATCGTTCCTGGAGTGGCACCTCTCTATATCCTCGATCGCGCGCTTTTCTTGCTTTTTTTTTCTTCCTTCTGAAAAGCCGGTGTTCTTCCCTTCTTCTCTGTCTATAGATCTCAATGGCAGCTCTCGTCTTCACCTGCAGCTTAGCCTTGTAGGCCTTGTTCTTGGGTGCGATCATCTGTCGGCATTCCTTATCAAACCAGGGGTTTCTTGCTGCTGTCTGCGAGTAACTTAGCACATCAGTTGCGGCTGATCTAATGGCTTTTTGGCATCGTTGCCATTGTTCTTTGACATAAGGAGCTGGTGGTATGATGTGAATCGAGAGGTAAAGGGATACGCGTTGTGCGAAGGCCTTGGCGGTCTCTGGCGGTTGCAGTCTTTCGATATTAAATTTTTCACAGTATTTCTGGTTTGTTGTGGCGTGGTGTATATCCTCATTGTTATCTTGGCTGCAACAAGGTTAGCCCCTCGGAATGTTCGGACATCCAAAATACTGGATGCGTGCCTCTTGTCTATCGCAATGTGATCAATTTGGTTGACTGTTTGTTGATCTGGAGACCGCCATGTCCCCTTATGGATATCGAGGTGAGGAAACCGTGTGCTGGCTATAGTGGCATTTCGTTTCATAGCGAAGTCAATTACCCGAAGTTCGTTAACAGTTGAGTAGGCTATATTTTCGACAATACTGCTAAATATGGCTTCTCTTCCTACCTTTGTTTTAAAATTTCCCAGCACGATTTTAACATCGTACTTTGGTAGTCGCTCATAGGTTTTGTCAAGGAGCTCGTAGAAGCAATCCTTAGTTATATTATCTTTTTCCTCCGTCGGAGCATGAGCTCATATATGGCTTATGTTGGCAAATTTAGCCTTGATGCGGATTGTTACAATGCGTTCGCTAATGTCTTGGAAACATAAGACTTCTTGCCTCAAAATGGACTGACAAATCCGCATCCAAATAGTCGCTGTTTCTGCTCACTATAACACGGTCCATAGTAGATTCCACAGTGTTTCATCCTCTTTTTGCCCGGCCCATCCCATCGTATTTCTTAGCTTCCGCTAGTTGTTAGCCTGCACCTTCCAGGTGCAGATACGAACGTCGTTGCCCTTTTTTTCGTTAAACAGTGTCGTCAACAATAATATCAGTCCTTTCCGAGGCTATTGGTTGCTTCGTAACAATGGTTTTTTCCATGGGTGTGTAGTTAACCCAAAGCACAACCCCAATGATTGAAGATTTTCAGTCATGTTTGCGTTGACGGGCTATGGGGACTAAGATTCAACCACGAACTTTACGGGATGTACATAGACTTGGTCTGGCGTCTACGCCTTCGTTTTAAGATCTGACCTAACATGCCAAACAGAGGAATGGATGGAATCCGGTAATCTCGATTTTATTATATGGCTATAATTTGGCTATCAGGGAATCTCAATCTCAATAGGTTCACTTGTTCAGAACTCATCATCCAATATCCGAAGCTACCACCCTTGTCGATTTTAAAGGTGCACAAGTCCAATGGGATACGGTACTCGAATACAACGGATAATGCAGGAAGGCAGGCCGAAATGTTTGCCATTACCAGAAACTTGACCCAACTTGTCAACACATTTTTCAGAAATCCATAACAACTTTGAATATACCTTGGATCTATTTCTTACTTCAGATCCAGACAACTACAGGGTCATTACTCCATTAGCAAATTCTGATAACTTAACAAACATTACACGTTCAATCAATTAACATCATGCGTCGTGTATGTGTGGATTGACCCCATACACATTTCAATTGATTGACGTGAAATTTTTATTTTTTGTGCGTTTTCGTGGTGTACGGATGTGCGATGAGTGCTCGGTATTCATCGTCCTTTAATTTTACGCTATCGCTAGACATGTTTTCTCTTCCGCGACACAAAACACTCCTTGTCAATCAGACTTTACCAAATGTGTGTAATATATAAAGTAATATACCAAAAAGTGGGCGTGGCTAAAGGCCTTATAGGGAGGAACTATAGAAAATTCCATTATCAACATATTGTTCAGAAAATGTATTTCAATTGTTTTGTAGAAAAAAAACAGAAAGTGGGCGTGGGTTAAAATGGTCTATGGACGAAATGTTCATGTTAACTATTCCAATGTTTTGGCATCGAACGTTTATAATTTTTTTTATCGAAAACAGGTTTTTAAAGACCACACCCCAAAAACTGAGCGTGGAAGAACACTTTATATGGTCGAAATATAGATATTAAGATCTTGTTCAGAAGCTTTTCAAAAAAGTTCAAAAAAGTCGTTTTACCAAAAAAAAAACTTTTTCTAAAAAGTGGGTGTGGCCGTGGGCGGATTTTGAATTTTTTTACACTTGTTCTGTTGTAGGTAGGCACAAGGATCATTACATACCAAATTTCATTATTCTAGATCAAAATTTAAGGCCTAAAAATCGGCGACGTATAGACGGACGGACTTACGGAAAGACAGAAATGGCTGTATGACTCAAAGAATATCTAGCTAAAATTTTACAAACTATATATCAAAACTAATATACTCATATGGGATAGGGTATAAAAGCAATCAACATCGAGATTGAGATAGAAAGAAATGGTTTAATAAGCGAACGGTAATGTGGGTTCCGAAAGAATCGCTCAACTCAACGTGTTAAGTTATGTAACCAATCTATGGTTACAACAATCTACAACACAACAATATTCAAGAGCACAGTCAATAACCATCTGCAAGCAGCGATCGTCTCAGAACGCTCGTGGAGTGTTATAGATTTGCTTCACCTAAGAAAAGTTTTTAAAAAAAAATGGATAGATATTATGGCTAACGAAATCTATATAGACTTAAGTGTTACTGGAGGTAGAATATCGAGGGTTGTGCCGTCTGGCAAGCTCATCTGCCTTGCAATTCTCTAGTATGTCTCTGTTGCCCGGCACCCAAAAGAGTGAATTGTAAAATGCTCCGTCATCTCGTCAAGAGACAGTCGGCATTCGTGGGCTGATTTCGAATTAAACTAGATTGCTTCCAGGTATTTGATTGATTGCTAATATTCTTCGTGGATTTTACATTCCTTTTCAGTCATCACAAGGCTTTTTTGATTGTCAAGATTTCCGCCTGGAAAACGCTACAATGATCGGGAAGGCGAAAGGATATTCTTAGGCTAACCATCTCGGAGAAAATACCTCCTTCCACTCCAGATTTTGTTTTCTTAAGAAATGGTGGCTTTTATTTAAAAGTAACACTTTTTAAAATTACAAATGTTGAGCTTTACTAATGGGAACTTGTCCTGAAAATATGTTTTTTATAATACCCACCTCTTTCACAATCTTCGTCACAATATGGACAGGGACATCCCTGAACTATGTTTACATGTTCATTCGTGGCATTACTTGATGATTTTGTTCGGGCTAGAAATATATAAATGTTAAAGTTTACAATTCAGTGTCGCATCAAATCCAGGGGATAAAGAGAGAGTACCATGCCTTAATTCCTAAAATAAGCTGTCACCTCCATTATGTGTATTTTATTTAAAAACAAAGTTATTATGCCCTTAGTGAAAAACGTTGGTCTTTGTTAAAGATACCGAATCTAAAGCATAAAAATAAAGTTTGTAGAGCCGTTGCCACTTCTTTGAAAACGGCCCAATAATTTCGGTGCATGTTTAGGTGCAGTTCAGCAAATATTCAAAACAATATTCAAGATCTGCTCTTAATTGTGCCCAATAGAAGACAGCCAAAAGATACACGAAGTCATCTGATTTGAAGGGCGTATAGCGTGTTATCAATTTTTAGTACTGTTCTTTTTATACCCTATCCCATAGGGGTATATTAGTTTTGATACTTAGTTTATAACATAGAGAAATAATTTAGCTACATATACCTCAAAGTATATGGATCGACTCAGAATCGCTTGCTGAGTCGATTAACCATGTCTGTCTGTACGTCACCGATTTTTAGGCCTTAAATTTTGAGCTAGGATAATGAAATTTGGTATATAGGATCCTCGTCCGTGCCTACAGAACAAGTGTAAACATTTTTGAAATCCGCCCACTGCCACGCCCCCTTTTTAGAAAAACGTATTTTTTGGCCAAACCGTAAAGAATTTAAAAAAAATCGTAATATCTATATTTCGTTCATATAAAGTTTTTTTTGCCACGCCCACATTTTGTGGGCGTTTTTAATAAAAAACGTTTTTCGGTCAAATTTTAAATATTTCGAAAAAAAATTTTGATGCTGAATCATTAGTAATATTAATATGAAGATTTCTTCTTTAGACCATTTTAACCCACGCCCACTTTTTGGGGGCGTTTTCTTACAAAAACCGTTCGTATACCCTACCCCATAGCATATGCAGGAGAAAAACGATGTTTTTTGTCAAACAATAAAAGATTCTTATAAACTGTTTGAACAATATGTTGTGACAATGTCATTTCCTATATTATAGGTCTATAAAACCCTCTTTTTGGAGATATTAATTTTAAGGATGGGATGGGATAGGGTATTCAACGATCCGCACATGGAATGCTGTATACCATGTTTTCTTTGAGTAAAATTGCAATACTGCTGATAGAGAAAACCAAGACGACACCCTCCACCAGTCCTCAGTCAATTAAAATAACTATAAAATATAGTCAGCCCTATCGAGGTATCCGTCGGAGCGGACAATTTTCCGCAACGCATACTTCGTCGGAGGTTAAAATTCCTTTCGAGGTATGTGTCATCGGAAAAAAAATCTTCCCAAATGCGACGGGTTCACTTCACTACAATTCGGAAATAAATTCCGCGAAGAATTTGTGTCGGAGGAAATCGGAGAAAGAATGGCACTTAGCTGTCAAAAATCGCATGAAAAATGCACCTCAACGCAATTCGCCGGGGTGCGTTACAAAATGTCGGAGAAATATTCCGAACAGCTTTTCGGAGGAATACCTCGAAGCAAAAATCCTCCGAATCGTACGAAATCGGAGAATTTTCCGCTCCGACGGATACCTCGATAGGGCCGAATACCACTTTTCTATCATCAGGTTTGCAACGACATCCCAAAGCCTATAAAGGGACTATATAATTAGTTCTCTATGTCAAAATCTAGGTCTCAAAACTTATATAACTTATTTGGCCTAAGCGGGATTTGAGAAGATCCGAGGGACTGATTTCGCTTGATAGATCGTACATAAGCGCAACTATAGGTGTCATCACTGGACACTGTTTAATAGGAAGACACGCAGAAAGGGCCTCCACTCAAATGACTTCTGTATTGGCTGCATGGACAAAGAGGAAAAAAAACAATACTTCATCTCCTTTATAACTGCCCGGCCCTATCAAACAACGGGAAGCTCCATCTTGGAGATTACTACTTTCAAAATCTCAGCGAATTGATTTCATTAACAGAATGGTTTGCTGACGGATAGTAAGGAGAATGGACAAGATCCTAGTGGTACTACAATGAACCAAACAATGGCCTAATGCAGACAGCTTATAACATACGAGTAGCTTATGAGCGTTCGTTTTCCTATCATGGCAGACAACAAATTTTTAAATGCAAATAATTATAATGAACTAGGTACTTACATCTCTCGTAATTATCTTCGCATTCCCCACAGAGACAACGTATTCGAGCATTCGAGGTGAAATTACGTTTGCAAACTACTTCGTCGGCAATATCATCCTTTTTGGAAGGTACATTCAGTTTGGGGCAAACAGGTGGAGATAGCTGACTCTCAAAAGGAAATGGTAAAACTATTGTGGGACCCATACACGTCAATCGCATTATTAGAACAACATTCCCAGTCTGCATGCCATCTTTTATATTCGATAGCACTAAAAGTTTTTTATTCAATGCGTACGTAGTACAGAACGCTTCGTTTCTTGCGTTTGATGTGTCAGCACCACAATTATTGTCAAGCACTCGATCGTACTTTTTAGAGGTAGATCCAGAACCATTAATATTGGGATCGCTGAGGTAAGCATCCCAGTTAGGATTTTTCGCATAAAAGTCATTTGTTACTTTGTCAAACATATCATACACAGGAATCTCTGTAGTGCCAAGCAGAAACTTGCATTTTCCTGTCCTCTTCTTGAACACATTTAGGTGCAAGCGATCGGTTTTCTTTATAGATGACTCTAGCGAAAATAGACAGCATTTTCCAATTTTACCAGCTGTATCAAGATATTCCCCGAATTCGTTTTCGCAAATCGAAACAAAGACATGTGAACGAAACAACATTTCACAGCATGTTGGGTACTCTTCTGGTGCGCAAACATTTGGTCGTGTTATTAGCAGATCATCAACGGCAAACTCCCATTTGTACAGAAAATTTTGAGCCATCTCTAGTATTATTTAATTAATAATTAATAAATTTCAGGGAACTAAATGTTTCAATTGTACAAACAAGAACAAATAACGTTAAATTGATTTTGTTTCGAAAACTATACGAGTTCAGTTGCTTAGATTAAAAATATTTTATCAGTGTGTAAAGTACTTTTATTTATTTTCTATCTTCTATCGACTTAGACTAGTGTTACTATTAACGGTTAAAGGTAGTTATTTTTTCTTCATTTCTTGTATTTGTTTTAGCAAGAACTCTATTCTGTCCTTCATGAGTGGTTGGCCCCTTGACGTCTTCTTACTGATAACCTTTGTCTTTTCCAGTCGCTTCTTTTTGTACTGTGCTATTTGTTGCTGCTTCTCGATCTTCGCCTGTTTCTTCTGTTCTATCAGCTCAGCAATTTTGTTTTGTTTGATGTTTTGTTTTGGTGGTTTTGCCTCCTTAAAATAAAATTAATGAACCATCAATTTAAATACTCACAGGATACAAAAATTTAATTTTAACTTTTAATTGACTGCATTGTTCAATACACAAAAAAAATCAATTTTAGTGACCCGAGGTTTATAACGGGTGGTTAAATTTTAAGGGCCTATGTTGATTTTGAACAAATCACAAATTATTTAGGAAATAATTGTCATTTCTTTTTATTATGATAATATTGGTATGGTTCAATTATGTATGGAACAGAATTTCGGCCAAATGGCTCGGCGGCACACCTCTATCCGATGGTCCATATTTTCGATGACGCTGAGGCATAATTGAGGTTCCATGCCATTAATGTGCCGAATTATCTCATCCTTTAGCCCTTGAATTGTTGCTGGCTTATCGACGTATACCTTTTCTTTCAAATAACCCCAAACAAATAATTCCAACGGTGTCAAATCACATGATCTTGGCGGCCAATTGAAATCGGAACCACGTGAGATAGCACGACCATTGAATTTGTCGCGCAAAAGAGCCATTGTTTCGTTAGCTGTGTGGCAAGTGGCACCGTCCTGTTGAAACCGCATATCGTCCACATCCATATCTTTCAATTTCGGTCAAAAAAAGTTCGTTATCATCTCAATATAGCGAACACCATTCACAGTAACTGCCTGATCGGCCTCATTTTGGAAAAAAAAATACGGGCCGATGATGCCGCCAGCCCATAATCCGCACCAAACAGTCACTCTTTGTGGGTGAATTGGTTTTCGACAATCACTCTTGGATTATCATTAGCCCAAATGCAGCAATCCTGCTTATTGACGAATCCACTGAGGTGTAAATGTGCCTCATCACTGAAGATGATTTTCTTTGAATATTGATCATCCACTGTTGCCATTTCTTGCCACCATTCTGACCATTGACGACGCTTGAAATGGTCAAGAGGCTTTAGTTCTTGAGTCAATTGCACCTTGTAAGCGTGTAAATGCAAGTCTATGCATAATGTTCACCAACACGAGTGTGAGAGGTGCAATTGTTGGGCACGAAGACGAGTTGAGGTGGACGGGTCTTCAGCCACTGTCGCGAACAACAGCAATATTATCTGCAGTACGAGCTGTACGAGCATGCACTGGTGTTTTCACATCTCCTACAGAGCCGGTTTCCTCTCAGACTGTAGTCGAGACCTCATGAATCCTCAATAATCGTCGGTGATTTGATGATTATTGTTTTAAGTGAAGCAAAGTGATATCGCAGACAGCAAAAACAACTATTGATCTAACGTGATGCAAGATGTAGGTACCGTCGAAATGGTATCGTCAAACTATAATCACTTTACGGAATGAGGGCTCTGTCTTCAAGGGCAGAAAATATCGACGAATAGCGAGAGACTTTTTAACCTTGGCTCCGTAATTCAAACAAATAATTACTCCTACCAATACCCCCGCTTTAGGTTAAGAATGCAACTTAGTAATAAAAATCTCTAGGTTCAGTGGCCTAGTGCTAAGTGCGTTGAACTACCAAGCTCGGAATCCCTGGTAGAAATCCCGAAACGTTTTTTTTTTTCACTGATCCTATCTCTTGCGAAAGTATGACAAACACCCAAGAGTAACACTGTCATGATAACTTCTCAAATTTCTCGTTCGGATTCAGCGTTAAAAAGGAGGTCCCCTTCTTTGTGGCAAAAATAATAATTTCTCACACACAAATGGAGAAGCTAGGTTTGAACTAGCTCGAACAACTAATAGATTATGTATAAGACCCCGATCATTTAAGTCCTGCTCTATGCCACTGAAGCACATAAGAACATATTTCTTGAAAGGATAATGCATAGTTCACAAGCCAAATGAAGAATCATTTTCATTTTCAATGTTTCAGACTCACCAATTTTACACTTTTCATGATATCGCTATTTTACTGCGTACTTACTTTATTGTTTTTGTTATTTTTAAATTTCTTTTCAACATTTTTCCTGTTTTTATTATTGAATTTGCCAGAACTCTGATTTGGTTTTCCCATTATTTTTAAAATTTGTATAACATAACATGTGCAAGCAAATTCGTTTCGTATGGAAAGATTGAAAGAAAACAAGTGACAAGTGTAAAGCTTAAACGTCACAGATCATGAAATGAAAACGTACAGAGCCAATATTTTACAAATTAAATTTGCATCTTAAGGGCCGGTCACTTCACTACCAGTCAAAACGACGTTTAGGTTACCGCAGTTTTGACATAGGGCCCAGTTATAGCTATCATTGAACAACTTCACTGGAACATAAAACATGATGGAATTGAAATTTTACCTCCATAGCTGCTTATAGGAATCGTAGGAAAATTCCGTTTAATTTCGGTGGAACGACAAACATTACTTTACAAAAAAGCGGTAGAAGAAATATCAGCACGATTCTAAAAAAATGTTTTTTTTTTTTAACTTCTATAAAATAATAAAAATCATCATTAATTTCCTTCTTGAAATCTTAACCGTATTATAATAACCAAAATGTTTGCAACAGAGTCATCCTGCAATCTAAAACGTCTGATGAAATCAAAACAGTCCCATATTTATTAAAATGATCCAATCATTCATACAGGTGATACTTCCGCAATTTAAACTCCAATAATATATATTATATATAGTGCCCTTTGTCACTCTCGCCACTACTCCATGAATCCCAAAATGAAATGAATTTATAATTAATAGGCGTGTTTTTTTTCTAAATCTATACAGGCTTATTTACACATGAGAAAAAAAACGTTAATCGGTGCTCTGGCATCACTGATACTGAAACACGTATGCGCCAAACAGATGACAGTTTGGGGTTTTAATTTTTGCTGTGTCATTTATTTTTTTGTAAATCGGCCCTAGCGAGGTATCCGTCGGAGTGGAAAATTCTCCGATTTTGTACGATTCCGATGATTTTTGCTTCGATCCCAGCATCCCAGCGAATTGCGTTGAAGTGCGTTCAGGTGCATTTTTCGTTCAATTTTTGACAGCTAAGTGCAATTTTTTTCCGATTTCCTCCGACACAAATTCTTCGCGGAATTTGTTTACGAAGTGAAGTGGAGTAATAGAAAAATGTATGTAATTATATAAGACTATTTATTTCAGTAATTTTCGTACTGATCGTTTGAATTTGTGTATCCAATGCGAGCTCAAAGGAAAAAACCACCCCTCAACAGTACGAGCTTCGTCGTCGCATTTGTGTAGTATTTCTTTCCGATGACACATACCTCGAATGGAATTTGAATCTTCGACGAAGTATGCGCTGCGGAAAATTTTCATATCTCGCTAGGACAGAATATAAACAATTTTTTTTTAATAAATAAATATCTTGAATACGAAAAATACAAATTAAAAAAATAACGAATAAACCACTAACTATTTATTATCGTCAGTAAATAAAATTTTGCTGTCCTATTTGTGTTCATTATTGAAGGTATTCATCCTGTTTTTTCCATGTTAAACAAATTTCCCATGCAATTTTTTTTTTATTTTTCCACTCATGTTTCATGTTTCTTCGTAAATAACACACTTGAAATTTTATTTTTGTTTCATCTGACATTTTAGAATAGTTCATTCGATTTTGATATATCATTGGTAAGCAGAATAAGCGAAGTGAGTATATTACCAATGAAAAACACCATAAACCAAAAGAAAAACAAAATATTGTGTTAACCACTCAGGGTTCTGCTCTAAACTTATAGTACGTTTCCACCGAGTTGGAATGTGTCACATCAGCGAAATTCGTGATTTCAGTTGAAATGCGATGCATTCCGCCATACGATTTCATATTCTGAAATTCGGCACTCCGTTGAAATTCTATTCCAAACGAGGACCAACCGAGTTATGTCGAATCACACATTACTTTTACTCCTAAAAAAAATCATTTTATCCTATAAACGTCAAATTACTCTGTCAAAAATATTTTAAAATACAAACAAACAATTTTTTACAGAGCTAGCTATTAAGGAAAAACTAAACGAAGACCAATAAAAGAAAGAGAAATAAAGATAAAATTAAAAACATCGATTATATTCGTTTGTATTTTTTTTGTTTAATTAATTTATTGTAAAATAAAAATTACATGTCTGTCGAAAACAAAACTTTTATATACACACTTCATTACATGGATATCTGTATTCTGTACTTAAAACATTTGTATGCAGGTGAGGAAACATTACAATCTGGGCTAACTCTACCAATACATCCACGTCATCCAACACCATCACGACCACCATCGCTGCTTCGTCCAAAGCCCACACCTCCATCACCACCTCGTCCAAATCTACCGCCGCAACCGCGACCACTACCGCCTCTACCAAATTTCCCACGACTTCTCTTCGTCCACCGCCTACACTCTGGCCTACACCATCAGCGGGTCCTTTGCACATTTTGTCTGTGGAAGTTTATGCAGGAACCTACCAATCGACACCAATTTTTGTGGATGTACAAACAGTTTTTGGTTTCTTTTCAAATTTGTGGCAGTTTTACTGTGGCCGAATAGCATACGTTGCCAAAGACTTTAATCTATTTTACCAACTTGCTCTTTGTTCTCGAGGAAAATGGGAGCATTCAAGTAAGACACATCTTCAATATAAACTTTACTTACAAATCGTCTTCACATAATAAAAATTATTATAGTAATTTATCAATACAATGATTTTTTTGACAGTTGGAATGCGTTTTTTTATTTTTGTGGGTACACTAATTTTCAAATGTTGAATTTAGTTAATGAGATGACGAATTCGATTTTGTGGAAAAGTACTATAAAGAGGTTACCTAATTTAATGCTTACACAGTTACACCACTGAACAAACCTAATTTGTAATAGACATTGAATAACAACCCTGGATGTATAATGGCTGACGGCTGTCATAAATTACATTGCCGGCTACGTGTTTACCCAGTGCTACCAATCACACCTTTCGAACGCATATATTCCCATAAACAAACAAATCCTTGACCTTCAATTTTATTTTTTACCTTATTAAAGGAACAAAAGAAAAAAAACATAAACAATCCCAATCCAATCTAACTAAATTTGTATCTTTAAATAATTTCCTTGTTAGCTCCTCTGTTTAATAATGCCAAAAGCTGAGAAAATTAAAGTTAATGTAAAGGATCGTGTGGAGGACAATTCTATCGATTTAAGTCTCTCCGAATTAACGGAGGTGCCCGTCAAGGACATAGTGAGTTTACAATATAAATATTTTGTTCAGCGAAATTCATATAAAAAATCATAATATGTAAAGAAAGAAACCACTTAGTTCTTGATAGTAAAGTTCTGATTGTAGTCAACATAGTACAATGTCACAATATATTTCGATAAATGCAAATGTTTTACTTCGACACCACTTTGTAAATGATTACCTATGGGGCATTGGGGATATTTCTTTTCTTATCTGGCCCTACAGTCCCGGGTAAACCTTTCTTTTCTACATGTACGCTCCCTTTTTATAAAAATTTAAGATGCTGCGGTTCGGTAATGCTTTGTTAATTGTTCGCTTTTGTTACGGTTCATGTTTTAGACCCATCAATGAGAACTATGATTTTGATAAGTATTTCAATTGGTAGGACTTATTCTTATAGACAAAGTGACTTATGACCGTATAGTTTATATAATTGTGTAATATTTTTTTAATTAATTTGTTTATTTAGTTTATCTTCTTCCCATTGTTTGGTTACGTTGTTCGTGTTCGTGATCTATTCTTGGTCAAACAATTTGATAATTGGTCACCAAAAAGAACTGCTTGCTTTCTCTGTGTTATGTAAGAAAACATCAACTTAGTAGCAGATAAAGTAAAGTTCTATTGACGTAACCTTTACAAAGGTTAGCATGGTTGACTGTATCAACAGCTTTCGACAAGTCAATCAATACCAAAAAGGTAACTTCATCCCTCTCCAATGCCTGTCTAATACGTGTAGTAATACAACTACGCTTTTGGCGAAACCCTGATTGTTTCGGGGTTCTTAAATTATTTACTTCGAGATAGGTACTGATTTGCTTTTTAAAATACTTTTGATAAAAAAGCAAGATTGAAATTGGTCTTAATTCATCACCTTTAGCACTTTCAGGAATAGGTACAAATTTTGCCAGCTTTCATATACATAACCAGATATTCACTTGACATCAGGATCGGCAAAATAATTTTTAAAAATGAGGAATTAATTTCACTAAGTCCAAAAGCATTTGACTTAATAGAAAATACACTTTGAACAACATCAGCTTACCGCTTGGAAAGAAAACCCAGTTCGATCTACCTGATTCAAAAACGAAATAGGAGTTTCAGAAATCGACGAGGTTTTGAACCAATTTTTTTTTAACGCATTACCATAGTTTGCCCTGTTTTCGACTTTTTTTGTTTCCTAAGTTCATTTAGACGGTATCGCTTCCAGGACTTTTACAAATCGTCGCGTGCGTAGTACATATATTGGGGTTATACAAATGGTTTTTGTAGGAAAACACACCAACAAGTGCGCGTGAGTTCAAATGATCTGAAAACGAAATGTTCATATTATCATAACCAATGATCTTGCAACGAACGTTTTTTTTTCGAATATTTTGAAATTTTGTACGAAATTTAGATGTTGGGATTGTCTAAATATGTTAGTCAGACACTTTTTTCAAAATTCCTAACATTTTGGCCAAAAACAAAGTTTTACTGGAAAAAATGGCGTGACAATGGGCGGGTTTTGTAAATTTGTAATAAATTTGTAAACTTGTTCTGCTTCGTCGGCCAAATTTAAATACACTAGCTCAACATTTAAGTCCCAAAAATCGGTGACACACAGATGGACGGACGGACGGACAGACAGACACTGGTAGATCGACTCAACTAGCGATTCTGAATCGATCCATATACCTATCTATCGAAAATATTTCTCTGTGCTACAAACTTAATGTACAAAGGGGTTCGGGAATAAAGAGAAGACGTCTCAAACAAATTGCACGCGAAATTTAATTTGCTTCTATTATTGGACATTTCGAATCCAACAACTGAATCCAAATAAATACCTGAAATACCAATGTGCATATGGTATATTAAAATGACATTAGACAAAAGACCCAGATCATAGATTACTTACTACTGACACATTCGATACCAAAAAAGGATTATGGCAAGGCGATGTGCTGTCATGTGACTTCTTTTATTTGATTCTTGAGAGGATTGTGCAAAACTCACGAGCCAACACCAGAGGCGCAATTATCCAAAAATCGGTGCAACTACTAGCATACAATATTGACATCATTGGTAGGACTCAACGTGATGTCATAGCCACGTTTGCTAGTATAGAGAAGGAAACAGCAAATATGAGTTTTACTGTTAAAGTCATATTTGCTGTTTCCTTGAGGGTAAGACTAAGTATATGCTGTCAACACGAAAGGACACACAACATCATTGGACAGAACGTCCCCACTGAGGTAGTACACGACTTTGTCTACCTCGGCTCTGCTTTTAACTCTGACAACAACATCTCGTCAGAAATAAAACGAAGTATTACTCTTGGCAACCGCTGTTCCTTCGGATTAAGAAGGCAATTTAGTAGTATAGCCCTCACTCGAAATATTAAGTAGATCCTATATATGACCCTGATCATCCCAGTCCTGCTCTACGGTGCTGAAGCATGGATCGTATTAAAATCGGATGAAGAAATCCTTGGTCGATTCGAGAGTGAATTTCTTTGAAAAATCTTAGGTCCCGTTTGCGTTGACGGGCTATGGAGACGAAGATTCAACCAAGAACTATAAACTATAAAAACTCCGCGTTTTTTTAGTGGCATAGAACTATGAAATGGAATAAAACAAAGATGATTTTTAAATGGACATAAAATTTACTTTATTCGAAAGCTTATCATCTGGCATTATAATTTAAATATGATTTCTGGCATATGACCGCCACGGCTGGCTCGAACGTAGTCTAATCTGGAGGTCCAATTTTCGATGACTTTTTCCAACACTTTAGCCATATATCGGCAATAACGCGGCAAATGTTGTTTTTCAAGTGGTCAATTGTTTCGGGCTTATCGGCTAGACTACCGATTTTCATATCCCCACAGAAAATGGTCAAGCGGCTTTAAATCGCACGAACTTGGAGGCCAATTCACAGGACCAAAATGCGAAATTATGCGCTCACCGAACGTTTCTTTCAACAAATCAATTGTGCAACGGCCTGTGAGACATGTTGCGCCGTCTTGTTGAAACCACAGCTCCTGCACATCATGGTTGTTCAGTTGATGAATGAAAAAGATAGTAATCATGGCTCTATAGCGGTCACAATTGACTGTAACGTTCTGGCCAGCATCGTTCCAATTATTCCACCAACCCATAAAGCACACCAAACACTCAGTTTTTGTTATGTAACGGTGTCTCATCATCACTTCAAATACGGCAGTTTTGTTTATTGACGTATCCATTCAACCAAAAGTGAGCTTCATCGCTAAGAAAAATTCGCTTATGAAAATTGGGATTAACGGCAATCTTGCTTGGGCCGAAAATAAACGACACTTTAAAGTTTGTCCGTCCAGTAGGTTTGATAACCCAATTATCCATTGACCCGAAGAGGTATGTTGACAAATAAAATACTGTTTTTGAGAAGGTCGGACAAGGTGTATGGGTAAATTTTGTTTGTCCGACCAACTGATTTAAGATCTACAGGAAAAACTATATTCAATTCATATAACATTCTCCATTGACCCTATATAACTTATCGGAGATCTCCCAGCACGATTTTAACATCGTACTTCGGTTGGCGCTTATAAGTTTTGTCAAGAACCTTGTCGAAGCAGTCGTTCGCTATATCATCTTTGAATAACACCCTTCACTTTTGCGGAATTATGAACTTGTTATTTCTTAAAAATGCTATGTACTGCCTTTTCTTCCAGTTGAATTGAACTAGATCTTCTTTTCCCCATTGTATAATCATTTGGTATTAACGCCCCAAACAAGGCTCATTTGTTTCATTTGTTTCTCGATGTTACATTTTTGCCACAAAGGTTGCGACCTCCGTTTAATGCTGATTCAAAACTGAACATTTTGAGAAGCTTCTCATGATAGTTTTATACTTTTGAATGTTTGTCAGACTTTCCAAAGAGGTAAGGCAGTGAAAAACATAGGTGTTGTTACTTTTGGGATTTAAACCCACTTTCCCACTACACTAACTCTATGTTTTGTTTACAGACCATATTTGTTCGTGAACCTCCTCCTATTATATTGTAAGCATTATTTGTGGGGTCTATTGATTGCTCTTTTCTCTTAACGCTGCTACTATTTGCTAGCATTACTGGTTGAACCATGGTTTGCTAGATATACCCATTGGGTTATATTAGTTTTGCCATTAAGTTTGTAACATAGAAAAATAATTTCGATAGATATACCGTCCGGGCCTTAAATTTTGAGCTAGAGTGTTGAAATTTGGTATATAGATTCTCTGGCCGACGAAGCAGAACAAGTGTAACAATTTTTGAAATCCGCCCACTGCCACGCCGTATTTTTAGAAAAACGTAGTTTTAAGCCAAACCGTAAGGAATTTCAAAAAGGTTCTGAGCAACATTTTTAGACAATCCTAATATCTATATTACATCCATACAAAGTTTTTGTGCCACGTCCACTTTTTGGGGGCGTTTTTTAGTCAAAAACGCTTTTTGTCCAAATTTTAAAAATTTCGCAAAAACGTTTGATGCAAATACTTCCATAATGATATAATAAACATTTTGTCTATAGATCATTTTCACCTACGCCACGTTTTGGGGGCGTTTTCTTACAAAAACCATTTGTATACCCCATCCCAAGGTATTAGCAATAGAAATAGGTTGTTTTTTGTCGAAACACAAAAGGTTTTGATAAACTGTCTGAACAATAAAGCCTACATTTTGAGGATATTAATTTTAAGGATGGGATGGGATAGGGTATTCAACGATCCGAACAGTGGATTATAGCCTTCTCATATGGTTTTTATAGAATTAGGGACGAATATTCACATACCCAGAAGAATGACCTCTGTTACATTCCTAAAATAAAACAAAAAACAAATATCATCCCACGAAAAAGAGCCGTTAAAGTCTCACAGATTACTTGCTCGGTGTTGCATAAAATCCGTTGGTGATTTTTTTCCTCGGCATCGATATTAGTATTGTATAGAACGTTGTTATTAAAGTATGATCTGAGTTTCCTAATGAAGTAGAGATTGTGGTCTTGATCTGAAGTGAACAATAATCTGAATATCTGAAATATTTATTGGTTACTCGATAAGTTGTCTTCAACTGTTCGACCACCGCAGGATAACAACATCGTCTGTTTTTTAATATTTTCTATTCCAGTCCTTTTCTTATCCTTCTTAAAATTATTTATTTCACGATGTGCCATCATGACCTTTGGTTCCCATCCTTGTTGGACCGTCCCATCTATCGTAGTTACAACTACATCACGTTGCCTTTTATTGCATTTTTAGTTATTTTGTTTTTCTCTTTTATATAATTCTAGAATCTGAGCACAAAGATTAATGATTTTACGTTACATTTCAAGCCTTTCCAACTATTGTTAGGTGTTCTGGTGTTCGATCTTTTTGTATAGCTCTCTATCCAACTTATTATTTAACAAGTTCTTCATTTTCAGGCTTCATTCAAGCGCGTCACTATTTTGGATCTTTCCAACAACAAATTGATGTCATTGGGGGTAATATATTGTGGTTTTTCTTTTACACTAATTTTTTAACATATCTTTGTAGAAAAACTTTCCAATCCTAACAAATTTAACTAGGCTTGATTTGAGCAGGAATCAAATCAAATTTTTACCCGATGATTTCGGAAATCTTCGAAGTCTGAGACATTTGGACTTGTACAACAATAAACTAGAGCATTTGCCGCTCAGTTTTGGCAATCTGACTAACTTGAGGTATACATTTATAGTTATTATATAAATACAGATACACGTATTCTTTAATTTGTAGATATTTAGACTTGAAAGCAAACCCACTGACGCCAGCATTGGCGAAAATAGTTGGACTATGCTTAACCGCAAAAGACTGTAACACTTCAGCAAGAGATACGGTAAACAACATCTAATCTATTTAACAAATATATTATTTCCTTCGATTGACATTCCTTAGGTGAAATGTATGGCTCGAATGCAGGAGGAGGTACAAAAAACCAAAGAGAAATTAGAGCTAGAGAACGAGGCCCTATTAGAAGCTAACGAAGATGCAGTAAAACTTCAAGAATCCCAAAAAGCGAAAAAGACTAAAAAACCTAAAAACAAACCAAAAAAGAATAAAGGTGACAACGCCTCACCACAACCAAATACAAATGTGAAGCAAGTGAAATCAAAAGCCGATGGTAGTGCTGCTTTCAGCAGCAACGTCCAGCGAAAATCTAGCACAGCTCTAAAGACAATATTTACCTTTTTCATGCTATTAGCCATCAATATTCTTATAATATACATAATAATGTTTAAGAATCCTGAAATAGTAGAGAAACTTGTTGAATTCATACCGCATCAGTACCGCGATTGGATACTCACCAAATCGGAGTTGTTTCGTTTGCGCGTTTCGGATTTGATTCAGAACATTCGTACACCGTCGCACCACAACTGACGATTTGTGTCCTCCAAGCCCTAAACGCTAAACTAGGGACAGCCACATCCAAAGGAGGTGGTCATTCAATGACCCCACAATAAATTTTGCAAACATTAGATACAATTTTCAGTCACTTCATCATCATCTCGTCCATACAAACTACCTTAATTTTTTTAGACAATTCTAATACTAAAGTTCCATAAAACAGTACACACAACTTAACCTGCAATAGACCAGTTATACAGTTAAAACAGTTTAATATTGAATTAATCATTCTTTACAGAGAGTTCATTTATCAGTGTTATTCAGTCAAAGTATTTTACGTATAATATTTTATAAGAATAGCAAAACATACTTTAACCAATCTCTAGCTACACGTATTTGCATTTATCTTTTAGTAAATAAGCTCCATTATCAGTCATTTTTTTGTTTGTTTGCATTCTACAATAAATAAACATTGATTTTATATATTTCAATTATAATATTGACTTGATTGTATTTATTTTATTTTCTAAAAAAGAGTGGACCTTGGTTTTTTTTATCTTTCTCGTACAAACAGAATGATATTGTTTTCGTGAAAATTTTTGACCCCGAGATTTTGATTGATTCTAACATTACGATGATAGCGGATCCCAAAGAAGTGGTTTTTGGAATTTCGTCCGTCGCGTCGGTCCGTAATGGTCTCCCCAGCCTAAACGGATTGACCGATTATCTTCAAATTTCGTATCCAAGTTTGTTTTGGTCATAATTCTAGGCCATTTTTTTTTTGCTTTTAGCCATGTTATTAACGGTACCTGCCATATAAAAATTACAAATAACCCTTAAATTTCTCGAAAACGGCTCTAACGATTTTGATCAAACTTTATTTATATTATAAGCATATTAGTTCCAAAAAAAACTGTATACCTAGTTTTTTCGAGAAAATCCATATAACGGTTTTTGTCATTTAGACCATATAAAGAAAATTGTTAATTTCTCGCAAACTATTATGTCAAATTGAATGAAATTTAATATGTATTCTTCTATTATAGTTTAGAATAATTAGTTGTAGCCCAACTATCACTAAACGGAATTTTCAGTTTTGGCCAATAACGGAAAATCATTATTATTCACATAGACTCCGATTTCTTCAAATTCCGGAGTAAACGTTCGTATAATCACATTTTGACATTATATTAATTTTTGGCATCAATAATCAAAATTCTTATGATTTGATCTAACTCCACCTGTTCGTTCTCCGATAGTCAAAATAACGCACATGGTCGAACTCCTCCAGCTGAGTTTGCTCGTTTGGGATTTCGAATATTGCAGCCAGTCGGTTCACAAAGTACAAACTAAGTTTGTACGCGATTATAAGCGTCAAGTACAAGAAGGAATTTCCTCTAGGATGCGTCGCGTATAAACTAAGTTTTGTACTCAAATTTAAAGTTGTCGATATCTGTTTGAAATGCTTAGGATGCTTAGCGTTAAGATCACCGGCTAAGAAGTAATAGTTATCCGCCGATTAAAGCTGTAGGTAACAAAAAGTGTCTATAACTATGTTATAAATTGAATGGCTTCAGGTTGGCACGGTCCTGCTAACTGCCTCCAGTTGCGCACTCCAAGATGGTTGAGGTCGGTTTCTACTTTTGCGCGCCACTTAAGGCGAGGTCTTCCTCTACTGCGTCCGACGTCTGGCTGGGAATCGAAGACTCTGCGAACAGGAGTATTGGTGTCCATTCATTCTACATGTCATAGCCATCTTAATTTTTCTCTTGATTCGAATAAGTAAAAAAAACATATGAGAAGGCTACATTCCGCTGTGCATATTGTTTAATACCCTATCCCATTCCATCTTTCATTATGGGCATTATGAGGATGAAATATAGAAAATGACATTGTGACCACATGTTGTTCAGACAGTTTATTAAAATCTTTTATGATTCGACAAAAAAACAACGATTTTCTATTGCATATGCCTTGGGGTAGGGTATGCAAATGGTAAGCCCTAAAAATAGGCGACATAAAGACAGACGAACGGACAGACATACATGGCTCAATCGACTCGGTTCTTATTGATCCATATACATTGAGGTATACCTAACTTACTTACTTACTTATAAACTAGGTATCAAAACGAATATACCCCCAATGGGAAAGGATATAAAAACAATGCACGTGCTTGACTTCGAGAAGTCCTTCGACAGCATATGCTTATAGGAAGTAATCAAATGTTACAACGTAACTTAAAATAAAGTACATACGATTAAAAACAATTTGATATAGGGGCCGTTAACTCCCCTATATTGTTTAGCATTTTTTTTTTTTTTTTCAAAAAATGATCTAACAGGTTCCCACACACATGCTATAGAGTACTCAGATGATCTGGTGGCTTACAGATCAGGTCCGAAAAATCAAGGTTATCAATATACTTTTGCAGTGTGACAATCATAATACCTATGAGTTATTGCGATGAAATTAAAGATCAAAGGACAAGTGAGAAATGCAGTTAAATATCTTGGCAGCTTGGCTTGGCTTGACCAGTTTCTATATTTTAACAAAAATGTACATGCTCATCAGCTTCTCCGTTCTATCGGACCGCGAAAAAATCGATACGGAAAGGCAGCACACCGAATTCTGGTGGCCAAATAATGAGGGGTTTTCAGAAGTGACTTGCGCAGAGATCATGGAACACGGCCTTGAGGCGCCCGATGCTTTTTAGCTTCGGACAGGTCAAGGCAGCTTGATATACTACCATGGAGTAGGTTTAAGTGGTTTTGGTTAGTTAAGTTTTAAAAAAAAATTATATTTTTTATACCAATACGATAAATGATCAAAAATTTAATACAGTTATTTTTTACCGATAGCCAAATAGCATAAAGTTAGATTAAGAAAAACTGCCAATGATGAGTTATATTTAAGTATTTTTGTCTAGTTTTATGTTTATACAAAGATTATGAATTCTATACAGATGACGCACTCCATATAAGAAAAATTGTTCTATGGCGGGTCGTGCTGGCACAGCCCGCCATATGTATTTGTTCTGGTTTTTCATGAAGCTACTGAGCAAAAGTTTTTGTTTTTTGTTCTTAATGCGTCATCTGTATAGAATTCATAATCTTTGGTTTATATTATTAAGATAGCAAAAAAATTAATTTAAAAGTTATAAACACATGAGAATACAATACGCTATGCGAATCATTTAATACCCTACCGCACCCCTTTAAAAAAATTGATTATCCCCAAAAAGTGGTCGTGACTAAAACTTTTATTTCGAAATATAGAAATTGAAATTGTCTGAATATCTTGATTAGAGGCATCTTATCAAAATTCCTTATTAATTGAGCATAATTGAGGTTCTGTAGTTTGAAATTGTTTACGCTTGTTTTACAAGTGTAAAGATTCGAGCAGTGGACTTTCTTGAGCTAAATCCACAAAAGTCTTCTGTGTATAAGTGTTTGGCAAGCAGGTTTGTTATTAGGCCAAAGGCAATAATTTTTTTTAAATCGTTTAATACCCTATCCCATCCCATCCTTAAAATGAATATCCCCAAAATGTGGCGATAAAATATTGAAAATGACGTTGTTACAACATATTGGTCAGACAGTTTATCAAAATCTTTTATGGTTCGACAAAAAACAACGTTTTCCTATTGCAAATGCCTTGGGGTAGGGTATACAAATGTTTTTTGTAGGAAAACGCACCCAAAAAGTGGGCGTGGTTTAAAATGGTCTAGAGACGAAATGTTCGTATTATCATAACCAATTTGAAGTTTTTTTTTTAAATATTTTAAAAATGTACCAAAAACGTTTTTTAATGAAAGCGCCCCCAAAAAGTGGGAGTGGCAAAAAACATTATAATAGACGGAAACAAAATATAGATATTGAGATTCTCTAAATATGTTGTTCAGACACTTTTTCAAAATTCCTTACGGTTTGGCCCAAAACTACGTTTTTATAAAAAGAGGGCGTGATAGTAGGCGGAAATTTTTTGAAATGTTTCCACTTGTTTTTCTCCACTTTCATTCATTTATTTAAGGCCTAAAAATCGGTGACACACAGACGGAAGGACGGACAGACAGACATGTCCATATACATTGAGCATTGAGGTATATGTAGCTTAATTATTTCTCTATGTTACAAACTATGTGTCAAAACTAATATAACCCTACGGGATAGGGTATAAAGAACACACACAAATAATGAACATTGGTTTATTGATGGACGTTTGGCATGGTACAACTTTTACAGATATGGCTTTGAACATATGCGTTGAAAGAGCGTCGATGACGTTGGTAATTACATGCGTTTAGTTTTTACAACAACTACATACATATATTTGCACATGTGCCATGAGTGGTAGTCACAGAAGGAGATAAAACTAAAAACACGAAGATGATATATATCTGTTAAGTTTTACATGGACATTTAGAATCATTCAAATTTTTACACTTTGATACTAAATAAAGTAGGCAACAAAGCAAACAGTCAAACACAATCATATACATAGATAAAGAAAAAACATAAAATAAACTGGCTCAGTCTGAGTGAGTACTCTGAGTTGAGTAATTGACCGATTGTGATTTGTGGCAATTGTTTTGATTAGTTGTAACTCAATCTTCTCTAGATGCGGTCATGGATCGCACATCGGCTGTTGTTCTTTTAGTTATCTCTCTGTGTTTACATTTTGCCTTTTCATCAGATTATAGTAACGAATATAGGGATGAGTTCGATAATCAAATCAGACAAACATATGAACCTACATGGGACAGTTTAGACAAAAGACCATTGCCGCAGTGGTACGACGATGCTAAAGTCGGGATTTTTATCCATTGGGGCGTCTATTCTGTTCCTAGCTTTGGTTCAGAGTGGTTTTGGACCAATTGGCAAGGTTTGTTAAAATCGATTAAGGTGACAACAAGACAAATGCCGATTACTTGTTTTTAGGCCAGAAGGTCCCGTCTTACATCGATTTCATGAAGCAAAACTACAAACCTGGTTTTACGTATCAGGAATTTGCAAAAGATTTTACTGCAGAACTGTTCAATGCTACACAATGGGCGTATTTATTGCGAGACAGCGGCGCAAGGTATGTATCATATAGACATTCACGAAGTTCCAGTAATGATGTGTGATGTATGTATTTAAGATACGCTGTGCTTACGAGTAAACATCATGATGGTTTCACTCTATGGCCGTCAAGTCGATCATTTAGTTGGAACTCTAAAGATGTTGGTCCCGGAATTGATATTGTCGGTACAGTTTAACACGATCCATTCTGAGAACAACACCTGTTAATAATTTTTACACTTGTTAGGTGAACTTTCCAGTGCTATACGCGATAAAACTAGCTTGCGATTTGGTCTTTACTACTCATTGTTTGAGTGGTTTAATCGAGTATATATTCAAGACAAATTGCATTTATTTTTGAAGAAAAATTACGTGTTGGACAAAGTTTTACCGGAACTACATGAGCTGATTACCAAATATAATCCAGAAGTTTTATGGTCAGACGGTGACTGGGAAGCACCATCCACTTACTGGAATGCAACTGATTTTATCGCTTGGTATGATATATAATTTGCAATTGTATATAGGCGAGTGTAGAGTAAGTAATATAACTTCCATGCAGGTTATACAACGAGAGTCCAGTTCGGGATAGTGTGGTCACAAACGACAGATGGGGATTCGGGACACATTGCCTGCATGGTGATTTTTGGAATTGCCAAGATAGATTTAACCCAGGTCAGTCATAAATTAAATTAAACAGTACCTAAATATGTATAATACCAAGCATTTTTGTTGTCTGCAATACTTCGAGGCTTTTGAATTCTCTTATCAGTGTTCAAATAAATTGACCCAATAATCACTTTAAAAATGTATTTCATATATGTATATTCAAAAAAAAAAATATTTTATTCATATATCGAGTCATTCTCAGGTTTATTTCAGGAAGCTAATTATAGTTCAGTAAATAAGTTGACGTAAGTGACCCTAAAAATACCAAATGCAAGTTTATATAGGTATAGCTAGTTAGCAACTTCTTTAAATATTAAGAAAACATCACACTTAATTCCATCTGAGTCCTTTCCTCACAGAACGTTGATTTTCGTAATAATTTGTGGTAGATGCGGTGATCGGGGCTAAGTCTTTCCATGATTAAATGTAAATCAATACTGAAAACAAATACCACAGTTTAGCACGGCTAACGAGTTATCTATTTAAAAAAATAGCTCTGGGAATGACTTGCGGAAATATATTTAATAAACTATCCAGACATTTTTTGATGTAAGTGACCCTGAATGAACCACTTATCTAATTAGGCGCCGCGTGGCTAGGATGGATTTTACTCAAGTCTCTATGGTAAGTGGACGATCCGCTTAATTGTGGTCCATGTTTCCTGGCAGAAACCTGATTTGTAACGACCTAAACTTCAGGTGTTAGTTTCGTTGGTTCTGTGTCTGGGTCGATTTGAGTTGGGGCGATTTACCTTAGTTTCTATTTTCCAAATTTTTTTATTTCGTGTGAAAATTACAAAAAAAATTAGCATACATTTTTAATAACCAATTATGTAATTAAATTATATTATTAAGGAGTACTTCAAGATCACAAATGGGAAAATGCATTCACACTAGATAAGACAAGTTGGGGGCATCGATTTGATTCAACACTACGGGACTACATGAGTTCGAAAGAATTAATCAAAGGTGCAAATACCTAAAAACTTAGACCTATTGTCGTTACTGATACTTTTTTTATGTAGAGCTTGTTACTACAGTCAGCTGTGGTGGAAACATTCTTGTAAATATTGGACCTACCAAATATGGAACAATTCCAGCTATCTTCGAGGAAAGACTCCGCGACATGGGAAATTGGTTGGGAACAAATGGAGACGCTATATTCGAAAGTCAGCCTTGGTTATTCCAAAACGACAGTATTACTCCCGGTGTTTGGTACACAAGTAAGCCATCCCCAAATGGAGGCACAAATGTCTATGCAATCGTATTAGACTACCCATACGATGAAAACGAAATGGATTTCTATTCCATTAGAGGGCTAGTAGATGAATCGACAAAAATTGTAATGCTTGGAATGCGAGATACACCTATAAAGGTATATATTTTAAAATTTATAATATGAAAATGATTGTTGAAATTTAATTTTATTTTATATTAGTGGTCTTTCAACAAAACCTCCGTGCACATAAAATTCCCAGCAAAACATTTAATTGACAGAAACAAACTTGGTTTAGCATGGACTTTTAAAATTGGAATAAATAAAAAATAGAATCTACATATATATATATATGTTATACAATTGCACTAATGTTACGATTTTTTCCATTAATAAGACAATAATATACATTTTGCAACAACTGTTCACCGTATCTTTTTATTTTTTAAGGAAAAACAACACTTGTCAACTGACTCTTAATCAGCGCCTAATCAAATTTACCGTTTTATGAATTTATGTTTTAGAATCTGTCTTCTGGAATTCCAAAATAAAACGGGACTTGATGTTTGAATTTTACGTGATGATCATAGTAAACCGCGAATTGCATCATGTCAAATATTTCACAATAGCACCACAAGACTGCATAGTATTAACTGATCAAAAGATTTCCCTACTCACACTAATACTACATATGATCAGGATTACTGCCCCACAAGTGTAGTTCCAAATTTTCATGCGAACTATTACGAGTATAACCCCGTAAAAGCTATGGGATAGGGTATCAAAATCGTTCTGTTAGGAAAACGTAGAAAAGTGGACGTGGGTTAAAATGATCTATAGAAGAAGTGTATTTTACATTATTTACAAAGTTTTTTCAACAAGCATTTCCGAATTTTCTTAAACTGTTACCAAAACTCTTTTTTTTAACATAACTACCCGGAAAAGAAGGCGTCGCGAAAAACTTTATATGGAGGAAAGATAGACAATAACATCACCTAAATATCATGTTTCAACACTTTTTTTTAAAATTTCTTATGGTTTAACTAAAAACGACGTTTTATTTTAAAAAAGGGGTCATATCAGTGCGCAGATTTGATTGCATTTTTCCTGCTTCACCGAAAAAAGGAAGTTTAACAAATTTCATTATTTTAGCTCAAAATGTAAGGCCCAAAAATAAACAGACAGCGATGTCGATTCTGTTTCGATCCATTTACTTTACAAATTCTAAATTATTTCTCTACGTTACAATAGTCAAAACGTAAAACCCTTAGGTATAGGATAATATATACAAATATCGGGGCCGCGAAAGTAAAGGGAGTAGTAAGTTTGGATTTGATAATAGAACCATCTATAAGATCACAAAGGTCATCTCAAGACAACATCCTGTGTGGCTTTTCCATCATTTCGACTGGCAGAGTGAGTGTAGGAATTAGAATAGGGCGTATCACAACATCATACCTATACATCCAATAAATAATAGCAAAAAGATAAGCTATTGTAATGGGACTGAATAATAGCCAGAGATCAGGTAAAGAAGAGATAGAATGCTTTTCAGGACTTTACGTTTTGCCTACGAGCTAATCCGGGAATTTTCCAGGAAATCCATTTTGGAATATAGTGAAAATATTAAAAAAAAAATCATAGGAGAAGGCTACAAACCGCTGTCCGGAACGTTTAATATCGTATCCCATCCCATACTTAAAATTAATATCCCCAAAATGTAAGCCTTATGGCGATGAAATATAGAAAATACATTGTTACAACATATTGTTCAGATTCTGAGTCGATTCATATACTTTGAGTGAGGTATATGTAGCTAAATTATTTCTCTATGTTACAAACTATGTATCAAAACTAATATACCCCTATGGGATAGGGTATACAAATTACTTGGCCTGGATAAGAATGGAAAACCATTTTTTAATATAGTGAAAATACTAAAAATAAACAAATACAAGTATGTACAATGTAGCCGTAGTCAAGAGTTCAAGACCCCAGGACAAACATTCTTCACTGAGAAAACAAATTCATTTGCATTGAATTTTGCAAATAATCATGTTGTTTCAGATAACTTAGGTGATAGGAAACAACCACATTAGTCAGTAATACAATTAATATATTCTTCTTAGAATGTTCAAATCAAGTCGCTTCTGCTACTGACGTTAATAAAGAAGACTTATAGCGTTTTCGATTGGGATACAAAAAGCATTCTTTTTATACTCTAGAGCACTTTTTTACTCTAGATCTATTTTTTCGTTTTCGATTGGGATACAAAAAGCACTCTTTTTTTACTCTAGAGTACTTTTGAAGAATCTTGATTCCAAGTCAGATTTACACCAACATGCACCAACACTAAACATTTAACATCTGACCTAATATGTCAATTTGAAGTTTGCATTTCGCAGTTTGATGATTAAAAAGTTATTTTCGGGGAAAACTATAATTAGAAATTAAAATATTTTTGGATAATCATGTTCTAAAATTCATAAGCTTTGTTTTGACACCAACTCACCAATGGTTGAGTTTATAAAAAAGCAGCAATGAGTAAAAGAAAATTTCAAATGATGGTTTACATTGATAGCTAATAGCTATAAGGTCTGTTCCCGTACAAAACAATATTTACTCATTCTTACTGATTTTTCTTATCGCCGTTCCCGTACGCAAAAATAAGTAAAAGAGAGAGCTCACGAGAGAGCAAAAAACTACCCGTCCATAAAAATCTGTAAAAAAATTTACTGCAGAAATTTCTGTTGGTAAAAATCAGTAAACTGTCAGTTGGTGTCTAAAAGTGACCACTCGTTTCTTTTGACAGGTGATTTATGTCATTTGTTCTTTAAAAGGCATACAAAATATATAATTTTACTGTTTTTTACTTAAACGCGTTCCCGTACTTTTTGGTAATTTTGTCTCTTTCTGAGATAATTTACCCCCACTCCAAGAAATTTGAGAATTTACTAATTTTTACTGAAAAAGTACGGGAACAGACCTATAATTGCGGCCTTAAGATAAACAATAAGCTGTCAAATGGCACACTACACACACAGGAAACCAGAGTTACCTCTTTAATGTTCGATTATGACAGGTAAAATCTGAAATCTGAGAGAAAATCTAAAAATCTCAATCGAAAACGCTATTAAATTCGCTTCTCAATTCTTTACGTTTACAAAAACTGGGGATCTTGATGTTATAAAAAATATTTACATAAATTATTTGCCAAAAGTTAGGATCAGAATAATATCCTTCTTAATCAACGCTTGTCTGAAAATGGAATATTTCCTTGATGAATGGAAACTAGTAAAAGTTGTGGCAATTAAAAAAGACGGAAAGCCAAGCTGAGAGTTATAGGCCTATTATTTAGCTTCCAAGCAATATATACGTAAAAATGGTAAAGGAAAAAATACCAAAGTCCTTTCCTAGCACTAAGAATTTGTAAATATATTAAGCAGAATCGTATAGTTAAATGATCAACTGGTTTGATTTTACTTGACAAAGAAGAGGCTTTTGATAGTCTGGTATACTAGGATTATATACAAGATTTTCATTCGTGAATTTGAAAGACCGCGTTAATAGTAATATACCTAATCTATTTGAATACTACAAAAAATGGAAAATAAAACTAAACGAGGGTAAATTATTTTTTTTCTGGTTAATGGAATGTTCATTGAATGGGAGCATTGGGTAAGATATTTGTTTATTAACTTGAACACAAAATTGACCTTTAATAAACATACTACCAGGGTACTCATTCCGTAACTTTTAAAACAATAATTGTTTTCGTAAAATTTTTATATTGTGAGTGTGCACGTGTACACATATTACACGTTAGGTACCCAGAAAGTCTCCTTCATTATTGTCAACAAGTTTCTATCAGCTTAGGCTTCAAATTGTGTGATTAAAAAAAGTTAAGCTGGAATACTAAAGTAAAAGCTTCACAAATATCAAGATTCTTTCACCCCTGTCTAGAAGACTATAGTATAACTAGTTCTTATTTTACGAATTCCCTTCAGTTATAGTGCGAAGATGACCGAGTTTATACGCGTAAGGCAACAAAAAGTTTATAGAAAACGGTCAGAAGTTCGGGAAGATGACTTTCATACATTTTTTCGGTTTTCAAAAGAAAATGTGCAGTAGCTTTCAGATTACTTCTTAGAGGACTCACCGGTCTTTCATTCATAATATTCTCTATAAATCCATAAATTAACAGTTTGAGCTTTAGCTACCTAAGTCGAAACATGTGAATAAACAAACAAAAGCTAAAAACATGAAGTTTAAGCTAGAATTTTACAGCTTAAACTATTAAGCGTTCTCTTTTTTTATTCACATAAAACAAAGCTAAAGCTAGAACTTCTAGCCTTAGCAACGAATAGAATAGAAATATGAATAGAAAGCTTTAGCTTCTTAAAAAATAGCTTTTACTTTTTTTTATTCACAAGACCCAATTAATACTGAGTTTAATGATTTTTTTATTTGGTAAAATGTACCAAACACATGCACATTTCAAATAGAATAAATATTTATTGTTTTGAATCTCTATTTTACTTGAAATGTTACTCCAAAGGCAAAAGTGCGCACACATGTCCCGACATTATAGTCGTATTAACATAAACCCACACGTTGTGACAATTCCATTCTATAAATTTCATTCCCATAAAGTTTTTAACTACGCCCCCTTTTCGTAGTCGTTTTCCTTAAAAAAAACTGTTTTCGGTGCAATTTAAGAAAAATCGAAAATGATGGAGAATAATAGATACTATGAACATTTCGTTTTTCGTAATAGATCATTTTAATCCACGCCCACTTTTGGGTTCGTTTTCCTAAAAAAAAACATAGCATAGGCATAGTAAAACTTCGTATTTTGTCAAACCATAAAAGATTTAGGTAAACTGTCTGAACAAGATGTGATGACAATGTCAGTATTTGGGGACATTTTAAGGATTGTAGCCTTCTCATATGTTTCTATACCCTTTCCAATAGGGGTATATTATTTGATATGTACATAGTTTGTAACATAATGTAACATAACATAAGCTCTGTTCCCGTACAAAATAATATTTACTGATACTTACTGATTTTTACTTATTGCCGTTCCCGTACGCAAAAATATGTAAAAGAGACAGCTCACGAGAGAGCAAAAAACTACCCCTCCATAAAAATCTGTAAAAAAATTTACTGCAGAAATTTCTGTTGGTAAAAATCAGTAAACTGTCAGTTGGTATCTAAAAGTTACAACTTGCTTGTTTTGACAGGTGATTTATGTCATTTGTTCTTTAAAAGGCATACAAAATATATAATTTTACTGTTTTTTACTTAAACGCGTTCACGTACTTTTTTGTAATTTTGTCTCTTTCTGAGATAATTTACCCCCACTCCAAGAAATTTGAGAATTTACTAATTTTTACTGAAAAAGTACGGGAACAGACCTAATATATGGATCGACTCAGAATCGCTAGCTGAGTCGATTAAGCCATGTACGTCTGTCCGTCCTTCCGTCCGTCCGTCTGCATGTGCGTCACCAAATTTTAGGCCTTGAATTTTGAGCTAGGATGCCTACAGAACCATTGTAAAAATTTTCAAAATCCGCCCACTGCCACGCCCATTTCAAAGAAAAACGTTTTTTTTGGTCAAATGGTAAGGAGTTTGGAAAAAGTTTCTGATCTAGATAATTTCGACAATCTTAATATGTACATACACATATTAGTTTTGATAAAAGTTTGTAACATAGAGAAATAATTTAGCTGGATATACCTCAAAGTATATGGATCGACTCAGAATCGCTAGCTGAGTCGATTAAACCATGTTTGGCTGTCCGTTCGTCCGTCTGTATGTCGCTGATTTTTATGCCTTAAATTTTGAGCTAGGAATATGGAATTTGGTATATAGGATCCTCGCCTGTGCCTACAGAACAAGTGTACAAATTTTTAAAATCCGCAAACTGCCACGCCCACTTTTAAGAAAAACGTTATATTTGGTCAAACGGTAAAGACTTTTTTCAAAGTTTGTAAACAAGATATTTAGAAATATCTATATTTCGTCCATAAAAAGTTTTTTGCCACCCCCACTTCTTGGGGGCGTTTTCAGTAAAAACATTTTTTGATATAATTTTAAATTATTCGAAATAAAATTTTGATACAGAATTGTTGGTTTATTTATTTTCATATATTTTTTTGTTTAAATCCATCTACTCATCCGAAACTTAAAAAAAGTTTTTCTCCTGCATATGCTATGGGGTATTGTATACAAATATTTTTTTTAGGAAAACGCCTGAAAAAATGGGCGGGGGTTAAAATGATATATAGACGAACTATTTGTATATATGATTTTGCATCAACTTTTGATGCATATTTTAAAATTTTACCAAAAACGTTTTTTTTTACTGAAAACGCCCTTAAAAAAATGGCGTCGTCAAAAACTTTATCAAAACAAAATAGGTATAGATATTGAGATTGTCTTAATATGTTATTCAGAAACTTTTTCAAAATTCCTAATGGTTTGGCTAAAAACGTGGCGGTGGCAGTGGGTTGTTTACACTTGTTTTGCTCCACTGCACAAGACTCCTATATACCAAATTTCATTCTCCTAGCTCAAAATTTAATGGCTAAAAATCAGTGACGTGCAGCTGGACAGCCTTCCGCCTATCCGTGAACTCAGATTTAACGAGTCTGAAGCTAAAACGGATGAGTGACTTGACTTTAGGTAGACCGTAGTAGCGAATTCTGGTTTTGAAGAGTGGCATCACCGCCCTCTTATGTGATGTCACACTCTGCTTTTTCAACGTCATGATTTCTTTTGCTTCCATGAGATTATAGAATGTGTTTTTGGGTTGGTAGTGAATTGTTATCACATACACATGCATATATATTATGGTTTTTATATATATGGTTACGTTCTGTCAGTGGTGTGCCGTGTGGTGACTCTGACTATGACTGGTGACTGTCAGTGTCAGATATGTTTTATGTGTATATAAAAAAAACTTATTTAAGAGAATCTTCTCTTTCAAAAAAGTTCTCTTTATATTGCCAGCAATGCATAACAAACAGAAGAGCACATTGACAGTTAAGTAATGTACTTAGATTTTCTGGTACGTTTTCGTTTTAGATAGGAAAGTATAAAACTGATTAGTGAGCTAGTATTTCAGACATTCATTTTCGGTCGGCCCGTTGGAGTGTTACGTCGTTGTTGTGCTTCGCAAAAAAGTGTCGGTAATCGGTAATGGGAACAGCGCACTGAGTGACATGCTATAAATAATCGATTTTAATAATTACCTTCTCCCATATTTATATTAAACGCAATTAATATAACCAAACAAAAGTTATACCTCATGTAAGTTTAACTTATTCTCGTTAATTACTATGAAAAGAAACTCATTGTCCTAGTGATTCGACAAAAAATTGTCCCTGAGGACAAATATCTCTTTATTTGACACGGTTGTAAAAATCAATTCGTGAAGAGTGTAATTCTTTAATATTCCTAGCAAAAAGTTCTGGTGTTACGATTAGTTATTTTTAAGTGCACTGCTAGCTATTTTAATCCTTACTACATATTAGTGATCAATTTTTCTTATTTAGTGAGTTAATTTTGTGTCATTCGTGGGAGACTGGTAAGACCATCCACGTGTGTGCGCCAAATGTCTACTCATTTGCATATAGCTACCTAGTGCAAAACTGCCAACGTTTTCGTATGTCTTTTAAATATAAATCTGAACACGGTTTTCTGCAATTGTCTCAGAAATTAAGTGCATAAAAAATTATAAAAATAAAACAAAATCAACAACGAAATCCAGGTGAATGCGAACGTAGGTCTTCGTTTTACAAATACACACGTTGGCATTTCGTTGATGCGTTGCAACATTGGTACTATTCGGCAGATGTGTTTTCTGTAATTTTGTTCTAGGTAGGTACTGGTACTGATTACTGCATATTCAATATATGGAGTTATGTAGGTAGGTTAGGTACCCACTTTGGTTTAACAAAAAAAAGTAAAAATTGTGTTGTTACAGTCCAATGGATAGTGTAGGACTGCTTAACATGTGTTTAAATTAGTACCTATAACTATCTACTGTTTGTTTCCTCTGTGCAAATATTTTATGGGTACCTACGTACTGAATACAATTATATGGTGTAATGAATAAACTACCTATCTACACATGTGTGTCTTCACGTGTTTTATTTTTACTCGATTCTTGCGCCTAATGCATTTGTCAATACTTAGGTGTCATCGTGGCATTTCGAATATATTAGTAGGGCTGTTGCCATTTTAGAATAGAATGCAAGGTTAATATTTGCTTAGTTGTTATCATCATCTAGTACCTTTACGTTTTGAATGATGAAATATTACCCGTCTACGTGGACATAACGTACATTTTGTAAATTAACAAGATTAATAATGGAATTGCAAGTAAAGTAAAACGTATCACCTAGGTACGATTATTTTGATTAGACTATAACACTGCCGAAAAGAAAAGACGACAAGATAGCATTGTTTATTGTCATTTGTGGGTATTTTATGAATAGGTAGGTACCAATTAAATATTTATATGCTCTATGCGAGGAATTTTCAATTCGCATATATTGATTTAAAGTGGAATAATATATAACTTACATCTCTTTATATTATAAAAAAATATTATTCTGTTTAATCCTTTATAACCAATATACCTACTTAAAATCAATTAAGTTAACATTATAAAAATAAAAACTAACCGGAAGGATGAACACTATTATTTTAGTGTTTCAAATTACTAGTTGATTTAAAAAAAATCGAGAAGATCTTGAAATCATTCTTAATATTGTTAGTTCAATTTCCAATGTCACTTCTCTTGTGATAATCTAAAAAATTGACATGAAAGCTTTGCTGAAAATGGAGAACTGAAAACAGTTTTACTTAACAATTCCTTTTTGAATTTTAAGTTTAAACTCGCGTGGATAGAACCGGGTACCTATAGTTAAGTAGGTTATATAAAAACAAATGATTGCCGAAGTTAAGTTCTGAGGTTCTGTATAGGATTGGCCGTGGTGGCAGTGCATTTTTTCTTATATGTATTGCTAGGATTACCTTAACGTTAAAATAGTCTAAATGTTCTTTCTACCCAAAGTGGATTTATATGACAAGTAAAAAACACATGTCAGGCAAATTAGTTATGAATTTAACGGTTTTTTATATTCTTTATTTCGTAAAAGTTTTAACAAACTCCAACCATCGTATTTAATCAATTCATATAGCTATCTGCTGACTAACATATCAGTTTCTCCAATAAGCGCAAATTTAAAAATGTAACTAACGGAATGGTTCACATCGATATGCTAACCTTGATATCGATAAGATTTGATTTTTTCTCTTGGTCCATTTAAAGAAAACTTGCTAGAGTAATATTCTTAGTCGGTTCCTGCACGGGAACACTCAATAAGTACACACAGAAATGTATGTTTAGACAGTTGGTAAATTATTAGTAAAAGAACAACTTCACGTAACTAACCAAATTTAAATATACACGACTTAATTTGCAACCCTTATATATATCTAAAATCGACCAAATCTATGGGTCATAAGACAATATTATGTAGGTAGGCACCATTTATGTCAATTTTTCCTTTCAATTCGCGACATTCGTGTTCGTGTATGAAATGCCGGTTTCTATTATTTTCAACCGACCTGCGCAAGTTTTTTTTTTTTTTTTTTTACGGCGGCCCACCCTTTTCGGAGTCCTACGCCAGCTTTTTTGTTTGGATATGACGTGTAGGACGTTACTAGGTACAATTGCCATTTTTTTAGATATGAGCTGTAGCTTGCGTCATAAAGGTACCTACTCCATTGCCAATATAATATTAAAATTAACGTTCTAGTTTCGATGTTTTTGTTTATTTAACAAAACTCTATTGACCGCAAAAATGAAATAATTTGAAATTATTAATAGCTACCTACATTGAAGTTGGTAACCGCAGACCACTGTTTTGATAATTCATCAACTACCTACCTACCTAAGTCTGTTGATAACAAACATCGCTTTGACCACATCATTCTATATCTATGAAAAAATTATACCTACAATGAATGCAAGTTCATCATTTTCATAAAATATCTCCCGCCTTTTTCACAATCCAGGGAGAGTATTAAATTAATATTTTCAAAACTCATATCCCATACTCGCGCTTAAGAGTATTGCTCATCTTTCATTTGTAGTAGGAACCTAAAAATAAATAATATCTTCCAAAATGTCTATTGATTCAAGACCCTTTGACGTGAAACAAATGCAACATCTCCAAGAACAACCAAATATGCTCGAAATTGATACGACTATGGCTGACGAAATATTCTCTTAAAATATCATAAAATTTCAAAGACTGATGGTGATGACGCACCAGAATCAAGTAACTGGAAATGAAGACTTGAATGTTGTATATCTACTAGCGTTAAGCTTCAATTTCATCGTCATCGTATTCCATGTTTGCAGTAAATAGTTGATATCACAATTGCACCGCAATAACCATGCGTCATTAAAAGGTAAACCGTTTGAAACACCCTTAATGAAAGCGACAACTGTTTTCAAAACTATACAACTCGTTTTTTTTTATCTTTTTCATGGGAATAGAAAACCCATGTACACAATTTATCGAAATGCACTGCAAATTTCAATGGAAGCAGCGTATAATTTTTGACGGCTGCAAATATATGTATAAAAGTGCCTATATAACCTAACTACATGTGTTAAAACTGAACAGTGGAACATTATATCCACCAAACCAGAATATCGTCAACGCAAATAAAAGAGCTAAAAAAAGAAATTATACTTATTTTCATCGTTCTCTTGGAGTTGCCACTTTCAGAAAAATTTCTCTTTTCTAAGGAGAAGAACAGAGAATTAGTATAAAGAGTGGGACTTAATGAAATGAAATTTCTCTTGATTTCCATTCAAGAAAAAGCCGAAGCCGCCCTACAAAAATAATCACGTGCAGCAGAAAGCATTTATTTTTGGGCGCCAATTAGTTTTCAGTAATTCAGTATACTTCTGAACGTAGAATTGAATTTTTTACCGCGTTGTAGACCCCGTACTAGTGAGAGTAAATTTCGTCAATTGATTTTGATTTTGAATTTGATCTCTTCTTCGTTAGATAGATACGTAGTCAGAGCAGTATGTTGTATTTAAAGATGGTTTGCTTGGAATGCCATGGTTCTACTCATGCTATGTATGTACGAATTGGCAGCTGATGCAATGCGTCGGTTTTTTGCTGAAGATGTCATTGTGAAGATATTCACGGGACAGTTACAGGGAAAGTCGCCGCCAACGTCAAAATAGATTGATTGGCATTAGTCAACAACTTAAAATAATTGTCTTCGATTGTTGGTTAATTTAATCAATCGTCAAAAATCGCTATACGATTTAGTTATCATTTCAGAGGAATGACATGTAGATACCTACATCTGATGCAATAAGTTGGCATTCTTTAGTCGATATTCAATATCATACCTACACAATGGGTTTGCAAGAGACGAGACACTATTGATTGATTGGCGAGTGATCTAAATTATATATGTAGGTAGGTACCTTTCATGAAATGAAATTACGTTTATTTAAATGAATTGCAAGATACAATTAGATTTGCCTTAGGAATATGGCATAGACATTTTGAAAGGGAAATTCATTAGCAATAGTGTTCAACGACCTCAATCTATAAATATCGCTTTCGTTTGTATAGTTTAGATTTAATGACCTACTTATGATGTAGACGATTGTGGAAAATCTCCATAATTCTTGGGTGTATAGTATTAGTTAGTGTTTATGAATGAATCTTTTTCTGAATACTGTACGTTAAGTTTTGACGTCAGCACACATATTTTTTTTAATTTTCTAATTGTTAAATACATAATCGTAACTCCAAATACAATTAATGAGTACAAATTAAATAAACAACTCTGCTTGTCAAATTCTCAGTTGATTGTGACAAGCAAAGTGGCGATTCAGATGTATTGAGACCAAAATTGTATTGCAATAAAGTGATACTTTAGTCGTCTACAAAGTAACTACTTATCGAAGATATCTCTTTAACTGATGCCCTATCTGTTCTATAAAAATACCAAACTAAGATGCAGTAGGTACCCAAAGGCATATCTCATTAGTCTCATTAGCTCAGTTCCACTTACACATCCCGCCGTGATAACTAAAAAAATCGTTAGTGCAACGTGATTTCACAATTAAGAAACATTATTGTTAATTCAGCTAAAACCGACATTTGCTGGTTTCATAAAATAAATGCATCATTATTATGTGCTACATGTGCCAATAATAACATTGATTTTAATTTTATTTATTTGGGCCGAAGTAAATCCGTCTAGCCGCCCCTTCAGTTGCTATCACAGACCGACAGACGGACAGACTTGTCGGAACCACTTTTTCGGTCTTCTCTATCATCGTAAGGTTCGGTTTTACGAAACCAATACTTGATCTAGCAGCAAGTAAAAATGAAATCCACATTAAAAAATACAGCAGATATCTATATATATAAAAATGGATCTTGGTTTGTTAAAACTCGAAAACGACTGGACCAAATTGGATACTTCCTTCTGCGGATTTGTTCGTAATTGCTCCGCGAAGGTTTAGGAAAAAAAAAAGGTGGCGCTGTAGGCCGTCATTCCATTTGATAATGGCAAAACAACGTTTGACTGGCCAGCTTGTATTATATATAAATATATAATATCGATGTTTACATTTCCGCAAACATCAACTATCACTAATACACTTGACTCGGTAGAAAGGAGATACATATGTATAAAACTCTGGATAAATAATGCAAATTTAGAAAAACAACAACAATATTATTTCAACAACTGATTGCAAAGAAATTGAAGGAAACAGTTGTGTAGTAAAATAAATCGAAAATTCCCAAGAATTTAAATAAAGCAAATTCCTAACCTGGTAACCCATTATCTAATGTCACCATTTACATTGTGAATAATGCAAGTGTTTTATGGTTGTTATAAATCAATCATGAACTTGATGCATTTGTAAATATTGAAAAGCATCTGCAGTTGTTGCTTTATGATTAAAATGTATAGATATAATTAGGATGAACACATTCTCATCGTGAAATTAAATATTGAATTTATTACAATTCAAAAACAAAATTACCAACATTGTGCATTGCTGACAAACTGACAATATCTGATAAATTGCAGAAATTAAAATAGCTGGGACTCGAATTTAGAACATCGAAAAAGTAAAATAATACTAATAATAATATTATTATTTTGTTTCTTTATTTTTATAAAAAAAAAGAAAAATAATGACAAAAATTAAAATTAGAATCAATGCACATTTGACTATTGAACAATTACACCCTTTTATTTGGATATTTTATACTATAGATAACACGACTTCGAAATATAGTAGATACATGAAGTGTAATCAAATATTGATTTAAATAAGAAAATATTATTTTGGTATGTGTCGATTTTCGTCACAACAACAGCGTAATGTTGGCCAATGAAGAGAAAAACAAAAACATGACTCTAGTCGCCAATAATCTATTACATCCTAAATGGAGTTTAATAAACACATTAACGTTATCATCAAAAAATCAAACTCCATGTTAGGATTTATAAAAAGGTGGTCAAAGAGTTTAATGATCCTTATGTCACTCTCTAACATTATAATTGTCTAGTTCGCCCTCAATTGGAGTATGCTGTATGCCTCACATGTTTGAACGCCCTTCTATGCAATTCATTCAAATAGAATTGAAGCAGTCCAACGTAAATTCAAAAGATTTGCTTTGAGAGGACTACCACAATTTGCCTCCATATAGGTGTCGAATTAAACCACTACAGCTGTTGCCTTTGTCTCAACGTAGACTTAACAGCGACAAGGTTTTCTTACACCAATTAATTTAATACCCGTGGAGGTACCTACAACTAACGTAGATTAAATATATAACATATACCTAACCATAAACAGAACTATGGTATGCATGAGGCTATTAGTCGCATGAGTTAAGTTTACAACAAAAATAGCGATGTAGTTGAAGTGCATGTTAGTAAAAGTAGTTTGAAAAACACTCTGCGAAACTGTTTGCTAGAGCCGTAATAAGTATAAGTAAATTTTGTTTCTTGTTTAATAATATATTATATATTTGTTGAATTCATTGTTTATTGATTTTATTAGTGATGTCAGACTTAATAACTTCTATGTTCTGTTATGTCCCACTAACAAATGCACTAAATGATGAGCCTGTGGATGCTTATTATATGCTGTGGCAAATCTTTGCTCGTAGATGATGCTTGTATTAAACTCGCTATGACACAGATCTGACAGCCAATGCTTGCATGTAGAAAGAAAATTAGCATTCAAATTTCATTAGCAACGTTTGACGTTATCGTGCCAAAGACAGAATGTGAATTTACCACAACTTTGCAAATGACCTCAAATATCATATATTTTATTTGCCATGTAGTTACATGTAGCTGTCCGTAACTACTCATGATCTTAGACAAAAAGAATTAGTTTATGTTTCTAGAACTAAGCGTTACATTTAGCATCTACTGCCGAATACAGATAAATGCATGGAAAGCAAACAAATGGATAGTGTCCTACGTTGTAGAAAGATAGAGTTGTTTAAGTTGAATGTAGAACCCGGAATTATTGCTACTGCCCAGTTATTTAATTTCCAGTCACTATTGTTTTAGGCGATATTCTTGTCCGTTGTCTTTTTGTTTTTGACCAATGACTTGACAAAATCTGGAAACTTTAAATCTCATTCTGCTAATTGACTTAGGCCCACTGCATGGTGATATGGCATCACTTTTCTCGTGAAACCACTTCTGACCAATGCTGAGTGCAGGGAATTGTAACCATAAATAACGCTTTAACTCGACGCCGTCTCAATAAAATCCACACCTTACAGTGCATTTAGTGTATTCGGATAACATGTGGTGGCTTGATAAATTTCTACGCTTCGAATGATTAAGGACTATGAGCCAATACGGGTCAAGATCTTTTCATGACATTCGTTACAATGTTGTTTGATCGGTGCCAACACTTCAACACATACACATACCGAGTGTTAGTAACACTAAATGCTTACTTTTACCGGCCTGCCTCTCTTAATGTTTTTATAAATAATTCAAGGAGTTTCAATATTTCAAACGCATGAATAAGCTAAGGGCTCTAACTGATATTGCCACCCCTCTTGCCATAGGCTGACATATTATCAGAGTGGATAACATGTCAGCTTTCCTTAACCCAGCAGTTTGGATTCGGCATACAAATAGGTCTGTTCCCGTACAAAATAATATTTACTGATTCTTACTGATTTTTACTGCGGAAAATTATTTGCATGCAAAACTTGCGTACGGGAACGGTTTTAAGTAAGAATCAGTAAATATTATTTTGTACGGGAACACACCTAATGTAGGTCCCGCCAGAAATAAGAGGCTGTGAGGTTCCCCAAAAAATTGTTATATTTTGTTAAATGGCAAATGGATGCGTTCTTACATGTTTATAATATTGTAAACAATAATTTCGCTACGAGATATTTGTCTCTTAAATACAAATATGTAATACTCTGTATGTGCCTGGTTACACGTTCATTGGGAGGGAAGTCATCTCCTATGAGACAGGTAGATTTATGTGAACTAAAAGGAGAAGGAAATATTGCACTGAAAATCCACAGTAAATCAATTTCAAATAGAATTCTCATTACGTGCATAAACGTTTTCATTTCACCAAAAATCCTCATAAGAACTTTCCTTCTCTGAGTGCAGACCTCAATATTAGTACACGAAAATATGAGGTGGTTGTTTAAGATTTCTGCGTGCTTTTGTGTGTAGCCACGTCGTTCATGGGAATGAAATTCGTTGGGACAGGCAGTATAAATGTATACTTGAATCAAGTATTCTTAGAAAACTGGGACCCTAATTTTGTTTGTGTGTATGTAGTGTCAAAATTATTATCAATCCGGATATGAATATACTTAAACATATCTTTAGATTACTACAATCAAGTATTGTAGGTACTTACTGTGATGACAATTGAATTGGTCTTTGAAATACTTTTTGGACACACTCAAACCTATTCAAGTCATATTAATTTAAACAGACATCTTGGGTGTTATGTATCTACAAAGAAAAGTGAGTATTCTTAATTTACATTTTGTCCTCAAACTTTTTGACTATTTACTAAAAGTAACTTATAAATTATTCGGAATATATTTTTATTTATTTTTCTTGAAAAGAAATCATTAATTCTATGCAAGTATTACCTATAGAAAATATGATAGTCCCATATGGGAGAGCTTTTTGCTTTTCTGTCATAAATAGAATTTTTAACTATGTGCCCCTTATTGTAGTACCTTAAAATAATCGGTTTATTTATCAAATGTTAAGTTATTTAATCCTTGATTGTGTTGAGTCATATTTATTCACAATTAATACTTTTGTAGTCAAATACCTTTGTTCGACCATCGGCGGAATTTTGGATGCCTTGCACTTTCTTATCAATATCCACCATCAATGTATCGACAATATACATATATAGCAGTATCCCGTCGTTACGTCTGTTTAATCGAAATACAGCGTTGTTTGAAACTTGTTTTTGGGCGCACAATAAAACTTAGATCACTTTTAAAGCACCAATACGGAATAGCTTGCTTTCTTCGTAATTTCCTGATGACTACAATCTACCGTTACCTCATTCTTTTCATAATTACTAATTTGGCTCCATCACTGTATTATATAAGCTTTGGGGACTAAGTTCTAATGTTAACAAATGTTTATTAAAATAAAATAGTGGTCCATTAAATTGACCAAACATTGAATCGACCTACTTATCAAAATAAGCGAAGAATGTACAACCAAATGGAAAGAGCTCTTGTAATCGCACTATTCCCAGGCTTCACTATGTGTAGAAGCGATTGAGCTTAATATGTTTAGGTATTTCTCGAAACCATAGCATGTTTGAACTCCACAAACACAATAAAAGCAGTGAAAATTCAATAATAAAAAATCAAAATCATTACCTTTACGATTGATTGTAAAGGTAATGATTTTGATTTTGAGGCGATGTTAGAAAAACAGAAAATCAATAAAATATAGTTTGGTGCAATATATAACTAGCATGGCGGATAACATTAAAAAAACTAAGATTCAAAAACATTGTTTAATGTCTCTTGTCGTTGGCATGAACATTTAAACCAAGTATTAGTCTTAATATCACCAGGTAACATAAAAAAGTTTAATGCAGTGAACTAAAAGTTTAATAGTACTTGTTACAAAACTATAAAATAAATAATCTTAATCTTGACTGGTCACTTACACTGATGCTCTTTTAAAACCACTTGAAATGTTTTCCCATCTTATTTTAATAGATCAGATATGCACGGACGCATAACCTACCGGCAAAACCGCAGACGTTTAATCGGTTTTTTTAAGAGGTAACCAAATCTCCATAAATACTCTGCCGGTGCTGGTTACACGCTATGTAAATAAGATAGCTTAATTTAAAAAAAAAAAACAGTAGATAATCTCTCTCGGTCTATGTGTTCTATATATTTTTGCGCGCTAGATGGAAATAAACTTGTATGGATGTAAAGTACATAATTACCAAATCAAACAATCGCATATGTGAATATTATTAAAAATGTAAACCTCTTCATACTTCATAATACACCATGTAATTTGTCATATTTTACATTAATACATCCATAATCATAAAAAAAAACATCCAAGCTTTGCCCTCTTAAAAAAAATAAACCGAGTGTAAATAGATACACGTAATAAGAAAACACATAACGAATGAATATCAGCTAGGTCGCATTTTTAATTCCATTTTTGTTCTTGAATGAATGAATAATCACCATGATCACACGTTCGAAATACCTTTGGACACACGTGAGGAAAGCAAATAACGCTGTGGATAGGCGTGTTAACAACATCCATTCAAGAATATTATGTAGATATACTATTAACTATTTACTTGATGTTATATTAGAAGAGGAACTTGAGAATGATTGATAATTGATTTGGCTTATCGCACAAGACAACCCATATTCAATTTTCCGTAATAGTATTATTATTAGGCGCATTCCTTTACGTTTAATAGGACGCATTAGTTTCAGTAAAAAACATATGAGTAGGCTTCAATCCGCTGTGCGAATCGTTAAATACTCTATGTCATCCTAACCTAATTACATATATCAAATTTATCTATAGAGTATAGACGAAATGCTCACAGTCTTATTCTTGAAATACTGTCACTGAAAGTTTTTTCAAGTTTTCCTAAAATTGTACCGACAATTTTACTTTAAGAAAACACATCAGAAAACTACAATTTCCTGTGCGAATCGTTGAATACCCTATCCCATTTCATCCTTAAATTAAACGTTCCCAAAAAGTGGGCGTGTCTAAAACTAAATGGGGATGAAATATAAAAAATGACATTTCCCACATCTTGTTCAAAATATTGATCTTCATCTCTTAAAGTTCGACAAAAAATACGTTTTTTTATTGAATAGGTTTTAAAAATGTTTTTTAGGACGAAATATTTATATAGATATACATATTGGGATTGTCTAAATATGTTGTTCAGAAATTTGTTCAAAATTCTTAACCGTTTGGACATAAACAACGTTTATCTGAAAAGTGGGCGTGGCAGTGGGCGGATTTTGAAAATTCGTACTCTTGTTCTACTTTGTCGGACAGAGAGTCTATTTACCAAATTGCATCACTCTATCTCAAAATGTAAGGCCCACAAATCGGTGACATACATACGGAAGACTCAGCTGGCGATTCTGATTCGATCCATATATTTTAAGGTATCGAAATTATTTCTCCTATGGGATAGGGTATAAAAACTGAATGCGCTCAAAGGAATGCTTTTCATCTAATACCACCTACTTGAATACAGAATTATTAGTCGATGCCGTCAGCCACATATGAACGCCTTAAAATGATAATAATTGGACTCAGTTTCAGTGACAACATACGAGGATGGAGGAGTCCATCTCCCCTCGTTTAGACAGGAAGGAACACTTAGAATAAATAAAATAAATTAGTAAACCTATAACATTGTTGTTTATACTGTATAATAAGATAAGATCGTTCTTTAATTTAATTTTTTAACTAAGTTATTCGTACAATATTTTTTGGCGAAAGAAATACTGTCACACTCAAATTGTAAATAAAATGTAGACAAATTGTGAAATTTGTTATTTAACATTCTTAACGAAGATAAAGCTGATTTTCAGGTTATAAGAATATTAATAGGGTTGAAAATAAAAAAGGCCTCCTAAGTACCATGTTCCACAATTTGGAATAAAAAAATAGTAGCTATCTAATTAAAAAAAAAAAACAAAAATATATTTTAAAATATTTTTTTTCAAAACTTTAACTATAAATTAATTAAGTTAACAATACAATATCAGACTTTTGCTTTACAAATCGGATATAACTTTATTTTAACTATTGGCAAATTTTTAAATAATTGTTTATTTATTTTAATACATTTTTTTAATCGCCATCTTATAGTAAAAACATATGAGAAAGCTACAATCCGCTGTGCGAATAGTTTAATACCCTTTCCCATCCTATCCTTAAAATTACTATCCCCCGCAATGAAATACAGAAAATTACGTTGTTACAACATATTGTTCATACAGCTTATCAAAATCTTTTATGGTTCCACAAAAAACAACGTTTTTCTACTGCATATGATATCGAGTAGGGTATACACATAAGAAAACGCCTTCAAAAAGTGGGTGTGGGTAAAAATTATCTAAAGACGAAATGTTTATATTAACTCTATTAATGTTTTTGCATCGAAATTTTTTTTCAATTTCCTTAAAAATTTAATGAAAACCGTTTTTAACAGAAAATATGAAAACATTTTATATAGACGAAATAAAGATAAGTCTAAATATCTTGTTCACAAACTTTTTCAAATTCCCTACCGTTTGACCAAAAAGAACGTTTTTCTTAAAAGTTTACACTTGTTCTCCTTCGTCGGACAGAAAGTCCATATTATCACTCTAGCTTAAAATTTAAAGCCTTAAAATCGTTGACACGCAGACGGACGGACAGACGGATGGGTAAGATCGACTCAGCTAGCGATTCTGAGTCGATCCATATACTTTGAGGTGTTATCTGTCGAAATTATTTCTCTATGTTAAAAACTGAATGTCAAAACTAATATACCCCAATGGGACAATGATTGAATTTATTCCCTACATTTTTATTTTATTTACGTCGAAAGAATGAGATTTTGCAGCAGTTGACAATGTAGTTTGTAGCCGGTTAGGACCAATGTTATGTTAATAACTTAGACGAGCAAGCACAATATTCATCAAACTATTTAGAAATACAGTCCCAAAGCATAGGCAATTAAAAATGTACTCCAAAAGTGGATATATAATAGGCCAGCCTTTATATAAATAAAATGTATACAACCGGAAACTGTACTCCCAATAATAAATGACTTTAAAAAAATGTTGTCGGCTCTTGCTCTGGTTGACTTGTAATTCATACTCGTACATATATATACATATATATGTACAATCGCGATGCTCGATGATTCAAACTGAACTTATTTCTGTTGGCTTTCCAATTCGCATTCTAATTTGCTTGCCCAAAATAAAGGTAATTTTTGTTGACAAATTTATCTGCTGATTATCGACAAAATTAACAGCGAACTGATAATTTTTGTCCTACACATATATTGCCAACATGCCCCGTCAAATAGGTGATTCATAGTACATAGTAAAATCTAAATTTGTATGTCTCACTTTGATTTAAAGGCAAATTTTTTTCCCAAAGAAGGATCCAACATTTAAAAAAAAATGCAGGCCGGGATATAATATCCCTGTTATTTGTTTCTTCTTACGCAACTTAAGGAATAATCAATGATTATCTACATTTTCTGGTTTAATTTCTTGGTTTAGTTTGATTCATATCTTGATATGATAAGTTTGATTGAGGCGGTTCATAATGAGTATCAACTAATTTGTAGATTGTTATCCGCATGTTTAGCAATGACTTTTATTGTAGATTATTTTATATAGATTCTTAAGTTCCGATTTATTCATATACGAATTTACGATTGTTTGTTTGATTGTAGTACTTATAAAGTTATACTGATTTAAGAGGGCACCAGGTGTGAATTTATGCATAGGAACCTAATAAACGTCTTATTCTGGATAAAACAGCTTCAGTAAAAAAGAAAACCATTATTTTTCCAACAGATGGTTTTGTATTCTGTACATCGCGTTTTATACGTTTTTTTAGTACGAAATCCTATCTTTCTAACGCACGAAAGATAGGATTTCGTACTAAAAAAAACTTCTCTTTTCTGACAGTTTTGTCATAGGTTGACTCAGTTCTGTTTCTTTGCGCGATTTAAATATGGGCGCCAAAGAGAAAAAGTGCCATATTTTAAATGTTTTCTTCGATTAAAGGCAACCCAGGCGGCTGAATAGTATTTTTGGTCCTGATACTACAATAGCCAATCACGTTTTGGTTTCGTCGATTATGTTCCGTAAGGTCGATGTTAAAGCTGGACCATGCTCTGGAAGTCAAATTGTCAAAAATGTCGATGAAACATGGAAAACGTCGATTGCAAAGAGCTAAACATTGTACAAAATCATTTGGAACCTAGATACAAAAGAAGCTCGATATATGGGTGCCATTTGCGAATCGCTGAGGATTCGTAACAAAATCGAACCATTTTTGAAGCTGATGGTGACTGATGGTTGCGAATGGTGATGAAAAGTGGTTCACTTACGATAACCTCAAGTGAAAACAGTCGTGATCGAAACACGGTGAGCCGGCGCATCCGATGAATAAGTCAGGATTGACGGCCAGCAAGGTCTTGCTGTGTTTTTGGTGGGATTGGCTAGAAGTCATCTACTATTAGCTGCTCCCCGACAGCAAAACTCTGAATTCGTACATGTACTCTTAACAATTGAACCGGCCAGTGAAAAATTCGGAGACTTGTGTCTCAATGTCTTGTGCATATTTTTCTCAACACAGTTTAGTTTGACAGTTACTCAGTTATGCAGTTATGCAGTTATGCGCTTAAAAAGTAGCATAGCATATACGTTTTTTATACTTTTCTCCAGTTAAGTGTGAAAAAGTGGCGAGTATTTAAATTGTTACTGGAAGTGGGTTGTTTGCTTAAAAGCGAATGACGCACGTGCAAAACTGAGCTGCACTCTTGGAGTAAGTTCAAGGTTGAAATCAATTTCAACCAGGAAACAGTGGGATAACTTAAAGAAAAGTAATCATTTGAGTGTTATAGTATGGAATTAAATATAACAATATGAACCGAATCAATGTTACAATATTTTCCGAGCGGGTTGATAAGTCCATATCCTCACCTGAATGCATGAAGTGGACAACTCGACTTTCATTTTTGAGATATCTACGTTTTTGATACCTTGATTCGATATGAATGTAGTGCGATAAACAAAAACTCATTTTTCTGATCTGCTGTCATCTATTTTGTAGATATGTGAGAAATAGATTGTGAAAATCATTTAAAAACAACAAAACGTTTTTTTGACGATTTTTCAATAGTGTGCACAAATTGAGGTTAGCCACTTTTTGCATTCCGGTAAAGATATGGTAATAAAGTCCACGGACAGTATGTCTACGGATATAATACCCTAAAAGTAATTGTTGGAGCAAAATAAAAATAAATCACATATTTACATACTCTGTACAACAAAATTGCATTTTATATAGATTAAAACCTAGAATCTATTCATTTAAATAACCTGTTAGAAAACCTCAGATAAATGCCTGATAAAAATGGTGCAGGTGGTCCACACCAATTGTTTTTGCTTTCCCCAACCTTGCGCTTTATTTACAAGAAATCCGATTTGTCATTTATAAATATGCGTAATGCCAACGATATGCTAATAACCACTTGATCATAGCAAATTGATAAATTATGTTGTTATGTTATATGTCATTTGTTCTTCAAAAGGTAACGAAAAAATAATTTGACTGTGTGTTTTTGGTAATTTCTTTGAGAGATCTATAATATTAACGGCAAAAATAGAAGAACAGACCTATAGACAAGACATTTGACAGCTATCACTGCGCTCCATGACTCCCACACTAAATGAGCATTCAATAGGAAATTGAAGTTATCCTTTTGGTACATATAAGTCCACCCAATGCAATAAGAGTAATATAAGTTAAACATAATTTTCATTATGATTCACCAGTTCATTTACCTATGATAAATAACCTTTTGTAAAATGTATATAAACTTTGTAACATATATTTATTAAAATGGTAGATGACTTAAAAAAAACCTATGTAATATAATAAATTAATAGAACCACACCACATTTTCACGCTGTGTGCACTTTCGTGTCGCCTTTCAGTAGACGTTAAATGATACCCTTATACACATTATTGTCAGCAATATTTTTTGAAGGTTGTTGACATTTTCGTTTATTTCATCCGAGGCAATACGTTTAATCAAACGTTAAACAGTCTGCCAATTTGTCGTCCTCAGCTTAATTGATTGTTAATAGATGATCATGGGAGCCCCTATATGTAACAATCAATAAAATTAGTAGAATCAATCTCAATACTACCCTTTACATTATATATTCAAAATATTATTTATAAATATTATTTATTAAAACTAATTTTATTTTTATTTTTTTGTATCTTTTAGAGCACTTAATATAAATCAAATCAGCAATATGGTTAACATATCCGTAAGTTAATTTAATTTTCATTTGTTCTATTAAACAAGACTATTGTCAAAAACTACTAAATATAAATGTTTTTATTTTTATTTATTTTATTTATAGGATGGTGGCAAAAATGTGCCACAAGAAATGGAACAATTCCTCCCATCCGATGGAAAGAAGGCGGTCATTGTGTGAGTACTTATTATATTATATCATAGACAGTGCGTGCATCAGATAGTTAACTTAAGCAATTAAGATTTTTGTTCGTCAATAGGTTAATGAATAAATTGCTGAAATTCAAAAGCTTTCAGATCTGAATTGAATAATTACGAACTGTGACCTCTTTTGTTTTATCATATTCGTGACTGACTTATTCGCATTAATAATCGCAAGACAAATGAGTGACATATTTTTAATCAGGAATTTATGTATCGGCATAGTATGTTCAATTTGCTAATAGGTTTGGTTTTTTTGGCAAAATTCTACAACGCTATTTTGCGTTGAATGAATTTGAACTACTACTCGTATCAATTAATTTAATTGCATTCATTGTTCGAGGGTGTGCAAACTATCGGAGAATGTGCGAATTTGTTGAATTGCATTGCCTTTATTGATTTATGTTACTTATGTACATTTAGTTTGCTTTAATCTAGTTTCATGTTTTTCTTTTGCAAACAATTTAAAGATGATTTAAATTAAATATTTTCGGTCTTACCAATAATTTTTTTTAGTTCCTGCTAGCGATTATGAGTCGATGCATATACTAAACTTTCTAATATATATATATATATATTCTCTATGTAACTATGCATTAATAGTAATAGTTAACACCTTAACTGCCTTAAGTTGTAGTAAATAACGTTTTCTCTATAGCCGTAATGTAACTGTTTGGCAGCAGTCGAACTGCTTTCTTTAGCAAAGTGCCTTCCATGTTGACATCTGCCCTACGCAGTATGTTTTTCATCAAGACATAGCTAAATCTGTTTATTCCAACGATTGGAGCATGTATGATTTACATCTTGTCTCTAATCTGCCATTTTATCAACTTGTACAACTTATATTAGTTTATTGCTGCCCAGAGTTAAAAAAAACAAGTAACACTGTCAAATAGTACAATATAAAGTCGGTTACAAAAGCTTAGTGACGGAAAATCATTTGATCGTGTTTGAAATCTTGAAATCTGATTTAAAATGTTTATACCCAGTCTTTCGAGCATGTTTGTATAAATGTATACCCTTTAGCAAATTGACGAAAAAGGAGCAAGAATGTGCTTAATTTTAAAAATTGTTCATTTGACTGATATCCTTGGTTTAATTTAATGTCTTCAAATTTGCACTTTTAAATAAACTTTTTTTGTATTTCTAAGAAAATAGTGGCAAATGGACATCAGCGTTATCTTTTACATAGATCGTATCAGAATCGAAAACTGACTCCGGCCGCGAAGTCTTTGTAGCTCCTAGCAGAACAATTGAACAAATTATCAAAATCATATTTCAAAAAACAAACTTTCAGAAAAACATAGTGTTTTTTGGTGAAAACTAAAAGAAAATTTGCAAATAATTTTCACTGGCCCTCTCGAAATAATCTGAGTAGTACCAATTCTCAAGAAAAGCTTATCTCTTTTTCTAGAATGGATTTACCTCAAATATGACGTTCTTCAATTACTACAGAGATTGATACGAAGGTCTGTCCGTCAGTCTAGCTGAAGACAGCTTTCTAGTTCCTTTTTTCACCGAAAATTTGTTTGGGACATTTAGTTGGGTCCCATATATGGGTTATGGTAGACTCGAACTTTCTTCAAACTGCTCTAATGATTTGGAATAATCTTGACACCATTACTAACGTGAATATTTGAAACAGTCTACGCTGTTTTTACTAAAAAGTCCAAATATAACAATTTAGAAAAAAAAACTTGAAATTATCGCAAACTATATGGAGTTCTACCCAACAAAATTTAATACCTGGGTTAATATTACCGTTTGTAACAAATAATTTATTACAGTGTTCCCTTATTTGTTCAGATTATGCAGTACCGGTTCGTTTTTGGCATTAACCAATCGTATAATCGATTCTGTCTATTTTATAACTAATTTCGAGTTATTTGATAAAATATTCTAACGCTTCCTTTTTTATAACGGGTTTCAGATTTTGTTTAGAAACATTTGCAGCTCAGCTTTGTTATGAAGTTGTTTATATTATATTATATATTTTTAGCGTTTCGTTTTAAGGAACTTACAAAAATATATTCCTACATTACTTGCAATACCATTCTTATAATTAATGAATTTCCAACATAATGTGTTATTAGACGGGAAACACTTTAATTGTCAAGTTTCGTACGCTTACATGACGTTCTCATTACGGAAATAGCATAACAGCTTCATAATTATTACTAGGTAGCAGTATGTATAAACATTTCGATAACCAAAATTGACACAACTTAGAATGACAGTGTAGCAAATTAGCACATTCTTACATCACTAGCGCAAAGTCTCATGTGTCATTCCATGGTGTATTCTAATAATTATTTACACTTTTTATCTATATAGTAGTATAGTTTGTAGACTTGCCAATCATTTAAAATACAACTACAAATAGAGAGTCCACTGTCCAGCGCAGCTCTGAACACAACCCCTGCAAAAATGTCGTAATTACTTTTATATCTTACTTACTTACTATCTAATAGGTTTTTTTTTATTAATGCAATGATTTGCAAAATTTGTAAAAACAATTATTATTTTATATGGAGCTACGTATTACAAATACTGCAATCATTGTATGTACACTATTCATTGTTTTTGAATTGATGAGCTATTTTCGTATCTCGTTGGCGTAACTTTTGCAAACATGTGCCCTGATAACAATTATTCTACGTAGGGCACTATCTATAGTTTTGACCTCACTATCTTTTAAGTTTAATTACAAAAAAAAGTTTGTCGGTCTTGTTCACTGTTCCTGTTTAGCCCATTCAGATCGAAATGGTATTCAAGCAGCTAGATAGTTCTAAAAATAAAATGTTTACTAAAATCTAGCAAATGTGAAGATTTACATCTGTCCATTTTTAGAACACTACAGTAGATATGTGAACAATAGTATTAAAAATAATTGTATAACACAACTTATGCCTACACGTGTTATAAGTATTCAAAGAAATATTTCAAAAGTTCTGAAACTCATTTTCTTTGTAATATATACACAGAGACTAGAGGAAACAAATAACCAAATTGTGACACTGCGCAAAATGAAATAAATAAAAACAAACATTACTACATATTTATATAGATGTAAATGTATTTTGTTAAATCCCATCAATATTAGGTGCTAGTTTTTGCCGTTATCTCAATATTGCAAAAAAAATGATGAATGTGATTATTTATTGAAAAAGATCTTGTAGATGTTTTTACAATCCACAATAAAAACAGCCTCATCATTTGTGTTGTTGAGGGATTTGCTTTATATTTTTGTCTATACATATTTAACTATCAATGTCAAAACATCAGTCAAGGTTTGCACTTTTAGCACTGTAAAGTTCAAGAACAAAATTGCAATCTTGTAACTCTCTCGCAACTTTACGAGCACTTACTTCAATTTAAGGTCGCAATAATTTTCCTAACAATTGCTCTATTAATAAGGAAGTGTAATGCCGAGCAATGATTCGGTCGATCTGCCAAGTCTAAGGTCGTTAGATTTATTTGTTCGGGTTATGTTTGGAGTTTGAGAAGCCTCGAAATAATAATTTTTGCTTGTATTCAATAGAAGTATCTTAAAACTCCACAAAACAATTTTCAAAACTATGTGGTACTTGGTTCTGTAATCTTGGCCAAGAAAATAAACTGGAATTCTAGTAATTTAAAACGACTTAAACAAAAAAACTATTGACAAAAAGTTGGTTTTCGGAATTGCTACCAATCAAATTCAATCTCATCTTCATAATTTTTAACTTTCTCTTACAAAGAGAAAGATATTGTTTTCGAGAAAATTTTCGACCTCGAGATTTTGATTGATTCTAACATTACGATGATAGCGGAGCCTAAAAAAGTGGTTTTTGGAATTCCGTCCGTCGGTCCATAATGGTCTCCCCAGCCTAAACGGCTTGACCGATTTTCTTCAAACTTCGTATCCAAGCTTGTTTTGGTCATAATTCTGTTTTGGTCAAAATTACACATAACCTCAATTTTCTCGAAAACGGCTCTAACGATTTTGTTTAAATTTTATACATACTATAAACATATTAGTTCCAACAAAACTGCATACCCAGTTTTTTCGAGAAAATCCATATAACGGATTTTGTTAATTGTTAATTTCTCGCAAACTATTATGTCAAATTGAATGAAATTTAATATATATACTTCTATAATAGTTTTAAACAATTCCACATAATTATTTTTAGCCCAAGTATCACTTAACGGAATTTTCAGTTTTGGCCAATAACGAAAATTAATTATTTTTCACATTGACATCGATTCCTTCGAATTTCGGAGTAAACGTTCGTATAATCACATTTCGACATTTTTTTATAATTTTTAGCATTAATTAACCCAACTCGCTGTGAAAGAGAAAGTTGCGTACGACCCAGTCGTGCACCCAACACTCGTTTTTGTTTGCTTTTAGCCATGTTAATAACGGTACCTACCTGCCATATAAAAATTACACATAACCTCAATTTTCTCGAAAACGGCTCTAACGATTTTGATTAAACTTTATATATACTATAAGCATATTAGTTCCAACAAAACTGCATACCCAGTTTTTTTTCGAGAAAATCCATATAACGGATTTTGTCATTTAGGCCATATAAAGGTAATTGTTAATTTCTCACAAACTACTATGACAAATTGAATGAAATTTAATTTATATACTACTATTACAATTTTAAACAATTCCACATAATTAGTTGTAACCCAACTACTAAACGGAATTTTCAGTTTTGGCCAATAACGAAAAATAATTATTATTCACATAGAAACCGATTCCTTCAAATTTCGGAGTAAACGTTCGTATAATCACATTTTGACATTATTTATATCATTTTAAGCATAAATAATCAAAATGCGTACTATTTGATCTAACGCCTAACTCGCTGTGAAAGAGAAAGTTGCGTACGACCCAGTCGTGCACCCACCACTCGTTTTTATAAATGTTGTTTCTCAAAAGATTGTCAATAGAAATGTCGAATGTTTATTTACCATATAGTAAATTTACCACGTTTACGACGACCTCCCGACGTTATACCTCAAGTCTTTTCATGAAAACACAAACAAAATATTTGTTCATCCCCTGTTTTAATAACCGAAAAATATTCACCAAATACAGCTTTATGGGATTACTGGCATTACAAATATGTTGAGTCTTTTTTCACACTGAATAGCTTCACCACACGTTTAGTTTAAGCGACGATTAATTCGTGTCATAATTCGGAGGTGAAATCTTGAACTTGCATCTTCATGAACCATACACGTGGTTGGCAATAAATGTTGCCACCATTCACTAGAGCCTCAGACGATCAGTGCTATCAGGATTAAATATGGATATGGTGGTAAAGTTGTACATAAAATTCGATGATTTTTTACATATTTGTGTCGTTTCTTTAAGAAATTGTTCTAAATATATAATTACGAAAATTAAGATTTATATTTTCATATAATTTCTGAAATAGAGTGCCCGAAATATAGTTTCGATTTGTCAACCCCAGCTATCGTACTAAAGTTTCGCTTCAGTTTTTATTCTTCTTTACCAATTAAATAAACACGAATGTGTATATAAAACATCTAGATTAATAATTGAAAACTCGCAAATATAAAGTAATAGGTACATACAGAATAAACCAAAAACAAGAAGATCTAATTTAGTTTACAAGTATTTTGATTCAGACCAAATAGCAACTTGAGTCGGTTCAATACACTCATCGGACATCGTATTTCATGTGGAATGTTTATAATAGCCTTCTTGTACCATATTGTGGTATGACCTTTTCGGACGCAATGCAATAAACAAATTGGTGGACAAAAAAATGTTAACATAAGCAAAATTTGATACGACCGACGACGGTAAATACTTTATTCAGCTGCAAAAACAATCGCTTCAATTTTGAGCTGCATATTGTGTTCAGTTTAGTTAAGCAAAGTACATAGGTGCACGAGCTAAGACTTTAAAGGGAATCGTTTAATATATTATACTTATAAAATTCATTCGTTTAGATACAAAATGGCTGATGCGGAACAGGGTAATGGCAAAAGTTATGACCCATTTGCGGAGCGGCTTACAATGGAGAGCGCAACGACGTAAGTAAAATAAGAAAAGTATTTCATAAGATTTTTTGTCACTCTAACAAAAATATTCTCTCTTTTGAGCACAGTGACAGTGAAACACTAACACATCTGTTGAAAGCGGCGCTTGGTACCGGAATCCTGTCCATGCCAATTGCGTTTATGTACGCAGGACTTTTTATGGGTATATTAACAACGATCTTCACAGCATTAGTGTGCACACATTGCGCATATGTTTTGGTAAGTTTTTTTTGTTCAATTCGAATAACAATAGTTATTCTATCCTCCAACGAAAAAGTCTTGGCGTATATCTTGAATTTTTCCAAGTCCCATTTATGTTTAAAAAACAATATAACCTCAAGACGTACCCCTTCAATAACACACTAACAGCTACCAACTTCCCGACATATACATAAATAGTGCTTGCTCACCAAATTACTGTCATCTTGTTAATAGCTCTCTACATAATACAGTGGCAGAAGTGCTCCAACATTATATATCTCGTTCGTAGAAGGACCTGGGGGGGTCATACCGTAACATGAGAACGATTATCACTCAGAAGGAGGTCGAGAGCTCATGAGCAATCGCTAAATAATCGGCTGTGATTTAATGATTATTGTTGTTATAAATGAAGCAAATAAAGTGATATCGCCGACAGCAAAAACGACTATTGATCTTACGTGATGAAAATGTACCGTCGAAATGTTATCATCAAACGATAATCACTTTACGGAATGAGGGCCCTGTATTCCCTGTTAACCGGGAGAAGTGCGAACGATAGATTATAAATTATATCAGTCAATTAGTGTTTAGGCGAATGTAAGCTATAAACAAGACCTATCCATTCAAATTCCAATAACGGCAAATCAAACATATTTGTGTTCTTGCATTGCCATTATTGGACCTACTACTTAAGAGCTATTTGTGATCCTTTTTTTTAGTACTCCACACCGAAAAAAAATTACTAGAAACTAGAACTTGCCAAAATGTTGTGCTAATACAAAAAAGCTAATACAGTTTCTTTTCGCAAAGACAATTCCTGAAACGTTTTTATCTCGTAATTGGTAAAAACATCGGTTTCATCATAACATATAATACAATCTCGATGATATCAACATGCCTTATAGTATTGTTTCTCCACACTTCCAAACATTGCATTTATTAATGAATAAATATAAAAAAACCTTGATACATCAATAAATGTTATATTTAGATTCGGTTTCTTATATGTTAATAATAGCCTTTATCGGTAAAAAAGCTAAACGAAAAATTACGCTGTTTTATCTTTTAATTATGAAATTTGTAAAATGTGATTCCGGAACTATGGGGGAAAACCAATTACGTAACTTCAATTGGATTGACGTTCGTTTTTTCTAAAATCCGGGATAAACCATTTGGTTCTGCGCCATCAACGGGCAGTCCAATATCTAAAGTCTAATCCAATCGCAATATTATAATAATACATTTGAAATGCGTGAATTTCAAGGAAATGACAAAATGTCTTTTATAAAAAAACGTCAAACTGAACATGTACGATGTTCGGTGTTTTCAAAAGCTTTTTTTGTAGAAAACACAGTTTTCGGTTTGGTGTAAAAATCGTATAAAATTCAAATGTTCCGATTCCTAACTGAATCTGAAAAAGTAAAATGATAAAACACACAGATCATATAGATTTACACACTTATTTAATTTTCATATCTGTTATTAAGGTACATTCAAGAATTCCCTGCTGAGAACTTTAAGGTCATTTCAAAATATGTCGCAAACCTTGTGTGCGCTCCAACAAAAAACAGTTTCAATTTTCTGGTTTTCGCATATGATCAAATTAAGAGGACAACATTTTTTTTAAATATGTTGTACAAACACTACATCGAATTTCTTTAAATGGGAACTAAAAACTGGAATATTTATATACAAAAAACAAGCCCTATACATATTCTTCTCAACACATCACAGGAGATGGTCTTAAGCGTCAAGGCTCTACTTTTTTTTTGGTGATAAGCCTCATGTTTTTTTTTATCTCCGCTGATGTTAACTAACACAAATGTATTTGGGAATTGTCACTTCATGGTGATGTTTCTTTTTAAATAAGTGTTTTTGCCTTGTGCACGCCAAGTTGATAAGCGATAACTGAGCGGGAGCGATAATTAACAGCGAAAGTATACATTCCAATCAGTCCGATCATTTTCGCCTCAAACGCATGTCACTAGGAACTTGCAAGGCTTTATAATTATAATTACATTAACTAATCTCACTATAAATAAAAACCAACCCCATATTTAAACATCTGAAATGACTAAAAGAATACCATTTTAAAGCTATTCATTCATCTATCTGCATTTATTTAATTGTTAATACATTATAAATCAGTCTCTCAATAAAGTCCTTCTTTATTGAGAGACTGATTTACATGCATTAGCACGAGCTGCAACTGTCATAAATATGCCGAACCTTATCCACAAATCCAATATTGATCATTATATGAAAACATTTGAATAATAAATCTATTGTTTTATTGACCACTTAAGTTTATTTAACGACCATGCTTTAAGTATGTTCTTCTGTTTTATTTTTAAGAATTGATATAAAACAGTATGCATTATGGATTGATAACCAACTTTATACAGTCGAAATTGATTGTACTTGCCACATTTTAGATAAGGAAACTTAATTTGTAGGATATTAAAACTAATTTATCTTTGACTTTATTACACAGTTTTCGGTGAACATACTTGCTATTTGTTGTGTAAAAGTTAACATGTATGGTATAATAAAGCTACCATATTATAGTAGTTTGCGATAAATTATTCATTGGCGTATTTTTCTATAAAAACACTATAACTGACCAAAAATAATTATTATTTTTAATTGTATACACAACAATAATATTTAACAGACAACATCTGGTATTTACAAAAATAAAATATAATTTTTTTAACGCAAAAGGCTCGTTAGAATCCAGCTTTTTCTCACAAAAATGCATGCATATTCATAACAGTTTTATGCCGAATGCGAAAGGCTGAATTAAGATAATTTGTTTAAAAAATCAATTGTTTTTCCGTTTTCGAAACACTTCTTCTTCTTCTTAATTTGCGCTACAGTTCGGAATGAACCTGGGCCTCAACCACAACATACCTCTCCAATTAGCTCGGTCCTTTGCTATCTGCCTCCAGTTACCCACTCCAAGTTGGTTGAGGTCGGTTTCTACTTGTGCCCGCCACTTAAGGCGAGGTCTTCCTCTACTGCGTTCGACGTCTGGCTGGGAATCGAAGCTGATTCCAGGAACTCTGCGAGCCGGAGTATTGGTGTCCATTCGTTCTACATGTCCTAAACATCTTAAACGCCCTATGCGGAGTTGATCGGGGTATGTCGCTGTATAGCCCGTCAACGCAAACGGGACCGAAGAATTTTCCTCTCAAATCGACCAAGGATTTCTTCATCTGCTCTACGGCAGGATTGGGATGATCAGGGTCTTATATAGGATCTCCTTAGTAGTCCGAGTCAGGGCTTTACTACTAAAGTGCCTTCTTAGACCGAAGAAACAGCGGTTGGCAAGAGTTCTTCTTTTAATAACTGACGAGATGTTGTTGTCAGAGTTAACAGCGGAGCCGAAGTAGACAAAGTCCCGTACTACCTCAAAGTTATATCTGTCAATGGTGACGTTCTGTCCAGTTTGTCGATGTTGTGTGTCCTTTCGTGTTGACAATATATACTTAGCCTTACCATCATTTACTGCTAAATCCATTTTTGCCGTTTCCTTATCTATACCAGCAAACGTGGCTATGACATTACGTTGAATCCTACCAATGATGTCAATATCGTCGGTGTATGCTAGTAGTTGCACCGATTTCTGGAAAATTGTGCCTCTGCTGTTGACTCGGGAGTTTTGCACAATTCTCTCAAGAATCAAATTAAAGAAGTCACATGACAGCGCATCGCCTTGCCTAAATCCTTTTTTGGTTGTCGAATGTGTCGGTGAGGTCGTTTCCGGTCCTGTTGGAGCAGTGAGAATTCTCCATCGTCATCCTACACAAACGGACGAATTTGGGCGGTATACCAAAACTAGACATGGCTCTTTATAGTTCGTCGCTGTCGAATGCAGCTTTGAAATCGATAAATAGGTGGTGGGTATCGATTTGGACTTCTTGGGTTTTTTCCAGTATCTCTCGAAGTGTAAACATTTGATCTCCGCAGTTGCCACAGTTCAGAGTTTAATTTTTTGTGGATCGGGCAAACGATGCTGAGGTTCCATTCTTCAGGCATACTTTCATCCGACCAGATTTGGCTATGAGTTGGTGGATGTTACTTACCAAGTCATCTCCGCCGGCTTAATGAAGCTCAGCGGTAAGGTCGTCATTTCCGGCAGCCTTATTAAGCTTGAGTTTAGATATTGCTATCCTACTACTATTCACTGAGGTCGGGTGGTTGGCAGTTTTCGCTGTCGTTGCCAATATTAAATGGTTTGTTGCATGACAGCGGAATGTTGTTCGTCATCGTCGTTTAACAGTCTGCAGAAGTGGTTCTTCATATCCTCAGCATCGACTGTGCCTTAACTACGATATTTCCTTGTTCCTTGTTCTCGACAGAATTCACTTTGGTAAAACTTGCGAACATTGTTCCTGGAGTGACACCTCTCTTTATCCTCGATCGCGCACTTTCCTTGTTCTTTTTTCTTCTTTCTGAAAAGCCGGTGTTCTTTCCTTCTTCTTTGCCTATAGAGCTCAATGGCAGCTCTCATCTTCACCAGCAGCTCAGCCTTGTAGGCCTCGTTCTTGGCTGCGAGCATCTGTCGGCATTCCTCATCAAACCAGGGGTGCATGGACGAGCCGCACCTCTAATGATTGAGGGTCGCTGCAGGAAAAGAGCATCGACAGACATTGCAGAGGTGTAATCGTGAGGGTACCTTCTGCAATTGTGAGGGACTTTAACCCGATCTAAAAAAAAACTGCAGAAGACTGACTTTTGTATGTCTTCGTGGAATCGCATGTATTCGTTAGACTAATCAGAAATTAATTTTTCATTTGCAAGAGGTAAATGAAAAATGAATGAGGCTTTTCAATGGCATTTTTATAAAATGATTCATTGTTGCAATAATGCTTTTCAATTATAGCTATAACTGGACCCTTGGAAACACATAAAAGTAACATTTAGAGGTTCCACGTCCAGTCCATTTCATGTCGTATCTTGAGTAGGTACCCCAAGAAAATGATTTAATCCTAACATGTTTTTTGCTTTCAATAAACCATGTAAAAGCTTATGCGATAGAACAAGAAATTGTGTATTAGAACCAAACGGATGAAATTTCATACAGACTTACATGATTCTATCTGAAATTATTCATATCTGAATCGATATTGCCTAGGAAAATAGGGTCATACATTATGGTGCACATACATTGCCTTTCAAATAGCATAGCGCTTCGTCTAAAAGACTTCTAGATGCTATCAAGTGATATCACTATTTTAAACAATTATGATTTCATATAACGATGGGTGGCCGCGGTGTAGTGGTAATATGTTCGCCTGTAGAGTGGAAGGTTGCGCATTCAATCCCAGCCAAAATCCATGCAACTATAATTCAAAGAAATAAAAATAAAAGTTCAGTAGTTATTCGCCTAAAAGTATGCATCAACTTGACAGTGTGAATATATCGAAAACAAAAAACAGTGACTCCCCGAAGTTAGGACACCGCTCATAGAGGTATCCGCTACATCCAATATCTTTCCTATCACTCTTATTCTTCCCCTTCTCTAACTGTGGTTAAGCATTTAAATGGTATTCATAAGTAATCTTGAGTGAGCGCAACATATGAAAAAATGTATATATGAATATATATGTTGTATAAATATAATGTTTTGCACTTTTTGTAATAGAATTTTATTAAATGCTCCAAAAAAGTAGGTGTGACTCAAAATTGTCTGTAGATTAGATGTAGATAACTACATAGCCTAAATATGTTTGCCAGAAATGACGTTATCGTAAACGTTTGAATTTTTGTAAATGCCTAATCATGGGCTGCTTTATTCAATAAGGAGTTTCCATCATCCTACCTCAAAATGTAAGACTTAGACGGACGTAGGAAGGTCAAACACACATTTAACGATATGTTTCTTATTTTTGTTTCTCCGTGTGATAGGGTATAAACATGATTAACTCTGTCTTATATTTGTTTGTTTCCTTTCAGGTGAAATGTGGCCACAGATTATACTATAAAGAAAAAAAATCAAAAATGAGTTTTGCTGAAATCTCAGAACTTGCATTTAAGAGCGGTCCAAAGTGGGTTCAAAAGTTGGCTGGATTTTCCAAGTTTTTGATTCTCTCCGGATTGTTTCTGACATACTTCGGTACATGCTCGGTATATGCAGTCATTGTTGCTAGAAACTTCCAACAAGTAAGTATTACCATCTAACATAATTCATTGAATAGAATTAATGCTTACTTCACCATTAGGTATTAGAACATTGGATAGGAACGACAATCAGTGGCCGTCTGCTTATTGCGGGCCTACTTATACCGTTAGTTCTCTTAACATGGATTCCCAATCTGAAGAGTTTGGCGCCCGTATCAATGGCGGCCAATATATTTATGGGATTCGGTCTTGCCATTACATTTTACTATTTGGTAATTGGTCTTCCATCAATTGAAGAGAGAGAATACGTAAAGGTGTTTACGTTACCATCATTCTTCGCCATTACGATATTTGCTATGGAAGCCATCGGTGTGATTATGCCGTTGGAAAATAGTATGAGAACACCACAGAATTTCGTTGGAGTGTTCGGTGTGCTTTCCCAGGGAATGACCGGAGTAACAATTATTTATACCTTACTGGGTTTTCTTGGTTATTTACGATATGGCAATCACACAGAAGAAAGTATCACACTTAACTTGCCAGTTCATGAACTGTAAGTCACAATCAATTTTATACATAATGTGGATTACTTATTTTGACATTATAGGCCGGCCCAAATGGTTAAGGTGTTGATCGCCTTGGGTGTGTATTGTACTTTTGGACTACAGTTCACAGTTTGTTTGGAAATCGTGTGGGACGGTATCAAGGATAATTTCACAAAGAGACCTCGCCTTGCTAACTACGTTTTAAGGTAAGTTTAAAATCTGACTATTCACACATTTAAAACAAAATAAAAGAGTTGTATGCTTGTACAACGCTTTGAGAAAATATAGGTCGCAAAGGTTTTTATATATATAATCAAATCATATATCAAATACTGCGTAGCATAACTAGCCATTTAAAATATCCAATACGTTTTTTTTGCAAGGTTCATAGCTCGTTAGGTTTGCTTATGAAATTCAAAGAAATGGGATTATTATATATGTATGCACATATGTATTTTGAAATTAGATTCTCTCATGAGTACAGCAAGATAAAATATTGATCTATGATACAAATTTAAGGCCACACAATGATGTAAATAATAAGAGCAAATCATGTTGCGGTTTCCGAACCCTAAAAATTTCGAAAAATTAGAGTGTTATCCTATCATGTCTATGTTAACTTTGTTTCGTAGTCACAAACTCAATTTTGATGGAAACGTGCAATTTTTACAATACCGGTTTGTTTTTGTTTCACATTTGTTATCTTTGAAATCAAAAAAAAATCTCTAGAGAGCTAAATTTTTAACTTTATACACGTAGGTCAACAAAATGTAGGTAGGGTATAGGTATACCTATGTTCAGATTCGACACAAAGCAGGATGTCCCGCCATCGTCCAAGAAGTGCGTACAAACACATGAATGATTGTGCGAAAAATGTTGGCCCTGAGTACTAACAAGCCTGCTGCGCTAAAAATTAATACTTACATCTGCTAATGTATATCATTTTTCTGTATCATCATCTATAGCTGAGTGTAAATTTAGCAAGCATGGATTTTTGGCGCAGCGACATAAGTCCTGAAGACATAAGTCCTGAATTGATTTTTCGGGACTAATGTCCCATTAAAGTGGGACATAAGTCCCAAATTCAATTCGGGGCATATGTCCCACTTGAGTGGGACATTAGTCCCGAAAAATTAATTCGGGCCTTATGTCCCACATAAATATTTTAGCAAATATACGCCTTGAGAAAAACTAAGAAGACCTCCCCATCTGCTTTAACAAATAGTCAAATTGCCATACAAATTGTGTGTAGTTTGACATTCTGTTTTTTTTAATAAGGCCAAATTTTGGCATTTGGCAATATGACACTTTTGCAAAGCGACATAAGGCCGATTTGGTTTTATGACACTTTTGATTGCATATGCGATGTTGCGTAGCTGATGTGTACATATATAGGTTTTATTAACAATTCTCAGAGTTGAAAATTATTAAGAAGTCTTGACAAAATAAATTGATATTATTAATAAATTTAATTGATTTTTTTAGTTTATTAAATAAAAATTAATTCATTACAAACTATTTTGTATAAAATATTCTTGTGCTGTTTTTTACAATTTGTCTGAAAATTGTTTTTTTTTTTTTTTAAATTATACAAAAATATATATCTACTAGATTGTTTAGGCATTTTGTTTTTACAAATTGAAACTCATAAAAAAAATGTAAAAATAGCGAGGAGGAAAAAGTAAAAGCGAATTTTTTTTCTCAAATATTTTGATTTTTAACTTTCTCTTACAAAGAGAAAGATATTGTTTTCGTGAAAATTTTCGACCTCGAGATTTTGATTGATTCTAACATTACGATGATAGCGGAGCCTAAAAAAGTGGTTTTTGGAATTCCGTCCGTCTGTCCGTGATGGTCTCCCCAGCCTAAACGGTTAGACCGATTTTCTTCAAACTTCGTATACAAGCTAGTTTTAGTCATAATTCTAGGCCATTTTTTTTTGTTTGCTTTTAGCCATGTTAATAATTGTACCTGCCATATAAAAATTACACATAACCTCAATTTTCTCGAAAACGGCTCTAACGATTTTGATTAAACTTTATATATACTATAACCATATTAGCTTCAACAAAACTGCATACCCAGTTTTTTCGAGAAAATCCATATAACGGATTTTGTCATTTAGGCCATATAAGGAAAATTGATAATTTCTCGCAAGCTATTATGTCAAATTGAATGAAATTCAATATATATACTACTATTACAGCTTGAAGCAATTCCACATAATTAGTTTTAGCCCAAATATCACTAAACGGAATTTTCAGTTTTGGCCAATAACGGAAAATCATTATTATTCACATTGACATCGATTTCTTGAAATATCGGAGTAAACGTTCGTATAAACTCATTTCGACATTATTTATATCATTAATCAAAATGCGTACTATTTGATCTAACGCCTAACTCGCTGTGAAAGAGAAAGTTGGGTACGACCCAGTCGTGCACCCACCACTCGTTTCTTTGAGAAAATAACAGTAAATTTTTTTTTTCAATATAGAACCTGAAAACGTTATGGTTATTTTTACTTTTTCCTCCTCGCTACTTCGGTTTCGAGACATACCAAATTTACTCATGACATTTTCAATTTTAAATATATCCGACACATCTTATGGGGTAACGGGAACTTTTGTAAATGCCTGGTTTCTTATGCGTATGAATTGCCTTCGAAGCTTGCCGAATGGGCGAATTTGGCGTAATGTCACTTTCCCAATTTGGCCTTATGACACTTTCTTAAAGCGACATAAGGCCAAATTCTGAGATTTGGCCTTATGTCGCTCGTCCTTATGTCACGCCGTTGCGTTGCGCCGCTCAGGGTATGTAAAGTCGTCTGGCAGGCGCCTTTGTCAACACTTTTTTTGTTAAAATATTTTTGTTTGGTATGTTTTTTTCAACATGGCAATGCTGCGTACACCACTGGAGTAAAAAAAAAAACAGAATCTTAACTTTATTTTTTTTAGGTGTATCCTTTTCTATACTCGCTTAGGAGAAGCATAAACTACTGTTTAATTTTTTCGGGACATGTGTCCCATTTTCACCAATAAAAACTCGGGACTAATGTCCCACTTTAGTGAGACATAAGTCCCCAACTAAGTTCAGGACTTATTTCCCACTTTAATGGGACATTAGTCCCGAAAAATCAATTCGGGAAACTGTATGATAAACTGTATGATATCGCAATCAGCATAATAGTCTTAAAATACAATATTTATCTTAATATTAATAATAATAATATTTTTTTAACCATCGCACATTGTGTTTTTTAAAGATGTTTTATTTTATTTATTTACAATATATAACGTTTTATAAAAGGAAAGTTCAACTTTTTTAACATAATAAAATTTAACATAATAAAATTTTGTTAATTTATTTATTGATTGGTTTTTTAGGACCGTTTTAGTAGTTGCTGCCGTAGTACTAGCTATCGCCGTTCCCACCATTGCTCCATTCATGGGACTTATTGGTGCTTTCTGCTTTTCAATCCTTGGACTTATTATGCCCGTAAGTTAACATTTTATTATAACGATTACGTTATTAAATATACATATCTACTCTTTTAGGCTGCTATTGAAACAATTATGGATTTAGAAACCGGATTTGGTCCATGCAATTGGATTCTATGGAAAAATATTTTCATTTTCCTTTTTGGAATTTTCGCACTCGTATTTGGATCGTTGAGTGCCATCAAAGATATTGTCGCATTATATTCAAAATGAATAATACCAAATCAATGCCTTGTTATTTTACAGAACGAAAAAAAGACATTCATAATTTAATTTTCACATGATTTCATTTTTAACGTTATTTTGTTTTCATGTTTTATACAATCCTTCATGTATTTTATTTAGCCAATAAGAAATTATTGCTATAGTTTTCAGTGCAAGAGCAAGGCGAGTTGTAAGGAATATTAGGTTAAATCAAGAGTAGGTACCGATGTCTAATAAAGTGCATTATTTTTTTATGATAATATAAAATTATAGCATATACAAAACATGTCTAAAATTGATGCTACGAAATTATAGTTATATAGATACGATGTACATTTTTTCAATACAAGAAATATTTGGAATATGAAAAAAAGTTTTATTGTTACTCGGAATATTATGTTCACAGCGACTATGTCTTAGGTCTCCTAAAAAGGTAAGATTAAGAAAGGTTTCTTAGCAATAACTAAATAAATAAGATTAAAACAATTTTTTTGAAGGCACATCAGCTATGAGAACGCCAAAGAAAATTCATCATTCTCATATAACTCGCTTGATCTTACCCGCTGGACTTCATAAATGACAAAAAATTTTACAAGTATACAAAAGACAGTATCACTAAAATTAATTTATTTTCTACTCAAAAATGGACATCACTTTCTGCTATTGGTATACGCAAATTAGACGAATCAACTTTAATAAACATATTAGGTTCAATGTGTTTATAAACAGCCAGATGTACCAAATTCATTCGATTCGAAGAACTCAAATCCTTTAGCAATATGTATTTTTCAGATAAGGTCAACGGCTAAGACAAAATTCTCGCATTTCTCTTATATTTGGATGAATTGGTTATCTCTAATCCGTAAATGTAAACTTTTTATAATATTTGTTTTGAAGTGCCTCTCGATATTTTCTAATCACTAAGCTTTTTGCACCATCTAGCTTATTTGATGGAACATTATTAAATGCACCATTTGATAAATGCACTGTTGGTGATTTAGAAAAACGTAAAGTCTGGTGTATTTAGTGTAGATCTAAATGTTCGATGTACAATTTTCGTGTAATCCTATGAAAACAAATAGTATAAGATATTGGTGTCCTATAGATTTTAGATTTTGTGTTTAAAACAAAAAAAAAAAAAACTCATTTGTAATTAATTTAATAACAAACATGTTAGTACATAGCTACAACGATAATTATTTTGATTGAATGTGAATGTTTTAAAAGACAACTATTTTTGTAAGCACTATGGCTAAGTTTAACTATAAGAAACCAAAAAGACAAACAAAACACCGAGCTATTAACTGTCCAATTTTGATGTTTCCAATAGAAATATGCTGAATTAAATAAAACTCAATTTGAAATAAAAAAATAAGTAATACGTGTTAAATTTGTTTAATTAAGTAGGAGTGGACTTGAGACTTGATTTGAGGACCTGAGACTCGATTGTTATTACCGAATGTTTCTGAGTTTGCCATTAAAATATATAATAACCAGCTGGCTCAGATGCTCGCCCTACTTCGCCCGCACTTAGCAGTTTAAATAAATGTGTAACTTATATCTGGGGCTCTATTACATAAATCGAAACGATCGGTAAGTAAACGATAGTCACGACAAAGTGCGATTGTGTAAAAGAAGAAATATTTATGACAGCTCAACGAAAACGAAAGTTATACGACCTTCAAATGTTAGTAGTAATAAATTATGAGTATCGTAAAACCTAGAACGATACTAGTTTTACGCAATCGAATTTCAACGAGAACGAAGTGATTTCAACGATATTCGTTTTATAAAATTTGGCCCCTATTCCATTTGCCATTGACAATTTATTTTTAATGTAGACGATTTTTCTCATGTTTTAAACTGTAGTGTGCAAAATTTTATACCCGCTAAAACGGATTTATATACCTCAGTCTCCTCGCCCTAAAAACCGGTTTTATACCAACTAAACTCATCTCGTGTGCGGAAGCCCAATAACCACATTTACCTTGTGTTAAATTCCACTTTTATTTAATAACTTTTATTCTTATTTGCACAACGTTTTCACTACAGTGGTGTAAAGCATAATAACGAACGCCGCTTGGGCACCGATAGTGGCAATTATTTTCACTGATCGTATTCGCAATACAATGCAAATAATATATATTTAATGTTATAACTTTTCTGTAAGATAACGTATCTACAGAGATAATATATAAACCAATGGATTTGTTAATGAAAGTTCTACATAGATATGTAAATTATTAAGTTCTATTTGGTTAAGAGTTAAGAAAATTGAGATAAACCACCGAAAAATGGGAAACAAATCAAATATAATAAGTACTACTTTTGTTTAATTAAAAGGTTTTTGTTAAAAGAAACTTAATATTAATATGTGGCTAATTTTAATCGTTTAAAGGTTAATCTTTTGTTTCGTTTATTTATATCCTATCATAGGGGTATATTAGTTTTGATTCATAGTTTGTAACATAGAGAAATAATTTATTTATTTATTTATTCAATAATAATAATAATGGCTCGATTCAGAATTGCTAACTGAGTCGATGTAGCCACGTCTGTCTGTCCCCCCGTTCGTATGTAGGTTAAACGGTTAAGCATTTTGAAAAAGTGTCTGAAGAGCACAGTCACAGTCGATGCTGAGGATATGGAAGAACCACTTCTGCAGACTGTTAAACGGCGATGACGAACAACATTCCGCTGTCAGGCAGAACGACCCATTTAATATTGGCAACGACAGCGAAAACTGCCAGCCACCCGACCTAAGTGAAGTAAGGCTAGAAATATCTAAACTCATGCTTAATAAGTCCGCCGGAAATGACGGCCTTCCCGCTAAGCTTTATAAAGCAGGCGGAGATGACTTGGTAAGTAACATCCACCAACTCATAAGCCAAATCTGGTCGGTTAAAGCATGCCTGAAGAATGGAACCTCAGCATCGTTTGCCCGATCCACAAAAAAGGAGACCCTCTGAACTGCGCCAACTACAGAGGCATAAGTCTGTTCAACATCGCATACAAGATCCTATCTGCCGTAATATGTGAATGCCTGAAACCGTTTACCAACAACCTGACCGGCCCTTATCAGCGTGGTTTTAGGCCAGAAAAGTCTACAATCGATCAAATTTTCACACTTAGGAAGATCCTGGAAAAAAGAAGTCCAAATCGATACCCACCACCTATATATCGATTTCAAGCCTTATACGACAGCATTTATAGAGACGAACTATACAGAGTCATGTCTAGTTTTGGTATATCGTCCAAACTCGTCCGTTTGTGTAGGATGACGATGTAGAATTCTCGCTGCACCATCAGAGTCGGAAACGACCTCACCGACACATTCGATACCAAAAAAAGATTTAGGCAAGGCGATGCGCTGTCATGTGACTTCTTCAATTTGATTCTTGAGAGGATTGTGCAAAACTCCCGAGCTAACACCAGAGGCACAATTTTCCAAAAGTCGGTGCAACTACTAGCATACGCCGACGATATTGACATCATTGGTAGGACTCAACGTGATTTCATAGCCACGTATGCTAATATAGAGAGGGAAGCGGCAAAAATGGGTTTAGCAGTAAATGAGGATAAGACTTAGTATATGCTGTCAACACGAAAGGACAAACAACATCGACGAATTGGTAGTACGGGACTTTGTCTACCTCGGCTCCGCTATTAACTCTGACAACAACATCTCGTCAGAAATCAAACGAAGAATAACTCTTGCCAATCGCTGTTTCTTCGGGCTAAGATGGCAATTTAGTAGTAAAGCCCTTCCTCGAACTACTAAGGAGATCCTATATTAGACCCTAATCATCCCAGTCCTGCTCTACGGCGGTGAAGCATGGACCGTATCAAAAGCGGATGAAGAAATCCTTGGTCGATTCGAGAGAAAAATTCTTCGAAAAATCTTCGGTCCCGTTTGCGTTGACGGGCTATGGAGACGAAGATTCAACCACGAACTAAACGAGCTGTACAGCGACATACCCCTAGTCAAAAAACTGCGCATTGGACGTTTAGAACGTTTTTTAGAACGAATGGACACCAATACTCCGGTTCGCAGAGTCTTCGATTCCCAGCCAGACGTCGGACGCAGTAGAGGAAGACTTTGCCTTAAGTGGCGCGCACAAGTAGAAACCGACCTCAACCAACTTGGAGTGCGCAACTGGAGGCAGTTAGCTAAGGACCGGGCTAATTGGAGAGGCATGTTGGTTGAGGCCCAGGTTCATCCCGGACTGTAGCGCCACTTAATGGAATGGTCTGAACGCTATAGTTAGACAACCTCAATATCTATATATCGTCCATATAAAGTTTTTTGCCATGCCCAATTTTTGGTGGCGTTTTAGTAAAAATTCAAATATTCGAAAAAAAAACTTTTGATGCAAAAACGTTAATAAAATGAATATGAACATTTCATCCTTAGATCATTTTAACCCACGCCTACTTCTTGGGGACGATTCGTACAGAAGGTTGTAGCCTTCTCATACTTTGTTTTACTGTATAGCGTTAAATGTCGATTAAATTATTCTAGATAATTCAATCGAATTATTATTTACAATATCAATAATTCACTTCTTGTTTTAATCTTTTGCTATTCGTGTTGTCATCTCACAGCTGTTTTTGCTGTACAATAACTTATGTGGCTGTGTTTCTTCGATCCTGTCACGTTCATTGCATACTTCGCAATATTGACCGTGTTCCGGATTTAAGATTACAACTGCGAAATGAGGTGAGGTAATGTGGAACGCAAAATCTTATAGAATGGCAATGTAAATGTCAAACTATGCCAACCCTTATTTTGTAAGTTCATTTTACATATTTATAGATGTTTATTTACTTCTTTCTATTCAGAATAATTATTTTTGTATCAAAAAAGTAAGAAATAACCTAATTAAACCCACTATAACTGCTTACCTTGACCAAATAACCTTCAAAAAATTAAGTAATTGACCGAACTTCCCTTACGTATTTACGAAAGGATTTGTCTAAATCACTTTCTTTGATGAACAATGCTCCATCTGTATTAGTGTTAACGCCAATTTTAGATTCTCCTTTTACTCGAAGTGCTTAACGAAGGGCTAAAGGATCTATTAAACAGAAGCCCAAGAAAATAAACAAAAAAATTGGCAATTACAAGTACCAATGGCTACTATTGCGACTGCAATAGATTCATTGTATGAGATTCTGATCGCATTGAATCTCATACAACTGTCAACGACAACACTGCCAGAGAATAATCTAGAAAACTCATCGATGAGATAGATTATAGATGTTTTCGCCTTCTGCCTTTTATAATTTTCGTTTTTCTTTTATTTAAATAAATAAATACAGTTTTGGCTGATCTTGACAGAATCAGAAGTGGGATACGACCTACATATTTCATATAAAATATTACGAAATTAATTAGTTTTAAAAAATCCATGAGGGAACATATTTATTCTTTGGTGCGACGACAACGAAAAGTTTTTTTACAATAACATGCAACATCGCACGGCTCAGGATTCACAGAAGCCTCAATGTAAGGAACTCCACTTTGAATCCCAATGCGTTTCCCAAACAGCACTCACGATTTCATCGGAATCTTCCCTGATTTCGATCCAATGAAAAGAAATCTATCGTCTCAAAAATTCATCAACAAAGTAGAACAATTGCGTTGCTTATATTCATAAAGTGATGAATGATTCTCTTTGCGGTGCCACACAAGCTTAAAGGAATAGCGAAGTAATGGGTTGATGCACTGCCGCCTGCCGGTATTTAAAACGTGGTCGAATTTTACCAACACTCTCCTTAACTATTTTCCTAACTCAATCAACATAGCAGAAATATACCGAGAATGATCTATCTGTTGGATGATCTTTCTGGTAATTCATTCATAATTAATGGTGAGAATGATCCCAACATTACAAGAACGCTATTGGCTATAAATTTTCGGACGTGCAACAATCTTTTGAGGTCGTTAGATAATAAGCTAACAACAGTTCCTGTCTTCTGAGGCAGAAGAACGTAAGCCAGAGGACGAGATACAAACTTGCAAAGAAATATTAAATGCTACAACTGTAATGGGATGGGGTATATATAATCTAAGTGTTACAACCACCAAGAAAGGCACGATATGCGATATGCAACAAAGTAGGTCATGACTCATGAGTCGAAAAGATGTCATGCAAATCGTCACGAAGTTATACAAGAAGTAGTTAAGAATCTTTCATGCCGCAAAAATATGGTAAATTACGTGGACTAGCTGACGATGGTATGAAGGTGTTACAGGAAGTGCTGGAAGCAATGATGCATGCCTGGCTTAAGCTAAGACTATCGTAGTGTGTTCTCTTGGCAACGGCAGTTAATTTTCTGGGTCACATTACTCACATTATTGGCCCGAAGGCATACGGCCAGGTGGAAATAAAACGAAGTATATTGATGAGTTTTTAAGACAAACGAACGCAACCGAGGTACGGTAATACATTGCAGTCACGGGTTCTATCGGAAATGTGTCTATCAGTATCTCGTCACAAAGAAGACATCACCTTTACCACTACGCAAAGCAAGATTGCAACGATTGCAAGAATTTGACTTGGTGTGTATGCACCACCACTACCACGAAAAGAGCCAACATCAGTGGCCCACCATGCCTTGAAAATAGGAACCTTGAACGACAACTGGATACTAGCTATGCAATTGCAGGATAAGAAACTCGCAGATATCATTCATCTAACGAAACGACAAAACAGATACAAAAGGATTACATGACGCAAGATGGACGTTTGCATCTCACAGTTGATGGAAAAGAGAAGTTGGTTATAACAGAGCTGGTGAGGTGGCGAATAACTAGAGTATGTCATGACGAAGGTAAACATTTTGGAATTGAGAAAACAATCCAACATATTACGAAGCATTTTTTTGGATTTCCAGAATAAGGCGATATGTGAAGCCGTATATTGTGGCATGCCCAGAACCAATTTCCTTTTGATTATTTGGGTCCATTACCAAGAAGCAAAAAAGGTAGCGAGTACATAATTGTTGTTGTTTGTTCTTTCATCAGGAACGTTATCATCAAATGAACACGAAGACGTCACCAGTCATTAGTCTGCTGAATGAAATAACATAGATTTTTGGTCAACTGCTACGGTTTACATCAGACAGAGGCACTGCATATACTTCTCCGAAAATCAGTAGCACTATCACACCACACACCACGGCTTACAGCACCTTTTAACAGCTGTACGTACTCCAAGAGCTAATGACCAATCCGAAAGGGTGAATAAAAATGTACCAGCTACACTCAAGTGCTCAATCAAAAGCGCCAGTGATCGGGACTCAGTATTGCCAGAAATTTAATGGAACATTAATTCACAGCCGAACTCGACAACGAAGTACATACTGCCCAAACGAACGGGTTTTTTACTTCAATCTCAGATATCTCAGTCAAATCTGTTCAAGCAGTAGGTACAAGATGATGCACCAGATGAATTTGAACATGTTATGACTAAAAGGCGAAACGCAGCTTCCAGTATCTTGGAAGAAAGATACAAATGAAAAAAACGGTACGACAAAAGACATCAGAATGTTCCGAAGTTGATCTCATTGTTGATCATGTTCCTCAAGCAACAGGAGATTCAAATAAACCCGACCCAAAATACAAGGGTCTAAACATCATCACCAAGGCTTTGAACCACGACAGATTCAACGTTGAGGATATTCCAGACAATCAATTGAAGCAAACGCTCTACAGCAATCTCGAGCGATTATATGACTCAGTCCTGATATAGATGTTTACCAAAGTAGACCAGAACCGGAAATTGAAGATTCGTACGATAGGGATGAAATATCAGGAGAGGCCGGGCTGTCAACGGCAACACTGCCAGAGAAGAATGGCGCAAACTCATCGACAAAATAAATGAGACACGGGATTCGTCAACGTCTTTTTAAGTCGCCTTCTGCGCAATATAATGTTCGTTGTTCTTTTTTTTATATAAACAAATATCAGTCCAATTCTAAATGAAATCTCCCTGAAGTTTATTCCCATTTCCCTATTATCTTATTCTAAACGAAAAGTTTTGTTCCCTATTCCCTTTTCCCATATTCAAAACCGACTTCGAATATTGTGAAAAGTACTCCGGGAAAAAAGTACGCATTCTAAATAACAGAAAAAGGGAGAATTCAAATTGATTTGATAGGAGTTTGTTCCTGACACATTTGCTGAGGAGTTTAACGAAAAAATGTAAATTATTTCTTTTTGGAACGAAAATATATTAAAATTTACGTTATTTTATTGGGTTGAAAACATTTATAAACAAACAAAACAAAATTATAATGGAAGCGGAAAAATATATTTATATGAAATTAAAAATAGTTTGTTGAACACTTGTAACCAAAGTGTAGAGTGATCAGAAAAATCCGTAGAAGGTATTGGTGAAGCAACATTCGAATTGAACGTATCAAACAAATTAGCCAAACAAACCAGTGGCTTTTTATACGAAGAAGTGGATCTCATGACGACAAGTTTGTTTTCTACACTTTTTGGTAACTTAATGTTGACTCAATAATATCTTTTACAATGTTGAATAATTAAACAGCGAAACTTCGCAGCAAAAATACAAATTTTATTATATACCAAATAATTTTTAGTAAACAATTCCATCGGCAATATGTCAAATGATTCAAAACAGTTCTTCGCACATGCGAATGGAAATATTTGGATTTATAATTTTTTTCTCATGGGAGTAAATAATTTCCGGGGAGGTCTTTTCCCCGGGAATATTAAGAGTTGGGCTAAATGCTTTTTATAAATGATAAGATTTTTGTTCATATTGACACAACTGTATTACGGACCTAAGCACAATTGGAATTTCTTGTAATCCGTCAGGTCCTGTGTCACAAAATGAATAGAATTTTGTCAATGATATCGCTCCCATAAATCCGAGAGAGAGAGACAGAACGGATTTGAACTAAATGAATGTAATAATTCTCTGAAGTCTGAAATCAAATGATGTCTTTTGTTTCACTGAAACCTGGCTTGATAAAACGGTTTTGAATAATGAAATTTTCTGTAATAAGTTTAATATATTTCGAATTGACAGATTAACTTTCACAAGTCGAGTTTGAATTGCTGTAAAATTTTAATTGACTTGCTTTAAAAAAAAACATTGGAATGTTATGTGCCAAAATTAATTTGTTACCTCAAAGCTTGTATATTTGCTGTGTTTATACTCCACCTAATATGGAATTTAATACGTATAGTTCTTGTTTCTGCAACCTTAAACATATTGTTTGAACAACCGTTCCTGAAGGCAACCTAATTGTAACCAATGATTTTAACATTGTTTGGGGTATCTAAATGAAGATGATTATCTAACAGCTTTTTTTTAAACAAGCCTAAAAAGATATAAATCATTAAGAATACTTTTGGGCTTTTGGCGGAGTTCTGGATTTGATATTAACTGATGTATACCTGATGGAATTTCTCTCCTCAAATTATTTGCAGAAAGTTCGCAGAAATGTTCAATGAGACTTATGTGACTGATAGCACCATAAACATAGCTCAAAAGGGCTGATTTGTTGACAATGATATTGTTAAAATATCTTATTAAAAACCTTTTTTATAATATCAAAGCTATTTTGACTATATTAATATGCATGGGTATTTATTTATATGTCGATAAGATATATCCGACATTGTGAGGACTACAATTTCCAACTTTTCCAGGGAGAGTACAATACTTAGGTGAAATATTATAACAGATTCTTTTAGATTCATTTTTGGTATGGGAGAGGGCCTTTCTTCCCAAGTTTATACAAAAAGGGATAACATGAAAGAAAAAAAAAACATATGGGAAGACTATAATCCTCTGGCTATGTGGCTTTTAAAACAAAATCTATTCTCTATATTTTTGATTAATCTGATCTGTAATATTGATAAACAAAATATGGACTAACCATAACCTTAATTCTACGTTTATGTTAAAATTTAGGGTAAATCCAAACCACTTTTCATAGATGGAAAGATGGCTCCAGAACAAACAATTTAGGACCACATACCTATATTTAGGATAAGCCGTAACATTTTATTGACATATGTGCGGCTCCGTAAATTATTTAGATTATGCTATTAGCCCTATCACCGTATCCGTTCAGTTTTATGTGACTGATAAATGTTGATTTGGTATGAGATTCGAGTATCAAATTTTAGTATTCTGTCATCATCATCAGTGATCGAGTATATTTGCATACGGTAGGGTTTGCGGTGTTGAGTGGATTCATTTTTTTTGAGAAAATTCAAAATATTTTCATATTGTTATTTTAGGTTTTTCCATTATAAACAAGAATGCACTCTTATTCACTCTGAACCTTTCAATAAAAAAAAGATATAATTTCCACCACTCCAGCTTCTTCCTCTGTGTAAAGCCCAAGCACGACCACGTCTTTAATACTGTTCTATACTGAACTTACTAGACTCTTCAAAGCTGAAAGAGCTGGAACGCCATTTTGGTTATCATATAGCTTTTTGATGGCTGTGGTGATCTATTTTATACTGGGAGGGAGTGTAACCTCTTCGCTTATGGTTCACCTAATCGCTCTCTCGAAAATATTCTAATTTAGCAGCTGGGGATGGTGCCAGTTGTTTGGCTTTATTTTTAAACTTTTTTAACTTTCTCTTACAAAGAGAAAGATATTGTTTTCGTGAATATTTTCGACCTCGAAATTTTGATGCAAGAATTACTCTTTGTTTGAGTTTCGTCAGTTGCTAATACCATTTTCGAGCTTAACTAGACAATCGTAAAAAGATTATTCATGAGGCTTTGAATGAATAATTGAAAAAAAAAAAACAGATGATAAGGCTACAATCCGCTGTGCGAATAGTTGAATACTATATCCTATTCCGTCCTTAAATTAAACATCCCCAAAAGTAGGCTTTTATAACGATGAATTATATAGAAAATGACATTGTCCCCACATCTTGTTCAGACAGTTTATCTAAAACTTTGTGGTTCGACAAAAAAACAAAATTTGTCTATATAAAAAGGCTATACATAGACGAAATAAAGATATTGAGATTGTCTAAATATATTAGTCAGTTACTTTTTAAAATTCCTTATGGTTTGATCAAAAACTACGTATTTCCAAAAAGAGGGTGTGGTATTGGGAGAATTTTAAAAATGTTTACACGTGTTCTGCTGGGAGCAACGAAGGGCACGTGTACCATATTTCATCATTCTAGCTCAAAATTTAAGGCCCAAAAACTGGAGACGTATGGACGGACGGATAGAAATGGCTGAATCTACTCAGCTAGCGATTCTAAGTCGATCCGTATACTTTGAGGTATATCTAGATAAATAATTTCTCTATGTTACAAACTATGTATCAAAACTAATATACCTCAATGGGATAGGGTATAAAAACGTCAGGAAAGGGTCCAGGTGAAATATTTTTTTGAGCGTTATTGAACTCATATATCTGTACAATTGTTGCTTATTTAAATTTAACTTCTTTGAATTAATATTTGTATATTTCATCCATCTTTTTTGCAGCTCTTTTAATGGTTGGATGTTATAGAACTCTGATTGACTTTAACTCAGTGAAGCTCAGTCGTTGTAACTTTGACTACCCATCAATTGTGCTTATTTTACTTATCTTTGGGGTATCTATTAAATTGGGATTGAACTTTAGGTTAACTGCCCACGAGTGTTGCCGGAAAACAGTTTTCGCTAGATGAACGTCAAAAATCCCTAGAAATCCCTAGTGTAAACAAAATTTTGACAAAAACGACCGAAAAGAGCAAGAATCAAATGAAATGTGCGTTTACACTGTAACACTTTACGGATGGCTGCATTTGTGGCAATTGTTTTGGGTTGAATTCACAAATCAACCCAGTAGACAAATCACAAAAATTATTAAAAGTTAACGAAAATATAAAATTAATTTGGGTTCCTACTTTCCCCTAGAATTCCCTAGTACTTGGGCTAATTGACTTCGCTGCGGAACGAAATGCCATTATAGCCAGCACACGGTTTCCTTACCTCGATATCCATAGCGATCTCCAGATCAATGAACGGTCAACCCGATTGATCACATGCGATAGGCAAGAGGCACGCATCAGCTGCAAGAATGCCGACAGATGCTCGCAGCAAATAACGAGACCTACAAGACTGCAGGTAAAGACGAGTCCTGCTCCTGCTATTGAACTTTATAAGCTAAACGGAGGGAAGAACACAGGCTTTTAGAAAAAAGGAAAAATAGCAAGAAAAGTGCGCAATCGAGGATATACAGCGGTGCACTCCAGGGATGATGTTCGCAAGTATTACTTAATTGTAAAACGGGAAAGCCAAGGATACAACGTTCGAACAGAATTCTGTCGAGATGAACAAGGAAGTATCGTAATTTTTTTTTATAATTTGCGCGCACGCAAGGGGTTATGAATACCCTTTATATGTTTAAGAAGAAATGAGATAGCGATGCACATTGGTTTTAAATGTCTGTAAGTTATAATGGAAAGGAAAAACAGAGTTTGGTAGAGCATTCCACATTCGTGTTGTTCGGTTTATGTACGAATCTCTGTATTTCAGCGTTCGTCCGAAGATAGGCTTGAGGGTAAACTGTTTTGCATTCATTGCGTAACGAGTATTGCGGCTGAATTGTTGATTGGGAGGTATGCAGCTGGCTATTTCGTTTGAACATTGGTTATTAAAATAGCGATAAAATAAGGTAAGGCAGGAGATATTTTGACGGTGTTCGAGCGAAACTAAGGAGTTCGCTATTCTTATATCTCCTATAAGTTTTTTCGCACGCGTTTGAATCCTATCTAGTAGGTGCAATGTTGATTTTGGTGCAACGTAAGTCGTTACTAACACACATACCTAGCATGGAAAGCTTTTCGGTTTCTTCGACGTAAGTGCCATTCATGGATAATGGCTCTAGATTTTGGTTTCGCTTTAATGACAGAAGACAGGATTTTGTTTTGGAAGCATTGAATTTCACTCTGTTGGATTTACCCCATTTGATAATGCTGTCAGGGTCGGAATTCAATGAGCTTAACATATTTTGACGTTTTGAGTCCACGTTTGTAGGTCAGGGACGAGGACCTGAAAACGAATATGAGAAGCTGAGGGTACTGTCATCAGCGAAGGTATGAAATTGGATAAGAAGTTGCAGACAGGAGATCATTTATAACGAGTGGTGGGTGCACGACTGGGTCGTACGCAACTTTCTCTTTCACAGCAAGTTGGGCGTTAGATCAAATCATTAGCACTTTGATTATTGATGCTAAAATAATATAAATAATGTCGAAATGTGTTTATACGAATGTTAAGTCCGAAATTTGAAGGAATCGATGTCAATGTGAACAATAATGATTTTCCGTTATTGGCCGAAACTGAAAATTCCGTTTAGTGATAGCTGGGCTAAAACTAATTATGTGGAATTACTTCAAGCTCTAATAGTAGTATATATATTAAATTTCATTCAATTTGACATAATAGTTTGCGAGAAACTAACATTTTTCTTTATATGGCCTAAATGACCAAATCCGTTATATGGATTTTCTCGAAAACACTGGGTATGCAGTTTTGTTGGAACTAATATGAATATAGTATATATAAAGTTTAATCAAAATCGTTAGAGCCGTTTTCGAGAAAATTGAGGTTATGTGTAATTTTTATATGGTAGGTACCGTTATTAACATGACTAAAAGCAAACAAAAACGAGTGGTGGGTGCACGACTGGGTCGTACGCAACTTTCTCTTTCACAGCGAGTTGGGTTAATTAATGCTAAAAATTATAAAAAATGTCGAAATGTGATTATACGAACGTTTACTCCGAAATTTGAAGGAATCGGTGTCTATGTGAAAAAAAATTAATTTTCGTTATTGGCCAAAACTGAAAATTCCGTTAAGTGATAGTTGGGCTAAAACTAATTATGTGGAATTGTTTAAAACTATTATAGTAGTATATATATAAAATTTCATTCAATTTGACATAGTAGTGTGCGAGAAATTAACAATTTTCTTTATATGGCCTAAATGACAAAATCCGTTATATGGATTTTCTCGAAAAAACTGGGTATGCAGTTTTGTTGGAACTAATATGCTTATAGAATATATAAAGTTTAATCAAAATCGTTAGAGCCGTTTTCGAGAAAATTGAGGTTATGTTTAATTTTTATATGGCAGGTACCGTTAATAACATGGCTAAAAGCAAACAAAAAAAATGGCCTAGAATTATGACCAAAATAAGCTTGGATACGAAGTTTAAAGAAAATCGGCCAAGCCGTTTAGGCTGGGGAGACCATTACGGACAGACGGACCGACGGACCGACGGACCGACGGACCGACGGACGGAATTCCAAAAACCACTTTTTTAGGCTCCGCCATCATCGTAATGTTAGAATCAATCAAAATCTCGAGGTCGAAAATTTTCACGAAAACAATATCTTTCTCTTTGTAAGAGAAAATTAAAAATGGCCTAAAATTATGACCAAAACAAACTTGGATACGCAGTTTGAAGAAAATCGGTTAAGCCGTTTAGGCTGGGGAGACCATTACGGACAGACGGACCGACGGACGGAATTCCAAAAACCACTTTTTTAGGCTCCGCTATCATCGTAATGTTAGAATCAATCAAAATCTCGAGGTCGAAAATTTTTGTAGAGAAAGTTAAAAATGAGAAAGAGAGTCGGAGAAAAACTGAGCCTTGAGGGACACCTGCATTTATTTGGTGAGTTGCAGACTTGAAACCATCCAAAACAACTTGAATGGAACGTTTCGAAAGATAATGTCTAATCCATAGAAGAAGGTTTTTGTCGATTCGAAATGCACGCATTTTCGACAAAAGGGCTTGATGCCAGACCATGTCAAATGCATTTGAAATATCAAGCGCAACAATCTTGATTTCGCCACCATGGTGGACTGATTGGTTCTACTTTTCGGTGTGATAATATGTCATCAAATCACCAGTAGACATGTTGCTGCGAAAACCATACTGCCGGTCATTGAGAAGTTTTCGTGTTTCGAGATATTTCATAAGCTGAAGATTTATCAGCGTTTCCATGACCTTGGAAAGAAGGGACGTTAGTGCAATTGGTCGGTATTTGGAGAGAGGAGAAGATTGGCCTTTTTTTGGTACAGGCTGGACAAATGCTGTTTTCCATCTACTCGGAAAGAGTGCTGTTGAGTAGAATAGATGGAAAAGCTTACGCAGTGGTTTTGCTAGCGTAAAAGAAAACCTCTTCAGAATGATGGTATTTGTGAATGTCAAGATCAAATAAAACTCTTGCAAACGAGTACGAAAGTGAATTTGTCCCATAGAATGATCTACGTTCTCAAGTACAATCTGGCAATGTAGAATTGGCTGCGAAATACGCTGCAAACAGATTGGCTTTGTCTAAAGAGCTGACAGCTGGAATGTAATTGTGAATGAGCGTCGGAACTGATGATGAGGCCGAATTTTTTATATTTTTAACAAATGGCCAAACGTTTTTACTACCTCTGGGACATTGTAGAATTTTTTGCCTCAACTTTTGGTCATAGAGGAATTTGACATGCTTTAAATGGGCATTACAGTCATTTCTGGCTTGTTTGAACTTTGTTCGGTTTTCCTCTGTTGGGTTGGTCTTGTAGAACCGAAAGTTGGAGGTGGAGATGACTTTGTATTTACCAACTCAAAGGTCAAATCTGGTCGTATGAAAGTATCCTGAAGAATGAAACCTTAGCATGGTTTGCTCGATCCACAAAAAAGAGACCCTTTGAACTCCACCAACTACAGATTCATAAGTCTCCTCAACATCGCCTAGAAGATCCTATCTGCCGTAATATGTGAACACCTGAAACCGTTTACCAACAACCTGATCGGACATTATCAGTATGGATTTATGTTTGCCAGGTAAGTCCACAACTGATCAAATCTTCACACTTCGGCATACTTATACTACTGACTTATCGGGCTTCCGACCCGTGAAGAATCTCTGCCTGAGACACTGCAGCCTTCCATCCTCTACGATCCCTGGCTCGCTGCTTCCAGTTGTTTAGACCAAGCGCTCTGGCATCCGCGATGGCTTGGTCTTTGAAACGGAGGTTCGATCTTCCTTGCCTTCTCGAACCTGGGGGCTGGGATTCGAAGAACCTCTTAGCTGGAGCATTATTGTCCATTCGCTCGATGTGGCCGAGCCAATGTAGTCGACGTGTTTTGGCTTTTTGGACTACATCCACATCTTGGTACAGCTCATAGAGTTCACGGTTGTATCTTCTCCTCCATTCGCCCTCTTCGTGCACAGGACAAAAAATCCGCCGAAGTGTTTTTCTTTCGAAGTAGCTGCTATCAATCTTGTCGTTTTGTCCTAGGGGGTGGACAGATGCTTGTTTGTTTGTTGATAGCATGTACTTAGTCTTGTCGTCATTTACTTCAAGGCCAACGGATTTCGCCTGTTCTTCAATGTCCGTGAACGCTTTTATCACGGCATGTTGGGAGCAACCGATGATGTCAATATCGTCCGCATAGCCCAGCAGCTGGGTGGACCTGTTGAAAATAGTGCCTTCCGTGTTTACACCTGCCCTGCGCACTATCTGCTGCAGTACGAGATTGAAGAAGTCACTTCGGCATATCCTGGAAAAGCCCTAGAAGTCCAAATCGATACTCAACAGTAGTAGTAGTAGTACGGGACTTTATCTACCTCAGATCCGTTTTAATTCTGGCAATAACATCTCGTCAAAAATTAAACGAGTAGTAAAGCCCTCACTCAAATTACCGACCTCCTCCTCCTATATAAGACCCTGATCATTCCAGTCCTGCTATACGGTGCTGAAACCGTATCAAAGTGGATGAAAAAAACCCTTGTTCGATTTGAGAGAAAAATTCTGCGGAAAATCTCTCAAAGGAAAGTTATCTGCCAAACATATTATATACTCGTGATAAAAAAAAATTGCTTGACAAGTCTAATACTTAGTTGCAATAGTAATACAAAATGGGTGGTGGTTTTAGTGAGTAAAATTCTCACACTACTACTACTCACACTACAGCCCACGGAAAAAAAAAATATTATAGTCCATTGACGTTCCGGGTCTTGTTGCCATATGAAGAGTTTCATTATCCGGGGCTGGTTCTGTCTCTCTTATAACTAATGTTTTTTTCTCCATGGTCGGGAAGTTACCCCAACATCCCCCAACCTGGAGAGCCAGGTCCTTGTTTTGACCCTAGGACAGCGGGCCGGAAATACCGATGTCAGTAGCGTTTCCAGTCGTAGCAACACCTAAATCATCCGATGTGTACCAATTCCCAAGAAAAGCTTATCGCAACCGTTTGGAGTCTGCATAAAACAGGAGGTCCCGACATCGTGCAAGAATTACACACGCACGCATGAATGGTTGTAAGAAAGCTAGGCCCTGGGTGCTAACCAGCCTTTTGCGCCAAAAATTTGTATTTTATATATTTATACATAAATAATTTTAAATATACCTACTATAATGTACATTTAAAAAATACTTTTAAATTATTCATGAATTCGCATGAATAAGTTGAATGAACTTATCTAAAAAACGTCGGTCCTTGAACCGACTTTACAATGTATCCCCTGCTTTAATGAGCCTCAATTTATATACCTCTTTCACGCTTGTTCAATTTCTAACGGATTTCATCTAGAGACGTTTTTAGATCTTATCGAAACATGTTACGCGAATTAGTAGTCAGTTGTTAATGGTAATTGATTAAAGTAAGTAGTACTTATTAATTTACCATTCATGCTGCCGTTCGCCTTGCGCTTAGCCACGGTCAATTTGCTGATTGCAGTGCTGATGAGTTATTTAAACTTCAATTTCAACAAGTAAGCAAACCATACAAATGGTTGTCATTTACATGTTTTTCAGACCACCAAGAGTCTTTTAATATTTTAAGCATATGTAAACACTTTTGGCTATCGAACAGCAATCTGGTTAAATCTTAACGCACTTTCAATGGCAATAAATCGATCACAATCAAGGTCAGAAAAGCCCGTGAATAAAGCCAAACTAAAAAGTACACATTATAATAATTAATGAATTGATATATTACAGCAAATATGCAAAAATGATGCTGCATTGATACCTATTACTGAATATTACAACACAAAGAGTAATTACATTTCCTTTCTATTTGAACCTTGGGGCTGATTAGGCAAAAGAAATGCAACTAATAATTCCTGTTAACAAGGCGTAAGTATTCCTCTTCAAATTAATTCATATTATGTAAGGTCAGATTTGAGTTAAGCTCACCAAAACCACCTATACTTCTGTATACCGTACAGAGTCTATAATAATCGAGCTGGAGCTGGAGATGGTGCAGATCCATTATATTTTCATTGTACATTCTCTAATTCAGGTGACCCTTGAGGTCGTTTTACTTTAAACTGCCGAACACTTGTATGGGTACCATTGAAAGTAGGAACTGGTGAATAACCAATCTTTGCTTTCGGCTCAATTGAGTGGTTTCCGTAGGCTGAATGCTCGTTGTATGGCAATTAGTTGTTTATTGATTTCAATGATTTATTTTTTTGTACGTGCTTTAACACTGTATTCATTAAGAACATACCTTCACTTGTCAGCCTTGATCCACATACATACATGTGTTAACAAGCTGATGGTCGATATTCTAGAATGCTGATAGGAAAGACATTTAAAGTCAATAAAATGTCATCATTGCTTGGTACTTATAATAGTGTTCTAAGTTGGTGGGCCGCGGGCAAAAAGAGGATGAAACATATGAGAAGGCTACAATCCGCTGTGCGGATCGTTGAATGCCCTATCCCATCCGATCTGTAAAACTATTATTCCCAAAAAGTAGACATGGCTTAAAACACGATTTGGATTAAATATATAAAATGACATTGTCACAACAAATCGTTCAGACAGTTTATAACACATTTTTACGGTTCTACAAAAGACGAGGTGTTTCTCCTACATATGTTATGGGGTAGGTAAAAACGCACCCAAAAAGTGGGCGTGGGTTAAAATGTTCTATAGACGAAATGTTCATATTAATATTACTAATGATTCTGCATTGAATTCTGCATCAAATTTTTGTTTCGAAAATTTGACCAAACAATTTTTTTTATTTTTTTTTTATATAACGCCTTCAAAAAACTTTATATGAATGAAATATAGATATTAAGATTGTCTAAATATGTTGTTCAAAAATATTTTCAAAAATGTTTACACTTGTTCTGTAGGCACGGACGAGGAAATTTTAAGGCTTAAAAATCGGTGACGTACAGACGGACAGACAGACATGGCTTAATCAACAGCTAGCGATTCTGAGTCGATCCGTATACTTTGAGGTATATGTATACAAAAACCTTTTATGCGCTCACGCTCTGACATAGGAAAAAGATGATATAGAGAAAGACCTCCTTGACAAACATTTTGAGCGACTAACGAAGAACGATGTTAAAATTGTGTTGGTGGGAGATTATATAAATACACTACCAAATCAGTGTCATAGCAAGCTTAATACTAGATACAGTAGTATCTACGTGCAGAGATATTCAATATGCATCCACAGATATATATATGATATGCATCCACGGACTCATCATTTAGTGCAGTTAGTTCAACAATAGAAGTTAACAGCACTAACAAAATCAATGTAACGATGAAATTACAATTAAGCTATACATATATTATTAAAATTTATTATTATTACGGCTCTAGCAATTTCGCAGAGTTTTTTTAAACTACATTTACTAACATGCCGTTCAACTACATCGTTAATTTTGTTTTAAACTCTACTCATGCGACTAATAGCCTCCTGCATACCGTATTTCTGTTTATGATTAGGTATATGTAATAAATTTAATCTACGCAGCTTGTATGAACATCCCCGGGTATTAAAACAAATAGCACTTAAAAAATCAGGAGCATCTGAATTGGCTGAGGCCTGTGCAGTGGCACAGAAAGTGGAGGATATCCTCGTATATTTCTTCATCACCGCAGCCTCTACAAAGGTCATCATGTATAAGATGTATTTTCAGTTTGTGGCTTTTAAGTAAGATGTGTCCAGTAAGAATCCCTACTAGTATCGAAACAGGTTTCCTGTTTTTTTGTTTCATTTACTGCTGAACCCATTTTTGCCGCTTCCTTCTCTATACTAGCAAACGTGGCTATGACATCACATTGAGTCCTACCAATGATGTCAATATCGTCGGCGTATGCTAGTAGTTGCACCGATTTTTGGAAAATTGTGCCTCTGGTGTTGGCTAGGGAGTTTTGCACAATCCTCTCAAGAATCAAATTGAAGAAGTCACATGACAGTGCATCGCCTTGCCTAAATCCTTTTTTGATATCGAGTGTGTCGGTGAGGTCGTTTCCGACCCTGATGGTGTAGCAAGAATTCTCCATCGTCATCCTACACAAACGGACGAGTTTGGGCGGTATACCAAAGCTAAACATGGATCTGTATAGTTCGTCTCAATAAATGCTGTCGTATGCGGCTTTGAAATCGATTAATAGGTGGTGGGTGTCGATTTGGACTTCTTGGGTTTTTTCCAGGATCTGCCGAAGTGTGAAAATTTTATCGGTTGTGGACTTTCCTGGCCTAAAACCACACTGATAAGGGCCGATCAGGTTGTTGGTAAACGGATTCAGGCGTTCACATATTACGGCAGATAGGATCTTGTATGCGATGTTGGCGCAGTTCAGAGGGTCTCCTTTTTTGTGGATCGGCCAAACGATGCTGAGGTTCCATTCTTCAGGCATGCTTTCATCCGACCAGATTTGGCTTATGAGTTAGTGGATGTTACTTACCAAGTAATCTCCGCCAGCTTTATAAAGCTCAGCGGGAAGGCCGTCATTTCCGGCGGCCTTATTAAGCTTGACTTTAGTTATTGCTATCCTCACTTCACTTAAGTCGGGTGGTTGGCAGTTTTCGCTGTCGTTGCCAATATTAAATGGTTCGTTCTGCCTGACAGCGTCCGTCATCGCCGTTTAACAGTCTGCAGAAGTGGTTCTTCCATATCCTCAGTATCGACTGTGTCTCAGCTACGGTATTTCCTTGTTCATCTCGACAAGATTCTGTTTGAGCCTTGTATTTTCACACTTTGGTAAAACATGCGAACATCGTTCCTGGAGTGGCACCTCTCTATATCCTCGATCGTGCGCTTTTCTTGCTCTTTTTTCTTGTTTCTGAAAAGCCGATGTTTTTCCCTTCTTCTTTGCCTATAGAGCTAAATGGCAGCTCTCGTCTTCACCTGCAGCTTAGCCTTGTAGGCCTCGTTCTTGGCTGCGAGCATCTGTCGGTATTCCTCATCAAACCAGGGGTTTCTTGCTGGTGGCCGCGAGAAACCTAGCACAGCAGTTGCGGCTGATCTAATGGCTTGTTGGCATCGTTACCATTGTTCTTCGACATTAGATGCTGGTGGTGTGTTGTGAGTTGAGAGGTTAAGGGATACGCGTTGCGCGAAGGTCTTTTTTTCACAGTATTTCTGTTTTTTTGTGGAGTGGTGGATATCCGCATCCTTACCTTGGCTACAGCAAGGTAGTGGTCCGAGTCGATGTTAGCCCCTCGGAATGTTCGGACATCCAAAATACTGGATGCGTGCCTCTTATCTATCGCAATGTGATCAATTTGGTTGACTGTTCGTTGATCTGGAGACCGCCATGTCCCCTTATCGATATCGAGGTGAGGAAACCGTGTACTGGCTATAGTGGCATTTCGTTCCGTAGCGAAGTCAATTAGCCTAAGTCCGTTACCAGACGTGTTGTCGTGTAGGCTATATTTTCCGACAGTACTGCTACAGATGTCTTCTCTTCCTACCTTTGCATTAAAATCTTCTAGAACGATTTTAACATCGTACTCTGGTAGTCGCTCATAAGTTTTGTCGAGGAGCTCGTAGAAGCAATCCTTAGTTATATCATCTTTTTCCTCCGTCGGAGCATGAGCGTATATAAGGCTTATGTTGGCGAATTTGGCCTTGATGCGGATTGTTACAATGCGTTCACTAATGTCTTGGAAATATAAGACTTCTTATAACAAATCCGCATCCAAATAGTCGCTGTTTCTGCTCACTATAACACGGTCCATAGTAGATGTCACAGTTTTTCATCCTCTTTTTGCCCGGCCCATCCCATCGTATTTCCTGGATGGCAGTAATGTCTGTTTTGTAGCAGTCTAGGGCTTCCGCTAGTTGTTCGCCTGCACCTCTCCTGTTTAATGTTCTCACATTCCAGGTGCAGATACGAACGTTGTTGTCCTTTTTTCGTTTAGCATGGTCGTCAACAATAATATCAGTCCTTTCCAAGGCTATTGGTTGCTTCGTAACATAATCTTTTTTCCGTGGATGGGTAGTTAACCCAAAGCACAACCCCCAACCTGGAGGGCCAGGCCTTTGTTTCGACCCTAGGACAGCGGGCCGGAAAAAATACCGATGTCAGTAGCCCATTTTTGGATAGAGCGCTGCCGTTGACCCATTGAGGGCTCCTCCGCCACCAACTCCTTCCCAATACCCTGGCTCAGTATTGGAAATCCCTATAGACCTGGTGCTCAAATATGTCGAAGCAGCTCATATAGGGATTTCACTACCAGTTCGATCAAACTGGAGCTGTAGGCGCCACCGTTGACTCCATCTAGGGAATTCCTCCGCTGCCGCCTGAGAGTGAGTGCCTTAGTGAGAGGACGCTCCTCCCCCCTCTCTCGTTTGCTGTCACCAACGACCTTCCACAGGGGTTTAATACCCCATCTCCAGTCGAGGTACTAGGCACCCACCAGTCACCAGCGTGGAGGTGAGAGTAGGAGTTGATAGTGAAAGGCTAGAGTGCGAACGCTTGTGTCCTCATGTTATCGCATCACTATCCTTAAGCACCGGCAAGTCCCACTCCTGATTTTAGGTCAAATAGTGGCGGCTTGACAGACTGGTCTGTTAATGCTGGCCGAAGATTCTTTTCTCGCCAATTCATCAGCAATTTCATTGCCCTGTATGCCTCTGTATCCGGAGAGATTGCTTTTATTGCAACCTGACTGTCAATGAGGGTGGTGATATCATCTATTGGTAACGCCAGCATTAAGGTCGCTTTGGCTGCCTCTGCTACTGCCAATATCTCAGCATGAAAGGCACTTCTGTGCTCAGGGAGACGAAAAGTGCTATTTAGCCTTAGTGTTTCTGAAAACACTCCACCTGTAGCGCCTACGTCCATTTTTGAAACATCAGTGAAGATGGATATGGTTTCGATGCCCAGTTCGTTCCTTTCCGACTTCTCTCTCCTTGGAAAGTTGCAAGAGAATGGTCTTTGAAAGTCAAAGTGGGGCAGCATGTAGTTAGAAGATACAGCTGAGCCCAGAATTTGAGCATCTAAATTAATTTTCCAGCAAGTGAGCTGGCTTATTCTTAGCTTAGGTTAGGTTTACGGGTTGGTGGAGTAGAGGATTCTCTATTCCGCCACACTTAGGTCCATGTGGACCCATTGTGATACCCTTGGTGGGATTACGTCCTTCCTTATCGTTTGGTGGGATTACGTCCTTCCTTATCGTTACTATGGGTTACTCCACTCTATCCAGCCATCCTGATGTTCGTAGGAACCTGCAAAGATAGGGTAATGGAATATCGGATATCTCTTGGATGTCTTGGAAGTAGTAGCTTCCAAGTGTTCTGTTCCTCAGGTGACAGAGACTCGGGCAGTGACAGAGGAAGTGAGGTGTATCCTCGTGTGTCTCCTCATCGCCGCAGCCTCTACAGATATCGTCATCCTTGAGATTTAATTTCATTGTATGGGTTCTGAGAAAGTTGTGACCAGTTAGAGCCCCTACCAGTTTAGATAAGGAGCTCCTGTCGTACCGCAAAAGTTTTTTGGTTCGGTTTCCGTTGTATTCTGGCCAGAGCTTCCGAGATATTTCGCAGGTAGTCAATGACTTCCACCTGGTATTGGCTTTCATTCGGGTTTTGTATTCCACTCTTTCTCTGAGGTTACAGAGTGGTGGTTCGACCGTTTGTAGTGCCTGATCATGATCTGTAGCAGATCCATTTCTTGCATGATTTTATTCTACTGCGGATGGACGCAGTTGACGATATTGAAAATTAAGATGAGCAGGCGTTAGAGCAAGTGTCATCATCATCGAGAAGAAGTTTCTCCATTTGGATGTCGATTGCTCCTTCGATTTCCTCATCTGAAACGAGCTTGGTGTTTGACGGATCTGGGAGCAAGTGGCTTTCCTCCTCCTCCGTCATTTGTCTTTAAGAATCGGTGTTTATAGGGTTTGGAGACCCGATTCCTTTGCACTCGTCCCTTTTTTGTTTTGTTTGTTTTTTGTCTATTTTTGACCCACGAGTAAGGGGAAGAGATGGCATCCTGTACTCACCCCCTGTAAACAGTAAAGGGGAATTTCAATAAAAACTAGAGGTCCCCAGATATCTAGAGTTTGCGCTAGTGACTAATCACTCCCTTGGGGAATACCTGTTGGTTTTTCGTTCCCTCGCCACTGACCTTACCAACATGGGTAGCCCTGAAGGGGTGATCTTTTATTAGAAGATAGCCTTTGAATTTTCGCTTTCCGAAAGTCAAAAGAGTACGAACGATCATACGAGTCAAAATTTTGCAAAGCAATAATAGCTCTTATTGTGCAGAGACTTCAGATGGCACAAAATGAGGTTCTCCCTCAGAAGGCACTCAGTGTATATGCGGCAAGTTAAAATCACCCAGCAACAAAATAGTACTATCACAACCAGATAAGTCAAAGATATATTCTAAAGCCTTTGATAGCTCAAAATATAGAGTGCAAAGACGGTATGAAGGAATGTACGCATTTGCAACATAAATATATTTATTTTCAAGAGTTATATTAACACAAATTATTTCGATGTTATAGGAGGGAATGGAAATTCTATTTTCTCAGAGGTAAGATGGCTGCGGACGGCAGTAAGAACATCTCTACCAAGCGCTTTTAGGTCATTTATATGGCGGTCACTCTTAAATGCTTAGAACTCATGATTAAAGAGTTTCGTTTCTGTCAATGAGAATTTGTCATGAGAATAGGCTTGGGAGTTTAGAAAAATGGTTTTTGTATTTGTTTGGAGCCCTCTTACATTTCGGTAGTAGAGGGACCGGCTATGTAGTTTTTTGAAGAAGGACTATTTTCTTTGCGGTTTACTTTACGGGGCTTAAACTCATGAACAACTGTATTAGGAGTCCATGAGTTATGGAGACGTTTCAATGATGAAACAAAGCTGTCTGATTTTTGTACGGAAGGAATCGTACTAAGGAATCGATTCAATCGTGAATATGCTTTTAGTAGCTGTCCTAATAAAAGTTAGGAAGGGAAAAAAATCTTAAGCAGTATTGTCGGAAAACACAGCAGAATTAGCCAGTAACATTTGCCAATTCATAAGCAAAATTTGTTCCGGCACATTCGATACCAAAAAAAGAATTTAGACAAGGCGATGCACTGTCATGTGACTTCTGTTATTTGATTCTTGAGAGGATTGTGCAAGACTCTCTAGCCATCACCAGAGGCACAATCTTCCATAAATAGTTGCAACTATATTAGCATATATTAACATCAGTGGTCGGACTGAACGTGATGTCATAGCGACACGTTTACAAAAATGAGGGTAAGACCAAATATATGTTGTCAACTCTAAAGGCACACAGACACAATATCGACAAATTGGACAGAACGTCTTATTTGACAGATATAACTTTAAGGTAGTACGGGACTTTGTCTACGTAGGTGTCTTCTCCGACAGGCTAAATCTCAGCCTATCATTCCGTCTTCCTTATCATTGCAGCGTGTTCCAGGCTCTTTTTTCCGTTGGCTGGTTTAAATCTTCATAGACACGATGAGCACGTGCCCAAAGTAGTGTGAGATTTTTACTCACTAAAACCACAACAAATTCTAAGACAACCCTAGATTGCCGATCATCTCTGCAGGAGATGTCAAAGCATTTTAACATTCACCTATGCTGGGTGCCTGGGAATAGTGACATTCCAGGGCTGATGAACTCGGCAGTCATTTTGGTAATTTTGTGAGAACAATTCTTCGAAAAATATTTAGTTCCCTTTGCGTTGACGGGCTATGGAGACGAAGATTCAACCAAGAACTAGACGAGCTGTGCACCCCTCGAAAAAGATGGATAGGAAATATAGATCGAATGGACACTAATACTCCGACTCAAAGAGTTTTCGATTCCGAGCCAGACGTTAGACGCAGTAGAGGCAGTCCTCGTGTTAAGTGGCGGGCAAAATTAGAAACCGACCTCAACCAACTTGAGCTGCTCACTTTAATGTTGTTAATTCCACTTTACTAAATGACCTGCATACACAACGGCAAATCACCATATTAAGTGGTCGTAAATTGCTTATATATAAATTACATTTTTTGTTTATTAACTCCATACATAGTTTGATATTATCGCCCTTAGAATATAAAGTTAGCTCTTCTATTAATTTGCAAAGATTACACAACTAAAAAAATTAATCATTGTGGGAACAAATTAAAATGTGCATATCAGCATCTCATATATGAATCCGGCTAACATCAACATAATTGGATAATATTTTTGTAATTCGATACGTTCGATTAAAAAAAATCCTTTCTATGCCAACCAACCACAATGCATCCATTGATATATGTATGTATGTAAATTATATTCGGTATTCACTGTCACAATTCGCTACCTATTCGGAGATCTACTTTTTGCATATCTTATTATCTTTTACTCATTATAGATCAATTTTTTGAGTCTTGCGATTGAATCTAAACGCTCCACAAGTCCACCACTTCGAACAATGGTACTTTGCTCCCCTCGTTGGTCTCCGCATTGTTGGCTTGCTCTTGTGCCATTTGTATTTTTTTTAGAGTGGCGTTTGTTGATGTTGATGGCATTGCTTAATTCTCAGGTATGCCAATCGGATGGATCGATTTGATGGTTTAGAAAAAAATCCATAGCATCGTGTCTTAAGTTTGACATTGCACAAACTGCTACCATCTGCGAGATATTTGCTCAGTTATTGTTTTGCTATCGCGCAGTCGCGTCGTGTTGTGGATAAACGACTCATCTGTTGATTTTAATTCGTCGATAGATACATCTGTGCAGCCTACGCTACAATCTTCCTTTCGTGTACTAAGAAAACGAAAGGAGAACAGAACTAAGGCATGCATGATTATGCTGGGTGTCGAAATAACATTTAAGTCGCGAGTGCAAATAATTTTTAGTGGGCGCTTTGTGGATGACTGAAAAGTGTTTAGTGAGTTTTAAACATAAGCTAATAACGGTGATTAACTTGCGTTTGGCTTTCGCAAACATTAAGCCAGAAATAGAAAGTGAATGTATTGAGTGAAAGACATTGTGTACAAAATTTTGAAATCAACCTTCCAGCTCCCTTTTGAAAGTTTGAACAAATTAAAAAAAATAAACAGTATTAATAATAAACATTAATAATGGAAAGTACCGTAGTAAGAATTTTCATGATATTGATAGCTGTAGCCTCTGCTTCGGCGTCACAGGGAAGGACGGTTAAGGTACGTAACTATTGTAATATAATATGCTTACCAACGTCTATCAACCTACCTTTTGATAATAAATGTTTACTTTGGTGCCATCAAATAACGCTGAGAAAAATAAGACTGAGTTGGAAAATTAAGTTTTAATTCCTTAATGATGAATTCCTTTCATAAAATATTCAAAAGAACCAGTTGTATCTACTATTTTAGCAGAATAAGCAAGAAGACGAAAAATAAATTAGTCTCAAGTGAGGAATCATATTCAAGTGGGCACTACTATTTATTGTTTTTATTAGTTGGTTTTATTTATTATTTTATTAGTTTGAGTGAATAGCATATAATTGCTTCGCTCAAACAGGATCGAATTTCATATTTAAATAAAACATGTGTATTACACCTGGACATTTTTGGCGATATCTCAATTATTCTTTATTTTATTTATATATACAATTGTTATTCCCTCATCGAAAAACTTCTTACAAGTAATAGGCGCAGAGCATAATGTATTCGTATTTCTTTGATGGAAATGTGAAAAGAATTTAAAAATGAAAAGTGTGGGTTTATGCACTTCATCACTCGGAAATAACCGTTTTTCAGAGTAATCCGTAATATAAACCTTCTTATCCTAATTATTACATATAATAAAAATTAAATTCACAATTTGCATGCTGTCTGTCTGTTATCTTATAACTTAAGAATAACTTATCCCATTTACGTATTTTTTTAAAACACCTACACCTATGGTCTCTGGTTAATTGTTGGTTATGTTTGTTATGTTACTACATAATAAATAAGAATATCTGTTCTTTAGCCACAGTTTTGAATATAACTAAAAAATAAAAATAAAAAATTAAAAAATATTAACCATTATTAGTTTGCCTTTCGGCACATCCCCCAAAAATCTCTATTCAATGAATCTGACTAACCCTTGAAATTTCCAAATGCATACAGGAGCAAAACTTCGACTAGGAATTTTAAGTTCGGGAGTGCTTAACATGTGCTCTGCTTTCCTCCTTATTGTCTAGCAAATGGAACCGTTTAAAGGACAAGTTGGAGAAGAGATTTAATAGACCATTTTATAATGACTTCAACTAGTATATTTCATAGAAGTCGTAAATAACTCTTAATGTCTGATGGAAATATAGTTGACATTGATTACTATAAAAAAACTAGTTGCAACTTTAGAACGTAGTAAAACTACTTTAATGTACTTTATTCGACAAAATGTTTGCGACAATGGGTTCTAAACTTATTATAAATATTTATGACATCTATGTATATTAAATTATGATTTAGACAATGGTACATAATTTAATTCAGAAATACAAGGAGACCCTGCATAGCTATTCACTTCTTATAATGCATTTTGTATACATATATTATAAATAATATTGTTGTTATTATTTTTTATTGATATACATAAATATATATTGGAAATAATAATACAAACTGTAAAAAAAATTAGATTGATAGAAACAAACTAAAACTTCTTTTAGAAGCGACAAATCTTTCGGGAAGAAGTACTTCCGCATGCAGGTGGGAAAATTCCAGACACAGCATTCCAAACAGACCGACTATTTTTGAATCACCTGCAGAAAGAAGGCATAGCAGTACCAGATGGAATAATTTTGGAACAACGAAATCCACAAGTATTTACCTTAATTTTTTGTTTATATCGACTTGAACTTTATTTGCAATTCTTTTTTTACAGGTCTATCCATATTTTAATAAACAAATGCGAAATGTGTTTAAAGTAGCACTAAGTTCTGATGGAAGATATACTCCCAGCGAAGGACGATACCATTTTGAATCTAATCCATCCGTCGAAACTACGTATCTAGTTCCACAGGTACATAACTACCCTGAACGAGCCCCATCTAATACGCCAGCTTATCCTGTATATAGACAGCTTCAAATACAAAACCCCCTTTTGAATCAATCAAAATTTCAGCCTAAGAAAAAATGTATGAAAGTATAGTGTAAATGCAATCGTTTTTAATATCACTTCTTTTATTACAGCGTTTTTCTATCTATCGCCATACAGTAAAAGTTCCCAAAGTGGAGTTGATAAAATTAAAATCATTAATCCACAGGCACAAACAATTAACTTCCTCAATGATCCATTGAGCACACTATCCGGCAACCAATTCGAGCAAAACTATGACTCCACACATGTGAATACGGCTTAATATTATTTTGAGAAAAATACGTTTTATTTAACATTATTCTGCTTTCAGCTTTTCAATGAGTTTGATCAGTTATTCAATAGCTTTGATTTCGATGAGTCAAGTGGGAGTTATAAATCTAAATCGGATAAGAAATCGTCAAAGAAAAATGGGAGTCTGAACTGAAGTATTGCCCTGAGCACATTTTGATTTTTGTAACCGGTGAAGTTTATGTGCACTATTATTAAGTTATAATAAATTTAGAATAATTGTTATTCTTTGCTTATATATAAAGTATATGCAAACGTTACGTCAAAACTTTTTAAAGTTTTATAAATTAAGTTTATCTATATACTCATATTGTTATACATCATTATGTGTTGTCATGTTCATGTTTTTCATTAAAAAATTGTTGTTTTATTAATTATGCAGGACATATTCATATTCCCCTTTTAATTTTTAATATACAATAAATAAACTTAGATAGTATACAAATACTTACTTACTTATAAAGTTATAATAATAATACAAACTCTAATTGGTGCAAACGAACTAGATAATTCTATCGATAAAATGCACTTTAATTTAATCATTTAAACTGTCTTGATACATTTAATAAATTTATTTCTGTCCCATTCACACGCTTTAAACGATAACAAAAAGACAGGTGGGCTTAAACGTCATTGCAAAATTCTCTCTGCCAAGCAGGCCCAGGATAAAAACAACATCTACATCTGATACATTAGCTTTGCTTAATGAATATGAAATTAGAACAGAACCGGACAAAAGTCTTTATAAAAACTGTCAGAACAGATAAGAACAGATCCTGGAAAAGGTAACACTATCGTACATTAAAGTATGTCAAATCCTAAATGACATATGACATTTACCTATTTTTCAATAGACATAATTTGATTTGATTTATATATCGTTTTTTTTATTAGATCCCTAGCATTAAAAGAGCTCCGTAACGTTATCATTCTCCTGGTATAGACTTCTTTTTATGTGAAAATATTGCAAAACCATAAGCTCTTAAATACTAAACATTTTAATAATAACAAAATACAATCGAAACAGAAAAACTGAAAACTAGACATTGACATTTTTTCCTACTCAGAACTAGGTGTAGAAATCGTATTCTAGATTGCCCAAATCAGACTCATGGAACTAAAAGCAGAACACTTACGCACAGCATATTTTCCTATGCAGCTTGGAGTCATTAAATAGATATATTAAACATCATAAAACTGTCCCGCAATTCTATATGCAAATCCGTAGGTTGACAAGCCTGCAGATCATCCCTGCCATTATTAAAAGATTTATCAAAATAGCAAAAGATATATACTCGTAAACCATTATTTTCTAAAAAAAAAAAAATAACGGCCAGCAGGAATAAAGTTAAGTCGGAGGTTTTGATTCACAAACCCAGAGCACTACTAAATTACTACTAAATTAAGTGGCGCTACAGTCCGGAATGAACATGTTCCTTAACCAACATGCCTTCATAGCTCGAAGAACAGCATCCGTGTGTTTGTTTATGTATCGATGTACCTATGTTGTACCGATTTATGGAAGATTGTGCCTCTGGATCTGGAGTTGGCTCGGGATTTTTGCCCAATGCTCTCAAGAATGTTGTCAAAGAAGTCTCATGACAGTGCGTCGTCGCCTTGCCTTAATCCTTTATTGATATCAAAGGCATCGCTATCCTGCACAGACGGACGAGTTTTGGTTCGTCTCTATAAATGCTGTCGTATCGACAAATTGGACGAAACTGCTCAGTGGGCTGTTTTAACATTGTTATAAGAGAAAGTAAACAAATTTCTTACAACGAGATCAATTAAAGAATTTTAGCCAATTGCCGTTTCTTCAGGCTAGGAATCAAAATAAATTACTAAAGCCGTGACTGTAGCCGTGAACGCTTGGGAAAATATTGGGTCAAGTTACCACTTATGGTCTTTGGAGGAAAAGATTCAACAACGAACAGTTCAATCTATACCGTCTATAGAAATCTTCAATTGGCACACAGATAGTACAATACCACCAAATTGGAATGCGGCACAGAGATAGTGATCTAAATTAATACGTAAGTCTTGAAGTCTTAGGTTCAATACGGGCTGTAGTAATTAAGTAAGTTAGTAAGACTATATTCTCAATTAATAAAAGAACAGGAAGCCCCGTTTGTAGATCTGTTGCATATAAATGATTAGCACAAAAAGAAATAAACATTTTACAATTTTGAGAACATTCAATTTGTTCCTAAAAAAATGTAAAATGAAAAAATCGACAGTCTTAACAGCGACCAAAATATTTTGCACAATTTGTTTAGCTTTTGACTAACGCGACATCGCCATCATTGATTTTTCTTTTTCTATTCTGACGAATAATTTGATTGCATCACTTTAAAAATCCTGCGATTACTTACAAAACAAATACAACGCTGCTTACACATTAATAACATCATCTATCCGCTGTCTGCTCAACCATTTGTTCAAATTATTAAAATCGTAATTAAAAGTGAGTAGTATCAATAGTCAAGAATAGCTTATCTCAACTTAGCTGTTCGGAGGTTGCATAAAACAGGAGGTCCCGCCATCGTGCAAGAAGACACACACACCCTGCTAGACCCTGGTTACTAACGCGCCTGTTGCGCCAAAAATGTGTAATTTGTAAAAGTGATTAAAACCTGACAGTGTTTTTTTCACACCAAAAAGTTCAACCGACGGGAGAATAAAAAATCGTGCCTGCATGTTAGAACAAGAAGCAGCTGAACAAGTCCTAAGATGCTACAAAGCAGACATTACTGTATTCTGGGATACACGATCAGATGGTCCGGGCACAAGAAGGGAAATAAAACTGAAGAGAACTACCACCACATAAGAAGGAGAAGACATTTTCTGTAAGTAAATCCTATTATCATTTCTAATCAACGAATGTCACACATCTAGTCACATTTATTCAGTTAAGCACTATGAAACTCATTCCCCATTCAAAAAACTAAACTATCCATTGGTTTCTGAAATTACTAGTAAGCAAATTGAATCGCTTTTTATGTTTTATATCAATGCATTCTAATCAAACACGTTAATAAACATTTTGCTAATGTAACTTACTGCAGCGACTAGAATTATGAAAGGGAATTGGACAATTTTGCGCATACCGCTTATGACTGCAAATGAACCATCACATCGCTTAAGTTCAAGCATATATCATGTTTTTCAACAATCAGCTAAACTATCTATTGTTTCCCTATTTTTAGGAGCTATAATATAATTCTAGCTTTATACCAGGGGTACCTACTTTTTGTGGGAATTTTCAGCATTAAAAATTCCTCGTTAAACTGTAATATTGCAAACATAATAATATGTGTCTTATAAACCCATACACAACTGCTGTTACCCATTCGTATAGCATACATAGATACCTGAGTAGGTGAAAGTATTTGTCTCTACATTTTGAATCTATTTTGTCATATGTAGTTACACCTTACAATGGAAATTACACTAGCACATACCTAATTCCCCCACATTGAGTATTCCCACCTCCTTGTTACAAAAATCTATGCCTCCTGCCCAGACGCAATCAAAGACAAACAACTAGCGAATGCAGCAGTTATCCATAGTACTTCTTTGCGTTCGCGTTAGTTTTAAATTACAAGAGATAAAGTGTTCCTCGTCCAGCATCACTATGGACTCTCGATTTTTACTTGCATTTGGATTTATATTTGCTTTTGGATTTGTCGCTTGTGTTGATCTTGATATTCAAGTAAGTTATAAATTACCCTATCACATTTTATGTGAATAGTTGACTAATTGTATAGTACATAGTAATAGTATCTATCCATGATTGTGAAATAAAATATATGATTAATGGTTGTAAAATTGTATCACAAACAAGTTTTTTTTTCATATAATTAGTGTATTTATGTGAAGACGCTTAAAAGAAATAATTTATCCTAATTTCTTTTAAATATAATGTCAATGATCCAAAAAAGTTAGACTATTATTCTTTCTATAAAAGAGGAAAAGTAAGGTACATATTGGATTGGATAAACTCTAAGCAACATTCTCTTTTGACCTAAAATATCCACCAAATATTGCCATAGGTTATAAACTGTCTCAGTCATTAAGATCACGACAATATAAAACTGGTTGAAAGTGAATGAGATTAGTGAACTTTTTTCCATTATGCTGCATAATGTAACAAGATCGTAATGCTCAAACATGGCTTTACTCTCATTCTCATTTTAACCGGTTTAAGTGAGTTATAGTTATAGGTATGAACTCAATTATATAAGATCTTACGAGTTTGTCTGCACTATATGGAAATGATTGAGATAGATACGAATAAAATATTTTTTTCTCACAATTCTATTTTGAGTATTCATTCATAAAAACAATGAGAAAAGTGTGTCAACTATTTTATACTTTTGTTTGGTAATAATTCGTTTGACATAATATTGCTAATGCAATAACTTGCAAATCAAAGTTGACATATAAATTTTGTATTTTTGATATTTTGGAATAAAATCTTCGTACATACAATCCTATTGTTTCTTGAACTTTTAAGTGTCGCGAACCTGAAAGTAGGTCAAAATGAAGTCACTCACCTCTTGTACGTATTATTGTTGTATATTATCGGAAACAAGTAAAACGACTTTAAACTTGTGTTACAATTGTTTTTCTTATTATAATAATTAATTTCAATATAATTTTATTATATTATTAAATTTTTTATAACTCAAAATTAATGAAAATCTACGTTTAATAACAGGTTGTTTTATTAATCTTGTAAATGAAATGTAATTTAAAATTTATATTCTAAATATCGAATCCATTATGTCCTTAACATTTTTCGGACTTTTTTTATTTTGGTTGGTTTGTTGCTGTAGGCCATAAAGATATGCACAAATCAAGAGGGGTTAATCAGGGGATGCTGAGGGCAGTCGATATCAATACTTTTTGACACTATCCGGACTAAATTTTTTTAGCCAACATTGCATAGTAGCACGGTAACTAAAAAAAAAGGCGAAATGAAATAATGCCAAATTAAAAAAAAATTTACTTTTTATACCCTCTCCCATAGGAGTATATTAGTTTTGATACATAGTTTGTAACATAGAGAAATAATTTTGCTACATATACCTTAAAGTATGTATATGGATCGACTCATAATAGCTAGCTGAGTCGATTTAGTAATGTCTGTCCTTCCGTCCGTACGTCACCAGTTTTTTGGCCTTAAATTTTTAACTACATATATGAAATTTGGTACACGTGCTCTTTGTTGCTCCCAGCAGAACAAGTGTTAACATTTTTGAAATCCGCCCACTGCCACGTCCCCTTTTTTTGGAAAATCGTAGTTTTTTGCCAAACCGTAAGGATTTTTGAAAAATGTTGACAAGGCTACAATCCGCTAAACGGATCGTTTAATACCCTATCCCATCTCATCCCACCTTTAAAACTAAAATCCCAAAAAGTGGACGTTGAAAGTTTTATGGGGATGAAATATAGGATATAATAATGCGTTCAAATTATCTATGAACGAAATGTTCATAACTTCCGTAATGTTTTTTCATCAACATTTTTTTCAAAACCGTTTTTACAGAAAGGCCCCCAAAAAATGGGTGTGGCAAAAGATTGTCTATATATCTTGTTCAAACACTTTTTTTTAAATTCTTAACCGTTTGGCCAAAATATACGCTTTTCTAAAAAGTGGGATTGGCAGTGAGCGGAGGTTGAAAAATTTTACTAGCTTAACATTTAAGGCCTAAAAATCGGTGACGTATAGACAGACATGGCTAAACCGACTCAGCCAGCGATTCTGAGTCGATCTATTAACTTTAAGGTGAATTAGAATGACTTATTGGCCAAAACAGAAATTTACATTATGCAATAATTGGGCCAAAAATAATTATGTGGAATTCTTGCAAACAGTAATAGTAATTCATACACTAAATTTTAGTCAATTTGCGAGAAATGTACAATTTTCTTTATATGGTCTAAATCCAATAATCCAATATATGGAATTTCTCGATTTTCTCTATGAACCTACATTATTAATAGTATATGTTATGTTTTATTAAAACGGTTAGAGCCGTTTTCGAGAAAATTGGCGTTATATGTAATTTATATTAGGGAGCTCCCGTTAATAATAAAAATGGTCTAGATTTGTGACAAAAAACCGTCTAAATCTGTGTAAAAATGGAAACTAGCTGGAGAATCCATTACGGACCGTTGGACCGACAGAAGGAATTAGTCTCCCCTTATCATCGTTATGTTACAAAAACAAATACAAATTTTTGGCGCAACAGGCTCGTTAGTACCCAGGGCCAAGCTTTCTCACAACCATTCATGTATGCGTGTGTACTTCTTGCACGATGGCGGGACCTCCTGTTTTATGCCGACTCCGAACGGCTAAGTTGAGATAAGCTATTCTTGACAATTGATACTACTCGGATGATTTGTCAGATCATCACGAGAGGAGGGCCAGTGAAAAATCATTTAGGTGTTGCAACGGCTGGGAACCGAACCCAGACCTCCTGCGCGGCAGTTCATCGCACTAACCATCGCGCTACTGAGCCCCCTCATCGTTATGTTAGATTCAATTAAAATTTCGATATTTCGAAACAATACGTTTATCTTTTTAAGAAAATGTAAACAATTGGTGGGTGCTAACAGTATCGTACTTACTCGTTCCTTACTTCCTTGCCAGGAAGGCGTTCATGTGGCGGAAAACTGTGATTGTTTCCATACTGGCCAACAATTAAATTACAGTTGAGAGACCTTTAGGCTAAAACTAATTCTAAGGTATTGTTACAAATGTCAGTATAAACATAGATTTTTAAATTTCATTCACTCGACAATATAAATAAATAAACCTTTACGTTTTTTTTATAACTCAACTCAAGGTCAAACAATTGAGTCAAAAAGCTTTCGGGAATTATTATAATAATAATATAATACTTACTTACTTACTTAACAACATGCCTCTCCAATTAGTCCGGTCCTTAACTAACTGTGAGCGCCACTTAAGGCGAGGTCTTCCTCTACTGCGTCCGACGTCTGGCTGCGAATCAAAGACTCTGCGAGCCGGAGTATTGGTGTCCATTCGTTCTAGACAAAGTCCCGTACTACCTTAAAGTTATATCTGTCAATGGTGACGTTCTGTCCAATTCGTCGATGTTGTGTGTCCTTTCGTGCTGACAGCATAACTTAGTCTTACCCTCATTTACTGCTGTACCCATTTTTGCTGCTTCCTTTTCTATACTAGCAAACGTGGCTATGACATCACGTTTATTCCTACTAATGATGTCAATATCGTCGGCGTATGCTAGTAGTTGCACCGATTTGATTTTTGGAAAATTGGTGTTGGCTCGGGAGTTTTGCACAATCCTCTTAAGAATCAAATTGAAGAAGTCACATGACAGCGCATCGCCTTGCCTAAATCCTTTTTTGGTATCGAATGTGTCGGTGAGTTCGTTTCAGACTCTGATGGATTAGCGATAATTCTTCATCGTTTAACATCGATGAATAGGTGGTGGGTATCGATTTGGACTTCTTGGGTTTTTTCCAGGATCTGCCGAAGTGTGAAAATTTGATCGTTTGTATACTTTCCTGGCCTAAAAGCGCACTGATAAGGGCCGATCAGGTTGTTGATAAACGGTTTCAGGCGTTCACATATTACGGCAGATAGGATCTTGTAGGCGATGTTGAGGAGACTTATGCCTCTGTAGTTGGCGTTCAGCGGGTCTCCTTTTTTGTGGATCGGACAAACGATGCTGAGGTTCCAGTCTTCAGGCATACTTTTATCCAACCAGATTTTCTTATGAGTTGGTGGATGTTACTTACCAAGTCATCTCCGCCAGCTTTATAAAGCTCAGCAGGAATTCCGTCTTTCCGGCAGCCTTGTTAAGCTTGAGTTTAGATATTGCTATCCTCACTTCACTTAGGTCGGGTGGTTGGCAGTTTTCGCTGACTTCGCAGCTGATGGCTTGTTGGCATCGTTGCCATTGTTCTTCGACATTAGATGCTGGTGGTATGGTGTGAATCGAGAGGTTAAGGGATACGGATTGCGCGAAGGTCTTGGCGGTCTCTGGCGATTGCAGTCTTTCGACATTGGCTGCAACAAGGTATTGGTCCGAGTCGATGTTCGCCCCTCGGAATGTTCGGACATCCAAAATACTGGATGCGTGCCTCTTGTCTATCGCAATGTGATCCATTTGGTTGACTGTTCGTTGATCTGGAGATCGCCATATCCCCTTATGGATATCAAGGTGAGGAAACCGTGTACTGGCTATAGTGGCATTTCGTTCCATAGCGAAGTCAATTAGCCTAAGTCCGTTACCAGACGTGTTGTCGTGTAGGCCATATTTTTCGACAATACTGCTTAATTTGTCTTCTTTTTCTACCTTTGCGTTAAAATCTCCCAGCAGGATTTTAACATCGTTCTTTAGTAGTCGCTCATAGGTTTTGTCAAGGAGCCCGTAGAAGCAATCCTTAGTTATATCATATTTTTCCTCCGTCAGAGCATGAGCGCATATAAGGCTTATGTTGGCGAATTTGGCTTTGATGTGGATTGTTGCAATGTGTTCGCTAAAGTCTTGGATACATAAGACTTCTTGCCTAAGTCTGACACTTATAATAAATCCGCATCCGCAATCGCATAATATGGTCCATAATAGGTGTCACAGTTTTTCATCCTCTTTTTGGCCGGCCAATCCCATCGTTTTTCCTGGATGGCAGTAATATCTGCTTTGTAGCATTTCAGGGCTTCCGCTATTTGTTCGCCTGCTTAATGTTCTGTTGCTCTCCTTGCAGCATTGTAAATGATTGGGACGTTCGTTGAGTCTGATAGGTAGAAACAGGAATGTCTCTGGCGGAATGTATTCACTTTCTAATGCATTCCTGAAGTACCCAGGATTCGGATATAATAATCCAGAGATTAATTCGTTTTCGCTAACACTTGCCGAACGAGCAAAATGTTTCTTACAAGGTCTAGTACAACATTGTCAATTCTAGACACGCAGGAAGCATCCAGAAGACGTAGTGCATAAAGTCGGAAGAAGGGTACACTATACATCTGCTTGCAGGCTCTGAAACATTTGCGCTCGAACACTCGGAGCTTTTTCATATACGATGGCTTAATTGCGAATGCATGGTATAAAATGATCTTCGTATTTATAAATTAATCCGTCGATCCAAACCGTGTCAAAGGCTTTTCGATATATATACCAGGCAGGCAAATGTACATCTTTCGGCGTTTAGATTCCAGTTAACATCCGAAATCGGTTTCGTAATAGCATGCACTGCCGAGGGATTTCTTTTGAACCCAAATTGATTCCGCCGTATAATCTCCTTTTAATTAAGGACTAACAAAATAGACTTACTACTAACTACCTCAAAGATCTCCCCGATACTAGGCAGGAGACTTATTGGCCTATAGTTACAAGGGTCCGAAGGATCCTTTTTCTTTTTAATTATTAGAAACACCTTTGATATTTTCATCGATCACTTGAGCTAGAATTACTGTTGATTACTTATGTTACAACATTTTTTTAATAGTAATACTAATAAAATATAAATGATATTTTTATAGACATTCGGCAGTTTATATCATCCAGAAAAATCTTATGAAGAAAGAAGAAAAGAAAAAAAACAGGATTTAAGCAAAGTCCCTGGAGTTCCAGGTGTAGACTATCCTCTTTATCATGAAGTACCACATACAAACTTTGATTGTGGTACTGTACCAGCTGTGCCTGGAATGTATGCTAATGTCGAAACTGGATGTCAAGTGAGTCAAAATCGTTGATACATATTAAATAGTTAACCGTTTTTTAACCATTTTGTTTAGGCATATCACGTATGTCACGATGGGAGAGAAGGTCACCAAGGAGCATCTTTTCTTTGTACAAATGGAACAATATTTAACCAGAAGGAATTCGCTTGTGACTGGTGGTATAATGTACATTGTGCCGAGGCAACAAACTATTACCAGTATGCATTGATAACAATATATATTCAGACAGATACCATTAACACTTCCTTTACTTTTCAGTTTAAATGCAGACCCAGCTCATAATCCATATACTCCAAAGAAGAAACTTGAAGACCAATTTCTAATTCATGCTTAAGGATAAAAACACTGTTTTCCATATTTTGGCATTATTAAAAATTAACATTTCTTCTTATATAACTTACCAAAGTCTAAGGTCTTTTTTACGTTCATTCGATATATATAAATTAAAAACCATTTTTCCAACTCAAAATTAATGTTCGTATTTATAAAGCACAAAACACTTTTTACTATAAAGATATATACATCCTCAATATTTATCAATGAATATTTAATACCGCCACTGAGACCTGTCCCAATCAGACATACTAAGGGTGTTACAGACTCCATTACTGAAGTCTCAAGGCTCAGCGGAAGCAGTAAAGTGATTGGAAGATCGACTAACATTACTCCAGGGCGTAGGGTAAAATGACATGAACTCACGAACGCCACCCAATAGTTGTTTTAATTTTAAAATATTCGAAAAAACTTTCGATTCAAAATCATTGGTTATGATAATATAAACATTTCGTCTTTAGATCCTTTCAAGTTTCAACCCACGCCCACTTTTTTGGGCCATTTTTTACTCAATAGCACCTGCAATAGAAAAACATTATTTTTTGTCGAACCATACAAATTTAGATAAACTGTCAGAACAAGACGTGGTGATAATGCCATTTTTCATATTTCATCCCCATTCAGTTTTCGGGCACACCCAATTTTCGGGTAAATTTATTTTAAGAATGGGATGGGATTGGGTATTCAACGATTCGCGGATTGATTGTATGTTTCCTGAGAATAATTAGATTAAGAAAACCATGTCAAACGTTTTTTGCCTTCTAATTTTAAAACCTATTTTTGAATGATCATTTGTATTTATATGCGTGTTTTAGTTATATTCTGATTGATACATCGATATTCAGGTAACTAATCTATATAAATAAAAATGAAGAAAAAAATAAATACATTTTTCAATTGCATTACTGTGATATAATTTCGTTCATTGCAATACTTTGCGGTGCATCGTAATGCTGCGGTTATAGCTATCATTAAACAACTTCTTTGGAACAAAACACATCATGGAATTGAAATTTTACCTCCATAGCTGCTTATAGAAATCATAAGAAATTTCCGTTTCATTTCGGTGGAACGACAAACATTACTTCACAAAAATAAGTCTTGATCAGTGAAAAATAAAAAGGTATTTTCTGCGAAAACTATATTTAAAAAGTAATATATTTTTGGATTACCATGATCAAAAATTCACAAGCTTTAAATGGTTGAATTTATAAAAAAGCACCAATGAGTAAAAGAAAATTCCACATGATGGTTTTCAATTATAGCTATAACCGCACCCTAAGCGTCAATTCTGTTCAATTTGGCTAGAATCAAAAAACAATATTTCAGAAAAATTATTCTTGATCATTGAAGAACAAAAAGTGTTTTTCTGCGAAAACATTAATTTGTTTTGTTTTGACACCAATTTTCCAATATAAAAAAAATGATAGCTTTAACTGGACCCTTATGCCACAAACTCGCAATAATTGCCCTTGAGATTTGTTAATTGACATTGCGAATGCAAGCTGTACCGAAAATTTCAAGCGTTTAAAGTGGAATGGTAGTTCAGTCCAAACCATTGGGATTCGTGGTATCAAAACGTCTTCTCGTTTTTACTTCCCTTTAAGTATTGTTGCTTCGATAACATTTTTTTCTTTTTTTTTCAAATTCATTTTTATTTTAAATTCAACTTAAAACTAACTTACATGCTAGACAAAAATTAATCAAAAACTAGCCTACTTATCTACTAACTTAACTAACTTACTGGTCCTCTGCGGGCACCCTAAATTAAATAATAACAACTTAAAAACTAATGCCTTTCGGCCTATAATCTGATTTAATAATTTTATTTTGTTATATATATTTTTGCTAACCAAGAAACATTTTAAACAAAAACTTGGTTTTGTATCTTTTTTTTTAATTTTATTTAAACTTACTTACTAATTAAAACTACTTATGAACTAACTAAAACTACTTAGAAACTAATTGAAACTACCTAAAAATAACTTAAAAACTAGAACAGCCACAGCAAGCATTTTGTATTTTTATTTTTTTTGTATTCATTTTTTTTTTTGTTTTTTGAATTTTTTTTTGTGCCACCCCGACTGTTTTACGTAACTAACCTTAAAACCTTGGAATTACGTAAGTCGGCCATACTTCACTATAAAAGTCAGCTATCTATAACTAGTCTTGCAGCCACCACAACAGGCTCTCCTGTTGCAACCTACTCCGTAGGTCCCAATCGGACACACTCCTGCTGAACCGCAGGCGCTCTCCTCCGCCCCGAGCGACTACGTCTCGGTCGTACAGTAGCCGCCTATCCACAGTTCGTCGGAAGAGGTGGTAGATTAGCGGAACCGCCGATCTTCAGCTTCAGGCGGAATAAAGTCGCTTAAACGCGCACTTTCAAAATATTCATCATTGGGGTAGAAGGCCCCAAAGAAGGCCCCTGAAAAAACAGCCCCCACTGCCTCCACTTTCTCCCGAGGATTTTCAATAACATAGAAATCGTCGTTGAAGACGGCTTCCCCTGGATCGATTCCTGCTGTCAAAAGTATGTTTGTATTGTCAGTTGTTCGTTGGAGCTTAATACACGGAAGGTCGTTATGACCTTTCCTCCTAAAGATCTTATTAATTTGTGGAAACATACTCGGGTCGCTGGAATTTACGGCCCGAATTCTGTTATTCCAAAACAAATTAATGGACAACCGAAAGTTCTCCTTTATCAATTGGTTGATGTTTTTGATCGACGCCTTATGTGTTCTAATCTCCGGGTCATGTGGGTTTGTCAGTCGTCTGTACAAGTTTTTTAATCTTGTCAGAAGTCCGCTTTTTTGTCTGTGCAGTGCGTCAATGGTCGCGTTTCTGTACGAAGACGTTATGTCACGTTCTTTGTATTTTGGAATCGTCCTGTTCATTGTTCTTTGGATCGATTCGTCCATTTGTTGTAAGTAGTCGTCGATTTCCTTGTTTGTCAGGTTTCGGTTGTTTGGTGGTAGTCGTAGTATGTCCCTCGAACGTAGTTCTCTTGATAAGGCGTTGGTAAAGCGTGGCCAGCGCATCTTACCGAAGTTGTAAGAATGCACAGGCACATACTCCTCCAACGCCACAAGCTCGTTCGGAAGCTGTATTACGGCGGCGAGTCCGCAGTGGTCACTGTCGTACTGTAAACAGTTTCGCGGGTGTTGACCTACTTTGTCAGTAACAGTCAGTCTTGTGTCTCGCAGTAAAAGATCCAGAAAAGCACCGCTTCTCGGAAACGATGGCCTATCTGTGGCGAGAATGTCGATCCTATATTCGCTTCGATAACATTTTCATCAGGTTTTTCACGGCAAGCCGAGTTCCATTACAAAGACGTGGTCAGTTTATATTTCGTAACATTATGATTACCGACTAAAAGTTAGAGATTGTGAGGTGTTAATCGGGGTAATTCCATTCCAGGGAGTTTAAAAACTCGGTTGGATAGTTGACGATATCATCTTGGGAAGGAATGGAATCCACCGATCAACCAATCATGATTCTTTAAATTTATGCAATGTGTGGAAACACCTTTCGGATTTTGATTCGGTAAGCTGACAGAGAGCGACAGGGATTTTGCCGTTGTTAATGTCCAGCAATTGCTTTGAAAATACTTCTCCTGATTAGTTCTTCTGCAGATCGACACGCAAGTTCGTAATCAGTTTGAGTTTTTTTTAAGTTTTTCCGCAAAACGGATGACTTCAAACATGCATTAAGTTCATCGACTGGCGTTAACCGTAGATAGATGACAACTTTTTCGAAAATCACCTGCCAACAGAAGCATCGTCCTACTAAACCGTCAGGATTGTTTATTAAATCCTGAATCGTTTTGTCTTATGCCTCCATAGACCTTTTATGCGCCATTTTACACTCATCCCAAACGATCAGTTTGCTTTTCTGCAAAATGTTGCACGTTGGATTTCCATTGATTTGCACATTCAATTGCAGCTTGTCGTTTCTTGTAGACTTATACAAGTTACCCAAATCGGTCAAGGAGTTCATCGTTTTTAGATATATATAAAAAAAGTGGGCGTACAAATGGGCGTAGTCAATTCCTTTTCCCTAAAAACTTAAATTGGATTACTACGAACATTCAAAAAAAAATTGGTCCAGCCTTTCTCCAATTTTAGATAAATCAAAAAAAGTGGGCGTGGTCAAGTTTTCTTTCCGTAAAAACATAAGTTGTGTTACGAAGAACATTTAAAAAAAAAAACAAATCGGTCCAGCCGTTCTTTGATTAAAGTTAAATCAAAGAAGTGGGCGTGGTCAATTTTTCATTCCTTATTTACCTAAGTTGGGTTACGACGAACATTCTTAAAATAAAAACATATGAGAAGCTACAATCCGCTATGCGGATCGTTGAATACCCTATCCCATCCCATCCTTAAAATTAATATCCTCAAAAGATAGGCTTTAAAATCTTTTGTGGTTTGACAAAAAACAACGTTTTTCTATTGCATATGCCTTGGGGTAAGGCATACAAATGGTTGTTGTAAGAAAACGCCCCCAAAAAGTGGGTGTTCACCTACACAGAAAAAATGTTTATTTTATCATTACGGAAGCATTTGCATCAAAAGTTTTTTCGAATTTTTTAAAATTTGGACAAAAAGCGTTTTTTTACTAAAAATGCCCCCAAAAAGTGGGCGTGGCAAAAAACTTTATATTGACGAAATATAATATATAAACTATCAATAGGATAACGGCAACACTTCTGGACTTCCGAACATGCCCATTAGTTGTCAAATTCTAAGTCGAACGTACCCTAGTCAAAACCACCTGGGTTTATTTTATTTGTTTGAATAATAAGTGTTTCAACATTTTATTGTATTTATATGGCGAAAAATAATCTTGCTTTGATAAAAGAAAAGTGGAAAGCATTAGAATTGGAACCAAATGTGTTCCAATATAATTTAAATGTATTAAGTCACAAAATATTAGAAGGACCATGTCATTTCCACTGCGAGGTAAAATCCATTTATTTCCCCAAAATCTTCGAATAATAAATAGTTTGTTTACATAATATATGTAACAAGTAAACAGTTTGTCATAGTTTTTCTTATGTCTAACTGATTGTCTTAAGTCTGAATTAAATATAATTTCAAATATCTTTCGAAGATAGTTCGAAAAATAAATAATCGCAACTAACTTCAGTGTAGGTATAGTCTAATTATATTTCCTGTCTGTTCGCTATAGTTTGTTCTTCAAATATGTAATAATTATTGTTATTACTATATTGTTAGTTAATACAAACATATTTCAATTCATACACACATACACAAAAAGGATTAATAAACAAAATTCTTGTCTTGTAAGTATAATTATTTACTTTAAAGCCAGTTTTTCAGTGCGAGTTCATGATAGTTTCAAGATTATTCTCGAAAAATATGAGTTAACTCAGATATCAGTGAGCAAAATGTTATATCAAGCACGCTGCTGCACTTTCCTACTTTAGTGAAGGCAGCTATTTATTTTTTTTATAGGTACACACTATTGGAACGCATTCAGTTGCTGTTTACTAGAACTAGTGGCGCTAGTTCTAGTATTATCGATTTGAAAAAGTGCAGTGCGACTTAGCTTGCAATTACTTTTTAGCTACTTAGATAGTTTTAGTGCTTGCCATACTTACCATAACACATTGTCTTACGTAACCATTAACGTATTCTGTTATAAATTTTCGTTTATTTTCAGTTAAATCCTGACCGTTCCAGATTGAGGCGTATTCCTCAGGTTATCCCATCACTGACTGCAGATTTTGATCCAAAGAAATTCAATTTTACCAAAATCAAACCTAATGAAAAGATTTTAGATATTCCATCTGAAGACACTCTAGTCACTTTCATTGTCAACCAAAGCCCATTGACTTTGTATCATTCTTTAATATGCCCAGACTTGGCGAAATCTCAACCTCAGCGCATTACAGAACATACCTTAAGGTTCTGTGTAGAATTCCTTTTGGCGATAGACGATCCAAGTTTTCGTATTGGTTATAACAGTCCTGGAGCACTAGCATCTGTAAATCATCTCCACCTTCACCTTATTTATATTGACTGCAACATATATATTGACAATGCGGTAGGTTTCAAATCAGAACCTCTAGTTCAAGTTAATAATTATGATTTTTTTTTATTTTAAGACACTTCAACCCATTGGTAACAGTTGTGTATATCGCTTGCATAATACAATGCCAACTGAAGCCATATGTTTCATTCTCGATGAAAGCAACAAGCTCTCTACAGTGAAATTAATTTTTCAATTAATGGAGTACATTTGTGAACAAAATATCCCGCATAATATATTCATAACTCCGGATAGGGTGTCTACTCTCAAGAGGCTTAAATTATTCATCTACGCCAGGGAAAAACACAGCATTATTAAGGATTTGACCGCCTTCAATGTTGCATTTTGTGAACTAAGTGGGTTCATTCCCGTTGGAGGTACAAATTAAATTAAAATGCAGAGAACATGAACATTAAACCAATATTTTGTCCACAGATACTGCTTTGTATGAAAAGATCACAGAGGAAATTGTTTTAAATAAAATTAGAGAAGAAAGTGGAAACATATATAGTTCAATTTACAAATATATAAATGATCTTTAGACATGTACACCTTAACGTATTAATAAAGACAGTTTAGCTAATTACGTCGTAGCCATTTCCTTAAACATGGATTTTTTGTCATCATTTTTACGAGCTAATTTGGGCAGTTCGTTGATTGTATAATCGACAACATCTGATGTGCCTTGAAGCATTAACATATCAATCATATTTCCCAAAGAATCATTCGCAATAGCCGATCGAATTGCTTTGAAGAACTCCATGTAATAGTGAATATTGTGACTAAAATAAAGATGGTTGCAGATGTCATTTGAAAATGAATGTGCTCATACTTACATCATGACGAGTATAGGTCCCAGCATTTCTTTAGTTTTGTACAGATGGTGCACATATCCTTTTGTATGCTGTTTACATGCAACACATTGGCAACCTTCTAGGAATGGAGTGAAATCTTCTTTTAAACTGCAAAAGTATTTGGTTTATTACAGCACCCTTATCAGCGTATATTGCTTACCTTTCATCTGTCAAGTCCACAAAAGGAAAACTCTGTGTACCTTTGGACAAATCAAAATTAAACGTAAGTGCCTTAAAATTAATCGCTGCTACATAGGCATACGATGTATCAAAAATGTCAACACCTAAGCGTACTAATTCTGCCACAATCAATGGACTATAGGCACCAACCATAAGCTTTGGTTTATCAGTGTCAAGTTCAGTGACACAATGCGATACAATGTCAACAATAGAATCCCGATTTATGCCTGTTGCGCTGAGCCCATTGTTATGGAATCCTTCAAGAACATAACCATCTATGTTAGTCTTCTCTTTTGTGTTTTTAATAGAAAGAGATCTTGCAAATTTGTTGTACCCGCCAACAATAGGAGCTAAAAAATGTATATGTTAGTGTACATAGATATGTGTAATAAATGTAAAGTGCAAATAACGCATAAATAAAATGCGACTAACCGAATAACGATTTCTTTGAAAGATTTTCCGAGTTTTTGTGTATTTCATAGCAATAATTGAAAAACTGTTCTGTCCTGTCAACCGACTTTTGTACTCTCTTTTTGGAACTTTCTTCATTTGTATCCGCATCGGAGAGTCCCATATAAACATCAGGAGAAATAGCCTGCACTAATTCCATGTACCTAAAACAAAGTTTCATTTAATCCGCATAGACGTTGTACGAAACAATTTATTATTACTGTTCAGGAGATAAATGATCTCTACCACGTCGTGTAAACAATGGTATACCATCTTTTTCATTGAAACCAGATGGTGTGGTTTCACACACGTCCCTTATAGTCAAAATGTTTGGGGAATTTGGATATCCTACGAACGTTGATATTCCTTTTTTAAAGATATTTAACGCATCTGCCATATGAGCGATGGTTGAGAGCGATAGGAGCAATATTTGGCTATCGGTCGTAATGTAGTCGAATACCTCATGGCTCAAATGTGGAATGCTGCCTCCCTAGATGTTCAGATAAAAATGTAAACAACATGAAAAGGCATGTGTAAAAGACAAACCTTTGTGCACTGAATTAGAAGTGGGGTGTTGAACGATGCTCCTGTTTCTTGGTACAATAATTGTCCAACTCTACCTGAAGTTTTACTTTTGTTTTTAATTACAAATTTCATTCTATCAATTTTAAAAATGTTTTCTGTCGAATATTTCTTTTAAAGCGGTTTCAGGAAATGTCAAACGCTGACACTTGTATAGGAATCGTTCGAATAAAACGACGCAAAAATACACGAGCAGGGGTATGTTTGTTTGTATTAACATTTTTTCAAAATTGTCCAGGAACATCTTTAGCTTATATATTAACAGCCATATTTATAAAAGCATTTTAGAGGTTGCCTTACTTTATGAAAAGGTATAGATTTTCTAAACCCAATATGGTAAAGGTAATCATTAATCAATCTTCTGCGATCCTATCTTGAAGGATCAAATAGAGGTGGTCACGTTTCTGCTGATCTCCGGGCTTCGAATGATAAAACGACTTTCTTTTTTATGTTTAATGCCTGAAACACACGTGCAGTGGTTCTGCAAGCAGTGCGGCACGCAGTGCAGCAAGCAAAACACATGTGCATTATATTTTTGTTTGACATACATGCAGTACAGTGGCTCCTGTCATTACATTCAGCTTACTGTGGTGGTGTTTGGTGATGTATAATTGCCTCATAGTGATTCATTATATGAAATAAATAAAAAAATATGCATATGGTAGGAACTTGGTTTTCAGTTGGTTGAAGCATTCATTCCAAATACACATTGAAAAAAACAATCTCATCTTTGATACTTTATGCTCTTAGGTCATAATAAGATTGAATAGGTATTCGTTCAGTAATTGATTCCTTCATCAAGCCATTCAAATTGGAAAACATTTTCATGTATATACAATTGTTTTGTTATGGCATTTATTTGTTTTTTTTTTTGCGGATTAAACGTCATAATTCAGTAATGCCAAATATCTTAATATTACGTTTTTTTTCTTTTGTGTTGTGGTGCCATTGCATTTTTGCAGTGGATTTAGAAATAGAGACATGTGTTCGCTCCCATTGAAAATTGTGTGTTCTATCTTTTCTGCAAAGAGAATTCTGCACATGTGTTTCAGGCATAACAATAATTTATTTTAATTGGGCGTATCCAGTAACAATGGACACTAATGTCCGAAAATGTTAACACATAGGGGTGCGTTCACACTGCAATCAGATTTTATAACAATAAACATATTGACATAACCTTCGCCTAGCTAGGCAGCAATGGAAAATCGATTATAGATATGAATTTATGCAACGTTGCCTAGAGACAACATAAATATTTATGCATGCCTAACTAGGCAACCTCTGAGACACCGCCTAAGGAAATCTAATAAATACGACTGGAACTTATTATGGGTATTCATGCAACGTCGTAATTTTACTACGTGAGAAAGATTAAATTTTTACGACGACTTTTCATGAACGACCCTAAAACTGCACCACCAAATAATGCGGTAACCCACTGAATTCAATCTCATTTTAGTAATTTTTTTATTGATAGAATTTTGTTCCTATTGTTCTCTTTCCGTTCTCGATAATTTTTTTCATTTGAGCGTATACGTTTGATGTGTGAAAGTGACTGATTAAATGTCAAAAGAGCATTTCAAAAGTTTACAACGTTTACCATCTCAGTTTACGCACACAATTCCCGTGAGAAAACTCCGATATTGTTGGAAATGATTTCCCATACAAATTTTGACAGTTCATTTATCACGTCGTAATTTTATCACGTTTACAACGTTTAAGACGACTTTCCGACGGTGCATGAATACCCCTATTATAAGGACAGTCTTTCGAATCATTATAAGAAGTGTATAAAGTTATGCAGCCCTTATAATGACTCTAAACGCAAAAACCATATTTATAAAACTTATACAACGTTGAAAATAAGTTGCATAACCTAAACGCGTCTGATTTTTGAAAAGTGCTTGTATAAGGGTATTTTATTTGTATTTTATTTCTGTGTACACAGACGGATGAGCATCATAGTTACCAAAGATCCAATTGTAAGCTGTAAGAAATCGTCAAGCGTATTTTTGTATTTCAGCAGTTGTGAAACACAACAATTTATTCAAATGGTAATTCTTCAGACTCGATATTGTAATCGTAAATGATGTTATTGAGTCGCCGTGAGTTTCGCAACCACAAAAAGTATTCCTTCTCAAGCTTGGAAAAGCCAATAATTGTAAGAGATTCCCCTCTTTTTGGTTATTTATTTGACACAAACCCTGTATAACTATTATGGGTGGGGACATATTTTATGAATAAGAATTTGAGTAGCCCTGAATAAAAGCTGCATTGTCACTTGTCAGCAGTATTTGTTAGATTTCCTAAGGAGGTTGGGTTTCAAAAAAAAAAAACACAACGGCTTTTTAATTTGTTGAGTTTTATTTCGCTTTTCTGCGTCCTCCCTCAGTCAGTTTCGGTAATGCAATGCGATGCGAGCGCGTAGAATGTGCAACTCAACTGCCATAAACGTATAAAGGGTGAATAGTACGTTTGACAATTGTAAGGCTGTGTGCTAAGTTGTGATTTATGTACTTAGTGGCAAATGGCTCTGACCTCTGAGGGAAAACGCACTTAAAATTCAATTTAAATTTAACGAATTCAAAACAGATGTGTCTCAGAGGTTGCCTAGTTAGGCATGTCTAAATATGTATGTTGTCTCTAGGCAACGGTTGCATAAATTCTTATCTACAATCGATTTTCCATTGCTGCCTAACTAAAGCTGGGTTTCCACATGCCCTTAAATTGACAAAGTTTGACAGTTCTCGTTTATGTCATTAATTGACAATATTGCCAGTTCATTTCCACCTACGTCAATAAATGGCACAAAATCGTTTGCCATTTCATTGACAATAAAATTTTGACAAATGCGTTTGTCAGTTCATGGACAGCTATTTCCATTTGCACCTTTAACTTCAGTTGACGAATGGACATTTTTTTCGCTTTGGTTTGTTTGCAGCCTGTCCGCTTTTAGTTTCATTCTTTATTTTTAAATATGTCTGTATGAGATAAAATAATTTGAATTTAATAAATGGAGTCATTGAAAAGATTGTTTACTTACTTGATAATTGCTACGAAGAGCATTCCATCGTAACATAATTTCACATTTGGGAACGGAAAGCGTTTTTGAAATAGTTTCCCACGAGTTGTTATTTATTTCTCGATTTTTATAAAGCTTGCTGTTGGAGTCCCAAATGTTGTTGAATTTTTCAACGTTGTGAATGAGATCAAGCGAGGACTGCACACTCCATTCCATACTTGATTTTCTCACTCGTTTTTTTCCTTCTTCTACTGCATCATCCTAAATGTAATCGAATGTATATACTCCTTTTTAAAAGATTAGAAAATATAGTAAAGTAAAAATACATTACCATGTTTCCAGTTGTTTCTGCAGCTGACATGTCACTTAATACTTTTTTTTAATTTCCGCAGCAAAATATATTTTGTATTTTCTTTGCCATTCAATTGACAAAACATTCAACACAATGCCAATAAATTTGTTTTGCCAGTTCATGACCAAGTGACGTTTTGCTCGTCAATTTTGCTATTTCCACTTTCGTTGCCAATTATTGACAAGGCCTGACAGTCAATTAAATGACTGTCAATTTTCGGCTATTTCCACTTGTCATTTTTCTCAATGACATAAAAATACGCCATTCGTCAATTAAAAAATGGCAAGTGGAAACTTAGCTTAAGCGAAGGTTATGTCAAACTATGTAGTAGAATTTACGAATCTAGTATAAAAATGAGATTTTTGCACTTTCTTTACATCAGATGATTTTTTTTTGTTTTGACAGCATGTTATTATATGTAAGCAAACATCCAACGTATTAGTTTAGTTTCGATTTATTGAAGATCACCACATAAAAACTCAAAATAAATTACCAAATGGAAACTCTCGTATATATGTCAAAATGAAAATGTCTTATACAGCCTCTATGTGACCTCTAGAAAGGGTTCGTTCGCGCTTAAGTTAGGCGACCTTTATACAACGTTTCCTTAATGTGAAAATTTATTATAGATACCGATTTTGTACTTAGGCAGTACTTAGAGGTTTCGTAAAGTTAGGCAACCTCTGAAGTGCCTTAATAGATACGGGTGTGTATATCTATACAACCGATGAGATTTCGAATGAGATTCGAATGAATAAGGTGAATTCAGAAAATAAGCCTAAAATGCGGGGTTTAAGTTTTTTTTTTTTTTTCAAAAAAGTGATTGTTATTCTACATAATTTCGACTGATTTTTTTTCGGAAAAGATTGCAGATATCTTGATATCTTCGCTAAGTACGATATAGCGGCCGTCATTAAATAAGCACACAGGGGGCCTACTATGAAACTCGATTCTCCTTATCATTCTATTCGAAACTAACTAGCGATTATACATTCAAATGGTACTATCTTTGAAAATTTGCGATTTAACATACAAAAAACAACAAAAGTTTCTGTGGAAACCGAATTTATCGTGAAACAATTTAATAGAAATATATAAATATGTGCAGTTTGCTTTACTTGGGATTCAAATAAAAATCCGGAACGAATCCGAAGGCGGATTAATGTTAATTAATTAATTAATCAGCTTTGCTCAAAATTACCGCCTTTCAGAAGATGCCTTCTGTGTGCCCAACATTATAAAGGTAATAGCTACCTACGTTGATTTTTTTTTCATTGGACTGCATCACGGCGCGCCCGACCTTCAGCATTAAAATTGAGAAATTAATATATCAAATTTTGATTTTTGTCTGACCTTGAGATTTTAAATAGCAAATCTGGATGTTTGGCCAGATGTTGCACTAGGATTTCGAATTACTACGCCTGTACATTAAACATATACATATACTAGGGGTACTCATGCAACGTCGGAAAGTTTTATATACGCCAAGCTTTATATACGCCAATTAGTTACTGCATTTAAAAAAAATAGAAGTTTATCAAAATCTTTTCCTATTGCATTTTTCTTGCGCGGTGGGGTAAACAAATTGGTTTTTGTAGGAATACACACATAAAAATAGTGCGTGAATTATAATAACCTATGGACGTAGTTTTCTTAAAGTTTTACCGAAAATCGTTTTTACAGAAAAGGCCTCCAAAAACGAGGCGTGGTAAAAAATGTATATGGACGATATATTAATTAATGATAAGATTGTCTAAATATACAATGTTCATACACTTTTCCAAAATTCTTAATGTTTCACCAAAAAAAACATTTTTTTTAATCTGGGAGTGGCAGTGGGCGGATTTTTAAAATTGTTACACTTTTTCTGTATTTGCATTTGCGTAATAAGGATATGTGATGTGGAACGCAAAGTCTTACTGCATGATAAGGTAATAACTACTAAAATGTCATACTATGCCAACGCTTATTTTAAAATTTGATTTTCACATATTATTCGATTTTTATTAACCTTTATCTATTCAGAATAATTATTCTTTATAAGATAAATAAATTAAATCATATGATTTAATCTTGCCAACGCTTATTTTAATATTTTATTTTATCTATTTCGATTTTAATAAACCGCTTTATCTATTCAGAATAGTTATTCTTTATCACGTAAATCAAAAAGAGCGTCCTGGCGCAAATACTGTGAGGAACTCGAAGAGCTTCCGGCGGTGGCGCGTCTCCAGAGGGTACTCTCGAAAGATAAAACAAACTGCATGGAATTACTAGTCAAATCTGACGGTAAAATCAAATGCGACCGGGAAGAAACGTTGACCACACTTCTTCAGGTACACTTTCCCGGCTCCACTATTACAAGTGAGTTTCATGAACACATGATAGATGACTCACCCCCTAGAAACCTGAAAAGGATTAATAGTTTATCCGGCAAACTTTTCACTTCGGATAAGGTCAAATGGGCGATCAACTCATTTAAACCATACAAGGCACCAGGGACAGACGGAATCTTTCCTGCTCTTATACAAAAGGGCTTGGACTTTTTCTTACCCACTATGGTCGCCTTATTTAGGTTTAGTTTCAATTGGGGGCTACATACCACAAACCTGGAGGGAGGTAAACGTGGTATTTATCCCCAAACCAGGCAAACCAATAGAACTACCTAAATCTTACCGTCCAATAAGCTTAACATCGTTTTTCCTGAAAACAGTGGAAAGAATACTAGACGTACACATTAGAGAGTGCTTAAATGAAAGCACTCCTCTGCACCCATGTCAATTCGCCTACCAAAAAGGTAAATCCACGGAAGGGGCACTTCTAAGTTTAACATCACAAATAAAAAGTGCATATGAAAACAAAGAAGAAGCTTTATGTGCCTTCCTAGATATAGAGGGTGCTTTTGACAACACTGGATATGACTCCATATCAAATGCTTTGACTCATAGAAGAATAGATCACCCCACCATCAAATGGATCAAAGCGATGCTTGAAAGTCGGAAAATAACTGCTTCATCAGCACTGACCTCAGTATCAGTAAGAGCCGTTAAAGGCTGCCCTCAGGGAGGAGTACTCTCACCCCTACTATGGTCTCTGGTTATCGATAACCTACTTCAAGACCTAAGTAATGCAGGTTTCAATATAATTGGATACGCCGATGACCTAGTCATCATAATAAAGGGCAAAGAACCAAACGAGGTTACAACACATTTGCAAAACGCCCTTAAGATAGTCATAGACTGGTGTCTGGGGTTTATAAGCCCAGCAAGGCTATCATCGTCCCTTTTACAAAAAGGAGGAAATTAAATCTTACCCAAATTTCAATTAATGGTACATACATTGAGTATTCCAACGAAGTAAAATATCTTGGAGTGATCCTCGATAAAAAAAACTAAGCTGGAACTCCCACATAAACAACAAAATTCAAAAAGCAACCAAAGCTTTCTGGGCTTGCCGAAGCATGTATGGTAAAACCTGGGGAATCTCTCCAAAGACCACACACTGGATCTACACGATCATGGTCAGGCCCATTATAACATACGCTTCAATAGTATGGTGGAACAAAGTCACCCAAAAAACAACTATAAATAAATTAAACAAGGTACAACGGCTTGCCTGTCTGGGCATTACCGGAGCTACGCAGTCCCACAGCGGCTATAGAAGCCTTAATAGGACTAACACCCCTCCACATTTATATAAAAAAAAGTGGCAATTCGCAGCTCAGCAAGTTTGACACAAGCGGAAGAATTAAACATTAGTGAACACCTGAAACTAATTGACCTTCTATCCGAACTTCCAGAACTTGACATGATCTGTGCGGTTACAGACCGCTTACCAAAGACACTATGCTTCGACAAAAGATTCTCAACGGAGATCACAACCAGAGAAGCATGGTGTAGCAACAACCCACCAAACTGCCTAAACGGCCTAAAGTGGTATACGGATGGTTCTAAAATGGACTCAGGGGTAGGAGCTGACATACATGGATCAAATAAAAATATCTCAATACCTATGGGAAAAAACCCTAGTGTATTCCAAGCTGAGCTCCATGCCATTAAAGAATGCGCAAACCTAATACACAACTCAGGTATTAAAGGCGCAAACATCCATATATTCACGGACAGGCAAGCAGCTATAAAAGCCCTTCACACACATCATTGACTCCAAATCAGTACTACACTGCTTCAACTCCCTCCAAACACTCAGTTCCAGGAACAAAACCAGACTATGGTGGGTCCCCGGACATAAGGGAATTGATGGTAACGAAAAAGCTGATGAACTAGCCAGAAAAGGTTCGGAAACCCCCTTCATTGGACCTGAACCCTTCTGTGCAATCCCCAAATCAGACATAAATCTGGTCATAAAAAACTGGGAACAAAACAAATGTGTTTCATACTGGAGAAACATCCCAGGCCTAAGACAGGCCAAAAGAGCTATTCAGCCCTTCAAATCAGATGCCAATAAGATACTAAATCTTCGCAGGCACGATATCAAAAACTTAGTAGGCTACCTAACTGGTCATCATGGTCTGCGATATTACCTAAATAAAATGCGTCTAGTCGACTCACCGGAGTGCAGACTATGTCTAGAAGAAGACGAAACAGCCGAGCATATCATATGTGAATGCCCGGCCCTTTACGGTATGAGAAGGGAATCTTTCTTCCGGGAATTTTTAAGTCCCGAAGAACTGAGGAAATCTTCGGCTGAAAGTATTATCAGCTACATTAGGAAAGTAGTGGCGCTACTAACCTAAAAACATCTGACGGCAAGCACAATAGATCTTTTAGGTCGATGTGTATATTACTGCTTAGGCAGGTCAGAATTAAAAAAAAAAAAATTCTTTATCAGAAAAATAAAAATTAAATTAAATTATATGATTTAATCTTTAAATTAAATTAAATTAAAAATCCCAATAAGTATGCGTGCCTAAAACTTAGTAGGATTGAAATATAGAAAATGTCATTGCGACCACAACTTGTTCAGAAAGTTCATATTAATCTCTTATGGTTCGCAAAAAAGACGTTTTCCTATGGAATAGGTTTTACGATTTTTTTTAAAACCGACCCCAAAAAGTGGGCGTGGCTGATTTACAGACGAAATTGCAAAAGACTTTACACTGATGAAATATAGATATTGAGATTGTCCAAATAACGTTGTACTGAGGAATTGGCATGGCAGTGGGTATATTTTTTCACTTGTACTCTGCTTCGCCGCCTCGTCGGACATAGAGTCTATAAACCAAATTTCATCGCTCTACTCAAATTTTTAGGTGACACACAGACTAACGGACGGACAGGTAGACATGGCTAGATCGGCTCCGTAGAGCTTCTTAGTCGATTCATTTCGCATACCTATCGAAATTATTTCAGTGTTACAAACTTAATGTCAAAACTAATATAAATTTTCAAAAATATTATTTCTTTAATTCGCTTATATCTTCTACCGTAAACGAATATTTGTTTCAAAACGTAATACAACAAAATTCGTTGGTGAATATACCCTTAACATTTATTTATAATAATATAAACACCCAGTTCAATCCAAAAGTCTATTACAATTATTTTTGTCACACCCCTACACATATAAAATTCCCCTACAATTTTTGGCGTTTGATTTCCCCACTGTTTCGACATTATACACCGACATGCCACGCTGAGGATGTGTACAAGAAAATTCGGTTGCTTGTTTCAGTGTATGTGCGCGACGTTTCTACTACGGGTGGTGAAAAATAAACTGTTTTTGGCTCTCGGATTGTTTCCTAATTAAGTTTATAATTAAGATTAATTGAAAAATTAGGTGTAAATTGAATTATGATTACGTTAACCACACAGTATTAGACTCCATACTGCAGCAAAATTAACAAGAATATCAAAACAAGAAACCGAAAAAGCAGCAAGGAGAGTGCTCTGCGAATTTTTTTTTCAAGCAAACGCAAAGAGAAAGATAAAATACTTGGAAGGAAGCAGTACCAAGCGAAGAAAAGCCAAAGAAAAGAAGGAGAACTAAGAAGAAGCCACAAAGAGAAAAGAGTGCTGCCACACAAGGAAAGGAATAGCACCAGCGGCGGCGGCAAGGAGAAGAAACGACAGAAACAAATCAAATTTCGGTACTCGAGTGTTGCAAGACAAACGGCGATGCATTTGAGAGAGTAAAAAAGAGAAGCATATGGGGTTAATATTTAAATAAATTTCTATTCATAAAATTCTCAACAAATAAAATAATCGGGGGCCAAAAAGGCCAATCAAGAAGAAAGCGAGTAAAAAATTGTTGATCAAAAAGGAACAAGAAATTTATCGGAAAACTAGATATTGCTGTGCTGCTGCTACTACTCGCATAAAAGGAAGAAAGAAGAAGAGGTCATCAAGAAAGGCGACGAGTGGATTTCTATTTCTCTCCACCAGCACAATCAAAAGGGAAATTTCTTGAAGACCAAAAATAAATAAAATTGCTGCAGGGATACACCTATCCTATTTGTGTTGTACTGTGCTCTGTCTAGTATTCTGTGTTTTCTCTTGTGAACGTGTAAATTGCCGTTTTAATGCTGCTTTGAAATTCAGCTAGTAATTGGGGGAAAATGTCGTGTATTTCGAGCAATTTCAGTTCATTTTTCCTCGACTCCTTGAACGATCCATCGGAATTTGCGAAATATCTCAGCAATGGTGAGAATAAGGTGCAGTCGTTAGATGATTTTCATGTATTTGGAAGTGGTGGAAGCAGCAACGGAAGCTATAGCAACAGCTCTGGTATAAATAGTGGTGTTAGTGTAAATGGTGATAGTTCGATATATGTGAATGGTGAAAATCAACAACAACACCCTGGAAATCATCCGCAAATATATACTGGCTTAATTCCTCAACATCAGCATGGTTACCATCAGTCCCAGCAACAGAACTCAGTGCATCCGCAGCAAAGTGCCCCTTCTGCCCCGCAAACGTTTACCCATCAGACAACAGCAAGATGGAATAACAACACTCAAACACCAACAGCAGCGTCCTGCAGCAGCCCCGCTGTTGCTGGATCTGCAGATCAGAGCAATTCACATCACCACCACCTGCATCAGAGCCCACACTCGCAGCAACAACAGCCACAAAACGCTTCCAATCACCACAACAACCATCACTTTGACGGATCCTTTGAATTCCTAAAATATCTTCGTCATACCGGCGATTATGGGGAAGAATCACAATCGACTACAACGCCCACACCAGCAACAAATTGCTCCAATAGTAATTTAATTGACTTAGATAGCAGTACATCAATGACACCACATAGCCATCGCACTGGTACACCTCTTGCTGCGGCTGCAGCCACAGCAACCCCATTGAACCGTTCCTCGCTGGACATCGATACATTTGACCACGATTCCAAGCACAATTTGTTCGACCTTCAACACCAGACTAGCAACAATTCAAACGAGTCTTCCTGTGACCCAATGGGCGCCTTCGCTGGAGTTCATCTCAACGCCAGCAACTCGAATATCTCATCGGAGTCGGCAGGCAGTGATAACTCGAACAATAATAATCAAAGCAATGCTTCCAAACCATTGGTTAACTTTAGTATTAAGGATAACTTTGAGGTTCATCCGGCACACAAAGTTGAGGAGGGCATCTTTCAGCACATGAACAAGCTACCAGTCAAGAAAAAGGACACCCTCAAACAGCTCGGAGTTCGGTTTACGGGACAAATGACTCTGGCCGACAAATCGATAGTGGTAGAGAACTTTATCAAATTCTGCCAAGTACGTGTAAATGGAATGCATAATGAAATACATATACTTATAATCGCCACCCTCTATCATCCTGCCTACATCCACCTCCTCCCCCAATTCGCAACCCGTTCCCACACCCTTAAGCCATTAAGTATTGCTACATACATACGTCTTGAGAATTATGTAAACATGAAATGAAATTTGTATGTTTCATATTTCATGTGAGAGTAGCAACGATACATGTTCACAAAATATCGATTTTTAAACTACTCATGTGAAAAATGCGTTTTTAGCTTGAGTGTTAAATTAAAAAATTTTGTTTTGTTTTGGATTATTAATTTTATTTGTTTTGTTATTTGAAATTTATAATTTATTTTAATACTTGCAGGAGTATGATGTGACTGATCATCGACCGTTTTTGGCCCTCAACCAGAGTGGCATGAACAAACCCGAACAAATCAAATTTGCAAGATACCTGGGACAGGGGCTACCATCATTCACACTATTTTGCATTTACAGTAATTTTAAAAATCTCTTCTGCACCAAGCGAACTGAGACGTATGTCCTTCCATTGTATTATTTATTCAAAACCAATTTAATAACAATAACCATTCATTTTCTAGGTACGGGAAAGATGGTTATAATTTGCAATATATTTTGGACAAGACCAAACGCTTCCTTTCAAAAGCAACAGCTGGTGAGTTAAAAAAAACTCTCTGCATGCACTTTGTATGGTATTAATTCAGGTTTGCGGTTTGTTTACATTAAAAAAATGTAATGCATGGCTTACTAGGCTAAAGTGACAAAATCGCCTAGTTATATGTAGTACTATAGTCCCTTCTTATTGTAATACTCGTATTGAAGTTTTCTACTTTTAGTGCAACATAACTTTTATTTACTTATCGTAACTATTAATCGCAGCTGTAGTTGGCACAATGTATGGGTAATTTATAGTAAAATATACATTTTATTAGGTGTAAGGTTGTATTGATGACCTATCGATAAAATTTATTGTCCAGTTAAAAGCGCTAACCATGTATTGAATGTATTGATTGATCAGCGTTAGATTTTAAGAAGTCCTGCAAAAGTATTATATAAAAATTGAAGACGTTGGCTTTTGGCCTACAAATTCAATGATAAGAGAGAAATCACCCAAAATCGCCGCCATAGAACAAGTATACTGGAGATGTTCAATGCATTATAAATTTTACTGGAATTCAATAGTTGCGCAAGATAGTCATGAATGGCTTTCTCTTAATAATAATTTTAAAAGGTTTTGAAATTATTATTGCTGGCAGTTATTATTCAGTTTTGAAATAAATATATTAGAGGTGTTGTAGAGTAGATATAAAGTTGTGTATAATAATTAATAACCAACCGTAGGAAAACCAATGCATAGTTTTTACTTAGTATGCTTTTATAAAGACCTCGATTAGTATCAATTGGCATATATCAAACACCCATTCAAAATAGTGAGTCCCTTTTATAGGAGCTTTATAAAGTGTTGTCAACTGAAAATAATGACAATATAATTATGGCAATGTTTAAAATAAAAGTTAAAGTTATTTTCTACAGAATATGGATAGGAATGGAAAAAAGTGTGCCAATTAAAACAGGTAAAAAGAACATACTAGCGTAGTATTTTTTTTTCTAGCGGTTATATAATTTAGCTGCAACAACTCAAGTATTTAAATTCATTCAAATGGTTTAACTTGACTGTAGAATTATGGTGTCTTGTACACTTCGTAGAGAATCTAGAAGGGATTCAACTTATAATTAACCCATGAAAACATATCTCCTAGTATTATGTTCGATTTTTAGCTTTTATGTGTGGGTATATCGATTTTATTTTTATCATCAAAATCCAGAAGCGTCAACCGCTTTCATGTCGACAAGTCCAAATATCACAAGTGTCGTAAGAATAAATGACAACAAATAAGAATGACGCACTTCACATGTGAACCAATTAGATGCGGTTACTTATTAGAAGGATTCTTTATGAATAATATTTTTGTATACCCTATATCGTATGGAAATATCTATTAAGTAAACGTATTAAACCAGAATCCAACATCTAGTTAGCCATGTCGTACATACCTTACACTCTATTTTTCTTTTTTGTAATGACATGACGATCTTAAGGGATTATGATCTTCTGCATAAAGACTGATAGCGTTTTCGATTGGGATTGTTAGATTTACTCTCAGATTTCAGATTTTACCCGTCCCAATCGAACATTAAAGAGGTTACTCTAGTTTTGTGTGTGTTAGTGTGCCATTTGACAGCTTTTTGTTTATCTTTAGGCCGCAATTATAGCTATTAGCTATCAATAAAAACCATCATTTGAAATTTTCTTTTACTCATTGCGGCTTTTTTATAAATTCAACCATTGGCGAGTTGGTGTCAAAACATAGCTTATACATTTTAGAACATGATTATCCAAAAATATTTTAATTTCTAATTATAGTTTTCCCAGAAAATCACTTTTTAATCATCAAACTGTGAAATGCAAACTTCAAATTGACATATTATGTCAGATGTTAAATGTTTTTTTGTTGGTGCATGTTGATGTAAATCTCACTTGGAATCCAGATTCTTCAAAAGTACTCTAGAGTAAATAAAAAAGAGTGCTTTTTGCATCCAAATCGAAAACGAAAAAATAGATCTAGAGTAAAAAAAAATGCTCTAGAGTATAAAAAGAGTGCTTTTTGTATCCCAATCGAAAACGCTATGAGATTGATTAAGATTGGCGCATCAATTTTTTCAAGTAGACACTTCACCGAGATTCAAATGACTTTGGTATATTTTAGTTGTGTTTTATCGAAAATATGTAAGTTTGCACAACATCCGCTTATCTTTGGCCCGCTTTATAAAATTGAACGAACATCTTAAAAAAAAAAAAACATTTAAAATAAAAAGTCAATGAAAGCCGTCATTTTGCCAAAAACAGGTAATATGTATAATTATTTTGCTTCCATTCAATTACACGATCCTATGTTTTACAATGTTCGAAAAATAAGATATTTTACTTTTTTCAATTGTTTTTCTTTTTAAAGAAATACACTTGTTTGAATAATAAGTATTATAGAATCGATGGATCGTGGGCTAATTTCCTTTTAAACAATGATTTGTTTCAAAGAATTGGTCACACATTTCGATTTGTGATTGAATATAATGTATCGAATTACTGGTTCGACTGTCTTCATCCTGCCTCATCCTGTCAACCAAATATTGCAGTACATTCTTGAATGAATTGATATTTATTTCACGAATATTTTAATATTTCTGAAGTCTTCAATCGTTGCTAAATATTCAACATGTGTAGCAAACGGATGATTACGTTATTAATCAGCATATTCCTATGCTAGAAATCCAGAGTCTAATTACAGCTATTCATTTATTCACCCTTATTCCACATGGCCTTTTTATTAAACGACAATGGCGTTTTTTGAGTCGATTCATTTTAGTGTCGGTATTCTATTCTCTGAACGACTCCTCTCTCATTTTTTTTACATTCCACATGAGTTCCACAGCAACACCTGATGAACGACAGATAGGCATTTGTTTTGCAATTTGTAATTTGAAATTAGCATTCATTTATTATTTGTATTACCTAAATTCGTAAGTTTATTTCCTGTGCTTTAACTTTATTTTGATGATTACTAAATTCCTAAATGCAAATATGAGCACCATTGTGATTTTTCTATCGTGGATTAGTGAAGTGGAAATCAACAAAAGAGATTTCATGAAAATAAGCAGAAGTATAAGATCAAAATCTAAAAAAATGTCTAGCATATGATATGTATACTTTTTGCCATTCTTTTTTTTTCTCTTATCGGTCGTCCAAAACCGTTTAACACTTCAACGTCTTTCCCTCTAGTTTTAAATATATCTAATTGTGAGACATCCCTTTTAAAATGTATTGCTAGATGAGGCTACTTTTCCATCAACTCTACCAGGCGTTTCATCTGTTGTAAAGTCGGTATTTTCACCCTTGAAGACAAATAAATAACTAAATAACTTATAACTATACTAAAAAGTTGAAAATATAAACAAAACTCACATTTTGAAGCGATTTTTACTACTTGCGTTTACAAATTTCTCAACGACAAGAAATGACGTTTAAGTTGTCGTTTGTGAGACTAAAACGCCTAGTAGAATACGAAGTCGAACAAGAAATTAAGTTCCACATGAGCTAAAACGACATCTAGCGTTTAATGACGTAAAACGACTCATAAAACGCCTGCTGTAATGCCGAGTAGAACATTGTCGTTTTGTGACTTGTCGTTAAACGACTGTTGGAATAAGGGTGATTGGCAATAAAAAAACAATTACAACGGTTCCATAGCGTTCTTCATTAACCGTTATGTTTCTGACATTTTCAAAAAAATGGCCACTGAAGTAACCGTTCCATAAACCAACACCAAATATTCACATGTTCAGTGTACATTATCTCTTCGACATGTACACTAATCGTACAAGTCGCCGAGAAGCAAAAGTCAACTCAACTAAACCAGAATTTTGAGCGATATCTGCGCCAATTTCCAGCTGAACCCAGAAATGTAAAGAATTGTATATGTACATGGTTATTTTTAAACGCTCCCACAAAGAGGGTCTAAGGACGAAATGTTCATATTAATTTTTTTTGTTTTTCAAATTAAAGTTTTTGCACCAAACGTTTTTTTTCCAATATTTGAAAATTTGACGGTAAAAGGTTTTTTTTTGCTGAAAAACCTCTTAAAAAGTGGACGTATATAGACAAAATATATGTATTGGGATAATTTAAATATGTTGTTCAGGCACTTTTTCAAAATTTCCTATCGTCTGGCCAAAAACTACGTTTTCTGAAAAGTGGGCGTGGCAGTAGGCGGATTTTAAAAATGTTTACACTTGTTCTGAAGCAACGCATAAGGATCCTATATACCAAGTTTCATTCTCCTAAAATCGGTGACATACAGACGGACGGACGGACAGGCAGACATGGCTTTATCGACTCAGCTAGCGATTGTGTATCGACCTAAATTATTTCTCTATGCTACAAATTATGTATCAAAACTAATATACCCCTATGGGATAGGGTATAAAAACAATTTTGTACCACACATATACAGTTGATCTCCACGTATCAAATTAAAATGTATGTTGACGAGTTTATCGAATTGCTGAAAATTCACCGGATTTTATGTTTCGGTTATTAAAACCAGAGAAATCCACATGACGTATTTGTATATTTACTTATTTAATTTAAAAAATGTAAACTGTGTTGAATTAACCCCTCCTGTGAACGGCCATGAGGTATATGGTATATGTACCGCTATCGCACTTTTACCGACATTTGTATGCTGTATATTTTCTTGTGCGGAATATTTATGATCAGTTCCTGTAACTGTTTTGATCAACATCAGTTTCAAAATAACTTGGCTCATTTCTCATAAATCAAGAGGAACACCATTGTTTATCAAGGCCTTATATATATATTTTTTACTACACCGCTTGAGGGTATGCTCAAGAATATATACTCAATATCGAATGGTCTGTTTCGTTTTTTTTTTTTTTCATTTTGGACGTCTGCTGATTTTTTTTTTTTCGGCGTATCTCTGTTGAAATTAAATAAAACTATTTATACATAACTAAATCTATCAGCGTTTTTCCATTTTCAACCTTTACATCCTGATGTCCTTATAAATGTCAAAGTCGATGTTGATATTTATATTGCTATATTAATCTGTATATCGCTTAATTTTTTTTTTGTTGCTTGCTTTTTAAATAATACATATTTCTAAAGTAAAATTAAGTTGATTTCAACTTGAATGTTACGAAGTATTATTTTCAAAATTCTTTCACTACCACGTCCACTTTTCAGATAAACTTCGGTTTTGGTCAAATTGTAATGAATTTTGAACAAGATATGTATTTAGACAATCTCAATATCTATATTTCGTCTATATAATAATTTTTACTCACTTTTTGGATGCGTAAAAAGGTTTTCGGTAACATTTTAAGGAATATTCGTTTTAAACCCACGCTTACTTTTTGGGAGCGTTTTCCTTTAAAAACGGGTTTCGAGCTGGGATAATGAAATTTGGCATATAAGCTATAAAACACAAAGAACCACACTTACTTTTTGGGACTGTTTATTTTAAGAATGAGATGGGATGGGGCTTTCTATTCGCACTAACTTTGTAGTTTTCCACAGGCAATTCATTAATTTTTTATTCCTGATTAAACAAGTAATGGTTATTTTTGTTGACTTCTCAACGAAATCTGTTCGGTTTTCTATGTAAAAGCCGTATTAGAGTCGTGATATTAGTCTGAAAATGTAGCTGTAGAATACAAATTATTTTAATATTAGCTTAATAATTAAATTATATATTTTTTTGATCGTTTTCTGAGTAAATTCACAAGAAATGCACGTTCTAAATGTTTCTGATTGTATATAATTGACCCCTTTAACAGGCTCAGTTGTCCAAATAATAATTTCTCATTGACATTTAATATGCCTTTCATTAATAAACAAAAATATTCAGGAAGACACTATATATCTTCCTAGTGTGATTTTACTAAGAATTTCTATATATTAGGGGAATGCCAACAGTTGTCCACTTATGTTTTATAAGTGTATTTTTATTCTTATATTTAGTTCATGTTGTCCTAAACTGTTTTCAAACGAAAATTCGTGTTAAATCATATTCTTTTTTATGTTATTCTTTATATATAACATAAACATGCTCTCTTTGTTTTAACATTATTAGAAGGAAAGGCAAGGGAATAATAGATTTTCTAGATTTTCTACCTACTGTGTTGAGTTTGGGTGATATTTAAAGCAATTCACGGGGACTTGGTAAAACAATGCCTGCATGTGTTTTCCTTTTATTTATTTTTTTTTATGAAGGTATGTAACACGACTTTTAGTAATACTGTCGAAAATTCCTCAGCATTGCCTCAACTCTACAAGAGGCATTTCCTTTTTTACAATTGGAAGATATAATCATGTTTCCTTCTGTTGTTTTCTTTATCAAAATTAAAGTAGCACAACTTGTCATTCGTTTTCCAACAGAATTCGTTGCATTTTAGAAAGTAACAGACAATCACACCTTAGTAAGATAATCATCCAAACGTTCCTCTATAACGATCAGCTATCATTTTAGTTGGAGAACTATCAGTGGATCAATGAAAAATATAAATAAATGCAATTGACGACCGGACAAATTTGTCTGCTTTCGCTTGTGCTAATTTTTGAACTGGAAATTTGCTTCAAGGTAAACATTGGGATCTCACCTCTTTTCTGTTGTTTAAATTATCTCTAATTCAAAATGCATCATTTTGTCACCTATTAAGGTAAGCTTTCCAGTTGAGCCACAAAAAAAATATCTTTCAGTCGGCAATCGATTTTTACAAAAAATCAATGTAAAATTAAAGCTTATACATAGTATAAAATAAAGTCCCAAAACGTGTATTAATGTGCTAAACTCGAGAACTGCTGAATGGATACCGATGTGGTTTTCACTGTTATGATCTGCATTTCCCTGGAAATGGCTTTATCACTTACAGGAGCTGAGCATTTGAGGAGCATTCGTGCGAAGTCGGGCCGGGTTGCTAGTGAATTATAAAACAAATTCATTGTATAATTTTTAAATTGTATAGGAATTTTCTATAGTGTTTTGTGGCTCCAGTTTTATATGCATTTGATTAGATGTTCAATGATTGTAGTCCTTTTAGAATGCCCAAACCATTTATCTCCCGATAAATCGAAGAAGTAGAAGCGGGTACAAGCTTCTCAACCTTACCTTTATGCGGGTTGAGTTATCCATCCAATTGAGCTTGTATTGCTAAATATTTCAATCATATAATTCTGTGTTCATGAAAAACTTGTGAGACTTCTACATTTGAAAAAATCGATTTATCTTTGATGCCTTTTACGGGATATCTGTATTTTAATCCATGGGGGCTCGCTGACATATATATGTATGTACAGACATTTGTGCGCATATGGTTTTCTGTAGATAAAACCGCAATGCAACAAAAATGCCAATACATTAACTAGTAACCTTTCAATGCAAATGCACTGCTCTGAATCAAAAAATTAAAATAAATGAAAACAAAATATTTATAAAAATTCGATTTTGTATAAAATGTATATTTTGATCAGCATAAATTAACATGCACCAAGAAATCACAGCTGCAAACAATTTCGAATAATTTTATTTAAGTGTTCCCAGGAAAAAAAGGTTTCTTTATTATATACGCCATGTGTTTTCGAATAAACATTGTTTGGTTTGAATCTGACCTTTAACTTATCTACACAAAACCATATACGAACAAAACTCTGTATATAAATGCCTACATATATGTGTCAGCGAGCCCCTATATTTCACAAATACAGCTTGAATATTTTCATTCGTTTCCGGTTTTCAAATTCGTTGTTCAGATTTCAAGCAACCATGCACGTTTACAAAATATGTAGGGACATATTATGTAAAACAACTTTAATTTATGTGATGACAGTTTTGAGTACCCCATTTCTTCAATCTTATTATTATATTCAACATATTGATTTTACGATGAACTTGAATTAATAAACATGAAGTGATACGGATGTTTAGTCTTTATGATATATTAATGGAAAATAGAGTTCTAGGTATATTATGAAAGCAAACAGCGATTCGGAGAACTCATTTTTTCTTCTACTTTATCAACGAAGTTGTTGTGATCTAGGCAAAATTGAAATTAAAATCAACAGTATAAAAAATAACCGCTTCGTCAATCAAAAAATGTATTCATGATTCATTACTAGGATTGCCTATTAAAAACAAATAAATGTTATTTCACTCTTCTTACTTGTGCTTTATGAAGCAGACAAAGATGCACTTATATATTTCCGTTCTGTTTCTGTCTTCTGTCTTCTAGTCCATCATTGCCTCACCAGCCTTATTTTCGAAGAACTAAGGTCCAATGATGCCTCCATATTTGTTTTTTTTTTTGCAATCACATTTGCGACCGTTTCGACGTTTAATTATGCCTTCCAGGGGAAAAAGAAGTGTCATCGTTTCATATGAATTAACTCAAAAAATCAGCATTTACTTTTTGGTATTCAATAATTCTACGAGCTGTATTCGCTGTGGTGAATATGTATAGCCTAATATACATAGATCTTGTGTTAATTGATATTTTTAAGCATGGATACCCTGATGTTTAGTGAGAATTCGCTGATGAGAGCTTTTTGAATTGCTAACGCCATTTGTGAGGTAGAACTCCATTTATAAACATTGTATAACTGTTGGATATCGCTCCGGTCTTCAGACCGTTAGAAAGGATAACAACAGAAATGGCGAAGTTAAAATATTTTATTCGTAAGGATTCCGGGGTCATAACTTTTCCGCTTTAAAAAATGTATACTGATTTTTCTTTATTTTAAAGACTAAAGACTTAAAGACTATACACTAGTCGGCATAAGTATTTTGACGAAATAAAAATCGTGCATTTTTGAGTTTAACTTCTAAATGGCTTGACAAGAATTCATGTTTATTTTTTCATTTTTATATATAACTTATACAAACTTAAAAATAGGCAAACAAATATTTTTTCATAGAAGTCAAAAAAGATATAAATTAATTTGTAATTTCGTGTGTTGGCATAAGTATTTTGACAAGTATATAACTCTAAGAAAAAACATTTCAAACTTAACAAAAGTAAATAAATAAAGAAGAATTTAGTAAAATATATAACCTCCTTTGGCTTCAATAACTTTTTGAAGGCGTCTCGGTACTGAATCTACTAAATTTTGAAGAATCTCTGGAGATATCTCTTCCCAAAGGGAAGTGACCTCAGAAATCGTCTCCTCTCTGGTTTTATTTAAAGAAACTGTTCTTTTGCGTTTCAAAAGAGACCAGACGTTTTCTATTATATTTAAATCTGGACTTTGAGGTGGCCAGTCCAAAGTGGCAACACCAACATCCTTAAAAAATTTAGTTATCATCCGGGCTTTGTGGCATGGGGCATTGTCCTGTTGCAGGATAAATGATTCACCAATAAGCCTACCTCCGGAAGGAAAGGCATTATCATTTAGGGTTCTTAAATATTGACCTTGGTTCATCGAGCCGGTGATAGGAACCAATTCACCCAGGCCATTATACGCAACACATCCCCAGAACATGACAGAGCCTCCACCATGGCTCACTTTTTGACAAACGGGGCGTCTTTTTTGCCTTTCTACCTTTGGCAATCTAACGTTAAATTTGTTTTTTGATGAGTTATACTCAAAGGAGCTTTCATCTGTCCATAGAACGCTTCTCCAGTACTCCTTTGGCTTGTGCAGATGTTCCTTTGCGAAAGACAGTCTTTTAAGCTTGTTTACCTTTGATATGTACGCACGTCCTTAGCTTTAAATGTTTTAAAATCTCCTTCCATTAAACGTCGTCGGACAGTGCGCTCACTGATTGGATTCGTTGCCGTCAAATTCCATTGATTTGCAGCAGTTTGAGGCTTCAGGAATATATTTCTTTTAAATTCCCGTAGAAGGGTTCGATCTTCAGTGGGCGTTGTTTTGCGCTTAGCACCTGATCTCATTAGGTTTGTGATGTCATTATGCTTTTTAAACTTATTGATTTGATAGTGCACAGTTTGACGCGACACATAAAACTCACTTGCTATGTCTTTTACTGCCGTTCCAGCGTTAAACTTCGCTTCCATTGAAGATCTGACAACCAAACTCAACTCAGCCGTTTTACCCATGGTTTTTAATAAATTTTAATAAATTTTTATTTTGTTATCAACGTTTAATGTAAATTAAAGTTAACTACACAAGTTTTTTGGTTATCACGTGCTCAAAACTGTTAAAATATTTACACAAAGTTTCCGTCAAAATACTTATGCCACGTAAAAATTCTTTGTCTGCATGCGTTCTTATCAGCAGAAAGAGAATGCAAAAGGTAAATAATACAAAACTTGGCATGCATAGAGCTAAAAATAGATTCTTTGTTTCGCGCATCATTTTTGCACCGTTGTTTTAACGATACCAAGCAAAGTTAGTCTCAATAGTCACAAAAAGGTTTCGTCAAAATACTTATGCCGACTAGTGTACATAGATGTTAATCTATTATATCAGACTCATTTTTATACCTTAAAACGGACACAATCTTTTAGTATCTTAAAGACTAGCCCAAAAATGTGTGGTCTGAATAGCAGATGGACTATTTCACCTGTTAATAAGTAGCACACAAAATGTATTATTTCCCTTTTGTTGCCCTCGGAGATGGGAATGGTTTTCAAAAATTAAAAAGTCTTCTTATAACTGGAAAAAACATAAAAGTCTTTGAGTGAACTATAAATCTATTATACAGTAATGAGGTCATACACATAAATGTTTTTGATTCACTTCCTTCGGTAAAACATATTATCTATTATTATTCGTATCAATAATTGGTAAACCAGGCTCCCGCTTATCCATTTTGTAAGGGTATCCGGGAAATAATTGGTAAACAACATTTTTACTTGAACAGTATTTATTAGTTTGTATTTTGAACATAGAAAAACAAGTTGCGTATATATTTAGTCATAATACTAATAATAGACATAACTCTCGCAAACATTAAAATTGTGGCGAAAATAAGGTGTGTGTAGAACAGAAATTACATTAGTAATGATAATGTAGCCGTTATTGTAAACAAACAAATTGGTTGAGGTGTACTTAGTAGCGATCCTGTCTAAAAAATTGAGTACCTACCTAAAGATGAAATTATTTTCTCTCACGCAGGCAATCCTAAATCGCCAATTCCCCCAAACACACCACAAACGTGAAAGCTTTGAGATTAATGCAATAACGATTTTAGCACCAGCAATCAGCACCTGTAACAAGCTATGTCGTGCTCTATTTTAAATAATTTTACAGTTTAAAGCAATAAATAAAATTATATTTACATTACATGTCTGTTATGTTATATATGCAAACATTTATAAATGTTAAACAAAAATCAAAAACAAATAAAATAAATACACGTGTCTAATTATACTTTGAATATATCGACTTGTCCAAAAAGATCATTTACTTCGAAAGATAATGTTTTTGCTGCAGAAAATGTTTATGGTATCAGAATAGAATATGCATTTCTTCTGGCTGAGAAGAAATATATTCATATGTAATAATTTCTCTCGATATAAATGTGATAAATACATATGAATCGCCATTGGCTAAATATAGAAAAGAAACGATTTAAATTGCTTCGGATATAATTATTTTTTTTTTCGTCGAAAAGTTTGTACACAAGCACTTTTAAATGTTGAAAAATTACATTGTAAATGTTGACTTAAAAATCTAGTAAAAAGTAAACAAGGCTAATTATGAAAGTAAAATAAGTTAAGATTTTGTTATATATACACAATTATATAACTAGCTTGCTAGATTGTCAAATCAAAGATAATGAGATACATATTTTGAGATATTTATTTTGGGCTACAAGAGAAGTTACCGTTGTTTTCGGTATTAAATAGCAAACCGTCAAAGTAGTGTGCGTGAATGTTTTGGAATGTTCATGCCTGCTATAACACATGTGGCTTTGTAAAAAAAAAACGAACCCACATGGGATTTTTTTTAATGAACAACAACAAAACCGGAAATGAAGAATCTTTAATGGTACTTGACGATTTCCTGGCAATTTTACTTATCATGGGTATGCTCTCCCCTCTCACTCACAACGTTATGATTTATTATCTGTGTGTTTAGTTTCTCCAATCAAAAAAAATCATTTAATTATAATTCACTAGGCGTAGGTATTCAGAAAGATGCTATCAAGCTTGTTGGGTCAATTTGTTACTATATACGTTCCCTCAAACAGCATCAGGGATGCATAGAAATTCTTTATTCATACTTCCACCGTTCCGATGAAATATATAGATGTGACCCGCATGTTCATCCTTAGAAATATTCGTATGTTTTTCTATGAAGAACGTTTCTTAACTACTGAAGAGAAGAGGAGGGATAGGAATGATGTTTAGTGAAAAGCAGTTTTTCTTGTGTTTTTTTTTAATTCGAAGAATACTTTTTGAATGTTGGTGTTTCTTGTAGCGAGTACCCACTGAACTTATTATTCACCCCTATCGAGGTATCCGTTCGGAACAATCTCCGAATCGAAAGTCAGTTGCAATCGGAACTCAATTTGCTTTCGAGGTATCCGATGCGGAACAAAATAAAAAAAGCATACAATCGAGTTCGTTTGATTCCGCAGCAATTCTTCGTCGGACAACTTCGGAAGAAATTCAACGCATAGCTGTCAAAACTTGTCGACTTAACGCATATAGCCAATGTGCGATCAAGTGCGTTACATTTCATCGGAAGATATGTCCGAAATGCTAATCGGAACGGATACCTCGGTAGAAAATCCTCCGATTTCGAACAATTTGGGGAAATTTTTCTTCCGAACGGATTCCTGGATAGGGGTGATTATGTTATTTCATTGCATCAAGGTTTCCTGGATTTTGGATATGATTGAACGCACAACAGGCTCACATATAACCACTACACCGCGACAGCCTATTATACAACAATATACAGAGATTTTCAATAATTTACCCAAGTACTTACAATATTTGGGACTCAACCAACATGAATCTCCAGTTAGTCCGGTCTCAAGTTACCTCCCTGCAGTTGGTACTTCAAGGTGGTTAAGGTATGTTTCCACTAGTGCGCGACACTTAAGGGAAGGCCTACTGTGTCCGAAGTCTGGCTGGGATTCGCAAACTACGCAGGAGTTTAAGTGTCCAATCGCTCTACCCATCTTAAACTACCAATTCGGAGTACAGCTCATGATGTTTTTGGTTGAATCTTCGTCTCCATAGTCTTCTACGCAAACGGAACCAACAATTTTTGTCTCTTAAAAAGACCAATTGTTATATTGCCTTTATTGCCTTTTTAGCCCGAAGGAAGAAACAGGGGTTTGCAAAAGTAATTCTTGGTTTTGTTTTTCTGACGAGATGCCGTTGTCCGGGTTAATAGCGAAGCCTAAATATTAGGGCGGGTCGATTTGAATGGAGACAAAAAAAACAATTCTGGGTAAACGATACCCAGAATTGTCAATCAAGTAATTACAGATAATTCATATTACGCGCATTCGGAAAATATATTGTTATCAATGTTGTTTGATGATAACAAAGAAAAGCGCGACTGTGCTATCAAGAAAATTCTACGCTATCGAACCGATGTTGACGACCCAACGGAACTTAGACTTTATAAAAAACAGATATAAACTTTAATTGCACAAGTTACACGGAAATGATCAATTTGAATGATATAAATAACGTATTTGAACACCAATTCACGCGAAGCATTCTATACTATACATTGAAAAAATATTTCAATCAAGATGATCCACCGTTTAATGATCCAAAAATTCCATCACACATACAAGGAACGGAACGACACGTTTAATTGCTAGCTAGCGTTTCCAAATGAGTTATACCGGAAAATGTAGAGGCTGTTATGGCGACGAAATTAGAGAGCCGTGCGAAATTGCCCAGACTTGAAAGCAAACAAGACTTCAAACAAACGGATAAACTATGCTGAGCTTTATTTTTATTTTTGTTTGTTACCTACTTTTGGCAAAATTAAACTACTCATTATCCAGGTTTTTGTTTTTTTTTAATGAAATTAAAACAACTGCACTTTGTTCTGTAAAAACAACTCATCTATGTTGAATAGACGCATTGATATTCAAAAGTAACGCTTCAGGATCGTCAGGATCAACGCCAAAGAAATACGATCCCTGAAACCAGTCAAAACATTAAATTTTTGTCTGCACATGTGATATCGTAGCTGTAAGATTGTCCATAGTTTGGTGGTTGATAATGAGCTTAGTCAGTAATGAGCTTAGTCGCTAAACAGCGAGACAATTTATAAATTTGCAAGCATCTCGAGTAAATATTATTAATTCATACATATTACATATACATATCCTTTTCACAGTTTCCAAGTAAAACATGGGTTCCCACAAGATGTTGGAGCAATAGACTGCTTCAATATTAAAATCTCAAAAGCAGGAGATTCAGCTGGCGTTTGCTCGCTGATCGGAGCTATTCCGCAATTCCAACAATTACATACTGACAGAAACATATCACGTAGACTACGTAGAGTATTCATGTAGGTAACAAACAAAAATTTGAAGTAGCATAGTTAAAGTTGTCATCTTCGAATTTTGGTAATATATTTTTAAATAATTTCAAAAGTTCCGGGCAAAAACCAGACTTCTGTAAAGTGATAATATACACTTTCGTCAAATTAATGCTGATCTCATAGAGCACGGTCCTTCGTGTACCGAACGAAATGTCGTGAAAAATTTCGGCGACGAAAAGCACCCATTTTTGTTGACTTTTTTTTTTAATAAAAGTATTGTGTCAACATACAAAGTTTGCACCAGGGATGAGCAAAAGTTGTAGTAAATATGTCTCTATAATTGGACTGTAATTAAAAAAAAAAAAACATTTTCCCTATTCCAACTTTCTTCCTTGTTTTCCTCAAACGCTCGCGCTGGGCTAAAACTCTACCAGCTGTATCTATAAAGACATTTTAGACGTTGCCTTTTTAACACCTCAAAGTATTACATACGTGCAAAATCGGTATCTATAACCGATTTTACCATTTAGACAAAGTTTCTTAAAGGTCGCCTAACCTAAACGCGAACGAAACCTGCCTAGAGGTTGTCTAGAGCCATTTTAAGATCATTTTGGACATATACTATAATGTCCATCTGGTAATTATTTGAGTTTTTGTGCGGTGAACCTAAGTTAATTAAAATGGATATAAGCTACATTTCGTTCATTGGTTTCGACAACTTGTTGGAGCAATACTTACTTATTTACTTAAGTGGCGCTACAGTCCGGGATGAACCTGGGCCTCAACCAACATGCCTCTCCAATTAGTACGGTCCTTAGCTAACTGCCTCCAGTTGCGCACTCCAAGTTGGTTGAGGTCGGTTTCTACTTGTGCGCACAACTTAAGGCGTGGTCTTCCTCTACTGCGTCCGACGTCTGGCTGGGAATCGAAGACTCTGTTAACCATTCGTTCTACATGTCCTAGCCATCTTAAACTTCCAATGCGGAGTTTTTTGACCAGGGGTATGTCGCTGTACAGCTCGTATAGTTCGTGGTTGAATCTTCGTCTCCATAGGGTCTTATATAGGATCTCCTTAGTAGTTCGAGTGAGGGCTTTACTACTAAATTGCCTTCTTAGCCCGAAGAAACAGCGGTTGGCAAGAGTAATTCTTCGTTTGATTTCTGACGAGATGTTGTTGTCAGAGTTAATAGCGGAGCCGAGGTAGATAATGTCCCGTACTACCTCAAAGTTATATCTGTCAATGGTGACGTTCTGTCCAATTCGTAGATCTTGTATGTCCTTTCGTCTTGACAGCATATACTAAGTCTTACCCACATTTACTGCTAAACCCATTTTTGCCGCTTCCTTTTATATACTAGCAAACGTGGCTATGACATCACGTTGAGTCCTACCAATGATGTCAATATCTTCGGCGTATGCTAGTAGTTGCCTCTGGTGTTGGCTCGGGAGTTTTGCACAATCCTCTCAAGAATCAAATTGAAGAAGTCACATGACAGCGCATCGCCTTGCCTAAATCCCTTTTTGATATCGAATGTGTCGGTGAGGTCCTTTCCGACCCTGATGGGTTGCGAGAATTTTCCATCGTCATCCTACACAAACGGACGAGTTTGGGCGGTATACCAAAACTAGACATAACTCTGTATAGTTCGTCTCTATAAATGCTGTCGTATGCGGCTTTGAAATCGATAAATAGGTGTGGGTATCGATTTGGACTTCTTGGGTTTTTTCCAGGATCTGCCGAAGTGTGAACATTTGATCGGTTGTGGACTTTCCTGGCCTAAAACCACACTGATAAGGGCCGATCAGATTGTTGGTAAACGGTTTCAGGCGTTCACATTTTACGGCAGATAGGATCTTGTAGGCGATGTTGAGGAGGCTTATGCCTCTGTAGTAAGCGCAGTTCAGAGGGTCTCCTTTTTTGTGGATCGGCCAAACGATTCTGAGGTTCATTTCTTCAGGCATACTTTCATCCTTTCAGATTTGGCTTATGTGTTGGTGGATGTTACTTACCAAGTCATCTCCGCCAGCTTTATAAAGCTCAGCGGGAAGGCCGTTATTTCCGGCGGCCTTATTAAGCTTTAGTTTAGATATGCTATCCTCACTTCACTTAGGTCGGGTGGTTGGCAGTTTTCGCTGCCGTTGTCAATATTAAATGGTTCGTTCTGCCTGACAGCGGAATGTTGTTCGTCATCGCCGTTAAACAGTCTGGAGAAGTGGTTCTTAAATATCCTCAGCATCGACTGTGTCTCAACTACGATATTTCCTTGTTCATCTCGATAGGATTCTGTTCGAGCCTTGTATCCTTGGTGTTTTACACTTTGGCACCTCTCTATATCCTCGATCGCGCGCTTTTCTTGCTCTTTCTGAAAAGCCGGTGTTCTTCCCTTCTTCTTTGCCTATAGAGCTCAATGACAGCTCTCGTCTTTACCTGCAGCTTAGCCTTGTAGGCCTCGTTCTTGACTGCGATCATCTGTCGGCATACGCGTTGCGCGAAGGTCTTGGCGGTCTCTGGCGATTGCAGTCTTTCGACATTAAATTTTTTCACAGTATTTCTGGTTTGTTGTGTGGCGTGGTGGATATCCGCAATCCGCATCCTTACCTTAGCTGCAACAAGGTAGTGGTCCGAGTCGATGTTAGGGCGGCAGCCCGGGTATTCATTCCGCGCCATTTTGATCAGTGTTATTATAGTGTTGCTGTCTTACGTCTTGTTACCAACACTCGCACTTATCGTTTAGCAAGTCAAATCCAGTTGGATGAGACTATTACCCGATGGTTACCACTTGGACGTAAAAAATAAGCACATTTGATGTGTAGTCAGAGACTCAGAGTTGCGAGCACTGAGCATTGCCAAGTTAAAGCCAATCAGAGTCTACCCTCGTTATACAACACATAACCATGCATGTTGGAGCAATAGACTGCACATTAAAATCCGTGCTCGGGGATCAGAGTTATGGTTGCTCCAAATTTATTTTTACTCCTCTGTTGAATCCTCAGAACAATTGCATACAGCAGTTACATAGTGACAGAAACATATCACTGACTATTCATTACGCACCATTTTCATTAAGAATTGTTATTCTAAAATAAGTTGAATATAAACATCTATTAAAGATAATATTTTTTTAGTTTTCGCTCCTACAAAATAGTAACAACACAGCCACACAACAAAAAAACAATATAAAGTACTAGAATCTCATTTTATTTATACTAGATGCGTAAATTCTATTACGTCCATCGACCATCATTTCAACCCTATCGTTTAGTTAAGCATCAATGAAAAATCGATTATATATAAGAATTTAAGCTACGTTGCCTAGAGACAACTTAAATATTTAGGCATCCTATCTGTGGTTTTAGTCCAGGAAAGTCCACAACTGATCACGTGACTTATTTAATTTGATTATTTAGAGGAGTGTGCAAAACTCGCGAGCCAACACCAGAGGCACAATCTTCCAAAAATCGGTACAACTACTAGCTTACGTCGACGATATTGACATTATTGGTAGGACTCAACGTGATGTCATAGCCACGTTGTCAGCACGAAAGAATATACAACATCGACGAATTGGACAGAACGTCACCATTGACAGATATAACTTTGAGGTAATAGGTCTGTTCCCGTACAAAATAATATTTACTGATTCTTACTGATTTTTACTGATTTTTACTAATTGCGTTCTTGTACGCAAAAATAAGTAAAAGAGACAGCTCACGAGAGAGCAAAAAACTACCCCTCCATAAAAATCTGTAAAAAAATTTACTGCAGAAATTTCTGTTGGTAAAAATCAGTAAACTGTCAGTTGGTATCTAAAAGTGACAACTCGCTTGTTTTGACAGGTGATTTATGTCATGTTTATGTTAAAAGGCATACAAAATATATAATTTTACTGTTTTTTACTTAAACGCGTTCCCGTACTTTTTGGTAATTTTTTCTCTTTCTGAGATAATATACCCCCACTCCAAGAAATTTGAGAATTTACTAATTTTTACTGAAAAAGTACGGGAACAGACCTAATATGAGCTTTTGTCTACCTCGGCTCCGCTATTAACTCATGCTTAACATATTTTTCTTATAAAACCAATTGGGTTAAATGTTAAAGAAATTCGGGAACAAATTTACTTTACAAAAATGCCTTTTTTTCACTTTTTTTCCACTCACTATTTTATGCTAATAGTTTAGCAATTTTTTAAAATCGTCGCTCTCAATTAGTTCAAAAGTTATTCAACAATCAAAATTCAAAAAATCCCTATAGAAATCAACCACTTTTTGACATTTCACACGTACCTGAATGATAAATACGAAGAAGAATATTCCAGGGCAGCATTGCCAGATAAAAAAAATTTAAATGATAAATAAAAATTCCCAAAATAAAAAAATATGTAAAAATAAATATATGAGTGTGTGAAGGTCTGGCAGGCGCCTTAATCAACAGTTTTTTTTGTTAATAGTACCCTGGGTGGCCCGCTTCGCGGGAAAAAAGGATTTCAACTCTCTTTCTGGGGACAGTCCACGCTCATGCAACTTCGTTGCTCCGCTCAGGGTATGTAAAGTCGTCAGGCAGGCGCCTTAGTCAACAGTTTTTTAAGTTATAATATTTTATTTTATTTTATATGTTTTTTTTTTTGAACATGGCAATGCCGCGTTAACCACTGAAGTAAAAAAAAAAACAGAAATGTCAAACAACAACAATTTGTATGGAAATATAACCCAAAAAGTGAAATTTTGTCATAAGCATAACTTTTAAACTAAATGTGAGCGACGATTTTAAAAAATTGCTAAAAACGTATAAATAATCAGCTCGTAAAGGCCAATCGTTTAAGCCAAAAAAAGTGAAAAAAGTGAGTTTTTGCTAAAGTAAGTTTATGCCGAAATTCGAAAATATTCTAAACAATATATTAAAATAGGGGTATTCATGCAACGTCGGAAAGTCGTCGTAAACGTGGTATAATTACGACGTGGTAAATGAACTGTCAAAATTTGTATGATAAATCTATTACAAAAATATCGGAAATTTGGCACAGGAATTGGGTGTTTACATTCACTGTTCAGTCACTTTCACACGTCAACCGTATGCGCTAAACTGAAATAAATTATTGAGGACGGAAAGAGAACAATATGAACAAAATTCTATCAATAAATGTATTAATAAAATGAGATTTCAGTGGGTTATTATTTATTGGTAGGGTCGCTCATAAAACGTCGTCGTAAAATTACAATCTTTCGCACGTAGTAAAATTACGACGTTGCATGAATACCCTTGATATAATTATTTCACCTATAGGCACCTTCTCTATTACCCCCACTTTCTGTGGGCATTTTCCTAAAAGAAGAACTTCAATGAAATTTCCGAGCTATATCTTCAAGGGTCAAACCCACCGAGCAACCGAAACCGAACCTTTTTTTAAATTGCTAATTACTTCCAATTTACTTTGTTTTTTGAGTTAAAAATACTTCTTAAATAAAAGATAAACCAAACGAATTTCATTTATTTTGATTTCTTAAAATCTTTTTATTTTAATATAAAATGATTTTATTTCTTTTCCGTACCGAAATTTTACTTTTTCATTTTGCAGTATTGCATTTCTTCGTATTTGAACTTTTTTTTTGTTGTTTCTGTTTTATTTTCGGTGGGAATGAAATGTTAAATCTGAGCCCACCTGAGAAAACTGTATAAAAAAAAAACAAGTTAAGAAAGTCTATAAAGTTTCGCATTTTAAAAATTGTTGCGTTTTGATTTTAATTCCATGTTCAAATACATGCGTAATTTTAATATTGTTTTTTTTTTTTTTTTTTTAATTATTGTTTTTATTTATTTATAAATATCTAACAATGTTTTTAGTACATAAGTTGTTGTGCTGTTATTCATTTTTTTATTCCGATCTAATAAGCATGTCTTCTTTTTACTTTTACTCTTGTATATGATAGACATTATGATTTGCATGAAATTGCTTTAAAAAAATACGATTGCGAATAGTAAATTAGTGTAGATTTTTTTTAATCTAAGCGAAACATATCTTTCTCTCGTATATTCTTACAGATCTTAAGAGTCTTACAACACAGAGCCAATCAAACGATGGTGTAGAGTTCCCTACTAACAACAACAGTGCAGTTGTTGTGAAATCAGAAATGCCTAAAGTATTAGAACGATTAGTGATATATGAAAACTTTGATGTTCACGAAACCCATAGGATCGAAGACGGTGTCTGTACGCACATTACCCGTTTGCCACCTAAAAAGCAGGAACTTCTTAAACAGTTCGGTATTCAGAGCAATCAAAGTGTTACCTATTACGAAAAATACAGAGTCATCGAAAATTTCATCAAATTTTGCAATGTGAGCAAAGAAATCAAACCAAATCAGTTTAATTTTAAATGTTTGTGGTCACATATAAAAATTATTTTTATTGACTTTGTCGAATAAACAGAACAAATATACATACATACTCTCATAACATTAGATACTACCAATCTAATAAAATATAATTGTATTTTACCCACAGGAATATAAAATCACAGATCATAGAGCCTTTTTGGATTTCCATGAGAGCGGGTTGCCCAAATCGGAACAACTTAAATTTGTTAGATATTTGGGACAGGGACTACCGAACCTCACACTGAATAAGATCTATTTGGCTTTCAAGGATGTACTCGGTATTAATCGGATTGAAAAGTAAGTATGACTATTTGTTTTTATGTGATTTATCATGTATTGTGTTTTTTTTATTTTTTAAATTGTAAGTCAGTTTTTAAATTGTAATCATAAAATCTCTGCTTTTGGTTTCCTTATGCGTTAACAGAAAACATAAAGAAACCAAAAGCAGCAATTTTATGATTTGACGACGTAATGTTTTTCTGTTGTCAGTTTATCATTATAATTTTTTAAGAAGTAAATTTTTAATTTTATTTGAAAAATCATTAAATCACTCAAGTACCACGAATTTCTTGAATTGAGTTACACGCTTTTTCTGAGGGGGTTATTAATAATGATTTATAAAGATGTGAATTATTTGACCACCGTTTTTGATAAGTTAAATAAACACATCTGCTATTCGTATGCATTTACCCAGTTGTGTTTTGTAAAACTGCTGCTTAATATCCGTTGTATTACAATTATACTTCATATGATAGCAAAGATGAAAAAATGGGAATTCACTTCTATGTGTGATAGTACGAGGGTTACTATCAGAAGACGTCATGGAAAGAAACAAAATTATAAAGATAGAGTTCGTAACTTATTGGTCTTGAGTTTTTCGCTTAAATTAAATAGCATAAGTTTAGGTTTGGTTTAGCTTAAAAAGAGTTTTTATGAAACATCTGTGAACATGTCTCATGTAAAACATGTACGGCACTCTTTTTTTGTAGAGGTAAATTTTAAAGATTGTATGACTTATTCTAATAGTTTAAATATGAGTACTAAAAATGTTGAACTCAAAAACACATAGATATTTAATAAATACCCCACCTGAGTAAAGCGTTCCATCTGTACTTATGTATGTACTTATGATTTTACTATGAACTTCGCAAATATTCATATACTCCCTATTGTCATGTATTTGCGAACGACTTATTGCACATGCACTGTCCGGGTAGGTCTATACACATTACACACCCTAATTTGGGCTTGCGAGGTATTTAAATACCACAGTAAAATAACCACTAAAATTACAGTAAAATTATTTGTTTATTTCCCCTTTTATAGAAAAACTGTCATAAAAATTATGTTAAAACAAACGATTTGACACTTTTAGACAAATTGAAGAAGAAATCACCATTTTGGAGCCATATGTTTTGCGAGCAACAGTTCCGTTAAACGAGCACAAATGGTCATTATTAACTCAAGAGGTGGTCATTTAAATGATAGCATATAATGCCCGCCAATTTAAATTATGAATGGTATTACCTTTGTCTCTCCTTATAATTATACCCCACAAGTCACAATAAAGATAGACATCTTGTAAAGTATCTGAATTGAATCAGAATCAAAAGCCAATCTAGCCAATTTCGTCCGCCCGTATCAAGGATTTGTGCTAGACTGGTAAAATTTCGTAAACGCACTCGTTTTCGATCCTGCAAAACAAGTGTTAACAATTTAAAAATCCACCCACTACCACTACCAAAACCGTTTCTTTCAACGATGGGATGGGTTATATTATGCTGCTTCTGCAGTTACCCGTAATATTATTGTTAATAAATCTTTATAATTTGTCGCTTCTTACGTGTTGTAATATTTAATTTGATTCCAGCTCCCCACATATTTTGGCCATTCTTATTTAAAACAATATCTGATTTATTTCATTTCAGAATAACTGCTGATGGATACAATTTGGACGTAATTCTTAAGAAAAAGAAAAAGAATCTCTACAATCGTATGCATGCTGCAGGTAAACATTTCAATACCACCCTCTGATCAACTTGTTAGCTTTAAATAAAAGTGAAAATATGAATTTAACTACTTACAGTGCACAGAGAAAGTACTGAGGCAGCAAAACAGGCGCACCGAGAAAGTCTAGCATCTTAACAATTGGGTTCAATGATAGAGTTGATATGATTGCAGTGTGCTAAATTAGTAAGGGTAGCCAAAACAATGTGTTGCCCCAAAAAGTATTTCCTGGGACTGGACCAGAAACTGTTGTGTCTTTGAAATTAATGCTAATTGTAAGTTCTAAAAAAAGTAAAATTGTAAGAAATCAAACGAGCAAAATGACAAAAAATGAAAATATACAAACAAAATATTTATTTTACATTAAGTAAGTCATAAAACCAGAACTCGATATCATAATCAAATTCAACATAACACTACACTTAACATTTAACACCCAAGTAAACAAAGAGGCCTGAAAGGCGCGCGCAAAGTATTTTTATTTTTAATATGACATTGTTGATTAAGCGCTAACGCAATCACTATTCTAAATTTATAAATTAATACATTTAATGGCATTTTATATCACATATTATATGTTAATTTGTTTTTGTGTATTCAATTGTTTTTATAAACAAAAATGTATGTTACTTTATTGAAAATGTATTATTGTATATGTTTTAAATTAGGATAATTTCGTTTTCGTTACTAATGAAATTTAATCTGTATTTGCCATTGCCCTTACCCACGAACCTTAGTTAATTATTACATTGTACTCACAACTTTTATTTGTTATATCGTTTATCAAGTATCTATTATTCATCACATAATATTAGCAATGCAACAACATTTTTTTTCTATAGGTTTTACTTCATTTACATGACATAGATATCAATGGAGATTAACATTTCGTTTTAAAAACGAAAATAAAATAAATTATAAATAGAAAAGAAATTCAATTATAACTGCACTAAACGAACTGTATTATGTATGTGCACCATTTTTTGTATTATTGTTTAATATTATTTTAACTATTGTTATGATGAACTTTATTATTTTCTATTCTTTTTTATGGAGTGTTCAATAACTAAGGCTTTTTTTTGTTGACTGACAAACAAAACACGATCATACAGATTAAAGAGTTGGCCTCTTACTACGAAGTGAACAGAATAATGCTGAATTCATATAGAAAAGAAATTTATATCGTTTGTGTTTAGTTGCAATTCGGAAAACAAAATATTTTTAATACAATTAGGCAAATTAGGTAAAAACATATGTATGCAGATGCAGATATATAATACCAGTTGCTAGTTGAAAATGTTACATGTTGCCAATTTTAATGCGCAGACATTTTTTTTTAAATGTTACAAAGCTTTTATTTTATTTTAACCTATTTTTACTTTATATTAAGTAAACGATGTTAGACTGATTTTTCCCCAATCCAAATGCACTACTTATACGCTCATTCAATATTCATTTGCACATCGCCGAATACTACTTGTAAAATAGTATTTAAATAATAAAGTACATGTTTATAAATTAAAAATGATGCATCATTTACAAAACTAAATAGCTTATTATTTTTATTTCACAAATTCAATTTTTACTATAAATAACCCAGATTCCTAAATATTGTCAGCCCTAAACTTGATAAACATTTTTCCCCGAGCTATTTTATTGATTTTCTTTATATATCAAACATCTAAATTATTTATTAGTTACTGACTTTACGATGTGCATCACAAATATTGAACGAAAAGTCCAGGCGACATCGTTTAAGCGATCCAACTTTAGATTTATATAATTCATAAAAATCCGTAAATTAACCGCATGTCAAGTCGTGATCAAGTCTCGTACAACCGTTTCAAGGGCGATCGCTTTTGGAACCCAGTACTCGTGGGATATGCACTTGAACTGACAAACATTTGATTCTCCAAAGCTGCATCGAATTTAAAAAATCAAAAAAGGAAAGGATAAAGGAACTCTTACACATCTAAAAGTTACAGCTATGAACTCTGTCGTTTTGCTTAATGTCAAGGTTAGACTTATTTTCAATATCGTGTATTGGTCTTGAAGGTTTAGTTTCGTCCGTTAAGCTGAACGCGATTAATGATCTCGATGTCATCTGTTTGCATTTGGTGCGTTACGGACTATTTAATTTAACAAGAGATCAAAGATCACAAACACCACAGCGCATTTCATTGTTCAGCACATGTTTTTAAGCTTCTTACTGCTTAACGCATCACTGCACAAATGTTTGTCTTCCATCGCTAGTCCAAATTGTCGGGATCAAGAACGCTTAAGACATAATGCAAAACAGTGTGAGATTGTGGATACTAGGTATAGTGGATGACTTTCATTTGAAGATGCATATCCTGGCTGGGGGCACTGTTTAGGTAAGATACGATAAACATCGGGTAGTTATATTAAACCTCTCCTAGGAATAATCAGATGATAATGCCTTTTGGCATGCTCCATATTGTCTTTTTTTAAGTCTATCATGAACGGATGTGATGCTAAATACACAAAGGCCACTGGCTTTTATAATACCATTGAGCAACATAGGCTAACGTCTCTCTACGTTTGGTCTTAAATCTTGCTATTTAGAATGACCTTATGAAAATTATTTGCCTAACGAACGTGGCACGGGGACGTAGACGTCAATTTGTATCTTCTTTTTTTGCCACCGTTATTACTACTGCAGAAATCTCCTCTTTGTAATCTGCTCACAGTTTGTTGGACTTTCAAGTTGATTACCTCCTGTTTTCAGGTCGTAGTGGTCATGTTTTGAAAGCAGATCTAATCAAGTGTTGCTGCAATACAATGAGACAGGTTGGGTTTGACTACTCGTCATAAAGAATAGACACACCTTTTATTTAACCAAGGCCGTCTTATGATTTTGGGAAACTAATGCAGGTTTTTAGAGGCAGAGTTTTATTTATATTTATTTATTATAGCAATTTGAGTATAGCATAATATGTGTCGTCTACTACAAATTGAAAACAGTTCAGGAAAGAAAACGGAGCTACTACAGAAAAATACCATGAGCAAGTTGGGTCCAAAGTAATGTCACTATGTGAATATGCTATCATTTTGCAAATTCCTTTTTGACCAATACTCATATTGTATACATTGAAAGAAGACATCCAATAATTATCTTTATTGATAGCGTAGAAATTTATGAAAAAAAGAAACGTGTGTGTGCTTTTACAGATATAAAAAATAATCCAGCCCACAATCATAGCATTTGTCGGCATTTTATCTTTTATCAAGTGAATTAGGTGCGTTTTGGTAAAAATCAAGTTAATAGAAATGTGGGCCTAAAATTTGAGCTAGTAAACAATTTTGGATAATATGTTTTGACAATGCCATTTTCTATATTTCATATCCAGAAAGCCCACATTTTGGCGATATTAATTTTAAGGATAGAATGGGATATTGGGTGGGTATTAACCGATCGCACAGCGGATTCATTTATATAAGATTGACGACTGAAGGCAGACATTTAGTATATATCTGTTAGTTTTCCTTTTGGCGCTAATTATAATAGATAATTAGAAAAATTAAAAATGCATTTAATATATATTTCGAAATGTACACCTCAAAAAAGTGTACAAAAAAAATTATATCTCTTTGAAACAAAGAGATATCTTTTGCTATGGCGCATTCTTTGGACTCGTCTACATAGAGTCAATACCCTAAAGGGAATAACCTCGTAACCAATTTACAGTAACAGTAACGATGGTAAATGATAAATAAATTAATGTTAAATTGAAAATTTCTATCCCTCTAGCATATCACATTTCGAAACATGAATGTCGTATATGGAAGTAAACTTCTTCAATATTTATAACTTTCGTTTTGATTTTGATGAATCGAGGAATGTCATCATTCCAAAAGGTCCATAAACAAAATTTAAATGTCAATTTCAGCTTTTTTTGCCACAAAAATTGTAATGTCGCTAGATCATATATATAACATATTTGTTTTTTAAAAGGTATCATTTGAATCTATCCAAGGATGCCAGTTTGCAATGTTTTAATTGCTATTGTGCCATGAATTGTACAAATTGCTGTGAATGTCGTATTGGTTTTTTTTAAATACATTGTGTAATTCATTGATTTTTTGTTAGTGTATTACCTCTTTAGTAGAAACTGGCGTGATCATTATCCAAACATTTTCACATTCTCATCGTAGAAACCGCTTTGATAGTCCAATGGGAATGGTTTACTTGTCGGTAAGACTTTATTTGCTGCATGCTAGAAAATGCGAGGAAAAAGTACGTACATTGTGAATCATGCTCCTATTACTCACCGTTCAGCTTGTTATAAAGGGTGTTTTTTTTTTTAGACGTTTACAACTTTCAACCATTTCAAAGTTTTATACCTCTTAAAAAATCACCCTTTACATGTTCAATTGGGCTCGGTATTTTGTTCTTTGCGTTCCTCTCATTTGTCGAGATTGCCTTGGGGAGTTAGAAGTAACTAAATAAATGCAAATCTTACGAATATTAGATTTATAATGCGTATTTTTTTTATTTTTTCAGAAAATAGACAACTAGCTATTTTGTTTAATTTAAAAGCAAACAATTATTTTATATTTTGAGTTGATGTTATTGAATGCTCTATTTTTTTCTTTGTGAGAGTTATTTATGTATTATGAAATTAATAAATTAAAAAGTCAAATATGTGAAAGTTTTCAAGTGAAAAGAGCAACTGAAAAAATCAAATACTGGTAAAACTATATACTATAAATAATGATAGACATTATTATAATTATTATAGCAAATTCACAAGAACCACAAATCTTTCAACTGAAAACGTTGTCTTTGCATTAAATGGCAATAACAATAATAACAACAAATAAATGATTAACATGTAATTCCTACTTTACAATACGATTATTATAACATTGTAAATTATATATATATATATTATATAAAAGAAAAATAATGAATAAAAGCAGAATAAACAAGTGTCAAACAAATTATAAAATATATTTATTCATGTCAATAGAAAACAATATCAAATAAACGAGTGTTTTTATGAGCTCTAAAAAACAATTTTTTGGAAACCAAGTACAATATACCTAATTGCAATCAAAAGGGAGTATTACTATCAGGACTATTTAACAATAAATAAGTTTTTCGTATGTATATTGCCGAAACAATTCATATATCTGTCTACTTTTTAAATCTACTAATATAATTTCAATTCTTAAAATACAAGCATTGGAATGCTCCCAAAATTGAGAGAAATATTCGAAAACCTTTCCATCGTCAACAATAAATACTCCTTAGCCAGAATAATATTTTTCGCTGCAAGTTATCGATGAGCTCTGTGAATTTCGGATGATAGAAACGCGTTTTTTACCAATCGAAAAACGCTACAAACAACATCCATCTATTTTGCAATGCTGTTAGTCATTGTTTATGAATAACAGCAAACCATTTTCCTGTTCCACTGGTAATCAGAATGAGTATTAGAAATAAAACACCATAAAAAAATTGAGAAGGTGATTTGAACGATATTCGTTTTATAAAATATGGGTAGTTCTTCGTAAATTGTTCAGTTGCAAATTAAATTAATTATTAGCATTACATTACATTAACTTGCTGATAAATAAACTAATTAATGAAATAATATATAAGAATTACATAGTATTAATTCCTCATACAGGGCCTCAAACTTAGCTTCAATTATGTGTGCGTTATATTTTTGTAACAATGAATGGAAACTCGGATATATCGTCGACTACTGCAAATCTGGGAAAGTAAAAACCATGTTCTTAAGACAATTTTAAAATGCTTAGTTCTTAAAAAAAAATTAAAAATGTTAATAAAATCGAAATCTCCCTTTTTTAGATATGACACCCTCTTAAAACTTCCATAAATTAAATCGCCGTTGAACGGATAGCAATGGGGCTATAATATAAACTAAAGGAGATTTCTATCTATGTGAAATAAAAGAAATTGTTTTCAAAACTATTAACATAAGAAATAACAAAGAAGATAATCTTTCAGTCTTTTTTGTTCATATAGTAATCGAATTATGTGTTATGAGCATAAAACGATAAGCGCAGGAATGCTTCAATATTTGTTTAGTTTAAAAAAAAAGTTGATTTTAAAATCTTTCTTGAAGATTGACCAGGACAATGCTCACTTTGCCCAAGCTACTGTCTTTGTTTTTACTAGCTGTCAGGCTAGCATCTAGCACATTTAAGCTTTTTAATTCCCTGGAATGTGATTTTCCATGCAGGTAATGAGACCTACTAAAGATTAAACAATATGCGCAACACTAAAAACATAGTCTACAGCATTAACGTTAAAGAACTAGTTCTCATTTCCGCAAATCGAAATGAAGAATACAGTCGGAAGAATCCATGTACCTTCTAGGGATCACAATTGGTTCAGATATCTAATGGAGACAGCATGTAACCTCTATTGCCAACTCAGTGGCGAATTAACTAACTTATGAGATATAATACACCAGCCTAATTTCTTCTTCTTTAACACTCTGTGGCAGCTTTGACTTTTTCTTGTTTGCATTCAACATGCAATTGGTCATGAGTTTACAAATGCTCTTGGACGGAAATGTATACCCATAACCAATTTTTTTTCTTTGGCTCCTGCCATACTGGCACAATTCAAAATCATTCATTTGAAAGGTTCCCTTAGTGCACTTTTCTCCTATTAGTGTCATTATCATAGTTGGCTGCGCTCGAAAGAAATGCACCTGTTCCTAGCTTTTGAAAAAACAAAAACGTCATTGCACAAGAACAACCCAACAAATTTTAAAGAATCATACATTTTATTTCTATGCAACTTTGTTACAGAACGCAGGAAATGGTTTATCGAAACTAGTTTGAAAGAAAATACCCTCGCTTTGGAGGAACTAAAGCAACGAATGCTGGGTCGACTAGACTACCATTCAGTTATTCAGTTTTGTGTAAATATTTAAAGCACTATTCTTTCAACTATTTTAACGTTTAATAAAAAATATTGGTTATATCAATATTCATGCAATACATTCAATTATAAACCTAAACAATAAATGCATTTATGACTTTGTTTTAGCAGAGGATGAAGTCTCTCTTTCCAAAGCTCGTTGCTTTGCCTTCTCATAAAGTGGAGTTAATTGGCCTTGCTCACCAAGCATCTTCAAAAGTTCAACAATAAATGGTAAATAGTTATGCTTGCGGCGAATGTTCTCAATCTAAAATATAAAATAATATTAATTAGTAAGAGCGAAGTGAACAACAAATATCAAATTACCTTGTAACGTTTACGTTTATTTATCTCATCCTCAATCAAAGATCTAAGTCTGGCCACTTCCACTTGTTTGTCATCCGTGTCCATAGCATCTTCGTCGCCACTTAGCAATTTGTCGATTTGCTTCTGATAAACCATTTGTCTGTCCGAAACAATAGCCATGAGATTAAAGTGGATCTCACCTTCGCTGTATTTTTGCATTCGCTTTTCGATGATTGGACGAACTACGTCTATCCAGTTTTGAGATGCTTCAACTGCACCCAGATCGATTGGACCCTCTTTTAAGCCATCCAATTCATAGAGACGGCCATCGATGGGTATGTATCCAATAAAATGAAATACATCCTCATCTTTGTTTTGATTTTTGGAGTCGATCTCGAAAAGTGTTTGCCTTGCAAATGAATTATGAACGGTACGAATTTGAGAGGCATTACTTAGTGTTAAACCCTTGTTGTATGGATCAAAGCATTGACAGAATTCCTATAAGCACAAATAATTTTTTATTACGTACAGTCATACAAAGGTGTTTTTTTTTATATATTATGTATATAAAAGGAATCGATATGGGAAAATAATATATGGTGAAGGTGAGTTCTCGAGCTTTACAATTTTCTGAAATCTCCCTATGCACAGGCTTACCACAGTCTTACCGCAATTTCATCTCGTTATAAGGCTAAACACCTCATCATTTTTTATGTTTCTCACAAAGTTCATATAATATAATTTTCAGGACCTTTTTTATTTGAATTGATTGGGATAGCGTTGGGATATGTCAAATGTAGGAGTCAGAACACTTTTTGTAAAATGTCATATTAGGTGCAGAGTACTAGACTAATGCACAGACACGGAGATATCGATAGTTTATATAACTAAGTAGCTCTCTATTTGGGTTTTAAAACATGCATGCTCTTCCTTTTTTGGGAATAGGTTGAATTCGAGCAATTTTGCAGCAACTACTGAAAACCTTTTGCTTATATTAGGAGAAAACAACCTGGAAGGGAACCATTGCAAGTTTGGGTGTAAATTTTAAAGTTCAATAGGTGAAATCCCGTCTCCCACTTCTCGAGGTGCTCTAAAGACGGTGGTACCGCTTGTTTTGAGGTAATTGTCTAAACCCTTTCTTTTTGGCGCTGTATGTGCTCGCGTTGTTAATTGAACAACGTTTATTGTAACCTGTTTTTTTTATAAAGTGAGTGATAAATGTTTCTAAACCCAGATTCGATAATTGTATCTGAGCAGGTAGCATCTTTTGTCTAAAACAAAGATTATCCCAAGAATACTCTAGGTGACAGCACAAAACGGCATAGACTACATAATCACTCTGCATTTCCCTAGCAGATAGCAAGTTAAAATCTATACCCTTTGACCAGGGTACAGTTTATATAGTATACACTTATATACACTTATCAAAAAATTACAATTCCCATCCTTGTTTTAACAACAAATAATTGCAAATCACTCACCTTAAAATTTGTCAATGTCTCCCCAAGTTTAATGTCCTCGTCATTGCAATTGAGCAGAATACTTAAAATAGCTTGAGTGGCACATGCATTGTTAATAACTTGCTTTGCAAAGAAAATCTTCTCATTTCTATTGTCCGAAACAATGGAACCTGCTGGTTCATCGTCTTGCACCCATTTAAAGAGAAAGATAAGTCCATGTATAGGCTCAAGGTTTTTAAAAGACTCAGGATCTAAGCTCCATATCTCCTCTACTTGGACACCTTCGCAACCTAAAAAATAATAACGTATACAACAACAGATATGAAATGGTACGTTTATGTGAAGTTGCGCTTTGCCGGCATTTTAGTTCGATTAATAATTACATACCAAATTCACGAATTAGCTCGGTGAAGACACCAGGATCACTTTCAATCAAGCACCAATTGCCTGCGTTTTCACTCATTTTTTTAATATGCAAAAGCAGTTGCAACTACACAACAATATATATTATTAATTATCCGGCAATGGAGTGTAGAACACAAGTTTTGCAGGAGGGAATGAATTGACAGAAATGACATTTTTGCAATTTGTGCCGTAGCAGCATTCGCGACTAATTTTAGAATGGTTGCATTCAGAACGATTAAATAAATTAAATGTGTCTGAATCATTTTAACAGAAACGTCGTCGTAAACTTTTCGCACGTGGTAAATTTACGACGTTGCATGAATACCCTAATTTTTAGAATTGTTATTAGCCAATATTATATGGGCTTGAATAAAAATGTGAAAAACTATGCTGTTTTAATTTTTTGTTTGCAATGAAAATAGACATTTTTTACATTTTGTACTATACTTACTTACTTATCGGGCTCCCGACCCGTGAAGAGTCTCTGCCTGAGACTATGTAATTGCAGATAATATCAACGCTGTTAATTGGGGAATTCTGCTGCCCAAGCTGAAATTTGTTTGCGTTAAAAAATTTACAACTATATAAACAATTATTTAAAACTCTGTTAAGATTTATTTCGACTCTTAACTTACCCGTTTCAAATATCGATATTTTTATAATATTTTCTTTGACTAATTAAAATGCGGTGGGCTTTAGTGGCGCGATGGCTTTTTGCAATAAACTGACTCGCAAAAGGTCTGTGTTCGATTCCATAGCAACCCCTAGATTACTTTTCACTGGCATTCATCTCTTGATGATCTGACAAATTATCCGAATAGTAGCAATATTGTCAGAAAAAGCTTATCTCAACTTAGCCGTTTGGAGTCGGCATAAATCAGGTGGTCTCGCCATCATGCAAATAGTATGCATGCATAAATGATTGGTTGTGAGAAAGCTAGGCCCTAGGTACTAACGACCCTGTTGCACCAAAACGTGATTTTTTCTTTGGCATAATTTTCAAAATTAAGAGAAATTAATTTCGACCACCACCACCACCAAACCAGTAGAGTTGTTCAGGACAACGTCAGTGTCAATGACAAACTGACAGCATCTGTAGGAAAACAAACACATTTGACATTTGTATGATGGCAAATTCATTGGCAAGGGACAGGGGTTGTTTTTTGAACATTTTTAAAATTGCTTGAAAATTGTGTAAAAGTGCTAAATGAAAACAGAACAATTTAAAAACAAAATAAAAATATTCAGAGTTGTTGTTGTTTGTGAAATTAATCTTTACTACACGAAAACTAATCAACTTCGTTTGCACTCGGATTTATGTTCACGCTTTGCAATGGCACTGGTTATCAATTTCACTCTTTTTATTTCTATTTTATAATTATACACACTCTCTAAGTATCGTTATGTATTTATAATTTGAGTTTCACTTTGAACAGCTTATATTTTCGTATATCAAAGCAAATTATCCAAAAATTAGTACTCCCGCCATATAAAATATCACATTGTTTTCCTCCAAGCGATTTTGACGTTTTAAAAAAAGAGACAACGCACTTGGGAGGGAGATAGTCTCATGAACAACACTGTTGGGCATTCTATTGCGCAGGTCTCTTAAAATTTATTGTAAAATATCTTAAATTTCTCTTAAATCCTCTCTCTGCGCAATCGACCGTTGGCCAACTGATTTGGTACGGACTATAATAGACAGATTTATTCACCAATTTGAATTATTTTTTTATATTGTTTCTGTGGAACTTCTTATGCCTGAAGCACACGTGCAAAATTTCCTTGCAGAAAGGATAGAGCACACAGTTTCAATGGGAGCGAACACATGTTATATCTGCAAGCGATGATGTTTCGCATAAAAGAAAAAAAATGTCTGTGAAGTTAGTGTCGGTGTGGTTGTTACGTTTCAAGTCGCACAAGTTGATTGATTTTTATTTAATATATATTTCACATTGAACTGCTTCAGTTTAATGTTTAATAATAGTTTTCCACAACCGAAATAATTATAATTCAGAACGAAATTTGTATTAGTGTAAGTGCAAGGAGGGTTAAATCTGTCGAAAAATCCAGATTTGCAAAATTGATCTGAGATCAAAAAATCAATTTTTTTGCCCAATGAAAAACGCCATTCGAGTGCCTGGCCACACGTTCATGGGAATGAAAGTCTTTGGGATGAACGTGTGGCCAGGCACAAATGCAATTATAATCGAGCCAACATAATATATTTTCCCCGGATTTTAGAACTACAGTTTAGTGTCCTTCTGCACTTAACGGACAGAACCAAACATTGTCAACGAACAGTTTGAGAGCCATAGTTATTAGTTCAAAGCGATAGCGGCGAAGAATAGAAAAAAAGTTCGTGTAATGTGATGTCGTGTTAAAATTTTCCAAAATAAATGTAAATTTTTGCATTTATATTCCAAAAAGTTACTTTAAAAACTGGAATTAACTGTTTTTGAAATGAACCATAACGCGAATGTGTAATTTTGCTGTGTATATGTGCGCGAAATCCAAGTGAAAATGTAAACGAAAAAAAACTGATGAAGACAAAAAATTTGCAGAAAAATTTAAGTTCGAGTTTTTTTTGTTTTCCATAGTGAAAATATTTTTATTTTGATCACTCGAATATATTTACTAGCAAAATGGTGGTTTCCAAAGACTCCAAGAGAAAGCGGAAGGAGTCTCCTCTCATTGAATCGTCACCAGAAATGCCAAAAAGGTAAAAAAAAAGTTATTGCAAAAAAAAAAGAAAAAAAAATTGTAGCGCCCCCATCCAATTTGGCTAACAAGAAACGCTCATTTTTTGTTCTATATGAAAATGTCGCGACTCGAATGCAATCACCATTTGTGTTCTGTTAATCCTTATACGTTAGTTTAACGTTTGAACTAACAACTGGATTATTTCCATTTATTGACAAAAAAAAGTAAATAAATAAATTTGTTAAGTGAGGGTGTGTCTAATAGGAGAAATGAATTTATGCCTATTTACGAAGTAGCACTTTTAACTAATTGGAAAGAAATGGCAGATACTGTAATTAATCCTATGAACCTTTATTTGTATACTTCCTTCCCCATAAGAGATTTATTCGTTTGCTGAATCGTTTTAGTAACATTTTAATATTTAAGTTTTGTTGCACACATAGATGCATGTGCATACCTACTTACTTTGGGTAGGTATACACATTTAATTGAATTATAGAATTTTATTATGTGCTGCTAATATTTTATTCATATCAAATATCGATTAGCATTTAAAAAATAAATTAAATTTGTTTTTGATTAATATGTATTGCAAATGTAACCACAATAAATTTACCCCCTCTTTGTACCTTTACTTGGTGCCGTATGTGTACATCGTATTATCTAAATAATGGTGTTTATTGAAATCTAACTAGGAGGGCATAAAATACCTTCTGATATTCTATAAACATTTAAAAATACTTTACAGTTTCGCTAAAATAATTTAGTTCTTACTTAGTTTTCTCAATATTATGTAGAATAATAATAATTAATAACCCTAGTAGGGGGCACTCAAATGACATTATGGCCATATACGATGTTCCTTTTAAAATTGGTTATAAAGGGTCCGCCAAATAACTTTTGAAAATGCTATAAAAAAAATAACTACTGAATATTTTCTCAAATTTCTATTTTTATTTGAAAGTACAATCCTTCCGGTTAATAATGGAAAATAATTTGATTCAAATGGCTGCCTGGGCTGGCCATGCAGTAGCCTACACGATTGGTCCAATTTTTAAGCACATTATCGATTGTGTTCAGCTGTATTTCACAAATGGCTTCACGAATATTATCCTTTAAAGCGTTAATTGTCTCTGGCTTGTCGGCGTAACACTTATCTTTTACGGCACCCCACAAATAATAGTCCAACGGTGTCAAATCGCAGCTCCGAGGTGGCGAAACGACATCAGCTCTGCGGCTGATAATGCGATCTTCAAAAACAGGGCGCAAAACATCGAGTGTAGCTTCGGCTGTGTGGCACGTAACGCCGTCCTGTTGAAACCAAATGTTGCCAATATCCTCCTCTTCAATTTTTGTGAACAAAAATTCGTTCAACATGGCCTGATAACGATCGCCATTGACTGTAACGGCCATTCCTTGTTCATTTTCGAAGAAAAATGGCCCAATTATGCCTCTGGACCAAATTCCGCACCAAACAGTGACTTGTTTTGGGTGTATCGGCGGTAATGCGACAATTTTGCTAGTTTATATACCCGCCAAGATCAAAATGAGCTTCATCTTCATACCCTTCATACCCGCCAAGATCAAAATGCTTCATCTGAAAAGATTATTTTTTTGGCAAAATCGTTATCTTCTCTAAGTCGATCGCAGGCCCACTTAGCAAAGCGAAAACGCATTGGATGGTCAGTTGGCTTCAACTCCTGAACCAATTGGACTTCGTATGGCGTCATACCAAGGTCTTTATGCAAAATTCGTCTCAATGATGTCTCCGAAATGTTCAATTCTTGAGAACGACGGTGAATTGATGTTGATGGTGCTTCACGCACACTTTCTGCCACAGCAGCAATATTTTCGGGTGTACGCACTGTTTTTGGCTTTTCACGCATTGGTTCATCGATGAGGATGCCACTTTCTTTCACTTTTTTCACAAGATAACGAACATACGGAGCTGACGGTGCTGCTCTTCTTACAAAATCCGTACGCAATTTTCGCACACATTCTGCAACATTACCATGATTTTCAAAGTAATGTCGCAATATTTCCCAGCGTTGTTCAAGCGTATACACAACCATATTCGTTCAGTGGAAGGATAAAACTAATTATCTGTCAAATCAGACATGAGCTAAGTGTTACCATTCACGAAATAGGCACTAGTTGAAAAAAAAAAAAGTTAGATGGCGGACCCGTTATATTAAATAATTGCGTGAATTAGATAATTTTATTTTTATTACCTATTGGAACAAAAAAAAAATATTTTATTTTATTTTTACAAAATTTGGCTACGTTGGTTGTTTGAAATTGTGCTTAAAATTTTTTTTAAATTTAACGATTATTAACGATTTTAAAATATTGATTTAAAAAAAACGAGCAACATAAATAATGTAGATTGAAAAATGTATTGATTGATGGCCGGCTCATAAAAAGTCGTTGACCACGCTTCGTGAATGATGTTTACGTGCATAGCTGTTTTTTTAGACTAATAGACTAACAATATAATAACGGATTCATAACCATATTGATAAACAGGGTTCAAATAATTCCAACTCCGTATCATATCCCTATTGTTCAAATTCAGCCGAAGGTTCAAACAACTGTCTTCTCTACATTTTTGGCTTCAGTTTTTAAGTTTCTCTTACAAAGAGAAAGATAGATATTGTTTTCGTGAAAATTTTCGACCTCTAGTTTTTGATTGATTCTAACATTACGATGATAGCGGAGCCCAAAAAAGTGGTTTTTGGAATTCCGTCCGTCGGTCCGTCTGTCCGTAATGGTCTCCCCAGCCTAAACGGCTTGACCGATTGTCTTCAAATTTCGTATCCAAGTTTCTTTTGGTCATAATTCTAGGCCATTTTTTTTTGTTTGCTTTTAGCCATGTTATTAACGGTACATGCCATATAAAAATTACACATAACCTAAATTTTCTCGAAAACGGCTCTAACGACTTTATATGTACTATAAGCATATTAGTTCCAACAAAACTGCATACCCAGTTTTTTCGAGAAAATCCATATAACGGATTTTGTCATTCAGGCCATATAAAGAAAATTGTTAATTTCCCGCAAACTACTATGTCAAATTGAATGAAATTTTATATATATATATACTGCTATAAAAGTTTTAAACAATTCCACATAATAAGTTTTAGCGCAACTATCACTTAACGGAATTTTCAGTTTTGGCCAATAAAGAAAAATATTTATTTTTCACATAGTCACCGATTCCTTCAAATTTCGGAGTAAACGTTCGTATAATCACATTTCGACATTTTTTTTTTAAATTTTTAGCATTAATAATCAAAATGCGCACTATTTGATCTAACGCCCAACTCGTTGTGAAGGAGAAAGTTGCGTACGACCCAGTCGTGCACCCACCACTCGTTTTCAATGTAGTCGATATTTTACTGAGACGTATTTTGTAGGTATTGTTATCTAATTGTAAAACGTAATTCCACATTTTAACAATCTACAAAATTAACAATCGGCTTTCTATTTCCTTTAATTGCTGCTAGAGTTAGCAATAGTAAATTTAAATAGATTTGAATCTTCACAAACTAATAGCGTTTTCGATTGGGATTTTTAGATTTGCTCTTAGATTTCAGATTTTTACTCGCCCCAATCGAAAATAAAATATATTGATATAATTTTGTGTACGGTAGTGTGCCCAAAATGCCGAAAAATTTAAATGATTTGTTGTAAACAATGAATGAGGATTTGTTTTTGTGGAAATCCAAGATGTTGTCGCTTGATATAGATGATGAGGACGAATATTCCAATTATTAATTTAATGTTTATTCCCTTTTTCTTTAAATAAACTAATGTTATTTAAAAAAAACTCTAATAAAATAATAAGAAAATAATTTTGTGAGAAAATGTAAACCGTCAAATGAGGACAGCTCAGGAGTTTGACAGAACCAAGAAAATTCTCTATCGGTATTAAAGATTTAATTTTTATTCACACAAAAGTACACGTACTGACCTTAATATCGTACGACTTTTTGACAACATCGCGATATAAAATAATTCATGAGATTGAGCAATTCGCGTTTTTTAAATGTATATATCTTACGTATCTTGTAGTTGGCGTGGTAGCGATATCCGCATTCTCTAATAGTATCAAACCAATTTATTAAAGCTAATATTTGCTAAACAGCAACAATAAATCAGAAATTACTATAACACCCATTTTAAGAGTGCTCCCTTATGACCAAAAACTGATGAAAAAAAATCTGCAGTAAGATAGTAAGACTTTGGTTATTTCTCAAACGCTCTTCATTTCTTCCGACGCTCACTTATTTCAACTGTCATCAATTTGAACAAAACGTGTATAGGGAAACGACTCCGTTAGCATTTTTTTATCTATCCTACTCATCTAGACTGTTGTCCAGCTTATACCATAGAAAGCGAAGCTTCTTTTCTCACCAGTAACCTAATCGACCAAGAAGTAAATTTCCCATGACCGACCGACGACCGACATTTGATTTAATGACCAACCTCACCTAAAATTGAAACCCAATGGGCGCGTTCCAGATTTCAGTTTTACCAAGTTAACTTTGCTAGTGCACTGCTCTCATTGGTCAATCGACCGTTTTAGTCACGTGACATTTGAGGGGAAATGACTGGCGAAATAAGTTAAAAATTTACACATTTTTGTTAAAGAATAATTATTCTGAATATGTAAAAGTAAATAAAAATCTAAAAATGTGGAAAAAATTAAGGGTTGGTATAATTTGACATTTATTAAGATTTTACGTTTCATATCGCCTTACCTCATTTTGCAGTTGAAATCTAAAATCCGGAACACGGTCAATACTACAACATTGTGGCAAAAAGACGATGTTGTTGGGCTTGATATTTCAAAGGTATTTGACATAACAAAATCAATTTCCTTTGCCGCCTGATTGTGCAAAATCATGTATGGATATTCATAAACCCTTGTGGTCAATTGGATTGATTGATTCTTTTGGTGAGAAAACCGTGTGCTAGCTATAGTACCTAGCATATCTATAGCTACCATAGTATTTACGTCAATTGATGTGCAGGCGAAACGCTCTGGTCTTGTAAATAACGAGTGTAAGGCAAACTATATGGTATCAGCTAACATAGCACGACGGCGCACAACCTTGGAAAAAATGTAACTGTTGATATCAACAACTTTGAGTTAGTTAAAGAATTGAGCTACTGCGGAATCAACATAACCTCCAGGATATACAACGAAGATTGGTCCTAGGAAACCGATGTTACTTCGGCTATAAGGTAGCGAGCAAATGAACATTAATGGTCTGGCCAAGAGAAAATTCGCATCCCAGCCTTCAGGTTTGAGACGACAAAGAAGATAGAACCTCCGGTTAAGGTGAAAAACCAATCATGTAAATTGTAGAGTGTAACCATCACGTTTCCCAGCGAAACATCGTAGTCGATTTACGTAGCCCCAAAGGAAAAAACGTCTAGAGGTGTGAAATAACATGATCTAGGAGGGTACTGCACAGTTCCAAAGCATTCAATTATTTGTTTAACGAATTATTTTCGCAATAACCTATGTTCACGGGCTGTATGGCAAGTATAACCGACTTATTAGAATCAGATCTCGTCGAGATCGCATTCTTTAATTTCATTTAGAACAACATAGAGTGCGAATCTCATACAACGACAATTTACTATGTGGGGTACGGATTGCTACCCCGGCATCAAACAACAGCACAGTCGATGCACACGAACTACGAAAATTCCCCTTCGCACTTACCGCCCGCGTCTGAAATGGCTAGAAAATGTTTAGCTGTGATGCGTATCTGTGTAGCTCTATACTCTTTGCTTTTAGTCAGTCTCATTTCTGTAGAAATATGTACAGATGATTTTGTCAGCCCACAATCGACCCCATTCAGAAGGTGGCATGAGGTGAATAAAGTTAAACCAAGATCCTTACGTAAAATACGCAGAGTTGTTACACACGACCAACCCAAAATGTTCAGAACAGCACAGAAGTGATTTATCGCGGTACACTCTCTACTACCATTGCTTTATTTACTTTACTGGTTGCGTCTTTTCCAATAATTCGTTTTCGAATTTGTCGATTACATAGCGAATCGTACTTCCGGTAGGCCTATGCGTACGGTATACAACGTCGAACAATGTTGATATTCTGAATACTGCTAAATAATTTATTGAGGCTTTGCCGGTTTAATTACTTTCATGATGAAATATTGAACGCTACTGAACAAAAATATCATGACTGTTTGACACGACTCACGAGTGTACTTACTATTTTCAAGTATAAGTACGTGTCCTAGTTTGACTAAAATTTCGATTTAATAAATTTAAATTTATTTAATTTACATACTAATTGTCAATCATGCAGCTGTGTATAAAATGTAAAATTTCCCGAACATGCACTCATCGCAGTCCGCAGTTTGTCAAAATATGGATGGTATGGATTAATATGGGATAAGTAGTTACCCGCAGAAACTGCAGAGAAGGGGAAGAAAAAATTTGCACGTGTTCCACTTTAGCATGTATTACAAAAACCAACCTTGGGGACCATTTCCGAAAAAAAAACATTACAATATAAAACGTGTATTTCTTTTTTATATATGGATAACGTGGAATCAATCTCGATTTGTATTATTGATTCGACAAATATCATTTTACTTGTTAATTGAATAAAACTGATGTAAGTTTTTTTTTTAGGACTAAAGTGCAAGCACAAAGAAAATTTGCTCAAGGTCAAAGTGCACCTACATCATCATACAGTGCAGCATTAGCTTCGTCTTCTACATCTGCAGCTGGTGGTAGTACATCATTAGCGAACTCATCAACGCAAGAAAATCGAGAGCCTCCAACAGAAATTTTACCCAACAAAAGACCAAAAACTGAAGACTTCTTAACATTCCTTTGCTTTCGAGGTACATCGGCACTACCAGCTCATTTAGATTTTCTGAATCCAAATACAACACAAGGCTCAAAAGATGAATCTCTAGAAAATCCAAATGATAAGGCAAAAGAAGAGGAGTCTCTGTCAAAAGTTAAAAAATCTACCAGATCAGCGATCTTCAAGAAAAAAGAGAAGAGTGCAAACGTAGACGAAAGTTCTACATCTACGTTACCCGGTCAAAAACCTGATACCAAAAAATCAATTGGAAAAAAGAATGAAGAACCTAATGTGATGACATTTGCGGTCAGAAAAAGGGCAGAACAAACACCAGAAGGCAACAGACGTGGACGACCGCCACACAAATCAAAGGAACAGCTTAACAAATCCACAGAAGGAAATCGTCGATCTTTTCGTAATAGAGACACCAATAAGTCTTTGGCGGAACCCGATGACAATGATACGGAAAACAATGATTTAGAAACAGCGTCAATCGACAGCCAACAAGATATTGTAAAAACGGAGAAGACTCCTCAACAAAAAGTTAAACGCGGAAAACTTATTACTTCGGCCAAAAAAAAATTAGAAGCAAGTACGACGGCAACGGTCACGAAGACTATTCCAATTCAAACACCAGCGGAAAAGGCAGAACCAGAATCTAGCACTCAAGTTAAACTGCCGCAGGTCAAAGAAAAAACAATAAAAAGACCACGCCAAAAAGAAGCTCCAATATTTGTTCCATCGCCTGAACCAACGGGACGTATGACACGCCAGAGGGCGTTTTTCGAGCCAGTAAAAGTAATACGCCGTGAGGAAAATGACGAAGAATCTGAAAAGAAAAAAGAAGAAGATCTAAACGCAGAAAAGAAAAAGGAAAATAATAAACATTCCGAAAACAAAAAAGAAAACTGTGAAAATAAAATCAAAGAACCGCCGGTGACAGAGGTGGTCGTCGACAAAGAAGAAGAATCATCCGTAGGAAAGGATGTTTTTGAATTTTCTTCAGAAGACGAACAACCACTAGCAAAGGCTATCAAACTTAAAAATAAAAAAGGAGTTCCAAGCAAGAAATCACTTAAGAAGTCCCAAAAATCATTGGTCAAAGGTAAGGCCGTCTTTCAATTGAGCGAAGACAATATACCGAACTCTCTGTTAACAGAAAATACAAAAGATAAGAAATCAGCACTAAAAGTTGCTGAAGAACAACAAAAACCAGTTATCGATGCAATACCAGTCATGGAGAATCAGGAAGAGGAAACGATTTTACCTGAAAATACAAAGAAGATGACTGGAAGAAAACCTAAGAAAAAGTTGAACGAAGAGCAAAGTGTTATATCTGATAAAAGCTCTAAACACTCAATTGAAGATAAAAACAAAAATTCCAGCAATGTGGATGCAGAAGATGAGAAATTGCCCGAAAATGATAAAAAAATAAAACCAACTATCGCTGCACCAAGACAAAAGAAGAAACCCGTTACCCCAGCAGCATCAGCATTACCAACTATTGACACGTTAGAAACTGAAAATAGAAGCGTACGACCCACCAGAAAAACCAAGGAAGCTGCAACTATTTACATGGGAATTATCGGTCAAAAACTGCAACAGGAAGAATTTGAAGACGATGAACTGTCGCTGAATAGTTTCCCCGACTTACCAAATGTAAAGGAGATGGAGAAAATGGAATCAGAACTAAAAAAGAACGTCGATCAAAATAAACAATCAAATAAGCAAGCTGATTCTCATCAGGACGATGCAAAAGAATCTCCTACTGCTATAGAGAAGCCACGGAGAGGTCGACCGCCAAAAAATGCAGTTACTAAACTTGCCAAGCAAAAACCAGTTAAGCCACCTCAAATAGAAGGTACGCTCCGAAAAAGAGAAGAGCGAAAATCAGAGATAAGAGACGACAAAGAAGACGAGGAAGATTTTTTACTCAATGAAGAAGTAAACGAGACCAAGCGAAAACTTGAAAAAAGCTTTAGTGATTCGGATGACGAACCACTTGCAATAAAATTAACAAAAAACAGTGAAAAAGATTCAGAACATTCAAAAAAGTCGGATATCTCCCCTGTGATTATAGAAACACCCCATAAAGATGAGCCTGCTGATGAGCCGAAGTCTGCTCCAATAATTTTGAACCTTTTGCCTCTAACACCACCTGCATCTACGTTGCAGTGTAATATTCCCATACCATCTCCTCTAAATGTGACTCCACCATCTGAAAGTAAACCGAAAATCGATGATAAACCGAAACTACCCACTCATCTGTCAATTCCAGCACCACCATACATACCACGACAGCCTGTCCTCAAGACACCTCAATCTCAAATTCCACTCCTTCCTTTACCACCAACTATTAAATATCAAACTCCGCCTACAACATATCCCCCTCCAATTGAAGCATATCCATCACCAAAAATCAATCCAAATTTCCTTACTCCGAAATTTGATCGAAACATTGATAGACGTATAGTCTGTCTTGATGGTTCATCCTCACTTTCAACTCTACAGAGACCAAGCACTAGTTTCCCATCACCGTCTCCGGTAAAGTTTGACATGTCTACTCCAAAAACTCAGAGTACGCCAAATGCAAAGCTTCCTATTGTGCCATCAACATCGTCGTCGAATGCTGTTTCAGCTGATCCGCTTAAAGATGAGATAGGGAGCATTTTAGCTGCTAACCTCATGCCCAGCAAAGAGGAGTCGGGTAAAATTTTTGGAATTGCAAGTGTCAGTCTGGCACAGAGCTCCGGCCCAGATAACACCAAGTGTACCCTTGGCAAGTGTGGCTCAATTCACAAGCCAGTATTAGGCCCAGTGGTACCAACGGAATCCTATTTGGGCGAACAGCTTTCCAGCAAAGAGAGACGCAAAGCCAAAGTGAATATGACACATGAGCAAATCCAAAAATGGCTGATTGAATGCTCATCGAACCCCGATGAAATACAAGACGATTTAGATGATGATTTTGATGACAACTTGCGTCCAAATATTTATGCAACAACGCCTCCGCCTACTAGAGACGACAAAGAAAGCACTTCCTTTAGTTCTTCATCTAAGACCACCAGAGATCTCGGTAAGAGTGAAAGTGCCTGGTCGGGCAAAGGTCCTTCACTAAAAGCCACACCGGTTGTTGCGCTTAAAGACGATCAGCGACCGGAAGACTGTTCTCTATCGTCAGAGGCAGCTAACAAAGAATTCAAAGAAGCTGCCAAAGACTACCAGACACAAAAAGCCACAAACTCGTCAAATAAGAAAAACGACACAGTTGCGAAATCGAAGGATAAAAACAAAATAGATAAAGGAAAAGAGGAAAAAGAAACCAAAAAAGTTCAGGAAAAATTGGCAAAGGAAGCAGTGCCACAAAAAGGTGCAAAGGCTCTGAATTCAAGTACTACAATAACAGGTTCTACTTCCTCACCGCGCCAGCAAAAGAAAGTCGATGACAGCAGGAATAATTCCACACCACCACAAACACCTAAATCAGTAACAGGATCGCCAGCAAGTGCGACCAAAACACCGAAGAGAACAACTGTTTATAATTCCAAATTAAAGGAATCAACAACTACAAGTCATAAGAAAAAGACCCCCTTCCCTTACACGTTTGGCGCCTTTTCAGCAGACAATGAGAAGAGTATTTATTCATTTGATAAAGAGGAGGACGACAGCAGCAAGATGCCCTTATCCAAGCCATTCCGAAGGCAAAGCCGTCGCGAATCCCACACAGAAGAAACAACCCAACTAGAGCCGCCACCGTCAAATATTGGTGGTGATAAGAAAAGGGGTATTGCATCCCAGACCAGTGTGTCTGTCACCCTTAGCCCAGAAGTAAATAATAAACCTGTAAAAGTCAGTCTTGAATCCGAGCTAACTAAGCAAAAGGAATCCGCTGACAAAACTAACGAATTTAATTTGGCAGACTCTGATTCGGATGTCCACACATTCTATATACCGCTGCAGGGCGCAGGAGTTGGAGGATGTAGTGAAGGCAAAACGGATCTCATTCAGGGTGTTGCTGTAAAACTGGGCCGAGAGGGACCCGAGGGCCCCAATCAAAAGGTTGTAATGCACGCGACTTTGGTGACAAAGTCACAGATGGGATCTAACTCAAAACCACTTCCTGATTCTATGAACGTTTCTGAAATAGTCAAAAACTTACTCAGCTCTGCTGCTGTGGCAAATAATAAAGATGTAAATTCTATTGCGCCAATAACAGTCCCTGTGACATCTGCTGAAGTGAAAAGTAGCGTCGCGGCTGCGGCGCCTCAACAGAGCACACAAAGTACGACACCTGGAACATCTTCTTCGGCAGCTGTGGGCAGCTCAAAGAGTGTGCCGGTGGGTACCGTTCAACCTAGATTCAAATCGGCTGAATCCGGCACAACCCAATTGGTTAATCCATCGGGTTCTGGTGGTGGTGCTTTGACACGGGTCAACTCAAATTCCTCTTTATTTTCCGGATCAAATAAATCCCGCGGTCAATCTAGTAAGAAGATCAAGGACGATACTCCTATTAAAATGTGCAATAATACGGCGTTTCCGCGTCACGACGATCCAACTCAAATGGTGGAGGCTCCAATATTCCGCCCGACAGAAAAGGAGTTTCAAGACCCCATGGAGTTCATTGATAGGATTACACCGATTGCCGCTCGATTTGGAATTTGTAAAATTATACCACCAGCAAGCTTTAAACCAGAGTGCAGAGTTTCGGATGACATGCGCTTCACAGCTTACAACCAGTACGTGCACAAGATGCTGCATCGCTGGGGTCCCAGTGCAAAAGAACTGAGTGCAATAAAAAAATATTTGGCCACACAAAGCATTGTGATGAATCATCCCCCATGGATTGGCGGTATGGAAGTGGACCTACCTAGACTTTATCATACCGTTCAAGAATTAGGTGGTCTCAAGGAGGTCATAGAAAAAAAGAAGTGGGCTCGTGTAGCCGAAGATATGTGCATTCCGAAGTTGGCGCAGGATCGCGTAACTAAGCTCGATGACATCTACTGTAAGTATCTTCTTCCATACGACACTTTGTCACCCAGTGAACGACAGAAACTGTTTGACGAAGTGGAAGCCGACTGGGCAAAGCGGGAAGCCAGAGCCAGACGAAATGCTGATCGCTTCGTCAACACCGAAAGTGTGAGTAATGAGGATGATGAGGTATCAAGCGAAGATGACGAAGAGTCAGAGGAAGAAGTTGATGGAGTATCGATGGAATGCATAGTCAAAGGTCGTAGTATGCCACTCAGCCAGTTCTTCCGGATTGCTCGAAATACAATGTCGTTGTGGTTTAAGAATACAGAACCATCTGTAACTGAGGTAGAAGCAGAATTCTGGCGACATGTTGCTGTTCGCGATAGTCATGTTTGTGTCCATTCCGGATCTATCGATTCTAGTGGTTGGGGATACGGATTTCCCTCCCCAGGACCAAAAGGCAAGGGCTCAGTGTGTGCACGACATCCATGGAATCTGAAGGTGTTGACAAATAACCCGGGATCTGTGTTGCGATCATTAGGGCCAGTAATGGGTGTTACTGTACCAACTCTACACGTCGGTATGTTGTTTAGCGCATGCTGCTGGTATCGTGACCCGCATGGCCTTTCTTGGATCGAGTACCTACACACTGGAGCAAGTAAATTATGGTATGGTATTCCCGACGATCAGAGTGCAAACTTCCGGACAGCGCTTACATCACTCATCCCGACACATTGTCAAAACAAAACAATTTGGTTACCTTGCGACACAGTGATGGTCCCCCCTCATATGCTAACTGATCGTGGAGTATCCTTATGTCGAATAGAACAAAAACCCGGAGAATACGTTGTGATCTTTCCAAGAGCCTATACATCGAGTGTTGCCACGGGATACGTTGTCTCGGAAAGTGTTTACTTTGCCACAAGTTCATGGCTGGAACTTGGGAAAGATGATTTTAGGGTGAGCAAAATACTTATTTTCAATATCAATTCAAACTCTAAAATCGGTTTTTCAGGATATTCACGATAGCTGTGAGCCCGCCATGTTTTCCTTGGAGCAATTACTATTTGCCTTGGCATCCGACCAACGGGTAACGGTCGACGTACTCTCTCAGATGCTGCCTATGATTAATGAGGTGTTTGAAAAAGAAGTTGCTGCCCGAGAACAGCTAAAGGTAAGAGTGAACTTTTAATATTGCCGGATTTGGATATCCGCTTAATATTTGGTTCGTCTGAGGCGCATTTCTCAATATAGAAATTGTTTGATAATTTTTTGTTTGTACATTTTATTGTTTTTCGGTCGCATCTCTTTCCGATATTATTAATTGAATGTATTATGCTTCTGTATCTGCTATTTAATAGTTTCATGCTCGATTGTGGCCCTGTTGTTTTGAAGGTTGTGTGTTCAATCTTAGCCAAAATCCATGAAACCATAATTCAAAGAAAGTAAAATAGTAAAAGTTCAGTGGACGTTCGCCTATACGTAACACTAACAGTCGAAAAGTTTATGTGTATTTAAACAACACGAAACAGCGACTCCCTACAAAGTTAGTTCGGACACCACCCATGGAGTAGTCTCCACTACACCCAATATCTCTCCGACCTCCATCATTTTCCTCTTCTCTTCAAATGTTCGCGCTGCGACAAAACCCTACAAATGTATAAAACACTATTATAACCTTTGAATGTGTGCTTATTATATATAAGAAAACAAATTAATATACTTAACTCTCGAAGTTTAGTTAAGTAGAAATGAATTATTCCACTTTTTTGAATGCCAAAAAAATTAGTGGGCCCTATTTTGTTTTGAGTAGTTTATATTGTCTAGTTAAATGAAATGTTATTTATGTGCATTTGTAACAATGCGTTACAATGCGGTTTAGCCTCGATGTCTCCTAACCGAATTTTCAGTTTCGGCCATTAACGGAAAATCTGATACTGATTTTCTTTTAATTCATTTTAAAGAATTATAGTGATCAGAGTCGTTAATCAGTTCAGAAATTGTAATTTAAAGTTGTGCACGGTCGGAGTAGGTAGGTATGTACCCATGCTTATAGAAAATTGCGTCCTTGTTAACTAAATCGAATACAGCTTACAATATGAATCAAATCCATATAAAGTCCTAGATACATCAAACAATAAAATATCCTGTCCTGATAGCTGCTTGTTAGTGATTTATTTTCGTCAAACCGTTTATTCAAATGCGATTTTTTGTGGATCAATTCATTATATTATAGTGGATTTTTTTTATTTCCCATTACATTGTTAAATGACCTAATAAGCTTGTCAATAAGTTGTATAAAGAATTAAACTCGTATTCTGTCGGAGGCTAAAATATACACATTTTAAGTTCAGTAGCCTTTTTTCGGCTTTAAATCTTTGTCAGTTACGATCCCTATCCCTTTGATTTTAGGAGATTGTACCAATGCGGCAGTCTTAATCCTCCGATTTGATGTTGGTTTATTTTTTTAATAACGAATTGTATTTTCTATTTGCGTTTGTGTATTGCTCATTTGCAATTTCTTCTTCAAAATAACGGAATAAAATAAATAAAATACTATAATTAGTATACAAATAAAAACTTTATACCAATGTTTGGAAGTGCCACCTAACTAGGTATCGCACAAAATCGATAGTAAAACATGAGCATGGGGCAAAAGTGAGGATTTTTATCAGTAACAATAACCTTATTCTTCTACTTCTATTATAGGTTCACCAAATTGTTCAATAAATCATTAATATGAATTTCTTTTTCTAAGGCGGCTGGTGTAACTTCGACCGAAAAAATCCTAACGGAAAAACCCACTAAATCGAAGAAGCAACCAATTGCTTCTATCCAATATGAATGCGACTTGTGCCGAGCTAATCTCTATATATCCATGGTGAAAACTGACGAGGGAAACATCTACTGTTTGCAACACGGTCTAAAGAATCTTAACAAAGGCAATATTCAAGCCAAACAATGTACGCTTATATTCAGCTACAACATTGAAGATATCGAGAATCTTATCAAGACATTAAAAGATCGACTGGTACAAAAGCGAACCGCTGCTAATAAGAAATCAAAGTAGTATTTGGCGACTCGAAATCGAGTCAAAAGAAAACTCTATTAAGTGCACAGCATACCATTGCTTGCAATGTAAATATAAAAAAATCTAGTTTGTAGTAAAACCTATTTAATAACAATTTAAAACAATATCATGAAAAAATGTTTATTTTTCTAATTGACCCTTTTAGATGTTGTATGAATAAGTCATTGTATATAATTTTTGGAATCCAGCTTAAAACAAGAGCACACGTTTTTCAGTATGCTTATTGAAGATGTCTAACAATGTTGTCTGTAAATTGTTTGCTAGGGGCGGAAATGTAAATTAATATTCACAGCTAATAGGATTCGATAGCCCATAAGGCGACAGTAAAAAACAGAAGAGTATATAATACCCCGAATATTATTGTAGTGTCACTAAATATTGATAAAGTTACACCAGAAGGTGTATAATAATATGAAATAAAAAGTTGATTTTTTGACAAAAAAACATTTTTTTATTAATGCTATAGAGTAAGAACGATATTATTATTAATAGATTATATGGTAATAGATATATACATTATCCAATAAAATTGTGTGTTAAGGATATAAGAAAAAGAGTTAATCTATTATCGTATTGTAAATACCATACCGTAACAAAATATTATATGGATGCTCTCAATACGAAAGAGTGAGTAAGGATTTATTCTGAACGCACCGCTTGTAGAACATGTATACTATTATTTTATATTATAATTTGTTGTGATGTACATTTTCCTTACTAAGAATACATTTTGTAATTTTTTTTTCATATTATTTTCTGTTAATCTATTTTTATTCACATGTTTTTGTAATAGAAGCGTAGCAATTATCCAACAATGTTCTGTGTATTTACTTGAATATTGAAATAAACATTTGATGTATGTATGGCTATATGTACATTATACAATCTGATCAATCGTTTATTCTTTTGTATTACATACTTGACGACTATCCAAAGTTCGGTACCGTTGGAAACAATGTAGCAATTTCTAGTCAACAGCGCCAGCAGACTAACCAAGGCGTTCATTATTTTTTTTTACGGAATAACCATAAGAAAAAATAATATTGTACGTGGATATTTTATGTAAATACACTCTTGGGGCTCTATTACATAAAACGAAACGAAACAAAAGTAAACTATAATCACGACAAAGCGCGATTGTGTAAAACGAGAAATTTATGACAGCTCAACGAATATGAAAGAAATACGACTGCCCAATGCCAGTCGTAAGAAATTACGAGTATCGTAAACTCAAGAACGATACTCGTTTTATGTAATCGAATTTCAACTAGAACGAAGTGATTTCAACGATATTCGTTTTATAAAATATGGCCCCTGTTTTTAAATTTTAAAATCGATGAATAGGTTAACAAGGCTGGCAAACGCCTTGTTAAGCTTGAGTTGAGATATTGTTAAGACATAAAGGCTAATGAATATCCTTTAGGAGAAGAGGAAGAATGAAAGTGATAGTAGAGACTTACTCGATGGCTGGTGTTCGTATTAATTTTGTGGAGTCGCTGTTTATTGTATTCGTTTTTATTCGCAGAATCTTAAATATGTAGTGATTGGACAAAATAAAGAATTATTTTATTTAAATTATGGTTTTAGCTAAAGACGGGTAGGGAGACAAGCAACGACTGACTAAAAACTTCCACTGTGTTCCATCCATAGGAAAACAACTACATGTGTTCAATGTCTTCGTTGACTACTGGAGAAGTAGTTCTTTAAGTTAAATTTTAATTTCTACATTTTGTCATCTTTTTTTTTCTGATCCAAGAACCCTGGGTAGTCAACAACCTGGTGTGTGGACTCAGAACTCCAAAATATAAACTGTTCTACGTAAGGAACGAAGGTAAACCCATGTCATGTATTTTGCTAAGAGCTCCTTAAACATTTTTCTACTCTCTAATTACAGCAATCGTAGAACGAGGGTAGACTCTGATTGGCGTTAAATTGGCAATGCCCAGTGTTGCAACTCTGACTACACATCAAATGTGCCTATCTTTACCTCCAAGTGGTAACCATCGGGTACTGGTCTCATCCAACCGGATTTGACTTGCTAAACGATAAGTGCGAGTGTTGATAACACGACGAAAAACAGCAACACTATAAACACCCTGGTGAGAATGGCACGGAAGAATACCCGCTGTCCCAGGCGAACCTAGATGAGCTGCTCTGACATATTCGGACAACAGGTTGTCTAGGAATTTCAAGGGTTAGTCAGGCCCCTTGAACAGAGATGGTGGCGGTGACCGAAAGGCCAACGGCAGCGCTCGGATGCGGATTTGTTATAAGTGCCAGACTTGGGCAAGAAGTCTTATGTTTCCAAGACATTAGCGAACGCATAGTAACAATCCGCATTAAGGCCAAATTCGCCAACATAAGCCTTATATGCGCTCACGCTCCGACGGAAGAAAAAGATGATATAGCTAAGGATTGCTTCTACGAGCTCCTCGACAAAACCTATGAGCGACTACCGAAGTACGATGTTAAAATCGTGCTGGGAGATTTTAACGCAAAGGTAGGAAGAGAAGACATCTTTAGAAGTATTGTCGGAAAACAAAGCCTACACGACAACACGTCTGGTAACGGACTTAGGCTAATTGATTTCGCTACGGAACGAAATGCCACTATAGCCAGCACACGGTTTCCTCACCTCGATATCCATAAGGGGACATGGCGGTCTCCAGATCAACGAACGGACAACCAAATTGATCACATTGCGATAGATAAGAGGCACGCATCCAGTATTTTGGATGTCCGAACATTCCGAGGAGCTAACATCGACTCGGATCACTACCTTGTAGCAGCCAAGGTAAGAATCCACCACGCCACAACAATCCAGAAATACTGTGAAAAAATTTAATGTCGGAAGACTGCAATCGCAAGAGACCGCCAAGACCTTCGCACAACGCGTATCCCTTAACCTCTCGATTAACACCATACCACCAGCATCGAATGTCGAAGAGCAATGGCAACGATGCCAACAGGCCATTAGATCAGCCGCAACTGATGTGCTAATTTTCTCGCGCCCACCAGCAAGAAACCCCTGGTTTGATGAGGAATGCCGACAGATGCTCGCAGCCAAGAACGAGGCCTACAAGGCTAAGCTGCAGGTGAAGACGAGAGCTGCCATTGAGCTCTATAGGCAAAGAAGAAGGGAAGAACATCGGCTTTTCAGCAAGAAGAAAAAAATATAAAATATAGAGAGGTGCCACTCCAGGAACGATGTTCGCAAGTTTTACCAAAGTGTAAAGCGTCAAAGCCAAGGATACAAGGCTCGAACAGAATCCTGTCGAGATGAACAAGGAAATATTGTAGTTGAGACACAGTCGATGCTGAGGATATGGAAGAACCACTTCTGCAGACTGTTAAACGGCGATGACGAACAACATTCCGCTGTCAGGCAGAACGAACCATTCAATATTGGCAACGACAGCGAAAACTGCCAACCACCCGACCTGAGTGAAGTGAGGAAAGCAATATCTAAACTCAAGCTTAATAAGGCTGCCGGAAATGACGGCCTTCCCGCTGAGCTCTATAAGGCCGGCGGAGATGACTTGGTAAGTAACATCCACCAACTCATAAGCCAAATCTGGTCAGATGAAAATATGCCTGAAGAATGGAACCTCAGCATCGTTTGCCCGATCCACAAAAAAGGAGACCCTCTGAACTGCGCCAACTACAGAGGCATAAGTCTCCTCAACATCACCTACAAGATCCTATCTGCCGTAATATTTGAATGCCTGAAGCCGTTTACCAGCAGCCTGATTGGCCCTTATCAGTGTGGTTTTAGGCCAGGAAAGTCCACAACCGATCAAATTTTCACACTTCGGCAGATCCTGGAAAAAACTCAAGAAGTCCAAATCGATACCCACTGTTATGCCCTATATCTAGGTCACTTAGCATAACCTCGGTTGAACCGACTTGAGTCATTGCACTATGTCGAAACATTATTGCTGCACTTTGTTCAAGCCTACGCAGCAATACTGCTTAACATTTGTACTTGGCACATGAGGTAAACAACCGGGAAATGCTGAGTAGACACTATTTGATGTCAATGAGTTTCGATGGGAATTGCTGGTTTGAACAACGAGTCTGATTGGAACCAAGAAACGCGTCGGGTGTTTTAATTAATAGCGGAAATATAACAAATTGGCGCAGCCGGTAGGATCGTGAATTGTGATCCGAAAAATAAAAAAAAAAAGAAAAAAGACCCATTCGGTGAAAATTCGTGTTAAAGTTACAAGGGTATTTAACAATAAAGTGGGAAAAAAGGTGCGGTCTATTGATATAAAAATCAAAAAAAAAAATTATAAAAAAAAAGAAATAAAACAAAGTGCACAAGAAATTAAACAACGAGTGACGTTCACCGACACCCGAGACGGACAGAAAAACCCAACATACTTCGAAGGTAAGTATACATAGTCGTAATATATTTGCAATTTCTGCCGTTGATTTTTTTTTATAAGCAACATTATTTCATGGGGAAACCCGAAGTTTTTCTTGCTTTCGTGACCCAGTTTCTTCTTCCACAATAAATGGTTTTTTTTTGTTAAACGATTTGATTCCAAAGCTAATGGCCAAGAGCGAAATTGAGGCCCGTCTGAATGAGCTAATTGAATCGAACGAACAACTAAAAAAAGAGATCAAAGAAGAGAAACGGCAACTTCAGGAAGTGAATGAAATAATTCTTGCTGAAATCAAGGAGATTCTAAATCCAGAGGTTTACGAGCTGATCTTTCAACAGATAAGTTCTCGTTGGGGTCTATTCACGCGGGCGGAAACAACAGACGCGATTCTGACGGAGTATATAACAGCCGTACGGAATTTAAAAACGCGACACAGCAGGGAAACTCAAAAGCTCACTAAGAACTTAGAAAACAGTGAGCGATTGAGAAAAGAGGCTGAGAGACAGCTCTTGCGAACAACGGAAGAAGCCGATGAGCAAGCTGAGCAGTTAGCCAGCGAACTAGACAAAAGCTTGTCCGCGCAAAAAGAGCTAAGGGAGAAAATAAGGCAATCGTCAACTCCCGTCTCTCACAAGAACCTACTACCTTTGCTTTCCGTATATTCCCCCGCAAATATCGAGAGGCCCACTACCTTGTCACAGAATACGTTTCCGTTAAAAAGAGAGATTCCCAATATAAGTAAGGGAGTTCAGACCCGACGTGATAGTGTTTCAGGTTCAAGCTCAATCAGCTCCATTCCCCCACCCCCACTCCCCAAAGAGATAACACATCAATACGGGAACATGTCGTATGAGAATGTGTCAAAGATCGTTTCCAGGACGATACCCCAATTTTCAGGGCAGAGGTCACCGGAATTATTCGGTAAAGTTTATGAATTCATAAACGCCTGCCAACTGGGCCTAAAATGTTTAGGTGTGGGTGACACAGAGGAGATGTATGTTGCCTGCATAACAGCTAGGCTAACAGGTGACGCATTCGATCTGGTACGGTCGAATATCCCGAGGTCGGTAAAAGAGCTCGAATGCCTAATAAAAACAGCGTACTTGGCCGTAGTTACACTGGATAGTGTAATAGGGGAAATAAATCGGTCGCGCCAAATGATCGGCGAGGATTTCCAGTCCTACGCCAGGCGGTTGCTTATGCTTAAAACCAAAGCAAAAGAAATTATTGATTCGCGATACAGCCAAGTGGAATCGGTTGCTTTGATTACGGAACTACACAACTCCGTAGTAAAAGTTTTTAAGATGGGACTGTCTGATCCCGCTTTACGTCAGTTTATGTTGACAACGGCGGAACAAGACATAGGCAAGTTGGCCGATCTGGCACAGCAGACTTCACTTCTTATGGGGTCGCAGCAGATTGGGGGGTACAGCACCATGAACCCAGTTCAAAATTCATTGAATTTCAACGTACCTTGCGCGTATCCTCCCGTCACATTACAACAAGCGTTTTCACCCAACATCACACAACAACCGTATCCACAGAGCATACCTCAGCACTCGTATACTCCCGCTTACACCCAACCGCATATCCCTTACACCACTGATTATTCCCCCTATAGCAATCTAAAAATGAACCATAATGACAATATGGAACTGCAAAATTCAATGTCCCAGATGGCCATTACAACAAACCAGCAGGGCCGCCATTCTGTTAAAGATTGGCCCAGGCAAGAGTTCACCGTAAAATGTGGTTTCTGCGGCGAAAGAAAAACAAACAATTAAAAAGCAAAGGTAAGAAGAGTAAATTCTGAGAGAAAACCCGAGACTCGCTCGGGTAAACAAAAGCTCAATGTTAGGCCTTTGAACCATTTGAATACGGTATTACACTTCTTTAGCTTTATATATGTTACAATTATTGTCCCAATCGTAGCATCCGCATCGAAGATAAGTTTTAAGAAGTTAATTACGCATAAATTTAGGTCCCTTTGTAAATTGAGTAAGTGCAACAGACACGATCTATTATTTTTGCGAAAACGCAAAAGACACGATGTGTATGTCCAATTACCAATAGCCATTGCCAAAGGTGGAATGGTAACAATGCTGGTAGATACTGGTGCCGACATCAGCTTAGTTAACAAGACGGCACTCGCAAATGCTGATCAAATACGAACTACGGAAGGTAGAGAAATAGGTGGAGCATTTGGGGGAGTCATGACGACTTTAGGAACACTATCGACTACTATCCCATTGTCCAAACAGGAAAATCTGAAGGCAAAGTTCCACGTAATAAGCAATTCACACGACATACCTGGTGACGGTATATTGGGTCGTGACGTATTGTGGGAACATGCAGTAATTGATACAATTACAAAACGCCTGAAATTTATGGACAAAAACAAGAAGGGAGTGATAGCGGATTTCCCACTGAAGTCTCTAAAATCCGTGAACAAATTATCTAAAACTGATAAAACAACGGTCATGGAAATCCAGGCAAGAACGCAAACCTTGGTAAGGATCAAATTGAAAACCGGTCTTCGGGATATATTAGTAGAATCTCAAAAGTTAGCACCGGGTGTGTATTTAGCCAATACAATCACTTCAGTAAAGAATGGTCATATCATTGTCCCCATCCTTAACTCTAACAATGAGTCGTACAGATTGGACAGTGATTTTGTGCCGAAGTTTATGAATAGTAACCAATTTCAAATACTTACTAGAATGGGTCCGAAAAATTCAATTTTAAAAATCGGTGAATTAGAACCAAAGCGAAGGCTGACAAAGTTATTAGGTTCCATTAAGCATGGCACCAACCTCAATAGCGAAGAAATAGCTAGTATAGAGAGTGTATGTATCCAATTCAATGACATTTTTCACATGGAAGGTGACAACTTAACACATACAGATGTTTTAGCGCATAAGATACCAGTGAAAACAGACCAAGGACCAATAAATCAAAAGCAGTACCGATTGCCGCAAATTGCCAGGGACGAAATAAGCTCTCAAGTGAAGAAGATGCTTGACGATGGTGTTATTTCACCCAGTAAATCGCCTTGGAACTCCCCACTTTTGGTCGTCCCTAAGAAACCAGGTACAGACGGACAAAAGAAATGGCGAGTCGTAGTTGATTTTCGCAAACTCAACGACGTGTCGGTAAAAGATGTTTTTCCTCTGCCGAGAATAGAAGATATTCTTGACCAGCTAGGAAATTGCCGGTACTTTACTACACTTGATTTGGCCAATGGGTACCACCAAGTGCTTATTGACAAAAATGATAGAGAAAAGACCGCGTTCAGCACGAGTATGGGTCATTATGAATTTAATCGTATGCCGTTTGGTCTTTCGGGAGCACCCGCAACGTTTCAAAGAATAATGAACCATATTCTGACGGGTCTACACGGTATTGACTGTTTTGTTTACTTAGATGACATTGTTATTTACGCTAAGAATTTAGAAGAACATACCTCAAAATTAGTTAATGTTTTCAGTAAACTACGAGAGAACCGATTAAAACTGAACACAGACAAATGTAAGTTCCTTTGCAGAGAAGTGGTATACTTGGGACACATCTGTTCCGAAAAGGGGGCGAAGCCAGACCCATGTAAAACTAATTGTGTAACAGCTTTCCCTTCACCAAAAAACATCAAGCAGGTGCAGTCTTTCTTGGGATTCGTTAGCTACTATCGCAAATTCATACCTAATTTTGCAGCCATAGCCGCGCCAATAAACAACCTTTTACGAAAAGAAGTCGAGTTTAGATGGACGGACGAATGCCAACGTGCGTTCGAAGACCTCAAAAGGGCAGTGACATCGCCGCCTGTTTTGATCTATCCAGATTTTACTAAAACATTCCTTCTTACTACAGACGCTAGTAACGAAGCATTGGGTGCGGTGCTGTCACAGGGTAAGGTAGGAGAAGATAGACCGATTGCTTATGCCAGCAGGTCCCTAAGCCAGGCAGAGAAAAGGTACTCCACCATTGAAAAGGAGCTATTAGCTATCGTATGGGCCACCAAAAATTTCAGAACATATTTGTTAGGGCGACCATTCGTAGTTTACAGCGACCACCAACCGCTCAAAGGGGTATTTAATGTGAAAGACCCTACCACTCGTCTAGTCAGTTTCCACCATAAACTCTCCGAGTATGATTATAAAATTGAATACAAACCCGGGAAGATAAATACAAACGCCGATGCGCTGAGTCGGATACCTGACTCAGAAAATCAGTGTATGGTGGTAACGAGGGCGCAAGCATCCAAAGAAAGGAATCAAAAATCTGATAAAAATAACTCGCAAGATGATATCAGCAAAGCCCATAATGAAGCAGGGTGTCACTCTTTAGATGGAGGTGAAGGTTGTAGTTGGAGGTTTTTAACCGACCCAAAGGAGATCCAAACCGTGTTGAGAGATTTCCACAACTCAGCGCTGGGAGGTCATCAAGGGGGAGAAAGAACCTTCCAACGAATCAGGCAGCAGTTTAGGTGGAAAGGTATGAAGAAACAGGTGTTAGATTATGTGAAAAGATGTATGGAGTGTCAGAAAAACAAGAGTTCACCAGAGACTAAAATGCCGATGGTAGTAACGGATACCCCAGAGTTACCTTTTGACAAAGTCTACATGGATATCGTTTGCGGGCTGCCCACGTCATATTCAGGAAATAGATACATTCTTACTTTTCAGGATGATCTGACTGAGTTCATGGATTGTGCGGCACTCCCAGATGCCGAAGCATCAACGGTTGCGCGTATATTTTATGAACAAATAGTTACAAGATATAGAATACCAAAGATTTTGGTTACCGATAACGGTGCTAATTTCACTTCCAAGGTTTTTTCGCAGACATGCAAGTTACTTGGAATAAAAAAGATGCACACCACGGCATATCACCCTCAATCGAATGGTTCTCTGGAAAGAAGTCATAGACCTCTAGCTGAATATCTTAGATCGTTTGTGGCTAATGATGGGAAGAATTGGGATCAATGGCTTAGGCAAGCAATGCACGTCCATAACAATTATATTCATTCCGCGACCAAATTGACTCCTTTGAATGCATTGTTTGGTTTCGAATTTGAAATGCCAACGAATCTGAAAAGGCAATCAGTTCCATTGTACGCTTCAGATGATTACACCTGTACCCTAAGATATCAAATAACGAAAGCTCACCAACTTACTTACTTACTTACTTAAGTGGCGCTACAGTCCGGAATGAACCTGGGCCTCAACCAACATGCCTCTCCAATTAGCCCGGTCCTTAGCTAACTGCCTCCAGTTGCGCACTCCAAGTTGGTTGAGGTCGGTTTCCACTTGTGCGCGCCACTTAAGGCGAGGTCTTCCTCTACTGCGTCCGACGTCTGGCTGGGAATCGAAGACTCTGCGAGCCGGAGTATTGGTGTCCATTCGTTCTACATGTCCTAGCCATCTTAAACGTCCAATGCGGAGTTTTTTGACCAGGGGCATGTCGCTGTACAGCTCGTATAGTTCTTGGTTGAATCTTCGTCTCCATAGCCCGTCAACGCAAACGGGACCGAAGATTTTTCGAAGAATTTTCCTCTCGAATCTACCAAGGATTTCTTCATCCGCTTTTGATACAGTCCATGCTTCAGCGCCGTAGAGCAGGACTGGGATGATCAGGGTCTTATATAGGGTTTCCTTAGTAGTTCGAGTGAGGGCTTTACTACTAAATTGCCTTCTTAGCCCGAAGAAACAGCGGTTGGCAAGAGTAATTCTTCGTTTAATTTCTGACGAGATGTTGTTGTCAGAGCTAATAGCGGAGCCGAGGTAGACAAAGTCCCGTACTACCTCAAAGTTATATCTGTCAATGGTGACGTTCTGTCCAATTCGTCGATGTTGTGAGTCCTTTCGTGATGACAGCATATACTTAGTCTTACCCTCATTTACTGCTAAACCCATTTTCGCCGCTTCCTTCTCTATACTAGCAAACGTGGCTATGACATCACGTTGAGTCCTGCCAATGATGTCAATATCGTCAGCGTATGCTAATAGTTGCACCGACTTTTGGAAAATTGTGCCTCTGGTGTTGGCTTTGGAGTTTTGCACAATTCTCTCAAGAATCAGATTAAAGAAGTCACATGACAGCGCATCGCCTTGCCTAAATCCTTTTTTGGTATCGAATGTGTCGGTGAGGTCGTTTCCGACCCTGATGGAGCAGCGAGAATTCTCCATCGTCATCCTACACAAACGGACGAGTTTGGGCGGTATACCAAAACTAGACATGGCTCTATACAGTTCGTCTCTATAAATGCTGTCATATGCGGCTTTGAAATCGATGAATAGGTGGTGGGTATCGATTTGGACTTCTTGAGTTTTTTCCAGGATCTGCCGAAGTGTGAAAATTTGATCGGTTGTGGACTTTCCTGGCCTAAAACCACACTGATAAGGGCCAATCAGGTTGTTGGTAAACGGTTTCAGGCGTTCACATATTACGGCAGATAGGATCTTGTAGGCGATGTTGAGGAGACTTATGCCTCTGTAGTTGGCGCAGTTCAGAGGGTCTCCTTTTTTGTGGATCGGGCAAACGATGCTGAGGTTCCATTCTTCAGGCATATTTTCATCCGACCAGATTTGGCTTATGAGTTGGTGGATGTTACTTACCAAGTCATCTCCGCCGGCCTTATAGAGCTCAGCGGGAAGGCCGTCATTTCCGGCAGCCTTATTAAGCTTGAGTTTAGATATTGCTATCCTCACTTCACTCAGGTCGGGTGGTTGGCAGCCAAATTATCCGTATTCCCGACGGGAGGGAGTTTGTTAATCAAGATTACACTCCCCTTGCCGGACCCATTGCGGTACGACGTTCACAAGGTGTACCCCATTCCGAATCGTATGAACGAAGAGTGGGATCTAGTAATCGATGTTAAGTACCAGTATATAGCGGAATCAGTAACTCACGATTCCTTTATAATAATGAGTAGCGGAGAACACGCTGAGTGTATTGCAGTACCATATGAAGAGTCGTCCATTGCACTTTGCCAGCACAGCGGTCTAGTTTTGACGTCAGGATCAACTCATTGTCTTGTGGAACTACTGCAACATGCTGCGACTTCTTCCTCATCCTGCAAATACATCGCAGTGCCAGCAAATAGGGGAATCCTTCTTAGTATGACCTCACCCAATCAATGGTTTTTCAGTTTCAAAACCCAATTGGTATGGAACCTCAACTGCAACGGGGACTATTCTACTACCACACTGCATGGCTCAGGAATTATAAAAATGACACAGCCTTGTGAGGCTACCACCAAGGAGATGAAGTTGGTGTATAAGCGAATTTCCACCATCTCGACGGAATATAAACAACCTGAGGTAAATCATGCTGGGCTGGTAGAGAGCCTGAAAATAAGTCCAAGGAAGATCGAGGTTAAAGAACCCGTAAAACCGATAACTATCAGAGTTGGCAGTCACAAAACCATCGCCAGTGACATAATGGAAGGGAAAAGGACCCTGACCGATATTAAAGCAGACTGGGACAGGATCGAACGAGAGAGAAAAGTTATCGACTACGAGTGGGAGTTCTCACTTCACCGTTACTCCATCGCGTCCCTTACTTCGGTTGGAACAGTGGCCCTCATAGTACTTGTGACTATACGATTTCTCCGTTCCAAAAGAAATAACCAACCCATACTTCCGCTAATGCCCACCATCAGTTGCAGCCCTGTCGAACGGATTCAGCTACAGGAAGTGCGTTCCAAAAGACGAGCACCAAACAATCCACCAAAATCACCAAAGTTCGAAGTCACGTCTGCCCGGGTGTAATATAAATATCATGACTAATAAATATATATATATAAATACATTATTTAAGTCTGTTAGTGAAAAATGTTAGAATTAGTATTCCTCATTATTAGTATAGATAATATTTAAGAATAATTAATACAAAAACAAAAAAAAAATGTAAAAAAAAAATATAAGTATAGATATGCTAGTTATAACAAAAATTTTAGAATTAAGTTTTCCTCATTTCAAGTAAAATATTTAAAGAATAATTAATACTAAATTAAAAAAAAATGTAAAGAAAAAAATTTAGATATATGCTAATTAAGTTAGTATAAAAAAAATGTTAGAATTAAGTTTATTAAATAAAGATGACTAAGTTCAAGCCAGTGTTTTTGGTCGAAACTTCCCGCAGGGGGGAGGGATGTTATGCCCTATATCTAGGTCACTTAGCATAACCTCGGTTGAACCGACTTGAGTCAGTGCACTATGTCGAAACATTATTGCTGCACTTTGTTCAAGCCTACGCAGCAATACTGCTTAACATTTGTACTTGGCACATGAGGTAAACAACCGGGAAATGCTGAGTAGACACTATTTGATGTCAATGAGTTTCGATGGGAATTGCTGGTTTGAACAACGAGTCTGATTGGAACCAAGAAACGCGTCGGGTGTTTTAATTAATAGCGGAAATATAACACCACCACCTATTTATCGATTTCAAAGCCGCATATGACAGCATTTATAGAGACGAACTGTACAGAGCCATGTCTAGTTTTGGTATTCCGTCCAAACTCGTCCGTTTGTGTAGGATGACGATGGAAAATTCTCGCTGCACCATCAGGGTCGGAAACGACCTCACCGACACATTCGATACCAAAAAAGGATTTAGGCAAGGCGATGCGCTGTCATGTGACTTCTTTAATCTGATTCTTGAGAGAATTGTGCAAAACTCCAAAGCCAACACCAGAGGCACAATTTTCCAAAAGTCGGTGCAACTACTAGCATACGCTGACGATATTGACATCATTGGTAGGACTCAACGTGATGTCATAGCCACGTTTGCTAGTATAGAGAAGGAAGCGGCGAAAATGGGTTTAGCAGTAAATGAGGGTAAGACTAAGTATATGCTGTCAACACGAAAGGACACACAACATCGACGAATTGGACAGAACGTCACCATTGACAGATATAACTTTGAGGTAGTACGGGACTTTGTCTACCTCGGCTCAGCTATTAACTCTGACAACAACATCTCGTCAGAAATTAAACGAAGAATTACTCTTGCCAACCGTTGTTTCTTCGGGCTAAGAAGGCAATTTAGTAGTAAAGCCATCACTCGAACTACTAAGGAGATCCTATATAAGACCCTGATCATCCCAGTCCTGCTCTACGGCGCTGAAGCATGGACCGTATCAAAAGCGGATGAAGAAATCCTTGGTCGATTCGAGAGGAAAATTCTTCGGAAAATCTTCGGTCCCGTTTGCGTTGACGGGCTATGGAGACGAAGATTCAACCAAGAACTATACGAGCTGTACAGCGACATGCCCCTGGTCAAAAAACTCCGCATTGGACGTTTAAGATGGCTAGGACATGTAGAACGAATGGACACCAATACTCCGGCTCGCAGAGTCTTCGATTCCCAGCCAGACGTCGGACGCAGTAGAGGAAGACCTCGCCTTAAGTGGCGCGCACAAGTGGAAACCGACCTCAACCAACTTGGAGTGCGCAACTGGAGGCAGTTAGCTAAGGACCGGGCTTATTGGAGAGGCATGTTGGTTGAGGCCCAGGTTCATTCCGGACTGTAGCGCCACTTAAGTAAGTAGTAAGTAAGTATTACAGCAATCAGGACACTGTCGCAGCCAATATTGATACAGAAGACAGCAATTATTGGCTGGTGTCGGTATACTTGGCTCACGACCATGTGGGACCAATTCCTCAGGGCAGCCCAAGAAACCTGATTGTGGAAGCAGAGGTTCGCAAAACTGCCCGCATCATTGGATGTGATGCTAATGCACATCACACAATTTGGGGCAGCTCCAACATCAACGAACGAGGTGAGTTACTCTTTGACTATATTTTAAAACTTAACTCCTCCTCTGTAACATGGGCACCGCCCCCACTTTCATAAACGAAATCAGGCAAGAAGTGTTAGACATTACGCTTGCCTCCATACCATAATTAATCATATCAAGAACTGGAGAGTCTCTAACGAGCACTCCTTCTCAGACCACAGATACATCCAATTCACGTTGGGTGACTCTCTTCGGAACCCGAAGGTTTCTAGTAATCTTAAAAAAGCAACTGGTCACTTTACAGCCTTTCCTATCCGAAGGCCTCGTGGGATGGACAAGCCTCACTGGAGGAACTCCAACCTCGGCACTCTCAGAAAACAACAAAGCCAAGAGCTCCAAAGAGACACTAGACTGGGACCACTATAAGTCGTCTCTCAATATATACAATATATCGCTGAGGAAGGAAAAGAGAGCATCCTGGCGTACCTTCTGTGGAAACATAGAAGAAACTTCAGAGGCCTCAAGACTCCGTAAAATCCTCTCCACCAATCCACCAATGTCTATCTCCTACTTAAAGCAGACGGTCAATGGACTACATCCAGTATGGAAACCATTGACCTACTTCTGGACACACACTTTCCGGGTAGCTCCTCCAACCCTGTGGTTGCTGAACCAAATACGTTCAGTACACCTATATATCAATGATATCATTACCTAAGAAAAACTTCTTTGGGCTATCAAAAGCTTCAAACCATTTAAGTCCCCTGGACCAGGGGAGCTCCAATACAACCTCGATATCCTGCTACCACGGTTACTAACCATAATAACCAGGTGTCTAAGGTTAGCTCACGTCCCCAAAGTATGGACGGAAATAGAAGTAGTTTTAAATCCCAAAGCAGGAAAAAGCTCTCCTATAAATCCAAAGGATCTCCGCCCGATCAGTTTATCCTCGTTTCTTTAAAAAAACTGTGGAAAGATTAATTGATCTACATCTACATAACAGTATTGAACCTGCTGCAATCTCCATCTCTCAACATGCATATTGCAAAGGGACTCGTACGCATCATCGAAAACTCGCTTAGCGCAAGAGAGTACACTATGGTTGCCTTCCTTGATATAGAAGGAACCTTTAACAATGTCAAAGCGGACGCGATCACTAATGCACTTTCTGTTCTCAATGTCGATGATTCGCTGAGAGTGCTAATTAATCAGCTTCTTACGGGCCGAATCATTAACGCAAAGCTTGGGGTCTCTTCCGCACGAAGATCTGTGAGTTGTGGCACCCCACAAGGGGGTGTTTTGTCTCCTCTTCTCTGGAATCTGGTGGTCAATGAGCTACTATATAATCTAGAGAGGGAAGGCTGCAAGATGATTGCCTTCGCTGATGACAATAGCTGTATAAGGGAAGTACCTTAACACCTCTCTCTCCAAATGGGCCGCCAAATGTGGACTTGGCGCGAACCCTCAAAAAACCGACTTGCCAGAGGGGGTACCACGCTTGATATTCTACCACATGTAGCAACGTTAGGTATGCCCCTCGCTACTTGTAAATCAACACTTAAACTAGATGCGATCAAAAAGCTAATTGTAGATGGACAAACTGCACAACGTGTCTTATATCCCGGCAAATCTGGCCCATATATAGCCAGAAACGCTCCCTCAGTTTAATAATGCTGAACAGATACACCATCAGCACCATCATTGGTGTCCTAACAGGACACTGTCCCATAGGCCTACATGCTAAAAGACTTGGCCTTTATAGCAACGACTTCTGGAGAAGCTGCATGGACGAAGAGGAGGAGGAAAGTATCACTCATATTCTTTGTTCATGTCCAGCGCTCTCCAACAAAAGAAGACTCCACCTGGGAGACTACTTCTTCGACAACCTAGGTGACCTGATTAACATTGATACCAGGAGCCTCCGCCGTTTTATTTGTAGCTCGGATTGGTTCAACTAGGCAGACGACTCATAGGAAAAGATGTTTGATCCATGTGGTACCGCAACGGACCTTCTTGGTCTAAGTGTGCACGCGTTCCGCGTGCAGCCACCTATCCTAACTTAACCATGGGATTCATAAATTCCAAATATTGTACATGATAATTTTCCGAAAAGAAAGAAAAAGAAATGTGACGAAGTTTTAATCTAATCTACTCCTACTTGAGGAACAAAGTATCGTATGGAAAAATATGAGGGAGTTAATAAAACGGCAATAACAGCGGCTGATAGAATAGCAATATTGTGTTCTACTTCCAATTCCTGCGACTCAGCTGCGAAAATTAAGCAAAAATCTGGCGTAACTGCCAGTGTTTCTACAGTTAGAAAAGTGATTAATATATCCAATCATTTAAAACGGCTGAAACTTCAAAAAAGCCACCACTAAACCATCAGCGGAAGTATATGCGGTTGACCTTTCCGAGGCACCATATGACTGCAAGAACAATGATGTTATGCATGCGATTCGAATGCGATTTTTGTGAATCTGATGGATTTGATTATTACTTTCCCGACGTGAAAAAAGTCGAACGTTTTTAAGCCTGACATCATTGTACTAGTCTGGCCATCAATTTGAAGACTGAGAATTTCTTATTGAAGCCATTAAATAAGCTTGGAATCACTGGATTTCTTAAATTTCTTAAAGACGAAGGGAGAAGTAAACACTACTAGAATTAACCAATCAAATGATTTGCTAAACAAAAAAATTGTTTTACGTAATTCCATTAACTGAATTTTTCAATTTCATTATTTGTGCTTATTCAGTATGAACAAAATACATTTTCTCATAAAGAATGCTTTGGAAGAGCCACAGAAAAAATAACGGTGCTTTTTTAAATTATTCTTTTTTATTTCTTTTGGCAACATCATAGACAAACAGTTAGAAGCAAGAAATGATGAATTCACATACAATATTTGGAATTAATGAATCCCATACCTTCAAAAAATGTTGTGTCTATTCAGTTGGAGCGGAGTTCATATACAAACAAATCAATCAGTTTTATTTTGGATGGGTACATACTATTACTTACTTTTTTCAAAGTCTCAGTGATTTGGCAAAAACGGAAGTGAAAAGCCTCCTCCGCTTCATCAAAAGCTCAAAATGGTTTTCCCACGGATAGTAAGGAGATTGGACAAGATCCACGTGGTATCACAACGGACCAAAGTGGTCTAAGTGTACTGGCGAACGCCGGCAGCCACTCTAACCTAACCTTACCTAACCTACAAATACAAGTCGTATATTAAAATCATAAAAGCCACAATACAGGGGACCTAACCATGCTATTCGATTTTACTTTTGATTCTATTTGAAACTTATTTGCGATTCCACTTTCAAATGGTACAACCGGTAGCTAATGCCAAGCTATTTGTCAACGAATTTGCGATTTTCAAAAGAGACTCGATTTTTATTTGACATCACATATCATAAAAAATAGTTGCTGTGGAAACCGAAGTTACCGTCGTGATTCGTGAAACAATAAAATTACAATAAATAAATATCGAATTATCGACAGTGTCGCAATTTGGTTTGATTGAGATTCAAATAAATATTCAGAACGAATTCAACAAATAGAACGAAGGCGGATTAGAGATACATCTGTTATAATGGACCTCGGCGGGAAAAGGTAAAGCGTTGAGTATTTATTAAAGCCATTTTGAATCCAATTAAATGACTTTATTTCAGCTTGTTCAAAATTACCGCCTTTCAAAAGATGCCTTAATGTTTTTACTAAACAACATTTCAACGGAACTAAGTGTACGTAGAAGGCAAATTTCTGTGCCCAACTTCATAAAGGTATCAACTACTTTGAGATGTTTGGCAACAGGTGGATATCAAAATCAAATCGGTGGAGACAGACGTCCGGGACTTGCACAACAAACTATGTCCATGATTATATCTGAGTTTTTAACTGCAATCGAAAAAGTGATTTGTACGCAACTTATCAACTTTAGCATGACGGAGGAAGAAAAAGGAAAATCAAAGCGCCATTTTTTTTTTTTTTTTTTAAATCAGGAATTCCTGGTGTGATTGGTGTTGTCGATGGAACTCACATTCAACTCATTTGGGCGGCTACGACTGAACATCTTTTCTTTAACAGAAAGCTCATGAACAGTATTCATGCTATGGTTATGTATTATGAACTTGAGATACAAATACTTTTTTTTGTAAACTAGATATGTGACTACACTATGGCGATAAGATCAATAAACGGATGATATTGAAGCCGATAAGATCAATAAACGGATGATATTGAAGCGCATCACATGATTTTCATGTCGGAGGTCTTACAGCTAGGTTCCAGAAATCGAGTGAAATGAAAGTGAAATTACTTTTGTAAATCGAGTGAATTTGTTTTTGGTGTTCCACATTCCGACCGATTTCATAACTTCGAAAAGTTTTCGAAATCACTCGGTGAAATTAAAGATAGCTGATACTATCTGTCATATGGGACATTGCAAAATTATTTTTATTTTGATAAATTTGTTTGTTTACAAATTCTGCTAAATTTTTATAAAATAAATAATAAATTATGAAATATTGAGTGCTATTTATATTGCTGCGGTGTTGCAAGTTGAAAATCAAAAGTACACAGAGGAAAAATAGAGAGGTTTACGATAAGATCCATTTCTAATCCTTTAGAAATTGCAGATGCTGCGTAACTGAAACAAATAAATTTCAAATGAAAATTAAAAATTGTTACTTCATTTAGATTTATGTCATATTATCGAGTTAATAAACATGCTTTCCAAATATTGCTGCAAACTTTTGCGCCACACATTAAACAATCATAGATTTTTTGTGTGTTGCAGTTCGCCTCAGTTGTGCGTTTCCTTACCGAAAGCAGCTTTCTGAGATCAATTGGAAAAGATTCTGATGTTGCTTTGAGCCGTTGCACTGTATCAAAGATATTGAAGAGTTCTCAATGTTTTGGAGAACAAAATTTTTCCAAGATGATCAAACATTCCATGTCGGATGAAGAAAAACGGAAATCAAAACAACATTTCATTGACGAATTTCTTATTCCTAGGGTCATCGAGATCGAAGGCAGGAAAGAATACTTCTCACTTATTGTGAGTAGGGTCCAAAAATAGTATCTATTCAAAAACAATGCGTCCGCTGCAACTGGATCTCCTTTCATAAATCCTCCGACAAGATCTTTATGCCTCTCCATAAATTCAATAAATTTTGCCTCCTGGGAATCATTTTTGTGTTTACCTTTGGTAAAATACATTATCGTTTAGTATATCTATTCAAAATCTAAACAATATTAATACACTCAGATATTATTCACTTACATTTTCAATCACGTCAACTCATCCCAACAATTTCACCGATACTAAAATGATCGAATTGAAATCACACACAAAACGATAAAACCGAATTGTGGAACATGGAAATTCACTTTTTTTTATCTTCGAAAAATGTGAAATTGAAATCGGTAAAAGTGTAATGTGGAACCCGAAATTTCACTTTAGACCGATTTCAATTTCATTTCGAATGAAAGTGAAACGTAGAACCTAGCTGACTGTAACTTTCTGAACTCAAGGCATATTTTTTCTTTATTTTCGGGATGGTACAAATTTTTAAAATTATTTAATAATGGCAAGATACAATTATGTTCAGTTACAATTTTTTCAGGATCTATCAGCGATATATTTTTCAATTTGTCATTATTAAAATCGTCCCTTTTTTTAATCTAAGAACACAGTTCTATATAAAATAACTTCATATTTGTTTTTATATTTCTTTCTTCATCTATGGACAAAACAACATCTTTCATGAAAGATTCTGCATTAGCCCCAATATAAATCTCATTTAACATTAAATAATTTAAATTTTCATGAACGTCGATTTCAAATATATTCGTAGAACTAACAATAATGTCCATTTTTATAAAAAAAGAAAGAATTAATTTGAAATTTTCTTCAAATGTGCCATATATTTTATGAAGGCGGAAACCTTCTGATTGAAAATCTACGTTCATAGTTGTTATAATATCAAGTATATGGGAAAGGAAATAAAAGTATATTTTATAGCTTGGATTTCCAATTTTTTCTGCTATTTCTTTTGATGCATTTAAACTATCTTCTGCAACTGAAGATATAAAAAATAACTGAAGAGCTGACCATTGACTTAAAATTCTGTCAACCACTTGCTTTAGTGACAGCCACCGAGTACCGGATATTCTCAAAATTTTGTGATTTTTAATTCCCACATAATCTTGAAATTCTTTAAATTCGAATATTCTTTTCGGGCTATGTGCAAAGAAATTATAAATATCACGAGCCAGCTTTTCAATTTCTGTCGGTAGTTTTTTACATGCACTTGAAGCGCACAAGTGTAAAGAATGGCAATAGCTATTTTAAATTTTGCACAAAGCCCCCTGTAGTCACTGGCCATGACTGAAGCGTTGTCCGTTGCCAACCCAATAATGTTTTCAATTGGTATTTGGAGTAGTTCTAAATGCTTGGTGATGCAATTGAAAATGGTCTGAGCATCGCATTTGTCCAATTTAAGAAGCCCGAAAAACTTGTCGCAGGTTTTATTTTCAGTTTGGCAATAAAAGCGGGCAACTAGTGCAAGCGCCTTATCGCTACTTACGTCTGTTGTCTCGTCAACAATTAAGGAGAACGATGTAGTTTTTAATACGGTGGCTAGTTTTTTTCTTGCTTCCACTGCGAAGTTGTTTTTAATAATCTGTGTAGCCTTCGTCCGACCGCAAGTTATCCCTTTTGCTATTACTGAATCTGGGAAGCATTTTTTAAGAACTCCGGGTAAAGAATCCAACGTTGACATTGGTAGGTGCTGGACAACACAAAACATTGCGAGACCATACTCTGCATTTTTTGTCTTAGTTTCCATAGAGCTTTCTTTTTTCGCTGCAAGGAGTTGTTGAATATTTGCTTGATTTTGTTTGCACTCAACATTTTTTTTGTGAAGAACAGACTCAGAATGTCTTTTAATATGGGTAGTGTAATTTACCATCGCTTTATTGCAATAAACGCAATAACTTTGACCTTCCTGTTCTTTTAACCAAGGAAAAATATCCTTCCATATAGCTCGGAAATGTCTTTCGTTTTTTGTAGTCAAAGGAATGAGTTCACTATAATTGTTTTTGCAATAAGTAAATACATTTTGGCACTATTTTGTTTTGATAACTTACTCTTCAATTTCATCCAAGGTTTTATTGGAGTTAGCTATAGAACTGGTTGTGCAGCTAAGCAAGGAACTGGTCGAAGAACTGGAAAAGGAAGAGCAAGATGGATTACTTTCTTGCGTTTGTGTTTGAGCTGCAGCAGGTTGAGGATTTGTGCTTTTCACTTTTGATCTTGTTATAAACCTAAAAACCAACACATAAATTTAAAATTTTTTTGCCAAAAAAGTTTTTCTGTGTTGACCCACCTGTCCATTTTGTGTTAAATAAATAAAAAAAGCAAAACAAAAACTTTTAGCCGAGAAAGTCGTTCTAGTTCTTATTCGTTAAATTTCAATACAATTTCACAAACTTTGTGTATTTGTCTACGGCGATTGCGATCTGCTAACTGCAAGACATAAAAATAACTGTTATTGCTTGCTTGTTGTTTGTGTTTCTCGTTTTCAGTACCATTTCCCACTCACAGTTTGACGTTTTGCTATGCTTGTGATTTGTGCAAACAAACAAGTTCATTCACAGATGACGCTGGAAATTTGTCCGAAAGAAAAAAGTGCTGCCAGTTAAACTTTTTTCCATACTTTTTAAAAAGCAAAACATATAAAATTTGAATGGAAAAAAGTGTAACAAAACCGGAGAAAAAGTAACATCGTAACAAAATTATACAAAAATAATAAAGTGTAACACTTTTGTTACACTTGTAACATTGTGGCAACACTGTTCAGGATATCCTTGGTCGTTTTTGGTGTACTTAAGGCGAGGTTCCGATGTCTTTTGGCGCCAATGAAGCTTCATTATCCACCCGAGTGGGTAAATCAAATTCTGAACGCTTGTTGTGCACTCCACAATCTGTGTTTGAAATATAGGATTTACCTGATTCAACCCTAGATCTTTTCGTGGGAAAAGATGAGAACAGTTTGACCTTGGAACAACACTCATTAGAAAACAAGGAACATTCGAATTAAGCCAAAAGAATAAGAAATAATATAATAAACGATTTGTGGAATTCATAAATATGTTCATATATTTATTATTGAAAACAGTCAAAACTAAAAAAACATAAATAAATATACCTAACTTAATTTTTAGAACTAAAAACATAAATAAATGTAACTTCATTTTTAAAACAAATAAATATAACTTAACATTACTGCATTCATTTTTTGGCGAAGTCTAAATATCTCTTTTTTCAGTTCCAATTAAATTCAAAATGTTGTGTTTTAAGTTTGAGTTTCCCTTTCTTTAGTTTTAATTTTTTTCTTTTAGTTCAAAGTCCTTTCTTGTATATTATTCATGCTGATTTCTACGTCTGCTTCAGCAACCACGGCCTCGTGCATTTCTATAGCATTGTCATCGTATTCATGTTGTTCAATATTGCAGTTTATTTCGTGTATACATACCAAAACTGAGTCCTATTCATCCCATCGATTGCTTGATCTAAGTCAAGCAACTCAGTGACCTTTTCTTACAGCGGGGTATGGGAACGATATCTAGGCGGACCACCACCAGTTCTGGACAAATTCATTTTATTCATTCTTGATTTGGATTTTGTATTCACTTTGAAATCAGCCCAAACCTAAGACAATAAATAAAATAAAAAAAATCGTTCTATATTGAAACTTTTTTGACTTTCTCCATCCGACTGCATCATGCAGTCGAATTCGATCGAATTTCACATTAACTTTCGAATTAGGTAGTTCCCTAATTATGCGAAAGTACACAAAACCATAGTTGGCACTACTAGAGCTGTTCCACTATCGTATATTAAAGAGTTCTTAAAGAATTACAAAGTTTGGATTTTGCGAATTCGAACATTTTTATTATAGGCCCAATCATGTAAGTGTAATTTTATGTCCTGTTCTTTTAGAAAGCGTCTTCATTTTCCGTCAATAAGGAAGTTTAAAAAACAGCATGAAATCCAGTTCTGGGGATTAGCGACACTGTTTAGTATAAAGCACCCGGCACCGTAAAAGAGGATTATTGCTTTTAAAGTTTGGTACAGCAAGCAATCAGACTTCCGAGGTAGATGAACTTATTAACATTCTTAAACGCCACTATAGAAGCGATAAATAATGTCGTCAACATATCTCTGTAGGTGGTTTTACTGGCGTATGTTTATATTTGCCCCAAAGGAGTTTCTGTTTTAGTTCGAAATTGAAGAAATCGCATGTTAGTGCATCTCCTTGTTGCGAATTGAACATGACATTAATTGTCCTCTAGTGTTAAGCAATAGATGTATCAGTTAAGTTGGAAAATCGCAGTCGGTGATAGCTATAGGGATTTGCCTTACTGTAAAATTATATGAACTGGTGGTGATCGGATTTTTTTATAATAAGCGCAGTCTTGATTGCTAATAATTTACTGCTAATACGAATAAGCCGTATTGCTTGAGTTTGTGACTGGTGTTGATTTCTTTATTTCCAACATTTTCGTTGACAAACCATTCATAATAAATTGAAATAAAGAAAAGATTTTGCTTTTTTGTTTCTTAAATTTATAGCGGTTGTAATATTAAAATAGCTATAGTTCACCCATAAAAAAAAAGTTTTTTCTTAACCTTAACATTTTACAAAAGTAACAAAACAATATAAATGCTCCTATATATAACGATTTGTTCCCTTAGATTATTTAACAACACTATATCAGTCTGAATAAAAATCAATATACCAACACCAAATTAGGAAGACATCCCCATCTTCATTATTCTAAAATATTATATATAATTACGCAGTTGAATGACATTCGATTTTTTAACCGATTCTCTACATAGGGGACACTCATCGCGTTCATCTAGCCATTCCATTATACAATGCCAACAGAATAAATGTCCACATGATGTTAAGCTTGTGTTAGTCCGAGGTTCAAGGCATAAAATGCACTGTGGCGCTTCACTACCAACATTTCTGAATACGCGCGCCAGCCTCTGTCCATTGTTTTTACTCTCAGCTGCTATCCTCAAAGATTCTTTCCATGCGTCGAATGTATTTAATCCTAATGTTATAGCTAATTGGAGTAATGTTACCCATCCGAGAATTCTATACCCATATAGCTCATGGTCAGGTTGCATCCAATGCCTTATTAAAGTATAGTTTATACCGGTTATCCTCTTAGAAATTTGATACTTATTTGGATTTAAATAGAATATTGTCTTATGTATTGCCTTGGCGTAAAATGTCGAGTTTTTCATAAAGTGCAACAATTTTTTTAATTTATCTTTCGCTTCTGGAATAATGTTGTCATTGTTGTCAATTTCTCTTTCAAGCTTTTGTAGAACTTTTATGTACAGCGCCTCTCCACCGAACTCAAGTATAATGGCTGACAATTGGAGCTGGAATTGTAAGCAGTTACTAGATAGCAAGGTTGAAATTGTCAGCTTATTCTTACCACTTTTGAAGGTACCGACATATAATTAGAATCGATCTGAATAATTCCGGTATACTCTTCGCCAAGAGTTTGCAAATTATTTACGGACGCGAATCCATGAAATACAATTTCAGCGATAAGCTTACAGACATTGTTATATTTTATCCAATTGCGGGGACCTGTCATGCGAAGGATGTCCGACAAGTCTTCAGTCAGCTCATTGGTGTACGTTAAGTCCTTCTGTATAGTACGTATTGTTTCAGGTTGTCGGGCTTTCGCATGTATGAAGCTCATATTTTTCCTGTATTCTTCCTTCTGATTTTGAAATGTACTACGGTCAAGGGTCTACTTTCATATCAAACATAAATGAAAAAAATGACAGTGACAGAAGAATGAGTATCAAATCCGTTCCGTATCGATAAATGACTACGGAACGAAAATGGAAAACATCGGCTAGGTAGTATAAAACAACTAGTAGGTAAGGTAGCAGCCGAATTCCAACTTGGGAATTTGCTTGCTAATGGTAGGTAGATGTTGTTCGTTGCTATTTCAACCGTACAATTATAAACTTTTGCCGGTTGCAAAATGTACGAACTGCACAATATGAAGTGTCACAGAAACTCACATCGCGTATTTGTTTACATAGGCGCCCATCATAAAATTGTTCTTGTTTTTACTACATGTCCGCTCACATGTATATTTTTTAACCCACTCATATTATTCTTCATTGATCTGTTTTTGTGTGTGTGTTAATGTGCCATTTGACAACTCATGGTTTATCTTCTTGTTGTGGAAGAATGAGCTCATGAAAATGGTTAAGAAAAAATTAAATGATTACATTGTTGTAAAAAATGAATGAGGAATTGTTTTTGTGGAAATCCAAGAAACTGTTGCTTGATGTAGATGATGAGGAAGAATATTCCAATAATTTATTTAATATTGATTCTATTTTCCTTTAAAAAACAACTTATTTTATTTAAAAAAAAAAAACTAAATAAAATCCAAACCTAACTGCGAAATGCAAACTTCAAACTTACATAAGTCAGTTGTCAAATGTTTTTGTGTTGGTGCATGTAGGTGTAAATCTTACTTATGAAATCGAGATTTTTCAAAAGTGATCTAGATCAAAATAAGGGTGTTTTTTTTATCCCAATCGAAAACAAAAAAATTGATCTAGATTAAAAAAAAAGAGTGCTTTTTGTATCCCAATCGAAAACGCTATAAGTAACATTTTTTGTTATGGCGTTTTCCATTGGTAAATCTGGAATTTGATCTAAAAGTTGATATTTTTGAGTGCCAATGGAACAAGATTTCAGATTGATTTTTGTTGTCTCTGTATTGTTCTAATTTCTTGGCGGTGTAGCTGTCAAGTTTCAAGTCACACAGGTTGATTGTTTTTCATATAATTTATATTTCATATTGAACTGCTACAGTTTTAATAATTAATTATACTTTTTCACAACCGAAATAATAATAAATCAAAACGAAAATCACTTTTGTCAAACTGACAACTATAATTTGTATTAGTGTGTGTGCAAGGAGAGGTAAATCTGCAGAAAAATCCAGATTTGCAATTTTTTTCCGTGGGCTGGTGGAAATCTTCATAGACACGATGAGCACGTGCCGTGCACGTTTTAGTGAGTAAAAATCTTACACTAGATTTTTACTCACTAAAACCACCACCCTTTTTGTGTTTGTATTGCAACTAAGTATTCGACTTATCTATCAATTTTTTTATCACGAGTAATGAAATGTTTGACAGGTAACTTTCCTTTGAGAGTTCCTGCTTTTTCCGCATTTATAGCGCGGTTTGTTATTATCGGGCCAAATCAAAGGGTTTACTTCTTTGAAGACGCCGCAATATACTTGTTTCGTCAAGAATTTGGAGGACTGTTGTATTAACGTTTCCTAATAAACCTTTTTTTATGTTTTCGTGCAAAATTTTTTGTTTCATCTTTAACCGCGGGAATACCCAGATCTCTGCGTAGATCTTCGTTCCTTACGTACCACGGCGCATTGACGAATGATCTTAACATTTTGTTTTCAAAAGTTTGTAAAATGTTTAGATTCGTTTCACTGGTACAACCCCATAGTTGTATACCATATGTCCAAACCGGTTTAAGCACTTGCTTGTATAATAGCAGCTTGTTATCAAGGTTAAGCTTTGAATATTTTCCGAGCAACCAGTACAGTTCTCTGTATTTATTCTTAAGTTCTTCGCATTTCTTTTTTACATGCGACTTCCTTTTTAATTTTGCATCAAGTGTCATACCGAGATATTTCGCTTCATTTGCAAACGGGACTCGAACCGTATTTAGAATACAGGCAAATTGTTTGTCCGTTTATACGAAAAATCTACATGGATCGATTTGCTCTCATTAAGTGCAATCCGCCAGTATTTAGTCCATTCATTCATTGAGTTTCGGATATTAAACAGATGTCTATATATTTTTTCTGCATAAATAATTCAAGTGCTTAAGTGATGCGATTATATGAGGACACAAGCGTTCTCACTCTAGCCCCTCACTATCAACTCCTACTCTCACCTCCACGCTGGTGACTGGTGGGTGCCTAGTACCTCGACTGGAGATGGGGAATTAAACCCCTGTGGAAGGTCGTTGGTGGCAGCAAACGAGAGAGGGGGAGGAGTGTCCTCTCACTAAGGCACTCACTCTCAGGCGGCAGCGGGGGAATTCCCTAGATGGAGTCAACGGTGGCGCCTACAGCTCCAGTTTGATCGAACTGGTAGTGAAATCCCTGTATGAGCTGCTTCGACATATTTGGACACCAGGTCTATAGGGATTTCCAATACTGAGCCAGGGTATTGGAAAAGAGTTGGTGGCGGAGGAGCCCTCAATGGGTCAACGGCAGCGCTCATATCCCAAAATGGGCTACTGACATCGGTATTTTTTCTGGCCCGCTGTCCTAGGGTCAAAACAAGGGCCTGGCTTTCCAGGTTGGGGGTTGTGCTTTGGGTTAACTACCCATCCACCGAAAAAAGATTGTATTACGAAGCAACCAGTAGCCTCGGAAAGGACTGATATTATTGTTGACGACCATGCTAAACGAAAAAAGGACAACAACGTTCCTAGCTGCACCTGGAATGTGAGAACATTAAACAGGAGAGGTGCAGGCGAACAACTAGCAGAAGCCCTAAACTGCTACAAAGCAGACATTACTGCCATCCAGGAAATACGATGGGATGGGCCGGGCAAAAAGAGGATGAAAAACTGTGACATCTACTATGGACCGTGTTATAGTGAGCAGAATAAACGACTTTTTGGATGCGGATTTGTTATAAGTGCCAGACTTAGGCAAGAAGTCTTATGTTTTCAAGACATTAGCGAACGCATTGTAACAATCCGCATCAAGGCCAAATTCGCCAAAATAAGCCTTATATGCGCTCATGCTCCGACAGAGGAAAAAGATGATATAACTAAGGATTGCTTCTACGAATGTTAAAATCGTGCTGGAAGATTTTAACGCAAAGGTAGGAAGAGAAGACATCTTTAGCAGTGCTGTCGGAAAATAGAGCCTACACGACAACACGTCTGGTAACGGACTTAGGCTAATTGATTTCGCTACGGAACGAAATGCCACTATAGCCAGCACACGGTTTCCTCACCTCGATATCAATAAGGGGACATGGCGGTCTCCAGACCAACGAACAGTCAACAAAATTGATCACATTGCGATAGACAAAAGGCACGCATCCAGTATTTTGGATGTCCGAACATTCCGAGGGGCTAACATCGACTCGGACCACTACCTTGTTGTAGCGAAGAGAAGGGTGCGGATATCCACCACGCCACAAAAAAAAAAAAACAGAAATACTGTGAAAAAATGTAATGTCGAATGACTGCAATCGCCAGAGACCGCCAAGACCTTCGCGCAACGCGTATCCCTTAACCTCACGACTCGAACACACCACCAGCATCTAATGTCGAAGAACAATGGCAACGATGCCAACAAGCCATTAAATCAGCCGCAACTGATGTGCTAGGTTTCTCGCGGCCACCAGCAAGAAACCCCTGGTTTGATGAGGAATGCCGACAGATGCTCGCAGCCAAGAACGAGGCCTACAAGGCTAAGCTGCAGGTGAAGACGAGAGCTGCCATTTTTTAGAAAGAAGAAAAAAGAGAAAGAAAAGCGCGCGATCGAGGATATAGAGAGGTGACACTCCAGGAACGATGTTCGCAAGTTTTACCAAAGTGTAAAACGTCAAAGCCAAGGATACAAGGCTTGAACAGAATCCTGTCGAGATGAACAAGGAAATATCGTAGTTGAGACACAATCGATGCTGCGGATAAGGAAGAACCACTTCTGCAGACTGTTAAACGGCGACGACGAATAACATTCCGCTGTCAGGCAGAACGAACCATTTAATATTGGCAACGACAGCGAAAACTGCCAACCACCCGACCTAAGTGAAGTGGGGATAGCTATATCTAAACTCAAGCTTAATAAGGCCGCCGGAAATGACGGCCTTCCCGCTGAGCTTTATAAAGCTGGCGGAGATGACTTGGTAAACAACATCCACCGACTCATAAGCCAAATCTAGTCGGTTGAAAGCATGCCTAAAGAATGGAACCTCAGCATCGTTTGCCCGATCCACAAAAAAGGAGACCCTCTGAACTGCGCCAACTACAGAGGCAAAAGTCTACTCAACATCGTGTACAAGATCCTATCTGCCGTAATATGTGAACGCCTGAAACCGTTTACCAACAACCTGATCGGCCCTTATAAGTATGGTTTTAGGCCAGGAAAGTCCACAATCGATCAAATTTTCACACTTCCGCAGATCCTGGAAAAAACCCAAGAAGTCCAAATCGATACCCACCACCTATTTATCGATTTCAAAGCCGCATACGACAGCATTTATAGAGACGAACTATACAGAGCCATGTCTAGTTTTGGTATACCGTCCAAACTCGTCCGTTTGTGTAGGATGACGATGGAAAATTCTCGCTGCACCATCAGGGTCGGAAACGACCTCACCGACACATTCGATACCAAAAAAGGATTTAGGCAAGGCGATGCGCTGTCATGTGACTTTTTCAATTTGATTCTTGAGAGGATTGTGCAAAACTCCCGAGCCAACACCAGAGGCACAATTCTCCAAAAATCGGTGCAACCACTAGCATACGCCGACGATATTGACATCATTGGCAGGAATCAACGTGATGTCATAGCCACGTTTGCTAGTATAGAGAAGGAAGCGGCAAAAATGGGTTTAGCAGTAAATGAGGGTAAGACTAAGTATATGCTGTCGACACGAAAGGACACACAACATCGACGAATTGGACAGAACGTCACCATTGACAGATATAACTTTGAGGTAGTACGGGACTTTGTCTACCTCGGCTTCGCTATTAACTCTGACAACAACATCTCGTCAGAAATCAAACGAAGAATTACTCTTGCCAATCGCTGTTTTTTCGGGTTAAGAAGGCAATTTAGTAGAAAAGCCCTCACTCGAACTACTAAGGAGATCCTATATAAGACCCTGATCATCCCAGTCCTGCTCTACTGCGCTGAAGCATGGACCGTAAAAGCGGATGAAGAAATCCTTGGTCGATTCGAGAGCAAATTCTTCGGAAAATCTTCGGTCCCGTTTGCGTTGACCACGAACTGTACGAGTTGTACAGCGACATACCCCTAGTCAAAAAATTCCGCATTGGACGTTTAAGATGGCTAGGACATGTAGAAAGAATGGACACCAATACTCCGGCTCGCAGTCTTCGATTCCCAGCCAGACGTCGGACGCAGTAGAGGAAGATCTCGCCTTAAGTGGCGCGCACAACCAACTTGGAGTGCGCAACTGGAGGCAGTCAGCAAGATGCCCGGGCTAATTGGAGAGGCATGTTGGTTGAGGCCCAGGTTCATTCCGGACTGTAGCGCCACTTAAGTAAGTAAGTAAGTAAGTAAATAATTCAAGTTCTCCAAGTTTTTGCCGAATGCCATTGGCATTCCACGCAAGAATTTTAAGCAATTTCTTCATGTTAAAGTTGGGGTACTTTTATTGCGAATACTTTTTTCGAGCTTAACCGTAGCCTGTCGAAAATAAGTTAATCGTTTTGCTTTTTTCATCAAGTTTTGAAAGTATAATCGAGAATAAGCTTGCAACTGGGTCAGGTGAGATATTTTTTTTGAGCTTTATCGAATACTGTAGCTTTGGCATACGTTTGTACATTCGGTTTTGGATGTACAAAATCCGATCGGATTTTCGATAGCCGCGTAGTTTTTGAAAATTTTATGTTTTTTGATTGTAGGTTGCTTTGGCTTCGGCATATTTTTAATCGGAATTTTAGGCTTTTGCTTGTTTAGATTGAATTTCTGTAAATTGATACTCTTAAACTTCGTCCGTCTTTTTTGTAACTCTTTAGCTACTTCGCACCCACGATAATTTGGTGGATGATTGCCTTTACAGTTAATGTAGGTAGCTGGAGTTTTCTTATCTGACCTACAATCTACCGTTCGATGATTTCAGGCGCATTTTACACACCGCGGTTCTTTTTGAAAATAGGTTTGCGTATGATTATATCCTTGGCAGCGCTTGCACTGAGGAACTAATTTAGAATCCTTACGCATAGTTTCATTTTTTATAAGAATATTTAGTATTGTTTTTATTTCGTAAATTTTGTTCAAACTTTTTATTTTACCGAAAGTGACTATAAATAAAGGAAGAGCGCGTTTTATCGCATGTTCTTCGCATTCTTTTTGCTGTTTGTCTCGCTTGATATTGTCAACGGCATCTATAACTTTATATTTCCTTGGGGATCATTCCGTAACTTTGAAAACGATTATCACTCAAACGGTAGTCGAGACCTCATGAGCAATCGCTCAATAATCGTCTGTGATTTGACGATTATTGTTGTAAGTGATGCAAATAAAGTGAAATCGCCTCAATAACGACTATTGATCTTACGTGATGTAAGATTTAAAGTCGAAAAGATCGTTCTATGTCATACTTTAAGCACGACGCATGTAACCCTCTAGCTACAAGGCGTAAAGGCCTTTCAGATTTATTTTCAAATGAATACCATTCTATTTTATCGGTATTCAGCCTGCGAGATAATAGAACTTTCAGGGTCTTTAACGCAGACTTTCCATGGATTTTTTTTATTTTGAGCGAAGTAACTTGGTAGTCCGATAATGTCACCGATTTTATCAAGGAATGCAACTTGTTAAAGTCATCAATACCGATCACATTAATTGGCGGTGGGCGCCGTTCTTTTTGCTGTTTCCCTTTATAAATATTCTCCTTGTCGTGATTAATAACTTCAGGGGACGATACAGCTTTCCTTTTCTTCGCAGGTCTTTTCTTTAGAATCCAGTCGGATTCACGACTAAATTCTTCTTCATGTATTAATGGGACAGTTCGCACTCGGTTTTGGTTCATAAGTTTTTTTAATGAATTCCTTAGGGTCATGTTTTCATCCTTAAGGTGAAGAATTTTTTTACGAAGCTCTTCGCAGAGCAAATCGACTTTGTTTAGCCTTGTTCGAAGAACGCCGTTTTCGTCCTTAATGCTTTTATTTTTCACAGAGTCTCGTTTTTCGTGAGCCGACACTTCCGGTGTTGTCGGGCTCCTAGAGACACATATATTTTTTTGAGGTCCAGATGTAGGTGACCTAGTTAACCTTGAACTTTTCCCGAAAAGGTTAAACAATTGCAATAATTGGCTCTCCCCAGAATCCGTAGAACCGACCTCCGAAGAGGGTGGATTTTCCAGTGAATCTGGATTGCCACATGGGGTATTACATCTTTTCGTTGTATTCATTGCATTTTTGTTTTTTTTATGTACACACTTTAAACTCGGTATACGGGGAGTGGATTTCAGTCGCCTTCTACGACAGGCATGCCTTACCTCGGGTATATTCTGGTATATATTCTAATTCAAAGGGGTGAGATTTGCAAAATCAAAAAAAGATTGATTTTTTTGCCAAGGGAAAACGCCAATAAACTCCCCAGCAAAGGTATCGGGAACAGACTAGGAGCAAATCAATTTGAATTTTCTGACAGCAAGAATGCGTACTTTTTTCAGGAGTACTTTTCCCAATATAATCAGTTAAGAATATGGAAAAGGGAATAGGGAACAAAACTCCCGGGAATTTTTTATTTAGAATAAGAGAAAAGGGAAATATGAATAAACTCCCGGGGTTTTCAAAAGTAAAAGTAATTGCCTAATAGACCAATAGTAATTAGAAAATGTACACATGTAATGGAGTCAAAACTAAACGAAAACATAAAAATAGATTATCGGCTGTACTGCGTCTAGTATAGACATATCAAATAACGTCAAACTATACTGTTTTCAAAAAATAATTTTAGAAACACATTTCATTTATTATTTTACATGTACGTTTTCTATGTAAAATTTCACAAATATAAATAATAAACAGTTGTGTAACTAATTACCATTCTCCAAGCAACTTAATAATACAAAAATCATTAAAAAAAATAGTTCAAAATTAGCTTGTACTAAAATGTTGGTAATGCCAAGACCTTTCTCATATTTCTACCTATAAAAATGTTTGTTACAAATTAGCGTCAACTATTAATGCGTTAGTTGACTAACTCATGAGAGTGAAATCGGAATTTCGAACTTGTTTTTTGCATCAACTAAGGGTAATTAAAATGAAATTAACAACATGATCTCAACGATTCAGTTAAAATGGAATTGTTTTGCAATTAAATATGCAATTGTATCACAAAAATATGATATAAAAATGAGCACTTGACATACCTTCTTTATCAAATGATAACGCTACTTATCTTCCTTTCTATTCAAAATATATCGTAGCCCCAACTCAAGCAAAACGTCCAAGTCCGACTAATGTTGACAGTTCATAATGACTATGCTATATTATACTTGTACATTGAAGTCAATTGAGTAGTTTAAAATCACCTTGGGTTGACTATATTAACTTGAGGCGTTCATGTATACACTGGTCATCCGTGCCGTGTTTAAGTTTCAAATCAACCAAACAAATTTTTACAAAAAAATATATATTTTTTTTATTTTCTGTTCCATTCCAGAGCTACTTAATATTTCACTTTACAAATAAAGTAAAATAACAATAGAAAAATACAATTCTCTAATTTGCTACTAAAATATTACAATTTATTCATATTGGCTGCCCAAGCTAAAAGTATGTGTTTGTAATGCTACGCGCTGCGAGCATCGTTGACTGTTGCTGGTACTTGCACTTCTAGACCGTCCATATCTTTGGTTAGTGTTATCTGGCATCCTAGGCGAGAAGTATCTGTGAGGTCATAAGCTAGGTCAAGCATGTCTAGTTCTTCGTCACCAGGCTTGTCGGGAAGTTTTTCATAATCAGATGGTTTAAATATTAAATGGCATGTGGAACAGGTAAGAGTTCCCTCACATGCTCCAAATCCGTCCAAGTCGATATTGTTATTTACTATCACATCAAGAATTGTATCGCCTACTTTCGCTTTAGTTGTAATTTTATCTCCGCTGGCCCTCAAAAACGTAATTTGGATTCTATTGGACAAATCGTTGCTAATTAAGTAGTAATATATTATTTATGTATTTATGTGCAACTCACTCAGATTTTTCAAGGTTTGGGACTGTAACTGATAACAGTCTGGTGAAATTGTTTGTACTTGAATTTGTTCTCACATACATGGAACTGAATACTTTAGTGGACTGCAAGACTGACCGCAACATTTTGACGAGTTAAAGTCACAGGATCCTATTTAGCGATGAGGTACGTACAAGAATATGTAACTTTCTAAAATGTATGTTACATGAAAACACTTGAGGACCCAAGAACTGAATGCCTTTAATTAATTTCGACGTTCCGTCGATCACAGTCTACTGAATAGTGAATATTTTGGATAACTATATCAAAAACGTCAAATTACATAAGCTAGCATCAGTTATCGATAACATTAGAGATTCTCAAACTGTTTATTAATGGAGTTTTCGATTAGTACAAAAAATATGTTCAATGACTAATTCTCTGACGTTTGAAAAAAATGCATATTGGTTTTTGATTGGGTAATCAATTTTTTTGTTTTTTTTTTTTCATTTTGTATTAATATTTAATCGTAATAACTTAGTTTTAAGGCAATAAGACAGAAAAATACTTATTTGTTTGGTATTAACGTCTTACTGCAAATAATTAAACTATGTTCAATTTGGTTTTACAAAAAACTGCATTTTTCAACTTAAACGTTTTTTAACAAACGTCGAAGAATTTATTAGCAATCAAATTGCCGTAATTTTTCATAAGAAAATATTATCCTTTATATTATCCTCTATATTCAGGATAGGAGGGGCTCAGTGGCGCGATGGTTAGTGCGATGAACCGCCGCGCAGGAGGTCTGGGTTCGATTCCCAGTCGTAGCAACACCTAAATGATTTTTCACTGGCCCTCCTCTCGTGATGATCTGACAAATCATCCGAGTAGTATCAATTGTCAAGAATAGCTTATCTCAATTTAGCCGTTCGGAGTCGGCATAAAAAAAACAGGAGGTCCCGCCATCGTGCAAGAATTACACACGCACACATGAATGGTTGTGAGAAAGCTAGGCCCTGGGTACTAACGAGCCTGTTGCGCCAAAAATTTGTTTTTTGTTTTTATATTAAGGATAGAAACGCATTTATATATTTATTAGGATATAAATGCATTCTTAATTTATGACAAAATAATAATCTTACTAATACGCAAATATTTTCTTTTAAATTTAGTTTAGTAAAATCCCTTGTTAGTTTTCTACTTATGAAGCACTTCAAACGACTGTAATATCATTAACACACTGGTGGTAATAATACTATGGTATACGGATGTGCCACCTATGTATCAGCAAATACCACGCGAGCAGCAGAATTGTCATTACTCAACCCATACTATATGAAGCGTGTGTCACCACCCAATGTATATTACCGATACAATGATATCAATGGGCCTCCGTATCCGTACACGAGATGCCAGTTCAGTTGGTATAAAACTGGTTATGTGGGTGAGGGAACTAATGTTTATGCAGAGAGAAATAATGGAAATTCTTCAACCGAGTTTTTGTTTTTTCCGATTGTATTTTGTCATTAAGGGTATTCATACGAAAAGCCACTAATGTTTTTTTTTTTCGTTATTGTTTTTTGTGTGAAAGTGACTGTAAATGTCAAAAAAAGAGGTTCAAAAGTTTAAAAATTACAATGTTTACCATCGCAGTTTGCACACACAATTTGTGTGCTGGGCTCGATGGAATCCCACCAATAGTCGTAAAGCAATGCAAAGATGCTCTTTTGCCATACCTTAAGTATATGTTTGATAGCTCCCTTAAAACAGGAGTATTCCCAACTCAATGGAAAAATGCATTTATAACACCTGTTTTTAAAAAAGGTGAACGAGGAGACATCTCTAATTACGGATCTATTTCAAAACTCTCTTGCATTCCTAAGTTATTCGAACATATTATTTTTGATAAATTAGTCTTCCATTGTCGAAACATTATCTGTAAAGAGCAGCATGGCTTTGTAAAAAATCGATCCACTGTCACAAATCTCTTAACTTTTATGCATCATTGTTCCAATAGGTTGGAAAATAAAAAAGAGGTCGATTTTATATACACTGACTTTTCCAAAGCTTTTGACCAGTTATCACATAACATCATCATTTTTAAACTTAAGGCTTATGGTTTCCCTCCAGGTTTCATAAATTGGGTTCAATCATATCTCTCATTAAGAACTTATCGGGTAAAATTTTGAGGCTCTGAATCCAACCCTTTTGTTGCCCAATCTGGAGTACCCCAAGGTAGTCATTTAGGCCCTATCTTATTTATTCTTGCTATTAACGATGCAAAAGCTTGTATTCGACTGATATATGCTGATGACATAAAAATTTTCAAATGTGTAGGAGATCAAAGCGATTCGCTTTCACTTCAAACTGATTTAAATAACTTTACAACATGCAGCCGTATTTATAAAAGTATTTTAGAGGTTGCCTAACTTTAGGCAACCTTTAAGTACTGCCTAAGTGCAAAATCGGTATTTATAATCGATTTTCACATTTAGGAAACGTTGCCTAAAGGCCGCCTAACTTAAGCGCGAGCGAACCCTGCCTAAAGGCTGCCTAGAGGCTGCCTAAGGAATTTTCATTTCATTTTCATTTTGACGTTTACGAGAATTTCAATCTGGAAATTTATTTTGAGATTTTGGGTGGTGGTTTGCAATAAAGTGAAAATATTTTCATAAGAATGGAATCAAGCTTCATTTCACTTGTAAATGATTTATGTGTAGTGAATATTATGAATTCTCCAACTAGTAGGAGACCAAAAATATACAAAACGCTTACTCGATGATAGGGGGCTATGCCTGCTCCAACATTCTTTTCACTCCACTGTTGAATCCTCAAACAGATTCCGAACAGCAATATAACATTGCCCATATAGCTCCATGTTCTTCCTTTAAGATATTTGTTTACAAATAACATATGCTGTCAAACCCAAAAAAAAAAAAAGAAAATCTGATGTAAACAAAGTACAAGAATCTTAATTTTTTATACTAGATTTGTAAATACTACTACTTTATTTGACATAAACTTCGCCTAGTTAGGCAGCAATGGAAAATCGATTATAAATAAGAATTTAAGCAACGTTGCCTAGAGGCAACCTAAATATTTAGGCATGCCTAACTAGGCAATCTCTGAGACCCCGCCTAAGGAAATCTAATAAATACGGCTGATGGTGTTTTAAAAACGGTTTGAATCAATTTTAATTATACTCTGTCGGGGCACACTCTCTGTCGTGTAGACAGTTTTAAAGATATTGATGTTTATTTTAATCCTAAATTGGAATTTAATAAAAAAATTAACGTTATTGTGAATAAATCCAACTCTATGCTGGGATTTATAAACAGGTGGTCAAAAGAGTTCAATGACCCTTATGTCACCCTTTCGTTACACTCTCTGTCGTGTAGACTGTTTTAAAGATCTTGGTGTTTATTTTGATCCTCAAATGGAATTTAGTAAACACATAAACGTTATTGTGAATAAATCCAACTCTATGTTGGGATTTATAAGAAGGTGGTCAAAAGAGTTCAATGACCCTTAAGTCACCCTTTCGTTATATAATTGTCTAGTTTGCCCTCATTTGGGGTATGCCTCACAAGTGTGGACACCGTTCTATGTAGTTCATTCAAATAGAATTGAGGCAGTCCAACGTAAATTTATAAGATTTGCTTTGAGAGGACTTCCATGGAATGATCTACACAATTTGCCTCCGTATAGGTGTCGAATTAAACTACTGCAGTTATTGCCTTTGTCTCAACGTAGACTTAACAATGACATGCAGCCGTATTTATTAGATTTCCTTAGGCGGGGTCTCAGAGGTTGCCTAGTTAGGCATGCCTAAATATTTAGGTTGCCTCTAGGCAACGTTGCTTAAATTCTTATTTATAATCGATTTTCCATTGCTGCCTAACTAGGCGAAGTTTATGTCAAATAAAGTAGTAGTATTTACAAATCTAGTATAAAAAATTAAGATTCTTGTACTTTGTTTACATCAGATTTTCTTTTTTTTTTGGGTTTGACAGCATATGTTATTTGTAAACAAATATCTTAAAGGAAGAACATGGAGCTATATGGGCAATGTTATATTGCTGTTCGGAATCAGTTTGAGGATTCAACAGTGGAGTGAAAAGAATGTTGGAGCAGGCATAGCCCCCATCATCGAGTAAGCGTTTTGTATATTTTTGGTCTCCTACTAGTTGGAGAATTCATAATATTCACTACACATAAATCATTTACAAGTGAAATGAAGCTTGATTCCATTCTTATGAAAATATTTTCACTTTATTGCAAACCACCACCCAAAATCTCAAAATAAATTTCCAGATTGAAATTCTCGTAAACGTCAAAATGAAAATGAAATGAAAATTCCTTAGGCAGCCTCTAGGCAGCCTTTAGGCAGGGTTCGCTCGCGCTTAAGTTAGGCGGCCTTTAGGCAACGTTGCCTAAATGTGAAAATCGATTATAAATACCGATTTTGCAGTTAGGCAGTACTTAAAGGTTGCCTAAAGTTAGGCAACCTCTAAAATACTTTTATAAATACGGCTGATGGTCTTCTTACACCAAATATTAACAGGACAAATAGATGCTCCTGATCTTTTAAATGCTATTGGTTTTAATACCCGTGGAGGTTCCTATAGCCTTCGTAGACTAAATACTTTACATATACCTAATCTTAAATACAACTATGGTATGCATGAGGCTATAAGTCGCATGAGTAGAGTTTATAATAAAAATAGCGATGTAGGTAGTTGAACTGCATGTTATTAAAAGTAGTTTAAAAAACACTTTGCGTAGTTGTATTCTAGAGTCGTAGCAAGTGTTTGTATATATTTTTTTTGTTTTTTTAATAATACAAAAATAAAGTTTAATTTCATTGTTTATTGACTTTTTTAAGTGACGTCAAAATAACTTCTGTGTTTTGTTATGTCCCATTAACAAATGCACTATATGATGAGCCTGTGGATTCATAATATGTGCTGTGGCAAATCTCTGCTCGTAGATGCGCTTGTATTAAGCTCGCTACGACACAGATCCGATAGTGTTAAAAAAAATAATATAATTCGATTACATGATAAAACGCTTTTCTGTTTTATGTTTAACAATAATATATATAAACACATTCTTATTTCTAGAGCTCTTCCTTGCAGGCTGATTGTTCGAAACATTTTGCTTGCAAGTTAGGTCGACAACTCCATAAATGTGAATTTGACATTTGGTATGTTTTCTCTTGTACACTAGTACATACTGTGATTATCGTATATCTGTCACTTTTCTGACGGATATAACATTTGTATTGTAATGCCAGCCCAACTAATAATTATTCTTCTATAAGGCACAAAAATGTAATTTCCACAAGCAATTATTTCTATAGGCCTTATATAGTACTTGTGCACGGAGGTTAAGCATTTTGGCAGTCGATTGTTTGGGTAGAAGCTTGTTAATGACATAATGCAGGAAAATTCACAAGCATAACCGATATTGTGATAGCGAAACTTCTATAAGGATGTTTTTAAGCTTCCGACCATAAGTAAAGATGTTTCGGTAGAACTTTGCACAAGTTAATCCGAAGCATAGCACGTATAGAGCTTACGAAAGAAGGCTTAAAATAGCTGAGGTTAAAAGATCAGAAAAAAGGTGAAAAGATCGGGACAAGGTGTAAAGATTGGTAAAAAGGTGAAAAGAACGGGAACCTACCGGAGAATGAGTCAGCACGATTCAACTACTTCCTTGTACTTACTCGTCTTTCATGTTCGAGAGTATAGCCTAGTGGATAGCGTGTTGGACTACCGTGCGAGAGAACCCGAGTTCTAATCCCAGTAAGATGAGAGTTTTTATATAATTAGTTGCATTGAATTTCATACATTCATAATAACGAATTGGGTTTATAAGAGATTAAAATTGGAATTAAGAAATTGAAATTAATAAAAGTAAATAATAATAATAAGAAAATATGAAAACAAAAAGGAAATAATAAAAAGTAATGTTATTTTTCAACTTCGAGAAGATTTGCAAATATTTTCGGAATGACTTTTTGCGAAGCCTATAATTTGCTTCTATATGGCCTTTTATAAGCAAACTAAGATTTTTCTTTAAGGCTTATTAAAATTATGTAAAAAAGTCATATAGAAATAAATAGCTTCCTAAAAGTGCGCCAAATGTTTTTCCATACGACTTCCTACAAGTAATATTGCTGGAGGGGAAATAGCTTCGATAGTGCTTTATCGAAGCGAAATTGTTAGTTGGGAGGTAATTTCATGCATGGAGTTAGAACCCAATTAAAGAAGTAATAAATTTAATACATCCAAATCTAAACTCCGGATTAGGTAATTCACTCAGTATACACTATTCAAATCATGTTCAGGTCACAATTTAGACTAACTCGCTTGTTATCGCTTTTTCTCTATTTATTTTCTCTATTTATTTTCTCTACATGTTTCTTGATTGTTCGAGAACAATGTTAACACATAGGGGTGTGTTCACACTGCAATCAGATTTTATAACATTGCCCTCCTCCTAAACTTGTTCGTCCCGAACAAGCGTATCCTCAGTTTCACCTTCGTAACGATGTAACCGATCCAGATGGACTACCATTAATTTTCTCGTAGTCCTTTCTGTATACGGTATTTCGGCATTAGCTTTGGCGATATTCCTTGTTTACGTTGGAGATTATATAGCCACACTGAATCTCCTTCCTAAAATACGTTCCTGTTGCTCTGATATCGTACCTGGTTTTCATACGTTTGCTTGCTAGTCTTATTCTTGTCCTGGTCCTTTCATGGATATTTCGGAGTCTTTCCCGTATATCATCAATGTAGTAATCTTCAGTTGTTGGCTCTACCGTTGGGGATCCGAATATTACGTCATAAGGCAAACTTAATGCTCGACCAAATAAGACTTCACATGGGGAGTGTCCAGTAGTGCTATGCATCGTGCTTCGGTACGCCATCAGAAACAAGGGAATGCAACGATACCAGTTTCGTTGATTGTTGTCTACCACCTTGGAGAGGTGTTCTTTCAAGGTTCGATTAAATCGTTCCATCATTCCGTCTGATTGTGGATGAAGCGGTGTCGTGGTCTTCTTAATACCTAGCCGCTGGCAAACATCCTGGAATATTCTGGACTCAAAGTTTCAACATTGATCAGAATGTACTTCCAACAGTACCCCGAATCTGCATACCCAATTGTCCACGATCTGTTCCACTACGGGTTTCACTTCCTGGTTAGGTATAGCGAATATCTATTGCTTGGAGGTGAAATTTCTATTCCATTATGTTTTTTGTTCCAATGAAGTTATTCAATGAGCCCTTAGGGCTCAGTTATAGCTAACATTGGACAACTTCATTGGAGCACAAAACATGATTCCGTTTCATTTCGGTGGAACGACAAACATTACTTCACAAAAATAAATCCTGATCAGTGAAAAATAAAAAGTGATTTTCTGCGATAACTACAATTAAAAATTAAAATATGTTTGGATAATCATGTTCTAAAATTCATAAGCGTTGTTTTGACACCAACTCACCAATGTTTGAATTTGTAATAAAGCCGCAATGAGTATAGGAAAATGTCCAATGATGTTTTTCAATGATAGCTATAACTGGGCCCTAACTGAGCCCTTAATATCTGCTTCTTCGGGCTCAGTTATAGCTATCATCGAACAACTTCATTGGAACACAAAACATGATGGATTGAAAATTTTCCCCCATAGATACATACCTATAGGATTAATTGGAAAATTCCTTTTCATTTCGGTGGAACGAAAAACATTACTTCACAGAAATAAATAAATCATGATCAGTGAAAAATAAAAAGTGATTTTCTGCGATAGCGAGAATTTAAAATTAAAATATTTTTGGATAATCATGTTCTAAAATTCATAAGCTTTGTTTTGAAACCAACTCGCCAATGATTGAATTTATAAAAAATACCACAAGAAGTAAAAGAAAATTTCCAATGATGTTTTTCAATGATAGCTATAACTGGGCCATTATGTTCGAGTATCTATAAACCTCCATCAATTGAACTTGGCAGCACTGTTATATATCAATGAGAATAATTGCAAATTTTCAAGCCGGCTGACGTTTGACGAAACAGAAGGTAAACATTTGGATCCAGGAATTGGATTTAAAAACTCGGTTGTTGTTTTTTATTTGCAATTCTTGAAAATTTGATTTCACTATTTTGATTTTTTGTACCATATCTTTCTTTTACGACGCAAAAAATATACAGATATTGTTTAAGAAAGTATAACCAACATAAAAAGACAAAGAAATAACACCAACCATGTGGATAATAACTCATATTCACTCAGGTAATATTTTTATTTGGACAGTTATTTAATAATTGCAATCAAAATCTTTAAAATAGGCAACAAGTTTTATCTTGTATCCGAGGTAAAGAAGTGTACCGTGGGCCGTGTTGGTTCGGACATAGTTCTCTCTGACGATACATCTATAAGTCGCTCCCATGCTGTGTTTCACCTGACTGATGTGGGCCTTATGTTGGAAGACATTGGCTCTAAGTATGGAACGTACTACAATGATCATATTGAGACCAAAACCAAGCTGCCTAAAGCTAAACCAATCGAACTTAAAGAGGGCGATAGAGTATTATTTGGAGCACTTAAAAACGAATGGTTAATTTCTAAATATAATATCAACACAATGGTATCCTCATTGGATGTACAGCAAAGAAACGAAGTGAGAAATCAATTGATTTTACTGGGTGGAACTATTTTATCTAAGTGGGAGCCAAAATGTACTCATTTAACCATGTCGGAGATTACTATCACTATAAAAGTATTACACGCTTTAATTGAAAAAATTCCTATTGTGTCATGTGAGTATTGGAAGGATTATCTTAAGCAATTGAAAGAAACAAAGCAGCCACCAAACGTCAGTCTGTACTTGCCTGAGCGGAGCTCGGCACTTTCATTAGCCATCGATGCGGCAAGTTTTAGTTTCAATGATAAACGAAAAACATTGTTTGCTGGAAAGACTTTCGTTTTTATGTCCAAGAAACATTCTGATATGTATTCACAAATAGTAGAAAAGGCTGGAGGAAAGTATAAAGATCTTAGGAAAGGCATTAACAAGTCGTACCTAGTACAGAATGATGTTATAGTTATTCAATACGTTGCATCTACCCAATCACAGGGATCACAGACAATTGACTCTATATCAGGTGAGTAACTAAATCTTTAGATTGTTGATATAAAACTATAAAATTGAAATGAGTATGTTTTACAGGCACTGCATGAATTAATACATCATTTTAGATAACTAAGGAAAAAAGAAAAGTCAATTTAGATCCTTCATATAAAATCATGAAATCATTGTTAATTATAGAAACAATTTTATGGACCCAATTGTGAGTGGCGCTCAGCGATGTACAACCGTGTGTTTCATAGTGAAAACAAAAATTGTTATTTTTATTTAGTTACTTACTTTACTTAACGGGCTCCCGACCCGTTGAGGGTATCTGCCTGAAACAAGGCTTCCATTTTCTTCGATCCTGGGCTGCCAGTTATTCAGTCTAAGCGCTCTGACATCCGCGATCGCTTGATCCTTAAACAGGATGTTCGGTTTTCCTTGTTGCATCGAACCTGAGGGCTGGGATTCGATGATTCTTTTGACTGGAGCGTTATTGTTTTCGGTCGATGTGGCCGAGTCAATGTAATCTATGTGTTTTTAACTTCTGTACTAAATCCAAATCTTGGTACAACGCATAAAGCTCGCAGTTACATCTTCTCCATCCGACTTCCTCACATAGAAGACCATAAATTCGACGAACAATTTTCCGAATGTGCCTATTATTTGCACCGCTTTCCTGCTTATTGTCCAGCACTCAGCGCTGTAAAGTAGGACTGGTGGCATTAGGATCCAGACGGTTTTATTAGGTACTCATCATAATAAAAATGTACTTGCTTAAGTCCGGGGTGAACCTGGACCTTAACCAGCATACCTCTTCATTTTCTTACTTACATTTTGTTGAGATTAGTTTATTCTTGTGTACGCCATTTAAGGTAAGGTATTATCCAATTGCATCTAACGTCTGGTCGGGAACCAAAGACTGTGGGCCGGAGCATTGGTATCCATTCGCCCTACATGCCCTAAGCAATCTTAAACGCCAAACGCCGAGTTTTGTTGGTCAGCTTTATATAGCTATACAGCTCGTAAAGTTATTAGTAGAATCTTTGTGTTCTTAGCCCGTAAAAGCAAATGGGAATAAGGGATTCCGGGATAGATTTCGGCCGTAGAGCCGGACTAGGATGATCAGTGTCTTGGGTTTATACCAAAACTGTGCATAACTCTGTATAGTTCGTCTCTATAAATTATGCGGTATGCGGCTTTAAAATAAATAAATAGGTTATGGATACTAATTCGGACTTTTTGGGTTTGTTTTTCATGATATGCCGAGTTGTGAAGATTTAATCAGTTCTGGACTTACTGGCCTAGAACCACACTGATGGTGGCCGATCAGGCTGATGTTAAACGGTTTAAGGCGTCCACATATTACGACAGATAGGATCTTGTTATCGATGAAATAATATACCTATTGGTATAGCTTATAGATGAAAATCCAGTTGCTAAAATCAGTTACACACTTATAGCCATTGGACAAATAAGCATTTCAAAAACATATAAAACTACGTCAATATATTAGAGGAAGGGAAAGCAGAACAATAATAATATTTAGAGTACATATTACCTTAGACCTATTTTTCCATTAACATTTAACGATGTAACTTTTACTTCGTTGTACTTCGCCAATTTAATATCAAAATAATCGAAACAATCAAATCCTGACAAGTATAAAGAATTGAAATGTAGACTTTCCAATGTTCCCAAAGTTGGTCCGAAATAAATACCTTTTGCAAACGAAGGCAAAAATGAAACGTAAAGCAATCCAAATAAAATATAGAGAAATGTACTGGCTACACGGAAACATTCCTGTGTGCGTGTGCACTGCTTGCATGATGGCGGGACCTCCTGTTTTATGCCGAATCAGAACGGCAAGGTTAAGATAAGCTATTCTTGACAATTGATACTACTCGGATACTTCTCCTCTCACCACGAGAGGCGGGCCAGTGAAAAATCATTTTGGTATTGCTACAGCTGGGAATCGAACCCAGACCTGTTCATCGCACTAACCATCGCGGCACTGAGCCCCCATATCAATAATGCAGTCCTAAAAATTTTGGATCATAACAATTTATTGCACCGGCTACAAAGAACGAAATCTTTGGACATGGACGCGCCTAAATTGCGTAACATGCAAGATCTTTCAATGAAAAGTAACCTGCCAAAAGTTTTCGAATGCCTCATTATTATTTCGTAATTTTTTTCTTATACTACTCTAACGTGTTCTCACTTTTCTAATTGCAGAATTCCTTGAAGCAAGCTGTCTGCGTACTATACCTGAATACGAAATCGGCTTAGCCATTGTATGTTGTACAACTGAAAAATATTGCAATCCATCATACAGCCCAGTTTCGAGTGTTTTGTCCAATCTAACGGATGGAACTCCTAATATTGGAACTATCTTAGCCGAAAATACTCGTCCGCAAACATCACAATTTAATACAATCGAATTTTGTAACGTTGAAATTCCTGATAGTGATTGTGTAACTACTAGAAAACTACCAAGCATACCCGTTAACTCTGAGATATACGAATCAGATGTTATAACTATTCAAAGCTCAGAAAATCCAGAAGATTGTCTATTAAAAATTTCTGGATGTGATTCAGTTAGTGATAATGATAACAAAAGAAAAAGGGATAACTCCGATGAAAACAAAAATGATATGCAAAGCTCCAAGAAGACAAATATTTCCGATAAGGACCCCTTAAGTGAAAACCTAGTAATGTCTTCGGACATAATATCTATTGAAAATGAAGTTATACAGCCAAGTGAGCCTGTAAAACCTCAAGAACCAACTAAAGCTGTAGATAAAAGGAAAAGAAAAACAGCAGACATTGATGATGATTTTCAGTTTGCTAAAAAAGGTCACTTTTCACCACCCGAAAGTGGGAATATTTCAGAAACCCCAAATAAATTATGTGACGATTCAGAAGATGCTTCTTCATCGTTTTTTCACAGTAAACGTGGCAAAAGTGTACAACCGAAGGCGGTTGAAAATAAAAACAAGTCGTTTAAACCACTTCCAATAACCGTCCATGCTCCCAACAGAACAACTCCCAAGTCAAATGCTAAATATACTGGTTTTCTAGAAACTAGCCAAATTAGTCGCACGCATCGTGAAGCGAAGCCACCAACGGCTGCAACAGATCAACAGCCAGAAAATACATCAGTGAACATTAAACGGGGTCGTATTGCTAGAATAACTGACAACGATAGTGATAATGAGGATGATATTTTCAATTTCGGCTCATCCCCTAAAAAATCCAGAGGATCTGGATACAACTCGGATGAAGGATTATTTGACTTTGGAAGTAAGCCTTCTCAAGATACAGTTGACCATGCAGACGGCAATAAGGAAGAAGTTTTACCACAAACCCAAGCGCTTATTCCTATTAATAAATTAAGCTTCAACAAAGTGATTAAGCCTACAATCAAGATTTTACCCTCTAAATCATCATCTTCTGAAGGTTGGTTATCAAAATTATGTATGCTAAAAATTAAAAGTGAACTTGGTGAAGTAAAGAAGGAAGAAGATGATGTTAATACAACTAAGCGAAATGAATGGATCGATTCAATCAAGGGAGGCTTCGAAGTAAGGGTACGCAAAATGAATCTGTCATCAAAAGGAAGTAATTGTTCAACTATGCAAAATGTATCAAATTCAACATTAAACACTTCAAAGAAAAATTTTAAAGCATTTGTAAAGGTAAGATTGTCTCAGTGCACTATAAAATGGCATTTCGCCTTATTAATAACGATAATTTATTTTCGGAAGTAATAAGAATTCCTAATAATAACCATATTTGGACGTGGAATAACAAAACATTTATTATGGGTGGGTTAAGTGTGCAGCTCTTCGTTTATCAAAAATTATTTGCCTCTACATATGTCTTATTATGTCGCACAACACAATCAAAACAATAGCAACTAGTAGTACGTAGTAATCTTTTTGTGGGTTTTAGTTTTAAAACGCATCACCATTTGATGTGTTATCACGAGGGGGCTAACGATGACCATCAACACAGTCGAATTTTACAAGTATTACAATGGATATATGTGACTATGGCTGGAATTAATACCCGATCACCTATCAGAGTAATTGTTGATAAACTATATTTGTCTCTCGTTATCACCCTGTACTTCTTCGGACGTTTATTTTTTAAACGTTGTAAAGAGTAATCTAATTGTTATCCATGATTTTCTCATAACATGTAGTTAAGGTGATTGAAATAGCTTTGAAGAAAGTTTTTTTGTTGTCTTTTCTATATTTGTTCGGGTGGACTTTCACCGTCTGCATTGTTTGATGACTACTGCATTTAAAAGTTGACGACGATCAAATGTTCTTAAAATATCTATAAACAATATGAACCTTAATAATAAATCATTATAATTAAATAATATTATTAGAACATTTAAAAAACAAATTACAATCTGTTTTAAAACTTTTTTTTATTTATTTTTCGTTACAGAAACACAACTACAAACCGCAAACGCATATCGTGAGGACAGTACCAATGGTAGTCCCACCAATGTTAATATGTTAAATATTTACCTATTATGTTTTGCTTGTAATGAACTGTCTGAAAATACTAAGAGCTTTTTTGTGGTCATTAGCAATTATTTTTCTTTCTACTAACTTTTGTATTGCAAGCCATTCGTGCTTAAGGATATACTTAGTTTCACAAGAATTTAAGGACTTATTTCGTCTTTGATCTTCTTCCTTAAAATATCGACGAATATCGTCGATGTTGTGGATGCGACTCAAATCAATAACGGGTTTCAATGATTCTCTGTTAATCGCTCTACCAATATCTTCGGACTTTTGCATCCTCGAGAGCACAGAAACTTTGTGGGGAGGTGTTTGCGATGGTGATTCCGTGTGCATTGTAATTACAATTTCATTAGGTTTTGTTTGCACTTCGTTCATGGTTTGCAATGAAAAGCGATCAAGTTCTTTCGGAAAATCAAATTCTTGACATTCATGGCTCGACTTCATCGGTGGAAAACACTTCCTTAATGGAAGTAGTTTGCTATATAGATCACAATATGAATTCCCCAGTTTTTGGGTTAGATCCCAAAGTTTGGCAATAACTGCGAGGAATAGTGTAATGGTTTCCATAAAAAAATTGTTTTGTATCAATTTATTGAAATAATCTGCAGATTCGGTGCAACAGAAAGTAATCCGTTGGTATAGTTTGTGGACCGAAATAATTCTCAGCAGGACGTAGTCAAAACTATTTCTGGATGGCATTTTATCGTACGTTATTGAATCAATAATCGTATCTGGCAGCATTTGGCAAAAATTGCTGATAAGTTGTTCCACGTCTATTTTTAAGAGTCGACCCAGTGCAGCATTTAATTTGCAAACAAATTTAAAACCGCTCATGTTGTGAAAGGAGTTTTTGCGCCGAGCCATCAAGCGGGAAAGCAATGCCGCGCTATTAGTAAATTCGTCTAGGAGAGTATCATTTTGAGTGGATCTCTTCAGGAAAATTGGTCGCACTTTTCTAACTGCAACGAAATTTTATTAAATCGAACGGTTTAGAGGTAAAGTTATTTAATTTACCGAAGTTTACATCCGAAAGTGGTATTGTTATTAGCGGTGGTATTTTTAATTTACATTCGTTCCAAAGAGTATCCATGTTACGATGATTATTAATTTAAAGGAAACTACAGTTTTATGTAAATAAATAAAACATTTTGCACTGCACATGACAAGAACCTTAAAGTGACATTTATCACTTAGATCTGTTTCTTTAAAGAATTCGCTAAACAATGGCCGTGTTCCGGATTAGAGGTCACATCTGAAAAATATATTGAGGTTATGTGGGACCCAAATCTTACTGAATGGTATGTTAAATGTCAAACTATGCCACCCCTTATTTTGCAATATGCTTTTTCCATATTTATAGATGTTTGTATACTTTTATCAATTCCTTATCAAAAAGTAAGAGCCTAAATAAACCTATGATATTAGGTAATTTTACTGAAATAAAAAACATCATGGCAGGTCGACGCAAAATTAGCTGTTTGACTCATATCTGAGTGCCCATGTATAAATTTTTAACACAATCACGCTTTGAAGCTTCTCTTTGCCGACGTGCTTTGCGCATGCTTTGACATATTTACTTGAACTCCACAAACCACAACACTTTCGACGTTTTCAAACCAAACAGCCAAACATCAAGCAAGTTTCTATGGCATTAAAAAAGAAAATAATAATAATGCACTCCATTTACAAAGTTTTATGCAGATCAGAATTAAGCCTTAATAACATTTAAACAAAACAAGATATTTTGTAATTAATTTTGTTGCCAGTATGAAAACAAAACTGACACCAAAATGTTTTCAACAAAAAAAAAGTGCTTAGGTATGATATAATTTTTAATTAATTTAATTTCTAATTATATGACTTTAGTTGTGAAAAACAAGAGTGCTTAGCGTTTGGATTTATTAATGGATATAGACACAGAAAATAAAGTTATACGTGAACTATTAAATTCATCTAGTTCGACTTCGTCTTCGAAAAACTATGAAGATAATTTCTGTATTTTCAATTTTTTGTTATGTTTAAAATGTAGCAGCTACACCGACGCTAACTTCACAGACACGAAATGACACCAATACAATGACAAAAAAAAAATCTGAATCGTGTTCCATTGACACTCAAAAAGATCAAATTTCAGATCAAAATCTAGATTTCCCAATGGAAAACGCCATTGTGTTGGTGCATGTAGGTGTAAATCTCACTTGAAAACAAGATTTTTCAATAGTGATCTAGATAAAAAAAAAGTGTTTTTTTATCCCAATCGAAAACGAAACAATTGATCTAGAGCAAAAAAAAAGTTATCTAGATCAAAAAAACATTGCTTTTTGTATCCCAATCGAAAACGCTGTTTGCTGATTTATCTTCGAACAGTCATGAAAATGTTTTTGATTTCAGTAAAATTACTCGATATTATAGTTTTGTTTAAATTATTTGTTACTTTTCTGATAAATAATAATTATTCTGTGTAGATAACAGCAAAGATTATGAATTCTATACAGATGACGCACTTCACATAAGAAAAATTGTTCTATGGCGGGTCGTGCTGGCACCGCCCGCCATATATTTTTGTTCTTGTTTATCATGTGTTTTCATGCACACCGCCCGCCCGTACCATGAGCTACTGAGCAAAAGTTTCTGTTTTTTGTTCTCGATGCGTCATTTGTATAGAATTCATAATCTTTGATAACAGTAAATAAAAATTTATAAATATGGGAAAATAAAATGCAAAATAAGGGTTGACATGATTTGCCATTTACTTTCCCAGATTTATGTCGCTTAGCGACTCTGAAGGGTATTGATTGAATCTTCGTCATCAATGCAAACGGGACCGCATATTTTCCAAAGAAAAACGACCATGCATTTGTTCATCTGCTTTTAATGCGGTCCATGCTTCAGTACCGGAGAGTAATACTGGGATGATCTGGGCCTTTTGTAGGATCTCATTAGTAGTTCGAGTACGGGCTGTGGTACTGGCATTTCTCCTTGCCCTGAAGAAACAACTATTAGTAAAAATATTATTGTTTTTATTTTTGTCGAGATATCGTCGGTGTCTTACTATCTTAAAGTTGTAGCTGTCGATGATGATGGTCTAGTTCGATGTTGCCTCTTTTTGACTCTCTTGTTGACTGCATATACTTAGTGATAACCCAATTAATATTAAAGTATTGTGTGCACAATTCTCAAGATGTTACAGAAGTTTGACTTCGATGCAAAGCTGGTGGGTGTAGATTTTTACTTATGCTCCGTATTATTAGGAAAATCGTATTCACGGATGATTATAACCGTCTTTTTTTTGTTGTTCGTCCAGCCTTAAAGTAGGACTTATAGGATTAAGGTCTGTTATAGGAAAAATTGTACATTTTGCAGGCACGAGTTTTAGTGCTATTTGCTTCGCAAACTCAAATATATGCTTGCAATAGCAATGGTATTCATCAGGCCATCAGTAGGAGGTCTTCTATAACGCAATTCTTTGAGCGACCAATGATTTCGATAAAGTTTGCGTATCCCAGCCGATTTACAGATTTGTGAAAGTGTAAAAAATGTTGACTAAGCTCCAACTGCCTTTGATTGTACTACTGCAATGACCTCTCATATAGTGGTAGAGAAGGTTATCTCTTTGGCTGGATATTATGTTTTTTTTTTACTTATATTGCTTGTGTGCCTATTATCTTTTTGCCGTTGCTCTCCATAGCACTCCAAGAAGAAAACGATTTAACTCATTGGCCGAGTGCACTTTTGTCGCCTATAAAAATCGATTTGCAGGAAATAAGTTTGTTCATAAAATAGTAGTTTATGTTCTCAGTAATAAAAACATATGAATTGAAGTCGGCAACAGTTGTTACATTACTCTCATTCCGTTCAAACCATAGCTTTAATTGGAACAATGTTATTATTTTTATCAGATTTATTTAGCAATACATAATACATACAATATGAATTTTGTTTTACTTTTGGAATGGATAGTAATCCAATCCTGAATTATAGTTATACTGTTTCTTCTGTTTCCTCTTTGCAATCTCGATCATTGATTGTACATCCTTTCTATAGGCGGGTGGTTGAAGTTCTTCGTGTAGTGTACATTCCAATTCTTGCGGTTCTTGAACTTTAAAAATGTGTCTACGAATTATGTCAATATCTCGACTGAATTCTTCCTTTAAATCAGTGATTTTCGTTGGTGCTGTATCAAATTCAATAGTAAAGTAGCTTCCTTCCCGATGGACAAGACCATGTTCACTTATCTTGTGAGGTAATGCTCTGGAGCCCAAATTTTCAAGTTTTCTTATTATACCACCCTTGTCGAAAATGGATTCAGCTGTTCGTCTTAGCACAGAGACAACTTCGGGCTGAAACCATAAATTATATAATTACACAGTATTATTTATCTTTAATCTATTAACATACCCGACTCATTTGTCGCAACACCAAAGACAATTCATAGGTTGGCATTTTTATATCAACTTTATAATTCTATAGTATTTCGAAAATATTTTCTACGTAAAAATTTAAAGAAACACAAATGATTAACCTCAACCTGTCAAATACAGTTGAAGTGCTGCCAATATTCTTCATCTTCATATGTTTATTCGATGCATGTGCTGCCAGACTCCAAATAGATGACATTTACAGTGGGTTTAAATAAATGTTTACTCGGACTAATTTAATTTTTATTGTTTTAATGAAAAACATAACACATACATTATGAACCTATGTCATTTAGCATTTATTTTATTAAACAAACTGGTTAATTTCAGGATATTTCCAAGTATTTACTAGACTAGCGTAGATTAATTAGTTAATAGCTTAAGGCCTGCTCAGAATGCATATCTGTAGCTGGTATCTGTAGCTGAGTGAAAGTTGAAAACAAGGCAACCCGTAAGCGCTTTCACAATGTGTATCTCCCGTGAATCTGTAGCTTGAAGTTGAATGGGGTTCAACTTCACGCTTCAGATTCACGTTTGACGTTTCACTCGGCTACAGATACCAGCTACAGATATGCATTCTGAGCAGGCCTTTAATGGCTCATTTCTGAGATGCACAGAAAATTATAGCTTTATGTGTTTCATGACAAGTGTTTTGCTTTTTGTTTCATGACCTGGAGTTGAACAATCTAGACCACGTTTTTCTGCACCTACTTTTAAGTAAGAATACATAAGTTTTAAATGTCTAACGTATAGTGATCAGGTTTGTATTTTGTTAGTATTTAAATGTTTAGCATTTAAGAGCCATTAGGATTTGCACATAAGAATTAAGTCTCTATCAGTCCAAACAATAAAGTTGCAAAGCTTTTTTATACTATGAATAAAATCGCAAAATGCCTATTGAAAAATAATTCTTAAAATGTCATATGTCTTTCAGGATTTGACATATATGTACTTCATTTTATACTTCTCCATACATTTTATCTTGTCCAGTGCATGTACTTTTCTGTTCTGGCTGGTGCCGAATGAAATCCTCAACTAGGTATTGTGATTAATCTATGGACATCTGTGATGGAACAACATGGAAAATCGAGATCTGTTGTCCTAAAGAGCTATTAGCAAAAGCGCGCCGAATCGATTTTATGACGAATTCGAATTTTTATGTTGCCAAAACAATTCGTTGATAAAAATATATTGATTTCAAATTATTATAAAAGAATCTTTTCAAAAATTTTTAAACTGCCCCTACCGCCAGAACTGATAGACCCCCTCCCCCTTCTCGTACTCGTGCCAACACAATTAGTGTATCATTCTAAAAACATGTAACATCTTTTGTCAAATCAATGGCGACTAAACTCTGTTTAATTTTTAGAGCTATAAGATATTTTACACCAATCCAGCTTATTCCCCTCTATAAATAAGGCAAGAGCAGCATTGTTACTATATACTGTTCGCATTGCTTGTAGTTCAGCACCAAAACGACCAATGAAGTTACTGGACTCTACCAAAAGGCCACCAATCCACCTTATAGACGATTGTTTCCTTACTTTAAATGTCTATGCTTTAGCTCAGGAGCCATATTTTATAAAACGAATATCGAACTCTTATAGAAGATTTTTATTTTTATTATAGGTTGAAGATACTTTTTACATTTCCGTCTACTAACAACGCGACCACGCATAAACTTTTTTTGTCACAGAACAACTAAACAATGAAACAAACTTTCAGGAGTCGTATTTCCATCAATATACAATCTAAAGCAATTCAAGAATAGCGTCAATAAACATATGCAAGCTTCGTCACAGGCGACATTCTAGCGTTATAGGTCGGCTCAGAAAAATATATACAAAAAGTAGTAACCACTTAACTTTCAAAAACAGCATATATATATTGGTTTAAATTTGTGTATTAAAGAGTTAATGAGACAAAATCAGAACTTTCACGATGTGCTGAACTAATACCAAACACATGAGAACTCTAACCACCGCCTTCCCATTTATTTGCATGTATATTTTTGCAATAATCTTTCTCTTAGTGCCATCTATCTCAAGGCATTTGGTAGTTTATCAATTTTTTAATTTGCTAAATAAATCATTAAATAGTCCTTATAAAAGAATATGTATTTATTTTTCAAAAGGGTATTAACAGATAACCAGATATAATTTATAAAATACATAATTTATATGATTTAACATTTAAACTTTTCTAAAAAGACACTACATTTCAAATTGTTTGTGTAAAAGGCCCTCCAAAAATACTTTCATAAAGGTAATGTTCAATACATTTTAAATATACGCTTTTTGTAAAGTTAGTAATAATACAAAATAATGCGAGACTGCATTCTTTAGTTAGTCCATAAAATATAAATGCTTAATGGCACATTATTTATTAAATTGATGAAATATTTATTATAAGTTGGTCTTTTGGTTCTAAAATTCATTGTCTTTGCTTTATGCAGAAAAAAGTGCCAATACAAAAATGTAAAAGTGGGGCGAAAATTAAATACATTAAAAGAACTTATTTCTTACAATAATAATAAAAAAAATATTAACTTTAAATACATGTTTAGTGTTTTCACTTTTTCTCATTTCTTTGCTTCAAACGGAATGCTAAGCGAATGTAAATTGTAAATTATGTAAGTACAAGGAAAATGTTTTAGCATTTACATATGCCTTGTGTTGCCAAAGTTAATACCACTTTGGTTGGCACCCTTGTTGGAGCCATATTGAAGAGAAATGACGTTTTGACCAGCCTTAAGTTGTTCATCGCTAAAGTTGCGGACATTTTTGTCAGCTTCCTTTGGTCCAATCGATGGTTTTCCAAAGTTTTGTGCCTATTTAAATAAATTCGTTAAAAAGGTATTCACGTTATAATTGATTGTTTGTTTACTTTTCGGCCTAGCGATTGTAAGCAGATGACAACAGAGTTCAGATTTTGCCTCTCCCAGAGGTCAACACTTTGGAATGTTTCTTGTGTTGGAACTCCAAAGTTCTTTGCACATGCCAAAAATGCTGGTAATAGAAAAAAATCATTTATTATTTGAAGTTAAATGTAACGGGTTTGTCTTTGTATTTGAAATATTACCTGAAATATTCTCCATGCACTTGAATGCCATTTTGCTTTCATTGATCTTCTTAACGGAGCCAGCTTGGAGGCAGTTTACAAGTTTGCACAAAAGAACTCCATCCTTCAGCACTTCAAAGAAGTTATCCATGTCTCCAGAAGTATTTATTGGCTCATCGGTGACAATTTTGATCCATTCTAGACATTCTTGTGCTAGTTCCTCGCTGTATTTGGAGTTAATCTAAAAAAAAAACAAATGAAAAACTGGTTAAATAAATTTTCAAAATGAGAGGCATAAGATTACGATTATTGCGGTTCCCGTACGCGAAAATTTGTAAAAGCTTTTATTCCAAGATCATTACGTGTACGAAGCCGAATCGATTCATTCTGGTTCTCCTCAACACTGCGCTATACAACTTGTTTTGAATAATTTGCACGCGCTGTTTTGGCGTTAATATATTCGTAGTAAATAAATTGCAAAATGGCGTAAAATGTACTAACAAATCAACTTTAAACTGCCAAATTGACAAAAAAAAAAAAAAAAAACAAGCGTCTAAAAAAAACAAAGAAAGAAAATTGTCTAATTTCAAAGAAAGGTGCCGATACGATTTTAACAAGAAAAATTAAAAACTTCACTTTACTAAAATATTTAAATATTTTGAAAAAAAATAAACACATTTCCGCACATTTAATGAATAAAACAAAACAGCTATTAAGGGTATTCATGCATCGTCGTAATTTTATTACGTGCGAAAGTTTGTAATTTTACGACGACGTTTCATGAACGACCCTAAAACTGCACCTCTAAATACTGCGGTAACCCACAGAATTCAATCTCATTTTAGTAACTTATTTATAGAGTTTTGTTCCTATTGTTGACTTTCCGTTCTCGATAATTTTTTCCGTTTAGCGCATACGTTTGTTGTGTGAAAGTGACTGATTAAATGTCAAAATAGCAATTCAAAAGTTTACAACATTTACCACCTCAGTTCCGATATTGTTAGAAACGATTTTCCATACAAATTTTGACAGTTAATTTATCACGTCGTAATTTTATCACGAATGAATACCCCTAGTGTTCATCATTTTGCAAATTTTACAGTACGACAACGATTTGGCGAAGTTTCACATCCAATTTTATTTAAATTTGCAATTGAACATGATACGCGAATGGACCCTGTATGTTATTTAACTACGTTCCCGTACGTTTTCGTAAATTTATTTCTCCCTTTGAGAGTTTAACCCTTCTTCCAGAAATGATGTTGTATAATTTTAAACAAACTCATGATTATACAATTTTTAAAGCAAATTTCTTTAACAGCCGCTACTAGAATACTTTTTTACGATAACTTTGTTGTATAACAGCACATGAATCTAATAGCATATTGATGCGAAAACCGTTTACTCCGAGTAATATGATGCAGATGATACCAATTTTTTTAACTTTTACGGGATCAAATGGTTATACCTTTATATTATTATCTTTTATATTAGAACAGCTAGGAAATTTGAAGGAAAGAAAGAAAGATATGGATAAGATGTTGTGTGTAGTGAAGACTTACTCCATGGAATTTTTTTTCGAAGATTACTTATAGGCGAATATTTACCGAACATTTATTATTTTAATTTCTTTGAATTATGTTTTGGTGGATTGAACGCCAACAGCGACAGATGTAGGTACAATATGGTACAATGTATGTCCATAATATTTACGGGCCAAGACAAAATAAATGTTCTTCCTAAAAACTAGGAAAATCTTTGTATTTGTGAATAATTGTGGTATGCTTTGGAGTAGTTGTTCTTATCGCAAAAAACACATTCCTCCCCATAAATATTTGTTAGGTTTGCGTCTGTTTGTTGGCCTTGAACAAATTTAACAACTTTCCATGCGAATAAGTATTCTTGGTACATAAATACGATAAGAGTTAACAGACATGTATTATAGCGTTATATAAATATATTAAGCTTTTTATCTCTACTCTTTTTAATGAATACGTATTCCTCATTCACCAACGCTGCAACTGACCCGCATATTTTAAAAAGATAACCTACATGAATTGTATCTTAATAGAGATGTATACATTTCCATCCAATTGATGAGAGAAGAAGTATCCGCAAATCAAATTTGCGGGGCAACAAATATTCTTCGTGATGATGTGACATTTTATTTTGTTTTCATTGAAATACTTTCGTTATCGATGGTAAACGACGACGAATTGCAAATTGTTGATTAGATTTCTATTTTAAATTCATTTGTATATCAAACAATTTACTTGTTGTGTATGTACCTACACCATTCTTGTACTGCAATAAAACCAATTATGTAACTATGATTTGTATCCAACAGATGGCTTGCAATGGCATTCTTTAGTCATTGAACAAGCTTATATATCCTTTTATGGCGCTGTAATAGTCGGACAGTTCAGATTTCGGAACTTTATATGGAAATGTTAATAGATTCAAGATTTTATTTCAACAAATATGGGTAGATAATTTGTCGCCCAAGATATGTATCGTGTTATTTATTATATGTAGATAGATTTTTGTTTGTTTAGGACGTGCTTGTAGGAAAAATCTATTTTTGTTTGATTTGTAAGGTTGTTTTCATTATCACTAAATGTTGTGATTGCGTGACTTTTTGGTTAATTGTTGTTTGTTATCGACCTAAATGATTGTTGAACACCGAAAGATAATTAAATACATACAGATAGTGTCAATATAAACATTTTTCTTATAATGTTGGTTGGAACATCGTAACTATTGATAACGACAAAGAAACTAAAGTATTGTGTTCAAAATGTAATAAAATGTTTATTTGAGTATTTTTTTAGATTTATTTTAAAAACAACCAGTACCCAAAAAAGATATAAAATGTAAAAATAAGAGGCGCCTCCCTTAATTGAGAAGATACAACACAGAAGAAAGTTTTACATAAAATTGTTGTTTGTACATGAGTACGCTCACGGATATATATGTATATTTAGTAATGTAAGAGATAAAAACTAATTAGCACTTATATGTAAAATCGTTTCCAAATCGCTCTTTATTCGTAGGTTTCGTCGAAAACCAAAAGATTGAGAGATTTTAAATATTGACCAATTTTGATATTCAAGTTTTAAACCAGTCGAATGGAAATAAGAATGTATTTAAATGATGTAATATATGTAATTTAAACTCTTAAGAAATAAGTACCTATATATATCTTACGAATCGAGCTTAATTGTGATATCAATCTTTCATAAACTTTCTATAATTAATTAGTTGATTCTATACTTCACAATTGAACAAATTGTAAATTTAGTTGAAAACAGTGGTCGAATTGAAGAAAAAAGAAATACATATCTAGACTTTACGGCATCAAATTTATTTGTTTGTACGAAGTTATAATATATTTTTTCACAAAGACAGGAAACTACAGTTTAACGCCGATGCGAATCGCAAATTTCAAATATGTATTTATACCTACTTTTGGGTGCTTTTACGACATTCGCAAGAGGTGGGGCAATAAAAAAACGTAGGTGTTGTTACTTTTGGGATTTGAACCAGGAACTTCGCGCTAGTAGTCTAACGCCCTAAGCACTATCACATGAATTCAAGAATAACAGTATTATACTCCTCGCAGTTTGGAGTTCGCACTGTTTTAAACCTCTTAACCGGAATTGGTAAAACCATAACAGTAATTCTTCTTCGGGTATACATTTGTAAAAATTTGTAATATAAATTTACCCCCGACATTGTTAATGTGTGATAAACTATACAAAATACATCGGCTATAAAAATTATGATGTTAACGTTGTATTTATTTTGTTAGCTATTTTGCATTTGCCTGGTTAAATGATACCTAAAAACATGTATGGTATATTTTATATTTATTTGCCTTAACAACGAAATGAAACCGAATAATGGCCGTGTTCCGGATTTTAGATTTCCCATGATAACTTTGCCGATGCACTGTTCTCATTGATCAATCGACCATGTTACATGACTAAAAATGCTCGATTTTGACCAATGAGCGCAGTGCACCGGCACAGTTTACTTGGTAAAACTGAAATCCGGAACGCACCCAATATTTCAAAATGTCAAAAACATCATGAATATTCTAAAAAAATTATAAAGAACTATGAAAGTAACATGCCACTTTGTAAAACATTTGCGGAGAACAGATTTACATGGGAAAACTAGGACAATAAACAAGAGTACATATCTTATTGTTTAAATAGGAATATTTTAAATTTAAAGGTAAATGTCAAATGGGAACAATATGTTTGTACATGTATTTGCAACCCTAAAATTTTACCCCTCATTTATAATATTGAGTTACATATTAAAAGGTGGCAGCAGAACAAACTAGTTAAGCACAGTATGTTTTTTTTTTTGTAAAAGAATCCGATTACCGAATTCATCAACGTTTTTTTTTTTTGATCTACCGGTTTACATATACTATTTCATACATGGTATACCGAAAAGGGTTATTTGTTACCTATCATAGATCATACACATGTGTTAGACGATATGACACAAAAGAAAATATTAGATCATCAATCGACCAACATTTTGGTTTATTAGTAATCGCTTGGAAAAATGATTAATTTGTATTTCTACGTATAGTGTAAGATATATCATGGTATCGTTTTGTATTTATATGCGTAAACGTATTCTAACATACATAATTAATGATATTATCTTGTGACTAACAATAACACCTAACAATAAACCCAAAGATATAACCTTTCGCCTGATTTGAATATTTCTAGCAGTCAGTTGTCATAAGAAAAGTTTAGCAATAAATAACTCCAGTTATTGAATTTCACTAACTGTTCGTTCTACTATTTCTTTTGTTTTGCATTTCTTGAACTAACAGCTTACGAATGCGGCTAAATATTTTCTGTTATGTTCTCTTCTAAATCGAAATCTTCATCTTTGATAACATACAAAAAATACAAAGTTTCTTCTGGAGGCCGGCGAGGGTTTTGTCTTTTTATTCCGGAAATGACCTAGACATCTAAAACTGTGCACATTATGAATGCATCAAGTTGTCTACTTGATGCAAAGCAGTGATGTGTAATTGAAAACGAGGAAATATTCACAACGGATCGCACAGCAATTTAACAGTCTGCATGATGATGATGTCAGACAATGGTGAAGTATTACGTATTTTTTACGAGTAGATGTGACCTAATTTCATTAGATGGTATACCAAACAATTTACTGGTCCTCATATATGTGTAGTTTGTTTTTATCTTTTGCAAACATTGTGAAGGGGAGACTGAGCAAAGCAAAGGGGTGTGCTTTAACACAATAAAATGTTGGTTTCAATTAACTGTACATACAGATACGTTCGTTTCCATGAACAAAAAGGCACAGAATGTAACGAAATTGAATAGTGTTATGGTATTACAACATACCAGATTACTATTGATACGAATAATTGAGTGTGATTTTAAATACGATTAATTTTGGGATACCTAGTCGTATCTCGATATTCCTGAAACATGCGTAAATCCGCATACAAATCTAATAAAGTCCTTCGAAAGTTGTAAAAATTCTATAACCTTAGATTACTAAATAAATTGAAAATCTAGCCGACATGATAACTTTAATTATCGCATAGCGGCAAAACTCTGGATGAACAAAATATTAGAGTCTTGGATTTTTTTATTCCGAAAATATACAAAAAGTAACTGCAAATTAAGATGAAGATTTTTAGCAGTAGGTACAACAAAGATGGATCAAAGTTCGTGGTTTAGAGACTTACGGTATATAACCAATATTTCGCCTCATGTACGTTATAGTGGTTTATGTGGTGTATTCGCTTGTTGAATGGCTAATATTCATAACCATTTGATGTAAATTCTAGAAAAATAATTACGAAACTGGATAAGGATCCTGGACTGCATAAGGATCCTAATCATTAGAGTGCTCGAGAGACCAGTAAGTTGGTTTTATTAAATTTTTATTGATAAGTAATATTTAAACGTTTTTATCTAGTCTTACGTGTTACAGTAGTATTAGTATAAGTGAAAAGTAAAAAAACGTGTAGAGATCACCACGTCAAAACGTTATTATCTTATCAATATTCCCATATAATCGAGAAGGACCTGTAGGTCTCAGAACTCCTGGATCACATGAATGCATAAAACATCAGCATCTGATTGAACTCAGTTGCAAAATGATTTAAAATCGCTATTAGTATAATAAAATATATCTCAATGTATATTCACTACACAAAAAAATTTACCTTTCTAGTCAAAATATAACATGCGTTTTAACACAAACACTGCATTTACAATTACATTTATATAGGCTTACATTCTTTGAAATAAAATAGGTATACACGATGTGTTAGTAACCCGAAAAAGATAAAAAAAAATTCCGTTGCGCACTCAAGCACTACCATATTCTGATGTTATTGAAATACATGAATGTGAAACAAAGAGCATGAAGGTAACCGAATCAAGAACCACCCACAGTACTTGTATGTACGACTGAGGAAGAAAACTTCAAGATCTTTTCTGAGATTTGTCGCTGCCGCCCGTTGTTAGCGGCACGATTTCCATTTTATGCTATCAGTTGGTTTAATGTATGGATACCTATTTCTACTTCTTCATATGGTATGTTTCCGTTAAAATAATAACCCAGAAAGAGGATAAAGAATTAAAAGGTTTGGAAATCTTAAGACAAATGGGTCGCCCCCTACTCAAACAACAAATTGTCATGAAATTCTGTAGTGAGCGTACCACTCAACACATACCTACCTAAATTAAATGTATAGAAGAAAAACATATCACGGTCAAGAACATTTTGACAACAAGTGGTTGACTCACATGCTCATTTATATTTCACGGACAGGCATTTCTACCACATATGGCAACTTGACACTAGTGTTTATGAAACATAGAAATAACGCGAGCTTGAGCCATGTATGGTAATGATTTTAATGCAGCTTTTCTTTTCAAAAAGCAAAACGAAAAAGTGACCCAGTTTTAAAATCTTAACCACACTCGTTGTGAAAAGCTTTTAGCGATATCTTGGGCTCACAATCAAGTATGTGACAATACAAGTACCACGGAACATAAAATTCACCCAAATTGCGTGTTTAATTACCTTAAAATATACAAATGTGTGTCATCTGGCATGCCGTTGCTCGGCAAATATCTCAAGTCATGTTTTATCGCATAATGAAAACGTTGTTACTGAGTCATATCAGCAAAAGCCAGTGAATGATATAACCACACACATCCGAGGGTCACAAATCAAACAGCAAAACATCATCTGCTTCACTTATATCATGATGTCATAACTAAAGTTGGGGGAAATATTTTCAATTTCATATTGGTCAGATACAATCAAATGGGTTTTTTTTTGTTAACTTAAGATAAAGTAGCGCTTATAGTTCACTGGCAGAAAAATGTCGTTAATGAAAGAGGAAGTGTATTACATATATTATGGTTACGGATTTACGTTTAACATTCGAAACATTCATTTCGATTTTCAATTGAGTTAAACATTCAAATAGATCAAAGGAGGACACAACGCAGTGTAGGTAGGTACATGCAAAAAAAATACATACCCGTCAGTGATTGTGCAACAATTAGCTCGACTTGACAAATCGAATACAGTGGAAGTACTCTTAGTGACAATGGTGCACTAAGAGTACTGCCAACACCGTTCCTAGTATACTATATATGGAAATTGATTACGTGCGGTGAATTTTCACGTCGACAACAAGCGCTCGTAATCGCTCTGACGCATTAATACACAGCAAGCAAACCTATAAGTTTGTGCTGCTTTGCTGCGGAAACATTAGTCCACCTAACTGTGAAGAACTGAGTTTCCGTAGCTAACCCTTAATACGGATAGTTCGGAAGTATCTTAGAGTGTGTACAAATAGACAAGCAAAACCTTTATTGAAAACTAGTTTTAGGTCACTAATCAATCAATTTGATGTGTCTGCAAGTTATTTTCACTAACGTAATGGCGTACAATTAAAACATAAGAAATAAAAATAGTTTATATTTATTCCATGTAGGTATAAGCAATTATATTTTAGCGACATTAGATGGATCTAATTGAAAAGTTAATTTAAAATCATTATAAATTTGATAAATTTAATATTTTACTACCACTTATAGACAAGGGTTTTATCTAATAAAATAGTTTACTAAACAATTAAAGGTCAGGTAGCTACTTATCAGAATAAAGTTCTGTTCCAGTGCATAATATTATTTAAATGATTTACCTAATTGCAGAAATGTATTTGCATATGCAAATTGCTTACGAGAACTGTTGAAATAAAACCATTTGATAGGGCTAAAAAACTTAGTAATTTAAGGTAAACCCTTCGGCTGAATATTAGTTAGAATTAAGAAAACGTAGTTTATAAACTATCGATAAATTTATTTTAAAAGAAATTAGAAAATGAAAAATATATAAGCTACAATATAAATTTACATTTATGTTCGCATGAAAAAAATATTATTCAATGGATTATTTTTCAGGAAATGCAAATAAAAAATTAACGTTCAAATGCCATTTTCCATGTTCTTTCTTTTTTGAAAGAATTAAAAATTAAATTAAAATTAAATCCAGTAGATTTTTTGTGTTTTGAATATGGCATTTTAAATAATCCGTAATGCACTCATTCTGCATAGCAATGTAATAAGAATATTATTCTCTTCATAATATATTATTTTCAAAGAGTAATTTATAATGGAAAATTATTGTAATCAACACACAGCCAAAAAAAGATGTGGCTTAGAAATCGCTTAGGTACATTTGCAAATGCAAATGCAAAACCATAACACACTACCATTGAGTATTCAAACTGTATCGCAACGGTCAGTTACCTAATATTACATATGAAAATTTGAACTTGTCTCGGAAATTGCAGAGGAAGACGCCTATTATGGAATAATAACCCATAGCAAATTTACGGAGTGAGAGGTAACCAACATATGTATACGCGCTTGTATCTGATTCTAGCACAATTAAACGGTAAAGTCGAGCTGTTTTTTGAATATACTGCACCACCGAATAAATTAAGACCTATTTAAAAACATAAACTACCAACCAATCCCTGTCTTCCCTTTTTTTTAGGGAGAGACTAGAATGTCTATGCATTCTTGAAACTTTTTTCCCATGAATGAACAAGGTCAAAATCTACCAGAAACCGGAAACAAAAAAAAACTAATAAAGTATCTGCAATTTTAAAGAAAATGGATTTATATAATAAAAATGCACATAAATATACCAGAATTAATACATTGGAAGCCGTGTATCTTTTTAAAACCCTGAAACATAATGATTTATTAAAAGAAAACACAATTTGAGTTGGAATGAGCAAACATGTCCGCATAATATGCTACATGATAACCAAAATCTGTCTCTTTGCGTACCTATCTAATTAGAAACTCGTCTTATAAAATGTGAGTTTTGGAAAACAACGGCTTCTATATGCATATATAAAAATAACTTAGCTTAACGAACAGGCACCAAAATGCAATTAATTGCAAATTTAATAAATTATGCATAAAATGATTATTTAATTGGGAATAATTAACATAACTAAAATGGAGAACAGTTTTTTGACCTAATAAAACACTTCGTAGATGGTTAAGTTATTATAATTGCCTACATACATAAATTACGAAAATAGTTCCTAGTCGATTTAAATTTTATTTCTATAATTCGTGCTTTTATTTCATTTTGACACAGGTAATACAATAAAGCAGGTATTGAGTGAAATTAATATTAGGTACAATACAATGTATTTAAAGAAATTTATATGATTTTTTCCAACGACAAATCCGAAAATTTTCTCATGGCAGTTGTAAACTTCTTGGATGTTTGTTTGACATTCAGAAGGCAAGAGGCGGGACATTTAAGCCTTTGCTTTATAGTCCAAAGAATTTCTAACTGATTATTATTCAATTTAACTGGGTAACAAGAGACATAATGAAATAAAATTGCTACAAAATGTACTGAAAATAAAATATGCATAACATATATTAAAATTTCAATCAAACCACAAAATTATTTCATCAAAAAGATACGCATCACTAAATGAAAACATTGACTAATTATAGAATATTACCTAGATGTCCTTATCAAAAGAATATGCAAAGAATACAAAGGAAATAAAAAAAATATTACCCACTTCAAAAGCAATTTTAACGATAAGCTAATAAATAGCAGATTATTCACCAGCGTTTGCTAAGAATGCTCTGAAAGGCAATGCAATAAGCAAAACACGATCATTTTTGCAGTTAATTTACGAGAAGTTGACAATAATTGTTTGCCTATGGCTCCGAGTATTAATGCATACTTCAATGCAAGTAATTCTCATTTACAATAAAAAAAAAGCAATGTGTCGCCATAACACTCTCGATCGATATACCTACATATAGTACAGTACAGACTGTGTCAATTTCATTCTGTGAAGAAGGAAAACTTTTCGCTGATTAAAGCAATTGACAATATAGCTGAGAACTCAAATTTCTATATTATTATTATGTACGGACATATACACGACACCACACGTTCTTAGAAGTAGAGCACTTATTCAAAAATGGACATTGGACTTTAAAATCGTAAATCTAACAAAGATGTGATTTATTTTGTTTTGTCATTAAACAATCTAGGTATTGTTAATAATATTTTGTACTCTTTGCAAAATAATCAAAGATTAACAACATAAAAAGTCTACATAACAACTAAGTACACTATGTTCGCATTTTTTGCCTCCAAATAAATAAGCACACATTGGATAGCCGACAAAATGTTAAACTTAAGAAAATTAAGTTAACAGAAAATAAATGAGATTACAATGTTTAAGTTGCGAACCTAAGAACCTAACAGATGTTTATTAAAATATGTAGTACCTACCTACCTTTATGTACAAAGATGTCAATATTAGACATGTTTTTTATGTCTAAGGACATTCTTCTGACATTCGATTTTAATTGAACGTTATTCCATATTAAACTAAAAATCCTCGTATCATTCGAAATTCAAGGTTTTTAATTAAATTCGAATTACCTATGAATGGATGAAGGGTTAAATTTTCTTTAGCGATGCAAAATACCATATATACCTATGCGTATTTTTATATTTTGGGTTTGATAACAGACCCATACAGATCTTCAATTGCTGTTGTTGAACTGAAAACTGCCCTATGATATGAATTTCTGTCATATATATCTCAGTGTGCAGTAAAGATTCACTGCAAAAATTAATTTGCATATACGAAACTTACGAATGGGAACTGTTTTAAGCAATAATCATTACCTCATTATTTTACTTCCAATACCTACTTATATATTATTTTCCCTATATATTAAATATATATGCTTCAAATTTATGAAAGTAGGTAGGTACCTACCTGCCTATTATGCAAAAAAATAAGCAAGTCGAATTCTTTAGCCAAATTTTAAATTATAATTAAAAAAATTGGTATGCTACAAACTATAATTCAATACGATAATTTCTTTAGTTTTTCTATTTCTCGAATGGGATGATCATTCGAACAAAACAAAACAAGACTTTAACATAATTTCAATTTGAAAAAGACAAAATCTCGTGTAATTTTTGTAACATAATCCAACCAATGACACCACATTGATCATACAACGCCAAATATTAACAATGACAGTGTTTATCTATTTATTCAAAAACTAATGCGCAATCTACTCCTCGAAAAAAAAAAAATATAATGATAAAACAAAATTTACTAACGAACGAAATACACATTCCATATATGTGCACAAACGAAAAATAAAACTTTACTATGTACCACCATGGCAAGAGTGTTATTAAGGCGATGACATCATTCCCGGCTTCGCTGCTTGGTTATTTTGTTTCCCCCCAGTGTATCGTCAACTTCCAAGTGCCATGAATGGAGACAAAGATGAGTATGGGTTAGCGTTCTTCTAATACGAAGCAGGTATTTTTGATAGACGATACCCTCAAGCTGTACAAAACAGTTTTCGAATATGTTTTTTTTGTATTATGCAGTTAATATAGAGTCGCAGATGACAAGTCGATTGTTATATAAAGTAAAAGTGAATAGTGAAACGTGTATGTTAGAGCACACAAAGTAATCCAACGATAAGGGCTGTTGTACTTCCATTCCACCTTTCTTGTCACTATCCAATTAGATTAATCCCTCGCATGATGGAATGATTGGACTTTGAATATGAGGGAAAATGTCTCGCACTGAGGAAATTCCATTGCATTTGGCGGTTTGGGCAGGTTTTAGAAACCAGGTCGACCACTTGTGGTTGGGAACGCTTTTGTCATCGTAGCCCGTAGGTACTTTATACGAAATATGCAAGGTACACAAGGAGAAAATAAAAAAAAAAACAGTTCATACGTACGTACTGAGTCAGAGGTGGTCTAAAAACCCGTCTTGAAGCGCACTAAGATAACTAACTCGATGTATTCGAGTTTGACAGTACTTACTTTGCGTTGAGCTTCAGCAGCGAATCCAGACTTTGGGGCACGGTTGGTTGACATTTTGGCTTTAGGGAGTTATTTTCGTTGAACTTAAATAAATATAATAAAACAACAAAGGTATGCTTTGAACAACTTATCACAGAGCACGTCCACGCGCAACGAAATATTAAAGCTGACTGGTTCTTTACAATTAAATGTTTACCGATGAAACGGCTACGAAACGAATACTATACGAAAACGAATGCGATTACTTTTAAGTTCGAATAAAGAAGCTGAACATGAAAGTTGTGCTTTTTGTCTTTGTCAAATTCGGGTTGAGTTTACAGTTTGAGAAGGTCTACACCTTTATTGTGGACTTGAGGTGAACAGTGGAAATATGTATTGAGTATCTATATCTATTTCATTGTGGTGAACATACCAGTGATGTGCGCATTTTGTACCTCTAGTACAATTTCAAAAATGATCAATGTGCGACTAGTACATTAGTACGTTCTTGATTCTTGTATAAATTACATAAAAAAAACTAAACCCAAGAATACATCTTTTTTTTCTTAATTCTGACCTGCCTAAGCAGTAATATACACATCGACCTAAAAGATCTATTGTGCTTGCCGTCAGATGCTTTTTAGGTTAGAAGCGCTTCTACTTTCCTAATGTAGCTGATAATACTTTCAGCCGAAGATTTCCTCAGTTCTTCGGGACTTAAGAATTCCCTGAAGAAAGATTCCCTTCTCATACCGTAAAGGTATGATATGCTCGGCTGTTTCGTCTTCTTCCAGACATAGTCTGCACTCCGGTGAGTCGACTAGACGCATTTTGTTTAGGTGATATCGCAGACCGTGATGACCAGTTAGGTAGCCTACTAAGTTTTTGATATCGTGCCTGCGAAGATTTAGTATCTTGTTGACATCTGATTTGAAGGGCTGAATAGCTCTTTTGGCCTGTCTTAGGCCTGGGATGTTTCCCCAGTATGAAACACATCTGTTTTGTTCCCAGTTTTTTATGACTAGATTTATGGCTGATTTGGGGATTGCACAGAAAGGTTCAGGTCCAATGAAGGGGGTTTCAGAACCTTTTCTCGCTAGTTCATCAGCTTTTTCGTTACCTTCAACTCCCTTATGTCCGGGGACCCACCATAGTTTGGTTTTGTTCCTGGAACTGAGTGTTTGGAGGGAGTTGAAACAGTGTAGTACTGATTTGGAGTCAATGATGAGTGAGCTAAGGGCTTTTATAGCTGCTTGACTGTCCGTGAATATATGGATGTTTGCGCCTTTATTACCTGAGTTGTGTATTAGGTTTGCGCATTCTTTTATGGCAAGGAGCTCAGCTTGGAATACACTAGGGCTTTTTCCCATAGGTATTGAGATCTAGGTAAACCATAAATACATGTAGACTTTCCCCTCTTTGATATTTACTTTAGGATTTGTTCCTAAAAATTAAATTTTCATACTGCCATAGTAAGTTTTTAAAAATTTGATCCAGATAAAAAACAAGAGTGACTAGAAAAAAGCTAAATATTTTGTCCCAATCGAAAACGCTGAGAATGATTGAGTTAACGATAAAATAAAAGGAAACTGCAAACGTATAAAATTAGGATTGAAAATTTAGCAAATAAATAAATGCAAAGGTTTATTTATTTTATTTATTCATTTTTTTATACTCTATACCATAGGGAGATATTTGATAAATGTTACAAATAACGTATTTCAAAGTATGTGTCTGTGTCAATTGAATTAAAATTTGAATTAATTTAATTTTTCTGTTAATTTTTGAAAATATCCATTGTAATTTGATCAAGTTGAATGCATTTTTCATACAAAATACAGCTAGAAATGAAATAATTACTTTTTTGTAACAAATATTTTTCAAAAATTCAATTTTAGTTTAATTTACACATTGCATTACATTTTTTGATATAAAGACTTAATTGGCACATGGCCTACATGTCTACCTAAGACCATGAAATGTAATATGCTCTTTGTCCATGACTCTAGTACATGTGTAAAAAATTCAAAATCCGCTAACTTCCAACCATACTTTTCAGAAAAAACGTTATATTTTGTGAAACAGTAAACAATTTTGAAAAAGTAACAACATATTTAGACTTTGTGGCATTCATGAAACATCGTAAATTTATAACTTAATAAGTGTATGGCGAACGTTGGATTATATACCCTAAATCTGATACTGATACTGAGCTGATAATCTCATTTTATTAATATGAATTTTTCTTTTTTTTCGGTTTTTCATAATATAGCATAACGCATATATTTGATCTGTGAATGTGGTGGATTAAATGACACAATTCCATTTCAAAAGTTGACGACGATTTACAATCAATTAGTGTAATAAAATTCCGATATTGTTGGAAAACATATACCATACCTACAAATTTTGAAAGTTAACGATATATTTCCGACGTTGCATGAATACCCAAATATGGTTGTCTATATTTCATTCATATAAAGTTTTTACCCTCTCCAACTTTTAAAGGTCGTTTTTCTAAGCATTTTTATAATATAGTTCACACACCTCACTTGCTTGCATGCTCAGTAGTCAGTACCAGAGATATAGGAAGTAAGTACTTGGTCAGTACCTACAGTGATTGCGCATGCAAACTAAAGTGTGTTGACTGTGTGATTGTGAATTTCAGAAATGTTAATATTTAATATTTTCATGTTTTTACAACCATGAATGTGTGTGCCAAATTGCACAGTTACGAAAAAAAAATATTGGAGAGTACATAGTCAATATGGACCTTTTAAGGAATTTAATAAGGGGTCTTGAACAAGATATTTATCTTCAATATTTGAGATGATGACGCTGTTTAGTAAAATGTACTAAGAGAAATCTACTACCATTCTTTTTGTTCAATGACTAGAAGTGACTAGAGTGTAACTATTTGCGATTTTCAAATAAATAGTTTTGGTTAATAATAGAAATGTTTACTCATTGTTGTGTGTGTTTTACTATTTTTGTTTGGTCGGTAATATTAATTTTGCGAATGAGCTCAATTTAGTGACTTAAAAAAAACAAAAGTAAAATTATATCAATTATTCAGTGTTAGTATTGTTCATTACAAAATTACCTATAGTAATAATGCATTATATGAATTAATATTCTTCTCTGTAGGAATTTCCACTAGAACCTTGTTTCGGGTATCTTGAACGCAGTTTGCTAAGAATTCCTTTGCCTTAACTTTTGTGCCTTTTTGTTTTCACCTACATCCTATATCTTGTATTTTCTCCTCTATTCGCCTTCCTCACGGACAGGGTTTTAGAGTCAGCCTTCGTCATAACTCCACTAAAGTCCCATTCAATGGGTTGATGTTGACTACAATGACATGAACAAACAGTGACATTTTTTCCAAGGTCGTCGGTCGACTGTACTTTGTTGGTTGATGGTAGCATACATTTTGTCTTGTCCTCGTAATCTAGAATGCGTTCGCCTGTTTATTATTTGACGTAAATGCACCGTGGATGCTTCGGCTGAATCCTAGTAGCTGTACAGATTTGGTAAATGTAGTCCCTGCCTTCTTTACACACAATCTGGGATTAGCAGGAGATTAAAAAAATCGCATGATAGCGCATCTTCTTGCTAGAATGAGTTATATTATTCTAAAAGTTTTGTGAACTTCACTTTGCATTGCGTGTTTTCCAGTGAAAGGGGGCAAAGCTGTATCAATTTGAATGTAATCCCGAATTCCGCTATCGCTCTAAGCGATGTATGCTGTCATATCTAGTTTTCTTTTAGAGTTTTGAATAGAGTGCCAATTTCAAATGGTAATAACCCCTGCAGGTGTTAATGCGTTGTGGTCACATGGCTTATTTCCATTTCGAAAAGTAAATAAGCCCTGTGGGGGCTATTTCCTTTTGTTTGGGAATTAAACCCCATGGGGTTTATTTCCGCATGGGTTGTTTCACTGCACCGTTTCAGTCATCAGCATGTTTTCATCCAATAATAGCACCACCGTATTTGAAGAGTTTTGCTGGTAATGCATCAGAACTGGCAGCATTGTTGTTCTTAGTACTTCTTAGTTGACTCTAGGTGGGTGGGTTTCTTACGTGATTCCTTTTTCATCAGTTCTTTTCTTCTGGTCCAAGATGTTGGATACGTGCCTCGCATCCATGTCACTAGGGTGATCGGATCTCATAGGGAGAAAAAATGTCGGAATCTTGTTTGTTTGGACCCTACACGATTCCCCTTTCCAGATATTGAGATAGCCGAAATTTGAGCTCGATTAAACTACGTTAACCCGTGCCGCTCGTCGCTCAAAGTTTGAAGAAATTTTGGCCAAAAGCTGACATATGGAGTCATAACTCCAGAACGGTAAAAAGAAAAAATACGCTTAATATCTCAAAAGAAAGCTAAAGTTGTTCTTCAACACTTATATTCTTTACATAATTATTGTTATTTCAAGTCAAACCGAGTTAGTTTCATTTGCAAGGGGCGTTAAAGATATTTTAAGCATGAAATTGTCCATTTTGTTAGATCGATCTAAGGTATCCGACAGAAATTCCACAAGTATTTTAATAGTTACTCAAGAAGCACTAAACATTGACCCTCTTGGGTACAGTCTCGAAAAATTTATTACATTATAAATAGAAATGTTCAGAGAACAATAACTAAACAATTTTTTAGATAAAGTAAACATTCCTGAAAAGAGCCCATGGTTTTCCATTGGGACGGTTAACTTTTACAGGGTGTTATAAAAATGAACAATGTGAGCGAGTTGGGAGTTACTGGAACAGCAAACAGCTCTGGAGAGGAGCAAGCCGTAGCCGTATATGACAGTGACAGTCTAATACAAAAGCAGCTAACTCCAGAAATAATTTCAATGATACTGCATAATTCGATTCCAAATTAACTGAGAGCCACCACAGAGATGACTGCAAGGAGCTATTGCAGTTGGTTCTCGTATTTGTTGGCTCACTAGACGACATTTGTTTAGAAATATTCTGCGTTATATTTTTTTTAACTAGTCTTAACATACCCTACTTAAATTATCAAACTGGTTCTCTCTTTGAAGCAGAATAATTTATATAGTTTCAAGTTCAATTTGCAGTTTCTAATGTTACAGTAATTTTCTATGTTTTTCTATTTTCTTTTGCATTGTATTCGTAATTTGTTAAAACCAATTATTTCTCTGCCACTTGGATTTTTCGCATTTCGTTTTGCTTAGTTACCATTCATTTTGGTCCATATCGAGCCGGATTGTTAATTTTTTAAATTAATCTCGACCGCTATCAATTAATTGATAACATTTTTCTTTTTAATGCATGTTTATGCATGTGGCTCTGTTAAGTTTGAGTCGGTTTCTTTGGTTTGGTGAATTGGTTTGGATCTTCAAGTTATTTAATTGGGATTTTTTGTTTCATTTGTCGTTGCTGCTATATCGGTTCGTGCATTTTTTGGAATGGAAAAGGCAAAATTTACTGTATTACGTGGTATTCGCGGTCGTATTAAGGGTTCGCTAACCAAGCATGCAGCCTTTACGGAAAAATTGGTAGAAACAATTACATTGGAGGCGTTAGAAGTTCGCATGGAACAAGTAAATGTATTATGGGATGAATTTAAAAGCTCCCAAAATTCTATGTATGAGTTTATCGACGAGGAATATTATATAGATCCTGATCCCGAATTCGAATCAAAATTTTTAATCGTTAAATCGATTCTCCTCGCGGCAATAAGGGAACGCACGGTTTTAACATCGGACTCGTAGCTTCGTCAATTAAACAACCCGATGCAGCTGTAGTTAGCTCCGATGAATATCAGGCTGCCGCTCCAGACCTTGATACTGCTGTAGTTAGTCCGGTTGAACAGCAAGCTGCGGCAATCGAGCGTTTAACTCAACAGCAAGCTGCTTTAGTGAATCGTCTGAATACGTCAACGTCGTCGGGGGTATCATCTTCAAGGTCACGGCATGTAGACACAATCTTGCCACAGATTAGAATCGAACCTTTTTCGGGAACATATCGCGATTGGCCTGCATTCCGCGATATGTACGAGGGATCGATACATAATCGGAATAATATTTCGTCAACTCAGAAGTTTCATCTTTTAAAATCACATCTTCGCGGAGCAGCGTTAAGTGAGTGATATGCCCATTTGTGATGCAACCTATCCTGCAGCATGGGAACGATTAGAAAGTCGTTTTGATAGACCGCGTTATGTCATACTTAATTTTTTTACAAACATTTGATTTGCCATCCACCAATACTTCGAAGTTGACCGCGTTGCGCAGAATATCAGACGGGGCTTATGAAGTAGTCAGGGGACTCTCAGCCATAAACTCGTTTGATAGAGATCCCTGGCTAATTTACCTTTTGTTAGATAAGGTTGATTCGGAAACGCGACAAGCTTGATCGGATGCCAGTATCGATGACGAGTATCCATCTATAGATAAATTTCTTACCTTTGTGGAGCGTAGATGTGATTCATTGGAAAACTCTAGAGATCATGTTCGAGAATCAACTCAAAGCAGAAGTTCCGCTGCATGCACGCTTCATCTTCACCTACCTGCACCAAATGTGCAGGGGCTCATCTTTTGCTGCAGTGTGCAGAGTTTTTGGCCTTTAACATTCATGATAATCGAAACTTCGTCAAATCGAATAGGCTGTGTTTTAATTGTCTTCGTTTAGGCCCTACGTCTGCTCGGTGTTCATCAAAGTCGCGGTGCCGAACTTGCAATACTCGGCACCATAGCCTTGTTCATTTCGATTCAGGAAATCTGTCCGCAACTGTTTCAACAGATTCGACATAAAGGGTTCATGCTATTGTAGACAATACATCGCATTCCTCGCCGCAACCAACATCATCTCGTTTTATTGCTAATCACTCGTTGAGTAACATACACATTCTTCCGCAAACCATATTGCCAACAACTATGGCAAATGTTTTAGATAGCATGGGTGAATAACAACAAGTGCGGTTGCTCCTAGACTCGGGATCGCAGGTGTCTTTTATATCGGAATCCTGTGCCCAACGTCTTGGTTTCAAGCGTCGAAATGCACGTGTACTTATCAGTGGGATAGGTTCTACTAGTGCAGGCAAAGCTAGGGGCATAGTTTCGATTTGTGTAGCTTCTCAGTTTGAACCATTAAGCATTTCGGTTGATGCATACATATTGCCTCATGTCACAACAAACTTACCAACGAATAGCTTTGAAGTCGAAAACTGGCAATACAACAAAGATCTGAACTTAGCTGATTCATCATTCAACATTTCGAGTTCGATAGATGTACTATTAGGAGCTGATAAGGTTTGGGATATACTGCAGGGTGAAGTGAAATTCGGAGAGAATGGATATCCCATTGCTCAGAAAACCATTTTTGGCTGGGTATTGGCTGGGAAGTTGTTCAACGACACACCTCAAAGCATTCATTTGCATCATTGTATGTTGGATATAGATTCCATGTTGCAGGCCTTATGGACTATAGAGGAAGTAGATCCAAAATCAATTCTATCTCCGGAAGAAAGGGAAATAGAGGACCATTTTTTGAAAACCCATCAACGAGACATTTACCGAGAGATATATTAGACCTTCCTTTTAAAGGAAAACCATATTTCACGGGCACCCTAAAAGGTGCAGTAGTTCGCATGAAGTCCATGGAAAGAAGGTTTCAAAAGAACGAACTTCTGCGTCAAGGATATAACAAATTCCTTGATGAGTATTTGTCGTTGGGACATATGCGAAAGGTTTCGCAGCCAGATCTCGCTCGAAATAATGTGTTCTATCTCCCACATCATGCCGTGCTAAAGCCGGACAGTACGTCCACTAAAATTCGTGTTGTTTTCGACGAGTGGACGATCGCTAAACGAATGTCTGATGGTGGACCCACCTATACAAAGAAATTTGTTTTCCGTATGTTTGAGATTTCGAAAATATCGGTTCGTATTCACTGCGGACATTGTCAAAATGTTCCGCCAAATTTGGGTGTCGGAAAAAGACAGAGACTTCCTACGAATAATTTGGCGAAAATCGCCTATGGACCCTTTCGAGCATTATGAGCTATGTTATGTGACTTACGGCACATCATGTGCTCCATTTCAATCCATTCGTGTTTTGGAACAGCTCGCGCATGACCATCGAAATGAGTTTCCACTTGCCGCTGAGATGATTGAAAATGATTTTTACGTGGACGATGCTGTATCGTGGTGCAGATACAATCGAATCTGCATTACTGAAGAAACAGTCGCTGTCGTAATAGCTTGGAACTTTTGGAAACTCAAAATCATCTTTCAGGAATTATGGCACCGCAAGTTGGAATGGGATGATCCAGTTCCAACATCGATCTCGACGCAATGGATTAAGTACCGAGACGAATTTTCTGTGTTAACTCAACTTGCCATTTCTCGGTCAATCGGTTTGTCAGGGCCATCTTTTCAACAGCATGGATTTTCAGACGCTTCAGCAGCAGCCTACGGTGCTGTTATTTATTCAAGGTATCAATTACCAAATGGACAATTTGAAACCCAAATCGTAGCAGCTAAAACTCGTGTGGCCTCGCTAAAGCAATTGAGTATTCCTCGCCTGGAATTATGTGCAGCTGTGTTAGTTGCTAGACTTGTCCAAACAGTGCAAACGTCTTTAAAAATCGCCTTTCCAAATGTGATTCACAAGTTGTTTTGTCGTGGCTTTCTTCACCATGTCGTCGGTGGGATATGTTTGTGGGCAATCGAACTGCTGAAATTTTAAATACAATTCCCAGAAGTCGTTGGTTTCACGTTAGGTCTGAGTCAAACCCAGCAGACTGCGCTTCACGCGGAATACCACCATCCAGGCTCTTAGAACACTCTATTTGGTGGCACGGTCCAGCTTGGCTCCTACAGAACGCAGACAATTGGCCTATTAAGATAGAGTTTGAAGAGCATCCAGACTGCAGGAAGGAAGAACGAAAACAGGTGCAATAGTCATTACTCGTCGTGGATTCTGATCATCCGTTCGAAACCCTCTCATCATCGTTTTCGTCATGGAATAAGCTGATTCGGAGCGTCGCCTTACTCTTTCGGTTTATTGCGAAGTGTCGCAAACAGACAACAAAGGAAGAATACCGTAACACAAATCATGGGAAACCTTCCACCCCCTCGAGTTCGACAGAGCAGATGGTTTGCGTACTGCGGATGCGATTACGCCGGCCCGATCGCCATCAAAACCAAAATCGGACGTAAATGCCACATCACCAAGGGATATATTTAGCTATTCGTATGTTTGGTGACCAAGGCTATACACCTGGAACTCGTCAGCGATCCTACAACGGATGCCTTTTTGTCCGCACTTCGCCGATTTGCGTCTCGCCGCGGTAAACCATCGGATATGTACACTGATAATGGGACCAATTTTCGGGGATGCGCTCGTGCTTTAACGGAAATGCATAATCTTGTTATCTCCGAGTATCATAATTCGGTCGTAAAAGAAACACTAGTTCGAGATGGGATTACTTGGCACTTCATACCCCCTTCAGCACCACATTTTGGGGGATTATGGGAAGCGGGCGTTAAGTCCGTCAAGCATCATCTTCGAAGGGTAATCGGAGAAGATATATTGAATTTTGAAGAATTATGTACGCTTCTTTCTCAGATAGAAGCAATTCTTAATTCTAGGCCTCTATGTCAGATTTCTGATAAGGATATTGCCCCACTAACCCCTGCTCACTTTTTTCTAGGTGAACCATATTCCGCCATTCCATATCAGCGTTGGACTTTTCGCATTAGTTACCATTCTACATTGTTGTGGGTTTTAAAACTTCAGGAGCTATTCATCACGCTAGGTGGATGGCAAAGGCTATTTACTGCTTAAAAATGTTCATTTTTCGTCGTCAATTTAAGATGTCTAAAGTAGAAGAAAGTTCTATGTGTGCAATTTCTGTTTTCCTCGTTAAAATTTATTGTAAATCTTGGTTCATGCTCCAAAAGCTCATCTTGCACCAAAGCAAGATTAAGGTATCTTGCATAGTCTGTTAGACTATAATGAATATGACAACGAAATTGCAGAAATAGCCCAGAACAAATTTTCGAACCATTTGTGGTATTTGAATGCAAAGTTGGTGGGATTATCGTTTTTTATCCCACCATTACATACGATAAAAAGTTGTTAATGGCTAATAAAAGAGCACGCCAGCACGCTTTTTGTGGTCACCCTATAAGCACACGGTCCATTTGGGTGATGAAGTGAAAAGTCAGGGGCTATATTTTATAAAACGAATATCGTTGAAATCACTTCGTTCTCGTTGAAATTTGATTACATAAAACAAGTATCGATCTAGGCTTTACGATACTCGTTATTTCCTACGACTGACATTTGGCAGTCGTATAGCTTTCGTTTTCGTATTGTTTTGCCTGCAAGTGATTGTCCTCAGCTGTTAAAATGTAAGCAAAAACAAATAGAAAATAGAAAACAAATTTATAATTTATAAATTTAATAGGCCACCAACACAAACAAAGCAAATGGATTTCTGTTAAAATATATGTGTTCATTGGTAGTTGGTCTTATTATTTTAATATGTGTACCGTCCACACATCCAATTATGCTTGGGAACTTCTCATGAAAATATTGCTTGCTGGAAGGCATCTCATCCTCCGTCATGAGGAATGATATATGTTCGGGACACAAAACACTCTCCATAACTGACAACATTTTTGTTATGGTTGCCGACAAAGTTGGTTGCGGCATACCGACAAGGAAATCTTGACCGGTTCCTCTTTGGTAGCCACCCTCTGCTAGAAATCGAAGAGTCGCACACAATTTCAACACATTTGGTATATATGTTGATCTTGCACTCGGAAGTTGCGAATCAATCTTTCCCAGAACATAAACGAACGCTTCTTTATTTACTCGAAATAGTTTTTTAAATCTAAAATAAATTGTAATAAGTACATCAAGTATGGACGTATGGGTAAATGATTGCTTACGCTGAATTGGGAATGCTCATTGGGTCTGAGTTATCCCTCATTCGTCTCCTTGAGATTAATTCTTCCTCCTCTTCGGAATCATCATCACTATCCAAAAATAAATCGCAATGAAAAAACATTTTTACAGAATTTAATTATTCCCGATTTCACGACTTTTTGTTTACGTTATTCAATTTTTGACAGTCCTAAATAGGATTGAAGTTGGTTGCGCTCCAAAAATATATGTTTTTTTTTCGTTTTCATTTGGCAACACTTTTCTTACGCTTTTTTCGTTTTACACGATCGCACTTATCGTGATTGTCGTTTACTTCTTTATCGTTTACTTGCCGTTCGTTTCGTTTTATGAAATAGAGCCCCAGATCACCAGTTTGATTTTTTTTAGATTTGAGATCGAGGAAACTTAGTGCTGCCAATCACGGTTGTAAAGTCATTTGTTCGGAACCAACTATCTAGTTTTTTGAGAGGGGGCTTTGCTTTCCAACTAAACCGCGCCGAACTGCTCTCCTTCCCGATTTTCATTTCGTATTAAGGAAAGGCTTTGTACAGGAAGTCGTAAAATAAGTCTTTGGTTTTTCAGTATCTTTTTCTCGTGCACATATAAGGCTGTGGGCTTATTCCTAAAAGCCGGGGAAATCGCTTTGGATGTCTAATTTGTATTTTAATATCCCCTAAAGCGATTCGCTTTGTATTGCGATAGGTGTATACTTGACGGATTGCTGGCGGATACAATTCTCCAAATATACATAAGAAAATTATCACTTACCAAATATACATAAGAAAATTATCACTTACTTACTCACTTAAGTGGCGCTACAGTCCGGAATGCAACTGGGCCTCAACCAACATGCCTCTTCAATCAGCCCGGTCGGTTTCTACATATGCGCGACACTTAAGGCGATGTCTACCTACGAAGACTCTGCGCGCAGGAATATTGGTGTCCATTCGTTCTACATGTGCTAGCCATCTTTAACGTCCAATGCGGAGTTTTTTTTTGACTAGGGGCATGCCGCTGTACAGCTCGTATAGTTCTTGATTAAATCTTCGTCCCCATAGCCAGTCAACGCAAACGGAACATTTTTGATACGGTCCATGCTCCAGCGCATTAGAGCAGGACTGGGATGATAAGTGTCTTATATAGGATCTCCTAGTAGTTCGAGTGAAGGCTTTACTACTAAATTTTGGAAGATTATGCCACTGGTGTTGGCTCGGGAGTTTTACGCAATCCTCTCAAGAATCAAATTAAAGAAGCCACATGAGTGCATCGCCTTGCCTAAGTCCTTTTTAGTCTCCGTGAGGTCGTTTCTGACCCTGATGGAGCAGCGAGAATTCTCCATCGCCACCTTGCACAGACGGTCGAGTTTGGCTGGTACGAGACATGGCTCTGTATAGTTCGTCTGGCGCTGGATATTGATTGGGACTTGGGTTTTTCCAGGATCTGCCGAAGTGTGACGATTTAATCAGTTATGGACTTTCAAGGCCTAAAACCACACCAATTAGGTTGTTGGCAAACGGTTTCAGGCGTTCACATTACGGCAGATAGGATATTTTAGACGATGTTGAGGAGACTTATGCCTCTGTAGTTAGGGCAGTTTAAAGGGTCCCCTTTTTTGTGGATCGGGCAAACGATGCTGAGGTTTTATTCTTCAGGCATACTTTCATCCGACCAGATTTGGCTTATGAGTTGGTGGATGTTACTTACCAAGTCATCTCCGTCTGCTTTATAAAGCCCGGCGGGAAGGCCGTTATTTCCGGCAACCTTATTAAGCTTGAGTTTAGATATTGCTATTTCACTGCACTTAGGTCGGGCGATGGGTAGTTTTCGCTGTCGTCGCCAATGTTGAATGGTTCGTTCTGCCGTTAAAAAGTCTGCAGAAGTGGTTCTTCCATATCCTCTCAACTACGATATTTACTTGAACATCTCTGCAGAATGCTGTTCGAGCCTTGTATCCTTGGCTTTGACGTTTTTCACGTTGGTAAAACTTGCGAACATCGTTCATGGAGTTGCACCTCCCTATATCCTCGATCTTCCACTTTTTTCTTATTTCTGAAAAGCCGTTGACATTGGTTCTTCTTTGCCTATAGAGCTCAATGGCAGCTCTCGTCTTCACCTTAGCCTTAGGCCTCGTTCTTGGCTGCGAGCATCTGTCGGCATTCCTCATCAAACTAGGTGTTTCTTGCTGGTGAGCGCGAGAGACCTAGCACTTCAATTGCGGCAACGAGGTAGTGGTTCGAGTCGATGTTAGCCCCTCGGAATGTACGGATATCCAAAATACTGGACCGGAAATCCAATTTGGTTGAGCACACGTTGATCTGGAGACCGCCATGTCCCCTTATGGATATCGAGGTTAGGATACTGTGTGCTGGCTAAAGTGGCATTTCGTTCCGTAGCGAATTCAATACTGCAATAAAGATGTCTTCTCTTCCTATATTTGCGTTAAAATCTCCCAGCACGATTTTAATATCGTACTCCGGTAGTCGCTTATAGGTTTCGTCAAGAAGCTCGTAGAAGCAATCTTTAGCTATATCATCATTTTCCTTCGTCGGGGAGTGAGCGGATATAAGGCTTATGTTGGCGGATTTGGCCCCGATGCGAATTCTTACAATGCGTTCGCTAATCACACTTATCATGAATTTCGCCCGAACAGCATTTCACCCGAAATATTTTTGTTCGCCAGAAATATTTTTGTTAGCCCGAAATACAAAAAGGTTATTGTGAATTTCACCCGAACGAAAATTCATTTCGAATCAGCTGTGACATTTCGAACAATTGTGATCTTCACAAGTAGTATATTTAAACAGAGAAAACAGTTTTTATAATATTGTATTTAATTTAAAATGCACAGTTAGCCATGATGATTTTATCAGTTGAAAACAAAATTAACCAAGTGAAATTGATTCTAAGACATTTAAGAGATGATTCGAATCCTTTTAGAATTGCGTGAGCCTTTACTATAGGCTAAACAAATCAGCTTTTAAGTACTTGCTGGATGTACTTGTCAACGTTTCGTCCCCAGCAAAAAAATGTGCTGTTCCAACAATAGTGAAATTCGCCGCTTGCTTACGTTTTTTGCAGAGGGTGGGTACCAGAAAGGAGTAGGAAAGGATCATGACGTTGGTCTGGCACAATCCTCATTCAGTGTCATACTTTCCGAAGTACAAGGTGGCGCAAAAGTTGTCACCTGTCGCAAAAGTTGTCACCCGATGTTTTTTGGCCGCCATTTTTTAAAGTGTTTTGCAAAAAAATCGAAACAATTATTATAGGTGGCGCATAAGACACGAATCATGGAATAATTTTTTCTACTTTTTTTGCTGAAGAATTTAAATATTTGCAACCAAAAAACATCGGGTGACAACTTTTGCGCCACCTTGTATAAGATATTTTTCAAGAAAAACTTTGTCCACAATGGATAACGTGCCCAACGACAGACGAACAACGGAAAATTGTTCAAGACTTTTATTCAAGATATAAGATACCAGGTGCCATCAATACAGCCTATAGTATTGATGGCACGCACGTCAACATTATATCGCCATCTTCAAATAAACACCTTTTCTATAACCGAAAAGGAAAAAATAATAATAAATAATAATTATAATAAGAATAATAATAAATAATAATTATAATAAGAACAATAATAAATAATAATTATAATAAGAATAATAATAAATTTTCTTTTAGCCATAATTAAAAGTGTAACTTACATTTTAATTGTGTGCTCTCTTCTCTTCACTTCCAAAAAGCAAGTGAATTGAATTTAAGAACATAATGCTCTGTTTGACATTTAATTTCGCCCGGAATTTGTGTTTGCAATAAGGGAATTTTTTCGAACATGGAATTTTTTTCACGCGAAATTTATGATAGGCGAAAAGAAAAAAGGGAAATTTTTCATGCGGAATGCTATTCGGGCGAAATGCATGATGTTAATGTCTTAGAAACAAAAGACTTTTTGCCTAAGTCTGCCACTTATAGCAAATTTGCATCCGAATAGTCGCTGTTTCTGCTCACTATAACACGGTCCGTAGTAGATTTCACAGTTTTTCATCCTCTTTTAGCCCTGCCCATCCCATCGTATTTCCTGGATGGCAGTAATGTCTGCATTGTAGCAGTTTAGGGCTTCCGCTAGTTGTTCACCTCTCCTGTTTAATTTTTTCATATTCCATCTTGTTATCAACACTCGTACTTATCAAATCCGGTTGGATGAGACCAGGGGTCGAATTACCACATCAGTTATCGATGACTAACCGGGTTTGTGGCAATTCCTATATTTTCCCAGGAAATTTGTTCCTCCGCTCCGAAGTACATTCACGAAACCTAGTTATCGAAAATGGAAATATTTCAGTGAAAAATTTAATCACGATAAGACTAAGTTACGCGTAACATGATTTGGCTCCAAGCAACGAATCCACAGCTAATATGTGCCGCCTTTGGTGACAGCGGTAATAAATATCACCTTTTTTTTCCTGAATATAATAATAATATCTACCCTTCATGTACCGCGCGAGTGTATGCTCGTTCTGGGTCTTGTTGATATTTGATCCGAGGCTGTTGAATCTCTCAGAATCCACAAATTTCGATTTTCACGTAAGAGTTTAATATATTTGTCTTGCTGTACACGCGCATCGCTAAACAAGTTTAACATAATTTAATTGCAATTTCTCCCCGCTTTGCTATCAAATAAAAATGACTTCTAGTAATTCAGGCATTAACGCATCGAGAACTAGATAACTGAGAAAATTATTCATTTTTCATGGTGTTCACACGAATTTATTTAACCAGTTAAAGAAAAACCGTATCGTTACACTTGTTTTTATTTATTATAACTTTTGAATACGTTTTTTATATTTATGTAAGATTGGGGAGTTTTCATCATAATTATAGTTTTACATATGTTTTAACTTAGATATACGTATTTTTGATTATACATTATATTAATTAACATAAAAGCAATTAATTACAATTACCCTTGCTTAAACAAATATATTGTAACAGTATTCTTATAAATAATTTGCAAAATAAAATATTTGTTTTTGTTTGTATGCATATTGATGTATCTCATTCATAACACTGATGTGAGGAAACTACATATGTATGAAGAAATTCGTTTAGTGTTCCAATTGAAGTAAAGAAACATAAAAGGCATTTGTGTGTAATTTTGTTATCAAATTTTATTTAGGAATAAAAGAAAAATAAAAGTAGTGCAGACAACATGAAAAAGATGCATGAAGTTAATTAGTTTTCTTTCATAATATTTTTAAACAGTTAACAAATTAAACAGTTTATATAAATACATTATACATGATTTGATTATGAACGTTACACTAACTTTTTTACCATTTGTTATCTATAAAACTAGGACAAATAAAATGTGTAATATTTTTTGTTTAGAACTTATTGTTATACCACTGCATTAGAACTGGCTGTATCGATTATATTATTTAAGAGTGGCATTGTTGTGTTTATATTTTTATAAATGGAAATATAGTCTGTACGCAGCATTAAGTGCAGTTTTTTTAAGCAATTTTGTTTTAACGCATATAAGGACTATTTAAGAAAGAGATAGAGAGATAGGGGTTTTGAAACGAACAATAATATTCTTCTGAATACACGTATTATATAGTTTGTAAAGCATTTCTTCCTAAATCTTATTACTGGTACAACTGTTAAATACGATTAACTAATTAGTACGTTATACGCATAGTTGTTGACGGTACATTTAAAAATAATTTCATGTTGCCCTTGTATAGATAGTTAACGTAAAAATTACAAATGTATTTATATATAATGTGTATATGTAAAAAAAAAGCTATCAATTTATTATTTAATCTCGTTTTCTAGTATGAAATTATTTCTCCGTTACTATAATTGCAGTAATAATGGAAATATTCAATCAATCAATAACGTGACAAAATAATAATTTGTTTGTGCTGAATGCTTGAATATTTTAGCAGTTATAATTTTTGCAGGACACTACATGCAACGATATTGCAATCACCATATCTATATCTCCTCATCCTTACGCTCTAGAATAATTTTAATAGTAGTAATAATATAATGATAATAATATTAATAATTTATTGCGTACAATCGAAAAATAGTTGTTAATTAGATTAGTGAGTAATAATATAAATATATTTCTTTTTTTGTTTTGTGTTGTTTTATAATGCGAAAATACATTAGATCATTCTTTTTTTGCCATCTTTCCATGCTCATTTTTGTTGCCTTGTTTGTTTTGTAACTATGCTTTGTTATTTTAATACATACGTTTTTTCTCCACGTGTTGAGGAGGAACATTTATCATTAATTTAATTGTATTTATCTATAAACTAATTTTTAGCCTTAAAATCTAGTAACCATCATTTTTACGCACATCTTGAAAACATTCACTCCTTGTCGCTATAGTCCAAAATATGGTGTTTTTTTTTACTTAGACTCACAGCAACGAAATCTCTGTAAAAAAAATGATATTATGTTATTATTTAAAATTATGTATGTTTTGAAAATAAAGCAATTAGTAGTATCGTCAGTCCGATACTTGAATTTTGATTGTTTACACTAACTAAGATCTATTTTTATTATTTCGTTGAATATTTTTTATTAACTTATCAATAATTACAAAAAATATGTAAAAAAAATTGTAGTACCAGTCGTATGTATTTATTTTATTCGTTGCAAGGTAAGGGTACGATCCCCAAAATTAACATGCCGGCATTTCAAATCTCAACTAATGTTAAATATCTGACAAGAAACTGAAATGGAACCTAAATACCGATGACAGAATATAAAAATCAAAAGCTGGTGGGTCCATCTCCAGAGTCTAAAGTCAGAAAATGATAACACATAGCCATAGTTAGACAATATATGTATATTCACATTGAATGCGTTGTACGATGGAATTCCATTAAAAGTCAAAGCATATGACATTACTTACAAAAGTACAAAGAATGACATATTTATTGACGACAGGACGCAAGCGTACAAGTTCAACAGCAGGTTTAGAGAAAATCTTAATACTCACACCAATCGATCTTCATATCAATGATTGTAACCATTTGAATGAGGCTGGATACAAAAAGAAGTTCTCTGTAAGGTGCCACGAAATTACCCATGAGTTAGTTGAAAAACCTCATGGACCGAAAACTTCATCTGGGTATCGCTTCTGAATCACAACAAAAACGGATGGTCGATGGTGATGAAAAGTGGACCGCTGACGACAACCTCAGTGGCCATATTTTATAAAACGAAATTGGATTACATAAAACGAATATCGTTCTAGGTTTTACGATACTCGTAATATCTAACGATTGGCATTTGGCAGTCGTATAGCTTTCGTTTTCGTCGAGCTGTCATAAATACTTCTCTTTTTGCACAATCGCACTTTGTCGTGACTATCTTTTGCTTCTGTATCGTTTGCTTGCCGCTCGTTTCGATTTATATGATAGAGCCCTAGGCGATCACGGTCGTGATCGAATTGCTGTGAGCCGGCTCAAACGGTGACCAAGCAAGGATTGATATCTCAATGGAGGTTTGTAAACAATTGTTTGCTAATAAGAACGAGGGCTTTTGTAATTAAAATAGGTTTAATGGAATGCCTTCAAAACGGCAGCACAACGGCGCATATTTGTATATAATTAAATATAAATATTAAATTAAATATCCAACACGGATTGCTTATATTTCAATTCTAATCAAACTAATCAAAATTTTTATGAAAACAATACTTTTATCTTTTACGTGAATGTTAGAAATTATATTCACTATAAACACATACCAGAAAAACACGATCGACTATCGAAGGTTGTCAAATCGATATCTGTCGGCGAAAGTTTTTTTTGTTTATTAGTATGTTTTTGTTTTCTTTACATATTTGAAAATACGTTGGCGATAATTATGTATGTACTTGCAATTGAGTACATACATAATTTTTTCAAATGTTTCAAATGACATTTTCTCGGACGTACAATCGATCGAACCAAATGCTGTGTTGCTAGCTAAAGAATGCTCGATTCAAGTTACGCGCTGGCATCCAAGATTATGAAAGCTTCGTGTAATCGCTTTGCTTTTGGCACAGCATATGGATCACCTTTGTTAGAATAAATAAAGTTAACAATTATAAATACCTTGATTTTCGTGACTATCAGCATTGACTAGTGTAGTTGCCAATAAGCTATTGTTATTGTTGAAATTCACAGCATTGTTGATATCTTGTGACTCAATACTTAGATCAATTAGTTGATTCGTCGAGGACACATCTTGCAGAATATTGATGTCACTGAAAATAGCAATAATACATCCATTGATCACTTTAAAGAAATCGATAAAAAAAACACTTACTTTTTATTATTAATATTCTCAATATGGCCGTTTCCATTCGCCACAGAGTTGTTCAGTAGACCTCCACTACTCGGAAATTCGGTAATTTTACCATTTGTTACGTCAACCAATTGATTTTGCTGTAGGTTTTGCAAATTTTTGGTGTTCTCATCAATGATCATTGCGGAAAAACTTTTCATTAAGGCGCTTTCTTTGTCAGTGACCGATTGCTCATACATGGCTTGTGAGTTTTGTGGCTCTACTGTAGCAGCACTATTGTCATTGGATGCCACACTGTTTTCCTTAGATTCTGATGGTACAGTAGGTTCTGTGATTGTTGTCGTAGTCGCTTCGGTTTGGCTTTTTTTGCCATCGTCAGTTATTGGCTTGACTTCAGTCTCTGGTACTGGAGGGACTACTTTTTCAGCTTTAGAATTATCACTTTCCTGAAATTGCAAACAATTATATTGAGTATTTAATTTTATTCTGCATAACAAGAACATGCTAAGATTGAACAATGCAGGACCAGTATAAAAGCGGTAAGGGTCTCTCTTATCGAGGTAAACTCACTTCAGAGAGCAGTTCCAAATATTCAGTAATAACTATTATATAATTGTTCGCTTAATATTAATTTTAAATGAAATTTGACGTTGTGGCAAGAGATACAGTAAAACTGTGGTAATTACTTTTTTTAAAGGCAACCATCTGCAGCCAATTATAGTCTGTTCAACATAAATTGGCAGTACACGTCTTAGGGGGAACCTTTTCAAAATAAGTTGCGTGCAATATTTTTGCACCATACTAAATTAAAGAAACCCCACATAAAATATGTTTACCCGCCAGAGAACTCCTATTGCATCCGACGTAAATCCACACGTCTTAATCAGCGCACATCTCACTGTGCAGTGTGCACTGATTGTTTGTGGCTGTGGATGCTGCTATTCAACCCCCCAAAAAATGTGCATGAGTTACCATCGCTGCTATTTGGTTACTCGCTTAGTTTTTCTCCTTGGGTTTCTGTTGAGGAGCTTTTGGTTTGAGAGCTTTAAAAAAAGTTCTTAACAGTGAGTGTTATTGCTCATTTGAAATGCATACTATCAATTTATGTTGTACAGACTATAGTATTATTCGCAGCATAACCAATTTATATAAAAAGGCCCATTTTCACGCATTACAACGCATTATTCAGCTATCCAGACGTTATTGGAGGATCCCAGTTGTTTAACATTGGTTAGTTTAATATACTTTGCTGCAATTGGACTCAATCCGACTAAATCTTACACCGTGCTTGGAATTTATTTGCATTTTGAGATTTCGCAGCAATTCTGTGAGAATATGCAGAATTAGAATCAAAAGGTATTTTTTGGAGTAGCTCTGCAGAAAAATTAATTTATTTCAGCGTCTTTATTGACTATTTTTTCTTATATATAAAAATGCAGGGTATGTTTGTTTGAAGTCTATAGCTGGCTAAACCACTAGACCGATTTTCATAAAACTTTCACAGGACCCAGGCTGCATATCCCAAAGGAACTATAGGATATATTTTTTTAGATATCTCAAGGCGTGGCATTTTTCGCAAAGTGGTCAAAAAACCTCCAATATAAAGTAAATATTTTAGGTCATATATCTGGAACACTATAATAGAGAGTTGTGAATTTTTATTCCAGGCATATTGGTTGTGGTTTTGAGTCGGCATACAAAAATAGAGAGTTGTGGTTTTTTATTCCAGGCATATTGGTTGTGGTTTTGAGTCAGCATACAAAAAATGGGCGGGATCGGAAAAGTAGGCATGGCACCTCCCATACATAGTTTATATTTAATTTCATATTTCTGGAACAATATAAAAGTAACAGAAAATGCACGTGATATATCAATGATCATGGCAACTCTTTTGCGTGTTAAATATTAACCATCGTATATCTAGAGTATGACAGTCAGTTTTTGAAAATTTGTGCGAGACCTACGTTATTTTTGTGAGCAGTCGTTCCAAAAAATAAAGAACTATTATATTATTATTATTTTAAATAAAATATTTTTCACTCCTGTTGGGGTTACAGATAAGAACAATGGCACTAATGGCCGCTTTTGTTAGCGTTTTTAGGCCCAAAAGTACTTTTTGTTAGTTTTGAAAGTGGGATGTGACAGGTTATTAAACGATTCACACAGCAGATTGTAGCTTTATCTTTTTTTTCTTTTTTAATGGCGTGTAGTTTTTTTTACAATTTTTAAGAAAGTGAATCCTAAAAGGATATAAACAGTTTATTTTGCATCATTTAAAATTATATATACCTATGTTTTCTTTTTTGACCTGTAGAACCAATTTTATAAAAAGTGTAGCGAAGTGCACTGGGTTACAGCTAGTAGGTTAATTAAAATACATACACCGAATCATTACTAATGAGGATGTTTCATTTTTCTATGTTTCGGTTTCTACGATGCAAGTAACATTCATACAAGTTGTGCTGTATTTTGGAATGGTAAGTTTCACTTTATTAAACTTTATTGATATGACTCACAAGTTTGGATCTTGGTAAGCACAACCGATTAACCAATGAATCTATGTTAAAGGTGTTGCTTAGATTATTTAAACCGATCATCACGAGATCAAAGGAAATTGCGATTGGGGAATGGAAAAAATATAAACCAATTGTACATACACTATGACCACCATTTCTTTTTGGTCCATAATGTGAGTTTGACATTTGTTTACTACATAAATCTTCAGCTTACCTTAACAGGAGTTGAGTTGGGCGTATTTGCAGCTCCAGCCTTTCTGGTTCGTGACATAATAGCTTCTACGCGTTTTCTCCTTTCCTCGCGTTCTTTTTCTTCGCGTTTCAAGCGTTCAGCTACCTCGATTTTTTGCTTTTCTGCCTCTTCTTTAGCTTTTTTCTCTGCTTCTTCACGCTCAACCTTTTGTTTCTCTTCCTCTTCACGTTTGAGTCGCTCTTCCTCTTCTCGTTTGTTTACTTCCTATAAAATTAAATAGAACAAAACGAATATTGATTTAAAAAAAAAAATTATACCTCTATTGCTTGTCGCAATCTTTCTTCTTCAGCTTGACGCTGTTCTTGAGCTAGACGATGGGCTTCCTCTTCAAATTTACGTTCTCGCTCAGCTTCCTCTTCTTGGCGCTTTTCTTCAGCCAAGCGTTCTGCTTCAAGGCGCTGACGTTCGAGTTCAGCTTGGCGTTCAGCTTCCTCCCGGGCAAGTCTACGACGTTCTGCTAATGCTGCTTTAGCTTCTTCTTCTGTTGTAATCTTAGATTTGGCAATCATAGACGCTGACATTTCGTTCATATCTTGCCTTTCGGACAAAGACTGTACATCACGCACAACCGAACCCTCCTTGCTGCTATTGCTGCCTCCTTTTTTAAACTCCTTCTCGCTGCCTTGATCGGCCTTTTCTTCAGATACTTCCACTTCCACGGTATTGGAAATCACTGTTATATTAGATTTTGTTTCTGTGTCTATATCTGAAGGAGAGCTGTCAACCGTAAGTTGCAGTTGTTCAACTGATTCCTCTGTCTTGACAGCATTAAGGGCGTTTTTCTCGTCTTTTGTCTTCAGATTCTCAACCATCAAAGATTGTGTCATTTCTTTGGATCTATCCTTAAGTTTCTCAGAACTGGATGTCTTTGATAATGAAGACTTTGGAGTTTGAACTCCTCTTGGCTGAGAAACGTCCTTATATAAAGAACAAAATAAATAGTTTTCGTAAACTAAATCGATATATTAAATTATTTTTATAATACCTTCTTTGCAGGAGTTTTCCTTTCAACGCTTGACACACGTGATGATGATGTAGATGTAGTCATTAGACTCGAACGTTTTGGAGTAGTTTGAATGTTATTTTTTACGGGTGTCCTATTTTTCTCCTTTTGTTTGTTAATTTCTAAATAAAGATTTATATACTTATTATTGTATTTTTTTTATTAACAAATAGTTTTGAAATTCAAAGTGATTTTGGAACAACATATCAGCCTGTTTAAATCCTAGCTTTTCCCATTTAACTATTTGCATGTGTATGTTTACTTTTGCACTAAATTAGTCAAACTAAAATCGTTAACAAAATATATCCCAAATGAGGTTAAAGTAATAACAAACCTCAAAATATTAGTTTCGAATTCAAGAAAGAATTAACTGACTAAGATTTGTAGAATATACAAAAATCCTGCGGTAAAAGAGAAATCCTGTCAGGAAAAAACTATGGAGCCATTATTTTGATTGACGACATAAAATAATCAAACACAACAATATCATATAGTTTACTACATATGGGCAGAATGAAATGAATAACATTTGAATTGAAAGAACCACGCACCAAATATGAACACCGCGTAATTATGAATTATATGTAATTTTTTGTATGCACATATATATAAACATTACTCTTGGACTTTGAAACTCATTATAGGGTAGACAGCCTATTCAACCTTAACTAACTTTCCTGATATCTAACAAAAATTTAAAATAACTGCTTGTCTTGCCTCGGTTGACAGGAAGTATAGAATTAACTGTAATGCTTACGCTTACCAGTTTTAACTTTAGCTGAAGTATGTATGTATATATAACTAGAAAGCCGTGTAATTAGGTTTTTAATCTACTAAGTTCGTCAACCATTGTATCCAGGATCAGGAAATTATATTTGAAATATGTGACATTAACGGCCCTTACAGACCCTCAAAATCAGCTTCTACATTCGTTTGTGTGAGCGAATGAGATCCCCAGTTTATTGCCGATTCCGAAAGCCAAATTTGAGATACTTCTCAGACAGTTCTGTCAAATAAATTACCAAAAGAGGGAAATTATAATTGGCTGTTCCACAACTCGGCTGGGTAACCAATGGATATTTTATATGGTTTTGAAACTCATGGCGACAACTTTGTTTTCAACACTTTTATATCATTTTGTTGAGTTAACAATCTTGAGTCTGTAAATAAAAAAGAATTAGCATTTGAATAAATTAAACCGCTAAACAGTTAAAATACAAAAATACCCTGGACGTTTTTTTAACTAACAATTAAATCTTTGGTCACCCTGATGATCAGCCGTCTATGCATACAGAAATAAAAAAATAAAATACCCTTATACAGCCACTATTCAACCATTAGACGCTTTTATGTTATGCAGCCTCTATTCAACGTTATATAAGTTTAATGAATAAGGTTTTTGCGTAACGCGCATAACTTTATACACTCCTTATAATGAGTTTGTGAATAAGGGTGCCTATGCATAACATTTAAATAAAAAAAACGTTCTATGAATGATAATTTAATTTTTTTCAAGAAAACGCTAAAAATGTTTACTCTTGTATTGGAGACTAACAAAGAGCATATATACCAAATTTTATTATTTTAGCTCAACCATTAGGGCCAATCGTGACATACAGACGGACGGGCAGTCGGGAATGGCTAGATCGAATCAGTTAACGATTTGAGTCGATCAAAATACTTATCTATGTAAATTATTTCTCTATGCTACAAACTTAAAATTAAAACTAATATACCTTTATGGGATAGGGTGTAAAAAGGAGAACACTTTCGTGCAGTATAGGTCTCGTAAAATACGGCAGTACTTTTTGAAGACTTTCTTGCAGTTCAAACTCTTTAAACATAGCTATTAAGATGTTAAATTTGCATGCCGTTCCAATGAAACTATTTTTAAGTTTACTTTTTACGTAAATCTCGGACGCCAGCAGGTTACTTGATACAAACCTTTAAAAAAACAGAGTTTTGATTAAAAAATCAATTGCTTGAAAAGTTGAAATAACTTTGTCGTTATACATAGCTAGTATTGTGTCAGGCTCCGTATCAATTTTGCTTTTGCATCTCGATCAACAGCTGCTTTTTGGCGTTGTCTAAGTTTAATTTTGAATCTAAAAGTTATGAAATTTTTCGCGTATATTGTTAAGAAATTTCTTTTTTAATCTTTTACATTCTTTGGTAATGGAACCTCTATAAATTACTGTTCACGATAAGTATTTACTATTGAGTATGAAGAACCGTTTCAAATTGTAATTTTTTAGTTAGTGTGCTGTCACTTGTATGGCAAAATCGAGGTCGATTTACTCGATTGTGCTGGCATTTTAGGTATTTGTATTAAGAGTAAATCTCTTATTGTGCATCTAATATTGTGTACTTATACAAACTATTTCTTCTGCAATAAGGAAGATGCCCTATGTAAAGCACAAGAATTGAATTTCATCCATTTGGATAGAAAAATGTGAACAAAAAAAATTGACAGCTGACGATTAGTGTTACTAAAAATGAAGCGTTTTTATTGTTGATCAATATTAAAAAAAAAACATATGAGAGGCTACTATCCGCTATGCGGATCGTTGAATACCCTATCCCATCCCATCCTTTAAATTAATATCCTCAAAATATAGGCCTTATGGCGATGAAATACAGAAAATGACATTGTCACAATATATTGCTCAGACAGTTTCTCAAAATCTTTTGTGGTTCGACAAAAAACAACGTATTTCTATTGCTAATGCCTTGGGATGGGGTATACAAATGGTTTTTTGTAAGAAAACGCCCCCAAAATGTGGGCGTAGGTGAAAATGATCTATGGACAAAATGTTTATATTACCATTGCGAAAGTATTTACATCAACAATTTTTTCGAAAGTTTTAAAATTTGGACAAAAAGCGTTTTTTTTTTACTAAAAACGCCCCCAAAAAGTGGGCGTGGATTGTCTAAATATGCTGCTCAGACACTTTTTTGAAATTCTTTACGGTTTGGCCAAAAAATAAGTTTTCCTAAAAAGGGGGCGTGGCAGTGGGCGGATTTCAAAAATTTTTTACACTTGTTCTGGTGGCACGGACGAGGATCCTATATACCAAATCTCATTATCCTAGCTCAAAATTTAAGGCCCAAAAATCGGTGACGAACAGACAGACGGACGGACGGACGGACAGACAGACATGGCTAATTCGACTCAGCTAGCGATTCTGAGTCGATCCATATACTTTGAGGTATATGTAGCAAAATTATTTCTCTATGTTACAAACTAAGTATCAAAACTAATATACCCCTATGGGATAGGGTATAAAAATTGTGGAAACTTGTAGCCACATTTGGGAATTTCGTTAAAAAAAAGTTATTTTAACTTCGTCAGCTGTAAGAAAGCAATTAAAAAATGCACCGACCCTGAACCATTGGTGATGCGAAACACATTGGCCGTCCAACCACAAGCCGAAGCAATGTTAATATCGTAAGTAAAAATCATAGTTCTTCAGTAAACTACCATACCATCTATTTCTGATAATTTTCATATTTCTGTTAAGTTTTTAGAACTAATCTATGATATATTAAATAATGCGTCTGACCTTCAACGAGCATTTATTATATAAACGTTTGTTCTTCCAAAGTGATGAAGTGAGTGTATTTTTAATAATAAAGCTAATTTCTACTAATGGGAATAAGTGCATAACTTGCAATAAATAGTAGCACTTTTTCTCTCTCCCCTTTCTTCCTATACATATTTAAACAGTACTCTGATCTACCTTAACGTTTTGGGCGTTTGTTGTAAATTAATATAGAAAGCATGACATGGCAAAAATTAAAAATAAATGTAATAGCTATGTGCTTTGAGATAATATATGAATGTATTTATGAAATACTCAGAAAGATGAATGTTTTTTTTTAATAAAACAAAAGAAAAACAAAAGAAAAAACAAACCATCAAGGGATACGCCTGTTCCCGCAATACTGGCTGGCCTTGGCTTCCGGGGAGTCGTTGCGGGACGTCTATGTACATATCCAGAAGTAGACATAGTTGTGGATGTTGACATTGCACTTCCCGGTCTTGAAGTGTTGATGCTTCCGCCTGGTGTAACATCACCAGATCGGGAACCTGTTGAATTTTACCAAAGAATTTAAACTTTTCTTAAAGCAAATGATCAGTCGATATATATATTTTTTTTGAAAAATTAACCAACTCCGTATCTTGTTTATGGAACAATGTTAATAAATGAAGAAAATAAAATAAAACAACTCAAATAAATATAATAAAACAAAAGTGTAAATTTCCACCACCTGAAAGAAAAAAAATATAAAGACAAAAGAGCCCCGAAACGAAGAGAAATGCAAATAAATTATTAACAAACAATGAAAACCAGTTGAAAGTGAACAAAAAAATTAGCCACATGATAGATGTGTTAGTTGAGCGTTGTGCATTTAAAAAAATAATGTTTGTCTGCTCTGATTCCTGGACAGCTTAACCTAAGCATTATAGCATTTCTACAGTGTAAACATAGCGATAATAGCCAACTAATTCATCTAGACTGAAAAGTAAAGCAAATTTCCAAAGAAAAAGTCAGCAAGCAGATGGATTTCAAAAGAAAAAAAACTGCTTTCCCAAAAAAGATAAAAAAAAACAATATGAAAATAAAATGAAAATCAAATGAGTATATATATATATATATGTATAAATCGACTGTTTGTATCCATTTTTACTTGGAGTTTGTATTCGATTGGATTAAATGGAAAGCAAACACACCTGTTGTTACACTACTCTGGGTGGCATTTCTGTCATACTTTGAGTGACGTGTTAGGTATTTTTTAGTTGCGGCAGCATTGCGAGCTGTTAGTTGAGTCATACTCTTGCAAGCGTCCATTTTGCTCAATGGACGGAAGGCAGATCCAACTGTTTCAATATGCTTCGAATGATTTAGCTTCGTTTGTCCAGACGATACTAAGTGGGTCATGCTGCGAGACATATTTTTACGGCTTCCGCTGTTGTGTTGGCCTCTCTTTGATGTAGGACTGGATGCACCCAGTGACTCTGTCTCCATCAGCATTTCGAGCTGATGTTGTCGTTCGCGTTCGATTACGGATCGAATATGTTCGCCATTGCGACGAACAGGTTGGGCCAGCTGATCCAAGCGATTCATCGAAAAGGCACGTCCTTTTGGTTCATGTTCATGATCAAGGTGCATGTATTTACATAATATACGGTTATTGTTGTTGTTGGAGATGATATTTCAAAGATAGTGTTGGCCAACAATTTTGAGTTGATTTGTTTGTTTACACAAAGTTGTTATGAATGAATGATAAATGAGGGAAGTATTTGTTTAAATAAATATAATCTAAATAAAAAAATTCAATAAATATAGGCAAGCCAAATTGCATTAAAAATTCTAGCAAAAGCATTCAGAACAATATTTCTAGATTGTCATCCTAAATTTGGAAATAAGTAGGTTTGAGCTTCTTATAGAATCTAACAGAGAATAACAAGTTGCGGATACTACTTCAGATTTCTGATCTTAATTCTAGGTCCACCTCTATCAGTTATATATAAAACATACGAACAAATATTCGATGATGAGAGATATAGCTGTAGAAGGGGAAGAGCGAGTGTGTGTTTGTTGGTTAGCTTACCTGGCGTTCTGGGAGTGTTGCTTAAAGAGGATTTTGATCCGTAGTGAACGTCCCTCGGGCTAGGGATAGTTGGCATAAGATCTGTTTTTCTCCTTGCCACACTTCGAAAAGCAATGTGAGCCGTATCGACGTTATCTTCTGTAATGTGGGTTTGCTTGTGTTATAGTATATATTCTGTTCTTATTGTTTACGTTAAAAAAAAATATCAGTATTAAAAACTTGTAAGAGCTTTAAAAAAAAAAAACAAAACTAGCATTATTATCGACATGCGTTTTTTAGATCGCGTTTCAGAATGCAAACTTTTTATGTGTGTTAAAATGTATATTGCTGCTGAAATCTGGCTGAAGTACTGATGTTTGATGATGCAAATTGTATATATAATAATAAATAAGATTCTTAATGAAACAAAATCATATGGAGGAAGGTTTTAATGTTTAGCTTCAATTTAAAAACGAAGGACAAATATGATATTTTTAACGTAGATCAGACTTGCTTGTGAACGTTCATGCAATATTTATTTTGCGTTCCTACTTAGTCGGTTTTATCTGATGTAATAAATAATAACCGAGATCAATTGTTCTAGGCCCCAGATATAAATTACGTGCGCAAGCGATTTTTTTGTAAATGGGTCGATTTTGTACGAAGGGCTTCTCAGTTGAAATGGATGCCTATCTACACAATGCCGATAATTTATCCAAATCAGAAAGTGATAGCTCAATTGGAAATAGAAAGGAAATTACTTCTAGTGTTTTCTAATATTTGTAACTTGTCACACTAACGCTAAATGTTGAGTATGTGGATGTTTTGCCAGATTTCTGCGCGTAGGTGTTGCCTGTATTAAGTACGCTACAACAAATGTCTGATAGTATAAACAAAAAATGCATTTTAAAGTAATGTTTGTTTGTAAAATCAAGGATTGCAATAATGTAATAATCGCAAGATCATTGATGTATTAAACCCTATCGATATATCCGATCAAAAGATTTTCCGAAACTAAAGTCAGTTCCAATGGAAACGTTGCGGTATAAAATAATTGATGGCGTTCGTTTGATTTTCAAAAGGTACTTCAAGGGAAGCTTTAAGGTAAAAAAAAGAGATAAAGAGTTGTCTATTGACCCTTTTTGTCTATGCCACTTGCAGATGTCAATTGCATAAAGGCCAAGCATTTTTACGCATTGTGTTCTTTAAAGATACCTCTAAAGATATCAATTTATTGTACCGTTTCAGATCCAATTTGTAGAAATCTGTTTAGTAAGCTGGCACTTTGTACCCTAAGGGTATAAATTCCATGACTAGCGCTTTTGTCAGCCTAACGAAGTGTGACTATGCGCAGGCACATCTAGGTGCATTTTAAATTGCTGTGCTATATTTTGAAGAAATGAGTGACCGATTTAGGATAGTGGTAAGTGTCAATCTTAGCCAAAATCATCGTGGATATTCAAAAAAAATATCATCAATTTTCTGCGAAATTAAGGAAACAAACAATTTTTTTTTGGCGCAACAGGCTCGTTATTACACGGGGCCAAGCTTTCTCACAACCATTCACGTGTGCTTATGTAATTCTTGCACGATGGTGGGACCTCCTGTTTTATGACGAATCCGAACGGCTAAGTTGAGATAGGTTTTCTTGACAATTGATACTACTCGGATGAGATCATCACGAGAGGAGGGCCAGTGAAAAATCATTTTAGGTGTTGCTACGGCTGGGAATTGAGCCCAGACACTCTGCGCGGCAATTCATTGCACTAACCATCGCGTCACTAAGCCCTTCAATTTTAGGAAAATTGTCAAGAAATTAAGGAAAAACAAGAAAAAATAAAACAGCGACTCACTTAAGAATTGCGTGAAAAGATAACGCCTCGTTCTGAAGGTGGTTGCATCTTAGTTAGTTTATACAGTATACAGTGCATGTACGTGATGCGAGGTTGCAAACGCACCTTCGAACAATGACAATCAATAAAAAGCAATTGTTGCTTTTAACATTTTTTTAGCAAATTGGGTTTTTTTACAGTATCACATCGCAGATTTTAAATTATATGTATGCAAAGAAATGTATGATATAAGCTCGACTGGAACAATGCCATTAGTGACCTATTTGACGAAAGTAAAGCCAAAATTTGCATTTGCACAATTGATCAGCGACTATAATGCAGAAGCTATGAGTAGAACATATTTCATAAAGTCCTTTATAATTGTAAAAATCAAGAAATGATTGCAGTTTACAGTTTACACAATTCAAAATTTGGTCATGGTATTGCTTTGCGTCTATGTCTCAATTTTATTTGCCTTACCCCCGTAATATGTCCCCTACACATGATTTATTTTGTTTATTGATTATAGCAAGTGCTAAAAATCAAATAAAAATAAAAGCTTCTTTGTTTTAGACATTAAATACAATCATGTAAAATTGTATAAATTGAATTGTTTAACATGTTCCACCTCAACTGTTGTATCTCAATGAAACGCTTATGAAATTATTTGTTTACAAATTGGTAAAATTGATTTGTCATTTTTGTTGAAATTGCTAGATAATCTCTTGTTCTCTTGGGACCCTTTTACCACCAGGCAACCGCGCTCTTAATTGGATCTTTAGTGTTTTCTTTTACAGCGGATGGTAATATTACCCAAAATCCTTTTTATATAATTTTAATTGAATATAAACCTTCAAAATAAAAGCAAACTAAGCTTAGTGAACACGTCTTCTTTGACAGAAGTTTATGTTTTCATAACAAGAATATAAATGTTCATTGAAGCATAACATATTTCGCCTTGTCCATACACACGTATTTAATGTACAAAAAAACAACGAATCAATACTAAAAACATACACTATGAATTACTTAAATTGTATCACTAAGTTAAGAAAGATATTTTATATATTAAGTTACAAAAAAGGCACATCACTCATTGCACACACATGCACACATGTTTTCTTTTTTTGTAATAGTTATTTCAATCATGCACTTAGACAAAGATTAAAAGATAATCATCACGATGCAGGCAAAACAAAATGGTAACTTGCGATTATTGATTTTTTTGTTCGCTTGATTAGTTTTCAAAACAAAAGAAGTGTCTGGTGTTTATTTTTTTACAACACACCACCCTCACCCTTGAACATAGTTTTGGAATATTGCCTGCAAGGTGCAGAACAACGTTTTGTGGTAGTTGAAGGCTCGCCGATGTTTATTTCACTTCCAACAATGGACAAGGAGAACCTTTTGGGAGGTTCATCATTCGAATATCCCCAATTAAAAACTTCGTACATAGATGATGATTTACGACGATGATCTATATGTGGATAGGTAGTAGTAGTAGTAATGTATAGTTGTGTGCGTGCATGAAATAACATAACAATTAACACTTCATTCAAACAATATTACATTTTTTTGCTGTTTTGATTTAACCAGTTTACATGAATATTCGTCTGATTTTATCTCGTTTAATTGAAAAGTATAAAAATGTCTCTTGTAAAACAAGTGAATTGCGAATAAACAAAAATAAGAAGAATAAAAAAAACGTACTTGAAATAAACATGAATTACCAAAAAGAAAAGTTCAACAAAGGTGTGTAATTAAACGAAAATACGAAATCAAATTTCTGGTAAATTGCTTGATTACAACGTATGATTAGGGTATAAATAATATTGCCGTAAATTAAGTCAAAATGTTACTGATTCGCTTACCGTCATGTCGATCTGCTCCACTGGCTGATGTTGCTCGCTTTTTTGAACCGTCTGCAAGCTCCCTCTCGGAACTTCGACGGGAGAGTGAAGCACCAGTATAAGCAACATTTGTTATAGATGTTGACCTGTTGGCCATAAGTAAATGGAGAAAAAAAAATAATAGAAGAAAAAGAATGGTATAAGTCTAATGTGATGTGTTCACTATCTGGGTTTGGGATTGAACTAAAAAAAAATTCTGTATATATATCTCATAATACACTGCAAGAAGAAAAACAGAAAGATATATGAAAATAATTTCAAGTATACCGTCGATGACCCCAATAAATGCTGGGCGAAACCGTTCCAAAATCTGCGGGCTCCAATAGACGAGGTGTTGACGAACCAAAAGCAAAGCCAATTGAGTTTCTTTCGCGTTTTTTGGTCTCTAATCGGGCCTCTCTCTCCTAGTTGTGTAATAAAGTAAAAGTAAATTATGAATGTGTATAGGCGGATGGTTTAAATGCAATGCATTGTTAATTACACCTTCTGTCGTTTTCTTTTGTGTAATTAATTAATTTACCTGATTTTTTCTTAAGATGTAGTCTCGGCGCTCTTTTTCGGCCTCGATTATTGCTTTTTTCCTTTCTTCGACTTGTTGCCGCTTTTCAGTGTCGCGTACCCTTATCTCTTCGATGCGACGTTTCCTTTCTTCTTCTTTTTGCTCGCGATATTTTTGTGCAGCTTCGGCTTGAGCTTTGAGCTCCTCAATTTTCTTTTGTCTTTCTTCATTTTGTCGTTCTTTAGCTAATCGCAGTTTTTCTTCACGGTCTCTTGCAACTGTGCAGTTGGATAAATAAGACAAATCCGTATTATTATTTTTTTTATTTGCAAATAACTCCAGTAGTGGAAGTTATTAATTAGGGGAGATTTTTATTGTTTTTTTTTATATTAGATGTGAAAGAGTGTACGAATCAAATAAAAAATTATAATTAAAGCTGAGATGCACATTATATTATGAATTTAGTAAGATTATGTTAGTGTTGAGATTTTGGTAATTGCTAAACATGTAGTGTAAGCTATAGGAGCGGAAATAATATATCGACGTGCTTATGTAAACGACTATACAGTCATAATACATCTTGAATGTTCTATATACACAATGGTCGGCAAACGCGATTGGCGGTTGCGATAAAAAAAATAATTTTATTCGCTCAAAGAAGAGTATTCGTTGAAGTCTTGTACCATGTTCCTAGTAATTAAATGAAAGAATAGTGATGAATATAATAAACATTGTTCATGTAAGCCATTGAACTCAATGTCTTTCTTTCATATTTTCGATTGTATATACATATATGTGTACTAGTATATAGAAAAATGGTACCTAGTTGCTAAGAATCAAATTAGAAAGCATTTTTTATATTTAAGAAACAGTTAAAAGCGGTCATTTTCTATTTCTATTTCTTTAAAAGGAACGAATTATTGAAGTGGATATTTTAAAGCTACACAAACATAGTTTAGGTAAGGTTCGATTACATTTTATGTTTGCAAACCATAGATCAGATAACGTCCGTTCTCATCCAAACAACTCATTTAACAAATCACAGAGAGACGCTAAATTAAATCTAGCTAGACGGTCGGGCAGGTACGTCGTTTTTTCATCCACTCGTGTAGAAATCCCTCCGTAAAGGTTATGTACACTAATGGGTAGTCTATCTAAATACAAATATATATTTTTTGCTTAACAGAGTCGTTAGGATTTTGGGTATAGGTCTTTTTCTCCAACAACCAATCCGATTTGCTGAGTTTATGTAAACTTTACATGGTACTACTCGTATAACTTGTTAGATCATTGCGATAGGGCCAGTAAAAAACTAGAATTGGTGTTACTACGGTTGAACGAATCGTATGTTTTCAGATCCATCCGGATTTCAGAACAATTCTTTCAAAAATCTTCGTTTGATGATGGGCTTTTAGCCCGAAGTTTTAAACATGAACTTTACTAGTTGTACAGCTGCATTGGACGTTGATTCACCTTAAGTGGGCGAACAAGAAGTCACCGACCACAACTAATTTTAGGTGTGCAACTGGAGGCATGTTGGTTGAGAACCAGATTCATTCCGTGATGTAGCGTCCCTTTATTAAGTAACTACTGAAAGTAAGTAACTAAAGTGCTACATAGATTAAAAATTAAAATATCAATATCGTGGATCGAATCTACTGCATTGATTATTAGGCCATATATTTTAAAGTAGTTTGATGAAATTTCGTACGCAAACGTTCCGTTGAGCATAGCAGAATAGAAAAATAATTCCAAAGCCACGTCAACTTTCAGAAATTGTCCGATTTTGATCAAAAATGAAAGCAATTCCAATAAGTTTCCAATATTAAGACACACAGATTAAGAGTGTTTTCTTAAAAAATGTAATACTTTGAGTATTAAACTATTTGCACAGCAATTTGAAGTTTATTTCGTCTATTCGAAACAATATCCAAAACGTTCGTATTCGGCTTTAGTAATAATCATGTTAAACAACAACTTAAATTTTAACCTCCAAACTTTTCAAAAATCCTTTACCCATAAATAAATTTACATCACAGACTAGCGCTAGTAATAGGTTATTATTTAATGTACAGAAAGTCGTATCTAAGTCATTAATTAATGATAAAATTGTATAGTAGGCGCCAGTAGTGAATAATACTGCGAAGATGTGTGTGGTGTAGGTTTGCGTTAGTGTTTGCGCATTAAATGAAATAAGCTTGTTGTGGCAACGGAAAAAATAAAGAATGGTTGGTTTGACAGTTTTATGAATGAAAGTGTAGTATATTAAGTCGAAAAGTCGAGTTTACTTAGTAATGCGTTTTGATTATTGGTTGAGTTTCTAAAAAGCTGTACATTACAAGCTAACAAGTTTTTTTTTTGATTGATTGATTTGTTTATTTAGCTTTTTTTAAAAGCCATTTAGGCTCATTTCCATACGTTGTACATTTTTTAATTTCTTATATTCTAAACATTAATCCAGGTAACTAACTAATGTCGACATTTGCGTTTTATTTTTATTAATGCCGATTGTATTTACTGTTTTTGAACTCCAAAGGCAAGTGACTGAAATGAGTCCACAAATGGAAATATATATTAACGCCGTGAATTGCAGAGCTGAGGAAGGTTGTAATTATTATGTAGTTTGTTTTTTTTTTTTTTTTTTTTTTTTTTGTATTATAGAAGAACGCGGGAAAATTGTGACTCTGGAGTTTACTATACTCAACCACAAGTCTTGAAGGGCAACATTTGGAGCCGATGTTTTGCGAGCAACAATTCGAAATGCCGTAAAACGAGCACAAATGTGCATCAACTCAGGAGGTAGCTCTAGAATCTTAATTCGAAAACATTAAACCACAACTATTAAAGTTAAGATTTCCAAGTACTAATCTAGATCTCGAACAAAGCGGTTTGAAGTAGTAGATTTCTAGAGTAAATCTGTTCCGATAAGAGTATATTTCAAATAAACTTTCCGTGAAACCGGAGCGTGGCCCTCCAGGTTGGGGGTTGCGCTTTGGGTAAACTACCTACCCATTGAAAAAAAAAACTTGTTACGAAGCAACCAATAGCCCCGAAAAGACGACCCTGCTAAACGAAAAAAGGACAACGACGTTCGTATCTGGACCTGGAATGTGAAAACATTAAATAGGAGAGGTGCAGGCGAACAACTAGCAGAAGCCCTAAGCTGCTACAAATCAGACATTTCTGCCATCAAGGAAATACGGTGGGATCGGCCGGGAAAAAAGAGGATGAAAAACTGTGACATCTACTACCAACCGTGAAGACATCTTTAGCAGTATTGTCGGAAAATACAGCCTACACGACAACACGTCTGGCGTCTGACTTAGGCTAATTGACTTCGCTACGGAACGAAATGCTACTATAGCCAGCACACGGTTTCCTCACTTCGATATCCATAAGGCGACATGGCGGTCTCCAGATCAACGATCGGTCAACCAAATTGATCATATTGCGACAGACAAGAGGCACGCATCCAGTATTTTGGATGTCCGTACATTCCGAGGGGCTAACATCGACTCGGACTACTACCATGTTGCAGCCAAAATAAGAATGCAAACCAAAAATACTGTGAAAAAAAAATTTAATGTCGAAAGACTTCAATCGTAAGAGACCGCCAAGGCCCTCGCGCAACGAGTATCCCTTAACCTCTTGAATAACACCATACCACCAGCATCAAATGTCGAAGAACAATGGCAACGATACCAACAAGCCATTAGATCAGCCGCAACTGATATGCTATAAGCTTAAGGCCGAAATGACGTCCAAGATGACTTGGTAAGTAACATCCACCAACTCATAAGCCAAATCCGGTCGGATGAAAGTATGTCTCAAGAATGGAACCTTAGAATCGTCAGTCTGTGTAGGATGACGATGGAGAATTCAAGCTGCTCCATCAGGGTCGGAAACGATCTCACCGACACATTCGATACCAAAAAAGGATTTAGGCAAGCCGATGCGCTGTAATGTGACTTCTTTAATTTGATTCTTGAGAGAATTGTGAAAAACTCCCGAGCCAACACCAGAGGCACATTCTTCCAAAAATCGCCGATACGCCGACGATATTGAAGCGGAAAAAATGGGTTTAGCAGTAATCAGGGTAAGACTAAGTAGACTAAGACTTAGAATTCCACAGAACGTCACCATTATATAACTTTGAGGTAGTACGGGACTTTGTCTACCTTGGCACCGCTAATTAATCTGACAACAACATCTCATCAGAAATTAAACAAAGAATTACTCTTGCCAACCGCTGGCGCTGTTTCTTCAAGCTATGAAGGCAATTTAGTAATAAAAGCCCTCATTGGAATTTCTAAATTTCATATATGTAAATTCAACCAAACTTGTCTTCTTATAGAAATCACTATGTTTCGGCGAAAATTCAATTAAATACAGGAGTTAAACAACTTTTCAAGTATCTCCGGATAACGGCTTGCTTCATAAATTTGCCACACCTTTGAAAATTATATTAAAATAATTGTAACACGGGTCTTCACTAGTTTTCGATTCAGAATGATAAGAGTGCATTGGACCAAGTCGTCAAGGACATCATACAAATTGATACACAACTGTTGTACTAGAGCAACACACAGATCAGAAAACAACTCAATGCAAGTTTTGGTTACCATAGAGAAGTATATGCATATACAATAAATAACTGTAGCGCTACTTAAAAAATAGATAGCCTGGTCTCCACAATTTTGCACCTATAATGCTAATTTCCTTAACTTATTCCAAAAAGTCCAGATGTCAAATATCAAATCGGTTAGATATCTTTAAAATTCCAGAGTTTTGTGCCGTGTTTTACTGGTGTAAAGATAAAGATGTAAGTATTTATAAAGTGTAGCACTAAGCCAATTTCACTTTTTTCCAACCAACTACGATATAGATATCATTCCTTGATCGAATGAGATATCATATCAAAGTACACAACACTGTTGTTGTTGTAAAACTATCGTCAGAAACTGAATAAAACACATATATAATGTTAAAAGACCTGCGCGTGATATGTTCACTCGATTTTAAATGGTCTATACAAGTATTTACTTGAGATATTTTATTCGCTTTGAGCAACAATGACATTTTCATTGCCAGTAAAGACAATTCATACTCGATACAACCTATCAATGAATTTCTTAAGTCTGTTTTCACAACAACTCAAACAACTCTCTTTTAACAAACTATGTTCAATTGTTCACTGTATTAACTTATCATGTTTGAGAGGGCAAAAACTAAGGCTACTTTTCGCATTGTGATTTGGCTACCAGAAGGTTTTGGTCAAAAGTCAAAAGTACACATAGTGATGTCACACGCCATAAAAATCGATTAATCGTTAAAAAAAAACTTACTAAGGTGGTCAAATGGTAGGAAATGCGATTATATGAAAACTTGAGTTTTCACCTAGCTGATGCCTACAAAAATTCAGACTCTCAGCCTTTAAGTGACGACCGATAAGTACTTTGACGGCATCATAACAAACTTATGCACATATTTCATTTCCAGGCGACATCGACAGCGGAAGAACTTCCAAGATGGAGTCTACAGTCCCAATTAGAATGAACAAAGTGAATAAACTAAATGAGTCAGGCCACTTGAACAGAGATGGTAGCGGATGAGCCGAAAGACCAACGGCAGCGCTCAATCCCGTAGTGGATACTGATAGCTCCGTGTTCTAAGGGATGAGTTAAAACTGTCCCTCCAGTTTGGGGGTTGTGCTTAAAGTTTACGGAAAAACAACGTTCGTATCTGCACCTGGAATGTGGGAACATTAAACAGGAGAGGTGCAGGCGAACAACAAGCGGAAGTCTTAAGTTGCTACAAAGCCATACAGGAAATAAGATGGGAAGCACCGGGCAAAATGATGATGAAAAACTGGCATCTACTACGGATCGTGTAATAAATACTGAGCAGAAACAGCGATTTCTCGGATGTGGATTTGTTATAAGTGCCATACTTAGTGGATGTGGATTTGTTATAAGTGCCATACTTAGTCTTATGGTTTCAAGAGATTAGCGAACCCATTCTAACAATCCACATGAGGCCAAATTCGCCAAATTATTAAACGTAGGAAAAAAATGATATAGTGAAAGACTGCTTCTACGAGCTCCTTGACAAAATTTAAGAGCGACTACTGAAGTACGATGTTAAAATAGAGCTGGGAGATTTTTAAGCAAAGGTAGAAGAGAAGAAATCTTTAGCAGTATTGTCGGAAAACACACCCTACACGAGAACACGTTTGGCAACGGACTAAGGCTAATTGACTACGCTGCGAAACGAAATGCAACAATGGGGGCATAAAAGGACATAGCGGTCCCCAGATCAACGAACGGTCAATGAAGTTGATTGCTTAGGATAGACAAGAGGCACGCATCCAGTATTTTCAATGTCCGAACATTCTGAGTTGTTAACATCGACTCGGACCACTACATTGTTGCAGGCAAGTAAGAATGCGTATATCCACCACGCCACAATAAATCAGAAATACTGTGAAAAATATTAATGTCAAAAGACTGCAATATTATATTCAGGTGAAGACGAGAGCTGCCATTGGGCTCTACAGGAAAGGAAACAGATGTTCGGAAGGTTTACCAAAAGGTCGGAAACGAAGAATACCTCTTGCTGTTTTTTCGGTCTTCGATTCCCAGCCAGAAGTCGGACGCAGTAGAGGAGCGCACAAGTAGAAACCCACCTCAACCAACTTAAAGTGCGCAACTGGAGGCAGTTAGCAAAGAACCTAGGTAGTTAGTGAGGCCCAGATTTATTCCGGACTGTAGTGCCACTTATTCTCGATTCGAAGTAAGATTTACACCTACATGCACCAACAAAAAAACATTTAACATCTGACTATGTCAGTTTGAAGTTTGCATTTCGCAGTTTGATTTGTGTTTTTTGTGATCAGTGAAAACTAAAAATTGATTTTCTGTGTAAACTATAATTAGAAATTATAATATTTTTAAATAATCATGTTCTAAAATTCATAAGATTTGTTTTGACACCAACTTGAATGCCAACAATTGAATTTATAAAAAGCCGCAATGAGTAAAAGAAAATTTTATATGATAGTTTTCTATGATAGCTATAACTGCGGCCTAAAGATAAAACAATAAGCTGTCAAATGGCACACTACTAAATTTTCTTTATTATTATTTTTTATAGAATAATCTATATAAGAATGGATAAAGATGTATTGTACAAGCATGGCGTTAAGACGTTAAAAATTGTTTTAAAAGAGAGATTCAACAATTTAATAATGTATGTTATATTGGTGTACTCTTGCAGAAAAAAATAATTAAAACTAAAATAAATAAACAGCATATTAGCTAAGTTAGAACAAAAAACAATTTAATTAAGCGGTATTGATGATTTTAAACACATTCAGATAAGTATTTCTGTAGTTTTTTTTTTTTGTATAAAATAAGAAAAAAAACTGGCTACAATCCACTGTGCGGATCGTTGAATACCCTATCCCATCTCATTCTTAAAAAAATAAAAGTAACAAAAAAAGGATGGGCTAAAAACTGAATGGGGATTAAATATAAAAAATGTGGTGGCAATCCTCATCTTGTTCAGACAAATATCTAAACCTTAAATAGTTCGACAAAATGCGACGTTTTTCTATGGAAACACACCTAAAAAGTGGCCGTGCGTTAAAATGATCTAAAGACGAAATATTTATGTTGTTATTATAAAAGTATTCTTCAAAATATGACCAAAAAACGTTTATTACTAAAAATGCCCCCAAAAAGTGGGCCTTTCAAACAACTTTGTATAGACAAAATATAGACATTAGGATTGTCTAAATATGTTGTTCAGAAATGTTTTCAAAATCTCTTAACGTTTGGCCGAAAACAACGTTTTTCTAAAAAGTGTGCGTGGTGGGCCGGATTTTGAAAATGTGTACACTTACAAATTTCATTATCCTAGGTTAAAATTTAAGGTCAGAAAATCGGTGACGAACAGAAAGACGGACGGACGGACAGACATGGCTCAATCGACTCAGCTAGCAATTCTGAGTCGGTCCATATACTTTAAATAAATAAAAGAAATATATACTTTATTTCAATAAATTATTTCTCTATGTTACAAACTATGTATCTAAACTAATATACCTCTATGGGTTAGGGTATAATAAGAGCATCCTTCAGCCATAATCCCCGTTCATGACTTTGGCACATTCTTCGTATGTCAAGAAACTATTATTGATATGCAGTCTACGGACCTTTTGCAGAATGGAACAGATCGCGAGAAAATGATAAAAATGTTCGTTTTCTTTGAGATTACTTACTTACTTACTTAAGTGGCGCTACAGTCCGGGATGAACCTGGGCCTCAACCAACATGCCTCTCCAATTAGTAGTAGTAGTATATATATTAATTAGTATTTTAAATACTTTATAATTACATTTATAATTTTTAATTTTTCTAAATCAGTTCATTTTACAGTAATTTTAAATATCTCTTTTTACATGTTTGATACATGTAGTTTTAAAAGTTCTAAAATTCTCTTCATTTTTTATATATGTTGGTAACATGTTGAAAAGCCTTATCCCCTTGTAGAGTAACGTCTTCTGACCATCTGTTGATAACTGCAAATTCAGTCGGAAATCATTCGCGTTTCGTAGGTTGTATGGTTGAGCTTCACTCACAAGTCTGACTTCCCGTGTTAAATATGCTGGTGCTTCGCCATACTTTATTTTGAAAACTGTAAGTAGTGCATTCAGTTCCATTCTCTGCTTGACATCCAACCACCTCAGTGTATCCAACATTTGCCTTATTGGTGTAAAGCGATTGCATTTCAGGATGCTTCTCATACCCTTATTTTGAAGTTTTTGCAATCTTTCGATTTGACCTTGATTGCAACATGAGAACATAACGGTAGAACAATATTCAAAATGTGGTTTTATTATAGTGTTGTATATATTAACCGCTGTTATATAGTCCATTCTTTTTCGGATACGTTTAAAAAATCCAATCTTTTTCCCTATTTTTTTACATATATAATCGATGTGTTGCTCCATTTTTAACTCTTTGTCTATTATCATTCCTAGATATTTTATGCTTTTAACATTTTCGATCGTATTTCCATTTATTTCAAAAGTTAATTCGCTATCTATATTAATTGTCATCAACTTAGTTTTTTGTTCGTTAAGCTTCAGTTTATTCATCTTAAGCCATGAGACTAGATTTTTCACATCGTTGTCTAACATGCTTTTGCATTGCTCAGTGTCGTCTCCTTCAGCATATATAAGAGTGTCATCCGCATATAACACACTTTTGCAAAATTGTATAGTTCTTGGCATATCATTTATATAAATTATAAATAGGAGTGCCCCTAAAATTGATCCTTGAGGAACTCCTTGTTCTACTTTAATATATTCCGATGTAGAATTATTAACTTTTGTCCTCTGCATTCTATTTATTATAAAGGACCTGAACCAATTAAGTTCCTTATGTTTGACACCATATTGATACATTTTTTCTAGTAGTATTTCCTGATCAATCGTTTCAAAAGCTCTCTTAAAATCAAGAAAAAGTGCAATTATTTTTTTCCGCTTTGTACAATTCTTCCATTCATTTTTTAAATGGTTTACCGCAGTCTCGCATGAGTACTTTTTTCGAAATCCCGATTGGTAAATTGATAATATATTATTTCGTTCAATGTATTCCATTAGTTGTATTTTTACAATCGCCTCTAATATTTTTTCAATTGTCATCAATGTATTAATTGGTCTAAACTCTTCACATTTGTTGGTGTTTGTAATTTTTTCAACAGGTGTGATCATTGATTATTTCCATGAGCTAGGAAATTCACCCGTTAGAAGCGATTTATTTATTAATTCCAGAATGGTGTTGCCTAAATTATTCCAGTTATCCAGTATCATTATAGGACTTACTTTGTCGAAATCAGCTTTATTTTTTAATGACTTGCATACTGTTTTTAAATCTTGTAACGATATTTGGTGGAATTTGAAAATGGTATTATATTGATCTACGTAATTTCTATATACATATAGTATTTTTAATTGATTTACTAATTTCTTTTACACTTTCTATAAAATATTTATTGAATTTGTTTGCTATTTTCGTTTCATCATCATATTCTTCATTTTCAAATATTATGTTTTTTATGTTGCTTTTTTGTCGTTTCAATAATAATTTTTTTATTTGCATCCTCATCTCTTTCTGTCCGTTTGCTTGGGAAATTTTGTTGTTTATATATATGTTTTTTGCACTATTTATTTTAACCTTGTATTTGTTTCTTATTAATATGTAATCTTGCCAGCTTTCATTGTTGTTAATTATTTTGGCTTTTTCATACTTTTCCATTTTTTTGATTTTTTCATTGTTGAACCATCTATTTTTTTCATTTCTACTATTTCTTTTGGTGATAAATTAGCCCGGTCCTTAGCTAACTGCCTCCAGTTGCGCACTCCAAGTTGGTTGAGGTCGGTTTCTACTTGTGTGCGCCACTTAAGGCGAGGTCTTCCCCTACTGCGTCCGACGTCTGGCTGGGAATGGAAGACTCTGCGAGCCGGAGTATTGGTGTCCATTCTTTCTACATGTCCTAGCCATCTTCAACGTCCAATGCGGAGTTTTTTGACTAGGGTTATGTCGCTGTACAGCTCGTATAGTTCGTGGTTGAATCTTCGTCTCCATAGCCCGTCAACGCAAACGGGACCGAAGATTTTCCGAAGAATTTTTCTCTCGAATCGACCAAGGATTTCTTCATCCGCTTTTGATACGGTCCATTCTTCAGCGCCGTAGAGCAGGACTTTACTACTAAATTGCCTTCTTACCCCGAAGAAACAGCGATTGGCAAGAGTAATTCTTCGTTTGATTTCTGACGAGATGTTGTTGTCAGAGTTAATAGCGGAGCCGAGGTAGACAAAGTCCCATACTACCTCAAAGATATATCTGTCAATGGTGACGTTCTGTCCAATTCGTCTAGGTTTTGTGTCCTTTCGTGTTGACAGCATATACTCAGTCTTACCCTCATTTACTGCTAAACCCATTTTTGCCGCTTCCTTCTCTATACTAGCAAACGTGGCTATGACATCACGTTGAGTCCTACCAATGATGTCAATATCGTCAACGTATGCTAGTAGTTGCACCGATTTTTGGAGAATTGTGCCTCTGGTGTTGGCTCGGGAGTTTTGCACAATCCTCTCAAGAATCAAATTGAAAAAGTCACATGACAGCGCATCGCCTTGCCTAAATCCTTTTATGGTATCGAATGTGTCGGTGAGGTCGTTTCCGACCCTGATGGTGCAGCGAGAATTCTCCATCGTCATCCTACACAAACGGACGAGTTTGGACGGTATACCAAAACTAGACATGGCTCTGTATAGTTCGTCTCTATAAATGCTGTCGTATGCGGCTTTGAAATCGATAAATAGGTGGTGGGTATCGATTTGGACTTCTTGGGTTTTTTGGAGGATCTGCCGAAGTGTGAAAATTTGATCGATTTTGGACTTTCCTGGCCTAAAACCACACTGATAAGGGCCGATCAGGTTGTTGGTAAACGGTTTCAAGCGTTCACATATTACGGCAGATAGGATCTTGTGAGCGATGTTGAGGAGACTTATGCCTCTGTAGTTGGCGCAGTTCAGAGGGTCTCTTTTTTTTTGAGATTACAGAGACAACAAATGTAGCTTAAGTCATTTCTCTGTGGCCTATATTTTAGTTCAAATATTAAAGTTAAATGTTTTAAATAAAGCTCATTTCTGGAATTGTGAACTTTTTTTTTATTTATCCCCAAAACTAAAGTTTAAGCGGCTTTATGTGGCTCTTGAAGCTGACCCTCTAACTCCATAACTAAAATGTGTTCTTATCGATCACTGAAATGCAGTTATAAAGAATGCTTCCAATGCTCCATATTGTTAGCGCTAAGGTACAGAATCACGTTATTAGCAATGGTTAGTTTATACCAATTTCCAATTTCAATAATTTTAATTAAAAACATATGAGAAGGCTACAATCTGCTGTGCGGATCGTTTAATACCGTATCCCATTCCATCCTTAAAATGAATATCCCCGAAATGTTGGCTTTATGGCGGTGAAATACCGAAAATGACGATGTCACAACATATTGTTCAGTCAGTTTATCAAAATATTTTATAGTTCGAAAACAACGTTTTTTTCTGCATATGGGGTAGGGTATACAAATGGTTTTTGTAGTGGGCGTGTGTGAAAATGATCTAAAAGGAATTATTCATATTATCATAACCAATTATCTTGCATTGAAAGTTGTTTTTCGAATATTTTAAAATTGTAGCGTAAAACATTTTTTTTACTGTAAACGCCTCCAAAAGGTGGGAGTGGCAAAAATAATTCATATAGACGAAATATAAATATTGAAATTTTCTAAATATGTTGCTCAGACACTTTTTCAAAACTTCCTACGGTTTGGACAAAAACTACGTTTTTCTAGAAAGGGGCGTGGCAGTGGACCGATTTTAAAATTAGTTTCCCCCTAATATGAGGCCGAATATTTAAGTTGTGTGTTATCATGAAGCCAAGGCATTTGTATTGACTGACAACTTCAATATTGCAACCCTTTAAATTCCATCTCTGAGTAGTACCATCAAAGCGGGATTTTGGTCTGAACACTAGATTTAGACTTTTAATATTAATTTTTAGATTTGGAATTGGGGTGTGGGTGTAAAAAGGACCTTTTTTTTATCAAAACCAGCCTTAAGATCATTAAAGGGCTATGTGGTCGGTGGTAGAAAGGCCAGCACGAAAGCCAGCTAGGAAGCAACTGATTATATCGTGTTTTTGCACCCAAATTTAAAGTCTTGTGTAAAATATTTGGGCAAAGAGCTTTCTCAGAAGCTCAACGGGATAAATGGCTGCCGCGGTTCTGCTGGCAAGTACGTACTCTTTATTGAAATTTATTATGACCGTTATAAATAAATAAATGTTGCTGAATTTCATTAATACATCGCCCAATTTCCTCTTTCAATGGCGTTAAATTACAAAATTTGGATGGCCATATCTGATCGCAAAAAGGCCGATTACACGATTAAGAAATGACTCATAAAGTTAAATTGATTCTCTGGCTGCGGTATCGTCTTGTTGAAATCACATGCTGGTCACATCCTTATCTTGTAATTTTGCCACTAAAAACTGGGTTATCATGTCACAATAACGAACACCATTAATTGTTACTGCCTGAACAACCGCATTTTCGTAGAAGGATAGTCCGATTACGCCTCACCAAATGTGAATGCATTTCATAAAGAACTTCGAATCAACTATTACTCATGGTTTTCAGATCCCCAAATTCGAAATATTTTTTATGATTAATGAAACAAGATGAAAATGAGCTTCATCACTGAAGATGAGTTTTTTCGAAAAATCAGCATACACTTGCTGTTCCAAAATCCGCTCAGCGCTTCATGTAAGTATGAAGTGTCAAGTCTTTCGTGAGAATTCGCTGAAGAGATTTTCTCGTAATTCCCAATTCTAGACTACGGTGTCGAATTGATGTTCCTGTCCTGTCAGCAATAGTATCGTGAACTACTTCGATGTTTTCTGTTGAACGACTTGTGTCAGGACACCCAGAGTGTCTAGGATCACTAATTAATCCAGTCTCTCTGAATTTACCAATTATTCACTTCACAGTTGATGTTATTAAATCACTATGACGGCCATATTTTGTAAGAAAATTGCGGACTGTAGCTGATAAACCTTAATTTTTTTAAATATTGCTCAACAATGAAAATGCTGTCTACAGTTGCATCTTTCTTTTCCCTTGGCAACAATCTTATGAAAATGTTTGCTTGAAATATGGGACAACCTTTGTAATATAGCCAAGAGCCGGTAATCAAGAATCATTAAATCATTGTCTGTTGTATTCAGTAAAGAAACATATGTAAAGCCTACAATCCGCTGTGCGAGTCGCTTAATACCCGATCCCATTTCACCCCATCTTTATGGGGGTTTATCGATAAAAAAAAAAACGTTTTTCTATTGCATATGCTATTGGGTGTGGTATACAAATCGTTTTTAAATCAAACGTTCGGATCGGGCTCAAGTTTCCATTCATTATTAGCCGAAAATTTACTCAAGGCCAAAGTAAATGCTGCCGTTATAAAATCAATTACGGCAAATGATAAAGTGGCGAAACGGACAAGAGAAAGTACTTGCTATCAACAAAGTACTGTCGAAGCACAACCTTGCACAAAATCTCACTGTTCATCTAACCTGAAAGTCGAAATGTTCACTCAACCGGACCCTAATCATAACAGTCCAACTTTACGGCCCCGAGTGCTGGACGATAAACAGAAAAGCGGAGCAAATATTAGCCACTTTCGTAAGCAAACTTTTTCGTCGAATTTCGGCCCGGTATGCGGTGTCCAGGATCTAAGAGGATAGAAGGCTGCCTTGTCTCAGACGGGTCGGGAGCACGTTTCTTATATTTCTTATATCGCGCTACAATATCAATTACTTGTATTTATTCGATTTTTGAATGACAATAAATTGTTTGAAGAAGAGTTTCTATTTTCTTAAGAACTTGAAACGACGTCGAAAGGTGCAAATGTTATGGATGTAATAAGTCTATATATGGAGAGACGTGGACGTATCTGGCAAAAGCTGGAGGGGTTTTATACGGACGGTGCTCCTGCAATCCTTGGTTCCCGCTGTGGTCTTGCAATGCTGATAAAAGCAAAAAATCCAGCTATATTTACGACACACTGCGTTATTCATCGTTAAGCACTGACTGCCAAAACGCTACCGGTATGCTTCGCTATTGCGATGAAAACTGCTTTAAATGTAGTTAACTTAATTAAAAATAATGCACTATCTTCAAATAATTATTCTCTGATATGTATTCTGAACACCAAATCTGATTTTTCACACGGAAGTGCGATGGCTTTCCAAAGGAAACATGCTGTCGAGATTGTACTAACTGTGAGAAAGTACAAGCATTCTTAACTGACAAGAACAGAGAGTTGCTGGATAAGATCCGTGAGTCCAAATTTCAAATACGTTTTGCTTATTTTGTAGATTTGTTCGCACAACTAAATAAATAGAAACTTCAACTGTAAGGGTTAGAAAATTGTTAGTTGCAAAGCACCAGCAATATATTTTCTTATGTGTGCATTAATTAAGCTGTGGATCATCAATATAGTCGAAAGAGACAACTTTTCTGCGTTTGATAGCATTTGCCCCATTTTCCATTTTCAGGAACAGTCTATCACCGCTCGGGAGTTTGCTCACACTAAGATTTTTTAAGGAAAAATTAAGGCTCCGAGTCACATATCGATTAAATTTTCTAAAGATAAATACTTTCCTTTCTGAGGACATTTTTGTACCAATGCAGGAGATCATACTATGAATATTATTTTATGCTCGATTATATAAGCATCAACTCGCATGACCACACTCTCTGCCATGATTACAAAAGATCTGAATCATAGTTTGTTTCGACCAAATACCGATACTATTCAATACATTTTTTTTCATTTCTTGTTTGCATGATGTACCTTAAGAAATTGCCTATTATAATGATCGATATCAAAAAGAGTTTGATAGATAACCAAGTGATCTGATGCGGATAGCGATACGAATCTACGAACCAAGTAAGCATTTTTAATTAACATTACGATATAATTGCAGAAGAGTGGTAAGCCACACAAACTGATTTAATTGTTGCCTACCTATTAATGCATGTGATAATATCATTGTGTTATTGACTCTATATTGCTTTATATGGATTAAATTTAAAAAAGTATATTCATTTTACACTTATAGCGTTTTCGATTAGGATTTTCGGATTTTACCCGTCCCAATCGAACATAAAAGAGGTTAATCTGATTTTGTCTGTGTGTGTTAGTGTGCCATTTGACAGCTTATTGTTTATAGGTCTGTTCCCGTACTATTGCAGTAAAAATTAGTAAATTCTCAAATTTCTTGGAGTGGGGGTAGATTATCTCAGAAAGAGACAAAATTACCAAAAAGAACGGGAACGCGTTTAAGTAAAAATCAGTAAAATTTTATATTTTGTGTGTCTTTGAAATAACAAACGACACAAAACACCTGTCAAAACAAGCGAGTTGTCACTTTTAGATACCAACTGACAGTTTACTGTTTTTTTACCAACAGAAATTTCTGCAGTAATTTTTTTTTACAGATTTTTATGCTCTCTCTTTTACTTATTTTTGCGTACGGGAACGACAATAAGTAAAAATCAGTAAATATTATTTTGTACGGGAACATACCTTATATTTAGGCTATCATTGAAAACAATCATTTGAAATTTTTGTTTTACTTATTGCTGCTTTTTTATAAATTCAAGCATTGGCAAGTTGGTGTCAAAACAGTGCTTATGATTTAATTTCTAATAATAGTTTTCGCAGAAAATCAATTTTTAGTTTTCACTGATCAAACTGCGAAATGCAAACTTCAAACTGACATAAGTCATTTGTCAAATGTTTTTGTGTTGGTGCATGTAGGAGTATATCTCACTTGGAATCAAGATGAAAGTGCTCTGGATCAAAAAATGAGTGCTTTTTGTATCCCAATCGAAAACGAAAAAAATGATCTTTGTATCCCAATAGAAAACGCTATTAGTTATAAAAAAAATATTGCACTCTTCTAATATTGGAAAGACAACGAAAGAAACTTTTATATATAAAAGACTTTCTTCGTCAGACTGGCATCTTCATTTTTGAACCCAATAAGAAACCACATAAGAAAACTTTTAAATTTATATTGTAAAGGGTGTTTTTTTAGAGATATAAAATACTTTTTTAACTGGCGGCCATTTCTTCAGCTGTCAGTGGTTTATTTTTAGTTTGGTTTGGCATTTCAACATGAATAGAATTTTTTTTTTTTTTTACACTATCAGATCTGTGTCGTAGCGAGCTTAATACAAGCAGCATCTACGAGCAGAGATTTGCCACAGCATATAATATGCATCCACAGGCTCATCATTTAGTGCATTTGTTAGTGGGACATAACAGAACATAGAAGTTATTAAGTTTGACAACACTAACAAAGTCAGTAAACGATGAAATTACAATTTAGCTATATAACAATTTTACATACACTTATTATGACTCTAGCATACAATTTCGCAGAGTATTTTTTAAACTACATTTACTAACATGTAGTTCAACTACATCATTATTTTTATTATATACCCTACTCATACGACTAATGGCCTCATGCATACCATAGTTCTGTTTATGATTAGGTATATGTAATATATTTAATCTACGCAGGTTGTAGGAACCTCCCCGGGTATTAAAACCAATGGCACTTAAAAGATCAGGAGCATCAATTTGTCCTGATAATAATTGGTGTAAGAAAACCATGTCATTGTTAAGTCTACGTTGAGACAAAGGCAATAGTTGCAGCAGTTTAATTCTGCACCTATACGGAGGCAAATTGTGCAGATCATCCCATGGAAGTCCTCTCAAAGCAAATCTTATGAATTTACGTTGGACTGATTCAATTCTGTTCGAATGAACTACATAGAAGGGTGTCCAAACTTGTGAGGCATACTCCAAGTGAGGGCGAACTAGACAATTATAGAGTGAAAGAGTGACATATGGGTCAGTAAACTCTTTTGACCACCTTTTTATAAATCCTAACATGGAGTTGGATTTATTGACGATAACGTTAATGTGTTTATTAAACTCCATTTTGGGATCAAAATAAACACCAAGATCTTTAAAACTGTCTACACGACAGAGAGTGTGCCCGAACAGTGTATATTTAAAATTACATGGAGCGCGTTTTCGTGAAAATGACATATGCTGGCACTTTGTAGGGTTCAGATTCAAACCGTTTTTAAGACACCATATGGTAAAACTGATGGTTGGGTGTTGTAGAACGAGGGTAGACTCTGATTGGCGTTAACTTGGCAATGCCCAGTGTTGCAACTCTGACTACACATCAAATGTGCTTATCTTTACCTCCAAGTGGTAACCATCGGGTACTGGTCTCATCCAACCGGATTTGACTTGCTAAACGATAAGCGCGAGTGTTGATAACATGACGAAAAACAGCAACACTATAAACACCCTGGTGAGAATGGCACGGATGAATACCCGGCCGGCTGTCCCAGGCGAACCTAGATGAGCTGCTCTGACATATTCGGACAACAGGTTGTCTAGGAATTTCAAGGGTTAGTCAGGCCCCTTGAACAGAGATGGTGGCGGATGAACCGAAAGGCCAACGGCAGCGCTCAATCCCGTAGTGGATACTGATGGCCCCGTGTCCTAGGGGTATCTAATAAATTGGAACTGGCCCTCCAGGTTGGGGGTTGTGCTTTGGGTTAACTACCCACCCACAGAAAAAAAACATAGTTACGAAGCAACCAATAGCCTCGGAAAGGACTGATTTTATTGTTGACGACCCTGCTAAACGAAAAAAGGACAACGACGTTCGTATCTGCACCTGGAATGTGAGAACATTAAACAGGAGAGGTGCAGGCGAACAACTAGCGGAAGCCCTAAACTGCTACAAAGCAGACATTACTGCCATCCAGGAAATACGATGGGATGGGCCGGGCAAAAAGAGGATGAAAAACTGTGACATATACTACGGACCGTGTTATAGTGAGCAGAAACAGCGACTATTCGGATGCGGATTTGTTATAAGTGCCAGACTTAGGCAAGAAGTCTTATGTTTCCAAGACATTAGCGAACGCATAGTAACAATCCGCATCAAGGCCAAATTCGCCAACATAAGCCTTATATGCGCTCACGCTCCGACGGAAGAAAAAGATGATACAACTAAGGATTGCTTCTACGAGCTCCTCGACAAAACCTATGAGCGACTACCGAAGTACGATGTTAAAATCGTGCTGGGAGATTTTAACGCAAAGGTAGGAAGAGAAGACATCTTTAGAAGTATTGTCGGAAAACATAGCCTACACGACAACACGTCTGGTAACGGACTTAGGCTAATTGATTTCGCTACGGAACGAAATGCCACTATAGCCAGCACACGGTTTCCTCACCTCGATATCCATAAGGGGACATGGCGGTCTCCAGATCAACGAACGGTCAACCAAATTGATCACATTGCGATAGATAAGAGGCACGCATCCAGTATTTTGGATGTCCGAACATTCCGAGGAGCTAACATCGACTCGGATCACTACCTTGTAGCAGCCAAGGTAAGAATGCGGATATCCACCACGCCACAACAATCCAGAAATACTGTGAAAAAATTTAATGTCGGAAGACTGCAATCGCAAGAGACCGCCAAGACCTTCGCACAACGCGTATCCCTTAACCTCTCGATTAACACCATACCACCAGCATCGAATGTCGAAGAGCAATGGCAACGATGTCAACAGGCCATTAGATCAGCCGCAACTGAAGTGCTAGGTTTCTCGCGCCCACCAGCAAGAAACCCCTGGTTTGATGAGGAATGCCGACAGATGCTCGCAGCCAAGAACGAGGCCTACAAGGCTAAGCTGCAGGTGAAGACGAGAGCTGCCATTGAGCTCTATAGGCAAAGAAGAAGGGCAGAACATCGGCTTTTCAGCAAGAAGAAAAAAGAGCAAGAAAAGCGCGCGATCGAGGATATAGAGAGGTGCCACTCCAGGAACGATGTTCGCAAGTTTTACCAAAGTGTAAAACGTCAAAGCCAAGGATACAAGGCTCGAACAGAATCCTGTCGAGATGAACAAGGAAATATTGTAGTTGAGACACAGTCGATGCTGAGGATATGGAAGAACCACTTCTGCAGACTGTTAAACGGCGATGACGAACAACATTCCGCTGTCAGGCAGAACGAACCATTCAATATTGGCAACGACAGCGAAGACTGCCAACCACCCGACCTGAGTGAAGTGAGGATAGCAATATCTAAACTCAAGCTTAATAAGGCTGCCGGAAATGACGGCCTTCCCGCTGAGCTCTATAAGGCCGGCGGAGATGACTTGGTAAGTAACATCCACCAACTCATAAGCCAAATCTGGTCGGATGAAAATATGCCTGAAGAATGGAACCTCAGCATCGTTTGCCCGATCCACAAAAAAGGAGACCCTCTGAACTGCGCCAACTACAGAGGCATAAGTCTCCTCAACATCGCCTACAAGATCCTATCTGCCGTAATATGTGAACGCCTGAAACCGTTTACCAACAACCTGATTGGCCCTTATCAGTGTGGTTTTAGGCCAGGAAAGTCCACAACCGATCAAATTTTCACACTTCGGCAGATCCTGGAAAAAACTCAAGAAGTCCAAATCGATACCCACCACCTATTCATCGATTTCAAAGCCGCATATGACAGCATTTATAGAGACGAACTGTATAGAGCCATGTCTAGTTTTGGTATACCGCCCAAACTCGTCCGTTTGTGTAGGATGACGATGGAGAATTCTCGCTGCTCCATCAGGGTCGGAAACGACCTCACCGACACATTCGATACCAAAAAAGGATTTAGGCAAGGCGATGCGCTGTCATGTGACTTCTTTAATCTGATTCTTGAGAGAATTGTGCAAAACTCCAAAGCCAACACCAGAGGCACAATTTTCCAAAAGTCGGTGCAACTATTAGCATACGCTGACGATATTGACATCATTGGCAGGACTCAACGTGATGTCATAGCCACGTTTGCTAGTATAGAGAAGGAAGCGGCGAAAATGGGTTTAGCAGTAAATGAGGGTAAGACTAAGTATATGCTGTCATCACGAAAGGACTCACAACATCGACGAATTGGACAGAACGTCACCATTGACAGATATAACTTTGAGGTAGTACGGGACTTTGTCTACCTCGGCTCCGCTATTAGCTCTGACAACAACATCTCGTCAGAAATTAAACGAAGAATTACTCTTGCCAACCGCTGTTTCTTCGGGCTAAGAAGGCAATTTAGTAGTAAAGCCCTCACTCGAACTACTAAGGAAACCCTATATAAGACCCTGATCATCCCAGTCCTGCTCTACGGCGCTGAAGCATGGACTGTATCAAAAGCGGATGAAGAAATCCTTGGTAGATTCGAGAGGAAAATTCTTCGAAAAATCTTCGGTCCCGTTTGCGTTGACGGGCTATGGAGACGAAGATTCAACCAAGAACTATACGAGCTGTACAGCGACATGCCCCTGGTCAAAAAACTCCGCATTGGACGTTTAAGATGGCTAGGACATGTAGAACGAATGGACACCAATACTCCGGCTCGCAGAGTCTTCGATTCCCAGCCAGACGTCGGACGCAGTAGAGGAAGACCTCGCCTTAAGTGGCGCGCACAAGTGGAAACCGACCTCAACCAACTTGGAGTGCGCAACTGGAGGCAGTTAGCTAAGGACCGGGCTAATTGGAGAGGCATGTTGGTTGAGGCCCAGGTTCATTCCGGACTGTAGCGCCACTTAAGTAAGTAAGTAGTATATGGTAAAACTATTTAAATCAGTTTGTAGTGAAAGCGAATCGTTTAAATCTCCTACACATTTGAAAATCTTCATATCATCAGCATATATCAATATTTTGCTATTTCGAATACAGGCTTTTACATCGTTAATTGCAAGTATAAATAAAATTGGTCCCAAATGACTTCCTTGAGGTACTCCAGATTTAGCAACAAAAGGGTTGGACTTGGAACCTCTAAATTTTACTTGGTATGTTCTCAATGAGAGATATGATTTAACCCAATTTATGAAACCTGGAGGGAATCCATACGCCTTAAGTTTAAAAATTATGGTGTGATGTGATAACTGGTCAAATGCTTTGGAGAAGTCAGTGTATATACAATCGACTTCTTTTTTATTTTCTAAACTATTGGAACAATGATGCATAAAAGTCAATAGATTTGTTACAGTGGATCGATGTTTAACAAAGCCATGCTGTTCTTCACAGATAATGTTTCGACACAGGAATACTAATTTATCACAAATAATATGTTCAAATAACTTAGGAATGCAAGATAGTTTAGAGATAGGTCTATAATTAGAGATATCTCCTCGCTCGCCTTTTTTAAAAACAGGTGTTATAAATGCACTTTTCCATTGGGTTGGGAATACTCCTGTGGCAAGGGAGCTTTCAAACATATACTTAAGGTATGGCAAAAGAGCATCTTTGCATTGCTTTACGACTATTGGTGGGATTCCATCGGGCCCTGCAGAATAATCATTGTTTAATGAAGATATATATTTAAGTAGTGTCTCATCGTCAAATGTAACATTGCTGAAACTAACTTGAGGACAGTCATTGAGATAACTGAAATAATCCTCGTCTAAGACTGGAGGGGTATCAATAAATGATTTACTGAAGCTCTCTGCGAATAAGTTTGACACAATTAGAGAGCTCGATGTTTTTGAATTATTGGAAGAGAAGTTGGCTGGGTATCCATCCGTTTTTCTCTTCGAATTGACAAATCCCCAAAAGCGTTTTGGGTCACTTTTAAGAGCGTTCTCCATATTGACTATATAGCCATTATATAAACTACTAGACATCGCAGAGAATTCATTAAAGTAATTCAAGTACTTATCATAGTCGTATTGATTCTGGCTTTTAACAAAATTATTCCAGGCCCGGTTTCGTCTGTTTCGAAGAGATTTAAGCTCTTTCGTGTACCATGGGTGCTGGACTTGGGCATTTTTAGAATGCCTGACTGGGATAGTTTTATCCATGCAATCTTTCATTATAAAATAGAAATTTTTAACAGCTTCTTCTAAATTGGAGAAGCCGTCAATCTTCATATTAGAAATAATAATTTCTTCAGAAAGCCTTTGAAAGTTTGCTTTTCGAAAGTCAAAAGAGTACGAACGATCGTACGAGTCAGCGTTTTCGTACAGATGTCCGCCTATGTCAATGAAAATATCTAGTGGAGGATGATTTTTATCTATGTTAGTAATGCTGGTACTAGATTTTAATACTGCAGTACTAACAGAGTCAGAAGAAAAAACTAAATCGAGAATTCGATTATTATGATTTTTTATACAGCTTATTTGCTGTAAGTCAAATGATAAAATGTTATCAAGTAATAATAGCTCTTGCTGTGCAGAAACTTCTGATGGTATAAAATGAGGTTCTCCCTCTGAAGGCACCCATTCAATGTGTGGTAAGTTGAAATCGCCCAGCAACAAAATAGTACTGTCACAACAAGATAAGTCAAAGATGTATTGTAAAGCCTTCGATAGCTCAGAATACAGAATGCATAGACGATATGAAGGAATGTACGCATTTGCAACATAAAGATATTTATTTCCGATTGTTATCTTAACACAGATTATTTCAATGTTAAAGATGTCTAAACAACAATTGTGCAAATTTATTTTGAAAATCATGGTTCTGTTCGAGATACGTATCGCGCACTACGTCCATTTTACGGTCAACATAATCGTCCAACAAATCAATTAATTCGATTAATTATGGAACCTTTTCGCACCATGTTTATCCTAAATGATAATACGCGTCCACAGAGACGTCGTACAGAGCGTACAGAAGAAGTCATTGCTGCTGTAGAGCGTAGCGTAGAGGAAGACCCGAATAAGTCTATCCGCCATCGTGCACAGGAATTGGATATATCCATCTACTTTATGGAAGATTTTGCAGAAAGATCTTGGTTTTCGTGCTTACAAAATCCAACTCGTGCAAGAATGGAAGATACAGGATCACCTATTCTACAGGATCACGTAGATTCGGTGAATGGGCCCAAAACAATATTGCCGTTGATCCCAATATTCATCAGGGAATTTTGTTTAGCGATATAGCTCATTTTTGGTTGGTCAGTAAACAAAACTGACGTATTTGGAGTGATGATAATCCTCAAGTGTATGTTGAGACGCCGTTACATCCACAAAAACTGACTGTTTGGTGTGCTTTATGGGTTGGTAGAATAATTGATCCGTACTTTTGTAAAAACGATGCTGGCCAGAACGTTACAGTCAATGGTGACCGCTATAGAGCCATAATTACTGACTTTTTCTTTCATCAATTGAACCACCATGATGTGCCGGAGCAACATGTCACACATCTCGTGGCACAATTGATTTGTCGAAGGAACCGTTTGGTGAGCCCATAATTTGGAGGACAACATTCGCCGCGTTATTGCCGATATATGGTCATAAATGTTGGAAAGTCATCGAAAATTGGACCTACAGATTAGAATACGTCCGAGCCGTGGCGGTAAAATGCCAGAAATCATATTTCAATTATAATGCAGGAAGATTATCTTTCGAATATAATAAATTTCATGTAAATTTAAAAAATAATCCTAGTTTCATACCATTTCAAAATTCTAGATATATGTACCTCTAAAAAAAACACCCACTATTAGTAAAATAATTTATTTTTTTTATCACCAGTATGGTAAAGGCGATTTACACGAAATCAGAGCTCTGCAATGAATAACAATAAAAATACATGAACAAGAATAAATGATGATCGTCGATTAAAAAAAGGGGGTTTAACGATAAACGCGTGGCCTACAATAGTACTTTATGAAGGGATGCGACTGTCATGGAGTTTTGTTAATAGCTTATTGTTTTTATGAAATTTTAATTCAAAAAAAAAAAAAACCAAAACACAAAAGCAATCGTCAAGGATACGACTAACGAGACGATATCCGTCTTGGTAATTTCTTGGGGTTAAGGGAGATTGAACATTAGTTTTTCTTACAAATACTAGATTCTCGGATGCTTTTCTAAATAGAAATATGAAAAATATCAAATCTCTTATATCAAGGGAGAATTCTCCCATTTCAACCAAAATTACCGTCAAATTTTGAAACTATTTCTCCTCTTAGTGTTTTGGCTATAAAATCTTCGAAGATTATTTTTAGGGCTCAGATATTGCTTTAAAACTAAAAAAAAAACATAAACATCTTCGCACATATTTGGAATAAAATTACTTTGTTGGATTCTGTCAAACTCCTGTTTCACATCAAAGTTTATTCAAAGTTACTCTTGCACATCAGTACCTGAACGGAACGGAATTTGCTACAACGTTTTTCTGTCAAACATAAGTTAACGAAACTGAGAGATAAGCTAATCGAACGATACAATTTCTTAGTAATCGCACGGACGTGGTAGTATTGAGCGATTCGTCTATTATATCTACATAGTTCAAGTCAATATTCTGTCTGACTACTAAAAAAAACTTTAGTTGAATCATTACCGAGACGAATGTCAATCTCCATTGTTAACCAAATACATCAAAAAGTTGCGGATGGTTACTTAAATATTGAACTTTTAACTGTTTCGGTTTCCAAAAAAAATAAGTTATAAAGTCTGGATATTAGGATGGCAAATTAATTACCTCAATATTCTTTACCGGGAACCAATTTCGTATGTTTTTCGCCGTATGCTTCAGATCGTTGTGCACTTGAAATCTTAAACGAAGGGTCGGTAGTATGATCCTCGACATACGGCAGGATTGTATCTTCCAAGATATTTTGGTATTTGGAATCGATCCATTTATTCCTTTATCGCTTAAGATAAAAAGCATCCCCAACCCGTAACGGCACTCCCATAATTCTTAACAGTTTAGTTGCAATTGCGTTGGAAAAAGATTCAATTTCCAACTAGAATTCTTACGAGCATAATTCCATTAGAATGGATTATATTTATTTTTGATCCATGTAAGAGAAGTACCTCATTCCATTTTGACAAAGTCCAAGTTCTTTCATTTAACAAAAGACGTGTTTATTTTAAGAGTACAAATATAATTGAAATCTTTAAAACTAGTTCATCGTAACTTCAAACAGTAAAATACAACGGTGCATAAGAAGAGAGAAATTGGTGCGTTTAAAAAAAAAACAGTTTCTAGGTATATTGTACATAATTCGAAGATTTATAGAAACATTTTATTGTAGAGTTGTATCTGTATGAGTCATTTTCAATGATCTGAACAACAATCTTACCGTTGCCTCCAAGTGAGTAGGCAAAAAAGGCGCTAACTAATTTCTTTCAAATGAAAGCCAAACAACTTAGTGGGTCCTATTTTCTTTTGAGTAGTTTTTATATTCTTTTTATCTAGCAGTATTGGTAGGGATAATAAATATATTGCAATGAATTTAAAAATGTTTATTTATTTCTTTTATTTGGGCCCAAGTGTTAGGTACATTCGTTTACTAGTTCCGCACTGTATTGTTATCTGCCAACAAGAGACCTTTACCTTCTCTTAATTTTCTTCCCAAAAATTCCAAATAGTTCTACTGTGGATTTAGTTTTTTATTCTTCAGAAAATTAAATAATTTTGCTGTAGTTACCTACTTTTAATGTAAATTACTAATTTTATAAAATTATTAATCGTAGTTATAGTTTTTATAGTTAAATCTGGTTAATTCCTTATAATGCATAATTGTAAATATACAAAACAGTAATGTACACAGTACATATATAGTAAATAAAATAAATGTACAAACATACATACTATTTCCTCTATGGTAGATACATTACTAGACACAATTTAAAAAAAACATTAAAAGCCGGTATTATTGTTTACGATGAATACATTTCAAGTACATACACATTTACGCTGAAATCCCCACACACCGAAGACGCAAACAATTTGTTTTTTGGCTATTTCTTTCAATTGTTTATATACTTTTATCGCTCTACACTTATTTGCTATTTAGAAACACAAATAGCACGATAGTTTGCTTTCACACAGCGGTACTTCTTCCGATAATTCACATCATTTGTGTTTTAACGCATTAAAAGCATCTACAAAAACGACCTTCAGAAGGACATGCGGCGTCTAAGGTTAATAACAAACGGCAGTAATTTGTTAGTACAAACAAATCTCTTTAAGGTCTTGTCAAAATAAAACATAAAACGCAAATTTAGTAGGGGTACAATTTTCTTTTATGCAAATATTTTACTGAAGTACTTCTCTCGATTTATTAAGAATACAATTAGCTGCAAGTGCATGCGAGTGGCTAAGGTGTAGTGCATTGTGCACATATATACCTTGAATAGAATTGGAATCGTCTCCAGTCTGAGCAAACCAATGCAGACTAGTCGAGTTCGAACATTCCATGGCAGCTACTTAATGTAATCGTTTTTTTTTTAACATGAATATAAGATAAAGACAAATTTATGCAACAATGATAAATTGGTATGAGTAATTCACTAATCCTTTAAATTAATGTAAAACAGAACGTTTAAGTCACTCACCTTTTCTTTCTAAGCTCCCTTCGCGGCTTCTATCAGGCTGAGCTGTATCTGGAATGAGACCAATTCATACATACAATTACACACACAAATTACCCCAATAAGGCGAAGTAAAATTAAATTATTATTCATCTGCCCACAAAGAAAGAACATACAATAGACTTGTGAATTCGTGATATACAGACATGTGTAGTCACTTCGTGGAGACCAATGAGTTTTTCATTGCGTACAAATTAAAGAAAATGTTTAATTTCAACTAAAAATTACAAGAGCACAAAGAAATATTGATGGAACAATACCTTGAAGCGCAACCGAGAGCCACCACACAGAAAACTATCTCTCGCTATTTTCACCGATTTCGATGCATGGTCGTGTCAAAGTATGCAAACTGTGGTAGGAATGAATGGTGTCCGCGGGGCTACTTCCATCACCATTGCTTTCAAGTTTCAATGACTTGTAATTGCCGAAAAAACATGGACACATTGAGTTTGCGACTTTGCGTCGATGCAATTATTATAATAAGTAAAAAAACTGTCGAAAAACAGATATTTACACTCGTAATTGCCACCTAGGCGATAAATGTTTTTTTTTACGATATAAATTATTTTTATACACCTATGTGAAAAAACGCTAGCAGCAGCGGAGAGTAGAAAATAGTTTTTTTTTCCTTTTGAGAAATCTGTCAAGGCTGTTTTTCGATCGATTGTTTTTGGGTGATTTGTCTAAGATACGCTTTTTACATTTGAACAAATACATTGTGGAAAGATTGAATAATGCATTTTCAATATGTTTGCACAGAATTTTTGCGTACCTGATTGACTATTTGTAGAAATTAATTGTTCGCCCCCAAGACTCGCCATATTTTCTCACTTTACATCAGTCACTTGGAATTTTTTTAGAACAATATGACGGAGGCACAAGAAAAATCAGCAGTGCAACACCCGTGTACTAAAAATGGTGTACCGAATAGTGACATCTAGGAGTGAACGTATATAATAATCGGTTAGATGATTTATTATGAAACATTCACTTCTGTTATTCACGGTAGATAATGGGAGCATCTGATTTCGCGTACCTACATCACTTGGGGTTTAGATTTGCAAGTATTAAATTCAACTTTCGTGGTATTTTTATGTGTTAGTGTATCTGTACACGATAGAGCTCTTTCCTTGCAGGCTGATTGTTGGAAACATTTTGCTTGCAATTTTGGTCGAGAACTGCATGAATGTGAATTTGACATTTGGTATGTTTTCTCTTTTACACTAGTGCATTCTGCGATTATCGTATATCTGTCACTTTTTTTGCCGGGTAAAACATTTTTATTATACTGCCAGGTAATTTCATGCATGCAGTTAGAACCCATCATCACTTGAAAGTTACTCATACACTCACGCAGAACTAACACCATTAAATAAGTAATAAATATAATACTAAACTAAAATACTAAACCCCGGGTCAATCAATGGAAATAGACCATTAAAAATTGTATAATACTTATAGCGATTTGGATGTTTAATCCCGATCGAAAACGCTATTAGTATAAGTTAAATAACGTTCTTTTAGAACAAAATAATGTAATGAAAATACTTCCTGTAAAATAGTTTTTTACAAAAACTCAACTTCACACTATGCATTAAATTTCCTAACTATTCGTACGAATGAGTTCATTGAACTAGCCAGTTAACAGCTACCCAAAATCCAACAGAAAAGGTTTATATTTAATAATTACTTGGTATCATAAATTGTACACACTTCATCGGTGAACAATAATATTTAATTATAATAAATAGCTGCACTTTATTTCTCGTTTTTTATTTAAATTCAATTTTTATTTTTCTTCAACTTAAAACTAACTTGAATGCTAGACAAAAATTCATTAAAAACTAGCCTACTTATTCATTACATAACTAACGTCCTGGCTCTATGCGAGCGCGCCAAATTAAACAATAGGAGACTTATGCGTGGTAATTTCGAAAGTATCTTTATTTTTTTAACACCAAGAAACGTTTTAGAAAAAACTTGGTATTGTGTTTTTATTTTTTATATTTTATTTAAAAAAAAACGAACACACTAATTAAACCTAATTAAAATACCTACCTATCATGCAACGTCGTAATTTAACTACGTGCAAAAGATTGTAATTTTACGACTACGTTTCATGAACGTCCATAAAACTGCACGACTAAATAATGCGGTAACCCACTGAAATCAATCTGATTTTAGTAATTTGTATTTATTGATAGAATTTTGTTCCTATTGTTCTCTTTCCGTTCACGATACTTTGTTTCAGTTAAGCGCATTGGTTTGATGTGTGAAAGTGACCGATTAAATGTCAAAATAGCATTTCAAAAGTTAACAACGTTTACCAACTAAGTTTGATATTGTTATAAAAGATTTCCCATACAAAATTTTTCTGTTCATTTACCAGATTGTAATTTTATCACGTTTACAACGACTTTCCGACGCTGTATGAGTACCCCTAATTTATTTGTATATTTTTGTAATTTTTGTTGAGCCTTATCTAAACACAATGTAAGTACGCCATAAAACATATACGTCTACTAACTTTAAAGAGTTTAACCACCACAACAAGTTCTCCTGTTGCGTTCTACTCCGACGGTACCAATCGGACACACGTCGCACTCCTGCTGTACCGCAGGCGCTTTCCTTCGCCTTGAGCAATGACGTCTCGGTCGTATAGGAACTGCCTGTCCACATAGTTATTCGAAACACGTAGTAGATAAGCGGAACCGCCGACCTATCCTGTATCAGCCCTTGACTGTCCAAGTAATAAGAAAGCTTCAGGAGGAATGAAGCCCCTTAAACTCGCATTCTCAAAATATTCATAATAGGGGTAAAAGGCCCCAAAGATGACACTATTGCTCGAGGCCATTGCCCTTGACGCGTGAAATCGAAGGAGTTTTAAAAGAAAATTGTCTATTCTTTTTATGTTTGCTCCGTTGTATAGGACCTGGTTGGAATAATATTTTGTGTAGTCTGCTACTGGTGTATTATGTAGTCCAAGCCAGCTTCTCAAACACCAGTAACTTTTCCATTTGAGAAGGGGCAACGTTAAACCACACCGTGCACCCATATAGGCAATCATCGGACTGATAAGGGACATGAAGCAAATCACCTTCACCATGCTGTTAAGACGACTGCTATAAAACATAATATTTTGTGTAGTCAGCTACTGGTGTATTATGTAGTCCAAGCCAGCTTCTCAAACACCAGTAACTTTTCCATTTGAGATGGGGCAACGTTAAACCACACCGTGCACCCATATAGGCAATCATCGGCCTGATAAGGGACATGAAGCAAATCAGCTTCACCCTGCTGTAAAGACGACTGCTATAAAACAGTCAGGGCAAACACTGCCATAGCTCTCGCCAGAGCAGCATCTGTATGTCTGACGAAATATAGATACCGATCCAGCCAGATGCCAAGGTACTTTACTTTACTTTTACTAGCCAGTGGCAGTCCGTTTGGTCCAACGACAACCAGCTTGCGCCAGTTCTTTTTCGTATCCCTAGAGGCCCTAGACAACGGTGTCCTAAACAGGACAGTTTCTGATTTCTGAAAGTTGATTTTCAACTTCCAGTCATCACAATATCTCTGGATTTTGTCGAAGTCCCGCTGTAAAAGAGTACGAATGATCTTGATAGTAAGGGCTGTTTTGTACGCGATTCAATTTCTGCATACTCAATTTCCAAGACTACCTATCATCGTCATCACTGGAGTAAATGCTGGAGAGAATCGGCTTACCGCTTGCAGACCATTTTTAAAGAAAAAATTCGGTGGTCGAAGTTATATCTCCACTTTTGACAACAAACGTTCTACCGGTCAACATGCCATGGAGCATATATAGCAGTGGTTTACTTATACCAAGTCTAGTCAGCTTTAGATAGAGGTCCTCTAACCATACAGTGTCGAAAGCCTTCTCCAAATCAACCAGACATGCACCCGTGCACTTTTTTTTGGCTTTGTTCCATTGTATATCAGAGACTATTTGGAGGCGGCGTGAATACAGTCATGTCCCGCCTTGATACCAAACTGGTTCTTTGGTTTCTTATTGTCCTCAGACCACTTGAACAGAGTCCGATTGAGAATCTTTTCGAAAATCTTGCAGATACTCGAAGGAGACTTATCGACCGGAAATTCGCCGGATTGCCGAGGATGAACCACCGCCGTCTTCCAACGCACTGGATAATATGCATTATTCAGCGCGTTGTTGAACAGCCTGGCGTAAATGTCCATTAATTATCGCTGTCTTTTGCAAGGGATTCACGTGCAGTGTGGAGATTCTCATTATCAGCAACAATGCGCGGAGGGAAAATTTCTCATCCGTCGGAAATATTTATCACCCAAATGAACATCCTTAGCCAAGGCAAGACAATGTTTGTCGGCAGCTCCGCTTATTATAAAAAATATATAATGCTAAAACTGTGACTCTAATCGTGAAGGCCATTTCGACGAAAGCGACAAAGACGGTGACGCGTTGAAATGTCAATGATAGTGAAGATATGAGTAAGGGCCCAGTTATAAGTCATGATCAGTGAAAAATAAAAAGTGATTTTCTGCGATAACTACAATTAAAAATTAAAATACGTTTGGATAATCATGTTCTAAAATTCATAAGCTTTGTTTTGACACCAACTCGCCAATGATTGAATTTATAAAAAAACAACAAGAAGTAAAAGAAAATTTCCAATGATGTTTTTCAATGATAGCTATAACTGGGCCCTAATGGTGGCCATCTCGACGCTTACGTAGCGACGCGATGCTGCTTGCTTTGTCACGGAGGCTCTTTCACCGGGCAAAGCAATATTTCCCTGTGAATATTAATGTTCACAAATATATATGTATAATATTTTGTTCACATTATTTGCTAATGTAAAGTTTCTAACTTTACTTATCATATTATCTGTGTGTAATCTCAAAATCTCCCTCTACTTCTCTGAGTTGAATTGTACATTAGTTACAAATTTAATGACTTGTCAAACAGTCGTTTCTGAGCCCTATACCCAACTAAATATGATTTTCTTTGTGTAGCTCACTCCATTGTGTTGTACTTTAAAAAAAATTGAAATTCTAATCGAACATATCTTTTATTGGGACGAATTTCAGTTTCGTGAAATGTATCACTGAAATTGACCAGCTCAACTCGTTATCAGCATCATATGCAGTTGCGTATCCTTAGGCACACGAAATGTATAAAGTGTTGTACTTCTTAAAACGCTTTCTCGAAACCATTACTTCTGAATCTTTTTCATAAAACGTAAACAAAGCTAAATAGAGGCTATGTTAATGAAACGTCTATGTAAACATACAATTTTTCGCACGTTGTGAACTTATTAATGTTTTTTCACACGTTGTGAACTTATTAATAATGACGATCATCGTCAGTCAGCGACAAAAACACGAATGAGTACTGTGCAGTTTGCATTTATAGAGTGTAATCCTGTATGCTAGTAATTGTACATGCATGCATGTATAGTTTATGGGCCCTTTTTGGGTGATGTATAGTGCCTGCATATTACTATGTACTCGTTAGATTAAATGAACACACATCATTTCCCAAACAGATTCACAAATGTTGTGGTTTATTTGTTGTTTTCTTTTAAAAAGGGTATACCTTCACCGTCGTATCTTTGCACTGTGTGAAGAATTGTAAGAATTGTAATTGTTACATATTTGAATATTATTTGACTCAAACCCAGTACGCAGCTCGCGATAAATTGTATCTCTCATACAAAAATCTCTACAGGGATAAAATTTAGCGAGCAAATTTATCAGTGCAGTACGCAGCTTGCGAGATAAATTCTTAACTTCATAAAGATGGGACACACTAAATGTAGGTAGGGTATAACAATATTATGTGTATATCTATTAACATTTTGTATTATCGTGGATGCTAATAAACCCTGATGATTATTTTTTTATCAAATACATTTCAAATGTTCGCAAAACCCATCACCGTTGGTAGTTCGTTCGCTTCGTAACAATGTCATTCAAAACGACCTAGGTTTGCACATCCATTTTGGGTGATAAAAGTTCTCCAAAATATATCTAGCTGACATTTCAAATTTAAAATACAAGAACCACTTTTGTAATTTGGTGAATTTGTAAAATTTGCTCATTTGGACTGTAGTGAGAATGTGGTATAACAGTTCTAGCAGTATAGCAAATTGAATAGATATGAATAGAATTTGAATGCTAAAAATTTATTTTAGTCAGGTCACACTGCATATAGTTTGACATTTAAAAATTTCAAAATCTTTCTGACTGAATTTATAAATTGGCGCATTTGTTTATTTTTTTGTTAATCTAATTATTTATAATGCCTTCCCAGCCTGAACATATATCTACGGCCGAAGAAATAAAGCGAAAACATTTGCCATGGTAACTCAATTTCAATTCCTTATTCATTATTTCCTAATAATGTGTAATATTTGATAACAGGATTGAAAAATACCGACCGTCAAAGTTTGAAGAAATTGTTGGAAACGAGGATACAGTAAGCCGATTATCTGTGTTTGCCACCCAAGGAAATGCACCCAATATAATAATTGCCGTAAATAAGGAACCTATTTTAAACCATTTGCGTATTATGAGATTGATTAAACATTTCAGGGTCCACCAGGGGTTGGTAAAACAACAACAATCCAATGTCTTGCTAGAATTCTTTTGGGAGATAGCTACAAAGAAGCTGTCCTTGAATTAAATGCTTCGAATGAACGAGGTATTGATGTTGTGCGTAATAAAATCAAGATGTTTGCACAACAGAAAGTCACATTGCCTAAAGGTAGACATAAGATCATTATTTTAGATGAAGCAGATAGTATGACAGAGGGAGCACAGCAGGCATTAAGGCGGACAATGGAAATCTACAGCAATACCACTCGTTTTGCCTTAGCCTGCAATACTAGTGAGAAAATTATAGAGCCCATTCAGTCACGTTGTGCTATGCTACGCTTTAGTAAGTTATCGGATGCCCAAATTTTGGCGAAATTGATTGAAGTGTGTCAGAAAGAGAATCTCACCTTTGAGGAAGATGGTTTGGAGGCAATAGTCTTCACAGCACAAGGTGACATGCGTCAGGCATTAAACAACCTCCAGTCGACTGCAAATGGTTTTGGGAATATTACTGGTCCGAATGTGTTTAAGGTTTGCGACGAACCCCACCCAATGTTAATACAAGATATGCTCGAACACTGTGTGCAAAATGATATTCATAAGGCATACAAGATCTTGGCGAAGTTATGGCGATTGGGCTATGCTGCCGAGGACGTTATTGGAAACATATTTCGTGTATGCAAACGGATGACATTCGACGAGAAAATGAAACTGGAGTTTATAAGAGAAATCGGTATTACTCATATGAAAATTGTGGACGGGTTGAATTCATTATTACAACTCACTGGGTTATTGGCTAAACTTTGCGCTGTTTCGGAGAAAAACTAAAATATATTTTGAGAACTCAGTTTTAGTGTAAATACAAAAAATTTTCACGATAAATTCATGTTTATTTTTATCATTTATGTTGTAACCCTATAGGTATTATAGGAATTTGACACAATCATCCCTTATATATTACCAAATCTTTACAAGACTCCGAATAGAATAAGTTAATTTATAGGATAATTATATTTTATTTAATTTTTCGCGGTCAAAAAATGGATGGCACCATTTCTATCCGTGCGAAATTTCAATCAGCGAAAATGCAGGACTTTAAGTTACCAATTTCCTCAATGTTTTAATTTACAAACAAGTAAAACCATATTGGATCCTTCCCAAATTATCCTCAATGGTCTTGATCGTTATTTAGGATGGGGACTTTGCATGGAAAGTGTTCCGGATTTCAGATTACAACTTAAAAATGAAGTAAGGTAACATGTAAGATGTAACGCAAAATCTTACTGAATGAAATGTAAATGTCAAACTATTCCAACGCTTACTTTTAATATCATTGTTCGTATTTATAGATTTCTATTAACTTTTCAGAATTCAGAATAATTATTCTGTATCAGAAAAGTAAAAAATAACAAATAAACCTATAGTATCGGGTAATTTACTTATTTTACTGAAATCAAAAACATCTTGATGACAGAGAATAAAAATCAGCTGTTTCACTCATATCTGAGTGCCCATGTGTGAACTTTCAACTTGTTTCGTCAATCATTTCACCTCTAATGTAACTTGACTAAAATGGGCGATTGACCAATAAAAACACGGCCAAACGTTCTTCGATAAATCATCGGTATCGATCATCCATATAACTTTTAATAGACCAATTCAAAATTTAGAAGTCGTTGGGGTAAATTACGATTACGTCTCGGCCTTTGCTACGATGTGCTTCCCTCCTTCGATGTGACCCTCCCATATCAACTGGCGACTGTTTAACTTCGCTTGTAGATAAATCAAGTGGTGTAGGCAAACGGTCTTAATCTCTCTCCGGAAGGCGAACTTCGGCTGTAGGGTTCATCGTTGAAAACTTTTTGATTATGCCTGATTACTGTGGTAAATATCGTTACCGTTGGGCACTAGCGAGACACCTACTCTGCGAATTTGGTCCACGTGACGACGCCAGACGCGTCCATCCTCGAGCATAACCGAGTAGTGTAAATCACCAACTTGAACCACGACTGTTCCGAACATACACATATCTGCTGCGATGTAATCTCGCATCGCTACATTTTCACCCATACGAAATTCTTCGTAGGAAGTAATTTGGCGTTCTGAGTTATGTATTGTGTTGCTAGGAAGCAGCAGACCGAGCCTGGTTTGGATTTGACGGCTGAACATTATCATGACTGGTGATTTGTTTGTCTCTGGATGGATTGCGCCCCGATATGCCAAAAGTACTTTGTCCAAACTCTCCTGAAGTTAATTTGGTCGATTATTCATTACCTTAAGTTTATATTTAAATGTCTGTTTGAAACGCTGCTGGGTGATGTGGGGTACCAAGTTTATGCATGATTCCATTTCTGTATAAAAATCGTTTAAACTTCGCTGATTTGAACTGTGTCCCATGATCGCTTACAAACACATTTGGTACGCCAAATGTGTTAGTCTCCGCTGTGATATTTGGGACAATCTGCACCTCTGGCCATTTACTGAATGCGTCTACAAGAACGAAAAAGTATTTCCCCATAAAAGGGCCAGCGTAGTCCACATGTACTCTCTCGAACACTTTATTTGGTGACAACCAACAATGCATCGGCTCTAGATTGGGCTTTGTTCGCGAAACTTGGCACTCACGACAGTTTGAAACTAGTTCTTCTTCGATCTAAATCTTTCCACCAACAGTAACCCCGAGCTAAAGCCTTCATTTTAGACATTCCAAAATGTCCAGTGTGTAATTCCTTCAATATGTGGTATCAAGGTTCTCGGAATGTAGACCCTTACTGCTCTCAGTAAGCAGACTTTTTTTTAATGAAAATTCAGTTGGGTCAATGCCAAAACTGTATTTTGATTCACATATCAGGCACTCAATTCTTTGCCCTGCTTTAATTGGCATTTTTCAATTAATTCCGTTTCAATTCGATTAATTTCACCTAAAATTACATTTGGAATCAAACTTTAAGGGTACATCGTTGTGAAGCTAACGATTTAACAGATATACTATTGTACTAAGGATTTTGATAAAGCTCCCATAAAAGTTAATCAATCCCGTACAACATCCTCATTAGCAGGACGTTTCATGTTCTGCATGCCCTAGATTTTTGACTGCATATTTTAATGCCATTTTTATTGATAATGTAGCCAAAATATTCAATGGAGTCTCGTAGAAATTGTGATTTGTTTAGATTTATGTGCATATTGTGCCTATGCAATCGACGTAAAACTTCCTCTGGACGTTCTAACCTGGTCGGCCCTTATCAGTATGGTTTTAGGCCAGGAAGGTCCACAACCGATCAAATTTTCACGACAGCATTTATAGAGACGAACTATACAGAACCATGTCCAGTTTTGACGATAGAGAATTCTCGCTGCTCCATCAGCGTCGGAAACGACGCTATGCGCTGTCATGTGCCTTCTTCAATTTGATTCTTGAGAGGATTGTGAAAAACTTCCGAGCAACTAACTAGCATACGCCGACGATATTGTCATCATTGGTAGGACTCAACGTGATATCATAGCCACGTTTGCTAGTACAAAGAAGAAAGCCGCAAAAATAAGTTTAACAGTTAATGAGGGTAAGACTAAGTATATGATGTCAACACGAAGGACACACAACAACGACGAATTATACAGAACGTCACCCCATTGACAGATATAACTTTGAGGTAGTACGGGACTTTGTCTACCTCGGCTCCGCTATTAACTCTGACAAAAAACTCGTCAGAAATTAAACGAAGAATTAATAAGGCAATTTAGTAGTAAAGCCCTCACTCGACCTACTAAGGATATGTAGACCCTAGATATAAGACCCTGATCATCCCAGTTCCCAGTCCTGCTCTACTTCACTAAAAGCATAGACCGTATCAAAAGCGGATGAATAAATCCTTGGTCGATTCGAAAGGAAAAATTTTCGAAAAATCTTCGGTCCCGTTTGCATTACGGGCTATGGAGACGAAGATTCAACCAAAAACTATACGACCTATACAGCGACATACCCTGGTCAAAAAACTCCGCATTGGACGTTTAAGATGGCTAGGACATGTAGAACGAATGGATGCCAATACTCCAAAATACTATACAATACAAAAGACTCTCCAATTGGATGGAAGACACCAATCGCCTCAGCATATTTCAAGCTGGTTTTCGCTCGGGATTTTCAATCATGGATCAAATTTTTGCACTGACTAGTATTTCCAGAAGATATATTGAAAAGAACAAGAAGCTGTATGTGTGTTTTGTTGATTTCAAAGCAGCGTTTGATACAGTCAACAGGCAGGCATTGATTCATAAACTGGCGTTGCTCGGAGTATCTACTAAGTTCTTAACTTTATATCTTAAATTTCTGTCTTCATCAAGTGCAACTGTATGAGATGGTACTAAGTTGTCAGATTGGTTTGATACATCTGCAGGTGTTCCTCAGGGTTGCATTTTGAGCCCTATTCTATTCGCTCTGTTCATTGATGATATATGTAATATTCTCCCTGGAGGCGTATACTTTGCCGGAATCCTCATTAAGGTCTTTCTTTACGCTGATGACTTGGTGCTGTTGTCTGAGAACTCCTTTACGCTTCAACTCCAAATAAACAGACTTCAATCGTACTGAGAGAAATGGGATCTCCATATCAACGTCCTAAAAACGAAGATAATGATCTTTGAGAGCCGCGAAAGGAGAAGACTGCGTGAGGAATCGTGGCGACTGAACAACGAGCGGATTGATGTAGTACGTGAATTCAAGTACCTCGGTGTGTTGTTCACATATAACTTAAACTTCGGCAAACACGTGAAATAAAAATGTAGTGAAGCTAAGTTGGCTCTTAACTTGATGTGGCCTCAATTTTTCGCGAATCAAGAGGTTGATCTATCATCAAAATATCAAGTGTTTAACGCGACTGTCAACACTTGCTTGTGCTACGGTGTACAGGTCTTTGGAGTTAGCTCCTTTGATGGTTTTGAAGCTGTCCAGAGATATTTCTTCAAGCGATTACTACGATTACCGAACTCAACACCAATCTATGCCATACAAGTGGAGTCGGGGCTTCCACCTATTTACATCCGAAATCTGAAAGCTCATTCGGACTATTTGATAAGAGTGATGAAGAGAAGTGGAAACAGTCTCCACAAATCAATTTTAGCTCAATTAATACAGACCAATGCTTCTCCATTCAGGGATTGGAATCAGATGGCGTCAACACAAAATCTTGCGGTATCTCTATCTTCAAATAATGTAAGCGAATGGCAGGATATTTTTGCTTTGATCATAGCTAACGTTGATGACATCATTTATGACCAGCACCTAAGGAGAGCATCATCATCAGCATCCAGATTAATTTACAAAAACTTAAACCACCAATTGTTAACTGCAGAAAGCTACTTCAATACCAAATTCAAGCCTGAAGTTATAAGCACCATTTTCAGAACCAGGGTTGAAATATTGAACTTGAACTGTATTCCTCATAGATCCAACCAACAGCAAATTTGCAATCTTTGCAATAGACGAGAAGTAGAAAATACTTACCATTTCATTGCGGTGTGCCCAATTCTACAAGAAATCCGACGTTTATATTTCCAAGAAAGTTTTCTGTCTTTAAATAGTCTCTATGAAATTTTAGATGGAGCTCGCGGTTGGTCCACCTTGTTTAAATTTGTCAAACATGCACTGAGCTATCGTAATAGCTTTTAGAAAATACTTTCAGTTCTGCAAGTTATTATAATATTATCTTACTCGTATAACTATAATTTGTTTATATCATTTTCTTTTTCATGTACTTTTAACGAAATGTCAAATCCGGCAGACGGCTGAATTGTCATGTCCGTATTCTTAAGCAAAAACATTGTACATACTACTTAAAATGAAAAAAAAAAATAAATAAAGAATCTATCTATCTATCTACTCCGGCTCGCAGAGTCTTCGATTCCCAGCCAGACGTCGGACGCAGTAGAGGAAGAACTCGCCTTAAGTGGCGCGCACAAGTAGAAACCGACGTCAACCAACTTGGATTGCGCCACTGGATGCAGTTAGCTAAGGACCGGGCTAATTGGAGAGGCATGTTGGTTGCGGCCCAGGTTGTAGGACTGTAGTACCACTTAAGTAATAAAGCAAGTATGAGGTTCTAAGTGTATCCTATCATTGCCAGCGGTAATGTTAACATCATCAAGAAAGACTTTCACTCCCGGAATGTAGTTGGTTGATACATACTTTTAGGTGTATTTGTTGAAATAAGATTATTAATTTTCCTTTTACTATTACTTTATCATAACTATAATGAATTACTTATTGTACCCAAAGAATATGTTATTTGCTATCACAGAATGTTCTATCAATTTTCTTAAATAAATCATTTTTAACTTCCCTTCTTTTGTCAAACCTTGAACTGAGCAGTCGACTTTCTTAATTAAAGTAATTGTTGTTTCTTTAATACACTGCAAATGGTTTTAGGCCCAGGATAACCACAGCTGAGGAATAAAGCAAAAGTGAGGTAAAACAAAAAGTATTTGTTCGGTTTTATTTTCTGTGGAAGGATTTTCCCAAATTCATTTGTGTTGGCAAAAAAACATTGAGCAAAATGTTCGCTTTGCCAATCATTGACCGTCTTAAGGGAAGGGAAAACTACGATTCCTGGAAATTTGCAGTTAAAAACTATTTGGAGCACGAGTTGCTGTGGAACTGTGTTACAGGACAAGAAACGAATGCTGACAAAATTTCGAAGGCAGAATCAAAATTGATTATGCTGATTGATCCGATTACATATGTGCATGTACAAGAGGCTACCACCGCCAAACACGTTTGGGATAACCTCAAAGCAGCATACAATGATTCAGGTCTCACGAGAAAGTAAGTCTACTCCGTACATTGGTCACAACCAACTTAAATAGTTGTTCCTCAATTGAAGTGTACATTAATAAAATCATATTGACTGCACATAAACTGAATAGCATAGGTATGACAGTTGAAGAGGAGTGGATTGGGACGTTGTTGCTTGCTGGTCTGCCGGATTATTACAGACCGATGATCATGGGTCTTGAAAACTCAGACGCGAAAATTTCAGGTGATTTTATCAAGACTAAGCTGCTTCAGGAGGAAACTTTGGTGAACGGTAATGAAAGTAACGGAACTGCGTTCCTAGTGGTGCTGGTGGCAAAAAGTACAAAAAGCCGAAAAAAGAAATTTGGACCCCGGTGTTACGAATGTAGCCAGTATGGACATATTTCCAAAAATTGTCATTCAAAAAAGAAAGTGGAAAGGCTGAACTTAGTCTCATTGACTGCTAACGTGAAAAATCTCAAAGAGTGGTACATAGACTCCGGCGCATCCGCGCCCATGACAATGCGGAAGGATTGGTTGCAGAATATTACCCCACCTGTAAACGATGTGGTAACTATTGCGAAAAGCAAAACCTTAAGGGTTGAATCGAAGGGTGATATTAATCTATTTGCAAATGAAACGAGTGTCGGTGTGTCAATCAAGAATGTGTTATATGTGCCAGGACTATGTGCAAACTTACTGTCAGTAAGCCAGTTAGTCACCAATGGAAATGAGGTTAGGTTTGCCGATAATAAGTGTCGCATTTTTAACATCGATGGTCAGCTTCTTGCCACAGCCACATTGCATGGAAACATGTTTAAACTGGATAATGTTCGTCAGTCAATATCTCTATTGGTAAGAATATTTCTGGCTGGGACATATAAATTTTGATAATTTGAAAATTATGAAAAACAGTGTAAAGGGCATGGAATTTGAGGAATCAAATAAAGAGCAGTGTGAAACTTTCTTAAAAGGAAAGCAGTCTCGTTGTTCGTTTAAATCCTCAAAGTCCATTACCAAAGATGTGTTAGAAATTGTGCACTCTGATCTGTGCGGCCCAATGCCACAAAAGTCTTTAGGTGGTGCAAGATATTTTTTTCTTGCTGCTGGATGATTTCTCTAGGAAAGCTTTTGTTTACATGCTGCATTCAAAAACGCAAGTGAAAGCGAAATTTCATGAATTTAGGCTTCTGGTAGAGAATGAAACTAACAGAAAAATCAAGATCTTGCGCACAGATAATGGCACCGAATAATGCAATAACGAATTTTTACAATATCTCCGGAATGCAGGAATACGGCATCAAACTAGTGCACCATACACACCAGAACAAAACGGCAAAGCTGAAAGAATGAACAGGACAATTGTTGAAAGATCTTGGTGCCTGCTGGTTGATGCGGGGTTAGATAAGTCATTTTGGGGTGAAGCTGTTGCTACTTCTACATATTTAATAAATCGAACAACTAAAGTTTTAAAGGATAAGACTCCGGATGAAATGTGGTCAGGGATTAAACCAAATCTTAATAATCTTCGTGTTTTCGGATGTATAGCTATGGTAGACATACCAAAACAAAAGAGAACGAAATGGGATCCGAAACCCAACAAATGTGTCATGGTTGGGTATTCGGAAAACACAAAAGGATATAGATTATTTGACCTTTTTTCAAAAAAATGATTATTAGTCGTGATGTAGTTTTCTTTGAAGATCAATTATTTTCAAATAAAGTAGATAGAGTAGATAACAATATTGATAATATTTTTCCCCAAAATGTACTAACTGGTCAACTTGCAGAAGAACCTAATTCGGATAAAGAAACGCAAAGCACAGCTCCGGCGTCTGAAGAGGATTCTACAACTAATGAAGAGTCTGATACTGAGATTTTCTTCACCGATGATGACGACTACAGACCACCTGTGGAACACTTAACTCCCACCAACAATCAAGTGCAGAGGAGATCCGAACGTCAACCGAAGCCGCTAAGAAGAGATGACTTCATTTCGTATGCTGCTGTCGCAGAGACTTTGAGTGATCCATTCACGTATGCTGAAGCTGTCTCAAGGGAGGATGCAGTGCACTGGCGAAAAGCCATAAATGCCGAGTATATGTCACTAATGCAAAACCGGACATGGGAGGAAGTAGATTTACCACCTGGAAAAGAAAGTTAAATTATAAGTGGGTTTTTAAGACAAAATTAAATCCTAATGGGGATATTTCTAAGTATAAAGCGCGCCTTGTAGCGAAAGGCTGTAGTCAGCGGCTGGGTTCTGATTACACTGAGACTTTCTCTCCAGTGGTCCGATATAACTCAATTCGTTTCTTTTTGCATTAGCAGCTCACTTTGATTTAGATATCGATCAGATTGACGTCGTTTCTGCCTTCTTACAAGGAGATATTAAAGAAGAAATCTACATCGATCAGCCAGAAGGATATAAGAATGGCAACAAGGTACTGCGTTTAAAAAAGTTAATTTATTGACTGAAACAATCTTCCCGTGTATGGAACCAAAAACTCGACGATGAACTGAAAGGCCTGAATATGAAGCAATCCAAGGTCGATCCTTGCATATATTTCATGAATGATGATATAAATATTTTAATTGTAGCTGTTAACGTGGATTATTTTTTGATCTTGTCAAATAATCAAGACATAAAAAATAAATTAAAATATAATCTTATGAAAATATTTCAGATGAAAGATATTGGACCAGTTCATACATTTTTGGGATTGCGGATAAGAAGAAATCGTAAACAACAAAATATATGGCTAGATCAAGAAAATTACATTGATAGCATTATAAAGCGATTTGGGATGACAGAATGTAACACACATCTAAATACAAACTTTGCTTCCAACAGCAAACCAAAGGACCTCCTGAAATTTTCTGTTATTGTGACTCTGATTTCGCAAGCGACATTGACGAACGTTAATCAATCTCAGGGTATGTCTTTAAGATGCAAGGAGGATCCATCTCTTGGTGTTCGAAGAAGCAACCCACGGTTGCGCTGTCAACAACGGAAGCTGAATACATGGCAATGAGCTTAGCCATACAAGAAGGGCTCTGGCTTCAAAACCTTCAAAAGGAACTCCAGTTAAAGCAACCGTCCAAGATGAAGATTTTTTGCGACAACCAAAGTGCCATACATTTAGCATCGTCTAACAGCTACCACAACAGGACGAAGCACATTGATGTGAAGCACCATTACATACGAAATATTGTCGAGAATGGAAAGATACAATTGCAGTACATCCCCACAAATGAAATGGTTGCGGTTGGACTTACGAAACCGCTTGCAGCATTGAAGAACAACTATTGCGCGTAATTCATGTGCCTGAAATAGAAAATATTTATCTAGGGGAGATGTTGAAATAAGATTATTATTTTTCATTTTACTATTACTTGTTCTATTATCTACTTTATCATAATTATAATGAATAACTTATTGTACCCAAAGAATTTCCTTAAATAAATCATTTTTAACTTCCCTTCTTTTGTCAAACCTTGAACTGAGTAGTCGACTTTCTTAACTAAAGTAATTGTTGTTTCTTTAATATACTGCAAATTAATATCTCTGCAACAGTATTCAACGTTAGTAAATGGCGGACATCGGGATACACCGCCAACTGTCAATACGCCTTTGAGAGGTCAAAGGCCAATTTTTTGTCGTAACAATCCAAGCGGGAACATTTAAAGAAGAGATACATTTCTTGCATGAAGTTGCCCTCTATTCAACTTCAAGCTACAGATTACCAAAAATACACATTGTGTAAGCGCTTTGTTTTGTTTTTAACTTTTCACTCAGCTAAGGATACCAGCTACAGATACGCATTCTGGTCGGCCCTTTAAGAGAGATATAGATTGGCCGTGTTCCGGATTTTAGATTTCAACTGCAAAATGAGGTGAGGCGATGTGGAACGCAAAATCTGAATGAATTGCAAGGTAAATGTCAAACTATACCAACCCTTATTTTGCAATTTCGTTTTTCCACATTTATCGAGACATTTATAGATTATTATTTACTTTTATGTATTCAGAATAATTATTCCTCAACAAAAAAGTATGAAATAACCTAAATAAACCCATAATAGGTCTGTTCCCGTGCAAAATAATATTTACTGATTCATATTGGGTAACGCTTTTGAAATCTAAAACATCTTCATGACAGTTCAACGCGAAATTAGCTGTTTCGCTCATATCTGGGTGTCCATGCGTAAATTTTCAACTTGTTTCGCCAGTCATTTCCCCTCAAATGTCACGTGACTAAAATGGTCGATTGACCAATGAGAGCAGTGCACCGGCAAAATTAACTTGGAAAAACTGAAATCCGAACGCACCCATTGTGTATCATTCTTCCAGAAGAATTGTGTTTAAATACCCTCGCTAACATTCCTGGAATCTAGTGTTTAAAAGCTCTTGAAACCGACTCATGTCATCATATTATATCAAAAATATTAGCCGGAGACATGACAGCTACAAAAGCTCATTGTGAATATAAAGTTTCCAATTTTGTTGCATCAACAAAACGCCGATACTCATTGAATCATTTTTTTATTTAAATATCTGTTTCAGTCAGTTGAAATTCGTCTGCGTTCTAGCTTTCACATTCCGCGGTTTTTCTAGTGTTTATTTACAAAATGAGTTTGCATGAGGTTTTTATCGTGTCGGCTGCCCGCACCCCAATTGGTACGTAAAATAGTGTCGTAATTGGCAGATATTATTTCCTGTGCATTTGGATACAATGATTGGAAATTAAGTCAACCAGAAAACCCATAGATGCTTATCTTAAAAAAACGAATATAATTTATTATTGGTTCCGTCTTTTAAATTAAACTTTCTCCCTACTCAGGCAGTTTCAATGGCACACTTTCCAAGTTGAAGGCATCTGATTTGGGCAGCATTGTGATAAAAGAAGTGCTCAAACGATCCGGCGTTCAGCCTAATGATGTAACTGAATTGATTGTTGGACAGGTGAGCAACTTAAAAAATGCATGAATCTGAGATAAATTATTCATAATGTATATATATATATATATATATATATATTTTCAGGCTTTGACTGCTGGGCAGGGTCAAAATCCAGCTAGGCAAGCATCAGTTAAGGCGGGTCTACCAATTGATGTGCCTGCTTATTGCATTAATATGTTATGCGGATCAGGTTTGAAGTACGTGATAATTAATATTTTTAAAAGAATATCAAAACCAACTTATTTACATTTTTTTTTGGAAAATAGGTCTGTTGTGCTAGGATATCAGGCGATTCGAACAGGTGATTCCTCGGTTGCAATTTGCGTCGGCCAAGAGAACATGTCATTAGCTCCACACGTGATGCATTTGCGACAGGGTGTTAAAATGGGACCAGGTACTCTCGTTGATTCGATGATACACGATGGTCTTACCGATGCAATGCATAACATTCACATGGGTGTCACAGCTGAAAATCTAGCTGCTGAGTATAATATTAGTCGTGCTGAACAAGATAAATTTGCTGTTCGGTCACAAAATCTTGCCGAGGCAGCACAGAAAAATGGATATTTTCAAAAGGAAATTGTCCCCGTTGAAATTATTGAACGAAAGGGAACTGTTGTATTTGACAAGGATGAGTATATTAAGATGGACGCAAAAGTTGAATCATTGCAAAAGCTAAAACCTTGTTTTGTAGATGTAAGTATATATTCCAATGTTCTTAATCAACCTCTACTGCAGAATGGTTTCACAATAGTTACGTAACTATAAAACATTATATTTAAAAAAAAAGCTTTGCAGTAATTGCAAATTTGCAAACTTAAGTGAGCTCTACTCACCGACACGCAACTGGCAACAGGGTTGGTGACATGGAATCGTTCTGTTTCACCAAGAATTTATAATTCGCAAATAACAAGTATTTGAGCTTGCAGAAAATAGTATTCTCTGTAACAGAATCTATTGTTTCCATCTCATGTGTGCTCTATGGTAACTTTCTAGCACTGAATTCACATTCAAATGATACAATGACAACTAATGTTAAAGTTTAGACCAAATGATAAAAATATCGTTCAGCCCATTCGTGTTAAGTAGGAATGACGTAGAAAAATTGAACTTATGAAAAATGGTAAATTACATTGCTAAATTTTATAGAATGTTCACCAAGTAAAAAAAGGCTTCTATCGTTAATTAAGTTCATGAGTGTCAAAGATTACCATTTCGTCTCATTAATGTTAATGTTATTATTCTATAACAATACCAACTTATTCACGTAAACGACATTAGCATTTATTTTTTTAAGTAGTTAATAATTTGTGTGAATTTATTATTAGAATGGCACCGTGACCCCGGGTAATGCATCTGGCATCAATGATTCAGCGTCAGCTGTGATGTTAATGTCCAGTGCTGAGGTTGCAAAACGCTCAATCAAACCTCTGGCAAAAATAGTCGCCTGGTCTCAAAATGGCGTTGACCCTAAGATTATGGGCATTGGACCAGTAAACGCCGTTAATACTGTTGTAAGTAAAAATATATTACAATTTAAATTATAAATATACATAATTTTAATTAAATACTTTATTTCAGTTGGCCAAAGCTGGCTGGACTAAGGATGAAGTTGATCTCTATGAACTGAATGAAGCATTTTCTGCCCAATCCATTGCTGTACTAAAATGTCTTGAAATTGACCCAAGCAAAGTTAACATCAATGGTGGCTCTATTGCCTTGGGGCATCCTATTGGTGCTTCTGGTAATCGAATTTTAGTTACATTGCTTCATTCTCTGGAGAGAATTGGCGGAAAGAAGGGTGTCGCTAGCTTGTGTATCGGTGGAGGCATGGGAATCGCTATAGCTGTAGAACGTATTTAAACTTTTCACACCAAATAAAACACAATATGATATTTTAGTGCCTCTGTATGCTACGGTCAATGTAAAGCCACTTATTTATTTACATAAAAACACCATTTATTAGCATTTTCCACAAAAAAAAATGTTTGCTTGTCGTTATTTGCATTTTCTATTTTTAAGTAAATTACTAAGGTAGCTATTTTCAATTGTGACTTGTGCCCTAGCTTTCTCCTTCAGCGGGTGCTGACGGGTAGAAACCTGTTTCATTGTCCATACAAAATTGGTGATTAATTGGTTTAACTGCTGCGTGATCAATGGTGGGAACACACATTTTGGAATATTTAGCTATTGTGTCTGCCCATAAAGTCGGCTGTCCGTCTGTGAAAAAATAGGAATTCCAATAATTTGAACACACAACGTCTCTAAACGGAAATGTGTTTGGGTTATATGCGTCGTCGACTGAATATTCTCCCAGCATCTCCTCAGATACTGCAATACTGTCAATATTGGCGAGTGCTTTAGGTGCGTAAACGTCTTGAATGAGATTGTCTCCAATATATAATGATTTCATTTTAGAGGGATCTTTGCACATTATCTTTGAAAATAGGTTTTGTAATTGTGGCCAATTTCCCATAGAATATACCGTATTTAATTGAAGTTCTCCATCGAGTGCTATTGGATCAGTTTCTTTAAAACCATCGATGTTGTAAAAGGGTCTGGATGCATGAAAGAATCCTGGCTTTCTAGCGAAGCATATTACCACATCAAATAAATCACGCCAATTCTCACCCATGGCATAGGAGGCTGTGAAGTTAGCGAAGTCTATGTGCGACCCGGTTAAGAGAAAGAGTTTTTTCTTTAATGCTCTTAAATCTTTCAGCCAATTGATAACGTCTGGGCTTGTTTTTAACAAATAACGACCCGGATCGTTTTTAAGTTTTTCAAAATATGCACTCTTACCATTGCTAAAGTTATCCCTGGTATAAGTATTAATCAACGCTTCGAGGACATCCTGCCAAACTGTATACGAATGTTGTACATTTCCATATCGAGCATCTACTTCATCGACTGCACGAGCAAACACCAGACTAGCACTTATATCGAAGTAATCTAGTAACGATCGCATTTTGTCGGCCAACGGACCATTCCAGGCGCACAATGGATCCTTTATAAATTGCATTGCCACTGACCATTGTCTTTCCTTGCCATAGCATGCGACAATTTCTTCATCGCTCATAGATTTAGTACCATGGTTAGCCTTTAAAATGCGACCGTCATTACCAAGTTTTAAAATATTTCCACGTTCCGCATCCAAGAGAAGTCCTTTTTGCAAAAAGTCTCTATCGTATGAACTTTTTAGGGATCCCAAAAGCTGATTGGAATAGCCTTTATATTCAACTAAATAGCGACATAGCTCCTCATATTCTAAAGGAATCATTTCTCCGATATTGTACCTCAGGATAGTGCCGTCCAGGTCGAATCCAATAACATCGTAATCCTTGAAGGAGAATGCTTTTGTGTGAGGCCTCATTATTGTGCTTGCCGAATACCTGGTCATATGCCTATGAGATGAATTAATGAAGCTGTCACTTGTCTTACATATACGATTTCTGGGAAATGAAACTAGTTGACTACTAAAACCGAATAGACACGCTAGTGCACTGTCAGATTTGTATCGTGTGCTTATCAAATACGGAAATAACTCGTTATTACGTAATGCCATCCGTATATGGGGCAAAGACAAAAGTGGAAGTTTGTTTACATGCATTATGATAGCGGATTACACTAATTTAGATTATTTTGGTATGTTGTTTAGATACTAAATAGACATTTTACATAAAACTACGGCCTATCTTAACAGATAAGTTTTATTATTTTCAAGCTATTAAATTCGTTTAGAAATTTAAGTCATGTAAATTTCACTAAAACTTATAAACAAGTTCAAATCAAAACACCACAGTTCAGCTGAATCAAAAACTTATATTAACTGTCACTGTCAAATACACCAACTGTCACTGTCAATAATACCACTCCTACATGTAGGTTTCAAATGTAAAATTATAGCGTTTTCGGCTCTCTATATCTCTCCATTCGAAAACGAAAATACATATAGAACCAATAAAAGGGGTATAGATAAAAAAACAACATAAGCGTTTGTTACAGGGAGAATTTACTGATGGGCAACTAAAGAAGATTTATGTGTTTCTGAAAATTGTGATATTACATGTAAAATGCAAAAAAAAGACGGCGACTTATTATGTGTCAAACGAATTATATAAATAAAGAAACAAGAATTTAAGAAAGAAAATATTTCACACACAAAATAAATTGGATATCAAAAAGAAACAAAACTAAAAACAATTAATCACAGTACATGCACACAAATAGAACTTGTTATATTACATATTTGGAAATTAACAATAATAGCCTTATTGATTAGAGTTGGTGTATAGTTGTACAGTGCATAAGTATTTATACAGCCTTTAATCAGGGTCATACAATTTCATAACATATTTCCCCACCCATAAATGTTATACAGGGTTTGTGTCAAATAAATTACCAAGAAGCTCGGCAGAGTGTTGACAACTTTCTGTTTTCTACACTTCTATAACATTTTGGTGACTGAAGTTGATTCAATAACATCGTTTACAATGTTGAGTCTGTAGGTAAAGAAGAATTACCAATTACCATTTGAACAAATTAAACAGTGAAACAACTGTTAAAATACAAAAATACCCTGGACGATTTTTTTCAACTTACAACTGAACTTTTGGTAGCCCTGATGCTCAGTGTACTATTCACTCATCGGACGCGTTTAGGATATGCAGCCTCTATCCAACCTTGTATAAGTTTTATGAATAAGGTTTTTGTGCTTAGGGGCCTTTTAAGGCTAGTGCATAACTTTATACACTTCTTATTATAATGCATTAAAGCCCATTGTTGCCCATTGCAAATTTTTACTTTCAAATGAGAGTTGTTTGATTGGCCGTATTCCGGATTTCAGATAACATTTGAAAAATAAGGTAAGGTGATGTTGAACACAAAATCTTACTGAATTTATAAATTTAAAATAACTTTTATCTGTTAATTAATAATAATTCTTTATCAGAAAAGTAAAAAATAACTTAAACAAACCTATAAACCTCGGGTAATTTTACCGAGATCATGTCGAAGCAAAATCAGCTCTTTCACTCTTATCCACTCTACCGTTACTCCAATTCCGTAACTTTGAAAACGATCACTCAGATGGCAGTCGAGACCTCCTAATCGTCTGTGATTTGACAATTATTGTTTTAAGTGAAGCAAATAAAGTGATATCGCAGACAGAAAAAACGATTTTTGATCTTACGTGATGCAAGATGTACCGTCGAAATGTTATCGTCAAACAATAATCACTTTACGGAATGAGGGTCCTGGAAAACTCGAAAACACGAAGATACGCGATCATGGGATTTCTTAAATCTCGTTCTAAAACGGATAGTGCGTATGGCAGGCGTGTGTAAGAAAGGAAGCACTATATATAACAAATCTGTCCATCTATTCGGATACGAAGACGATATCGACTTTATTGGTAAGAAACGCGTTGGTCTTGTAGTATCAACAAACAAAGTATTGTAGACGCTTAACCATGTATAAAATGTCACTGTTGATAGCAACGAGTTTGAATTAGTTAAAGAGTTCATCTTCATATCTACCATAGAGCCAACGAATGATACCTTAGTCGAGATACGACTGACCCTAATAGTATAAGTTTCCACCGAGTCGTCGCGATTTTAGCCGAAATGCGAAGCATTGCCATACAATTTCACATTCTGAAATTCGACATTCCACTAAAATGCAAACAAAAACCATTTTTTTCTCCTAGAAACGTCAAATTGCTCTGTAATTTGTTTTAGAAAAATCGTTCCGAAAACAAATTTAAATTTAAGAAAAAAATGCATAATCTTTTAATAATTAATAAACAATTGTAGGTATGATTGATTTTTTTCATATAGCTTTTGCAAAAGTCATATCATCGGAATAACAACACATGAAATTGTTGAACATGGGCCAGATTTGCGCGATACGCGTTCTCCCTGGTATTTGCTTTATTGATTACTTACAAAAAAAAAAAAAAAAAAACAAATACAATTTTTTGGTGTAACACGATCGTTAGTACCCAAGGCTATCACAATCATTCCTAGCTCTAATTTTATTCTAAATCTGAACAGTTAAGTTGAGATAAGCATTTCTTGGCAGTTGATAGTACCCGGATGTTTTTGCAGATCATGCCAAGAGAAGGTCCAATGAAAAAAAATTGTTTTGACAATTGGAATGCGTTATTTTGGGAACACTATTTTCAAATGTTGAATTTCGGTAATGAAATGACGAGTTTAGTTCCGGTGGAAGCGAACTATAACAAACCGGGGGTACTTCGGTTTAACAAAACATATGTGATCAAAACTGCTAGCGTTATTGTGTATATTCGTCCTTAATTTTATTTTCTTATAGCAATCATGTATACACTCTGTTGAATGTAAAATGTGTCTGCGCACTCGCTACATGCCAACAAATTGCAAACGTAGAAATCTTACAACTTAGGACGTCAAAATTTGTATGATTAATCTTTTACAACTGAAATGATTATAAGCTTTTGAAACGAAATTGTGACATTAAACCCGTCACGTCTACAAATCAAAATATGCGCTAAACTGAAAAAGATATCGAAAACCGAAAGAGACCAAATGGAAATCTATTAATATAAAAATGACTTCAATGAGATTGATTTAAGTAGTTGACCACATCTAGGGATGCAGTTTTAGGGGTTTGACAAAACGTTCGTTGTAAATTTATAAAGCCCTATTATTTCGACGTTGAAAAAAAAAAACAATTATTAATAAAACTACCTCTAAGGAACTTTTTTTTTTTACAATGCACTACCATAAGAAAGCAATGTTAAAGACGAAAATACAAACGCTGACTTCCAAACATTTTCCCATTGAATAATATAGGCCTTGTAATTCTAATGAGTGTGATTTAATTAAGATTTTAATAAGATCATGTGATTTAATTATTTACTGTTTTCTCTATACGAATCACGCCATTTTTGTGGCTAGTCATCAATAGAGATAGATATATTCGGGGTATTCATGCAAAATTATCGAGAACAATAAGAACAAAATTCTATCAATAAATAAATTACTAAAATGAGATTGAATTCAGTGGGTTACCGCATTATTTAGTGGTGCAGTTTTAGAGTTGTTCATAAAACGTCGTCGTAAAATTATAATCTTTCGCAAGTAATAAAACTACGACGTTGCATGAATACCCTTATTATTTCTTTACTTCTATAGTGCGCAGACAAACTTTGAAATGGAATATGGGCATAAATTTAGTTTAGCACAAACTCACTTTTTTTGTTTTAAACGATTCGTCTTTGCGTGCTGATCATTTATCCGTTTTTTTTTAAAGTGTCGCTCACATTTAGTTTAAAAGTTATGATTAAAAAAAATTCAATTTGTTGGTTAAATTTCCATACAAATTGTTTTGTTTGAAACTTCTGTTTTTTGATTGTGCTAAAGTAAATTTGTTCCGGAATATGTAGTGTCATATACAAATTCCAGCTTTTATTTCGACGAACAAAATTATAGTACATTCCTATAATTATGGAATCAATTCGCATGTATAGGATATAGGATATTTATTTCAATTTCTTTCGTGTTGTGGCACCACTGCTTATAAACGTCAGTTGAAGGTTTGACATTTGAGTTCGCCGCGTTGATTTATTTGCGAATAATTATAGTTAAAATATAAATATAATTTTCTTCATAAAATAAGGACTTTAAAATGTCCCAAACAATTGAAATCCCACTTCGGGATACGGATGAGGTATTACAAAGTGTTTTAAGCGTCTAAACTATGTTACATTTGTGATATTTTTAAGGTGATCGAAGTGCATCCAGACCAATTGCCCGAATGTCAAGAAGTGCTTGGAATTTTGCGACAAGAAAGATCACAACTCAATACATGGGTTAATGTTGCTGTGAGTATTTGATTTTCAAAGAAAACTTTTTTGGTGCAATAGATCTATCAAGGTTTTACTCTTAGTTGGCATATTACAAGCAAAAAAAAACATCGGATTTCATTCGCTTGCTGGAAACGGCTCGCATTGAAGCGAATGTAGACTATCGTGACTATGAAAAGGATCAAATGCGAGCTTATGATATGCTTGCTGCACACTATGTGCAGGAAGCAAATCGAGAGAAAACGAAGGATAAAAAACGAGAACTTTTTATGAAGGCTACCAATTTGTACACCACAGCCGACAAAATTATCATGTATGACCAAGTATGTATAGACCACTATTGTAAATATTAGTAACTTACTACATAAATTGACATTATTTTAGAACCATTTGTTGGGAAGAGCATACTTTTGCTTGTTGGAAGGAGATAAAATGGAGCAAGCTGATGCACAATTTAATTTCGTTCTTAACCAGTCGCCATCTAATATTCCTTCGTTACTTGGTAAAGCATGTATCGCATTTAACAAAAAAGATTATAGAGGTGCCTTAGCATTTTACAAAAAAGCGTTACGGACGAATCCTAACTGCCCTGCAAATGTAAGAATGGGAATGGGACACTGCTTTCTCAAGATGAACAATCAGGATAAAGCTAAGTAAGTAAAGAATAACGCAGTTGTAAGTAAATTGCTTAAACACTTGGTGCAATATAGACGGAAGTTGCATGCCCACACAGACATTATTTATTTAAAAAGTTTGGTTTGTAAAGGTTTCATACATTCTATTAGGGTTTTCTTGGTTGTATGTGAATACTATGTGGTTAAACTGCAGAGCAAGGAAAACTAACTTTCATAGGCAATTATTCAATAAACCACCTTTCCTTTATTTTTTGCAGAAAAAAAATACGATTTTATTTTGGTTTGTAAAATCCGAAATCTTTTAATACCTCCTAAACCAAGTTCACCCATTAAATGCCTTGCAAAATCATAATCGATCTCTATTCTTTCCCTTTGTAAACATTGATAGATATTTCTGGCAATGCAGAATATAGATGTTAAGTGGTTATGATGTATCTTTAGACAATTGCCTGGCCCACTTTGTTTCTGACCCACATAAATGGTCTTATAGCAACAACACTTTAAGGGTAATTTCGTAAGGCTATTGAAAAGTTTCTTAGTAAAGTTTCATTATCTTGGATGTTGGTCAGACTTTCGCAAAAACTGAGACAAAAACTTTAGGTATCTTGAGCCACCCATGCAAACAATGATAAAAATGGAACAATGCAAACACTATTGTTGTTAGAGAACTTGAATAATGAAAAATGAACTACAGGATACAGCCCTTTCCCTTACTACCTTCAAGCATAGCTGTCCACTTGGACTATTCGCCTGATTTATTAAAGTTGTGATTCCTTCGTTTGGCTGGAAGATACTGTAGGGTGATGATAAGGATGTAAATATTAAATTAAGTTTAGAAAAATTAATCAAATTAAATACCTTCAAAGGCAACATATAAGTTATAATACATCCATTTAGTTATTTACTTTCTTTGTTCCATCAACGTATAACAATGATCTACTGTTATGACTACATATTATTTCTTATACCGTAGGTTAGCTTTTCAGCGTGCTCTAGAGTTGGATCCAAACTGTGTGGGCGCACTTATTGGACTTGCTATTTTGAAGCTAAATCTTCATGAACCAGACTCAAATAAACTTGGAGTTCAGATGCTTTCGAAAGCATATACAATCGATTCTACCAGTCCAATGGTTCTTAACCACCTCGCTAACCATTTCTTTTTCAAAAAAGATTATCAAAAGGTACAGCACTTGGCATTACACGCATTTCATAACACTGAAAATGAAGCAATGCGTGCCGAGAGTTGCTACCAGTTAGCAAGATCATTTCACGCACAGAGAGATTATGATCAAGCTTTCCAATACTATTACCAATCGACGCAAATCGCACCGTCCAATTTCGTACTACCACATTATGGCCTGGGACAAATGTATATCTATCGAGGAGATACCGAAAACGTAAATACATATTAAAAGAAAAATAGAAAATATAAATTTTAATTTAATTAATTGATTTTCTTTAGGCTGCTCAATGTTTTGAAAAAGTTCTAAAAGTTCAACCGGGAAATTATGAAACTATGAAAATTCTGGGATCTCTTTATGCAAACTCAAATTCACAGACTAAGCGTGATATGGCGAAAACCCATCTTAAGAAAGTTACCGAACAATTTCCCGATGATGTCGAAGCATGGATTGAGCTGGCACAAATTTTGGAACAACACGATCTGTACGCATCTCTAAATGCCTATGGCACTGCCACCAGTATATTAAGCGATAAAGTCAAGGCGGATATACCCGCTGAGATCTTAAATAATGTCGCCGCTTTGCATTATCGATTAGCAAATTTGGTATTAGCCAAGGAGAAACTGTTAGAGGCTTTAGAACGAGCAAACACAGAGTCGGCTAATGACCCACAATACTATGATTCGATATCAGTAACGATGAAGTATAATTTGGCGCGTTTAAATGAAGCCATGTGTAGTTTTGATGTTGCCGACAAACTCTATAAGGATATTTTGAAGGAGCACCCTAACTATATTGATTGCTACTTACGTTTGGGATGCATTTCACGTGACAAGGGATTGATTTTTGCTGCATCGGATTTCTTTAAGGATGCTCTAAATATAAACAATGATAATCCAGATGCCCGGTAACAATTAAAAGATCATGTGGTATTTTATTAATTTATTATGTTTTAAATATTTTTTTTAGTTCTCTGCTTGGTAATCTGCATTTAGCAAAGATGCAGTTTATATTGGGGCAAAAGAATTTCGAGTCGATTCTCAAAAATCCAGCAACATCAAATGATGCTTACTCATTGATTGCATTGGGAAATTTCTCATTGCAAACACTCCATCAACCATCAAAGGATAAGGAGAAGGAAAAACGACATCAAGAGAAAGCTTTAGCAATTTATAAGCAGGTACGTTATCGATAGTCGTGTGCGATTTAGATCATTTGGTTAATGAAGGTAATTGCTTAAAAACTAATCAGTCTGATTAATAAAAAAATCGCTATCTTGCTATCTTTGCTTTTTGTTAGATCTGTTGTATATATATCAATGTTTGTAGACATGAAACAATCACATTTCACAATATTTGTCGCTCCAAACAATTGCACAATTGCACTACGGTCTAAGGAGTGTTTGGACTCCCATGTAGCTACCACATTAATTAAAAATGGTTCTGGTGTGTCAGCTAGTGGTGGTAAATTCCTGTTGCCGGAACACATGCAGGCAATTAATTTTGTACTTCACAATTAGTCATAGGACCAACGTCAACATCGTAATTGAATTTTCTTTTTGGATGTTGCAGCAATTGTTGCAGTCTGTCTCACCCTGCAGATATTTTAGCAGTTCTACTGTCGGACAGTTTCCACGCATATCTGGTTGATTTTTCAATGTTTGATTTGATTTGGAAACAACCGAGGAGGCGTACAAAAATTGTTTAGTTGTTTCTGAGGAACCGCTTCGGCATCCAGCTCACCCTGTAGTAGACTTTTAGTTTTATGAAATCAAAGTCATAGCTTATGACCTTTATTAAGAATAAAAAAGGATTCTTTACTGATCACAATGAGCGCACTATATAGTCCATGAACTTGGTCCAGCTTGACCACTTTTCAATTGTGTGTCGGAAGAGTGTTTTAGTCCACCTGTATGAGTTATAAGTTCACAAATTTCGGCTGATGCTCTAGGTGCATCAAAAATCAATTGCGGATATTTGTCATGCGGGCTTATAGCCTAGAGCATTGTTAAAGCTGTTAATGCTGATTTAATATATAGAAGTAGCCCTGTTAACATCGACCCCTCCTCTATAGGAACTGCCATTTGACATTCCGATGTGTTGTGTTACCAACAAACTAATATGTTCAGATATCTTTTCGACACATACAAGATAGTGAAAATTGCTTTGCTAATTAGTGCATCAATAATCTTACCAATTCCTTTCATCTATATATACCCAACAAACTCTTTAAACCAAGAAATCGTTAGTCCATTCGCCTATAAACAAATAAAGAATAGTAAATAGGCTTAGCGCTCAATAGCATTCAAATGAAATGCTATTCCATATCATTCTCACTCATAAATTACTATAATCAGTGTCAATTGAAACATGGACATATTGCGTTGATTTATAATTGACTCGCGTATAATAATAAATTAATAACTTACCAATGCACCTATTACCCATTCGGTTCAAATTGTGTGATTTTCTTGTTGGTATTTATCTAACATATAAAGTGAATATGAGTCGTTTTGTTCCATAAATATAGAATTTGCCAATAATTCGACGACAAAAGCAATTCCGGAAGAAATAAAAAATAAATGGTTTTGTACTACTTGAACCAGAGATTTATCATATTACGATTCAAATCGTTTTCTTTTTTGTATCTTCACTGAATTGAAGCGCGTAAGGCAAAAACAATTCATCCAATCTGGAAAATATAAGTGGTAAATAATAATTAATATTATTTATTTATTATTTAATATTATTTCTCAACGTACATGCGCCAAAAACACAATTTTATAAATTGCAAAGCTATTTAATCATATTCTTAATAATAATATTTGAAATTATAGGTACTTCGCAACGATCCTCGTAATATTTGGGCTACTAATGGAATCGGCTCAGTTCTTGCTCATAAGGGTTGTGTTATTGAGGCCAGAGATATATTTGCTCAGGTACGTGAGGCAACAGCCGATTTCTGTGACGTGTGGCTGAACATTGCCCATGTGTATGTAGAACAAAAGCAGTATATTAGTGCAATTCAAATGTACGAAAATTGTATGAAAAAATTCTTTAAACATCACAACGTGGAAGTAATGCAGTTTTTAGCTAGAGCCCATTTACGAGCAAATAAATTAAAGGAAGCCAAAATTGTTCTACTCAAAGCAAGACGAGTTGCTCCACAAGATACGGTTTGTTATACATAATTAATACTTTTATATATTCATTACAACTATGTTTTCCCCACTTTCAATTATATTAGGTCCTTCTATTCAACATTGCAATTGTACTGCAAAGATTGGCGATGGCAATTCTCAAGGATGAAAAGTCAACTCTAGAAGTCGTATTGCAAGCTGTACACGAATTAGGATTAGCTCACAAGTGCGCATTTCATATTTGATTAGTATTCATTAGACTTTATTTTATTCTATCTCAAGGTACTTCCAATATTTGTCTGTACATGGTGACAAAACTCGTTATAATACAGAATTAGCAAGTACAGAAGCGAATCAATGTCAGGATCTACTTTCTCAAGCACAATACCATGTGACACGCGCACGACGCATCGACGAAGAAGAAAAGGGATTAAGACGCAAGCAAGAGGAAGAGCGCATGGCTTTCAAGCGAAAGCAAGAAGACGATCGTCGACGAAGGGAGGAAGAAAAACACAAATCCAAGGAAGTTATGCTGCAAAAACGTCAAGAGTATGTGGAAAAGACAAAGAATGCATTGTTATTCAGCGAGCCAGCGCCTGATAAAAAGAAGGGTACTAATTGTTTAAGCAATGTATTTACAGTGGTTACTTTATTACATTAATTTTTTGGTTTGCAGGTGGTGGTCGTCCACGCAAAGACGATTACGTCTCTGATTCTGGCAGTGATCAACCGAATGAAAATTCCGAACGACCCAAAAAGAAGGCAAAAACCGAAAAAAAGAAAGGAGGCAAACGCAGCGCCAAGTCAGCTCGAGATAACGATGATAGTGACAGTGATGCTCCCAAAGACAATAAGCGCAAACGTAAGGGTGGCAAGCCAAAAGAAAAGAAAGAAAAGCCTTCCAAGGTAGAGAAATTGACTGGAAAACAACGTCTTAAGATAGTTTCGAAAGAAACAATTTCTACAAGCGAGTCGGAAAGCGATCGTGGTAAAAACAAAAGTGGAAGCGATAGTGACAGCGGTAGTGGCGGTGGAGCAAGACGTGCCCGTAAACGCATCGTATCGGATGACGAGAAATCTGGTTCCCGTTCTGGAAGTGGTAGCCGCTCTAGATCTCGATCCGTTTCTAAATCTAGGTCACGCTCTCGATCTGGATCTCGATCAGGCAAAAGCAAATCTAGATCAGTTAGTCGTAGTCGTTCTCGTTCAAAAAGTGCTTCACGTTCAAGGTCCCGTTCAAAATCTGGGTCAAGGTCTGCATCTGGATCTCGCTCTAGATCGCGTTCCAATTCGAAATCGAACTCACCTTCCCGCAGTAGATCTGGATCAAAATCAAGTAACTGAAATCGACTGGAACAAGCTTGTGCTTCGTTTTTAATTATGTTAAATTCTTCTTCTCTGATTATAAAAAATAAATTCAAGTTAGAGAGTCGCACATATCATGCGGTCTAAAAAATAGAGTTTATGGTTTTTATTGTAATATATTATGCTTGTAACATTCGACTCAGAAACGATCGTCAACGGTTTTTAATTACTTAAATTTGAGCAAGGATAATACAATTTGGTACATACATTCTTTGTTCATCCTTTCAGTACAAGTGTGAACACATGTTAAATCCACCCACGTCCCCTATTCAGAAATTTGTTTGTTTGGACAAAATGATTGCCATTAATTTAAAGCTACTAGCACACTTCTTGGGAGCGTTTAACAAACGATTTTTGTTAAATGTCTATGGAAATTCGAAAAAGTTTCATACTAAGTAATCTTGATAGACGAAACCTACCTTGGTGTCGGTTGAAAATTTTGAACCACAGCCATTTTTGGGTATGTTTATCTTAAAGCCGGAGGGATAGGTTATTAAACGATTCGTATTCGATGGGGTCACATGCAAATTTTCCGAAAGTGAAGAATTTATTAAATTGTCCTGTCTTCAAATTGTCTGCCGCCTTCATACACTTTACGAGATAGTACCTACTTGAATAGGGGACCTGTTGGGAGCAACGTAATTGTTGGCATCGTGATGTTTTTTCGTTTCATAAAATCCAATTCATACCGTCCCAAAAGAAGTTTCACTTGAAGAATCTCAGCTAAAGTTGAAAAGGAAAATCGCTGGGAGACACGTAAGTGGGTCACGCCCACTGAATCAAAAAATCTCTGAGGGGATCGTAAATCGTAATATGATTCATATACTTCGCAATCAGAAGCATGTACAAGCACAATCATTATATTGTGCATCCATGTGTAATGTATGGACTCTATAAGTGAAACTTGCCTTATGTTGGTGGCAAAGATATTGACGCTCCAGAAGGCTCCTTTTTTACCAATCGATATGTCATTTGCCACGTTTATAAGGTTTTCGACGTTCCATGAACATCTGTTGAAAGAAAGAAAAATGGTATTATATCTCATTGAAACAGTATTAGGTAAATATTATTTCTTCGTATTAAATCCTTTTACTATCTCATATATATAGAAATTCTGAAAATTATTGATTGAGATACAAAAAGCACTTTTTTGATCTAGATCGCTTTTGAAAATCTCGATTTCAAGTGAAATTTACACCAACACACACATTTGACACCTGTCAGTGTAAAGTTAGCATTTCGCAAACATGGTCGTGTTCCGGATTTTAGATTTCAACTGCAACTTGAGGTGAGGCGATGTGGAACGCAAAATCTTATGGCGTTTTCCATTGGGAAAAAAAATCAATTTTTTTTATCTGAAGCTGTCAAAAGACCGATTTTGACAGTTGTTGTGTTCCATTGGGCAAAAAAATTGATTTTTTTTTATCTTAGATCAATTTTGCAAATCTGTAATTTTCGGCATATTTACCAACACCAATACAAATGATAGCGGTCAGTTTGACTAGAGTGATTTTCATTTTGATTTATTACTTTAGTTGTGAAAAACAAGAGTGCTTTGCGTTTGGATTCATTGATGGATATAGACACAGAAAATAAAGTTATACGTGAACTATTAAATTCGTCTTCGGAAAAAGATGAAGATAATTTCTGTATTTTCAAATTTTTGTTATGTTTTCAATGTTGGTAGCTACACCGAAGCTAACTTCACAGACACGAAATGACACCAATACAATGACAAAAAAAAATAAATCTGAATCGTGTTCCATTGACACTCAAAAAGATCAAATTTCAAATCAAAATCTAGATTTCCCAATGGAAAACGCCATTAATGAATGGCAAGGTAGATGTCAAACTATACCAACCCTTATTTTGCAATTTCGTTTTTCCACATTTATAGATTTTTATTTACTTTTATCTATTCAGAATAATTATTCTTCAACAAAAAAGGAAGAAATAACCTAAATAAACCCACAATAGGTCTATTTCCGTAGTTTTTCAGTAAAAATTAGTAAATTCTCAAATTTCTTGGAGTGGGGGTAAATTATCTCAGAAAGAGACAAAATTACCAAAAAGTACGGGAACGCGTTTAGGTAAAAAACAGTAAAATTATATATTTTCTATGCCTTTTAAAGAACAAATGACATAAATGACCTGTCAAAACAAGCGAGTTGTCACTTTTAGATACCAACTGACAGTTTACTAATTTTTACCAACAGAAATTTCTGCAGTCAATTTTTTACAGATTTTTATGGAGGGGTAGTTTTTTACTCTCTCGTGAGCTCTCTCTTTTACTTATTTTTTCGTACGGGAACGGCAATAAGTAAAAATCAGCAAGAATCAGTAAATATTATTTTGTACGGGAACAGACCCAATATTTCGTAATGCTACTGAGATCAAAAACATCTTCATGACAGTTCGACGCGAAATCAGCTGTTTCACTCATATCTAGGTGTCCATGCGTAAATTTTCAACTTGTTTCGGCAGTCATTTCCCCTCAAATGTCATGTGACTAAAATGGTCGATTGACCAATGAGAGTAGTGCACCGGCAAAGTTAACTTGGTAAAACTGAAATCCGGAACGCACCCATTATTTGTGTTTTATTTAGAGTTTCTTTTTAAATAGAAAGAAAAATGTAATCAACATTCAAGGGACGTTAATTTGACAAAACTAAAATCCGGAACGCACCCATTCCTTGTTTCACACACACTTGCTTGCAGCCCAGCTAATTTTTGTGTCAAAACGACATGTAAGAAATGCGGTGATAAAGGGAAAGACGTACGAAAGTTCCCTACCTCTTCCTTACTTGATCTATGATCTACGTCTTCCTCATAATCTACATTAAGCGGCAACTTCTTGGATTTCCCCAAATGGTTGAATAGTGCCTGTACAAGGGTATTTTACTTTTTTTATTTCTGCATACACAGACGGCTGAGCATCAGGGTTTACAAAGTTTCAATTATAAGTTGAAAAAAATCGTCCAGGGTATTTTTGTATTTTAGCAGTTGTGTTTCGCGGTTTAATCTATACAAATGGTAATTCTTTCTCTACCTACAGCCTCAAGATTGTAAACGACGTTATTGAGGCAACATAATGTTATTAAAGTTTTAAACCTGATAAAGACTATCCATTGGAAACTATGCCGAGCTGTGGAATAGCTCGTTGTAATAGATTTCCCTATTTTTGGTAATTTATTTGACACAAACCCTGTATAACTATTATGGTTGGGGAAATATTTTATGAATAAGAATATGTGCGACCCTGAATAAAGGCACTATATAACAATTTTAGTGAATTCTAATGAGTAAGGGTGTATAAGTATAAACTGTTAGAACTAAAAGGTTTTTTTTGAACGTTCGCTGGAAGGAAAAATCATTGAAAGACATTGCAGATTTTTTATCACGAGGGTACCTTCTGCAATAGTGGGGAACTTTAACTCGATCTAAAAAAAAACCCGAAGACTGACTTTTGTGTCTCTTCAAGGAATCGCACCTAGTTGTTAGACTAATCAGCAATTTATTTTTAATAAGTATTTTATTATATGAGATAAAAAATTTAAAAGAAAAGCCGCCGTTGGTCGGATTTCTATAAGTTTTATTTTAAAGTGTTCTTTGGGTATCTTTAGCTACATAGGTCCAAAGGTTTGACGCGTCTTACAGCCCGATTCTCCCCCTTGTGAGGAAACAAAAGTCACAAGCTCTTGTGACTATTCTTTGTGAGGATTATTGTGACTCGATAACATTTGTCGGATTCTCCGATAATCCTCACAAGAAAAGTCACAACGAAACTCACCACAGCAAAGGTGAATATATATAAGCAACGTTTCTACAAATTGTGACTTGGCTGAGAGGTATTGTATATATTTATTGCGTATACACTTCTGATAACAGCCATGTGCAAGGAAATGTAGCACTGAAAGAAACTATTCAAAATAAATTTAATAAAACAAAATGTAATACAAATTCGAAGTACAAAAAGGCAAGGAAGTTGGAAGTTAAAAGCCGTCTTCGCTGCAATCGTATCAATATTATTAGTTTGTTACAAATGATGTGCTTTTGTAAAATTCTTACTTTTCATTTACGGGGGAAACTTCGTCAATAATATGCGCCATATTCATTTCAACTTCCATTTTATACACTACTCAAAAATCAAAATATCAAATCTCAAATAATTTGATAGTTGTGACCTGCTCTGAAGGAGATCACAATTTCGATTGTTTTTGTGACTCTCACAAGTTTTGACTGTGGGGGAGAATACGAAAAAGTCACAAAATCAATTTCACCTCTTCTTGTGACTTGTATCAGTGATGATGGGGAGAATCGGGCTATTAGTCGCCTGATCATATTATCAGTTCCTAATAGCTGTGATATTTCTTTTAAATGTACGTGGCTGAGAAGCCTAGCTCTGTGAGAATAACTTAAATGTGTAGAAATTCGAAATCCCAAAGCTCTCTTTAAACAAAGCAAGCAAGTCACGACTATGGTAAATCTTTATGAATATGCTCCAAAGCAGCCTAATGGCGTTTTCCATTGGGAAAAAAATCATTTTTTTTTATCTGAAGACCGATTTTGACAGTTGTTGTGTTCCATTGGGCGAAAAAATTGATTTTTTTTTTGATCAGAGATCAATTTTGCAAATCTGAATTTTTCGGCAGATTTACCAATACCAATACAAATGATAGCTGTCAGTTTGACAAGAGTGATTTTCATTTTGATTTTTTACTCCGGTTGTGAAAAACAAGAGTGCTTTGGGTTTAGATATTAATAATGGATATAGACACAGAAAAGAAAGTTATACGTGAACTATTAAATTGATTGAATGAATTAAATGAAGATAATTTCTGTATTTTCAAATGTTTGTTGTGTTTTTAATGTTGGCAGCTACATCGACGCTAACTTCACAGACACGAAATGACACCAATACAATGACAAAAATAAATAAATCTGGGTAGCGATTCCTTACCACAGCGATGGCGAGTGCGAGTGCGGGTTGTGTATATGTACACAAGGAAAATAAGAATGTGTGTGTGGATTACCTGTCATCAAGTCACTGGGAAATTTCTAATTACGAAAAAATGTCCACGTAACTTCGAAAGGGAAATTTCTCAGTTGTCATAATCTCGCCATGTATTTAGGTGGCGAGTGGCGATGGCGAGTGCGGTGGCTGACAATATTGTTTGTTTATTTTCAAGTTAGTTTTAATTTTCGTTTATTTTCGTGTTATTATATCGTGTGTTATATACAAAATATCAAATTGCAGTGTTAAAATCGTGTTCTACTTAAAAAAAAATTTTTTTTGTGTTAACAAGTGTTTTTTTTTTTTTTTTCAATTGCATTATTTTTGGTCTTGCACAGAATTTCGTGATTCTTTTGCAATCAATTTTCAATTTCCGGTTTGTCTAAATTCCACACATATGGAAGTTTTTGTAGTTTCTTAAATAGCTCAATAAACAAAACATTGAATGATACGAGCGAAGTGGTGAAATTTAATTGCATTCCTAAGTAAATAAAAATCTCTGTTGTGCAAACACGAAACATTCCAGTCACCGATCTAAAGGGCTACACTCGCCAAGCTTTCGTGTCTGCACGCGCCGACTGGGACACAGTAGAACCCATCATTTTTCCAGCGACCGGTGGAGTTATCGCTGCCAAACATCAAGAAGACACTTTCATCTGTAGATACATTTCTGCAACAAGACCTACGATCATCGATTGATAAAAATTGCCTCCTCTCAAAGTTTGTTTGTTTTTGCACCCAGAAACCTGCCCAGTGAAGATTTGCCACATTGAAGACTGTTATATCCACGTACTCACCAACCTGTTCATAAATAAAACTGTTAATGGAAAATTTAAATAAACAATAAAATTTAAAATACTTTTCTGTACTTGTTGTTTTTATTTAAAAGGCAATTTATTTAACAGGTTACACTTATTGAGATTGATGAATCGAAATTATCCAACTTAATCTCCATCACTACTGCTCCGCATGTTCGGCGTTGTAACTGTTGTATCTACGTCAACATCGTTTTGAGCAGCTTGATTGTGTAATCGTCGTTTCATTTGTATACTTCTATTCTCTGTGAGATGCATCAACACTCGCTATTCTTCGACAGCCCTCTCAAGCTGCTGCTGGAATCATTCCTACATGTATTTTCCAATGAGTACAACATCGGGTATCTGCATGCTATTCAAGGAACTTCAACATCGATGAAAGTGATGACTGTTATTAGTATACATTTCTGGAACGCATCATTTTAGGTAGCTCCTTGAGCATTTAACTTGAGGGTGGATTTTTAGGCATCGTAAAGACAAAACCTATAAATTACCAACATAGTTGGATATACTCACCGGATGTAGCCTATCCTTTGGCGTCGTACAAGTGGCATACGTCTATCGTTGGAAATATTTCGATGGTGTGAAATTAATGACGAACAAAGTCTTCATCCAACTTAACTGGAACATCAAGAAATGTACCCCACTGTGGCGCAGTGCGGTATTTATAAGGCGAGATTTAAAAAAACCAATTTGAACCAAAATACAGCATCACAATTGCTGTTCGTCTTTGTATTTATTTAATTTTTAGTATCGAGAGGTCGCAACCTATAAAGATACTCACCGCTACTTAGCAAGAATTTGTTATCAAATTAGTTCCTATATCCTATTCCTCAAGATTGTTAAATAAATAGTTACAATGTTGTCATATATGTAAATGTTTTAATGTATACAAAAGTTTAACTTACAATGTCAATCACAAACAGCCGTATTTATAAAAGTATTTTAGAGGTTGCCTAACTTTAGGCAACCTTTAAGTACTGCCTAAGTGCAAAATCGGTATTTATAATCGATTTTCACATTTAGGCAACGTTGCCTAAAGGCCGCCTAACTTAAGCGCGAGCGAACCCTGCCTAAAGGCTGCCTAGAGGCTGCCTAAGGAATTTTCATTTCATTTTCATTTTGACGTTTACGAGAATTTCAATCTGGAAATTTATTTTGAGATTTTGGGTGGTGGTTTGCAATAAAGTGAAAATATTTTCATAAGAATGGAATCAAGCTTCATTTCACTTGTAAATGATTTATGTGTAGTGAATATTATGAATTCTCCAACTAGTAGGAGACCAAAAATATACAAAACGCTTACTCGATGATGGGAGCTATGCCTGCTCCAACATTCTTTTCACTCCACTGTTGAATCCTCAAACTGATTCCGAACAGCAATATAACATTGCCCATATAGCTCCATGTTCTTCATTTAAGATATTTGTTTACAAATAACATATGCTGTCAAACCCAAAAAAAAAAAGAAAATCTGATGTAAACAAAGTACAAGAATCTTAATTTTGTATACTAGATTTGTAAATACTACTACTTTATTTGACATAAACTTCGCCTAGTTAGGCAGCAATGGAAAATCGATTATAAATAATGGTGGTGGCAATCTCGACGCACGCGACGAACGCGACGCAGACGGTTTCGCATTGAAGTGTCAAAAATGGTGAGGACTTGAGTGGTGGTGGCAATCTCGACGCTCACGACGCGACGCGATGCGATGTCACTTGATTGATAGTTCACCATTAGCCGTCGAAGATTTTGTTTGTTTTTCAATTCTTACAGAAGAAAATTTAATTAGTTGTTAGTCACACAACACAATTATTAATTCAGTACTTTTAATTTATTTTGTTTATTTATAACCTATGAAAGTAATCTCAAGATTCTCACAAACATACCATCTGACAGCTTTCAAACTGACATTCCAATGCGTCGATGCGCAAGAAAGTTGAATGGTGGTGGCAATCTCGACGCACGCGACGAACGCGACGCAGACGGTTTCGCATTGAAGTGTCAAAAATGGTGAGGATTTGAGTGGTGGTGGCAATCTCGACGCTCACGACGCGACGCGATGCGATGTCACTTGATTGACAGCTCACCATTAGCCGTCGAAGATTTTGTTAGTTTTTCAATTCTCACAGAAGAAAATTTAATTAGTTGTTAAATAAATTAAATAAAATGCGTGTAAATAAAAGAAAATTAATTGTAACATATTGCGCATTGGTTACGTTAATGTTAAATTTCTAATTTTGGTTACCATCTGTATGCAATGCTTCCGAAATCTCCCTCCACTTCTCTGCTTTCAAATGTACATTTTTGTACCCACTTGACGACTTGTCATACAGAATTTTCTGCGCCCTAACCAACTCAATAAGTTTTTCTTCGAAATTCATCACACAACACAATTATTAATTCAGTACTTTTAATTTATTTTGTTTATTTATAACCTATGAAAGTAATCTCAAGATTCTCACAAACATACCATCTGACAGCTTTCAAAATGACATTCCAATGCGTCGATGCGCAAGAAAGTTGAAGTTGAATCAACTTTTCTGTGTAGCTAACGTCCATTGCGTCGCGTCGGCGTTCAGATTGCCCACTTATACATGTTCCCATAAGCTCGATGAGTTTTTGACATTTCAACGCGAAACCGTCTGCGTCGATACCGTCCGTTGCGTCGAGATTGCCTTGGGGGGAAGTTGAATCAACTTTTCTGTGTAGCTAACGTCCATTGCGTCGCGTCGGCGTTCAGATTGCCCACTTATACATGTTCCCATAAGCTCGATGAGTTTTTGACATTTCAACGCGAAACCGTCTGCGTCGATACCGTCCGTTGCGTCGAGATTGCCTTGGGGGTAAGAATTTAAGCAACGTTGCCTAGAGGCAACCTAAATATTTAGGCATGCCTAACTAGGCAACCTCTGAGACCCCGCCTAAGGAAATCTAATAAATACGGCTGAAAAAGTTTATGATTCTATAAACAAACATATTTATATAACAAAATAACTTTAACTGTATGATTATGATTATAAATATATATAAATAAATATCTTGGGCTGCTAAAAAAATGCTGGACCCCTTCATGAATCTTGTCTAGATGTACTAGTGTTGATTTCGCGATTCTATAAAATAAATCAAAAATAAATGGATGTTTAGAAATATATATATATATGTATGTACATAGGTGCCTACTTGCCTTCTATCTTCACCAAGGTACGTTCCTGCTCCTTGTCAATCGTTCATGTGAATCATTTCCATACCTTTCTAGCACCGATTTCCTTCCGTCGGTAAATTACGAGTCAACTGCAGGTAGATGAATTTTCTACAGAGAAAAGTAAACCCTTTGCACTGAATTTCTTTCGTCGGTTCAACCCGGAAAAATTCAAAGAATGTAGTTATGCTTCTATCCAAGTCTGCTCGTAAACGAATTTCCTAAAAAGATAAGAGGGTTGAGGATTGAATAACTTGTATAGCAAACCACTGAACTTACATTTTGTTCTCCTTGGATTGGGTCTACTCGATGTGTTGGTAAATAGTATCGAACCACTACGAACGAACTGGATAAAATATCCTGTGACTTCAATTTTCGCTATGTTCTACTGTTTAAATGCAAAATCCAATGTGCATTTCTACGTTTGTGGCATTTGCTTTTTGCGTTTTTTGATATTGCCTTGAAGTTTTTATGAAGGTTATTGGTAGCATATCTTCTCAGGCGAAGTACATTCCGATTGTACTTGGTTCGGTATGTCAATTGTCAATCCGACACTAACCAAGGAAGGAGAATAACACATTTGAGCATTTGTATTGGCTTGTAATTCTACAAATGATAGAAGTCATAAGAATTGATAATGATATTTATGTTGTACTTACCCTTGTGTTGCGCTCCTGCTTTTTTATTGGGTTATATACACAGGTTGATTGCTTTTTAGGCTGGATGAGTAGGAGCGGTGCATGACTTCTGTATAATAATGCATTGATTGTTTTGATTCTATGGAGGTAAAGTAATCAAATTAAAGATGAAAACAAAGTTAAAATGTACTCACCCTATGTACATATTGTGTACATAACTAATTCCATTCATTTTCAGTACGATTTCGTCTTTTAAACTGAAATTTGGAATCAAAACACAAAAAAACGAAATTATAATTTCAAAACAATTGCTGATAATTGTCAAATATCTGTCAAAGACAGCTGATTATTTCCTGAAGTTTGTTCACACATACTACCATAATCTTCGAATTCGGAGTCGCACCCGCACTCGCACTCGCTGTGGTAAGGAATCGCTACCCAGATCAAAATCAAGATTTCCCAATGGAAAACGCCATAAAACGTGTCCGTGGTATTTGAACAAACAGACATTTCTTCGAGCCATCCCTGGATGAAATAGGTAAATTATAAGTAGCACCTAGGTAAATGCAAAATCACAAAATCTTGTGAAAAACATTCCCGGCTGTCAAGTTGACGAGTATTTTCACAAATGACCTTTTTTTTGTAAAACATTTTTGCTGTGTCAATACAAATTCTGTAAAGCTCAATAAGTAATTTGTATAAATGCACATTCCATGAAAAAAATATTGCTAACGTTTATCGGCAACAGCAAAGTAAGATGCAAGAGGCATACGTTAATATTTGTGGAGTGCCTACTCACATTATGACTTGGGGAAAATGGATAGAAGAGTCTCTGGACGATGTAAAAGAAATTGCAGTCTGCATAACCGGAAATCCTGGACTACCTGGATTTTACACTGAATTCTTAGGTAATCTTCACAGACAGTTGGATAGTAATATGCCAGTATGGGTCATAGGTTCGTTGTGTATTTATATTTTCGTATTATATTTATTGATTATTATCACATTTATGGTTCAAAGGTCATGCTGGTCATGATGATCCACCGGCGACAAGCATTCGTGAGGTACCACCACTCTCGGGCAACGAAACGCTGTTCGATTTGGATGGACAACTGAAGCACAAACTGGAATTCATTAAAAAGTATGTTCCGGAGAATGTTAAAATCCACTTGATGGGCCATTCAATTGGGGCTTGGATGGTAATACAACTGTTAAAAGAAGAAGACGTAAAAAAACGTCTGCAGAAATGTTATCTACTTTTTCCCACTGTGGAGCGTATGGTAGAATCTCCTAATGGCTGGATATTTACTAATATTTTGTTACCGGCATATATTGTTCTTGGTTTTCTAGTATCGTTTTTCAATCGAATGCCAACAATAGTGAAAATATTTTGTCTTCATGTTTATTTTTGGCTTTTTTCCATTCCAACGCATTTTCTCGGTACTGGCCTTAAGTACTCGAAACCGTCAATTATTGAAAAGGTAATATTTCTTGCTAAGGACGAGATGGCGAAGGTACGTGGTTTGGACAGAGATCTAATTAGGGAAAATGTAAATTTATTAAAATTCTATTATGGAACAACTGATGGATGGGTGCCTGTGCGATATTTCAAGGAATTACAACGAGATATACCCAATGTAGATGCCTGTTTGGATACAAACAAGATTTCACATGCATTTGTGTTACGTTCTTCAAGTCAGATGGGTGGAATTGTTGCCGATATGATTCAGGAGAATAGAGTGAATTATTATCAATAGGAAATACGTAATATACCTTAGATCAATTATGCTTTTAGTTTAAATAAAAATTTAAAAATAAAATGTTATCACAATGCTATGATCTTTATTTAAGTTGCATGAACTTCAATATTGCTCCACCCCTTGGGAAAATATGACAAACCACCAAGAGTAAACGTATCATAAGAAGTTTCTCAAATTTGCTGTTCGGTAACGGAGTTAAACGGGAGGTCAGTTTCTTTGTGCATTTTTTGAGTAACTACCTCATGAGAATGTATTGTATACATTCAATAATCGATTCATGATCATGATGCATGACATAATTCTTATTGTACGGGATGCCTGTTGATAAATTAAAAAATGTGACCCAAAAATTACAACCTCAAAATGTAGTATATAATGAGATAGATGTAAAATAAAATCTACATTTTGTAATTCCAAAGTTGCGCTTATATTCTTCTTTTACCATTTTCAATACATATTCTTTATTCTGATTCGTCATTTTAAATATTGGCAAACTCAAGAATAAAGTAATGCCGTACATCATTAGTTAACTTGTGAATTCTTCTTTGTTGTTTCATAGAATGTAATGGACCAATGGAAGTCGTTAAATTTATTTTAGATAAGGCGAACTTAAAACGCTATAGCACTTTAGAATCCTGGAGATGTGTTTTCTCTGTCTTCATGATCTTTAGCTCTAGAAGATTATTAATTAATAGCAATATGTCTCTAATAGTTTGTTCCATTGTTTGCTTGTTGTTAAAAAAATGCGTTTTTACGGGTTGTGTGTCGTTAAAATCCCACGTCTGGAGATGAATGCGTCAAACACTTCTGTATCTCGCGGAAGTATCTGCAATAATAAGAAAGTTCTCCTACAAGTCTTCCCTAAGATTTAGTTTGTAGTTCTATGTTTTGAGAATAGTATTCAAAGTCGGGCTTTACTTGTGAATTATATGTGGAGGAGATGGAGTTCGACATATGTTAAACATCCCTTAGCACTAAGGTGGATGTACCCCATCTCGAACTGCGGAACTGTGTAAATCAGAATAGATCGCAATGTTTGTTGTTGTTTGTTCTCGCCAAGAGAATTGAGCTTTGACAGTATTTTTAGAAATTCGATCAACTGATGCTAATGATTTGTCCGTTTTGAATCAGCTACAGTGTATGTGGAAATAGTCACTCCGGTTGATTGAAAAGTTTATGTGTACTCTATTCCCTGAAACCAAAGATCGTAAATGGAAACATTGCATTTTTCAAGAAAATAGCACCAATATAAATAAACGACAAGATGAGAGCGCACCGGAAGAACATGAGACTAACTTTTGTTATAAATTAACATGCTATTCCCACGAACTTTCATTACAAACATTACATACATACATTGAAAAAGTAAAAAACTGAAAGAAAAAGGCATAAATTCGTTACCAAGTGCAAACGGGACCGAAGATTTTTCGAATCGACTAAGGATTTCTTCATCCGCTTTTGATACGGTCCATGATTCAGCGCCGTAGAGCAAGACTGGGGTGATCAGGATCTTATATTAGATCTCCTTAGTAGTTCGAGTGAGGGCTTTACTACTAATTTGCCTTCTCAGCCGAAAAACAGCGATTGGCAAGAGTAATTCTACAGTTAATTTCTGCCGAGATGTTGTTGTCAAAGTTAATAACGGAGCCGAGGTAGACAAAGTCCCGTACTACCTTAACGTTATATCTGTCAAATGTGTGTCATTTCGTGTTGACAGCATATATTTAGTCTTACCCTCATTTACTGCTAAACCCATTTTTGCCGCTTTCTTCTCTATACTAGCAAACTTGGCTATGACATCACGCTGACTCTTACCAATGATGTCAATATCGTCGGCGTATGCAAGTAGTTGCACCGATTTTTGGAAAAGTGAGCCTCTGGTGTTGGCTCGGAAGTTTTGCACAATCCTCTTCTCAAGAATCAAATGGAAGAAGTCACATGACAGGTGTCGGTGAGGTCGTTTCCGACCCTGATGGAGCAGCGAGAATTCTCCATCGTTTGTGTAGGATACAAACGGACGAGTTTGTGCGGTATACCAAAACTAGACATGGCTCTGCATAGTTGGTCTCTATAAATGCTGTAGGTGGTGGGTATCGATTTTGGCTTCTTGGGTTTTTTTTTCAGGATCTGCCGAAGTGTGAAAATTTGATCGGTTGTGGACTTACCTGGCCTAAAACCACACTTATAAGGGCCGATCAGGTTGTTGGTAAACGGTTTTAGGCGTTCGCATATTACGGCAGGTAGTATCTAGTAGGCGATGTTGAGGAGACTTATGCCTCTCTAGTTGGCGCAGTTCAGTGGGTCTCTCGGGCAAACGATGCTGAGGTTCCATTTTTCAGGCATACTTTCATCCGAACAGATTTGGATTATGAGGTGGATGTTACTTACCAAGTCATCTCTGCCAGCTTTATAAAGCTTAGCGGGAAGGCCGTCATTTCCGGCGGCCTTATTAAGCTTGAGTTTAGATATTGCTATTCTCACTTCACTTAGGTCGGGTGGTTGGCAGTTTTCGCTGTCGTTGCCAATATTGAATGGTACGTTCTGCCTGACAGCGGAATGTTGTTCGTCATTGCCGTTTAAGAAGCGGTCCTTCTATATCATCAGCCTCGACTGTGTCTCAACTACGATATCCATGGCTTTGACGTTTTACACCTTGGCAAAACTTGAGAACTTCATTCCTGGAGTGGCACCTCTCTATATCCTCGATAACGCGCTTTTCTTGTTCTTCCCTTCTTCTCTGCGTATAGAGGTCAAAGGCAGCTCTCTTCTTCACCTGCAGCCTTGTAGGCCTCGTTATTGGCTGCGAATATCTGTCGGCATTGCTCATCAAACCAGGTGTTTCTTGCTGGTGGCCGCGAGTAACCTAGGACGTCAGTTGCGGCTGATCTAATGGCTGGTTGGCATCGTTGCCATTGTTCTTCGACATTATAATATGCTGGTGGTATTATGTGAATCGAGAGGTTAAGAGATACGCGTTGCACGAAGGACTCGGCGTTCTCTTGCGATTGCAGTCTTTTGACATTAATTTTTTTTACAGTATTTATGGGTTGTTGTGGCGTGGTGTATATCTGCATTTTTACCTTGGCTGCAACAAGGTAGTAGTCCGAGTGGAATTTTATTGCTTTACTAAAAAAATAAAAGGAATTTTCGATATCAGTCATGCATCAAGTTATTTTTTTATTGAAAACAGTAAAAACTAGTGGCCATGTTAAGGCCAATTTGTTATTTATAACAGACAAGTATATGTAAACATTTCCAACAACAAGATCACCATGTGTATTTTAAACTAAGCTGAATCCCTGAGTTTGTTGTATAGCCTGCATAAGTTTGAATCTTAGGCGCTCCTTTGTTTTGTAACGTGGTAAATCCAGTAGATTAAAGCATGTGTGAGCCACTGGAAGGAATCGTTCATCGTTGGTCGGTTGTATTATAATCTAAATTTATTTTGAATTAAATAAAAAAATGAATTATATAATCGTGACTATTATTGAATCCGACGCATCCACTGCTGATGGAGTAATACTTATTTAGCATATTTTCCTAGAACATATGGATGGTAAAGTTAACAAATAGATCTATTATAAAAAATGTAATCTGCAATCCCAATCTGCAACGAAATATCCTCGGACCTAAAACATTTGTTTGCATTATTTTGAAAACCAATAAATTGATTCAAAGTCAATTTAATGTTTCTTTTATTTTCAGATAACAAATAATTTGTCACTTTTTTATGCGATTGTGATATTAATAGAATACCCAGATATCGCAAGACAGATCTGCTGACAAAGAATTTAGCCTTTACTACTTTTGTTCAATAATGAGTTAATAACTTTCGTCACTCACAAAATTAACATGACGTATATCACTGTACTAATAATGAAAAGTTATTTACTGAATACTGTTTTGTAGTTGAAAATATAAAGGTCTTTAACCTAGCTGCTCCATTCAGTTGTGTTTCGAAGTCTTATTTTCCACAAAGAATGGGATACTTGACTAGAGTACGACGATCATACAGTGTTAAGACCTAACCAGGCTTACGACTTCTAAATATGAGAAGGACAACTTCTCCAACTAGTTAAGCTGTGCACAACGGAACGCCAAAAGAAGGCATTGCAAACTCATTGATGGTAATTGAACAATAGTAGTGCAGCTTTTCCAACAATATCGAGAGTTGTTACCTGTTATCACCTGGTTGAAACTGCAGAGTTCTATGTGTGTTCTCAGCTGATAATATCTAACAGAGTTCTAGGTCGAATAAATGATTTTTTGTGTAGACCATATTTACACCTTGCGTATTATCGTTGAACAATGTGTGGAATAACATAATTAAAATTCAAAATATATACCGCGAGGATAACTCATTTGCTCACGCATGGATTACTGGACAATAGGTGTTGGTATTTCTAATTATTTGAAAGTATTATCCTGACCAAAGGTAGAATCGAAAAGACAGGTAATAATAAATACGTCCGCGTTGTTTTTTATGAACGCGGCAATCACAACAAAATTTTAGATTTTTGTTTACTTGAAATTTGTTAGGCAAATCATATCTCTGTGGGTGGAGGCGGTGTAAATGTGTTCGCCTGTTGAGTAGAAGGCTGCGCGTTCAATCCCAGTAAAATTCCATGAAACTGTAATTCACAGAAATAAAAAGATTGTTTGTTACTCGCCCAAAAGTAAACACCATTTTGTCATTTCTGTGAATATAACGAACACAAAAACAGTGACTCCCCGAAGTTAGTTCGGACACCACCCATTAAGTAAGTCTACACTGCATCCAAACTCTTTCCTATCACTCTTTTTCTTCCCCTTCTTTTACGACCGCACTGTGGTATAACATTTAAATGGTATTCATAACTTCTTGAGTGTGCGCAAATTATAAGAAAAAATATCTCGAGCAAACATCTCTGAAATGCAATGGATTGATCAAACATTTCATACAAATGAATTCATGAATTGAAGATAGTAAATCGAACACAACATTCCCAGCACAGTGTAGTGGAAAATGTGGGAAAAGTAATGGTATCTTAAAACAAGAAACGGTACGAAATAAGAAGCGAAAAAATCATGTCTGTCAATTCTACACCACATTTATTTCAAACGGAGCGATTCACGTTTATAGACAGGCTAAGAATATCGCTGCAGTACATCCTGACAAATAGAACTTTTTGTAAAAGAAGCCGATAAGGGTAACCCTAAAATTAGGTCTATGCAATTTCTGAACTCATTGTCTACAATGTATACACCCCATTGAACCTATCCTATACTAACCTGGCTCGAGCAAAAGTAAGATCGAACATTTACCCTTATTTTCACAAGATTTGCAGCTGGTCATTGTGAAATCCGCAATCAAATTCTAAGCCGGGCAATGGATCCGATCGAATCAATAATATTTATTATGCACTTACATGTATTGTGCTCATTCCACCAATCGGAATACGATCACTGCCTGTCAAATAGAGCAAAAATTTCTTCTTCTCCTCATTCGGTAGATCATGGAAAACTTCCCAAAACCAACGAATCTACGAATTTTCAAAATTGAATGCACACCGCTTAACAAAAAAAAAAATCAAACATACCGTTTCATCGCCTGATGTGTAACCATTTTTATACTCTGTATTTGCTTCCAATGCATGCCAGTCATAGTCTTCATTCCCCACGACCACAGCCATTAGCTCATGCGGTTTAAAGATTTGCAAAACTCTTCCCCAACAAACCTGCAGTTTTTTTTTTAAATAAAATCAATAAATAAACAATTTATTTTCTTATTGGCTAAATATAAATTAACCTTCATGAAACCGGTTTCAAATGCGGTGAATTGTTTTTCAACCGATTTGTTGAATAAAAAGTCCACATAGAGATCCACGAATTCCTTTCTAAACAAATCCATGAGCAAAGAAAGTCCGATTAATTTTATAATCACTTACTTATTATCTTGGGTGACGGGTATTTTGTCTCCCCCAGGTTTAAGCGGTTCTACTTTCGATTCTCCATAAATGTCTCTTGTTATTTCAAAAGTTAAATCAAAAACTTCTTCAAAGTCACTTTCCTGATAGTCTAAAATATGTTTCATTGAATTGGCCAGAGTTGGTGACAAATCGCGTAGATCGGTAATATCTATTGGTTCCCTGAGAAGTTTCTTATATAAAGCCAAAGGAAAAGGTAGATTTATAATTGTAAAATTGTATATAGCTAGACCGCATATTATTCCAATGAGGAAATACATGTCTACGGTCTCGAAGGAAACGTCGGAAAACCAGACGGCACGAGAATCTTCAAAATCCTTAAACATTCCATATTTTGGGTCAATTAAGTCCTTTAGTAGCAACATGAAGAATTCTTTACGCACTCCGCCAGCGTCTTCAGCTTCTTCGTCTTTAAATTTAATCTGTTGGTAATGAAAATATTAAAGGTACAGTGTGGTTGAATTATTTTATAATTAGATTGCTGATTTCAAAAAAGAAAACAGTTTTTGTTAATTTAAAAAAGATAAAATGTTTGACATTGAAAAGATATCGCTATCAAAGTGAAGCAAGCAAGCAAAAATACTCTACCAAAGAGTATAGAACTTCATAGAGTACGCATCACACTGCGAAGGGGAATTTTCGTCGTTCGTATGTGTCGACTATGCTTGTATTTGATGCCAATTGGAACACTGGAGTATCAATATCAGTACCCCACATAGTAAATTTTCGTTGTATGAGATGCGCTATTTATGTAGTTCTATACTCTTTGGGTGAACAATGTCATCCTGGAGTAACATATATAATATACATTTTTTTTTAAATTTAACATCTATCCACTAATCTACTTTCATTCAGGTACCAGGTACGTAGTCAGTTGAACGTTTAGTTACGTAACTGACTACGTTTAGAATCGATTAACTTCTGGAGCATTTTTTTTGCTTCTAAATAACTAAAATACTTTTAACAGTAAAAACGAAAAGGTTAACCCCACCATATGCTACATCAGCCTTCTTTATCATCAGAACTATCTGAATATAAATTATATAATCCTGTAAAGTATCACGATCACCCTTTTTATGTAACTAACGAGCGCTCAATGTATTATTAATGCACTAAACTAAGGAAATGTGAGATAAGCTTTGTAAAGTAGTCCATATTCGTGTTGTTCAGCTTAAGTACGAATATCTTATATTTTAGCGTACCTAAGGGTAAACTGATTTCAAGCCACATTAGGTAGTTCCCTATGCTCTATAGCAAGTGGAATGTTGTTTTTGGTAGACTTGACGCTTTTTATATTGAGGCCAAATCAAAGACCTGAGAATTTCATACAGCAATTTAGGAAACCTAGACAAAAATGGTTGCGAATGATCGTTGACAGATCTGTGTGTTTTTAGAAAACATTAGAAAGATTATTTAACTTGCACCAACGTACCAAGCTCATTGAAATAGCTTCTATGTATTGAAATGTTTCATATAAATGAGCCTAACGTATACCATGTCAGAGCATACGCATTCGCTAATCTGTTAATGAATCTAGATACAAATCATCGTTGGCTAAAATTAATTAACTATTCATTCCTAGAATTTTTAGCTCTAATATTGGAGTTGGTTGAGGTCGGTTTCTACTTGTGCGCAACACATAAGGCGAGGTCTTCCTCTACCTAGCCCTAGCCATCTTAAACGCCTAATGCGGAGTTTTTTGACTAGGGGCATGTCGCTGTACAGCTCGTAAAGTACTTGGTTCAATCTTCGTCTCCATAGCCCGTTAACGCAAACGGGACCGAAGATTTTTCAAAGTATTTCCGTCTCGAATCGACCAAGGATTTCTTCATCCATTTTTGATACGGTGGATGCTTCAGTGCTTCAGGGATGATAAGGGTGTTATATAGGATCTCCTTAGTAGTTTGAGTGATGGCTTTACTACTAAATTGCCTTCTTAGCCCGAAGAAACAGCGGTTGGCAAGAGTAATTCTTCATTTGATTTCTGACGAGATTTTAATAGCGGAGCCGAGCGCGAGGTAGACAAAGTCCCGTACTACCTCAGTTATATCTGTCAATGGTGACGTTCCGTCTAATTCGTCCATGTTGTGTGTCCTTGCGTGTTCACAGCATATACTTAATCTTACTCCCATTTACCGCTAAAACCATTTTTGCAGCTTCCTTCTCTATACTAGCAAACGTGGCTATGACATCACGTTGACTTCTACCAATGATGTCGTCGGCGTATGCTAGTAGTTACACCGATTTTTGGAAGATTGTGCCTCTGGTGTTGGCTCGGGAGTTTTGCACAATCCTCTCAAGAATCAAATTAAAGAAATCACATGACAGCGCATCGCCTTACCTAAATCTTTTTTTGGTTTCGAATAGCCGCTACGGCGGCTATGATATCTCCATTTCGCACCAAAATCTGTCTGATTGGTGGCTTAAGATCGAAAAAAAAATGAAATCACGCTTTACCTTCTCCACGGTGCGGCGAATTGCCTGAAGCCATTATGACGACCGACCTCATGTCAAAATTCACGTTGGGTATTTACAACATGTTTGGCAAGCGTGAAACGATGCAGGATGAAATGGCAAACCTTACTGAGTATTTTGACAGCCACCCTAAATCAACTTGAGCTGAACAAGAGTGACGGAAATGACGACCTTCCGGCCGGGCTATATATAGCCGGTGGAGATGATTTGATAAGCTACATTCACCAACCTATTAGCGAAATTGGTCCGAAGCTACGAAAGAATGCTCAAAGAATGGAACCTCACCAACGTCTTCCCGATTCACAAAAAAAAAGACCCTCTGAACTAGGCAATTACAGAGGCCTCCTCAGCATTTGATACTAAAGAGGGTTAAGGCGAGGCCGCGCTCTGTTTTCTTATTTATTTAATCTTGAGAGGATTGTGGAAACTCCGCCCTTGAGTTGCGTAACGGGAGGCAGTTGTTAAGGGACGGGGCTAAATAGAGAGGCAAATTGCTCGGGGCCGAGGTTCGTTTCTGACTGTAGTTCTACTTTAGTAAGTAGGTAAGTTCTCCATTTATATGGCGCATGGAGCCCATTCTTAGAAAAAAATTTAAGTTGTTCGTTTAGTGCAAGTGTTGAAACTTTATGTGGAAGGCGGTATATAGAAAGCGCCAATTATAGTTAAATAAATATTACTATAAACTAACCTTTAGCGGCTTCTTTAAATCCTGTTGACTAAATTGCCTAATTTCGCGCAATGTGTCTTGAACTAAATTCTCACGTGTCACATTAAGCACAATGAATTGCGATACAGGTGCAGCAAAGTTAAACATTGCGAATATGCCCTAAGAGAAAATATTTGCAATTAAATTATGATAATTTCACACTGTATGTCAAATGTACTTACCGAAGCTGCGGCATTCTGCATTGCAGTGTGCATTTGCAAAGCTTGGTCCGTTTGCAAAAGAATTGTTTTCACCATGGCATCAAATAAAAATGGATAATTACAAATATTAAAGGCTTGTGGCTGAAAAAAAAAAACATTTAAATAAGCAAAAACAAATGTCGAATTGATACAGTTAACGTACAGTGTTATCCCTATACCAGTTTATGTAGTCCTGCTGAATGTCAACGTGATCCATTAGATCTGGCAAATGGAATATCTCGTAAGAAGCTTTTTCTGTGCGCTGAGAATGATTTATTTTGTGTAAAAACACCAGGATATTTAATGCGCTTGCGAGATGCGGCTCGTATGCAACTGCCTAGAATAAATTTACAATAATATCGTATCTAAAGTGTGATTGTTTTGATATACCCGTTTCTGAGTTCCAGTGCCAAGCGATAACTTGAAATTAATTATGTAACTCACAACGTTTTTAAAATTTGAAACTAAATGCTCAAAGTAGTCGATAGGAGTTTGGGCCCACCACTGAGCGATTATCTTTTTTGGGATTGCGCTCAATTTCATAACCGCGTGGCTGAATTGCGAGTGCAGAGTTGTATAGTTTTTGGAATTGACAAACTCGTGAAATAGCGGCAAAGTTAAATAAATTCTTAGTGTTTCCACATCGGGCGGCGATGGCGATAGAGATTTCATAATATCATTACCAATGGAATTAAATATCTAAGGAGGTATGTTGTTTCATATTTTACATAATTGTTTCTGTTTTACTGGATAGCTTACTATTTGTTTCAGACTTTCGTTTTCAACTTTTCTGAGATCTTCAAATGCTTCGGTTGCTTTCGCCAGGTCCACGCCATGATGTTTCGATGTGCAGCAAAAATGTTGATCATCGTCCAAGAGAAAAGACCCGTTAAAGCATTCTAGACTTTTGAATATGGACTCGATGGCAGTTAACAAATCCAAGTCAACGGGAGACTCGGGTTTTACAGTTAAACAAGTTTTAGCTAAGGCTTTTGTGAATGTAAGAATTTGCGTTTCAGAGCTGGAAAATATATTAAATATAATAATATTTAATATCCAACATTATTATTTATTACTAGTAAATTCGATAGTCCACCGATGGTATTTTTTCTGTAAAGAAACTTGTCGTTACCAGCGCATGGTCTCCTCCGGAAAATATTTGTTTTATCATCTGCGAACTCATATCTGAGTCATTGGTGGGAAAAAGTGCGCCACCACTCGGAGATACCTGCAACAAATTGGTTTAGTTATAACATTTAATGCTTTCATTTTTTATCATACCCATGGTCCACGAACAACTTGTGGGACTGAGAAATTGTTAGTTGATCGTGTTCCTAACTGACCAGAACATCCCAAACCAAATCCATAGACCCTTCCTCTAGTCGGAACCAATGCTAATGTATGACGATGACCGCATGCGATTTGTGTTATTGTACTTCCCATCAATTCCATGACCTTTTTCGGTAAAACCTCATTACAGTTATTTCCATGCCCGAGCTGACCATAAGTACCGGAACCACAAGTAAAAACGCCACCATCTTTTGTTAGGAACACAGAGAACTCGTCGCCACATGCAATATATCGTACACAGAGACTGCGCAAAGTCCTTAATTGCGTTGGTAACTGTCGTGATTCCTCATCATTTAAACCAAGCTGGCCGCAGTTATTTCTACCCCAACCGAACACAGCGCCCGATTTTGAAATAGCAAACGAGTGATTTGCACCGCAGGCAATAAATGCAAGTGGAATTCCCTTTATTGCGGTAATCTGTCTCGGTACAGCTGCATGTTTGCAATCTGAATTCTCAATACCCAATTGCCCGTAGATATTAGAGCCCCAGGCAAATAGTTCTCCACCTTCATTTAAGGGAAAATTCAGACAAAGAATAAAATATCACATTAAAACGTCTTACTATTGGAAAGAGCTAGGCAGTGATTTTGTCCACATGCTATTTGAACTATATGCTTGGATACTAAGTGTTTAAGTATTTTCGGACATGTCTGGCGAGTTTCACCATCGCCAAGACCTAGTTGGCCGTAGTCATCTAAGCCCCAGCTAAACAAAGTACCCCATTCATCTAGTGCTAAAGAGTGGTTAGCACCACAGCTTACCTGCTTTATTACATAGTTATCAAGTAGGCTTATAAATTCTGCAAGAGAAAAAGTAAATATGTACATCATATTATTTGATTAATCAGATGATGAAGCGTAAACCATACATAATACAGATTATGATACTATTAAGGTCTCATAAAATGTTTGTATGAATTCTAAATGAGCGATCAATTAAGACATATGGATAAATACTAATATAGACATGCGGTAAACCGAATGCTGTCTTTATACATACTTTGAAAGTGACCTGAATATTTTTGTACAAATGTATAGTACCTATTCTAATTTAATAAATTCCAATTATTCATTTACTGTTTATATGCAAATAAGGGCAGATACTAAAATACTTTGGATGCATTTTGTAATCTAAGGGCCTTACTTAACTAGAAATACTGTTTGGTAGGACTCTACTTGCACTTACTGTCGGCTGATTATTAAATTACTTAAACAGTCCGGCTGAATTAGGGCTCAACATTATTCCATCAGTTAGTGTATTTCTCCAGTAAGGCCTAACCGTATATATACGCCGTTAGTTGCGTACTCAAGTTGGATGAGTTGGTTCCTATACAGTCGTCCTCCTGGCCCGGAATCCTATATATATCTTATGCCCAATGCGTTTTTATGACTTGGTCTATGTTGCATCTCGGTATAAAAAACCCGTTGACTGAATGAAGTGACGAATTTTGTACTTATAAAGACCAACGATTTCTTTATGCGCTTTAGTTCAAGTCATTGTCAACTTCTTTTAAAAAAAAATTTAGTATCGACTACTAAATTTGTTGCCGACCTTAATGGAGCCGCGAGAATTTTTCATCGTTACATAATGCTGCACAGGGGGGCAAAATAATTTGCTTTACCAATGTTAAACATGACTAAATAAATGTAATTGTACGCGAGTTTGGTTTTCCCATGTCTCTCTAAGTTTTAATATTTTTTCGATTGTGGACTTCCAAGGATTAAATGGTTTAGAAGATGTAAGCCAACGTTAGAAGAGTTAAGAGTGACTTCTATCATAGAATTAAATAAACAACATCTCACACAGTTAGGTCTTTTAACTCAATCTTACATTTAAATTTCTCATTAAGATCCATTTATACCATGCGAACATATTATGAAGGCTAGGTTCTATCTTTTCTATTTCTATCCACTTTTGTAATGATCTAGATTAAGGCGAAATTATCAAACATAGGCATCATAGGGTGCACGCCCTGAGGCGGCAGAGGGAAAAGATGGCTTCACATAAGACAGTTTCCAGGTCAATAAACAAACAATCAACCTAACTACAATGCGGAACGCGTAAGTAAGTCCCGTTAAGTAATATATAGCCAGCAACAAATGTCAGAGATATTAGTGTCAAGATGTCATCCAAACTGTTTCCGCGAAAGAAGCAACCCTAGGTTCGACAAAGAATGCAAACAGAATCCAGATGCCAAGAATGAGTCCTACTACACAACGCTGCAGGTGCAAGAGCTCCTGAGGGTGTCACCATTGGACTTTGAAGGCAAAAAAGTGAAAAAACAACATTTAAGTAAAGTTCGCTAACCTGTTGATCGAGCAAAATCGACAAGTAAAGATTTAACAACGATTGGTGCAAGCTATACAGCGACATATAACAATTGGTCGACGCACTAATCCCTACCAAGCAGTCAGTTGGCAACAAAGCGGTCGAACTTGAGGAGCATGTTGGGTGGGACTCAGGATATTCTCGTCGGTTATAACAATCAGGAAAATCCACGATCCGAATAAATTTTTTCAGAACATCCTGATTTATATAACCGACACATTAGAGTGACTTTCACAAACTGATTCATTTAAATATCCAGTAATTTTCGCACTTAATACCATCAGTAAGATAAAACAAGTAGGTTCGACAGGAAGAAGTATATAATATTGGTGGGGTAATATTTACCGAATTGTGAGGCATGACAAGAGGAAACGGATATTTATTCAATGATATTAGATTTGCAAGTCTTATAGGGGGAGAATATAGTCGATTATATAATAAAATCGTGTCATTGGACATTACGTTATGTAGTTTACAAAAAATATATGAATTTGGTTTTTAATGAACGCCTTCACTCTGTTGATTTCAAAGCAAGCGGTTTTAAATGCCAGTCTATACAAATTAACCATGTCAATTGCACTGCGTAATGCTCAAATCATAAGCCACACCTCTCAATAAATTGTTATTCGAGTTAATTTATAAGCATTGTTTCATTATTAAATTAAATATTTTAGCGCAAAAAATTCAAGAACCTTCGCTTCTACCCAAAAATGAAAAATTTAAATTAAAACAAATCAACAAAAAGGACAAACAATTTAGCAAGTGCATATGACTTGGAAATGTTGTACATACTAAATAACGACATACGTGGCCTTTTGGTTGGCAATTCATGTCCTAGTTGGCCGCTATCATTGTTGCCGCATGAAAACACCTTTCCAGTTGCTGTGACAAATAATGTATGTGTTGACCCGCAAGCCACTTGAACTATTTCTTGATCTTGGTTCCATGACATTTGCCTTGGAGTCAGAACCTGTAAAAATTAATGCAATGACTAAGCCATCTCATTGTACCTATCCGTATTTGGACTTACAAATTCATCCTCAATGCCACCTAATCCCAGTTCGCCATGCATGGTCTTGCCCCAACAGAATATTTCCATTTTTATCTTTTGTACTTATCAAACTTCATCCAAAGAATTTTCTGTTATTTTCTAGAATATTGTTTACATGTAGCTGTATGAGAAATGTTGCTTTTGGTGATTGCTGCTGCAAATTAAGTTTTTTACAATTAAAAAAAAACTAATTAGATTATAGGTTGGCGATTGTTACTATTATTTAACACAGCGAAAAATCAATTTGGTTATACTACAAATACCAATACCACTATTCCGCAAACGAGCCAGATAAATAATTATTAAACGTAAAATTCATACAAAAATTCCTGCAAGAGTAATGTTTTTCTTTATATTGTTACTTGACAGTTATTCCATTTGTTTTGTGCACTTCAAATGAGAGTTGCCAATGTTGTAAATTCCCTACTTTTTTATTTACACCAATTCATTTATTATTCAGGCATTATTTTGTTTAATGGTAGCAGTAATAAAAGTGAATAAACAACAAAAAACAACCTAGCAATAATTTGGCACCGACACTAACTTCATGAACGCAAAATCTCCAATTACCAATCCAAAGACAACCAAAATACAATCTGAAATCGTGTTCCATTAACAACAAAAGAACAAATTTCAGAACAAAATCTGAAAACACAATAATAATGTTGTTAAATGAATAAAAAATCTCAGCTGAGGAAGTGGAGGAAAATCTCTGAGGGATCTGTGAGTGGAACACACCTATACTTTCTGTTAAAAAAAAAAAAACAGTTTACTTGCATTTCAAATATTTAAGTCAAAATTAACTAGAAAAAAACCGTCCTTCAAGTGAGGTATCGTGTTAAGCTGGGTTTCCACATGTCCTTAAATTGACAAAGATTGACAGTTCTCGTTTATGTCAATAATTGACAATATTGCCAGTTCATTTCCACCTATGTCAATAATTGGCACAAAATCGTTTGTCATTTCATTGACAATGAAATTTTGACAAATGCGTTTGTCAGTTCATGGACAGCTATTTCCATTTGCGCCTTCAACTTCAGTTGACGAATGGACTTTTTTTTCCGTTTTGGTACTAAACAACAACAGTCATCTGTCAAACGTTTCCACAAGCAAGAATTATTGGATTGAGCTTAAAGTGAATATTGTAGTTAAATCAAGTTTAATTTGTTGTTTATAAAATTATCATACTTTTATAATTCAATTGACAAAACATTCAACACAATGCCAATAAAGTTGTTGTGTCAGTTCATGACCAAGTGACGTTTTGTTCGTCAATTTTGCTATTTCCACTTTTGATTCAAATTCGTTGCCAATAATTAACAAGGCCTGACATTCAATTTAATGACTGTCAATTTTCGGCTATTTCCACTTGTCATTTTTCTCAATGACATAAAAATACGCCATTCGTCAATTAAAAAATGGCAAGTGGAAATTTAGCTTTATTCATTTTCCACTTACGGATTTTCGGAGTTGAGATTATTGATGGGGCTAATTTCATATATGCTTATTTTTATTAAAAGTATATCACGATTCTCAAATAAATTACAAATTCCAAAAAAGCATAGACAACTATTTTCGATTAAAATCTTTTAATTTTTAAACAACATTGTAAATGAGCCAAACAAAGTGGTCAAAAAGTCGCCTTTAGCACATTGAAGCATGATACATCTGCATCATGCCTACCAAATTAGTCATACACAATTTAAAAATAAAAAAGCTCCAAAGTGATACATGGCAAATATACATAAAATATATATAAAAACATATGAGAGGCTACAATCCGCTATACGGATCGTTGAATACCCTATCCCATCCCATCCTTTAAATTAATATCCTCAAAATATAGGCCTTATGGCGATGAAATACAGAAAATGACATTGTCACAATATATTGCTCAGACAGTTTCTCAAAATCTTTTGTGGTTCGACAAAAAACAACGTATTTCTATTGCTAATGCCTTGGGATGGGGTATACAAATGGTTTTTGTAAAAAAACGCCCCCAAAATGTGGGCGTAGGTGAAAATGATCTATGGACAAAATGTTTATATTACCATTGCGGAAGTATTTGCATCAAAAATTTTTTCGAAAGTTTTAAAATTTGGACAAAACGCGTTTTTTACTAAAAACGCCCCCAAAAACTTTGTATGAACGAAATATAGATATTAGGATTGTCTAAATATGCTGCTCAGACACTTTTTTGAAATTCCTTACGGTTTGGCCAAAAAATAACTTTTCCTAAAAAGGGGGCGTGGCAGTGGGCGGATTTCAAAAATTTTTACCCTTGTTCTGGTGGCACGGACGAGGATCCTATATACCAAATTTCATTATCCTAGCTCAAAATTTAGCTAGCTAGCGATTCTGAGTCGATCCATATACTTTGAGGTATATGTAGCAAAATTATTTCTCTATGTTACAAACTAAGTATCAAAACTAATATACCCCCTATGGGATAGGGTATAAAAAATAGGGTGGTGGAAAAATGCCTTATAGCTGATGAATACCAAATAATTGTCTGGCCATTTTCAGCATATATATGTCTACTTCAGGAGATCAACCAAGACCAAAAAGTAATAACTGAGTGAGCAGAAGGGAGCACTTGGCATTTGAAATTTGAAGTGTTCCAATTACGAATTTATCCTCCTTATTAAGTGGGATAGTAAAATCAACAGATCTTCGCAAACGATATGAGTTAAGTTGGTATAAAACCGGTTTTTGATGACAAGGGGAGAAAAATAGTTGAAATTCTTCAATCGAGTTTGTGGGGTAACGTGGTAACATGAATACCAATACAAACACATTTTTCTCCATTTTAGGTCTGAACAAATTGTATGTTATTCGTCTCTACGCGCTTTGTAAGTCGAGCAGTCAACATATCGTCACCTGAATGCAAAAAGTGGATAACTCGATTTTCTTCATTTTTGAAAGAGAAGCAACACGTTTTTTGCCGATTTCTGAAAATGTCAATTTTGATAGAAATACCAAAACAATGAAAAGCGGTTCATCCGTTCATTTATACAATTTGTTCTGTCGACATAGTCACCTCGTGTGCGCTTGGAGAAGTGTTGCCAGAACTAGAGAATTTCTAGGGGAAACTAGAAACCCAAATGAATTTTATATCTTGCGTTGAATTTTAATAATATTTTTCTACCATTCAAAATAAAAATGCTCGTATTAGAATACACATTCAATAACACTTTCGATTAATTTTCGCATTACTTTTAATGTGATCTCAACCCAAAACAATTGCCAATTGCAAGTGCAAACGCAACTATCTGTACCAAGCTACATTGCAAACGCACATTTCATATGATTCTAGCTCTTTTTGGTCGTTCTTGTCAAAATTCATTTTACACTAGGGATTTTTAGGGATTTTTTGACGTTCATCTAGGGAAAACAGTTGAAAATCTCTGGTAACACTGCGTTGAAGTCGAATTATTGTGGTCTGGCTAGGAATCGAACACTTTAAGAGCCGGCGTATTGTCGTGTACAGTTCTTGATTGAATCATCGCCCATCAACTAAAACGGGTCGAAGATTTTCCAAAGAATTTTTTGCTCAAAACCATCAATGATTTCTTCATCTGTTTTTGAGGAGGACTGCAGGAACCAGGGTCATATATACGATCTCGTGTTGACCGCATATACTTGGCCTTACTCTTATATTGAAAACCTAAAACAAATTTTAAAATTTGGAAAACTTCCCGTTCCTCACCCGGGATTTATATTTCAGAGTATAAAACTTAACTCTCATGGTATTTATATGTGTTAGTGTATCTGTACAGGAGAGCTCTTACTCGCAGGATGATTGTTCGAAACACTTTGCTTAGGTCGACAACGACAACTCCGATGTAGGAATTTGCGAATTTCTGCGATTATTTTATATCTGTCACTTTTTAGTGAATTGCAACATTGCATAATGCCAGGTAATTTCATGTGTGCAGTTAGAACCCACCACGGCACCACTCATATACACTCACAAATCTAGCAACAATAAAGAAGAAATACGTTTTATGTATCATTATCTAAACACCGGACAAGTATGGAATCACGTTCCACTTATCACGGAGAATCCAGAGAGATACTGTATGAAGCCGGGCTTCGAAAGAAAAAACACTTTTCTGTTTTAAGTTTAACAATAATTTATTTAAACACACTTTTATTTCTAGAATTCTATTTTTACAAAGGTTATGAATTTATTCACTTTTAACAATTCAATCACACTAATATGAAATCAAATAGATATAGTCCGTACCAAATCAGTTGGCCATTCTACTGGGCAGGTCTCTTAAAATTTATTTTAAAATATCTTAAATTTCTCTTAAATCCTCTCTCTGCGCATCCGACCGTTGGCAAACTAGTGCAAAACAAACCAGTTCGCCATTCCACTGCGCAGGTATCTTCAAATTTATTTTAAAATATCTTAAATTTCTCTTAAATCCTCTCTCTGCGCAATCGACCGTTGGCCAACTGATTTGGTATGGACTATATATATAGCTTTTATGTGTGTAGCCACTTGCACACTGGGGATTTTGGGGAAAAGGTAAAAAATCCAAATTTCTACGAAAAAACAAAATGGTATTTCTAAATTCCAGAATCTGAATCAAAAACATATGAGAGGCTACAATCCGCTATACGGATCGTTGAATACCCTATCCCATCCCATCCTTTAAATTAATATCCTCAAAATATAGGGCTTATGGCGATGAAATACAGAAAATGATATTGTCACAATATATTGCTCAGACAGTTTCTCAAAATCTTTTGTGGTTCGACAAAAAACAACGTATTTCTATTGCTAATGCCTTGGGATGGGGTATACAAATGGTTTTTGTAAAAAAACGCCCCCAAAATGTGGGCGTAGGTGAAAATGATCTATGGACAAAATGTTTATATTACCATTGCGGAAGTATTTGCATCAACATTTTTTTCGAAAGTTTTAAAATTTGGACAAAACGCGTTTTTTACTAAAAACTGGCAAAAAACTTTGTATGAACGAAATATAGATATTAGGATTGTCTAAATATGCTGCTCAGACACTTTTTTGAAATTCCTTACGGTTTGGCCAAAAAATAACTTTTCCTAAAAAGGGGGCATGGTAGTGGGCGGATTTCAAAAATGTTTACACTTGTTCTGGTGGCACGGACGAGGATCCTATATACCAAATTTCATTATCCTAGCTCAAAATTTAAGGCCCAAAAATCGGTGACGAACAGACAGACGGACGGACGGACGGACGGACGGACGGACGGACAGACAGACATGGCTAATTCGACTCAGCTAGCGATTCTGAGTCGATCCATATACTTTGAGGTATATGTAGCAAAATTATTTCTCTATGTTACAAACTAAGTATCAAAACTAATATACCCCCTATGGGATAGGGTATAAAAAACTACTAAATATTTTCTCAAATTTCTCTTTTTATTTGAAAGTACAATCCTTCCGGTTAATAATGGAAAATAATTTCATTCAAATGGCTGCCTCGGCTGGCCATGCAGTAGCCTACACAATCGGTCAAATTTTTAAGCACATTATCGATTGTATGCAGCTGTATTTCACCAATGGCTTCACGAATATTGTCCTTTAAAGCGTCAAATGTCTCTGGCTTGTCGGCGTAACACTTATCTTTTACGGCACCCCACAAATAATAGTCCAACGGTGTCAAATCGCAGCTCCGAGGTGGCCAAACGACATCAGCTCTGCGGCTGATAATGCGATCTTCAAAAACAGGGCGCAAAACATCGAGTGTAGCTTCGGCTGTGTGGCACGTAGCGCCGTCCTGTTGAAACCAAATGTTTCCAATATCCTCCTCTTCAATTTTTGTGAACAAAAATTCGTTCAACATGGCCCGATAACGATCGCCATGGACTGTAACGGCCACTCGTTGCTCATTTTCGAAGAAAAATGAGCAAGGAGTGGCATACCCGCCAAGATCAAAATGAGCTTCATCTGAAAAGATGATTTTTTTTTGGCAAAATCGGCATCTTCTCTAAGTCGATCGCAGGCCCAATTAGCGAAGCGAAAACGCATTGGATGGTCAGTTGGCTTCAACTCCTGAACCAATTAGACTTTGTATGGCGTCATACCAAGGACTTGATGTCTCCGAAATGTTCAATTGTTGAGAACGACGGTGAATTGATGTTGATGGCGCTTCACGCACACTTCCTGCCACAGCAGCAATATTCTCGGGTGTACGCACTGTTTTTGGCTTTTCACGCTTTGGTTTATTGATGAGGATGCCAGTTTCTTTCACTTTTTCACAAGATAACGAACATACGGAGCTGACGGTGCTTCTCTTCTTCCAAAATCCGTACGCAATTTTCGCACACATTCTGCTACATTACCATGATTTTCAAAGTAATGTCGCAATATTTCCCAGCGTTGTTCAAGCGTATACACAACCATATTCGTTCAGCGGATGGATGAAACTTAATATCTGTCAAATCAGACATGAGCTAAGTGTTACCATTCACGAAATAAGCACTGGTTGAAAAAAAAACGTTAGATGGCGGACCCGTTAGTTTCATTTTAATAGCTTTGTGAGGGGACTAGTTGTTAAAAGTATGAAATATACGGTGAAAATCATTTTTTTGTCATTTATGTCATTTTTTTGCTTGAGCCGACTTATAAATAATTATTTTGCCTCAAATTAATATATTTTTTCCATTGTAAATCGAACTAATAATTTTGTTTTATTTTAAAATATTTTTTTTTATATTTTTATTTAAAGAAAGTAGAAAAAATTAAGATATTTTTTCATATTTTTGGATAGGCAATCTTAACTACATTTGTCTATAGTTAGAAACTATTACCAACCATTATGAAATTATCTTTCGAAACATTAAAAACAAAAACTCCAAACTTGCAAACTTGAAATCCAACACACTCGTCCGCCATTTTGGTTTTAATTGTATTCAATTTTCTCTTGTCGCTTGTTTAATTTTTACGATTTTTACAAACACCCTTTGACAAAGTTCAAGAAAATTATTTTATACAAAATTTATTAACCAACTTTTTTCTATAAAACCTATAGTTTAGGAGTTCCTGTGCAAAATGTCCTAGGATAATGAAATTTGGTATATAGGATCCTCGTCCGTGCCACCAGAACAAGTGTAAAAATGTTTGAAATCCGCCCACTGCCACGCCCCCTTTTTAGGAAAACTTATTTTTTGGCCAAACCGTAAGGAATTTCAAAAAAATGTCTGAGTAGCATATTTAGACAATCCTAATATCTATATTTCGTCTATACAAAGTTTTTTGCCACGCCCACTTTTTGGGGGGGTTTTTAGTAAAAAACGCTTTTTGTCCAAATTTTAAAACTTTCGAAAAAAATTTTGATGCAAATACTTCCGAAAGGGTAATATAAACATTTTGTCCAAAGATCATTTTCACCTACGCCCACATTTTGGGGGCGTTTTCTTACAAAAACCATTTGTTTACCCATCCCAAGGCATTAGGAATAGAAATACGTTGTTTTTTGTCGAACCACACAAGATTTTGAGAAACTGTCTGAGCAATATATTGTGACAATGTCATTTTCTGTATTTCATCGCCATAAGGCCTATATTTTGAGGATATTAATTTAAAGGAGGGATGGGATAGGGTATTCAACGATCCGCATAGCGGATTGTAGCCTCCCATATGTTTTTTACAAATCTACTACAAAACATATGAAAATGCTGCAATCCGCTGTGCAAATCGTAGATTACCATATCCCATTAAATTTTTAAATTAAAGATCCCCAAAAAGTGGGAGTGTCTAAAAACGTTACAGGGATGAAATATAAAAAATGACATTGTCACAACACATTATTCGGACAGTTTATCAAAATAATTAATGGTTCGACAAAAAAAACACTTTTCTTTGCATATGGCTTCTGGTAAGGAATACAAATGGTTTTTCGATTAAAAGTTTTTTCAATTTAAAAAAAATTGGACCAAAAATCATTGTTTACATTAATGTTATATTAACAAAATATATATATTTATATTGTCTAAATATCTCATTCAGACACCTTTTCAAAATTCTTAACCGTTTGACCAAAAATAACGTTTTTTCTAAGAAGTGGGCATGGCAGTGAGTGGAAATGAATTATAATAATTTCTCACGAGTTAAGTGGTTCAGAGATTCAGCGAAAACCTTCGGTTTGGTATGTACGCTAAAATATGAAGGAGCACATGTCACAGTCCACGATGATAAATACAGAACGATTATTTGTGAATACAGCAAACCATCCATGCTGTACATTCATTCATCCAATTTCATCAAGTAACTATTAAAATCACAATTATTTACACAAATCCATTTTCGTTTATTTTTTTTCACTTCTAAAAGCTTGAAATGTATATATACCACTGATTTTCTATGACGTTTGGATCAGGACTTTGCGGGGACGATTTTTATAATATTATTATAATAATATTCGGAACCGTTACTATCCAATGGAGTTATTTGCAATTGTTTAAATAATTTTGCCAATATTTAATAGATTTGTAAAAAATAGCGCCACTTATTTGTATACCCTATCCCATAGGGGTATATTAGCTTTGATACATAGTTTGTAACATACAGAAATAATTTAGAATCGCTAGCTGAGTCTAGCCTTCTCATATGTTTGTTTTATAGGTATTTGACTATGATACGACTTTTTTCCTTTTCCATATTTGTTTGACCCTTTTTAAATTTTGTTGAGACTTTTTCGTTTTTTTACTAAGTTCGCTGTATATCGTAAAATACTCACCAATTGCTTACCAAATGTTGTGCAACAATTTTCTATTCATGAAATTATTGCAGCCTTAGATTTTGTTGACTTATTTTATAAAAGGATGGAATTTATTTGATCTTAATTTTACCTCCTTTTAAAAAGATAAAAATAACATGGACATGTCACGGGTCGTTAACCAGTTTTGGGATTTATATTTCTTGTTAAAATGTGTATATATAAATACATATATTTTTTTGTTTGTTATATAAAACATCTTGTTAATTTTTAAGTTTTACATTTCAATGGGTATGATATAGTTTTATAGTATTTTTTTGTTGGGATCCCTTCCTTGGTAGTCCTCTTATTTTGACTTTTTTAGTCACAGTTTTTACTCACTACACCAAGGACCATAGTAGATGTCACAGTTTTTCATCCTTTACAATGAAAAAGCACAATTGGCTTGTAGATATTCAAAGTTACAAAGGCTACCAAGCTAACGCAGCACGGCTGTCCAAAAAAGGAAAAAAAATCTGATGTTTAATTTTTATTGTTTTGTTTTTTATTTCTAATAAAAATATCAACAGAACTTCATTTAATGAGCATCTTATCTTATTTTTATACCCTATCCCATAGGGGGGTATATTAGTTTTGACATTAAGTTTGTAACATAGAGAAATAATTTCGATACATATACCTCAAAGTATATGGATCGATTCAGAATCGCTAGCTGAGTCGATTAAGCCATGTCTGTCTGTCCGTCCGTCCGTCTATGTGTCACCGATTTTTGGGCCTTAAATTTTGAGCTAGAGTGTTGAAATTTGGTATAAAGACTCTCTGGCCGACGAAGCAGAACAAGTGTAACAATTTTTGAAATCCGCCCACTGCCACGCCCCCTTTTAGAAAAACGTAGTTTTAAGCCAAACCGTAAGGAATTCCAAAAAAGTGTCTGAAGAGCATATTTAGACAATCCCAATATGTATATTTCGTCCATACAAATTTTGATAAACTGTCTGAGCAATATATTGTGACAATGTCATTTTCTGTATTTCATCGCCATAAGGCCTATATTTTGGGGATATTAATTTAAAGGATGGGATGGGATAGGGTATTCAACGATCCGCACAGCGGATTGTAGCCTCTCATATGTTTTTAATATTACCTGGTTGTTTTATTTATAAGTTAATTTAAATTTGAAATTTAAAAAATAAAAAAATACGTTTTTAAATTTTAATAAAGGAAATAAAAACCCCATTTTTTAACAGTTTATGGTTTTTAATAGAGCTACAAAAAAATTCCTAATTCGAATAGGTATTTGACACCAACTATTTGTTGAGCCAAGTATAAAACCCGTTGCAGCGCAAGTGTGCGTATGACCCAATCCCTTTTTAAGTAGATTCTGTTAATCCTAAGCCAAAAGGATTATTATAAATCTTAAAGTAGGTAAACACGAACTAACGTGCCAAAGGTAAGAGATTCATTTTTTTATTAGCTATTTATTAGCTTTATTATAACCAATAAAGCAGGTAAAAAGAAATAATTCGTTTTTTTTCACTACCCCAACAAAAAGTAATGCATTTTGGGTAGCTTAAATCTCACACTAAAAATAATCCTTGTTTATGTGCATGTTTATCTGTGATATAAACTCTGACAATGGACAAACTTTATTAGTTTTCTGAAGACTGAAGAGCGGAACATGTAAATTAAATTTCAATATGAATATCTCAAACAAAGTCTTTTTTGAACATTTTAACAATGCTTCGAATTCTCAAGAATTTGTGTAATTGTTTCAAATCCAATACACAGAAATAATTGCTAACGAAGAAATTAAAAAGAAACTTGAAAAATTATATTCCTTATTTAAACAAAAATGGATGGCCTGTTGTAGACCCAAAGAAAGATTTCTCTTTTAACATGAAGATATTTTGAACGGAACATTTACTATTCACGAGGATGAAATTGACGACAGGACTTTACAAAGAAGACTATACCACCGACAAGAAGGAAGCCGAAAAAAGAAGAAAACTAGACATACAAAAGGAATTTAGAGAGCAACTTGGTTTAATTATTGAAACGCCAAAACAAGGATTCGGTGATACAAATGATGGAAATACTTCACGAAGGTATTTCAAATTCCAGAAGTTACATCAGCTATAACCCGTGTAGACGAAGGACTTTTAAAGAAACTGCAAGTGATTTTAAATTTTTTTGTGGCTCTATTCAAACCCCATAAACTGCTAAAAAATGGTGTTTTTGTTTCATTTATTAAAATTTAAAAAGTATTTTTTTTATTTTTTATTTTTTAAATTTCAAATTTGAATTTACTTATAAATTAAACAACCAGGTAATATTAAAAAAATAAAATTTTTCATTAAATATGCCATTATTGCAAAAAAGTTAATAAACAAAACAATAAAAAAAAACATCAGATTTTGTATTTTTGCCACGTATTGTCCTTTTTTTTGGCAACCGTGGCCGCTCAGAGTTCGCCTTCGTACAACAACATTCACACATCATTGCATTGAATATAACATTTTTTAATTGGATATCAATATTTTAATAAATTATTTAATAAAACATAATCGATGATCTATAAAGCCGTTATACATTTATGATGTACTGTTATTTAAATGGTGACGATAAAAGCGCTAGTAAAAATTAAAATTCCTCAAAAAAAAATGCAAGATTTTGATTAAACTTAAGGCGTACATTAACAGTAATGTTTGGAGCAAAATTGCATACCCTGCTTTTACGAAAAAAATCAATATAATGGATTTGTATTGTTTTTTTTTTAATAGTATTGAAAGCATTTTTATTAGTTTTAGTCTAAAGTCATCTGATGAGTATTTTTTGTTTATCCCATCAATAATTTGTTGCCGCCACATGAACGCATTCACTTCAAATTCATTAAATTAAGAGTTCTTATAATTATAATATAAGGTCGAATGCGTAAGAAGCGAAAAGATTAAACCTAGTCGTGCACCAACCTCTCGTTTATTTGGAAATTATGCAAGAAAAAATGTTATGTTAAAATAGATTTTAATTTGCACTTGCGCATATTTACATAATTAAGATCATTTACGTAATTATGGCCACGGAATTGTATATACTAGTGCACACAATTAATCGAATGCTGAGTCACCAAATCACCTAGTAACCCAAAAACAAAATGCAAATAATCTATAACAACACTAACGCTGTTTTATCAATAATTCTGTTTGAAAACGTTTAGTTAAAATATAATAATTGATTGAAAAAAATCCAATCATGGAGGTAATGGAAGAAGGTAATTTAATGGACAGAGTTCCAGTACTTTTACAAAGAGATCTGCAATACTATCAGGTAAGCATATGTCTAAATGGCTATGGTTTTATTAATTCATCCATCGGTTCCCTTAAAGAAACATCAAAGTGTACTTCAAGAACCAATTTGTCCTGGAGTCGTTGGTGGGAAGTTAGATTTTCCAAGATATGCATCTTTTGCTTCTATTAAAATTGTTATTTGGTAATATATTATTTAACAAATTAGCAAAAACGACTGCCTTTAAATAAGAGCCTTCGGCAGAATAGGTGGGAAGAAGAATACTATGCAGCGTATCGGACACATTCGGGGTTATTGCATACTACTATTGAGCCAGGACCAGAGGATGACGTAAGAGTTTAAAATTAAAAGCTGCTTCTTAAGCCCTAATTTAAAAATACACATAACAATTTACCACGCAGGCCTCAACCGTTGTGGTTAAAAACTCGGATCCAGATAAATTTGTGAGCATGGTCACCAAGTCAGCGGATCTACTATTGGAACATCTTCACGTTCTTACACAAGAGTCATTAGATCACGCCGATCTGTCTGTGTTGACGGCTACAATAGGCGCAGCAGCTTTAATAAAAAACAGTTTAAAAATCTACCTTGGTGCTGCTACGACAAAACATTGCCCTCCAAGAGGCGACGAAAAAGGCGGATCACTTAAAGTAATACACACACATACTCACTCCAGTGCCATATATAAACTGTAAAACTTTAACTTTGTTACAGTTATCATATAAAGAATACTCCCAAATGGCGGAAGCATTGGCAGAACGCCTCCTTGACCTCCACTGCCGTCTACTACTTCTGTATATTGTTCAAGATGCCGATTGTCTGCACTGGGAGGATACACAGCCATTCTTTGAGTCCGAAAGAGGCTCGTACACCATCCAAATGTGGTGGCACTACATGAGAGGCACCAAAGATGATCTATGGAACTCGGTTCCCCCTAAAATGGCACAACGTATCTTTGCCGGGATGCTTAACGAGACACTAAGTGTTTTGACAGTTCGTTACTCCCATGTACACACTCAGTAATGTTAACTCAAACATGCATAAATAATTCATACATGTTTTCCTGCAGATAATAACAAGTATAGCTCGGTCTCAATTGCACTTGGTTGACATATGCAACTTGCTATTTTGCATTTCTGAGCTATTGCCGCACGTAAGCGAAAGTGGAGAGGCGTATGTTGGTAAGTCACACTCATCCGGATGTGAAAGCATTTTTATACGGATTTTTTTTTATGAAACAGGACTCCAAATTAATAATCAGAGCGTTATTATACGAGATATCCATGCCAAGTGTCGAGAGCTCTTTTATTGTCTCCTGCTCCGAGGAGCTCCTCTCGGAGTGCTGTCGAAGGTTTTATTACACTTTAATGACAAAACAACAAAAAACATACTGAATTCATATATTATGCACGTAACGATGTTATAATACTCGTATGTATATTCCCCTAGGTTTTTCGCAAGGGTTTGGATAATATGGAAATGTTTTCATCGCGCCAAGGTTTGCCAAGTGCTTGGATTATATTTGTGTTGCCTAGATTATTTCCAAAGGATCATTCTAGTCAATGGGTCACAGATTTTTCAGACTTAAATGCAAACACGGCGATTGCGTTAGAATTGAAGGTGCTTTTGGCATTTCCAGCAGCGGATTGGTCATTTTTGGTTAAAGTAAGTAAAATATTAAAGTCCTATCCACCTGTTGTATTAGCTTATAGCTTCAGTTGAAGTCACTTATTGATTCTTTCACTAGTTTAGAAACACATACGATAGCTTTAAAATAGTGTGCAGTTGATTTAAAAAAAAAGTAACTGAAATAAGAAGTCTTTACCTTATTCTTGGGTTAAAGCACCGAACTGCATACCATACTTTTTCCAAAATGTCCCATTAACGTTTTTTTTTTAGTTAAGCCAAATCTAGAAAATCTACAATAGCGAACTTTATTAACTATAGTTGAAAGAAATTTAATATTTGTTATATTCAAGTTGTTATATATAGATCGAAATAACAAAGCAGTCATAAATCATATTTTCTTAAGTTTTTTAGTTTAAATTTGTATTGTAACTAATTATCTGCAATCCAAACATGTTTTATTTTAAAAATCTCGCTATTATTAAAAATTATAATAACTTACTTACTTACTTAAGTTGCCTCTCCAATTAGCCTCCAGTTACGCACTCCAAGTTGGTTGAGGTCGGTTTCTACTTGTCCGAGCTACTTAAGGCGATGTCTTACTGTACTGCGTCCGACGTCTGGCTGGAAATGGAAGACTCTGCGTGCCGTAGTATTGGTGTCCATTCGCTCTACATGTCCTTAGCCATAGCCGTCTTAATGGTCCAATGCGGAGTTTTTCGACATGTCGCTATAGATTTCTTCATCCACTTTTGATACGGTCCATGCTTCAGCATCGTAGAGCAGGACTGGGGTGATCAGGGTCCTATATATGGTATCCTTAGTAGTTCGAGTGAGTGCTTTACTACTGAATTGCCTTCTTAGCCCCAAGAAACAGCGGTTGGCAAGAGTAATTATTTATAGTAAGAGTAATTAATAGCAAGAGTAATTAATTATAGTAATAAATTTCTGACAAGATGTTGTTGTAAAAAATAGCGGATCCGAGGTATACAAATTCCCGTACTACCTTAAAGTTATATCTGTCAATGGTCAATTCGTCGATGTGGTGTGTGCTTTCGTGTTGACAGCATATACTTAGTCTTACCCGCATTTACTGCTATCACATCACGTTGAGTTCTACCAATGATGTTAATATTCGCGTCATTTGCTATTAGTTACACCGATGCGGCTTTGAAATCGCTTGGGGTTTTTCCAGGATCTGCCGAAGTGTGAAGATTAAATCAGTTGTGGACTTTCTAAAAACCACACTGATAAGGGCTGATCAGGTTGTTGGTAAACGGTTTCAGGTTTCGATATCCTTTTTTTTTTTGGTATCGAATGTGTGGTTTCCGATTCCTATATAAATATTGTCGTATGCGGCTTTGATATCGATGAATAGGTGGTGGGTATCGAATTAGACTTCTTTGGTTTTTCTTTCAGGATCTGCCGAAGTGTGAAGATTTGATCAATTGTGGACTTTCTAGGACTTTTAGCTAGGATATTGTAGGCGATGTTAAGTAGACTTATGCCTCTGTTGTTGGCGCAGTTCATTGATTTTTTTTTTCAAGAAATCAATCAAGTGGAAACAGACAAATGTATTAACATTTCTATTGGCTTTTAAACTAAAAATGGGTGATAAATTTCCAGTTGTTAAGTTAAGAATCCAACTTTCAAGCAACCAACTCAAAGCCTATTATTCAGTAAAATAAATCATTGCTGTATTAGCTGGTCTGTTATTCCGTAATTCAATAGAAATAGACATTGCATTTTTTATGTCACAAGTTTGTCTATTATTGAATAATCTATTTATCTATATATATAAAAATGGATCTTGGTTTGTTCGGATGCTTAAAACTCGAAAACGACTGGACCAAATTGGATACTTCCTTCTGCGGATTTGTTCGTAATTGCTCCGCGAAGGTTTAGGAAAAAAGAAAAATTGAAAAATTCTCAACAGGTGGCGCTGTAGGCGGTCTTTCCATTTGATAATGGCAAAACAAAGTTTGACGGGCCAGCTTGTTTATCTATATAAATAAAAATGTTATCCAGTTCGTTTTTTAGATGCGTATTGCAGTAATAAAAATTTATCAATGTTTTCTTAAAAATATGTTTGTTTATGAAAAACGGAATGTTTTGACTATACTGTACTCTAAATGTCGTCTTCAGAAAATTGCAGCCCACGTATACTTTTTGGGTCCGCGTTCTTAAGTAAATTGTTTAGGACAAGTTCAAAGAAAGTCCCTATTTTAATGAACGTTCATTTTAAAGATGGGGTATTAAACAACTCGCACAACTGATTGTAGACTCTGTTTTTTTACTACTTAATATTTTCAGGTTATACTCATGCGGGAGGCAAAACTATCTTTAATAATTCTGCCTCATTTGATGAAGTATTTGCCATCTATGGAGAATCTAAAAAATGTTGCCAAATTCTCCTTCATCGAGTCGAAAAACTATGAAAAGTGTGGAGCGTTTATGTGCCGTCGTGAATGTTTTAATGCTGCAGAACTAATCATTGATGATATTGGTAAGTATTCATGTATACATGTACCAATGATATTCAAATTATATATGAACTACTCGATACACACTCGTTATAGACCCAGTTGGTCAGACAAATTGTCAAATCGTTTTATCATTGACCTATATTCTAATTTCAATTGGTAAATCGACTGACATAAAAACATGCCTTATAAACGCGTTGGAGAATGGCCCATCCAACTGGTGTGATTGTCTTGATAAACGTCAGGTAAGACTGTTCAACACAAGAAATGTTGTATCTATTAAAATGTTCGTATAACCAAGGTGTGGAATCAAAAACGTCCGCCCTGGTTGGAAGCCATAATGCACTTGGTTTACCCTGTCCTCGATTGCATTGTTGAAATGTTGATAAATGCTGTAGAAACCGGAGCCAGCATGTACCAAGCAATGTCTCTGTCCTTAACATGTGTATCCGAGATGTGGGAATGTATACCGGAAGGCCTGTATAAAGTCACTGTGCTGCTACAGGATATAATTTCCGTATCAACAAAGCCATTGAGTATGTCCATCAGAGTTGCATTTGCAAGGGATAATTTTATAGAGCTTCCTTATTTTTAGGTGACTCCGTTTTATTGCAAGTTGTATTTGCTGCCCTATATACGGAATTAATTAAAAAAGCCGAAGAATACGACAAGGGTAAGTGATATGGTAACTAAAGGACGAATACATGTCATCATTATTTCTCAGAAAAAAATGAAGCTAAGGCTACGATATGCTACTCCCTTTCGGAGGCAATTTGTTACATAGACGAGGATGATAAGCACACGGAGCAAATTGACTTATTTTTAACTCAGGCAAAGGAAAGTGTGTTTATCGACTCTGACTTCTTATCAGAGGCAGGTCTTAGTGGTGCTAGCACAGTGAAGATGGACGACATTAACGAAAGATGTTCATACAGTCCACCGACCAACTATCCATTGGAACTCGATGTTGGGGCTGCAAATTGTATTGCAGCTGTCTTGGCGAGTGATATACTTACAACGAATATTGGAAAACAGTCGCTTAAGGTACATTTTTGTTCAAAATTTAAATGAAAAAATATAGGTAAGAGGGTAAATTTTTAGTTACTACATTATTTGAAAGACTTCTTGAAGACTTTGTACGAAAATTGAAAGATAGCCGAGTAGGGTAGAGGGATTAGAAATAAGTAAGCAGTTCCTTATCTTTCGCATATACAACTTCTGCAAAAGTTATTTGTATTATTTTTACTATACTCAGGATTTTATTCAAAGCTAACACTACATTTATGCAGAAGTCAATTTATTAAATTCATTACTTTTGCAGTTGCACAAAATGTTTGTATTTTAAGTAATATCCTCAAAATTAACACTATATCTGCCATTCAAATCATCAAGTATTTAAGAAAACCCTAAAGCATTTTATTAAAGTATTTGAAAGTCGAGCGCCCAAGTAGCAAGGGCGTACGACTCAGTCATGATCTCACCACTAGTTGTATACACTTTGTATGGGTAAGGGAAACCTATGTGAACCTTGTACTCTGCTTTTGAATTTCTTTAGGCGGTGTCCCATGATTTCCTTTCTAATGCATTTCTATGCATTTATTATTTGCTGCTTTGGTCCTGCAATTCCAATATAGGTGGCCAAACCTTACGGCCTATACTGCGAGTCACGACAAGCAATCGTATTCGACATTTATCGATAGTCAATTGTCGACTTTAGTTTGAAGATTTGGTCGATAATCATCGATTTCACAGTCGCTCGTTATCGTTCATATTTTCATGGTCGACTAGGTGTATTTTATACAAAAAATAGATTTTTTTTAATTATATTTTTTTTTTATTTTATTTGACGTTAATGCAAACTATTCATCAAAATATTGATAAAATATAAATAATAGATCAAGTTTCGAGTGCAACAAAAAGTTATTTGCAAGAAAATCTAGATATCGCCGAAAGCACTCCTCTTTGGGCATATATGCATTTCAAAACATTAATCTTTGAGGATAAATGGAAGAATAGATAATAGAGTCCAATACGCCACTCATTTCTCACACTCAATTGATAGGACTGGCTTCTATATTCAATATTGGGAACTCATGGTGTTCTTACGATTGACTTTAAATGCATTCATGCTACTCCAAGTTTATATAATATTTGAAATATTTGTGACAAACGAAAAGTTTTAAGAGACATTGCAATTTGCTTGAACATCCACCGTTTTCAATTTTGTTTTTTCTTTACCCGATTCGACAAACAAAAACCCAGCACAACTAATATTTGATATTTGCTTAATACTTTGTTAAAAATTTAATAATTTTCCTTGAAGCCATATTGAAACATATGAGAAGGCTACAATCCGCTATGCGGATCGTTGAATAGCCTATCCCATCCTTAAAATAAATATTCCCGAAATGTAGGCTTTATGGCTTTAAATTATAGATAATGATGTTGTCACAACATATTGTTCAGACAGTTTAAAAAAATATTTTATGGTTCGACAAAAAACAACGTTTTTCTATTGCATATGCCTTGCGGTAATGTATACAAATGGTTTTTGTAGGAAAACGCCTCCAAAAAGTGGGCGTGGGTTAAAATTATCTTAGAACAAAATGTTTATATTATCATAACCAATGATCCTGCATCAAAAATTATTTCCAATATTTTTAAAAAGGTTCCGAAAAATGTTTTATGCAGAAAACGCCCCAAAAATGTGGGCGTGGCAAATAAAAACTTCATATTAACGAATTATAGATATTTAGATTCTCCATGTTGCTCAGATACTGAAAAGGAATTCAATTTGATTTTAAAACAACACGAAGAAAATTGAATGAGCAATCGTTGAATTATAATTAAACAAATATGTTGACTTTATTGCAAGTGAAAGTATGATATAATTTTGAATTTTGAACAAGTACATTAATGTGAACCTTACTTGATGATGGTTAATTTACAAAAGAGACAGAATCACATGAAAAAAATTAGCAAAGTCAAAAACAAGCTTGAGTGGTTTAACATAATATGTAACAAATAAGCAAAATAAATACACGAGAGAGAGAGAAAGAGTTACAGCATATTAATAAGCAAAAAAATGAGTAATTTTATGAATAAGAAATCCATAAGACTAGTGGTGTACATTGTGTATGGTTGACGAAATATTAAACATAATTTAGAACAGATACTTTCTTAAAATTTCTTACGGTTTGGCCAAAAACTACGTTTTTCTAAAAAGGTGGCGTGGCAGTGGGCGGATTTCAATTTTTTTGCACTTGTTCTGCTGGGAGCAACAAAGAGTACGTGCACCAAATTTGATCATTCTAGCTCAAAGTTTAAGACCTAAAAACTGGTGACGTATAGACGGACAGACGGACGGACATACATGGCGTAATCGACTCAGCTAGCGATTCTGAGTCGACCCATATATGTATATGTAGCTAAATTATTTCTCTATGTTACAAACTATGTATAAAAATTAATGTACCTCTATGGGGTAGGGTATACAAATGGGGTATACAATGGGCTGGTATCATAACAGTACCCAGCAGAACACCTCCCGTTATTTTGTTGTTTTCTTGCCCGTTCTCTCGGATCAAATAATTGCTTTTTATTTTATTTATATATGGCCACTCACATATTTTTTTAGCGCTCTGAATATGGACATCCAGCTTGCCGATCAGCCGATCATTTTTTTTTACATCGAATATCACCAGAAACGCAGAACTGCTTTTCGCCTTCTTTCCACATGGTTACAATGCTACTATAGTATCGCATCGGTGGTGCTTAGTTTCTTTCGGATGCCGCGCGAAATACATAAAAACAATCAAATATAATGTTTTTTTTTGAGGTGATCTGCTCATCTACGTTGACCAATCTTAACTGTCTTAAAAACTGATTTTCTTATTCTTTTTATATTTTTATTTTATCGATCTTAAACTGTCGGCGTCCATCATAATTTATGTGGTTCATTACTTCCAGATGTGAATTGAACTAAAAGGCGTCCCTCATTATCGTGTCCAGATGTTAGTAAAGTAATACTTATCCTTAGTAAAGCAATCGTCTTTCTACTGTTGTCTTGTTCCTTATGCTGGGGTTTGAGAGTGTGTCAACAGGATTGTGTGTCTCTAACATAAATCGCGAGCCGTATTGCTGGAAACCCAGCCTTCTTCGATATATAGGGAAAGTCTTTCCGGTACTTTAAACTGAATGTCCTCGATTTTTTTGACCCGCATGCATACAAATTAGCATCGTCGGCGAATGGAAGTGAATTATAAGGTTTTGTAAGTATTTCAGATATGTGGATGTTAAAAAGAGTAGGTGCAGTTACTGTGCCTTACAGAACACCATTCGTGACACATAGGTCAGAAGTCGTGACTCTGTTGCGTCACATTTCATTCTGTATATCATAGATATTATCATCCTTGTAAAACAAGGTGGAAGTTCATATTTGATAAGTTTATAAATCAAGAACTATCACCGGGCATACATAACTTGTTATTCATCTATTGAAAATGGAAGTATGTATCGATGAACTGACAATGGCTTTTATCAGCATTTTTCTTTCCTTACTGCCTAAAGATATTTTCTAAAAATATACTAAATTGGAAATGAACTGGCAATGATAGTGGGATTTGACATACTCAAGGCATATGGAATGTCAGCTTAACCGAAGAAAAACATAGGGAACATTCGACGGAATCAGCAGAATTTAGGCGACAAATAGGTTGATTCTAGTTTAAATACCAAGCATTATGATAAAATGAAAAACAGGTAGCCTTAGAAACAACATACAGCTACAATAACACGTCAACTCTAAAGTGCTTCGATATAACAAATACTTTATATTCCCCTTTTTATTTTAAGACACACTTAGTTTGAAATTAGAATAAATCTTTGTAAGTGTAATTATAAAATAAAATCATAAAGTTGTCTATTTAAAGGTTTTGTATAATTACCTAAAGAATAATAAAGACTGGTTATTTGAGCAACTCGGTATTACCGATGATGAACCAAGTGAGTTTCAAGCTACTAAAGGTCAAAATATAGTGGAAACAAAGACATCTATCTTGACATCAATGTTTTATATTGGAAATACACCCTTCGATCAGGTTTGGTTTGATTAGTACTATGTTGCAAGTCGATAAGAAAATTTATCTCATTCCAGCTTTTGACCGGATCCCTAAGAATAGACTTCTCAACGTGGTTACAAACTCCCATATCCTTAAACCCCGAACGGACACGATTGCACATTGAACGTCGATGTGATTTTCAAGAGGGGGCAAAACTTTCACTACCGGAAGTAACAATGGTTGCTGGAATAACAAAAGTTCTAAAGAAGAAAAAAGATAATCAGCCTTGAACATTATTTGCCTGAAAACACCATGTAACGATACTAAATATAAACGCACTGTAGCAAAATATTCTCACAGCTTATTCCAAGGAAAAAAAATTCAAATAGAAATGTTGCGTATACGCCCAGGTGACTTTAATTAACGAAAAGATGTGTAACGTCGAAACGAGATGCTTGTATGTTTTCTTCCTAATTTAACGAGCTACAGGAGATGTACAGATCTACACAACACATTCTGGATTGAAAATGCGTTTTTTGCACTCTTTATTACTTTGTATATGCCTCCCATGAGATACGGCGCAGATTTACAAATGACTGTGCAAGATATTTTTCCTTGCTTTGCAATAAGAAAAATATTATAAGCAGCCAAGACTCACTCACTTACATGATAAAAGGTCTAAAAGAAATACCATATGTCTACATAAGTATGTGTTCCTTTCGTTGGATGTATTATACATATAAATATGGGAATGTGAATCTTTGTTGTACACATAGGTTATAAGCAGACAAACCAGCAATTTAGTAACATAACACTTTGCCAACAGTTTAGGATTGCGATGGATTTACATGTGAAAATCAGACTTTAAGCAGATGAAGTTAATAATTACATTGATTATGATGTTGTTATTAAAGCAATTGTAATCATAATCACTCATATCATTTTCCGCAACAATAAACATTGAGTGCCCTCCATTGGGAGAACAGAGAGATTTAATTAATAAATGAAAATAAACACGAAATGAACAATTATACACAGGGAGCGACACACTAGATTGAAACATTTCATATAAAGTTTGTTTTTTATTTAGAATTACTTTTTCTTACATAAAAACATATTTATTTTTTTAAATAAACAATGCTAATTGTTTGTCTACTCGTATGCATGTAGCATGTAAAGCTTTTCATGTGAAAAGACTGGAAACTTTAATTATATACAGTAGACCTCCAAAGTCCAGCCTCCTTGGGGCGACTGCTGGATGTCGCAAGTGAGAGTGGGAGAGGGGGAGTCCTCCCACTAAGGATGGAGAAAGGAGAAAGTGAATGAACTACATGAGCTGCTAGAAACATATTCCGACAAGTAGTCATCTAGGAATCTCAAGGATAAGTTAAGCCCCTTGAACAGACATGGTAACGTTTGAGCGTGAAAACCAACGGCAGCACTCAATCCCGTAGTAGATACAGATGGCCCCGTGACCTTGGGTACATAATAAATTTTATCTGGATTTTGGTTTGATACTGAATCACTGAAAAATCCAATTGTTACGATGAAACAACCAAAAGCCTCGGAATGGAATGATTGTATAATCATGCTAAATATAAAAAAGACAACTATATGATGTGATGGACTGGGAAAAAGGAAGATGAACAACTTTGACATCAACTACGGTTCGTGTTGTAGTTAGCAGAAGTTAGTTTTGTTATAAGCGATAGACATAAGCAAGAGGGCTTATGCTTCTAAATCATTAGCGAACGCATTGTAACACTCTGCATAAAGCGACAAGCCTTATATGCGCCAACGCTCCTACAAAGGAAAAAGATGACATTTCTAAGGACTGTTTAAAAAGGCTCTTATAGAAAACTTATAAGCAAAACTTTAAGCAGTACTGTTGACTTATAAAGTCTAAATGAGTGGCAACCGGCTGAGGTTAATTGGCTCCAATTGGGAAAGAAATGCAACAATAGCCAGCATACGAATTCCTCATCTTTATATGTATAAGGGAAAATGGTGGTATACAAATTAACAAACGATCAAGCAAATTGATCACATTGCGATAGACAAGAAGAGAGCAGCCAGCATCACAGATGACTCAACATTCCGAGGGGCTACCATCGACTCGCACCACTACTTTTTTACAACATTCATCGATTTCAAAGCCGCATACGACAGATGTCTAGTTCTTGTATACCGTTCAAACAATAAGCAATGACAATAAAGAATTCTCGCTATTTGCTAGAATCGAGAATGGAGTTGAAATAATTGGCTTAGCAGTTATAAGAAAGGACACTCAACAACGAATTGGGCATAACGCCACTATCGACAATAAGTCTTTCTTTGCTCCACTATGAACTGAGACAATGGCATCTCATCAGAAATCAAACGAATTCTTTGAGGATAGAAGAAATTTATTAATAAATCCCTCACGCGAACTATAAAGGAGATCTTATATGAGGCGCTTTTTATCCTAGTCCTACTCTACGGCGCAGCATATACCGTGTCAAAAGCGGATGAAGAGATCCTTGGTCGTTTTGAGCGAACAATTCCTTGAAAAATTTCTAATCCTGTTTGCGTTAACGGGCTTCGAAGACGAAGATTTACCCAAGAGCTTATCGATCTTAACCCAATGGATTCAATAATTTTAATTTTTTTTATCGTCTATTGAATCCGCTTGAGTAATGCCCTTACCCGTTCATAATCAAAAAAAATCCTTAACGAAATGTTCAATCTTTTCATATACAAGTTCACACGTGCTGTTCACGTTGATTAGTTGTACGAGTTTATTAACCTGTTTCCCCGAGACGAAGATACACATTTATAAAAGATTTATGCTGTACGTATAGATGATACATGCCAAGATATCCTTACTCTCGCAGTGAAACTTTTCTATGCAATGTGGACAAGTTACGATCCGATATAAGGCAACAAAATGTGTCCTGCTCGTGCTGCCGATTCAAAGGAAAATGGGAAAACTCAGATTTATATCATTCTCTTTGGCGCGCCGGAAAACACTAAGCATTTCTTTGCCATACACAAACACTTTTCCAAAAGAGAGCGAACGAGAGATGCGATGCGCACCATGAGAAAACGAGATACAGCGCGAGAATTTACTATGCCACCAGCTAGCAGCAATAAAATTGTTGAGCTACTATAGACCATTATGACCAAGTGGAAATCATTCGTTCCCCGGCTTCGGAAAAGTCAACGTGGTTTGGCGAACTTTCTCGAGTTTCATCATAGTGCCAGTGCTTACGACAATGTCTCGTAACTACTACCATTAACGCAGTGCTTTTCCGACTGTTTAAATCCGTAATTATGTCTGGTTATTAGTTGTGTTTATAAATTATAGTGCGGGGGACGTGTAAACTGTACAGGGCACACAGAAGGATATAATTAAGTTAAATAAAATCGCAGGGCTGTGCAATCATTCTCCATCTTTACATGCTTAATGTACAATGTTAAAATGAATGAGTTCAAATTATACAGGATACAAGACAACGTTGCCACATCACGAGGGTATCACTACTGTTACAGAAAGGGACATACCATTCATTTGGAGTGGATTTTTATGTAGTACATCCCTTGGAATCCTTGCCAAAAAAATAAACTTGATTTATATTCAACGCATGGTACCGAATGTCGGTAGCTTATGATGAAAACTACAAATATATGCGAGTTACAAGTTGGACGGGATACAACAAATAATAACTACTCGTATCCTCGGTGTGACTTGGTGTGTCCTTTGTGTTCTTGGCTATTGGTTTCGGATACCGTCGACAACTACACAAACTTTCACTTGAATGTCGTCGACATTGTTCAACTTCTCTCGATGTTGTCGTAGTCTGGTGCGGAAAACATATTGACTTGGGAAATTCTTGCCTTTTTCTGCTGATAATTCAAATTATTCAGTTTCGTGTTCGGTGTTGTTGTATGTGGGTTTGGGTGCAACTTGGCTAACAGATATAATATATACGGACATAACGTATTCGGATTGTATAAAGTTAAGGATATAATAAAATGAATCAAATAAATCGAAGACGACGTCAAACTGCAGAGCCATGTGATTGCCTAAGACCTATGATACGAGTCTTGGGCATAATAACAGCTGTATGTAAGTACCAATGTAATACGATTGATTAATTTTAACTAAGTCTAACCCATGATTAGCCTCGGAGCAAATAAATATTTTCGGTCAAGTTTGATAAATTAAAAGATACGAAGAGTTGAAACAAAAACCCAATTGTGGCTTTAATTATAAAAGTTATCTGCATTTGTGTGAAATAAAATGATTTATTTTATACATTAATAATAATAAATACTCTGCCCTTAAAATCCTTAATTGCGGTCCTGAGAACTCACATGGGCATGTATCAACATAATTTTATCACTTTTGTTTCAACATCGGTTAGAAATAATTAAACCGCAATATGAGACTCGTATAAAACCGTATGGGCTTTTTTGTTAAACCCAAGCTGTTTTGTTTTATGATTTGACCTATTTCATTTAGAATAATGTGAGTAAACAAAAACTACACTCTAGCTCTTATCAACATAGTTGATGAGTTCCATTTTAAATGTAAATACAACAATGCATGTGTTATGTTTGTTTTTATTTAATTTTAATTTTGTATATCTTCTGGTATATCTTCTAATATATAATATCAGTAATCAGCATAAAAAAGTTTTTTAAATGTTTAATTCTAGAGTCGCATGAATACTGTCAATAGGTCACTTCGAAATTAGCATATTTGATAGTATAGTCTGTGATTTTCAGTTCATTTTACGTCATATCTAAGTTTAATTGTCGTAGTTTCGATATATTTCTTCTGATGGGCATTTTAGTGCGAGTAATTAATAAATATCGACTTTTGAACTTTATATCTTGAAATTTAACTTTCAATTCATGCAAATGTTCAAACTCAAGGTTTTGTTTGATTCTAACATAACGTCTGTGTTGCTACGTCTAAGCCCAAAAAGTTATGTACGAGATTTCGTCCGTTGGTCTGTAAGCCTGTTGCTTCATCATTTTAAATTTTTTGTAAATTACTCATTCCAGACCATTTTTATTTGCTTATATATTATTTTGATAAAAGTTGCTATTTGAGTTGTATGTTACATATCAGTTAGATGGAAGGTATATATTCACTGTAAAATTTAAAACTCACAAATTTGTGTGCAACTCTAAGATAATGTACCAATTACATTTCCATTTGTGTGGCGATGATAGCCCTAAAATTTTTAACCTGCTCTGGAGCTCGCTAAAAATTTATCCACTTCCTATGTATACCCCATTCCATAGGGGTATATTAGTTTTGATACATAGTTTGTAACATAGAGAAATAATTAAGCTAGATATACCTTAAAGTAACTGGATCGACTCAGAATTGCTAGCTGAGTTTATTTAGCCATGTCTGTCTGTCCGTCACCAGTTTTTGGTCCTTAAATTTTGAGCTTAAATTTTGATACACGTTCTCTTTGTTGCTTCCAGCAGAACAAGTGTAAACATTTTTGAAATCCTACTGCCACGCCCCCTTTTTTTATTAAAACGTAGTTTTTTGCCAAACGGTAAGGAATGTAGAAAACATGTATCTGAACAACATATATTTAGAGAATTTTAATATCAATGTTTCGTCGATATAATGTGTTTTGTCACGCCCACTTTCTGGGGGTGTTTTCAGTAAAAAACGTTTTTCGGTACAATTTTTGAATATTCGATGCAAGATCATTGGTTGTGATAATATGAAAATTTCGTCAATTTTAACCCACCCTCACTTTTTGGGGGCGTTTACATACAAAAACCATTTGTATAACCAACTCCATAGCATATGCAGGAGAATAACGTTGTCTTTTGTCGAACCATACAAAATTTTGATAAACTGTCTGAACAATATTTATTTATTTTATTAATCACCAAAGCTACATCATTTTCTATATTTCATCGCCATAAAGCCCACATTTCGGGGATATTAATTTGAAGGATGGGATGGTATAGGGTATTATACGATCCGCATCGCGGATTGTAGCCTTCTCATGTGTTTTTTTTTTTACGTTTGGTGCTTCTGTCCCCTACAATGGGGATTAAAAAAGATAGGAAGCACATTCGAAGTGGATATTCTTTGTTTGAGGGTATTATTTCTCATTAACAGTGTTCACATGATTCTGGAAAGTAACACATTGTGCAGATTATTAATTAAACAAAGAAAATGTAATGCAATGTTTTAAACAAACTATAGTTAAGTTTTTGAAAAGATGTGTTTTGAAATGATAACTAATTATTGTTTTTGTATTAATCTCTCTGCTTGCTGCAATTTTTTATTTTACCAAAACTGTGACACTATCAGAACTGTGTACGGCGTGCTTAAAACAAGCAGCTACCAGCTACGAGCTTTTGCATATGAAATGCATCCACAGGTCCAGAGATCGGATTCAAATCGTTTGTAAGACAATTAATTGTAAAATTATTTCAGTCGGCTTGAAGTGATATCGAATCGTTTATGTTACCAAACCTGCCCACACATTTTTGTCTTTATAATTTGAGCGCGCATTGGTTTTAAATGACTATAAGTTATAATAGAAGCAGTCTACTGCTTGCAGTGTCTTTCAAGCGGAGATCTATGGGGATTAGAAAGCTGCAAAAATTGACCTATCGATGGAAATAACCAACTGCATAAACATACAAGCTGCACGTGGAACAACTCTGCTGGATCAAATGTGAGTGACGGTATCGCAAAAAGATTGTGCCATAACACATAGTCTGTGGCCCAACATTATCAACAAAATAATAAAAATTCTATTCTCTTTTGAAACATTTGAAACAGTGTATTAAGGCTAGGAGTCTTTACAATAAATAACTTATGCAGACTCGAATAGGAAAAAGCGTCTGTAGAGCATCTCTTATGTCGCTGATCAGCGCGGTCGCAGTAAATATTCCTAGGGGTTTTCCATTTAATTTAGAATTTTGAACCTTCATCTATTATTAATTCTATTGATTTAATTTAGTTCAGAGTATGATGCTTCTAATGGAACTTTTTGATGGCACACAGCGAAATTAGGACAATAATTAAAGAGGGTGATTTCATTATCTCTTGTTTATTTTACTAATAAAGGTAGATGCATAACCCTAATCGATAGAATAGATATGATAAATAATAATATAAAACAGGGACCTCCCTAGTGTATTGGTATATGGTCTGCCACAGTATGCGTGATGTGAGTGCGCAACATAACATCCTTTTTGTACCCTATGATACCCCTAGGGGAATTTCTAAGCTTTGATAACTAGGCCTTAAAAATTGAGCCAAGATAATGAAAATTGGTATAAGCGATCCTTGTTATTCCAACAAGTGTAAAGCTTTACAAAATCCTATCACTGCCACGTCCACTAAGTTAAGAATTTTGAAAAGTGTCTGAACGAAATATTTAGGCAATACTAATATCAACATTTTGTTCATATACCTACCATTTGCCACCACTTCCTGGGGGCGTTTTCATTAAGGAATGGTTTTTGATAAAATTTTAAGAAAATTTGAAAAAAAAAACATTAGATTTAAAAAGTTTAATAAAGCTTATATGAACATTTCACACGCACACTTTTTTTGTGCGTTTTCCTACAAAAACCATTTGTACTCCCTACCCAAAGGCATAGGTAAATATTAATGTTGTTTTGTGTCGAACCATAAAAGATTTTGATAAACTGTCAGAATAATATGTTGTGATAATGTAATTTTCAATATTTCATCCCTATAACGTTTTAAGCAAAGCCAACTTTTTGGGGATGTTTAATTTAAGGACGGAACTGGATAGGGTATTCAACGATTCGCTCAGCCTTCTCATATATTTTTCTAATATAAAATAAAACACATTTTATAATTCAGATTTTTATTTTAACTTTTATTTTACACAGTTTTGAAAATCATATCTGGTAGATGAAGCTAACCATGTACTAAATAATATGATTTCTGGGATTTGTCATGACCCTTGCTAGCATAAGCGGGTATCTATGCCAATTTTTGGCCCAATGTTGGCCTTCAGTGCTTCAAAAGTCTATCGACGATTGAGATAAGCCTGGGACTCAAAAAAACCAGAAAAAGCCAGGCAAAAAAAGCAATCCTGCACAATCCTCTCAAGAATCAAATTAAAGAAGTCACATGACATTGCTTTTTTGTGGATATAGCAAACGATGCTGAGGTTCCATCCTTTAGGCATACTCTCATCCGATCAAATTTGGCTTACCAAGTCATTTCCTCCGGTTTATAAAGCTCGGCAGGGAAGGTCGTCATTTCCCGCAGCCTTGTTAAGCTTCACTTAGGTCGGAATGTATAGGAATGTTGTTTGACATCGCCGTTTAACAGTCTGCAGTAGTGGTTCTTCCATTCTTCCATAGAATCGGCTGTGTCTCAATTACGATGTTTCCTAGTTCATCTCGAGAGGATTCTGTTCGAGCCTTGTATCCTTGTCCATGACGTTCTTTCATTTTGGTTCGTGGCTATGAGCATCTGTTGAAATTTCTCATCAAACCAAGGGTTTCTTCCTGGTGGGCGCGAGAAACATAGCACCTCAGTGGCGGTCTCTTGTGATTGCAGTCTTTCGACATACATGGATGCGTGTCTCTTGTCTGTCGCAATGTGATCAATTTGGTTGACCGTTCGTTGATGATTGAGACCGCCATGTCCCCTTATAGATATCGATGTGAGGAAATTGTGTGCTGGCTATAGTGGCATTTCATTCCTTAGCGAAGTCAATTAGCCTAAGTCCGTTGCCGTTTCCGACAATACTGCTAAAGATGTCTTCTCTTCCTACCTTTGCGTTCAAATCTCACAGCACGATTTTAACATCGTACTTCGGTAGTCGCTCATAGGTTTTGTCAAGGAGCTCGTAGAAGAAATCTTTAGCTTAATCATATTTTTCCTCCGTCGAGGCGTATATAAGGCGCATATAAGACTTATGTTGGCGAATTTGGCCTTGATGCGGATTGTTACTATGCTTTCTCGTATGTCTCCGCATCTGCTTCAAATCCGCATCCGCAGCTCATCTAGGTTCGCCTAAGACAGCAGGCCGGTTGATCTGTGCCATTCTGACCAAGCTGTTTATATTGTTGCTTTTTTCGTCTTGTTATCAACACACACACTTATTGTTTAGCAAGTCAAATCCGGTTGGATGAGACCAGTATCCGATGGTTACCACAGTCGATGTGCAGTCAGAGTTATAACCATTGGGTATTACCAAGTTAAAGCCAATAAGAGTCTACCCTCATTCTAAAACATCCAACCATCAATTAATTACACTGCATATTATTAATATGGCAGAGAAAATACAAAAAGTTTTAAAATATTGTGGTGTTTTTCCATTATGCAACGAATTTGTTAAGATGCAAGTTTATGCTTAAGGCAGATACAATTAAATGAAACATCTGAGAAAAATTCAACTTTTTTTTTATAGAAAAAAACGTCGTCTTTCAAAAGCAATCTATTTAGGGTAGGTACTCTATTTCCCTTGAAATAGTCGTTGCTTCTTGGGATACCATTGAACGGTAGCAGTTGTTGCACATGCAATAGATACGTAAGGCAGAGCATATTGTATCGGTTTCGTATTTGGTTATTCATCTCATGTTTTATGGATGTTCTGTGCCAAGGGGATGCTCGTTATTGCTCCGGAACTTTTAATGTGTATAAGGGTTTTGCGTTTCCAATACCCTTTTTCAGTACGACTCATTCTGATTCAGCAAATCAGTTTTATCAAATAGATTTTGAGTTTGGTATGTTGCACTGTTGACATTATTGTTTTGTAATTCTGTTTTCTCTGCCTTCACTCATTGTAATTATGAAAATAAACTATTAACTTCAGAGTCTACATTTGTCTTAATATTCATCTGCTTTTACAACTGCTTTTTTATGTCTTAAAATGATCTTAAAAAAAAAACAATCAATACAATGCAAATGACCATCGTAACAGCTGTTCCTTCTACTATAATGCATCTCCCAATCTGTTCACAACTATTCTCATCTTAAAAAGTATCAGCAGTCTTCCTGATTTCAAAACACTTTATGGCTAAGGCCGATAAAATGTTGGCATCATTACAAGGAGTCTGAAAACAACGTTTATATTTAGTGGGTCTTTTAAAATAAAAGCACGTCATTGATAAAAAATTATTTAGTTATTAAAGTACTAATTTCGGAATTTATTTCACAAAAATAATGTTGTTTAAAAGTAAATACCCGCGTCCGCGGGACTCATGACCCAGCAGATTATGACGGCCCAGTAGATAGACTCCGGGGTTGACATTTTGTGAAGAATATTTTCTTTGTAATGCACCAGGTAAGTCGGTTTTGGGATAAACCTTAGATTTATTAAAACCCCACAGGAATGAGTTCATAGGGGTTAAATAAAGAAAAATTTATGTCACATCACTTGGAGATTTGTCAGAAAACATTTCACAAACCCGTATCACAGACATATTGGACGTGTATGAAGTTGCTCTGTCCTGTTGAACCATGTGCTTTGGATAAGTTAAGTTTTGCAATTCGGACACCAAGAAGTTATCTAACATTTCCATATAACGCTCTGGAGTTGCTGTAACTATATATGTCCCCTTTTATTTTCAAAATAGTAAGTGCTGATAATTCCTCGCCTGACATATACTAGTCAGTGACCATAAAGTCAGTTTATAGGGGAATGAAGAATGTCAACCAAAATAAAAATGTGCTTCATCTAAAAATAAGATGTCGGTAAGCGTTTAAAAACGCTTGGATTATGAAGTCAAGCCTTTGACTGCCATCCTGGGGCTTTAATTCTTGCATTAATTGAATATCAAAAGAGTCGCAGCTTTAGATCTTTATGCAAAATACAGTGTAATTTTGATCTATGCACTTTAGGGAAGATGTACGGAAGTTTTACCAAAATGTAATGGCCCTGTCGAGAAGATCAAGGAAAAATCGTATTAAAAAAGTATTAATATATTGAAAACAGATATTTTTAAACTTAGCTTACCAAGTCTGAGGAATCCCAAAGAACATGATTTGGTCAAGAGCAAAACCTGGTTGGATGAAAGGTTAGGAGCTTCTCAAGATAGTTTTATTCATTTAGATGTTTGTCATACTTTCGAAATATTTGGAGCAGCAGACTTAGGTGTGTGTAGTTGCTTTCGTCTTCTCGGACATCACTTTTTTGTGGATTTCAGGTCAAAGATAGATTAATGGAAACGAAAAAGCTTATCATATGTGGCCAGGTTACAACTTACAACATGACAAGGATAAGCGACTTCATAAGCAAATCCCATTAGCGAGTGTCATTTAAGGGCGCTAGAGTTGAATAAACTCTAGTCCATCTACTATACGAATACCCAGAAATTAAGTTATACAGCGTCATAGACCTGTTAAAAAAGAAACATATATGAGAATGCTACAATCTGCTGTGATAATTGTTGATTACCCAATCCCAATTCATAAAAAAACTGAATACGGATGAAATATAGAAAATGATATTGTTTATCTTAATCTCTTATGGTTCGACAAAAAAGACGTTTTTCTATTGGGTAGGATTTACAAATGGTGTGTTACGGAAAACGCCTCCAAAAATGGGGCGTGCCTAAAAACAATCTTTTACTGAAAAGTATTAGTGAACGGCTTTAAAAATGTGTATACTTGTTCTGCTTCGTTGGACAGAGATTCTTTATACCAAATTTGATCATTATAGCTAAAAATGGCCTAAAAATCGGTGACACACAGACGGACGGAGGGATGGATAGACGGACGGACAGACAGACATGGTATGACAGACATGTATCCATATATTTTATCGTATATCTATAGGAATTATTTCTCTATTTTAGAAACATAATGTCAAAACTAATATACTCCTGTGTGTTAGGGTACAAAATTATTTTTTTGTCTACAACGGTGCAGCTCAAAAGGTGATAAATGTCAAGTCATTGCTTGAATATTATTATCTCTTAGATCATCTATCTACTTATAAAATCATTACCTAATTATATAGATACTTTAACTCAATACCGTTTTCACTTAACTTGCGCAATACTATATAGTTTAAGTAATATATTCTTGACCAGTATTAGATTTAATTGTTTTGATTTAATGAATTTTTTAAATTATATATAAACTAGCTGACCCATACTCGCCTTGCTTCGCGCACCCTTAGCAGTTTAAACAAATGTGTAACTTATATCTGATCCATTTGGCATTGAACATTTATTTTTAATGTAGACATGTTTCTCATGTTTTGAACTGTTAGTGTGCAAAAATGCATTACAATTAGGCTAAAACGGATTTGAATAAAAGGCAAACATACAGACAACGATAATATACCTAGACCTACACATATTTTGTGAAATATATGTAACATATATAACTCCAGAATGAGCAAATGTAAACGAAATAAATGTAAATTTAAACAATATAATTATGTTTTATGTTATAACTTTTCTATAAAATAACGTACAGAGATATTATATATAAAATTGGATTTGTTGTTCTGCATATATATGTAAATTTAGTTCGGTTTGGTAAAATTTAAAAAAAAATTGAGGTCAACCGCGATAAATGAACGAAAAATTGGAAAAAAAAGATTTAAAAGGTTTTTGTTAAAAGAAACTTAATATGTGGGATAGAAAAAAAACTTTGTAGAAGAATTCTGAATCTACAGGAGAAAACTCTACTCAAATCCTTTAAGAAGTTTCGGAAATTTCGTGGCAGATACATATATACATCGAATCTGACTTGGCTTTTATTGAAGTAAGTGATATAATGCAATATAATTGTAAAATTGTTGTTACTTTGAATACATTCAATTTAAAAAGATTTATAGAAGCATTAATAAAATTATAAGATATTGTGTGTGATAACAATGTGTGCAAGGTATGTACTCTATACATGTACTGCAATCTATTACAGTGCCTTCTCATGCAAACTAATATAAATTAAATTTATGTATCTACAAATATGCAAAACATATTATGCCAAAATGAGATAAGCTAGATAGTTGTTGTATCGTATATAATAGTCACAAATTAGTCACACAACTATGTGGTTAACAATCCTAATGCTATGCGTTTCGCAAAACCATATAACTTAATCAAAGATGAACTATCTGTAGTAACAAGAGAATATACTCATATTACACTATAATCATAGAATATAAGCTTTAATATTTTTTTGATGTCTTTTTTCTACATCGATATTTCTCATTCTTCTCCAGTACACAGATGGTCTATGCGAATAAGCCGCAAACAAATATAGTGCCTCCAAAGTCAATATAACGGACGCGATTTAGAAAATTCAGCAAAATAAGAATATAAGCAAAGCTGCGCGGGACATTTGAATGTGAATGTTTTTTTTTTCTTTTTTCAAAAAAACACTAAAATATTGCAAACGTGAATATCGAGTAGGTAGTATTAAAACATTGAAATATTTTGAACATAAGTAAACCTAACTTGAAAATTGCAATTAAATAAAAAAAATGTTAGATGCGTCGAATTGGGCTAGGTTTACATATTCACGTTCACTCCCTAACTAGATCAATGGTACCGTTATCAGTAGTTAAAGTACAGTAGTAGTACTCGAGATTTTAATCAAACAGTACATTGCGAAAGCCAAAACGAAAGTTTCGCAATTTCGTTAGTCTGAGAACAGTGTTGATGATTAGATAAATGGCTGAATGGATTTAATTCTAATATGAGAGGTTGAAGGTTCTTGGATTAAATCCGTGATATTACTACTACAGATATGATTTTGCGAATGCTGGGGTTTTGCAATGAGCGTCCTTGACGTATATGTGCAGAATGAGAAAGAAAATAAAAACGCGAAGAAGATATCTGTTTAGTTGTAGATATCATGGATTAAAACCCGGTAAACGGTTTTTGTAAAATCAATAATTCTCAAAAACAGCTTAAGCGATTTTTATTAAATTAAACCCCCATATTATCAGTAGTGTTTGAAAGAAAACTGCATACCCATTTTTAAATTTAGGCCAAATTTAATAATCAAAATAAATGTTACTGTTGAAATTTGTAACAATTTCCTTTAATTTTGGCCAAATAGGTACGACCTAATCTCTCAAAACTGTGCGTGGCTAAACACTTTATATGAATGAAAAATTATAGAGAATTACATTGTCTAGTCATTTTGAAGAAGTCCAAAGCCGTCTACGACATCATTTATAGAAATGAACTAAACAGAGCCCTGTCTATTTTTGGTATATGACCTCAGCAAAACATTCGTTACGAATTTAGACAAGAACCGCATTGTCATGTTAAAACGATTAACAGGGTACCAATTATTATATATGATGTCAACAGTAGCTATTAGTAGGCCTTACTCGATCAACTAAGACGATTTTATATAAGACTTAATTTCCTAGTTCCGCTCTAAGGCGCCTAAAAAAATATACTGGAAACTTTTCGTTTCCGTTTGCGTTGCCGGGCTATGGAGACGAAGATTTAAACAAGAACTTTGCACGCTAAACAAAGACAATTAGACATAGTCAAAATTGGACGTTTAAAATGGCTAGAATACGTATAGTGAAGATATTAGCTAGGCACCAGGCTAATTGAAGGGGCGTGCTCAGACATTTGATTAAAATTCATAATATTAAAACTTATACTGGAGGCACTAGCAATGAGCTTAAATACCAAATTTCATTATTCAATTTCCAATTTTTTCAACGGACAAATGCTGTGTCTATGAGAAAGGGTAAAAATAAAACGCTCCCAAATATAGAGTAAATATTGAAGTATTTTCATCGAAACTAGCCTTAAATTCTTAAAAACTTATTTGTTTAAGGAAACGCACCTAAAGAGTACAGGTGGCACAAACTTTGATGTATGTATGCTGTTTAAAATTTCCTATGCTTTGACCAAAAACAGTTTCTGTTCTGGAAAGTAGTAGTCGCAGCGGATTTTGAAAATGTTTACACTTGGTCTCGAAGCATAGAAAAGGAGCATGTATATACCAAATCTTAAATTCCTAGCTCAAAATTTAATGCAGAAAATCGGGGACATACAGATTTACGAACTAGCGGACTGACATAGCTAAATCAACTAAGATAGTGATTATGAGTCAATCCAATACTTAACGATATGTCTATATAAATTATTTCTCAATTTTACTAACTTAATATCAATCGTATTATACCTTTATATGGTAGCGCGTATACAAATGACCTATAATTGTAGACCAAAATATTTCAAATAAAGGAGAAGCGATTACTGGCAAACGGAACCAATTAAATTATTGTGAGCATTTTAAATTTCAAAAATTGTTTGGCAGTTACGTTTTTAAATCGATATAGCACAAATTTATATTCCAAACATATAGCTAACATGCTTGTTTGAATACGACAGAAACGAGCAACTTTTCAGCACAAAATAAGATTTGTCTTCTCCAAATCTTTTACTCTTCTAATCCCAATTGAATATTGAAATTGGTTTAGGATATAATAGTTTAGCACTCTGTCTGTAAGGCATAATTAAAAATACGACCTAAAGTTCTATATTTTTCACATACATTGTTTGTGGTCAGATTTCAATAAATATTGCTTTAAGAGAGTTATAATATTATGTGGTACGTGTCGCCAAAGGCTATGCCCCCCATATTAAATGAATTACGTTCCTCAAAACATAACATAAAACATAGCAACAGCATTCAATATACGCTCGTTGGCCATTCTGTTGGCTTTGGTATTTTTATCATAAACACGCAGATATGCTGTCGACAAAGATCCAAATTATGAGATGGTAGATAACATTTTTACGAAGTTTATTATGACAGAATGGTTAGCTAGATAGCTGCTTACCATTCTTATTCTAATAAAGTTTAAGAATAAAAAAATAGGATTCTATTGACTGGAAACCAGGATGGTATATTACACACAATACATGCTATAACTTTTTAGTGTTTTCAGCAGGGAAAGGTGTAATTATATAGATACTCGTACAACTTGATGTAGCATGCAAGAGGACATCCTGATTGCTGTAAGAGGATTTATGTTCTTAATTTAACACGGAGATGTACAACACAACTCATTAAGAGGAATAAGCTAAAATTCTCCAATTATATGAGGTCATGTGCACCAGTCCCTCATTTTTTTGGAAAATCTGAGTAGGGCTAGGGGACCATATTACCGAATGAGAATTATATTACGCTTCAAACTAATTCTTATTAATACCACCTTTGTCCTTTCCGAAAAAAAGAAAATATTTTTTTTGAGAATCGTAAATCGCATTTTCGCTTAACATGAAAATTTATTGTACATTTTTAATATATTATCACTTCATGGAAAAGTTGTTTAGTTTATTATGTTATTCATTTACGTAGTGAGTGTAGATTCGTACCACAGTTGGTTCCGAATACTTACTTACTTAGTTAAGTGACCCTACAGTTCGGGCTGAGCCTTGTTTTTATCAAACAAGCCTAACCAATTATCCCGATGCTTAGCTAACAGTCTGCGAGCTTGAGTATTGGTGTCCATTCGTGCTACATTGTCCTTCAATGCAAACGGGACTGACAATTGTCCTTAGAATTTTTATCTCAAAATGACTATCTTTATCCGCTTTTGATATGGGCCCTAGCGCCGTAAAGCAGAAATGGGTGTGATAAAGGACTTATATTAGATCTCATAAAGAAACAGTGGCTGCGAAGAGAATTTTTTCCGTTGATTTCTGACGAGATATCGTTTTCGTCATTTATTTTTATTTTTCTTATTGTTGGCGGGCGATACCTATTACCTAGCACATCATTTGCGACTGATCTTACGACTTCTTGACATCAATGCAACTGTTCTTCCACATTAGATGCTGGTGGTATGGTATGGAAAACGTGTGCTGGTTATCGTTCAAGCTTTTGATAGTAACCCAAAGAACGTGCAAACACAAATACAACATACAGTTGCAGTCCGATATAGCCAGATCAATAGAGGGTCCACCTTGGCCCGAGCATCGACTTCAAGACATAGATTTTAAATATATTATTTTTGTTAAATAATCCCGGAAAGACATATAATTGGCATGCACACAAAATTTGCTTTGTTGTTGTAATTCGTTGGAAACCTCCACTCAAATAATGTGACTCAGAGTTATTCTGCAGACATCGTTACTACGGCTTTCATTTTGTGTGGAACATTATGTTTTTCATTTGCATTTTGACGAAATAAAGGACATGAATTTATTGCTAATGAAATGTTTAGTACTATTTGCATATAGAATGAAAAATATGTTGTGTACTGTTAAAATGCTACTTTTGACCAATTCCAATTACATATTTCTGAATTTTATGTTTGAGAATTGCATGATGAATCATTGGTCAGCGTTTAAGAGACATAGCACATCAAAGGCAAACAATAAAAGACAATGTCTCTGCTTAATATCATAAATTTGAACTGATAAATATTTATAAATAAAGCCTTATTACTGCGTAAGGGTTTTATTATTCATCTAGGACCGCAGACCATTGTCTCAGCAATACGTGCGTTTATAGGTTTAGCTAATTATATACAGATGGACTAGAGTATTTTTATATTACTGTAGGGATAAATGCAGGTGATGTGTAGTCCCTGTTACAAGACTGGATATCGCCAAGATGACGTCGCGCAGGGTCTACTATCTTCTTATTGTACCCTGTCATAGTTAGCAATGGTATTATAAAATATCTTCTTATGCAGCCTATTAAACGATGAAAATACACAGAACTATTCAATATAGCCGATGAAATAAAAAAAATGATGACAAACCAAAATTAAGTATGGGTAGCAATATTCAAAATATTCCTACCGAGGTATTTTTAAAGCCGCGAATGATAGCCGTTAAAAAGAATTCTTAATGAAATGTATGCCTAATGAATTTGATTCAATATTCAAGGAAGTTTTGACCACTTGGAAAAATCATTATTTTCTGTAGCGAGGATGATTTTACTGATTTTTTGAAGTGAAACTTCGTTTGGGACAGTGTGAATTGGATTTTATGAAAATAAAAAGCGTCACGAAAAAGAGAAAAAAATCCGCAGCTGGTTCTGGAGTGTTGTGTCTGTTTGGTCGTCTGGATTTATTGGGTGTACTTGTATCTCATTCAACATGTACGTTGGTGTGAAAAAAGAGGTCTATTGCCGGTAGCACTCAGCTAGTATGCCATTTAACCTAAATGAGGTGTTGTGTTATCGCGTTGACGGTTTTGTGGTGTCATGTTGGTTGAAGAACGAGGAATACGGTAGAGTTAGTGTTTGTTTTACATCATAAAGGATGCTGGTGCACAGGGACCCAAAGGAAGTGTGGTGGTGTGTAATAGCAAATAGTATAGAACTACATAGAGTGCGCATCTCATACAACGAACATTTTCTTTGTGATATTGATACCCCAGTGTGCACATTGCCATGCCAGCATCAAGCAACAGCATAACCGATGCATACGAACGACGAAAATTTCCCTTCGCACTTACCGCCCGCGTCTGAAACAGCTACAACATTTTAAGCTGTGATGCGTACTCTATAGTTATATACCTCTTTGGTAATAGGTACAATGTTTGTCAATAAGTAAATTTGTTAGTTGCATTATGTGTGAGCAACATCAAATTATGAAAGCCATCGCTGAGTCTAGGAACGAAATATTCTTCATTCTAATCAAACGAAAGTTGCTAGATATATGGATGCGACATTTGTTAACATTATCTGAAAAAGATTCTGTTATCGGGGATGTTGGAAGACAGGTGGCTTAAATATTTATTTTTCTCTGTATGTTGAAATGACAGCTGATCGATGGTACTGGCTTTCCTTTGGTCTATCATAATTAATGTGTTTTGGCGTGGGGTTGTTTTTGAGAAGATGTGTATCTGAGTTCTGGAGTATGTAATTGAAGCTTGAATTTGAAAAAAGGTAGATTTGGTTTTCCACCTAAATCAAGCAGCGCCGGCGCGGTTAAAGAGAATGGGCCCCGAAAACGAGATGAGTCCAACTGGCATATAACCGGTTTTGTAGGCTGTTGGAGTTTCAACAGAGTTTGTGCGGTAGAACACGGTTAAAAACCAATCCAAACACATTTTTCACGATTTTAGGCCTGAAAACAGTTGTATGTCATTCGGCTCTCATACGCGTTTTGTGAGTTGAAAAGTAAACTTTAATATAGTTGCATATAATTCTCACACAAACCCAAGAGCTTGCGAATTGTCAATCCCTTTTTTTATTTTTTAATATTTAGAGTTCTTATAATCTAAAATATGTCCTCAATATTACAGTGCGTCCCATATAAAGGTTATATAAAATATCGATGTAATATTTATTAATATAACTTCTACTATAGAGTCAAATGGACCTATTAAAATAAAGGTGTGCATGAATAGCATATTCCTATGACGATGGAGATAGACACGGGGGCGTCTATTTCTGCGATTTCTTTAAAAAATCATACCGCGAGAACTTTAATTTGCATGCATTACAAAAATCTAGTTTAATTTTTAATAATTATAATGACACAAAACTAAAACCTATTGGTGGAATGGATATTTTAGACAACAATGATAAAAGATTAAAGTTGTTGTCGTCAAAAACGGCGGTCCACCATTGCTAGGTCGAAATTTCTTAAATGTTTTTGGTTTTAAATTTTCAAATCTTATCTTAAATCTTAAATTACAAAGAAATTTAGAGAATTATTTGATGGTAATTTAGGAAAATTTAATAAAGGTACAATTTCATTGCATGTAAATTGTGACCGCAACCCAAAGTTTGTTAAGCCACGACAAATGCCACTAGCTTTGAAAGTAAAGGTGGAAAATGAAATTGATAAGCTCGTAGTACTGGTGTATTGGAATTTTTAATTTAAGAGAACTCTAATCGTTCCTATTTTTGCGGTTCCTTGATTTGCGGTGATTTTGAGATCACTGTCAATCCACATCTTTTAATTGACAAATACCCGCTACCTCGAATTGAGGAATTGTTCGCACAACTGCATTATGTTGAAGAATTTGCAAAATTGGATTTGTCGATGGCATGCACTAGTTTTGACAGGTTACACATTTAAAATTGCATGTGTTCGATCAGAGGCAAATGTAGCAAATGTACAGTCGAAGATTCTGTTTAAACCCATTAAGTTGCGTCGAGCTACATCTTATATGTCAAAGAAGTAAGCAATTGGCCTATTACTATAGAAGATGTAGAAACAGAATCGCAAGAGGATAATGTATCGGGATGGAAACAAGAAAGGGTAGATGTTGTACATAGACCATTTTTCTTGAGACGACATGAATTACGCATTGAGTCTGTGAGTTTTTTTTGGGGCTACCACATAATAATTCCTGTGTCACTGCAGCCTCCCGTTTTAGCTAAATTACATAGGACACATATGGGAATTGGGAAGATGAAAGCTAAGACAAAACGTTATTGTTGGTAGCCAAAACTTGATAGTGAATTGTAAGCGATGGGCAAAGCGTGTATGCAATGTTTTGCAATTACAGCTGATTCGACAAAAGGGAAACTTATTTGCTGGGAGTGGTCTAAAGAACCGTGGCGTGGGCTCGAGTCCACATAAATTTTTTGGGTCCACTAATTATGAGATGGTTTCTAGTGATAGTGGACAGGCAAAGTGGGTGGCCAGAATGCATATACACGGGCACTAATACAACAAGCAGGGTTCCTATAAATAAATTAATGCCAATATTTGTGCGTTTTGGTGTACCTAAGGTATTGGTTTCTGATAATAGTACCGCATTTGTTTCAAACGAATTTGAAAAATTTCTAAAAATCAATGGTATAAAACATCCAACAACACCAGAAGGTAAGGTAAAATTTTGTTAAAACTATTAAAAACGAGCTTTAGGAGCGGATAATATAATTGAAATTCAAAATGATTTAAATTCGTTTTTATTATTATATTATATAGAAATTCTATTCATTCTAGCAAAGGTGTATATCCATCAGAACTTATGCTAGGTAGAAAATTAAGAACTAGGTAAGATTAACTTAATCCTAAGAGAAACATGCAAATCAACGTAAGCAATATTCAAACAGTTGAAAAAGAACACAAATATTTTAAATCTAAAACAAGAAAAACATTTAAAATCAATTATATTGTAATGGTTAAAGATTATTCTGAAGCTAATAAAATAATTTGGACTATAGCTTATATTGTAAAAATATTGTGAAGTATATTTAGTAAAGTTAGTTAATTCTAATATTACATGGAAAAGACATTTAAATCACATACGCATTTATTATACCTTATTATTAATAAAGATCATTATAGTGAAATAGCTATTTGCCTTTAACTTGAGTCATCACAGGTATGTAAAGGCCTCTTCGAAATACTAAAAAAGGATTAAGATAATGGTATGTCTTTCCATTTTACTTTTTCGAGATTATAATTGAGAATATCTTTGATTTTAACTTGCTACTAAAGATTTGCAAAAGCGCCATTTCCGATTTATGTCACTTCCAAGTTATTTTCCTTTTTAATGAGGTTTCAAACATGTAAAGCCCAAAGAATTGATACCCCTAGAAATCAATTTGCGAAGTCAAGCATCTGACTGGGGTTTTGATTTTTCACTAATTAAATTTTATAGGCTACAGCTTTAAGAGCAGTATTACAAAATACGATATAATGATGATCCATGCACATTTAAAGCACTCGCCCGCTTACTAATTGAATGGTTTTGATCTGTACGAACACACTGGTTAATACTGTCACAATTTTTACCATTCTTGATGATCTTATTCGTCCGGACTTTGCTTAAACATTCTTTTAAGACACATTGTATGATTTTATATTGGTCTAAGTTCTTGAAAAAAAAACGGTCAAGTTATAAACAGTGAGATATTAAAGTGATTCATTGGAGTTCCTAATTTTGTTTGTCTTCCAATGAAATGTTAAATCAAGTAAACTTAAACTTTTGTCTTTAACAGTTGACGCCCATTTCTAATTGTAGTGTCCTTTTGATATACCATCAACACCAGAGGTGCGCTTCATGCTGCTCTTTACATTTATCACACATATTCTCTTTTCTGCTATTCTCAGCTTCTATCGATTGTGTGCTATATTTCCAGTAGAAATTTCAGATAGAGGGACAACTACTAACAAAACGAATCCTTGCATATCCTGTATGGTTCACTTTTTTATAGATGTTCTTGTGACCTCGGTTGTTTACTATATGACAAGGGGTGCCTTGCCAAGAGATGGTCATTGCTCGGTGCTAGCTTGTTAGGGGTAGGATCGTGTGTCACTTAGGTGCTCAAATATAAATAAAGTACGAAAATAAAAACATAAATACATTAAGCTACAATCCACCATGTACCACATAATTTATATAAACATTTTCAAGAATATAACTAACGATTTTTACCATTTGCTTTATATTTGTTAAATAATTATGAATACACTTAAGCATTTAAGAATTTAAAACAAACAACATCCAAGTAAGTAGTAAAATGCTTTAGTGATTTGACTAGTTGTGGATTTTTCTGGCCTAAATTTCTAGATTTAAAATTTAAAATCTATATTTCCTCTATAAAAAGTTTTTATCCACGCCCACTCTTTGTGGGCGATGTACTATAAAAACGATTATTAGAGCGCATGCTTATAACATTTGTCATAGGCGTATATTATTCCGTCGAAAAATCTTCATTTTTTAACCACAGGATGGGATAGGGTATAAAGATTCACACAGCGGATTGTAGCCTTCTCTACTTATATCTAGAGGACAAAAAAAAGTTTAATAAATATTAGAAAGCTGGCTACGCTTCTTAAATTAATGACGTTCGCTAAGAGGTTTATAAATATTAAATTGAAGGATTAAAATCAATTTTATCAATACCGAAGAATAAAATTCAAAATATTTTTTTAAACAATTCTTAAACTCTGGAGGGCTGTTTACAGAAGCCGATAACGATATATTGCTTACAAAATCGAACTGCGGATACGATAAATTGTATAACTTTCTTGTTATAAATATACATACACCTATTATAATTCTTAACTATTCCCAGGGTACCGATTAAAGTTTTTTGAAAGCGAAGTGGAGATAACATGCAAATTGAAGAAGCTTTACTTTTAGAATCACTTTCCCTTATAAATTCAGTATCCAGGCATTTCATGTCGCATGTCTCATCATTTAGTGCATTTGTTAGTGGGACATAACAGAAAATAATGGTTATTAAGTTATTACAAAATAAATAAACGATGAAATTAACAATTAAGCTATATATATTGTTAAACCAAAAAAAAAAAACAATTTCGTAGGGTTTTTTAAACTGATTTTAATAACATTCAGCTCAACTACATCGTTGTTTTCATTGTAAACTCTACTCATGCGACTAATGGTCTTATACATACCATAGTTGTGTTTATGATTAGTGAATGTAAAATATTTAGAAGAAATTCCCCGGGCATTAAAACCAACAGCACTTAAAAGACCAGGAGCATCTATTTGTCCTGATAATACTTGTTGTAAGAAAGCCATGTCATTGTTAAGTCTACGTTGAGACAAAGGCAACATCTGCAGTAGTTTAATTCGATACCTATACGGAGGCAAATTGTGTAGATCATTCCATGGAAGTCCTCTCAAAGCAAATCTTGTAATTTACGTTGGACTAATTCAATTCAATTTGAATGAACTATATAGAAGGGTGCCCCAACTTGTGAAGCGTACTCCAAATCAGGTCGAACTAGACAATTATAAAACAAAAGAGTGACATAAGTGTCATTAAACTCTTTTGACCACCTTTTTATAAATTCCAACATAGAGTTGCATTTATTGACGATAACGGTAATGTGTTTATTAAATTCTAATTTAGTATAAAACATATGAGAAGGCTACAATCCACTGTGCGGATCGTTGAATACCCTATCCCATCCTATCTGTAAAACTAAAATCCCCAAAAAGTGGACATGGCTAAAAACACGATGTGGATAAAATTAAGAATATGACATGGTGACAACAAATTCTTCAGACTGCTTATAAAAAACTTTTACGGTTCTACAAAAGACAAGGTTTTCTCCTGCATATGTTATGGGGTAGGGTATAAAAATGGTTTTTATATAAAAACGCCCCCAAAAAGTGGGCGTGGGTTAAAATGGTCTATTGACGAAATGTTCATATTTATATTACTAATGATTCTGCATCAAAATTTTTTTAGAAAATTTTAAAATTTGACCGAAAAACGTTTTTTATTAAAAACACCCCCAAAAAGTGGGCGTGGCAAAAAACTTTATATGAACGAAATACAGATATTCAGATTGTCTAAATATGTTGTTCAGAAAGTTTTTCAAAATTCCTTATGGTTTGGCCAAAAAATACGTTTTTCTAAAAAAGGGGCGTGGCAGTGGGCGGATTTCAAAAATTTTTACACTTGTTCTGCTGGGAGCAACAAAGAGCACGTGTACCAAATTTCATCCTTCTAGCTCAAAATTTAAGGCCCAAAAACTGGTGACATACGGACGGACGGACAGACATGGCTAAATCGACTCAGCTATCGATTCTGAGTCGATCCATATACTTTGAGGTATATATAGCTAAATTATTTCTCTATGTTACAAACTATGTATCAAAACTAATATACCCCTATGGGATAGGGTATAAACAAAAACACCAAGATCATTAAAACTGTCTACACGACATAGAGAGTGTCCGGACAGAGTATAAATAAAATTCATGGGATCACGTTTTAGTGAAAATATTAAAGGGTACAGATTCAAAACCGCTTTTAAAATACCATATGGTAAAACTATTTAAATCGGTTTGTAGTGACCTCCTACGCATTTAAAAACGTTTATGTCAACAGCATATATCAATATTTTGCTGTCTCGAATACAAGCTCTTGCATCGTTAATAGCAAGTATAAATAAGATAGATCCGAAATGACTTCCTTTGGGTACTCCAGATTGGGCTTTAAAAGGGTTGGACTTGGAACCTCTAAATTTTACTTGATAAGTTGTCAATGAGAGATATAATTAAATCCAATTATTTTAAAAATTATGATGTTATGTGCTAATTGGTCAAAAGCTTTGGAGAAGTCAGTGTATACACAATCGACTTTTTTTTTATTTTCCAAACTAGCTTTACAATGATGTATAAAAGTTACGAAATTTTTGACAGTGGATCGATTTTTTACGAAGTCATGCTGTTTTTCACACATGATGTTTCGACAAAGAAAGTGAAAGTTAGAAATGGGTGTTCCTTTCACTGAACGTTAATTTGAAGGTGTTAAAATGATAACATTTAGTTGAAAAAATTCTTATTTGAAGGGATTTTGAATTGTTACTTTCAAAACACCTGGCTCTAAGTTGACCATTTCTTCTTCAGTGTTGTCTTTCATGACTTGCAAGGTTTGTGTTTTTTTTTTTGGGAAGATAAGCATTAGCAATTGCTACGCGTTATTCATCGTTGATTATTGTAAACTTAATTCTCTATGTGACTACTCCATAAATTTCAAAGCACAATTTCATTTGACGCCATTTGCAAAAATTATGACATATTCTCATTATGACACGAATTTCAACCAACATTAGTTTTACTAAGACTAACTATTCGATGTTTCAAAGACGAGTCATCGTTGCTTTGATAATTAAACTTAACGCTTAGACAAAAATAACTGCATTTTCAACATTAAAAAATTCATATATGTTTAAAAAAATGTACCTAATTTAAAGCATATTGAAGCAATCATGGATCTCAACCGACATACCTCACCAGTTTGCCCAGTTCTTGTCTTCAGTTGGATTAAGGTTGGTTTCGTTTTGTTGGTGTACCTTGAGACAAGGTTTTTATTTATATACTTTTCTCAGGTGAAGAAAAAGGTTGTCGACTTTTCTCAGGTGTCTTGGTTGGTTGTCGACTTTTCTAACATAAGATCAAATCGATAGGGGCCTATCAGGTACGATTCCAGGCAATTACTTGTTATGGAATGGTGTATCTTGTAACCTTCGTTTGTTTGCTGAGGAGGTATCATTGTTAGAGTTAAAAATGTAGCTGAGGTATCCCGACAATTTTGATATTTTATTTGAATGGTCCACAATGTATGTCCCTTCTTATTGACACTATGTACATATATACTTGGTCTTACTCCTATGTAAAGGAGCATATGTCAATACCCAGAAGATTTTGCATTATAATTTCAAATCGAACATTTCCATCCAAAAAAAATTAGAATCCATTTTAATTAAACGACAATAATTAACGTTAACATTTAAAACAAAACTGCTTTTTAAAAAGACTTGAATTACGGATTTTTATATTTATGCTAAATTTGAAAAATCAGCAATTTCGTGTCTAATTAAATTAAAGTGAAAACCAATAGTAACAATGCCTTATAATCAGTTTTAGCCTGAAATACTCTTAAATTTTGACCAATAGCGGAAAATCATTGATATCTCAATTTTTCCTTCAAATTTAAATTCATTCTTAAGAGTTCTTATAACATAAAGTCGAGCACGCAAGGAGGAAGTACGTACGACCAAAGAGGTATATAACTATAGAGTACGCATCACAGCTAAAAATGTTGTAGCTGTTTCTGACGCGGGCGGTAAGTGCGAAGGGAAATGTTCGTCGTTCGTATGCATCGGTTATGCTGTTGCTTGATGCTGGCATGGCAATGTACACACTGGGGTATCAATATCAGTACCCGACATAGAAAATTTTCGTTGTATGAGATGCACACTCTATGTAGTTCTATACTCTTTGGTACGACCCAGTCGTGCACCGACCGCACTCGTTTCCATATCATTTTCTAGTCCGAGCAGTGCAATGGTGGTAATGTCGTCGGCGTATACTAGTTTACCATAGATTAAATAAATATCATGCTTCATTTTGCATTTGCTTAAGTGTCCGAAGATTGTTCTCTTTCTTCTTAAAAAGTCTGTATTCTTCGTTTTTTTTTTGCGTATAACGCTCAATGGCAACTTATTCGGGAGTTCTCGCATTTTCCTACAGCGTTGCCTTGTGGATTTCAATCTTGGCAAGAGAACCCAAAAAAGTTGTTTTTGAAATACCGTCCGTTGGTCCGTCAGTTCGTCTGCAACTACCGGCTGGATCATTTTTTTTTTTAAAACTTCGTATACGCAGTTTTTTCACAATTCTTAGCCATTTGTTTTACTCTTAGCCATTTTATTTCTGTTGAATCTACTGTTACTTTTAATCTAGCAGCTCGAGATTTTAGTATACAAGTGCACCATTTTACTTCTTAGCTGATAAATGGTTTCGAACGGCGAAGTAATTAAAACGGTTTTATCTGCTACATCGTCACCAAGAAGAACTAGATTAGACATTCTTCGCTTGAACGTATCTGAGTTTGTTAAACAAGCATACATGATATACTTTTGGAAGCCATTAAAAATAAAAATAAAGCTCTTGTTCCCAAATTGAGTGTGCTTTTATGAACAAAACTCCAATGATCTGGAGTGAACCATCAAATCATCACGGTAACTGTTATTTTTGTGCTGTGAATATAACTAGAATAAACCGCAAAAATCATTCTACGTGTAATTATCGCGATCTGCTATTACACCTGTTCTGATTTCTAGTAATGAGTCAGTATTTTACAAAAATATTTCTGGTTTAGGGGGTGCAACGGGATTATAAAATTATAACTCAAATGAATGGCATAATGGCAATAAACTTTGGCTATTGCACATTCAACAAAAATTAAAGAAGAATACTCCACGATATCCTTAATTTTGAAGAAAATAAAGTGAGGCTGAATGTGATAAATTCTTCACATTCTTCACATGAAATAGAATGTAAAAGCTCTTACAAAGGACGGTGAGTGTTTCAAGTACATTACAAAACTGTTTAAAAAATTAAGTACTGAACAGATAAAAGCTGCTATCTTTGATAGTTGATAAATGATTAAAATTTAGCCGATTGCATGACAGTTGAAAAATTGAAAAATCTCATACGAACTCATTCCACGAGTTCGTATGAGAAGTGAAAAATGTCTTTCGAAAATTAAAAGTAGGCCGCCTAACCTCAACACATTGAGCAACTAATTTTGCACTATCAGCAACTTGGATGCAACATGAACATTAAGTTACATTTCGTCTTCAGTCATTTAGATCGTTTTCTTGAAAAGCTTGGTGATTAAGCAAAGAGCAAGGTTTATAAATGATTTGACAAAAGTGATCCAATGGTCAAAATTAATACTATTTGCTGATGATGGTCTTCCGTATTGTACTGGAAGTGATATAAAAACATGTGTAAATAACATAGTAATGACCTTAAAAATATGTGGTTAAAAATGAATACAAGTTTACTTTTTTAAATGTGAGTAAAACTAAATGTATTATTTTCAACGTACTAAATAATGTCCAAGTAAATAAAAAAAGATACAGAAGAAATAGAAATTGTTAAATTGTTAATTGTGTCATTATAGACGGAAATTGAATTTGAATGAATATTCCAGTTATATTTGTGAACAAATGTGTCCAAAAAACTTGGGGTAATTAAAAAATCTAGATGTAACATGTCTTTGAATACAGCTATAAATGTCTATAATGTGTTAATTAAGCCAAATTTCGTTTATTGTGCAAGTATTATATATTTATGTTAGGAAAATCAAAAACAAATAGTGCAAGTATTACAAAATAAACCAATGCGCATTATACTTAACTGCAATAGATATACATGAATAAATTACATGTTAAATACTTAAAGATGGAAACGTTAACTGAAGAATACATATCATGTCAATGTTATTTATATATAAATTAAAAAATCAACATGCTTCCAAATTATTTATCTAATAATATAAATTATCATAGAAATACATATTATTTTTCAAGAAAAATTGGACATTTCAACATACAAATAATGAGGACAATCAGAGTACAGTAATTTTTTTTATTCTTTATTTCATATCAAGAAACTTAAATATATAGTATGTACAATAATTCAAAATTAATTAAAAAGATTTTTAAATTTTTTGAAGGAAATAGTTGAGTACAATCTATTGTCTAATGAATGACAAGAGGCGAATGTACGGTTATATAAATGAAAATAAAATAATTGATGGGGAAAACAAACATCAAAATTGTAAAAAATAAAAAATAAAACCAATAATGATATTGTTGAAGAAAATATGGAAACAAAAGATTTAATTATATGTTATGAAAAAGTAATTGTTAGATCATTGGCGTTAAGAAAGCGTCAATTTCCGAATGGTTAAACGAGAAAAGCCATTTTTTAATATCTTTTAAGAATACTGTTTTCTCTCTCTCACCTTAGTTTTTCAGGTAATGTATTAAATAAACGAGGAGCAGTAACATAATAAAAACGTGTGAAATGTATTTTGTTAAATTGTGGCTATCGTGAAATCTAGCATCATAATACCCGGAATTTTCAAAAAATATCTTTAAGACTTTGTAGCAGTATAAGTGCCTTAAAGGAAGAAATTCGAGACGTTTGAATAACTCAAAACTAGGGGTTCTACAATTGACTTTACACATAATTTTTAATGCATGCTTCTGTTTAATCAACAATGGTTCTATTTTATTAAAAAAGGTGCCACTCCAGCAAGAAATTCCATACTGTAGTTTTGATTTAAAGATACCATTATAAACTAATTTTAAAATAGGTAGATTGCAGTAAATACTAACGTGATATAATTGTCTTACCACTCCATTCAGATACTGTTTCAGATATAACGTATGTTCCTTCCAGCAAAACTTATGGTCCAATATAATACCAAGGTATTTAAAGCTATCAACACGTTCGATTAGAAAGCAACTCTCACTACAACAAACCTGACTGTCAAATAATTTATGATCGTATGCATCGATCAAAGAAAATCGACAACAGCTTGGTAAGTGATAATATAAAGGCAACTCCTCGGATCTTACACCCTTAATATTGAATACCATAAACTTTGTCTTGTTACTGATGATCAGCTTGTGATGATTGAACCATCGTCGTAGTATATCTAAGTCGTAATTAACATTGGAAAACATATCAAGATAGCTGTTATCAGCGTAGGAAAGAGCAGTATCATCTGCAAATGCCGTAATTTTGCCCTTAAAAGGTTGAATAAATAACGAATATACATAAATTACTTTATGTAAGAAAGAGCAGTATCATCTGCAAATGCCGTAATTTTGCCCTTAAAAGGTTGAATAAATAACGAATAGCTATACATAAATTAGAAAAAGTATTGGGCCCAGGACTGACCCTTGAGGAACGCCTATACTTAAATAATTATACGAACTCAAAACATTTTTGATTTTTACCACTTGTTTACGACTTGTTAGATAAGAGGCCAAAAATTCATGAAAAAAACCTCTAAATCCTGCATTAAATAATTTATTTAACAATAAAGTGTGGTTTACCATGTCAAAAGCCTTGGTTATATCAATAAATAAAGTGGAAGGAATTTGAGAAGCATTCAAACTGTTATATATTTCCCCTGATAATTTTTGTAATGCACTTTCAGTCGATTTACCACCTCTAAACCCGAACTGACAATCACTAAAGAAATGAGTCATATCTAAAAATGATAACATTCTAGATTTAATCCCGTTTTCAAAAATTTTAGAAAAAACGGATAAGATGGAAATTGGACGATAATTATTAAATAGCGTTCTATCACCTTTTTTGTGCAGTGGTAACACTACAGCTGTTTTTAAACACTCAGGAAAAACACCGTCTTGTACACAAAAATTAAAAATATAACAAAGAACATCAGAAATATGAAACGCAATTTGTTTCAATATGAAACTTGAGATATTATCAAAAGACGACGAGTTAGACGATTTAAGTGATATAATAATTTTGTAAATTTCAAGCGAGGTGAACGGTTCGAATAAGAAGCTTTCTGAATGAAAATTGCTATGTATTAAACTATTCACACAATGAAATGAAGGATGTGCTACATTTGAAATATATTCGCAAGAACCTACATTAGCGAAAAAATTATTAAACAAATTAGCAACTTCTAAAGGCTCAGACACAGTTGAATTATTATTGTTAATAAGAATATCTACATAAGATTTATTTTTGTTAAGTATTTCATTAACTACTCGCCATTCCTCTTTAGAGTTGCCTAGGTGTCTAGCTAATCGATTGCTGTAGTAAGTATTTCTACATAGTGGTATTTCGATTTTTAATTCTCTACATAACTTTTCATAATAATTCTTTAGTCTACGATTATTAGGGTGTTTATTGATAGCTACACAAATTTGTTTTTTCTTTCTTATTTTTTTTAATAATGAGGAAGCCATCCATTGCTTAAGGCATTTTTATTTCTTTTTTCTTTTTTATATGCTTTGGCTACAATTCTGTAAATGAAATTGTAGCTTATTAAGAAATAAATTAAATAAAAATAAATTAAATAAATTAATCTAACTAATGACATTAAAAACTTAACAAAAATAAACGAATTTAAAAGAAAAATTACTGAGCATATTAAATTAAACATACATAAACTCAATTTAAAAATGTAAATAATTTTGCTAAACAAAAATAGATAGTATACGAAATTATTAAATTTACAAACAAATTTAAATAGCCTTAAAAAGGTAATGGGAACGATTCCATCAGGACATTCGCACTATGGAACTTCGATACCACGGTTACAGGAATTTAAATATAATGTCTGACTATTGCTGGACATTGAACGTAGTTCTCCTGTTTCGACTCATGCAAAGAAGTCGTGTAAAAGAATGTTTCATTCAAATTTATTCGGTGTAATAAAAGAATTTAACTTGATAACTGCTATATTTTTTTTGTAAAATGCTCCCCCTTCATATCACAATAATTGGAGTTGCTATTGGAAAATAGATATAAGGGAAGTAAAGAAATGCGAATCTTCTGTATTTGCCTACAAGCTGAACTTACAAAAAAACCATAACTGGGTTATGGTATTAACCAATTTTTTCACCTGCTCTTCATCGACCTTTCTTAAAAACTTCAGCCAAAATAGGGGGAAATTAGTTGAGTCATCACAACCGCAACCGCAGGTGATTGCATACGACAAAAATATTATGAAAACAGATTATTAACCTTTAAATGCGAATCGAAATGAAAATTTCAAACTGACGTAAGAAAGTGGTGTAAGTAGGTATGAAATCGAGATTTTCCAAAGTGATCTAGATAAAAATAAGATTAGTTTTATTTCCAATGGAAAATGCAAACTTTTGCCCCAATCGCAATCTCCCACAGTCGTGTTTCCCACGCAGGTGGATTCTAAATATTTTTAAAATCTTCACTTCCAAATTCCAATCCAATACAAAAAGACAATTAAACTTCATTAACTCGCAATCAATACAATTACGTTGTTTGCGCAAGATCCACCACTTGAGGAGAGAGAGAGAGAGAGAGAGTAATCCTCTATTGTCAACAAGTAGTTTTATTAAAAAAATACTAATAATCCTCTAATTCACAAATCATATAATCTGTTGAACAACTGAAAACAGCAAATAAATAAAACTTCACATAGAATTAATATGAATTAGACAGGAGTGCATTGGTGGTGGATTACAACAAAAGGAACCATCTCTCGCGGGGATTAGAGAGGTAGAAGTTTGGAATCTCTTTACTTCTTTTATCTCTGTACCAAACCATCCCATCTCAATTTTGTCAAAAAGGAGGCTTTTCCTTCAAAATTTTGAAAAAAATAATGTTTTTTTTCTCCAAAAGGAGAATGAAAGGTAGATCGATCAATATATTTAGCCGATCTGATGCCTTGTTGACATCGTTGCCATTGTTCTTTGAATTTATGTTGTGAAACGGTATTGATCGAAATATTGAGGGATAGATTTGCCCCTCGGAATTTTCGGATATCCAAAAACTGGATGCGTGCTTCCTCTCTATCGCAATGTGATTTGGTTCTTAATTACTTACTTAAGTGGTGCTACATTCCGAAATTAACCTGGACCTCAACAAACATGTCTCTTCAATTAGCCCGGTCCTTAGCGAACTGCCTCCAGTTGCTACCTCTAAGTTGGTTGAGGTCGGTTTCCACCTGTGCGCGCCACTTAAGGCGAGGTCTTCCTCTGCTGCATGTGGCGTCTAGCAGGGAATCGAAGACTCTGTGGGTCGGAGTATTGGTATCCATTCTTTCTACAGGTCCTAGCCATCTTAAGCGTCCAATGCGGAGTTTTTTGACTAGGGGTCGCTGTGCGAAGATTTTTCCTCTCGAATCGACAAAGGATTTCTTCCTCCATTTTTGATACGTTTCATGCTTCAGCGCCGTAGAGAAAGACTGGGATGATCAGGGTATTATATAGGATCTCCTTAGAAGGGCTTTACTACTAAATTTCCTTTTTAGCCCAACGAAAAAGCGATTGGCAAGAGTAATTCTACCTTTAATTTCTGACGAGATGTTATTGTCAGAGTTAATAGCGGAGCCAAGGTAGACAAAGTCCCGTATTACCTCAAAGTTATATCTGTCAATGGTGACGTTCCGTCCAATTCGTCGATTTTTTCATTTACTGCTAAACTCATTTTGTCGTTTCCTTCTCTATACTAGCAAACGTGGCTATAACTTCACGTTGATTCCTACCGATGATGTCAATATCGTCGGCGTATGCTAGTAGTTGTACCGATTTTTGTAAGATTGTGCCTCTGGTGTTGGCTCGGGAGTTTTGCACTCAAGAATCAAATTAAAGAAATCACATGATTGCGCATCGCCTTATCTAAATCCTTTTTTGGCATCGAAAGTTTCGGTGAGGTCGTTTCCGACCCTGATGGATCCGCGAGAATTCTCCATCATCATCCTACACAGACGGATGAGTTTGGGCGGTATACCAAAACTAGACATGTCTCTGTATAGCTCGTCTCTATAAATACTATTATATGCGGCTTTGAAATCGATGAATAGGTGGTGGGTATCGATTTGGACTTCTTCTTTGATCAGTTGTGGAATTTCATGGCCTAAAACCACACCGATTAGGGCCGATCAGGTTGTTGGTAAACGGTTTCAGGCGTTCACATGTTACGGCAGACAGAATCTTGTAGGCGATGTTGACGAGACTGATTCCTCTGTAGAAAGAAAGAATGGCAATGCTCAGTATTAATAGATAAGCCACTTTCATTCTTCCTTTCGGCCAAGTCAGTCAATAAAATGAGTCTTTCATGAACAACAGTCCCCGCATTGCTGCACGAATTAGGTATGTCGCTAGGACAAATAAGAACCTGAAAATCATTATTGAACATAACTATTCATTCGGTAGTGTATAAAAGAGTTCCATTAGTGTATCATATATAGATTATAGAAACCCACCACACATATTATGCGTAGGGACGTTACATATCGTTAAACCCAAATGAATCCGTTCTTGCCCATTATGCCAAATGTGGAAAACCACTTCACCCAGCATAAATAAACATAATGATTTGTATGCGCAATGAAGTACTAGTACAGTAGATTACACTTGAAGTGCAATCACTAATTGAATACAGTTTCACCTTAATTTAGTACCCTGTGGCTGCGTTGATTATATTGCATATGGGGTGTCTATATAGTCGGTTACTGCGTGTGTTGATGATTAACGCTTCGAATTTATAACGTTGATGCTGTTTGTCAAACGAAAGCGACTTTGCTAATCTTTTGTGAGTTAGTACATACAGATATATTGCACATTGATACGTAGATACTCAAAAGTGCTGACATGAAAAGAGGTAAGCAAGTACAAGGGAGAACTGTTTATCCCTGACCTATGGGGTGAGGTGTAATCTAACTTGAATACGGAAAGTTACGTAAAAATTTAGATATTCCAATTATATACCAATAAGAGTTGTTGCTAGTTATGATAAAAAAATGATTACTGGTTCAGAGTTCATAGTTTTTATTTTTGATTGTGTTATTAATCATACGCAGCTACATTTAGTGGATTTCCTTTTTGTTTTGATTTCAAAAACTTATCTAGTTTCCAAATTTAATCTACTAAGAGGGAATTATATACATTTTATAATTATATATATGTAATAATTATCCTAGCGACACATTCTTCTTAAAATAAAAAGCGATCACCAGTATCGTGGAAAGAAGAGGCCCATTCTTCTAGTATTTCCAGTTAGTCCATTTCTTAATAAACGGGGAAACAGTGTCGAGCTGGAATAGTATCGAGCCAGAAAAAGGAAAAGAAAGAAACCCTTTCTTCTAGCTTAGGGATAAAAAAATGAAGGGAAAAGACAAAGATTCATCAATTCTACTATTGCAGCCAGCCTCAAATTAGGAATGTCACTGTTGATAGCAACAGCTTTGTGATTGTAAAAGAGTTCTTCTAAATTGGTATAAACCCATCCCACAAATAACACATTAGATTAGAGTATAAGATGACTGATTCTAGGAAACTATGCTTTCTCTATTGGACTTTATTCCTAGCTGTACTTAGCTGTAGCAAATGAACAGTCATTCTCTTGGCTTAATATCCCAGCTTTCAGGTTCGTGTCCAATCTTTTAGTTTAAGCACTTAGCGATAGCGGATACCAGTGCGCTTGGACTAAACTACAGGAAGCAAAGTGTCCAGAATGGATCCGGTTGGAAGGTTGCCTTGATTCAGGGGGAGACGGATTTGGTGCCCGTAAAGTAAAACTAAAGTAAGTTAACAAAAATCAGACACAACCAGCTCGCGACAGCGACAGCGACACTAATTGCTGCAAAGAGAGAAATAAATATATACCTGAATTTAGTTGCGATTGCTTCGCTCTAGTGTAGCGACCTTTATTATCCACTCAATATGTTCGTGACGAATAACTATCGTAAGCCCCAAGCTGCTACAAAGCAAAGGTAGGAAGAGAAGATATCTTTAGCAGTTTTTTCGGAAAACACATCCGAAATGCCAAAGCGATAGGCATGAGGCACTCATCCAAATTTTTGATGTCCGACCATTCCGAAGGGCTAACATCGAATAAAACCCATATAGTCTGATCAACAAAAATTGGCAGTACACGTCTTATGGGGAAGCTTTTTTAAAATCTGTCCTGTGCCAGCACGACCCGCCATAGAACAATTTTTCTTATATGGAGTGCGTCATCTGTATAGAATTCATAATCTTTGGTTGAACAGACTATACCTTGTTGCAACCAAGATAAGAATGCGGATATCCACAACGTTACAACAAACGAGAAATTCAATAAAAAAAATTAATGTCGAACCAACATGAGCGCTAATTTTATCGTCGCCGGTTTGAGGAATGCTGTACGTCTGTACATTTCTCGGCAGCCTGGAAAGAAGTCAGTTTCAAAGCAGTTCACTTGACTCAAACGAAGTAGTCATTTGCGACACGGCCCTTATAAGGCCAATAAACGCTTACAGATACAGATGCCCCGTGTAGCTCAATGTATTCTACATTTTTGAGAGGCGGGGTCTCCGATTCTATGTGTACCCAAGCCAGAATCCGAATACATAAAATATTATCGCAAGAAAGTCCTATACCCTATAAATGAATCGAAAATTACCGTACTTAGGTGATTCGAAGACATGTTGTATCGTTTGTTGTGGGATTTCACGAGTGAATAGGAGGTACAATAGTGGCCCAAGGACGTTTCCTTGCGGTACACCTGCCATTATTTCTTTGAACTCCGAATATTCAAGTTTCAAGTTTCACACATAGACTCTTATGTTCAGGATACGACAAGAGGATTTTATATAATTGTTAAGGAACTTGACATAATTTATACTTAAGGCCTTTGTGCCACACCTTGTCAATAGCTTGCGACACTTCAAGAAATACGGCTGAGCAAATTTCTCATTTACATCTGTAATTCGATATACTTGGTCCACCATCGAATGTTTACTTCTAAAACCAAATTGATGGTCAGATAAAAGACGTTTCTGATTAATTAAGCGACCGAGTAATATTCTTTCAAAAACTTTTGAAATTATTGAAAGAAGTGAAATAAGATTTTATTTTATTCGGTGATTTTCCTCGTTTTGGTACCATAATCACTTCCGCGGCTTTCCACTGTCTTGGTATGTATTCTAATTGTATTCTGATTGCCGCATTTATAATGAAAATAAGCTTAGTTAATGCTTTATCCGAGGCAACATTTTAAGAAGTTCTCCCGTAATCAGGTCATAACTTGGAGCTGTAAGTTAGGCTTTAGTTTCTGTATGCTCTGCATGCTCGGCAATATATGCATATCTTACTATATTATCATCGGTTATAGTATCGAATACATTAATGTTTTCATTTTGCGTTGGACCATCAAATGGCATAAATGTTTCGCATTTCCTTATCGCTTTTCGCGTTTTGAGTTACCCTAATTGGTGGCACAGCATTTTTTTGCCGTTTTATGACTTTAATTGCTTTCCAGAATATGAATAGTTCGATTTTTGTCCAGCGGTTAGGCTTTGCAGATAAGTTTGTACTGCATGATTTTTAAAATGTTTTACCAAATTTGATGAGAGACCGATGAGATGTGTTTTATCTTGCGGGGCACGAGTTTGGTGTCATCTTTTACGAGTTTTTCTTTTTTGTTCAACTATATCTTTTATTTCTATTTTCACTATTTTGGTTTGTTGAGTAGTCTTATTCCATGCTGCTTTTTTGGATGGTATCGATAAAAGAGTCAACCGCGACTTCGAGTTCCAATGTGCTTCCGAACGATACTCCCAGTCGGATATTATTTTCAATATCGCTTTCGAAACCTTCCCAGTTGGTTTTCCCGTTTGTTAGTCTGGGTGGTTTTTCATTTATAAATGAGTGACTCGCTCGTTGTTAAAATGACCGGAGAATGATCAGAGAAAAGATCAAAGGATTCTTCAACTTTGATTCGATTTGATGGCAGATCTTTTACAATGAAAAAATCCGGTATTTTTCTAACATCAGTTGGCCAGTAAGATGGTTTTCCCGTAGAATGAAACTCGGTATTGTACTTTCTACCTTTATCATAAAGGTAGGACTTTCTGTGATATGCATCTAGATCCCCAGAATGTATGTTTTGCATTGAAGTTTCCTCCGATGACAAAATGCTGTTCAAGGCAATTAAGCATGTTTTAAAAGTTAATTTTCTCAACCTTGGTGGTTAGTAATTCGAAGATTTCTTCAGAAAGGATTGCCTGCTTTTGAATTCTACAAAGCTAATTTGCATTGTTTCGATTTCTAATTTAAGATCAATCGAATGTTCGAAACACTCTTTTATATATAGTGAGGCTCCACCTCTAGCCTTATTCGATGGATGTAGAGAATGTTAGTCGAGGTAACCTTTATACTTTAAGTTAGAATAACTCTTTGCGCGAGTTTCGGATATTAAAGAGACGTCGATATCTTTTTGTTGCATAAACAATTCAAGTTCTCCAAGTTTCTGCTAAAGGCCATTGGCATTTCACGTAAAAATTTTAAGAATGTTGAGTACGTCTGTTGCGAATACTATTTTCAAGCTTAACTAGGCTGTCGAAAATAAGTTTATTCGTTTCACTTTGTTCCTCAAGTTTTTCATACAAATTCAAGTTTTTAATGCAAATAGCAGGAGTTTTCTTATCTAAACTGCAATCTACCGTCAGATGATTTCCGGAACATTTTACATACCGCGTCTCTTTCTGACAATAGGTTTGCGTATTATTACATCCTTGGCAGCGCTTGCACTGAGGAACTAATTTGGAATTTTTCGATTTTTACAACAATATTAAGAATTATTTTTATTTTATATATTTTGTTCAAACTTTCTGCTTTATCAAAAGTGAGTATGAATAAGGGCAGACAATTTTATTTTATCGGTATTAAGTTTGCGAGACAGTAGACGGTAACTTTCAGAGTCTTTAACGCAGACTTTCCATGCATTTTTTTAAGTGAAGTTTCTTGGTAGCCTGATAATGACAACGAATAAGAAACTTTCTAAACAAGATATTTAGACAATCTGAATAACTATATTTCGTTCATATATTCGTTCGAAAAAACTTTTGATGCACATACTTCCGTAATGGTAATCTTAACATTTTGTTCATAGTTCATATTCACCCACGTCAATTTTTTTTCCTACATACGACAATGAGTGCCACCTCGAGATAGTCAAAAAAAAAATATTTCTTTGAGCATGGTATGGTCATCAACTGTCAATGTTAGATTAAGAAAACTTTTGAATGAAAAGTTCGATTTAAGCATTAATTTCATATGTTAACTTAGTATTTCAAGAGTTAATATATTAATTAAGACGTGTAACAATCCTTGACAATGTGATTGATTGAAGTATGACTTCTTAAAATCAGAATGATCGGCCTTATCCCTATCAAATAGGTTCTATTGGAATTACTCAAACACGCACCTTTCCAATTCCAATTCAAATAACAAAGCAGCTCTCAAAAACATCTTACTCTTATCAATTCATTGAAATCCAATTCAATTTATTGAAGTCAACGTTTTTCTAGTTCTTTGAAAAATATGATTACATTGCTGTTTTCGTTTGAGTTTATTTCATACAATGTACTCCGTTATGGATGTGGAAATTGAATGGCTTACAACTAACAATGCTGGTAAGCAACTTAATTTACTGTGGTGAGGGGTAGACATAGGGTGTTAATTTCTTACACTGATTGCTTTTGCGCAAGAGAAAACAAGAGAAATCCTTACTCTGACTCTTGTGGTCCATAAAACAATTCATTATTCTGTTAATGTGCTGAGCTAAATGAGCACATCCGTATGCCATCTCTTCACTACCATCATTCAACTGAATTCAGTCACGGCAAACATTAGCAATGTCCTTTAAGGTACAAAAACTGCCTCTCCACTTTGTTTGCACGTCGAGAGAATGGGATGTACGTGCTGCAGTGCATTTATAACATTATCTCCTTACAACATGATTGAATTGGTTACGTTGCACATCCTAATTCCTCAATATACAAGTATTTTTTTTATGTTTTTGTGGCGCCACAATTCTCAGGATATCCAAGTGTGGAGGCGTGCTTGTCTGCTCTTCAACTATCGATTTTTGCGGTATTCAATAAGTTTAATGAATTATTATTTCGATTCGCGCTACTATTGTTTGGGTTGGTTGTGTGGGGGGCATAAGGACATCGTTTGAATTCTGATATCTGCTTCCATTTTCCTAATTGGTCGCTGTATTGGATGTATATGTAGTACAACTTATTAGGTTTTGTGTGAGATAACATCTTGATCCTTTTTATAACCTCACTTTATATAAATTGAACTCTTTACGAAGAACTCATTTTTCATGTTTCATACTAACGTTTGTTATTTGGTATCCTTTCAGTTATTTGTGGAGTCGGGGTAGATGTTTTCGTACATGGTCATACATCGGGTATTTTCATAATGTAAGTATTCAAAGTATTGCCTAAGTGTGGGTTTATTTTTGTTTTGTTTCTATTTTCAGAATGGGATCTGTTTTGGTGCTGGTATTTGAAATAAAGTGGGTGGTAACTTTGTTTCTGCATCTAATTTTTGCAAAGTAAGTGTCCTTTAAAATGAAGAATATTAAATATTTACCTGATTTGAGTCGGAAGTGTGTGGTATGCATACATAATAAGTCAGTTGCTAACATTAAGCTGAAGGGTTCTTTAATGAAAACAAATTGGCAATCCTGAGTAAGAGACAAAGGAACCTTAATGAATTTTAAATATTAATTTTACCACAGAATGCGTACAGTCTGTGGTTAAGCACACAGTATGGACAGTTGCATGAGGGTGGAATAAATAAATAAAAGAATACATTTCTTCGATGAGAGCTAAAATTTGACGTTCAAACCGTTGTTAGATAGTTATTTTGTATACATATCTTATCTACACCTTATTGCCGCAGACAACAGTCTTCAAGTTCATAGGATATAGTTCCACCCAAGGTCCCAACTATATTTAAATGATCAGATACCACTTTTTAAAAATGTCTTTTGGTTGGCACTTGTATTTATTTATTTTTTTTTATTTTTTTAGTGACTTGTAGAGTAATAAGCTACACTAGTAAGTCATTGAAACACAAGGTCTGGTGAAAATATGGCTCATGTCCGTTAAAGTGTACGTCAGTAAATTTTTTTTCGTTCACAATAAGTTCACACAAAATACACCAACTATAAATAATTATAAATAAAATAACTGTTTGGTGTGGTATTTTGTCTGGCGAAATCTTCAGTCTGTACTTATTTCAAATGAAAAAAAGTCATTGTGACAACCGTCATTAGCGAGTACTACAGACAGATGGAAAGCAATTTATTATGGATCAAATGGAGACCAACGACGACGTATAGTTACGTACAGTACCCCAACTAAAAATTTCGTTTCGATAAAGCACTATCGAAGCAATTTCACCTCCAGCAAAAATACTTGTAGGAAGTCTTATTTATTTAAATACTTCTAAAGAGCCTAACAGAAAACACTTTGTTTGCTTACAAAAGGCCTTACAGAAGCAAATTATAGGCTTCGCAAGAAAAAAATTGCAAGCCTTCTCGAAGTTGAAAAATAATTATTTTTTATTATTTTCTTTTTTTTTATATTTCTTTATATTATTTACTTTTATTAATTTCAATTTCAATCTCTTATAATTATTAAAACCCAATTCGTTATTATGAAAGTATGAAATTCTTTTGTATTTTGAGTCACCATGACTGTTGTGTCACCCTGTTCTTCGGAAGACGTGGTAGATTAGCGGAACCGCCGATCTATCCTGTATTAGCCCTCGACTATCCAATTATAGGAAAGCTTCAGGTGGAATAAAGCCGCTTAAACGCGCATTCTCAAAATATTCATCATTGGGGTAGAAGGCCCCAAAGATGAGACTATTTCTCGAGGTCATCGCTATTGCCGCGTGAAACCGAATGAGTTTCACCAGAAAATTGTCTATCCTGTTTATGTTGGCCCCGTTGTATTGGACCTGGTTGGAATAATATTTTGTGTAGTCAGATACTGGTGTTCTGTGAAGTCAAAGGCAGCTTCTCAAACACTGTCTCCCAAACACACGTATCTTTTTCATTAGAGATGGGGCTACGTTGAACAACAAGAGGCAACCATAGGCAATCATCGGCCCGATAAGGGACATGTAGCAAATCACCTTCACCCTGCTGTCAAGACGGCTGCTATAAAACAATCGCCTTGTCAGGGCAAACGCTTCCCTAGCTCTCGCCAGAGCAGCACCTACATGTCTTCCGAAATATAGATACTGATCCAGCCAGATACCAATTTACTTTACTACATTTTTACTCGCCAGTGGATGTCCGTTTGGTCCCACGATCACCAGCTTGCGATAGTTCTTTCTCGTATCCATATAGAGGCCCTAGACAACGCAACGGTGTCCTAAACAGGATAATTTCTGATTTCTGAAAGTTGATTTTCAACTTCCAGTCATCACAATATCTCTGGATCTTGTCGAAGTCACGCTGCAAAAGAGTTCGAATGACCTCGACAGTAGGTGCTGTTCTGTACGCTATAAAATCGTCCACATACGCAATTGCCTGAGTAAGACTACCTATCATATCGCTGGTTTAAATGCTGAAGAGAATCGGCGAGTTTACCGCTCCCTGTCGCAGACCATTTTTAATGAAAAATTCGGTGGTAGAAGTTACATTGTCACTTTTGACAACAAACGTTCTACCAGTCAACATGTCATGAAGCATATATAGCAGTGGTTTACATATGCAAAGTCTGGTCACCTTTAGATAGAGGCCCTCTAACCATACGGTGTCCAAATCAACCAGACATGGACCCGTGCACTGTTTTTTGGGTTTGTTCCATTGTATATCAGAGACGAGTTTGAGGCGGAATGTCCCGCCTTGAAACCAAACTGGTTCTCTGGTATAATATTATTGTCCTCAGACCACTTGAACATAGCCCGATTGAAGGAGACTTATCGACCGGAAATTTGCCGGATGAACCACCGCCGTCTTCTACCGCACTGCATTATTCAGCGCGTTATTGAACAGCTTGGCCTAAATGTCCACAGCTTCAGGGGGTTTCACCTTCGAAATTAACAGGGGACCCTGTCAAAAGTATGTTTGTATAGTCAGTTGTTCGTTGGAGCTTAATATACGGAAAGTCGTCATGACCTTTCCTCCTAAAGATCTTATTAATTTGTGGAAACATACTCGAGTCGCTGGAATTTACGGCCCGAATTCTGTTATTCCAAAACAAATTAATGAACAGCCGATAGTTATCCTTGATCAATTGGTTGATGTTTTTGATCCAACACGCTATCCACTAGGCTATACTCTGGAACATGAAAGAAGAGTAAGTACAACGAAGTACTTAAATCGTGTTGACTCATTCTCCGGTAAGTTCCCGTTCTTTTCACCTTTTTCGATCTTTTCACCTAGTCCCAGCTTTTTTTAAGCCTTCATTCATAAGCTCTATGTATGCTATGCGTCGGATTAACTGCGTCCGAAGTTCTACCGAAACATCTTAAGTTATGGTACATTTACACACATCTCCAGAAGCTTAAAAACAACCTTACAGAAGTTATATATAAGGCACATAAATTTAATTTCCACAAGCAATTATTTCTGTAGGCCTTATAAAGTACTTGTGCGCAGTGGTTGAGCATTTTGGCAGTCGATTGTTTGGGTTGAAGCTTGTTTAAAACGGTGCAGGGACAAAAGTCCCGAAGACATAAGTCCTGAATTGATTTTTCGGGACTAATGTCCCATTAAAGTGGGAAATAAGTCCCGAATTTAGTTGGGGACTTATGTCTCACTAAAGTGGGACATTAGTCCCTAGTTTTTATTCTTGAAAATGGAACACAAGTCCCGAAAAAAATTAAACAGTGAGCGGAGCAACGAAGTTGCGGAGCGTGGACTTTTCCCAGAAAGAGAGTTGAAATGGTGCCGTGACATAAGGCCGAGCGACATAAGGCCAAATCTCAGAATTTTCCCTTATGTCGCTTTCAGAAAGTGTCATAAGCCAAATTTTGACATTTGGCAATATGACACTTTTGCAAAGCGATTTAAGGCCAAATCGGGAAAGTGACATCACGCCGAATTCGCCCATTCGGCAAGCTACGAAGGCAACTCATACGCAAAAAATTCGCGCGAATTTTTTTCTCAAATATTTTGATTTTTTCTTTGAGAAAATAACAGTAAATTTTTTCCAATATAGAACCTGAAAGCGTTATGGGTATTTTACTTTATCCTCCTCTCAATTTTTACATTTTGTTTATGAGTTTCAATTTGTGAAAACAAAACGCCCAAACAATCTAGTAGATATATATTTTTGTATAATTTAAAAAAAAAAAACAATTTTCAGACAAATTGTTAAAAACAGCACAAGAATATTTTGTTAAATATAAAACCTATATATGTACACATCAGCTACGCAACATCGCATATGCAATCAAAAGTGTCATAAAGCCAAATCGGCCTTATGTCGCTTTGCAAAGGTGTCATATTGCCAAATGCCAAAATTTGGCCTTATTAAAAAAAAAACAGAATGTCAACCTACACACAATTTGTATGGCAATTTGAATATTTGTTAAAGCAGATGGGGAGGTCTTCTTAGTTTTTCTCAAGGCGTATATTTGCTAAAATATTTATGTGGGACATAAGTCCAGAATTAATTTTTCGGGACTAATGTCCCACTCAAGTGGGACATAAGTCCTGCATTGAATTCGGGACTTATGTCCCACCTTAATGGGACATTAGTCCCGAAAAATCAATTCGGGACTTATGTCTTCAGGACTTATGTCCCTGCGCCGTTTAAAGCATTATGGAGGAAAATTCACAATTTATGTGCCTTATATGCCTGTGAATTTTCCTGCATAATGTCTTAAACAAGCTTCAACCCAAACAATCGACTGCCATAATGCTCAACTGGTGACGTATGTATGGACTGACTCAGCTAATGAATCTGAGTTGATTCAAATACATTAAATACGCTAAATTATTCCCTATATTTCTATCAAAACGAATATACCCCTATGGGATAGGGTAAAAAAACATACTAACTTGATATGTGGAAGTACCCTATAATTTATAAAGTAGAGAAGGGAAAATAATTCCAGCGTTCCACTGCAACAACCGCATATTCTTAAGTAAGCGTTAAACCTACTCAACCCATTAGCTACATTAAAATTTTATAACTGATATACATTAACTGAAGGGAACGACTGAAGAAGGAGCAAAAGACTTCTTGTAGTCTATAGAGATGTGCACTCTTCGTATTTAATCATATCCAGATACCCAGTTAAGTAGTTACTCATTAACATAGGTTGTGATACTGTCCATGGTAAACCAAGACCTTTTCAGTTATGCCTTTAAAGTCATTTGCCAACTGTCCCAGTTACACATACCAACTTAGTTTCGGCCGTTTTATATTTGTATTTACGGCAAAGTACTAGATATCTTTTCACTAGGGCGACGATCTGAGAATCGAATATTCTCCGTGTTGGACCATTTGTTCTACATGTACTAGCCAAACGCCCAATTCCTGTTTTTTTTTTAATTTTTGTTTTCTTACAAAGAGAAATGAATCTATCCTGTATCAGACCTCGACTGTTCAAATAAAGGAAACGCGCATTTTCAAAATATTCATCAGAAGGCCCCAAAGATAAGACTATTGCTAGTGGCCATCGATCTTGCCGCAAAAAACCAAATGAGTTTTACCAGAAAACTGTCTATTCTGTTTACTTTGTTCCAGTTGTATAGGACCTGGTTGGAAAAATATTTTGTGTAGTAAGATACTGGTGTTCTGTGTAGTCTAAGGCAGCTTCTTAAATATGGTATATCTACATATCTACCTCTTATGTAAGTTTTTACCAAAATTCAAGTGTAATTAACTATGATGTTTAGTTTCTGATATTTAGCGTTCGGAATTTTGATAAAGTTGTAGGACCCTTAATTGATGTACAAATTTTAGAACTATGTATAAACATAGGCATTGTATTTATTTCCATTACATTGACGTCTTAAACAGAACACAACCAATAATAATTTTCAATTAAATACAGCGATGGCTATTCAGAGTGCGTTCAATGTTGGAGCTTTTGCAAAATATCTGGAGGATGGCGATTGGCACCATTCTATATTGTTTTTGGATCATCAATAATTTTATGGCCAAATGATTTATGGCTCAGCTACATTACGGGGGTACTATTAATAATATTAGGTGCACTACGACTATGCACACTATTTCGCTTTACCAATAATATTAAGGATGATGGTCTTTTGCCGCAATGTGAATTTGAAAAGTAAGTACTATTTTTAGTTTGTACAAAAAGATAACATGGATTTTTTTGCTATATTTTAGGGTCGATGGTTTTTCTGACATAGCAGATGACGTTCTTCAGGAGGTATGCCAGGCATTAGAAGATGAGGAACCTATTGATGATGTATGCTAACTGCAGCAACATTTGTACAAAGTTATCGACTATCACATATTTTTATACCACTTAAATAAACGACAATAAAAACGTATAGAATTTAATATGATGTTACATATATATGCGAAGTTTTATTTGGTTAGAATATTTGTTTTCACTTGTCTGGCGAGAATCATGTTTTATATAACTTTATAAGATGACCAATATAAAATGAGTGGTAGGTGCACGACTGGGTCGTGCACACATATAGCAGTACCTGGGCACAGCCTACACCAAACGGGAACAGATAATTGCTTCCGATAGCAGTACTTGGTTCCCACGACTTCGAATCCACAAAAAGCAACCTGGCGATCTCCAGATGGTCAAACTGCCAACCAAATCGACCATGTGCTCATAGATACGAGACACACATTCAACATCCTGCATGTACACACATTCAGTGGGGCAAACGTCGACTCTAACTATTTTCTCGTCGTAGCCAAATTTAGAGCCCGAATGTCAAATGAGAAGAAGCTAAGAATGGTGCAAAAAAGAGACTTCACGTTGGACGTCTTAGTGAGCTGGAGATTGCCAGAGCCTACAAACAAAAACTAATTGAGAGACTCCCCGCTGTCCTCATCCTACACTTATGTCAACCAACACCCAGTGGATAGAGTATCATTATTTATTTATTTATTTCGTCAAACAGAGTACATATGCTCCTACAGACTACTTATACTTAACAATTGATATACATAAACCCAATCAAAGTTCAATATATATATTAAATGTGACTTAAATAGTTATATCTCTGTTACTAGAATGGTTAAAATCAATAATTTTATTATTAGATACCAAGTTTGCTTGTCTTAAGCATTTGTCTCATTTAGCCCATAGTTAACTCTGTGATGTGATACATGTATTATAAGATCGAAAGCAATAAGACGGGTAGTTAAAAAAGATCATATTAAGCAAGAATGGACAACTAATTTTATAATTTAAAACATCTCTCATGTAAATAAAAGCAAACATTTTTCGATGAGTTTTAAGACTTTGAAGACCAAACAGCAGGCAACGAATATTATATGACGGTCTGACTATTTTCTATTGTAAAAGATAAAATAAGTACACCTTTCAATTCAATTTGATTGAATAAGGTAAAATTGATCCCATATAATAATACAATATTCGAATTTATTATTATAAATCCTAGCCTAGTACTGGACGTAGAAATTAAGTAGTCCATGTGACTTTTAAAATTTAGCTTTGTATCAAATCTAACACGTAGATTTATTTTTTTAATTATTATGACTAGTGGAATATCATCTATATTATAAAGGAAATTTACAGATGACATTCGACAACAGAATGTAGGACTTTGACACTTGGAAACATTCAACTGTAATTTGTTATTCACATACCAAACAGACAGACTATCCTTTTGCAGATTTAAACAGTCGGACATATTTTTTACTGTAGGTACTGTATATTTTTAAATCATCGGCGGGCATAAGACAATGATAATGATTTATAGGCTGAAAGGCATTTGATTTGAGTTGTTATTATTTACTTAGGGCGCCCGCAGAAGACCAGTAATTTAGTTAAGTTAGTAGATAAGTAGGCTAGTTTTTCATTAATTTTTGTCTAGCATGTAAGTTCGTTCTAAGTTGAATTAAAATAAAAATGAATTTAAAAAAAAACAATGAGAATGAACATAAACATCTGGAATATCATTTACAAGTAACAGGAATAACAAGGGTCCAACATGACTACCTTTTGGAACTCCAGATGTAATCTTTATAGCAATTATCTATACGGACAAATTATGTCCGTCCAGATAGATATGACTCAAGCCATTTTAGCATATTGGAGTGAAAACCGTACCCCCTTAACTTATGAAGTAGGACATTGTGATCTACTCTCTGAAATGCTTTCCAGAAATCAGTGTAAATTAGATAAAACTGAAATCCATTCTCAATTTAAGTGGAAACAAAGTTAGACAAATGGCGAGATTCGTGTTAGTAGATCTGTGACTAACAAAACCGTGTTGCAAAGGTGACATTTTTCGAACAGCTTTGGGAAAATTTGCAAATTGGACGATATTTATTAACTTCGTTTTTAGAGCCTGATTTGTGATTAGGTATTATATAGGAGGGTTTCCAATCATCTAAAAAAGTACATGTTTCCTTCCAGGAAATCAGTTACTGTTGCTTGAGTTGCTTGATACTACATAAACCGAACGATAATAACTGATTAAAGAGATTGCAAACTGTTAAAAGATCAGATTACGTAATATCCAAGTAATGCATAGTGTTGGGCATGCCAACTGATTTCTTTTTGCCATTAATTAATTTCAGAAACATTTAGGATTTTTTTGAGTCTTTCTTAAACACTAAGGATGTAGTGCTGGTACAAAAACTTATTCAGAACATCAAACCTTTTTTGAAACCATGAATACTTTTCATATTGAATTGCTGTACAGTTATGTTCCATTGGTACAAAAACTTATTCAGAACATCAAACCTTTTCTGAAACCATGAATACTTTTCATATTGAATTGCTTTACAGTTTAAAATCCTTATTCTTGCGATTATTTAAAATAATCTATTTCAAATAAAACTACGGTGGTTTGTTTAAATTTTTACTATGCATTTTAGGAATATATAAATTAAAGAACAAAGAAATCGCCATTTTCATAATCATAGATGTATAGTTCATACCAAATCAGTTGGCCAACGGTCGATTGCGCAGAGAGAGGATTTAAGAGAAATTTAAGATATTGTAAGATTTGGTACGGACTATACTAATAATTTAATTGCATAAATGAGGAATGTGGGGTTAAAGAGAGATTGTTAGAGAAGAGAGATTAAAGAGAAGGGAGATTAAAGAGATATCCGTGGTATGATGAGATGACAGAAAAGGCACATATCAAGGCGCGGCGCTACAAGGCAAAACACGCACCGCACGGTAAAAATACCGAACCAGGAGAAGGAAAGGAAGAGAAATCCTGCGTAGGACAAGAAGAACATCCATCAATTCTGCAAGAAAGCCAAACAACTGGCAGCTATCTTCAAAGTAATAACGCATGCTCTACGAAATAACGATGCCAACCTAGAAACTGTCGAGCACGGAATTGTAGATATATTCCAGCAGCTGCTTAATGGACATAACGTCGAGAGAGTAATAGTGGAAGAAACCAGCCCACATCCACAAAGGGGTATAGTCCGTACCAAATCAGTTGGCCAATCTACTGCGCAGGTCTCTTAAAATTTATTTTACAACATCTTAAATTGCTCTTAAATCCTCCCTCTGCGCATTCGACCGTTGGCAAACTAGTGCAAACCAAACCAGTTGGGCATTCTACTGCGCAGGTCTCTTAAAATTTATTGTCAAATATCTGAAATTTCCCTTAAATCCTCTCTCTGCGCAATCGACCGTCTGTGAAAAATTCTTACTGCTCCATCAAGGTCGGAAACGACATCGCCGACACATTCGATATCAAAAAGGATTTAGGCAAGGCAAGGCGATGTCATGTAACTTCTTTAATCTGATTCTAAAGAGGATTGTGCCAAACGTCTGAGCCAACACTAGAGGCCACACTAACATAAAATAAATCGTTGCAACCACTAGCATACGCCGATGATATTTACATCTTGGTCGGACTCAACGGGATGTTATAGCCACGTTTTCTAGTATAGAGAAGGAAGCTGCAATAATGGGTTTAAGTATATGCTGTTTACGCGAAAGGAGATACAACATCGACGAATTGAACAAAACCTCACCATTGACAAAAATAACTTTTAGGTAGTACAAGACGTTGTCTACATCGGCTCCGATATTACCTCTGACAACATCTCGTGAGAAATTAAGTTAATAATTACTCTTGAGAGCCGGTTTTTCTTCGGGCTAAGAAGGCAATTAAGTAGTAAAGCCCTCACTTGAACTACTAAGTGACCCCGATCATCCCAGTCCTACTCTACGGCTGAAGAATAGACCGTATCAAAAGTGGATGAAGAAATTCTTGGTCGATTTGATAGGAAAATTAGAAAAATCTTCGGTCCCGTTTGCTTTGACGGGCTGTGAAGACGAAGATTCAACCAAGAACTATACGTGCTGTACAGCGACATACCACTAGTCAAAAAAATAACGCATTAGACGTTTAAGATGGCTAGGGCATGTATGGATAATATACAGAATATACAAAAGACATGGGGTCTTTTGAAATATACATTAACGAATCCAAACAACCCAAATACGGTACCTTCGGCATGTGTAGGATGCCGCAAAGATCAATGTAGTGGACCTGATACAAGGCTGAGCACCACCGAGCTTTGAAAGTTATGATCGAAAATCACTACTTGAACGACTACCTTGATAGTGTATGATCAGAATAGGAAACTATTAAATTTACTCATTTGCGACCATTTTATGTTTTTTATCCGCTTCGGTGCCTTAGAGGAGGATGGAGGGATGATAAATGTATTATATAGGATCTCCTACAGATCTAGTAGTTCAAGTGAGGGCTTTACTACTAAATTTTCTTCTTAGTCCAAAGAAACAGAACTAGCAAGAGTAAATAATAGTTTTATTTCTGACGAGATGTTGTTGTCAGAGTTGTCAGAGCCGAGGTAGACAAAGTCCCTTACTACCTCAAAGTTTGTAAATGTCAATGTTATGTCCAATTCGCCGATGTTAACTCTTATTTACTGTTAAACTCATTTTTGCCACTTCCTAGCAAAACTGGCTGCTATATCACTTTGAGTCCAATAATGCCAATATGATCGGCGTATGTTTTGCACAATCGTCATAATGAAAAAATACAAACCCGTGGTTTCGATAAAGCCTTAAGACTTTGAGTGCTAATTGAGCCTTTGCATGTAAAACAAATATCTCGAAATATTTGTTTTAATAAAAAATATTCCCAAGTTGTTAAAATATTAGTAACTCTAGTTTATTTGCATTTCATCATTGTCTCAAATCGCATACGCATAACAATTGCTAGAAATCATACATAATTACAAATTGATTGTTACAAACATCTTCCAAATCGCAAGCCATTGTCAATGCTTACGTTTATATTATATTTTCTATATTTCCAATTTCAGTCTAAATTTATTTTACATTGCATATAAAACAAAATAAATGTATCTTTATCAAAACATCTACTTTATTATGTTGGTAAATAAAATATTTATATAGATTGAATAATAATCTAAAATTAAATAACTTGAAAAATATTTTTTCGGATATTATATATATTTTTGTTTTATTTTATAGTATAACACTTAAGATCTAATCTTTTGAAGTCAGGTTGATTTTTGTATTTATTATTGGATTTGTTTTTAGTATTTGAGGTATCCTGGTTATTAAAACAATTAGTTGTAACTAGTTTAGTGAATATATGTGGCAGAATTTATTCAGTGGTTTGTTTCGTTAAAATCCCTGAGGTCTATTTTATTTTTGCACGTTAAATTTATTAACATTATTTTATTTGTTAGGTTGTTATTCACAATAGTTATGTTTTATATTTGTAATGAAAAAATAAGTTTAATGTTGATTTGAATACAATTAAATAAAAAGAATATGAAGACACTCAACTAATTTAATTACAACACTATACATTATTTTTAAAGCTTTTCTTTTAAATTGTCTACTTGTGAACATATTAACTGTGATGATACTAAACAAATAATGTATTATATACCCAAGTGAAATAGTTACCTAATTATATTTGGCATATATTGTTAGAAACAGACTTTTCGAAAAAAAAATGCAAAAAGGAAATGAATTATGAAGGAAACATAATGGTCCAATATGCGAATATATGTATACCTACTGGGTGAAGCGGAAACCCTAAAGTGCGTAGCGCATTATTACAATTCACATATTAATGCCATATTTTTTTACAGATGCCGTATAAATTTGTTCACGCTTCGATGGACGAAAAAGACTTTATCACTAAAGGCTATTTCCACGAGCTCCTTTGCAAAACCTAACGTAAGAAGACAGAGAATCTTAAGCAGTTTGTCGAAAAACAAAGACTACCACAACACCACGTCTAGAAATGGACTCCACTGTGAACCTCATTGTCTCATTATAGCCAAAGCAGCTCCATTGACCGATTGATAAAGCAAAAATACTGTGTAAGAATTTGATGTCGAAAGAATAAATTCGTAAAAAAACGCTTAGTCGTAGTACAACGCTATCATCTTATGTCAAAGACCAGTAGTGAGATTGATAACCAGTCTTCAAAACGGATACAACTAATGTGCTGCATATTAGGTAAAAACTCATGGTTTGACAAAGATTGTCAACGGATTTTCGCAGCTAAGCATAATGTTTACAAGATAAATCTACGGCCGAACACGAGATCTACTCAAAAGGTTTTGTAGCAGAGCTTTATTAGCAAGGACAGTGGGAAATAAGAAGAAACAAGCAAGTCAACTTCAGTCGACGGGTAAATACCGATGGCGTTTGAGCTTCCATCCGACCTAAATTAATTAAAAAACTAATATCTCAATAATAGTTTAATAATGTTCCGGCCCTGATTTCCCGGCTCTATAAGGCCATGAGAGAGGATTCGATAAGAAACTTACAAAAACTCTAAAAAACTAAAGGATTGAACATTTGTGATCCACAAAAATAAGTTCAATTCAGAGGGTCTCTTCGATATCGCCTTCAAGATCCTGCCTTTAAATCGTTCACCAATACATTTATCTGTCCCTTTTCGTCATCACAAATGATAAAATCTTCACATCACGTCTTAACCTGGAAAAAATCCAACATATAGATAAAAGCGGGTGAAGAAATCATTGGTTTTTCAATTGATCGAAATATGTTCGCCCTAGTTTGAGTTGACAAAGTCTGGAGACAAAGATGGAGTTGTTAAAAAAACAACGCTTTAGTCATATAAAAAATCAGAGTCTTTGATTACTAGCCAGATGATAGAAGCAAAGAGGAACCAACTTGCTTTCGGGAATGGAGTAAGTAAGTATGTAGTAGTTCCGCGGCTGATTTTAATAATATTTCATTAGAGATTTTGTTTTTATCGAAATCTAAAATTGATTTTTAATATTTTAAATTGAAATAAATTCAACAAAAAATTCACTATTTTGCATTTTTTTAAGTAATTTATTTTACGATTTAACGATGGTTAACTGATATGGTAAAGCAAATCTACAACACCTTTGGTTGAGGATCAGGGTGATAGTTGAAAAGGTCATAAATCACGTGATTGAGACATACATTTTTATATCGGATATTTTCTAAATATGGTCATTGAATAACCCCAAACATGTTGCAATTAATGCAATATATTCACACTGTTATTGTTATTGAAATTCCATAAAAAGATGCACATTTTCGCATCCTCGAGTTCAGAGAAAAATCTCTGAAGTTGGAAACATCATTTTAAACTTTCCTGCAATGATATATTTAAGACGACTACCGGGCAAAATTGTACAGCTCGTTCAGAGATCATATTTTTAAGGATATTTTGCATTAAGAATTATACCTGAAATGTGAATTGAAATAAGATCTTACAAGAATAACTAAAAAATATTAGTAAAATTAATTGTAGTAAGATGCTTCTAATTTCAAAGTCATTCTGACACATTCTACAAAATGTTCTTATAGGTGAGGTCAATTTAGTTGACTATTCTTCTATTTGCCATAAATATTTTTGTCTCGATGCTATATAACGGGTGGAAATAATTTTTACTTTGCTTCGAATCTACATCAGGATGTACGACGTACTTTTAACTTTCTCTTACAAAGGAAATTGTATTCTTTTGTTTATTTTTTTTTTTAAACAAAGTTACCTTTAAAAAAACCACCCAACAAATAAAACATAGAATTATTTTTCTTAAAAAATACATCAAATCAATGTAGAAAATAAAACAAAAAAAAATTACAAATTTATTTCTTTTATTTGTAAAAACAAAAAAAAATATTGGGTTAAGGTTATTTTACTTTAAAAAAAATACCGTAATATACATAATATTTTCATGATATTACCTATTATAACAATAATAAAAATAAGATAAAAACAAACTAAATAACTACTTATATTTTCTAAAAAAAAATGATAACAGTAAAAGTTAAAATAAAACAAATTTATAATTATTTTTGTAAAAGTACTTAAAGGAAAAAAATGTAGAACAACAAAATATTAAAACCGATAAATCTATAAACAAATAAGAAAACAGACTTTAAACAATTATCTACATGTTTTTATTTTATTTGTTTACTTTCTATAAATAGAATAAAATATATAATTTGTTGAACCCTGAACATTGAACATTTTATGCAAATGTAGCAATAGATATATTAGGAATTTTCCAGTAATGGGTAGAGTTACTGTGAATCCAATCACATGACCGTGCTTCTTTTTGGCATTGATGTTTTTTTTATAATTTAACCTTTCACGATTCATTTAGTTTTATACAACTTATTTTTTAATTTTTCGGATTCTCATAATTTCATTTATTTTAAATTGCATATGTTTTTGCAATACTAATGCTATTTGACATGTTTTTATTCCAAATCTTATGTCAAAATATTGATGGCAAAACTGATTTCATATATGGATGGTTATTGGACAACATTCGCGGCGAAGATCTGGAGTCGATTCACAACTGTAGAATAGCCTTATTTTTTTCTCTAGTCCTCCGGTCGGAATGGTTAGACGAAATACTTGAATACTAGCCATTAAAAACGTATCTCAAATCAGGCATTCGGATTGTAGGTCCAATTTTGGTGCAAAAAGTACAAACTATATGGGATAATGGTTCCAAGACAAGTCTAATTCGGTATTAAATAGTAATTGCTTATTTAATGAAACAAAAATAACGAATAAACGAACAAAAATTTGAGGTTAGTAAACCGGCAAAATTATATTTCGAAATATGTGTGGTTGTTAAACCTTCAATGGTTTGTTTCACATGTTTAATGTAGTGTCAATATAGCAGTGCAAATAAATTCATACAATGAGCATATAAAACCCCAAAGGTAAGAGAAACAGCAAACGCAATAAAAATGACAAACGCCAAGGAATTTTTCGATAATGATTTTATTTTGCAATTTGTAACTCTTTTTTGGCATTTCAACACATTGTTATGATTTCGTATCTTTTTCTGAACAGCTAAATATGTATTAACAGACCATCATATTGTGTTACCATTTTCTACCTACTCGTCCCTAACGTGAAATTTATCTTAATCGGGGTTGAGTTCCTAAACGCAGCACTGAATAGTCAAACGTACAACAACATTATTTGTAATGATGTATTTCAGAAGTAATGCCGATATTAAAGCAACCTTTGCATCACAAACATGTCTGATGCTACATTTTGATGCTTTGCACTATGGCAGTTATGTTCGTTCATATATAGTAATGATCCGCACTGTTTGTCGTTTTCCTATTTTTAGCTTATTATTATGGAGCAATTATTACTGAGTTCATAAAGCGCATGCATTTGGAATCTGACCAAAAATAAACGCAAACATTTTGTTCGACAACTCAAGTTCTGCTTTGAACTAGAAATTGGACTGACTTAAATCTCAGTGCAAAAGTGAAGCTCAATTTTCAGGTCAAACGGTATTCTATTTTTTTAGAAAAGAAAACATTTTGTTGCATTTTATTGTGTTGATACTTATTTGCAAACTGTATATCTAAAGTTGGTTTATTGGTTTAAACTTAATTTAATCATTTCCCAAGCGTCAATTGCGTGAAATTTCGAAATCATTACATTTTACATTACCCAACAGCACCAAATTCTGTTCGAAAATTATAATCGGGGTGTTGCCAGACGTAATTTCATATATGTTCAGTTCGGCATATAATATGTATATAAGTAGGCTTGTGCTAGGTTATGCAATAGTCTTGTGTTTTTTGGTATATGTTTGTAGCTTCTATACATACACTTTATTTCGGGCGGTTAAGGGTATTAAGGTCAATGTGGGAAAAATGGATAGAATCGTGTCAACGCGTTTTATATGTTGCGTTCATGTCGTTGCGCACCCTTGTGTTTGGAATCTCAACTACGTACGAGTAAATCATAATATATCAAAAATATTTGTTTAGTGATACGTTTATGTAGTATCATTATCATCATGGATGTCATGTATCTAATCTAGTTTTTATTAATATTTAATCTTTGGGATGCGATATTATATATCGATTTGTTCTCATCAGTTTGATCAAACTTAATTACTAAATATTTAATATGTATGTGTACGAGTATGCATAATGTAAGTTATGTTTGTTGAAAGGTATCTACATTTGCTAGGAACAACAAACTTTCGTAGGCATTCATCTGCACGAACTAGTTCAAATTAGCAGCATGGCAATCGGTAGACTAGTAGAATCCACACCATGTTTCACCAGCCGCTGGACTCATTAAAGAGCATTCATTACTGTTGTGATGTGAGGGTATAACTTGTGGTAGAGGTGCGGGGTTCCCTTGTGTTGTAGCCGGTAAACATTGGAAACAATAATTTGCTCCAAAGTTGTTGTCCCAGAACTGTTGTCCTTTACATTGGAAGCGCACTGCGAATTCGAGACGTTGTCCTACATGCATCGAGTTACCGAAAAGTATGAAGGTGAATTTGTCGGAGAAACCGTCACATGAATTTTCTACATATGTTCCCTGAAGATCGGCATACGTACGCCAATTGTCGATTGTGTAGCGGATGTGAACTGATTTGTGGAAATCTAAATTCCTGACTCTAACCGAACCACTTATCGTTTGATTGAGATTATCCGAGACAGCTGCGTTTTCCAAAGACACTTGCTTATCGCGCACCAAATCGAGGAATGTGGGCAGACCACCTGGTTGTTGGAACAACGGCATCAGCAGTTTATCTGACTTTGGTCCTAACTGAACCGGTGGTTCAGATTCCATTATTTCCAAGTCTTCAAACGCTGATTTGGGTATGGTCGGTATTTCGTCAAGGAACGTCTTTACATCGGCCAAATCTAGACCGAGAACGTCAGCAAATCGTACGATTTTTTTACGTCCAGGTGTACCTGGTGGAGTCTTGCCAGTTTTAAGTGACGAGCATCGTCGTACCCTCTGCGGTCTGCAATCGTCTTCATCGTCAGTGTCCAACACTGAGGTGATTTTGCCACGATTTTTAGTAACTTCAGTATCATCAGTTGGGATCTCCTTTTGTGGTTCTTCTGTATCCGAGATGGGCGAGTCTTCTTTCTTGATACATTCTGGTTCGGGTTCTTGTACGACAACCTCAGACTCCTTGGGTATCTGAAGCCGTAGTTCAGTATCTTCAGTACTATTAATGCTACTGTGACCATTGTGAGTTGCCGTGACCAAAAGACTTTCTTTGCTGAGTTGGTCCAACACCAGATTTTGTGCTGCAATTGAGTTTTCGATTTCAGTTACCGTTTCTGTTGTTTCACTACTGTCTTGCGACGGCGGCAGTGATTCGCATTCGCTGCTATCGGCGGGGAGCGCTTGTAGTTGTTCTTCTTCAGGTTCAGTATGACTTCCATGTCCATTGGTAAGGCTGATTTCAGGTGATTCACTAATGTCGTTAATTTTCAATGTTTTCACATACTCTGCAATGCCGGTTATCCGAGGTTGTTGCATATGTATCTGAGTGACTTCACCATTCTCTATTGTTTCAGGATCATAATAGGGACCGTCAGAAGAGGAACTGTGACTACTTGCCATCGAAGCACATGCATAGCCAGACTCAGTCGCAGAATTGTGTGGGGTGTTTGAGGCGGATTCTATTAAACGCAGGTATTCACATTCATCAACCGGACTTCCGGGACTCTCGAGTTCGCAGTCAAAATCAAAAAAGGAGTCCGATTCGTGCCGCAAAGGTTGAAGATCGGTTACAGGGTTCCCCGTTTCCTGTGAGGTAATCCACGTATTAGAGGAGCCTCCATTAATGATAGGCTCCTCTTCTTGTGTGTTATCTTCATTCTGAAAATAAAGTCTCAAATGAAAATCAAAAACGCCAATTAAGAAAAGGTCAAAAATGTACTTGTGATCCGAGTGTCCTCAACTTTGATTGCAGTCTCCGAGCGAAAGCCTCAGCACGTCCTCGGCATGATGACATACCTAGGTCAGGTATTATAGATATTAAGCCACAGGGCCGATCAGGAGTCACACCTTGTGTCAGCGGAATGTCGCCGGGTCCGTTCATTTACGTCAGCCTAAGCAATTTAAAGAATTGTCTGCAAAAAAAGAAAATAGATAAAATTACTAAGCATTCGAAATGATAAACAACAATATTATGAATTCAATTTAAAGCAATTCGCTCAAGTGATACTAATAGAACGATTTCTATACGTCTTTTCTCATATGATTGGGATATTTTTGTCAGATGGGAATAAGACCAAAGATTTCCAAAAGAAAACATTTTGGGCAATTTAAAATCCAACACATTCAAATAAATTTATTTCAGATGATTTTTAATGATTATTTTTTCTTATTTTTTAAACAGACGACGTGATTTTGAAGACGTCTACAATGGCCTATATACATTTGACTTTTCTATAATAAAAACAAAACTCTTTTTTCTGTGTTAGAATTATAGATAGATGATTTATAACCACACCAATTGTGAGCTACATTGGAAACTTTTCCGTTCTCCGTTTTGATAGACTTTAATTGATGATTAAGATAGTTTGACTACAATTTATATTAATCTTCATTTATGTAGTACTAAAAATGGTGAAATTTTGTTTTGAATTTATAGGATGAGGCAAGCTGCCCAACGGACGAATTAATATTTTTAAATAAATATTTGCCACGCGCGTTTTATTTTTGCTATTTTATTTGGTTGATACGCCTTATTTTTAGTCGAATGTTTTCACTTTTGTTTTGTTTTTATACTGTTGATTTACTGCTTACTACTTATTTATAGAAATACAGTGATTATAAAGGGTTTTTCAATAAGGACACTTGAAATTTGTAGTATGTATTATATCGGGAAAGTTGTTTCAAAAACATCTTTTAAATTAGGTCTGAATTGTGCAATTTGGCAAATGATGCTAATAATGTTAGGTTCAACTTCCCTAATTGTAGCCGGCTTATTCATGAAGACTTTGGCTTTACACAGCCCTAAAAGAAAAAAGTATCGAGGTGTGATATCACATGATCTATGCAGCCAATTCATCTTTCAAAAGCGAAGAATTCTTCGCCGAACTGTACTCGTTTAGTTAAATTCTTGTCAGCATCCTTTTTGAAGTTATATGGACCAATTGGGTTGTCCATCATTCTAAATGATTTAGCCATTAAGCCATAAGTAAGCCTTTACAAAAAACATTTGGTTTCAAGTGTTGTGTATAAATTTGAATTATTTTTTTAATGCATATCTAATATTAGGAAGCCCGATTGGAGATAATTTAAATATTATTAAGGGGATCGATGAGTAATTGCAAAAAGCAAAAGGACCAGCTGCAGAAGCTGCCCAAGTTCAACGACGTCTTATCTGCAAATGAAGTAGGTACTCAAAACCATCAGAAAAATAAATAATATTGTAAATGGCCCCCAAATATTGCAGTCGACGACGTGACGTCTTTAACTGGGATCCACTCGTCTCTGCCCACGTGGAGAGATCCTTTAGCTATTTCAAAGCTCTCCTAAGTGACAATCGCAAGCGTTTGTTGTCAGAAAATTTTAAAATGTTTATGGGTGTACTTTTTTTTTCTTCTAAATAAATGGCATTTATGCCTTTTTACAGTTTAGTTTTGCCTTTTATAATTTTTACGTCAACAAAATCCGTTCACACTATCGGCGCTTCACGTGAACGCGGTGAACGCGGTCAACCTGATTTCCTATAATGAAAATCGGATTTCCAATTTGTCGATATTATAACTTGTTTCATTGGCTTTATTGTTCTATTGTTTAATCACACAAAAATATTCCCCGGCGAACGCTGATTTTCGTAATACAGTTGAATAATTTGCAGACGGTGGGGCGAGGCTTAGTATGCATGATGAAATGCCAAACAATAATGAACAAAACTACAATGACAGTAGTGGACGTGGTAAAAAATTTGAGAATTTCTACATACGTTCTACTTGGTCGAACAGAGAGTCTATATACCAATTCTCATCATGCTAGCTCTAAATTAAACGCCCAAAAATCAGTGACATACATACGGACTCAGGTAGCTAGATCAATATACTTTAAGGTATATCTTTCAAAATGTTTTCTTCTGCTACAAACTTAATGTCAAAACTAATATACCCCTATGGTATAGAGTATAAATAGTACCACTAAATGATTAACGCATTATCAGTGAATGAAGCTGAAGCATGTATACCCGACATTCCTAAGAAAAACGTATCACGTATCCCTTTCCTCCCTACACTCTGTATAATTTTTGGTGCTCTGGTGAAATATAGTCCGTAAAATATAATGCTGCTATAGGTCCATAACACAGAAATCGATAAGTTCTAATGTTGAAATTTCGTTCTACAGAAAATAGCTAAAGCTTTAAACTCAATTAGTTTATATAGTGTTACCTTCTCAGTAAAACAATTCACCAGAACATCTGGTGTATACAAAGCACAAGCATAGATACAAAGATAAAATATTTTCAATAAGAAACATATGAGAAGGCTACAATCCGCTGTGCGGATCGTTTAATAACCTATCCCATCCCATCCTTAAAATTAACATCCCTTAAAAAAGGTTGGCTTTATGGCAATGAAACTAGAAAATGACATTTTTTAACACTATCTGATCTGTATCGTAACGAGCTTAATACAAGCAGCATCAACGAGCAGAGATTTGCCACAGCATATAATATGCATACACATGCTCATCATTTAGTGCATTCGTTAGTGCGACATAACAGAACATTGTAGTTATTAAGTTTAACATCACTAACAAAATCAATAAACGATTAAATTACAATCTAGCTATATATATATTATTAAAGAAAAGAAAATTTTACATACTTTTATTACGGCTCTAGAATACAATTTCGCAGAGTGTTTTTCAAAATACTTTTACTAACATGCAGTTCAACTACATCGTTATTTTTATTGTAAACTCACTCATACCATAGTTGTGTTTATCGCTAGATATATGTAATATATTTAATCTAAGCAGGTTGTAAGAAACTCCTCGCGTATTAAAACCAATAGCACTTGAAAGATCCTGGTGGGTCATTACGTAACTTTGAAAACGATTATCACTCAGACGGTAGTCGAGACCTCATGAGCAAAAGCTCAGTAATCGTCTGTGATTTGACGATTATTGTTTTAAGCAAATAAAGTGATATCGCCGATAGAAAAAACGACTATTGACCTTACGTGATGCAAGATGTACAGTCGAAATGTTATCGTCAAACGATAATCACTTTACGGAATGAGGGCCCTGTTTGTGTAAGAAAACCATGTCAGTTTCAACTCTGCACTTATACGGAGGCAAATCGTAACGATCATCCAATGGAAGTCCTCTCAAAGCAAATCTTATGAATTTACGTTGGACTGATTCAATTCTATTTGAATGAACTACATAGAAGGTTGTCCAAACTTGTAAGGCATAAGAGTGGCATAAGGGTCGTTAAACTCTTTTGACCATCTTTTAATAAATCTTAACATGGAGTTGGATTTATTGACGATAACATTTATGTGTTTATTAAACTCCATTTCAAGATCTTTAAAAATGTCTACATGACAGAGAGTGTGCCCGGACATACTATCTTTAAAATTATATGGATCGGGTTTTCGTGAAAGTTAATATGCCGGCACTTTGTGGGGTTCAGATTCAAACCGTTTTAAGACACACACCATATGGTAAAACTATTTAAATCGGTTTGTAGTGAAAGTGAATCGTTTAGATCTCCTACACATTTGAAAATGTTCATATCATCAGCATATATGCATTTTTTTGCTATCTCGAATACAAGCTTTTACATCGTTAATTGCAAGTATAAATAAAATCGGTCCTATATGGCTTCCTTGAGGTTCTCCAGATTGAGCAACAAAAGGGTTGGACTTGGAACGTTGGAACCTCTAAATTTTACTTAGTATGTTCTCAATGAGAGATATGATTTAACCCAATTTATGAATCCTGGAGGGAATCCATACGCCTTAAGTTTAAAAATTATGATGTTATGTGATAACTGGTCAAAGGCCTTGGAGAAGTCGGTATATATACAGTCGACTTTTTTTCTATTTTCCAAACTATTAGAGCAATGATGCATACATTTGCAGTGGATCGATGGATCGATGTTAAACAAAACCATGCTGTTCTCTATAGATGATGTTTCGACAAAGGAAGACCAATTTATCACAAATAATATGTTCGAATAACTTAGGAATCTTTTGAGATAGGTCTATAATTAGAAATATCTCCACGCTCACCTTTTTTAAAAACAGGTGTAATAAATGCATTTTTCCATTGAGTTGGAAATATTCTAGTAGCAAAGGTGCTTTCAAACATATACTTCTGGTATGACAAAAGATCATCTTTGATTACTGGTGGGATATGTATGTATGTATGTATATATTTATTTATTTAGAAGAATTAACTATCACAATTCATTTAAATAAAAATTAAATTAAATTTAGTATACAAATTCAATATTATACAATTATATATCCAATATACTAAATTTACAGAAATTAAAATCTTGAGTATTTCCATTTTTTTATTTCTGAAGGCAATTCATTAAATAATTTTAATCCTCGATATTTAAGCATATTTTGTGTTCTAGAGTCTCTATACAGTTGAAGTCTAAAATTATCATTCGATCTTAAATTATAAGATTGACTGCTGTGACATTGTCACAACATTTTGTTTATAAGAATCTTTAATGGTACAAAAAACATCGTTTTTCCCCTGCATATGCTATGTGGTAGGTATACAAATCGTTTTTTGTAGGCAAATGACTCCGAAAAGTGGGCATGGGTTAAAATGATATATAGACGAATTTTCTATATTATCATAACCAATGATTTTGCATCAAAAGTGTTTTCGAATATTTTAAAATTTTACCGAAAACGTCGCTAAAAGTGGACGTGGCAAAAACCTGTATATTGACGAAATATTGATATTAGGATTGTCTAAATATCTTGTTCAGAAACTTTTTTAAAATTCCTAAGGGTTTAGCCTAAAACTACGTTTTTCTAAAAAATGGGCGTGGCAGTGGGCGGATTTCAAAAATGTTTTCACTTGTTCTTCTGGGAGCTCCTTTATAATAATTCTATTGAATTATTTTACTTTCTCTAAAAATCCGAGAAGCTAAACGAAACTACGAAGATAGATAAATTCTATTTTCGAAATGCTAAGTACATACATTGCAGACGTATAATGTTTTTTCAAAATGAGAATGACGTAGTTTGATTAGGTATTTAATCGTATTAGCTTTTGACCATCTGTATCGATCTATATATATGTTCATTTACGATGAACATCTGTCATTTATTCGAAATAATGTCTGATTTGATAAAATGTCAGAAGTCAAAGTGTACACACTTCCACTTAGATTTCGAAACTATTTGCCTACATACTGACGCATTTATGAAAGCAACACTAACCAATACCAAATGGGTAGTACAAATGCAGTTGTGTTTCCTGCATGTATTGCCAGCGGATATTGGCAATAAGGGTTCACCGAATAGTTCATGGATGTTTTTTTATACTGTCGTAATGCCCACGGCATTGAACAAGTGTTGGTATTCGATCTCATCGATGCCAAATTTAAAACACTTAACAAAATACTGTTAGAAAACTCATTTGATTTGAGGATAATTGCGATGTAAGCTTAAAATGCTGCTCAATTTTGCCATCTGTTTATGCAATTATCATATAACGTGAGTTTCGCACGTGATTTTATTTGTTTATGTATAAGAAGAAAAATATTTACATTGCAAATTAAAATGCACTTTAATTTGTCTCGAATGTTTCAATCTTCATACCGAACACACAAATTTGTTAAATGTCATTGGTGATCTTCTTAAAATATACATAAATGAAATACAACGGTTGTTTAAATGTCCCCGCATTGTTGAGTTTCGTGGTTGATTGCATCGACTTTTTCCGAAGCATTATATAATTACATACAATTTACACCAGACAAACAAACTGAACAAAAAATTAGTTTTGTGGAAAAAATCAGACCACACGACATTTTAAGCAATTGGCGATTCTGTGCGGCTATCGACCTATCGATTTGTAGATATGCGCACCAAGCGAGCTGCTAAGTACGTATTGTTCCATTCCCAACAAGGATATTTTGCAGATTCGTAAGTCCAATTCTCTAAGGTGTCTTCAGCTGTAATAATCTCCACAGTAATTATTGAAATCGATTTTAGAATATCGATTGTAATAACCTCAATAATTTCTTAATTGCCAACGCTAGCACAACACTGGTCGAAATTTTAGCATCAGTTTCTTGTTTTGGGTTAGAACATTTGACGGTAACGTAGTTATCGAAAGCTTGTTTTTAATCAAGTCATCAGCTGTATGACAAGATAAGATTAATCCCAGTTGCTAGAAAAAAATTTGCCAATTGTACTACCGAACAAAACACATGTTTTAAATTGCATTTTTACTACCAGGTAATGGCCATACCAATGGAAAATGGGTAAAATTGTTCTGGATCCTCTACTTTTTCATTGTAGGTTAATGATCTTCCACCTATTGCTTAGGACTGTGAATTACACCTGTAAGCTGATAGTACATAAGCTAGAAATCTAAGTGTTGGGTCATCATAGAGGAACAATTTATTTTAACTTATTTGTCAAGGATACATATCAGTTATCAACAATGAACCAATTGCATATGTTGAAAAGGCAAAAAAATCATGGTATATATGATATTTAATCCCACTCTGACCATATCAATTCTGCAATAGGGAAAACTCATTGCGTGCTTTAACCTTTTTGAGCAACATAATATTTTATAAGCGTTAAAACTCAGCATGAGGCTAGTTTTACGATCGTTTGTGATCATTTTTTTATCTATGTAATCCTTGGAATCAATAAAAATTATACAAGATACTTAACTAGATTCTCTAGCTGTTATTGTATATGCCAATAGCTTCATAACGTTTAGCACAGTTTTTCTACTTTCAAACATAATATAAAACCTCAGTATTAATTGATCAATATAATCATGATTACGAATTTATTACTCGGCTTATTTAAATTGTTTGTTTGTTATATATATTGTTGCTTTTACAGCAGTTTGTAGCTTAGCACAAATTTATAAGATATTTTATCTTAATGTTTATAGGCTATTTAAAAAAAAGTAAATAAATAAATAACAATAATTGAAAAAATGTCTAGATTAGCTTCGCATCGCCTACAAGATCATATCTATGCTATAATGTGATCATTTTTATCCTGAAACTATTACCCAACATTGTTAAAGGCGGGTATAAACACAAATCTTTACAAAAGCATATCCTGGGAAAAGACAAGAAGTCAAAACCGATACCCACCATCAATTCCTCAAATTGAAAGCCGCATAACACACATTTATAGAGACGAACTATACAGACCAATGTATATTTTTGGTATACTGCCTAAACTCGTCCTTTTGTGTAGACTATTGAGAATTTCCGCTGATCCATCGGGTTCGGAAATAAGCTTACGGAAATAACAGTCGAAAAAAGGATTTAAGCGGTTAATGAGGGCAAGACCAAGCAAACGATGTTTAACAGAGGAGGACCCACAACATCAACGAAACAGACATAATGTCATCATCGATATCTACAACATTAGGGTAGTAGGTCTATCTAGACTTCGCTCTTAACTCTGACAGCGACATCTAGTCAGAAATTAAAAGAAGAAGATCTAGCTAAGTTCTGATGCTTTGAGCTAAGAAAGCAATTTTAAAATAAAGCCCTCTCTCGATCTGCTAATTATCCCAATCCTGCTTCTAGTCGCTGAAGCATGGACCGAATCAAAAACCGATGAACAAATCCTTCGTCTTTTTTAGCGCAAATTTCTTTGGTATCGTTTGTGTTGATGTGAAGGGAGATGAAGAACCAAACAAAAAAAACAATGTATTAAGATTGTTAGAACATGTAGAGGAAATACTTCGGCTCGTAGAATCTTTGATACCAGACATAGGACGCAGTAGAGGAAAATATCGCCAACTTGAATGTGTGCAACTGGGCGCAGTTAGCTCAGGGTTGGCCTAATTGTAGAGGGACTTATGTGTCGCTTATGAAAGTAACGAACCAACCATTAGACAATACTCTTGTATTAATTCCTTTACAAATATTTCAACTACACCCAACTACATAATTTATTTATTTATTTATTCGTGAATGCTTATAAATACAATACAATATCTTATGAGTTATTTTTAATTTTACAAAATAGAGGGAATGTATTTTAAGAAAATAGTTTTTAATATTCAATTACAATCTTAATATTTAAAAGTTTAATTTATAATTTATGGAAAGACTAAGACTTAAAAACGATTATGCTTGTTTTGTTCTGTATTTTCTTTATATAACGGGATATACTGTTTGGTGGGTTACCAAAAATATCTGAAAGCAACGTTAGGTGACGAACTCGAAGATAACTTTCAAGTGACATACCAAGCTGCTTAAGAGGAGTCAACGACGTTAATTTTTTGTTTGCTTTAAGAGCTGTAGTTTAAAAAAATCAAGCAATAGCATCTTTATATCAATAACGGCATTATTGGGGTCTTAGTAACAAGTAAAAGAGTGCTTACTGTTGTGAAAGACGGTCAATCCATGATTTTTCGAGGTTTTTACGAATTGGATAGGAGCATCGCTCAACAGTATCGGAGAAAAATATGAAATATTAAGTTGTTTTCTGGAGACTACCAAGCATTTTGACTTTTTAGGGTTCATTTGAATGAGACCAATGTTCAATTTTCTTTAAGCCCTCATTGACACTTAAAGCGCCATGCTCTATTAGCCTGAAAGAACAACTCAAATAAAATTTCACGTCATCTGTATACAATATGTAATGAGCAGTTCTGCATAACTCTTGACGTCTCCAAAGCCTTTGACCAGTTATCACATGACATCATAATTTTAAGCTTAAGGCATATGGATTCCCTCCAGGATTCATAAATTGGGTTAAATCATATCTCTCAATAAGAACTTACCAAGTGAAATTTAGAGGTTCCAAGTCCAACCCTTTTGTTGCTCAATCTGGAGTACCTCAAGGAAGTCATTTAGGACCAATTTTATTTATACTTGCAATTAACGATGTAAGAGCTTGTATTCGAGTTAGTAAAATATTGATATATGCTGATGATATCAATATTGCATCGTTAATTGCAAGTATAAATAAAATAAATAAAATCTAAACGATTCGCTTCAACTACAAACCGATTTGAATAGTTTTACCATATGGTGTCTAAAAACGGTTTGAATTTGAACCCTACTAAGTGTCAGCATATGACAAACTGTCAAAAGACCAGTTTTGACAGTTGTTGTGTTCCATTGGGCAAAAAAATTGATTTTTTTTGATCTTAGATCAATTTTGCAAATCTGTAATTTTCGGCAGATTTACCAATACCAATACAAATGATAGCTGTCAGTTTGACTAGAGTGATTTTCATTTTGATTTATTACTTTAGCTGTGAAAAACAAGAGTGCTTTGCGTTTGGATTTATTAATGGATTAATGAAAACACATAAAATAAAGTTATACGTGAACTATTAAATTCGTCTTCGGAAAAAGATGAAGATAATTTCTGTATTTTCAAATTTTTGTTATGTTTTTAATGTTGGCAGCTACACCGACGCTTACTTCACAGACACGAAATGACACCAATACAATGACAAAAAAAAATAAATCTGAATCGTGTTCCATTGACACTCAAAAAGATCAAATTTCCGATCAAAATCTAGATTTACCAATGGAAATCGCCATTAGTTATACTCTTTCCGGACATACTCTCTGTTGTGTAGACAGTTTTAAAGATCTAGGTGTTTATTTTGATCCTAAAATAGAGTTTAATAAACATATTAACGTTATCATCAATAAATCCAACTCCATGTTAAGATTTATAAAAAGGTGGTCAAAAGAGTTTAATGATCCTTATGTCACTCTCTCCCTTTATACTTTTCTAGTTCGACCTCACTTGGAGTATGCCTCACAAGTTTGAACGCCCTTCTATGCAGTTCATTCAAATAGAATTGAAGCAATCCAACGTAAATTCATAAGATTTGCTTTGAGAGGACTACCATGGAAAGACAATTTGCCTCCATATAGGTGTCGAATTAAACTACTACAGCTGTTGCCTTTGTCTCAACGTAGACTTAACAGCGACATGGTTTTCTTACACCAATTATTATCAGGACAATTTGATGCCCTGATCTTTTAAGTGCTATTGGTTTTAAGACCCGGGGAGGTACCTACAACCTACGTAGATTAAATATATTACATATACCTAACCATAAACAGAACTATAGAATGCATGAGGCTATTAGTCGCATAAGTAGAGTTTACAACAAAAATATGTAGTTGAACTGCATGTTAGTAAGAGTAGTTTGAAAAACACTCTGCGAAACTGTTTGCTAGAGCCGTAATAAGTATAAGTAAATTTTGTTTCTTGTTTAATAAAATATTATATATTTGTTGAATTCATTGTTTATTGATTTTGTTAGTAATGTCAGACTTAATAATTTCTATGTTCTGTTAAGTCCCACTAACAAATGCACTAAATGATGAGCCTGTGGAGCGCATATTATATGCTGTGGCAAATCACTGCTCGTAGATGATGCATTAACATAAATTGAAAATAAAATAGGACAAGGAATAGAACATTGTGGACACAAGTCACGTTAGATAGAAAATTTGATAATTTGTCACCAGATAGAACTACGAATTGGAATAGTTACAATTTTTGTCAGCTTCTGTAAGTAAGGATATTCACTTGACATCAAAATAAATGTCATACTTTGCGCAATAAGATTTTATTAAAGCAAGTTGCAATTAAAATCACCACCAAATAATGTTAGGGAACCCCACAAAACTTCCTCATTGTCCGCAACAGAAAAGATACACTATACTACTTTCAGTATCAGACGATGGCTTTAATTTTCATTTTATAGTTTGTTTAATATAGATTGCTATCACGAGTATCACTGCTTCAATAAAATCTTTTCTATTAAACCGAAAAACTCGATATTCACCATATTAAGATAAGATGGAATATGGATGTGTGATTTAAGGTAGGCGTTGTGGATTATTATATGAAGAAACACAGAATTGATAGACAAGAATTTTGTACATAATGTTCTATATATAAAAGCATAATAATTAATAACTACGGTTAGAGTGGTGCAACAAATAAAATTGAGCAACAAGAAAATGAAAAGCGTTGTTCATTAATGAATTGGAAACATATAATATTAGGGCTATAAGAACTTTAACGTAGATATATTTATAAACACGCAATATTGTCACGCGATTTTTCCAATTTTGCCCAAAATGTGTATATAGCACTTTTAATTACGATGAGTTGTGACTCAATATGGTCACATGCACGGAAATGTAGCCTTTTAATCATTTTAAAAATTGTTATATTTTTCTTTTGCGTTTTGATTATTTATCAACTGCAAAATAAAATTGATTACTTCTTGTTTTCGGTACGCAAATTAAAAAAACGCTTTTTATTTATTGAACAAAAAAAAAACATTTATATATAAAAAATGTATGTATCGAACAAATTACCAGAAGGTCATTTAATATAAATGTTTATGTATGTACCTACATTTATTTAAAGAAGAACACATTTAAGTGGGTGTCCATTCGAAATATATTTTAATAATATAGAAGAAATTATATATTTTTAATTTGTCTTGTGTCTTGCCTCTTTTGTATTATTCATTTTTTTTTGTTTATTTAAATCAAAAGCAAGAATACCCACCCGTGTGTAGGAGAGAAAAACAAATTTCGTCTGAATTCTTTGTGTGGTCTAATAGACTTGAAAAGTTCAATTAATCTTTACATCACTACTATGACATTTTAAATGTGCGCCTGTCACATCATGACCGCATGTTCTAAATGACGTAATATGTGTTTCTGAAGCATCACGAGCAATTTTATAATCATATGATCATTTTAATTTGAATGCAATTACAAATAGATAAGCCAATACGAAATTGTGTATGGAAAATGTCTAAAACAATGAATAAACAAGTACTGTGACTAATCAAATAACACAGCAAGTAATAAAATAGCCCTTAACTAAAGCATATACATACGTATTACTAGATTTATGATTTAGTCTAGCTTACAATAACTGTGAATGATGAGGCTTAAAAGGAAAATGTTCTTTTTCGAGATTAGATTCAGTATTTTAAGCATGTTTTTCTATGCTAAATGCTTAAATGCTTAAGATGGATTGAACATGTAGACCAGAGACACAGAAATACACTGACCCGCAGAGTCTTCGATTCCCAAACAGGCGTGAGACTAAGTAGAGGAATATTTCACCTTAAGTTATGCGCACAAGTAGAAACTGTCCAATGCACATTACGATCAAGGGTATTGGTATTTTAGTTTAAGTAAACTTCTGGTAAGAATAAAAATAATTTTTACGACATATACAATAAACATTCAAATACATTCGAATGGCCACTTTAAATAAAAAAAATTAGGATTTAAAATAATTTGAAAAGTTAAATTTTAACCAAAAGAGCCAGGTTAAAAAAGCTAGGGTTAAATTGTAAAGTGCATTTTGCACAGTATGTAATAAATACATTAATAAACATATATTATCAATTAAGTTAATAATATCTTTTAAGCTTCTTAAATCCAAGCACAAACAATCCTACTAATTGCACTCATATAATACATTGATTATTTTAACCCAAAATATATATATTTGAAAGTCATTGGAATTTAAAGCAAACTAAAAAAAAACTGAATGTCAAATCAACAAATATCAGAAGTCGGAAGCGTGGGACTCAAATCGCTGGGCGAGTCATCCAGACATATATATATATTTTTTTAAATGAGATTTGAAAACAAATCTGATTTATTAAAAAGTCATTTAGTTCTAAGTTGAATCGTGCCATAACAGGTACCTACACAATATTTTTAGATTATTCGTATCAACAATCTATAATCAATTTAAATGAAGTAGGCGCCCGGTAATGTAAACATCCAATATTGAAAAGAGATAAGGTTTTTTAGAATAATTCATACAAAACAATAAGGAAAAAAACATTACTAATGTGAACTAATATTAAATACAATTCATATTTATGTTCTGCATAGTACCAATAGTAGGTACATACATATATGTAATGGAACACGATACGTATGTAATATGTATTTTCATCTTAAACTTCGACTGCAATGTAATCCATTATATGTGAATTTAGAATTTTAGGTTGGAATACATATCTTTCAGCAATAAGCTTCGTTATTTTAGTATTTCATTATTTGGACTGCTGGCGAAGTGGTAACTCTTTTAAATTTCAGCAGTAATTAAACATACATATCACAAAAACATACGATCCACAAAAAAGGAGACCCTCTGAACTGCGCCAACTACAGAGGCATAAGTCTCCTCAACATCGCCTAGAAGATCCTATCTGCCGTAATATGTGAACGTCTGAAACCGTTTACCAACAACCTGATTGGCCCTTATCAGTGTGGTTTTAGGCCAGGAAAGTCCACAACCGATCAAATTTTCACCCTTCGGCAGATCCTGGAAAAAACTCAAGAAGTCCAAATCGATACCCACCACCTATTCATCGATTTCAAGGCCGCATATGATAGCATTTATAGAGACGAACTGTATAGAGCCATGTCTAGTTTTGGTATACCGCCCAAACTCGTCCGTTTGTGTAGGATGACGATAGAGAATTCTCGCTGCTCCATCAGGGTCGGAAACGACCTCACCGACACATTCGATACCAACAAAGGATTTAGGCAAGGCGATGCGCTGTCATGTGACTTCTTTAATCTGATTCTTGAGAGAATTGTGCAAAACTCCAAAGCCAACACCAGAGGCACAATTTTCCAAAAGTCGGTGCAACTACTAGCATACGCTGACGATATTGACATCATTGGTAGGACTCAACGTGATGTCATAGCCACGTTTGCTAGTATAGAGAAGGAAGCGGCGAAAATGGGTTTAGCAGTAAATGAGGGTAAGACTAAGTATATGCTGTCATCACGAAAGGACTCACAACATCGACGAATTGGACAGAACGTCACCATTGACAGATATAACTTTGAGGTAGTACGGGACTTTGTCTACCTCGGCTCCGCTATTAGCTCTGACAACAACATCTCGTCAGAAATTAAACGAAGAATTACTCTTGCCAACCGCTGTTTCTTCGGGCTAAGAAGGCAATTTAATAGTAAAGCCCTCACTCGAACTACTAAGGAAACCCTATATAAGACCCTGATCATCCCAGTCCTGCTCTACGGCGCTGAAGCATGGACCGTATCAAAAGCGGATGAAGAAATCCTTGGTAGATTCGAGAGGAAAATTCTTCGAAAAATCTTCGGTCCCGTTTGCGTTGACGGGCTATGGAGACGAAGATTCAACCAAGAACTATACGAGCTGTACAGCGACATGCCCCTGGTCAAAAAAACTCCGCATTGGACGTTTAAGATGGCTAGGACATGTAGAACGAATGGACACCAATACTCCGGCTCGCAGAGTCTTCGATTCCCAGCCAGACGTCGGACGCAGTAGAGAAAGACCTCGCCTTAAGTGGCGCGCACAAGTGGAAACCGACCTCAACCAACTTGGAGTGCGCAACTGGAGGCAGTTAGCTAAGGACCGGGCTAATTGGAGAGGCATGTTGGTTGAGGCCCAGGTTCATTCCGGACTGTAGCGCCACTTAAGTAAGTAAGTAATAAAACATACGGCGTTACTAAAACTCATTTTTGGCAATAAATTATATTTTAACCTCCACACTTTTCAAAAATCCTTTACAATAAATAAATTTACATCACAAACAAGCGCTAGTTATAGGTTATTATTTAATGTACAGAAAGTCGTATCTAAGTCATAAAGTAATGATAAAATTCGGCGTTACTAATAATCATTTTTAGCAACAACTTAAATTTTAACCTCCACACTTTTCAAAAATAATTTACCAATAAAAAAATTTACATCCAAGGCTAGTGCTAGTTAAAGGTTATTATTTAATGTACAGAAAGTCGCATCTAAGTCATAAAGTAGTGATAAAAGTGTGTCAAGGCAGGCGCCAGTAGTGAATAATACTGCGAAAATATTAAATGAAATAAGTTTGTTTTGGCAACGGAAAAAGGTTAGTTTGACAGTTTTATAAATAAAAGTGTAGTATATTAAGTCGAAAAGTCGAGTTTACTTAGTTAGTTATGCGTTTTGATTATTGGTAGAGTTTCTATAAAGCTGTACATAATAAGCTAACCAGGTAACTAACTATGTAATGTCGACATTTGCGTTTTATTATTAGTAACGCCGATTAAGTTTTAATGGAAGGATATTCCAAAATTTTATCACGTTTTATATATCTGGCATTAACGGCATGTTTAGGACCTCAAGACTATCTTCCTTTTCGTTTAAAAATAATGGGATCTCCAGTTAAATGCCGACTGCGAAAGGCAAATATAGGAGAAGCAAGAAGAGAAGAAGGAAGCGTTTTAAATTGGTTTAGCACTAGCAGTAAGCAAAGCAAAACTAGTGAATCGGACAGGACTTCGTAATGGACAACAAAAACTTCGAAATCAAGAAGTAATCAACGGCCTACTATTATCTACCTCCCATACAAAATAAATTGTGATAACGACATCAAGTCAGTAATAGAACCATTTTTTTTTTTATTTTTAATAACTTTCTCTTAACTTTGATTGATTCTAACATTACGATGGTAGGATAACCCAGATTCTTTTTTTACTCTTAGGGATTTTATTAAAGTTTCCTCCCATATAACACATAACGGCTATAAGGATTTTAAAATTAATATATTTGATATATATAACAGTTCCTACAAAACTACATTAAATTAAAATCAATCATTCCCGTTTTAAGAGCAAAATTTAAAAATTCCGTTGACGGGCTTTTGCGGCAGAGATTCAACGATGCATTAGGGTTCAGTATTTAAAAGGTTAATGGTCTCTATCAATTCGACAAGCAGACCTTTGATTTCCGTCTAATATTGTTGGAAAGAATACTATGAAATTGCGTTAGGAGGCTTTCAATTTTGAAAACTACAGCAACCAACTTGGAGTCTAATATCTAGGACTTAATCGAGAACATTGTAGTTTAAGGCTCCAGGGCTATGATTGGGCTAACGAAAAACTAGTTCTATTTATTAAAATAATTTGATAAGTGCATAAGTACTAGAAATCAGGCTTCACTTAAATACATAAAAGAACCACCAAGTTACTATCATTTCAATCTTCTACATTCAGTGCATTAAATTCTATATTTTGTACACGGTGGGTTATTATAATTATGCATAGGAATATTGGAAAGTGTCATAGATTTTACAAATGCCGCCTTTTTTCAATTATTTATTAAACTAATATTTACATCTAAAACACAATTTAAAAATTCATCAGTTAACATTCCCTCACCGTAAATTTCAATTCAAATTACTTCGACTCGCACTAAAATGTCGTCTTACTCTAATATCAAAATTAATTTAAATCTCATTACGTGAAATGTATTACAGTCGATAAGGAAAGCTATATGCAATATGCATGCATAAAAGTATTTTATTTTTAACATTATATAAATTTGAATTAAATACTTGTTAATACGATACTGATTACGTACAAATAGACAGTAATTGGAAACGTGTGCAAGCACATGCGGATCAGGGCGCCAGTTGATATTAATATTTTACATATGAACACCAAAACACGAAATCCGTCATCGAGGGTGAATTTACAAAAGCGTATATGCAAGTTGACGTATGGCACCACTCAAGGCATAGAACCCTAGTCGATTCTATCTATAAAATAAACATTAAATGTCATTAAATGTTTGCCTCTATATAAAATTACGATCAGCACAATTTAACGTTAAACGAAAAGAAACTGAAAGTACAAGTTTACTATGAATTACATTCATCGCCGTAGTAACAGCACCAGACGATCCACTCAAGAAGGCCATTGAATTAATTCGAATCAATTGAGTCCAATTAAGAGACTAGGTACCTAAGCCCACCAAACAGCAAATCATTTCGGGTGATGGGAATTTCTTAATCAACAAAACATTCACATCACAATGTTTTATCTTCAAAGGAAACATGAGAAGAAATCACAGTTGCATGCGTATGGGTTGCTATTTCTTATTAACAAGATAAATTAACTAATTAGCGTTCAGCACAAGCTTTCTATGTAGGTGTCAATTGGATATGTTTCAAAACAAACAAAATGGTATAGATTGCTCATTTTAATACCATATCCCATAGGGGTATGTTAGTTTTGAAATACATTTACATAAAATATAGAGAAATAATTTATCCACGTCGCTAGTTTGTGGCCCTAAAAATTTGAGCAGAACAAGTGTAAACATTTCAAAAATCCGTAAGTAACCTTGAAAAAATGACTGAACAAGATGTTAAGACAATGTTATAAACTATATAAAACTTAAAGACTCATCCAACTTTAAGGTTCGTTAATTCAAACTCAATTTGTAGACAATATTGTTAAAACCGTTACATCTGTAAAACATTATGAACCAAGCTCACATTTTGGGGATGTCATCTAAAGGATTGGATGGGGTGGGATAAGTTATTAAACGATACCCACAGAGGATTGTAGCCTTCTTATATGTGTATTTCTAAAAAGATATTGCATTTCGACAAGATACTCTATGGATGCACAATAGTTTGACAATAATTAGATGAAAATTGATTTATACGGAGTTTTTGCAATAAACAATTTGTATTTATATAAAACACAAAATAATTAATATCAAAAAAAAAATACAAAATTAATATCCATAAAATTAGTATCCCCAAGTTGTGGGTATTATATGGTAGTGCAATATAGAAAATGATGTTGTCACAAGATATTGTTCGAAATGTTTATCAAAATCTTTTATGGTTCGACAAAAACGTTTATCTATTGCATATGGAGTTGGTATACAAATGTTTTTTGTAGGAAAACGCCCCCAAAAAGTGTGCGTGGGTTAAAATGGTGTATAGACAAAATATTCATGTTATCATAGGAAGATTTTTCAAAATTTTTAAAAATGTACCAAAAAACCTTTTTTTTTAAAGTGGGCTTGGCAAAAAACTTTGTGTAGAAGAAATATAGATACTGAGATTCTCTAAATATATTTCTCAGACACTTTTTTTAAAAATTCCTTACGGTTTGGCCTAAAACAACATTTTTCTAAAAAGGGGCGTGGCAGTGGGCGGATTTCAAAAATGTTTACACTTGTTCTGCTTCGTCGGCCAGAAAGTCTATATACCAAATTTCAATACTCTATTTCAAAATTTAAGGCCCGAAAATCGGTGACACACAGACGGACGGACGGACAGGCAGACATGGCTAGATCGACTCAGCTAGCGATTCCGAATCGATCCATATACTTCGAGGTATATTTAGCTAAATTATTTCTTTATGTTACAAACTTAATGTCAAAACTAATATAACCCTACGGGATAGGGTATACAAATTTAACAAAGGACAGAAAAAACAACAACAAAAATGTTTGTATAACACGAAAAACTCTAGTTGTCAGCCTCTCAGTTCATTCAATTGAACAATTCGACTCTCACCAAACCAAGACCTCAGTGGCGCAAGTGGGGTAGGCACTTGGCTCACTAGGCACGGGATTACAAGTTCAATCCCCGGTTAGGGAATAAGTTGTTTCAATAATTATAGAGAGAACTGAACGTTCGAATAGCATCACTATTAGAAGGAATCTGATGAGGACACTTGGTAATGTGCGAAATAGCTATAATTCCAACCAAATAGTGTTCTTGTACACACGTTGTTGTTGTAATTTCAATCATTCAATTATCAATTAGACATTTGTCAAAGGTCGCCCCACTTAGAGTTAGAATCGTTGTTACATTTTTTTACTCAAATTTTCGCAGAGCCCAATCTGAGAGAAGTTTTGAATGATAAAGAGGCTTCAGTTCTTGAGCTAATTTGATCATAAATTAGGATTAAATTATGCCAGGATCCTTATGCAATATCTATCATAATGTGGGCTTAGAGATGCCCAATTCCGATGTAAAATCGACTGAAAGCTTTCAATAGCAAAAATATGCATAAAACTGGGGTTTTAAAATTAAAATTTTATGATTTTAGATATCAAAATATAAAACAACAAATTAATAAATACGATTTAAAATAAACCATAAATCTTATTTTGAATATTTATTTGGGAAATTACTTCCAACAGGAGGTAACTCTTTATGGAGGCAGTTTATTCTGTATTTCTAATCAACTTCGGTAAAAATAAAAATTGAAGCCACTGTAAATTTATTGTGTCGTATCTTCAATCAGAAAGACGGTGATACAGAAGTTTTTGTGATATGGTGCTTGTATTACAATTTATAAGAAACATTACCGAAGATATTTGTTTACGCAAAAAGTGTTAACAAAGTTTGTTACAGTGCTCGCTTAAGACTCTGTAAAATTCAGAAACCGAGAAAAAACTAGAACTACTTTCAAATTTGTATAAAAGCTTGCAAAACAAGATTGTAATTTTCCTAGCAAACGTTTTTCCGAACCTTAAGCGAAGGAAAAAAATCCAAAAAATAATCGTAGCGCTTCAAATAAACAGTTATGAAACCCCTAATCAAATTTTTGGATGAAAATAAACCAAAAGCTTGTACTTGCTTTTGCTAATTTATATAAATTATAAAAAATAATTGTTGAAAGGCAACGAACAGAAACCTCACCAAAATATTAAATAAAGTAAGTTAAATTGCCAATAAGGCCCGGTTTTTCAGTGCTGAGTTAACCCTGAGTTAACACAGAGTCAACTAACACCAGAATGAAATTAGTCCAGAGTTAAATCACGAAGCAATTTTTCAGTGCAGGATTAAATTTGAGTCCGTGTGTGATGATTTGATTGGCTAGCACTCATGTTTTATTGATTTTTCTGTCAAAATTTATCGAAATATATAGAGTCTGCAACAGCTCAATTATCAGCTATTTTGTTTCATTTTTCCAAAACAAATGAAAATGCTATTGTCGCGATCTTTCAAGTTTTATTCATCTTAAAACAGTTCAAATAAATATTTAAAACAGTTTTGAGTCGCTGAGATATGAATCTGAGTATATTGCACACGTATTTAGTTTCTAAAAATTTCATCTCAAATCAAGTGGAAATGAAAATAATTGTTTGTTTGGTATTTTATCATCCGTCAAAAATATTTGGTCATTTAATTCCAGGGTTAACTCAACAAACTTGATGGTTTAATTCGAAGTTAAAATCGGGATTTTAATTGACTGAAAAACTACTTTCTCGAGTTCACTCGAGTTTAATCCACGAGCTAGGATGATCTCGCACTGAAGAACTGGGCCTAAAGGTAGTAATGACAAAACTATACTACTCATGCTCGATTTAAAGCATAAAAAAATATTTAAACATATTGGAAGGCTTCAATCCACTGTGCGGATCCCATCCTATTCTTGAAATTTATATCCCAAAAATGTGGGCTTTATGGAGATGAAATATAGTTTTTTTTACTAATGACGCCCAAAAAGTGGGCTTGGCTAAATCGACTCAGCTAGCGATTCTGAGTCGATCCATATACTTTAATGTATATCTATCGAAATTATTTCTCTATGTTACAAACTATGTATCAAAAATAATATACCCCTATGGGATGGCATTATCACAACATATTTTTCGTTTATGGTTCAATAAAAAATTACGTATTGCTTATGCATATGGTATGAGGTACGGTTTACAAATCACTTTTTTTTCTAAAACGCCTGCATTCAGGAATGTTAATTTAGAAATATCGCAGCTTTTAAAAACTGACAATATTCCTTGAAGACATAAAAATCAGTCTTCTGGAGGTTGAAGTCCCTCGCTATTGCAGAAAGTTCCATCGCAATAACACCCCTGCAATGTCTATCGATTGTTTTTCCTTCCAGCGAAACACAACAAAAAAAGCGAAGCAAACAACTTTGAAACATGTTCTTCTTTTTAAACTTATCGACGATTTTCGAAAACAGATAAAGATAAAAATAAGTAAAAATTAATAGAAACTGTTCATTTATTTTAAAAGAAAACATAAACAAGAATCATAATATTTATTTAAAAAAAAATTGAGTTTGTTCAGCACAGTCGAAGTTATATTCAAACAGTGATGCCATGAATTTATCATTTAAAAAAAGTCAAAGTTTGAGCATACATTAAAATATTTTTATGTTTTATTTTGAAAAAAAAATGGTGACATACTAAAAACACCCGACAATATGTGATTTTAGTTGTGCAATGTGATAAGATGTATAATACTATGCCTTTAGATTATTTCTCTTTGGATTGATTCACATGCAATCCGAATATTCACACTGGATATGCCCACAGATGACTCAAACTAAAATCAAACAAGGTGTAATAGCTAGTAAAACGATAACTTATACTTAAACCCCGGGTACTTTAGCTCGTTTATTAACTTATTCCTGTCATCTGTAAATTTAATTACTGCATGAAGCATGAATGAATGTATACAAATAAATGATATCAATTTATTGTCTAGATAAAATTATTGGCAATTTGTTTGGTCAGCGACATTGTGGAAATCGTTTAATAAATTTCCAGATGTACCGATTAGCGAATACGTTTATATTTATCTACAATTACAACTATTATTCGCTAAAACTACAGATAATGATAAGACCACGATACTTGCACTTGCATTATGAGTGAAAGTATTTTCATGTTTCCGTAGCATCTACGAGTATCTACCTACTATTTATGCGTGATTGTCGTTACTCAAACAAAAATTGTTTATTAATTTGACACTTAAGGCTCAGATGCTGTGTGTGGTGATTATTGCCGAAGTGATAAGAACAACAAGCAATTAGCTGATGTGGAAGTTTCAAGTTGACCTATGATAAAGAAGAATCATTACCATCGGGCATCGCTATACACTACATAGATGGCACGCGTTCAAATATTTACTTCAGTCTAAAACAATTTTCAAATGCTACAGTGTACACGTCATTTGGGAAATTTCCACGTGAATGACGTTCTACGAGTTCAATAAACTTGTGGATGCATTTGCATGGGGTTGTTGAGCCGTCGAATATTATATGGGATGCAGCAGATACATACATGTGTACGTACCGCAATTGTCGGACACCTCTCTGATCAATGCGTGGGTGGGTTGCAATTTATTTGCATCCAATGCCGGGTAGACAGACCACTTATGAATATGTGAAGTTGGGGACCGGTCATTGCATGCTTGCCGTTTAATTGCGATTAGTTATTGTGCACCGATTTCAACATTTAAATGTTTTTAAGTTTCAATTGTTTTTCTGTGGAGATAGTTGTTGTATAAATATTGCATTGGGATTGAAAACAAGGGCTTGGTGTTGGGCGGAACATTATTTTTGCAAACAAGTTAAGTGTTTCAGTGGGAGTATTCTGTCAGGTGAGTGTATTTATCTATGGATAGATAAATGTCAGAGCTTTTTATATATTGTGTAATGGTTTCTTTATCTTATCGGTGAGTTTTCACTTGCATATAATGAAAGTGAAATTTGTAAGGATTGCGATCAGAACTAGTCATCAAGGTAAGTAATGCTCACTATGGTTGACTTAAGTGGAGTAAACTGTTTTCCAATGTCGGATAAGTTTTTTTATTTTAGTCAAATTTTACATTACAAATTGTTAGACATGACTTAAGTTTGATTTATATTTTCTATGAGTTATAGCCACATACAATCAAATTTACTTTCTTTTATTTATTTACGTATTATATTATATCAAATTACTCTAGTACATAATAATAATTTCTCAAAAATTTAGATATCTACTAAACCTTCCTGGAATATAATTTAATATGTACTTCATTATATATAAATGTTTTTTTTGAAATACGGATTATATTCTATGAATGAGTTAAGATCTTTGTGAAATGTCTGTGGCTCTTACGAAATGATGATCCACTAGGTAAAGTCGAAGTAGCTGCTCGTCTTTTGCACCGGTGCTTAAGCATAATGAGCCATTTTCTGTGTGTAGGTTTTCTTTGGGTATAAATAATTGTCAATGATCCTAGTTTTACCAGGATTTGAGAATTATCGAAGTATTTCCCAAACATTTGCATGACAATGCTTATCTTAACTAAGCCGTTCGAATTTAAGATATTTAGCTTTATCTTAAATTCGAACGGATAAGCAGTAATATCTAAAGATGGTTTTCGGAAGTGTGGTGATGTAATGTCGGTACCCAAACCATGTTATGGGGTATGCATTATTTTTTTTGTGTTCGATTATAATTCGCTGAACCTATTTTGTTGGTACGACTTAATACGACTGAACATCACCAGCGATCAGACGTGTCATTATCCTAGTATGTAGTATATGATCTCAGCTGGTGTTTTCGTTCCTTGGAGAGATCCTATAAGCAAATATTATTTGCAAAGAGGGAGCACATATGAAAAAAAAATTACAACTGAAGTTTCAGTTAGTAAAGGCATGAGCACGTTAACATAGAAACATCCATATCGGCAACAGCACCATTTGTGTAGAAAGTTTATTTTGTATGGTGAATGACACATTAGCAACATCAGTATCTACAGTAATTTAGAGCATTATGTAAAATATATGTCGGTATGAATATCGCTGTGTCGATAAGTTTTAGGGATAACTAAATGCAGCAAATGATCAACTGGTAGTCGTTTCAGTCTTGTTTTGATATTTTGTATTTTCATTAGTACTAAAAAGGCCAAACGACCTGATAAGATTACTGCATTTTATGATAGCATTTACGTATTTTTATTAATGCCTGTTTTGAAAATAAGACGTAATATACCAATTATGATTTGCGCGGGGTCACAGACTCAGATTCAAACATATGAGAAGGCTACAATCCACTGTGCGGATCGTTTAATACCCTATCCCATCGTGGCGTGGGTTAAAATGGTCTATTGACGAAAAGTTCATATTAATACTACCAATGATTGTGCATCAAAACTTTTTTCGAAAATTTTTAAATTTGACCGGAAAACGTTTTTTTATAAAAAAAAAACGCCCCTAAAAAGTGGGCGTGGCAAAAAACTTTATATTGACGAAATATAGATATTACCATTCTCAAAATATGCTGCTCAGATACTTATTTAAAATTCTTTTCGGTTTGGCCAAAAAATACGTTTTCTTAAAAAGGGGGCGTGGCAGTGGGCGGATTTCAAAATTTTGTACACTTGTTCTGGTGGCACGGACGAGGATCCTATATACCAAATTTCATTATCCTAGCTCAAAATTTAAGGCCCAAAAATCGGTGACGAACAGACAGACGGACGGACGGACAGACAGACATGGCTTAATCGACTCAGCTAGCGATTCTGAGTTTATATTGACGAAATATAGATATTACCATTCTCAAAATATGCTGCTCAGATACTTATTTAAAATTCTTTACGGTTTGGCCAAAAAATACGTTTTCTTAAAAAGGGGCGTGGCAGTGGGCGGATTTCAAATATTTTACACTTGTTCTGGTGGCACGGACGAGGATCCTATATACCAAATTTCATTATCCTAGCTCAAAATTTAAGGCCCAAAAATCGGTGACGAACAGACAGACGGACGGACGGACGGACGGACAGACCGACATGGCTTAATCGACTCAGCTAGCGATTCTGAGTCGATCCATATACTTTGAGGTATATGTAGCTAAATTATTTCTCTATGTTACAAACTAAGTATCAAAACTAATATACCCCTATGGGATAGGGTATTAAAATTGACAACAACTAAGTCTTTTTTAATGCTCCATATCTTGAGAAAGTTTGACAAACACTGTCATGAGAATCTTTACAAATTTTTCGCTCGGATTCGGCGTTAAATAGGAGTTCCTCTTCATTGTGACAAAAATAATAACTTCACACACACAAATGAAGGTAGAAGCAAGGTCTGAGGCCCGGTAAGTGTCATTTATATTTATATTTTAATAGGAAATCACCATGAAGAAAGGTGCTATTTCATGAATAATGTTCACAAGTTTTACTTAAGTGTAGAACGTCAAAGCCATATATACAAGGCTCAAACAGAATACTATTGAGAAGAACAATGAAATGTCGTAGTTGAGACACAGTCGATGCTGAGGATATGGAAGAACCTGTGTTCCGCAGTGTGTTAAACGGCGAACAATCTCCCGCTGTAAAGCAAAAGGAAATATTGGTTGCGCCAAAAATTTGTATTTTTATTTTTTTAGCGAAAACTACAAACCACCCGACCTAAGTGAAGTGAGGAAAGCAATATCTAAGGTTATGCTTAACAAGGCTGCCGGAAAGGATGGCCTTCCCGCCGAGCTTTATAAAGCCGGCGGAGATGACTTGGCAAGTAACATTTACCAACTGATAAGCAAAACATGGTCGGATGGAAGTATGCCTGAAGAATGGAAACTTAGCATCGTTTGTTCGATCCACAAAAAAAGGAGACCTTATAATCTGCGCTAACTAAAGCGGCATAAGTCTCCTCAACATCGCTTACAAGATCCTATCTGTCATAACATGTGAACGCCTGAAACCGTTTACCAACAACCTGTCGGACCTTATCAGTGTGGTTTTAGGCCAGGAAAGTCCACAACTAAAAAATCTTCACACTTTTGCAGATCCTGGAAAAAAATCCAAGAAGTCCAAATCGATACCCACTACCTATTCATCGATTTCAAAGCCGCATACGACAGCATTTGTAGAGACGAATTATAGAGTGCCATGTCTAGTTTTGGTATACCACCCAAACTCGTCCGTTTATGCAGGATGACGATGTAGAATTCTCACTGCTCCATCAGGGTCAGAAACGATCTCACCACACATTCGATACCAAAAAAGGATTTAGGCAAGGCGATGCACTTTCATGTGACTTCTTTAATTTGATTTTTGAGAGAATTTTGCAAAACTCCCGAGTCAACACCAGGGTCACAATCTTCCATAAATCGGTGCAACTACTAGCATACGCCGACTATATTGACACCATTGGTTGGACTCAATGATGTCATAGCCATTCTACAAAACCCAACCATTTAATCAAGTCAGTCCGATAAATATTGACCCAATGCTCGCTTGACTGAAACTCTGAAAACATCGCTGGTGTGGGTAAGAGTGTACGGGAAAATTATTGCATGTCAATTTCTTGTAGTTCCTAAAAAACTTAGCCTTTCTGGGACTTGTGGAATGTTGCATCGAGACTTGCCTCTGCACATCTTTAAGATCCAATCGACCCAGAAACTTAAGTATGACATTCTTTAGAATAAGCAATTTTTTACAATTCGGGACTAGGTACACTAGCACCAAATGCGTAATGACGAAACTATCGTTCTGTACTTTTTTAACACGAAACTGACATTGCCATAATAGCAATAATTTCAAATAAGCGAGCGTTACAGATCGATGATCAACATCTTTTGTGGGATAAAATAGATGACATATACATCACGGCATATAGTTCAAACATAACGGTTGTCTTCCTTTAGGCTATTTGAAATCGTCTATGAGGTCTATGAGAATAAATGCATAAGAATTGATCCCTTCTGTTTTCCCATTCCTGGAGTTGAATCCTTAATATTCACTAAAAATAATAAAACGGACTACATAGGTAATTCGAAAGTATTTTGTTTGAGTGATGGGGCTATTTTGCGATTTTTCGCTACAATGAATGTTAGTACTATTTCAGCTAGATGCGGCATTTCAATATGCCATAGCTTTATCAAATGCTCATAAATAGAGCGACTTTTAACAATCAATTCCTTAAATTATTTCAAATAAGGATTTTTAAATCGGATCCTATATAGTTGTACATCAGATCCAGATTAGAGGATGTATATTTGGTCACTGATATTTAATTGATTTTTGTATTTACGTGTTTACTACTTTATCTACTCCCGCTAATCTCTAACAAAATTTAAGCGAATCTTTTTAATTTCTAATATGCATTTGTATATGCAATTTGAATTACTCATCGAAGGGTCCTCCACACAAAACATCCCCGGCACCTGCGACAACAATTATTGTATAGTTTTCAAATTAGCAGTTAAAAATCGCATTTATATTATACTTAGGTCACTTTCATTTGTGCCAAACTCTTGGAGACAAACGCTTACATGAATATAATTAAAATACAGGTAAAATATTCCTTATTGTTAATTAAAATGCTTTTGCTTGAAACAGCTTAATCAGTGTCCATTTTATTTAGAATATTGTAATCCTGTTTGTTATTTTAAGTAATTATTCTTTAAATAACCTTTTTGACAAACTGACAAGTTTTTTGTTGATATTTTAACAGATAACGATGTGTTTACTGAAATATTTTGCATTTACTGATAGCACATATTCACAGGTACATACCTAGTAGTACATGCATTTAATAATGATGATGACTTTTTCACAATTTTATTTTCTCTTCAAACTAAATCCCATGTTGAATTGCATTTAATATTTTTTTTATTTGCACTTTAAACGACCGAACACAAAAATAACAAAATCAATTTAAATCTCTCGTAACAGAACGTCAATATCTCGGATCAATGCATCTGTTATAAAGCCGAAAATGCACTTAAATGTTCATTTGCTACAAAAGTGCAAAAGGAAAGATTAAACACAACTGCGACTGCCAAGATCGACGAACGAACGAGTAGGTACAGAAAGGCGACCGCGCAGATTGCAAAAAAACATACATAGATTCGTAAGTATAGGTACGTACTTCAAACTGAAACTGAAAGATATAGATTTTTCTATGAAGACAAATCAGATATCTGCCAGTATCTCAACAGAATCCAAAAAGGTACATTGGTATTTCAAAAGTCTGACCAGCTTCACACAAATTTAGTAAAAGCAAGAAATAGAAGTCAGATTCATTCAGACGACGCGACGATGTGACGAGCGAGTGTATTCGCTAAAAGAAAGCTAGATACCTACCATTGCAAGTGTAGATACATTTACATTGTAAATAACAAAAAAATAAAATCTTTGCTATTTATAGAATATTGTTTTGTATCTTCCTTCGGTGGGAATCGTTTTTTTATTCTTACATATGGGATAAATCTTGTTGGTCTTTTTGCAATCACCGATGAAGAAGAAAGAAAGACAGTGATGATACGGTGATAGCTTGATAAAATTAATACTACGCGATAACAAATTATTGGACAATGTAGAAGGGACATATTGAAGGAATGCAGTAGTAGATCATCGCAGTTGTCGCCTCATTTTGTTATTTGTTTTGTCATATTTGGCATCATTTGTTTTGTGGGAGTGAGTTGTTTAAGAGTTCAACACGTGTGTATGTTTGCTTGAAAACATAATTGAACGAATAGACGTGCTGAAAACCTTATATAATTGTTATGAAAACAAATTTGCAACAATTAATTAAAAACATTTCGCTAAAAATAATTTTACCAAGCAATCAATATCAATAAAATATCCACAAAGCATAGTTCTTATTCTTCTGCAAATATTAATTTTGGGTAAAATAAGAGCTACCTGACGTTTTTTTTTTAAATAAAACAAAAAATCATTGTATTTACAAAAATCTTTTTTTTTTTTGAAGTGTTATTTTCATTCATGCCATTTGATGTTTAAAGATAATTTCCTTCAATTGTTGAATACGACAAATTCTTAAATGGTTCATTCTGTGGGTCCAATTTTCGACCACTTTTCAAGCATATCGGCCTGTATTCCATTAATAACACGAGTTTTTTTGGCTTCCAAAGCTTCAATCGTTCCGGGTGTATCGACGTAAGCAAGAAATTCCACAAGTCAGCTTCGCCAATATCTTGAATCGTCTGCAACAAAAATTGTTTAATCATTGGTCTGTAGCGATCTCCATTGACCATAACACGCGCTCATTCCGTATTTTTAAAGAAATACGGCCCGATGCGCCTGCTCATAAACCGCACCAAAAAGTGCCTTTTTGCCCCAAATACGACAATTTTGCTTATTAACGTAGCCGTTTAACCAAAAATCAGCTTCGTCGCTAAAAACAATTTTTTGGTAAAACAATTTATCAATTTGAAGCGATTACAAGGCCCACAAACCGAAATTAAAACGTAAACAAAAGTCGGCTTTAATAATGTTCGAGATGTATTTTAAAGGCTTTTAAACCAACGTTCCATAAGAGATGCCCAAACTTTAAGAACGGCGGAGAATTGATTGATCACAGTCTTCACAAATACTCTCTGCTCTGGTTGAATCGGAATTTTGTGATGGTTTTTTTAATAGTGATTTTAGTTGGACGATTTTGACGTCCAAAGAACTCTATAAGAATTTTTAAATGAGCACTGATTTTGGAAATATGTAAGTTTCTACAATTAGTAAGCGTTGTTCCGACGTAAGTCTATTCATTATGAAATGGCAATGCATACTGAACACAAATGTCATATAGACAAGCCAGTTGACAAATAAAAACTGTAAAAACAACGCTATTGAAAAAGTACCCCCTAGGCCCATATTGGAACAACCGTTGTATGTAATATGTATATAAATTTTGAATTTTGAATGATGCGAACTATCGAAAAATCGCTTTACTACAAGAACTACATTTTTCCACACACCTTGAAATAGAAGGCGCTCTCAATGAGGTACAAACATACTAACCTTGACCATAACTGGTATATCGAGTCATTCACAATTAGTTGTATCCATGCTAAGATCTGTAGTTATTCAGTCAGCATTAGGCAACATCAGATAATGAGATAAGGTGACAGGCACACCACAGGGTGGAGTTATCTCTCCTTCGTTGTGGCTTCTCGTCATGAATAAACTAGACCAATAATCTTTAGGCGAAATCGCTTTTTTCAATCTCGTACTAGAACAGATAGATTGACAAATAGTTGTAAAAACGGATGGCACTATCTTTTACAAATCTGTTCAGCTACAAGGATATGCAGACGACATTGATATCATTGGTCGCTAACATCGTGCTGTTTTAGAAGTATTTAGGGTGATTGATAAATAACCGCGGTTATGAGTAGTGTCACAATACAGTGGTTTTTCTATTGAGGACTGCTTTTCAAATGGAGGTTTTATGATCGCAACTAAGCGCGTCTTCCGAAATCGCTAAAGTGTGACCCATCAGATCACCTGAGATTAAGAGCTTCCATCTCCACTTTCCGATCGTTTACTAAGACAAAATATTCACGATAATCTTCAGTAAAATCATATCCGTACAAGTTGCCGATAGTACACAAGGTTTCCAAACGTGATTTAAATTCCCGGAGGAACGCATGTGAGGCGCTTTTCGAAAACGGTTCAATGATGAAACACATTTTTACTTAATTGGATGTGTTAACGCACCCTGATACCAATTTCCGATAGTTGTATCAAAGACCTTTGCTCTTACTTTAAGTAACAGTGTGGTGTACAATTTGGCCCCTACGTATTTGAAGAAAGTGAGGTCACAGCGCCAGTCTAAGAACCCTAAAACATTCAGCCAGAAATTGGCAACATACCCGCTGCTATGCTGGTAAGGTTCATGACAAACGCCAGAATTTGGCGTTTGTCATGGCCTACCTGGTATGATTTTCAAAACAAAACAAGACATCTGCTTACATTATAAAAAAAAATTAATTCAAAACATATGAGAAGGCTACAATCCGCTGTGCGGATCGTTGAATACCCTATCCCATCCCATCTGTAAAATTAATATCCCCAAAAAGTGGTCATGGCTTACAACACGATGGGGATTAAATATAGAAAATTACATTGTCACAACAAATTTTACGGTTCTACAAAAGACAAGGTTTTTCTCCTGCATATGTTATGGGGTAGTGTATAAAAATGTTTTTATATAAAAACGCCCCCAAAAAGTGGGCGTGGGTTAAAATGGTCTATAGACGATATGTTCATATTAATATTACTAATGATTCTGCATCAACATTTTTTTCGGAAATTTAAATTTTTTTATTAAAAACGCCCCCAAAAAGGGGGCGTGGCAAAAAACTTTATATGAACGAAATATAGATATTCAGTATGTCTAAATATGTTGTTCAGAAACATTTTCAATATTCCTTATGGTTTGGTCAAAAACTACGTTTTGCTAAAAAGGGGGCGTGGCAGTAGGCGGATTTCAAAAATGTTTACACTTGTTCTGCTGGGAGCAACAAAGTGTAGCAAATTCCATCATTCTAGCTCAAAATGTAAGGCTCAAAAACTGGTGACGTACGGACGAACAGACGGACGGACAGACATGGCTAAATCGACTCAGCTATCGATTCTGAGTCGATCCATATACTTTGAGGTATATCTAGCTTAATTATTTCTCTATGTTACAAACTATGTATCAAAACTAATATACCCCTATGGGATATGGTATAAAAATGGAAGTGATGTTGCTACACTCTGTATATGCTATCAATGTCATCACCACGGAATCAACATCAATCCTACTAATGAAAAATTAGTGGAGATACAATAAAGATTGGAAGCCGATGTTAGTTTGTAGTTCTGTTAATGTGAAAAGATAAAAAAACGTCGATTTCATTGACTCGACCACTTTGAGCGAATAATTATTCAGCCAAGAGAATCTTCGTATCGCAGCCTTCAGGAACGACCTGAAAACGCCGAACCTCTACTTTAAGAATCAAGTGATCACGGATGCCAGGCTACTGGACTGAATGACTAAAATGTGTCTAGGATCCAATTAGATGGAAAGCAGCCTTGTATCTGAGAAATACCCTCAACGGGTTAGGTGCAGGTTAAGTAAAATAAATTATGCAGAGGACGGAACGAACTTTTATTTCTGAGATAAGCGGGACAAGAATGTTGATTCGAGCAAAACAAAAAACTGTAGCTACTTTCCACTTGGTCTCTTCAACTGAAAATAAATACTCGCTTAATGCTTGCTTTACTTAGCTATAGACAAATCGGAAGCCACAAATCCCGGTCAATGCACATTATATAATGTAAGTGGAATACCATTAAAACGTATTGAAAAGTAAAGGTATCTAGAGGTTTTATTTTGGAATGTTATAATTATAAGCTATGCAGTAGGATTGATCATTGATCTGCATCAATTTAAGATATTACCATATAGATTAAACTTTGTGTCAAAGCTTTGATATCAATATTTTACACCGTGTTCTCAAACTCTCACATAGTTTGATATGGGATTTAGGTAATGACCGAACATTGCGAATTGATGGAGTAACTTACCGAGATAGAGTGAGTGAGTGAACGCGAAGACAACTAAAGGGAGAACCTCGGGTATAACTTATATCGAAGTCAAATAGAGTTTCCCACAAGGCACATATGACATTGACATTTTATGACACTCCTTGTCTGGCAATATGTAAACATAAGCGAAATGAGGTGGAAGCTGTTCCATTAAGGTCTGCAACGGACTCACCAAAATATTCGATACCGAAAGAAGATTTAAAGAAGGTGACGAGATATCATGTGATTTCATTAACATGCTGTTAGACACTGGGGGAACAAGTTTTATTCTAGGTACTGTATTTTAGGTTATTTTTTTTTATTTAGGTTATTATATAAAAAAAATACAAGTTTCGCGCTTTTTTTCTTTATCAATAAATAGTATACATAAGATCTTTCCCAATTCTGGACTCATTTTAATTCATTTGTTGTACAAGTAAAGCCCAAAGAAGACGGTATGCATATGGTAGATGAATCCTAATAATTCAAGCTGTGCAAACGACATCAATCATCGCTACTGCGGGGGTGGATGAAGAGCAAAACTATTGTATTCTGTCACAAAAAATACCGGAACGTGATAGTCGATTTTTGTTGTGTGGGGGACAAGAAGGTTGCGGTACAAAAATTGTATAGGAAATATGTTGGATGTTGACCTACTCCATAAGGGAATCTTTTTTAAATCCTCTTATCAATTATAACATATTATCACCTGAATTTCTCATATTATTAATGAGGTTTCAATATAAAGGGCAACTTTAAACTCAATCATCGAACAAATTACCACAAGACCAATGTCTTTAGGGAATTCAGTGTGTTCTATAATCATATTCTAAATCTTAACTTAACTGACAGTTTTCTCCTGAAATGCTGAAACGTTGAGACAAATTTTTTTAAAACTTTGATGTTAATTGAAACATACTTCCCTTTGCTTATATCGTAGAATTTAATCATTATCATTAAGTTTTATAAAATCCTAATTGAGAATGTTAAAGTGTTTACAGAATTTCATTTTAACATACACAAATACATGTTTGAATATTTAACAGCTGCTTGCTACGCATGTTCACTGGAAATGTCGCCACCATTCGTGACTTTATATAATAAGGTACACCTTCAAAACACGAGCTAGAATCACACCGATTCAAGGACTATGATATGGATAAAAATATAAGGGATACCAATAGGAGTTCCCGCGTTTTTTTTTTTGTGTTTTAACAGCCTTTTTGTTGTTTATCAGTTATGTAACATAATTATGAAACTTAATTTATGACACTGGCCTTCAGTCAATTGGTTTGGTGTGCTCTTTAACAAGCTTATCACATACCGATGACAACAGCCAGCATTTAATTAGCTCCTTCCATATAACTAACAAAAAATGACGTAAAGTATCAATGTCGATGTGTCATTTGTACTTTTGTGTCCCCACAATAAAAATAGATCAACCTACCGAATTTTGAGCGAATATGACTACATCCAAAGCAAATATTCAAAAAAAAAAACAACCAAAATAGAATAATACTTACTTGCTTTTTCAAAGGCTCAACTTTATAGTTGACACAGTGTATCCTTTTTTAGTTTTTCTTTAAATCAGATTTGGACGCTTCGTAGAAACTTATTTTTTGGCAACTATCACAATCCACAGTTTCACGATCTCACATAGTAAAACAGAGCAAATTATAACTTTCCGATGCACAGATACTTATGTTGAGTACGATATTTCTCAAATAAATTATTTCACATATCTGGAGAAAGTTCCATAAATAAAACTTAAATTCAAAGAAAACGAAATGAAAACACCGTGCGTGAAGTGTTGAGTATATCAGACCAATTCAAAAGTACGAAAATTTGAACATTCTTCTCTTTTCCATCCGTCGCGCAGTAAGTGTCATTCAAGGGCATTGCAAGGTCGTCTTCACAAGTTTATATTTTCACACACACGCGAGGTAGGCAAAATACGTATCGAGAGCAGCAAAGAACGAAGGAGAATGGCAAAGAATATTTACAGTGTTGGATATATTCTGTATATTAGAATAATTTCACGAATAATTCGACAATATATTATAATGTGTGTGCAATACGAAATTGAATTCGAAGCGTATTTTGATTTAACAGCACGCGCGGTGAACAGCAATTAATGTCCTGCTATCACTAGCCTTGTAGAATGGACATCGCTTGCAATAGATGCGGATGCGGCACTAGATTGAGAAGCCAGAAGCAACCAATTGAGTGTACCTACTGTCGAGTATCGGTGTGTATTTACAGTAAGTTTTGATAATAACATGGACGAGAGAAGAAGAGTAGATAGATACTATTTGGTATTGGGGACGTTGTCTCTCGCAATGTCGGACAGCCCAAAACAAACTGAAAAATGTATCTGATATTATACGAATTCAAGAATTCGGCAAAAGCACTTTGTGATACCCACCCTCGCCGCTACCCAGTAAATACAGTCAATTAAGATACGAAAACGAATACGTATACGAGGCGAGCATGCTTTGAAAAGCTACTTAAATGTTTGTCATGAAAAAATTCTAAGGTAAATATGATAGAAGATAGAAATCACGCAACCACAATATTAATTCTCATGCGAGAAGCTTTTTCCTGTCGCTCTGCCTCTCAATTATCAGTTCGTCGTCAACTATTTCGTTTCAAGAGACCGGCTTTTTGCACCAATGCACATCTGACTTCTGAGAGAATAACAAAACACAAAAGGTCGTTTGCGTTTGTGTTTGCTTTTCTCGGCCAGCGTTGCCTTGTCACGATGCTACTATCACAAGTATTAACATACTACTATTTTTTTACATCCCCGATTTACGTAGTATAAGAAAGTATTGTGAATATTTGTGATGGCGAAACAATTCTTTCAAATTCTTATGTTGTGGTACTTTTACTCCAAAAAATTAGGTTTAAAATATGTGTGTCTTGAGTCAGATATTGACACTGCAGAGCAAAGTACTTGCTTGGCTTGACTGAATTGTCGGGTGTACATGTTGGTTGTACAACTGGTCACTATGTTTCCTCGATAGTGACGTGGATGCTGCTACTGATATGAAACATCATTCTCCTTGGTATGAGATCTTTTATACCCAACAGGATTAAGTGTATCAGACCAAAGGCAAAAGGGTGGTATGAATTGAGCTGCAAAGAAGCTATCAGGTTGGGAGAGACAAACTTGAGGTTCTACAAGACCAACCCAACAGAGGAAAACCGAACAAATTTCAAACAAGCCAGAAATGACTGTAATGGCCATTTAAAGCGTGTCAAATTCCTCTATGACCAAAAGTTGAGGCAAAAAATTCTACAATGTCCCAGAGTTAGTAAAAACTTTTGGTCATTTGTTAAAAATATAAAAAATTCGGCCTCATCATCAGTTCCGACGCTCATTCACAATGACATTCCAGCTGTCAGCTCTTTAGACAAAGCCAATCTGCTTGCTGCGCATTCCTCATGTACTTGAGAACGTAGATCAATCTATGGGACAAATTCACTTTCGTACTCGTACAGTTGCAGGAGTTTTATTTGATCTTGACATTCACAAATCCGCTGGTCCAGATGGTATATCCTCCATCATTCTGAAGAGGTGTTCTTCTGCGCTAGCAAAACCACTGCGTAAGCTTTTCTATCTATCCTACTCATCAGGAATCTTTCCCAGTAGATGGAAAACAGCATTTGTCCAGCCTGTACCAAAAAGGCGAGTCTTCTTCTCTCTCCAACTACCGCCAGCTTATGAAATATCTCGAAACACGAAAACTTCTCAATGACCGGCAATATGATTTTCGCAGCAACAGGTCTACTGGTGATTTGATGACATATCTCTCTGGAAAGTGGAACCAATCAATTCACCATGGTGGCGAAAGCAAGATTGTTGTGCTTGATATTTCAAAGGCATTTGACAGGGTTTGGCATCAAGCACTTTTGTCGAAAATGTTCTTCTTCTCATATTCGTTTTCAAGTCCTCGTCCCTCACCTTCGAACGTGGACTCTAAACGCCAAAATATGTTAAGCTCATTGAATTCCGACCTAGACAGCATTATCAAATGGGGGAAATCCAACAGAGTGGAATTCAATGCTTCCAAAACAAAATGCTGTCTTCTGTCATTAAAGATATTTAAGGATTTCTTAGCAAGAATACAAGATCTAGGTTTACTTTCGTTTCTTACGTAGAGCAGTTTGTAGTCAGGAATTCTGAGTCCGCACACCGGGTTTTTAACAACCTAGGATTAGAACAATATCTTCCCCGTGTTTTGTAAGTCGGAGAAGAAGGCCGACGGAAGCCGCTTTGGAGTGGTGGAGGTTAATCTGTAAGAGTTTCATCATTGGAACTAAATACGCAGGCTATTACCACTGTTTTGTTGGCGTCGTCAGAATCGGATGCTAAGAGGTCCTCTTCTGCAAGTCTTTCGGTAACACTCTAGGTCTGTTGACTTTGTATGAACCCCAAAGAAGGTAACGCTGTGGGTAAGACTATCCAACTCCAGGTATGTTGTCTTGGTGTCAACCCCGGAGAAGGCAGCGCTATGGAGTTCTGGATGTGAATCCAGTTTTAATGGGGTCTCCGCCATCCCCGAGTTCGTCAGCATAGGGTCGACCTCCGGTATAGATGACGGAAGATTTTGTTGTGAAGTAGGTGCACGTACTATATCTATGTCCGCCAACTTTTCGTGGACGTCCGGTTGCGGTTGTGCAGTGCTAGGGAGTGTCTGAGGTGGCGATTTATCGCACCTTAATATTTTCAGCGGGTTGGAACTGAACCCATAACTAATGACTCCATCGGTAGCTGCTAAATGAGCCAGGGATTCCTCGTTTACAATTATGCAAAGATTTCTGGAGTCTCCAATAGCTTCTCCAACATTGCCAATTCGCCAGTTATGAGTAGGAAGAAGAGGGTTTCTGAACCCGATTATTTCCAGAATGTCCTTTGGGTCGGTTAGTTCGACCGGGATTCTCTATAATTGTTAAGCTTCCACCACATATTAAACCCAGTGACGAAATATTGTAAATCATAGCATGCAAATAACCGACATAAAAAAACAAAACAAACTTTATGTTAAATCGGGGTATACCATTTTCCCGCAAAACTTTTTCACCATTTGCAAGGGTTCTATAAAACCAGGTCGTATTAAGATACCTACTCGTCCCCTTGGTTTTATCGCCTGACCTTTGAACTTCGGCTGTATTAAAAGGACTCATCTTTATTTTGAATGGGACTACATACTACCCTATTCACTAAATAAACTCAAGACAACGGAATTGGATAATTTGAAATATCAGAATAAATATAGCACTCTTTGCTCGTCGTTTGCTTTCCAACTCACCAAAATCTTCTTATTCCCAAACGTTGATATCATGCTCTTTATCCCGGTTGAAACCTTCTGCATGTCCATCAGTGTTATATGTTATTCGATTTCTTCTAATGAACTTGATGGGGTAGGTTATTCTAATGAACTTGAGGGTTCGATTTCTGAACTGGATGTTCTGTTGTCACATACTTATAGATGTCTCCTGAATACGCTTGGATTACAGATAGATACACACAAACCTATGTATTTACGTCGGATAGAAGAATAGAGTTATATTCGATAAAAACCGCTTACACAGGCAAGCACGGCTTGTTTGTTCGCTTGGTTGTTGCTTTTGGGCGATAGCCGGTAATGGAAACTATGCAATGAAGATAATACACTCTTTTTGTCTCCTTCACTTGCCTTTACATCGAATGAACAATTCATATATTATTTTCTCCAGAATATGATATATGAATTGCTCTGAACAGAGGATTTCAGCTCGTACCAGGATTGTATGCTACAAATTAAGCTCGGCAAACTCATCCAAGGATACTACGTTGGCGTCAGTTTGTTACCAAAAATACAAATTCCATCAACGCCGAAAATGGATTTGAAGTAAATGTCATACTCAAAATAAAACATATGAGAAGGCTAAAATTCATATCACCGAAAATTGGTCTTTATGGCGATAGATTATTGATAATGATGTTACAACATATTGTTCAGACAGTTTATCAAAATATTTTATAGTTCGACAAAAAACAACGTTTTTCTATTGCATATACCTTGGGGTAGGGTATACAAATGTTTTTTTGTAGAAAAACGCCCCTAAAAAGTGGGCGTGGGTTAAAATGATCTAAGAAAGAAATGTTTATTTTATCATAACCAATGATCCTGCATCAACATTTTTTTTCAAATATTTTTAAAAATGTACCGAAAAATGTGGGCGTGGCAAAACAACATTGTATAGACGAAATATAGATATTGATTTTCTCTAAATATGTTCTCAGACAATTTTTTAGTTTTTTTACGGTTTGGCCAAAAACTACGTTTTTCTAAAAAGGGGGCGTGGCAGTTGGCGTATTTCAAAAATGTTTACACTTGTTCTGCTGGGAGCAACAAAGAGAACGTGTACCAAATTTCATAATTCTAGCTCAAAATTTAAAGCCCAAAAACTGGTGACGTAAGGACGGACGGACAGACATGGCTCAGCTATCGATTCTGAGTCGATCCATATACTTTAAGGTATAACTAGCTAAATTATTTTTCTATGTTACAAACTATGTATCAAAACTAATATACCCCTATGGGATAGGGTATAAAAACCTGGAATCAGCTGTTAAATGCGATATACATAACTCTCATGACTTATAAAAGCATTCAAGCTCTTCCCGAACTTTAGCAAACACCTTTCCATATGAAACTTATTGACATAGGACTAAAGTGAATGTATGTACAGTATGTTTCGGATATAAGAAAGTCCAATAATCCCAAGCATTTCTTTCTTGTATCCGTTTTTGCTTTTACGCAATGAACGGTTATAAGAAAAAAATTTCTTATATCTGAACAACGGATACAAGAAAAAACTTTCTTATAAAAAACGGTTAAAAAAAAATTTTTAAAAAACATAAATAATTTATTTTCAAGAAACAAAGAAAACAAAAATAAGGTTCATGTTCATACAATTCATTTCATGTTATATGTATAGGTACATATATGTTATCACAATTTACATTTATACATAATATGTCCTACCTAAGTCCTTGCTCATATAAAAAAAAAGATCTTAGTACATATGTATCTATACGTATATGCACATATCAAACGTGTACACATATTTGCACATTAAGAAATATGTGATTAATTATTTTGAAAATAATCTTAAATTTTTTTTAAACAAGTATTTCATCCTGTTGTCTGAAGTGAAGTTCTTCGATATTTGACAGGTAGTCTTCATCACTTGCTATATACTGTTTCAAAGCAAAAAACGCTTTAACAGCTTCTTCTCTACATGGTTTCATTACAGGCATTTCAATAAATTTCGACTGGACCTCTTCGACAGTTTCACTGCTCAACGTTTCAGCTACTAATTCATTTTCGCCGATGACCCCATAACAATCCTGGGCTTCCTCATCCGTTATGGCTCTGAAAAAGTCTTCATTTTCTTCATCCATACGAGAGTCGATTACATCTGAGTCTTGGTTGGCAGTATCGCCCTGAATTTCAATTTCCCTTGAAATTCCGGCTTTTTTGAAGCAATTAGATGTGGTTTGAGGTGTGACAAGCCACCAATATCGTTTGATGATATGTAGGGCTTTTAAAATGGTAATTTCTTTGAATAAACTGTTCATATATTGCCCTCAATTGCTAAAAGAAGAAAAATGTAATCGCTTTGCAGGCAATACTTTACAGCCGCAGTAATACTTCTTTAGTACCTAAATTGACACTGTACGTGTACACTTTGTAAACGAAATCTTAAGACTCAATAAATTCAATTCAATTCGTTGGCATAAGAACTTGTAGTGTATGTACAGTGTACACTCATGTTCAAAAATTTTCTTTTAAACGATTTTTTTAAAAACATGTAGAAAATTTGTTTCTTATATAAGTTTTTTTCTTATAAGCATTTTTCTTATACACGTTCTTTTTTAAATGAAGCTGTTATGAAGAAGTTTACGGTGTATTTTACAACGTTTATTATAAGCGATTTATTCTTATATACAACTTTCTTATATCCGAATCATACTGTAGTAGGTTGCTGATGACCATTGGCCATATTATATCGTATGAGTGATATTTTGTATCTCGCCAATTGTTTAACCGTTTTATTAAAACTGTTATGAAAATTATGTAGATATGTATTTTCGCATGTTGTCTATTTTATTGTTGTAAACAAATGGTGCGCAATATTTTTATTGCAGACCAAAATAACCAATATTTATTTGTTGACTCGTGCGGCTCCAGATCTTTCTTTGTCTATGTTTTTTAGATGATTATTTAAAGCATATACTAATACGAAGCAATAAAATATCTAAATATACACCACATGAATGAAAAATAAAATCAAAATAAAAATACAAAAAAAAATATCATCACATAATTCTCATACTTGTCTGCCAACAAAGAAAATGGACAAGAGAACTGTTTTGATAAACATTAGCAAACACTTTTGTTACACACACAACATAGCGAACAAATTTGAGGGCAACGTAATTGCTTACACTTTCTGTTACATAGCTAATATTTTTGCGTTAAGCAGTTCGTAAAAGCTCTTTGCCCTATCGAGCACACATTTGTATTTGTAGGTCATCGGTAGGATGGAATTGAATCGAGAACTTTCACTTTTTTATGAATGGATTCTGCGCATATTGGTTTATACTGTACGTAAAACAAAAAATAAACAAAAGTTACGAAGTCTTGTTAAAATAACATTGCAGTTGTAATAGTATTACATATTTATATAATTTAGTATAAATCTCATTAAGGTCTAAATTAATAACGAAGTAAGGATAGCAATATCAATACATAAGATCAACAAGGCTGTTGGAAATGACAGTCTTCCTGCCGAGTTATATAAAGCCAGTTGAAATGATTTGGTAAGTAAACATAGACCAACTCATAGGGATACTTCTCGTTAACATCGAGAAGTGTGTTTTTTTTTCTAGGAAAGTCCAAAATAACACTTCGGCAGATCCTAGAAAAAAAGATCAAGAAGTTCAATTCGATACCTCGATTCAATGCCGCATACATTTATAGAGACGAACTATACAGAGCCAACTCTAGTTTGGTATAGTGCTCAAACTTTTCCTCTGTACAGAATGACGATGGAATGGAATGGCAATGCACTTATCAAAACATTCAATTCGAAAGAAGTCAAGGTGACGCATTCTCTTGTGCTTCTTTAACATAAATCTTTGAGAGGATTGTGCAAAACTCCCGAGCTAATACCATACATCTGCTATGCATCACAATTGTTTTTTGTGTGTCATGGCAACAACATGTAACCTCTTATGCCAAATCAGCGTCTTTTCAGAACTAAGAGTTACACCAGCCCAGTTTCTTCTCCTGAATAAAGCCCAAGTACGACCAGGTCTTGAATACTTTTCTCATGATCGGAGTCCAGCCTCGAAAAATGCTTTGGCTGAAATCTGCCTCATAGACGATTCTTCCCTTACTTCAAAGCTGCAACCTTTGGCACAGCGAAGACTTGTAGGAGATCTGTCTCTTTATCAGATATTATAAGTTATAACGCCAGAGGAACATAGAGAACTCAACACTAGAAGCATCGCATTTCAACGACCGTCACAACTTCAGCTCACAGACACACTGTCCATCTTACAACGATATGAACAACGCAATACCAAAATTCTTTTTGTCAACTACAGAGTGGCTGATGAATCGTACTACTAGAGAACTAATTTAGTTAAGATATACCTTAAAGTATATAATATCCATTCAGAATCGCTAGCTGAGTCGATTAAGACATGTCTGTATGTCCGTCCGGTCTGTATATCACCGATTGCTGGGCCTTAAATTTTTCCTTTAATGATTATAAAAGATTTAGATAAACTTTCTGAACAAGATGTGAACTGAACTGAGAACTGAAAGTATATGGATCGACTCAGAATCGCTAGCATATGTTCTTAATTATACCATTAAGAACATTTTTTTCTGAAAAGTGGTCATGATAGTTGGCGGATTTTTAAAATTTGTACACTTGTTCTGGGCAGGTGCTAACACGGAATGCACTATTTTCAACAGGTCCGTCCAGCTGATATTGACATCATCGGTCGCTCCAAACATGCCGTGATAAAATCGTTTACGAAGATTGAAAAACAGGCGAAATCCGTTGGCCTTGAAGTAAATGAGGACAAGACTAAGTACATGCTATCAACAAACAAACAAGCATCTGTCCACCTTGTCTAGGACAAAACGTCACTATTTATAGCAGCAATTTCGAGGTAGTTAAGGAGTTCACCTACCTCGGAGTTAACATAAACTCCACGAATGACACCCTAGTGGAGATCCGTCGAAGAATTATCCTAGGAAACCGTTGCTACTTCGATTTGGCGAAACAACTGGGTTCAAAACTCCAAACTCGAAGGACGAAATGTGTGCTCTACAAAACTCTTATCCTGCCAGTTCTGCTCTATGAGCTGTACCAAGATGTGCATGTAGTCCAAAAAGCCAAAACACGTCGACTACATTGGCTCGGCCACTTCGAGCGAATGGACAATAATGCTCCAGCTAAGAGGATCTTCGAATAACAGCCCCCAGGTTTGAGAAGGCAAGGAATACCGAACCTCCGTTTCAAATTGTTTCTATCTACATTGTTTCTCTATGTTACAAACTTAATGTCGAAACAAATACACCACATTGGATAGGGTATACAGCACCAGCTCGCGACAGCAAAAAAAAAAAAAAACGAGTGGTGGGTGTACGACTGGGTCGTACGCAACTTTCTCTTTCACAGCAAGTTGGGCGTTAGATCATATCATAAGCATTTTGACTATTGACGCTAAAATGATATAAATAATGTCGAAATGTATTTGTACGAATGTTTACTCCGAAATTTGAAGGAATCGATGTCAATGTGAATAATAATGATTTTCCGTTATGGGCTAAAACTAATTATGTGGAATTGCTTCAAACTGTAATTGTAGCATATATATTAAATTTCATTCAATTTGACATAATAGTTTGCGATAAATTAACAATTTTCTTTATATGGCCTTAATGACAAAATTCGTTAAATGGATTATCTCGAAAAACTGTATATGCAGTTTTGTTGGAACTAATATGGTTATAGTATACATAAAGTTTAATCAAAATCGTTAGAGCCGTTTTCGCGAGAGGTTTATGTGTATTTTTTATATGGCAGGAACCGTTATTAACATGGCTAAAAGCAAACAAAAAAAATTACCTAGAATTATGACCGAAACAAGCTTGGATACGAAGTTTGAAGAAAATCGGTCCCTGCAACTCTTTTTTTTTAATTTCTTTAGCGAATGTATTTCTTTTCTTTGTCATTTTCGACGTGGTAAGAATTTTTCGCCTACATTTTTCTCTCACTACAATTTTTTTTTGTGGTTCTGTTGCGGTGAGTAGAGAGAAGGTCGAGGTTAGTTCATGAGTTAAATAGAAAAACATTTTTCCGTGGGCTGGAGGAAATCTTCATAAACACGATGAGCGCGTACTCACAGTAGTGAGAGATTTTTACTCACTAAGCCCACCACCCATTTTGTAGTTGTATTGCAATTAAGTATTTGACTTATCTATCAATTTTTTTATCCGAGTATACATAAATGTTTGGCAGGTTACTTTCCTTTGAGAGTTCCTGCTTTTTCCGCAATTTATAGCGCGGTTCGGTATTATCGGACCAAATCCAGCAACGCCGCTTTGCGAAACTCTCTGCCGCGATGAGTGCTGTCCGAAGACCGCAGCAGACGATGAACAGGCAGTTACCCAAATGATACCCCAAAGTGGGGAGTTGCCAAAGACAAAAAAAAATTAAAGTCTGTTTTTAGGCGTCAAACGACTAAACTAATGCCAAAGAAAATTACTTTATTTTAACAAATAAAAACAAATGAAGAACGAAAAATGAAAAAAAAGTAATGAATAAAAAAAAAATTGAGAAAATAATACTAATAAAGAAAATTAATAAATAAAAAATGTTTTGTGGGTGTTGACTGTGGAAAACCCGAAGCCAAACAATATTTTAAGCGATCTAGTGTGGGTTGCTCATAAACAGTGGAGAACCCGACCGTCGTATGACCAGCTCAATCCATATGTCACTCGGAAAACACAAGTGTAGCACTTTTCAAGACAGTGGAAGAGATACCCGACCGTCGCCGCTGCGAAATGCTAAACCTGAGTGTTCTAGATCTTACATCGTAATACGCGCGCTTTGATATGTTTCTAAGAGTGCCGATTGGTTTCAACAGCGTTGCAACCAATTTTGACGAAAAAATGCCTAACTTGAAAAATAAGATGCCTTTTTCAATAAAATAATGCCTAAAATAATTTTTTTTAGGTAAAGTGGAGCAATAAATCTAAAATTAAACACAAATATAAAAAAAACTAGCTGTACCCGCCCGGCTTTGCCCATGCACAGGAATTGTGTTGCTTAGGTCTTAGATAATAATGTTCCTTCGTAAAATGCGAGAAATGAGAATAAATCGATTTGCTGGAATTTTCTTTCTGCCTAAACCTGAAATACAGCAATACGAACAACAAAACATTTAACGAATCATGAAAATCGGCCAAGCGGTTATCGAGATATGCCGTCATCGAATTTCGATCCATAGAAGATGTTTTTTGTATAGGAGGTATAAGATTTTTTTAGAATGTATAAAATAATAAAAACTCAATATGTTGAATCAAAAAAAATATTTAAAATAAAAAAGATGCCTTTTTGAAAAAAAAAAACAAGCCTTATAGCCTTAGCTCGTGAAATAATGCCTAAAAGGCATGAAAAAGCCTTAGTTGGCATCGCTGTAGCACGATTAAAACGGTTACAATGTTTAGAGCTTTTGCGAGAGGAAAAGCTTTTGTGAGAGAAAAAAAGCTTTGGTTTAGGTGGGCGTGGATTAAATTAATCTTAGCACGAAAGGTTAATATTAATTTTATTATTGTTTTTGCATCGTTTTTTTTTAAATGTCTATAAAAATTTAACAAAAAGTGGGCGCAGCAAAAAATGTTCTGAAAACGAAATATAGATATTAGAACTGTCTTAATATCTTCCTTATCGTTTGACCAAATATAACGTTTATCTTTAAAGTGCGCGTAGCAGTGGGCGGATTTTGAAAATGTTTATACTTGTTCTGTAGGCAAGGATCCTAAAAATCGGTTGCGTACAGACGGGTGGATGGACTGACGAAAAGACAGCCATGGCATAATCGATTCAGCAAGAGATTCTGACTAACTATCGAAATTAGTTCTCTGTGCTTAGGGCTGACCAGAATGCGTATCTATCTACAGCGAGATACACGGCCATCCGTAATATTAATGTACCCAAAAAGTGGGCGGGCCTAAAAAGTCAATGGGGATGAAATGAAGAAAATGACAGGCTATACAATTCTTTTTTTTTTGGGAAAACGCCCTAAGAAGTGGGCGTAATTAAATACTATCTGTGGACGAAATGTTTATATTATCATAATCAATGAAAAGTTTACCGAAAAACATTTTTTACTGAAAACGCCCCAAAAAGTGGGCGTGGCAAAAAAACTTTATAAGGACAAAATATATATTTACGGTATAAAACTAAGTTTTTTTGAAAAGAAGGCGCGGCAGTGGGCGAATTTCAAAAATTGTACACTGCTGGGAGCAACAAAGAGCACGTGTACAAAATCTCATTTCAATCATTCTAGCTCAAAATTGAAAGCCCAAAAACCGATAATGGCAATTGCAGAAAATTCATCTCCAAAAAATGGGCGTTCTTTAAAACTTAATGGGGAAGATACATGACATTGTCACGATAAATTGCTCAGACAAAAAACAACGTCTTAGTAGGGTTATAATTTTTTTTAGGGAAAACGATCCCAAAAAATGGGCGTGGGTTGAAATGATATATGGACGAAATATATCTTACATTATTTGTAATTTTTCTTAATCTTTTTCCGAATATCGATTTGTTTAATAAAACGATCCCAAAAAGTATGCATGGCTAACACTTTATATGGATGAAAAATATACAATGGCGTAGTCTAAATATCTTGGTCAATTTTTTTTTTAAATTTCTTATGATTTGTACAAAAAATTACTTTGTTTAATAAGGTGGGGTGGTAGTGGGTGGATTTTGAATTTTATACACTTCTTCTGATTCGTCGAACAGAGAGTGTATTTAACAAGTTTTATGAGCTCAATCAACTCATCTAGTGATTCGAAGTCGATCCATATATTTATTTAAAGCTTAGTACGCTGCTCGAGCGAAACTAAATTTTAGCTGATCTCCATTATTTCTCTCCGAACACTAGCTAAAATCCTCGCTAAATTTTGACATAGAATGTGTTGGGGATAAGTTTATAAGTTTCTTCAAAAATTCCATCAAATTTAAAAAATTTAGCTTGAGAAAATGTCCTGAAGCTTAGTACGCTGCTCGAGCTTAATTTTAGCTCCCATACAAAATTCTCTCCAAAAATTAGCTGAGCTAAATTTAAGCGAATCCATTTAGCCTAGCAGTACGCTGCTTCAGCTAAAAAATCAAACTTTCATTTAAGACTGTACTAAATGTATCTGTCATAATTTAGCTCGCCCAATAATTGTTCGGGACATTTTCTTCAAGCTAAATTTTGACATATCATATTGTTTTTTTCTGTGCCTTTGAAATCGAAACTGAACAATTGTAAAATGTTAAATACTGAATACCTCGACGAGGAAAACAAAGATTTAGAAGAACAGAAGCTTAAAAAAGAAAACGCAATACGAAGAAAACTGTTTTTAGCGTCGACGACAAAAAAAAGTTGGCGATGCTGGTGCAACAACATCCTTCCATATGGTGCTTGCAAAATAAATTGCACAGCAACTTGAACGCAGTCAACGCTGATTGGAGAGCAGTCTCGGTAGCAATAGGGAAAACAGGTAAGTTATGTTAACTGTTTATGAGAACATAACACAAATGTATTTTTTTTCTAGTCGATGACTGTAAACTCCAATGGAAATCTTTGCGGGATAGTCACCGCTATCATAAGACATCCAAAAAATTGGAGAAATCAGGGAGTGCCGCAAACAATACCTTCGAAGACAGCGAAGAGCACCTTTATGAGGATACTGCAGATTGGGAATTCTCCACGAGTCTATCCTTCCTCTCGCCGGCGTCCAGCAAAAGAAGGTAAGTGTGACTGTTGAATATAGATATGATTCATTTATTTCACTTTTCTATCTCTTTCCAGAACATTTACCAACGTTGCACTACCTGAAAGTGAACAAGAAGAAGATGCAGAAGATCCACGAGCTGATTTTTCGATTACACCATGCTCCAGCTACACATATGTAAATATATAAATTTCTAGACTTTATCCTTTAATCACACTTGTTAATGTTTTCTTTTTCTATTTTCAGAATACAGCAAAGACAACAAAAAAGGATCCTATAGCCGAAAACGTGGCTTCCCTCACGCAAACGGTGGCGGAATTGTTTAGTTGACATTTTACTTAATCTAGGAACGCAGCTTTGGTTTGCCAAGGAATAGCTCCGATAGGAGAATTAACAAAATCTTTTATTTTGTTTCTTAAAAGTTTCCCAGAATCGCTATGCCTTTTAGGTATAGACTGGAAAGGACAGAGTTCGGCACCTGGTGAAACCTGTTTTCTCCATTCTCCTTCAATTAAATTTCCAGTCCCATCGTAATAATCCGCAAATTTTTCTAGTGGGGTAATGTAATCCAGGGGCCTGGTGTATCTAAGAGGCAGCAAATATGGTTCAACAAGTTCGAATAAATGCCTAAATGTTTCTGGATCCATTCGAAAGTTTTCCTTGAAAACTTTTTCGTTTGCAACCATGTCCAAGAACTGTAAATGGATATATTTAAGTTTTTATATTTAGTTATGGCCGAATATCTTTACGTACGGCTGTTCTAAAACGTCCCTTTGTTTTCCTTTCTTGTAAGTAGGAATTTACGCGAACAGAAGGATTTTTTTTCGTTTCATTGCAGCTACTGCAATAACTTGTACAGCTGCATAGATTATTATTTCTTCTTCAATCTCGTCCGTATCCATATTCGTATTGAATTTATATTTTTGATTTGACTGATGGAATTTTTGAAGAAACTTATTTTTCAAAGAACAGCTGTTTGTTGTGACACTTATCCACAAAGCACTCAATGTCAAAATTTAGCGAGGATTTTAGCCAGTGTTTGGAGAGAAATAATGGAGAGCAGCTAAAATTTAGTTTCGCTCGAGCAGCGTACTAAGCTTTAACCATTAATGGGCGCGCTAAATTGTGACAGATACATCCAGTACAGTCTGAAATGGAAATTTGATTTTTTTAGCTGAAGCAGCGTACCGCTCGGCTAAATGGATTCTCTTAAATTTAGCTCAGCTTATATTTGGAGAGAATTTTGTATGGGAGCTAAAATTTAGCTCGAGTAGCGGGCTTTGTGCCGATGAAATAGAGAAAATGACGTTGTCACAATATATTGTTTAGTTTAGTTTAAGTTTTATTAGTATTAATTCAATACTATTTATGTACATTTAACTTACAATTTACAAATTTATTTAATTCAGTCTTATATACTTCTTTTTACAAAATCTTTTAAACATTCTTATGCTACTGAATGAAATGTCCCATACTTGAGAAATGGTTATGTGTATGTGTTTGTTTTCTTATAAATTCTGAACCTCGAATTCATATAAAATAAACGAATGTCAGTATAGATATATTAACATGAAATAACCCTCTATTCTTATCACTGAAAAACGTTTTTGTAGGTGTGCACAAAATAAGCCTGTGCACTTGTTGACGACAAGTGACACTTATGACGAATAAATGATCAAATTATTTTCAAATGTCGAAATTAAAATTATAAGTTCATGGGAAATTTACAAATGTAACATCCACTTTAAGAAAAGAAAAGAAAATAAAAAATCAATCAGAAACATAAAATGCAAACAAATTTGAATTTTTGAAAATGATAGTAATTAATAAAAAATCATGAATTTTGAGAAACATAATAAAGAAAATGGGTTTTAATTAAAGAAGGTGATTGAGGATGAGGAAAGAGGAAATGGAAAGATGTGCCGGAACACATACAGAGTAAAATGCCACGATAAGGGACCATCCAGCGAGATGATGGTCAAGGTAGGGTGGGTATAGGCACCTTCTCGCAAGCGCATAACATGATGGAATTGAAATTTTACCTCTATACCTGCTTATAGGAATCGTAGGAAAATTCCGTTTCATGTCGGTGGAACGACAAACATTACTTCACAAAAATAAATCATGATCAGTGAAAAACAAAAAGTGATTTTCAGCGATAACTACAATTAAAAATTAAAATATGTTTGGATAATCTTGTTCTAAAATTCATAAGCAACTCGCCACTGATCGAATTTATAAAAAAACCATATGAGAGGCTACAATCCGCTATGCGGATCGTTGAAAACCCTATCCCATCCCATCCTTAAAATTAATATCCTCAAAATATAGGCCTTATGGCGATGAAATACAGAAAATGACATTGTCACAATATATTGCTCAGATAGTTTATCAAAATCTTTTGTGGTTCGACAAAAAACAACGTATTTCTTTTGCTAAAGCCTTGGGATGGGGTATACAAATGGTTTTTGTAAGAAAACGCCCCCAAAATGTGGGCGTAGGTGAAAATGATCTATGGACAAAATGTTTATATTACCATTGCGGAAGTATTTGCATCAAAAATTTTTTCGAAAGTTTTAAAATTTGTACAAAAAGCGTTTTTTACTAAAAACGCCCCCAAAAAGTGGGCGTGGCAAAAAACTTTGTATGGACGAAATATAGATATTAGGATTGTCTAATTATGTTGCAAAAACAACTTTTTAAAATTCCTTACGGTTTGGCTTAAAACTACGTTTTTTCTAAAAAGGGGCGTGGCAGTGGGCGGATTTTAAAAATTTTTACACTTGTTCTGGTGACTCAGCCAAGGATCCTATATACCAAATTTCATTATCCTAGCTCAAAATTTAAGGCCCAAAAATCGGTGACGAACAGACAGACGGACGGACGGACGGACGGACAGACAGACATGGCTAATTCGACTCAGCTAGCGATTCTGAGTCGATCCATATACTTTGAGGTATATGTAGCTAAATTATTTCTCTATGTTACAAACTAAGTATCAAAACTAATATACCCCTATGGGATATGGTATAAAAACGCAAGAAGTAAAAGAAAATTTCACATGATGGTTTTCAATGATAGCTATATAACGCGCAGCCTAAAAAACAAATCTTGATTATTGAAAAACAAAAGGTTTCTGCGAAAGCTATAATTCGAAATGAAAATATTTATGTTCTAAAATTTATAAGCTTTGTTTTGAAACCAAATTGTTTTCTAACAAAAACGATTTGTGTACCCTACCACATAGCAAATACCATTTAGGCCGTGTGCCAATTGTGTAAAAATATGAGCCAGTGGATATATTTTTATTTTTTGGATAATTTTTGACATTAGTGTGGTGAATAGCGTCTTCAAAATTTTAACCTGCTCAATAGCTCGCTAAAATTTATCCAGTGGCTAAATTTTGACATATGGTATACCTACTGAGGAGTGAGAGTGATGGAAAGCACACCAGTGTTCACATGTGTGGGAAAATAGCACATCATTCAGATTTAAATAAAAAAGCAAAGAATATGTATTTCATATCAGAAAATGGAAACGAAGTTGTAACATAAATTAAAATTGGGTTTTTGAAAATGGATGGTTACTAAAATGGTATGACTACATTTATTTCGGTATAGTTTGTATGCGAAAATATGTTTAACTTAAAGAAAGTAACATAGATATCTTTAATCATGAACACAAATTGTACAACAATTATGTTTTAATGTCAATAATGAATAATTAAAATTTTTTGTATGATTTCTCTGAATTCTATTCGGTATTTTTGTATTACAAGAATATATATAGAGAGGAATTTTGTTCCAAATCGTTTGGGAAATTATTGAAAATAGTATTAAAATAATATCCCATTAAATCCAACTGACACAGCAAAAAGCCAAATTTTGTTTACCCCAGCCTAATTGTTAAAAATTAGCCGGTGTATAAAATTTAACGTTGTTTTTTTATCGATCCGTAAAAAAATGATATATTGAACAATATTTTGTTTTCTATAAGGTTATTCATGCAACGTCGTAATTTTATTACGTGTGGAAGATTATAATTTTACGACGACGTTTCATGAACGACCCTAAAACTGCACCACTAAATAATGCGGTAACCAACTGAATTCAATTTTAATTTAGTAATTTATTTATTGAAAGAATTTTGTTCTTATTGTTCTCTTTCCATTCTTGAGAATTTTTTTCAGTTTAGCGCATACGTTTGATATGTGAAAGTGACTCATTAAATGTCAAAATAGGATTTCAAAAGTTTACAACGTTTACTACCTCAGTTTACGCACCCAATTCATGTGAGAAAATTCCGATAATTTTAGAAAAAAAATGCCCATACAAATTTTGACAGTTCATTTATCACGTCGTAATTTTATCACGTTTACAACGTTTACGACGACTTTCCGACGTTGCATGAATACCCCTTATATTTCATTCCCATGAAGTTTTTAGCCACGCCCACTTTTTGGAGATATTCTGCCCTAGCGAGGTATTCGTCGGAGCGGAAAAGTTTCCGCAACGCATAATTCGTCGGAGATTCAAATTCCATTCGAGGTATTTGCCATCGGAAAGAAATACTACACAAATGCGACGACGAAGCTCGTACTGTTCAGGGGTGGTTTTTTCCATTGAGCTCGCCCTGGAAACACAAATTCAAACGATTAGTACGAAAATTACTTAAATAAATAGTTTTATATAATTACATACATTTTTCTATTACTCCACTTCACTTCGTAAACAAATTCCGCGACGAATTTATGTCGGAGGAAATCGGAAAAAGAATTGCACTCAGCTGTCAAAAATTGAACAAAAAATGCTCCTGAACGCACTTCAACGCAATTCGCTGGGATGCGTTACGAAATGTCGGAGAAATATTCCGAACAGCTTTTCGAAGAATACCTCGAAGCAAAAATCATCGGAATCGTACAAAATCGTAGAATTTTCCGCTTCGACGGATACCTCGCTAGGGCCGATTAGTTTTAAAAATGGGATAGGGTATTGATACGGCGGATTGTAGCCTTCTCATTTTTTTGTTTTACGTGGCAAACTATTTTTTCAACATCTAACTATTTCGAATAATCAGACAATAAGTTTAGAAATTCAATTTATTTTCATTGCAATTAGATAATTTTTACACATTAAATTCTCAGTTTATTCACCTGAACATAATATGTGCTCTTTTATCACAAGGCGTCGCATTTGAACCAAGAAATCATTTCACGCTGGCAATATCTCCGCAAAATGAATTTCTTTTCTGGATGTGTTAGCTCAAGCTGTGACAAAATAAGTCAATGTGTCACAAGGTTTTCTAGTTATGCATTATGCTCCGTAATATAATTTTGTGACGTCAGGCTATAAGTTTTTCGTGAATTTTAAGGGTTGTCAAAGTGTCAAGTCATGTAACAAATTTATTCCTACCCATGGCAGAAATGAATAAATGACAGCTAAATAGTTGTCAACAATACGTTGGCAAATGGCATATGGCAATCCCAGTTGGATTCTTTCATATTGATTTATTGTCCGTACAAAACAATAATGTCGAATGTTTCTATAAGAACAAAAACATAAGTATTGTTTGTTTGTAAACAAATTCGTGCGATAATATACATTGATCACGTTCAAATAATGCTGAATTCAATAGCAGTTATCTTAATATGAATATTAAAGTCTTTGAGCTGTTTCTTCAACAAAGAAAATTCAAGTAAGTATTTATATTTGAGTTTTAGTTATTAAGTTGCAATTTCTATATGGGAGCTATGTGTTGGGATCGGTCTCGCGAGTGCGAGTCTGTGTATGAAAAAGGTACTTGTTTTAAATAAAGATTGGTTGTTCATGTAGTAGGTACGTGTAAATACCTAAATATTGTTGATATCTTCATATTCCAAACCCAATACCTAAATATATATATTGGCAAGATCTATAAATACTGCCTGCTAACTTGTGGCTTTGTTAATATTTCAGTAACAGTTTAAAGGGTGCTTTCGCTTGGTTAATAGGAGTACATTTCGTGTTTTCCAAAACGTTAAAACAAATTCAAATTAGAACAGGAACACCAACTCATTCGGAGTCCGTGAATAACTGCATCTGTCCAGATGGTAAGGCCAAAAATCGTTGTATGCGGAGCGAAACGTTGATTGCATAAATGTTGTGTATAAATGCACATCCAAGACAGTATTAGTTGTACTTTTTAGATTTCCCATCTGTTTTAGTGTTGCATTGTGCTTTTAAAGATTAACGAATATGTAACAAATCGTAAAAACACTGATAAAACCCTACTCGATGTGAATGGCAGAATAATGTGTGCTGTGTCGTAGTTTCACTAACGTCTTGGATTTTGCTCGTCAAGTTGGTAATCAGAAACAGATCCAATTGTAGTTTTAAAACGGTCATGGAATTCTTCATCAGCTAATGTGATTTCATACCATTCACCGCGTTTAAGAATGACTTGTTTGTGGATCAGAGATAGCGGTTGCTAAGAAGTTATTTATTTCCTTTGTTTGTTTGTAACGCGTCTATGCAGTTTTTTGTTACAAACTAAGTTACTTTTTTGGAGCAAAGAGATTTTTTCACCAGCACAACTCATTCTCCTCTATAAATTGCGATTAACACCAGATCTTGGTTTTTGTTCTCATATATGTAATTCGGCAACTAACCATATTCTAAACTTTTTGAACTCCATTTTAAGAGAGCAATATTGATAATTCATCTCTTACATCAAATCTACAACCTTTAGCTCAGCTAATTATAAGTTAGATGATGCCCTCATTCTGTAATTCGATGGTACATCTTGCATCACCGTAAGATCAATAGTCGTTTTTGCTGTCGACGATTTCACTTTATTTGCTTCAATTAAAACAATAACCGTCAAACTACATACGATTATTGAGCGATTGCTCATGAGGTCTCGATTACCGTCTGAGTGATACCTAATCGTTTTCAATGTTACGGAATGACCCCCAGCTACCTAGTGGTTTGTGCGTTAGACTACTAATCGTAGGGTCTCTGGTTTAAACTTTGAAACTCGAAGGTAATAACGTACGTTGCACTGTTGTTTTCTTGACGAATGTCTGTCAAACTTCAAATAGTAAGCAATAATCTCTGCAGATAGTAAATGCAGTAGCGGAATACTTAGCCCTAAGTGGCATGCCCAAGTAAAAACCGACGTCAACCAAGTTGTAGTAGAATTTGAGATCTTTAATCAATCTTCTAGCAGATCTCATAGCACTGGTCATCTTAACACTTTCTATCCTTTGAACATTTGTTATATATTTTAAAGGGGTGACTTTATGTGTGGATTGTCACCAGACAAGGTCTTCTAATGTTTATATTTATCTACACATTTGGTTCTTAGTTTCCCTAACATGACTCCCAAATATTATGCGGTGTTCGATAATTTGAGGGTAGTTGGTAGGTTCAATATCAAAATGATTCTTTATTGCTTAAAAGGGAATCAGTTGTGGTATTTTGGAATTAATGCTCAGCTCACATATCTTCCGCACTAAGTTTGAAACCATTAAGCAATAATAAACTGCTTAAAAGGTCATGAATTTCATAGGCTGGTATGCTCCGACGATTATTGACTGATAGTATCACAAACGTATGCACCGACAAATCTCAAAGCGAAATGGAGCATTTCATCGCCTTAACAATCGCACCAGCATGGTTTCGATTACAATTTAATTCTTGAACTATTATTGAATTTATTTCTAGATGGAGTACGAAGACATAGTACATGGATGTTTTAACATTCCAAAAGATATTGAAAGCATCATCAACACACCCCAATTCCAGCGCCTGAAAAAAATCAAACAACTCGGTTTAAAATATTTATCGCAGCCAAAAGCTAATCACACACGTTATGAACATTGCATTGGGTAAATAAATATTAAAAAAGTAATTTCTCAATCCTTACCTAATTATCATTTTAAGCACGTACTTTTTAGCAAATCAGTTACTCGATTCACTTGAGAACAAAACCAAAGATCTGAAAATACCTGAATTCTATAAGAAGGCCGTAATGGTAAGTAACTTTTATTCATGATACTATTTTGAATTTGTAATGCCTTGGGTAATTCAAAGTATTTTATTTCTTTCCTCTTCAAGTGGCCGCGTGTAAAACAGGAGTTCTTTACGAGAGACAGATAGAACCCGGTTCCATCAACCTAAGTAATTTCATTTGTCATTACCAAGTGAATTCACAGGGTGTATCTGTTCCTCTTACAACATCGCCCCTTATTCACTTACATGCCTTCTTATCTTACATACTACAATCTAAACACTTTACCTATTCTTAAGAATACTATGACTTCATTTACAATTTAGTTTTTGAACGAGTATGATACTTGTGGGTTTGTTTACCTACTTCTTCAATATTTCCTGTGGGTATGATAGTCTTATCAAGGTTTTCAGTAATCTTTCCATTTCCAAATTACAATTTTTCAATAATTTAATTTGATTCACATGACGTTTCCATATTACTTTTTTTTTCAAAAATTTCAACATTGTAATATATGAACCGTTTTTCCTTTTATCCACGAAACCTTATCCGGAATACACAAATTTTTCGTTAGTACTACATCTCCCATTTTCAATGCCCTGTTATTATTTCCTTTATAATATTTTTTTTTGTTTTTCTTGCATTTGTTTTACTTTAACTTCAATTACATTATTGTTGCTCCTATTCTTTCCTTGAAACGGATTAATGATATCGAACCTATTCCTCAATTTACGTTTAAACATAAGATGTGCTGGAGATACTCCAGTGGTACTGTGGACAGCGTTTCGATAATCTAGTAAATATGCTTCTAAAAGTTGATTTATATCATTGTGTGAACTTTTTGAATACAAAGCACGTTTTAACGCTGACTTAACCAACTTCACCCCGATATCGGCTTGACCATTTGTTGCCGGGTGTCCCACTGGAATTGTAATATCTTGAATTCCATTTCTTTTTAAAAATTCGTTAAATTCCGCAAACACAAATGGTTTACCATTATAACTAACAAGCTTTTTTGGTAGCCCAAAACGCGAAAAAATTGTGTCCCACTGGGAATTGTAATATGCTGAATTCCATTTCTTTTTAAATTTTGATTAAATTCAGCAGACACAAATGACTTACCATTATCACTAACAAGCTTTTTTGGTAGCCCAAAACGCGAAAAAATTGAACTTAATTTTTCAAAGGTGTGTACACTAGTTATATTGTTGCCCATGTCAATACATTCCAACCCTTTAGTGTGAGCATCAACGCATATTAAAAACATTTTTTTACATAGGGGACCCAAAAAATCTACATGAACGCGTTCCCAAGGATCTTCGAGCCACTTCCAGTTGATCAGTGTGGATTTCGTTGGAGTATTTTTATTTACTATGCCGTTTTCACAAGATCCTACTACCTCTTCCACATCCTTATTTAGCGACGGCCAGCAACAATAACTTCTTATTAAACTTTTTATTTTTGCTACCCATACTTGAGCTTTATGTAATTGTACAAGAACCTGATTTTTTAATTTTTCTGGAACTAGTAGTAGTAGTAGCTAGTACCTTATATCATTCAAATAGGCAATCAGATTCAATAGTTAATTCGAATCGTCGGTTGTAATACGGACTGAGCTGATTATCTGCCAATTTTACAGGCCAACCATACTTTTGAAATTCCATGACCTTATTTAGTATTTTGTCTTTTCGCAACTCCATTTTGATTTGGTCAAATGTTACCGAATAATTCCCTAGCTCTGCATGATTTATACATACATCACCTACGTCTACGTTTATTTTGACTGTATTTGGGTCATCTATTGGAGTACGTGAGAAATAGTCCGCTATATTACATTTTGTGTTAACATACTGAATGTCAAATTTATACCCTGATAGAAACAGCTCATCTCTGCAGCCTATTGGCTGACATTGGCGGTATTCCTTTTTTGGAACCAAAAATGGATACTATGGGCTTATTATACGAACACAAAATAAAATTTATTACTCCGAACATAAAAGCCAATGCTTCCTTTTCAATTTGAGAGTAATTCATTTCACTCTAACCCTTTCCCTCCTGAGCAATCCCAAAATAATATTTTACTGGAATTACAATTTTTCTTCAATTTTAAACGTTAAAGGAGAAATGTGAAATAAAAAAAAATTAAAAAAAGTCTGGGATGTCCTTGAAACAGGACACTCATAATTGTGAGCTTCGGGAGTGCACTAGAGGCAATATTGGCTAAAAAAGTCACCACGAAAAAAAGTTAAAATAATACAAAAAAAAACTTTGTTAGATATTTTAGGGAAGGAAACATTTTTATTTTTAAAAACATTTAAAAATAAACTTTACTTTTACATTTTTTTTTAAAGAAGTAAGTAATTAATAGTAGTTAACAGTATTTATTTAAGTGCTTTTAGTTAAATAAGTTTAAAATACTTTTTAAAAGTAAATATTGTAATTTAATTTTAAAATACTTTTAGAAAGTTAGTATGTGAACTGGTAAAATGTCGCTTTGCTATTTGCTTAAGTATTCCTTGAATGGAATTTCTTGAAACAATTTGAGTCCTTAGTGAGGCAAAGATATATGTTACACTTTTCACATTTGGTTCGTGACCGACTTGTGCAATTAGGTAAGCGACATTTTAAAGGTGCTTTAAGTTGTAGAACGACTGACCAGTGATTAAAACCATTAAAGCGCATGTCTTGTCCAGGTATTGATGCAACCTTCCTTCTCTTGTTCTCAACCGGTACGTCTTCTGGCTCTGATTCCTTGGAAGCATTTTGTTTAAAATTGCTTACACCACCCAATAAATACTCTCCTATTTCCAACCTAAACTCAAGCAAATCCATTTGGTCCTTTCGTGGGAGATTATTGAGCTTGCAATCATGTTTGTATTCAAAATAGCTGTTAAAAATAGCTAAGTCAAACATGTGCAGAATTGTTTTAACAGTCCACTTTTTAGTTTTTACCCAAGTGCGATAGCACTCAATAAGTTGATCACAAGTATCCACCCCTCCTATTCCTGAATTATATGACGATACGCATGCGGGACAGGGAACATCAACTCGTGCTTTCGCAGCTTTATACCAGCGTTTGATAGTTTTAACTGGTTGACTACCAACCAAAGTCGAAGTCATCAATACACTTTTGTTATCTTTCCAATTTATTAAACACAAAGAATTGTCATTTACGCAAATTTCTTCGAACTCTCCCCTTTTCATTTTCGCGTCTTTTATGAATGTGTAACCGTTGTAGCGGTTGTTTATTAGAGTTCCTGTGGCAAATATTTCGTTTTCTTTCAGCTTTTGAAGGAGGGGAAGTGTAGTGAAGTATCTGTCGAAATAAACACATGAATTCTTTGGCAAAGTTTCAGTTAGGCGCAAAACGATGGATGGTCCTAAGCCGAGACTTCTGTCCTTGAGAGGCGTTGTACTACCCTGGTATATCTCAAAATCGAGTACCATTCCGCAAGACGATTTTACCACAAAGTTCTTTAGTCCTACCGGGCGAGGCTTATTTTTTACATATTGGCGAACAGCGCATTTACCCAAAAATGGTATCATTTGTTCATCTATAGAATATTCCTGAAACATGTTTCTATTGATTCTCAAGCATCTTGCCCGAACGCAGTCAATTACTGGCTGTACCTTCCATAGTAGATTTACCTTTTTTTCATCTTCAGATACAGCGTTCACATCTACAAAATGGATATTGACTCGAAGCGTATAAAACCTATCACGTGGCATGGCCTTAGCAATTAAGTCAAATCGGAACTTTGTACTCCAATACATGTGGATGCGTGGGAACTTAATACACCCTATGTCCGATTTCAGCACTACATAGAACTGGAGCTCACAATTGTGAAAATTTTATTTACATGTTACAAAAACACTTGTTTGCTAAAATTTTTTATAAAATAATACTTTTAAACTAATAACTCACATTTAAGCATGCGAATTAACTGAAAACTTCAAACAAAACAATTATTTATCACGAAATATAAGTAATAATTGATGACAAGACGTATCAACCAACAACCACACTTTTCCCACACCGACTAACACATACATTCATAGGGCTATTGCGTCGTATTACACATAAAATGAATCTACAACAAATTCACAATCGTGTGGTGCAGGAGCGAACCGAGTAATTTAATTTCAGTTCATTTTATAGAGAAAATTCGAAAACTAACGATTGTGAGCCTGTGGAGGGAAAGGGTACAATTTTCGGGAAGCAAAAGAAATTGGCTTCTCCACACCGTTTTCGAAAACGTGAACTAAGGCCGCAGCTTAACCGTATGGACTGGCATCCTTTAGAAGACCTGGGTCAAAATTACCTAAGCCTATTTGAGAAACTAGTAGTTGTGTTATTTCGTCAAAAGCTACGTTTTGGTCTTGACCCCATTTAGTATTTTTATGCTCGTCAGTTAGCATTTTGTACAATGGTGCCGCTATGGTAGCTAAATTTGTCACGAAATCACACCCAGAAATGATTGTAGTTCTACCAGTGAACTCGGTCTAGGTTACTTCAAAATTGCCTCTATATTTTTTGGATCTGTTTGTTACCCATGTTTGTCTATAATGTGACCTAGATAACAAACTGAATTCGCAATAAACTGACTTTTCTCTTTTGCTACTCTTAACCCCGCTCTTTGTAATCAGAAAACAATCACACCGTCAATACCTAAAAAGAATTTCTCCATGTATCATTGGAAAATCGCTGGAGCCGATGCAATTTCATACACCATCCTGGTATATCTGTACAACCCTTTAGTGGTTGAAATTGTTGTTAGGTTCCGCGATGGCTCGTCTAGCAATAACTGTTGGTAGGCCATTGACAAATCAATTTTAGAAAACTGTTGACCTCCATGAAGTTTAGCAAACAAATCTTTTATCTTTGGTAAACAGTACTTATCCACTTATAGCCGGGGATTTAGTAAGACCTTATAATCTTCACAGACCCGAACGGTGCCATTTTTCTTTAAGATTGGAACGATTAGTTTTACTCCTAGTTTTACTAACTGCTCAATTTCCCTTTCAAGCTTGTCCTTAACAGCAAAAGGTAAACTACACGGCTGAAATATTTTGGAATTGCATTCTCTTTTAACGTCAAACGGACCATACCTTCTTTAAATGTTCCTAATTTCCCATCAAATACGTCAGGAAATTCTCTAGTAATGTCGCTGAACTCAACACTCCCCGTCACTAAAAAAATGAACAAATTGTATTGACATGTCAAAAGCATACATCCAATCGCGACCCAACAAAGGCGGCCCACCGCGTCTTATGACATAGAATTCTACTGATCGTTCTTTATTTAGGTAATTTACCTTAAATTTACGTTTTCCGAGTGGTGCGAAATACGAACGTCATAATTTCTCAGAGGTGAGTTGGCTAGGTCAAGGTTATGGTTTTAAAAATGTTTGTTATAATCCGCGTTTATCGAAACACCGTCCAAGTCGACCAGCGTGGTAATTGGATTTAATTTATAATCTGTGGATAAATGAATATATTGGCAATTGTTATTGTATTTAGATGTTTTAGGTCTCTTGCACATTTTGTGGACACATTTTCTTCAGATGTCCCTTCTGATTGCATTGGTTACAATTGTAATTTCTGAATCTGCATACTTCTTCCGAGTGGTTTGTGTATCCACACACTCTACATCTCCAGTTCTGTCCATGGAATGACTGCTGTTGTTGATGTTGTTTTTGTGGATTGCTGCGGTACTGCTGCTTATCGCCGCTACTGCCCATTGTACGTACTTCTCCTCTGTTGTTGATGCTGTACAATTAATCATTCGACTAACTTTCTGTTTTACTTGGACTCCGTCTGTTATCTGACACTGCTTTCTGATACATTCGATCGACAGAGCAATGCTGAGTGCTTTATCGTACGTTAATTTTTTAACGTCTTTGAGAAACAGCTAATCTTTCTCTGGCCCTTTTCCCATGCCCATGATGAACTTATCACGCATTGCTACCAATAACTGAGCATGAAATTCACATTTAGCTGCTAATGCCCTCACTCGAGCTACCCATTGCTGATTAGTCCCGCTTTTTTTCTTTTTCAGCTGCATAAAACTTAAACCGTTCCGCGAAACCGGACTGGGGTGGCGTGAAATGACTGTCTAAAGCTTGAACCAGCACTTCGAACGTTGAAGCAGTGTCTTCATGTTGCGCCGGGAAAACTAAATCACTAAGTAATTGGTATACTTTTTCACTTAATGCATTAATTAAAATTGTGCGTTTCTTTTTCGGCTCTTCGATATCATTTGCAATAAAAAAATTGTAATATTTTTTTTCTTGAAGACGGCCCAGTCGTCCACTTTGCTGAAACTTGGACAGTTTCCTATTGTTGCCATTACGATTGATTTATCCTCGCCATTTGTAATGCCTTTGTTAATTCAAAGTATTTTATTTCTTTCCTCTTCAAGTAATTGTCATTTGTCCTAAGTAATTGTCATTTGTCATTACCTTATTGACAAGTGAATTCACAGGGTGTATCTGTTCCTCTTACAGAATTTAATTATTAAACTCTACCAAAAAACATGCTTAACATAAGCATTTTGAAATACGATATTTGTAATATGCTTTAGAAACCATCAAAACGGTAAAGGCTAGTTAATATATTATATTTCACTCTTGCCTTGGGACGAATGCATTAACATAATCATTTCCACGTAAATTTCAGGAACTTGTTGCTGTATTAACGCTACCAATATTAGATTGCTTGGTTGTACATCAAATGATTTTTCGAAATCAGGCACCATATGCAAATTATATCATTGTTTCCTTTTTATTCTTATACTTCGGATTGCACGCACGATTGATTTACTCGAGACCATTCAGCAATTGGCATTAGATACTTACTTACTTAAGTGGCGCTACAGTCCGGAATTAACCTGGGCCTCAACCAACATGCCTCTCCAATTAGCCCGGTCCTTAGCTAACTGCCTCCAGTTGCGCACTCCAAGTTGGTTGAGGTCGGTTTCCACTTGTGCGCGCCACTTAAGGCGAGGCCTTCCTCTACTGCGTCCGACGTCTGGCTGGGAATCGAAGACTCTGCGAGCCGGAGTATTGGTGTCCATTCGTTCTACATGTCCTAGCCATCTTAAACGTCCAATGCGGAGTTTTTTGACCAGGGGCATGTCGCTGTACAGCTCGTATAGTTCTTGGTTGAATCTTCGTCTCCATAGCCCGTCAACGCAAACGGGACCGAAGATTTTTCGAAGAATTTTCCTCTCGAATCTACCAAGGATTTCTTCATCCGCTTTTGATACGGTCCATGCTTCAGCGCCGTAGAGCAGGACTGGGATGATCAGGGTCTTATATAGGAACTCCTTAGTAGTTCGAGTGAGGGCTTTACTACTAAATTGCCTTCTTAGCCCGAAGAAACAGCGGTTGGCAAGAGTAATTCTTCGTTTAATTTCTGACGAGATGTTGTTGTCAGAGTTAATAGCGGAGCCAAGGTAGACAAAGTCCCGTACTACCTCAAAGTTATATCTGTCAATGGTGACGTTCTGTCCAATTCGTCGATGTTGTGTGTCCTTTCGTGTTGACAGCATATACTTAGTCTTACCCTATACTAGCAAACGTGGCTATGACATCACGTTGAGTCCTACCAATGATGTCAATATCGTCAGCGTATGCTAGTAGTTGCACCGACTTTTGGAAAATTGTGCCTCTGGTGTTGGCTCCGGAGTTTTGCACAATCCTCTCAAGAATCAGATTAAAGAAGTCACATGACAGCGCATCGCCTTGCCTAAATCCTTTTTTGGTATCGAATGTGTCTGTAAGGTCGTTTCCGACCCTGACGGAGCAGCGAGAATTCTCTATCGTCATCCTACACAAACGGACGAGTTTGGGCGGTATACCAAAACTAGACATGGCTCTGTACAGTTCGTCTCTATAAATGCTGTCATATGCGGCTTTGAAATCGATGAATAGGTGGTGGGTATCGATTTGGACTTCTTGAGTTTTTTCCAGGATCTGCCGAAGTGTGAAAATTTGATCGGTTGTGGACTTTCCTGGCCTAAAACCACACTGATAAGGGCTAATCAGGTTGTTGGTAAACGGTTTCAGGCGTTCACATATTACGGCAGATAGGATCTTGTAGGCGATGTTGAGGAGACTTATCCCTCTGTAGTTGGCGCAGTTCAGATGGTCTCCTTTTTTGTGGATCGGGCAAACGATGCTGAGGTTCCATTCTTCAGGCATATTTTCATCCGACCAGATTTGGCTTATGAGTTGGTGGATGTTACTAACCAAGTCATCTCCGCCGGCCTTATAAAGCTCAGCGGGAAGGCCGTCATTTCCGGCAGCCTTATTAAGCTTGAGTTTAGATATTGCTATCCGCACTTCACTCAGGTCGGGTGGTTGGCAGTTTTCGCTGTCGTTGACAATATTGAATGGTTTGTTCTGCCTGACAGCGGAATGTTGTTCGTCATCGCCGTTTAACAGTCTGCAGAAGTGGTTCTTCCATATCCTCAGCATCGACTGCGTCTCAACTACAATATTTCCTTGTTCATCGACAGGATTCTGTTCGAGCCTTGTATCCTTGACTTTGACGTTTTACACTTTGGTGAAACTTGCGAACATCGTTCCTGGAGTGGCACCTCTCTATATCCTCGATCGCGCGCTTTTCTTGCTCTTTTTTCTTCTTGCTGAAAAGCCGATGTTCTTCCCTTCTTCTTTGCCTATAGAGCTCAACGGCAGCTCTCGTCTTCACCTGCAGCTTAGCGTTGCAGGTGCCTCGTTCTTGGCTGCGAGCATCTGTCGACATTCCTCATCAAACCAGGGGTTTCTTGCTGGTGGGCGCGAGAAACCTATCACATCAGTTGCGGCTGATCTAATGGCCTGTTGGCATCGTTGCCATTGCTCTTCGACATTCGATGCTGGTGGTATGGTGTTAATCGAGAGGTTAAGGGATACGCGTTGTGCGAAGGTCTTGGCGGTCTCTTGCGATTGCAGTCTTCCGACATTAAATTTTTTCACAGTATTGCTGGATTGTTGTGGCGTGGTGGATATCCGCATTCTTACCTTGGCTGCTACAAGGTAGTGATCCAGGTCGATGTTAGCTCCTCGGAATGTTCGGACATCCAAAATACTGGATGCGTGCCTCTTATCTATCGCAATGTGATCAATTTGGTTGACCGTTCGTTGATCTGGAGACCGCCATGTCCCCTTATGGATATTGGCATTAGATAGTATAAAATATTTTTCTAAGGCAACGGATTTATATCGCTGTGGTTGGCTGCCTGAAATTCTCTAGATAATGCTGGTTCAATATGCTTCTACAATTAGCCCAGTCTCCAGTCCTCAAGTTGCGCAATTCAAGTTGAGTCCGTTTCTACTTGTCAGCGCCATTTAACAAGAAGTCTTTTTCTACTGCGGTTGACGTCTGGGAATCGAAGACTCTGCGAGTATGTATTGGAGTCTATCTCAAATGTCCAATGCTTAGTTTTTTGAACAGCTCTATTTCGCTGCACAGCACGTTCTTGGTTGAATCTTCGTCTCCATAGCCCAATAAATCATTCTGAGTTAAGTTCGAATTACTAAATTTGTAGATCTCGGTGGTGACGTTCTGTCCAATTCGTCGATGTTTTGTGTCATTTGTTGTTGACAGAAATGAAACAGCAGTGTTTTGCGGTGAGATTTCGTTAAGTCCGATCAATAATGCCAATATCGTATGCGTATGCTAGTAGATACACAGGTTTATGAATAATGGTACTCCTGGTGTTGGCTAGCGAGTTTTGCATAATCCTCTCAAGAATAATGTTAAAGAAGTCACACCGCAATGCGTCACGTTGCCTAACACCTTTTTTGGTATCGAGTGTTTCGGTGAAATCGTTGCCGACCCTGGAGTGAGAATTCTCCATCGTCATCTTGCACAGACGGACGAGTTTTGGCTGTATAATAAAACTAGTCATGGCTCTCTATAGTTAGATTCTTGATAGAAGTGTGAATAGAACATTTCAACTAACACCACACCGATTAAGGTATCCTCATTTTAATCGGTTGAATGATAGTTTTGGCTGTCGTCGCGAATGTTCATCGTCACCTATAGCTTCGCATTGTCGACTTACTTCGTCAAACTAGGCAGCACATTACCGATCTAAATGCTTTTTGACATCGTTACCATTGGTTTTCGACAATAAATAAACCTACTGTTACTGTTAATTTTATCCCTTCGAAATGCGTGACTCTTATAAATTGAAATGTGATCAAGATCAAGATGGCTTTGTCGCCATCCTCTCTGTTCAGGGATAACCATTGAAATGCCCATATTGCCTGTTGCACGAATATTTTAAGGCATGAATTGATATAGAAGACACCACCGTTGACTAATCTTGGAGAATTTTTGATTGGGGAACTTATTGGTCCATTTGGTAGTTATGGTTCGCTTGTTGTATTTTATTTCCCACCTATCATGCATATCTACAGTCTATTCCTCACTACCCACCTGAGGACACGTCAGTTGGGAGATTTGCAACTCGACACAAAGTTGAATAAATAAGTTGGTGCAGACTATACGATCAGACGAACAGACTCAACAGATTTTTGCCAGATTTTTCATATTCTTCCACTTTAATGTTGCAGTTTCAATGTTTTTCTGACTTTGTTCCCTTAAATGATGCAGATCCAGTCTGTGGCAGTATGCACATTGAGCACATGTCACTTCTAATTGTGGTGTAATCAGATTAGATACAGTATTAATAACACTTGGTAATGAGATGATGAAAGCCTGGAACACAATCACGCTTTGGCGCTTTGCGTTTGGCTTAGACACCTATTTCAACCATATGAAATCAATGTAGCTTTGCTTGACTTTGAGCTTCAACCACAAAATGAAATACGTAAAATCTTAACGTTACGTTGCTGCAAAGCGCCATGGGTCAAAGCGAAGGTTAGAAAAAGTGTGTATTGTCAAAAAATTGTTGTTGTTTTCTGGGTTTTCTCTGAAAGTGTTGTGGAGTATGAGTAAATATGTTAAAGCATGCGCAAACACGTCGGCAAAGCGAAGGTTCAAAGCGTGATTGTGTTTTAGCCATTGCTTTCGCACTATGACCCGATTCTGATATATTATCATTTAAATTTTAATTATTTTCATCATATCTACAGGTAGCCGCGTTACTCCACGATGTTGGTCATGGTCCATTTTCTCACACCTGGGAGTTTATTTGTTCGCATCAGTTTCATGTAAGATAAAGCGTTTTGTCTTGTTTATGTAATTTCTTATCCTCTCATGCAGCACGAGGAGAACGCAAGCGGGTGTATAGATCAAATATTCAAAATCTGCATACCGGACTGGATGACTGAGGATGGCTACACATTTGACTACGCGATTAAACTTATCAAGGCGCTCATAATAGGTGATTCAAGTTGTCTTAAGGATCCAGAATATCGCTTCCTATTCGAAGTAAGTAAATTCACTTTCAAAATTGCATGTTTATTTTTTAAGTGAATGTTTTGTAATTGCGAAAATTATTATTTCTAATTTAAATAGATCGTGAATAATAAACAATGTGATGTGGATGTGGACAAATGGGACTATTTGAATCGTGACTATACTGTATGCATTGAAGACACAGTACCTGGTATAAATATGGACTTTTCAAATGTGTTTATGGGTTTGTTACAAAACAAAGTTATATGCGAATTTGTAAGGATAACGCTTGTGTATTTTAGAGGCGCGTGTAAGCGACGATCGAGCACATATCGAATATCGCTATTATGATTTTAAAAAAATTTATGACATATTTAATGCTAGAGCTACTTTTCATCGTGTTTATTATCAAAATCCATCATCTGTTTGCTTAGAATACTTGTTTAAGCACATATTATCTGAAAACGAGAATGTTGTAAATTGCATCAATGGGTGATACTCTGATAAGATTCGTAATATAAATAATAAATAATGACAAATTTAATTGGTTTCAGAATTAAAATAAAGGATATCCGAAGTGAAAACTGTGCAGCATTTCTAGAATTAAATGATGAGAACATTTGGAGTATTATAGAGAGTCTGCAGTCGGATGAGAAGTATTCGCGTCTCGTTAAATGCTTAAAAAACTCTAGTCTTACCCAAATACATCCCCTTACTGAAGAAGAAAAGGTATGACGTCCTAATGTTCTTTTTTTATCGAATACATTTAGAACTTTTGTGTTCCTACTCAAAAGTAGGTGCAGCAAAATTTGCTCTAGATTGTCCATATCATGAAAAAAAACAATTGCATGCAGCATATTTTCTTATGAAAAAGAAAACGTATAGACATTAATTTGGACAAAACAATAAACATTTACAAAATTCATCGCAATCGGTTCAGCGGTTTCAGATGACGGCCTTGAACTAAAAAATAAAAACAACTTATGTCGTCGACATATGCATTTGTTTAAACTAGAGCTTGGCTGTGTTCCTGGTTTCAGTTTAAGTATTTTCCATTATTTTTGACATTAAGCTTGTAACAAGGACAAATAATTTCCATAGATATACCTCAAAGTATATGGACCGACTCAGGATCACTAGCCTGTTTGTCCGCCTGTCCATCTCTCCGTCTGTGTGTTACCGATTTTTGGGCGAAGCAGAACAAAAAAAAATTAAATCCGCCCACTGCCACGCCCACTTTTCAGAAAAACGTTGTTTTTAGCCAAACGTTAGGAAATTTTGGAAAAGTGTTTGGACAACATATTTAGATAATTTCAATTCCTATATTTTGTTTCTACAAAGTTTTTTTTTGCCACGCCCACTTTTTTGGGCGTCAAATTTTAAAATACTTTTAAAATACTTTTCAGTAAAATTTTAAAACATTTGAAAAAACTTTTGATGAAAATCATTTTAGCCCACGCCTACTTATTGGTGCGTTTTCATAACAAAACTATTTGTATGCATTACCCCATAGCATATGCAATAGAAAAAAGTCATTTTATGTCGAACTATAAAAGATTTTCATCAATTTGGGAACACAGTGACAATATTATTTTCTAATTTCATCCCCATACCAAAGTTTTTAGCCACGCCCACTTTTTGGGGATATTAGTTTTAAAGATAGGAGATGGGATAGTGTATTCAACGATCCGCACAGCGGATAGCCTTCTCATATGTTTTTTTTTTATTGATTTTATCGAGAGAGTTATTGGTAAACAACTTTAAATGATTGAAATTGAAATTTAAACGCCGATTACTCACATTTTTAAAAATGTCGCTTATTTGTAATTTTCGTTTTGATTTATTTTTATTTCTGTTGTAAAAACTATTGTTAATCATTAAAACTGTAGCAGTTCTATATGAAATATAACTGAAATCAAAAACAAACAACCTGTCTGACTTGAAACTTGACAGTTACACCGGAACTAAATTACAAAAATACATAAAAAAGACATAAAAAATCAATCTAAAGTCGTGTACCATTGGTAACATAAAAGATCAAATTTCAGATGAAAATCTCGATTTACCAATGGAAAACAAAATTAGTAAGCTATCTTGACGAAGCTCTGTTCTCATGTCAATCGATTGGGTCACCATTGTTTGGCAAAATTCATTTGGCATTTCTTTGTTTCGCCTTAGTCGTTAAATATTTTTGTTAATTCGCAATCCTTATTGGGCAATTTACGTTTTGCTTTTTATTCATTGTGCTTTTGAGTTATTTCGCAATTAACATGGGGCGATTATATGTTTCCCTTTTTTATTCAAAAACCTTTTTAATCATTTCGTAAAATTCATTTTGCGATTTGATGTTTTGCATTTTTTTATTAAATTGTTGAATATTTGGCAAGGTGTTTTTTTTCGACAAATATTATTTCGCTGATAGGTCATTTCGCCGTTTTTTTGTTTTGATCGTTTGACCATTCCCTATCATCGGCGTTGGAAATTTATTTTTAAATTGCAAAACGTAGAATGCGGAACACCGCCAATTGTTAATTTGCCAAACATTATGACGTTATGTTTTTTGGCGAAACCCATACCCCAATCGACCATTTTATAGCTTTTTCGATTGGGATTTTCAGGTTTGCTCTCAGGTTTCAGATTTTACCTGTCCCAATCGAACATAAGAGGATGATCTGGATTTGTGTGTGTTTTAGTGTGTCATTTGACAGCATATTGTTTATCTTTAGGTCGCAGTTATAGCTATCATTGAAAACCATAATTTATAATTTTTTTTATAAATTCAACCATTGGTGAGTTGGTGTCAAAACAAGGCTTATGAATTATAGAACATGATTATCCAAAAATATTTAAATTTTTAATAATAGTTTTCACAGAAATTCACTTTTTAGTTTTCACTGATCACAAAAAATAAATCCTGATTTTTTTAAATTGAATTGAATATTTATTGAGACTTATAAACGAGGTTACAAAGAGTGAAGTACAATTCAGTATTCAGTTTGACAATCATTATGATAGAGAGGAACTGTGGCTATAAAGTATTGCCTGCTCCGTATTGTTATTTTTTTTTGGAATGCCTCATGGCTGTCCGTTGTATCGGGTGGTTTGCTCTTGCTCAGGAGCTAATTGCGATTGATTGTGACTGTTGTCACGCATATATAAATAAATATTCTTAAATCTAAAGAACGAGAGAGACAATATACACAATATATACACAGTGAAAGAAACAGCTGTTTTTATACCCTATCCTATAGTGGTATATTAGTTTTTTTTTAACACTACCAGATCTGTGTCGTAGCGATCTTATTTCAATCGATAGTTTGAACCTTGCAATTTAATGTTTAAAGATAATTTCATGCAAATGTTGACCGCGGCTGCGTCTCAGGTAGCCCATCCGCTGAGTCCAATTTTGGCATACTCTTTCACACATATCGGCCGGTATCTCACGAATGAATGCATGGATGTTGGCTTCCAGTGCGTCAATCGAAGCGGGCTTGTCCCTATAGACATTAGCCTCGACATACCCCCACAAAAAATAATCTAATGGTGTCAAATCGCACGATCTAGGCGGCCAATTGACCGGCCCGAAACGTGAAATTAACTGTTCACCAAACTCGCCTCGCAATTGCGCCATTGTTTCGCGTGCTGTGTGGCATGTGGCCACATATCATGTAAGTCAAGAACTTCCATTTCGGGCAAAAAAAAAGTTTGTTATCATCGCTCGGTAGCGTTCACCATTGACAGTAACGCTGCGATTCGCATCATCTTTGAAGAAATATGGCCCAATAATGCCGCCGGCCCATAAACCGCACCAAACAGTGGCTTTTTCGGGATGCATTGGTAGCTGTTGCAATGCTTCTGGCTGATCTTCACTCCAAATGCGGCAATTTTGCTTGTTTACGTACCCATTCAACCAAAAATGAGCCTCATCGCTGAACACAATTTTTCGATAAAAAAGCGGATCCTCGGCCAGCTTTCCAAGAGCCCATTCACCAAAAATTCGGCGTTGTGGTAGGTCGGCTGGCTTTAGTTCTTGCACCAGCTGTATCTTAAAAGGCTTTACGCCCAAATCCTTCCGCAAAATTTTCCACGTAGTGCTGTAACAAAGGCCTAACTGCTGGGAACAGCGCCGAATCGACATTTCGCGGTCTTCTGTCACACTAGCTGATACGGCCGCAATATTTTCTTCACTACGCACAGTACGTAAACGTGTTGGTGGTTTAATGTCCAACAAAGTAAATTTGGTGCGAAATTTGGTCACAATCTTCCGAATAGACTGCTCAGAAGGTCGAGAATGCCGATCATAAAATGGAAGCAGCGCGCGATGAACATTTCGAACCGAGCACGAATTTTGATAGTAAAATTCAATAATTTGCAAGCGTTGTTCATTTGTAAGACGATCCATGGTTAAATTGCAAACCAAACTAAAGCTGTTTGACAGTGACACAAGGTACTAAACACACGTCAGCTGTCAAAACCAGTGTTGCCAAAACCAAACCAGCTAAAAAATCACCCGTTACAAACAGAGATTTGCCACAGCATATAATGTGCATCCACAGGCTCATCATTTAGTGCATTTGTTAGTGGGACATAACAGAACATAGAAGTTATTAAGTCTGACATCACTAACAAAATCAATAAACAATGAATTCAACAAATAATATTTTATTCAACAAGAAACAAAATTTACTTACACTTATTACGGCTCTAGCACACAGTTTCGCAGAGTGTTTTTCAAACTACTTTTACTTACATATACTTCAACTACATCGCTATTTTTGTTGTAAACTCAAAGCAAATCTTATGAACTTACGTTGGACTGATTCAATTCTATTTGAATGAATTGCATAGAAGGGTTCCAAACTTGCGAGACATACTCCAAATGAGAGCGAACGAGACAGTAATAAAGCGAAAAGGTTATGTAAGGGTCATAACTATTTTGACCACCTTTTTTTAAATCCAACATATAGTTGGATTTATTGACGATAATGTTAATGTGTCTATTAAAATCCATTTTAGGATCAAAGTAAAAACCTAAATCTTTAAAACTGTCTACACGACAAAGAGTGTGGCTAGATAGAGTATAATTAAAATCAGAGAGAGCACATTTTCGGGAAAATGACATATGCTGGCATTTTGTAGGGTTCAGTTTAAGACCGTTTTTAAGACCCCATGTGGTAAAACTATTTAAATCAGTTTGAAGTGAAAGAGAATCGTTTAGATCTCCTACGCATTTAAAAATGTTCATGTCATCAGCATATATCAATATTTTGCTATCTCTAATACAAGCTTTTACATCGTTAATGGCAAGTATGAATAAAATTGGTCCTAAATGACTTCCTTGAGGTACTCCAGATTGGGCAACAAAATGGTTGGACTTATATTCTCTAAACTTAACTCGGTAAGTTCTCAATGAGAGATATGATTGAACACAATTAATGAATCCTGGAGGGAAACCATATGCCTTAAGTTTAAAAATTATGACGTTATGTTATAACTGGGCAAATGCTTTGGAGAAGTCTGTATATATACAATCGATTTCTTTTTTTATTTTCCAAACTATTGGAGCAATGATGCATAAATGTTAAGAGGTTTGAGATTTTTTACAAAGCCATACTGTTCTTCATAGATAATGTTTCGACAAAGGAAGACCAGCTTATCACAAATAATATTTTCGAATAACTTTGGAATGTAAGAAAGTTTTGAGATAGGTCTATAATTAGAGATATCCCCTCGCTCACCTTTTTTTTTAAAAAAAAAACAGGCGTTATAAATGTATTTTTCCATTGAGTTGGGAATACTCCTGTGGCGAGGGAGCTTTCAAACATATACTTAAGGTATGGCAAAAGAGCATCTTTGCATTGCTTTACGACTATTGGTGGGATTCCATCGGGCCCCCCAGAATAGTTATTATTTAATGAAGACATATATTTAAGTAGTGTTTCATCGTCAAATGCAACGTTACTGAAGCTTACTTATTGAGATAACTAAAATAATGTCCATCTAAGACTAGTGGGGTATCAATAAATGATTTGCTGAAGTTTTCTGCGAAAAAGTTTGATGTAATTTGCGAGCTCGATGTTTTTTGTATTATTGTAAGAGAAATTGGCTGGATATCCATCCTTTCTTCTTTTCGAATTGACAAATCCCCAAAAGCTTTTAGGGTCACTTTTAAGAGCGTACTTCTTATTGACTATATAGCCATTATATAAACTACTAGACATCAAAAATTCATTAAAATAATTCTGGTACTTATCATAGTCGTAATCATATTGGCTTTTTACAAAATTATTCCAGGCCCGGTTACGTCTATTTCGAAGAGATTTAAGCTCTTTCGTGTACCAAGGATCCTGGATTTCAGCATTCTTAGAAAGTTTGATTGGGATAGTTCTATCCATGCAATCATTTATTAGAAGATAGAATTTTTCAACAGCTTCTTCTAAATTGGAAAAGCCGTCAATATTCACATTCGATTGAATAATTTCTTCGGATAGCCTTTGAAAGTTCGCTTTCCGAAAGTCAAAAGAGTACGAGCGATCATACGAGTTAGCATTTTCGTACAGATGTCCGCCTATGTCAATGAAAATATCCAGTGGAGGATGATTTTTGTAATGCTGGTACTAGATTCTAATACTGCAGTACTAACAGTGTCAAAGGAAAAAAACTAAATCGAGAATTCGATTATTATGATTTTTTATGCAGCTTGTTTGCTGTAAGTCAAATGATAAAATGTTATCACGTAATGATAGCTCTTGTCGTGCGGAGACTTCTGATGGTATAAAATAAGATTCTCCCTCCGAAGGCACCCAGTCTATTTGTGCTAATTGTGGCAAGTTGAAATCGCCCAGCAACAAAATAGTACTGTCACAGCAAGATAAGTTAAAGATGTATTGGTAAGCCTTTGATAGCTCAGAATACAGAGTGCAAAGATATAAAGATATAAAGATATTTTTTTCCATAAGTAACCATAACACAGATTTATTCAATATTAAGAGGAAAAGGAAATTCAATTTTTTCAGAGGTAAGATGATTGCGAATCGCAGTAAAAACATCTCCTCCAAGCGAGAACTAGTGATTAAAGAGTTCCGAGTCAAGTATACTGGCGTTAAGCCACGTTTCAGTCAGGGTGAATATGTCGTGTGAAAGCGCTTGGCAATTTTAAAAAAATGGTTGGTTTTTGTTCGGAGCCCTCTTACTTTTTGGTAGTAGAGGGACAGTCTGTAGAGTTTTTTGATGCAGAGCTGTTGACTCTGTGTTTAGCTCTACGTGGCTAAAACTCATTGACAATAGTGTTTAAGGGCCATGAGTTAATGTCACATACTTGCGAATAGATGTACTACTATTTTAAATGAAGAAACGAACCATCCGGTTTGCTAATTTTAGTACATTTAATAGAAGTACCTGTTGGGACGAGATTTGTTGAAACCAAGTGACACATCATCAATACTGCCAAATATCAAACAATTTAATAAAAAAATGCAAAACAACAAATCGCAAAATGAATTTTGCGAAATGAGTAAAAAGGTTTTTGAAAAAAGCGAAAGCCAAAAACATAGTGAATAAAGCATGAAATTTATTTTATTCAAAAGATAATCTTCTGGCATAATAATTTAAATATGATTTCTAATCTGGAGGTCTAATTTTCGATGACTTTCTAAAATTTGTGGCCATATATCGGCAATAACGCGGCGAATGTTGTCCTCCAATTGGTCAATCGTTTCGGGCTTATCGGCGTAGACTACCGACTTTACATATCCCCACAGAAAATAGTCAAGCGGCGTTAAATCGCTCGATCTTAGAGGCCAATTCACAAGACCAAAATGCGAAATTTGCGCTCACCGAAGGTTCCCCTCAACAAATCAATTGTGGCACAAGCTATGTGACATGTTGCGCCGTCTTGTTGAAACCACAGCTACTGCACATCATGGTTGTTCAATTGATGAACGAAAAAGTCAGTAATCATGGCTCTATAGCGAAAATTGGACCTCCAGATTAGACTACGTCCAAACCAGCCGTGGCGGTCATATGCCAGGAATCATATTTAAATTATAATGCCAAAAGATTATTTTTGGAATAAAGTCAATTTCATGTCAATTAAAAAAAAATCATCTTTGTTTTATTCCATTTCAAAGTTCTATACCTCTAAAAAAAACACCCTTTTTTGGCCTTGACTCCTTATAAGCGTCCATTTTTGATTTCTCTTAAACGGCTATCGATTTTTCTTTTTTTTTCAAATTTACAACGAACGAACGAGTCTCAATGTTTTCATGTCATGATATCATTTCTGGAGTGACACCTGTCTATATCCGATTGAGCCATTGCACTTTATCCCATTCCACTTTAGAAATTCTTCGCTGCCGTTTTGGAGTGAGGTGTCTCAGGGAAAGGGCACAATACGATGTACTGTTAATATGAAACACTCAGAGATATATAGAGCTCGTGGACATAGATAATACCAAATACGGGCTTCAAGACGATGAAACTATGATGTATATCGACTTGAAATTCGTTAGTCTTTTCTAGTATTTGACTTAGTGTACAAATTTGGTCGATCTGGTGGGCCGAAAGTCATACTAGTAGATGCCGAAAAGTGTGTTGAAGAAAGGCTTAAGACGTTCACACAGTACATTAGATAGCATGTTATATGCGACATTTTAGTACGGTATGCCTAGGGTTAGTTGGTGCATGACATGGAATCTTGTAGAATAATGTATGGTTGTTGTCTTTAGCACCGGTCTTTCAGTGCTGAGTTAACCTAGAGTCAACTAACTCTGGATTGAATTTAATCTAGAGTTAACTCATTCAGCAGTTTCTCAGTGCAGGATTAAATATGATACTAAGATAAGATTTATCGATTTTGCTGCAAAAAAGTTATCTAAATGTATAGATTCTGTAACAGCACAGTGTACTTTTCCCAAAACAACTAAAAATGCTTTTGTCGCGATCTTACAAGTCATTTTCTTCTTAAAACAATAAAACTCAATATTTCAAACGAGTCGCTGAAATGGAATTGAAAATAATTTTTTGCATGCTATTTTAACACCTGTCAAAAATATCATCCTAAAATGTCGCATATAACAATATTTTAGGAGGATATGCCCAAGTAGTTGATTTAAGATATGGACTCTTGTAGATTGGAAATATGGAGCTGATGTTTAAGTCATCGTGCATGCTTTCATTCATCCAGACTTTGTTGATGGTTTCGTGCATGCATACTTCTAAGACAACATTTCCGTATTTGAAGAGTTCTGTTAGTTATCCTAAAATCCATAATCCTTGCTACGCAACATGACCGTTGAATGGGCGTGGGTCGGTTTTTTGACCTGTCACTCTATCGACATTATGCCCGTTAAGCAACTGCTGCAAATGCTGGCTGAATACATTTACAGTTCCCTGCGCATCAGTCACTAGGTTGTCATTGTTGTTTCGTAAAGTCTGTATGCTTAATTTTTAAATTCATTTGTTTATTTTTTTTTCTTTTTTAGCTAGCAGTTCCTCCCTATTTAAAGGTTGAAAGTAAAATAGCCAATCCTGGAGAAGATATGAAAGAGGAAAACCTATTCTTTTACGGAGATTTAACGTAAGTACTTGTTCTGGCTTCAAAAATAGGTTTGTCACAAGTACCTTTTCTTTTAGAGAGAAACCAATGTTCGAACAAAGGAAAGGATACGTCACATCCGTTTCATATTTTCGAATCGATGACTAGTGCAAATATATTTTATGATCCATGGCTTTACATAACATTTCAACCTTTTTGTTATTTTGTTTTTGTTTCCTTATGAACAATATCGTTTACCATCCTATAATTTATAAAATTGTTTTGTTTTAACAATAATATTATTATTTTTCGTTATTTTGTCGTTTTTTTTAAAGGTTTTTATTAAATTTTTCATGTGTTTTATGACATTAACGTAATGTGAATACCTCAATAAAGAAAAGACGCTGCCTATTTTACTTAAAAGTTAATAGTCAAATGTTTTAAATATGACAAAGGCCATACAAACTTTGGTTAGGGTTGTCTTAATTTCGCCGTCGACTATTTTTCCCAACAATGGTATAATTTCTACATCAGATCTTAGAGAAATCATCCCTAGGTTATGGATTTCAACGACCGACAAGACACGAAGTTTCAGCGCACAGACATACTGTCGACACGAACAAGGCTAAATCAATTTTTTTTCATTACGGATGTATTTCCACCAGTGTACAATCTACAACAAATCAAGAGCAGAGTCAATAAACATCTGCAGGAATCATCTCTTATCGCTTCTGGAGCGTTATAATAATACTAAAGAGACCGTAGAGTGCTACAAGGTTGAAGTGAAACTTCATGCATCGGCGTTTCTCAAATAACAGAAGTCCTTCCTCATCAAAAGAACTGTTGACTTTATCGCTAAATTTTCATTAATATTCAATATTTTCGAATTCAAGAAAATATACTATGAGTTTGCTGTATGAAAAGTACGTTATGAAAACGACGCACAACCAATTCAAGGATAGCAAGCAGACGGCATTATTCTCTCAAATATCCCAGACAAAATAAACTATGCATGCAATGCTTTCTTAATAAGAATTTCTTATGATCGGCAAACTGAAGCAAGTGTATAAATATGAAAAAAAGAGCAGAATAGAGAGAGTGAGAGCACTAGCATGCTTTGGTCGTAAAATCCGTACATTCACTATCACTACAGAGAGCTCTCTTATGCTTACGCTCTCGCTCTTTTTCTGACACAAGTTTTCGCAAGTATTGTTGACTGTTGTCATATATTTGTTCTGTCCGCGCTTGTCCCCTTTCCATTCCATTTTCTTTAATGCGATTGTGCATGCTTTGGATTCACTGCAGAATGCTCTCTAATGCTTACGCTCTCGCTCTCTTGCTGAAACAAGTTTTTGCTTGTGGTTGTTTGCTAGCCTTCCCCTACCCATTACTTTTCCTGCTAACATTTAGTTTCATCTGAGTTTGGATTTACCGCGAAGAGCCCAAAGAAGTTTCAATTCAAAAATCAAAATATTCCATTTGATTGGATTAAATTTAATCTAGAGTTAACTCATTCAGCAGTTTTCCAGTGCAGGATTAAATTTGATACTATGAGTGGTGATTCAATGGTAACACTGATGATTTATCGATTTTGCTGCCAAAAAATTATTGAAGTGTATAGATTCTGTAACAGCACAATTTACTTTTCCCAAAACAAATAAAAATAGTTTTGTCGTGATCTTACAAGTCCTTTACTTCTTGAAACAATAAAAGCCAAATATTTCAAACAATTTCGAGTCGCAGAGATCTAAATCAGAATACAGCGTACACGTATTTATGTTCTAAACATTTAAATGTTTATATAAATGGAATTGAAAATAATTTATTACTATTTTATCATCTGTCAAAAATATCTGATCATTTAATTCAGGGTTAGCTCATAACACTTTCAGGGTTAACTCAAAGCCATGGGGGAGTGCATAGATTCGTTCGGAGCAAGTGTGCGCACTTTTGCATTTGGAGTAAAATGTGTATTTGTTTGCTTCATTTTAGCAAATAAAAAAACATTAAATATAAATAGATTTACTAGATTTTTTATTAAAAAAAACCTAAGCAAGTAACAGGCTATGGGTTAAGTGTGCGCAGATTTTAAAACCCAACATATCCTTAGTTAAAAAAATGTTAGATCATTTTTTAACAACATATGTTCCTTTTTGGCTGATTTTTTTCCCCTTTGCTTTAGATACATTTTCTTATTTGGTCCCATTCTGTTTTTGTTAACGGATTCATGAAAAGGAGACAGATTTACCAATTTTTTTGCATTGTCTCTCCTAGTTATGTCATTTAAAACATCTACACAATTGTTACCCACTTCATAATGTATGGATGCCTAATGAGTTCTGCATTTACAAAAATCTTAAATTTTTAACACTTTTCGAGAAAATTGATGTGCGCACACTTACCCCGAACGACTCTACACAATAGCGATGAATAAAATGAAAAGTAATATAGCATCTGCACCGGCATGGCAGTTCCTGATGAAAATTATTGTGAATGGCCTGTTAACTAGGCGCGAAAACTCCCAACTGACACAAGTACCAACACAGGACATGGAAGTGATGACATCCGTGACAACTGCAGAAGTTTTGGATGCAGTATCCACAGGAATGGATGCATATCCAATTTGTCATAAAGGAAGCCATCAAACCCATCCAGATGTATTCGCAAACCTGTATGAAACATGCATAGCGGAAGGAAAATTCCCACGGCAATGGTAAAGACAATAGATGGTACTAATGTCAAAAAGGGACAAACCACAAGACACAATGGGCAATGGTACTGGAGAAAATCATTCGCCAAAGACTCGATCAGTACACCAAAAAAGATAACGGACTCTCCAACCATCTTTAGGAAGAAAAGAAGCGTTCGGCGCGTTCCGAAACTCTGATTTAGTTAGATATCTTAGATAAATCCCTATTCTCATTGGTAAATTGACCATTTTGATCACGTGACATTTGAGGAATAATACCCGACACAGTACTTTTCTGATGAAGAATAATCATTCTGAAGATAAAATGTACTATAACCCCATAAAATTGCTTAAATGAAATCACAAAATATATTTATATCTTACTATGCATATTCGATTTTATATTTATGTTCTGAATTATTTTTTTGTTTCAAATTGTATTTGCAGAAATTAATTAATTTCTTAATTTTTTAATTATTTGAAAAGCGTGTATCGCAATGTACTGAGGAACGATCTTGTGCCGTTATACCTTTGTATACCACTTGTAAAAATGTAAACGCGCAGTTTTCATAAACAAAAAAAACTATAATTTATTGCGATACATTTACATTTATTGTGTGTGGTTTCAAATTTGTATTTTTAAAGTTGTCACTGCCACTGCCTTTGACACACTGTTTTTTTTCTTTTACTTGCCCGCCGACGATATTTTGGAACGATGGTTGCGATTGGTTAGCCAATAACATCGCATTTTTTATTTGAAAACATTGCTATCTAGTTTCGAAAAATTTCAGTGGTGCCAAGCTTGCGACAACACTGGTGGTACTTATGTGGTAGGAATAAAATATTAGAATCTAACCAGCATTATACATACAATTCACAATAGGGCTATATTGACCTGAGTGTGATGAGAGAAGATGCCTACCTTATTAACCCACCAACCTAACCTAACCATTCATAGACAAAAAAAACATATGAGAATGCTACAATCCTCTGTGCGAATCGTTTAATGCCCTATGCTTAAAATGAATATTCATAAAACGTTAGCATCGCTAAAAACAGTTTATCAAAATCATTTATGGTTCGACAAAATACAACGTTCTTCTTTGCATATGCTATGAGGCCCTAAAAAAGTGTGCTTAAGTTAAAATGATACCTGTTTAGACAAATAGCATATTACATTATTTTCGAAATATTTTCATCAAAACATTTTCGATTTTTCTTGAACTGTTTCCAAAACAGAACATTTTACCACCGGAACGCGGCCATTGTCTTCCCCAGACACTTTCTCTGAGGCCTCTTTATATCTGGAACATGTCATCGCCACTGTTTCTAATACATATAATGACCGGTAAAGGCGAACCAATCACAATATTACTACAATACAAGAAATGTAAGGGTCTTACTACATTACAATAACGTTCTACAACTCGGCTAATCTGACTTATGATCGACATCGATCACGACACAGGGTATATGAACTGGTCAATCCAAATGGTTAACTGGTTGTAATACTTATTTATTTTTCCATGTATCATTCGTATCACATTGTTTCATTTCGATAGGTACATAGAGTCTTTACGTCTTTACTTCGAGTTTCTCACACAGTTTTTGAATATCCGTATCCTGATTCTATGCCACTTGAATTCAAATGCTATCTCCAGTCTACCTACTAATAGCTGCTATAACATGACAACGACATAATGCACCTACATGACTAATGGATGCTCCACTTCGATGTTGATCCAAAAAAACATAGTTTTGATTCTAATGCTCATCTTGCAATCCTACGGTTAACCTGCTTCTTACTCAAGTTAAGTCTAAGTGAATTACAGTCTGTAATAACTTTAAAACGAATGCATTCGAAGTAAACTCTATCACTTTCGATCCATTTCGACGATAACTCGCCTTGGCATGGTGAAAGGGCTTAAGCAGTTTCCAATGAACCAAAGAGAGGAACCGGAGACTTATGTTGAGAGTCACTCCTTCGCATAAATTGTAGGGACTACTCTTGCCGATAAGGTCAGAGGCGAGGAAATGAAAAGCAAACCACCAAAAGGTGGTCTCCATGGTTAGGTGCGCGCCGATACCTGCATGGCTGAGGGAGAGCTTAGTCGCTAGGGCATACACTAGATACCTGGGGACCTCTTCCCCCTTACTCGTGGGTCCTACTCTGAAGAATCTTACCACAGCCGCTTGCTCGTACCTTACGTGGTAGGATAACGAAGGGTAATAGTGTTTGTGAGCTGAAGAGACTGCCTCCGGTCGCAAGTGACCTTGGCCAATCCAACGGGGGAGCAATCTCTCCAGACGGATACAAATGTCAATCAGAACACGAAGGAGGAGCTGGGGATGTCCGGATTCACCAGCGCTATGATGAGTAACAAGGAATTCAGTAAGGCGTCTGTGAGACCCTGACGCTAAGGCAAGGAGAGGCTGACTCAACACTAGGAAGCTATTGTACGGTCATTACTCGCCGCAGCGATCCGAAGCGTCACGTCAGTTTGGAAAATTTCAACGCTGCTGAGATTGCGAAAGAAAACAGGCTGAGGAAAACCGTATCACGAACCCCAACTAAGTGAGAGGTAAAAGATCCTCTAAAAATGAGGGCCAATGTGATGCGGCTTTTAAGAAGATTCAAATATCGTGATCCAGATTCCTTCACGGATAAGGACACGACAGCATTAGGTCGATCCAGGGAGATTATTAAAGTTACTGCCGATGTGTGGCGGAAAAAAGGCGCAATTCATGGGTGAGACAGAAAACAATGAATATCGCCAAAAACAGTTGGAACTCCCTCCCCACCTGTGAAACTTCCAAAAGGATGTCTTTGACTTTCGCAGGCCAGAGTATGACAAATCCCGAACCCATTAACTAATTCAAAGAAACAGAAATCTGTTTCGAATCTATTTAGTAGGGATTGTAACTGGACACAACTTACTTAAAAGCAACAAACTGAAAATAGATCTTATAGATGATGACATTTGTAGAGACTGCGGTGATGAAGAATTAAATGAGGATACCCTCCACTTTGAGTGTCACTGCCCAGGCCTCAGTCAATAAGATGAGAACCTTAGGAAAATACTTTTTCCACGACCTTACGGATCTATCTTAAATCCTACTTTCTAATCATTTCAGGTTTGCAACAACATCTGGATGGCTGGAAAGGGACTAACAACAATGGACAACGGGATAATGAAGGAACCAACCACACAAGTGGACCCCCAACGGGCATCACAATTGGTCTATATTGACCTGTGGGTGATGAGTGAAGACGCTCACCGCCTAACTCATCAAACCACTAACCTAACCTAAGTACACTCCAAATTGTCTCAATGAATAGATGATTGCCAATGTTTTCACTTCAAAACTATGGTATTTGGCTTCAGCGGTCGTTGTAGTTTTTGAAAAATTCGCTACCGGGTGGAATTTACCATCATCCTAAACCCATGACTACTAGAATCACAATGCAATTCAGTTTCGTCCACCTCCAAAATAACTAGTTGACTTGAAAACATCTGATACTTTAACTCTGCTTGGGACAACTGAACGTTGAATCAAACTAACTTCGCTACCGATATCGGATAAAGAAGAACAGTTGATAAATTTCATGTGCCTACCTTGATCATTACAGAATGCCATTATGCCATTTGCATGCCGCAGATGGCACCAGCAGTTCTTTCATCTCTATCACTATCTAATATCCTTGAAACAGCAGCGACAGTCTTCTGGTGCTTCTTCTGTGGCCTTAGACAGCTGTATATAAAGCAGGAATTACCTGGTATTGGTGGTTTTGGACAATTGCTTTTGTAGTGCCCAAATTTACTACACCTTACACCGGAAAACTCCATCGGTTGTACAGCGGAGGACTTCAGCTTTTTGATATCTGTGTAACAGTTGGTTTTAAACGTACCATAAACGTTCTACGCTTGTGCGATTCTATTTTGACAGCAAATCGGCAAACGTTCGACAGACGACAATCATTGATTAATGTGATGTTACACCTATCGTCATTGAAACCATCAATGATAAATGTTAGTAATTCTGATTCTGGGACATCAATTTTTGCAACCATCGACTTAATTGCAATGACATACTACAAGCATGGTTCCATTTCTACACCCGAATTTTAATGTCAAATTGGATTTTATTATTATCTTCAGATTATTGCTTTACTATTACAGAACTACTTTTTGTACGCTTACACAGCTTGTCGGCAAAAAGAACATTTTAGCGCGCGATAATTCAAATTTAATAGAGGGTGAAGAAACCAACCCTATATAAATTACAAATTGCTTACCAGTGTTATAATGCAGTAAGTAATCACTCAAAAAACTTATTTAAATATTCACTTAGTTAACATCATAAAGTTTATTTTGTTTTTAGTTTTAACAAATTAAATACAACTTATTGTATAACATGATAAATGTATGTAAAAGTATTCATTATTTTGAAACAAAAAGAAATCAATTCCTAAAACAAATATCCTAATGAAATTATATTAATATGTATAAGGAAGAATAATTTAGTGATCACAATTTCGTATATTAAATAGTTTCATATCCTACATGCATTTCTTAAGGAAGGTGATTGCTCTACAAAGTATGTTAATGTTAATAAATAACGCACTGCAATGGTCTAAATTTTCAGAGCTAGCCTAATGAATTACATCAACTGCAGTTTTCTAATAGATTGATTTCTTAAAAGCTAACATTTTTAGTATATAAATACAACATCCAAACAAACTGATACTACCGTAAAATTAAAATGTACAAAACGTAAAAAACAGCCTTTGCAACAAAAATCGTTATGGAGTTGCTAAAATTTTCTGTGGAAGGTGAGCAGCCAAATACTGTTTGTGGAGTCTTTGTCGACAAAATTGATAGAATTCAATTTCGTTGGTGAAATTTTTTCTCACTATATCTTTGACCCTTTCGCTTACTGGTGGCTTAAAGTTGTTTTTGTTAATTTTAGTTAGGTACTCTGCACTTGCTATATCAAAAAAAAAAAAAAAAAACAAACAAATAAAATCAGATTTTGTATTAGAATACACAACTTACTCTCGTAAATATCACGAACTCCTTGAAAGAATCTTGGTATGAATTTTTCGAATACCGATAGCGTAGTGTTCATATCCTCCAAGACCCCAACTACCGAATACTGGCTTTCAACTGCATATTTAGCCTTTTCGAGAGCTCCAACGGTATTAAATGGCCTGATACAAAACAAAAACAACTCATGGATACAGTTGGATATGTACTATGTGTAGATACAACTTACGTGCATTCGTAATCATGTCCGCAAAAAAATAAACTTTGACGCCTGTGATCGCCAATACCTTCAACCGTGACCCCCTGAGTGTAGGTGCATTCCTGATCGCCTGATAATACGCAAGTTTCAAAATCTTTTTTAAGCCATGATGGATGTGGCAACGGAAGATCCGGGAATGCGGCTTTTCTTTCAACAAAGTACCACGGTGCTCGAACATAGTAGAACCAACTTATGACCCTTTCCACTGGGTCACGAACAACGTTTATATATATTGGTGTAGGCAAACTGAATTTGGTGAAATTCGTATAGCAGACATGTTTAATGAAAACGGATGGTTCCGGCAAATCGCTGATGACTTCAGCTAATTCCTGTTGTTGGTCGTCGGCTAATCGAATCGTTTCAACTTTCTGTACTGCATCACGATGGAACTGAAAGTTGTTACGTTCCGATAGTCGACGCATTAATTCCATAAAAGTTTGGCTTCCAACTTTGGGAACACGATTAAAAAACACAAGATCCAATTGAGCTTTTCGTGTATTATTGAGATCTTTTAAATTCAGGGACTGCATCTATGTAAAGATGATAAAGTGATTAAAATATAGATTTTGAAAATTGAAATTCTCGAACAAAATTTTCGAACAAAAAATCGGTAAAAAAAAACTAACTAAAAAAATTCGACGACGGTGATTGATATTTCAAATTAGAGAAGCCTAGGGAATTATTTAACAATTTTTTTTTATAAATATTTTATACTTACATCTTATTTACATCATACAATAGGATATTGGCTGTACTGGTCATTTGCGCTCGATATCCCTAAAAGGCCATCAATCATCATACTCATCTGATTAAAACTAAATACTGACAAAGATAAATAAGGCTTAGATTTGGGATTAGGGAGGCTAAATTGCAACTAGGTCAATGTTGTACGTTGATTGCTCATAGCATTTTAAAGCTATAAGCTCTATTACTAAGTCATTTAACCAGAGTTATCAAGAAATAAATGAATGATCAAAGGCTTATTGATAAGACATGTCCATAAGTTCCACAAAAATTGGTTACCATTCCTTTTTTTAAACATTTGATAAGATAATATTGATCTTAGGGAAATGCGGTTACCAAAAGCAAAACAGAATTCCTTCTTCCTTATCGACGGGAGCGGGTTTTCATCAACAATAAAAACCTATCCCGGCTACAACTATGTTTGTGTCCTCATCTATCTAATGAGACTATTACAAAACACATTTCTGCTATTCAGGAAATGTGGTGGGATGGACCGGACAAAAGCAGAATCGAAAAATGTGACATTTACTTTGTTCCATATTAATGTAACCAAGACTCGAACCAAGAAGTCTAATGTTATGATGATCTCAGCGTGTGACTTGTTAAAATCTGTTTTACGATCAAGTTTTCAAATAAAAGTCGATTATTCCCTATCTTTAAGAAATCTTATGAACGATAACTAAATTACGATTTGATATGTTATTGTAACACCAAGGAAGGAAGTGAGAACATATTGAGAATTATTGTCGGAAAACACACGTCGAACGTTAACGACCGACTTGATTCAGATTTCAAATTATGCCAGCCAACCCCTAATTTGTAATCAATTAATCATATGTTTTCATGTCTAAAACTTTATAGTCACTTTTTTCTATTAATATAAAAAAATATTATGTTTATAAATATTATATTTACTTGTAACATTTAGTTAAAATCTGAAATGAAAATGTGAAATGCAAGATCGAATGATCTAAAATCTTAATTGAGCTACTTCGGAAATGATGGTCGTTTGACCAAAGTAATAAGAACAACGCTGGGTATTTTCATGCCTTATAATGACACAGTTTGACAGTTATTGCCGGTTCTTGTGTGTGTCAATAACAGACAAACGAAACATTTTGTGTTGTAATGTGGTGATTGATGAACCAGTAAATGAGTATCAAAAAAGATAACATGCTTCAATGGTTACTACGTTTTTTTACAAGTTTTTTCCCACCTTCTTCTGATGTTGATATGGAATTCATATTTAATTTTTAGCTTTCTCTTACAAGGAGAAAGATATTGTTTTCGTGAAAATTTTCGACCTCGAGATTTTGATTGATTCTAAAATTACGATGATAGCAGAGCCCAAAAAAGTGGTTTTTGAAATTCCGTCCGTCGGTCCGTCTGTCCGTAATGGTCTCCCCAGCCTAAACGGCTTGACCGTATCCAAGTTTCTTTTGGTCATAATTCTAGGCCATTTTTTTAAATTTCTCTTACAAAGAGAAAGACATTGTTTTCGTGAAAATTTTCGACCTCGAGATTTTGATTGATTCTAACATTACGATGATAGCGGAGCCTTAAAAAGTGGTTTTTGGAATTCCGTCCGTCGGTCCGTAATGGTCTCCCCAGCCTAAACGGCTTGACCGATTTTCTTCAAACATCGTTTCCAAGTTTGTTTTGCTCATAATTCTAGGCCATTTTTTTTGTTTGCTTTTACCCATGTTAATAACGGTACCTGCCATATAAAAATTAAACATAACCTCAATTTTCTCAAAAACGGCTCTAACGATTTTGATTAAACTTTATATATACTATAAGCATAGTAGTTTCAACAAAACTGCATACCCAGTTTTTGCGAGAAAATCCATATAACGGATTTTGTCATACAGGCCATATAAAGAAAATTGTTAATTTCTCGCAAACTGCTATGTCAAATTGAATGAAATTTAATATATATACTACTATTATAGTTTGAAACAATTCCACATAATTAGTTTTAGCCCAACTATCACTAAACGGAATTTTAAGTTTTGGCCAATAACGGAAAATCATTATTATTCACATAGACACTGATTCCTTCAAATTTCGGAGTAAACGTTCACATTTCGACATTTTTTATATCATTTTTAGCATTAATAATCAAAATGCGTACTATTTGATCTAACGCCCAACTCGCTGTGAAAGAGAAAGTTGCGTACGACCCAGTCGTGCACCCACCACTCGTTTTGTTTGTTTTTAGCCATGTTATTAACGGTAGCTGCCAAATAAAAATTACACATAACCTCAATTTTCTCGAAACGGCTCTAACGATTTTGATTAAATTTTATGTATACTAATATGCTTAGTTCCAACAAAACTGCATACGCAGTTTTTTTCGAGAAAATCCATATAACGGATTTTGTCATTCAGGCCATTGAAGAAAATTGTTAATTTCTCGCAAACTACTCCGTCAAATTGAATGAAATTTAATATATATACTACTATTATAGTTTTAAACAATTCCACATAATTAGCTTTAGCCCAATTATCATTTAACGGAATTTTCAGTTTTGGCCAATAACGAAAAATAATTATTTTTCACATAGACACCGATTCCTTCAAATTTCGGAGTAAACGTTCGTATAATCACATTTCGACATTTTATATAATTTTTAGCATTAATAATCAAAACGCGTACTATATAATCTAACGCCCAACTCGCTGTGAAAGAGAAAGTTGCGTACGACCCAGTCGTGCACCATCCACTCGTTTTACAATGATGTTAGCCATAATCAAATCTATAATATAGAAAAGGTAACAGCGGAAAAACCAACGATCTCATCAGTTTTTGAAAATTTGTACAATCAATCGTCGTACAACTTGGGAAATTTTACGAACATTTTATTGTTTATATTGATGATTAAAACGTCAAATTCTTGAACGTGGACTTTTACAGCCTTCGGGACCTTTTCCAATAGACGCCCACCAGGACAACAGATATATTTTTTTTAAAATTGTACTACTTTTCAACTTCTAAATATGGACCAGTTCATCATTTTTGGTTGAGTTTTTCTACATAAAATATTAGATGTTTCCTATAATTGCCAACTCTGCTGGCTATTTACTTCGCAAAGGAATAATGTATGTTGTAAAGGCATTGCGGACTGAAAGCATTTATCAGAACGAATAAAACATATTTTATATTTGTACCTATTGATAAAATTTTACATATTTGTTCCATATTCATCGTGCTCCGAACTCGAACTAATCCAGATTTGTCGTAGTCCAGATTCGTCGTAAAACGTATAGTCGGTCAAGAAAGTGGTATTATTGGTTTAAGAATCTTTACTTAATTAGGATTCCGTACCCAAAGGGTGCTCAACGCGACTCTATTAACATGCCTCCGCTATCTGTGTCTGGCACAGGACTGTGTTTTTTTTAACGGTATCAGTTATATATTTTATTTTATTTTCATAAAATAGTTTTAATTTGTTCATTAAAATTTGTTACAATTTGTATTTGAATTTAAATTTTATTTTGGAGCCGACTGTATTACGATGAATCTGGATTACAACAAACCTGGAGTACTTCGAATTCGGAACACGACGAATACGAAACAAACGATTTGAAATAGTTTAGTTGGGGCCTTCGTTTATTTTTTACCCCAGCGCCTTTGGTTAGCTAGCTACGCCACTGCTCATATCAGCTACTCAGTAATTGCTGCTGATGATACCACTTTCTTAACAATTTATAATTTTTGTTTTTCCACTTCTATTTCTTTCATTGGCATTCATTGAAGGTGAATTGATGAGCGCCATTGCTTTGTCTTTTTTTAAAAATACGTTTTTTTAAATTGCAAATCGACAAGCTATTGAACTAATAGCTCTTAGATACCAAAATGTGATAAATGCACTACTATTCACTGTCTTTTCATTTCTGAGTCTTTAAACGCAACCATGGTCTTCAATTTTCATGAAAGTCATGCACTAATTAAAAAAAATACATTTTTCCCGCAAATGATTTGCATAATATTTGACACTGGTTGCTATTTTATAATACAAATATTCTGGTATTGATTATTGCATATCGAAAAACTACAACAATCGGTCATCTTTTCTAAAACCAATAATATTCGACTTAATGCTTTTTCTATGTTGATTCAGGTGAATCTAAATCAAACCAACCATTTTACATTGTTCATTTTATTTTTTTTATAAGTCTGGAAAAATGCTATCCAAACTAATTGACAAGTACTGTTTATATAGTCTTTGTTTGCAGAAGTGGTAAAAGTCATACTCTTGGGTGAAGTTCTTTCTTAGCATATCCTTTACGTCATCGTAAATTTTTGGTTTCCGGTTGTTTTTATTTTGATTTCTTATTTGGTTCTGATGTACTAAAATAACGGTTTGATTTTATTTTATTACTTTTATCCATTAAAGATCTTACTCTCAAACATAACTTTTGCCCCATTGAAGTAACGTGGAATAAATTTTTCCAGCACAGTCAGAGTAACATTGGTATCTTCCCAGCTTCCGACTACGGCATAGTACTTTTCAACATTTTGCTTTGCGATCTGTATAGCTGTTGGCGAATTAAAAGGACTGAAAGAATCATAGATTCTTATTGAATATGTAGCATGAACGGTGAATTTTATGTACGGTTATTATTAATATGAATGCTTACACGCAATTTGCCTGATTGCCGCAGAAGAATAACGATTGTCTTCTGAAGTCCCCAGAAAATCCTGTTAAGGAATATTGCTCAAAAACACACTCTGGATCTGCGGTTCGAACACATGTATTGAAATCCTTTTTGAACCACTCTGCAGTTTTTACTTCAGCATTTGGATGTTTTTTGAAGAAAATTGCGTTTTTATATGCTCCACGGATGTAGAAATACCAACTGATGACTCGTTCCACAGGATCTCTCACCAAATTCATATATATTGGTTGGGGTAGTGCGAAATTTGTGAAATTTATGTAGTTGACGTGCTCAATATATACAGATTCATCATCAAGATCGGTAATATATTCTGCCTTTGTCAGTTCAATTTTGGTTGGTAATACAAGCTGATTCGGAGCAGATTTTGGATTATATGTCGTGAATTTAAAGTCATTTAAACGTGCTAAGTGCTTTAAAAGTTCCATCATTGATTCACTACCAACTTTTGCTACACGGTTGAAGAATAATATGTCCTTATTGGCATGCCTTGTGTTGTTGAGCTTATGTAAATTCAAAGATGAGAGCTATAAAATTGTAAAGGAATCTTAAAATGCCTAATATTTGTTTGAGTTTAATCTGTGTAAAAATGCAGTATGGTGCGATGTATGAACATCGTAAAGGAAGAATATGATTCGCCACTTGAAAGATGTTAAGCGTTTGTTGGTGTTTTTTTTTAAACCAATTAAATACATGTTGTATTCTCCCTTAGAAATATGTACTAACGTAGCATTTAGCAATTAGAAAATAAGTAAAAAAGCAGATATGCAATGAATATTTTTAAATGGATAATATAATGTATTGCCCTGAAATTTGCCAAGCTATCTTGATAAATACCTATAGGTATACACTTTCAGATTATTTTTCTTTACATAATAGTATCCCCTAATTAGATGATAACATAGAACGCATCAAGAAGGTTTGTTGTTTAGAATATAACTTAACTTATTAAAGATTAGAACACGCTCTATGAGCTTAGTATTAATTTACCAAGTATCCTGAGGATACTCATTCTCCCGCTAAGTATTCAGAATCAATTCATTAAGCAGCTCCCTCGAAGGGATTGAAACTTGTAATAAAGGAGGCGCCGTTCAGCAAAGAATATTGCTGAATCAAACGTAAACAAAATGTGTATCGTTCACACTAAAACACAATTTTTAATTATTCAAAAATTTAATAGCTATGTACTGTTTATATAACCTCTGTTTACAAAATCTATAAAAATCATATTCATGTGTGAAATTTCTCCGAACCATTTCTTTAACATCCTCGTAGATTTTAGGCTTCCGTTTGTTTTTGTTGCGACTGGTTATATCATCCTTATGCACTGTAAAAATCATAAATTAGTAACATTAAACTTTTTTTGTACCCTATCATTCGCCTACGCTCATAAAGGAATTTCGCGCCTTGAAAATATCTCGGGATATATTTTTCCAAAACAGCCAAAGTGATATTTGTGTCCTCCCATGACCCAACTACAGCATATTCCCTCTCTACATTCCGCTTAGCTATCTGAATTGCTGTCGGCGAATTGAATGGCCTGAAAAATCATTTCCTTTAGTAGATATACCAAGTCTTTGATGTCAATAGTTACAAGCAATCGGCCTGGTGTCCACAGAAAAACAATGACTGTCTTCGGTAATCACCGTGAGTGTCTATCACAGCATAGGGGACATATTGACACTCGGGGTCGCCACTTCGGACGCACACATTGTAGTCTTTTTTAAACCAACTTTCCGATTTAATTTCCTTATCGGGGAAATTTTTAAACTCCACCGCATTCTTGTACGCGCCCCGTTCATAGAAGAACCAACTTATTACCCGTTCTACGGGATCTCTTACCAAGTTTATGTAAATTGGTTTTGGCAAGTCAAACTTGGTAAAGTTCACATAATTTACATGTTCAATGTACACGGCACCTGCACCAAGTTCAACTATCGTGTTAGCCAGTTCCCGTTGCTGGTTCGGTGTTCGGACACGTTTGATAAATGGCCGCGCCTTGTTTTGTCTTACATTGAGATCATTGAGTTTGGCTAGGTGAGAAAATAGTTCCATTAGTGATTCGCTTCCAACCTTGGCTGCACGGTTGAAGAACAATGCATCTATCTCGGCGTTCTTTGTGTTGTTTAAGCTAGATGCGCGTAAAGTTTCAAGCTAAAGTGAAAAAATGGAAAATCGCACAGCTTGGGTATATTTATATCATAAAATTTTAGAAAAGATTACTTGCAAGCGAAAGATAAGACCGAAGCTAAGAACATTTACACATTCGAATTTAAAACTGAAGTGGTAAGTAGAATATCGGGTGTGTCCTTAAATCCTTAAGTAGCAATCTTAACCGAAATATGTAATTAGTTTTTATATTTTGTATAAAATACAGTTATAAAACATTCAACATTTACAAAGTCCATTTTTTCATATATTATATATATGGGATGGGAAATATGAGAATTTCGGTTTATGCAGAATTAAACCAAGAGATGTTACACAAAAATAAATTATAAATATATTTTTATTTATTTAATTTGGTATCTTTTGAAAGAGTCTTATCAAAATTCATTATTTCGTCAAGTTTAATAGCTAAGTACTGCTTGTGCAGCCGCTGTCTGCAAAATTGATAGAACTCAATTTCACGAGTAAAGTTTTTCCGGACCATATTTTTTATCTCTTCACTGATGAAAGGTTTCATCGGATTACTATTCTTGATGTTATCACTTAGACCCACTGAAAGAAAACATAAAATTAATTAAACAAATCCCTTTTATGTTTGCACACTGTTTCTGAATTGTTTTTAAAATTAAAATAATGCACATGAACAACGTTTTCGGTTTCAGCCAGAAAATAACTTTTCAAAAGTACAATAACTTAATAAAATATATGTATGTTTGGTATTAAGAGCCTATATATGCCATAAACCAATTTTCTATACTCATATACGTGTGCGAAGTTAAAATTTTTTTGACACAGCGCCAGATTGTCTAACACCTATTTCGAGCGGTGTCTATAATATACCGCTTTTGATTAAATTTGTACAGTCTTATATCTTTGCCACACTTTCGCAAAACTTCTGAACAGTTATTTTAAATATAGGACATTCAGTTATTATCCTTGGAGAAATTTAAGAGATGAACTTCTTAAAAATTACAAAATTACAAATTACAAATTACAAAAACAATTTGGTAATTTATATTTTGTTACGTAATGTACTTTTGTTATCTCCATAGGTGACGTAGAGAATAAAGCCGTTTTTGCCAAATTTTTAATGTTAAGATATATTTATTAAGGCTAAAACAAATTATGGGTGTTTGTTAGAAATTGCAGTTTAAGTCAGTTATAAGTTCTGTTTAAATTAATTCAGTAGTACTTCCAATTAATCGATGCACTTGATCCACTGACGAAAACCTCGGATATCACTGAAAAATTAGTAAGTGGCAAACGGTCCCACTCTTGCCAAATGAAGATTTTACGGATCTCTAATCTCTCTTCCACTTCACTTAGACAATCAAGTTAAAAACGTAAATTAGATTAATAAAAATAGAAATTATTTAGTTAACAAATATATAGAAGCGACGCCTTCAATGAGATATAAGGATAAAGGAAATTATTTTGATAAAATTCTGGTGCTTTATCTTCTAATTTTCTTACGATTCTAATCAAAGTGCAAACAATTCCAGCTAGTATATAAATAACGAATATAAATATATGTATATATATCTTACTGTAATACACCTGCGTGGCTCCCTTGAAATACTTTGGAATATATTTCTCCAGTACTGCCAACGTTATATTTGTATCCTCCCAGGTTCCAACGACCGCATATTCTCTCTCAACATTTCGTTTTGCAATTTGTAGTGGCATTTTCGCATTAAAGGGCCTTTAAGAGAATTTTTGCAATTTAAATTCATACATTTCTACCAAACGTTCACTTACATGCATTTCTTTTTATTGTGACCGCAAAAGAACAAAGTCTGCCTCCTGTGGTCACCGACCTTTTCCAAGTCCGAACCCTCAATGTACGTGCAAACTTTTTGATGCTCTCTCACGCATTGATCAAAGTCGAGATTTACCCATGTTGGATGAGGCATTTCCCTGTTGGTCTTCTTTCGTTGTGGTACAAATACCCATGGTGAACGGATGTAGTAAAACCAGCTGATTACTCGCTCAACTGGATCACGAACCATGTTAATGTATATGGGACGCGTCTGATCATATTTAGTGAAGTTCAGATAATTCACGTGGCTAACAAATGATATCGGCTCTTGCAAATTGGCAATATTATCCACCCATTCTTCTTCAGTCTCCTCGTCGAGGGTTACCTGTATTCCACCTTTTTGTTCGTCAACACTTACTTCAAAGTTATGAACTTTGCCGAGTTTTTTCATCAACTCCGTCAGCTGCACGCTACCTGTTTTTGGGACGCGATTGAAAACGATAATGTCCATTTCAGCTCGTTTTGTATTGTTTAAATCGTTAGGGTTTAAATCGAATATCTGTTTTGGGAAAATTTTAAAACATTCGGTACTAACTTAGATTTCGACTAAGTGACTTAGTTAATATATTCGGCTCATGAGCCACTCTGAAGCGGAAAGTAATGAACAAAGCTGTTACCCAATATTTGAAAATGGAAAGATATTGCTCTACTCCGAGTTACTTGGAAAAGAATAACACGTCGGTATATTATTTTTTCAACTATTTGCACTTTTAATAAAAATAAAATTAACCTTAAATAAATCTAAAGTTTTTATTTAATTTTTAATTTTTAATATTTTAATGTTTAATATTTGATTTTTTATAAAATACTCTATCCATACGGCTGCAATCTTCAATGCGGGAAATTTACTAGTAAACAACCTGCTGCGGAAAAAGGTGTTGAATATTGTTAATATGACACTTTAAAAATACAACCTTCTCAGCAGAAATGAACTTTATTTGATAATCATTTTTCTACTTCGCAGCATTTTTCTACTTCGCAGCACATAATATGACGTCTGAAGCTTTTTTGCGGCCAAACGGAGTAGCTTACCATATATATACATTTTATACATTAAGAGAATTTAGTGAGATGTGTGATCACAATATTTATCTAAAACTGAAATTTGATAATTGTTTTTAAAAAACAAAAGAAGCGAGCGCTTGTGTGCACACAAACATTCTCATTTTTTAATAATGATGAACAAGAGTAAGTAAGTAAGAACAAGAGTAACCACCTTTCTAGCAGAAAAGTTGAGAAATGAATCTGACAACTTCAGTCTCAGCGGGTTGAAAATAATAGATTTTTCGTATATCTCGGAGGTGTTCGTAAGTGAAACTGAGCTATTATCGCATTATTGCATGGTTTAAGACTTCATTTGAAAATAAAATATCGAAAATGTATGGTATGAAGCTGACTTTTTAGGACCCTGCTACGCTGGCTTTAATACAACCAGCACTTTAAAAGAGATGACTGGGCTAAAACAGACATGTTCATACTGGTAATCAGTAGCTCCGCTCTACGAATTCAATATTTCAGGCACTATGGAGCGTATCTAGGCAACGGACTGCGCGTTATGCTTGCAAGAGTAGACGATTCTGCAATATTTTCAAAATTTTAAATGATGCGCCAAGTATATTTATCAAAAAGCTTAAAGGGACTGTTATATCTCTTTTCAATAGATGACATACGTTGTTTTTTAATCGATCCACTAAATTTAAATCTTTTTTGAGACACCTTATGGTAACCAATTACCGACTTATATTTTTTTTCAATGTATATATATTTTTTTTTTAAATATTTATTTAGTATTTAGTCTTTGCATACGCTTGGTACAAAATAGATACGTTGGGACAAAATAGAGCAAATTTTATATAGTTCAGGGTATTCAGCCGGCTTGTTTCTAAAAAAAATACTGATATGGATTTTTCCGGAAAGCAGTAGCAGTGTCGTTAAACTTTTCAAAAATGTCCGCGAGATAAGCTAATTTTGCTATCCATTGCTCATCATGCAATACATCGAAAAGGTTTGCAGATGAAGACATATTTTTGTCTAGTTTAAAATTATTAACTCATCACGATGTTGACTTCCCATATCTTTGCACACTTTTGTAAACAATCTCGATTGGAGAGGAATACTTTTTCCGAAGTTTAAAATTTTTATAGCTGTATCAAGAACTTTTTTTCAACTTCCTGGCGCAATATTTTTAATTTTTGACACGGCCCTTTTAACTTTACTACCATTGCTACGGCTCCTCCGCGGCGACATATATCAATACATTTTTTCCAATTAATGTATCTTTATTTATTAAACAATTTATGACCTTTAATATTTCTCTAAAAGAAGATGAGCAAATCTTCTTGAATAGATGTGTCGATGGGATACCTCATGAATACAAGAAGTTTTGAAATTCACAAGTATATTACTAATTTTTGAACGAGGCTTCTCCAAGTACGCAACGGATTGTTTCAAACATACAATGTTTAATTAAAGACTCTGCAATAGTGTGTGGTTTTCCAGATAAAGCTATTCTGTAGCTTATAAGGAAATATGCTTCAGATTGAACACTGTGGATTAATGCATGCATTTTTAGTTGTGAAAAAAAGCTGATGATTTTCTCCTTTAAATTTTCGTTAACTGTCGTTTTAGTTTTTCTGGTGCAGTGTCGAAATAAACATAAACTCAAGACGCAAAATTTAAAGTTAATTCCAAATTTCATTTCAACTATATTTTCATTTTTTGTGAGATATTATGCAGAAACTTTTCAAAAGCTGTGCATGAACGATACCCACACGCATGTATTTATACAGTATCCGATAGGGGTATGTTAGTTTTATATATGTTTTAGTAACATAGAAAAAATAGAGAATCGATAGCTGAGTCGATTTAGCAATGTCTGTCAGTCCGTCTGTCTGTCTGTCTGAAGGTCACCAGTTTTTATATTTTATATTTTGAGCTAAGATAATAAAACTTGTTATATGCGATCGTGCTGTTCGAACAAGTGTACAAATTTTCAAAATGTGCCTACTGCGGATTTCAAAATTCTAGGACGATGATTTTTGGTATATGCAATCTTTATTTTTCTAGTACAAGTAAAAAGAATTTTAGAATCTGTCGACTACCACGCCCACTTTAAAGGAAAAGCGTGATTTTTGGTCAATCAACAAGGATTTTTAAAAAACGTTCATATATTCATATATTCCCCTTTTTAGGTGTTTTCATAAAAATAGTCTGTAGCCTTCACATATGTGTGATTGTACAACAAATAAATGACATCTTCAAATTGCGTGTTAGGGCTTTAATGAAATGCCACAATTTCGAAGGTTATAATTCTCTCAAATATTTAACAAGTCAAGTTGCATGAATATTCATAAAAAACTCTAGACATGTTTTTTTAAGCCGATTTAACTAGTGCAAAGTGGGCCAACGCGTCAATTCGGTTTTGAAATTTGTAAAAAAAACACTATAAGCGAAAGAATGCAATACTCCTAGAGAACGCGAAATAATTGACACTATACTTTTGAAGAACAATTCGTTTTGTAAGGTGGCAAATGCCATAGATTTGTATTTGCAAAAAAGTATGCCAAATTTAATTTGTTTTTAATGCAATTAGGTTGAAGTCAAATGGTTTTAACATTGATTACTAAAATCATCAATATCCGTTACTATGATTCACATCCAAGTAAATTTCCTTTCCGCGTTCCAGTTTGCCATTTAAAATATCGTCTGTTAATATTTCTCTTGATAAGTGGTAAAACAAGTCCGTTTCCTCAATGGAAAAGTGAAACTCATTATCTTTCACGTGTTGGATAACCGATGCCGAATAAAGTATACAAACCATCTAATGGACTAATATATTTTCTTTTGGTGTGTATGTTTTCGTATTAAATACAAAGGGTGTATAAAATGAGTTCCTTAAATACCTAGTTGTTATTTTGTTACTTTCTCTAGATCTGACTGCAATTTGTTTATTTTTATCGATCGTCAATAATAAAATGTACGGGACAGAATGTGGAAATGGCATAAAATGCACATCACGTGTCTCGGAATTTTGGTTTCAAATTATCCACAGAATGCAAAACTAATGATTAAACAAAGTAAAATAAAAAAAAAACATTTGAGAAGGGTACAATCCGCTGTACGGATCGTTGAATACCTTATCTCATCCTATCTGTAAAACTAAAATCCCCAAAAAGTGGACATGGCTTTAAACACGATGGGGATTAAATATAGAAAATGACATTGTGAAATCAAATTGTTCGGACTGTTTATAAAACACTTTTATGGTTTTACAATGGACAAGGTTTTTCTCCTGCAAATGTTATGGGGTAGTGTATATACATTTTTTTTCTAGAAAAACGCCCCAAAAAGTGAGGGTGGCTTTAAATGGTCTATAGGCGAAATGTTCATATTAATACTACGAATGATTCTGCATCGACATTTTTTTCGAAAAGTTTAAAATTTGACTGGGCGTGAGTGGGCGTGACAAAAAACTTTATATGGACGAAATATAGATATGAAGATTGTCTAAGTACGTTGTTCAGACACTTTTTCAAAATTCTCTAAAGTTTGGCCAAAAACTACGTTTTTTTGTTTTTGAAAGGATCCTATATACCACATTTCAATATCCTACCTTAAAATTTAAGGCCTAAAAGTCAGTGACGAACAGACAGACGGACATACGGACGGACGGACAGACAGACATAGCTTAATCGACTCAGCTAGTGATTCTGAGTCGATTCATATACTTTGAGGTATATGTAGCTTAATTATTTCTCCATGTTACAAACTATGTATCAAAACTAATATACGCCTATGGGATAGGGTATAAACATGAACTCTTTAGTATTCAATGAAACAAGTGAATGGGTACCTCCAAGGTCGATCATATTATTTCATGATCATGTTGCAATCATAGACCACTTTTCAACCTGAAATATATACACCTACAATTGGTACATTTGTAAATGTTCAAAGAATTAAAAAAAATCATTATAATTTTAAATAAAATAAATTAAATAATTATTGACTGCTTATATCTTCTTTAACAATATGATGGACTATGATGTCGGCCAAGTTGACGCCTCTGGCCGTGCTGCAAACACGACCACTTCTAAAGAATATTTGCATGACAATTTCACAGACTTCTGATTTAATGTTGTCTTTAAGCATCGAGGTAATGGTTGGTTTGTTGGTGTTTATTATCAACCTTTATCTTTATCTACCTTCAAGTACCCCCAAAGAAGGAATCCGGAGGCTTCATATCACCACGTGTTCTGTAGGTCTAATTGATCCAATTCGAACACCAAAAAGTTTTCCATAACATATGGCCCAATGACGCCCAATTGGCGCACCATATTCTACGAGGAGGTAGTGGTTTTAAGTTTATGAATTGGTGTATCAATTCAGTGCTCTAATAGCGGCTATTCAAATTTGATGGACGAGTATATTGGCTAAATATCCAGAGGAGTTTTTGAAATTTTCATTTTAGAACTAAAACAAAAGTTGCCTAACATTTAACGTTTTTGGTAATATCCAACATTCCCAAAAACACCTCTATGGATTGTGTTTTTGTGTGTTTTTTTGTGCCCTATTCCATAGTATTAGTAGTTTGATACATAGTTTGTAACATAGAGATTAAGCTAGATATACCTTAAAGAATATGGATCGACTCAGAATCAATAGCTGAGTCGGTTTAGCCATGTCTGTCCGTCCGCCCGTCCGTACTTCACCAGTTTTGGGCCTTACATTTTGAGCTAGAATGATGAAATTTGGTACACGAGCTCTTTGTTACTCCCAGCAAAACAAGTGTAAATTTTTTTGAAATCCGCCCACTGCCAAACCCCATTATAGAAAAACGTAAGGAATTTTGAAAATGTTTCTGAACAACATATATAGAAAACCTGAATATCTACATTTCGTTCATATAAAGTTTTTTGCAACGCCCACTTTTTGGGGGCGTTTTAAATAAAAAAAATGTCGGCCAAATTTTTAAATTCACCCTAAAAATGTTGATGCAGAATTATTAGAAATATTTATATGAATATTTTGTCTACAGACTATTTTAACCCACGCCCACTTTTTAAGAAAAACCTTGTCTTTTGTAGAACCGTAAAATTTGTTGTGACTATGTCATTTTCTATATTTAATCGTGTTTTAAGCCATGTCCACATTTTGGGGACATGAGATCCGCACAGCGGATTGTAGCCTTCTCATATGTTTTTTTTTGAAAAAATGATTTTTTTTTATTTATTGTCATTTGTAACAAAGTCTTATAATTAGTATTAGCCTCAAATACTCTTAACGGAATTTTCAATTTTGGCCAATAACGGAAAATTACAAATTATTGCCGCATTAACGCATTTACTTGATTTTTCAAATTTCGTATTACAGGCCATAACTTAAAGTCGAACGCTAAAGAAGCAAGTACGAAGGATACTTGTTGCACTCACCACTTGTTTTTAGTTAAATACTATTTATTACCGGTATACCTACCATTTAGTTGGTAGAAACTTCGGGTTTAAATAAAAACCCCTAGATAAAGTAATTTGAATTCGATCGCCCAAATATCACTTATTGTTGTGGGATATAATATATATAAAAATAATCATCATCACCGTTACTTTCAACCGCTATATCTCAGACAAAAGGGCTAGAAATAGAAAACTATGCATAGTACGTGATTTCCATCAGTAGAAAATATTTGTTAAGCTCAAATTAATAATTAATTAGTATTCACAATTTACGTTCCTATTTGGGGCGCCCTTTGTTAGTAAAAAAACGGAGTTTGAATATTTGTATGTATAAAGCAAATATCAGGTATACCATATACGTATTAATTTCTATGTTTATGTAGAAAACAAATGTTTCAAAAAATATTTCTTTACAAATAAATCAGTCTGATAAATATCCAGAAAATCTTTTATAGATATGTATACGAACTCAAAAACAGATATTGTTAGTTGTTTTGAAGGGCGTAATATTGCTTGTATAAACGTTGTTTGCAAAAATGATAAAACTCATATTCGTTGGTGAAGTTTTTTCGTACAATAGCCTTGATGTCTTCGCTGATGCGTGCCTTCCAAGGATTTTTGTTTTGAATATTGTTTTCTAATCCAGCTTTATCTAAAAAACATTGAGTTATAAAATTAACTTTGGTAAAGACTAAAGAAGGGTTTTCATTACTGTAGTACATGGCAGAGGCACCTTTGAAAAAACGTGGAATATAATGCTCCAGCACCGTCAGTGTAACATTAACGTCTTCCCATGAACCAACTACCGCAAATTCACTTTCGACATTCCTCTTGGCCATCTGTAGTGCCCCCTCGCTGTTAAAAGGCCTACAGACCAAATAAAGAATAGTAATAATGTGTCACGAGTGTAGCTAATTAACTTACTCGCAAACGGGATCGTTTCCACAAAAGAACAAGCTTTGTCTCCTATGGTCAATTGTTTCGCTTTGGAATCCAGCACCAGGCTTGTACAAGCACTCAGCCTTACCAGATAAGACACAATCTGCGTAGTTTAACTTATACCAAGAAGCTTTGCGGAATCCATTGTTTGCCTTGTACATTAAAACTGCAGTCCATGGTGCACGCCTATAGTAAAACCAACTAATGACCCTCTCAACGGGATCTCTCACCAGATTGACATAAATCGGTTTGGGTAAGTCGTACTTTGCAAAGTCTATGTAATTTTCATGCCTAGAATATGCACTTGCATCGGGCATGCCATCTAGATCCGTGGCCAAATTTATTTGCTCTAGTTCGCTTAGACGTGAGTGAATTGGTGTGGAGAATGAGGCACGTGAAGCGCTAAAATTGTTTTCGTAACTTAGACGGCGGATTAGTTCGATAAGCTGTTCACTGCCAACTTTTGGTACACGATTGAAAAAAAGTACTTCACGTTCAGCGGTTCTGGTGTTATTCAGTTTGAAGGCGTCCAATGCATCAAGCTGTATGTGATAGATATGTTTATGTTGTAGATACGATATTTGTATTACAAAAGATTGTGGTCATGCATAGATTAGCGAAGCTGATAATTACCACTACTACAGAAGAGAATTGCTTTCGACTGAGAACTTGAAAGTTGGTTAAATATACTATACTATAGCGACTCCTTTACGAACACATTTACTCAACTAATCAGAAAATGCCAGGGTATTTTCTTTTTCAGGAAACTTATCACTAGTTATTTGAATAAATGCATTGGTGCATGTCGCCTTTAGAGGATAAGGAGCAAACCTAATTAAGTACACATAAATTACTTCAATAAATCAAATGGAACATGTCAATAATGTATAATTTGGTAGCCTTTTATCAATTTTAGTTTATGAACAAAATAGGACACTAAGTCTGCGGGAAGTTTGACTGTTGAATTAAATCCCAACATCATTAGCGAGATCCACCAGAGTAGGACAAACCTTTACATTTGACAGATCCTGGAAATACTAACGGAATCAATGTTTCTATACAATCTCAATGAAACTTTTAATTTCTAAAAATGACGCGCTTTTATGTTAATTCTTTAATACTATCCTTAGAGCATTATGCAAATCTCTCGAATGAAAATCAGGATGGTGACGATATTGACATATAACTGACAAAAATCATCGAGATGTGGCTAAACAAATATTTGCAGTTAACAGGGGAAATATAATTAGTTTAATATTACTTAATAGAAGGTGATAAAGTAAAAGAAGTAATATGCATTAGTGGTGCTCACGTCCTAAATGAAATTGGACCGCACCACTAAATAAAGTCCCCCTTTTGTTGGTACAACTTGGATCAGAAAAGTAAATGTTCTTATTTTCTCGAGGATTGTGGCTACTTTGCTGAAAGGTGATCAAAACGCACATGCTTTGTTAAAATTGTCACTGAATATTGTAATAAATATTAATATTCGAGGCAACACTCAAAAGTTCAAAACCTTGTGGTTTGTCATTTGAGCAATATGTCTCTAAAAGATTTGCGCAAAAATAACGGGCTATTGCGAGGAGTCACATTTTTGAATGCATGGGATTTTCTCTTGGCATTTCCAGACATAAAAAGCGGGATATGTGCTTAAGAAGTTAATACTTCCTTAAAGATATCGCATTTATTATCAGAGATTATGAAGAATAACACCTTTTTAAACTAGGTAGAAAAAAATTCAGGATCACACGAAAAGAAGTAAGCTGAAATAAAGAAACTGGCAATGTGCACCTTTTAACATGTTTATACAAGTTTTCAAATCTTATAAAACAAATTGCTAATTAGGTTGACGACTATGTTCCGAACCTTACTTTTTTTTATAAACATGCGTAGGTACTCAGTTATACGAAAATAACAACTTGATCCAATTTATATTTTTAGATTTTACTACAATTTGGAACCGGAAATGTTTTGTTAATTCTTTTTCAAAATCATAGTTTACTACAATATTAATGAAATCCAGGAAGGACTTTGAATTCGACATGTTCGAAATCTACCTAACTCTTTCTCACCGAACAACGAAAAGGTATCGTTTGAGGGTAGAATAAATTTATGCACTAAAAAGTTAAAATTTTAAAAACCTCTGTAAGTAAGGAATTATACATTTTTTTATATTAATTGTTTCATTCGTATATCCTTTTGGAAGTATTTAAATACATAATAGTTAATACCATAGTTGTTACTTTTTATTCTGTTGCATTTTTATTTGTACCCATGGGCCTTAAAGATAAAAAAATCATTAAATGTTAATCTTCTTCTGGTAGCAGCATATAGTCATCTCCATCGCTGATTTGAGTGCTTATTGCGGCGTATTGTCGGTACAGTCTCTGTTTACAAAACTCATAAAATTCAATTTCTCTTGTAAAGTTTTTTCTCAATATATCACGAACTTCGGGGCTAATGGGTTTTTTGCCATTATTCTTATTAATTTTCGAGAGTCTCTCCTGTCCCACTGAAATTTTGAAAACAAAACAGCTTACGTTTTCCCTTTGTATGTGTTCAACTTACGATAATAGGCCACTTTTGCATTTTTAAAAAACCTGGGTATATAACTTTCAAACACGCTAAGTGTGATATTGGTATCATCCCAAGTTCCTACGACAGCATATTCTTCTTCTACAGTGCGCTTGGCTTGCTGCAAAGCTTCTTCTGTGTTGAACGGCAAGCACAAACCCCTATTTTGTCCACAGAAAAACAATGTCTGTCGTCGATGGTCTCCAACGGCGTTGTGAATTTCACCTTGATTAAATTGGCAATGTATGTTATTGGTCCTAACACAAGTGTCAAGATCCATTTCCATAAACTCTTTACCAGGTTGTGGTGGAGCTCGAGCACCTAGCTTATCTTTCAAATCTTTATAATACCAGGGCGCTCGAATATAATAATGCCAACTGATAACTCTTTCAATAGGATCTCTTACAAGATTGATATAGATCGGCCTTGGAAGTTTCAAGTCTGTGAAATTTAAGAATGCTATATGTTGGCTGTATGAATATGGTGGGGGATGAGAAAATATAATATCTGTTGCAAGATTTTCTTGTTGCAACGGGCCCATCAGAACGGTCTCATGAGGTTTGCCTTGGTCTCGAGTTGCCATAAAGTTATTAATTTTTCCAAGGCGTTTCAGTAGTTCCATTAGAGATTGGCTACCAACTTTTGCTACACGGTTAAACATAATTATTTCAATATCTGCTTTGTTCGTGTTGTTTAAGAAGGGTTCGCGTTTTTTCAGCTTCTTAAGCAAGTGCTATGGGATTAATGAGGAGGGGATAAGTTGGGTTAAAATATTGAATAGGACAGTTAAAGATGTTTCTCCAAATACCACTTTTAGGGCTATGATGTGGACCCAGCTGTATACATTTATATAAAGGGCATGATTTAAGTTTACAAATGACAATTGCAATGGGTATCTGCATTTATAAATTAATATTGTCCGAAGAGAATCCCCATGTTGCAAATATTAACGCCTTTAAATGGTATGAAAAATGTTCTTATTATATATAAGCCGTAATCTCAGCCTTATCCCAGTTGAATGACCAATTATTGAAATACTAGAATATGTATGCAAATTTCTTGAGCAAACCACCAACCACCATTTTTAAATATTGAACACCAGCAATAGCATTACAAGAATTGGTGGACCTAGCGAAGACATATGTGATTATCACATTTCTGATACATGTAGGTTTTGTTAAATAGGCTACCTTCGGTTACATATACTTACTTACTCAACCAATATGCCACTCCAATTAGCCCGGTCCTTAGCAAACTGCCTACAGTTGCGCACTCCAAGTTGTTTGATGTCGGTTTCTTTTTGTGCACGCCACTTAAGGCGAGGTCTTCCTCTACAGCGTCCGACGTCTGGCTAGGAATCGAAGACTATGCGAGCCGCAGTATTGGTGCTAGCAAACCAGACATGGCTCTGTATATTTTGTCTGTATAACTGCTGTCGTATGCGGCTTTGAAATTGATAGATAGGTGGTGGGTATCGATTTCGCCTTCTTGGGTTTTTTTCCAGGATCTGCCGAAGTGTGAAAATTTGATCGGTTGTGGACTTTCCTGGCTTAAAACGACACTGATAGGGGCCGATCAGGTTGCTGGTAACCGGTTTCAGGCGTTCACATATCACGGCATATAGGATCTTGTAGGCGATGTTGAGGAGCCTTATGCCTTTGTAGTTGGCGCAGTTCATCCAGATTTGGCTTATGAGTTGATGGATGTTACTCATCGGGCAGGCCGTCATTTTCAGCAGCCTTATTAAGCTTGAGTTTAGATATTGATATCCTTAAGTGCGGTGGTTGGCAGTTTTCGCTGCCGTTGCCAATATTATATGGTTTGTTTTGCCTGACAGTGGAATGTTGTTCGTCATCGCCGTTTAACAGTCTGCTTCTTCCATATCCTCAGCATGGCCTGTGTCTCAACTACGATATTTGCTTGTTAATATCGACATGATTCTGTTCGAGCCTTGTATTCTTGGCTTTGACATTTTACACTTTGTAAAACTTGCGAACATTGTTCCTGGAGTCACACCTCTCTATATCCTCGATTGCGCGCTTTTCTTGCTCTTTTTTCTTATTTATGAAAAGCCGGTGTTCTTCTATGCCTATAGAGCTTAATGGCAGCTCTCATCTTCACCTGCAGCTTAGCCTTGCTACGGCTACGAGCATCTGTCGGCAATCCTCATCAAACCAGGGGTTTCTTGCTGGTGGCTGCGAGAAACCTAAAACATCAGTTGCGGCTTGGCGGTCTCTTGCGATTGAAGTCTTTCGACATTATTTCCATATTCTTACCTTGGCTGCAACAAGGTAGTGTTTAGAGTCGATGTTAGCCCCTCGGAATTTTCCGACATCCAAAATACTCTATGCGTGTCTCTTTTCTATCGCAATGTGATAAATTTGGTTGACTGTTCGTTGATCTGGAGACCGCCATGTCAAATTATGGATATCGAGGTGAGGAAACCGTGTGCTGGCTAAGGTGGCATTTGGTTCCGTAGCGGAGTCAATTAGCCTAAGTCTGTTACCAGACGTGTTGTCGTGTAGGCTATATTTCCGAAAATACTGCTCGTAGAAGCAATCATCATCATCATTTGCCTCCGTCGGAGACTTCTTGTCTAAGTCTGACACTTAGAACAAATTCGCATCCCAATAGTCGCTGTTTCTGCTCACTATAGTAGATGTTTTCCCGGCCCATCCAATCGTATTTCCTGGATGACATTAATGTCTACTTTGTAGCAGTTTGGGGATTCCGCTAGTTGTTCGCCAGCCTCTCCTGTTTAATGTTCTCACATTCCAGGTGCAGATACGAACGTCGTTGTTCTTTTTTCGTTTACATATAGACAAATTTAAAATTTAGACTAAATAAGATATATTGCGATAACAAAGTATCAACAGCTTATAGAAGCAGTGAAGTCTATTCGAACAATATAGTTTCGAAGAAAAATTGCCTTTTGTTGTAAGAACAAGAATCCCTTTTTTTAAGGTTTGTTTTTTAACGCTATCCCACAGGTGTATATCATTATTGCTCTATGTTACAATCTTTACATTGATTGTAACAGAGTAATAATTTTGATAGCCTAATTTTGATATACCTTAAAGTATCGACTCATACTCGACAGTTTTTTTTAATCTTGGAAAAAGAAAACGAATCAGTTTCAAGGGCCCTACTAAAAAGAGCTTAAGTCTATCAATTAGCAAGTATCTAGCAACAATTTTTTCTATGACATCTCATGATTTATAATTGTTTACTCAGTGACGTTAATAATGTTTAAACTGGAGTCGGCAAATTACTACACTCGAATCGGAATCCAAATCCGGATAAGTATTAAAATATGAATTCTATATGCCTAAAACGTAAGAAAAATACAAGTTACTGGGATTTTGATGACAAACTATAGAGTATGTTCATATCGAAACTTGTTTTTTCATTTTGGATAGTCTCTTATATCTTTTCCTATTAAATTTTTGATATGTTTAGCTTTTCTAATTTTATCCTTAAGAGTGATGAGAAACATTCCATGAAAGAATAATGGGAAATTGCTTGAAATAAAATCGATAAAATCCGACAACGATATTACCATAAAACATTGAAATTAAGTGCCATCAGATCTGTGCAGAATGCTTAAATGAGCATATCCAATTTATATTAGATAAAGATACACTGCCACATAGAAGAACATTTGTATATTGACGGTTTTTGTCACAATTAAAGAAGTAAATATATACCCCAATATAGTGTCATATCGAAGATAGTAATATTTGCTTGGATCAACGAAAACGGAGGTAATCCTGTATCTAAGTGAGTATGAACAAAACTTAGAGCAACAAATTATATTGCCACTTTAGTACAGGCAAGCAAGAGAATCAACTATGCAACAGGAAACATTTTTCCGAAAATGTAATACCTTACAATTTAATACCCAACAATTTACATGGTGGGAAAAAACCTCCTGGGAAGTTCGTTCAACCAATTGTACCGTTCCCATATTAAAGCGCGTTGTTTATTATATTGTTTGTGTCGTCTTGGAATGATTAAGCTCTTCTAATATCTAATACATTTACAAGATATCTTTTAAGTTTTCACTGAATTTGAAGTATAGTCGTTATACGACAGATTGCTCGTCTTTTAATATAATCCAGTAAGCGTAGCGTAGTCCATGTTTGAGGAGTAAACTCGAAATATGAGAAAAAAACATTAGTTTAGTTGTGTTTTATGCTGGTGTAAATGTTGCCTAGTTCTAATAAAGGTAACTAAGTTTATCAGTAGCTGATTTGGTAGCATTAGAGCACAGTTATTCATTAGAACCGATTCCGATTTGCGCAATTATTCTTTACTTCTTTCCTATTTGCTATTGTGGGACAGTAGCCTTTATTATCGTTATTTGTTGTGAGTTCAATCGCAGTTTAAATTCACGAAACCTTAAAATTTTACCGAAAACCGTTTTTAATAAAACGAAAGATAGATATTAAGATTGTCTAAACATCTTGCTCGGACATTTAAAATTCCTTATGGTTTGACCAAAAACAACGTTTTTTTTTCTGAAAAGTTGAAGTGGCAGTAAACTGATTTTAAAAAAAAATGTACACTTGTTCTGCTAGAAGCAACAAAGAGTACGTGTACCAAATTTTATCATTCTAGCTAAAAATTTAAAGCCAAATAACTGGTGACATACGGACGAACATGGCTAAATCGACTCAGCTAGCGATTCTGAGTCTATCCATATACTTTAAGCTATATCTGTTTATACTCTAAGCTATATCTAGCTTAATTATTTATCTATTTTACAAACTATATATCAAAATGAATATACCCCTATAGGATAGGGTATAAAAATAGTATTGGTAAATCAGCCATTCACCATTATATGAAGAGATTTGTCCATTAGGAAAGTTATCGTCCTATCATCTCGTTGTCAATTTAACTAACAAAGCTAGATGCAAAACTCGATGGGAAATATTCAAGGCAGTAGCTATCGTTTCTTCTATTGTTTCATCGCAAAGGGTGTCGATATGGGCCATGAAGGCTTATACGGGATTGAAGATTGACCTGAGCGCCAGGAGCTAATAAAACCTAAAGCCATCGTACTTAATCGCAGTTTTTATAAATGGGTTAGGAAACTTAGAAATTTTCCAATGGAGCGTCTCTAGTATAGTGTTAAGCTTATATTAAATGTAAAGAATTTGTATAAAAAATAAAATAAAAACGTTATAGCCATATATATTTTAGAACGTTTATTTAAATCAAAATGAATACATAAATTCATATAACGATGGCAATCACTGGTTTCAAAAATCCATTCGTCGCCCATAGGGCACTAAACCAAATGTGTGGCAATATATTGTTTATAGAGTCTCTGCTTGCAGAACTGATAGAACTCAATCTCATGCGTTAGATTCCGGCTAAGCAGTTCTCGTATAACTTGAGTTACAGGAGGTCTTGAAGAGTTCTTGTTCACCTTGTTGAGGGTATTTTCACCTTCTGTAGAATAAAGCCAAATACTTCTTTAGTTTTATACCGTACGCAAAAGGAAACCCAGCACTTACTGTGATAGATTTTAGCGGCATTTTTAAAAAACTTTGGGATATATTTCTCGAGAACAGCAAGAGTTACGTTGGTGTCGTCCCATGAACCAACAACAGCATAGTCCTCTTCAACTGTTCTTTTTGCTCGTTGCATAGCATGGTATGAATTAAAGGGTCTATATGTTTTTTTCAATTTTAATTTAATAATAACGCATATAAACACCATGATACTCACAAACAAACTTTATTTTCCTGTCCACAGAAAAACAGCATTTGGCGTCGATGATCGCCCAAAAACCGTTCGGTGCCTTGCTCATATATGCACTCGGGATCGTTTGAGCGCACGCAAGTAGCAAAATCCTTTTTCAGCCAACTAATTTCGGGCAACTTAGTTTCTGGGAAGTTTTTCTTTCGGTCGGCAATATACCATGGTGCTCGGATATAATAAAACCAGCTGACGATCCTTTCCACTGGATCACGTATTAAATTTATGTAAATCGGTTTTGGATAGTCCAACTGGGTAAAGTTAAGGTAAGCAATGTGTTTCGAATATACAGCGGGTTCTTTTAGTTCCATGATTTCGTCGGCGACTTCAAACTCCATTTTTCCTTTTATAAGAACGGTCTCCATGATTTTTGGTTTATCTCGACTCGCTTTAAATCCGTTCACTATTGACAAACGCTTGATTAGTTCCATTAGACTTTGACTACCCACCTTTGGGACTCGGTTAAAGAATACTATATCTACTTCCGCCTTGTGAGTATTGTTCAACTTATCAGCGTCGAGGGAACGAATCTGTTTTTATTTTAGGAAAAAGTTCAGTTCAGATGTCAGTGTTTGTTCTTTGATGTGGCTTGAATTCGATTTTGAATTTGGTCGTCAAGATGAAGCTCAGATGGATATGTTGAACTAGTAACCTTTCTTGAAAACTAATTTTACACACATATACACGCAACTATTTCTAAACTACTTTGCATTGTGATACTTACCAGATGTTGATTGAAAGGACTTCGTGTACATTTATTTTCATTTGCAAAAAGCACTACACACAAATTTTACAAAACACATAACAACAAAATATCAAACAAAATAATTGGACATAGACTTCTATCTGTAGACAAACATAACAAACAATAATGATGGGGTATGGATAACATATATTCTTGTTTGAGGTTATACAATTTATTTTTGATCGCGACTTTATCAGATGTGCAAATGTAATTAACTTGTCTTAAGAAATTCATCAAATAGCTAGTTCTCAATTCGTAGAGCAATTTTGTTAAAATAAGTTAAGAAGTAGAAAGATACATTTTGGCTAAGAAAATGAAGAAACTATACCAACAGATGTTTTTAGAATAGCTGGAGCGTAGATAAGCTGATTATTATAATAATCGATCGGTGATAATGGTATCCATGTGTGTTGCGATGATTTAGATGAATCTACTAGTACAAGAGTTGAGCGCCAGCCAACAAAAGATATGAATTTTCTTATCAAAATGAGAAGTATGTTCGTAAGATAGTTATGCCAGACGACGCTTAAATAGTAGGTTGTAAGCAGTAGAAGAAATGAAATATCAATCACCAGTGAAGAATCGGCTACCAGTGCAACATTTCCTCGTATGCTTTAGACCAATGTTTTATGATTTCGATGAATTCCCACAAAATGTATAATAAATAGACCACATACCTGTCCAGTACTCTTGAGGTATTGGTAGGTCCCGTGTAGTGTATTGATGTCGTTTGAATGCCCTGAAAAGAAAAGAAGATGTTAAGTCGATACTGAAATTTTGGAGACATAAAAAATATATGTTTTTTACAATACAATATTAATAACAATTTCGAAAAAGGAGCCCTATGTCATCGTGAGCTTGACATTTGTGAAGTGAACCGAAGAAGGATACTCGTAAGTGAACCATACCCCTCAATAGTATTAATGTTTTTGAAACGAAGTAGCATCAGTTGTTGCTGACTTGAAAGAAGGTGATGGTTATCAAGAATATGCCCTGAACATGGGTATCAGTAAAATCACCTTACTGAGAATTTTAATGGAAGACTTAGATTAACCAAGAAAAAGGGCTAGAAAACAAAATCACACTTTTTGTTCTGTTACATGAGATTTTTCAACTGTTTCTTATTAATTTGATGTTGCTAATTTAAAAATAAAAATTCATCTTGACTTTATAGCGACCCTAGGGTCGTGCAAAATGTTTAAGATTTCAATCATATTGATGAAAAATGAGAATTTTCAATAACATAAAATCTTAAAAATGTTAATAAAAAATTATTTTGCGTTGTAAGCTTTAGCTTCCCTATTGAAACAAGGAAATCTAGTAATATCCAACACAAATATCTTGGTTTATCGCACAAGGGAACATTTATTTAAAATTTACTCTCTTTCATTTCTGAAGAGGGTGATTTTGCATTTTGTAGAAATATGTATACCTGTTTTAGGTGCTGCAATGGGATTACAAAACTATAAATCAAAACATATGAGAGGCTACAATCCGCTATGCGGATCGTTGAATACCCTATCCCATCCCATCCTTTAAATTAATATCCTCAAAATATAGGCCTTATGGCGATGAAAAACAGAAAATGACATTGTCACAATATATTGCTCAGACAGTTTCTCAAAATCTTTTGTGGTTCGACAAAAAACAACGTATTTCTATTGCTAATGCCTTTGGATGGGGTATACAAATTGTTTTTGTAAGAAAACGCCCCCAAAATGTGGGCGTAGGTGAAAATGATCTATGGACAAAATGTTTATATTACCATTGCGGAAGTATTTGCATCAAAATTTTTTTCGAAAGTTTTAAAATTTATACAAAAAACGTTTTTTACTAAAAACGCCCCCAAAAAGTGGGCGTGGCGAAAAACTTTGTATCGACGAAATATAGATATTAGGATTGTCTAAATATGTTGCAAACACACTTTTTTGAAATTCCTATCGGTTTGGCTTAAAACTACGTTTTTTCTAAAAGGGGGCGTGGCAGTGGGCGGATTTTAAAAATTTTTACACTTGTTCTGGTGACTCGGCCAAGGATCCTATATACCAAATTTCATTATCCTAGCTCAAAATTTAAGGCCCAAAAATCGGTGACGAACAGACAGACGGACGGACGGACGGACAGACAGACATGGCTAATTCGACTCAGCTAGCGATTCTGAGTCGATCCATATACTTTGAGGTATATGTAGCAAAATTATTTCTCTATGTTACAAACTAAGTATCAAAACTAATATACCTCTATGGGATAGGGTATAATGAATGGCGTTTATTTATAGACTGAGACTCATGGAAATACAGCATTTAGTGTGTACTCTTGCATAATTGCAATTAACTGGGTTCTTTGCTTATTGCTCAAATAAAGTACACAGAACATAATGGGTTATATGCGTAGATCTGAAAATAGTTAACTTTCTTTTGGGTCAGCAAGGTGGTTATACAAAATATCCCTGTTTTATATGCTTATATATTTTATCAGAGCTAAATCCGAGCTTTGGATTAAGAAAGATTGGCCTTTGAGGAAGCTGTGATATTGCCCCCTTTGCATATTAAATTCGCGGGGTTAATGAAACAGTATGTGAAAGCTCTTAATAAATATGGAGAGTGGTTTAAGTACATTACAAAACTGTTTCAAAAATGTGTGCCCCCTTCATATCTCAATAATTAGAGCTGCTATTGGAAAATAGGCTTCAAATTTGAAATCAGCCAGCGGGGCAAACACATTTAGCGTTGTGTATAAAACTTTATGCAACACTGTTTACCAGTGTAATTATTAAATTTAGAATAAGTAGTACGCAATGGTTTGCAAGTAGTACTCAGGCTTTTTAAATTTATTTGAAAACACTACTCACTAACTTAATTATTCAACATGATTCAAGTTTAAGTAAATGACATTGATGTAATTTTATTTCCACAAAGTAACCTCATTTTATGGAAGTCGCTGAACACAGGACAATAACAATTACATCTTAAGTGAGTAGCATTTCTTATTTCCTTGCAGCGTAGCAAGTTCAATTAATTTGATCCATTTACTCCTTAACTGAGAAACAAGCACGAACGATGTTGCCGTAGACGAGAGCTGGAGCATAATGACCATAAACGGATCCTTTTGGTCAAGCAACAGCAAAACGTAATGCACACCCAGTTGTAACAATTTGATAGCAATTCAGATCTGGTTTTGTCGCGAATGAAAGTTACTACACCGGTTGTAGGGTGGACGGAAATTTCGTTTATGTATCACAATCTCTTTTGCGCCACGTAAAAACTTTCATTACAAGAAAGGCGTTTCCGGGTTGCATGCGTCCAATATATCCGTCGTATCCGCACTGTAACACTGGGACTGAGATACGTCTACCTATTCAATTCACAGGTGATTTTAATTAAAAACGCTCGCTTACTTTTGTTTATTTAATTAGAAAAATGATTTGCCCGGATTAATGCATCTTGATTAATTGCTGCCAGGAGATTCTGAGAAATGATGTATCTCTTTTAATTCCAGAAAGTGAAAGGAGATGATTGTTCGCTCAGACAAATATCCAGTCGATATATGTTGCTGATATTCGTATCGAGACGGTTGCCTCTTCTCTGGTGGATGTAAGCAGCGATAGGAAATACATCTTTCGTGGTTGCATTACAAGGCAAGTGTTATCTTTTTGAAAGTGCGTATAACAAGTGAATGGATTGTAAATAATAATGGAAATTATTAATTATCGCACGCGGTGTAGACTTTGGTTGTACGCCAGTTTCTAGAAAATGTATTTATTTAAACATGTTGCTGGGTGATAAGTGACGACTTAACCCGCTTATAAAGTCAATATTTTAATCAGATTTGAAAATAAAATAAATTCCCTGAATCGGTTTTGTTTGAATGTTTGCGGTAATCAAACGGATATATAGAAACATATGAGAAGGCTACAATCCACTGTGCGGATCGTTGAATACCCTATCCCATCCCATCATTTAAATAATATCCTCAAAATGTGGGCTTTATGGCCATTAAATGACATAGTCACAATATATTGCTTCAGACAGTTTATCAAAACCTTTTGTGGTTCGACAAAAAACAACGTTTTTGTATTGCATATGCCCCCAAAAAGTAGGCGTGGGTTGAAATGGTCTATTGACGAAATGTTCATATTAATACTACCAATGATTGTGCATCAATTTTTTTTTGAAAATTTTAAAATTTGGCCAAAAAACGTTTTTTATAAATAAAACACCCCCAAAAAGTGGGCGTGGCAAAAAACTTTATATTGACGAAATATAGATATTACGATTCTCTAAATATGCTGCTCAGACACTTTTTTAAAATTCTTTACGGTATGGCCAAAAAATACGTTTTTCTATGAAGGGGGAGTGGCAGTGGGCGGATTTCAAAAATTTTTACACTTGTTTTGCTGGGAGCAACAAAGAGCACGTGTACCAAATTTTATCTTTCTAGCTCAAAATCTAAGGCAACAAAGACTACCTGTACCAAATTTCATCATTCTAGCTCAAAATTTAAGGCCCAAAAACTGGTGACGGGCGGACGGACGGTCGGACGGACAGACATGGATAAATCGACTCAGCTATCGATTCTGAGTCGATCCATATACTTTTAGGTATATGTAGCTAAATTATTTCTCTATGTTACAAACTATGTATCAAAACTAATATATCCCTATAGGCTAGGGTATAAAAACATGACTGAAAATGGGATGGTATCACTCTTATAGGATTTTCAAACCTTTAAATATTTTAAACAATTATCAAGTTTTAAATTATCTTTTCTGCTGGGTGATGTTTTAAAACACTGCGGCTTCCATTTTGAACTTGGGGTAATGAAATTTAATTAATGAATAAATGTTTTTTTTAATAATTTGCAAGCACTCAACGGGTTGTGAATATTTTTTTATATGATTTAGCACAGTGGAGGCGTTAAGAAAATTGGGGGAATGAATGAGGTACCGATGCACATTTGTTTAAAAGACAGATTTAAAAGCTAAGGAAGAGTTTGGTAGAGCATCCACGTTCGTTTGTTATTTATTTAAACGGACGTCTAGCTTCAGTTTCTGAGTATCTATGAACAGAAAACGTTTAATAGGTGTCACATTAATTCGGTTCATGTAAGGATGAAACAACTTCAAGGTTGTTGTGTTGTTTCAATAATGAAATTAACTACACTCTAAAAGAGCTAAAGTGAAAACACACAAAAAAACATATACAAATCATGTTCAAAATTAATTTTAGACTTTTAGATTAAACTTCGTTCCAAACTGAACTTTGAGTGCTTTTAACGCTTCTCGTCCTCGACAGTTGGCGATCTATAGGAGCTCCATTTTAACAAACATTATTTCAACCTCCTGGAGATGCCACTGGAGGAATTAGCCACTACAACATGCATACGTGCATTAAATCTAGGCTTAGATCATAATACTAAATAAAAAAATTTAAGAAGGCTACAATCCGCTGTGCGGATCGTTTAATACCCTATACCACCCCATCCATAAAATTAATATTACTAAAATTTATGGCGATGAAATATAGAAAATGACATTGTGTTACAATATATTATTCAGACAGTTTATCAAAATATTTTATGGTTCGACAAAAAACAACGTTTTTCTCCTGAATGCTATGGGGGAGGGTATACAAATGATTTTTGTAGGAAAACGGTCCCAAAAAGTGATTGTGGGTTAAAATGGTCTGTAGACGAAATATTCATATTAATTTTATTAAAGTTTTTGCATCAAAATATTTTGGAATATTAAAAAACTTGATTAAAAAATGTTTGACTAAAAATATGGGCAGATTTTGAAAATGTTTACACTTATTCGAACAGCACCAAATAACAAATTTCATTATCCTAGCTCAAAATGTAAGGCCTAAAAACCGGACGGACAGACAGACATGGCTAAATCGACTAGTGATTCTGAGTCGGTCCATATACTTTACGTTATATCTAGCTAAATTATTTATCAATGTTACAAACTATGTATCAAAACTAATGTACCCCTATGGGATGTATATAGATCTTGACCGGCTCAGCAAGATTAGGGAGTAAAATGGATGGACAACGATACGTTTTATTTATAAAAAGTAATGTAAATATAAAACTAATTTTAAAGACTTATGTTTGTTTATTTAATTCTTTCAATGGAAAAGCTTATGTATCCGAAGATTGCGCTATATTCGTCCTATCGGACGTACACTTATTGTCGTTAAAAAGGTGAGATTTCGTTTTTAATAAAGGTGACCACTTGATTGTTGTTGCATTCAAAAACTAATCAAAATAAAAGGCACGACACTACTCTGACAAACTTCTTCATGGATGTAGAAGAGTATTGTGTTTGATTAAGTAGTTTGAACAAATCCACTTTCGCTACAACACCTTTTTGCTTATTTAAAATTTGTTTAATGGTGAGTGAAACATTGGAAGTGTAATTTTATAAAAGTTTCGACGCTATAGTCGTTTTGAGATTTTTTTTACATCGAATATATAATCAAGGAATCCTACAATTCCAGAGTTATAATAACTTCAGAATTTTAGCAAGAATTTTTTTTTAATTTCATTCACATGTTTTTTATGCCTTCTCATATGTTTTTTTTGTAAAATTGAAATTATAGGAGGCTGAAATTGTTGATAGTGACATCCTCGATATCAAAGATGCACCACTTTCGTCGAGTCTGAACATCATATAATCATTGTTTCGATTGCCCAGGTGGCAAGCAATGCACATAAAATAATTTGGAACCATTTTAACAAGGCTGGGTACAAAAAATAATAATAATAATTTCCATTATTATTTACTCGATATTCGATATTTACTGATTTCCTTCGCTGCTTAATGTTAACAAAACTGACCTATTTCTAAAGCGAAAAGTGACTGGTAACGAAAAGTGGATCAATTACGATAACTTCAAGGAAAACTGTCGTTTTTTGCTGTTTTTATACCATATCCCATAGGGTATATTAGTTTTGATACATAGTTTGTAACATAGAGAAATAATTAAGCTACATATACCTCAAAGTATATGGATCGACTCAGAATCTCCAGCTGAGTCGATTAAGCCATGTCTGTCTGTCCGTGCCTACAGAATAAGTGTAAACATTTTCAAAATCCGCCCACTACCACGCCCCCTTTTTGGCCGAACCGTAAGGAATTTTGAAAAATTTCTGAACAACATATTTAGAGAATCTTAATATCTATATTACGTCTACATAAAGTTTTTTTCCACGCCCACTTTTTGGGGGCGTTTTAAGTAAAATATTGTTTTCGGGCAAATTTTAAATTTTTCGAAAAAAAATTGCGATGCATAATCATTGGTAATATTAATATGAACATTTCGCCTATAAACCATTTTAACCCACGTCCACTTTTTGGGGGCGTTTTTATATAAACACCATTTTTATACACTACCCTTAACATATGCAGGAGAAAACCTTGTCATTTATAGAACCGTTAAAATTTTTTTATAAGTAGTGTGAAGAATTTGTTGTCACCATGTCATTTTCTCTATTTTATCCACATCGTGTTTTTAGCCATGCCCACTTTTTGGGGATTTTAGTTTTTAAGATAGGATGGGATAGGGTATTCAACGATCTGCACAGCGGATTGTAGCCTTCTCATATGTTTTTATATGAATTTGGAATTTGGCAGGGTATTGTCTAATATGAACTGGTTCCCTACGGCAAAACTCTTAGTTCGTACTTGTTCTCTCAATAATTGTACCCTCTGAAGGATGCAATCTAATCCATTCTAACTATGCGAAATAAAGGATTTATTTTTGCTACACTTTTATAATCAAAAACATGTCTGAAAACATATTTGTCAATGCAAACAACTATTTACGGAAACTAATATATATATTTAGGATAAGATATACAAATTTTCCTATAAGTCATTATAATGCAACACGCTATATACTGCTTTCAATATTTTCTTCTGAACCTTGGAAAATTCTACACATCGTCAAGACGTTACTCGTTGCTTTTGACCTCTGTTACATAACGTTATAAATGCAAAAAAATCACTTGAAAGCACCAATAATAACTGTAAATTACATTACTATAGTCTCTTCATGAAGCAATTGATGTGCATGCTATTGCTGCCATCATAATTCGTCAAAGTGAAGGTGAAAACAAAATGACAATGAGTCAAATAAACACCTGTCTGAAACTTTCATTCCAGGCATCCCCATTCACTCGGCAATTTTCGAAAGGCGCCTTATCGTTGCACCGCATGTAATGTAATACCTATCTTGTTGCGGGTTTTCACGCAGGCGAACAAAGGTTAGCATAAACTGCATAGAATAACCGCTCTACTTTCAGCCGAAACTGCAATTTGTTTACAGTTATCAGTGTGGCATGTCTGCAATAGACTAGACCCCGACCTTAATACTGCCATCGGGCAAATTACTCTAATCGCAGTGGTCAGGCTTAGCTATTGTCTGAACGTTATTTTTTAAAAATAACAAGTCGATTGAATCTGAGGAAAAATCATGCAATTTAAAGACAAAGGCCTGCAGCACGAAAACACTTCAATCAACATAATCACCCCGCCACACCACTACGACTTTTTCTTGCAGATATTTTTGCATCCAGCAGAGCACAGACCGCCAGCACCCGTACACAGAAGACGAGCGTTCTTATTACACGAGTACATATACCCACTTCTTGGGGAGCCAACAAAAAGAAATCGTTCAATCGTGCGGAAATTCATTCCATTCGTTATCGGACTCCCCTGCTGGAGCCACCCCATTGTTGTTAATTCATCAGCCTACACACCTGTCTATCATATTTCCTTTTGTTTCGATTGATTCTGAGCTGCACCGCATCACAATATGTACACGAGTATATCGCATGGAAACGTGGTTTTTGTCTTCCAATACATTTCGAAGGAGGACGCAGCTATCGTCAGCACAGTGGCAGATGGATGATGAGATGCCTCCCATTGATGGATACTTGAGGCATAGCGCTGTGCGATTAGATCGCAACATAGTGTAGCCCGAATTTTTTCTATATCTGTTTTCATTAAATTTGAGTTGATTTTAATGGATGTGTATGCTCTGTGTAGAATTTAACGATGCTTGTTTTGTGTGTGTTAAGGGTGTCAAGTGCGGGAATAAATCACAATTTCCTTTGTTTGATAGGTTTTGTGTAGTGGGTGCTTGCTCCATTATAATGAATTGTTGACCTGGTTTATTGTCTGTGCTTAACGGATACATTATTGAGTGCGCAAAGGAGCATTATGCAAATGACATTTGAGACTACAAAGGAACAGATTTAAGCCTCAATTGATGCCCTTTGGTGGATATTGTAAACGACTAAAAGCAATGGATAAGATTTATTTTGAAAAATGTTACTCCATTCGATAGACTTAAGTTGGTCCTTTGAATAAACACCGCCACCGGAGATGAAGAAGCATAAAGGTGATGTTAAAATGAAAATAGAACTTTAATTTCCCTTAAAATTAAGATTTGTGTTGAATATTGAGTGCGCTTGATAGTTGTTAGAAAATTGGATATCAGGCATGGTGGCAGATATTGCATTGTTGGTATGGACATTTTTGGCAATTACTATCATACTCGAAAACATTAGAGGCAGTTTTACATTTAAACCATTTAAATAATCTCATGCCCATAATAAAATTGAACAGAAAATTGGTGGTCATTGACACAATATTACTCGAAAAGAAATGTAAAGACTACGATAAAGGACACAAAGCGAGTGCACGACTGGGTCGTACGAACATACATTGATGATGATGCTATAGCGGGTTTTAATAAACTCGATGTTTCATATCTCACAAGTATGCGCAAGTGACATTAAAAGAATTCTAAATAAATACAGAAAGCAAAGAAAAAATATATGAGAAGGCTACAATCCGCTGTGCGGATCGTTGAATACCCTATCCCATCATATGTTTAAACGTAAATCCCCAAAAAGTGGACGTGGCATAAAACTTTATGGTGATGAAATATGGAAAATGACATTGTCACAACAAATTGTTCAGACAGTTTATAAAACTCTTTTATGGTTCGACAAAAAACAAGGTTTTTCTCCTGCATATGTTATGTGGTGGGGTATAAAAATGTTTTTTATGTAAACTCACGCCCACTTTTTGAGTGGTTTTTTACATAAAAACCATTTTTGTATAAAATGATCTATAGATCTATACATATACTATAAGCTAAAAATTATTTCTCTATGTTACAAACTATTTATCAAAACTAAAATACCGCTATGTTTCATAGTTGGCCATTTTAGGAACATTTGATTTTTCAAAACCGTTATGTATGAAATACCGTGTGTTTTAACCTATAATTCCAATTCCGAAAATCTCGAACATCAAATTAAATTTGATAGACCGACGGAACCGCTAGACCAACTTTTTTTAAACTTCTCCATCATCGTAATCTCAAGTTCGGTTTAAATAACGAAAAAAATACAAGCTCCAAAGGACAGCAACATTTGTATATTCCAATGAAATGTTAGGACTCTTAACAGAGAAAGTGTCGCCGAACCAAAAAGCTGGTTCCTTTCTTAAGCTGTTACAGGATGTACGGTCATATTTTGTTTGTGTTAAAGTGAGAAAAGTTGAGAACTATTTGAACGCGGCAACTGACTTAGAAGATGATATGATATATCATTCAAGTAGTATCAAGAAAAACGTATAGTGATAGCTTGCATCAAATCCAAATGCAGAGAGAAGGATCAATGCTAATGTAGAGAGAAAGAAATTAGCAGAACTGTCGATAAACACAGCTTGCGAAACACAATATCTGGCAACGGATTGTGTTGTAGCTAAATGACTAGCTACAACATCTAATTTCGTTTCCTCGATATGGGAGGACATAACGGTTTGACGTTCAAACATATTGACCATAAAGCCATAATAAATTTAATCCAGCTATTAAGATTAACTCTGACAACAACATCTCGTCAGAAATCAAACGAAGAATTACTCTTGCCAATCGCTGTTTCTTCAGGCTAAGAAGGCAATTTAGTATTAAAGCCCTAACTCGAACTACTAAGGAGATCCTATATAAGACCCTGATCATCTCAGTCCTGCTCTACGGCGCTGAAGCATGAACCGTATCAAAAGCGGATGAAGAAATCCTTGGTCGATTCAAGAGAAAAATTCTTCGAAAAATCTTCGGTCCCGTTTGCGTTGACGGGCTATGGAGACGAAGATTCAACCACGAAGTATACGAGCTGTACAGCGACATACCCCTAGTCAAAAAACTCCGCATTGGACGTTTAAGATGGCTAGGACATGTAGAAAGAATGGACACCAATACTCCGGATCGCAGAGTCTTCGATTCCCAGCCAGACGTTGGACGCAGTAGAGGAAGACCTCGCCTCAACCAACTTGGAGAGCGCAACTGGAGGCAGTTAGCTAAGGACCGGGATAATTGGAGAGGCATGTTGGTTGAGGCGCAGGTTCATCCCGGACTGTAGCGCCACTTAAGTAAGTAAGTATTTAGATGTCCCAACATTACAAGCAATTACATCAAAAATTTCCATTTCCTTGTTGCAGCAAACACGGATATCCAAAATGCCACAAAATTGAATACAATCGCTAAAACCCAAAAGAACAGAACTGCTAAAGAAAAAAAGGAACAACACCAGTTTTTTTTTTAAAAATAAGGAAAAATAAATGCACGAAATCGAATATATAGACGTGTGTTACTCCAGGAATCTTGTTCGGAAGTCTTCCAAAACAACGAGGATCTCCTGTTTAACACCGAATCCGAAAGCAAATTTGAGAAGCTTCTCATTACATTGCTGCTCTTTGATGTTTGTCAGACTTTTGCAAAAGGTCTTTTTTTAGTGAAAACAAAATTGGTGTTTGTCACTTTCAGGACATAAAATAGAGACCCCGCCTTAGTAGTTCACACACTAATCAACTGCCAACTGCACGAAAGTTTTATCAAGTTGTAATACGTCAGATGTAAAAGATCCGATTGTAAATGTTTCAAGATGAGCGTTTAACTCTAAGACCTCACCTAAAGTGGAAACCCACACCAACCAAATTTAAGTACCCAACTGAATGTTGTTAAGTAATGGTAATGGCTAATTGCAATGACATGATGTTTGGTGTCCAGGATTGTAGCACTACTTAGGTATGTAAGTAGGTAAAGTAAACTACAACCAAATATTTTTACGTTTTTTAATCATTGTTCCTCTATTATAGTTTTTATTAACACCGAAACAGTTTCGTTTCCAATTTAAGCAAACTATTTCAGAAATAATTCAGCCTTCAATTCAAGTTATTAAAAGTCAAATTAAGCGATAAATGAAATCGTTTACAATTTCCAAAGCGGGCATTTCGTGAATGGAAATCAATACACTTTTCCACGCCATAAATATGAAAAGACCCAGAAGATAATTGCAGTTGAAAATGTGTATTTCAGTAGTATTTTGGTTTTAACATCCATCCAGCTATGCTTGGATATTTCCGTCTGAATTTTTAACGACTTTCAATTGAAATTACGTAAACAGTTACAATTTGGGAATTTAAATGATTTGCAATTCTGCGAGGCAGAAATGGAACAGAATGTATTGTAATGTGCTGCAGGTATTGGTCATGTTATATCGAATATTGAAAACATTTAGATGGATGTCAATATTAAAATTATGTAAATGCTAAATATTGAAACTTCACGAGTAAATAAGTTTAAAAAAGGCCCTACAAGGCAACACTGCTCGCGATAACGAATGCTGTTTAGTTGCTTTTCAGAGAGAATAAAGGCGAACAAAAAAAGCACGTGATCGAGTAGGTCCTAGGTCCTACCCCAGGTATGACGTTTGGAAGTTTTACTCAATTGTAAAACGTAACAATCAGAAAAGTCCACAGTTTATGAAAACTATGACAAATCATAAAAAAACTTCAAAAGTTCAAATTGACAAACCACCGCCTGTTCTTCGAATTTAGAGTCACATACCACGTCATTTATAGTAACGTTTTGATATACTAACCAACCTCGTACATCCGTGTAGTATGAAGATAGCAATCTCACTGGGTCAACTAGGTCGTAACTACCTTACCAATTATTCGATATCAAATTTAATTAATTAATGATAATACATAGTCTCTGTGTCCCTGTCAAATACTAGGGACACAATCTTCCATATGCTTAGCCCTTTAAAAATAGATCTAATGTCGTTAAATCGGCCATTCAACCGACCAATTCTGGAAATAACACTATTACCGAATTTCCTTTTTAATAGATCAATTGCTTGAACAAGCATCCATATCATTGATGTCTAGTCCACCAAATTCTGGCTAAAAATTGTCCTCCAGCATGGCACGAGACCGATCTTCATTAACTAGAAGATTCCAATCATTTTTACCTATAAAAGTACACTGCCTAATCCCACCTCCGGCATGAAATTAATTTCACCTGATAACTTTTTATGGGTGCAAAGTCTCTTAAAGCAATTTACTGACATTTTTTTGTCATAACCCAAAATGAGCTACATCGCTGAAAAGGATTTTTCGATGATATTCCGAATTTTCTATTTCATAGCCTATTCGCAGTAGTTTTGGGGATTGAAATGATTAGAGGCTTCAGTTCTTGAGTCTTTTTAATCTTTTTAGGGTTTAGGCAAAGATTTTTGTGCAAAATTCACCACAATGTGGTTGAGAGATTCCCAATTCCTGTGTAATGAAACACTTATAGCTGAGATATTTTTGGTACTTCACACACTGCCTACCCGGTGAGATCAATTGGATGAAGCACTTTACAAGTTGCGCTCACCGACTTAGAATTTCGGTAGTCATTTACGAAAACTCACAAAAATTAAAAAATTCAATTCAATCGATTGAACTGTGTAAGGGGTAGCTTTGATCCACACGTACAATATGCATAATGTGAATTGATTGACCGTGTAAGGGCCGCTTTAGTTAATACATGACTTTGCAGAACTAGTTTGAAGACTACAACGGTTAATAGAAACCCTATATTTTCAATCAAACCCTTTTCATGAGTGCCAAAACGGCAACGGACTTAACCCTACCTAACCTTTATGAATATCGATCTCTCAAGCTATAATTGTATGTGAGTGCGCTCACAATGCCTATGGGCGATACAGATTATCGCGCAATTAGGACTCCTATAATTCTTTGTCCATTGAATCAGTCCATTGAGTCAGTCTACTTCTTGGAATGTTATACCATCGACGTCGGTATTTGTGACCAACCAAGAAGTCAATTACGAGGAGAAAGAAGCACTTAACGTTTGGATATCTCATTTCTCTGGATATTAACCTGATTCACTGAACCCCTTTCGAAAACCAACGAATTTATTATTCCTTGCTTATTTCTGTGAGAATATGATGCAATATGTGATAGTTTCTCAATGTTAGAATTTATTTTAGCTATAAAGATGTAAAGAAGTAGATAGAATAAGTAAATAGAAATGCACCCTGATTTGTTTTTTTAAAATGAGCAACGTGGGCTGGCCGAGCAGATCCGTTATATTTTAAAGTTTACTTCGGCATTGGCTGATTTCATATTGACGCGTTTGGTGCTTACTGGCTGGGATGACTACCAGATATTTGAAATCGTTTTGATCTTTCTCAAAGAGATTATCACTCAATCGAGCTGAAATATTACAAATGAGTTGTAAGGTTTCTTAACCCTATTTAACTATAGTATATTTTTAAAGGTGAAGGAGAAGGATACAAATATTAAAATGTAAAGGATAGCAACCTCGCATGGATCTATCAATCAATACCAGTATTTCAGCATCCCTGTCTCTCCGGATGCTATTCAATGAACTACCTTTTTAAGAACCATATCAAACGACCTAGGAATATCTTATCTAATTTTGTCAATATGTTTCATATAATTGATTTAGGTACCTATTGACAAACTCATTGTATAGCGAATGTATGTATATCAGAGTATGACAACATTAAGCACACTTAAAGTCTAGCAGGTTGAAGATGATTATACAAATCGTATAAAATGTATCAAAAAACTCGCAGTTGATACTCCATCACTGACGCGATTCGTTGCGGTATGGCAATTATTTGCTTTAATTCACAACAGAGACGTCTTCGACACGGTCGTGTTTGCATGCAGCACTTTGGGAAGAAAGTGGAAAATGTGGTCGTGAAGGAACTATGATTTGCTTTCACACTCTTCCCTATCATTAAGGAGATAGCGGTTCTTGAGCAGCTGATCCATTTTCGTTTGAATAAAATATGTACATCTATATGAAATACAACAACACGAACACATACATACTTAATCTATGTTTATAGAGCATCCATCATTAGTTGTTTGAAAATGGGACTATCTCCACCGAGATTATCAAAATAATCGCCTTCAAGCTTAATTGGTACTTGGACGGACCTGACCAAGCGTAAAATTCAATTGTAAGACCCATTCAAGCGAAAAACTGTCGGTATTCTAGAGGCCATGACCAAGTAAACAGAAATCTTTACCCTCGAGCCAATCTAGTTGCTCATAGATATTTGTGGTTTATAAAGCCACTATTATGCGGGTATATTACACATTTTTACCTATAAACACCTTCCGAATACAAGACTCATTAGCACATCGATGAAAGAACTAACGCGGCACATAATGAATTCCATTATATTCCTATTTTCACATTGCCAAGATCATGTCACTTGTAAGTGATCTTGACAATGCACGTACTTCAGAGATTCATTTGTTGAAGATGCGCAGTCACACTGCAAATATCTCACAGATCGCGTCGTGTTTTCATTTTAAATTTCCATTCATGATCATGATGCAGGCAGGTACTTGTATATATCTATATACTCTGACGATTCACCTTACTTGGCAGATTCATTCATCCAAAGCGAAGCGAATGGGTCTTGTGCAAGTGCTGGAGTAATGGTTTATATTGCTGCAGTTAACTGGATAAATTGCTTTAGTATCCGTCTACTCGTGACCTCAATGAATCCGTCCGCCAATGAAATAACTCTGGGCAACTTGAAGATGTTCCACTCATGAGGTTATGGCATTACCTAACATTGAACTTGCACTTGGAAAAATATGAGAGTGCATATGTTATGGAATAATTAATTTTTGTTAATAAAACATAATGTTGATGCAGTTATACGTATGAACAGCTTTTTTGATTGAATTTAACTAAGAAAGAGTAAACAATAACTGTCCACTTAACGGGATGCAATGCGTATAGCGATGTGTGACATGTGATGGTCATGTGTTATAGAAAACTGAATCTGACAATTCGGATACGGATTTGTAATAAGCGACGTGATGCAACTAGCAAATGTAGTAGGGAAATCTGCATTCAGGTTAAATTTGTAGAAAGCTATGCATTCACGTTCCTATACTGAGAAAAATAGTCAAAAAACAGCATCTAAGTACTTTTGAAAACAACAAAAGTAGAACTCGCTCACAGAACTTCCGACCGACTGCCAAAATTCGACGTTAAAGACGCTGGACTTCCCTCGCAATGTAATTGACAGTAGTCTAACTCATGATTTTCTCATCCGTAAGGGAACGGCGTTTTTTGTGGATCAACAAATTTTGAAATTAACCACATACGCAACATAAATCTAACATTGCTGGGATATGTAGAGCAAAAGAACACCAAACTTCGGCCTGCAGAGTCTTCGATTCCCAGGCAGTCGGTAGAAGAAGACTTCGTTTGAAGTGGTTCGTATATGCAGAAACCGACCTGAACCAACTTAAAGTGAGCAACTGTATGTGGTTAGTTAAGTACCGGGCTAATTTGAGAGGTGGGTTAGTTGAGGATTACTTAAGTCAGTACGTACTGACATAGGTTTCCATAAGGATTTCAACGCACTTGCGCCCATTGCCTAGGCCCCTAAAAAAATCTCTTAGGTATACTATACCAACCTACTTAAAGGCAAAAATAACGACTTAATGCTGAAATGCCACTTTCTCCAATGTTGCTCTATCAAAGTTCGCAGTTTGTCTTTCGGTATCAGTTTTATAGCGATCCGATATCGATGTCGTACACATCTCAGATCAGTTTTCTGTTATGAATTCGCTTTTGAAGCTTTACCCATACTGCACAGTACTTAAATACCGTTTAAATATAAATTATGGATTTACAAAAATTTCCATAAGAAATTAAAAACTTGTAAAACTTAAGCAAAATGCATTTACTTGGATTTTAGAAGAAATTATATATTCCTATTCAACCCAAATAAACAGTTTACATTTTCGAATTAGTTGCTATAACTTCAAAGTAGGACTTTATCTATCTAGTACCAAATTGTTAATATAATGAGAAGTTATTACATCTTCACTTTTCGAAATCTACCCACACACGTTTTCAAATGATGAATTAAAAGTCTATGGAGATTACACAATTAAATTTTCTACGAAGCATATTAATATATCTAAAAAAAATATTTAATATGATACTACAAGGTGGGCCAAAAGACATCACCCTATTGGAAGATGCTCTTATTTTTGCAAATGGCAGCCAATGTCAAATCTGTTTTGACATTTGTGGACTAGACACGTGTAGAATACAAGTGAACAAGCCATGGAGCGATATACTCCCCAAGAACGCGGAATAATCGTGTCTATATTTTTGGGTAACAATTCGTCTAGTGTTGGCGCAGCGCGAATTTCGTCGCCGATTTTCCGGCCGTCCGACACCGACTGCGCAAACACTGCGCCGTTTGGCCACCAACCTTGAAGCGTATGGGACAACACGAGACGTTTCCAAGAGTGGCCGGCCCCGGAGCTCCCGTTGTGCCGAGAATATCGCCGATGTTGCCGAGGATGTCGAACTGTCGCAGGAAACATCGACCATACCCCGGCCGTGCCTCGCAATAAGCCATCATCTGGTCGTCCCTAAGGCGAATTTTGGTCAAAGACTTGTACTTGTTCCCGTATAAATTCCAGTCCGTGCATCAGCTGCTGCCTGTCGACCGCCAAACGCGTGTAACCTACGCTCAAGTCATTCTCAATCTCGAGGACGAGGTGGAAGATTTTTCGACCAAAATCATAATGAGCGATGAGGCTCATTTCCACCTCAGAGGGCACGTGAACAAGCAAAACTATTGCTTCTAGGCACCGAAAATCCACGAGTAATGCATGAGGAGCCATTACACCCGCTCAAAGTTACTGCATGGTGAGCTGTTGACGCTGGGTGAGTCATCGGGAAATGTTTTTACGAGAACGCCGCTGGTGAAACGAAAACAGTGGACGGTGCGCGCTATAGTGCCATGTTAACCGAGCCTTTTCTGCCAGAATTGGACGCATTAGGACTGGAGGACATGTGGTTCCAATATGGACGGAACAACGGCACACACTGCGTGAGCCACAACCGATATTCTGAAGGGCCAAACAACATCGGATGACTTCTTTTGGCCAACCTTGTACAAAAATATTCAACTTGATTAAAAGATAATCAAAGAAAGTTGTTTTTTGAAGGTCAGCAGGTCAGGGATGACGATCGATCATTTTCTTATTATATAAATTCAATTTTAACTTATATTGTTACAATTGTTTATCAGTTTCACTAAAATCTCCTGCGTGTTACCAATGTTTACGCATTCTGTGTAATTTTGTTTATTAGTTTTACCTTATGTACAAGACAGCTTTGTTGATTATATGTCATGCTTTCAACACCAATTAAATATTCTTCTTAATCTTGTGAATGTTAATTCACTCCTAGTTATACTCGCTATCATTAACGACACGTCCCAGAAAGAGCACACACAGCACGAAAAAAAACATGCAAAAAAGTTTTACTTACCAGAACCACCTCCACTGACATGATGCTCTCCTGTTAAACCAAGTGCTGAAAATTCTGAGGGCTGCAGCTTCACCTCCATCTCACGAAGGCGTGTATTCAAATTTTTTGTATGCATAAATAGAAAGAACGTACACGAGATTGCAATTAAAGCGATGAGTTCAACGGACCTGAAACAAAACAAAACACACAAAAACGTTCAGAAACATACACGTTTACAAATTAAAAAATAAAAATAAAATAAATAATTAAATTGTTGACAGTTCTTGTACATGTTCATCAGAAAAGATAAAATTGCCAAGAGCGAAAATTTGCATCTGATTTGCTTACAACATCATTACATTAGCAATTGTGTCCCCATTGGGGACCCTACCGTTATGCGATATCTACATCATGGTAAATTGAAATCTTAACTTTAATTTTAGTTGGAAGTGAAAAGCCGACACATTTGTACCATTCCAAGCACATTAGCCAGGTTATTCCTTGTGGAAAACCACTGAGAATGAATGACCCAGTAGCAAAAATTTCATAAGGAGTAAGTGCCTTGCTTTGAGAGACAGACACCAACAAGGAAGAATGCAAATGATATACAAAGATAGCTACAGTACATGTGTACCTACGCAAAGGCACTAGCTGGATTGATGTTCCTTGGAAAGTAATTTAACTTGACTGACGCGAAGCATAGAGAAACAAATAACAGTAATTATTCCAAACTTTGTTTGTGACCTCCTAGCAATGCACTTGTAGTAGTTGGGACTGTAGTTTACTTTCATTTATAATGAATAGCATTATTTTGAGGTAGCTGTTCTTAAATTATATGGTTATGTTTGCACCTTTTAAGTTGGATTATTGACATTTGAAGAATAAGCCAACGAAACGTTATGAACATCGGTTGTAGCTGGAGAACGCTTTTACGGTTAGAGAAATACTTATTTGAAACTGTTTCAACATTACCGCCTCATAATTATTTTTTCAGCTACAGATATATACACCTCAGCTGACATTTACAAATATTAAAGATTTACAATATCAACTTAGCCTTCTAACAATACTTCTTTTATTGTGGTTTGTATATAGTTATAGTCGATGGAATTGTAGTTTTTATTACAGTACTTCGAGATTTTATTAATAGGTTCGTTATTATTACCATAATTTACAGATGTACTTAACGCATAAAAAAATACATGACTTATCATAAATCTAAATGGAGTATTAATTCTGAGAGTACTATTGATTCGGCTTATCTTAATGCCTATTCAAATATTACTTTCTGAATAAAAAAAAATAAATTTGGCTAATCCTTTCGTTTTATCTGAAAGTCCTTCTAAAAATATAACATTTCTTACCTGCTGTGTACTAAATTTTTATTTTAAGTTAACTAAAAACTTATTAAATACTTTTTTCCGTAAGAATACCCTACATTTTTGAGTTAAATTTATTTTTTTCTTACAATGATTTTTTGCCAATGAAAAAATCAACCGTATCAATAAGCTCAAATTGGTTTTATACATTTGCCTTCTTTTTAACTTCATCTTATCTAACTTTTTATAATATCTCTTACAATTTTAAAATTTTATATATTAATCGATAAAACTACTTATGTTATTTTTGATAAAACTCAAGTTAAAAAAATCGAATCTAATAATTGCAAACAGGGACAGTTTCCAAAGTGATGATACCATTAAGAAGTAAATGCATTTAATTATCTTATAAATGAAATAAGGAATTATATTATATGAATTACAAAAAAGGTGTTTAGTAGAAAAATTCATCAATCACCCTGTATTGTTAATGGTGGTGAATAGTGATCTTGGTAGGATCATGTTTTGGGGTTAAATTCGACACTTATATCCACTGTGTCCCACTTCCCACCACCAGTTCGGTATGAACCCAATAACGCATATACTCCATGACTATGTTACCCATAAACGATCACAAATGATCATCACTTCCCAAATCACATAATGCATGTACAATGCCTTAGAGGACAATTACTGTGCAGCAGCTTAAATGGGTTTCACCCATTGCGTTGCGAGAAACTTTGAAATTGACAGTAAACCATGGCTTCCGAATTGAATTCACCTGCTACTACTATATACTTTCGTGATTTTGAAGTAGTGGAAATGGAAATTTTCATTTTATTTCATAATTGCGTACTCTGTAGGTAATTACAATTAGAGAGGGACTTTGGTTTAGTTGATGCAACGGAGTCGGGTAATGGAATTAGTTGCATTTAAGTATAAAAAACTATGTATCTTATTTTTCAGGTTTTAAATTTTTTTGTATTTAAAAAATTAATTTTAGGTTTGAGATTGTTGTTTAAAGGAACTAAATTAAAACGTTCTTATTTAAAATGTTTGATATATTGTTGGTAAATATAAGATAAATTAAAGTACCTAACACCACCAGTATAAATGTGCTGGGCTCTTAATCGAAAAGACTAATTTGTGTAGTTTCTTTCAGTATTAGCCATAAACGATTTTGTGAAATTGAATTGTTTTATGAACGTATCAATCAAGAATAGTGTGAAATGGGCAAACAATGAAATGAACTATCGAAATGACAATTCACAATATTTAGCAAGTAAAGAAGGTTTCCGTGGGTGAATTATAAACAAAGCACAAACACAAAGCGCAATAATTAAAAAAGTTCATTGGTATAATGACAGATCTATCCGAGAGTACTTTCAAAATTTGATCTCTAACCAGGGGTTTATATTGGGGAGTATAAAAATTAGAATTTCTGTTATTTATATGTGTTAGTGTATCTACACGAGAGCTCTAACTATGAGGACATTCTAAATAACGTTGATTTTAAGTATGCCTTTTTAAAATTTCTCATTGTAAATGGAAGATATAACAAAGTCTACAAATTTAAAGCTTTGTCACAACGAAACAAATTTCTTGAAGAAGAATGATTTTAGTGAGCTTAGAGCAATTCATGCTCCAAATAATCGGACAACCGAACTCACAACTGGTTATAGCATCGATTATATTGTATAAGGATCTTCGTTTAACAGTATGCAACGTACTATTGTGCATGAATGAAGCCGACTTGCTTTCAAAATCGTGACCATTTCAGTCTTTGGTCTCTTAGAAAGCTTGACAAAACCAAGGCTTTATTTTGAGAATAATTAAGTTAGCAGTTCATTTACACTTTAGATGGTGAATGGGCCTTTAAGATCAGGTGATTTCATCTTCACTTCTACAATACAATAGTTGAAATGTATATGTTTGATACAATGATAGATTGATAGATTGGATATTGTGGCATTGGGGCGATCTCTACCTTAAATAAATTTTAAAAACTCTTCTCTGAATGAAGGTTTTACCGTTATTAAAATTTTTAATTCGCCTTGCAATATACTCGATGTTTTTTTACTGCCACGTCTCTTGCAAAAATCTGACAAACATTCAACAGTGGATATACATCTGTCTTCTGTACCTTTACTTATGCTAAAATATAAATGTAGATACACACATAAATTAATAGACGTGGTAGGTTTAGAGTCCTTTAAATATCTGTAATTTTTAAATGTCGTTATTCGCGCCTCTTTTCTCAAAGCTTCATTTTCGTTTAAACCATAGAAACTTTTAAAACATATGAGAAGGCTACAATCTGCTGTGCGGATCGTTGAATACTCTATCCTATCCCATCCTTAAAATTAATATCCCCGAATTGTGGCCTTTATGGCGATGAAAAATAGAAATATAGAAAATGACATAGTCACAACATATTGTTCAAACAGTTTATCAGAATTTTTTGTTGTTCGACCAAAAACAACCTTTTTATCCAGTAGCTCAATCGACTTAGCTAGCGATTCTGAGTCGATCCATATACTTTGAGGTATATCTACCTGTATTATTTCTCTATGTATCAAAACTAATATACCCCTATGGGATAGGGTATAAGAAGTATCTGAGCAAAATGTTTAGTCTACGACTACTTTTATGTGGATTTTGCAAAAAAAAGACACACATTTCTACTATTGACAGTTTTGTACCATGCCCATTTTTGGAGGCGATTTTTAAATAGTGAGACATTAAATTAAATGACAGTGCAATATTGGGGTCGTCTACACGTATCCATACAAACTAATAGTTTTTCATCGAATACATGCATACCTAATTTCATTATCATTGATGTAGCCTTTTTCGTTCAGTTGAATTCAGTAATCTTCAACGAAATTCAAATAAAGAAAGGAGCGATAGCGACTGATGCTTCTTAAATTATATTTGCACATCTATGTTTGCAACAAAATGCAGCAACCGTGACAGATTGACTACATTCATACATTATTTTGTATCGTCTGCCACGATAATTGTGTATGTAAAATGAACGGCTACATAACAGAGACCAATAAGCAATGTAATTTTTCAATAAAAATTGAAAAAGTGTTTTGTTTATACATTTTCAAGACAACCAAAAACATGACGAAGATGGTTTTCCTTCATCTGTTGGTATAAGCTTTATCTATCAAAACTTTTCCAAGATTCATCAGGTGCATACAAAATCGTCTGCTTGGATAGTTTTCTATTTCACATTTTGTCTTAAAGAATTGTTATCATGAAACTACATTTATATCTTGATGTCACAAGAAGGAACTGGAGAGAAATAAAAATGAGAAAAAAGAACTCATCCAACAGGAGGGTATAACTTTTGCAAGTTCAAAGGAAATTCTTACTGAGAGGATGTATTTTCAGTTCGGATTAGTGCAGTCATATATAATATTCAGACGTTTAACGCAGAACACCGTGTTTGGGATTTATAACTCCTTGGTTGCTCATTTATGAAGAAAACTTGCACCAATTTCAGTTATTGTACTTGACAGAATGGGAATGAATAAATGAATCATAGTGAAAGTTCCTTCTAAAAATTGGTGTAGTTCAAATATCGTTAAATATTATGGAATGAATGCATTTTCACAATTGGAAATATATTTTCTCTTTGACTTTATTAGTGTCGACTCGATAAGAGCTCGATTTATTTAAAAAATAAAGAAGAAGGGTTTCTACAGGGCACGAACAGAGCATCGTTGATAATGAAAGATACAACGCAAATCTTTAATCCACCAGAACACACTCTAAATAATTGTTGCTTGGTCAAATTTCGGTAAATTTAGGGATTTACATTAGATGATACACCCCAGATGATACCTAAAAACTTGTACCTATCTGTTCATGCGCGATACAGGGCAGACATTACCGCGTTTCAGGAAATACGTTCGACGGGATCAGGAATACTAAAGCGAAAAACATTGATTACAGTTGCCACCCAAGGCTGCACAATGGGACTTGGGAAATGCAGTTGGTGGTATATAGCTAAAAAAAAAGTTGGTAGAAATGTGGTAGATGAAAAAAAAAATGTTTCATGTTAATTTAATAATTTATTGCAACAAAATAAGCCAAAATAACTTAAAAAAGAAGTAACATACATTTTTTTTTCAAAACAAATATGTTTTTTTTTTTTAACGTTTATTTATTCACAATTTCTTTAATATTAATTAATAGCCTAAATAAACTTAAAGACTAGACATTTTTAACAAAATAACAATATTTTTAACAAATATGTAAATAAACTAAAATCAGTCCATCTCAGGACAAAAAAAAACACAACAGTGCACAGTTGCACACACACACAATCGAACTAATAAAGTTTAGTGAAGTGGTGTATTGGGTCCAGAAAATATTCATTCAAAACAAAATATTGATGAAAGTGAAACACAATGAAGGGAACATTATAAACGATGGGCAAAAGGTGGTAGATTTAGAGTTGATGTTGGTTGGATTTCCAACATTGTAAAAAGTGGTAAATATACCACTTAAGTGGTAGAAGTCCCATCACTGCTGCACATATGATGCCGATGCCGACAGAGTGATAGGGCAAGAGACCAGCACACCTTCAGTAAATGAAGTTTAGTCTATACCTCGACTAAACTTTCAGACTAAAACCTGAAAAGGACCAAAGTATTTCAAGTCGAAACATACCATCTTTTGATAGACTTCAAGGCCGCATATGATAGCATCCATCGCTCAGAGATTTAAAAAATGAGTAAAAGAAAATTTCAAATTATTGTTTTCAATGATAGCTATAACTGTTCCCTAAGGGTTATAGATTATTGATATCATTGAACACATATATTGCTTGTATCAAGATATTTATCATATTTTTTTCTAACCATATTTTCATTTTGTTGGGCAACTGTTTAAAGGTCATTATGACCCGGATTTTAGCTGTCATTGAACACACTGTAATAAATGTTCTTTTGGTTTTTGGAGCGTTTAAAAAGTCTGCATCATCTGACGATTTTATGTGGAAAAAATCTTTCATTAAATGGAATCAAAGACTATGTGAGTCGAAAAGTTGTGGCCCATTCACTCTACATGTCCTAGCTATCTTAAACATCTAATGCGGTGTTTTTTGTCCACCGATAAGTTTAGTCGCTGTAAATCGGTTGAATCTTTATTGAAAATGTTTTGATTTTTTGAAAATGTTTTCGATCATAACGACTAAGGCCGGCGTAAACAGGACTGAGATGATATGATCTCCTTAGTTGTTCGAATGAAGTTTTTATTACGAAATTGTCCCGAAGAAACAAGGCTTGGGAAGGGTAATTCTGGGTAATATTGTTGTCAAAGTTAATAGCAAAGTTAGATACTACCTCAAAGTTGTATTTATCTACTAATGGAAACGTTCTAACCAATCCGTCGTTGTTGTGCAGATATCCCTTCGTGTTGACAGTAAAGGTCGGTTTTAACTACATTGACGATTAAACTTATTATTGTCGCTTCCTTCTTTATACTAGTAAACGTGGCTGTGACATCTCGATTGCTGTAACAATCTTTTTAGATGAAATTTAACATTTTGTTATGTTTTAAATTTGCTTTTGCGTGATTGCTATATAACTTTTATTTATAAATCATTTCAAATGCTTCATTTACATGCGTGCCAAAATATGTATATGCTTTTATTATGACACTATCATTTACTAGACGGCAATGCCTGTGAATATCTACAATCTTTACATTAGGGGTATTTATGCAAGTAAGTCGCTGTAAACGTTGTAAACGTGGTAAAATTACGACGTCATAAATGAACTGTCAAAATTTGTATGGGAAATCGTTTACAACAATATCGGGAATTTCGCACAGGAATTGGATGTGTTAACTTAGATTGTAAACGTTGTAAACTTTTGATATGATATTTTGACATTTTTTTAATCAGTCACTTTCACACATCAAATGTATGCGCTAAACTGAAAAAAATTATCGAGAAAGGAAAGAGAACTATAAGAACAAAATTTTATCAATAAATAAATTATACCACACCACATTATTTAGTGGTGCAGTTTTAGGGTCGTTCATAAAACGTCGTAGTCGTAAAATTACAAACTTTCTGACGTAGTAAAATTATGACGTTGCATGAATACCCTTATTTACACAAATAGGTAATGACAGAATTTGAAAATAACAAAAAGTTATTTTTTATTCATAGGTACTGCGCTATCAGATATGAAAATTATCCTCTCTTATTCGAACAAGTAGATGAATTGATTTACTAATTCCTCTTTTACTTGCTCTTAATTGAGCAAGTATTACAAATAAAAATATAAATTTTTGGCGCAATAGGCTCATTAGTATGCAGGGCCTAGATTTTTCTAACAATCATTCATGCGTGGTAATGTACTTCTTGCACGATGGAGGGACCCTCCGAGGGACCGGAATCCGAACGGCTGAGTTGAGATAATCTTTTCTTGACAACTGATACTAGTCGGATGATGATTTGTTAGATCATTGGTTTCGTGAAAAAAGCCGAGCCCGAGATTTTAGTCAAAACTTACATTACGAAAAAGTGGATCTCGCAATTCTATCTATCTGTCGATCTGTCGGTCTATCCAAGGGGGTTTTTGGAATTGGCAATATAGGTCCGGGACCTCTCATATAACGGTTTCGTTTTTTTTTTTGATAACGGCTTCAACGATTTCGATTAAACTTAATGCATGCTCTACCACTATCCGTTAGAAAAAAATTCCTTTTTTCTTTTTTGTTAATTATTATTTATATTGGACTATTTTGAACACACTTTTTTTCCGTAGGCAGGTGGAAATCTTCATAGACACGATGAGCATGTGCCCTAAGTAGTGTGAGATTTTTACTCACTAAAACCACCATCTTAACATTTTGGTTTTCAAAAGTTTTTAAAATGTTTAGATTCGTTGCACTGGTACAACCCCATAGTTGTATACCATATTTCCAAACCGGTTTAGCACTTGCTTGTATAATAGCAGCTTGTTATCAAGGTTAAGCTTCAAATATTTTCCGAGCAACCAGTATATTTCTCTGTATTTATTTTTAAGTTCTTCGCATTTCTCTTTTACGTGCGACTTCCATTTTAATTTCGTATCGAGTGTCATTCCGAGATGTTTCGCTTCATTGAAAACGGGATTCGAACCGTATTTAGAAATACAGGAAAATTGTTTGTCCGTTTATACGAAAAATCTACATGGATCGATTTGCTTTCATTAAGTGCAATCCGCCAGGATTTAGTCTATTCATTAACCTCGTTAAGAGCGTTTTGTAATTTGATATTTATTTCCTTTATTTTTGTGCCAAATGCTAGTATAGCAGTATCGTCAGCAAACGTTGCAACTATTGTATCGTTTGTTTGTGGGATAACACGAGTGAATAGGAGGCACAGGATTGGTCCAAGGACGCTTCATTGCGGTACACCTTCCATTATTTCTTTGAACTCTGAATATTCGATTCCAAGTTTCACTCGGAAGAGTCTATCTCAAGATATTACACGAGGATTTTATATAATTGTTCAGCCAGAACTTTACTTAGTTTATACTTAAGGCCTTTGTGCCACACCTTGTCAAACACTTGCGACAAGAAATACGGCTGAGGAAATTTCCTTTTCTTCGAAAGTTTTCTCAATTAAATCTGTAATTCGATGTACTTGGTCCACCGTCGAATGTTTACTTCTAAACCCAAATTGATGGTCAGTTGAAATACGTTTCTGGTCAATTATGAGGTGTAAGCGACCGAGTTATATCCGTTAAAAAAAATTGAAATTATTGGAAGACTGACTTTTAGCTTGATACAATTTTTTGTGCTTTGTGTACGAATTCGTTATTTTTAGGGTATTACTATTATTATTAATAAATACTTACATACGTATGAACCATAATACTAATCAACTAGAAAATTGTGGAATATGCCTATATAATATATGTATCCATCCACCTACAAATGTGCAGAAAATAACTACCTATTGAGTTTAGTCAAGGTAATCGTAAAATACTTTCATTTGAGCTGTATCTATTGTTCTTGCATCACTGTCAAACGTAAGGCTCTGAGGGGCGTTAGCGAAAACGAATCTCACATCGATACCTTTGATATCAAAACATGTTTGAGATAAGGTTTTGTACGTTATGTAATATAAAAAAAAGTTCTACTGGAATATGTTATAAAGAACTTACAGGTGAACGCAAGCGAATTTTTTTTAAAAAATTCAGGAAAGCTACTTGCTTATGGAGGCGGCATTGATATTGTTGGAATAAATTACCATAATATTTGTGGAGCTTTGTAAGTATTAAAACAAATGTGACCGTAAGGCTTTAGGAGCATATACTTTAATTTACGGTCGTTATAATCGTTCATACCACTATTGGCTATTACTCTGCAAGTGAGACAACGCACCGGTCAAAATACCGAAATCTTCCAGCGGTAAGTGCTTCAGTTAGTCGATTCCTTGACGTTGACATTTTCAGATGGCCTGATATACCCTTATGGTATATATGCTTTAGATAATGCATAAACAAAATTTGTTTTTAGGATCTATAGACGAAATGCATATTACATTATTGTCGAAGTGATTTCATCAAAACGTTTGTCATATATCATAGTCAAAGTAATCCTTTAAGGGGACGTAAATTATAAAAACAATATGAGCAACGATTAAATTGCTTAAGTAGTAAAAATTTCATTTACGGTTTTTTCTCTTTTTTTTCTTATACCTATTACATTTTGTGTTAATTTGCCAGTCAAACATTCTTGTGGTTAAAAGTGAGTTTGTTCATGTTTTGTTATCATTTTTCGTGACTACTGGCCTGACCACACAATTATGTGATTAGAAACACCAAACCTAATGACTCGTGAAATGAAGCGGATTTATGAATTAATGAATAAATAAATAAATAACGAAACTGCTAACTTTTTTCTTGTCGCAGTTTCAGCGCAATATAAAGATCTGCCACTAATAAAAAGCATCCTTGACGTCAGTCGATTAGTATACATATAGTAAACTGTAGGGTGACCGACCTGCAAACTGTAGATGTCGATAAGATAAAAACATTTTTAATTGGAGTTCCACACTTAGGGCTTTTCGGAACGGCAAAATTAAGAAGTTCTTACTTTGGTTAAGCTTCTGTCGAGACAAAGCCTCTGAAAAGTCGGTAAAATTGTCAAGCTTTAATAAAAATAACCGGTTATGTAGGATGATTATAATATGTCAATCCTGACTATCCGTTATGGAAATAGTGAAAATTGTACTTTAATATAAATATTTACGAATTAATTTTCCTAACTAAAGTCTAAATAGTTCAAGACGCCCCCAACGGAACTGTTAAAAACACCCACATGTAATAAAAAAAAAGTGTGCGTAGAGAGCTGAGGATAGGATAGGATCAGTGGCTCTAATATCAGTGTAAATCGGAGGTTATCATTTAAAACAATCCAATTATATCAATATACGAAAGATTTTTTTTCAAGAAATCGCACACATACACTTGCATAATTCTCTCGCTTCTCGCTCTTCTCTACCGAGAACGTACGAGAACGGGTCTAGAATTCTAGATGTGCGTGAATGCTCTATCCTTCTCTCTCTCGTGCTCCCCTCCCAAAGTACCATTTATTTCATTCGCACACATTCATTCCCCAATGGTGTCGGTTTTTGTAACATAGGAAATCGCAAGGCGCCATAAGAAGTGTTTCACTTCAAAAATCTGACCTAAATCGCAGGCGTAGCAAACCACGCAATTTAGTGTTCACATACAAATTTTAGTATTCTACTTACTTACTTACTTACTTAAGTGGCGCTACAGTCCGGAATGAACCTGGTCCTCAACCAACATGCCTCTCCAATTAGTCCGGTCCTTAGCTAACTGCCTCCAGTTGCGCACTCCAAGTTGGTTGAGGTAGGTTTCCACTTGTGCGCGCCACTTAAGGCGAGGTCTTCCTCTACTGCGTCCGACGTCTGGCTGGGAATCGAAGACTCTGCGAGCCGGAGTATTGGTGTCCATTCGTTCTACATGTCCTAGTCATCTTAAACGTCCAATGCGGAGTTTTTTGACCAGGGGCATGTCGCTGTACAGCTCGTATAGTTCTTGGTTGAATCTTCGTCTCCATAGCCCGTCAACGCAAACGGGACCGAAGATTTTTCGAAGAATTTTCCTCTCGAATCTACCAAGGATTTCTTCATCCGCTTTTGATACGGTCCATGCTTCAGCGCCGTAGAGCAGGACTGGGATGATCAGGGTCTTATATAGGGTCTCCTTAGTAGTTCGAGTGAGGGCTTTACTACTAAATTGCCTTCTTAGCCCGAAGAAACAGCGGTTGGCAAGAGTAATTCTTCGTTTAATTTCTGACGAGATGTTGTTGTCAGAGCTAATAGCGGAGCCGAGGTAGACAAAGTCCCGTACTACCTCAAAGTTATATCTGTCAATGGTGACGTTCTGTCCAATTCGTCGATGTTGTGAGTCCTTTCGTGATGACAGCATATACTTAGTCTTACCCTCATTTACTGCTAAACCCTTCTCTATACTAGCAAACGTGGCTATGACATCACGTTGAGTCCTACCAATGATGTCAATATCGTCAGCGTATACTAGTAGTTGCACCGACTTTTGGAAAATTGTGCTCTGGTGTTGGCTCGGGAGTTTTGCACAATCCTCTCAAGAATCAGATCAGAGAAGGCGCATCGCCTTGCCTAAATCCTTTTTTGGTATCGAATGTGTCTGTAAGGTCGTTTCCGACCCTGACGGAGCAGCGAGAATTCTCTATCGTCATCCTACACAAACGGACGAGTTTGGGCGGTATACCAAAACTAGACATGGCTCTGTACAGTTCGTCTCTATAAATGCTGTCATATGCGGCTTTGAAATCGATGAATAGGTGGTGGGTATCGATTTGGACTTCTTGAGTTTTTTCCAGGATCTGCCGAAGTGTGAAAATTTGATCGGTTGTGGACTTTCCTGGCCTAAAACCACACTGATAAGGGCCAATCAGGTTGTTGGTAAACGGTTTCAGGCGTTCACATATTACGGCAGATAGGATCTTGTAGGCGATGTTGAGGAGACTTATGCCTCTGTAGTTGGCGCAGTTCAGAGGGTCTCCTTTTTTGTGGATCGGGCAAACGATGCTGAGGTTCCATTCTTCAGGCATATTTTCATCCGACCAGATTTGGCTTATGAGTTGGTGGATGTTACTTACCAAGTCATCTCCGCCGGCCTTATAGAGCTCAGCGGGAAGGCCGTCATTTCCGGCAGCCTTATTAAGCTTGAGTTTAGATATTGCTATCCTCACTTCACTCAGGTCGGGTGGTTGGCAGTTTTCGCTGTCGTTGCCAATATTGAATGGTTCGTTCTGCCTGACAGCGGAATGTTGTTCGTCATCGCCGTTTAACAGTCTGCAGAAGTGGTTCTTCCATATCCTCAGCATCGACTGTGTCTCAACTACAATATTTCCTTGTTCATCTCGACAGGATTCTGTTCGAGCCTTGTATCCTTGGCTTTGACGTTTTACACTTTGGTAAAACTTTATATCCTCGATCGCGCGCTTTTCTTGCTCTTTTTTCTTCTTGCTGAAAAGCCGATGTTCTTCCCTTCTTCTTTGCCTATAGAGCTCAATGGCAGCTCTCGTCTTCACCTGCAGCTTAGCCTTGTAGGCCTCGCTCTTGGCTGCGAGCATCTGTCGGCATTCCTCATCAAACCAGGGGTTTCTTGCTGGTGGGCGCGAGAAACCTAGCACATCAGTTGCGGCTGATCTAATGGCCTGTTGGCATCGTTGCCATTGCTCTTCGACATTTGATGCTGGTGGTATGGTGTTGATCGAGAGGTTAAGGGATACGCGTTGTGCGAAGGTCTTGGCGGTCTCTTGCGATTGCAGTCTTCCGACATTAAATTTTTTCACAGTATTTCTGGATTGTTGTGGCGTGGTGGATATCCGCATTCTTACCTTGGCTGCTACAAGGTAGTGATCCGAGTCGATGTTAGCTCGTCGGAATGTTCGGACATCCAAAATACTGGATGCGTGCCTCTTATCTATCGCAATGTGATCAATTTGGTTGACCGTTCGTTGATCTGGAGACCGCCATGTCCCCTTATGGATATCGAGGTGAGGAAACCGTGTGCTGGCTATAGTGGCATTTCGTTCCGTAGCGAAATCAATTAGCCTAAGTCCGTTACCAGACGTGTTGTCGTGTAGGCTATGTTTTCCGACAATACTTCTAAAGATGTCTTCTCTTCCTACCTTTGCGTTAAAATCTCCCAGCACGATTTTAACATCGTACTTCGGTAGTCGCTCATAGGTTTTGTCGAGGAGCTCGTAGAAGCAATCCTTAGCTATATCATATTTTTCTTCCGTCGGAGCGTGAGCGCATATAAGGCTTATGTTGGCGAATTTGGCCTTGATGCGGATTGTTACTATGCGTTCGCTAATGTCTTGGAAACATAAGACTTCTTGCCTAAGTCTGGCACTTATAACAAATCCGCATCCGAATAGTCGCTGTTTCTGCTCACTATAACACGGTCCGTAGTATATGTCACAGTTTTTCATCCTCTTTTTGCCCGGCCCATCCCATCGTATTTCCTGGATGGCAGTAATGTCTGCTTTGTAGCAGTTTAGGGCTTCCGCTAGTTGTTCGCCTGCACCTCTCCTGTTTGTTCTCACATTCCAGGTGCAGATACGAACGTCGTTGTCCTTTTTTCGTTTAGCAGGGTCGTCAACAATAAAATCAGTCCTTTCCGAGGCTATTGGTTGCTTCGTAACCATGTTTTTTTTTCTGTGGGTGGGTAGTTAACCCAAAGCACAACCCCCAACCTGGAGGGCCAGTTCCAATTTATTAGATACCCCTAGGACACGGGGCCATCAGTATCCACTACGGGATTGAGCGCTGCCGTTGGCCTTTCGGTTCATCCGCCACCATCTCTGTTCAAGGGGCCTGACTAACCCTTGAAATTCCTAGACAACCTGTTGTCCGAATATGTCAGAGCAGCTCATCTAGGTTCGCCTGGGACAGCAGGCCGGGTATTCATCCGTGCTATTCTCACCAGGGTGTTTATAGTGTTGCTGTTTTTCGTCGTGTTATCAACACTCGCACTTATCGTTTAGCAAGTCAAATCCGGTTGGATGAGACCAGTATCCGATGGTTACCACTTGGAGGTAAAGATAAGCACATTTGATGTGTAGTCAAATTTTAGTATTCACCAGCTGCAAAATAGTTTTATACTGGGTTCTTTACAAAAAGGATCGAAGAGAATGGAAGGCTATCTTGTCTTATGAAGAGACCCTCAAGGGATCATGAGCCCGTTAGTAAATATATACTACATACTTCACAAGATTGAGTGGCTGACTATGGTTGAATTTAGAGGTTTCAAATAAAAAATCTCTGAATAAATATTATAATCGGCTAAATATTTAACATTTTATTCTTGTTGGAAATAGAATTCATCAAATCTCCCAAACTAGAATGAGCAATCGATTAAAACTTTGATGCCCTATCTGTTTGTTAATTTGGTCATTTCTATGCTATTTTTTAATGCCCAAGGAAAATGTCGTCTCAGTTTATATAGAGGATAAATATTAATATTCTAAGGTATCAAACCAAATAAAATACATACATCTTTCTAAGATAAAGTTTATTTTGTAAAGGTGATGTTTTCGCCATCGGGCATTTATGTTTAGCTTGCTCATGCCAACTTCCACGTGGAAAGATATTTTTTCCCCAACTCCAAAGAATACCAACATAATGATTATCCATAACAAAGAAAAGTATTGATTCCTAGAGCAATCCTACAAAGCAAAAACTCCACCTGGTGGAATACGAAAAAAAAAAACCAAATACATTCTCATTAGGAGACCATTCATCTTGAACAAAGTGACAGCAATAACATGGAACCAACAACTCAAATACCCCGAGGCAATATCTAATAAAAATCTTGAATCATCGAGGGTTCTATTCTGGTGAACAATGTTCTTCACCTTTGGAGAATACCCTAGGGCAGACGACACGAGTGGCAAATACCTTTACCATCCGCAGTGCTGGTGCTCCTCGAATGCTGTTACTTAACACACGGGTGATGACCGCACAAGAGGTCAATCAATCGGTATGAAGAAATCTTAAGTTCGACTTTAAAATGACGTAAGACTCGGATTCGTTCGCACTTAACCAGCCTGATTTATTATTTAAATTGGACGGTCAACGACCGGTGCTTAGTTTCCGTGTAAACGAACCTTTCCACATTATGTGAGGCCTTAATTTTTTTAATTATCGCCATTCCAACAATACTGTGAACGAGACATTAATTTCCATAATCGGTCGAAAGTTAGATAAAACCGATTGCACACTCGTTCCACACGATCTATTGGCTCTGTCGCACTTTCGATTTGCCGCCGCACGCCGGCCGGCCGCTCTGCGTTGTTAATGCGGAAAGTTTGAGGTGAACTGGAATTCGTTTGTGGTACAAAATGAGGGGCATTAAATCGAAAGTCGTTGCATAGAATGTTCTTTTTAGGAGCCAAACTTTGACTGGGAGTGAAAAACATTTCCGGATCGGGAACGTTTTCCCAAGTCGTTGATATCGGATTCCTTAGATGAGTTGCATAATTTTTAATTGATTTACTCTCAAAGCAAACGGTTGTTAATTGAATTTTATGTTAATGCTAATACCGTATGGGCTTGTTGCAAAATAATAATGTAATCCCAAATAATGGCCCACAAGTTAAGTCGGTAGTCTGTATCCATGGTCTGAGCCTGCTACCATGCTCGATAATGACCTGGAAATGCTTTAAATTGTGTAGCAAAGCGCAACATGTGCAGTGGTGCGGTTGCATTATGTATGCGTCTGTAAGAAGAGATATCGATTTAGGAAGCACGAACAAATGGTAATGATGTGTGTACATTTGCATGTTTATTACGTTTTGAAATTATTTGTCTATTATCAATATCACATAAGGTGTTGGTAGAATCGGAAGAATATTTACATGTTTACTGTAGCATCTGGCATCATGGCATTATTAGGTTTTATTAAAATGTAAACATTAGGTTAGTGTGCAACTATAGATATATGTGCCATTCGAAAGAGGTTATCCTTTATATAGAAAGTAAAAGCTGAGTTTAAGAAGATATTTGATGCAATAGACGATAAGAAAAGGTTAACGAATCATTCAACAATCTGTCGTTATGTGGTAATTGTGTAATTTGTTAAGTGTAATGAAATGACAAATTACAAAAAGGTTTCTCGGGGGTGTGTAAATCATAACATTTGAATTAAAAGAATTCTGTGGTCCTCGGAATAAAATCTTGAGATGTAATGGATATTTCATTTCCGACACTCCCAGTCACTTATAAGATATCTGGCAAAGTTTGACATGTTATTGCATATAAATAAATTCTCGTTGGAAGCTCAAAGGCCATATTAAACGTGGACATCTTAAGTTGTGCATAAATGCTTCGTTCTATATTTAATATGTGATGTAAATAATAACATAATGCCAAATTCCAAAAAAAATTAATTTTTACGTTTTTAAATAAAGTTAAATTTTAATTAAATTTTTTCCGCTTTAAAAAATCGAAATAAAGCCGATTTGGCATTAATTCGAATCAAAATAATTAATCAGTACAATAACATCATTTTTATTTTTGCAGAGAAACCAAATTGCTAGGTATACTATTGCGAACTATGGTACTATAATGATATTTAGTCTTATTTCGTTTAGTATTATTTTACGTCATCTGTGCGATAGTAGTACCTGTTTAACAGTTATAATTGTATTTACAGGCAATATTTTTAAGTCGAGAATAATAACAGATTCCGCGTAATTTGTGTCAAACTATTATGGTATGTTTGTTCAGCACTTTTTAAAATTTCATCATGGAAAGACTTAGCCATTGAAAGCATAAAACATATATTCAGCAGTAAAATGAGCATTCTCGGAGTCGTGTGTCTCGTGCGCTTAGATTAACGTTGAGTCCAATTAAACGGACTACCGTACCCAAAATTATTAGATAATTTGCAATCAAGTAGACTACACCCAGAACATGATAAGGAAATATAGTGGCGGAATCTATACGCGGTGACAATGACTCGACTCGGTGCTATACTTATTAGCTGGGCTTGTAATATACAACGACTTGGAGTATTTTACGTAAGGACCTTTCGAATCCTCATCGTTAAGTCATAACATAAATACTTAAGTAATTCTACTGTTGGGGTTAACCTAGGCCGTAACCAGCATACAAATGTAACTGCAGCTTCCTACTCTACATTCGAAGATAATATCGAGTATGGACTATAGAGTACCAAAATATCATTTAGTTCGACCTATTATCTATTATCTGTTACAAATATAGAAGTTTCAACGATTTGCAACCGATTGTGTTTCTGCAATTAGCAATGTTGTCATATTTCGGCTAAACAACAACAACAAATGAGATTCAAGAATTGCCCTAACAACCTGATCAAACAAGGATTGGTATGTTTTATGGGATCGGGGAATCATCCGTAAATGTTTCATTTAGAAAAAGGCTGGGTATGATAATCGACTATTTTCTGACTGAAATTAAAGCCTGTGATCTCGAAGACATTTGTTTGTAACATATAGTTTGTAACATATATTAATTCATAATCGGGGTAATGAACCCACTTTCATCACAAAAAATCGAAGGGAAGTCTTAGACCTAACACTTTCCTCTAACTCTGTCACCCTATCAGTCTCTGACTGGAGGGTATCAAACCAACCTAGCTTTTCAGATCACAGTATTATACAGTTCTCACTACTTGAAACGCTAGCTAACATCGCTCCGTTTCGCAATCCGAGAAAGACAAACTGGGACACCTTCATCTCCGCAGTCTCCGAGCACACCTTTAGCAGTGTCGCACGAAACCAATCAGATGTTGATAAAAATGTAAACGAACTCGTCTCGGTGTTTAAAATTGCTTTTTCAAAAGCGTGCCCACTAAGCAAAGGTACAAAAAAGAAAAAAAAAACAAAGCCACTGGTGGTCTGGGGAACTGGCCAGACAACACAGAGTAACGAGAGAACTCTTCAAAATAGCAAAAAGATCAAACGCAGAAGCAGACTGGCACTCTTACAGAACCAGCCTCTGTAAATTCAAAAAAGAGACCAGAACGGCCAAAAGAAAGGCTTGGAAAGAATTCTGCAGTAGTATCGAAGATAACAATGAATCTGCCAGATTGAGAAAGATACTATCGAAAGAAGCAAGCAGCCCAGGTTTTCTCAAAAATGAATGGACGGAATCAACCGCTGATACCCTAAACCTTCTTTTAAACACACACTTTCCGAACTGCAAAACGGCAGAGGAAAGTGTCATCGTAAATATAAGTACAGACCACACAGCGGACAACATGAGTGACAACTCTCTCTCTCTCATTAATACGATAGTGTGCAAGGAAAAAATTGCATGGGCCATTAATTCATTCAAGCCCCACAAATCAGCCGGCCCTGACGGTATAACCCCTATCATGCTACAAAAAACTGCTAAGCTAATAATGCCAACACTACTCACTATCTTCCGTGCATGTTTAAAACTAAACCACATACCACAAGCGTGGCGTGAAGTTAACGTCATATTCATACCGAAGGCAGGTAAATGCAGCCACACCGTAGCGAAGGATTTCAGACCCATAAGCCTGTCCTCCTTCCTACTGAAAACGATGGAACGATTACTCGACATCCATATACGCAGCAACCTGAATCCAGGTTACCTATCTGTAAGCCAACATGCCTATACAAAGGGTAAATCTGTGGAAACGGCTCTACACGAAGTGGTTCGCACAGTAGAAAACTCACTGCACTACAAAGATTATACGCTAGCAGCCTTTCTAGATATAGAAGGAGCCTTCAACAACGTCACAACAGAAGCAATTGCTGAGGCACTTACCAAAGCTGGAATAGGTACGGTTTCTAGCAATTGGATTTTAACCATGCTCAATAACCGGATCATTTCGTCAACACTAGGCGATTATACCAAAAGGATCACAACGTCAAGAGGTACCCCCCAGGGAGGCGTACTATCCCCACTCCTCTGGCTATTAGTAGTCAACGAGGTACTCAAGAAGCTAGATATCACTGCAATAAAAACAGTGGCATACGCTGATGACGTAGTCCTCATGGCTTGCGGTAAATTCCCATCGACACTGAGCGAAATTATGCAAGGTAGTCTCAATATACTCAGCAAGTGGGCAAAGTCCTGCGGGCTGGGTGTAAATCCAAACAAAACAGAACTGGTTCTCTTTACTAACAGGAGATCGATCCCAGCATTTCCGGTACCGTCTTTGGAAGATTCGACTCTCTCATTGTCAGCAAGCGCGAAATATCTGGGAGTGATACTCGATAGTAAACTGAACTGGAATCTAAACATTGAAGAAAGAGCAAAGAAAGCAAACATTGCCCTCTATAGCTGCAACAGAATCTGCGGCAAAAAATGGGGCCCATCCCCGAAGGTCACAAAATGGCTATACACAGCCATTGTCAGACCAATCCTAACATACGGCTGCTTGGTCTGGTGGAATGCTATGAAAAAAGCAAAACATACGACCAAGCTTACGAAAGTTCAAAGAACAGCATGCATACTCACGACAGGAGCCATGCGCACTAGCCCCACAGTAGGGTTAGAAACAATACTAAACATAACACCAATTGACTTACAAATCAATGACACAGCAGCAAAAAGCGCAGCAAGACTCAAAGAAACGGGCAATCTACTTACGAAGCCTTTTGGCCACAGCTCAATATTAAGCTCAATGGCATATGAGGATGTAGCATGTGACTACATGATCCCATATCACGACTTTGATATTGATTACTCCATCAGAATACCAAGTAGAGACGAATGGTCTTCAAACAATGTGTTATCTAACACAGAAATAGCAATCTACACCGACGGATCCAAAATGGAAGTCGGAGTGGGCTCGGTGTCTACTCTGAAAAAATCGGGCTAGCTACATCCTTAAGATTAGCAAACTCGTGTAGTGTTTTCCAAGCGGCCATAAAAGCTCTGGCATCCAATATAGTAAAATCACGGGTAGTTGGACGCTGCCGCGAAGAGCTGAAGGCTCTTTGTAACCAGAACAAAGTCCAAATTATCTGGGTGCCAGGACATAATGACATTTTAGGAAATGAGAAAGCAGACGAACTAGCCAGATTAGGATCGTCCAGTTGCATTTCCCTAGCTGATAAAAGAGTCAATCCCCCGCTAGCATCTAAAAAACTTGAATTAACTAAGCACACTCAAAAAGCAACCATAACAAGATGGCTAAATACAATAACTTGTACACACACTAAATCTCTCTGGCCAGAATTAAGTGGCAGCAAATCAAACAAGCTATTAGCTTTGAATAGAACTTCCATTTCCATAGCGGTGAGAGTGATAACAGGTCACAATCTGTTGGGTAAGCACTCTAATAAGATGAGACTGACTGGTGCAAACCAACTCTGCAGGAAATGCAGCGACCCTGACGTCGAGGAAGATGTCTCACACCTGCTATGCCACTGCCCGGCGATCAGTGACAGTCGATTTAAAATTTTAGGCAACTTTTACTTCAATGACCTAAGTGACCTAAGGACTATCCCAATAACGCTGATAGTCCGTTTTTGTTGCAAATCAGGATGGAGCAACTACCTCTTTGAGGCTGAAGGAGCAACACAGACCAGCACTGCATAAGTATCACAAGCGAACTTAACCAGGTATCCTCTTTTTCTTTTTTTTTTCAAGGACATTTTTCTTCGAAGGGTATCGCTATGGGCCCACGTAGGCCTATGCGTGTTTGACGACTCGCCCGAGCGTCAACAGCCCACCTAACCTAACCTAACATATAGCAATACAGATGCCACACGTTGTACTATGGCTTATTATGTTGAAGAATAATGTAAACTTTTAAAGACTTAAGTTTCGTATAATAATATTAATGTAACCAACTTAAAAAAAAAAACAAATATCCGTGGATTAAAACGTAGGCGTGTCGATATACCAAATATTGTATACATAAAATCTAAACGACTCTCATTGGAACGCTTTATATTAACTTGTAGAATACCTCACTGAAGTGAGATGATACCTAAATGATGTCTAATTGTTTGAATAGCAAATTACCAAAAATATTCAAAATATAAATCATTTGAAGACATGTATGTGCAAGCTTTCCACCTAATTATTAGCTCATACATTAAATTAATGCATCATCTACAGTTTAGGACATGATTGAACGTACTTCAGAAACTACATAAAACCTAATTGCAGATATATCCTCAAGTATCTCCTATCTCGTAGTTATAAATGATGTTCGCATAACCAAGCACGTAGTCGCTTTAATTATTATTGGCCTAGTTTGGGGCCGAAGAGCGATATATACCCATGTCTATACGCACAGGAGAGGCCCGCAGAGGTTACTAACAGCTATACCTACTATTCTCGTTTATTGCTGTGTAAGTGTGTTTTTAATGCCAAACAGTGGGCAAAGAAAACAAACGCTCATAAGAAGTTGAATTAGAAATTAATCCCGGCCACTATAGCGCCATGTGTTATAATACCTGCTTCTCTAAAGCTGTGTCAAATAAATGTTATTTATCTTTTACGACCTAGAGCATATTTAAGTGCAAGATTTATGCCAAAGTACCGCGTGCAACCAGCAATGCTTATCACGTCATTATCGTGATATATTCCCATCAAATCGATGTTATGCTCATTTGAAAATAACTTATGGCATTGACTCGTCCGCACCCTCTGCACACCCAGCTATTTACACAAAAATTAAATAATAATATTTCTGCAATAACGAGTATTCAGCTGATGAAGCGAAATGTATCCAGGAGAATTTGTACGAGAGATACTCGTAGGTTCACAAAAATATACGTGATTCATCACAATTGGTGAAATTTATTGGTGGAGTATTTCCTTCCCGGAAATCCTCTTGTATGCGGGTAATATTACACTCAAAAGGATCTGTGTGGAATGCGACGAAAATTGAAAACACATATGGAAGATTAATGATGTAGTACATGTTCCAAGAGCACCAGTTCCCATACGTAACTCTTTCTCGGGAATGTCATGAGGTATCAATTAATTTTTTTTCACGTCCTTGTCCTTTGGGGGTTTGGTTGGCCCCGCCTCGTGATTATAACTTAAGTTGAACTATCAACAAAGGGAATCTGAATTGGATAATTGAATTATTTGCAGTAACACCCTGGAGATGGGGATGATGGGAAATATGAGTGCCTCACAGATAGGTGGTCAATTAATTACAAGATTCTTGAAATACTTAGCTCAACGGAATAATTGATTTATTCACGGTTAGTGTGGATTGTTATGTTAAGTTCTGTGTCTTTCGTAAGAGATTATGGTTACTGGTTTTTATGACACTCTAAAAAAATCCATGTACAAATTTAAATTCATTATGTAAAATGCTTAGAAGAGTTAACTGGTGTGGGTACTCTCCCATCCAGTTGGGGGCTTGCAAAGGTGTGTAAGATGCATTTGCTGAAGTAGATTGACACTTTTATTCAACAACCATGACTCAAAGGCAACGTCGCGATGCGGGAGTTTTCTATTTTAAATTTGTTGAAAGTTAAAGATGTGTTTGTATCTACTCGTGCACATGGAAAAGCAATCACGTTAAGATACTTTGTCAATGAAGATGAATATTTACCTGGTAATAATGTAAATCCATACACTAGATTTTTGCGCGCTAATAAGTAAATAATATCTTTTACTTTTATGTGGAATTTGAGATGATTTGTGGTTCTTTTATTAGGTTTTAGTTAGGGAAAAATATGGTAGAAATATGTTTTTGAATTAAGTGAGTTACATAACCTTATAAAAAGCTAAATGACATTTATTCTAACACTGTTTCTGTTTTCAGAAATTTTCGAGTTTATTGGCTCTTGTAGATAAAGGCGAATTAGAAACAACTCGAAAAATATTGCTTATGAGTAAGGGTAATTAGGGACTGCTTTAAAAATAACGGTTTTATATCTTATAATTTTTTTTAAAGAGTCGAAAGAGAAATATAGTATCCGGAATCGTGTTCCAAAAGATCCAGAGAATACTCATCAGCATTTTAAATAAGGTTTGGATAGACTTTTGCAGAACGCTTATTAATACCATACCACCAGCATCGAACGTCGAAGAACTAGCAAGAAACCCCTGGTTTGACGAACAATAGCGACAGATGCACACAGCCCAAAATTAGGCCTGAAATGCAAAGCTGCAGGTGATGGTGTGAGCTGCTATTAAAATTTACACGCAATGAAGTGGGGAAGAACACTATAGAGTTTCACATAGAAGAAAAAAGAGCAAAAACAGGCTATCGATGATATAGGGAGGTGTCACTTCAGAAATGATATTCGTAAGTTTTGTTTTAAAAGTCAAATGCAGGATTACAGAATCATGTTGAGATTAACAGGCAATGCTAAAATGAACTGTTTATTCTAGCCAACTGTTTATATTAGCCTCACGACCTAATTGAAGTGAGGATAGCAATAATTGAGCTTAAGATTTACAAGGATCCTTTAAATGACGGGATTTTCGTAGATATGATATGGTAATTAACATACTCCGACACACTAGCAACATTTGGTCGAATGAAAGAATGCCTGAACATCAGCATGGCACGATCCATAAAAATAAGTCTTCTCAACATGGGCTGTAAGATCCTATCTGATGTATTATGTGAACAACTGAAACCAATAACATGAATGGATCTTATGATTATGGTTTTAGGCCAGGGAACTCCACAAATCTTCACGTTTAGGTCAATGCAATGACTTTCTAAACTGTTTTCTAAGAAAATCGGGCGAGGATTTTCGCGATACCGTGTATATAAAAAAAATACGACATGTCTTGTATGAGACTTCGTAATTCCATAGAAGCACAAGTGAAAATAGTGCAATGTAAGGATTGAGTCAAATTAGTGAGCTACCCTTTCAAGGCAAAAATATTAATGCCAGAATGACAAGAAACGGCGGAACGTGACTTTAACGTTTACAAGGAGGGATTAGGATTAGGTAAACGAACTACCAATCCTCTGGCACAATCCGAAACTCTGACTAATTTGCTGCTGGATGAAATATGACACTTAGGAAACTCTGGAAAATTTATAATCCTTTAGGACAATTTCCTTCAAATTTTGTTATCCCAATTACGAAGAGAGAATAACTTTTGTATTACCATAATTTAAGATCAGAGAAGAATGAATATAGAGGAAGCTTACGATTTTAGGTTTCTAGGTTAACGAATGGCAAGGAACTTCAATTTCGGGAGTTGTGATGTAGAAATGAGTTTCTGTATCTAATTGTAGGTACGTTCGATGGAAAGTTTGAAAAATGAATGTTATTTCAACGCCTTTTGGGTTTGCATGTAATGTATGGGTCAGGACATAATGTGTTGTAAGTTTAATTAAACTTAAAAGATTTTTCCTTTTGACCTAATAGAATTTTGTTGAATGTTTGGTTGCTCGAAGTGCCACCAGCAATGACACAGGACTTGTATAGAGTTTGGTTTTATTATCATATTTTTACTTTATTAATTCAAAGTTTTTTCCTTTTATTTATTGGCACGAACGAATAGTTATCGAGCAGGTGTATGTGTGGTGAACCCCGTCCCCGTCCGACGAGCTTAGCTGAGCAACTACAAGTATGCCGTAACCACCTCATCTCCATCAAAGATATCTATCTACGTGGCCCGACCTAGAACAATTGCTATGAGTTACTCTGGATAGAAAATGTTCGCAAGTTTACGGGCTCAGTGGCGCAAAATTTCTTTATTCCGTTGGGAAAAAAAATAAATTTCCATTTTTTTTATAATTGAACTAATATTATAGAACTTACCAAACTATTTTTTTAAATGATTATAAACGATGACCATCCTTGAAATCTATATGTGTATCTAACACAATTAAGAAAACACTTGCGCAGGAGACTGGTCAGGTGAGATGGTTCTCGCTGTACCCAGTGCCAATACATTTTCCTTAGTTACAGTGTACGTGCATCGAAAAATCGCAATGAAAAATACTGTTGTTTCAACACCGACATTCAACGGGGAAATATCACGCATGGAGAAGTAACAGCAACAACAAATTAGATGCAGATGTGATCACCTCCATTGATTTCGATGTCCCGCTATAGGATTGATATGCACAACGTGTAAGAAGTCGAACAACTTTACACAAATGTATAATGGAGTCCAGAAAAAAGTGAATGCCACTTAACTGCATGAGGAAAGTAAAGAAAAAGAAAAACATCAAGATCGCATACGTAGGTAGGTATGGATATGGATGTGTCAATATACTCTACTGTCTACCTATAGATTATGAGGAAAATACTTGTCTTGACATATACCATTAAAGTATGATGGGGTATTTTCGGAATCATTTATTTACGTATGTATGTAGACCACATTTTTTAAAGAAAAAAATGTACTCAATCAGTTCATTGATTGCCAGATGCCAATACTGATATTAGTAGGAATGTAATCTATCAAGTAATAGATATTTCTAACAAAGGTAACAACTACGATTTCGAATGATGTAAATAGAAAATGGTTTGATAATAAGGATTACCCTGTTACTTGCACTAGTACATACAGCTTAATAGTTTAAAAGACCGTGTATGGTTTAAGCTGGTATTTGATAAATTTCGTGACTTGATAGTTAATCCAGACGAACTTCAGTCGTGATCTCTTTACTAATCCGAGGGTTAATTTTATCATCACAACCTCTTCCCATAGGGGTATATTACTTTTGATATAAAGTTTGTAAAATAGACAAATAATTTCGACAGATATACCTTCAAGTACATGGATCGACTCAGAATCGCTAGCTGAGCCGATCTAGCCATGTCTGTCTGTGTGTCACAGATTTTTGGGCATTACATTTTAAAATTCGCGCACTGATACGACCCCTTTTTAGTAAAACGTTGCTTTTGCTCAAACGGTCAAGAATTTTGAAAAAAGTGTCTGAATTATACGCTATTCAGACACTTTTTTCATGAATGAATCTCAATATTTATATTTTTTTCCATATGAAGTTTTTTGTCACGCTCACTTTTTGGAACCGTTTTTTTTTTAATAAAATCTTTTTCGGTACAATTTTAGGAAAAAGCAAAAAAAATGTATATCAAATTATTTCAAGAATAATACTGTGAACATTTCGGTTGTATATCATTTTAACTCACGCCCACTTTTTGGGGACATATTTTTTTGACTGTAATGTGTTAAAATGTAAAATGTTTTATGGATGTCATGCATAATATATGGTTGATTACTCTAAGATACCACAAGGACCTAAGGGATTATTACTTTTTTTCTTAGCTGGAACGCGGACAGGTTATTTACGTCAATTGACGGATGATGACATTGTCGGAATGTTGAAAGATATGATATTGGAGATGTGGACGAGGAAAATTATCAGGATGAAACAATATTGCTTCAAATCAGGTAAATTTTGTAGCAGTTCCTTCTGATCGTGTACAATCTAATGTTTAACACCAGAACATTTGTTATTAGGATAGGGACATTTATTATTAGGATAAGATTTATTTTTAGAAAAATCCGCCTTCCTCAGAATCTTAAAAAAAATTAAAATACCAAAACTGTGAACACGATTCTGTTTAATGCGCATAGCGCATTATTTCTTTTTTTAATTGGTAGCTTTATTTAGTATTTCTGTAAAATGGAAGTTTTGATATAGAATATATAAAATGAAATTTTTGTTTATTAAATTTTACGCAAACTATTATAAATAAATTTTAATGTCGCTTAAAAAATTAATTTTAAAAATTCGATGCCACGAGTTGTTAGCATAGAATTTTTAGTCAAAGTTCATTCTATCATTTTTGATAGAAAGCTGAACTTGAAGCCAAATATAGCAAGGTGGGGTATGCAGCCTCCTACCACATACTGGCTCTTATAGTGATATTTCTATTCGGCGTAGTAGTAGCTGTCTACTAACACTGGAAATGGCTATAAGCATTAACTAACTAGCTGAGGTACAAATGACTGTGTATCGAATGTCAACTATTTCAGCCATTAGCTCAAAGCCAACCAACAGTGGAAAAATATTTAAACTGGCCACTCAAATATTTTAAATATGTACACAAATAACATTAAAAACATCCTTACTAGGTTAAACTTTGGAAACAATTTGCATTGATAACGACGAACTTATATAAATCGATTTAATGCATTTTTATGCCGAAGCGACGGCTCCAAGACTATCGAAGGAGTTGAAGAATGTGTTTTCTTCGATAGACAAAAACTTAGTATCTCATTTTGCCTTTCTGATCATTACAGCGTGTTCCAGGCGGAACTGATGACTACCAAATAGGTCTTGTCTTGGCAGAGAGATAACTAAATATCTGCTAAGAATGAAAGTAGCATCACTATGGTGGATAAAATTTAGAATAGTTTATTTTGGTCATTATGGTCACTGACGTAACGATAAAATTACAATCTTCTTGAGGCAGATATGTAAGTTAATAGCTACTATATTACCTTAAAAAACTCCTCTCCATGCGATGAGGAAAAGCCATTTAAAAATCGCATCGGCACATGCAAGAAGTAAAAGGTCTTAAGTACGAAGGTGATGAGGAAAGAAATGGATTGAATTATACATTCAAAATAATTACATTTGCTAGCATCACCACTTGGTAGATCATCACAAATTAATTAATGTAATTTGTTTCATTCAAATATGCTTTTGGTTTAAATGCATTTGGCTTTACTTATGCCGCTAATTGCCGCCTTGCAGCAGAATTGAGTTATCCCAATTCCAACCCACCCATGAGTACTATAATTAGGGTCCATTCTTCATGCCGTATATTATGTTCATATATGTGGTTTAAGTGTACTTATCAGCATGTATCTGCGTGATTATCCGGAAAGTATCTTTAGGGGCAAGATTCGCTTTCACTATTCGCCAAAAGCGGCAGCGAAACACTAAACATTGAAGTTTTGATTTCAAGCCACTGGAACCTGCCGTTGTTGCTACACTTAAAGTGTGACGAGCTCCTAACTTGTAACTTTAAACGCAAAAAGCGTTGGTTGAGCTTCCGCAAAATGAATACAAAAAAGAACGGTCGGAGTAATATAGCCGGTCCATTGACTGACTGTATGCGGAAATTCGTAACAGATTAATCTTTCAGCAAATCCAGATATCCCCGACGAAGAAGTGCCTTTGTTGGAGCGAAAGTGAGTGTGATTTCATTTCTTGGTCACATTTTGGTTTTGAATCTGAATCTTGAAAAGGTGCAATAAAACGAAGAAGAACACAAAAAATGACCAAAAAACCAAACACATCTGTTGCGCTTCATGCCTCAAAACGTTGACTTACTTTGCGCCGAAAGTGGTCATCGGCAGTGAGAGTTGTTGGATACAGCTTGTGTACATAGCCATGTATATGAGTATATATGACAGTAATGAACTAAATGTATCTTAAAGACAGAGAAGCCCATAAGTCCATAAATATTTGATGTGTCTGGGTCATGTGGGTGTACGTGAAAGTGTTTATTTTTATTTACTTTAAATGGGAGATAGAATGGATGAAGTACATTTTGCGTTCAATACGGTCCACAATGGAAAGGGATAATTTAATATTTATTGTTTCATTAGAGCAAAATGCTAGTGCTTGTATCTGAGAGATGGATTTTCATAATTAAAGTAATCATTCGTATGTGATTTATGTTTAAAATGCAATTACAGATTTGAGGCTTAAAAAAGGATGACCTAGTTTGTTCACTGATTAAATCGAAAAGCTAATGAACGTTTAATTTGTATGAGCTATTATATCATTTTTAATTTCCTTTTGCTATTTTTTCATAAATAATTGACAATTGTATTACAATGTAGGTATTATTATATAATAGTAGTTTTATCATATCGAAGTTTTAGTTTTTTGGGTTTTACAATGCACATATTCCATTTCCAGGCGGCAGCTGAAAAACTTAAAAGATGGAGTCCCAGTTTGGATGGAGAAAGTAAATTAACTCAATGAGTTGCTTCGATATATTCGGACAACAGGTCACCTAGGAATCTCAAGGGTAAGTTAGGCCATTTGAATAGAGATGGTGGCGGATGAGCCAGATGATAAGAAATTTCCAGTAGGTTGACAATGTATAATGTAAATAGTATAAAATCATAAGTTCAGAGCAGTTACATGTTCCATATTACCTTGTTAATTCCAGGAACAGAGTGGTGAGTTTCAGAACAGTCACCCTTGTCATAAATTGTGGGTTATTAGTAAAGTTATTACGTGATTTGGCTGCCATTTTATTAGAAATGACAAAAATTGGGTTCGTTTACATGGAAAGTTTATTTTAGCTGGAAAACATCTGACTTGCCTGATTGTGGGTTGTTTTAGTTGTTATGAAATTTCAAATAGCACAAACCGAGATGTCTGGCATCGTGAGATCTGCCTATTTGTTCGCCTAGTTCAAGTCGTCAATACAAGGCAATGTTTGTTTCAAAATAATTATCGTTGCCTGAGCTGTATGAGAGGTTGGTGAGTCCTGCTTAAACCAACAATGCCCGCGATCCAATTTAGCAGCTTAAGAAAAATAAATTGTTTGTAGCTTTCACCACTTCAAGTTCGGCCACTTCTTGTGACATCTTACGTGGACGTGGTTTGTACGAGAAGCTAAGCCAAATGCTGTTTATTCACATGCCGCAGGACAACTAAGAAAACGAAGACGAAATTCACACTGCTTTAAGACAAAAAACCGAAAATCGGTCTAAAAAAATCAATAAAAAGAATTCTTCTGGTATGTACCTATATCCCCATTGTTTGATGTCAACTAATTCTCTATATGTCCACAACATAAATGTTAAAGCAGAATTACATATGGATCCCTCATGCTTGATATTTCATTTGATTGCCATTTGCAAAAAAAATATCACATTCACATTCGGACATTTGGTTCGCATTTTGCATATTACCCAATAAATTCTTTGTTTTATTGAAAAGTGTTTTAATATATAATATATTTGTCTTGATTTATGGAGTTCACTGATCGATGATATCTTATATATCTTGATGGATATCTTATGAATTATTTTGTAAATTAAGTTTGGAATCAGATAATTGTCTTAAGAAAAAACAAATGAAATAATAATTAATAATTTCTATTTCCCTAATTTGGTCAATATTTATACCACCGGGCACCGATATTCGCGAATTGGTCAGCTCCCATATTTTGCAAAAACAAATATTCCCTTAAGTTCACACTGTCTTGCACTAATACGCAATTTTCGCATTATCTACGTGCTCTAAACTTAATTCATTCTGAAGACAAATTGACAGAAATTTTCGTTCTCATTAAAACTACTCTTCCTTTGCAATTGTAATTTTTTCTCTAACACAAATAAAGAGAAACATACTTCATGGCATCATTAGTAGAATATTGCTTTTATTACATCATACTGTCATCCCATTTAACGCAACGCAACCACCACCGAATAAACTAACTAATGAGATCAATCTGGGGCACAACCTTCACCAAGGTCTGGATGTGGCTTCTGTCGACTAGGTGTTGTGAGTCGATTGCCACACCACACAAAACTCTCAGCTACTAAAAAAAAAAAAAAAAAAGTGGCAAGCGCGCATCAGAGAACAGTTGTAGCCGTTGTCGACTTCTAACTCTAAGCTGGCTACAGCTGCAGTCATGAATAAATTAGCCATACCACCTACAGTTTATATGAAGATGCAACGACAACGTTGAGGAAACAAAACACCTCACAACTTGTCGCCCAGCTCTCCATCAAAAGTAGGTCATAGACAAAGAACGGGTTCTGTAAATACTCCTTTGGGATTAGTTGCAAGCCCGGGCGCCGTGATTTGCCCTCTGCCGTAGATGCCATGTTGACTACAACCGGTAACAGTGTATGGCAAAATGAAACTCACTGCTGTCGAAGATGAAGCCAAGCTAAGTGTGCGTTCCCAAAACGAATTCACTTTTCCATCTTGCGACGAAGACGATGGCAAGGCGTTATGGTGGGCAACGAAGCCATCAGCATCTTATCGTCATTCGTCGTCGTCACACTCACAGAGTCATGGTGGTGTATAGGGTTCCCATACTTTTATCGAAATTCTAAATGAAAAGAGAGTGTACTCGGAGTTGATATTTAAGTTTCGTAGTACGCGTTTTCAATACGTAACAGAGACATGGGGGTAAGAGATACTCTCGCTGACTGGCAGCTTCTACGGACGAAGTTGCTCCACAATTCTTTAATTATTAGTTTCGTGTTATGCATACGGTCTACGTAGAGTTGGTAACTTGTCAAAGGTAAGCGAGTGTATTTCAATAAAATGTTGTTTGTAAGTTTTCTTGTTTGCACATTTGTAATTAGGCAAGAGAAAATAAATAAGTAACTTTTGTTGGGGTATGTTGCAGCATGCACCTTCAAACTATAGTTGGAAATAGTACTGAGAGAACGGAAACGAAAAGCTTTTTGTTGATTGTATGGGTTTTGTTCCACCTAACAATTGTTCGCTTAAAATAAAATCCCAACAGGATTACACTTCTAATTAAGTTGAAGTAAATTTTTTATAACCATATTTAATGCCTTTTAATGTAATGATATCACATAAACAAATGCCGACGGACGGACAGACAGACATAGCTAAATCGACTCTGCAAGCGACTCTGAGTCGATCCATATACTTTGGGGTATATCTATCTAAATTATTTCTCTATGTTACAAACTTAATGTCAAAAGTAATACACCCTTATGGGATAGGGTATACACATTTTGTCATTAGGTACGTCCAAGCAAACATCTTTAACAATAAAAAAAGTACTAAATTTTTTAAGATATATAAACATCTTTCCAAATTAAACATAGAAAAGTTATTATAATGATGAAATATTTTACTTATATCCGCAACGGTAACAATCCATTAAAACAATTTTTGACTAATAGTCTTTTACGGAATTTTCAGTTTTGGCCGACTATACGTCTTTACTGATTTCATTCAAATTTAGTTTTCAGAGTTCTTATAGTCATAATTTAAATCGAATACCTAAGACCCAGTGCGCCTACCCCTCGGAATAAATCTGCCAAAGTTAACATTTTCACGAATATGCACGGTTTCGAAATTGTTAAAAATGCATCATCGTATTCACTATTCGAGGTTTCTGTGGCAGTGAGACAACGCACCAGTCGAGGTTCCGAACATTTCACAGGCGTATGTAAAGTTTAAATGCCGTTTTTTACCGGAAATCTCTCAATCCATGAATATTGTGAAAGAATTATCATGTAAATTAAAAAAAATTATATTAGGGGTCCAGTTATAGCTGTCATTGAATGTTGCGCATTCGGTTTTAATCCACTGGATTACTTTTTATAGAATAACATTAAGTCGTTAGTTTTTGCCAACAAGCTAACAACGTTAGAGAAGCTTCGGAACAATATCGATTTTGCCTAAATTGCGGACGATATATGTAAAAGAAAAATTGGCTCCAGCGAAGCGATCTATGCAAACGTGATGCTCATACTAAGAACATTAAATTCTATGCTTAAATTTAACATATCTACTACATCTGGAATGAATTTCAGATCGACTACTCTATTATTCTGTATCTTATTTAAATCTGCAATTGTAATGTACCTATTGAAAATACCTATATTTATCGAGTGAGTAAGATGTTTCCATACAGAAATAGTTTGTACACAAATTTGGAGAATAAATCTGAATTAAATATTAATATAACACTATACCAACATATTGAAATTGAACTTACTATTATTAACTTATAATAATTTGAATCAGATTAGCCTTGCTTGTTTGTTATACGAAATAATACAGCGGGTCCGAAAGTCCACTCAAATGTATATGTTCTTTTTTCTTAGTTTTTGTTTAGTTTTTATTAATAAAATTATACTTTTTGAACGATTTCGATAACGTTCGAATATCAATACATGGTTTCGTAGTAGATTATTAATCTGAAGCAAAAAGTACTTGATTGTTATCCAATTATAGCGCGTCCGCTCCCAAAGCAAAAGAAAGATCCCAACATGCGTAGTAGCAATTTATTTAAGGGATATTTTATCTTTTAAGATATTTTTGATCGCATGAAATCTACTTGTCTACCTGTGTTCGTGTGAAGACCTACGTGCCGAGTGCCCATGCCCAAAGTATAACGGGAATTCCATTTCAACCCTTCTTAATAGTTACTCAAAACTCTGGCTTTCATTACTAAACACATATTTGAGCAAATTTCCTTTTTCTTTGGGGTGGGAAAATGTGTATCTTTTGCATGTACCAACAACGGTTCTGTGTGGACAATAAGTCATGTATCGATCGTCGATCGTGAGAGATGTGTCCATATATTTGTTGTATGAAATGCGCACACATTTTTTTAGCTGTTCTGTCTGTTTAGAATAGTAGTTGTGTTGTCGCTTAGAGAATAAAATCCCTGATGTGAAGAGACCTGCGCAAGAAATGTTCACTTAAGTTGGGACGGGCTATACCAGTGTAGGTTCCGGCCCGGCAGATCGACCATAATCCAAATGTTTAAAGACAAATCCTTAAAAAGATTAATGAATTTTAGGTAGTGACCCAACATCGTTTCATCGAGTTCATGGCCGCTTATGCTTATTCACCCTCTGGAGCCCTATAGAACGAGGGTCGAGCTAGGTATTCGATAAAAAATTGATACAACTGTGCAACATTAAGTGCGCAACAGTTGGACTAAACTTTTCCAAACATGTAGTAGATTCCGACAAGCTATCATGCAATTTTTTCAATCTCATGTTAGAACAGATAGTGCGTAGTGCAATGGTAGAAACATTACCGGCAAATAGTGAACTGACATTTACCTTACGAAGCGCACCTTAATAGTTATTCGATGAATATGGACTATCGGTTCCAAATAGTGGACAAAAAGTAGGAAAGTGGGACGATATTTTATCCAGTATGCGAATCGTTGAGAAGATAAAACCACGAGCTTTATGATCTGTACCAAGAGGTGAATGTAGTTCAAAAGGTAATAACACTTCCAATATATATTGGTTCATCCACATTGAGTGAATGAACAGTAAAAGTACAGGCAAAAGCCTGTTAAAATAAATTAATTTATGGACACAGTTGTGGTGTTTTCACGTTTATATTCCCAAAAAAACCTAATGATGACTTATACGAAGATAAACTAACAGAAATCAAAGATTTTTAAAGCTTTCCACGGCTCTATTGCAAATTAATTTGGGTTTACTATGTTTTTTAATAATGTTCAACCTAGTGATGTTAAACAAAACCTCAAGTAATCCAAGTAACCCAAATGATTCAAATATAAATTCGAAATTTAAAGTCACATATCTGAACATTTTGCAAGCATATACTTAGGAATATCCTCTTTCGTCAGCCCAAACCTAATATGTTACAACTCCAACGATTGTGCATACTTTGAATATTTTTCTCGTTACTTACTTTATCTCTCATGTCATATTTCAAAGAGACGCCAATGAGACACAGTTTTATTGTTCCTACACACTCCAGTTGGTACTAAATACATTATTTTTATTCATTCTTATTACAGACGAGTTTTTTTTGTCACATATTCCACAGTGTGGATACTGCATACATACCTAGATATGGTATTACAAACACATGAAACATGAGCAAAAATAAATATTTTACTCTTTGGAAAGTCAATTAAATAAAATAGGTGTCTGTCTTCATTTACCTTATTCTCCGTCTCTATATATGTACACATTATTTATATTTGATCATGATATTTGGGTTACACTTAAATTTCTGAACCCCATAGAGACAGATTGTTAGATTAATACCAAGCTAATAAAATTCTAGGAATTATCTACTTAAATAGGTTAAGAAATTAAAAATTGCTCTATGACAAAGGACTTATTGACAATAAGATATTGACGATTTGTAAATGGAAACAATAGATTTTGGGTATTGATTCTTAACATGAAAACATTTTATTGTAGTCCAAAAATTAATAATTTTTTAATTAAAACCTAGATACCATTGAGCTAGGACAGCAAGTTTAAAATCCCCACAGCAAAATCAGCAAGATACAAATAAAACATTTCAGCCAACTCGAGCGGGCTAAGGGTGCATCAAAACATACAAATCTGAAATCAAATTTTCGCGATATCAGTATACCTGCTTATTTTAAGATATCTGGGGAAGTAAAATGATTTACATAATAATATTTAAAAATATCGGGGTATATCTTGAAAAGATCGGATTTTAGTAGTTGTAGATTTTAAAATGCTCATAAAAAATTAATATATTTACTCTAATATCAGTAAACCTCGAATCCTGATTGGAACCGACCATTGTCTTTTGAATGTGGAATGATCAAATTCATCGCAACAGTGTCGCAAAAAAAAAAACGGAGTTTTAGTAACAATTTATGATTAAAACAAAAAATTTCAAGCAATACATCATGTTTTGAAAATAGTATCGCTTTCAAAATTGGATATAATCAACGACCTTTATAAATTCTTCCGATAAGGGATTATACCCACCCTGTATATTTTTAAAAAGTTTTTGATCAAGTTTTCTCAGAAACAGCTTAGCATAAATAGAGACAAAACAACTATCGTTTAGTTAATTTTGTTTTCGATGATTCACTTGATCTATTAACAATCAACTTGCAATATTCTGAAGCTAAATACACGATAAAAGCCATCGAATCATCATCATTCTTCGGGTTGGGTACGTTTCCCCGAATACATAATCCCCAAGACAAAATCTCCAAACCCAAAATCCCCAAACTGAAATCTCCAGCCGCAAAATCCCCAAAGAGAGCATCCCCAGGGTCAAATTCCCCAGTCCAAAATCTCCACATGATAGATGTTCAAGTAGTGAATCATGCGATTAAATCGCGGCGATTTAATCGCATGATTCACTACTTGACCATCTATCATTTGGAGAACACACACATAGTAAATATATTTGTTACGTTTTTTTTGAAAATGAAACCATTTTAAATTTCAATATAAAATAAAAAGCAACATTTTAACAAAATAACGATTTTATTAAACATAAAAAAACAAAAGAGAAAAATTCACAAAAATAGTTAATAATTCATAATAATAATAAAATTAAAAAACGCATAACTTTTTTATTCAACAAAGGGATATTGTATACGCTATTCGCTTCAAAAATTCAATTTGGATAGCTCTTTTCTTTGGTCAATTCTTTGTGTATACATAAAACTGTTAATCCTAAACACAGTTCACAATACTAAAGAGAGAAACAAAAGGTTTGGAGATTTGGAGATTTTTGGAGATTTTGGCAAAAAAGATTTTTTCCTTGGAGATTTTGTCCATGTTTATTTTTTCTATGGAGATAATGTCCAGTTAGATTATATTTTTTGGAGATTTTGTCCAATTGAGATTTTTAACTTTCTCTTACAAAGAGAAAGATATTGTTTTCGTGAAAATTTTCGACCTCGAGATTTTGATTGATTCTAACATTACGATGATAGCGGAGCCTAAAAAAGTGGTTTTTGGAATTCCGTCCGTCGGTCCGTCGGTCTGTCGGTCCGTCGGTCCGTCGGTCCGTCGGTCCGTCTGTCCGTGATGGTCTCCCCAGCCTAAACGGCTAGACCGATTTTCTTCAAACTTCGTATACAAGCTAGTTTTAGTCATAATTCTAGGCCATTTTTTTGTTTGCTTTTAGCCATGTTAATAATGGTACCTGCCATATAAAAATTACACATAACCTCAATTTTCTCGAAAACGGCTCTAACGATTTTGATTAAACTTTATATATACTATAACCATATTAGCTTCAACAATACTGCATACCCAGTTTTTTCGAGAAAATCCATATAACGGATTTTGTCATTTAGGCCATATAAGGAAAATTGATAATTTCTCGCAAACTATTTCGTCAAATTGAATGAAATTCAATATATATACTACTATTACAGCTTGAAGCAATTCCACATAATTAGTTTTAGCCCAACTATCACTAAACGGAATTTTCAGTTTTGGCCAATAACGGAAAATCATTATTATTCACATTGACATCGATTTCTTCATATATCGGAGTAAACGTGTGGGAAACGCTTATTTTAAAATGTTGTTTTACTTCGGATGTTAATGGTATCTTGTTATATGTTTTTATGTCTGTTCTACCCTAAATCTATCCTTTTAACCTTAAACAACTCCTTAAGTGAATAGTCCTATGTACCTACACTCCCCTGCAAGAAAAAGGTATCACGAAATAAAAATATGAAATAAATAATTTGCACGCAAGAACCTAGCATGGGAGAAATCGGCTAGACGTGCGATTTTTTTCTCGCAGAGAGGAAAAATGGAGGAAAGAGATACATGCTGCCAATAGAAAGAGATAGAAGGAGTTCGGCCGCTCACAATTACCGCGAACAAAGGAAAAAATACGGTACCGCGTAATGTGATGCGGTCGAACAAAGGAATTGTGGGAGTACCACTCATTGAAGAGCGAGAGGTCGGATAGAAGAAGGGAGAAAAACCGTAGTCGCCGTGATAGAAAATCGGTCAAAACGGACAAGACGACAGTTGATTTTCTGAGAGCAACGAAACACGACGTCGTTTCAAACACGGTCATAAAACGTTCGTTCGTAAAAAAAAAAATACGAAGACGTTCGGTTCCAAATACGTAAAAGTGAAATAAAACGTGTGTTCAAAAGCAAAAAAAAAAAAAAAAAGAAACAAAAGTGAGAGGACGACAAAAATAACCTCCAATTGTTTGAGAAGTGGAAAACCCTCAATAAAAAGCCCCGACGATTCACCCCCACCGAAACACCAAGGGAAGTGCACCAAGCGCTCAAGGAACGTGCTCCGGCCAAAGAAAGTGCTCCGACCGACACCCAAAGGAAGTGCAAGAAAGGCTCCCAAAGGGCAAAGAAACTCCGCACGGAAGACATCGAATACCCCAAGAAAGACAAGAAGACATCTAAGGAAGATACCCTTACCAACAAGAAGACATCTGAGGAAGATCCCCTTTACCACCAAGAAGACACGGACGTGAAACGAAAACTGGAATCAACACCCTTAATCCTTCCCAATCCCACCCTTAATCCATCAAATTTAACTATACTGGGAACTCAAAAAGACAAAAAAAAAGCTAAGTATATACATTGTTAAAACAAAAAAACAAAGAAACAAAATCCTAGCTGTTTCACTATATATATATGTATAATTAAAATTTCGTACAGGAACGTAATCGAGGTTACCCCATCGCATCGGACCGGACGTGTGCACATCTCCGGACCAACCACCTTCAGAAAGAGGGTTTTTTTCAACAAAAATAATTTGGTAAAATTGTAGTTTGCCAATAATCGGTGAGTGAGAAAATTATCTCTTAAATATTATACATATAACACAAAATCGAGAACCAGCTAAGGTACCATCTAAAGAAAAAAAAAATAAATCGCGTAGAACTTATATAATTTTTTTTTGATATCCCAAATACCGTGAAAAAAAAAACATATATGTATGATCCATTCCCCCTCCCTTAGTATTAAGAAACAAAACTTTTATAATGAATTTATCATACCAAATTGAAGTAAACTAAACATTTGAAATCTCCTTCAATGAAATTAAAAATTTTCGTATTTATCCTTTCCCATTCGGAGTCGTAAGACCATGGGGTGCTAAGTTACCTGTAAGAAGGAGATGATGTGGGCCTAAGGGCAGCGACCAGCCAAGGGGACTTAGACGTCCCGTAGGACATAAGGGGTAGCTACTCGAAAATGAGTGACCGTAGCTACCAAGGTGCCGGTAACACTAGTTACTGACATAGGGGTGGGTACACGAGGAGAGAACGTCACCATCTAGTTCTCTCCAACGGCCAATAGCAATCCTTGTAGATTCTTTTCCCTTTTTTTTGTTTGAATGCAGATACGTGTTAGGGATGAAATTTCGGGTTTCCTTTTTTTTCTGAATCTCGATTACCACCTGAGAGAAGGCATGGAAGCATGGTAACACAGTTCGCTAATAGGTAGCAAGATCCCCCCCCATTCCGACGAGCTGAGGACGGAGCTCCACTAGCATGCCTACCGCTGCAAATTGGTCGAACGCCCTCCCACTTTGCCCGGACTGGCCTCTTGCGATGCCTGTGGTTAAGAGGTCATATGGGTGACAGACGGTGGGAGGTTTATCTATCTTTGTTACCGCGGGACTATTTGAATATTAAGTTCGCAATAACAAATATTTCGTTACAAACGTTCGTATAAACTCATTTCGACATTATTTATATCATTAATCAAAATGCGTACTATTTGATCTAACGCCTAACTCGCTGTGAAAGAGAAAGTTGCGTACGACCCAGTCGTGCACCCACCACTCGTTTTTTGGGGGATTTCGTACCGCTCCCTCATTCTTCATAGGTGAAGTGAAATATTTATATTTTTAGTTCCCCTTAAAACATCAAGCATAACTTATCAAGCATAAGATATGGGTGAAATTATGCCAACATAATTTGATTTTTGTTCCTTCTGGAAAGATGCCATGGCCACGATGTGGTAGTGTGTTCGCCTGTTGAGTGGTTGCGCTTAGTTTGGTCATTTTCATTGCGCATTAAATTAAAATCCCAACCAAAAACTGCAATTTAAAGAAATAAAACAAATAAATGTTTGGCAGTAAGCAACACCAACTTTCGGATAAAGAGTCTATGAATTTAATCAAACACACAACTGCTACTCTCCAAACGCCTGTAAGTTTATACACCACCAATTGAGTGAATCTTAACTACACCCAACATATAATGGTATTCATAATCCTCTAAGTTCTCGCAAAAAATATATTAACATATATAAAGGTGCTAAACCGATTATGATTAGATTAATTATTAAATAATTCAATTATGCAGCGCAAATTGACAAAAATAAAAATGAAAATATAAATGCCCTAGGTATAAATATGAAAGAAAGGGTTTAATTGGCATAACATCGTTCAATAATTTAATAAACACGTTATTTCGTATTCACACTCAATTCATTTGCATTTAGTGCGAATGCCATGAATTAATTTGCGTGCAGCCAAACGGATTTTATGAATCGCTAAAACAAAACAAACCCAACAATCTTTATGATGTCAACAATGTTAGTACTTTCATTTTTACTTGAAAATTGTGAAAATGAAAGCATTTTTTCTCGCTGCTATATGTCTGAATGTTTTTGATGGTATATTAAGTAAGCATCTGGAGCATAGACGTCTCCAGATACAACATTTCTCCACCTACTTAATATAAAATAACAAAAGTTACTCTTGTAAGGTATGCATGTACATTGTACATGATGATGATTATTTCCAAGTCAAAAGTCAAATAGACATAGATACACCTCTTGGTATAAGTGAAAGTATCGTTTTGGAAAATTAGCACCCCGAACTTGCAATGGAATCTAACATCTCGTTTCACTAATCTATAAGGTTATAACTGGGCTAATTAATTCTTCTATTTTTGACATTAGTTTGTACAGTCTTGTTCGTTTAATTTGTAAATACAAAAAAATCTTAATTCGGCTGTATAAACATGACAATATAAACTAATTTAAGCATACAAAGAGATCGAACAAAAATATTATAGGAGCATTTAAAGCGTTCAACATTTCTGAAGGTTATCTATTTAGGTGTGATAGAACTTTTGATAGGACACGTTTACTTATGAAATAAACAGGATTTAAGTTTAAGATTTTTTTTTTTATTTAATTTTCCACATATCGCAGTTATTGAGACAAAATTTAAAATTTTGCATGCAGCATGAGTGATTTCCGAAATTCTTGATATTTTTTAACTTTCTCTTACAAAGAGAAAGATATTGTTTTCGTGAAAATTTTCGACCTCGAGATTTTGATTGATTCTAACATTACGATGATAGCGGAACCCAAAAAAGTGGTTTTTGGAATTCCGTCCGTCGCGTCGGTTCGTCTGTCCGTAATGGTCTCCCCAGCATAAACGGCTTGACCGATTTTCTTCAAATTTCTTATCCAAGTTTCTTTTGGTCATAATTCTAGGCCATTTTTTTTGTTATTAACGGTACCTGCCATATAAATATTACACATAACCTCAATTTTCTCGAAAACGGCTCTAACGATTTTGATTAAACTTTATATATACTATAATACAATATTAGTTCCAACAAAACTGCATACCCAGTTTTTTTTTTTGAGAAAATCCATATAACGGATATTGTCATTCAGGCCATATAAAGAAAATTGTTAATTTCTCACAAACTACTATGTCTAATTGAATGAAATTTAATATACTATTATAGTTTTGAACAATTCCACATAATTAGTTGTGACCCAACTATCACTAAACGGAATTTTCAGTTTTGGCCAATAAAGGGAAAAAATTATTATTCACGTAGACACCGATTCCTTCAAATTTCGGAGTAAACGTTCATATAATCACATTTCGACATTATTTATATCATATTAAGCATTAATAATCAAAATGCGTGCATTTTGATCTAACGCCTAACTCGCTGTGAAAGAGAAAGTTGCGTACGACCCAGTCGTGCATTCACCACTGTCTACCAGCCTTAGTCATACAAGCGATGCCTCCGACGATTCACACATACACTTACGAATATCTGATCTAAAATTTCACCCAGCGAAAATGTAGGGATTCTTAAAAATGTTAACTGCATGAAAGCCACTGAACCTTATAGGATTATCTTTGAAAGCTATTCTTGTGTCGTATGATTGACCCATACATTCAAAGCCATAGGACACAAAAAAAACAATTTATGCCTTTTTGATTGTGAACAGATGAATGGGCACACAATATACCAATATGACATGAACAACAAGACTTTTTTTTACAGAACAAAGGAACTCATTATTTGGAGAATTATCCAATTCCTATATCCTATATACGGTGTTTAAGGATAGTGATGCTATCAACTCCTACTCTCACCTCCCCGCTGGTGACTGGTGGGTGCCTAGTACCTCCACTGAAGATGGGGTAATAAACCCCTGTGGAAGGTCGTTGGAGGCAGCAAACGAGAGAGGGGGGAGGAGTGTCCTCTCACTAAGGCACTCACTCTCGGGCGGCAGCGGAGGAATTCCCTAGATGGAGTCAACGGTGGCGCCTACAGCTCTAGTTTGATCGAACTGGTAGTGAAATCCCTATATGAGCTACTTCGACATTTATGAACACCAGGTCTATAGCGATTTAAAATACTGAGCCAGGGTGTTGGAAAAGAGTTGGTGGTGGAGGAACCCTCAATGGGTCAACGGCAGCGCTCATATCCCAAAATGGGATACTGACATCGGTATTTTCCGGCCCGCTCTCCTAGGGTTAAAACAAGGGCCTGGCCCTCCAGGTTGGGGGTTGTGCTTTGGGTTAACTACCCATCCATAAAAAAAGCCTATGTTACGAAGCAACCAATATCAAATATTCGGATGCGGATTTGTTATAAGTGCCAGACTTAGGCAAGAAGTCTTATGTTTCCAAGACATTAGCGAACGCATTGTAACAATCCGCATCAAGGCCAAATTCGCCAACATAAGCCTTATATGCGCTCATGCTCCGACGGAGGAAAAAGATGATACAACTAAGGACTGCTTCTACGAGCTCCTTGACAAAACCCATGAGCGACTACCAAAGTACGATGTAAAAATCGTGCTGGGAGATTTTAACGCAAAGGTAGGAAGAGAAGACATCTTTAGCCGTATCGTCGGAAAATATAGCCTACACGACAACACGTCTGGTAACGGACTTAGGCTAATTGACTTCGCTACGGAACGAAATGCCACTATAGCCAGCACACGGTTTCCTCACCTCGATATCCATAAGGGGACATGGCGGTCTCCAGATCAACGAACAATCAACCAAATTGATCACATTGCGATAGACAAAAGCCACGCATCCAGTATTTTGGATGTCCGAATATTCCGAGGGGCTAACCACGACTCGGACCGATACCTTTTTGTAGCCAAGGTAAGGATGCGGATATCCACCACGCCACGACAAACTAGAAATACTGTGAAAAAATTTAATGTCGAAAGACTGCAATCGCCAGAGACCGCCGAGACCTTCGCGCAACGCGTATCCCTTAACATCTCGATTCACACCACACCACCAGCATCTAATGTCGAAGAACAATGGCAACGATGCCAACAAGCCATTAGATCAGCCGCAACTGATGTGCTAGGTTTCTCGCGGCCACCAGCAAGAAACCCCTGGTTTGATGAGGAATGCCTACAGATGCTCGAAGCCAAGAACGAGGCCTACAATGCTAAGCTGCAGGTGAAGACGAGAGCTGCCATTGAGCTCTATAGGCATCGGCTTTTCAGAAAGAAGAAAAAAGAGCAAGAAAAGCGCGCGATCGAGGATATTGAGAGGTGCCACTCCAAGAACGATGTTCGCAAGTTTTACCAAAGTGTAAAACGTCAAAGCCAAGGATATAAGGCTCGAACAAAATCATGTCGAGATGAACTCATAAGCCAAATCTGGTCGGATGAAAGCTTGACTGAAGAATGGAACCTCAACATCGTTTGCCCGATCCACAAAAAAGGAGACTCTCTGAACTGCGCCAACTACAGAGGCATAAGTCTGCTCAACATCGTCTACAAGATCCTTTCTGCCGTAATATGTGAACGCCTGAAACCGTTTACCAACAACCTGATCGGCCCTTATCAGTGTGGTTTTATGCCAGGAAATCACTATTTATCGATTTCAATGCCGCTTACGACAGCATTTATAGAGACGTACTATACAGAGCCTAGTTTTGGTATACCGCCCAAACTCGTCCGTTTGTGAAGGATGACGATGGAGAATTCTCGTTGCACCATCAGGGTCGGAAACGACCTCACCGACACATTTGATACCAAAAAAAGGATTTAGGCAAGGCGATGCGCTGTCATGTGACTTCTTCAATTTGATTATTGGGAGGATTGTGCAAAACTGACGAGCCAACACCAGAGGCATATGCTGACGATATTGACAGCATTTGTAAGACTCAACGTGATGTCATAGCCACGTTGCTAGTTTAGAGAAGGAAGCGGCAAAAATGGGTTTAGCAGTAAATGAGGGTAAGACTAAGTATATGCTGTCAACACGAAAGGACACACAACATAGACGAATTGGACAGAGCGTCACCATTGACAGATATAACTTTGAGGTAGTACGGGACTTTGTCTACCTCGGCTCCGCTATTAACTCTGACAACAACATCTCGTCAGAAATCAAATGAAGAATTACTCTTGCCAATCGCTGTTTCTTCGGGCTAAGAAGGCAATTTAGTAGTAAAGCCCTCGCTCGAACTACTAAGGAGATCCTATTTTCTCAAAAAGCAATTCATGATGATTCTTGGTAATAAATGATGTATAATATTTGTTTATAGAGCCAAAACAATCGAAATATTCAGTTGCCCATATTAGACGAATTTAAACGAAAGCAGTTTTCAGTGCTTGTACTACTCTCCTGTAAAGAGTCATACTCTTGATAACTTGATAAATCTAAGCATTTAATCATTATTACAATGCGAGTCCTTGTAAATAAACTTACGAGACTTACACACCCATTTTGCAAGTATAGTTTAGTATCAACGTAAATACCTTTATTGACTACTAATATGTTAACAATTGTAGTCGTATATTTATGCATCTTTTTAAAGATAAATAACACCCGGTGACACTAACGAATATAAACAAAAAAGTTTAATGATTGGTGCACGGGCTTTATATAATTCTCCAATTGTTTACTCAGTTGTATATTTCATTGAACTAATATCGCAGTGCAACAAACTTGCTTAACAATCGCATCAGACTTTTAAATGTTTCCATATACAAATAATAAACAAAAGGGTTGTACGATTTTTCTTTAAGACAACGTACAAATGTCTATTCTTGATGACTTATTGGTAACATTTTTTTATATAAATACTACAATTGCTTTTATATTTTTAATTGTGTTTGTCATAGAATAACATTAAAATTAATCTAGTTATGCTATGGGGTGGCTAGACTTAAAAAAAGGGGTAAGGATACAGCCACAATACAATGTTTTATTTTCACTGTCCCACCTCTTGCGAAAGTGTGAGCCGTTATGCCAGATATTTTGTAAATCCAAAGAATATAGTACTTGTTCTTTGCACGAAAATAGATCGATCCCAATATTTGTGACACAGTCTTTGGTTTTCCACCCTCATAATTTCATTAAGTCGACACTTGGTAAAAAAATAAAGAAAGCTAACATTGCAATACATCCTTATATAACTCATTAATTCGTTCTATATTGGAGTATGGTTGTGATATTTTTGACCCTTACGATAGTAATGCAGAATCTTGTATAGAGAAGATTTAAAAAACGATTTACGAAACTTGCGTTCCGAAAAAAATCAATAGAACCATGATATGCCTTCACATGAAACAAGATGTGATCTAATAAATTTAAAAACTCTTGCCAAAAGAAGAAAATATTACTCAATAGTTTTCGCTCATGATGTAATAACCGCTCACATTGATTGTTCATTTTTTTTTAGCATGAAACTCATAAAAATGAAAAATGGTAAAAAAAATCACAAACAAATCGAAAATTATCAAATATTGACATACGTTTTTGTGTTACTAGGGCGACGATGAATAGATCATAGTATTTACAAATTGCAGTAATAAAATCACTATAAAATGCAAATAAAAAACTAATAAATTCTTCATTCATTTTCAAAACAATATACAAACCGTTATTATCAGAAGTAGTCTATAATAAGGTTGTAGACTATTTTAAGACGAAATAATAAGAATAAATGAAGAATAAGTACAGTCTATTTCAAGTATATCGCTTTCCGATTTTAAACAAAAAAATACAATTACAATTACCAGCTTGAAGAAATGTTATTTTGATAAAACCAACACCGTAACGATTTGTATTCGGCCATATACCTAAGAATAAATAAAAAAGTCGAAAGCTGTCCTCTTTCTTATGGTTCAAAAACTTAAATTAGTTATTAATTATCCAATCACTAAATATCTAGGTGGTCCATAAAATATAAGCATTATCAAAATTAATGATTGGTTTAAAACGTTCCCATGGATAGGAGTCTCTGCTAATTGGCTTTGGGACATTTTAATTAGTTTATAGAACTAACTCAACGAAACCCGTTTAAATGAAGAAAGACTTAAATTAACAATCAATCATAATTTGGGTGATAATTACTTTTGGACTGGCATTTACAATAACATTTAGAGACCACTACCGTACCAAGCTTTGGAATGGAAAGTCAGTGCTTTGAGTGTAAACAAATTGTGAAATACCTGCAGATTCCGCCCTATCCTACATGACTTTGTCCACTAACAAGTCTTAACCGCAAAATAGCGACTAACGTAACATAACCTCAAGCATAAGCCTCCAAATTACATCTTTACAGCGAACTGCCGTTCGCGGATGGCAATCTCTCACATCACCTCTACCCATTCACATAGCTCCATAAAAAACTCACGCACAAACATATCACGCTAACCAATTAATACATAAACCTATTAAACAAGAAAACTAGATCAAAGTCTGACCACTTGCACAATCTGCACAAATTCAGAGAGAATCTGTCTCGATCCATAAACGACCTGGGACCAGCAGCACCGCGCCGTCACTTTTCTACCCAGCGCACATCCATATTCGTGGTTTATCATTATCTATCGGTTTTTGTTCTTCTCTCACTTGGTTCTCCTTTTTCAATTTATCGCAGCAAGGAAGACTGCTAGCTAGGCTCTGCTGCTGTGACTAAGTCTTCCCTATGAATCTCTGCACACAATACAGATCACTGCATACCGGTTTCCAATTAGATCAACTCATAGCATAAATTCTTCGATTAACCGGTGCATAAAACACGTCATTGAATCCAATGGAGTATCTAACACAGCGGGTATCTGAGCTGCAGCCATATTACCAGAGATTCAATCTGCTCGGTGGTGGCACACATTACGCATTGGGAATTGAAAATAGATTGTCTATATGCGAAAACTTACCTTTTGGGATAAGGTATCCGTCTGTATCGGAACACGTTCTCGACATCTCGAATTTTCATTTTTATAGAGTTTTTGTCCACAAGTAGGCTCATACGAAGTGCACAAGATCCTGAAACACACCAACTGGCACGACTCTAACTCGGACTTAGGGCGACGGATAAGGCGAGCTATGCGCGGATATGGTCTACCACGGACAAACACTTTGCACAAACTATAATACGATGACACTCCTCAAAGCCGAAATTTAACACAAACACGTCTTGAGCGGCTGAGTATCGCGTACCAACTGATTGTTTCGAGTATGGTTTGACCGCCTTTTGGATTGTGGCTGGTTGGTTGGCTTTGGCTTACCTACTGCTTCACAATACAGATGACAAGGCATGGAATGGAACAGTGAGAAGCGCGCTTACGACGACGTACGCCAACAACAAAGCAAATGGATGTGAACGAACTTCACATTAACCGTGGCGCACCTGGTAGCTGCGCTACATATGTAGTTGTGGATGGCTGAGAGAAAGATGTAAACGCAAGAAGTGGATACAACAACCGGGGCACATCATCGCTTGTGGCTTAGGAACGATGCCGGTTTTGAAATAGTGCAAGTTTGATTTTTGTTTTTGTGAGCGTTGAATCAGTGAAATGTGAAATTGGACTGAACCTACATTCAAACATGGTTTGAATCAACCGCGGAAGGTTTAAGTCTTGAAGGCATCGCAAGTGTCACTATATGATGTGACGTTCCGTGAGTTTGCCAAATATGCTTACAACGCATCGTAGTGTTTTCCAATTGAGGGGAAAAGCAAGCAATTTACTTACGGGACCATCTAGTGGGTGTCTGCAGGTCTAAATTGGGGTAATAGTCTTTTTTTTTTTATAGATTATGAATACAAGCCGTTGTTTGCTCAAGGTATCTGATGTCTACGTAGATGTTATGCTTTTACGGTTTACATTCAAGTCGATCGATGTGTTGGAACCCACTTAAGTTGTGGCTTACATGGAACATTTCTTTCTATAAGATTATGTATGTTATTATACAATGGCTTTTCTTTTATTATTATAATTATTTATTATTTTTTTTTCCATTGGTGCATGAATCAAACAAGTAATCGTTCGTAATATTTGTTATGCATTTCGTTATTGAACTGTTTGGATTTGGATGGAGAATAGGCCTATTAGTGCAATTATGCGCCTTCTAAATGCATAAAGCTAAAAATGTAATGGTTTTAAAGTAACCACTGGTGACTGGTAGATTTTTTGCTATGGACAACCTGACACATGTATGCTGGTGGACAGACTCAACTACGTTTCAACGTTTATAAAACGAGTGTTGGACACACGATTGAGTTTTACGTACTTTCTCGTTACCGGAACGACTTCAAATTATGATTACAAGAACTTCAAATACCGAATTTGAAGAAGATCAGCGAAGGCGTTTGTTTATACACCAGGAAATAGACTGATTATAAGCTATAAGGTTTTGGTAATGTTTATAGTAACATTGATTTCCAATTTCGTTTAAGTAAACTAAGAAATATTTAAAAAAAACTCTTAATGTTTTAACAAAATTTATAAGAAATTTAAAATATTAAAAAAAACTGAAAAACTGTTAATTTTTGTTAAGTGAAAAAAGTCTTCAAGGAAGAGAAAAAAATAAATATAAAAATAAAAATTTCATAAAAAAGAAATTGATCGACTTTCAAAATATGTATATACAAAAAAACTGAGTAGGTACAGTTGTCTTTACGACCACTTTTTTGATATATTTGAATACAAATTTAACCTCAAACGTTTTGTTTATTTTTTTTGAATCCACAAAAAATTGTTACGAATGAGTTTTAAACTTAGAGAAATTTCCAGATAAAGTTTAATTACCAACACACTTAAAAAATTAATTGTGTTTGTTTGAATTATATTTTGGTATGAAGATCCCAATCAATAAAATGTAAAGTTCAGTTAGACAGACCGTCTAACATTTTTTTCATAACACCAAAAAAATAATAAGGTCATCTGTATGTAATATGAATGGAATTTTTGTTAAAAACCTCGAACAAAATGTGACGTTTTGTTTGACGTTCAGTTTTTAAATCATGCCAACAGTGAGACGTCGAAATATCTTTGGCATACGCACAGCACTTGCCAAATACATGACCGCTGAAGCACTGAGACTAAAGAAGAGCGAACACAGCGATTGGAAGCAAATCGGATAAGCATTTTGTACTGGCGGAAGAACAGTTACAATTAAGTTCGACCCACTCAGTTAGAGCTAACGTGCAAGACATTTTGTACGACGCAACGTCCAAACAGGTGGCCAAACGTGATAAGCAACAGTCTTTACAGATCGAACAGTGACTCAGAGGTTAGTTCTATGAACATCTGACCAATTGTAATACATAGTTTGTTGAATGAGAATAAAAGTAAATTATAAAAAAAAAATTTCTGAGCAAGATATTAAGACTATGTCATTGTCTATATTTCATCCATATGAAGTTTTTAGTCACTCCCACTTTTTGTGGGCGTTTTATTAAAAAAACGGTATTCGGCAAAAAAATTAGTAAAATTCGAATAAATTTTGGTGGTAATACTTCGAAAATGAGATGATGATGAGATAAGATGCATTTCGTCCATATATCATTCTGACTCACGCCCACTTTTTGGGGGCATTCTTCTACAAAAACGATTTGTTTACCCTACTCTATAGCATATTCAAAGAAAAACGTTGTTTTGAGGAACCATAAAATATTTAGATAACCTGTTTGACCAGTATTTTGTGTTAATGCCACTCCTACGTTTTGGGGATGTTTAATTTAAGGATCGAATTGGATTTGGTATTCAACGTTTTGCACAGCGGAATATAGCCTTCTCATATATTCTTCTTTGAATTGTGGTTGCTTGGATTTTGGCACATAATTGCACTTAACAGGTGAGCTACAGCGCGGTTATCGACATCATCTAAATAATTTATTAAAAAAAAGAGTTCTTAGCCCAATTTGTTGGGACGTTCACATTAAACATTTTTTGGCACACAATATAACAAATTATACAGCGAATATCGTATACTGGTTGAACACCGTGGTGGCGAGACCCGTTCTAATCAATGGTTCAGTTTAGCAACAAATCCCATGGTAACCAGGATAGGGTGCAAGGAATTGCTCTACAGGATATAGCAGTTTTAAAGAAATACAAACGTAGACTAGCTATAGAAATACAAATGGACTTATATTTCATAAAGATCTTAAAAAGAACTCGGCAGTCAACTGCGTTCCACAAAAAAGGAGACCCTCTGAACTGCGCCAACTACAGAGGCATAAGTCTCCTCAACATCGCCTACAAGATCCTATCTGCCGTAATATGTGAACGCCTGAAACCGTTTACCAACAACCTGATTGGCCCTTATCAGTGTGATTTTAGGCCAGGTAAGTCCACAACCGATCAAATTTTCACACTTCTGCAGATCCTGGAAAAAACTCAAGAAGTCCAAATCGATACCCACCACCTATTCATCGATTTCAAAGCCGCATATGACACCATTTATAGAGACGAACTGTACAGAGCCATGTCTAGTTTTGGTATACCGCCCAAACTCGTCCGTTTGTGTAGGTTGACGATAGAGAATTCTCGCTGCTCCATCAGGGTCGGAAACGACCTCACCGACACATTCGATACCAAAAAAGGATTTAGGCAAGGCGATGCGCTGTCATGTGACTTCTTTTATCTGATTCTTGAGAGAGTTGTGCAAAACTCCAAAGCCAACACCAGAGGCACAATTTTCCAAAAGTCGGTGCAACTACTAGCATACGCTGACGATATTGACATCATTGGTAGGACTCAACGTGATGTCATAGCCACGTTTGCTAGTATAGAGAAGGAAGCGGCGAAAATGGGTTTAGCAGTAAATGAGGGTAAGAATAAGTATATGCTGTCATCACGAAAGGACTCACAACATCGACGAATTGGACAGAACGTCACCATTGACAGATATAACTTTGAGGTAGTATGGGACTTTGTCTACCTCGGCTCCGCTATTAACTCTGACAACAGCATCTCGTCAGAAATTAAACGAAGAATTACTCTTGCCAACCGCTGTTTCTTCGGGCTAAGAAGGCAATTTAGTAGTAAAGCCCTCACTCGAACTACTAAGGAGATCCTATATAAGACCCTGATCATCCCAGTCCTGCTCTACGGCGCTGAAGCATGGACCGTATCAAAAGCGTATGAAGAAATCCTTGGTAGATTCGAGAGGAAAATTCTTCGAAGAATCTTCGGTCCCGTTTGCGTTGACGGACTATGGGGACGAAGATTCAACCAAGAACTATACGAGCTGTACAGCGACATGCCCCTGGGCAAAAAACTCCGCATTGGACGTTTAAGATGGCTAGGAAATGTAGAACGAATGGACACCAATACTCCGGCTCGCAGAGTCTTCGATTCGCAGCCAGACGTCGGACGCAGTAGAGGAAGACCTCGCCTTAAGTGGCGCACACAAGTGGAAACCGACCTCAACCAACTTGGAGTGCGCAACTGGAGGCAGTTAGCTAAGGACCGGGCTAATTGGAGAGGCATGTTGGTTGAGGCCCAGGTTCATTCCGGACTGTAGCGCCACTTAAGTAAGTAAGTAAGTAAGTCAACTGCGTTCTTATACTAATATATAATAAAATTTATATGTAACTTACGTAAACTCATATCATTTTCCAATTACGAGAAGGTTTGATTTAGACATGAACTTTAAAGTTTCAAGGGCTGGAAACACCTATCTTATATTTTTAGAAGACAGAGGGCAAGCTGGAGTTTAGATGCACTTCGTATGAACTACTGCAGTGTCTTTTGAGTTTGGATCTATGCGGTTAAGAAATTAAGTATGTTAGTAGTTGAGCAGATTTATAGAAAAAGATGCCAATGGTCTTGGTTCGGGTGTTTTAAACAATTCTCTAAAAAACAATGTTGATAAAACTATAAGACCTTCTATAAATATCATGTTGGTACCGAATTTTTCGCATCGAGTAATTTTCATCGCCATACAGTAAATACGTTATATAGTTCGTCTCTACAAATTATGTAGTATGTGGTTTTGAAATCGATAAATAGTTGATATTGATTTAGACTATTCGGGTTTCTTCCAGAAGTGTGAAACCAATCATATAATAAGGTGGTTGGTGAAGGGTTCCATATATTTCTTCAAACAGGATCTTTTAAGCGATATTAAGGAGACTGAAACTCCTGTGGTAGGCTATATCAGAGAGTTTCCTATTTGGCTGTGAAATCACCAGGGGGAATACAGCACATCAATTGACATTAGCATTTGCAGTATTAATATATTGACGGATACGCATTCAGCTTAGGTTTAGGAGGTCTCTTCCGATTGCAGTCTAGGGCCATATGAGGTTTTGTGTAGGCTTTAAAACATAGCTATAAGTAAAGTAGAGTGCATGTCTTAACATGTAATAATGTGTGAGCGAAGAAATTACAATTTTTTTTATTGAATAGAAATAGAAATTAATAGCAATGACCCCTCAACCATACAATTTTTCTAAACCTCTTCCAGAAGTCATTGTCGGTAGATCACAGCGATAAGCAATGCTCGCTTAAAAAGAGTTCCAGCGTAGTGTGCTATCCTACAAGTGCCACGTCATTATGCAGCTGGCCACAAAAGCGGAGGATTCAGCAAATAGTTGTAAGAACAAAGCTGGCTCAGGATTGAGCAGGTAATCACAGATTAAAGAATATTCTATTTAATTTAGATAAGTATAATGTGAAATAATAAATTGGGTACTTTCTTACGCAATGTGTAAGCTCAGGTTAAAGTACCTGTTGTACCAATTTAACGATTTTGCATCAGAACTTTTGGTAAGAAGGAGTATTAGTTTCAGTTATCAATGCGCGAAAACCAACAAAGCTTTGAGGTTTGATGGTATTTTCGCAGAATTGCACTCATTTGTAGAAAAGAAAGTTAAGCTGCTGGCTTTTTTGATAAATGTAAGAAAGCAATGACAGTCAAATTACCTATATGCAAAGAATATTTATGCAGTATACTGGGAATAGAATAAGAAAAATACCTGAGTCAATTCCAGTGGCACAATCTTTAATAAATCTTCACATACGCCAATGATAATTACATCATTGGTCAAACTCAACAAGATATCACCATCGGGCATGATTGTTAAGAGAAATGGTTTTAACAGGGAATGAGGGCAAGACCAAGTATATATTGTTAACATAAAGAGATTGTGTGTATCTTTATGTTAACAATACATATAGACGAATCGGATAAAACATCACAACCGATTGATTTAACTTTGAGGTAGTAAAAGGACCTTCCTATTTGAGAATGCCACCACGATCGAAATCAAGCTAAGGATTACCCTTGCCATAGTTAGTTTCTTAGTTCTAAGAAAATAATATAACAATAAGGCGGTGCACGACTGCGTCGTATGTAATAGTAGCCCATTTAAATTACAATTTTAAGAATTATATCATTTTTCCCTCTAAACAATTGGTTAACTTGTTGTTTATTTCTAATAACTTGTATTTACCATAAGTATATGACGAATATTTGTTTAATTTCATATATTAAACCAACACACCTTTCATTCGCATTATATCATTTTATCTATTCGATTGTTTGCCATTTTGTATAATATTTTCATGTTCTGTATTAAACAAAAACAAGTACTGCTATTTCCTCAAAAAAAGTCAATATATATTAACTACCTAACTAACGAACTAATCATATCCACCACCTATTCATCGATTTAAAATCCGCATACGACAGCATTTATAGAGACGAACTGTACGGAGCCATGCCTAGTTTTGGTATACCGATCGAACTGGCCCGTTTGTGCAGGATAACAATATAGAATTATTGGTGCTACATCAGTGTCGGAAACGACCTCACCGATACATTCGATACCAAAAAATAATTAAGGCAAGGCGTTACACCGTCATGTGACTTCTTTAATCACATTCTTGAGATAACTGTGCAAAACTCACGAGCTCACACTAGAGGCACAATCTTCCATAAATCGCATAGTCGACAATTTCAACGTGAGGTCATTTTGCTATAACATAGACATGGAAGCTGCAAAAATGGGCTTGGCTGTAAATGAGGGTGGGACCAAGTATATGCTGTCAACACGAAAGGACACACAACATCGACGAATTGGACAGAACGTCACCATTGGCATATATAACTTTGTGGTAGTACGGGACTTTGTCTACCTCGACTCCGATATTAACTCTGTCAACAACATATCGTCAGATATTAAACGAAGAATTACACTTGCAAACCGCTGTTTTTTTTCGGCTAAGAAGGCAATTTAGTAGTAAAACCCTCACTCAAACTACTAAAGAGATCCTATACAAGACAATGATCATCCTAGTCCTGCTCTAAGCGCTAAAGCATGGACCGTATTAAAAGTAGGAATCTTTATTAGTTTTGAAAGAAAAATTCTTCGAAAAATCTTCAACCAATAATTGTACAGATATACAGTGACATACTCCTAGTAAAAAAAACTCCGCCTTAAGTGGAGCCACCCTAAACCAACATGACGTGAACAACTGGAGGGAGTTAGCTAAGGATCGGGCTTCATTCCAGACTCCAGCGCCACTTAACTAAATACTTGTGTTTTTGTTTTTGTGTAATTTTGAAGTAATACAGAAGACATGCAATCACCTCAATATGTGCTTTATACAAGCAATAATTTCGTCACGACCGATTTTAATCTTTCATAATTCAAAATCGGTTAACAGCGATCAGGAAACATATATTTTTTTAGGAATATATATTTTGCGAGTTGACTTTGCATTTAACAAGAAAAAATAGTTTGAATTTGGTTTCGATGGGAAAAGATGAGTCAAAACATCGCACCTTTCTTCAATCACTTTTACTAATTTCCCCCGAAGCGCTAATGAAAGTATTAAATGAGTTTCCATTCATCGCTAAGTACCGACACTTAATGTGTGTGCTTTCAAAGAGCAAAGCTCAGCCAGAGTTATGTTTACTTTTCAAGACTTTATGGTGTTTACGCCCTCGACACATCGAATATACTCCGGCTGCATCCGTGCTAAAAAGAAACAAAACTAAATCAATTGAAGATTATCTTGAAATTGTTGGAGGGAATTCCGCGATGAATCTGATTTCATAACCAATTTGTTTCACTTTTCTTCCATTGATTAAAAAGATTATGCCATTAATGGTTCCAGCTTCTTCAATGGTCAGCACGCGTATTGCTGCCATGTGATGGCTAGCGCACAGTGAAATACACAAACAAAATAGAAAATCATTACAATGGCACACACTCAGCTTAGAGGGTACACTTATCGTGCAGTGATCATGGACTGCTAGGTTGCGGTTATACTTAACTAATTGTTCGCCATATGTCATGGGTTACGAATGGAAGAGATTGATGAGTCAATTACGAACCATTCTCCTGCCGCAGGCTATTCAAAATTCACCTTCTCCTAAAAAATCAAATTTATGCATAAGAGTGGTTTTTTGTTAGATTTTGGGTAATGTGTTGATGGAAGTTGTTGGTCATGTTTTCGTATCAAAGAGATTTTTGAGAGGAAGGCACCGTGCTCATACAAACTGGTTCTTGATGAGATAGAGTTCAATAACACTTGATGTTGGCTAGATTTTTGAAAAAAAAAAAAAAGAATTTTCGCAGATTCTTTAAATATAAATGAGTTTTATTCTTGTATGTCGTGAACTTTGACACTTAAACTTGAACACATTTGATAAACTTAACCTTGAATGTATGAATAAGGTGTTGGAAAAAAGATATGTAAAAAAATATACATTTTAACAAAAACCAAATATAATAAAGTGTATCTTTTAATGGGTTTAGATTTCCAATAGCGTAACCTTGGTGCATTGGCTTTTTAGGGTCAATATTAGCTACTGTTATGCTTACTAATGTCATATCATTTATTTTTATTAACGTTACCAAACAAACATGATTTTCTTAAAGAAATATATTGTCAATGTTGTATGTAAGATATCCACTTACATTTTTTTTATTTGACAGAATATTTTCGCTTGGGAGGTCAATTTTTGTTGAGTTTGTGGATAAATTGATTTAGGATAGACACAAAGAAATATGTGTAAAGGCGTTACAATGGTACGATTTCGGTAGCCATATAACGTTGCCGCCCTGCGAGAAAACTATACCCTCAAATCACTTCATCGTAGCATGCTCTCTGTAGAACGAAGCTCCATTCTATTGTGAAAAATGTCTTCGGTATCGAAATAATCCAGAATGAAGGTTCTGCGCTAGCAGTTGAAGATTATGGTAATACTAGTCTAGTTATTGTAGTAATCCAGACTGATGACCTCCCTTGGCCAAATTCAAGCAGTGAATTCAGTGGTATTCATTTAATGCTCGTGTATCTCATGTGGATTTGTACTGTGCCAAATCCTCCAACTTTGCTTGGTCTTATTAATTAGCTTACACACAGCGTTTTTATGGTCAAATACCATATATTCCTAGGTCACTTGAATTTGATAATCTGTAGATTCGGTCAAGAATAAATGAGTGCTCGCTCGATTTTAAATTATGATTATTGGAATTCTTTATAGTGAATTTAATAAAAAAACATATGAAAAGGGTACAATCCGCGGTGCGAATCGTTTAATACCCTATCCCATCGCATCCCAATTTTAAAAATAATATCCCCGAAAAATTAAATGGGGGTATAATTAGAAAATGACATTGTCACTACATACTGTTCAGACTGTTAATCAAATTGTTCTATGGCTCGACAAAAAACAACGCTTATCTATTCCATATACTATGAGGTAGGGTATAAATATAACCCTTTTTACGGAAAACGCCAGCAACAAGTGGGCATGGGTTATAACAATCTCTTTACGAAATGTTCATATTAATATTGCCGATGTTCTTGCATCAAACGTTTTTACGATTTTTTTTTATTTATTATACCAATAACCAACCCCCAAAACTTAGGCGTCGTCGTTTAAAATGATCTAAAGACTAAATGTTTTAATTTACATTATGGAAGTATTTGCATCGAATTGTTTTTCGAAATTCTTTAAAATTTGCCCACAAAATGTTTTTTACTAAAAACGCCCCACCTCCACCCCCCAAAAAGTGGGCGTGGCAAACGACTATATATGGATGGAATATAGATATTTAGATTGTCTTTATAGCTTGTTCAGACCTTTGAACAAAATTCTTTACCGTTCGAACATAACAACGTTTTTCTAAAAATTGGGCATGGCAGTGGGCGGATTTTGAAAATGTTTACACTTGGTTCAAACAGCACGTACACGAATCGTATATAATAACCAGCGACCTATAGACAGACAGACGGGCGGATAGACAGACATGGCTAAATCGACTCAGCTAGCGATTTTGAGTAGATCCATATACAAGGTGGCGCAAAAGTAATCCCCTATCAGAAAATGCTATAAATTTTGCGATTGGCCCCTAATGTCAGTTCTCAACTGTGGCGGCGGCCATTTACATGACATCATATTCTCGACTTGATGTAAAAAAATTAAAAGACCAAATAAAAATAATCCACAAGAAGAATCAAAGTTTTTAATTTTTTTTTAAATTACAGCCAAAAAACAGGTTATTTTTGCGCCACCTTGTACTTTAATGTATATTTAGGTACATTATTTCTTTATTGTACAAACTATGTATCAAAACTAATATACCCCTGTGGGATAGAATATTAACAGATCACGAACATGATAATCTAATGATATATACACTACAGGCAATGAAGCTATTAATCTAAAGCTACAACAATATGTAAACACTAAACACATATGTTTTAGTTACCATCCCAAAATTCAAATACTATTTAGCTTAACACAGATGTTTTAGTTCTGAGGTACATTTGTAAATATAAGCTAAAACACCGCACGGTATCGCTTCAAATAGTCAAAAAACAGCATGTCAACTGGCATTCTTAACAAACTATTCAGGAAATACGACGTGGAGTCTTCTGACTTCGAGAAACATCTTTGGCTCAACGCTGGTTTGCTTGTTTGTTGGAAATTGTAATAGTAATAGTAGATCTATAATAACGAGAAACATATTCTGAAAGTATTTGTTAAGCTAAGCAAATGTTTGATTTTGAACTGCGAGTAGTGCGTGCTTTTGGTGGTTTACAATAAATATTGGATTTGTGTTCAAGATCTTGTGTTTCTTGTATTTGATAGAGGAGTAGGTGCTCGGCTGGTGTAAAATAGGTATTAAGTTTAAAATGATACCTAATTCAAGAGTAATTAAGCAATGGATGTTAGAATTTGGTACCGCCTGCACGAATTGCGGTCTCTACGAAAAGCATGGATCCATGACAGTAAAAATGGAACAAACTTTCAGGAGACATATTTCCACAACATTATTTAAGAAAAAGCTAAAGAAACATCAGCATACATCTTGTAGTTTTGTATTAGCATTATAATTTCGCATAAACAGCGATAAGTGTATCCGATAAACTGATAATAAATTAAGAATAAACTCAGTATTATGTTCCACACCTTACTGTATTTAACTTTTTAGTAAGAAGAGTATAATTCAAGTAAAATTCGGTTGCACGTCCCGCTAGATATCATAAAATAATTTTAGAAATATGCTAGTGCAACTTATTTTGTTTAATTGTAAATTGTGCTAATCTCGATTAGGTAATAGCAATTTCCGGATGTATCGCTACGGATATGTAAAGACGTAAAGGGACCAGGCAATTCACGGTATGGATATTTTTCATCTTATTCACAGTTCTTAGCATCATCAATATGTTTGCAATCTTCTAAATGCGTCGGCACCTGATTACACTTGTCCATCCAACAGTGTTTGAGAATACCCAGTAAATCCAGTTTGCGAAAGTCCGATTGTTGGCGATGGGCCTTGATTTTTTTCTGGTCCGAGATACTGTTTGGCAAGACCAAGATCCTTAATTGTGAACACTTTTAACAAACAATCGCGAAGATTCGAGTATTTTTTTAAACCTATAAGATCTGTCTCGTAGCGATCCCTATTCAAGCAGCATCTAAGAGCAGAAATTTCCCACAGTACATCATATGCATCCACAGACTCATCATTAAGTACATTCTTAGTAGGACATAAAGAACATAGAAGTTATTAAATTTGACATCACTAACGAAATAGGAATCTTCAAACGATACCAATGGACCGTACCATTGGTTATGCCCAATTAATATATTTTATGGCCTGACAATGCCATTGTCAGTCAGTATAATATGCCTACGGGCGTAACCTCACCCCTCAGAGTAGTATGAATTCTCATTTTTTTTGTGATGAGTGATGACTATCTTAACAAGTAGTTTACGCTTTTTGGTGGCGTTTTCAGTAAAAAAAAAAACCTTTTTTGGTACAATTTGATATATATTTAAAAAAAAAATGTTGATGCAGAACCATTGGTTATGATAAAATAAACATTTCGTTCTAAGATCATTTTAACCCACATCCATTTTTTAGGGGCGTTTTCTTACAAAAAACATTTGTATACCCTAAACCCTACCTCATAGCATATGCAGGAGAAACGCGTTGTTTTTTTGTCGAACTATAAAAGATTTTGATAAACTGTCTGAACAATATGTTGCGTCTGAACAATATGTTGTCATTTGCTATATTTCATCTTCATAAAACCTAATTTTGGGGATATTAATTTTAAGGATGGGATGGGATAGGTATTTTAGCCTTCTCATATGTTTGTACATGAAATTGACATGCGTTGACTTGGTCTCGTTAAGGCCGATTCGCCAGGTCTTTGTTTACTCGCATATTTTGTTAAGAGCCCGTTGTAGTTTTCCCGTTGATGATTCGACTGGCTCATCCATTGCGAGGATAGCCGTATCGTCTGCGAACGTGTTGCTTCGAGGGTCCCTTGATCTTGTGGTATGTCTCTTGTGTAGAGCAGGAATTGTATTATGCCGAAAGTTCTGAGTATTCAGTCTCATAATTAACAAGAAATCTTTTTCCATTCTAAAGCTTTTTCAATTTCATTTGTTATTCGATAAATTTGATCGATTGTGGACTGTCTGACCCGCTTTGAAATTATGATCTCTAGCATCTTATTCAACTTCTTAGGAGTTCTTATGAAAAATCTTCATCCAATGTTTAAAAAAGCTGTTACCACCAATGATTGTCATTGGGAACAGGCGAAGGAAAGAACACCAGGTTTTCAGAAAGAAAATGAGAACATAAGAAAATCACATCATTACTCTATATTATAGAGGAATGATGTTTAAAGGTTTTGCCAAATGTATTCTCAAGAGTTGAAAGTAACCTCAACCAACTTAAAGAACGAAATTGTAACTAGATATAGCTAAGTACCGAGCTAATTTGAGTTTCACGTTGGTCGAGATTCAGGTGCATCCCGGATTGTTCTGGTTCCCCGTGATTCTATTTATTTAAGATGGACAGCACAGAGACATAAGTCTACCCCGTTATAAGTCCAGAAATTAACTTTCAACGTATAGCTCATCTAAGTGGGCTAAAAGGCCAGAACATTTTGGGTTATAATACTACAATCTTATAAAGGCAATGAGCCATAGGTTCACAATTATGAGGTATATAATGGATTACAATAGAGTGAACAGTATCCTCTAAATTAATAAACACTGCATAGTTATCGGTCTTGCTCCACTCAGTATGTCCAGAAGGTATTCGCCTATGTCGACAGTTTCCACTGGCCCTGGGCGGTGCACTTCGCGGTTGCAAGGAATATTTACTCATCCTAGTAGTCTGGAAGGTACCTTCACGGTGGGATTTTGTCCTGCAGACAAGATGTGATTTATTCCCTATTTTGTCTTTTACGGCAAACACTATTTCTCTCATCGAACGCAGAGATATTTTTAATATCGTACCACATTCCAGCACAGATAATTAGTCACTTCAGGAAATGAAAAAGGTAACTGGAGCTGCTTGGACAGTTTTTGACCCTAGTTTCCGTTGTTGATTGGTAACCAATATTCTATCTTACCCTACGAAAAGCCAATAGCAACTTCTTATGTTGGGCAAAAAAGATTCTTCTGTTTATTTTCTGTTCGAAGTACTTTATCGCGACACGGTCAAATTTTAATTCACTGCAACCTGCTGACCCTGCTGACCCGAGGACGCCATCATATATTTACGTAAACTCCCTTTATTTTTCTACTTTTTCCAAACGGATCTCTAGAGCGAATAAAAAAAAAATGAATTTATTTTTATTTCCCTCAATTGTGGTATTTTTCATTTACAAATGCTACTCAACAGTTCTGATGGTTGGTGGCAACTTCAAAAATATGTAGTTCGCCCTTAATGCAGTTTGTTCTGTAAATCAAACAAGTGCCCCGTAGGTGCTTTATGAACTCCATCGGTCGTTGCAATTAACGCTGACAGTGGGGACACCGGAAAACACAATCAAAACAAAAATATGAAACGGTCAAGCGATAACAAAACGAGACACCGCGCTTTTTCTACCTTTCCACTACTGACCCCACACTTTATGTTGATATTTGCTGTGCAAAATTTAATGTAAATATGTGTGTATCTACACAGTCAACTTAACGTAGTTACGTTGCGACGAGAAGTGCGGTAAGTGTGTTTTCATACAAAACAGGGAGCTACATGTGTAAATTTGTGAATATGCACATACGATGATGTTTACAATTATAACATTCAATTTTGTTTGATTGTTTTTTTTTTTGTTCACATAATTTGATTCGGTCGAATATTTCTTTTATTTATTTTCAAAATTCCGCTGAAGCGGTAAATTTAATTAAAATCCGCTGTGAGCACTGCATTAGCACATAAGCGAGCCAATTTTTTTTCGAGTTATTCAAATTAGCCATGCAGTTGTGCAAACTGAATGAAGGGATCAAATTAAATAGGACTTACAATATTTCGCTTAGTAAAAATAATGTTTAACATGGTTTATATGAAACACTTTTGCTATAGAAAGCTTGTACAAATACCCACAGTCTGTGGGTATCAGAAATAATTCAATTCGTTTTAAAGAAGCTGATCTCTTGGATAATAAGCTGTGGCCTGGATGTGTAGCCATCTTAAAAAGAGTTATTTTCACTAAGAATTACGAGCATCGTCCAAACTAATCGACACTCTACTGAAATTCTCAGAGAAACCCAAAATATTGATCTACTCAGATACAGAAAGCTTTCGTGGAATGATAACATACTGATCGTTCTAGAAACGAAACGGTTTTCAACTAAGCATAGTAATTTTGCATTACACAATTCGTTTAGGGTGTGGGTGTTAGATCGACCGTTTCGAGGAACAGGGTTTAGTGGCCGTCCTAGAAGAGGTGCCAAGGGCGGAGAAGGTTCCAAGAAGATGGATGACATTATTGGCTAACGTTTGATTTAAAAAAGGCAGATTTTAATTTATAACCAGAAAAATTATTTGGAAAACTCGCTAAGAAGATCCAATGTCTGTATCGAGGAAAATGGTGGACATTTGTCTAATGTCATATTTCATACTTATTTTTAATAAAATGTATTTCATACATAAACAAAATAAATGTTATACATTAAAAAAAATATTACTATACAAGAGTTATACATATTTAACATATTTTGGAACAGTAAAGATATGCTTACATATCTATTAAGAAAAATAAAATAAACGGTAAGACCCAACTCGGACAAACTTTCCCAATAAGTTATAAGATCATAGTGATGGAAATAGGGTTTGAACAACCCCATTTTTGCTTAATAGTCAATTAGGTGGATTATTATCAATTTATGTAAGCACTGGAAGTGCATTTATTTAAGTCTGAACGCGTTGTTCTTTCGATAAAGAAATAAAAAAAACATTATTCAAGTGAAATAATTTAAAAAAAAAATTAAGTTGTATACCATGTGCCAACAAACCAAAGTACAAAGAAAACCCACTAACTAAAAAAATAAAAGCTCGTGCTAGCTACAAATACGACTGCAGTCAGCAGAAATAAGCCAGATAAAGAAGGAATTCATTATTTTTTTATGTAGTTTCTTTTTTTTTTTTTAAAAAGGGCAAAATAGTTAAGTGAATTTTAAATTTCAATCAACATTTTTTTTGAGAAATAATAATTAATTTATTTTTGAAATTCATTTAAATTCAAATTATTATATAATTCGTTTTTTTTATCACCAACCTTTTTTTTATATATAAAAATAAATTAAATAATAAATTTGAATGAAATTAAAATATTTAAAAAAAAATAGAATAACCTAATTTCCTCAGAATTTTTAAGCTTTTGTTTTTTTTTTCTAAACATTCATTTTCTTGTATTTTCATTTTTTCATTTCTTTTTTTTTCATTTTTTCTCTCTCCTACTTGTAAAGCTATCGCGTAATAACATACATCCATCGTGCACACTGGAGGAACCGAGTAAACATCGTTAAAGCGTAGAAGGGCGCTCAAAAGGAAAAAGAAAGAAGGGTGTGATAATACTTGTGGTTTTGTCCTTAGTAAAATACATTTTGATGAAGGTTAACTTTTTTTTTAAGATAAGTAAATATTCATTGTATGTATATAGTTTTAAACACTTATACACATCATAAGATGAATAAGGAAGATTTTTCGCATCTTATCAAGTAAATCGATGATTCGATAATTTTTTTTTTCAACGAGAGTGAAGGGGTAGACGAAAACAGTGATGGTGCAGTAGGGGGAAACAAACATTAATTTTACTTTTAACATGGCCGAGGGTACTCAAGTAGTAGACAAATACCATATGTTCACGAAATATTTTAGTTTAATTTCTATGGTACGTACACTTTTGTGGAATGGTATGGGCAGTTTCTCACGCTAGCCTCTCACTATAAACTCCTACTCTCACCTCCACGCTGGTGACTGGGGGGTGCCTAGTACCTCGACTGAAAATGGGGTATTAAACCCCTGTGGAAGGTCGTTGGTGGCAGCAAATGAGAGAGGGGAAGGAGTGTCCTCTCACTAAGGCACACGAGGAATTCCCTAGATGGAGTCAACGGTGGCGCCTACAGCTCCAGCTTGACCGAACTGATAGTGAAATCCCTATATGAGCTGCTTCGATATATTTGAACACCAGGTCTATAGGGATTTCCAATACTGAGCCAGGATATTGGAAAAGAGTTGGTGGCAGAGGAGCCCTCAATGGGTCAACGGCAGCGCTCATATCCCAAAATGGGCTACTGACATCGGTATTTTGCCGACCCGCTGTCCTAGGGTCAAAACAAGGGCCTGGCCCTCCAGGTTGGGGGTTGTGCTTTGGGTTAACTACCCATCCACCGAAAAAAGACTATGTTACAAAGCAACGAATAGCCTCGGAGAGGACTGATATTATTGTTGACGACCATGCTAAACGAAAAAAGGACAACGCCGTTCGTATCTGCAACTGGAATGTGAGAACATTAAACAGGAGAGGTGCAGGCGAACAACTAGCGGAAGCCCTAAACTGCTACAAAGCAGACATTAATGCCATCCAGGAAATACGATGGGATGGGCCGTGTTATAGTGAGCAGAAACAGCGGATTGGATTGGATGCGGATTTGTTATAAGTGCCAGACTAAGGCACGAAGTCTTATGTTTTCAAGACATTAGCGAACGCATTGTAACAATCCGCATCAAGGCCAAATTCGCCAACATAAGCCTTATATGAGCTCATGCTCCGACGAAGGAAAAAGATGATATAACTAAGAACGAACCATTTACTATTGGCAACGACAGCGAAAACTGCAAACCACCCGACCTAAGCGAAGTGAGGATAGCTATATCTAAACTCAAGCTTAATAAGGCCGCCGGAAATGACGGCCTTCCCGCTGAGCTTTATAAAGCTGGCGGAGATGGTCGGTTGAAAACATGCCTGAAGAATGGAACCTCAGCATCGTTTGCCCGATCCACAAAAGGAGACCCTCTGAACTGCGCCAATTACAGAGGCATAAGTCTACTCAACATCGCTTACAAGATCCTATCTGCCGTAATGTGTGAACGCCTGAAACCGTTTACCAACAACCTGATCTTTATCAGTGTGGTTTTAGGCCAGGAAAGTCCACAGTCGATCAAATCTTCACACTTCGTCAGATCCTGGAAAAACCCAAGAAGTCCACCACCTATCACCTAATTATCGATTTTAAAGCCGCATACGAAGAATTTATAGAGACGAACTATACAGAGCCATGTCTAGTTTTGGTTTACCGCCCAAACTCGTCCGTTTGTGTAGGATGACGATGGAGAATTCTCGCTGCACCATCAGGGAAACGGAAGCGACCTCACCGACACATTCGATACCAAAAAAGGATTTACGCAAAGCGATGCGTTGTCATGTTACTTCTTTAAATTGATGAGATCATTGTGCAAAATTCCCGAGCCAACACCAGAGGCACAATTTTCCAAAAATCGGTGCAACTACTAGCATACGCCGTCGATATTGACATCATTGGTAGGACTTAACGTGATGTCATAGCCAAGTTTGATAGTATAGAGAAGAAAGCGGCAAAAATGGGTTTAGCAGTAAATTAGGGTAAGACCAAGTGTATGCTATCAACACGAAAGGACACACAACATCTACGAATTGGACAGAACGTCACCAGACATTGATTATCAACCTCGGCTACTCATCTTGTTAGAAATTAAACGGAGATCCTGCATAAGACCCTGATCATCCCAATCCTTGGTAGATTTGAGAGAAAAATTCTTTGAAAAATCTTCGGTCCTGTTTGCGTCGACGGGCTATGAAGATGAAGATTCAACCAAGAACTATACGAGCTGTACAGCGAGCTGTACAGCGACCACTAGTCAAAAAAACTCCGCATTAGACGTTTAAGATGGCTAGGACATGAAGAACGAATGGACACCAAAACTCCGGTTCGCAAAGTCTTCCATTCCCAATTAGACTTCGGACGCAGTAGAGAAAGACCTCGCCTTAAGTGGTGCACATAAGTAGAAACTGATCTCAATTAATTTGGAGTGCGCAACTGGAGGCAGTCAGCTAAGGACCGGGATATTTGGAGAGACATGTTGGTTGAGGCCCAGGTCCATTCCGGACTGTTGCGCCACTTAAGGAAGGAAGAGAGGAGAAGAGCTTATTTTGGTAAGACATCACAGCCGTACATTAGGTGAAATGGTGTGGGGAGTTATTACCTACTATGCACAATCATGTTGGAGTTTTTTTTTGTCCAGAATGGAAGGGATTGGAATGGAAACAACTTTAAATGTTTGCGGTCATTTCCAAGAGCGATAAATAAATGTTTAAAAAACAATCAAATGTAAACATTTTGCTCATTTTTTATTTTTTTTTCGAAGATTTTGCATTTGGCCTCATCCTAGTGGCGCATCTTTTTATACGCTTTTCAAGTAGTTCATTGTTTGATTTTGGGGAAATCGAATGGTCGTTTCTTATTTACCCTTTAATTTTATGAAGTCCTGTTGGGAAAATATTATGTACCTAGTGACAGGTAGAAAAAGTTTCCGGGTACAAAATTTCAAACAAAAAAATTGATTGCAAAATGTATGGTCTTATCCATTTCTTGACATTGAAGGAGCCTTTAATAATGTGGAAACAATTGCATTCAAGAGAAAAATTGGAAAAATAACGTTGACCATGCTCTAATAAATATTATTAGTAGTATGGTCAACCACAGGAATATATAATTGCGAAGCTGGGAGGCACACATCGCATCAAGAGGCACTCCAAAAGAAGGGGCTGTCCTATCTCTGTTGTGGGTCCCCGTCATTAACTCAATAAGCTACAACGCAATGGTTTAAAAGTCTTAGCCGACGTTAAAAGGGAAATTCCTTCCCACTATAAGTGAACTGCTCGAAGATGCATTGAAAACTATCTAGGAGTGGACAAAACAATGTTGGCTCGTTCTCTAAACTAATAAGAGAAAAATATCAATATTTAATCTACCGGTTATCTATGGGACAACAATCAAATTATCCGATGGCTCCAAATATTAGAAATATTTGTTTAGCTCGGCTGGGTCTCCGGACACAGAGGCATAAAGGGCAATGAAACTGGAGAGGAAAGGATCGGCCATCGGCATTGATCGTTCCGACCGCCACTATGCAACCTATTCACGTAAACCACCAACGGGCATCACAATGGGTCTATGTTGACCTGAATCAACCCACCAAGCTAACCTAACGTAATGACAGCCAGCATTTAGAACCTACAAACATTTGCATATTACACTATTATTACAACATATGTTTAGCTTGTTCAACACGTTTTCTTCTAATCTTCAATAACGGAGGCATAAAATCGCTAGATTGAGATATGGCATATAATTGTTAAGTAAGATAAATTTAATAGCACAACTTAAATGAATGAAAGATCAAACATAACGTTGTTTTCTTCTGATGGATTGCAACACAAAATAGATATTCGCTATAGAATATTCATAATTTATAAGCAATTAAGAAGGCACTTACCGTTAATGAATTCGTTGATTGTAAAACTATACGAACATTCTTAATATCAATACTATACAAGTTAAAATTAACACAAAAACAATAACAGTGCAGCGAAATAGTTCCAGTGTATCCATATTCATCCTGCATTAAGGTTTTAATATTGTTTGGAAATTAGCTTGTCAAATTTTCACAACATAGAATAATAAATTTTTTTTTTCAAATTTTGCTGAGTGCTGAGAATGTTTACGAATTATTTCAACAGAACAATAATCAGTTTTGCATATATATTATTATACTCTGCACTGCGTATAAAAGCAATTAAAAAAAATACAGGAATACAAAAAAAAGAACGGTCCTTTTATAAACATTGAAAGGTACCAGTACTTTGGGCCTTTGCAGCCAAGTTTAAAAACGCCTCTGGGTACTACCCCAAGATACTCGTGTATACATTTTTAAGTAAATCGCACGGGCCGAAAGACGGACAGAAAATAACTGGTCCGCTAAATACATTTTTTTTTTGAAAATGCTATAAAAAAACTACTGAATATTTTCTCAAATTTCTTTTTTAATTGAAAGTACAATCCTTCCGGTTAATAATGGAAAATAATTTCATTCAAATGGCTGCCTCGGTTGGCCATGCAGTAGCCTACACGATCGGTCCAATTTTTAAGCACATTATCGATTGTGTGCAGCTGTATTTCACCAATGGCTTCACGAATATTGTCCTTTAAAGCGTCAATTGTCTCTGGCTTGTCGGCGTAACACTTATCTTTTACGGCACCCCACAAATAATAGTCCAACGGTGTCAAATCGCAGCTCCGAGGTGGCCAAACGACATCAGCTCTGCGGCTGATAATACGATCTTCAAAAACAGGGCGCAAAACATCGAGTGTAGCTTCGGCTGTGTGGCACGTAGCGCCGTCCTGTTGAAACCAAATGTTGCCAATATCCTCCTCTTCAATTTTTGTGAACAAAAATTCGTTCAACATGGCCCGATAACGACCGCTATTGACTGTAACGGCCACTCCTTGCTCATTTTCGAAGAAAAATGGCCCAATTATGCCTCTGGACAAAAATCCGCACCAAACAGTGACTCGTTTTGGGTTTATCGGGTTTATGCGGGTTTTCTGTGCCCCAAATGCGACAATTTTGTTTGTTTACATACCCGCCAACATCAAAATGAGCTTCATCTGAAAACATGATTTTTTTTGGAAAAATCGGCATCTTCTCAAAGTCGATCGCAGGCTCACTTAGCGAAGCGAAAACGCATTGGATGGTCAGTTGGCTTCAACTCCTGAACCAATTGGACTTTGTATAGCGTCATACCAAGGTCTTTATACAAAATTCGTCTCAATGATGTCTCCGTAATGTTCAATTGTTGAGAACGACGGTGAATTGATGTTGATGGCGCTTTACGCACACTTTCTGCCACGGCAGCAATATTCTCGGATGTACGTACTGTTTTTGGCTTTTCATGCTTTGGTTTATCGATGAGGATGCCAGTTTCTTTCACTTTTTTCACAAGATAACGAACATACGAAGCTGACGGTGCTTCTCTTCTTCCAAAATCCGTACGCAATTTTCGCACACATTCTGCAACATTACCATGATTTTCAAAGTAATGTCGCAATATTTCCCAGCGTTGTTCAAGCGTATACACAACCATATTCGTTCAGCAGAAGGATAAAACTAATTATCTGTCAAATCAGACATGAGCTAAGTGTTACCATTCACGAATTAAGCACTAGTTGAAAACATATGAGAGGGCTACAATCCGCTGTGATGATCGTTGTATACCCTATCCCATCCCATTTGTAAAACTAATACCCCCAAAATGTGGACGTGGCTTAAAACATGATGGGGATTAAATATAGAAACTGACAATGTCACAAAAAACTTTACGGTTCTACAAAAGACATAAAAATGTTTTTTATATAAAAACGCCCCTTAAAGTGGGCGTGGGTTAAAATGGTCTTTAGACGAAATGTTTATATTAATATTACTAATTATTCTGCATCAAATTTTTTTTCGAAAATTTTAAAATTTGGACAAAAAGCATTGTTTACTAAAAACTTTGTATGGCAAAAAACTTTGTATGGACGAAATATAGATATTAGGATTGCTGCTCAGACACTTTTTTGAAATTCCTTACGGTTTGGCTTAAAACTACGTTTTTCTAAAAGGGGGCGTGGCAGTGGGCGGATTTCAAAAAAATTTACACTTGTTCTGCTTCGTTGGCCAGAGAGTCTATACCAAATTTCAACACTCTAGCTCAAAGTTTAAGGCCCAAAAATCGGTGACACACAGACGGACGGACGGACAGACAGACATGGATTAATCGACTCAGCTAGTGATTCTGAATCGATCCATATACTTTGAGGTATATGTATCGAAATTATTTCTCTATGTTACAAACTTAATGCCAAAACTAATATACCCCTATGGGATAGGGTACAAAAAAACGTTAGATGGCGGACCCGTTATATAAAAAGAATGATTTCATCCGACAATCAATATGCTCAGAATGTCGTTAAGCAATCATATTAGTGTAAATTGCATAAAGAATTCTAAATAATTTAATAAAACAATTTACCTTTAGTTTTTTAGGGCATGGCGTTTTTTGACAAATGTTGGCGTAGTCGTTCCGTGTAGTAGAGTATCAACAGTTCGCAGTATAATTCTTGAAAAATGTGAAGCAATTTGGACAGAATTGAAAGGAATTTACTTGGCTCAACCAAATGAAACTGAGTGGCGAAGTATTGCAGATGGTTTTTACGGGGATGCCAAATTTGGTAGGGTGCTAATGATGGAAAACACATTGCAATAAAGTGTCCACCAAATTCCGGATCATTGTTATTAAATTATAAGCGATACTTCAGAACGCAAAATTTTTTTCGAATATTTTAAAATTTTACCAAAAAGGTCTTTTTCGGAAATCACTTAAGGTATATCTGTCGATATTATTTCTCTATATTACCAAGTTAATGACGAAACTAATATACCCCTTTGGGATACGGTATAAATATAAGGGTTTTGTCAAAATAGTCAGTTGTCGGGTCCTCATTTATTTCTGACGAGATGTCGTTGTCAGATATAATAGCAGAGTCGATGCAGACAAATTCCTTGCCACCTCAAAGTAATAATTTGAATCGATATAAAGCAATTAATATCGCTTTATTAACCACATGAATTCAATCAGAAAGAACATATAGAAATCATGCTGCACAGTTAGTTTTGTTATATTCGGTCTAAATCGATTTGATTTGTTTTCAGATTTCATAGACTTTATTTGACATTATCGAATATAATTTTTATTTGGGGAATGAAATTAAAATTCTATTATTTTTGTGGTAAATCTCTTTTTTTTTTACATTTCATGATCTTAGTTCCGAAGTTATTCAACGTTACCAAGTCAAAATGTAAATTTTAATAGTACGTAAACAACAATATCGCTATCAAATTGAATTGATATATGTTTGCAGATGTTCATTAAAGAGAAAGATACTGCTTTCGTTAAACTTTTTGAACACGAGATTTAGTTAAGACTACAATGTTTGAAAAAGAAAAGTATATGTATATCATTATCTGTCAGTTTGGCTATACCCATTTTCATTTAACTTTTTATATAGAAATTGTAATAATGTAAAATAATATACTTATTACTTATTATATATTTGTAACAAAGGAGCTCATTTGTTTCAAATTCTCAGTTGCTATTCTATTACAGATTCATTTTTATGATCATACACTACATGTATGTTAAATGTGGGTACAACTCAGGTAACAAAAAAAAAAGTCCAGCAAGCTAATAAACATAAATTGAAAACAAATTGACAGCTTTTCATTAAATAAAATATCAAATGAGTTGACCTGAAGAACGTTAGTATCTCACTCTGCATGTTTTGTAATTTTTCGTATTTTGAAAATTGCGGAAATTCAAGTGACATCCAAGATTGGCTGATCCATTTGGAATTCCTCTCCTAAATTTAAAAGTAGGTTCCTCCCGTACAATGGTATTATTCAATAACGATTATCTCCCTAACGGTTCTAACGATGATGATACAAATGTTTTGAAATACTGTAGACATACTCAGTATATCCCAAAAAAAAAGTAATCAAATAACGTTTTTTATTTATTACTTGCTTACTAACAATAACATGTGTGGTGCTACAATCCGGAATGAAACTGGGCATCACGCCTCTCCAATTAGCACGAACTGCATCTACGCCTCCGTTTTAAGGGTAGTTCTTGTGCGTATACCAACGAGAGGAATCGATGGAACGGTGGTAACATTGATGTCATATGGCTTAAACTTGTCTTCAAGGGAATGTTAAAATGTATATGCTGCATTTATCTCTACCCAAATGATGATCAACCTGATGAATGCAATATTTATCCGTAAAGGTTGACTGGATTTGACCTCATCAACTAACAAGTATTCATCCTCGGCGATTTAAACGCACACAACTCCAATTTGACAGCATACGGACTTCCTCAGATACTGAGTGGTTGAATGGAAAACTTCCTTAAAGACAGATCTTTGCACGTTATCCAACAACGTTTCCTCAGATAGATTCTCTATAAACGCTGGGGTTCCTCAAGGATAAATTCTCTAACCCATTTTAGTTCTGCTGCGCATTAATGATCTCTTGAGGACAACTATAATCGCATTTTTATTTGTGCATATGAAAGTACTCCACATCGCTCATCAAAACTAAGAATACTAAGGTCAAATCATAAGAATATATGCAACTGCATCACATTTGAGGCAGATGTATCATAACAACAACATTCTATTACTTAATCAAGTTACCTATTCAGAGATCTAATATATTTTGCACCTGCCCAGCTTCTTCTCCTATATAAAGCCTATATATAGTTAGAATATATCAGTTGGACCTACCTTTTTTGTTATCGAGTGTGTCGACGTGGTCGTTTCCGACGGTAGAGTTTGGACGGTATACCAAAACTAGACATGGCTCTGGATAGTTCATCTCTATAAATGCGGTCCTATGAGGCTTTGAAATCGATGAATGGGTGGTCGCTATCGATTTGTACTTCTCGCCTTTTTTTCAGGATTTGATGTAGTGTGAAGATTTTGTCAGCTGTGGACTTTCCTGGTCCAAAACCGCACTGACAAAAGACGATTGCTGGTAAACGGTTTCAGGCGTTCACATATTACAGCAGAAAGGATCTTGTAGGCGATGTTTAAGAGACTTATGCTTCTGTAGTTGGCTCAGTTCAGAGAGTCTCCTTTTTTTGTGGATCTTGAAAACGATTCTGAGGTTCCATTCTTCAGGCATACTTTTATCCGACCAGAGTTGGTAGATGTTACTTACCAAATCATCACCGTCGGCTTTATAAAGATCGGCGGGAAGGCCGTCATTTTCTTGGGTTTATATTTTCTTTCTGAAAAGCCGGTGTTCTTTCCTTCTTCTTTGCCTATAAATTAAAGCTCTCGTCCTTACCTGCAACATTGCCGTATATCCCTTGTTTTTGGCTGCACATTATTTTGCAGTTATTGTATCAAAAGGACTTTAGCGTCGTTATTTATTGTAACAATAATGGAAGTAATACAGCGAAATTCTATTTACTCCAACTCAATACTTTTCTAAATTTCTGGGGAAGTTTGTACCAGTCATGTCGTACCTCTATTTTAATTTTCTTACGGTGACCGTTTTTATAAACGACTCCTAGACAGCAACTAACTATTGTCTCAACAGGTTTTCAACCAGCCAAGAGATATGCAATGAAGAAATTGAAATAATTTTAGCGAAGACACAATCTCTTTTTGATTGTCTGCAACAACCACTACTAAGTGTGCTCAGCACAACAAAATAATAAAAAAACCTGTTTTGTTAATTTTTATATAATTTATTAATTTTTTTCTTGCTATTTGATTCAGTGCATCATTTCATAAAATAATAAATATAGTTTTTTTTTTCATTTTTGTTTTCATAAATACATTTCATGTATAAATTGAATTAAAGTGAATTACCCATTTAAATCAATACAAAATACTACTTTAATATTTACATACACGTTTTTAGAGTAATACAGAAATATACAACTTAACAATAATAGAACACAACATTCAAGCAAACAAAATAGTGTGACTACTTTTTACTTGACTCGTCAAATTTATAAGTAAATCGTATCAGTTTTGCCTCGTCGATGGTTTACATTTTGATGTGGCAGTATTTATATCTTTTAAATTTGATTTTTGTTACAAAAACAATGTTCATTTATATAAATTGAAAACTGCCCACTCTTAGACCATTAGGGTTGGCAGTGAAATGTTTGTTTTTTGTTTAATTAGAACAAAATAAAAAAATATACAGTATGCGTTGTTGAACAAAAGCTTTACCATCATTTGGCAGTGTGTGATTGTTTATCGTCTTAAATTAAATTCATTTCGTTTTCATTTTACTTGGCACCATTTGGCATGTTTCACATTGACCAATATCCTTTTTTTTTGTTAATATAAACAAATAATGCGGGATCTTTAAACATTAATATGAACAAAGAAATAAAAATATAAATGTTTTACGATTGGCTTTGCAAACGAAAACATTTTGTGGCATTGAATGTTTTTGCTTTCAAAGTAAATAGACCAAATGCCTCACATTCGGATGGCTATACGGGTTGGTTGGTCAACATTGACCAAGGATTTTCAGAGAGTATGAATAATAAAAATCCACAATTTGTATTGTAAGAAGTTGCTCAGTAAGAGCTATGGGTGTGGTATTGGCTTGGGAAAGATAATTGCATTCGAGGTAGAAGGTAATGCAACAAAAAAATCTGTGTACCTACTTTTATTGTTTTATTTTATAACCAAAACAGATATACGTTAATATTATACCAATGTATTTTGTGTTTCAAGGAACTGATCACGGGTTCATTCTTTTTTAAGTGCATTATCGAAAAACAAATTTAAATCTCCAATTTCGCTAAATGTTATTCGAATAATGTTAAAAACCTAAATTTTTTGAGTGAATATCCAGACAGAAAATATATTTTATCTGCTGTTTCTACCATCACCATGAAAATGAATTTAGCAATTTAGCAGGTCGAGCATGCAATTCTAAGACAAAAGAGGCATAAAGAAGGGATCATTGTAGGAGACTAATATAAAAAAAATATATGCACAGCGACATAGATTTGGTAAGAAAAATCCGCATTGAATGTTTAAAATGGTCAGGAAATGTAGAGTGGATGATACCAATAATTAGGCTCGCAGAGTTTTCGATTCTCGGGCAGGGACGTTTTAAGTTATCAAATTTTATTTGCAAAATAACTGATCAATTGGACAAATGTTCCGCCGATTAGGTGATTTTTATCCTGACGAGTCGTGTGATTCCTTTGAGACTTTAAACGCTAAACAATTAACGCCCTCAAACTTCAAATAACGAATTCCATCCCTCAAATTCAGATGAATTTATAAGGAAAATATATTTAAAAAAACGTATTAGAGGGCTACAATCCGCTGTGCGGATCGTTTAATATCCTATCTCATCGCATCCTTAAAATTAATATCCCCGAAATGTGGACTTTATATGGAAACAAGCGGACCCAACAGACGTTGTCCTGCCCGACTGCAGTTCAGTGACATACACACGTACAGTAGAATAATATATACGTATATACATATAAAGATATAAAAATATAGAAAATGACATTATCACATCGATAAAAACAAAAACGTATTTCTATTGCAAATGCCTAGGGGTGGGCTATACAAATAATTTTTGTACGAAAACTCCCCAAAAAGTGGGCGTGGATAAGAATGATTTAAATACGAAATGGTTATATTGTCATAACGGAAGTATCTATTTGCATCAATGTTTTTTTTCAAATTTCTTTAAAATTTGGACTAAAACGTTTTTTTTTTTGTACTAAAAACGCCCTTAAAAAGTGGACGTGACAAAAAAACTTTATACAAGGTGGGCCATAAGAAGTCATCCGATGTTGTTTGGCTCTCAGTATATCGGTTGTGGCTCGCGCAGGTTGTGCCGTGGCTCCGTCCTGTTGGGACCACATGTCCCCCCAGTCATAATTCGTCCAATTACGGCAGAAAAAAAACTCGGTTAACATGGCACTATACTACATCATCAGCGTTCTTGAAAAAAAAAATGGCTTGATGACTCCTCCAGCGTGAACACCGCACCATGCAGTAACCTTGAGCGGGTGTAATGGCTCCTCGTGCATTACTCGTGGATTTTCGGTGCCCCAGAAGCAATAGTTTTGCTTGTTCACGTACCCGCTGAGGTGGAAATGAGCCTCATCGCTCATTATGATTTGGTTTAAAAATCGTCCACTTCGTCCTCGAGATTGAGGATGGCTTGGGCGTAGGCTACACGCTTTTGGCGGTCGACAGGCCAGCAGCTGATGTCGGCGTGGTAGGGGGCGTGGCAGTGGGCGGATTTTGTAAAATTTAGCACTTGTTCTGTAGCCTCGGACAAGGATCCTATATACGAAATTTCATTATCCCAGCTCAATTTAAGGCCTAAAAATCGGTGATATGCAGACAGAGTGCGGCCGGCGCTCATTTGAATGACTTAGGGCCGCTTACACCAAGACATTTCTTCAAATAATTATTGGTCATCTGCCTTTAAATTAATAAAAAAAAAATGAGTGGATATCCACGACCACACATGGTCTGTTTAGAATTAAAAATCAAGCGTCCTTATATTAAAAACCCTGAAGTAGCGAATATAAATATAAAAGATTTGAAATTAAGTACATTTTGGCACTATTTAATAATACAAAGCTATCAGTGCCTGAAAAAAAGTTGTTATGACTCTTTATTACCAATTCACAACATGATCAAATAACAAAATTAATGGAATACATTATTCAACGTTAAAATTACATGTGAGGCACATTCATCATACTTTGTTTGGCAAATACAGACAAATAAAATTCTAATAAGGAAACATAAACAAAATGCTCTTTCGAAAAAAATAATAATAGAAATAAAAACATATTCAACATCTCCTCATCCTCACTTATATTATAAGTATGTATTTATATAATAATTGTATAAAGTGCGTTTCTAAAACCGATTAAATTTACAATTTTAATGTTAATGTAATACTTACGTGGGTGAAACTGCATATGATTCTCATAACAGTGTTCACTTATGCACCCTTACGCCAATAAAATCATCTAAATTGTAGTAATTCATTATTTTCCTAATGTTACATATAAATTTATATGTTTTCGATTTTTTTATCTTTTCATTCAAAACGAATTAAGATACTCGTTATTCATTACCTATGTAGGAATTGTAGCTCTTATGCTCCTTTGTTGTTGTGTATTATTTTTACTTTTAAAGTACTTTTAATTAGTTCCCTACCTTTATTAAATTAATTAGTTCTTATGCTAAGGTTTTTTATGAGTTTGATTTTGTTTAATTTTGTTTCCAAATTGCGTATTGGCTATAATGTTTTGCATTTAGTTTTCAATTAGTCTCTTCATTCATTCCGAAATATTGATTTTTATTTTAATGAATTTGTTTGTCTATTTTTTTGTAAAGATAACTAAATATGTTTCTTCTTATGTTTACAAAATGAATGTATTTTCTATTTACATTGTGCAATCAATATCATTTTTATTTAAAATATAGTAGGTCATGGATGGAGGTAATATTTCGTTCGTGCTTATAATAAAGGCGACGGCTTCACATTTGTTTATCTGTTCCATTATAATTTCTTTATACCCTATCCCATAGGGGGGTATATTAGTTTTGATACATAGTTTGTAACATAGAGAAATAATTTTGCTACATATACCTCAAAGTATATGGATCGACTCAGAATCGCTAGCTGAGTCGAATTAGCCATGTCTGTCTGTCCGTCCGTCCGTCCGTCCGTCTGTCTGTTCGTCACCGATTTTTGGGCCTTAAATTTTGAGCTAGGATAATGAAATTTGGTATATAGGATCCTTGTCCGAGTCACCAGAACAAGTGTAAAAATTTTTGAAATCCGCCCACTGCCACGCCCCCTTTTTAGAAAAACTTATTTTTTGGCCAAACCGTAAGGAATTTCGAAAAAGTGTCTGAGCAGGTTATTTAGACAATCCTAATATCTATATTTCGTCCATACAAAGTTTTTTGCCACGCCCACTTTTTGGGGGCGTTTTTAGCAAAAAACGCTTTTCGTCCAAATTTTAAAACTTTCGAAAAAATTTTTGATGCAAATACTTCCGCAATGGTAATATAAACATTTTGTCTATAGATCATTTTCACCTACGCCCACATTTTGGGGGCGTTTTCTTACAAAAATCATTTGTATACCCCATCCCAAGGCATTAGCAATAGAAATACGTTGTTTTTTGTCGAACCACAAAAGATTTTGATAAACTGTCTGAGCAATATATTGTGACAATGTCATTTTCTGTATTTCATCGCCATAAGGCCTATATTTTGAGGATATTAATTTAAAGGATGGGATGGGATAGGGTATTCAACGATTCGCATAGCGGATTGTAGCCTCTCATATGTTTTTATTTATTTTTGTATTGGAAGGTTGTTAAAATAATTATACATAATTGAAAATGTATAAATCCCTTAATATCACTCAATAAATTGCCTATGGAAGTTTTTGTAATGCCATGATGTGAATGTGCCATCATTTATGCAAGTAGGGTCAAATTTAATTGTGCTTTGACAATTATTATCTCGTTGACAGATAAAGAATCAGTTGACACTAGCAATGGAGCGATACATATCTGAAAACCGCGGAATTTCCATTGCTGTTTATATGACCAATATCCGGTCTGAAGTTTTAACGCATTTAAACCATTCCCAAAAGCGCGGCAAGTCGCTTTTAATTGAGGGTTTTAATTTTTATGTTCCCAAAAGCGATTCGTTTCCGTTGAACGAGATAGGTGTGGGGATAAACAAGAAAGAGGGATAAAAAAAATTTGAAATATCTATCAAAAATAATTGGAAAATTGTATTTCCCAATTGAAAAAAAACTGGTTGGTTCCGGAAATATTAATTTGAAAATAGTTGCCTATAGAAACGCAGGTTTTTAAACGAATCCCCGATTACATTACTAACTGTGCCAAGTCTCAGATTACTCACATTTACTATCTTTTGAAAGGACTAAGAAGTGTCTTATACAATAAATCATTTCACAAGTGCCAAATTATTGAAGTACATACCTATAGTTTTAAAGGTTCATGTTTTTTTAGTGGTTTTGGAAATATTTTGGTATTCGGTTTGGATTTACCCTGAAATGAATCTTCGAAAGGCACTTTCATATCGGTTGCATATAGAGCCAATGTGAGAGTCTATGTCTGGTATGGCTTATATTAAAGGAAACGTTAGTTTATTCATTTGTTTTTTGTTTAATCTGAATAAAGGATACTAAAGCTGTTACACCTAAAAGTTTACCTTTCGTGTTTTTAATTTTGAACTCAATCGATGAGATAAGAGATTATGATCTGGTAGTTGAAAGTCGTAGTCAAAATTCACTGTCCTTTGATATTACGATGCCTGTTCCATGTTAAAAGTTGGCCTATATACATAATATTGTATATTTAGAGTCAATTAAACAGAAGTTTATGCTATATGGTAAAAAAAACTTTTGTAGATAAATAATGTACATTAGAATACAAGTTTGGTTAACACAACAAACCAGAAGAATATTTGCATTTTTTGGACAAAACAGTTAGTTGAGATGAATCATGGCAGCAATATGTAACCTTTGTTGCGGCTAAGTGGCGGATTTACTTTGCTACTATTTTTAAGTGCTAAGAGATGGTCTACATGCGACAGTTTTTTTTCTTCTGTAAGGAACAAGTTCGAAAAGTCTTTGACTACTGTTACCATTTTATAAATTTAATATTCTCTATTGTGTGACGAGAGATAAGACAATCTTTCTTCAACATCAGACCTCCAACCTTTAGCTTAGTTGAAACCATCTCACAATTTCTCACTCAGGACACTTCCTCATAGGATCTGATTATGAGATTTTTACTTCGCCACATATCTTTGTTGTTGTCCCAGGTTGCGGGGTCAGCAGGCTGTGTCGGGATTTTCTTTGCCTGTGTCTTAATTAATATATACAGAGATTCAGATGTAGTTTCCTTCTAGCATTCCATCGGACTATCTTATTAAGGATGGTATTAATACCTTCTTCAATAAGAGTATGCTCAATCTGGAGGAGTCTTTAGGGATGTTGCTGTAATGATTCTTTATTGGCATTGCGTGTTCCCATTTTGTAGATAATAACACAGTCTTTATAAGGTAACCAAGACCTGAAGACTTTTATTGTTGAACCTGGCTAGACACGAGGCATTAGAAGCAATATTCAATGTAATTTTAAAGGCTTCAATAGCTGCACCGAAAAGAACATTATGGTATGAGGCTTTGAAAGATGCGTGTTTTAACAGAATACTTTAAAAAAAGTTTAGAATGTAACTTGTTTAACATTAACTAATAGCTGATATATCATCAGACTGTTTCTTTTCTTTAGCAAAACATAAGTGAATCCGTTTCACTTCTCAAGTATCTATGTCTTTTGACTGTTCCCTAGTGACTTCAATCTAGCATTGACACTTTACCTCCGAATACTAATAAATTCCTTAACTGGGCTTAATTGTCTCAGTTTCCTTACCTTTCCTCAAACGATTTACACTACTTACCTTAAGCCCCTTGAATTAAACCTTTTTTACCTAAATCCCACATAATCCAATACGGTGAGTACCAAGGAGTTCCTACATAAATCCACTACACTAAAAATGTTATTGTTGCTAATCAGTGACATAACCTATAAAGCACTCAAAGAAATATTACCTTCAGCATATACCATAGGACTAAATTCAATTAAATAAATTTAGTTTGTACTTCGTAAAAAAAATCAATTGATATCATAAAAAGAACGAATATGTGAATTATGTATGTAAATGTGGTTCATTTATAACAATTTTTTTGTGAAATATCATCACAACACTCTCGAGATTTCATAGATCTGTGTCCATAAATTACATGCGCTTAGTTATACATTTATACAATTGCATATCATTTTTGTTTTATTCGAAGGTACCTAATTTACAATAGTTTTTCATCATCCTAACTCCTTCTATCTCTCATTCAATACTTAACTATTAATTGTGTTAAAACAAAATCCCCACTCTAGTGGGGGTATGGAAGGATCAATAGGTTGGGTGTTACAAAACATTCCTTAATAGGAAATAAAAGAAAAACCTAAAACTAATACAACGGAAAACTTAATCACTTTTTGGAAATGCTTGAATTTAAGGCAGTGATTGTGTCATTAAACAGATTTTTATCGCAACTTGTCCTTTGTATTTGTTTTCTTTTTATATTAGTAAAAAATAACTTATTAAACAATCATAAGGACTAAATGTTAGTAAAATTAGTAAAATTCCTCTTTAAATGTAATAATTGATGTAATATTAGTTAAACATTTATACAACATATCACACAGTGGTCTCCCGGTCGACATGTATATACTCGACCGGCTGAAGCCCGTGTCAGGAAGCCGGATCAATAAATAATGAATCCTTTTTAATGTCCTTTTTCAGTGTTCCATTGAGAATAGTTTTTTGTACAACGGATTTTTTACGTTTTCTCACCAAGCCGAATATGCAGAATATTAAGCAGGCAGTTATGGCCGCAGCTATACAACCAAGGGCAGCGAATACACCACCGGGTAATTCCAGAAGCTTGCGCGCGGTTCCACATTCCTCTTCGGACTCGTCAAAGCCCGACGGGCAATTCGTATGACCTGAAATAAATGAAATACAAATACCCAAATTTATTCAAGGATTGCATTGAACAAAATAATAAAGTGTGAACAAAATGTCATCATTTATCAATCGGTGTTGCTGCAAAAAAACCTGTGTTCTAATGCATGTTCTGGTTTGGCAAAAAATATACAAATGTCACTGACAGTATATACCTACAAAAAATGAACCTATTGAGTACCACACATGGTTTATAAGATTTAAATTGAATAATGATGCACTTTAAGCTGGCTATTAAAACTCGATCTACAAATTACAACATTGTTCAATTGTTACCAAAATGAATGATTATTAAAAAAGGAAGGCGCATTTCTTCGTCTATTAATCTATAGAATTCTCCTTCATAAGATTTTCATATTTGCAACAACATCCGGAAACACAGGCTCATGTGTACATAAAAATTTCTCACAGAACATATTCGACTGAAAGTCATAAGTCGGATGGGGCTAAGCTGAGGCAAGTGTGGGGAATTGGGGATCACAAGTTGCGGATATTTTATAAGCTGCAAGAATGTATCAAACCGAAGCAGAAATGGTTAGCGTGATTTAAAAGAGCAAAGGAATGCCTAATAAATTTTTGTGACAGGACGCGTAAGCACCATCTTCACTGTATATGCCTCTAACTCTAACCGTGGGACCCGCAATACAGCTGGACTTACATTCCTACTACTCGGGAAGTCATCATTGTAGATTGAAAACAATACCTTTATATATTCTTACAGTATTAGAAAAAAATGGCAACTGCAAATGGTTCCCATTAATTATTGGTACTTTAGGAACACAAGCGAACATTGATAGCTGGAGTTGTAACTCAACAGAAATGATTCCAAACAAGACAATCAAAAATACGGGAAAAATATTTAAAGAAAAGGAGATGAAACCCTTCTATTAGAGTTCAAGAATGCTGCGTTCACGGAAAGGCACGTCGTTAAAAACCACGATTGGTAAACAAAATAGAAGTTTGAGATGCTTTACCAATGTGAGATGCTATTAAAAGTATCAGATGGGTTGGGTACGATTTGCCGATTTTAAAAATGCGAATTAAAAAGATCGACCGTCGTAATGTCGACTTTCAAAAAGTCGATTGGTTAGAATACCGACTGATCAAAATGTCGACTCTAATAAAGTCGATTTTAAAAATATCAACTCGTAAAAGGTCGACAGTGTCAAAGTGAATGATGTTCACATCATGATGTTCACAACATCATTCACTTTGCCACTGTCGATTAAGTAGCCACTCCCGGAATAATTGTTAATGTTTACATTAACGGTATATTATTTTAATCATTCAAAGAGAGCATTCCTGTTTTATTTTAGATAAAATTCGACATTTTTACCGACAACTTTTCAATCGACATTTTAATGGTCTGGATTTTAAACTGTCAACTTTTTTTTGTCGATCAAATTTCAGTCGACATTTTAACAGTTAATGAAGTTTATATTTGTCCACTCGACATTTTTTTGTCGACCATTCGTACGCTTCCCATATCAGATATCTAAATGAGCTGTTAGCGATCCATATGCACGACGAGAGAAGTGAAAAGTTAATATGAATAAATACTTTGTCAAGAATTTGCGCTAAGATAAAATCAGTCGTCGACCCCATGAGGTGGCAGGACATAAATACAGAAACAGAAACAGAATCTCCTAACGTGACATCGCATGACATCCAACCCTAACAGCAATAAATGGAGATCTCCCTTACGCACATGCCCTACGAAATGTTAACACGGACCCGAAACCGAAAGCAATAAAAAAGCGGTATCCAGGATAGGGAGAACTCAAAAGGCAGAACAGGTTAATTGATCAGGAGACAGAACAACGTAGTTGAAAAGTGTCAGAAATAATATTTAGGATGACAAGCAACTTTTAGAACCCTTAAAATAAACTCACAAACACCACCAGGCGAAATGGCCTACAAGCCCGTCGCAGAGTCCAAATGGGCTAAGGGAGGACTTAATAAATTCGATCAAGTAGAGCAAAACTAGCAGAGCGGTTATGACCAAGCTAAAGGGCCCTAGGTATCTTAGCAGAGGAAAAGGGATCCTTTTCAAATTACTAGTATAGGAAATCGCGTACTACCCTTGACGTAATAAAATTATTAAGGTGTAGAAACCGCTCTTTAAGACTAATATCCCCAAAAAGTGAGCGTGGATAAAAGCGTTATAGGGATGAAATATAGAAAATGGCATTGTCACAAAATATTGTTCAGACAGTTTATCAAATTCTTCTACCCCAATGGGAAAACTTGCCCAAAAAGTGGTCGTGGGTTAAATTGATCTTAAGACGAAATGTTCATATTAATAATACAAAAGTTTTTCCGAATTTCTTTAAAATTGTCGATCCATTAAGGCATATCTAGTTAAATTATTTCTCTATGTTACAAACTATGTATCAAAACTAATATTCTATTGAATAATGTAATAAAACGACGCGTGAACGGTTTAAAAAAAAAACTTGGAAAAGAACGCTCGTTTTCACCAATGAAACCAGTACAGTGCGTTCAACGTATAGCGTCTAGACGTGTTTTTATTTCTGTGCTTAATTTCATAGTTTAAAAGTAATTTGTTTGTATTAAAATCGTGTTTTTTAATCGTTTGTATTTTACTTTATTTTGTGTTTGGGCAAAAAGCGATAAGGAAAAAGCTGACGTTTTTGCCACACATCTTGAGGAAACATTTAAGCCATTTGATGATGCAGCGCAAAATTAAAACATTAATATATTCGAGAGTACAACCGATAATAATATAGTAAGATATGCAAGTATTGCCGAGCTTAAACGGGAAATACAGAAACTAAAACCTAAAAAAGCTCCGGGTTATGACCTGATTACAGGAGAACTTCTTAAAATGTTGCCTCGGAAAGCACTAACTAAGCATCTTTTTATTATAAATGCAGCAATCAGATTAGAATACATACGAAGACAGTGGAAAGTCGCGGAAGTGATTATGATTCTAAAACCAGGAAAATCACCGAATGAAATAAAATCCTACAGGCCTATTTCAATTCTTCCAATAATTTCAAAAGTTTTTGAACGGATATTACTCGGTCGCTTACACTCCATAATTGAACAGAAACGTCTTTTACCTGACCATCAATTTGGGTCTAGAAGTAAACATTCAACGGTGGACCAAGTACATCGAATTACAGATGTAATTGAGAAAGCTTTCTAAGAAAAGAAAATTTGTTCAGCCGTATTTCTTGACGTGTCGCAAGCTTTTGACAAGGTGTGGCACAAAGGCCTTACGTATAAACTAAGTCAAGTTCTGCCAGAACAATTATATAAAATCCTCGTGTCGTATCTTGAGCATAGACTCTTCCGTGTGAAACTTGGAAGCGAATATTCCGAGTTCATAGAAAGAAAGCAATTAGAGTTATAAAAAGGCAAAAAATCGCTGTGCTGCCAATTAGGGTAACTCAAGACGTCTCGGCAAAAAGCGATAAGGAAAAAGCTGACGTTTTTGCCTCACATCTTGAGGAAACATTTAAGCCATATAGTAAGATATGCAAGTATTACCGAGCTTAAACGGGAAATACAGAAACTAAAGCCTAATAAAGCTCCGGGTTATGACCGGATTACAGAAAACTTCTTAAAATGTTGCCTCGGAAAGCATTAACTAAGCTTCTTTTTATTAGAAATGCAGCAATCAGATTAAAATACATACCAAGACAGTGGAAAATCGCGGAAGTGATTATGGTCCTAAAACCAGGAAAATCACCGAATGAAATAATATCTTACAGGCCTATTTCACTTCTTCCAATAATTTCAAAAGTTTTTGAACGGATATTACTCGGTCGCTTACACCCCATAATTGACCAGAAACGTCTTTTACCTGACCATCAATTTGGATTCAGAAGTAAACATTCAACGGTGGACCAAGTACAACGAATTACAGATGTAATTGAGAAAGCTTTCGAAGAAAAAACATTTGTTCAGCCGTATTTCTTGACGTGTCGCAAGCTTTTGACAAGGTGTGGCACAAAGGCCTTACTTATAAACTAAGTCAAGTTCTGCCAGAGCAATTAAATAAAATCCTCGTGTCATATCTTGAGCATTGACTCTTCCGCGTGAAACTTGGAAGCGAATATTCCGAGTTCAAAGAAATAATGGCAGGTGTACGGCAGGAAGCGTCCTTGGACCAATCCTGTACCTCCTATTCACTCGTGATATCCCTCAAACAAACGATACAATAGTTGCAACGTTTGCTGACGATACTGCTATACTAGCAGTTGGCACAACAATAGGGGAAACGGCCAATGTTCCAATCCGGAATTTAATTTTATATGGCTGAAATTCCATGTCCGTAGGCATTTAATCCACTACTGTTTCATTTATCGAAGCCCAAACCTTGACAGTAATTCAACCCTTAACGAGTTTGATGCACTGTCTGACTCCATCTCTAGAATTGTATCCCTGCATCCTCACACTGAAATCGTCATTGCGGGCGATTTCAATGTACACAATTCTACGTGGCTTCAACATTCTGGACAGACAACACCCGAAGGAAGGTATGTTGAGATCTTTGCTGAGGTAAACAACCTAATCCAGCTTGTAAATGAGCCGACACGCATACCGGATATTAACAGTCAAGCCGCCAACACCCTGGACTTGTTTCTTACCTCTCACCCTGATAAATACACCATCAATGTATTATCGCCTCTAGGTTCGTCAGACCACTGTATCATATCAACAAATTTCTCGTACTCCAACCTTACAGTTAAAGAGCAAATTCCCAAAAAAACTGTATGGCAATACGAGAAAGCCGATTGGGAAGCATTAAACAGTTTTTTTTGGGTTTAACTGGTCACTATGTTTCCTCGATAGTGACGTGGATGCTGCTGCTGATATGATATCAAATATCATTCTCTTTGGTATGAGATCTTTTATTCCCAACAGAATTAAGAGTATCAGACCAAAGGCAAAAGGGTGGTATGACTTGAGCTGCAAAGAAGCTATCAGGTTGAGAGAGACAAACTTTCGGTTGTACAAGACCAACCCAACAGAGGAAAACCGAGCAAAGTTCAAACAAGCCAGAAACGACTGTAATGCCCATTTAAAGCGTGTCAAATTCTTCTATGACCAAAAGTTGAGGCAAAAAATTCTACAATGTCCCAGAGGTAGTAAAAACTTTTGGTCATTTGTTAAAAATATAAAAAATTCGGCCTCATCATCAATTCCGACGCTCATTCACAATGACATTCCAGCTGTCAGCTCTTTAGACAAAGCCAATCTGCTTGCTGCGCATTTCGCAGCCAATTCTACATTGCCAGATTGTGTTCAGTCTCCTCCTGTACTTGAGAACGTAGATCATTCTATGGGACAAATTCACTTTCGTACTCGTACAGTTGCAAGAGTTTTATTTGATCTTGACATACACAAATCCGCTGGTCCAGATGGTATATCACCCATCATTCTGAAGAGGTGTTCTTCTACGCTAGCAAAACCACTGCGTAAGCTTTTCTATCTATACTACTCATCAGGACTCTTTCCGAGTAGATGGAAAACAGCATTTGTCCAGCCTGTACCAAAAAAAGGCGAATCTTCTTCTCTCTCCAACTACCGACCAATTGCAGTTACGTCCCTTCTTTCCAAGGTCATGGAAACGCTGATAAACCGTCAGCTTATGAAATATCTCGAAACACGAAAACTTCTCAATGACCGGCAATATGGTTTTCGCAGCAACAGGTCTACTGGTGATTTGATGACATATCTCACCGAAAAGTGGAACCAATCAATCCACCATGGTGGTGAAAGCAAGATTGTTGCGCTTGATATTTCAAAGGCATTTGACAGGGTTTGGCATCAAGCCCTTTTGTCGAAAATGCGTGCATTTGGAATCGACGAAAAACTTCTTCTATGGATTAGACACTATCTTTCGAAACGTTCAATTCAAGTTGTTTTGGATGGTTTCAAGTCTGTAACTCACCAAATAAATGCTGGTATCCCTCAAGGCTCAGTTTTGTCTCCGACTCTCTTTCTCATTTTTATAAATGATCTCCTGTCTGCAACTTCTAATGCAATTCATTCCTTCGCTGATGACAGTACCCTCAGCTTCTCATATTCGTTTACAGGTCCTCGTCCCTCACCTTCGAACGTTGACTCTAAACGCCAACATATGTTAAGCTCATTGAATTCCGACCTTGACAGCATTATCAAATGGGGTAAATCCAATAGAGTGGAATTCAATGCTTCCAAAACACAATGCTGTCTTCTGTCATTAAAGCGAAACCAAAATCTAGAGCCATTATCCATGAATGGCACTTACGTCGAAGAAACCGAAAAGCTTTCCATGCTAGGTATGTGTGTTAGTAACGACTTACGTTGGAACGACCACATATTCGAAGTCGCTAAAAACGCAGCGAAATGTCTAGGTTTCCTAAATCGGTGTAAGAAATATTTCACCCCCTCTGATCTGGCCACAATATATAAAGCGTTTATACGCCCAAAACTTGAATTCAACGCCCATGTCTGGTCAGGTGCACCAAAATCAACATTGCACCTACTAGATAGGATTCAAACACGTGCGAAAAAACTTATAGGAGACATAAGAATAGCGAACTCCTTAGTTTCGCTCGAACACCGTCGAAACATCTCCTGCCTTACCTTGTTTTATCGCTATTTTATCAACCAATGTTCAAATGAAATAGCCATCTGCATTCCTCCTATTCAACAATTCAGCCGCAATACTCGTTACGCAATGAATGCAAATCAGTTTACCCTCAAGCCTATCTTCGGACGTACGCTGAAATACAGAGATTCGTACATAAACCGAACAACACGAATGTGGAATGCTCTACCAAACTCTGTTTTTCCTTTCCATTATAACTTACAGACATTTAAAACCAATGTGCATCGGTATCTCCTTTCTTCTTATCCCTAATTTCCTTAACGCTCGCACTGTGTTAAAACATATAAAGGGTATTCATAACCCCTTGAGTGCGCGCAAATTATATAAAAAAAAAAAAATATCAAATTACAAAACGCTCTTAACCAGGTTAATGAATGGACTAAATCCTGGCGGATTGCACTAAATGAGAGCAAATCGATCCATGTAGATTTTTCATATAAACGGACAAACAATTTTCCTGTATTTCTAAATACGGTTAGAGTCTCATTTGCAAATGAAGCGAAATATCTCGGTATGACACTCGATGCAAAATTAAAATGGAAGTCGCATGTAAAAAAAGAAATGCGAAGAACTAAGAATACATACAGAGAACTGTACTGGTTGCTCGGAAAATATTCGAAGCTTAACCTTGATAACAAGCTGCTATTATACAAGCAAGTGCTAAAACCGGTTTGGAAATATCGTATACAACAAACTTTTGAAAACAAAATGTGTCATGGTACGTAAGGAACGAAGATCTACGCAGAGATCTGGGTATTCCCACAATTTTGGATTTGACTAAATCGTTGTCCATGATGAACAACGTTGCTCCAACACCTGTTATACCACGTACTCATCCATCATCATCATTATCATCGCCAGTTAATTCTTCGACGTGCTCACAGACTGTAGATGCTCATTTTACTCGTGGTGCAAAAAGAAGAGCTGAAGGACTTATTGAGTAGAAACCAAAAAAAAAAAAAAATAACAAAAAATTCCGACTTTGGATTGTTCTTCGTCACGATGCTTAGTACCAACGGCTCCCTCAGCGACTTCTTCATCTCTTATAAACCTTCTATCGCCTGTAATTGTCAATAACTCTATTTCGGAACTCTGTTACGGACCAAAGGACAATGGAAAATCCTTCTGTTCCGCAACTTGTTGTTTCACATATCAATGGAAATTCTTCAACGGATCAGGAATGCAATTGTCCGACAATTTCCATCACATCAATGGATTGAGAAGTTTTGGGCACTGACTTAATTGCTTTGGACAGACCCTTACCGATTTTCATCTCAAACTTTCCAAAATCTACTATGGTGGCTAATTTTCAAGAATATGTTCTAAAAAATCGCCCGGATTTGGTTTCATCGCTTTAAATCATAAATCTGAACCTGATTATTCATTGTTTATCATTGATGTAAAGCGCAATATGCCAATTTATGAAATTCTCGTTGATAAAGTTTTCTGACCTCGAAACTCAATAGTTCATCCTTTTCGGAAGCGCCGAGTGGACAACGGACATTGAGAAAGAATGAACTCGAACGAAATGTAAATTCTCGTACGCTATATTACCAAAATGCCAGAGGTCTCAGAGTTAATCGCTATTTCTAACAAGTCATGGTCTACTATATGATGTCTTATGTTTCACTGAAACTTGGCTCGATAATACTGTTTTAGATAATGAAATTTTATGTAATTCATTTAATATTTTTCACTTCGATAGATCACCTTTCACAAGCCATAAGAAAACTGGAGGTGGCGGTCTGTATTGCTGTAAAATCTGTTCTTCGTACAACTTTAATTGACTTGCCGGTAATAAGCATCGAAATGTTGTGTGTCAAAATTCTTGTAAAAAATTTGTATATTTTCTGTGTTTTTATTCCCCTAATATGGACTTCAATATGTATAGTTACTGTCTTTGTAACGTTAACCACATTGTCTCATTATGTTGTTCGGAAGATAACTTAATTATGATTGGTGACTTTAATTTGTCTGACATTGTTTGGGGTATCTGAACGAAGATGACGAATTTCTAACAGCCCTTTTTAAACCATTCAGAAAAAAGTGCTACTTTTTTTGAAAATATATCTGCTTGCTCCTTAAGTCAGAACCCTATAATGAATTCTTTGGATAGAATTCTTGACCTAGTATTAACTGATTTACCTGATGAAATTTCTCTCCGCAAAAAATGTGCAATATTAAAAGAAGACGTGTACCATCCAACACCAGAATCGACGATTGACATGCCATATACAAACTGTGATAAAACAAAACAGTACATTTATGAATTTAATTTCAAATAAGAAAACTTTGACAAGCTGAAATGTGCGCTTTTAAATGTTGATTGGAACTGTATAATTGTAAAAAGTGACATAAACTATTCTGTAAACATGTTTTATTCTTAACTTTACCTGATTCAATTTAATTTTATCTGATTCAATGTTAACTTGTCGTCTCGTGTACAATTCATTAAATTTAAATGTCACATATCTGGAATCATCAATATCAAGTCTGGAGTTCCCCAAGGTAGTCACCTGGGACCACTTTTGTTTCTCCTGTTCATTAACGATTTACCTTCTGTGATAAAATACAGTGACGTCCATTTTGCTAGGACCAAAAGATTTCATCTAATTGACTACTTTATTAGTGTATTAGTGGCGCATTTCTAGAAAAATTGCATCATTTTCCTGGCCTCGGAGTAATTTTTGACCCTAAACTAGACTTTAAGTTGCATATCAACTTAACTATAAATAAAGCCTCTTCCCGCTTAGCTATGATTAAGCGTTGGTCTAGAGAGCTTTATGTCCCATATGTTACTAAAAGTCTTTATGTTTTTTTAAAAAAAAAATTTTTTTTGTGCCTTCTGTGTTGGAATTGGGATGTCAAGTATGGTCCCATATTAAGTCTGAATCTGTCCAAAAACAATTTTTGCTGTTCGTGCTGCGTCATCTGAATTGGAATAATCGTGTACATTTACCACCATATCGTCAACGTCTTATGTTAATTGGTCTTAACACACTTGCTGATTGAAAGTCGTCAACAAATGGATTACATGTTTTCAAACTTCTAACTGGTGAAATCAATTCGCCATATTTGTTATCATTGTTACTTATCAATGTCCCAATTTACGAAAGTCGTAACTATAATTTGTTAAAAATAAGTAACTCTAATAGAAATTATTTGAATAATGAACCATTGTTTTTATTATGCAAGCATTTTCATCTATATTAAAATATAATTGATTTTAATTTATCCTCATATTATTATATTAATCAAACTAGAAATATTTCAAATTAACTGTGATCAATTTTGTATCTGTAGTAAAATAAATACATAAATAAAGGATTCAGAATAAATATTTTCGCACTAGAGAAAACAGTTTTCGAAAATTCTTCCTCGGGAGTGCGGATTGCAATGGATTTGTCCTCAGCACGGATTTTTTTTCGGTTTGTGTACAATGTTTATTTAGTCCAGACCTCATCAAACACTATAGTACCATTGATCATTTAGCCAATAAACATCAGTGCTTGAGTCTATTATCCTCTACTGTGTCCGAAGTCTGGCTAGATCATTTGTATCCATTTGCTTTACATGTCCTAACTATTTTATACAATCTATGTGCAGTTTTTTTTTTACCGACATTTATTCTGTTAAATAATTGCTCCCACATATTTACCTATTTATAGGGGCACGCTTTAATTTCCCTGTGCAAGTTCTTAATAAAGTATGATTTTAAATTGTGCCCTTCATAAATACAAAGAACTTGTAATAAGCTCACAAAAAAATATATCTAGCACATGAAAAAAATGAACATAACACATCAGTAAAAAGTAAATAGGTCTTTTTCAACCGTCCATATCCTGTTGGCGTTCGCCTTTTGTTGAATTCCTGCCAAAAGAGGAATCTAATTACAATTAGTTCAGTGGTCCTTTTCAAGTCAATTTGTAATTCACCCGGCGATTAAGTTGAAAAAAGTACACCCCCACCATTTCTTATCCGCAATGGATATTTTTGCAGGTTCATTCATTCCTTATTTCAATTCGTTTCTATAGTGACGGGGGAAGAACGCGGCTTGCCGCAAACAGAATACAGAAAAAGATATCTGTCGCTTCGAGGTGGTTTGGCGTCCGTTTCGTCGGCACAGACTTCGCACGTACCAAAGCCACTCATCGCTATACCGCAACACCACAAGGATGCCACATTTCCACCCCGGGAAGTGCAATAAAAATTAGGCACTTCGCCCTCCCTTCTCTATCACCTACATCAAGAGTAGGTGAATGATGTTGGTGCAGTAGCTAGCGATAAAAAGAAATGAAAATTCATCTTCATCCAGAAGACAAATTTACTCATCCTTGCTATGCATAAAGGCACGAGGCGACCGGCGCGGCGCGGTGGCACCAATATTGCAGCTAAGGGCGGATGTACACAAATTTTTTGTTGAATCTTTAATTTTTGTTTCCTTCTATGTATATTCTTTATTGTATACACCCATTTAAAGAGAGCGGTAAATGCTTATAAATTATGTAATCGAGTGCACTGAATGAAAAATTACAGTGGCAAACGGAAAAAAGCTGTAACAACACTACAATAAACTCACCGTCACACCACAAGTTTGCAGCAATGCATGCATCAATTTCAGGACATTTGTATTCGCAATCCGATTCCTTTGGATAGAGTCCAAATTCCCCCAGCGTGTCATTCCCCGTTGACGAAGCGTTGCCTTGTAGGTCCAGTTGTTGCAGGAGTGCTGTTCGTGTGCGATGTATCTCGAGCCATGTGAACGCTATGTCGCCGGGTTCCTTAAGAATTGGTTCCAGTACAAGGCTTACTGGTCTGTGGTAGATTGTGCAGAGAGGAGGAAAAACGAAAATTTCTTAAGAAATGTACTTTACGATTATGCAGAAACTTTGTCAAGAATAAATTTAATGAAAAGTTGGTATGTATGAGTGTGTATGCGCACAACTTTATGAAGGTATGTATTATGTAGGGATATGTGGTTATAAGGTATCTTAAGTGTATTGCTTGTCTACGGTGTCTTATGATATGAAGTTTGCTTCTCTAAAGCCCCAGTTATTATAGTTAAAGTAGCATAAGAATCCCCTTAGCCTCCCAATGTGTGTTCAGTTAAAGAAGGATTAATTCCCTTCAAGAGATGATCAATGATGTTGGGTATATATCTACGTCAATCGACGCATAAAGGCTTAGATTAAATTGGGGATGTTTTGTAGATGTTCGTTTGTTTTATACAATAACATACAGGTCTTAATAAAAAATAAAGCAATCAAAATAGGGAAATAAGTACTTTCCTGTGGGAGTAAAGGCTACACCTTTATTTCTAAAATGTTTGAGTCAAGATAGGCCATTTTCAATTATTAATCTTACTTTTGCTTCAATTATCGCGTAAGCCATACAAGGCTTATTAAGATCAATGGTTAATGGAATTGCAGAAAATGTTTTTGCAGGAGAACATTCCATGCTCGTCAGGCCGAAGTTAAGAGTACGTCGCACAGTGTGGTATTCTGACCTAAAACGTGTCCAAAAATCAATTTTGTCAACTTTCCCTGCCAGGATTATGACTGTGTCCCATCACAGGTAGATAACCAGCTACCCTTTAGTGAAGTCGATCTATAAATTGGTCACCCAGTTTGCTACACCATCAGTTGCAACTAGCACTAGTTGAATTAGCACGAGTTTGTTTGCGATTTATTAAAAAAGTTAATTTTGTGATTGTTTTTTTTTAAACTTAAAAGTGATTTTGGTGAAAAAATTTGAGTATTGTAACCAACATTTTGTTTGCGTGTTCAACTTAATATATTCATATCGTTAACTCATCGATCCATTTAAAAAAATGTTTTGATGTTTTACTAAACACTAGTGTTTTTATATATATGCACTGTCCTGCGCACTAGTATATCATATATTTTATTTAACTCCTGTGCATGTAGAACAATCTTAGCTTTCAAAACCATTCACAAGTTTTTACCTAAGAAAAAACAAAGCATTTAAAAAAGTCTTCTTTAAAGCGACCCTAACTAATACATTTTTATATTATTCCTGATGAGTCTGATTCAACCTTGTCTCTAACTAGAAAACAGCTCCATGAGTTGGTAATAGGAAGCTTACAAAGACTCCTTGACGGAAAACTTGAAGATAAGAAAAAAAACGTATGGATATAACATAATGTCCCCCAAAAAAAGAAGATAAGCTTCACAACATTATAAGGGCGTTCAACCAAATAAACGACAATCGCAAATCTGCAATAGTACAGAAAGGTGTTCCTTGGATAAAAATGAAGAGTGGCTTAGCGAAGAAATATACACAACCTTCTGGCATACTTCCTGGAAGGTCTAAAGGTCGCCCAAGCAATGAATTCGGGTCGATCAAATGACCGAACAAAGCGTCAAAAAACAGTGTAACTTTGAAAGAGCGTGGCACAGATAAGTCAAAGAGCCATGGGAAATATTTATATGACCAAAACTCTAACCAGGGCTATAAAGATCCGGAAAGCAGCTGCGATTGGCAGTAAACCCCTGAAAACCAAGAAACACATACCTGAAAATGAAAAAGTATATTCGTCGAAGCTAATTTAACTGTAGTCAATACGAGGCAATTCATCAGGCCAACAAATATATATATCCGTGCTATACCTTCTTCCAACATGACGCAAGACGAAATCGACTGCGAAATTTTTTTTAACCTTACCGAACAGCGGACCGCATCCGGACGTTACGTTATAAATTACCAGTTTAAGGAATCTATCAATCACATCTCGTTTGCGGACCCCAAAGAAGATGAAAAAGCTTTATCAAGATCAACAAAATCGTTTAGAACAATTTCTCGCAAACCTTTTTTTCAAATTGAATGAAAGTTAATGTATATATATATACATACTACTATTACTGTTTGCAACAATTTCACATAATTAGTTTGGGCCCATAACGGAAAATCGTTATCAACTTTCTCGTACAAAGAGAAAGGTATTCTGTCCATCTCTCTGTCTGTCCGTAATGGTCTACCTAGTGTCTAGCCTAAACGGCTTGACCGAAACTTTATATCCAGCTTTTAGACATTATATTAACGGTACCCGTCATATAAAAATTATTATTGAAAAGGGTGATTCAAGTAGAGATACTTTTTTCAATAGCCTTTTTTGACAGATCACGTGTGAGTCGTGTCATGCTGTCATGTTATTTTTGTTTAGTATTGTTTGGCATTTCATAATGGAAAGACTTACGCGTGAACAACGTTTACAAATTGTTCAACTTTATTATGAAAATTCACGTTCTGTGAGGAATGTGTTTCGTGCACTTCGCTCAACTTATAGTCAACATAATCGGCCTACTGAGCGTACTATTCGCAACACCATCACCCATTTTGAGACCCAGCATTCATTATTGGATAATATTCGACCGAATAGACCACGTCCAGCACGCTGTGAAGAAAATATAACGGCCGTAGCTGAGAGTGTACACGAAGACCGTAGAGAGTCGATTCGGCGAACGTAACCGTCAATGGCGACCGTTATCGTGCCATGATAACCGACTATTTGATGCCTGAAATTGAAGCTCGTGATCTCGGCGACATTTCGGTGAGCACATAATTTCACGTTTTGGGCCGGTCGATTGGCCACCAAGATCGTGTGATATCACACCGTTAGACTTTTTCCTGTGGGGATATGTAAAGTCAAAAGCTTATGCCGACAAACCCGCTTCGATTCAGGCCTTGGAGGAAAACATCACGCGTGTCATTCGCCAGTTACCAGTCGAAATGCTCGAACGAGTGATCGAAAATTGGACTCAACGGATGGACCATCTGCGACGTAGCAACGGCCAACATTTGATAGACATAATCTTCAAAAAATAAATGCCAAAGAATGTTCTTTCAAATGATAATAAACATTCTCCATTAAATTTGAATTTTCTGTGTTTTTTTCTTTAAAAAAGTAGGGAACCTCGAAATGGATCACCAATTATTAACGATTTTGATGAAACTTAACATATTCTATAAGTATATAAGTTCCAACAAAACTACAAACCCAGTTTTTTTTCGAGAAAATCCATATAACGGATTTTTGCATTTGGGCCATTAAAAGAGCATTGTCAATTTTTCGCAAAATATTCAAATTAAATGAAATTGAATTTATATACATAATTATAGAATTAGTTCTGGTCCAACTATCCCTAAACGGAATTTTCAGTTAAGGCCAATATCTGAAAATCGATTTCATTCACATAAACACCGATTCTTTCAAACTTCGGAAAATACGTTCGTATAATCACATTGCGAAATTATTATTTTTAGCATCAATAATCAAAAAGAATATTATTTTGTATTTTGGCTAAATTATAAAAATCGTCAAATTTTCTCATGCTTGGCATTTGATCTAACGCCCAACTCGCTGTGAAAGAGAAAGTTTCGGTACGAACCTGTCGTGCACCCACCCGTTTATTTTATCTTTAAATGACGTTCGGGATATTTTTAAATTCTGTAACGTGTTAACTTTTGCAGATGATTTAAAATTATTTTCTCGTATAAGTTATATTTATAACATACTGCAGCCGGTTCAAATCTGATATATAGTTACTATCGTATACCATATACGATAGTAACTTGACATCTCGATATGTTTTATCGAACTGATTTACAAGTTAGATATAACTACATTAGGCGCTCAGTGCGATAATGATCTAAGGTTCGATACCTAGCCGTAGCTGTAAATTGTAATATTTCCGAAGATCACAAATTAACAACGATATATTTTTGAAATTTTTTTTTACTGGTGGTGCAAACTAGTACCTTCTCAAACAATTTTGATATAATTTTTGTATTTTTAAAAATACAGCATTTTGTTCCATTTGAAAAAAGCTAGATTCAGAGACAAAAAAGGCTTATGCAACTCTATTATTGATTTGGGGAACTAAAACAATTTGAATTGAGAATTTCTGGAGATAAAACCTAAACCGTCAATTCCAATTTGTTCGGTAATATAATTTAATGCTAAACTCTTTGAAATAGCAAGCGCAACATTCTTGCTATGTCCACCATGATGAAGTGATTGGTTTTACTTTTCGGTGAGATATATCATTAAATCAGATTTGGACCTGTAGAAGTTGGTGGAATTGATGCATCCTAAATCCATTATTTACCTTTTCTGTAACGCAAAGAGTTTTGGTATTGACCTGTTCGTGACTTCGAAGTTGGACTGTATGTTTAAGTTTACGTTCTAAAACAGTTTCTCGCAACGTTGCGTTTGTAATGTTAGGTTTGTCGCAAAATGATCTTTAATAACGAGAAAGGTCTGGTGGCATGTCTATGAATTTCATACCCTTTAGTCTATGAAGGACCGAAAACCACACTGAAACTGTACTTGGTAAATGAGTCGTGAAGCCATATGATATTGAGGGGAGAGTGAAAAGTCCAATTTAAACACCAAAGGAACTATTATCACTGGCCTTAACCAGAAATATATTAGCGCAGGATTTTTGAGTAAAGAGAAAGAAGGAGACTAATAAAATTTATCATCAAATAGTATCAACGAACCCAAGTAAATGTCACAGTGAACAGCTGTAACGTTGATGTGAAGTATGTTTTCCTGTCCTGAGAAAAGTATATATTAAAAGGGAACTTTGTCATCCTTGTCCTTGCTTGAATTCTGATAGTGATATCTCATTAGAAAAAAAATCGTTTTAAATATAAATCGATATATTTATTCGCGCTATGAAGGGTATAGAACGCTACTCCGGGTTATACTGAATTATGTTTTGACTGCATATAAAATTGTTAAAGAAATCCTTTATTGAGTTCCTACAAGATTCTTCGAAAAATCGTTGGTCTCGATAGCGTGAATGAGTTTAGGAAGACGTTTCAATAATGAACGTACAGCGACTACATCTTAAAGCATGATACCATAACGCTCCGGCAAGGCAAAATGAATGACATGAATATTATGACTCAAGAGGCGTTGCTAAGGACGGTAAAGACTTCAAGTCCTCTGGTTTAAAAATCCACCAGAAAAATTCAATTGGGAGTAAGCCCCTTCATAATCAAGAAATTAAATTATATTGGGGGTTCTGCCTTTCATGATAAGCCTAACAGGATAAACACTTGTTTTTGATACATACAGAGAGACGTGTATCGGAATAAATAATTAAACCAGGTGTTTGAGAAGCATAAAGTGCAAATGTTTTCTTAGCAAATATTCGGTCTATAAATATTTCCGGCTTTGCACCATTATAGGCGAGTAAAATCTATAACCAGAGGACGCAGATTAATTTACATAAATTTAATTTTATACAGCTGATAGCTGTGGACTTCAGGATTCCAACTCTTATTTATCCAATTAGCTCGTTGTGGCATGAAATTCAATATAACTGCCACCACGATTTCAAAAGGTTCGGTACTACCAAAGAGTATACAACTACAAGAGTGTGCATCTCATACAACGAACATTTACTATGAGGGGTACTGATGTTGATACCCCACTGTGCACATTGCCATGCCAGCATCAAGCAACAGCATAGCCGATGCATACGAACGACGAAAATTCCCCTTCGCACTTACCGCCCGCGTCTGAAACAGCTACAACATTTTTAGCTGTGATGCGTACTCTATAGTTATAATCCTCTTTGGTACTACCCAAAGTCGCAAGTCGCGGTACTACCCACACTATGTAACGAATATGCTGCTGATGTAGCTAGAAGAATCTTAGCATGATTAAGGATAAATGCAGAAATAAAGAAATCTGAAACATAATGCAACAACACTTAATCGGTTGTACCAATTTTTGTGTTCGCCCACAACAACCTGTTACACTTACTTCAACGTTATCTTTGTATCTCCTGAGCGCAATAACAATAAAGTACACACACACATTCTGCCAAAGTGCCACCGACATGACAAGCAAAATCGAATTTCATTTGTTAGGATATCACCTGAAGGATTGAAACTAGTTTAAGACCACTCATACATACAAACACAAAAGCTGGGAAAACATTAGCAAACAACTTCAACAGGGAATAACCAAAGGATATTCGGTATCATGCAATTTTATTGTAATCTAAGGTCCCCACAGGACACGAGAAGGGCACTTACTTATTTGTGAATAGCGGCTGACCATTCGCCCAATCCTCCGAGAATATATGAAGCGATGTTGGCCGAGGACCGCTCTGTGCTGGACATATTACTCGCATAACTTTTAATGGTCGGCCGGAGTAAATCATCAGTCGATTCTTGGTATGACATCGCATCGCATCCTCGGAGGTCGGATCGACAGGCAAATACGAGCCCCAAGTCTGCACAAACAGACTGCGTTCCAGCTGTTGTCCTTCGATGTACCAGGAGAGGCCTTCACAGCTCGAGTCCTGCGATTTGAGTGGATATTTGATTTCATCCTCCCCACCGGATCCTTTTAGTTTCAAACGTTTGCGACACTCGGGCACCCGCTTGAACTCGTACGATGCAAAGAAGTACACATCGGCAAAGTCCTCCGATATGTTTAGGCGGGTGACTGTAAATGTCAATTCCATAATTCTCGAGTTTGATATAAACGTTAGTGGTGCATTGTACAGCGCGCTGGTATTATCGCAAAAACATCCAAGGGGTATCTTCACATCCCGGAATGGCACATCGTACAGCTTCAGTTCGGTGATTCGACCGTCCGGATCAATTTGATTGCATTTCGGCCGTCCGGTGTGCAGGTCTGAGTCTGTTGTACATGCTGTCCCCTCACCAAAGGACACATTGTGCAGCACCAATTTAACACGCTCCGACAAACCAGCCTCGAACCTATACAGACATGTTAGGTTCTTCGCTCCACCACGACCATAGAGAAAGACGTTTCGTGGCACTTGTACATTGCCCTTCCGTTTGCGAAATATCCTTGAGCACAGCGCTGGGACGGGGTCTTCGCCTCGTCGTCCTGGCCACAGTTCACCACCCTGTTCGGTGTCGACAAATTCGTAGTTGAGCGAAAACGTGGCTGGGAACAGTGCAGTGCCGGTGTGGGTATGGAATTCAATTTTCTGCAAAAATAGAAATGACAAAAAACACACATTAAATTAGAGAAAACGGTAAAAATTGAAGACTGCACACATGAGGTACAGCAAAGGAAATTTATTTACTTTCATACTGGTACCAGTACCCAACATGACGAGATAAAGTAAAAGGATGTACGATAGTAAAATATTTGCAGGTACAAGTGGGCCGGTGAGTATAACATCCCGCTGTGGTAAGTGGCAGCAAGAGTAAAAGGAGCTAAAGAGAGAACGTAAACATTAATTTCCCTAAGGAGCGAATATTTGTCGGTTGACTGCAGTTTTCAAGAATGGCTAAGGGGTTGAAGGGTGAGTTTTAATTAAATTATTTTTTCCCCGTCGTATTTGTAGGCTTTTTTTTTGCATATAAATTGCGATTTTTTTCTTTTGAGTGACGGGTAGGAGATGGAGACATTCCTGGGTGCATTGTCGAGTCAAGTGTTTAAATTTGACATTAGCACATAGCCAGGGTTTCGTTGGCACAAGAGGAAAGAAATGAAATAACAACTTTGAAATGTCCACAGGCGGGCGTATATATAAATGACGTGTTCTGGATAAAGCCCTTGGCAAGGAGTTACATTTCAGAGTTTATACAGAGATAAAGATATCGAAAATTGCTGTGCAAAGATCCAATTTCTGTTCACTTGGAAAATCCGTTGTCATATTATATATAATTGTTTGTTAGTTTCTACTTTTATATTATTAGTATTAGTACCTTCTTTTGAATTTTGTAAAATAAGTTTGTTAAATAACTTATTTATGATATTACCAAAACAGTTAATAGGAAAGTACAGTTATATTTGAACCAATAACGCCAATTCCAAACAATTCTTCTGGGTATCAACCCAAGAACATCATATAATAAATTTGAATCAAATTTGTCTAACCGTTTAGCTTCTAGTTGCTTGGATAGACCGAGAGACAAGCAGACTTGCGAGACCCAACTTTTTCATCGTAATGTTAGGTTTGATTAAAATCTTGAATTCGATTTTTTCCACTAAGTTAATACTTAGTCTATTAAGATCAGCCGGTGTTAATGAGTAGTAATGCGATTACACAAGCCTTCTCACTCTAGCCTCTCACTATCAACTCCTACTCTTACCTCCACGCTGGCTGGTGACTGCTGGGTGCCTAGTACCTCGACTGGATATTGGGTAACAAACCCCTGTGGAAGGTCGTTGCGGCAGCAAACGAGAGAGGGGGAAGGAGTGTCCTCTCACTAAGGCACTCACTCTCAGGCGGTAGAGGAGGAATTCCCTACATGGAGTCAATGGTGGCGCCTACAGATCCAGTTAGATAGAACTGGTAGTGTAATCCCTATATGAGCTGCTTCGACATATTTGAACACCGGGTCTTTATGGATTTCCAATACTGAGCCAGGGTGTTGGAAAAGAGTTGGTGGCGGAGGAGCCCTCAATGGGTCAACGGTAGCGCTCATTTCCAAAATGGGCTACTGACATCGGTATCTCCGGCCCGCTGTCCTAGGGTCAAATACAAGGGCCTGGCACTCCAAGTTAGGGGTTGTGCCGTCGGGGTAACTTTCCGACCATGGAAAAAACCATTAGTTATGAGAGAGACTCAACCAGCCTCGGATAATGAAACTCCTCATATGGCAATAAGACCTGGAACGTAAATGGAATATGATATGAGAGTATGTACCTGGAATGTACGAACACTCTACAGCCCGGGTGCTACTCAAAAACTTGAATCTGTCCTCAAGCGGTACAAGGCAGATATAACCGCAGTCTAGGAGATACGATGGATAGGATCAGGTATAATGAAGAGAAAAAATTGCGACACTTATTACAGCTGAAACAAAAGAAATGTATTAGGATGCGGATTCGTCGTGGGAAATCGGCTTAGGACAAAAGTCATTGACTTCAAGCCGATAAGTTATCGCCTTTCTGTGATCCGCATCAAGGAGATCAAAGAGTCGCGCGATCATAACAACATCCGGGGGTTTTATAAAAAAAGCCAAGCAACTGGCTGCTGGCTACAAAACCGGAACGCAGGCTTTTCGATACAGCGAAGCAAACCTAGTCACCGAGGCGCAGGGAATAGTAGATGTGTTTAAGCAGCATTTCCAATAGCTGCTAAATGGGCATCATGTAGAGAGAGTGATAGGGCAAGAAGAGAACCCACGTCCAGTCAATGAAGAACAAGTTCCACCACCTAGTATACAAGTAGTTGGCCTAGCTATAAAAAAGCTTAAGAACAACAAGGCCGCAGGTTGTGAAGGCTTACCAGCGGAGCTTTTTAAATACGGTGTGATGTTTTGGTAGGGAGCATGCACCGAATTATCAACCAATTATGGGTGGAAGAAAACATGCTCGATGACTGGACTATCAGCTCCATATGCCCCATCTACAAAAAGTCGAATTTCAAGTCACCACCTATTCATCGACTTCAAAGCCGCGTATGATAGCATACATCGTCAGGAGCTCTATATGGCGATGGCCGAATTCGGAATCCCGGAAAAACTGATTCAGTTGTGTCGCGTGACGCTGGAAAACACGCGCTGCAACGTGCAGTTTGGAAGTAGCTCCTCCGAACTATTCCAAACGTGCACCGGATTTCGGCAAGTAGACGAGCTATCATGTGACTTCTTCAATCTCGTACTGGAGCAGATAGTGCGCAGGGCAGGTGTTAACACGGAAGGCACTATTTTCAACAGGTCCGTCCAGCTGCTGGGCTATGCGGCCGACATTGACATCATCGGTCGCTCCCAATATGCCGTGATAAAAGCGTTCACGGAGATTGAAGAACAGGCCAAATCCGTTGGCCTTGAAGTAAATGAGGATAAGACTAAGTACATGCTATCAACAAACAAACAAGCATCTGTCCACCGCCTAGGACAAAACGTCACTCTTGATAGCAGCAATTTCGAGGTAGTTAAGGAGTTCACCTACCTCGGAGTAAACATAACTCCACGAATAACACCCTAGTGGAGATCCGTCGAAGAATTACCCTAGGAAACTCCTAACTCGAAGAACGAAATGTGCTCTACAAACCCTTATCCTACCAGTTCTGCTTTATGGTGCCGAGTGCTGGACGATAAGCAAAAAGGGAGAGCTGATACTGGGCTCCTTCGAGAGAAAAATACTTCGGCGGATTTTTGGTCCTGTGCACAAGGAGGGCGAATGGAGGAGAAGATACAACCGCGAACTCTATGAGCTGTAGCAAGATGTGGATGTAGTCCAAAAAGCCAAAAGACGTCGACTACATTGGCTCGGCCACATCGAGCGAATGGACAATAATGCTCCAGCTAAGAGGATCTTCGAATCCCAGCCCCCAGGTTCGAGAAGGCAAGGGAGGCCGAACCGCCAGATTCCAGAGCACTTGGTCTAGACAACTGGAAGTAGCGACCCCGAGATCGTAGAGGATGGAAGGCTGCAGTGTCTCAGACAGAGACTCTTCACGGGTCGGGAGCTCGATAAGTAAGTTAAGATCAAATAATAACTTCGTTCTTCGTCACACCTTAAAGAATTGAGAGCAACCATCTATATAAGATATTTGGATAATGACATTTTTTTATATTTAATCTATATTTATAAACCCTTTTAGGGAGATTTTTATCAAAATATGATATCATGTTATTCCTTCGATATTATTTGTAAAATGAAAAAATCCCAAGCATACACCATGGGAACAATCTTCCTTAAATTTGTGCAGCTACTAGGATGTGCCGACGATATTAACATAATTGAGTTCAACCACGAGATATCTATCTCGGCTTTGATTACATAATCTCGTAACATCTTATATTAAACGAAGAATTACTTTTTTCCATTGCTTTTTACGGGCTAAGAAAATAGATTTGTAAGAAAAATAACCATGGGTTTTCAGAAAAAATACTTCTCGAACAAGATTCAACCAAAAATTAAAAAAACACCAGCCATTTGGTAGATGCACTAAAAAAATACCTAACCTTAAGTGGTGTAGAATGAGCCGAATTTAGCCAAATCGAAAAACATATCTCGAAGCAGTTACATAAGGATAATGCTTATTGTTGAAGCATGTTGGCATTTAACTAGTTTATGGTACATTCAAAAATCTTACAATTTCAGCACATCTGATGTTTTATCCGTTTTAAAAATATCAATCATTTCTTTTCTTTTTAATGCTTACGCCAAGTTTCAAACTAGTTCACTGTAGCACGGTTATTCTATTAATGGGATTTTACTGTTCTTAAATATCTCAAATCTTTAATACTTCATTCAGATTAAGAAAGCCATTGAAGGCTTTTCCTTCAGGTGGTATTATGATTATAGAAAAAAATACCAAACAAAGCTACTTGAACATGAAGTCATAAAATTGTTAAAAGTTAATTCGGCTCAAAAAATCAATTCCATTTCAACCTCTTAAGATTTTCTACTCAGCAAACTTTTGATTACAGCATTTAATTTTCCTTTTCCCTAATTACTGATATAGTGAAAAAATCACATCTTAAAAAATTTGAACACCTCTTCATAAAAGCACCAACCATAGCGCCATAGCATTTCACCAGATGCGCAATTTCGCGGCCTCGACACAAACATTTAAACAAACGTAAAAGGTTCGCCAAGTTTAATAACTTCCACTTTTACAAGTCCAGCGCAGTGCCGAAATAAACTTTTAGGATTAAATAACTTAAATAGAAGAGAAAAATATAAATTGGCCAATGGGTACATATACACGCAGCAAATTCTTGAATAATTTATCTCGCTTTCTTAGGACAAACTGTTACTTAATCAGATAAGTTTAGCGGACACAAACAAGGACGAAAGGAACAATGCGAAAAGAATAAACAATTAAATCGCCATAAACAACAACATCAAATTACAATTTTACGAGCATTTATTTTTCAATTAATTCCCAAGGAAGAGGCATTCAGTATTTCCAGCTGCTGGTTGTTCCATTGCTGCAGGAGTATATTAAGTTTCGCCAGTTTTATTCAAGCAGACGGTGATGCGGCACAGTGGCTGGAACGTTTTTAATTATTTGTTTTCACTGCATTCACTTGCCAAAGAATGAATTTGTAGATTCAAGATATTAGAATGGGTAAAAAAGAAGTAATTTCTATTCTCGAAAATCCCTTTCCTCCTGTTTTACAATCCGTTGTTTTCGTTTTATCTCCGATATTAAATTTTGTGCAGCAAACAAATACTCTTCAGATTTGGAGATTCCATGAATTTTTGATTTTCTTCGGGGATTTTCTTGTACAGATTATGCGTAGACATTTGCCAAGAATCAAAACCACAACAAATTTGGACGATGACGAATGGTCATTGAAATAAAAGGCAAGTCCTGCTAACATAACAGACCATTCAATACTATTCGAAAGTTGAATATTGTATTGTTATAAAATAAAATTAAAATGTACCTTTAACATTCTGGATAGCTTGTAGAGTTCCATTTGTTAAAATCGTTTTCAAAATATAAAAAAACGTTTACCAGTTCAGATGAACAAGTCTCATCCACAACTTATTTCCCACACTCAGTTTGAATATAAAAATTATCCTGAATAACAGGTGCGTCCTATGTACTTCCTCCGGATAGACGGAAAGACCAACAGACGAACATAATTGCCGGATATACATTTATGACCTTCTCCATTATCTTCATGTTGGGTTTGATTAAAATCTTGAGTTCGAATTTTGTTCACGAAATCAATACTATTTATATATTATTTGTGCTTAAATTCAATCTGTTTCTCCAAATCATAAGAAAAGCAAGCATTTGTTAGCCACTTCCTATTTATTGCTATTTGGAAAGCTTTGTCTTAATTCTCCTTTTCGTCAACATATTATTTGGTTGCAATTTTTGTGTGAACGAAATTTGACAGTCGTAGAGAGTGGTCTAATGCATCATTGTATTGCAATTATTAAAACATTTTTATAATTGCCATTGCTTAAATCCAGGAAAAACACTTGTAATAAGTGACAGACTTAGACAATAAGTCGTATGATTTTAAGACATTAGCGAACGTATTGTAACAATCCGTATCCAGTTCGAATTCGCCAACATAAGCCTTATATGCTTCTACGAGCTCCTTCACAAAACCAATAACTGACTACCGCAGAACGAAGTTAAAATCGTGCTGGCAGATGTTAACGCAAATGTAGGAAGAGGAGACATATATATTAGTAGGAAAAATCAGCCTACATGACACCTGGCAATGGACTTAGGCTAATTAAATTCGCTGCGAAACGAAAAGCCATTATATCCGGCTCACGGTTTCCTCGACTCGATATTCATAAGGAGATGAACGGCGGCATTATGTTACCCCTTTCAGGTGATTTCAGACAAACACTTTCGTCAATCCACGTCCAACGATGTTTGAAATGTCCTACTAAAAATAAATTCTACAAGATCCATCCGCTGACACCTTCTCGCAACAATTGTTAGAAATATTGGCGATGGGAAAGTTGTTGTCCACAAAAATACTGGCTCATAAAATTTCCCACCCACATAATACATAAATCATGCGTAGCTTGCAGAAAGAGCAATTTTGGCAGTAAAATGTGGACGTCGACGATTTGAGCTTCAAGAAGTTGTCGATCGCAGTCGTTGCAAGGCGAAATGGTATCATAGAAATTGGTCGATACATTTTGTGATGCCAACGAAGCTGTACATAATCCAAAACTGATTCGTCTTGTGTACGTCAACAATGCTCATGAGCTCCCACGCTTCACCACGGCGAGATCGGATCGCGATAAAATTGATACTGACATTTGTGTAGCTTGGTAATGAGAAAAGTACTAATTCAGCTCTTTTCCAGGTCTTTGCGGACTTGTTGTCTACTTCATAGTTCTTAAATAGCCTATTATGTTGAGTTATCTATAGTCTGTTCAACATAACTTGGCAGTACAGAGCAGATAGGGATTTTTGCCTCTCATTCGCACTCTTTTGTTTTCCGTAAGGTGCCATTCTAACAAAAGCTCTTACAGGGTTTCTGTAGTATGCAAGTATGTAAACAATTTTTGAAATCCGCCCACTGCCACGCCCTTTTCAGAAAAACGTAGTTTTTGGCGAAACGGTAAGGAATTTTAAAAAAGTGTCTGAGAAACGTAGTTAGACAATCGTAATATCTATATTTCGTTCATATAAAGTTTTTTTTTAATAAAAAACGTTTTACGGTCAAATTTTAAAATTTTCGAAAAAAAATTTAATGCAGAATAATTAGTAATATTAATATAAACATTTCGTCCATAGATCATTTTAGCCCACGCCCACTTTTTGGGGGCGTTTTCTTACAAAAACCGTTTGTATACCCTACCCCATAGCATATGCAGGAGGAAAACGATGTGTTTTGTCAAACAACAAAAGATTCTGATAAACTGTTTGAACAATGTCATTTTCTATATTATAGGCTAAAAGAGCCACTTTTTGGAGATATTAATTTTAAGGATGGGATGGGATAGGGTATTAAACGATCCGCACAGCGGATTGTAGCCTTCTCATATGTTTTTGGCGGGTTTTATCGTTGAATAGCAGGTATATAACTATAGAGTACGCATAACAGCTAAAAATGTTGTAGCTGTTTCAGACGCGTGCGGTAAGTGCATCGTATGCATCGGCTATGCTGTTGCTTGATGCTGGCATGGCAATGTGCACACTGGGGTATCAACATCAGTACCCCTCATAGTAAATTTTCGTTTTATGAGATGCTCTTTGATAGCAGCAGCCACAGCCAATCAGTGCACAGTCAGATGTGCGCTTGTTAAGTCTTGTTAAGTTAGGTATAAGTAATGTATGTTAGTTTTAAGCTTGGTTAAATTTTATATGTAAAAAAAATTATGAGAGGCCTTCAATCCGCTGTACGAATCGTTGAATACCCTATCCCATTCCACCCATAAATTAAGCATACCCAAAAAGTGAGCGTGGCTAAAATCTTTTTGAAGATGGTACATAGAAAATGATATTTTCACAATATATTACTCAAACAGTTTATCAAACGCGTTTATAGTTCGACAACAAATAATTTTTTTCTATTGCACATGCTATGGGTGTGGTATAAACACTTTTTTCTATCCAAAATTCAAAATGGGCGTGAATATAAATGATGTATAGACGTTAAGCACATTACATTTTTTTCGAAGTATTTACATCAAAACTATTCCGATTTTTATTAAACTTTTGCCAAAATCGTTTAAGAAAAAAAACAGCCCCAAAAAATATGTGTGACAAAAAACTTTATATGAACGATATACACCTTTTCTGATGGCAGCAGGCGAATCTAAAAAAAAATTTGACAATCCCGAATTGACAACAATTTTCAACACAACACCATATTTTCACTGCTCCACCTATTCCGAAAGTCTGATAAACATCCAAGAGTAACTCTGTCATGAGAAGATTTTTTTTTCAAATTTGCCGTTTTGGGTTCGGCGTTAAACAAGTCTCCTTTCTTGTTGCAGAAATCCTTTAGAAGTTCATAAAATACGTTGGAGAAGATCTTATATGCGACATTTAGTAGGAATATTCCTCGGATCACATCGTAATCCAGGCAGGCTCCGCCCAAGAGTTCGTAAAATTCACCATTGATAGGGTCCTCATTTTCAACGGTAGAGAAGTATGAACCTGTAAGGTTTCTATTGGAAAACATATCTTTGCGCTATTATCGGACTGTGCACGCATCTGAGGGCTAAATGACTTTGACGGATTAACCATAATATTTGAAACTGTGTACTTTTTGTATTTGTATTTTTATTGTCTGGTTGTATCAAAAAGCTGAATATAATTTATGACGGCATCAATCATTAATCAAGCGTACAATGATGTGGCATCATCTAGGATCTTGAGATCCTAAGCGACACGTATGAAAGCAGTTTAACGGCAGCTCAATTTAAAACGACTCGCATGACAGCAGGAGTAAGCTTGATCGAATAAATGTTCTAAGATCTGAGAAATCATAAAATAAATATCGCAAGACTGTCGATCCATTAAGTATATACAGTGATATATATCACTACAAACACTGTCAAAAAAGTCAAGGTTCTTAATTCCTATCCAATCACGGCAGATACCAACAGTTACTTCCCCTAATTTTAATTTTGTTGAATGTTCGATTACCCAAATCATTTTTGTGAAGCTGAACGAAAGACATAGGCATCTTATTGTAATACGTACTGGCATATTTTGGCACAAGACACGCGCATATAGTAGAGTCTTAAAACCCTACGATCCAACATAGTTACTGGATTAACAATTTCAGCAGCGACCTCACCAGATCACTCAAGCCCAAAGGAAGAATTAGATATAACTATGCAACAACAATGGTGGAAACCATGATAGTGTAATAAATGACATCAAAGAATTTTAACATCAGAATAGACAGCTATGGCTTTGAGGTTTGTTGAACTACTACATACGAATAAATGAGGTTTCCCATAAAGAGAGATTCTTCAACCTGAAGGAAAAGTTACCAAAAATTAATATTTTATATTTTTGGTAACTTTAACGAGTAGATGTCGATCATGCTGAGCAATCGAAAATCCCTTTTCCGTTCATGATTTAAATGTCCACAGTAGCATACCGTAAAAATTAAAAAAATTAACATCTACTCGCACAAGTTACCGAAAATATAAAATATATCACGCTGAGCAATCGAAAATCCCTTTTCCGTTCATGATTTAAAAGTCCTCAGCAGCATACCGTAAAAATTAACTTTCCGTCAAATAAGTACATACGTTTTCTTAAATCAACCGATGTTGGAAGCCTGCATATAAAAGCAATTCAATTTACGAAACTAACCCCTATAAAGAAACCATTCTGTATTCCTATGTACATCCCATTGATTTTGGGATAAAAAAAGGATTCAATTTACTACTCAACTACACACATGGTATTAGATTTGGTTTTTCTTATAAATCGGTACTTTTGGATGAAATAGAATCCACATAATCGAAATATCATATAAAACCAAATTGGGCAAGGGATTCCCCTATTATGTCAGGTCCATTGCGTCGCCCAATCAGAGGTTAGCCGGAGAAGGGTTGCAAAAACCAGAAAACATCACAGGCCCTGATCAGGGCCATCAGCAACACATGACCGATGTCCGCCACAAATTGCACTCGCAATAATGCGATACAGCCAAATGGTCAATTATTAAATAAAGTGGTCCTGGACCAGCGACCAGTGACCATGTTTTGTTCTAAATCCTATCGGAGCGTAGCCAGCCACCCATAAAAAACAAGGACCACAGTGCTGGCGATGCTCATGGCGCTGATTTTGATACTGATGATGATGGTGTTGGGTGATGGTTGCTCATGGAACCCTTCACTCAAAGGCAAAACCAAAACGATATAAATCAAAGGATTTGCGTTATTAAGTGGTTAGATGCCAACAAACACAGAAAACAAAAACCCCCTACACACACATACATCATCACATGGGCACATGGCCATCATGCACAAATATGAAATGAATAAAATGGCTCACCAAGTCCCTTCCGGCGCTGACGTAGCTCTCTAGTGGGCTGCATGGTCGGAGTTTATGTCCTCCGACGCTTGTTATGGCAGTGTGATCGCATAATTTTGGTGTTTCGTAGTCATAAATTTCCAGCATAAGCCGTCGTTTATTTTTTCCAATGCTGCCGCTGCTGGAGCTCGCCACCGATGTCCCACTGCTGCCAACACCATTAGATGCGCCTCCCGTCACACCTCCCCCCTTGTCTATGCCTGCTGCTGCTTCTTTAGAGTTCTTATCGAAACGAGTGTTGGCGATGTAGTTGAAACTCTCCTTTACGCTTGTCAAGCCATTGCCTGAGGCTGCCCCACCAACTCCAGAGAACTTCTGCTGCTGCTGTTGCAAGTAACCGCCGTACTTGTTCTCCTGGTTAAATATGCTCGACTGAGTCGGCCCGTAGATGTAAGTGTCGACTGGGTTCCAGGCGTTGTCTATGTTTACGCGGATGTTCTTACCGAACTTTGGATTCTGCGGACTGTAGTAATAGCTTCCGTAATTATTTGTTTGGTTAACGACATTGTTGTTGTTGTTATTATTGCTGCTGCTAATGCCTTGGTATTTGCCTTGTTGCGATGTCGAGGAATGGGGCGGCACTGTGGTCGTTGTTGTCATCTTTATTGGTACATATGTCCCATAACTGTCCCACATTCGCAGTCTTGTTATCCATGGGGGCAAATCGGCCTATATTGCCGGACCGGCATCAGTACATAGAATGAGGATAATAAAAAAGAAAAACAAGAAAACGTTTTGTTACTGTTGGAATTATTATTTTGTTTCGTATTGTTGGCTTGTATATTAGATACATTTTTGCTTTGTTTTGTATCTCATTTCACACAATTCACACATTTTCTCACACCATGTTCCAAACACAAACTCACAATCATATACAGAGTAGAGCGCATAGGAGTTGGCTCTACTCAAGTGCCAGAAGGACACAATACACCAAACAAAACTAACAACTTTCTATGGCGTACACAATGCCAAAGTTGTGCCACAAAGAAAACTGAAAAGAAACGGAAAAATGCGAATAAAAAAACTAAAAATGTTACGGAACAGAATAAAAGCATAAAATTCATGAAGCAAGCAGAAGCTTTCGCCACATAATGCAGGCACACAACACACATGCAGCGCACAATGTCGTTGCCACGTATGGGTTGGAGTGGTGATGGTAGAAACATGGGGATGCAACTTACCCTTCCCAGAGTGTTGTTATCGTGTATTGCTTGCTGGAGTATTTGCAGATTGAAACTTGTAAATGATAACCAAATCAGGTCGCCAGGATATCCATGAAAGTAGTAGGTGCATGTCGTGTTCGGCGGAAGTGTATGACGGGGACTCACTATCCGACCCATCCTGCCGCGACGAGAAAACAGTACATCATCTATGGGGCAAAAAGAGGACATGAATATCTAGTAAATGAACAGTCGAGATTTTGTAGATCATATGTAAGTGGAAAAGTTTGCAATAGTTTATCCTTTCCTCGTCGTTATGCCACCCGTTGTACTGGATGAGAATGCGAACGTGGATTCAATTGAAGCTTTCTACTTTGCAATTAACATGCCGTAATAAAGTATCTACAATGTGTTGCGGTTGTTTGTAGCAACAGTTATTGCATTCATTAAATTTACCAGTTTAATGAAATAAATGTGGTCGATAGCTACAGAGTTGTAGAGAGTATACAGTTATGAAGAAGTGCATTGCTACGACCGACTTGAAATCCGGATTTAACCATGTCATTACCAGTGCTACCAAAGAACACATATAATTTCAGGAAATACATACTTACACAAGTAAACACACATTTGCGATTTTATCAGGCAAATTGGGACACCATTTCTGATTTATTGGTGTGCTTCCGGCTATGCCAAAAATGCGCAGTTTTATTGTGCATTTTTGTTTGTGAAATTCGCGTGTGGTTATTTTTTTTATATATTTTCAATATAATGCAGGGTATTTTCGGAACACAGGTAGGCAGCTACAGGCAGGAAATTTACAGATTGCGTGAGTTAATTCCACGTAAGATAAAAATAAATATATTGGAAACATTTTATCAGACAAGATGGTGATTGCACAAAAAGCTACGTCGCCGGAACGCTATCCTGTTACACCAACTATTGCCTTTTTTATACCCTATCCCATAGGGGTATATTAGTTTTGATACATAGTTTGTAACATAGAGAAAAAATTTCGAAAACAATTCTGATGCAGAATCATTAGTAATATTAATATGAACATTTCGCCTATAGACCAATTTAACCCACGCTCACTTTTTGGGGGCGTTTTTATATAAAAAACATTTTTATACCTTACCCCATAAAATATACAGGACCTTGTCTTTTGTAGAGCCGTAAAATTTTTTGTGACATTGTCATTTTCTATATATAATCCCCATCGTGTTTTAAGCCATGTTTACATTTTGGGGATATTAGTTTTACAGATGGGATGGGATAGGGTATTCAACGATCCGCACAGCGGATTGTAGCCATCTCATATGTTTTTATTTGAGATTGCGTAGGAATAATAACAAATAATGAAGTCTGCAAATCACTTTGTTATGGTGTTGACAATGTGTATGATGGTGACATTCAACTATTTATGATGGCAATTCAAGTGCAAACCAAGGAAATATTAATCATCTCACGAAATTAGTTTTTTTTTTTAAATTAACATTTTTAATTTACATTTTTTTATTTCATACGTATGTACATATCTTCGTTCCCATTGATCTATAATATTTAGTGCACTTACGTCTTAGTTAGGATCCATTAATAAGGATAGCTTAGAAAATATTAAGAGCACATGCCATAGCAAAACGCCCCCAAAAAGTGGGAGGGGGTTAAAATGATCTACAGCTAAAATGTTCATATTTATATTACCAAAATATTTGTCTCTCAAAAACTGAGCCTTACAAAAAACGAAGACGTGTAGACGAAATATAGATATTAAAATTATCCAAATATTTTGTGCAAGCTCCAAAAACAATGTTTTTCTGAAAAGGGGAGTAGCATTGGGCGGATTTTGAAAATGTTTTCACTTGCTCTGTTGGGAACTACAAAAGGTCCGTGTACCAAATTTCATTCTTCTAGGTCAGAATTTATGGTTCAAAAACTGGTGACGTATGATGCGATTTTGAAAAAAAAATACATACTTTCAAAAATGCTAACGCACCGTTGCTTAAATTTATGTTAAACTGAAATCTTTATTAGAATAACCACATAGGCTTGAGCAACACAATCGTTTGGTCCTTTCGTGAGAAATGAGTTATTTTAAAAAGAATCGTTATTATTATTTTTTTTATGAAAAAAAAAAAACTGAAAAAAAAACATAAGAATTGTAAAAACCTCAATTTCGAATTTTCGCGCCATCACAGTACTACCCTTTACTACTTATACTGGGGAAGAAAAAAAATCTGATTCATAAAATGGGTTTTATATGCTTATTAAGAAAGTCTATTCAACCTTCCGCCTGAAATCCTGGGATACCAAATACAAATTATCGAGTCACTGGGTTGATGGCCAATGCCTGATCAATGTAGCCTTCTATTCTCTTCGATCCTGGGTACACTTATTGCAGTCATTCAGTTGAAGTGTGCCGGTAATATTTGATCCTTAAGCTGTTGCTAATATTATTTGATCCGCTTACCTGCTTATTGCCGCCACCGCGACGCACCGTATAGCCCGGCTTTTGGGATATGGGTCGAATACAGCATCCATTTATGTTTTCGATTTATGAGTTTTGATCCCATCTGTGTCGCTAAACTAAGTGGCATCGTAAAGAAAAGACTTCCTTGCATATCCACTATTCGTGCGGTTGATGTTGGCAGCGAGTTAGCTCAACCTCAAAGTAGTTGACATTGTTTTGATTGTTGAAAACATTTGATTAATTTGGTTCTAGTTTACTACAAGACCAACGTGAATCATCTATCCATCAATTGCCGTAAAATATTTTACTGCATATTTCGACAGCATCCCAAGTTAAGTAATCGTTCTTAAAGGCTCCAGGCGGTAGATGATATCGCCAGCAGCGTTAAAAGTAATAAAAAGATGACGAGCCACGACCTAAAATTCGTTGGCCTTTTTCAGGATTTACATTACAGTACCCTGATATTTTCAGTTCTTGCAAATGTCAAAGTGGATTCAGCTAGATCTTTTATAATGTTTTGTAGTAGATCCGTGTTAACGTTGGTGGAAGGTGAATGTAATGGGTAGAGTATCTCACACGGTTGTTCTTTGTAGAATCAGACTACCAATGGTTATGTAAATGATCGAAAATGAAGTCTCTTTTTCTGCACCATTCGATATTTCCTCTTACTCAAAATCAAATGGTCATAGTCGACGTTTGCTCCTTTGAAGGTTTAAACATACATAATGCTTTCGGGTAGTACAGCGTGCGCAAGTTCAGGTTCATACTTGCGTTTTCCGTTTCAATATAATTGGATACGCCGATGACCTAGTCATCATAATAAAGGGCAAAGAACCAAACGAAGTTACAACACGTTTGCAAAACGCCCTTAAGATAGTCATAGACTGGTGTAATAAAGAAAGTCTCTCTATAAACCCCAGCAAGGCTATCATCGTCCCTTTTACAAAAAGGAGGAAATTAAATCTTACCCAAATTTCAATTAATGGTACATACATTGAGTATTCCAACGAAGTAAAATATCTTGGAGTGATCCTCGATAAAACACTAAGCTGGAATTCCCACATCAACAACAAAATTCAAAAAGCAACCAAAGCTTTCTGGGCTTGCCGAAGCATGTATGGCAAAACCTGGGGAATCTCTCCAAAGACCACACACTGGATCTACACGATCATGGTCAGGCCCATTATAACATACGCTTCAATAGTATGGTGGAACAAAGTCACCCAAAAAACAACTATAAATAAACTAAACAAGGTACAACGGCTTGCCTGTCTGGGCATTACCGGAGCTATGCGTACCTGTCCCACGGCGGCTATGGAAGCCTTAATAGGACTAAAACCTCTCCACATTTATATAAAAAAAGTGGCAATTCGCAGCTCAGCAAGTTTGACACAAGCGGAAAACTAATTGAACTTCTTTCCGAACTTCCAGAACTTGACATGATCTGTGCGGTTACAGACCGCTTACCAAAGACACTATGCTTCGACAAAAGATTCTCAACGGAGATCACAACCAGAGAAGCATGGTGTAGCAACAACCCTCCAAACTGCCTAAACGGCCTAAAGTGGTATACGGATGGTTCTAAAATGGACTCAGGGGTAGGAGCTGGCATACATGGACCAAATAAAAACATCTCAATACCTATGGGAAAAAACCCTAGTGTATTCCAAGCTGAGCTCCATGCCATAAAAGAATGCGCAAACCTAATACACAACTCAGGTATTAAAGGCGCAAACATCCATATATTCACGGACAGTCAAGCAGCTATAAAAGCCCTTAGCTCACACATCATTGACTCCAAATCAGTACTACACTGCTTCAACTCCCTCCAAACACTCAGTTCCAGGAACAAAACCAAACTATGGTGGGTCCCCGGACATAAGGGAGTTGAAGGTAACGAAAAAGCTGATGAACTAGCCAGAAAAGGTTCCGAAACCCCCTTCATTGGACCTGAACCCTTCTGTGCAATCCCCAAATCAGCCATTAATCTAGTTATAAAAAACTGGGAACAAAACAGATGTGTTTCATACTGGGGAAACATCCCAGGCCTAAGACAGGCCAAAAGAGCTATTCAGCCCTTCAAATCAGATGCCGACAAGATACTAAATCTTCGCAGGCACGATATCAAAAACTTAGTAGGCTACCTAACTGGTCATCACGGTCTGCGATATCACCTAAACAAAATGCGTCTAGTCGACTCACCGGAGTGCAGACTATGTCTAGAAGAAGACGAAACAGCCGAGCATATCATATGTGCATGCCCGGCCCTTTACGGTATGAAAAGAGAATCTTTCTTCAGGGAATTCTTAAGTCCCGAAGAATTGAGGAAATCTTCGGCTGAAAGTATTATCAGCTACATTAGGAAAGTAGAAGCGCTACTAACCTAAAAAGCATCTGACGGCAAGCACAATAGATATTTTAGGTCGATGTGTATATTACTGCTTAGGCAGGTCAGAATTTAAAAAAAAAAAAGTTTTCCGTTGACCGTGAATTGTTATGTCACCGTTGACTCCATTTTTATACAGTCCCAGTTAGGTTGGAAGCCATAGGGTGCTACAGAGCAGATATTTTGCCATCCAGAAAATACGATGGGTTGGGCCCGGCAAAAAGGATGAACAACAACTGTGAGATATACTATGGCCCGTGCTGTAGTGAGCATGCTGTATGCGCTCACGCTTCGACGAAGGAAAAATATGTTATTACCACGCCCAGTACTTTGAATGTCTGGAGATCCCGAAGGCTAACATAGCCTCGGAACTATTGTTGCAATCAAGTTAAGAATAAGGATATCCACCACGCTATAATGATAAATACAATGAAAAAAAAATTAATGTTGAAAGACTGTCGAAGAACAATAGCGACGATATCAACAAGCCGCAACTGACGTACTAGGTTTCTCGCGCCCACCAGCCAAGAATGATAAATACAAAGCCAAACTGCAGGTGAAGACGTGAAGGTGTCACTAAAGGAAGACTGTTCTACAAACCACCCGACCTAAAAGCAGCCCAATGCCATACCCAGGAATTTTAAAAAGGTAAAAATTCTAATGAAAATATTTCGTTTGTATAAACATTTCTAAACAAACATTTAACCCACTCATTTTTATTGGATGCTTGTAGTAACGATTTGATAAGAGAGCGTATTAACCCTAGAAAGATAATGTACTGTAAACCGCTTCGGGTTGGCTGCCTAGATATAGTCAATCCGTTGTCGGAGCTTGTCCGTGACAATAATGGTGCAGCGGTAAGCACCTGTGGTGACAAGTTATAGCTCGCCATAAGTATTATTATCTTTAAAAAAAAATACAAAATACGTATGATTTTTATTACATTTTAAAATTTTTAAAATTACAAAGACTTATTAGTAGATTTATTTTTAACCAAAAAAATGATAATTAGAAGACTTTTAAAACTTAAAGTCAATTTAAATGTTCCTTTAAAAAATACGTTTTTTTGTGTTTATTTGTTAGGAGTTTTTTGTTTATATTCTCTAAACTAATATTAATTTTTAATCAATCATTTCTTTATTTCTCTTAATATGAACTATATTAATAATTAAAACATTAATATATTAAAAAAAGTTCATGGGTTTCATTTACTATACTAACAAAGTCCCTGGAACGTATATTTATCTTTAAAGTCATAAAAAAATATGATTATCTGTCTAGGGTTTAATGATATGCACAGTGGATACTAAATTTTTCATATATTTTCGTTTAGCATGGTAATAAAAATAAAAAATAGATAAAATATTATTCATTATTTAAAGTAGATAAAATAACTCATTTTCAGTTCATACGCTCCAAATAAAGGAATCAATCGATATGATTCGACAAATACTTGGTGTTTCATGTGTTGATTGGATGTTCAATTAAATTTTTGTGATTTCGACCAAGTCTTGACCTTTTAACCAAAATCCGAACCAAGTATCATCGGGTGTTTTGCTTGTTGGATTTCCCTGTACGGTATCAATATTGTTGTTTTAAATTGAACTATTTTGCTTGTGGTTTTGAAAAGCTAAACAACAATTAAATAGCAAAATGTAAATCCAGCCACTTAAAGGAAAATCAAGGAAAAGTGTATATATATGTATTATGTATATAAAATAACTTTTTATTAAAAAAATCTCTTGTTACGATGATGTTTTTGATAAATTCGAAAAAAAATCCACAAAAATACGATATTAATATCAATATTTTGTTATTTAATTGAATTTACAAATTAACTTTACCACAAACTCACCCCCATACGAATAGCCTGTTTAGTATTTTGGAATTGGACACGCGAAAATGTTTATTTAAGTTATAACATTTTTATTCTTTTTCAACATGGCAATACTGTGTACACCACTGTAGTAGAAAAAAACAGAAGTATCAAACAACAACAGTTTGTATGCAAATTGCATTTTTCATAACATTTAAACTAACTGTGAGCGACACTTTAAAAAAAAAACGGATAAATGATCAGCACGCAAAGAAAGTTAAAACCAAAATAAGTGAAAAAAAAAGTGATTTTGTGCTAAAGTAAATTTATGCCCTGTTTTCAATTTTATGGCATGATATTATAAGCAGGTTCAATGTTTAAAATTATATAAAGTTTCCGTTGCATGTGAGGCTATATAGCAAGCTAGTACGACTTTAGATATCTTAAGCCATATGTATTTTCTATTTCGATAATCGTAAAATATGGAACTATAAAACAACGCTTTACCTTATATAAATACATAAATATGATATGAACTTTTGCAAGGCATTGTGAATCTATATAAGCCGATTGTGTAACGTGTTTACTCTTTATGCAAACCACTGTGTGCATGCTCTTGCTTCCAAAAAGTCTCAATATCCTGCCGCCATATCACGTTTATTGTCACTTCAAGGGACTTCCAGTCAACTGTCAAGAAATTGTTTCGCTGAGAGAAATATCCACCCCAAAGGATTTCAATTTGTCGATAACCTGTCACGAATTGAAATGTGATAAAATCAGCGAACTAACGCTGCTTTTTAATATCAATCCTCGTCTATGGTTTTGAATGTGTGTCTATTTTCAGAAAAGGCACCTATTAACATGTGCGCCCGACACATCAAATATGCCATCGTGTTCAGTTCCCTCGGCGTGTGTCGTTCCCGGGAATAATTCAAGTCGCTGCGCTACCTTCATCGTTACACGCTTCAGGTCGTCCTCGTGTACATTTCTCGCGTTTCTATACATAATGCAATTGAAAATCAATACCACGCCACGTTAGCATGTGTGTACGTAACTAATGACACATTGTGCTCGGGGGTGTGTATCTAATCCCAAAACACCTACGAACCTCGATCGCTCGCATTCAGTCTCAGTCAAGACTAATGTCATAATTCAATTGAAGATTTATCTACCCACTCTGTGGTGTACCGTTCGAACCGCTGGCTTTATTACAGGATATACACCCCATCCATCCATCCATACACGTGAGCAGGGATATCTGATGGGCGAGTAGCGTAGCATCCGCATGGCCCCGAACCATTTTTCATACTTTCATGTGTGATATGAAACATTTCCGGCTGGCACTGCAGCTGAAGCGAAAAATAACGTGGTCCGTTGAAACTTGAAACAAATACGAATTTATTGAAGTTCGGCCACAATGGCGACCAGGACTACAACTAATCAAGATAAGATTTCGCGTTATAGAGCGAATTCAAAGCGAATTAATTCGCTCTGTAAATTTATAGTCGTCCATGGAATATTGGCATTGCCGGAGAGTTGCCTCTGCGGTAGTTGATAGGTAAGCCCCAAAGGATACTTTTATTGCTTTTGCTGAAGCTGGAATTGTTTTTGTCTTTTAGCTCTGTTTGTTTGCAGAATATATATTTAAACAAACACACTGGTAGACATTTTTATTTATCGCACCACTAAAATGGCCATGGAATGGTATTATTCCGCTTCAACTTGATAGCAAAAAGTTTTCAGCAAATGTTTCTTTTTTATGTGGAGAAGTACATCTAAACAACCGTACTCATATTAATTCACACTGTCCTGGACGGAGCTCAACAAAGGGAACAATAGCTTCGCACCTATACCCTTGGGTGTCACTGATGTGCAGAGGGGGGCCCGGCGCTAGTCAAACGTAGAAGCTTCATCGATTTGCGGGGTGAATTTAGGGCCGGATGAGCTGCGGAGCTCATAAATAAATCGTATCAATAAACATGTTTCGAATTATATTGAATGAAAACAATCGGAAGCTGGCAATGTGTTTTAGGAGATATGTAGGTATTTGCTTTTCTTTTGTGTTTTAACTTAAGCTTAACTGATTTTTGTTTATTGTATTGCTGTACATATTGTTTGTTGCGTATTTTATGAATTAACCGATAAACGTAAATAATTTTGTTCGCTCCATAATCATACTGAACCGATTTGTGTTTGATTGACGCTACATCAGTTCGTTAGCATTCTTTGTTTCGGGTAAATTGATTTAGAATTCGATTTAATTTAATACTAAAATAAATAGGTGCATAAATTAATGAAAGCATAAATAAGTGTCGCCATCGGCGACAGTTTATTTAATTAAATTATGTAAATGCAATTTGGATGCTAAATAAAATACTCAATTGTAATGCTACCATGCTTTTATTAATATGATGTTTGTTTGGATTAACAATTTTATTCTACAATAACTATTGTGATATGAAATTAATTACGAAATGTACAAACTTATCTAAATTGAATTAAATTGATATATGCACTAACCAGTGTGCATTCAGATAAGACATTGTTTTTTGGCAATTTATTATTGATGGTATTATATGTTATATTATATACGTACCTATATACATATATTATAGTCTTAGAGTTGTTTTCAACGATTCTTCTTACATGCTTGCAGCTAGCAACTATACCGTAGGTGTATAGTATTAAACATTTTTGGATAAAAAATTGGCACAAATGAAATATTATTAAGTAGTTTATTGTTTGCACATTAAATTTGGAAAGACCATCATTTTTAAATACTTGGTGACAATAGCGAAAACTATCAGCCAACCGACCAAATCGAAATGATAAACATTTGTTATCTTAAGCTTTATAAGGCTGTAGGAAAAGATAACCCTCCCGCCGATCTTTTTAAAGTATGGGAGATGAGTTGATGAGTATATAACATACACCTAAGCGGTAATAACAGGGGAAACGTAAAACAACCGAACAGACGGATCAACAACACCGCAAACAACAGAAAATCTTCGCAATCAACATCGTCGAGAGCTTGCAAAAGCGCTCTCCTCTTTAGGACTGCCTCCCTCCTCGGATGTTCGCATAACAGAAGCATCCAACAAAATCCGTAACCATGAGGTAATGCCATTTGGGAGTTAGAATCCGAGTCACCTAGGGGACCATTGTCCCCGCTAGTGTAGAACAATTGCGTGTTGCGGTAATCGACACATCCAACCCAGAGCTACGAAACGAGGAACAATAGCTCCCAACAATCTATTGCTGTGTCTCAGATACACAAAATGCCCCAACCTTCGGTAAAATGGTACACTACAAAGGATTCCGGGTTATGTCATGCGACAATAACTGGACCTTCAGTGGCTCGAAACCCAGGTTGAGAAGATGACCAACGTATGGCTGTGAGCCAACCTAACTTTGCTGGAGCATAACGATCTCCCATCTGCTCAGGCGTCAAAACCCTACCTTTCTGTTCGATGAATGGGTGTTAAGGCATCCGCTTATCGCTCAATTATCAAACGTTGGCAACATTTAATACTGAAGATTTCAAGCTAAAGGTGGGTTTCAACTACTTGGATTTCAGAGTCGGTGGTCAAAATGGCCATCGATCAAACAATGCTAACCCTGATGAAGGAAATCCGGTTAAACCTTCATGACAGTAGGCAGGCCAGCGCCAACCTACTCCTCCGCATAGCCAGAAATCACGTCGATATTGTCCTCCTTCAGGATCCATGGATCTCAAAAGAGTAAAATACGGACTAAAATCTGAATATTTTAATATTTATTTTAACAAAAGCATCAACGGTAAATGTCGTAGCTGCGATATGACTAGGGAAAATATTAAGTTATTTTTTCTACCCCAATTCAGCAGGTTTTAACGGTAGTGTGGGAGAGTTAGGATTCAACACCGTTGGTTCTCTGTTTAGCCTATCTACAAGGACCTGGTCCGGCATAGCTAAACGAAAAGGTGGGATTTAATAATCAGATGCGAGGGAAATGCCCACCACACAAGCTGGGGTAATACTGTCTTTTTCAATAAATCAAAAAACATAGCCTCTTAATACATAATCGTAGAAGTGAACTTACTTTCATTATAAACGAGTGGTGTGTGCACGACTGGGTCGTACGCAACTTTATCTTTCACAGCGAGTTGGACGTTAGACCAAATCCCAAGCATGAAAGAATTTGATGATTTTCAAAATTAGATAAATATGATTTTCTGTTATTATTGAGAGGATTTGACGATTTTCATAATACACAATAATATTCATTTTTATTAAAACATTATATAAATAATATTGAAATATGAATAAAAATGATTTCCCGTTATTGGCCAAAACTGAAAATTCCGTTTAGGGAATATGTGGAATAGTTGGAAACAGTAATGTTAGTTAGTTAGATTGGCTGTTCGTACAAGACGAAACACAATTAGCGCCTTGTTGTAAGTTGGCGTGTACTAAATCCAACCATTGGCATTAAGGAAGGCGATCAGTTCTTTGATGTGTTTATCAGAGAGCTTGCGGATGTTGTCAAAGAAAGGTTTGTCTGGAGTTCGTTGTCTTACTCTTGACAAAGCCGGGCATTTGCACAGAGTTGAGTTAAAGTTTCCTTCTCACTCACCTCCTTGCAGCTGCGACAGTTGGTGTTGTGGGGTATACCCATTCTAACAGCATGGTCACCGATGGGCCAGTTTCCTGTGGTAATTGGTATCACCAAGAGACTTCCTTACGGGATCTGCTTAATCACATATCTTTAGATATGGCGCACCCACTGAGGTTTCGCCACCTATGTTCTGCTGTTTTAAGAGAGTGTGTATTGATATTAATCATGATAGTTTTTAAAGGAGTGAGAATGCCGATTGCACGTGAGCTTGGAAGGGACGAGCCCAGCCTGGCTAGGGCATCAGCCTGCTCGTTTCCATATATGTCACTGTGGCCTGGAACCCATATGAGAGTGATACTGTACCGACTCCCAATGGAGGCCAGTTCGTTCTGGCATTGAAGTACTAGCTTTGATGACGTCGATACCGAAATAATCGCCTTAATAGCGGCTTGACTGTCAACAAAAAAAAGCGATATTTTGTTTGGGAGTACTATCGTGTCTTATCGCGTGACAAGCCTCCCTAATAGCCAGCAATTCCGCCTGGAATACGCTGGAGGAGTAAGGGTGGCGAAACGATTTATTTTATTTTTAGTGTGTCCGAGTAGACACCTGCGCCTACTCCGCAGTCCATTTTGGAGCCATCGGTGTATATGAGTGTGTCGAAAATTTTTCAACCACTGCGTTTTTCCAATCCTCTCTAGTTGGAAAACCAGCGGTGAAGTGTTTGTGAAAGGTCAGTTTGGGTATCATGTAGTCGGTATGATGGTCAGATAGACTTGCTGGCATTGAATCTAGGATATTGCTATGCCCATAGGGCTTGTTGAACCAGCAGCCGGATTCTTTGAGCCTGACTGCACTGCACATTGCAATGCCTTTGATATGGATGTCGAGAGGGAGAAGATGAAGAAGAACCGTTAAAGCATCAGTGGGATATGATCTGATGGCCCAATTGTTCCGATGCATGCAGTTCTTTGTACCCTCTTAAGTTTGTCAATGATGTACCCTTAACTCACAGAAGGCCACCAGACAACAGCCGTATACATCCAAAGTGTCATCTTTGGTTGTAGGCCCAGCAAACAGTAATAGTAGTATATAAATTAAATTTCATTCAATTTGACAAAATAGTTTGCGAAAAATTAACATTTTTGTATGCAAAAAAAAAAGCAGTTTTGTTGGAACTAATATGCTAATAGCGTATATAAAGTTTAATAAAAATCTCTATAGCCGTTTTTGAGAAAATTAGGTTATGTATAATTTTTATATGGCAGGTGCCTTAAATATAATGGCTAAAAGTAAAAAAAGGGAATAAATTATGACCCAAAAATCCTGGATATGAAGTTTGACGAAAATTGGTCAAGCGGTTTAGGCTGGAGAGACCATAACGGACTGACGCGATGAAAATACAAACTGGAATCTGTTCACGGCAAAAATCTCTGAACACACTTGATCAAAATGACATTCACACAAATTTGAACGAAAACGTCACGTTGTTTAACAAAACAACAGTATTGAAGACAGTAATGAATCTGCCAGATTAAGAAAAATACTGTCAAAAGAAAAGCAGCCCAGGTTTTCAGAAAATCTCAGAAGATAAAAGGATAGAATCTAGCGCCGAGACACAAGATCTGCTCCCAAAAAAAACCCACTTTCCGAACTGCAATAAGGTATCGGATGTTGACAACACAAACGACAATAGAGTAACAAACTGCTTACCAGTAACAATATTATTATTTGAGCCCTACAAAACAGCAGGCCTCGACGGAATAACCCCCATGATGCTACAAAAACTGCCAACATTAGTCAACAAATTCCGTGAATGTTTAAAGCGGGGAAATGGAGTCACACAATTGCGAAAGATTATAGACCAATTAGACTATCCTCATTCCTATTGAAAACACTGGAAAGACTACTAGACATTCAAATACCCACCTAATAACTTGAATCCACGCTACCTATCCCCAAACCAGCATGTCTTCGCCAAAGACTGCATGAATAACCCAGTCAGTTTGGGTATCATGTAGTCGGTATGATGGTCAGATAGACTTGCTGGCATTGAATCTAGGATATTGCTATGCCCATAGGGCTTGTTGAACCAGCAGCCGGATTCTTTGAGCCTGACTGCACTGCACATTGCAATGCCTTTGATATGGATGTCGAGAGGGAGAAGATGAAGAAGAACCGTTAAAGCATCAGTGGGATATGATCTGATGGCCCAATTGTTCCGATGCATGCAGTTCTTTGTACCCTCTTAAGTTTGTCAATGATGTACCCTTAACTCACAGAAGGCCACCAGACAACAGCCGTATACATCCAAAGTGTCATCTTTGGTTGTAGGCCCAGCAAACAGTAATAGTAGTATATAAATTAAATTTCATTCAATTTGACAAAATAGTTTGCGAAAAATTAACATTTTTGTATGCAAAAAAAAAAGCAGTTTTGTTGGAACTAATATGCTAATAGCGTATATAAAGTTTAATAAAAATCTCTATAGCCGTTTTTGAGAAAATTAGGTTATGTATAATTTTTATATGGCAGGTGCCTTAAATATAATGGCTAAAAGTAAAAAAAGGGAATAAATTATGACCCAAAAATCCTGGATATGAAGTTTGACGAAAATTGGTCAAGCGGTTTAGGCTGGAGAGACCATAACGGACTGACGCGATGAAAATACAAACTGGAATCTGTTCACGGCAAAAATCTCTGAACACACTTGATCAAAATGACATTCACACAAATTTGAACGAAAACGTCACGTTGTTTAACAAAACAACAGTATTGAAGACAGTAATGAATCTGCCAGATTAAGAAAAATACTGTCAAAAGAAAAGCAGCCCAGGTTTTCAGAAAATCTCAGAAGATAAAAGGATAGAATCTAGCGCCGAGACACAAGATCTGCTCCCAAAAAAAACCCACTTTCCGAACTGCAATAAGGTATCGGATGTTGACAACACAAACGACAATAGAGTAACAAACTGCTTACCAGTAACAATATTATTATTTGAGCCCTACAAAACAGCAGGCCTCGACGGAATAACCCCCATGATGCTACAAAAACTGCCAACATTAGTCAACAAATTCCGTGAATGTTTAAAGCGGGGAAATGGAGTCACACAATTGCGAAAGATTATAGACCAATTAGACTATCCTCATTCCTATTGAAAACACTGGAAAGACTACTAGACATTCAAATACCCACCTAATAACTTGAATCCACGCTACCTATCCCCAAACCAGCATGTCTTCGCCAAAGACTGCATGAGGTAGTTCCAACAATAGAAACGAGTGGTGGGTGCACGACTGGGTCGTACGCAACTTTCTCTTTCACAGCAAGTTGGGCGTTAGATCATATCATAAGCATTTGATTATTGATGCAAAAATGATATAAATAATGTCGAAATGTTTACTCCGAATTTCGAAGGAATCTATGTAAATGGGAATAATAATGATTTTCCGTTAGTGGCCAAAACTGAAAATTCCGTTTTGTGATAGTTGGGCTAAAACTGATTATGTGGAATTTATTCAAACTGTAATTGTGGTATATATATTATATTTCATTCAATTTGGCATACTAGTTTGCGAGAAATTAACAATTTTCTTTATATGGCCTAAATGACAAAATCCGTTATATGGATTTTCTCGAAAAAACTGGGTATGCAGTTTTGTTGGAACTACTATGGTTATAGTATATATAAAGTTTAATCAAAATCGTTAGAGCCGTTTTCGAGAAAATTGAGGTTATGTGTAATTTTTATATGGCAGGTACCGTTGTTAACATGGCTAAAAGCAAACAAAAAAAATGGCCTAGAATTATGACTAAAACAAGCTTGGTTTGAAGAAAATCGGTCTAGCCGTTTAGGCTGGGGAGACCATTGCGGACCGACGGACCGATGGACGGAATTCCAAAAACCACTTTTTTAGGCTCCGCTATCATCGTTATGTTAGAATCAATCAAAATCTCGAGGTCGAAAATTTTCACGAAAACAATATCTTTCTCTTTGTACCCCCGGGTTATGGGTCAGAATATACCCGAGGTAAGGCATTGCCTGTCGTAGAAGGCGACTAAAATCCACTCCCCATATACCGAGTTTAAAGTGTGTACAAAAAAAACGAAAATGCAATGAATACAACCAAAAGATGTAATACCCCAGGTGGCAATCCAGATTCACTGGAAAATCCACCCACTTCGCAGGTCGGCTCTACGGATTCTGGGGAGAGCCAATTATTGCAATTGTGTAACCTTTTCGGGAAAAGTTCAAGGCTAACGAGGTCACTTACATCTGGACCTCAAAAAAAATATGCGTCCCAAGGAGCTAAACAACGCCAGGAATGTCGGCTCACGAAAAACGAGACTCAGTGAAAAATAAAAGCCTTAAGGACGAAAACGACGTTCTTCGAACAAGGCTTAACAAAGTCGAATTGCTCTGCGAAGACCTTCGTAAAGAAATTCTTCACCTTAAGGATGAAAACATGACCCTAAAGAGTTCATTAAAATTAACTTATGAACCAAATACGAGTGCGAACTCTCCAATTAATACAGAATACCATACGGATAAAGAAGAACTCAGTCGCGAAACCGACTGGATTCTAAAGAAAAGACAGGTGAAAAAAAGGAAAGCTGTATCTTCCCCTGAAGTTATTAATCACGATAAAGAGAATATAAAGGGAAACGGCTAAAACAACGGCGACCACCGCCAATTAATGTGATCGGTATTGACGACTTTAACAAGTTGCATACCTTGATAAAATCGTTGCCAATAGCAGGCTATACCAAGTAACTTCACTTAAAAAAAATATATGGAAAGTATACGTTAAAGACCCTGAAAGTTACCGTCTATTGTCTCGCAAACTAAATACCGATAAAAAAGAATAGTATTCATATAAGAATAAATATGAAAGGCCTTTACGTGTCGTGCTTAAAGGATGACATTGTTAACGATCTTAAAAACAGGCAATATAAAGTTATAGATGTCGTTAACATTCTAAAGCGAAAAAAAAGAAAAAATAAGGTGAAGAAAATGTTACAAAACACGGTAAGCCTTTATTTAAACCGACATTCGATAAAGCAGAAAGTTTGAACAGAATATATGAAATTAAAAAAAATTCTTAATATTTTTGTTAAAATCGATCCAATGCGTTAATATTTAAAATTAGTTCCTCATTTCAAGCGCTGCCAAGCATATAATTATACGCAAACCTTCAGAAAGAGCCACGGTATGTAAAATGTGCCGGAAACCATCTGACGGTATAGTAGTTAGATAAGAAAACTCCTGCTATTTGCATTTATTCTAAAGGCGATCATCCCGCAAATTATCGCGGCTGCGAATTAGTTAAAGAGTAGCAAAAAAGACGGACGAAATCTACTAGCAAAATTTCACAGAAATTAAACTTAACTGAGCAAAAGCCTAAAATCATGCCTAAACTTATCACAAAGCCAAAACAGGCTACAATAGAAAAACCTAAATTTAAACAAATACCGGGGACATCAGAAATGCGGTGGGATCTTGTTCATCCAAATCTAAATTTACAAACGTATGCCCAAGCTACAGTATCCAGTAACGCTCATAAAAATATCTCACCTGACCCTGTTTGTAATGTTTTTTCAATTATACTTTCAAAACTTGAGGAACAAAGCGAAACGAATAAACTTATTTTCGAAAGGGTAGTTAAGCTTGAAAAAAGTATTCGCAACAGACGTACTCCGCTTTCAACATGAATAGATTTCTTAAAATTCTTAAGTGGAATGCCAATGGCCTTTGGCAGAGACTTGGAGAACTTGAATTGTTTATGCAACAAAAATATATCGACGTCTGTTTAATATCCAAAACTCACGCAAAGAGTAATTCTAACTTAAAGATTAAAGGTTACCTTAACTATCATGCTTTACATCCATCACATAAGGCTAGAAGTGGAGCATCACTATATATAAAAGAATGTATCAAACACTTGATTGATTTTAAATTAGAAGTCGAAACAATGCAGGTTTGCTCTATACATGCAGAAGATTTCTGACGATATCTTCTATTTACTTTCCACCAAGATGCAAGGTTGAAAAAATTGACTTTGAAAACTTGCTTAATTCCCTTGGACAGCGTTTTGTCATCGGAGGGGACTTTTATGCAAAACATACATACTGGGGATCTAGATGCATATCGCAGAAAGGTAGGATGCTTTATGATGTATTTAAGGAAAACCAACTTACTCACCAACTGATGTTAAAAAAATACCGGATTTGATAAATTTTTTCATCGTAAAAGGTCTGCCGTCCAAATTTAACCAAGTTAAAGAATGCTTTGATATTTCCTCTGATCATTCACCGGTCTTTTTGAAAAAAACTCACGGAAAAACCAACTGGGAAGGCTTCAAAAAGATATTGAAACTAATATCCGACTGGGTGTATCGCTCAGAACCCCATTGGAACTCGAAGTCGCGGTTGACTCCTTTATCGATACCATCCAAAAACCAGCATGGAATAATACTCCTCAACAAAACAAAATAGTGAGCTATAGTAAAATTGAGTACCCCCGAGAAATACAAGATTTAGTAAGACAAAAAAGAAAAGATCGTAAAAGATGGTACCAAACTCGATCCATGTAGATTTTTCGTATAAACGGACAAATAATTTGCCTGTATTTCTAAATACGGTTCGAGTCCAGTTTGCAAATGAAGCGAAAAATCTCGGTATGACACTCGATGCAAAATTAAAATGGAAGTCGAATGTAAAAAGCAATGCGCCGTCATACGTAAGGAATGAAGATCTACGCAGAGATCTGGGTATTCCCGCGGTTAAAGGACCTTTATTAGGACACGTTACCACAACAGTCCTCCAAATTCTTGAAAAAAAAAATATATTGCGGCGTCTTCAAAGAACTAAACTCTTGGATTTGGCCCGATAATAACTAACCGCACTATAAACTGAGGAAAAAGCAGGAATGCTCAAGGAAAGTTACCTGTCAAACATTTCATTACTCTTGATAAAAAAAATGCTAGATAAGTCGAATACTTAGTTGCTATAGAAATACAAAATGGGTGGTGGTTTTAGTGAGTAAAAATCCACCAACCCACGGAAAAAAATGAATAACTGGAACGTAGCCATGCTTAAAGAACGTATTGTTTCATCCTTACTGGGTGATTGTACCAAAAAGGATAAGAACGAAAAGAGGTACTCCACAGGGGGGGTGTTCTTTCTCCACTTCTTTGGCTACTGGTAGTCAATGAAGCATTGAGGATATTAGATGTGGTTCTCATGGCATGTGGGACATTCCCATCGATCATGCAAATAAGCCTAAACAAGTGTAAATCCGAAGAAAACCAAACTAGTCCTCTTCACTAGCAAAAGATCAATCACATATTTTGTGGCACCGACTCTGGGAGGGTCCACCCTCTCACTGTCATCAAGTGCCAAATACCTTGGGGTGATACTTAATAGCAAGCTAAACTGGAATCTTAACATTAACGGAAGAGCAAAGAAAGCAAATATAGCACAATATAGCTGGAATGGAATCTGCGGTAAGAAATGGGGTCCCTCCCCTAAGGTCACGCAATAGCTATACACAGCTGTAGTCAAACCAATCCTCACCTACGCTTACGGTTGCTTAGTTTGGTGGAATTCCATGAAAATGACGAAACATATGATTGCACGGAGAAAGGTTCAAAGAACAGCGTGTGTACTCATAACAGTAGCCATGTGTACCAGCCCCACAGCAGGTTTGGAAACAATAGTAATCCTTCCACCAATTGACCTACAGATAATTGACACAGCAGCGAGAAACGCATCGAAGAAGCGGGTCGCCTATGAATCAAACCCTTTAGTCGCAGCACAATATTGAAATTAGTAGAATACGATAATGGGGTATCTGACTCGTGCAGTGTTATCCAAGCAGATATCCTAGCCATACTCGAAGCTGCCGAATCAGATAGAGTATTGGACATATCATAAAAGCCATAAAAGCTCTGGCATCAAACATAAAAAATTCACTGTTAGTTGGATGCTGCGGCACAGAGCTAAAGTCTCTATGTAACCAGAATAAAGTCCAAATTATCTGGGTGCTATAGGACTTAACAACATTCCAGGAAATGAGAAAGCAAAACGAGCTAGGCCTATTGCTTTAAAAAAAAAACAGAAAATAACTAGATATACGCAAAATGAAACAAAATCTAGGTGGCTAAACATTAGCACAAAAGACCTATGACTGGAATTAAGACATAGCAAATCAAACAAGCTTATAGCACTGAACAGAGCTTCCATTTCTATAGCGCTAAGAGTGATAACAGGTCACAATCTGGGTAAGCACGTCCATAGAATCAACCTAACCGATTCGCACCAACTATGCAGGCAATGCGGAGATACAGACGTCGAGGAGGATATCAGCCACCTATTGTGTAACTGCCCCGCAATCAGCAACAGCCGTAACAAACTCCTCGGCAGCTTTTACTACGAGGCACAGATCGTCCGTTTCTGCTCCAAATTGGGATGAACTAATACCTGTTTGAAGCGAATAATGCAGCACAAATAATGACGCTAACCACCTATTTATCGAATTTAAAGTTGCATATGATAACATTAATAGAGACGAACTATAAAGATCCATATCTAGTTTTCGTATAGAGACAAAACTTGTCCGCCTGTGCAGAATGACGATGAAGAATTCGCAAAGGTACATCAGGGTCGGCAACGGTTTTACCAAAACATACGATGCCAAAAATAATTCAAATTTAAACCAGCTGACAGATGACGCATTTAACTTTTATAACAGCATTCTTGAGAGGATTGTACGAAATTCCCGTGGCACAATCTTCGATAAATCAGTTGCACAGATTACCCGACGATATTGACTTCATTTGGCGGATCTAACGAGATGGCACAGCGACGTTTAACATATCTGGTTCGCAGAGTCTTCCATTCCCTGCCATAACTTCTACGCATTACAGAAAGACTTCGCCTTAAGTGGCGCCCATATGTAGACACCGACCTAAACCAACTTTATGTGCGAAACTGGAGGCAGTTATATAAGAAACGGGCTAATTTGAGAGGCATGGTGGTTAAGCCCCACGATCATCCTAACCTGTAACGCCACCTAAATAAGTAAGACGTAAGTAACGTCGGTGTATAAAAGCGATATAAATACCGATATAAGAATTCGGTCTAAATTCATTTTGAAAATGTGACATAAACTTCAGTTGAAATTTGGCCACTTTTCTGTTGCGCATTTCTCTGCAGCTACCGATATGAGCCAGTACCTGATGCGAGATTGTTTTGACTTTCTTGCAAGAGTAATGAAAAATAAATGGCGCGCAGTAGAGCATGACTGGGATGATCTTATATAGGATCTCCTTAGTAGTTCGAGTGAGGGCTTTACTACTAAATTACCTTCTTAGCCCGAAGAAACAGCGATTGGCAAGAGTTCTTCGTTTGAATTCAGACGAGATGTTGTTGTCAGAGTTAATAGCGGAGCCGAGGTAGACAAAGTCCCGTACTACCTCAAAGTAATATCTGTCAATGGTGATGTTCTGTCAAATTCGTCGATGTTGTGTGTCCTTAGTCTTACCCTCATTTACTGCTTAACCCATTTTTACAGCTTCCTTCTCTATATTAGCAAACGTGGCTATGACATCACGTTGAGTCCTACCAATGATGTCAATATCTTCGGCGTATGCTAGTAGTTGCACCGATTTTTGGAAAATTGTGCCTCTGGTGTTGGCTCCGGAGTTTTGAACAATCCTCTCAAGAATCAAATCGAAGAAGTCATGTGACAGCGCATCGCCTTGCCTTAAACCTTTTTTGGTATCGAATGTTTCGGTGAGGTCGTTTCCGATCCTGATGGAGCAGCGGGAATTCGTCCATCGGCGGTGTACCAAAACAAGATATGGCTCTGTATAGTTCGGTTGTGGACTTTCCTGGCCTAAAACCACACTGATAAAGGCCGATCATGTTGTTGGTAAACGGTTTCAGGCGTTACATATTACGGCAGATAGGATCTTGTAGGCGATGTTGAGCAGACTTATGCCGCAGTTGTTGGCGCAGTTTAGGGGGTCTTGTGACGTGTTTTTGTGGATCGGGCAAACGATGCTTAGGTTTCATTCTTCAGGCATACTTTTATCCAACCAGATTTGGCTTATGAGTTGGTGGATGTTAGTTTCGACATTGCTATCCTTACTTCACTTAGGTCGGGTGGTTGGCAGTTTTCGTTGCCGTTGCCAATATTAAATGGTTCGTTCTGCCTGACAGCGGAATGTTGTTCGTCATCGCCGTTTAACAGTCTGCAGAAGTGGTTCTTCCATATTCTCAGCATCGACTGTGTCTAAACTATGATATTTCCTTGTTCATCTCGACAGGATTCTGTTCGAGCCTTGTATCCTTGGCATTGACGTTTTACACTTTGGTAAAATTTGCGAACATGGTTCCTGGAGTGGCACCTCTCTATATCCTCGATCGCGCGCTTTTCTTGCTCTTTTTTCTTCTTTCTGAAAAGTCGGGGATCAATTTGGTTGACTGTTCGTTGATCTGGAGACCGCCATGTCCTCTTATGGATATCGAGTTTTTCATCCTCTTTTTGCCCGCCCCATCCCATCGTATGGATGGCAGTAATGTCTACCTTGTAGCAGTTTAGGGCTTCCTCTTGTTGTTCGCCTGTACCTCTCCTGTTTAATGTTCTTACATTCCAGGTGCAGATACTAACGTCGTTGGCTTTTTTTTCGTTTAGCAGGGTCGTCAACATTAATATCAGTCCTTTCCGAGGGTATTGGTTGCTTCGTAACAATGGTTTTTCCATGGGTGGGTAGTTAACCCAAAGCACAACCCCCAACCTGGAGGGCCAAACACTGGGCATTGCCAAGTTAAAGCCAACGAGAGTCTACCCTCGTTCTACAACACTCAACAAAGAAATCTATACGCACTACAAAATGTAGGATTAAATTTAGTATTACAATGCTTGTGTTGAAATGCTTATGATAATACTGAGAAGATTAGTACAGAATCCTTTCAATATATGATAATACGTATATAAAACAATTCAATTTAATTTATGTAGATTGCTCTCAGCTACCAACTAAACTGAATAGATTATGGTACTATCGAATATACATTAACCGACTGGACTATATGAAACAGCACAATATATATATTTGCTGTATACATTCTTGGATTGCCAACATGTTTTTGAGAAAGCTACATATCTCCTTATCATACTCAACATGTCCATTTCAAAGTCGAAGTACGATTGTATTACTTCCAAATGTCCTTTCAATTAAATTCCGTTCTTTATATATTCCATTATTCACAAGATTGACCAAAACAACTTTGTCTGAAACATGTGGCTATTTGTAATATATTCTGAGTACCGGTCACATCAGAAGATGAAAGTCATATTCTAAAATGACTTAAATCTTGCATGTCCTATGCCGTAAGCTGAATTATCATGAAGGTAATGTCGTGCATGGAAAATATATAATCGGTTCTCCATGTACTGTAAATCCCATAATTCCGTTCCAATTTTATTTGAAATGTCTATCCATCTATCTATCTTAAACTTTATACAATACTTAATTTATTTCAATTAGCTCTCTAAATGTAAATGGGTACATGCATATAAAAATACTGTTTTTGAGGACGATATTCCCTTTTTAAACAAAAGCAATAATATCTAGTTGTTTCGAATTGTTGCATGGGCTCCAAGTGGTGTATGGTGAAAATATGATCTATGATATTATATTCGGAACACGTTCACATTAATCAGTTTTGGCAAATTCTATTTCAGTGGCGAAAAATTTAGTATATTTATTGACCGTAGATTCTAGACTATAATAAAACACAGCTGGTGGTACAGCAGGGAAAGCAGGTAATATTTTAATTAATTATGTTTTACTTTTTAACCTGTTGTGTTGGTATCCAGAATCAGAATGCTACAATCTGATGTGCGAATAATTTACAACCACATCCCATCCCATCCTCAAAATAAGTGGCTAAAAAAAGAAAATGCATTATCTAAATATTTTGTTAAAAAATTCCTTACGGTTTGACCAAAAACGTGGCTGTGGGCGGATTTTAAATTTGCTATGGAAAAGGGTATAATAATCGATTTTTTTTAAACGCCCACCCACAGGCGGATGACAAAATGGTCTATAGACAAAATGTTCATATCAACATTACCGAAATATTTACATCGAACGTTTTTATCGAATTTCTTTCAAATTATATGAAAAACATTTTTTTAATTAAAACGCCCCCAAAAGGGCGTGGAGAGATTGTCAGACGGACAGTCATGACATAATCGACTACACTTGCAATTCTCAGACAAATATATATAAAAGAATGATCTCTATTATTACTTTTGTATAAGAACTGTCATTCCTTTGCCTAAAGAGTTTATTTCCTTGACAACTCCTGACTTCATTTATTTTTATTTGTCTATATTTCAGATCATTTAAATTAGTGTAGAATTCAGATTCACCAGGATTAGCATATTAGCATATCTGTAGTGTACGATTATGATGTCTGATTGTCCAAATAAGCCGGGTCGTATTTCAGTACTAGAGTGTGACTACCTGGTTATGGACAATGCTAAATTGCAAGCGGTTAAACTATTAATAATGTACGTAGTCAGGATCCAAAGTTGAAGAAACCTGTCTTGTCAGTTCATGAGCCGCAGCACAGTTCCCTGGAATGGCCTAATATTACGAAACCGAGCTTAGTGTTTTACGATGCTGCCAGGCAATCTTGTTCAGAGTTTTTGTATAGTCTTTCTTTACTCTCGATTTGTGTATGCTAGATACAAGTGATTTGCTCGCAGCTTAACTGTAATATTAAAATAAAATACTTCTGGGTATGAAGAAAGCTGCAGCCTGATGAACAGCGACTGACTTTTATAATACTTGAGTTTTCCAGAGTTTATTTCAATGTCATCTCTGAAGATAGCTTGACACTAGTCTTATAGGACTTTATGCTGTTTCTTGTCGTTTCTGTCTGTAATGCAAAATTTGTATTAAATGCTGAAATCCTTTTCGGTAAATTGGAGATTGTGTTAAAATTCTGGAAAATCACACTAATAAAATCGTCCATAAAAACCTTTAAATAAATCAAATAACTATTACCCAGTTAGCATCTTGTATTATTATCGCTTGTTAATTATAATGTAAGCTTTTGGTATATAGCTCTTCAAATAGGTCTACAAGCTCATAACAACAATTATTAGTTCAACGTCCCTGCAAATCAGGAACTTTCCTAGAGCTCGTATTTAAATTGTTACACAAATACACAATAATCAAAATGCAAAGTAAACACACAGACCGCCAAAGAACAGTGGCCAGTCATTTGCATACAGGAATTTGTATTCCGGGCTATATACAGTCCAATGTACAGGATCCACAAATCTGGGACCGAACTGATTTTGATTACGATTGCATGCAATCGCATTCAAATGAAGTCTTCATTAATAATTCACAATATGTGTAGAAGTGCACAGTGTTCTCTGCAAAATATTGATCAGGATGTCACAATTGAATGTGGGTATCTATAGGAAATGGGCGCGGGAGCTGAATACAGATTATGCCCGTGGATGCTGAGAGCGTGCAATTATTATGTGTCCGTGAGTGCACTGCCACCGGTTCAATTAAGTTTTCGGATAAAATTCCGTCGTCGGATTTGCGGTCCTTTGTAATGGAGGGCATGTATGGTGCTTTAATATTGTGTTGGCTTTGTATCAACATGATGTATATTTAGATATTTAAGAGTCAGATAACTGTTATCGTGAAAATAATTATTTTGCATAAATATGTATCACCTCTGTGAGGGAGTAATTAAATGTTGTTTTTGAGTCAATCGATTGATTTCATTAAAGTATTCTATTTAATTATTCAATGGTAATTTCTTGCTAATGAGAATATAGTATTGAACTATAGTAACGGGAGCTAGGAAAATAATTGTTTCATAATTATAAAATGTAGATTTAAATTAAATAGATTGAGGACATACCTAACTTAAATAATAGTTAACCAGTTAATAGTTACGTTTTTATAGTTTGGATGATCCAGCATACATTTGAGTTAAAAGTTTGGGATTCTTAAGCGACGTCTTTATCTAAGACGGAGTAGTGGCCACCATTCGATCAACATGTATTAGCCATCTCAACCGTCCAAAGCCTGTAATGCTTGTGCCATAACCCATCCAATCAACACGACTAGACCGGAGTTTTTTTTGATGATTTGATTAGATGTGGACTTCACTGGTATTAAATAACACTGGTAGAGGCCGATCAGGTTAGCAGGCTCCCGACCCGTTGAGGTTCTCTGCTTGATACAAGGTAGCCTTTTAGTGCCTTTGTACTATTTACATCCATATATTGGTACATCCCTAAATGATTCTACAAGGGCACTTTAGGAGCGTCCAATACTGTTGACATCTTCTGCGTAGCTGGACGGATTTGTTGAAAGAAATGCCCTCCGCAGTTACTCATGCCCTACGCACTATCTGTTCCATCACGAAATCGCATGATAGTGCATCTTCTTGTCGTTTCCGGTACATTTGACTTAAAATTCGTTTTCCAAGATTTGCCTTAGCTGAAAAATTTGGTCTATGGTCGCGCTGCCGGGCCGGAGGCCACACAAGTACGTGCCGGTATGTTTATTGAGAAAGGCTAAATAAATATGTTCACACAAAACGTTGGACAGAATCTTATATGATACATTTAACAGGAATATGCATCGGTATTTGGTGCACGATCACATATTATAGCTTTGTTGACATCGTCGCCATTGCTCCTCACTATAAGATATTATCGCAGCGGTATTAAAAGATGAATGAAGACTTTCGCCATGGAATTTCCTCACGCTGGTTCACGTTTGTTGGAAATTAGTCCCTCAAAATATTCTAACATTCAAAATATTGTATGTGTGCTTCTTGTCTATTCCAACATTTTCAGTTAGACCTCTTGTTTGTCTACCGCCATGTAAAAGAGGAGGTATAACAAAAGAAGAATTCAAGGGAGCCTTTAAGAGGCTGAAAAAAAGACCCGATAATGAAAAGCAGATGTGCTTTTATACGATTTCTTCAATCTCGCCCTGGAACAGATTGTGCGTACGACAGGGATAAGCGGGAATGCACTATTTGTACTGGGATTCGCAAACATGTCATTATAGGGTGTATTAAAACAGGGTTAAAACAGTTTAATGACTTATGTTACTTGAATAATATAACTTTCTTGTCCGTTCTCATTTGGATTATTTCCACAAGTTTACATTACACTATATGCCACCGTATAGTCGAATCATACTGCTACAACTATTAACTTTGTCTCAGCGAAGACTTAATAGTGATAGTCATTTTCTTACAACAACTTTTATCCGGGCTTATCGACGCTCCTGGTCTCTTATCTGCTATTAAATATAACACTTGAGGAGGATCCCATCATTTTAGAGGATTTAATCTTATGTATAGACCGAATCACAAAAGTAAACATATGAAAAGGCTACAACCCGCTGTGCGGATCGTTGGATGTCCTATTCCATTCCGACCTTAAAATGAGTATCTCCAAAAATTTGGACTTGACTAAAAACTAAATGGGAATGAAATAAATAAAATAACATTGTCATCACATCTTGTTCAGATAGATAGTAAGTCTTTTTTGATTCGACAAAAAACAAACGTTTTTCTATGTCATATGCTATGAGTAGGGTATACAAATGTAGGCGTGGGTTAAAAAGATCTAAAGAAGAAATGTAATGTTGATACCATGGAAGTATATGCATTGAAATGTGTATCGAAATTATTTGAAATTTGACCAAAAAATGTTTTTTACTATAAAGGTCCTCAAAAAGTTGGTGTGGATATTGGGATTGTCTAAATATTGGGGTTGTTTAAATATGACAATATTTGTGTTCACAGAAAAGGAAATTTACACAACATCTGATAACACTTTTCAATATTCACAGTATTCTCCCAATTTAGAGGTGTGGCTTAAATGGAACACTAATTTTGTTTATAAGAGAAAAGCGAGAGCATAATTCCCATATGAAATCATGCCACTTTGCTGTTATAGAGCATTATAATCTTTCTATTACGAAGAACAAAAAAGGACCGTTTTACCGGTGGCTTGATGAGACGATCGCCTCGAATTTATAGGGAGAGTGGGAACAAAATTCTATCAATAAATAAATTATTAAAATGAGATTGAATTCAGTGGGTTACCGTATTATTTAGAGGTGCAGTTTTAGGGTCGTTCGTGAAACGTCGTCGTAAAATTACAATCTTTCGCACGTTATAAACTGAATACCCTTATTAGCTTTTATTTAAAGTAGTTTTTTACAATTAGGGTAAAGTTTTCTATGCTCGTGACCATGAACACATTGCATTACATATGCTTATGAGTGACATTGAGTAAAAATTCAACCTTAAGTCGGCACGGGAAGGCGTGGTCAAAGGGTCGTTTTTGCATCAACTGTTTGGGGGGTGAGACTTGGACATTTTCGGAAGATAAATTTGTCCATATAAATAACGGACACCCTAACGTGTATACTTTTGAATTCTTTTGATATTCTCTTGTATCCAATCAATTCGTTATATCTTTGCCTTACCCCACTCTCAACAGTAGTTGATAGGTCGTCCTTAATAATGACGATAGGTATGCATAAGTATATATGTAACGTAAATTCCCTAACGTTTGATCAAAAATAACGCATTTCTAAAAAGTTGGCGTGGCAGTGGGCGGATTTTGAAATTTTTTGACAATTGTTCTGTAGGCACGAGCAAGGATCCTTTCTTCAAAATTTCATTATGTTAGCTCAAAATTGAAGTCCCAAAAATTGGTGACGAACAGACAGACGGGTGAACGGACGGACAGACAGACATGGCTAAATCTACTTAGCTAGCGATTCTGAGTCGATCCATGTACTTAAAGGTATATTTTCCTCAATTATTTCTCTATGTTACAAACTATGTATCAAAACTAATATATCCCTATGGTATAGGGTATAACTATGGTAGACATGAGCCCATCAGTCATAATATTTTACCCAAATATATGTCTTGTTTTGTCCCACTAACAATTGCACTAAATAATGAGCCTGTGGATGCATATGATATGTTAAAGCAAATTTCTGCTCGTGGATGCAAGGTGGTCCAAATGTCTCTTTCCTATGTAAAAATTATTAATCTTTTATTTATAGATATTTTTCAGTTATTTGTTTGTTTCAGATATAAGGCTTGGGAGATTTGGGTTGAAGCACTACACCATCGCACAGCGAACAAAAATTGTTAAATTATTTTTTGAAAATAGCATTCAATAATTTCTAAATAAACCGAAACTATTCTTTTAGAATTAAACGATCGCGGGTGCAAAAGCACTTGGACTAAACGACTGGAAGCATTGAAGGTTCAGTTCCAATTTGTAAAGTATAATCTTTGTTAACAAAATAATAATATTTTATTATTATTTTTACGATATAAAATGCAAATTTATGTTAAAAATAATTCAAGAAAATGATCCAGCCATTGAGAGATATATTTTGAAGCTTTGTATTTATGAATATTGAATAAGAGACAAAGCATAAGCGTCAATTGATGCTGTCGAACAAAAATGTTGAATATGTAATGGGAACTAAATGTCTCCACAAACATTTTAAAATTTAACCTTTTGCAGTCCGTAGTGGGGACATTTGTGAGTAATGTCAATACAAATTAATAATTGTTATTAAATTCTTATTTTATATAGATTATTCGTAAAGATAATTACCTATTTATTTTTAATCTGTTACTGTTTTTGTAAGTCATAAGACATTTATTAGTATAAAAGGCAGATGTTGCAGTAAACATAAATTTTCGTGGATATACACAACAAGCAAAATAACCAAACCAATTTTTTTTTAAAATTTGCTATCAAATAATTTTACTTCTAACATATTATTTTTTCATCTGAAAAGGAACAATATTTTCTACACCTTTTGTGGTAAAACATAATATCCTTAAGACAAACAAAATAAACTAACAACACGCGATCACCGACATTAAGCAGCGTCGGTTGCGGTTAGTACTGGGATGGTGGACCGGTATACCGGTTTTTGTTGGAATCTGATAATTTTTCGTGTCATTAATTCCAATTCACACCATCCGAAAAGAAGTTTCACTGCAAAAAAAAAAAAAAAAAAAAAAACAAAATGCATTAAAAGTAAAAAGTAAATACTTTCGGCCTAAACTTATCAATGATCCAACTATGGACTGCATTACGTTAACATCTGAAAACACATAGTGAAAACCTATCTAACGATAATTGTATGGTGATATCGTTCACACCCAAAAATAACTGTGCGCTCTCGGTATATATCGCTCATGCTGATTGAAAATATTTTTTTTATCTTCTGTATTCCTCACATAAAATATCCTATAGATATATAGGTACCAACCATTCGGCTCTAACTAACCATACAGGATATTTCTAATTATCATTTTATCATTGCCAATAATGGCGAACTCATTACCGAAATTAGTCCAACCTCTGGCGCCCTTAGTTACACACAGACCTGAAAACTTTGCTCTCTTCGACATTGGGGAGATACCAACTAATTGATTCATTAATCAAGCTTAATGCAAATATGAATTAATTGTGAAATAAGTTAAACATTAAGCGACTTGCTCCAAGGCGATTTTTATTCCTCTTCTACGTTTTAATTCACATAATGGCCACCATCTCTTATACGCGGGTCTATTTTAAATTCAGTCTTTGCCCTTGCAGCTAGAATTCCAAACAAACCCCTAAACGGTGTTTCGAATTATCGGTGAGGTAGGCGGACCAGATACGAGTAGTTAAATTAAAATCTACCTCGAAGATCAACTTCGTCGCAACGCGGAAGGAAAAGCAGAACAAGGTATGGTTACGGCAACGTCCCGTATCGTAACTCATTTAAATGGTTTTTCGTTAGCTTCGAGCGGCTGCGAAATGAGTTTTTAATTAAATATACTTGGCGGACCAACAAGCTGCGATGAGCAAGCGATAGAGTGGGAGTAAGAAGGAGGAAAAAGTAAAAAATAACATTAATTCAATATAATTGTGGTGAATTATCCTAGTTTAACGGCGCGGCTGCTTTTAATTATTCCATGAGATGAGTTTGCTAAGGACTGACTTTTGTCGCTTGGCTCATTGACATCATGTCGTTTCAATCACAGTTACGATATTAACGCTGCACCTATTGTACAGCCGCATAAAGTATATATATTCTATAACTATCCCCATTTTAAACGAGCCCACAGGGCTATAAAGTGAATGGGCTTATCAATGAGGGAGGGTAATTGCCTATTCCTTTCTCGTCGCCTAGTCGAGTTAACCCCAAAATTTCTCACCGGAATAATTAAATGGACGACTAAAAATATGACTTGCGACTTTTTTGGGATATGAGGATGATGGACTTTCGTCCAACTTTACAACGAAGTCAGGATATGAGGGTTAAATTTGAAATTGGATATTATTTTATTTTCTCCTACAGAAGATGAACATTATAACACCATCGTATATAAGAGTGGAATTGTGTACATTTGCCCCCGAGCGTGTATGAGTGTGGGATTGAGGTCAGGGGTAAACGTCGGATAACCTGCAATTATACGTTTCAGTGTGTTTCGCTATAATAAAATATTAATCAGCCACTATGCTAGGTCGAGGTGGTTTGTAAATTACGCAGTCATTCAGTAGCCTACCCATACGGGGGTAACCGCAGTTTGTGGAGGTAAATAAACAGTGGCCGTTTCAGTGCCATATGGTAGGGTATTTTACGAGCGTGTGAGTTATTTTTATTGCACACACATTTTCAAATGAATTAATGTCAATAAAGGAATGTTTTTGTGGTATATGGCTCAGTAGATATTTCTTTGTTTCAGGACTATATTTTTCTTGAATTTTAAAACAATATTACAAATAGCATAGCATAATTTATTAAATTTTTGTTAACTTGTAATATTTTTTTGAACAAAAGTAAAAAGAAAAGAAAATAAAAAGATATTGATAGTCTGTAAATACAAAAACATTAGACAGGGCTTACATTTTTACCATGGTAAAGCTAATTTAAAGATTATCATAATTTACTACTAAAAATTTAAAAATAAATAAAAAAATAAAATTGTTGGTCGTATTAATCGTTTCACCAGAATAGCAGTGGATATTATATGGGTTAATTCGACTCGACATATTCACTTTTAAATTTCCTCTAACTAAAAGATAACACTCAAGTATTAAAAATTTAGATGTCCTCAATACTTCTGTTCAAATGAGATGAATCATAAGATTCAATAAGGGTCACAAGGATTACAGTACACATTTTGCCGAATTTGATGTATAGACCTTGGCCTTCATCATTAAGAATATCAAATTAACTCAATAACTGAAGATTCTTGTTTATTTAAAGTGATGATCATTTTCGTCGATAAGCTATTGGACAGAAACATTTGGAGACTCCATTGCATTCCCTTCAGAAAAATTGTCATGAGGATTATATGCTTTTTATTTTCGTGGATGTTAATAATCGCCATATTACGGTGATTGGATCTTCCAATTTGGGAGATATTAGAGACAGATAAGGATAGGCTTCAAGTAGTCTCCTCTAAAAACTCTTGTAGCGACATTTTGTCAAAAATCTAACGATGGAATAATTTTGTGAACCGCTGTTTATTTGGTCTAAGAGGCCAAATTAGTGATGTAGCCCTCATTCGAACTTCTAAGAAGATTCTATAAAAGTCCCAGATAATTTCAGTTCCCTGCTCTATGGCACTGTATTTAAAACGGACGCAGAAATTCATGGTCTTTTTGAAGTAAAAAAATCGTTGATCCCCGTATACACTTTACGAGCTGTACAGGCACCAGTATGACGGTTAAAATTCACTATTCACAACACAGTGTTTGAGTTCACAGAGAGAAAATAATGCTATAGCTACACTATTATCGTTTTTACGAAATATTGGGTGATTCCTTAATGGAACTATGCGAAAATAGGGAATAATGAAAGTACCGTGTGAGTCGTGTCCAAATTTGATTGAATTTTTGTTCAAATTGTTTGACATTTCAATATGGCACAGTGTCTAACGCAATCCACTTAGGTAAGGGAATTGTAAATTTTCATCTACATCTTTTATCATTTATTGGTATCGTTCTCATATTATTCGACGCTTGTTTCTGACTACTAAGGGAGTTTTAAGGATGCATATTTCCTGTTGTTGGTGCTCATGACGTCACAGAAGCATTCAATAATAATCGAATGCACCAACCGCCCAAAAGGGAATTTACGTCGACGAAACAGATGTCAGAATCATTGTTTACCTTTTAACAACTGATTACCAATAAATATTATATACTTTGATAACGCAAAGAAAAAGGTCGCATTTTCATTTATTTCGAATAATACGGAATTTAATTTTTCTGTTAAAACATTGCAGTTTAGTGAAACAGTTTACTGTTTGTTTAGTTAAAACCTGAACACTTGTAAAAGGAGAAAAAGGAGGGTTAAGAGAAAAAGTGCAGATATTTCTTGTTAGTATATTCATTGAGAAGATTTATTATATCTAATGTTTTATTGTATGATATAAAGTGTTTTTACATCGGAGGTATATAGAAGTACCAATTTTCCATGGTTTTAATTAAATTTTGTTTTGGTTTACCTGAAGAATTTGAAACTTTCATCGGAAAGTTCTCTATCCAAATGGGAGCTATTTGAAAACATAGTAAACCAACTTGTGCGATGAAATTTTTAATTTCTCAAGCAAAATTGATCCTCTCTTCATCAATTTTTTTCGCTATATCTTGACGATCTACGTGATGACTCACAATCAATCACAATGCAGCCATAGTATTGAACTGATTACAAAAGTTTTCCTATTTTTTTTTTAAATATTCATATATACTCACTTTTATTTGGGTCGTTTTTCACATAATTGTGTTGCTCACCTAAGGGTATACCATTGGTCTGGTAGATGTCTATATCAACAGTTTTCTTGAACAATTTAACAAGGTTGGCCCACATGTATAAATAATTCAAAGAACAATATTGGTGACTGGGCTTAATTTATAATTTCATTTGAAAGCGAAATAAGGCAGAATTTAAAAACTCGTCTTTATTTCTCATAACAATTAAAATATGCATTCAAAAAAACTTAATTTCAAGTAAATCGGAGCCGCAATTACGGAACCCGAAGATGTGACCCAATGATCAGAAACGGCGTGAAACTACATAAAAGAGAAACAGATCAATATAACTATATAACAATACAAAACTTAAATACCCAAATCGTTTGAAAAATCGTTATATTGTCCTGATCTTTAATTTCTAGTTTAATGATAATAAAATTCAATGTTATTATTGATATTTCTAACAATGCCTTATAATTAGTTTAAGCCTAACACGTCACATAACTGAATTTCCAGTTTTGGCCAATCACGAAAAATCACAATTTTTTGCCGCATGAACGTTTTTACTGAAATTTTGAAAAATCAGTATTAAGAGATATAACAATCATTACTTAAAGTTGTGCACGTCAGAGCCAGTCGTGCACCCAGTCATCGTAAGGAGGCGGTTCATACTTTTCCTTTTCTAATTTGATATGAATGGGGTGGGGTGCACGCTGCATAAGCCATATGGGATCTATTTTCCTTTTTTTTGGGGGGAATTTAGCCATGCAGGGCCTTATTCCGCGGGCGTTATTGGACTGCACCATTAGTAGCTTTTTGCATTAAAATTACCTTACCTTTGCAGACATTTTGTTAGTTTTAAATATTTTATTTTTGCTTTTTTAACTAATCATTATAATAGCAAGAATTTCGAATATAAAGATTATTGTATTTGCGGCTATAACTCATATGTTATCTTAAATCAGAAAATAAATTTCAGAAATCAGGCAGACATTTAATAAAATTGCCAATAGATCTTCAGAGGTATCGAATTGCAACGACAATAGAACAATTCAAATTGATTGTTATATATAACCTTTCCACTTGTTTTTCTATTGTAAACTTTTAAAGATAACGAAAACACTCACCTGGATTTGAAGCATTTATATGAAACTCGCAGATATTTTTCGTGCCTTGGGCAAAGTCATACGAATCTGAATCGGTGAAAAGAATATCCACATCCAGCTCGAATCCCCGGTTGGGAATCCCTTGTTGCAATGGCGCAGAAAAAGGACTCGAATGGAACGCCACAAGCATCTCAGGACCACTAAATGATATAAAAGAAATAAAAAAAAATATTAAATTACTTCTGTCAATTTTTTTTCGAAATCATAACAGCCTCATGAGTTAATAGGGAGATGTAAATAAATTCAAATGAGCTCGTTCTAGACGAAGCCAATTTAAAAAAAAAGTAGCTGTGGGCTGGCCATAGACGGTTTAGGAGAGGGAACCGTATATAGAAGGAGGAGAGGGAAAATTCACTCCCCAACATTTCTCACTTTTGAAGCAGTCCTCCGGGTCATGGAACCACCCGAAAAGAAGCAGCAAAACAAAAGGACAAACAATTCGAAGAGAAAGTTTTTCTTGTCTAGTTTTTTTTTATCCATTTTCATAGAGCAAAAAATAAAATTCCCCTGAGTAATCTTTTTGTTTGCGTTTATGTCAGTTTTCCTAGGAAGACGAAAGTTATATTAATATGTTTGTGTGAGGATACACATCCAATACTATAAGAATAGATTTGTATAGTCGCGTATTTGAGTACGACGCGCCTCCAGCCAAGATAGTCCTCAGCTGTAGAAAGCTGAAGTAAACGAATATATTTATGCGATGAGCAGATTTGTCTCTCGAAGCCAAAAAAAAGACAAAAGACCAAATGCCTTGGTATGCGACTTTGGATGAATGGCTGTGGAAAAGAAGGAACACAAACAACACACTTTGGTTTGGTCTTGATGAATTCAAAATGGAGAAAATCGTCATTCTCTTTTTACTCCATTCTATTTTCTTTTTCTACGTCTTTGGGTTTAATCTCAAGCCATTTGATGCTAATTTCCCTAATTGCTTAACGCAATCCACTTAGCTAAGGGAATTGTAAATTTCCGTCTTTATCTTTTATCATTTATTGGTATCGTTCTCGTTTTCGACGCTTGTGGCTGATTACGGAGGGAGTTTTAAAGATGCATATCTCCTGTAAAGGGAGATAAAGGAGGGTTAATTTTTTTCAGCTCCCAATAAGTTTATTAGAGAAAAAGTGCAGATATTTGTTGTAGGTACATTCATAGAGAAGATTGATTATCTCTGATTGAATAACAGCGTTCTGGATATAGTATTTAGGGAAATCAAAGCGAAGAAACTTTTTACCGCTATTTCATCTTAATTAAAGTTGAGTTTCCTAGACATATTTTTATGTTTTTTTGGTTTGCAATCAATGGTACGTCTTGGAAATCGAATTTCTAACAGATAGTTTTATTATAAATGTTAGCTGTATGATTTTATTTTATACTCCTTGACAATGAGAGTCAAATTTCTACTAAATGATTCAATATTAACATTAAGATGCACTGTAATCCGTGCAATTTAGAACCCTAACATAGTATTTGCCAAATAATATAAATTGACACTACAGACGGTTAACCTTTTAAAGTTGGTTTCTTTAATGTGTGGAGTTCAGTGTTGCCGTCACTGTCAGTGACAGTGACAGTCAAAAAAGGAGAGTATTTTGAAAAAAAAAAATAGTAGTACAGACATCAGCAGGCGGAATTTTTTGCCTTTACCGATTTTAATTTGGTCGGTGTATCCACTTTAACAGCAAATAACGGGTGGGCCACATACAAGTTTTTTTTTTTTAAAAATGCAATAAATGAGCAAAATTAAATTCCATGTTAAAATTAAATTTCTAGGTATTATGGCTTTAGTAAGAGCAAACGTTCCCATTAATTATGGAACACAACGGCATTCAAGTGGCTGCGTCGCGTCGGTTGGCTTCGCAGTAGAGCATTCTGTTACTCCAATATACCAATGGTTTCGGGTTGTAGCTGGATGATATTGGCCTTAAGTGCTTTTTATCGTTTTTGGATTGTTGGCATAACATCGGTCCTTCACGGTTCCCCACACAAAAAACTCCAAGAGGTCAAATCGCAGCTCCGAGGCGGCCAATTGACATCGCCAAGACGGCTGGTAACATGATTTGGGAATTTGGTGCGAAAAGATCGATTGTGGCAAGGACTGTGTGGTATGGAGCGCCATCCCGTATGAACTAGAGGTGGTCCGAATTCATGTGTTCCATTTCAGTAACGCCCACCATTGACCGAAAGAAAAATGGTCCAACTTTTTGCACACACTTGCGTACAGCAGGCGCGGTGGGTGCTTCTCAGGTAACAATAAAATAAATACCGAACTGACGAATAAAAGTTGCATGAAACCAACAAAAAACATAAAGAAACACGAAAGAGGGAAAATCCCTTTTTGACGACGTTTTGGAAGAAATGTGTGCTGTCAAATTTGCATACAATTTTAAGTGAATTAAATTTATTTAGGTTGACATTACATTTTGCTGCAAGTGAAAGATATTTAATGTCTTTAAACAAAATAGGAGTACGAAAGTGATGGAAGGAGTACGGGAGTATGGAGATGTTGAAAGTAGTACAATTCTCCTTTGTGAGTACTTCCGGCAACATTAGTTGAGTTCATCTATTTTGATCGATTGAATATTTCTGTCTAGAGATCGCTTTGAACGAATCATCTCATATAATCCCACTCAAGAATACACAGAAGAATATAAAAATCGAAACACAATACACAAAATTCATAAGAGAGAAACAGTTCACAGTTTTTAAACAATACTGCAATTACATCAGATGAACCCATGCATCTTTCAGGCATCACAGTTGATACTTATGTAGGACCATGGATAAAACATGTAGTGTGAATAATGTGATGAAATAAATTTAAAAATAGAATTATAAATATTTAATTCCCACCTAACACTGTCGCAAGAAAAAAAAATCTAGTACAAAAATTATAACTAAATTTGAAAATACTACCACCCTGTCATGAAATAAATGTTACCAAAATAAGAAAATAAGTATAGCACTGAATATACTCAAGCTTCAGTTTCAACTTCCTGCCTTTATGGTTAAGCCCTTCTCGTTCTTTCAACGAGTAAAGAAGTCCTGGGGGTAAGTCATTGCTACGATGCCTTTATATTCTTCTATCACACTGTTCTCAAAACCAACCTTGTTTTTTTAACAAACAACTGAGTACACAATCGATTTCGGAAGTCCAAAGTAAGCCTAAATACAATGTTTCATACAAATTCATTCAGTACTTTTTGAGCAATTGGGAGTTTTTTTTTTAAAGTCTCGTTATTTGTCCTTTTATCTAAAAACATTAGCTATGGACTCTAATGATTAAATCCGCTCCGTTTATTAACGTTATATGATTTTCGGGGAAATCCGAGTATGTGCTCTTATTCTAGGAACTTGTAGAAAATGATTTTGATCAGCATTTAAAAAATGGCTCTAAATGTTCGTGTTAAGGAGCGATGATCAAAATCGTTATACCCGTAACGACGGTCCCAGTTTTTTTGCTAACAGGGGCACAGTATAATTACTTTCAGATGTCAACACCAGATTATTCTAACTATTAAGAGTACTCTAGCAACCTAACTTGTCAAATCTAAGTAAATGTTGTTACCTTTTCAGAACTATTTTCTAGTTTACATCAGTTTAGTAAGGTGTTGTAGAACGAGGTAGAATCTGATTGGCTTTAACTTAGCAATGCCCAGTGCTTGCAACTCTGACTACACATCAAATGTTCTCATTTTTTTCCTCCAAGTGGTAACCATCGGGTACTGGTATCATCCAACCGGGTTTGACTTGCTAAACGATAAGTGCGAGTATTGATAACAAGATGTAAAACAGCAACCCTGGTCAGAATGGAGCTGATTGAATACCCGGTCTGCCGCCCCAGGCAAACCTAGATGCTTCGACATATTCGGACAACATGTTATCTAGGAATCTTAAGGGTTAGTCAGGCCCCTTGAACAGAGATGCTGGCGGATGTTCCGAAAGGTCAACGGCAGCGCTTAATCCCGTAGTGGATACTTATGGCCCCGTGTCCTAACGGTATCTAATAAATAAATTGAAGGCTCGAACAGAATCCTGAGATGAACAAGGAAATATCGTAGTTGAGACACAGTCGATGCTGAGGATATAGAAAACCAATTCTGCGGACTGTTAAACGGCGATGATGAACAACATTCCGCCGTCAGGCAGAACAAAACATTTGATATTGGCAACGACAGCGAAAACTGCCAACCACCCGACCTAAGTGAAGTGAGGATAGCAATATCTCAACTCAAGCTTAATAAGGCCGCGGGAAATGACGGCGTTCCCGCTGAGCTTTATAAAACTGGAGGAGATGACTTGGTAAGTAACATCCACCAACTCATAAGCCAAATCTGGTCGGATGCCTAAAGAATGGAACCTCAGCATCGTTTGCCCTATCCACAAAACCCTCTTTGCTGTGCAAACTACAGAGGCATAAGTCTCCTCAACAGCGCCTACAAGATCCTATATGTCGTAATATGTGAACGCTTGAAACCGTTTACCAACAACCTGATCGGCGCTTATCAGTGTGGTTTTAGGCCAGGAAAGTCCACAACCGATCAAATTTTCACACTTCGGCAGATCCTGGAAAAAACACAAGAAGTTAAAATCGATACCAACCACCTATTTATCGATTTCAAAGCCGCATACGACAGCATTTATAGAGACGAACTACACAGATCCAAGTCTAGTTTTGGTACACCGCCCAAACTCGTCTGTTTGTGTAGGGGATGGAGAATTCTTGCTGCTCCATCAGGGTCGGAAACGACCTCACCGACACATTCGATACCAAAAAAGGATTTAGGCAAGGCGATGCGCTGTCACATGACTCCTTCGATTTGATTCTTGGGAGGATTGTGCAAAACTCTCGAGCCAACATCAGAAGCACAATTTTTAAAAAAATCGGTGCAAATACTAGTATACGCCGACGAAATTAACAGCATTAGTAAGACTCAACGTGATGTCATAGCCACATTTGCTAGTTATAGAAGGAAGCGGCAAAAATGGGCTTAGCAGTAAATGAGGGTAAGACTAAGTATATGCTGTCAACACAAAACGACACACAACATCGGCGAATTGGACAGAACGTAACAATTGACAGATATATCTTTGAGGTAGTACGGTACTTTGTCTACCTCGGCTCCGCTATTAGCTCTAACAACAACATCTCGTCAGAAATCAAACGAAGAATTACCCTTGCCAACCGCTGTTTCTTCCCTGTTTCATGTTTCCAGCCTTGCATCGTGGTGGGCATGAGTACCAAAACATGCACTGAACTGACTGGATTCTTTTCAGACATTATAAGGAACGTATAAAAGGCAGATCTTATATACAATTTTTAGTTATTTCAGAATTGCAACGAATTGAAAAAGGTCTAGATACCTATGCCTAATTGAGCTAACTTAATCATTCCTAATAGGCATATGACATTTAAAAGCCCCACAGGATAATAGCAGAAAAACAAACCATGGAATCAACTACAAGGATGCATATCAATGTACAACCTCGAAAAAATAAAAGAAAATCAGCAAACATCAGCAGCATTTCGAAATTCTTCGGCGTTGTAGTTCACCTCCTCTGAAGAGCACAAAAATGCTCAATAATTGATTTCGATTCTAATTTAATGATCATAATTTAATGATCAACCTGAACTAACGATTTACCAAAAAGTGCTGCGCACCTTCCACTTATTCATTATTGGGTTAAACTTTACGAGAAGAATACTTGAATTCCCAATTTAAATTGCAAATTTGTTAAATAAGGATTTTGCGAATTTATAATTATTCGAGCCAACTTTATTTTATAATGATGATAAACTTTTCTTCTCCACCCACCCAAACGTCAACCACTGAACTTTGCATGTTTTCATCGTCTTCAATAAATTTTGTTAATTATCCGGAAAGTGCATTGTTATTGGCTTTAAATATAGCACTCCAGAGACGGTTTCTAATGGTATTCAAAGTTTCTTACAATAGTCATCAATAAACTTTGAAGAATTGGTGCTCCGGGTGCAAGTTGCTCGTTCGAAGGGAAAAATGAATGAACACCGTCAAAAAGGAATGAAATCGCTGATAAGTTTTTGAATGACAAATGAACTGTCGGTGAATGACTTTAGGACTTTTCAAATTAGTATCATCGCTTAAATGCGAGTTCTGCGCAATAACGAAGGGGAGAACGCTTAATATATACATACCTGGGGTGCGTTAAAATGTAATACGAGCATGACTATCTTCATTGAACTTCATTAAGTTTAAAGTTTGGTTGGTGGTGGAGGTAAAATGCCGGGTACTCTGAACATATGGATTGATTTTCAGGGCAGTAAATCAAGACGCTATATCTTAGTTGCGTTATTTAATGTACGTATTATATAAATCCAAAATAGTTGGCTTGTTATATTATTCTTATTTTAATTTTTATATATAAACCCACCTAATTATAAACATTGATTAACGATTAACTTTCAATTCTTATGACTTATGTTAACAAGCGGACAACTAAACACATTATTACCCTCTAAAAAAAATTACGATCAAAAAGCGAGCGAAAAGGTTGCCTTCTATAATTGCAGAATTTTCACGCACATATTAATTTTAAATATTTAATGCGTAAATCTCAAATCTTTTTGTATGAGTTAATTATATACTTACTTCTTACTTAAGTGGCTCTACCGTCCGGGATGAACCTGGGCCTCAACCAACATGCCTCTCCAATTAGCCCGGTCCTTATCAAACTGCCTCCAGCTGCGCACTCCAAGTTGGTTTAGGTCGGTTTCTACTTGTGCGCGCCACTTAAGGCGAGGTCTTCCTCTACTGAGTCCGACGTCTGGCTGGGAATCGAAGACTCTGCGAGTCGGAGTATTGGTGTCCATTCGTTCTACATGTCCTAGCCATCTTAAACGTCCAATGCGGAGTTTTTTGACTAGGGGTATGTCGCTGTACAGCTCGTATAGTTCGTGGTTAAATCTTCGTCTCCATAGCCCGTCAACGCAAACGGGACCGAAGATTTTTCGAAGAATTTTTCTCTCGAATCGACCAAGGATTTCTTCATCCGCTTTTGATACGATCCATGCTTCAGCGCCGTAGAGCAGGACTGGGGTGATCAGGGTCTTATAAAGGATCAGAGTAGACAAAGTCCCGTACTACCTCAAAGATATATCTGTCAATGGTGACGTTCTGTCCAATTCGTCGATGTTGTATGTCCTTTCGTGTTGACAGCATATACTTAGTCTTACCCTCATTTACTGCTAAACCCATTTTTGCCGCTTCCTTCTCTATACTAGCAAACGTGGCTATGACATCACGTTGAGTCCTACCAATTATGTCAATATCGTCGACGTATGCTAGTAGTTGCACCGATTTTTGGAAAATTGTGCCTCTGGTGTTGGCTCGGGAGTTTTGCACAATCCTCTCAGGAATCAAATTGAAAAAGTCACATAACAGCGCATCGCCATGCATTACTCCTTTTTTGGTATCCAATGTGTCGGTGAGGTCATTTCCGTCCCTGATGCTGCAGCGAGAATTCTCCATCGTCATCCTGCACAAACGTACGAGTTTGGACGGTATATCTAAACTAGACATGGCTCTGTATAGTTCGTCTCTATAAATGCTGTCGTATGCGGCTTTAAAATCGATAAATAGGTGGTGGGTACCAATTTTGACTTCTTGGGTTTTTTCCAGGATCTGCCGAAGTGTGGAAATTTGATCGATTGTGGACTTTCCTGGCCTAAAACCACACTGATAAGGGCCGATCGGGTTGTTGGTAAACGGTTTTAGACGTTCACATATTACGGCAGATAGGATCTTGTAGGCGATGTTGAGCAGACTTATGCCTCTGTAGTTGGCGCAGTTCAGAGGGTCTCCTTTTTTTGTGGATCGGACAAATGATGATGAGGTTCCATTCTTCAGGCATGCTTTCATCCGAACAGATTTACCAAGTCATCTCCGCCAGCTTTATAAAGCTCAGCGGGAAGGCCGTCATTTCCGGCGGCCTTATTAAGCTTGAGTTTAGATATTGCTATCCTCACTTCACTTAGGCCGGGTGGTTGGCAGTTTTCGCTGTCGTTGCAAATATTAAATGGTTCGTTCTGCGTGACGGCGGAATGTTGTTCGTCATCGCCGTTTAGCAGTCTGCAGAAGTTGTTCTTCCATATCCTCAGCATCGAATGTGTCTCAACTACGATATTTCCTTGTTCATCTCGACAGGATTCTGATCGAGCCTTGTATCCTTGGCTTTGACGTTTTACACTTTGGTAAAACTTGCGAACATCGTTTCTGGAGTTGCACCTCTCTATATCCTCGATCGCGCGCTTTTCTTGCTCTTTTTTCTTCTTTCTGAAAAGCCGATGTTCTTCCCTTCTTCTTTGCCTATAGAGCTCAATGGCAGCTCTCATATTCACCTTCAGCTTAGCATTGTAGGCCTCGATATTGGCTGCGAGCATCTGTCGGCATTCTTCATCAAACCAGGGGTTTCTTGCTGGTGGCCGCTAGCTAACCTAGCACATCAGTTGCGTCTGATATAATGGCTTGTTGGCATCGTTGCCATTGTTCTTCTACTTTAGATGCTGATGTGTTTTGAGTTGAGAGGTAAAGGGATACGCGTTGCACTAAGGTCTTGGCGGTCTCTGGCGTTTGCAGTCTTTCGAAATTAATTTTTTCACAGAATTTCTGTTTTTTTGTGGCGTGGTGGATATCCGCATCCTTACCTTGGCTACAACAAGGTAGTGGTCCGAGTCGATGTTAGCCCCTCGGAATGTTCGGACATCCAAAATACTGGATGCGTGCCTCTTGTCTATCGCAATGTGATCAATTTGGTTGACTGTTCGTTGATATGGAGACCGCCATGTCCCCTTATGGATATCGAAGTGAGGAAACAGTGTGCTGGCTATAGTGACATTTCGTCAATTAGCCTAAGTCCGTTACCAGACGTGTTGTCGTGTAGGCTATATTTTCCGACATTACTGTTAAAGATGTCATCTCTTCCTACCTTTGCGTTAAAATCTCCCAGCACGATTTTAACATCATACTTTGGTAGTCGCTCATAGGTTTTGTTGGGGAGCTCGTAGAAGCAATCCTTAGTTATATCATCTTTTTCCTCCGTCGGAGCATGAGCGCATATAAGGCTTATTTGGCCTTGATGCGGATTGTTATAATGCGTTCGCTAATGTCTTGAAAACATAAGACTTCTTGCCTAAGTCTGGCACGTATGACAAATCCGCATCCAAATAGTCGCTGTTTCTGCTTACTATAACACGGTCCATTGTAGATGTCACAGTTTTTCATCCTCTTTCTGCCCGGGCCATCCCATCGTATTTCCTGGATGGCAGTAATGTCGCTTTGTAGCAGTTTAGGGCTTCCGCTAGTTGTTCGCCTGCACCTCTCCTGTTTAATGTTCTCACATTCCAGGTGCAGATACGAACGTCATTGTCCTTTTTTCGTTTAGCATGGTCGTCAACATTAATATCAGTTCTTTCGGAGGCTATTGGTTGCTTTTCCGTGGATGGGTAGTTAACTCAAAGCACAACCCCCAAACCTGGAGGGCGAGGCCCTTGTTTTGACACTAGGACAACGGGCCGGAAAAATACCGATGTCAGTAGCCCATTTTGGGATATGAGCGCTGCCGTTGACCCATTGAGGGCTCCTCCGCCACCAACTCTTTTCCAACTCTCTGGCTCAGTATTGGAAATCTCTATAGACCTGGTGTTTAAATATGTCGAAGCAGCTCATATAGGGATCACACTACCAGTTCGATCAAACTGGAGCTGTAGGCGCCACCGTTGACTCCATCTAGGGAATTCCTCCCCTGCCGCCAGAGAGTGAGTGCCTTAGTGGGATGAAACTCCTCCCCCTTCTCTCGTTTGATTTTTATCGTACTACAAAATAAATAAAAAGGAAGTGAGTGCGACCGCCTATTGGCAAATCATTTTATAAATATTCTACTGTTTACTCGTAACGAGATTTAACTATTAATTTATTTTAAACTTAAGAATTGAATGATTCTCAAATGATGAATGGGAAATAAATTTCCCAAGATTTGCGGCGAATTTATTGCCCACCTTCAGTGAAATTATTTCACAATCCAAGCAAAGTTTTTTTCCCCATGTAAAGCTATTATCCTGCACCCTTGTACGTTGACCGTAAATTGGGTGCGTAGCCCTGTGTAAACGGGTGCAGATGCAGATATTACTGTGATCCACAAAATTCGATGGGAGGAGGCTGGCAAAAAGAGGATGAAGAAAAGAAGAGTCTCTGCCTGAGACACTGCAGCCTTCCATCCTCTACGATCCCTGGCTCGTTGCTTCCAGTTGTCTTGACCAAGCGCTCTGGTCCGGTCTTCCTTTCCTTCACGAACCTAGGGGCTGAGATTCGAAGATCCTTTTAGCTGGAGCATTATTGTCCATTCGCTCGATGTGGTCGATCTAATGTAGTCGACGTGTTTTGGCTTTTTGGACTACATCGACATCTTGGTACAGTTCATAGAGTTCGCGGTTGTATTTTCTCCTCCATTCACCCTCCTCGTGCACAGGATCAAAAATTCGCCAAAGTCTTTTTCTTTCGAAGGAAAGTGCCAGCACTCGGCACCATTAAGTAGAACTGGCAGGATAAGGCCCACATTTCGTCCTTCGGGTTGTTATTTCGCCAAACCGAAGTAGCAACGGTTTCCTAGGGTAATTCTTCGACGGATCTCCACTAGAGTGTCATTCGTGGAGTTTATATTATTTCCGAGGTAGGGAAACTCCTTAACTACCTCGAAATTGCTGCTTTAAATAGTGACCTTTTGTCCTAGGCGGTCAACAGATGTTTTTTTTGTTGATAGCATGTACTTAATCTGTTGAATCTAGTGTCTCTCGTGTTAGCACCTGCCCTGCGCTCTATCTGCTCAAGTACGAGATTGAAGAAGTCACGTCGCGTCTCCTTGCCAAAATCCGGTGCATGTTTGGAATTATTCGTAGGAGCTACTTCCAAACTGCACCATACAGCGCGTGTTTTCCAGCGTCACTCGACATAGCTGAATAGGATAGGTTGGATAGGATCTTGTATGCGACATTAAGCAGTGATATGCCTCGATAGTTCTTGCAAGACATAGGATCGCCTTTTTTGTATATGGGACATATGGAGCTAATAGTCCAGTCATCGGGCGCATGTTTTCTTCCACCCATATTTGGTTGATGATTCGGTACATGCTCCCTACCAAAACAGCACCACCGTATTTAAAAAGCTCCGCTGGTAAGCCATCCCAACCTGCGGCCTTGTTGTTCTTAAGCTTTTTTATACCAAGGTCAACTTCTTCTATACTAGGTGGTGGAACTAGTTCTTCATTGACTGCACGTGGGTTCTCTTCTTGCCCTATCACTTTCTCTACATGATGCCCATTTAACAGATGTTGCAAATGCTGCTTAAACACGTCCACTATTCCCTGCGTTTCGGCGACTAGGTTGCCTTCGCTGTCTCGAAGAGCCTGCGTTTCGGTTTTGGCTTGGCTTTTTTATAAAACCTCCGGATGTTGTTACAATCGTGCGACTCTTCGATCTCCTTGAGCTGGGAAGCTGCGTAAGCCCTCTTCTTTCTACGCAGGGGCTTCTTTTCCTCCCTTCACCTGGCTTGATACCCTTCTCTTGCTGCCCTTGTTTTGCGCTGCAGTGCTTTCTTGTGTGCATCTTCTCTCACCTTTTTCTTGTACACGCATTCATAATCATACCACGGGCTCTTTATCGGGGAGGCTGGTACCCTACAGTGGTTTCGGCTACCTCCTTAATGATGTTGCGATACTGATACCACTGATTGTTGGCGTCTGTGGTAGGAGAGTGCACAGAGGAGAGTTTCATACTCAGGCGCTCACTGTAGGCTCTGGCTACTCCAGGTGCTAACGCGTCCAACTTCGAATTCCTTCTTCTGGGCAGTTCACAAGTGTGCATATATTTAAAATCCACCCACACGTCAAAAAAAAGTGTACAAAATTTTGAAAAAATTAATGAACAGCATATTTAGACAATCTCAAATTCTCAACATCTATATTTGGCCCATATTAAGTTTTTGCCCCACCCACTTTTTCGGTACAATGTAAGAAAAATTAAAAAAAAATGGTCGCCTTTATATAATTTTAACAAACGCCAATTTCTTGGGGGCGTTTTATTAAAAAAAAACATGTGTAAATCATATCCTATAGAAACAAATGAGAGGGCTGGGCACTATGCGGGTCGTTTAATACCCATTCCCATCCCATGCTTAAAATTAATATCCCCTCTATGTGAAATATAGAAAATGACGTCCAAACATATTGCTCACACAGTTTATGAAAATCTTTTATGGTTCGACAAAAAATAATGTTTTTATACCCTATCCCAAAGGAGTATATTAGTTTTGGTACATAGTTTGTATAACAGAAAAATAATTTAGCTAGATACACCTTCAAGTATATGGATGAACTCAGAATCGCCAGTTGAGGCGATTTAGCCATGTCTGTCTGTCCGTACGTCTGCCTGTAGGTCACCCGTTTTTAGGCCTTAAATTTTGAGCTAAGATAATGAAATTTGGTATGTGTGGTACTTGTACGAACTGTTCGAATAAAATCCCCTCTCTGTTACGCCCACTTTTTAGAAAAAACGTTATTTTTGGTCAAACGATAAAGAATTTTTAAAAAAGTCTGAACGAGATATTTAGACAATCTCAATAACTATATTTCGTCCATATACAATTTTTCGGAACGACCACTTTTAATGAAGTTTTTTTTTTTTGTCGAACCATAAAATATTTTGATAAACTATGGGTTTGATGTGACATAGTCACAAAATGTTGTTTAATTTTGTGACAACGTCACATGAAGCCCACATTAAGGGGATATTAATTTTAAGGATGGGACAGGATAGGGTATTGAAGGATCCGCACAGCGGGTTGTAGCCTTCTCATATGTTTTAAATAAATATCGTTAGAGCTGTTTTTGAATTGCTTCTATGGGCCTTAATCCAATAGCCTGGTATATGAAATTTGAAGTAAATCCGCCCAAGTCTTAAGCCTCCAGATTCATGCACAGACCGGCGAATGGAAAGAATAGATAAGACCCACTTTTTTGCAAATCTTTTTTAACTTAATGTAATATTTTGTAATTATTTGAATTCTTTTAAATACCACTTATAAAATATTGCGTCAAATTTCTCTATCGTTGGTTCTAGAACACTCAAATTGAGGATTCGTTCTGCACAAATTCAACGAGAAAACCCCACTACTGTCGCATTTCCTGTCGTCGAAATTAGAAAGCACAAATTCACCGCTGGTGACAATATTCAATTTCAAGAATTGTAATCACATTGAGAGTGAACTTTGTTTGGCTTTGTCTAGCATGCAGCATGCAATGTCAGGAATTCATGATTTAAAATTTGAGTTATCGATTTGATTTGTGGGCACATCGAAACTTTCGAATGGATTGCTCATCGGTCTTTGTGGGTGCTGTCAAAGCAAAATGTCCTTAGGAATTTATTTGAATTTGCCAGAGGTTCAAGTTAACAAATGTACTCTACGATGGCAAAAGGATCGCCTTTATGTTATATGGGTGATTACTATTTCATGGATTTATATATCATTCATAGTGCAGGGTGATTTCTTATTCTTTTGTTCCTAAAGTTACTGTGAAGCAACTTCATCATCAAGTAAATCAGAGTTGGTAATTTTCGTCCAAAGGGATATTCTGTTTACAATTGTAGGAACGGTTCCGAGAAGATGGACCATAGTTAGGTAAACTCTTTTGTCGATAATGGGATAGTTGCTCGTAGGCTTAACTACCGAAATTCTAAATTCAGACGCATTTGAGCAACAAAGAAATTTATCTGCTCAGATGGGTATTTGCAGGTAGTCTGCAAACAAAAATGCAAAGTTAACCCCATAGAATTTCATATCCGCTTAAAATTTTGTCATAGAATTCTGTGGAATTCTATATATAACCATCATAAATAAATTAAATTGATCACGCTTATTACCTATGTACATTAATGGCACAAACCAAAGAAAAGGGAATACGAAAATATCAGCTGGTTAGGAATATCTAAAAGTTTTCAAGCTATTACTAATACTATTCATTCAGTTCTAGGTCGACTGTTTATACCCTATCCTAAAATGATATATTAGTTTTGATACATAGTTATTAACATAGAGAAATAATTTAGGTAGATATAAAGTATATGGATCGACTGTCTGTCTGTTCGTCCGTCAAGAATTTTGAAAAAGTATCTAATCGAGATATTTAGACAATCTCAATATCTATATTTCTTCCATATTAAGTTTATTGCCACGCCTCTTTTTTAGTAATAAAAAAAATTTGTATTAATATAAAAATTGTTCCATAGGTCATTTTAAACCCACGCCCACTTTTTGGGGCGTTTTTATACAAAACCATTTGTATACCCAGAGCATATGCAGGAGAAAAACGTTAGTTTTTGGGGAAAATACTTTTAAGGATGGGATGGGATAGGGTGTTAATTTAGTTTGACCCATTAGATGCATTTAGCTCAAAATTCTTATTTTCAATGCTGGTTTTAGATGAGAATACAATCATAGATCCATCTACAGTCCTAGTTAAAATGGACATTGTGAACAACTTACATAAGCTTTGGGAATCAGAAGACGGAATATAAAGAAAATCCTAGTAGGAAATAAAGAGAACAGGCTACCTTCCTGTTCCAGACAGAAACATATCCTTGAATGTCAATGTCATGGAGGTGTGCATGCACCAAGCCATCAACCAAGTCCGGGTCGAAAAAGGATTGCCGATGACTGGAATATAAGCTCTATATATCAAATTTACAAGAAAAGGGATCTCTTGGATGCTTTGCTGAAACTACCGAGGTATATCCCTGCTAAATGGTGCGGCATATAAGATCCTATCCACAGTTATATGTGAACTTCTTAAGACTATCTGCAATATACTTATCGGGATAACAAAGTGGTAGATAAAAGACACATTCGAAGAAAAAAGCTTTCTCGAATTCATGTGACAATGACCATCCACGGGACAGGCGTCAATTAATTAAAGTAGTTACGCATTTGAAAGCATTTTCTTGAAAGAATTATTCAACACGCATACCTCGCGGCTCACTAAATTGTCATTTGCTTACAATATAAATGCAAAACAAAACAATTTTCATCAGTCGAAGAACGTGTGACTCATTTTTGTAATATGACATGCTGATCTTTCATTTATCCATTAAAATGATATAAACTGAAATGAATGCGTCGTAATAATAAAAATTATAAACTTCCGAAATACACCTGTTCAAGAGCACAATATGTCTTAGTGTGTAAACCATTTGCAACAACACTTGAACATGTTTGCAATATGCTATCTGTAATAGCTGACATTTCTCTTGGCATAACCTCCTTGGTGGATGGTATTCTAAAAATGCGATATACATCGCCCAAAGGAGCACATCCAGCTCCTCTAAATGTCGCATCCGCTTCGGCATTACCTATGCAAATCCGAGTTCATTTAAAACTATGTACGACTTGCCATAAAAAATATCTGTAAAACCATACCACAGAGCGAAATTTATGAGTACTTGTATGACATAAAAATGTAAATTTGACAGCAACCCCACCCGCCTGATTTCGTCGTGTTGTATATAGCGAACGAAGTTCATTTGGGGGCATAAACATTATGCTGAGAACGAGTCCTTTTTCAATTTTTTTTAACACTTCTCAAGGAGAGCGCATCAGTTATTTCTTCCTCTGCGGCGTTGGCGATGGTGGCGACGGCTATGGCAGGAACCACAGATGAAATCTTCGGCCATATAAAATGTAACTGTTTCATGTGGCGCCTGTTAAAGTATTTCTGCGGGGATACACATTTGCTCGACACCAAATAAATGTCGAAATGAACTAGCGAATGCTTGTTTGGCGGAAATTATTGAATGCTATCTCTCAACGGAACGCCATTTGCCACATACAAGTAGAGTAGGCCTTGTTCTTATTGAATTATTACCTATTACGCTGCCATGTTACGAGGTCGCACCCGACGAAATCAATTCGTGGCAAATGGGTTGCGTATACGCCAGAGTGTTCTGCTACTTAGCTTCAGAGTGTTTCGGGGCAGTGGTGCGCACCATTCTGCACTGAACCATTCCAACCACTTAATACAGCCATGGTGCTTTGAAACGTTGTGTGGCTTAGTAATCCCAGTGATATGTGAGGGATCGGAACGAACCGGAGTCTCCATTTCGCTTCATTTAATTTGTAAATAATTTCCCAGCGCAAAGTATTCTGTCCCGCTTAGTGCAAATTGCAATTTTAGTTTTTGAACCCCAGTAGGACTGGATATGCCAAAAGTGGGCAAGCAATTAAACGCAAATAGCATATGCTCTCTCATGGTAAATCACCAATCAGCGGAGGAATTTAATTTGAAGTGTTTTTTTTTCAGTTTCTGATGGCAACAAGCCACATTGACTCAGTGTCGCGCGCAAACACCTCGTAGGCAGCTCCTACCATTGGGATCACCCGAGTCTCTGTAAACTCAATTGAGCGCCCGCATTTGATGGGCTGGTCGGGAAATTAATTCAATAGTAAAGTGTTCCAGATGTTTCGGTTAAAGTCAGGAAATCAATTTCTCTTCCGCTCCGCACAACATCAAGTTGTGTGGCATGGCCTGCGGATGTGGGTAGGATAACCGTGTGCACGATTGAAATCTCTTTCACCCGGTAGTGGTCTTGTTTGACAGGAATGAGCGTTGTCATTTTGTGACCTCAATTTATGAGCATTAAAAAGTGTTCGATTGCTTCCGAAAAAAAAGAAACTCATTTATCGGTGGTTTATACGTTCAGTTGGAAACTATACTCAAAAGCGATTCAATTAAATCGCTTTTGTGTGTGTTTTTATGTAGAAGTTTGCAATTAGTAGATTTAAGGATGAATTCATGTATATTCATACAAAATGAGTTTGTGTGTGGTTTGTGTACTGATTCCAACCAAAACGGCATATGTTCAGCAGCTGTGTGTCGATTAATTGAAAAGCTTGTAGTTGAATGTATGTACATCTATTCTTGTGAAATAAGCTGAGAAGTACTATATCGTATGCAGGTTGTGGAATATTTTACAGTTTTTCATCTTATCGCTAAGGATTTCAAATAAATCTTTAGAAAATTTTCTATTTGTTATAAAATATGGCCTAAATGACAAATTTCGTTATATGGATTTTCTCGAAAAAAACTGGTTATGAAGTTTTGTTGGAACTAATAAGCTTATAGTATATATAAAGTTTAATCAAAATCGTTACAATCGTTTTCGAGAAAATTGAGGTAATGCGTAATTTTTATATGGAAGTTACCGTTAATAACATGGCTAAAACCAAAAAAAATGTCCTAGAATTATGACCAAACCAAACTTGGATACGAAATTTAAAAAGAATCGGTCAAGCCATTTAGGCTGGGGAGACCATTACGGACCGACGTACAGAATTCCAAAAACCACTTTTTGGGTTTTCTTCTTTCTTTCTCTTTGTAAGAGAAAGTTAAAAATCAATGCAACATTTATTAGATGATAAGTTGTCAGGTTGCTTTTACGTAGTTTCAAGTAGAAATCAAATCTGTAGAACCATGTGCCATCGTGCATGGTGATTATACCAATAATATTGAATCAAATCAAACCATAAAAATACTGATCCTTCTCTACATTATCTTTCAGATAGTATCTTGTTTTCCTACATCCCACCATGGGTGCTATAGATGGATTAATAATCCTTTACATAGAAAATTATCTTTTCTTTCACTAGCTTCCAATCAATTTCGGATTTGGTATCCATACAATGGATTGCATCTTACATAAGTAATATGAAGCAGTTAGTTAATAAGTAATTTGTAATACATTTTCGAGGCAGTTTGAAATTTGTTGTTTCTTAGGGAAGTCACCTGGGACCTTTGTTGTTTGCATTATTTATGGATTTAATGGTGTCTTTCTGTAAGTGTCTGAAAGATGACTGAAAGTTTTTTTTTTGAAGAGGTTCATATAGACGCATCCTGCACAGACGGACGAGTTTGGGAGGTACACTAAAACTAGACATGGCTCTGTATAGTATGCCTTTTAATAATTTCGCAAAATTGTTGTTTTTAAATTTTTTATTTAACTGTTTGAAATTTGGCAAAGTGTTTTTTTTTTGACAAATAATGTCTCGCCGTTTAGTAACTTTGCAAAATAGCGCTACGCCGTTTTATTATTTCGCTAATATGTCGTCTCGTCGCTTTGTTGTTTTGATCGTGTGACTGTTCCCTATCATCGGCTTTGAAAATTTATTATTAAGATTTTATTTATTTGGCATTCAATTATTTTGCAATTTTTTCGCTTGTAATTTAATGAAGCGTAAAAATTGCAAAAGATTGAATGCCAAAATTGAAAGATAGACCCCCTCCCATAGTAAAAAATGGTTTATTAAACTGTTCGACAAAAAACAGTTAACTTTTTTTTTGGCGCCTAAGTTATGGCGCCAAATGATTTATGGATGTCAATATTAACTTAGCATTTTTTTTTTTCAAATTTCCTTAGAATTTTACCAAAAACAGTTTTTTACTGAAAACGCCCGCAAAAAGTGGGCTTGGCAAAAAACTTTGTACATACGAAATATAGATACATATTAAGATTGTGACTTGTTCACATAATTTTTAACCGTGTTCATGGCATTGGATGGATTTTGAAAATGTTTACTCTTATTATGTATGGACAAGAAAATTTCATTATCATGGTCAAAATTTAAGGCCTTAAAATCCGAGAATACATTGACAAACTTACAAAGACATCATGGCATGGAAAAGAAAATTTAATTATGCTAGCTCAAAATGTATGGCCTTAAAACCCGAGAATACATTGACTCACTAACAAAGACATCGACATCCAGACTATCATCAAAATATATAAGTTATTTTGTATGGTAAAAGCAACATTAAACACATTGACACATTGACGAAAACAGAAAAATCCTAAAATAAAAAAATTGTTCGATGTCGATGTGGTCTTCCTCATTTGATATGTTTCTAGCATACAGTTTAAGTGGCGAAATTTTACCTTGGAACTTCTCCACCCTACAACCCACTGAGCCAGCGCACTCTCAATACATGTGTAGGATATATACCGTACCGATAAACATTTAATTACTTGGCTGATTCATATATCGGTTTTTTTTTTCATAAACGGAACAATACATTGTGGAACTTGTATAATAGTCTATATTATATCGCAACATGTTTTAAGTTGATTAAAATTGTTAAAGATGTTAACAAAGCTGTCAAATGATATCACATAAACTTAAATGCGACATTTCATGACATAACATTTCTTTTGACAACATAAACCTAAGAATTTTAAACGCATCCAAAATTCAATAATTATTTAGAAAAGAAATGGAATTGTTTTAATTAAAATAATCCCAGTCTGTGTTTTTACTTTTGGAAAAAGATTTATAACTTTTATCATTATAGATACTTAATCCGTGTAGCAAACAAAGTTTTCCAATCAATAACTCATAAATTTCTTCCCCTTATCGGTAGCACGTCCTGGTCAAGGGACGCATCTGTTACTCTAATACAAAATACAATATAACAACGAATGAGTAAATCCCATTTGCACACGGGACGAACTTTTGCTTCAACACAAAGAAATTATAAGTAAATTGATTTTTGCCTTACCTGAAAAGATAATAAATGCCGATAGTAATAAGTAATGGTGCCGTTACAGGTAAAGGAGTTCTTTGTTTGCCTCGTACTAGCAACAATGAAAATCATTATACGAACTAGAAGCCATTACTAATCGTTTTTTTTTAACATTAAAAAACAAAATCAACATCTTTTGAAAGCGATGCTCGTTGTTAAACATCATTAATGAGAAAGTGTAAAAAAAGCACTCAGTGAGTCAACATTTTCGTTACTTTTTTGAATATTACATTTACATAAGACCTGCAGGAAATATTTTTCAAAAGCTATTCATATAAAATAATAGGGTGTTTTTGAAACAGTTGGATTCCGAATAATATTCTTTTTATATATCCTGCCATAATATAATTGTTAGGTATCTCACTAATATCAAAATTGAAAATCCACTTACATCGTATTCAAGCCCTAGATCAATAAATAAAGAGGATTTTTTGTTTCGGGATAGTACTTTAGTTTAGCAAGCTAGGAATTTGAAGGTGCCATGTTCAAGAGAGCATAAAAAAAATTGGACATGGTCCACAGGTAGGACCAATCACGTAAAAAGCAACTGTTACGAAGCAAAAGTACTTAAAATTACGTTTTTTTTTCTGCACCCAGAATATTAGAAAGCTTAACAGAAAAAAAGCAAACATTATTGACATCCAGGTTATACTATGGCAAAAGGAGGATAAAAGAGGTATAAAAAGGAGGATGTGATATTTGCTTCTATCCGTGTTATTTTGAGAAGAAACAGGGGCGGACGCGGATTTGAGATAAGCGACTTCGAAGACATAAGCGGAACAATTCCCATCGAGGGCAAATTCGTCAACATAAAACGCATTCACAAAACTTTTGACCGACTGCCAAAATACGATGCTAAAATCATACTGGAAGATTTTAAAGCAACGGTTGGGAGAGAGGGAAGCTTTGACAGTATCGTAAGAAAATACAGCCGAGTTTGGCAATAGAATAAGGCTAATTGACTTCGCTGCGTAACTCAAAGCAATTACGATTTCCTCATCATGGTGTCCATAGAGGACACGGTGGTCTATAGCTCAACAAATTGTAGTACTATCATTCGATGCAGCTAACATTAACCACTACCTTCAGGATATCCTCCAATCCACAACAAATGCTTAAACAATAATCGAAAGAGATTTTGCAGAACATGTATCGCTTCACATCGCGATTAACACCATACTACCAACAGAAAAAGACTTCGATGGAAGAGATAGAGATCAAATTTTCACATTTTGGGACATATTGTAAAAAAACGCAAGAAGTCCAAACACAAACCAAACCCTTATTTATCGATTTTAAGCCCGAATACGACATAATTTATAAAAACGAACTATACAAAGCCGTGTCATCTCAAAACTCGTGCATCTGCGCAGGATGTCGATAGGGAATTCTCGCTACTCCACCACGTCGCCAATGACCATACCGCAACGGTTGATACCAAAAAATAATGCATCGCTGGCTTCTTTAACATCCATCTCAAACGAAATGCCACAGTCACCTTTGGAAATGGCAAAATTATTATTAATAGTAAATGAGTGTTTGACCACGTATAAGCGCTCAAGAAAGAAAGAAAGAAATCCGTGGCCGTTTTGAACAAACAATTTTTCGGAAAAACTTCGGTCTCGTTTATTTTGATAGATTCGGCTGTGGAGATTTAAGAGCCATACAGCGAATTAGAACTTTAAAAAAAAACCGCATTCAAGGTTTACGATTGCTTGGACATGTAAGCGAATGGAGACCATCACTTACTTAACTTTAGTGGCGCTACTGAATCTTCGTCTCCATAGCCCGTCAACGCAAACGGGACCGAAGATTTTTCGAAGAATTTTTCTCTGGAATCGACCAAGGATTTCTTCATCCGCTTTTGATACGTCCATGCTTCAGCGCCGTAGAACAGGACTGGGATAATCAGGGTCTTATATAGGATCTCCTTTGTAGTTCGAGTGAGGGCTTTACTACAAAATTGCCTTCTTAGCCCGATTGGCAAGAGTAATTCTTTGTTTGAGTTCTGACGAGGTGTTGTTGTCAGAGTTAATAGCGGAGCCGAGGTAGACAAAGTCCCTTACTACCTCAAAGTTATATCTGTCAATAGTGACGTTCTGTCCAATTCGTCGATGTTGTGTGTCTTTTCATGTTGCCAGCATCTAAGTATATGCTCTTACCCTCATTTACTGCTAAACCCATTTTGCCGCTTCCTTCTCTATACTAGCAAACGTGGCTATGACATCACGTTGAGTCCTACCAATGATGTCAATATCGTCAGCGTATGCTAGTAGTTGCACCGATTTTTGGAAAATTGTGCCTCTGGTGTTGGCTCGGGAGTTTTGCACAATCCTCTCAAGAATCAAATTGAAGAAGTCACATGACAGCGCATCGCCTTGCCTAAATCCTTTTTTGGTATCGACTGTGTCGGTGAGGTCGTTTCCGACCCTGATGGTGCAGCGAGAATTCTCCATCGTCATCCTACACAAACGGACGAGCTTGGGCGGTATACCAAAACTAGACATGGCTCTGTATAGTTCGTCTCTATAAATGCTGTCGTATGCGGCTTTGAAATCGATAAATAGGTGGTGGATATCGATTTGGACTTCTTGGGTTTTTCCAGGATCTGCCGAAGTGTGAAAGTTTGATCGATTGTGGACTCTCCTGGTCTAAAACCACACTGATAAGTGCCGATCGGGTTGTTGGTAAACGGTTTCAGGCGTTCACATATTACGACAGATAGGATCTTGAAGGCGATGTTAAGCAGACTTATACATCTGTAGTTAGCGCAGTTCGGAGGGTCTCCTTTTTTGTGGATCGGTCAAACGATGCTGAGGTTCCATTCTTCAGGCATGCTTTCATCTGACCAGATTTGGCTTATGAGTTGGTGGATGTAACTTACCAAGTCAGCTCCGTCAGCTTTATAAAGCTCAGCGGGAAGGCCGTCATTTCCGGCGGCCTTATTAAGCTTGAGTTTAGATATTGCTATCCTCACTTCACCTAGGTCGGGTGGTTGGCAGTTTTCGCTGTCGTTGCCAATATTAAATATTTCGTTCTGCCTGACAACGGAATGTTGTTCGTCATCGCCGTTTAACAGCCTGCAGAAGTGGTTCTTCCATATCCTCATAGGATCTCCTTAGTAGTTCGAGTGAGGGCTTTACTACAAAATTGCATTCTTAGCCCGATTGGCAAGAGTAATTCTTTGTTTGAGTTCTGACGAGGTGTTGTTGTCAGAGTTCATAGCGGAGCCGAGGTAGACAAAGTCCCTTACTACCTCAAAGTTATATCTGTCAATAGTGACGTTCTGTCCAATTCGTCGATGTTGTGTGTCTTTTCATGTTGCCAGCATCTAAGTATATGCTCTTACCCTCATTTACTGCTAAACCCATTTTGCCGCTTCCTTCTCTATACTAGCAAACGTGGCTATGACATCACGTTGAGTCCTACCAATGATGTCAATATCGTCAGCGTATACTAGTAGTTGCACCGATTTTTGGAAAATTGTGCCTCTGGTGTTGGCTCGGGAGTTTTGCACAATCCTCTCAAGAATCAAATTGAAGAACTCACATGACAGCGCATCGCCTTGCCTAAATCCTTTTTTGGTATCGACTGTGTCGGTGAGGTCGTTTCCGACCCTGATGGTGCAGCGAGAATTCTCCATCGTCATCCTACACAAACGGACGAGCTTGGGCGGTATACCAAAACTAGACATGGCTCTGTATAGTTCGTCTCTATAAATGCTGTCGTATGCGGCTTTGAAGTCGATAAATAGGTGGTGGATATCGATTTGGACTTCTTGGGTTTTTCCAGGATCTGCCGAAGTGTGAAAGTTTGATCGATTGTGGACTCTCCTGGTCTAAAACCACACTGATAAGTGCCGATCGGGTTGTTGGTAAACGGTTTCAGGCGTTCACATATTACGACAGATAGGATCTTGAAGGCGATGTTAAGCAGACTTATACATCTGTAGTTAGCGCAGTTCGGAGGGTCTCCTTTTTTTGTGGATCGGTCAAACGATGCTGAGGTTCCATTCTTCAGGCATGCTTTCATCTGACCAGATTTGGCTTATGAGTTGGTGGATGTAACTTACCAAGTCAGCTCCGTCAGCTTTATAAAGCTCAGCGGGAAGGCCGTCATTTCCGGCGGCGTTATTAAGCTTGAGTTTAGATATTGCTATCCTCACTTCACCTAGGTCGGGTGGTTGGCAGTTTTCGCTGTCGTTGCCAATATTAAATATTTCGTTCTGCCTGACAACGGAATGTTTTTCGTCATCGCCGTTTAACAGCCTGCAGAAGTGGTTCTTCCATATCCTCAGCATCGACTGTGTCTCAAATACGATATTTCCTTGTTCATCTCGACAGGATTCTGTTCGAGCCTTGTATCCTTGGCTTTGACGTTTTACACTTTGGTAAAACTTGCGAACATCGTCTCTGAAGTGGCACCTATCTATATCCTCGATCGCGCGCTTTTCTTGCTCTTTTTTCTTCTTTCTGAAAAGCCGATGTTCTTCCATACTTCTTTGCCTATAGAGCTCAATGGCAGCTCTCGTCATTACCTGCAGCTTAGCCTTGTAGGCCTCGTTCTTGGCTGCGAGCATCTGTCGTCATTCCTCATCAAACCAGGGGTTTCTTGCTGGTGGGCGCGAGAAACCTAGCACATCAGTTGCGGCTGATCTAATGGCTTGTTTGCTTCGTTGCCATTATTCTTCGACATTAGATGCTGTTGTGAGTCGAGAGGTTAAGGGATACGCGTTGAGCGAAGGTCTTGGCGGTCTCTGGCGATTGCAGTCTTTCGAGATTAAATTTTTCACAGTATTTCTGGTTTTTTGTGGCGTGGTGGATTTCTGCATCCTTACCTTGACTACAACAAGGTAGTGGTCCGAGTCGATGCCTCTTGTCTTTCGCAATGTGATCAATTTGGTTGACTGTTCGTTGATCTGGAGACCGCCATGTCCCCTTATGGATATCGAGGTGAGGAAACCGTGTACTGGCTATAGTGGCATTTCGTTCCCTAGGGAAGTCAAGTAGCCTAAGTCCGTTACCAGACGTGTTGTCGTGTAGGCTATATTTCCCGACAGTACTGCTAAAGATGCCTTCTCTTCCTACCTTTGCATTAAAATCTCCCAGCACGGTTTTAACATCGTCCTTTGGTAGTCGCTCATAGGTTTTGTCGAGGAGCTCGTAGTAGCAATCCTTAATTATATCATCTATTTCCTCCGTGGGAGCATGAGCGCGGTCCATAGTAGATGTCACATTTTCATCCTCTTTTTGCCCGGCCCATCACATCGTATTTCCTGGATGGCATTAATGTCTACTTTGTAGCAGTTTAGGGCATCCGCTAGTTGTTCGCCTGCACCTCTCCTGTTTAATATCCTCACATTTCAGGTGCAGATCGAACGTCGTTGTCCTTTTTTCGTTTAGCTTGGTCGTCAACAATAATATCAGTACTTTCCGATGCTATTGGTTGATTCGTGACATAAGCTTTTTCTGTGGATGGGTAGTTAACACAAAGCACAACCCTCAACCTGGAGGGCCAGGCCCTTGTTTTGACCCTAGGACAGCGGGCCGAAAAAATACCGGTGAAAAATGCCGTTGATCAATTGAGGGGGGCGGGGTGTAGTTGATGTAGAAACTGACCTCAACGAACTCAAGTGCGCAGCTGGAGGCAGTTAGCTAAGGACCGAGTTAATTAGAGAAGCTTTATTATTGGCTGTAGTGCCACTCAATTATATAAGTATAGATACCGAGTGCGTTAAAATATTGAGCATTGAGACACTCCTACGTAGATATATTCCAGATCAGTCAGAATACTTGAAGTGATTTCTCCTTAAAATTATCTACGTGATTCAGAAAATTTGGGTCAATACTTTTTGCCAGATTGAGATATCAATGCGACTGCCTTTGATTCTCTATACAATTCCATTGATGATTAAAAATGCGTTCCACTTTTTCTTTAAAGACCTTTATATCGATCGCTTATTTACGTCTTTTGGTCTGTTCAACAAGCTGCTGCAAATATAATTTAAAACTATTGCACTAAAATTGAATATAAGTGCTAAAATAACATTTTTCAACAATGCCTTAAAATTACTAAATGGTTTCTTAAAGGAATCTTCGTCTCCATAGTTTGTCAACGCAAACGTGACCGAAGATTTTTCGCTCAAAACGACAACGACTTGATGGATTCGACTTAGAACAGAAGGTCCTGTTCTCAGTTGGCTCAGTTGAGATAAACATTTTTCTACAATTGATACTACTAAAGGGTGATCCAAGTAGAGATACTTTTTTCAATAGCCTTTTTTGACAGATCACGTGTGAGTCGTGTCATGCTGTCATGTTATTTTTATTTAGTATTGTTTGGCATTTCATAATGGAAAGACTTACGCGTAAACAACGTTTACAAATTGTTCAACTTTATTATGAAAATTCACGTTCTGTGAGGAATGTGTTTCGTGCACTTCGCTCAACTAATGGTCAACATAATCGGCCTACTGAGCGTACTATTCGCAACACCATCACCCATTTTGAGACCCAGCATTCTTTATTGGATAGTATTCGACCGAATAGACCACGTCCAGCACGCTGTGAAGATAATATAGCGGCCGTAGCTAAGAGTGTACACGAAGACCGTAGAGAGTCGATTCGGCGCCGTTCGCAGCAACTCGGACTGACGTATGGAACGACTTGGCGCATTTTACGTCAAGATCTTAAATTGAAAGCGTACAAAATACAGCTTGTGCAACAACTGAAGCCGCTCGACCTTCCCAAGCGACATCGCTTCGCTTTATGGGCTCTTGAAAAGTTCCAAGAAGATCCGACGTTTTCGAGGCAAATTTTGTTTAGCGATGAGGCCCATTTCTGGCTTAATGGGTATGTAAATAAACAAAACTGTCGCATTTGAAACGAAGAGCAACTTGAAGAGATTGAAGAACTGCCACTTTATCCAGAAAAAACAACGGTTTGGTGTGGTTTGTGGGACGGTGGAATCATCGGTCCATATTTCTTTAAAAATTATGCCAGTGCGAACGCAACCGTCAATGGCGACCGTTATCGTGCCATGATAGCCGACTATTTGATGCCTGAAATTGAAGCTCGTGATCTCGGCGACATTTGGTTTCAGCAAGACGGCGCCACTTCCCACACATCGTATCAATCAATGGACTTATTGAGAGAACATTTCGGTGAGCACATAATTTCACGTTTTGGGCCGGTCGATTGGCCACCAAGACCGTTTGATATCACACCGTTAGACTTTTTCCTGTGGGGATATGTAAAGTCAAAAGCTTATGCCGACAAACCCGCTTCGATTCAGGCCTTGGAGGAAAACATCACGCGTTTCATTCGCCAGTTACCAGTCGAAATGCTCGAACGAGTGATCGAAAATTGGACTCAACGAATGGACCATCTGCGACGTAGCAACGCCCAACATTTGATAGACATAATCTTCAAAAAATAAATGCCATTGAATTTTCTGTGTTTTTTTCTTTAAAAAAGTAGTGAACCTCGAAATGGATCACCCTTTATATGTAATATCCGCCAACCAATCATTTTAATATAGATTCGGTTAAACTCAAGAAGTTTTAAAGCAAATAGGGAAACCTCTTGATCTTATGAATAGAGAATAACCCGCAGAGCATAGTTGCAAGTTCACCTACTCATTTCTTAGTCCACTTTTATGATTTAGCGCCTGTATAACTCCGACTGGGCTTTTATCGCCTTTATACACAATGGTTAAGATTGCATTAATGATCCTTTTTTTATTAACAAATTTTATTTACAACCTCGCGCCAAGTTTTTTTTTGTAATCAAGTAAAATCTATATACTCATGGAAAGAAAATCCTTTCTCAAACAATTTATAAAATCAGGAAAACTTATTTAATTACATTTTGTACGGTTTCCCTTTTGACTGACTACGAAAAGTGCTATCTTGCAAATACATGGGCATCCGCAATTAATATCTCCTACATTATTAAATGCAGCTGCGTCTTCGGTTATCCTGTTTACAAATGGCAACTTAGTATTCTTTCAGCAAACATAATTGATTTTCCTTTGAAATTTTCATTGCCCGTAAATCGCTACAACCCCGTTACTTGTTTTATTCCAGCTAACTGAAGAACTTGCTGCTCTATAGGTATGCCCGGAATAACACTCAACGTACCTGGACAGAATGGGTCCATACCCCGTACCAAATCTGAAATTCAGGTGAAGTAAGCTTTTACCGCATTCAAACATCAGTGAATGCAACTTTGCAACATGGAGCACGAAACCCTTGGGAATATAAAGTGATATCCAGCTACTACATAGTAGGTAACTTGGAATTTCGAGGTTAAGGGGTGTTCATTTACTGAACGCCTGTTCAAATATATAGGAAGAAGCACATTTTCCAACATCCTTTCAAGCTGTGTATATGATATTATGTACGCCTTGATATATGTATAGAACATTGATGCATATAAGTGCATCGCATTATTTTTATGGATAAACCTAAGACTCTATTTCAGGGAGAACTGCTGGGGCAACACGTGAGCCCATCTATACATTGAGTGAATGAGATGAAATCATTTGGGTGTAACTTGGGAGTAAATTTAGATAGAAGAACGGGAAAGGGTTTTGAAACACTATAGAGATCTTGAGTACTGAATACATGAGCAAGAGGACTACCTACCGGGATACGACTTTAGGTAACCAATCACCGCCACAGTATTTTGCCAGGACTGGATCATTAGTTGAACTTCCATCGTAGAATATCAAGTGGTCCCGTTCACCGGTGCAATCCGACCAAGCACGTATGGACCGGGATGTTTTGTTGAAACTCGCTATTGACCTGAAATGCGTTCAAAACGAAATTACACGTTAATAAAAGGATTAACAACAATTTGTATGAATAATGAGTTAAGTGTTCTTCTTTGCTTTGATTTCGATTAGTTAATGTTACCTGAAATTAAACTATCAATTTATGTGTTGAAATGTAATGATTTCAATAGTTAATTTGCCATTAATTTATAAGATATATTAAAATATATAGCAATAGCATGGTATTACTAAGTATTCATATACAAAGTTTATTGTCTGCTATTGTTATTTTTTTACAAAAATTATTTTGTTAACAAATAAGTTCGTCTGCTTAAAACAAAAAAAAATTAAACGTTCTAAAATATAAACTTTGGCTCCAATGAATACTGAACGGCATTTGGACGTCAGACCCCAGAAATCAAATCAGTAGATATAACGACTCCATAAGAGAATGCTGAAATCCGACTTTTAGAACTTGTTTAAACTTTTACCAAATATGTTGTATTTAAGAAAATGCCACCAAGAAGTGCATTATATGAATTTATATCGACATATTACAAAATTTGACATTGTAGTTAAGTGGGCGTTGTTCAAAATAATTATATTTATATAATATTGTCTTAATATTTTGTTCTAATTCTTTTTTTGAATTTATTTAAACTTTTACTTTAAACCTTTTTTTAGGAAATGGCAAAAAATGACTAAAAAGTATTAAATCAATATATGCAAAATGAATTAAGTTCCGCGATCCAAGTGCTGTCAATATCTTATAAAGCTATTTACGGTAGAGAAACTGTATATGGGAAATTAATTAACTGATAACCAAAGCTTCATTATTTCTCTAAATATCTATGCCTGCGATATTTAGAGAAATTTGTTTGTTTTTTAAAAAGTAGAATGATACGAACCAAGCAATTTAATAATTTTAAACTTGGCACAGTTGTGTTTATTCAGTATTCTCACCATTAGTGAAAATGATAAGAAATGTTTAAAAGAATCAAGTCTAAAGAATAAAGCCAAAGGTTTTGAATATTTGAAGAAATGTAATATATACTCAGTTAGAGTGGCCGCGGTGTAGTTTTAATGTGTTCGCTGTTGACTGGAGTATTGTGCAACCAATCCTGAAAAGTATGCTTGGATACCACCAAAGAGTATACAACTGCAAGAGTGTGCATCTCATACAACGAACATTTACTATGATGGGTACTGATGTTGATACCCCACTGTGCACATTGCCATGCCAGCATCAAGCAACAGCATAGCCGATGCATACGAACGACGAAAATTCTCCTTCGCACTTACCGCCCGCGGCTGAAACAGCTACAGCATTTTTAGCTGTGATGCGTACTCTATAGTTATATACCTCTTTGATACCACCCGTGGAAAAGGTCTCCAATGTACCCAACATCTTTATTTTATTCAACAAATAGAAAATATTTTGTTCCGAAAGTAGACGAATATTTAAAATGTTTACACTATAAAATGAGCTATGCGTTAGATTGCTAATATCCAGCGGTATACTTTTTACTACACATGGTATTGTACTACTATGGTATTTTAGATATTACTGGCATCATGGAAATGCGATGGAATGGGTCGGGGAAAAGTGAGCACATTTTTAAAAAAAAGTATTAAGCTTACAAGTTATGGCTGATCGCATTGCCTAATTACACATTAATGTTAATTAGCATAAACGTATCGACAAAACTTATGGGTGATTGCCGAAGTACATTGTTAAAAGTTCTGTGCTTTTGAAGTGTTCTGTGATTTTAAAGCTAAGAATTAACAAAGTATAACTGATAACGTTTGGTAACGAAATCAGAATGCCACTGTAGCCAGCACATGGTTTCCTTTCCGTAACAATCCATAAGTGAACATAACAGTTTCCAGAAAAACAAACGGTCAATTGAATTGATACCATTGCGATGTGCAAAAGGAGCGCATTCTCTAGTTTGGATGCCCGAACATTTCGAAACATTTTCCATTTATTTCTGTCAAACTAAGAACGCAAATATTAAACACAGAAAAAAACAAACATACTGCAAAAGAAATTAAATCTTGAAAGACTGCAAGTAGGGCACAAAACCATGCACAACGCGTATCCTTGAATCTCACTATTAGTCCGAAAGTGCTTAAACGTCTAATGTTGAAGACTTATTAAGTAATAGTTGATACTGAGAATATAAAAAAAAATACATATTAGAAGGCTACAATCCGCTGTGCGGATCATTGATCCTATCACATCCTTAAAATTAATATTCCCAAAAATTGGGCGTGACTAAAAATCTGAAAGAGAAGGAAATAAAGAAAATTACATTATCACCCCATCTTGTTCAGATAGTATCCAGCTCTTTTTTTTTGTTTCGACAAAATACTACGTTTCTCTATGAGTATAGAAAAAGTTTTTGTCAGAAAACTAAATGGGCGTCGCTAATTGATTTCTATGGGTGAAATAGATCATCTGAGATTGTCTGAATATATTCTAATTAAGATAAACGAAATTTTTGTTTAATATCATCGAAGTATCTTCATGGAAAGTTTTTGCAATTTACTTTGAAATTTAAGCAAAAACTGCTTTTCACTGAAAACGCCCCCAAAAAGTGGGTGTGTTGCCGTTTATATTCGCTGTTAAACGTTTTTTTTGGTGTTGGCCCTTTTTGGTATGTTGAATGTGGTTATTCGAAATAAATGGCCTTAAAAGATGCGCGAGTGTTACTATAATGGATATGTGGTGACATTAAGTTGGTTGTGTTTTTATTAAGTTTAAATGCCGCCACTATTTTCCATGTGATATTTTCGATGTAGCGATTTAAATTTTATGTGGAATTCAAAGACTTTTATTCAAAGAGATATAAATGATAAGAGAACCATTTCAATTAGCGGTCATGTTAAACAAATATTGGAACGGTAAATATCATGATTTTTTACCTTTATAATATTGGTTAATGTATAAGCAATTATTGATCTTTTGAGGAAAACTAATAATTGTATTTTTTTATTTTTAAGATGGCATTATTAGGGGTTGGGTACGATTTGCCGATTTTTAAAATGTCGATTTAAAACAATTGACCATCATAATGTCGACTTTCGAAAAGTCGATTGGTAAAAATACCGAGTGATCAAAATGTCGACTCTTATTAAGTCGATTTTGAAAATATCAACTCGTAAAAGGTCCAAAGTCGCAAAGTGAATTATGTTCACATGCATGCGGTGCCGCATGTACTTTACCACTGTCGATCAACATGCGCAATTGCATATGCATGTGAACATCATTCACTGTCGATCAACAAGCCATTCTCGGATAATTGTTAATTTTTACATTCGGCCCTATCGAGGTATCCGTCGGAGCGAAAAATTCTCCGATTTTGTACTATTCGGAGGATTTTCGCTTCGAGGTATTCTTCCGAAAAGCTGTTCGGAATATTTATCCGACATTTTGTAACCAATTCGCGAGATATATTAAATGAAACAACCGTCACCTTTTGCTTTCAAACTAGAACTAATTTAACTTTATTAATTACACAAAAAGGTGAGAGCACAATGTCTCACGGTGCATGCATAAGATACAGATAAGATTAAGATTACAGTCTATTGCATGCAGGTGAAAACATAGTGTCTCACGGTGATAAAGTATACATAAATCATATTACAATAATAAGCAGACGTAGCGTCTGCTCCCACGGTCTACTCTAGATGTATACATAACTCGCGTTACAAAATGTCTAAATGTTGAAGTGCTTTCAGGAGCATTTTCCGTGCAATATTTGACAGCTAAGTGCCATTCTTTTGCCGATATTCTCCGACACAAATTATTTGTGGAATTTATTTACGAATAATTGTAGTGAAGTAAAGCCGTCAGATTTGTGTATTTTTTTCGATGACACATACCTCGAATGAAATTTAAACCTCCGACGAAGTATGCGTTACGGAGAATTTTCCGCTCTGACGGTTACCTCGATAGGACTGATTGACAGTGTTATTTTAATCATTCAAAGAGAGCATTCCTGTTACATTTTAGATAAAAGTCGACTTTTTTACCAACAACTTTTTAATGGACATTTTAATGGTCTGGATTTTAAAATGTCAACTTTTTTTTGACAAACTATGAAATACTCCCATAAGCGTCTCCCATCAGTCGTGTGATCCTATTTATTCTGTGGCAAGCCTGTACCTACTATCCTTTTCTTGCGTAGTTTGGGTGTTATTTGTTATAGGGAACTAAATTTCCGCTTGAATATTGATAAAATCATCAGCAGAGCCAACTCCTCACTTAGGTTTGTAAACGATAGTCTAAGGAATTCTCCATGTCATAATATCTCTATTTTTCATATATTTTAGACTTATCCTTGAATATTTTAGACAAGTATGGTCACCTCTACTACCCTGGGTAGATCATTTTAATTTTGCATATGAAACTAATAAATATTTAATCACGCCGTGAAATATCCGACATCCTAATCGCAAAACAGTTAATAGCCAAAAATATCGACTGGCTCACTCTGCTGCAAATTATGTCGCTTAAATCCAGGCATCAATGATATGTTCCACACTTCCGACTTAACTTCCACAGAACCAACTACGGCTATAACAAGCCAATGCCTAGAATGGCTAATTACTCTGTGAAACTTCTTTATGACCACCTGATCTATCACATCTCATTAACTCTTTTCTAATAAATAAATTAAGTTAAGTTAATTCAGTCATGACGGGCTCAGTGGCGCGATGGTTAGTGCGATGAACTGCCGCGCAGAAGAAGAAGTCTGGGTTCGATTCCCAGCCGTAGCAACACCTAAATGATTTTTCACTGGCCCTCCTCTCGTGATGATTTGACAAATCATCCGAGTAGTATCAATTGTCAAGAAAAGCTTATCTCAACTAAGCCGTTTTCGTTTTCGTTTTCGGCATAAAACAGGAGGTTCCTCCATCATGCAAGAATTACACACGCACACATGAATGGTTGTGATAAACCTCGGCCCTGGGTACTAACGAGCCTGTTGCGCCAAAAATTTGTTATTTTTTTTTAATTCAGTCATAAGACCAGCTTGTACTAAGTTTAAATAAAAAAAATACAGCAGACATAAACATTATTAAGAGTCATCTTACGCTTTTTGAGCGTTGTAAAGTCGCTCGCCTTAGAAAAGTTTAAAAAAAATGCTAGCCTTAGTAGAACTGGAGACCTTGCCTTAAGAAGGGAGCACAAGTAACGGGTGATTTTTAAGAGTTAAGTTTTTCAGGTTGGCAGTACTGGTTAGTAATGGCATATTGGCATCCAAACGTCATCTGTCAAAGTGAAAAGTTTTTTGTATACACTGCCATTTAATCATGGGAAGACTTACAAACGAGCAACTATTGCAAATTATTAAAATTTATTATCAAAATTCGTGTTCTGTGAAAAATGTGCACCATTTGTTACGACCGTATTATGGTCATTATAGACCTATTGAATCAACAATTCGTGCTGTTTTCACCAACTTTACTTTGTTAGACATTAAACCATCGACGCGCATGCGTCGCAGTGCGTACCGAAGAGAATATTGTAGTCGTAGCGTCCAATTTTAATGAAGATTGTGAAATGTCAATTGGTCGCCATTCTCAGCAACTCAACCACATGGAAAATTTTACGTGGAAGAAACGTTAGCATCAACGACGGTGAATGTCGAGTCATGATACTCGACTTTTTTTTGCCCCAGTTGGCTAAGTTTAACTTGGTTGGCATGTGGTTTCATTTAACGCCTCTTGATTATTTCTTGTGGGGTAATGTAAAGTCGTTAGTTTATGTGGACAAGCCGAACACGATTGAAGCCTTACAGGAATGGAATACAGGCCGAAATGCTCGAAAAAGGGACGCATAATTGGACCATTTTAAACAGAGCCGCGGACAACATTTACATGAAATTGGCTTTAAAACGTAAATGCAAAAGGCCTATTTATCGATTACAATAAAAACAACGCTTAAAAAATCACCCGTTACAATTCGATTACGAGTAAATTAAAGTCCTCAATTAGAGACCCGGATAATTGGCCTATCCTGGGTTCACCAGTGACTTAAGGGCAAATTCACTACTAGTAAATAAATGTTTGTTTTGAAGTAAAAATAAGTTTTCCAGAAAAAATTATTCAAGTGAGGTTAAAATCTTCAATGTAGATGAACATAACCTATTTAATATCTGACTATAAATAAATTGAGAAATAAAACATACCTTTTAACTAAAGCTTTATGTTGATTCTCCTGACTAACAGATATCATTGCATGTTTGCATGTAGGAACTTCTTTTTGGCGAATTGTCCAGTAACAAGTTACATTCCTTGGATACATTCCAGGATAATTGGGACTCTGTAGGCGGCACTTTTTTCGATAGCACTCGTCGAATTGTCTCGTACAGTATGTACCCGGTGTAACACGTCCCAGCTCCAGCAGTTTATCCGGCAGTCCATATCTATAATTTATCAACAAGAACACGAGTAAAGTATTATCGCACACTGAAGATTTGAAAAGGGAAACTGCACACAATGAGCAATTTCAATTCAGTGGATTTTTCTGTTTTTTTTTTCATTTTCATAAAATGCAGCAAAATATATTTTCAATAACAGGAAATGAGGACGAAATACAAAATAAAAAAGAAAATAAAAATGCAAACCAAAGTAGAAAATATTTAACAAGGACTGCGCTACAACCCATGTCCCACTTACCGAACTACGGCGTCGGACTGACTTATAAATTTGTATCTTATATTAAATTCAAAAGGCTTCTCCTCCTGTATGTTCCGCGGCGGATGGAATACCTGTTGTGAAAAAGAAAAAAAAAAGAAGATAGAAAAAAATAAATAAATTTATTTACCACTCGCAGAACACCTTTCCATTGTGCATTATTTTAAATTGAAGGAAATGTGTTAGGCGTATACATATATATCTGGTGGATGTGTGAGTAGCGAGTGTGTCTATTAGAAAAGGATGTCAGCATTTTAGAGGACTCTCAATGGAAGACGTGTATCTAAAATGCAATGTGTATTGGGGCAGAGTGCACACCTTTGCTGGCATTTGCAAATTGTGGAGGTGTCCTAGTTTCGTGAGGCTAAGGAGCTGAGGCATGAATGAGTAAGAAACGACAATGTGTCAGATATCTTTAGAAAGCAGCTACACTAAGATTCGTTTTGTTATTTACCCCATGCACATGCAAAGCATCATAGAATTGTTAGCAGCAAAATCAACAACAATGAAGTGAAACACTGCAAACAGTAAACACAATGGAAACAATTAACAAAATGCATTTGGATGGGGTTGGGGGTTGAATGCTCCCAACCTGTATGCAGTGCATATTTGCATTGCTCTAAATTTATTTTTCTTTGTAGTTTCAATTGGAAAATTTATGGCTGTAATTTCTGAGAAGATCAGTCTCCCGGTTGATTTTATAGACACTTGTCGTATTCTATAATAATTAAAACAATAATGTAGATGTGATTAATGTTGCTTTAATTAACTCGTGTTTGTACAATTTCTTTCTAAAAATTTGTATTTGCACTCGTAAATATCTTTTTTACGTGTGTGAGGTTTTTTGTTTGGAGCCGGAGAATGTCAGCTCAAGTCAGTTAATGGTGCCTTTAAGATAGTTATTATACCTTCTTCACGGCCCAAAAATGTGCCAACTATCCATGCATCCAACGTTACCTCTCAGAAAATCACTAGAAACTTCGTTGTTTGAAAGCAAACTTGCAACAGGAGTATTCCCAACTTAATGGAAAAACGCATTTATTACACCTGTTTTTAATAAAGGTGAGCGTGGAGATATTTCCAGTTATAGACCTGTCTCAAAACTATTCATGTATATGTTTGAAAGCTCCCTTGCCACAGGAGTATTCCCAACTCAATGGAAAACGCATTTATTACACCTGTTTTTAATAAAGGTGAGCGTGGAGATATTTCTAATTATAGACTTATCTCAAACTATCCTGCATTCCTAAATTTCCTTTGTCGAAACATCATCTGTGTAGAACAGCATGGCTTTGTCAAATATCGTTTTACTGTAAAAAAAAATCATTGTTCCAATAGTTTGGAAAATAAAAAAGAAGTCCATTGTATATGTACTGACTTCTTCAAAGCCTTTGGAAAGTTATCACATAACATCATAATTTTTAAACGTAAGGTGTATGGATTCCCTCCAGGATTCATAAATTGGGTTAAATCATATCTCTCATTGAGAACTCATCAAGTAAAATTTAGAGGTTCCGAGTCTAACCCTTTTGTTGCTCAATCTGGAGTACCTTAAGGAAGTCATTTAGAACCAATTTTATTTATACTGGCAATTAACGATGTAAGAGGTGGTATTCGAAATAGCAAAATATTGATATATGCTGATGAATGATGATATGAAAATTTTCAAAAGTGTTTATTTAAATAGTTTTACCATATGGTGTCTTAATAACGGTTTGAATCTCAACCCTACTAAGTGTCAACATATGTCATTTTTACGAAAACGTGCTCCATTTTAATTATACTCTGTACGGGCACACTCTCAAACGTGTAGACACTCTTAAAGATCTATGTGTTTATTTTGATCTTAAATTGGAGTTTAATAAACACATTAACCTCATCGTCAATAAATCCAACTCTATGCTAGGATTTATTAAAAGATGGTCAAAAGAGTTTAATGACCCTTATGTCACTCTCTCGCTCTATAACTGTCTAGTTTGCCCTCACTTGGAGTATGCCTCACAAGTTTGGACACCCTTCTATGTAGTTCATTCAAATTGAATTTAATCAGTCCAACGTAAATTCATAAGATTTGCTTTGAGAGGAGTTCCATGGAATGATCTACACAATTTGCCTCCGAATCGGTGTCGAATTAAACTGCTGCAACTTTTGCCTTTGTCTCAACGTTGACTTAACAATGACATGGTTTTCTTACACCAATTATTATCAGGACAAATTGATGCTCCTGATCTTTTAAATGCTATTAGTTTTAATACCCGGGGAGGTTTCTAAAACCTGCGTAGATTAAATATATTACATATACCTAATAATAAACAGAACTATGGTATACATGAGTAGAGTTTACAATAAAAATAACGATGTAGTTGAAATACATGTTAGCAAAAGTAACATTTTTTTTTATTTTGTTGATAATATTATATATAGCTAAATTGTAATTTCATCGTTTACTGATTTTGTTAATAATGTCAAACTTAATAACTTCTATGTTCTGTTATGTTTCACTAACAAATGCACTAAATTATGACCCTGTGGATGCAAATGATATGTTGTGGCATCAAACGTTTTTTTTTTCAAATTTCCTTAAAATTTGGCGAAAATTCATTTAGATACTGAGATCGTCTTAATATGTTATTCAGACACTTTTTAGGTTTGCGTTGTTCAGTCTAATACCGCATAATATTTACTCGAATTTGTTATCACAGTGATAATTTATATTTAAAATACATAAATAAATACGACCACGATCAATTAATAAATATCTAAATAATAAAATAAATTAACTTTTAAATAAATAAACTAGTTCTTTTAGAAAATCACACTATAAATAATTAATTAAATAAGCTATATGAGAAGCATACCTAATATATAACATAAACGGACTTAATAACATATATGTATATCACAAAATAACAATATAGAATTATATGGCAGGCAAGAAAGCGTCTGAATTTCGTTTGTTTGATTGTTAAGTTACAGTTTTTAAGGCTTTTTTGAGGGCCAATCCTAGATTGTAAAAAATGGTATTCCTGATTTGCTCATGTATGTGTATTCATGTCTTTGACTTTATCTAGTCGTCGTATTAATTCATATTTGACCATGTGATATCCAAATACTGCGTTGGACGGCTCGAACATTGTCGCATCATAAACTACACTACATAGAGTAAAAATCGCATCGCTTATACGAGTCAGTCCCAGTTTTTCTGCTTTTTTTAGATAAGATCTTATCTTGACTACCACCGTCGTCGGGGTAGAATGCAGTCAGAACATGCCTGACTCCATATTTATGCAGAAAGTTTGCGATTAATTCCGAAACCATTTTTTCCTCATTATCCGAATGAAAATTTCTGGGACACCAAATATGTGAAACACACTCTCTAAGTACTTAACTACTTCAGCCGCAGTTGCTTTCCTAATTGGTTTCAGAAATGAAATGGTATAAAACTAAAAATATATATATCTGTTTTCCTTCTTTGTCCTAGTATAGGGATCCAAAGTCAATATAGAGCCGTTGTAAAGGTAACTCAGGAATCACGTATAAGGGTTTATTGCACTTACATGAAACAACATTTCTTATAGTCCGTACCAAATCAGTTGGCCAATCTACTGCGCAGGTCTCTTAAAATTTATTTTGCAATATCTTAAATGGCTCTTAAATCCTCTCTCTGCGCATTCGACCGTTGGCAAACTAGTGCAAACCAAACCAGTTAGGCATTCTACTGCGCAGGTCTTTTAAAATTTATTGTAAAATATCTTAAATTTCCCTTAAATCCTCTCTCTGCGCAATCGACCGTTGGCCAACTGATTTGGTACGCACTATACTATGTTTTGAACGTCGATTTGCCTTACTTTGCCAGAAATAAAGATGTTTTAGCCTACCTTAACTGGAGCGATATGGCCGGATTTTATATGGCTCCCTTCAATTCCTTCGGGATCCAGTGTTTCTATTTTATTACAAATCCATCAGAAACGCAAACGTCGTGGCGTTTGACTTCAGAAGTCTTTATTCGTCATACTTTTCCAATGAAAAGCAAGCTGAGTTGAGATCAACCTGGAGCATAAGAGAGTACTAAATAACCTGTATGTGTAAGAGAGGATCAAGGAGCCGAAAGGACACCGGCAGCGCTCAATCCCGTAGTAGATACTGATGGCCACATATCTTAGGGGTATCTAAAAAATTGGAACTGGCCCTCCAGGTTGGGGCTTGTGCCGTCAGAGTAACTTCCTTACCACTTAAAAAATAAATAGTAATGAGAGAAACAGCAGCCTTGGATAATAAATCCCCTCAAATAAATACACTCGGAACGTCTACGCGCAATGACTTACGACTATGCACCTGGAATAACTTACAAGTTTGAACCTGGAACTCATTCCTATTGAAAACTCTGGAAAAAATACTAGATATTCAAATTCGCAGTAACTTGAATCCAGGCTATCTATAAACAAACAAATCGGTAGAAACTGCCCTGGTTGAGGTAGTTCAAACAATTGAAAAATCGTTATACCAGAAAGAATACACACTAGCAGCCTTCCTAGATATAAAGGGCGCCTTTAATAACGTAAAAACGGAAGCCATAGAGATGGCACTTTCAAAAGCAGGAACTGATACGGTCATTGGCAACTTGAGCATAGCCATGCTTAAAAAGCGTATAAGCAAGCTAAACTGGAACCTGAACATCGACGAAGAAAGCTAACATTGCACTATATAGATGCAATAAAATCTGTGGTAAGAAATAGGGCCCCTCCCCAAAGGTCACGAAATGGCTATACACAGCTGTTGTCAGACCAATCCTTACTTATGGTTGCCTAATCTGGTGGAGTTCAATGAAAAAGACGAAGCATTTGACCGCATTAACAAAAGTTCAAAGAACAGCATGTGTCCTCATAACAGGAGCCATGCGTACCAGTCCCACAGCAGCCTTGGAAGCAATTCTAAATCTTCCACCAATTGACTTACAGATCAATGACATAGCAGCGAAAAGCGTAGCACGCCTCAAAGAAGCTGGTAACCTGTGTATCAAACTCTTTGGTCACAGCACAATTTTGAAATTAGTAGCATACGAGAATGGGATATCTGATTACACCATCCCATATCTCGATTTCGACATTAAATACTCAATCAAAAGACCAAGCAGAGACGAATGGTCATCAAATACTGTGGTATCCAACACTGAAATATCACCTACTCTGCCACCATCCCGCGATCTGCAACAGCCGCAATAAACTCCTTGGTAGCTTCTTCTATAGCGCAGATCGTCCGTTTCTACTGCTTTTCCGGATGGAGCAAACATTTGTTTGAAGCGGATGGAACAACGCAGTTCACAACTTAAGTATCACGCTTACTATCACATTAAACCTTACCTAACCTAGCCTATGTACCTGGAAAGTACGCACGCTGTAAACCACAGGTGCTACTCAAAAACTTGCATTTGTCCTCGCGTGGTACAGGGCAGACATTACCTTGATCCGTTGGACGGGATCAGAAATATACGAATAGTTCAAAATAAGAGACTTCACATTGGACGCCTTAGTGAGTGAGGACTCCATGCTGTACATTCATCCTCCATACCCATAGTGGATACAGTATCGCAATATCATCATGGACATAATATCGAGAGAGTGATAGGGCAAGAAACCACCCCACCTCAAGTCAACGATGAGTTAACGCCCCTCCCCGTATTGAAAAAGTTAGATTACCAGCAGAACTCTTCAAATACGGAGGTGGTGCTTTAGAAGTGAATACGTGCACCAAACCATCAATAAAGTCTGCATGGATGAGCCTTTCATAAACATACTTATCGGCATGTACCAGTGTGGATTTCGGCCCGGCAGATCGACTAAAGACCAAATTTTCACACTAAGGCAAATCCTAGAAAAGACCAATGAATTTTCAGTCGAAATACGCCATCTTTTCATAGACTTCAAGATCGCATATGATAATATCCATTCGCCTTGAGCTTTATAAATCGATACTGGATCTCGGTATACCATCAAAACCAATACAACTCATGCCTAATATTAGAGGAGACGAGATCCAACGTTCAGTTTGGAAACAGCTCATCTGAACTTTTTCAAACTTGTGCCGGAATTCGACAAGGAGATGCGCTATCATGAACTTTTATTCTTTTTTATTGAAAATGGCCTAGAATTGTGACCAAAAAATTAAGCACGGAGTTTGAAAAAAATTTGTAAAGCGGTTTAGAGAGATAATTACGGACAGACGGATGGAATTCCTAAAAAAAAAAAGACTTTTTTGGGTTCCACTTTTTGTGGAACTACCTTAAACTGACAGTACTAAGGTTATGAGCTTCCAACTATTTGAAATTCATCCCATTAAAGTAACAAGGTGTAGGTAACATGGCGTTGGGCGCTATTTGTTGTGAGCTTAATTAGGGCCACAGGGTCATCTACGGTGAAGTAGGGGTGCCACGCTTGCGGTTGAACAGCTACGCTCGTCGAATAGGGAAGTTTTTGCTACTCCACAATGCACCACCACCTCTAGAAACTTGTTATCTCATGCCCATTCGTATAAAAGAAACATCAAAAAAGTTTTTTTTAATTGGACCACGGACGGACGAAGAAGACGGAAAGGAGAGAAGAAAAGGTTTAAAAACTGACTTATGCCTACACGGCAGAGAAAGACTGAGAATATATAGCGAAAAAAAAACTAAATTTAAAAATGACTTCTTTCTAGAAAATCCAGAAAACTAAAGCTTACTTTAACTAAAATTAACCCTTAACTACAAGGTGGCGCAAAAATAACCTTCCGATGTTTTTTGGCTGTAATTTAAAAATAAAATGAAAAACTTTGATTCTTCTTGTGGATTATTTTTATTTGGTCTTTTAATTTTTTTTAAATCAAGTCGAGAATATGATGTCATATAAATGGCCGCCGCCACAGTTGATTGTCATTTGAGCCCTTTTGATGGCATTTTCCAGCACTTTGGCCAAAACTTCCGGCGATAGGTCCTCACATTCTTGACGGATATTGTCGTTAAGAGCTGCAAGAGTCTTAGGCTTGTTGACATAAACCCGCGACTTCAAAAAGCCCCACAAAAAGGAAGTCTGGAGTGGTCAAATCAGGCGATATTGCTGGCCAGTGCAAATCGCCAAAACGGGAGATTAGGCGCCCGGGAAATGCATCCTTCAGCATATCGGTTGTGGCACGTGCAGTGTGTGCCGTTGCACCGTCCTGTTGGAACCACATGTTTTCCAATCCCAATTCATCAAGTTGCGGAAAAAGAACTCGTTGATCATTGCTCTGTAGCGCTCACCATTCACAGTAACCGTTTGGCCCGCGACGTCTTCGAAGAAAAAAGGTCCGATGACTCCTCCAGAGAAAACAGAACACCATACAGTGACTTTGAGCGGGTGTAATGGCTCTTCGTGGGTTACACGCGGATTTTCAGTGACCCAGAAGCGTACATTTTGCTTATTTACGTACCCGCTAAGATGGAAATGGGCCTCATCACTCATGATTATTTTGGATGAAAAATCATCTTCCTCTTGGTGGTGATTAAGGATGGCTTGAGCGTATGTTAGACGCGATTGGCGGTCAGCAGCTAACAGCTGGACTTTGGACTTTGGACTTTGTACGGAAACATCTTCAAATCTGGTACCAAAATTCGCTGTAAAGACCGTCGACTGATACCCATTTGCGTGGCACGTCGTCTGGTCGATGTCGACGGCGCTTCCATGACATCTTCGGCTACAGCAGCAATATTCTCTGCAGAACGGCTACTCCGGGGTCTGCCACGCCTGGCAGCATCTCGTGTTGTGCCAGTCTCTTCGAGGCGAGCGGCTTAACGTCGCAGTGTTTCACCAGTAGGCGTTGGACGGCTAGGAAATCTGCGACGAAATTCACGGTGTTCCAAAGTCACCGACCGATTATTGCTCAAATAAATAGTCACCAATATTCCGCGTTCTGGAGCAGTGTAGCGTAACATTGTTTATTAACGTTTATTTCGCATGTGTTTACTACACAAATGTCAAAACAAAACTGACATTAGGGGCCAATCGCAAAATTTATAGCATTTTCTGAGAGGAGGATTACTTTTGCGCCACCTTGTATTTGATAACTCAGTTGAATTAGTCTCAGGATTTCTTTACGTTATAGGTGCTATATAAAACTTGTATCATATCCGTTCATTAAAGTTCGCCCACGACTCCACACATACCATTATCGCAAATGCTTTAGCACCACATCATATTTTCAAACAGAATTCACAAAAAAAATCCAACGGATTACAAAAGGTTATCATTAGTGCCAATTTTATTGGAAATAAGATTCAAAAAAATTATAACAAAGTAATGAATAAGAAGTATATTAAGTCTATAATTTAAGCTGGAGAACATTTTTTACTTAACAGAAAGAAATTAAATATATAATTTGTTTAATGAAATCATACAACTATGACTTACGTTAACTCGTCCTTGAAGTCCTGCCGACAGCACAGTGACAAAGACGAATTCGGAGCAACTAATATGCTACTTGCAGCGCACAAAATCAATTTAATTCTTAATGTTAAGTAAAAAAAAGATAATTTTTCGTTTTGTTTTGTAAAATGAAAAACCACCATTTGCCGACAGATTTTAAATGAGTTCTTTGTGTCGCCTATGTCACCTTCATTTATGTGGACGGAAATTCCACTCCTCCACGAGATCGTGTAATAGCCCAAATACATGAGTAAAACCAAAAGCATATTGTAGCTCATAGTATAAAAAAAAACTTTTAAAATCTCACTATAAATCATTTTTTTAACTTCTGCCTACCCCTGCAACTGACATATCTCCGCCAAAATCGACCCAACTCAACACATATTTAATTGTCTCCTAAATTCTAGTTCTACTTTATTTGTCATATGATTAAGCTCCTAATTTCCCCAGCCAAAGCCAAAAAAAAAATCTCAAGGCATTTATTTTTTCACAAATAGGAACTATGCAAAAAATATACAAGAGCAATGACCGTGAACTATTGCGACCTAATGATATTATTTAAGGGCTTGCAAACTGCATTTCTAGCATATTTAACTCCCTTGCCTAGGGATTAAAAATTCCGCTTTCCCTGTCTTCTACGATGTTTATGCTGAACCTACAAAATTAATTAAATAGTTCTTAAATCGTTAATTGCGATAAATTAAGCTTCAATTACTTTGTGGCAGACCGAAATGGATTACCACAAATTACCAAAACGTAAAGATATAGGAAAGGCACAGATTGAAACAGACTGAACCGACAACAGTAGTCCACACCTAGATGTCAAAATCTTTTATATTTTCCAACCGCAGAATCCATTTGAGAAAAGCAAAACCTCAAACCTGGGGGTAACACCTGCAGTGCAGCACATTTACAAACACCCACCAACCCATCATCATGGCCACTTAACGACTATATTGCCGCATCAGCAATGGATCGCCGGAAAATATCCAATGAATATGGTTTTGTGTGCGACACCCTTTTAGAAGCAGTGGGAAAGATTGACACAGCTGCAAGGCCTCCCAAAGGTTGTTCAACATATCATAGGAAGCGTATAAAATAGCTGAAAGAAGAGATAACAAAATGTTCCTTACCCAACACAACCGATGTATACTAACAAAATCGTTAGAATCTTCACCATTCAGAGTTAAAACATATGACAAGCAACAACTTGGGTCATAACTATGTTAAGGCCGGGCAGTTCGGTCCTTTGGATAGTTGCCAGCAATGAATTAGAAAATTATTGTGCATTTCCATATACTCCTAGAAATACCTCCAAATCGTGGAATGGCGAAAAGTCATACACATTAAGATATACCTACACGTAGATACGCACAACGGACACTATGACTTCCCCATAGAATCATTTATGTCTAGATGCGTTTTTGATTTTCTCTGTAGGGATCCTACTCAATGTATGCCACCATCAGACAGAGATCTTTTTATGCTTCATTGCAAAGGAACGAAATCGGTACTCATGTTCGAAGCCAGACAAAGCTGAAGTTCATCGTGAGATAGTCCCGAACCCTGCGCAGCCACCATCACTAGGCATTTCCAACTGCCTATATCACTGTGATGCAACACACCCACAGCCTCGACAAACAATATACCTCATAATCTTTCCTTGAAATCTCACAAACGTGCCGAAACAACTGGAGGCCTGACACATATAGAAATGCTCCGAAACAGCCTCCCTCCTTGATTTGTTTTTACCAACGAAAACAAGCAGACGTCCATGTATAGTGTGGTAGTGATATCTATACGAAGGCAGTGCAATCATCGCCAGGACATGGCAACGATATGACATCGAATAACACGTAAACTGGTGGCCACGCAAATCCAAGTGTATTTATTTCGATCTTCCATTAGGTGGAATGTGCACGTCAGGAGCATTTTCGTTCGGTATTATGACACTCAAAACTAAGGTGTCCTTTTTTGAATTCAACGTTCTGTAGAACACAGCGCACAGGTGGGCTTACATGCGTGTACATGAAACGTTTTGTGTTTTCGAATTCGTGAGCTCTGGTTTACGAAGGATTTTTTTTTTACTAAACCTTGATGATAGCTGCATGCAAGCGTCCTTTATCTTTGAAGAGGTATGTGTATACATAGCAATAGGAAAATCAGGAAGAGATGGGGGAGTGAAAAAGGCTTTGTATAAAATGGAATCTAGTGCCATCAATCAACACATCAGATGCCACAGTCAGAATCCATGAGTGTTCCTTACTGATGGGGATAATAACTCGTGTCAGTGCTGGTTCTCTATTGACTTTTGAAGGGATTGTAAAAGTTGACGTTTTGCTTTTGATAAATAAAAAATTGTTTACTTGGAATTCGATATTTTTTTTGTTGTGTTAGGCCTTTAGCAAGTTCAATGACTTTGACCGTACAATCAACAAAAGGTTTGTATCACTAGTATGATCAAATCGATGTGATCGTTTTATCTACGCAAGAGAAGAGGACACTGTTACTTTACGATCCTTCTTTATTAAAACATTACTAGATTATAATCGCGATATCGAGCATCGGTAACAGTCTGCTTGACAAGCTTCTTTTTCGAAAAGTATGCTCCAATGTTGACTCCAGCACAAAATGTATTTGTTTTTTTTTTTTTGAAAATCACATGTAGATTCTCCTTCCGTCTCGCATCACATTTTGAGCTAGGATAATATAATTTCGTTGTAGGATTCTTGTCCATGATTACAGAACAAGTGTTAACATTTTCAAAATCCGCACACTTTAAAAAAAAACTAATTTTTAGTCAAACAGTGTTGAATTTTGAAAAAATGTCCTGGCAAATTATTTAGACAATGTAATTATCTATATTATTGATATACAAAAAGTTTTTAGCCGAGCACACTTTTGAGCACGTTTGGGAACAAATTCGAAAAAAATGTTTAGTTGACAAATGTTCGTATATACATTTCGTCTATAGATAATTTTAACACTCTCTGATAGCAAATGCTATAGGCATAAAGGTATAAATCTGCACTAAAATGTTAAGCTAGAATAATGAATTTTTGTATATAAACTCTTTGTCCTTGCGTCCAAAAGAGGCTTAACGCAAAAAACACGAGTGGTGGGTGCACGACTGGGTCGTACGCAACTTAGATCAAATAGTACGCGTTTTGATTATCAATGCTTAAAATGATATAAATAATGTCGAAATGAGATTAAACGAACGTTTCCTCCAAAATTTGATGACGGAATCGGTGTCTATGTGGATAATAAGGAATTTTCGTTATTGGCCAAAACTGAAAATTCCCTTTAGTGATAGTTGGGCTAAAACTAATTATGTGGAATTGTTTAAAGCTATAATAGAAGTATATTTATTAAATTTCATTCAATTTGACATAGTAGTTTTCCAGAAATTAACAATCTTCTTTATATGGGCTGAATGAAAAAATCCGTTATATGGATTTTCTCGAAAAAAACTGAGTATGCAGTTTTGTTGGAACTAATATGTTTATAGTATGTATAAAGTTTAATCAAAATCGTTGGAGCCGTTTTCGAGAAAATTGAGGTTATGTGTATTTTTTATATGGCAGGTACCGTTAATAAAATGGCTAATAGCAAACAAAAAAATGGCCTAGAATTATGACCAAAAGAAACTTGGATACGAAATTTGAAGAATATCGGTCAAGCCGTTTAGGCTGGGGAGACCATTACGGACAGACGGACCGACTGACCGACGGACGGAATTCCAAAAACCACTTTTTTGGGTTCCGCTATCGAGTTCGAAAATTTTCACGAAAACAATATCTTTCTCTTTGTAAGAGAAAGTTAAAAAACACTCCAGATAATTTTTTTCAAATGCTTTCCTTATTACATCAGCAGTTCGATGTACTTGATTGATTGATAAAAATGTCGCCAAAGTAATCGCTAGCTGAGTTGATTTAGCTAGGGTAGTTCTTGGTAAGTGTGCGCGGTGGGTAAGTGTATGAAGTTGGTAATAATTGTGTAGATGTTTTGAATGATATGATACAATGCAAAAAATTGGTAAATTTTGATATTTTTTTCCAATTCGAAATGATTTCCGTGACCTATGTATGCATTGTAAGGTAGCCAATAATTTTTAATCATTAGATATATTATATTAGCATTTCGTTTGAGTGAATATTTTATTATTTATTTCTTTAATTTGTTAAAATTAAAAACAATAAACACTTAATTTGGGGTACGCAAAACATTGGGGGTAAGTGAGTGCGCAAATTACCCCGAAAAGAGAGGGAGTGAGTTGCCTAGAAGTGATAAATCCAAAAGCAGATTCGGGATATAATGAAAACGTTTTGCTAACCATTTTCTTATATATTCAAACAAAAATCGACTGCATAATGATTTTTAGTTCGAACATAAATTCATAAATCCTTTAGCAAACATATCAGAAGGCTACAATCCGCTGTGCGGATCGCTGAATATCCTATCCCATCCTTTCTGTAAAACTAAAATCCCCAAAAAGTGGACATGGCTTATTAAACGATGTGGATTAAGTACAGAAAATGACATTGTGACAACAAATTGTTCAGACTGCTTATAAAACACTTTTACGGTTCTATAAAAGACAAGGTTTTTCTCCTGAGGTAGTGTATATAAATGTTTTTTATACAAAAACGCCCCCAAAAAATGGGGGTGGGCTCAAATGTTCTATAGACAAAATGTTCATATTAATATTACCAATGATTCTGCATCGAAATTTTTTTCGAAAAATTTCAAATTTGACCGGAAAAAGTTTTTAACTGAAAACTCCCTTAAAAATTGGGCGTGGCAAAAAACTTTATACAAACGAAATATAGACATTAAGATTGTCTAAATATGTTCTTCAGAAACTTTTTCAAAATTACTTGCGGTTAAGCCAAAAACTACGTTTTTATAAAAAGCGGGCGTGGCAGTGAGCGGAGTCCAAAAATGGTTACAATTGTTCTGGTGGCACAGGCAAGGATCCTATGTACCAAATTTCAATTTCGTAGCTCAAAATTTAAGGCCCAAAAATCGGTGACGAACAGACAGACGGACAGACAGACATGGCTTAATCGACTCAGCTATCGATTCTGAGTCGATCCATATACTTTAAGGTATATGTAGCTAAATTATTTCTCTATGTTACAAACTATGTATCAAAATTAATATACCCCTATGGGATAGGGTATTTCAATAAAAAAAGCTAATAAATCATTGATAATTAATGTTTTTTATTTGTTAAAATGTAAGAAACACATGAACATCTTATATAGAATTATGATTTATTGTTTTGAATCTCTATTTTACGCCAAAGGCTAAAGTGCACACACTTGCCCAGAAAGACTCTATGCCTGTATGTCCGTCTGTATGTAGGTCACCGGTTTTTAGGTCTTAAATTTTTAGCTAAATTTTGTATATGTGATCCTTGTGTGTGCTGTTCAAACAAGTGTAAACATTTACGAAAACCACCCACTGCCACGTTCACTTTTTAGAAAATGTTATTTTTGGTCAAACGGTTAAGAATTTTGAAAAAGTGTCTAAACGAGCTTTCTCTTTAGACAATCTCAATATCTATACTTTGTCCATATAAAGCATATAACCACTCCACTTTTTAAGGATGTCAGTTTTGAAGATAGGATGGGATGATAGGGTATTCAACGACCCGCACAGCGGATTGTAGCTTTCTCATATATTTATTTCCATTTTTTTTTAATTCCAAAAGTCTTACACGATCCCACAGCGGATTGTAACCTTCTCATATAGTTGTATACCCTATCCCATAGGAGTGTATTAGTTTTGATACATAGTTTGTAACATAGAAAAATAATTCAGCTACATATACTTTAAAGCATTTAATAATGAAATTTGTTTCACATACTCTTTGTTGCTCCCTTTGATTTCAAACCATTTTGCACTGCCACGCCCCTTTTTAGAAAAACGTACAAATTTTGAAAAAGTGTCTGAACAACATGTTTAGACAATCTCAAGATCTATAATGTTTTAATAAAGGTTTTTGCGACGCCAAATTTTTGGGGGCGTTTTCAATAAAATCGTTTTTTGGTAAAATTTTAATATATACGAAAAAACTTTCGATGCATTGAAATCATGGGCTATGATCATATAAACATTTCGCCTATAGATCATTTTAACCCACGCCGACTTTTTGGGGTCCTTTTTCATTTTCTATATTTTATCGCCATTCCGTTTTTAGCCCCGTCCACTTTTTGGGTACATTTATTTTAAGGATGGAATGGGATAGGGTATTTAACGATTCGTACAGCGGATTGTAGCCTTCACAAAAAGTGGGCGGTACTAAAAAATTTATATACGTTTTACGGTTAAATTGTCTAATTTTCAGAATTTCTTACGGCTTCACCAAATCAAAATCAATGCAAAGTGGACTTGGCAGTAAGCTGGCAGACGTATATACAGACTTAAAGACCGACTCAGCTAGCGATTTCAAGTCGATCCGTATACTTAATGACATGTATAGCATTTATTATACAATACGATTTTTTCTTAAATGTGTTATTTAGTTTTGCAGATATGAAGCTATAATGATTGTAATATTTTTTGTTTTAAAATAAAACACACTTGAAACCTTAAACGACGTCATGCAGATTTGTTTCTATTTTATTTTCGATTTTTATTCCACATATTGTTGTATCAAAAACAATGTGCCTTTACAACCATCTAAGTGACAACAACAAAATATTACAAATATTTGTTGTCTCCCATATATAGAAAAAATCCAATCACAAACAGACCGTATATTCTAATATTTTCCAATTTCCCTTTGCCATCACCAATCAATATTTGTGTACGAATACGCCCAAACCATCCTAGAGCCAAACAATGCGGAGACCCTGTGGTCAGGCAAATGCCTTGCCAATGGACAAGCGAACTAACTATTCCAAAATTGGAATAAAACCAAACATAACCCCAGGAAAAATTACACGATGTTCAGACCTGCCACAACATACATATATACCAATTTACACCTGCCATTCGCTACAATACACTTCCTGTTTGTCGGGCAAAACAATAATAAAGAGCACACAATCACCAATACATACACATAAACACAGCCGCTGCAAATGGCTGTTAATTCCGTTCGAAACGTTTGTTCCAGGATAACAAGAGGGCAACAACGAACGAGCATAAACTCCAAAACCATTGTAGTTTAAATTAAGAAAAAGGATATTTGAATGGTACGCGGACACGGGTTTACTTACACGAAGGACAGGGCAATGAATTCCCCCGAAGCCATCCTATCCGTATTGATGATGCTCTCCCAGGCACTTGGGTGCTTTATTATATAGTCATGAATGGGAGGGGATCCTATAGTTTTTGGTTATTATTTGCCAAACAAGTGTAGGCAATGTTAAATTTTGAATGAGAAAGTGTGGAACGGCGAAACAACACCACTGCTCATTCTCAAGCCCTGTCAAGCATGTGTTTTTGTCGTCGTTGTCCCCAGAAATGGCTCGCACAGCATATTTCTGATGCGCGCGCGAACTCTCATTATTATTGTCGGATGAATTTATGAGCGTGGGTTGGGTCAACATACACATGCATATTGTCCATTGTAGTTTTCATATTTATGGAGGCTTTTTAATAATATATTCTACCACCCATGTAGCATTAAATATAAAGGCTTCATGATTACGTGAACACGAAAGTGAGGACTCTAGCTCTCAGTCGGTGTTTAATATTTAAAAACGGGGTGTGCATATTTTTATCCTGTATCCTGTCTCTTTGCTTATAAATAACTCACCTTAACGGATGCTGTCACAGTCGACGTTTCACTAAAGTACAATTGTGGTCCTGTGGCCTTCCCGCACCAAGAACCACCTGTAAATGGACGTCCGAGTTCGCTAAGCTGTAAATGAAAAGAAAAGTTAATCAATAAAAATAAAAACCTAAAAGTAGGTTAAATGATTGTTGCTCTTATTTTCTTAAGTTCATTTTTTTTCGCACAACATTGTAACTCATGATAGATACAAAGTCATATATGCTGAAAAAATAATAAAAATTGAGAGCCGAGGTAAAAATGATTTACATATATACATTTACAATTTTTTTTAAAGAAATAGATACAAACAGCTTATTATTGAGTAATGTCCTGTTTTCAAAATGCGTTAAAACCACAAAACGGATTTAATGCATCGGGGTATGTAATATTCTACTTGCTCCCAAGTAAATTTAGCGCACTTAACATTTTTTGTTATTTCTTAAAATCTAAAATTGACTAAATAATTATATCTAACTATCCAAATTTAAAAATTTTAAAGTTACACAAATAAAAAAAAACATATGAGATGGTTACAATCCGCTGTGCGAATCGTTGAATACCCTATCGGCCTATCCCTTCTTATCCAAATTATAAATGTTCCCATAAAGTGGGCGTTGCTTAAAACTGAATGAATCTTGTTCAGACGGTGTATCTAAATCTTTAATGGTTTGACTTAAAACGACGTTTTCTATGGATATACTATGGGATAAGCTTTACAAATCGTTTTTTTTAGAATAACGTCCAAAAAGTGGGTGTGGCAAAAACGGACGAAATATAGATATTGAGATTGTCTAAATATCCTATACAACCGTTTGGCGAAAAACAATGCTTTACTGAAGAGGGGGCTTGTCAGTGGACGGATTTTATAAATGTTTACACAGTTAGGGTTGCCAGAAAATAAATGTGAAAACGCGGGACAATATTCTCAAAAAGCGGGACATGGCGGGACATTTTAAAAATATTCGTATATTAGAGACAAAATAACAACATTTTTATTTATTCTTTGTGGTGGGTGCACGACTGGGTCGTATGAAACATTCTCTTTCACTGTGAGGATAAGTAATATTAAATACCAAGCATGCGAAAATTGGTCTATTTTTATAGTTTGGCCAAATAAAAACCCTTACATTGAATTTGGTTATTGATGTTAAAGCATTAGAGTGTTATGTGGACTAAGATTCTTAAACATTTTACCGAAAACCTTATACAGACAAATTTTTGTGCAGCATATGATTTTTTGTTATTATTTGATGTGTACCACGAATGACCATCATTTTCGTCTTGGATGGGTTGATTACTAATCCATTGTCATGACACCATTTCACGCCATTAGTAAACTCGTTAAGCATTATCCAATTTGCTGTCTTTAAACATCTATGTCTAACGATTATGGCTGTGTCACCTGCATAAGCGAAAGACGTGCTATTTTGGAAGATGCAAAGTAATTCACTTTTGAACATAATAAAGAGTATAGGGACCAATTTAGATCCCTGAGGTACTCCGTATTTGACTGTCTTTTTAATGCTGACATTTTGTTCAATTTTTACACAGAAAGCTCCGGTTCAGATAATCAACCAGCAAGTTTCTTGGACCATGTTTCCGATTTTTTCATGGGCTTATAGTAATTTCGCATAGTTGATAGCATCGAAAGGTTTACTGAAATCTATATACAATACAAAAACTTGATAGTTTTTTATATAAGCTATCATTGATTGTATTTGAAAATTCACTTAGAAGCTTTCCTATACTTTTGTTTTTCGGAAATCCGTACTGTTTTTCATGAATTATAGCATTAGTTTCTATAAGGATTATTAAACTTCTTGTTACTACTTCTTTTAATCATGTTTCTATTATTGTTAGAATGGATATTTGTATGTTAGTTTTTATTATTTTTTGTAGCCACCTTTTTAAATTGGAAGTACCACCGCAGTTTTAAGCCGTTATGTAATCTTTGATTGCTCTTAACAAAGGTTCATTCTTGCAATGATAGTATCAAATATATTATCATGCATTCGTATATCAACAACACTGGCAATTTTTAATAATTTTGTTAACCCCCGCAGCGATTGTGTCATCAAGGTACATCGAATTTGTTATTGAAGTGCTAACATGCGTCGAGGTGAATGCGCTACAATTGTGTAGAATTAAGATTGATTGTTTCGAAAGGCTTTATTTTTAACAATAAATTCATCGACATATGCCGTTTTTCTTCGCATTATTTCATCAATAAGATTCCATGTTTGGAGTGGATCTAATCTTCTTTCAATAAATTTGTTTTTGTAAAAGTTTGATTTTTGTTGTATTTTTCTATTCAATTAATTTCTAAGGATCTTATATTCCACTTGGAATGACTTATTTTGATGGTTGTTTTTCCATTTACGACAGAGGCATCTTTCAATCAAGTTTTTTGACATCCAAATATTTTGTTTGTATTTGGTTTTTAGTCTTATAGACTTTACGAGATTTCTTGTAAATCTGTTGTAATTCCATGAGAAAATTCTCGTACAATCGGTCAACATTGGCTTCATTTATAAAAGAATCCCAGTCAGTAGAAACAACGTATTCGTTAACCTTTCTTGAACATATGAAAGATCGTGTGTAATCCGGTTTCTCCTTATTTGAAGAATTCATACAATCATATTATAAAAGTGGGTAGTGATCGGGCAAACCATACTCAATAACAGTGGAAATGAATTCGTGAGGAATTTTGGAGTTACGTACTAGGATATGGTCTAATAAAGTTGATGTTCCTCTGTTCAATATATATCAATATATTACTCCAATAATAGATAAAATTGTTTTGTTTTGTGCATTAGCTGCTCACAAATAAAATAAATATTATTTTGCGATACTATTGTGCTGTTTAGTAGGATTATATAATTAAAAGTTTCACCAAGACAAATTTCCGGTCAATTAGGAGAGCATTAATTTTGGACGTGAATAGCTATGATACATCGTTCAATTTCGGAAAATAATTTGCCCTATAAATTGCTGCTATCAAAACTGGCGCGGCGGTGGTAGCGCAAATCAAAAACAAAATAGACCTGTCACCCTTGTAATATCGCGTTTGAGTGCTATGCCTTGCTTTATAACGGGTGTTTTTGTTTTTGTTTTAGAGGTATAGAACTTCGAATTGAAATAAAACACAAGAAAATCGTTTTAATGTCCATCAATTTGGCTTTATTGGAAGGATAATTTTATGCCATTAATGTTTAAATCTGATTAAAGATGTAATGGCATCTCAAGGGTCTAATGTAGATTCTCTTTACTCCAAATGCGGCAATTTTGCTTGTTAACGTAGCAATTCAAGCAAAAATGAGCCTCATCATTGAAACAAATTTTGCGATGAAAATCAGCATCGAGATCAATCTCATTTTCGGCCCATACACCAAAATCACGAAGCATTGCATGGTCTCGCGGTTTTAATTCTTGCACAAGCTGGATCTTGTAAGGTCGTAAGCCAAGATCTTTGCGCAAAATCTTCCATAAAGTTGATGGACAAAGCTCCAATTGTTGTGCCGCACTGTGGAATCGATTCATTCCGGTCCTCTTCAACACTTTGCTATACAGCGGCAATTGTTTCTTCGGTGTGCACTGTTCGACGTCTCTGCGGATGCGTATTATCACAAAGAGTAAACGTAGTGCGAAAAAGATCCATGGTTAACCGAACTAATTGCTCTGATGGACGATTATGTCGACCATAAAATGGACGGAGCTTGCGGTAAACTTCGCGAACTGAACCATTATTTTTGAAATAAATTTGCACGATTTGCAAACGTTGTTCATTTGTCATGAAATGGCAAACCAAACTGAACATAAATGATATAAGAATTGCCCGATTTGACCATAAAATGTCAGTTTTATCTCTATTCCAAAAACAAACCTCTAAATAAACACCCGTTACTTATAACGGGTGATTTTTTAAGAGGTTTAGAACTTTTTTTAAAAAAAAAACACAAAAAATTCGAAAAAATGAATGAAATATTTATTTGAATCGATAGTTTGAAGATAATTTCATGCAAATGTTGACCGCGGCTGCGTCTCAGGTAGCCCATCCGCTGAGTCCAATTTTGGCATACTCTTTCACACATATCGGCCGGTATCTCACGAATGAATGCATGGATGTTGGCTTCCAGTGCGTCAATCGAAGCGGGCTTGTCCCTATAGACATTAGCCTTGACATACCCCCACAAAAGATAATCTAATGGTGTCAAATCGCACGATCTAGGCGGCCAATTGACCGGCCCGAAACGTGAAATTAACTGTTCACCAAACTCGCCTCGCAATTGCGCCATTGTTTCGCGTGCTGTGTGGCATGTGGCACCGTCTTGTTGAAACCACATATCATGCAAGTCAAGATCTTCCATTTCGGGCAAAAAAAAGTTTGTTATCATCGCTCGGTAGCGTTCACCATTGACAGTAACGCGGCGATTCGCATCATCTTTGAAGAAATATGGCCCAATAATGCCGCCGGCCCATAAACCGCACCAAACAGTGGCTTTTTCGGGATGCATTGGTAGCTGTTGCAATGCTTCTGGCTGATCTTCACTCCAAATGCGGCAATTTTGCTTATTTACGTACCCATTCAACCAAAAATGAGCCTCATCGCTGAACACAATTTTTCGATAAAAAAGCGGATCCTCGGCCAGCTTTCCAAGAGCCCATTCACCAAAAATTCGGCGTTGTGGTAGGTCGGCTGGCTTTAGTTCTTGCACCAGCTGTATCTTAAAAGGCTTTACGCCCAAATCCTTCCGCAAAATTTTCCACGTAGTGCTGTAACAAAGGCCTAACTGCTGGGAACGGCGCCGAATCGACATTTCGCGGTCTTCTGTCACACTAGCTGATACGGCCGCAATATTTTCTTCACTACGCACAGTACGTAAACGTGTTGGTGGTTTAATGTCCAACAAAGTAAATTTGGTGCGAAATTTGGTCACAATCTTCCGAATAGACTGCTCAGAAGGTCGAGAATGCCGATCATAAAATGGAAGCAGCGCGCGATGAACATTTCGAACCGAGCACGAATTTCGATAGTAAAATTCAATAATTTGCAAGCGTTGTTCATTTGTAAGACGATCCATGGTTAAATTGCAAACCAAACTGAAGCTGTTTGACAGTGACACAAGGTACTAAACACACGTCAGCTGTCAAAACCAGTGTTGCCAAAACCAAACCAGCTAAAAAATCACCCGTTACTTAATTTACTGTTTCAGCTTTTCATCATATGCCTAAGCATTTCACAAGAATAGACAAGAAAATTGGGCACGACTTTCTGAATCTGCAGCAGTTATATGAGGTACCCATGTTATGTACATTCAATAAATGCAAACAAAAATTCGATAATAATATGCTCTGTAATTCATAGTAAAGCAATAGATTTGTGAATTTATAGCCCACACCCTTATCCTTCCTATCATATCGTGGTTATGAATTACCATGCTGGTTTCCCTGAAATACACACTTAATCGAAGAAAATATGTTCATAGAACATTAATCCAAACAGAGTATCCTCTTCGGTTATATGGATCCGGGCGCCATTGATGAATAAAATTACAGGCCAATCATATCAAAAGTGTTCACTCGAATTACGTATTCATTTTCCAATAATATAGTCGAGATAAAATCCCAAATTGGTTATACCTTTTACAAGAAGGATAATGCTCCTATTAATGCTGGGATATAGTCCTTGCAATAGACTACGTTGGTTCATCCAAATAGCGCTCCCCTTATTTTCTTTTTTAGAACTGGTGTGCGCAAACTATACCTAGGAATAAAGCAAGAATAGAAACTTTTCAAGCGAGGACCTACATACATATAAGTAACTACATAGCGGCCGATATAAGGATAGCATAGATACACATTCACCGCACTACTTATATTACTCGTATACGTATTATATATGCAAACTAGTTTAGCAGATTAGCCAAATAGTTTTCGAAGGTAAAATGCCAGTGGTGGAACCTCAAACGCCAAATAAGTCGTGTAATTCGAATTTTACTTTAAACTCTCTGTGATGGTAACAAACAAATGCACACTACCACAGCAACGCATCTATGGTGGATATCGTAGATATCAACGGTCGCTCGGTGGCAAAACCTGCATCTGTTTTACACTGGCGATCTTAACACAAAAACAAAAATATAACCGTTTTGCAAATAAAACCAAGCAACTCGAATTCCAATTGACTAAGTCCTGGTTAATGGAATGTTTGTATAGTATTTGTTTGCATGAAGTACTCGAATAACCATGCTGTGTGGAAAAACTACGGTCTGGACTAAGGACTACGAATCGATTCATATTAAATTGTTTGCTCATAGCCTGTATATGTCTTTCATTCCATTCACTTTGGGAGCGAATTTTCGGTTCAGGTCAAACCCACCTCTCTACTTTATCCCTCTCCAGGACACATCCGCAGAGGAAAGCAGGTGAAAGACTATGTTTATTGCTGAAGGAGGTATTTTCAGATTCATCGATTTGGGTATAAATGCGATGTAAGTTTTGTGTATCCATGTACTTGATATGGAAAGACTTTGCAAAATTAGGCAATTCTCGTGTGCACTGTACTTAAATAACTCTTACGGTTTTCAGTTGCATGTTCTTGCTATTTATCCAACTAAGACCTGTGGTATGGGTGATGACTTTGGCATTTGTGTGGGGGTGAAGTTTATCCCAAATTTCATAAGTCAGTTTTGATAACATGCACTCATGAGATGCATGAATGCGGATTTACCTGTAAACAGTGCAAAGTTATGCAATGCTTGCAATGCTTGCCAGCCAGCCATATTTTAGCAAATCCATGGCAACGTATAGGTATACGTGCATGTATGAGATTTCTGTCAGGTGAGTTGCATCTTATCGCTGTCTGTGCGGGTAGCTGGGCTTGGTATGAAATACTTTGAATCATTTGTAGGCTCTTTCAGAAAGTCAACAAATTTCCTAAACTCTTCGAGCTTTCGGTTTGCTGGGAAGTTGATTGTTTGTTTCAGTTAGGTTTCGTAGATATAAAATTTGCAAAAGTAAACTTTTGGAAGGTTACGGATTTTCGAAAATTCTATTTAAGTTGCATGTATGAGGTAAATTTTTAGGGCTTACCAATTGCAATTTGCCAGTGAATGTTGCCGTAGGATTAGGCATAATATTTGAAACTTTTGAAAATAAAATGTTGGGAAAGTTTTTATGATCCGCAAAGATTAATTTAATTTTATTTGATTACAGTTCGCAACAGATTACGACGGTTAATGATCTTTAAAGACCATAACTACATGTTTTGGTTGGAACTGCAGAATCTAGACATAAACTCAACTTTTATATAACTAAACATATAAGGTTTCAAATATGCTACATACAATCCTTGCAGTAGGATATACAGCTTTTATTTTATTTTTAGTAGACGAGATTTAAAACAGTTGGGAAATATACTCATTAAAATCAGACTGACTTCAACTTCCTTTTTTAATTTAAGCAATGTTAAATTTAACTTAGTATTAATAAAAAATAACAAACTAATATTGAATTATTTAAAATTTAAGCACATGTTGTTTTTTTACGTTTTCGAATTTTGCAAAATTTTAGGTATTTGTATTCTGTATGTTAACATACAAGAGAAAGGTATTTTTTATATAAAAATGTTCGACCTAGACAGTTTGATTGATTCTTACATAACGATGATAAGGGAACTCAAACAATTGGTTTCCTTCATTCCTTCCGTTGATCCGTGTTTCCGTAATGTAATATAATCTAATGTAATGTCTAGCCTCAACAGCGAATCGGTCTATTTTCTTCAAACTTCGTATTGACAGTTTTTTTTGTACAATTCTGGGCTGTTTATACTCTATCCCAAAGGGGTATATTAGTTTCGATACATAGTTTATAACATAGAGGAATAATTCAATTTATAATTTATACCTTAAAGTATATGGATCGACTCATAATCGTTAGCTGAGTTGATTTAGCCAAGTCTGTCTGTCCGACCGTCCGTCTGTACGTCACTGATTTTTAGGCCTTAAATTGTGAGCTAGGATAATGAAATTTGGTATATAATGTCCCTATCTGTGCCTACAGAACAAGTGTACAAAATTCTAATTCGGCTTTTTGCCACGCCCACAATCAAGAAAAAAACGTTTTTTTTCAAACGGTATGGAATTTTGAAAAAGTTTTTGAACAAGATAAATATTAAGATACTCTTAATATCTGTATTTCGTTAAACCATGTTTTGTCACTCCCAGTTTTTTTTTTGGCGTTCTCTGTAAAAAACGGTTTTCGTTAAGGAAATATGAAAAAAAAAACGTTCGATGCGAAAACATTAATTAAGTTAAAATAAACATTTCCTTAGATCATTTTAACGTAAGCCCACTTTTGGAGGCGTTTTCCTACAAAAACCATTTTCATACCCTACCGCCCAAAACATATGCTGGAGAAAACGTTTTTTTTTTTGAACCATACAAGATTTTAGTAAACTGTCTGAACATTATGTTGTGACATATCGCCATAAAGTCCACATTTTGGGGATATTAATTTTAAGGGTGTAATTTGATAGCCTTAGGTAGGTGAATTTAATAAAAGGTAAATTTAACAAAATTTTACATTTCTTGTACTATGGATAACAAAAAGCTGATAACAAAAATTGCAGCAATTTATCGCAAAAGTGGTGACATATGGACCTTTGGAAAGACGGACGTTATTACATGGCTGGAATACCTCAGTATGTATTAAACACGACCATGTGGAAAGATGGACGTAATTACATGGCTAAAGTACCTCAGCATGTAATTCTATTAGATATATGGAAATTATTCTATCCATATATCTATTTAATAATATGTTTATGTTTATTATTTCTCTGTGTTATAAACTATTCATCAAAATTAATATAACCTATTTGATAGCTCTAAACAACACTTAGTACTTTTACAAGGCTTTGTTTTCATTTCAGTTCTTAAACGTCTTAATTAGAAGTACCATGTTTGATTAAAAATAATTGCGACTTTTTAATGGACATCATATTACAAATGAACAGCTCATCAATGTCAACAAAAATAGCTTCCTTCGCATTTATATGTATTTGTCTCTACTCCTGAGTCCTGACACCACCTTACTCTTTCCCGTGCTCCGAATGAAAAGTGCAAGTAGGAAAACAGGCGCGTGCGATAAGTTGTTATGGAATGAGCTGCTCAAATTTATTCATTAGTTTAGAAGCCTTTCGAGAGGATAGGTACTGCCTTTTATAATATTAGACGATGATAACATTTTTATAAATAAATAATTTAACTTGAAGTATTGTGCTATATAACATATATTATTGGTCTAATAATCTAAATGAGATAGGGTAATGAGTCGCCATAAGCTTCTTACTATAATACAATGTATGCGCAAAGAAATTGATGTTATTAATTATTAAGTTGGCTTTATTTGCAAATATTCCACATTGCTTGCGCCAACAAGGAAAGTCGTTAACAAACAATATAAGCAGTTGTGGAAATAGTCGTTGATGAGCTTTATTGATGTTATCACTTATGTTTAATTGAAATCCATTCTGCAGAGTAAGTCTGGACTCAGTCTGCTTTTCCAAACTATTAGTTTGTATCCTCATTCCTTAACCAAGTCCATATGATATAATTTCATTAACTTACGTCGGATATTTTCATGAAAGTAGAAAAACTCACAATAATCCCTCGCGTATAATCGCCTACAACATTCAACATAATCTCATCTCAAAGGAACGAGGATAAGTGGAAAACATACGTGTACTTTCTCATTTTGAAGGGGCCCTTTCACTTTGTTCTTTCGCTACAGAGGATACACGCTTGTGTACTACAATATATAGTTGAAAGTTTGATGCGTGAATATTTCGTTGTGCCCCTTCCTTCAATAAGGAACGATTTATTTTCCATACAAATGCATGCATAGTACTAGTAAAAGTTTACTGTTGTAGGATACATAGCTACACAGAACACACATTTATCTTGTACTATTTACAATACTTAACATGCACTCTTGTTTTAAAATATTACTTTGGGTTTCGTAATGGGATACTATCGTGCAGATAACACGCAGGAATAACGTTCACAAAAGTACAGGATAATGGTTTTACGACCATATCGTCGTAGTCGTCTTTCGAACATCTTAGAATCTAGGGTAGGGCAGAAGGCAAGATCAAAACTATGATGGAAGCAACAAATAAATTTCGTTCGCTTTGACCCGAAATGAGATTTTTTTCTTCCAAAAATCGATAACATAAACGATGGATATCCTTAAATGAGAAGGAGGAAAACGATGTATAACTATGTACGGTATGGAAACCGATAGTCAGAGCGTAAGGGTGTTGTAAATACAATAGACCTATAGAAACTCACTTTTTGCGAAACAAATGTGTATGTGTATTTGTAGATTTCATATCAGCTCAGCTTGAAACGGTTTCAATAATTTATTTGGGGCTGAGATTTTCGATGCTTCGACTTAAGTACGATAGCAAACAGTTTGCCGAGATATAAAAATGAATAATTGATATAAATGGAGACATATAACTATCAATGAAAACATATGGTTCGAGCATACAGATTAATTTGAGGATATATACAGCAATTACAGATTTTTGTATCATAAAAATATAAAGGTTTACTTTCTACCGATAACAAAACGAGTGGTGGGCGCACGATTGGGTCGTTTCTAGTTGTTCCTCGCTTGTTCGACGTTAACATATGATTATAAGAAATATTTATACTGATTTTAAATGTGAATGCATTCTTGCTGCAGAAAAAAGTGTCTTTTTCCAAACAAAAAAAAACTAATGGATTGTAACAAATATATTATTTATATTATATACAATGAGTTTCAATTTAATTAAACTACAAAATATGTTCACGAGACATTTAGTAATTGATGATTTTTGGAGGTTTTAGGGAAAAAGTGGGAAAAAATCTTTTGTTCAATTAGATATCTGCATAATAACCCCACGTTCATCGGCTTATGGACATGTTAATGGTGGTCGGATTTTTTGTTAAAACAAATAGAACTATAATGTCAATTGCTGATTTAGATTAATGCTGTTTAGATTAATGACTAGTTTACACAATATTATGAAAGTATCATTGATATCATATGAAACCGACAGTGATTTTTAGTTTCTGTAAAAGATTTTAATTTAAATTTCCGTTTTTATAAACTAAGTTATTTTGAGTAGCCACTAAATGGTATTAAATGGTTTATCGTATTGTATGAAAACACCAGCGTGTTTAATAGCTGATGCCTAATTACTTCGACTCTTAGTCTCCATATGGGGGCCGCTGGGTACATAGTAACTTTACGTTGAGCGTGTGCGCACCAAAAAGTAAATACTTGGTGACCGACTTGCTCCAATCTCTGGTTCGAATACGAATCCCAGAGATTAGTCTGGCCCCAGAGAAAGTGGCGGATGATTCAAAGGACCAACCGCATCGGTTAATTCCGTAGTAGATAGTGATGACCCCATATCCTAGGAGTATCTAATTTATGGAAACAGGACTTCCACGTTGAGGGATGTACCGACGGAATAACTTTCTGGCCCGGTAAAAATTACTTATGACAGAAACAACGGCATCGGAAAACGGATCCCCACAAAATCAGAACGACTACGGATAACGGAATTTTACAACCTATTGGAAGAAGGTAGTTAAGTTCAGAAGATTAGAAATTGAGTTGAAAAATATGGAAGAAGGTTTCCTCGACTTCGAATCTTTAAAGCAACTAGACGATCTCCAGATGGTGGAACGTCATCCAAATCGATTATTTGTTTTCATATGGGAGACACTCACCTAACACCTGAATTTGTTTACATTCAGAGGAGAAAAAGTCGAATCTGCCCATTTTTTCGTAGCAGCCAAATCGAGAGCTTAACTGTCCAAAGTAAAGAAGAAAAAGAGACTACACGTTGCGTTGGTCGGTTTAGAGAACAGTATTTGGTCCATCAGAGTCTTCACGGAATAACTGAGTGAACGATTTTTCACTCAACAGCCTACATTAAAGAGTTGTTGTGTTGCCCTTCGTGTAGGCGTAAAAATAACTCGAGCATGGAAATCCCGTTTCAATGGAATGTCGGCTCTACGGATTCTGTGCAGAGCCAATTTTTGAAATAATGTCCGAGAAAGATTCAGGAGATCACCACCATATAGATTAAAGGGCAAAATCTTTCGTGTTAAACACGGAAACGAATATTCCACTTTTAGGAATTTAAAACCCGGGGCTTCTCAGGCCGTCTTACAACAGGAAGAAGACACCATTATAGCAACGTTCGTAGACGATACAGCTATATTAGCAACGAGTGGAAAAGTGGAGTCTAAAGTGGAGTATAAAGGTTAGTGCTAGCTCTACATGCAACATTTCTAAGACGTCTGGAATGGAAAGACTTTCACAACAATGTAAACTAATCGTTGGGAATAAGATTCATTGATTTCCAAGGATTTCAAGCAATTTTGAGCAAATCGACGCAATTTTGAGCACCGAATAACAAGCTTTAAAATATTAATACTTTGACTTTGCAATGGAACCAGTTTAAGAATGAAAAAGATAATGCCCAATCTCATCGAAGCAATTATGTTAAGATGCTGTTGGTTTGACCATTAATAGGGCGAAGGGACAGCCTTTGGAAGTCTGGGTTATAAGTTTAGAGTCATTTGTTCTTTTGTATAGAACGCTATATGTATATTGCATGCTCATGAGCGGACAAACTATCGGCATTGTTTATTTATTGCATGTATGGAAAGCACTTATAGAGAAGAACTTCATTAAAGAAGGTATTTTCAAAAGACAATTTGATCAGTATTTGCCCAACTAGCAATGAGAAGAGTGTCCGCTAGTTCTATAATATTAAATCAATTTTATCAATATCGTTTTAGTTTTCGTGATAATCGCTTTTTTTTAAAATTCCGTTATTTTGGAGCTAGGACTCTTTAAAAAAAAACGATGTGTTAATTTACCACCAACACACATAGAACAAATTCAAATCAAATAAAAAATGTTTATTTCTCAAAGTATGAACATTTTTTTAAAATCTGAACTTCAAATTGTCTCGCAATCACAATACTTCCCATACTGAGAAACTAAAAAATCACAATCACAATTCTTCGCATACTGAGAAACTAAAAAAAATCCTTCTTTCGTAAAAAATTTCTTATGTTTTCAAAAACGAATTCTGATTTAATAAAAAGTTTGTAATCAATGTCCTTATTAATAATAATTTCATCTTCGATCAACAAGAGTTGTATATAGGTACCATTAGTAGGGAGGCAGAAATTATTTTGCTTTAACTTGAGCACCCGTCATGAAGTATTACATATGAAGCAATGTATGCATTTGTCGTATATAAAGGATATTCTAATAAGTAGGTATAACATCAGACAAACATACAAAACATCAACAGCATACATCAAAGCTAGCAAGGAGATTAGCTTGAACAACATAATTCGCTTCTTTAACTGAATATCTACAGTTCTCTCTCCATTTCCATATTATTTAAATTATTTCATAATACAAAAATATCGTTGTTTTACCCCAAGCATAACACACCACTATATTTACTGACATAGTGACATCTAAGGATAAGGAATCCATTTTCATGGTATGTAATTGTTTCCACCACAACCTGCGGCTGTGCACTGGCTCAACATTTTTACGTGAATGCCTCTAATATGCTATTGGGATCAAAATAAACATTTCATACAAATTGAAGATGAAAGTAACACGAAACCAAATGGACTAATAAAAAAATAGTTTATTTCATCGTCGATATAATTCCTTTCCGCAGGAGCATGGTCTGTCAAAATGTCCATCGAAAGTTACAAAAGTAAATAAAAGCGTAGTAGTCGAAATACATACATCCTCATAGGCAACAAAATTGTGTACATACCTGCATAAATCCTTCGGGACATCCAGGGAGTTCACCCGACGGACTAAAATTAGAATCGAATCCATCAATATCCGAATCGACCAAGCCCTCATCGAAGCGTCCCACTGTGAACCCGTCGAATATAATCTGCAAAAAAAATGTATATATATATATAAAAATATAAATACATAAAATACTATATAGATAGATGTAAAGTATTTTAGAATGTTTATCCTCCTCGGATAAAGCTTTGCATATAGTTGGTGGTTGTTAGATGGTTGATTGGTTTCTTTTATAGGCGAAATGGACTAAATACCAATTGATACCTAGGTGCACGTGCACACAACTTGTGTGTATCTAGGAATATATTTTTTGCGTTATATATGATAGGGTAATACGGATCAGGTGAGCGGATAGTTAGTCCGCGGTATTACTTTCCTATAGCTGTCGATTCAATTTCACGTCGAAAGCAAACGAACGTGCCATGGGTGTAATTCCATTCTTCTCGTTTGCATTAGGTTGGCTACTATTTCTATAAAATATGTCCGGGATATAGGTAAAGCTACTGACTGTTATTCTATCGTAATGGATATTTCATTTTATATAAAGCCGATATTCTCGTAGTATTGAATCGACACCACGCCGATGCGCACTGTGCCGTGACATCGCTTAACAATAAAAGCAGCTCGAGGAATTAATCCGCTGCAATGTACCTACCTAAATTGTTGAATTGTACTGAGAATTTTTAAGCCATTAAGGATTTGCATTTGTTACCGAAGTATAATTGAAACTGATTACAATTACTTGACTGACAGTGTTGGCTGCCTCATGTACCGTTTATCCACCTGATGGGAAATTCGAATGACATTAATTAAAGCAAAACATTCTCAACAACTCTTTTAAAGTGCCACATAAAACTTATAGCTACATATCTACAAAAAAGATTTATAACAACACAATCAATGCCGTCTCGAATAGCATCATTACAGCCAGGCCCAACCACTTAGGGGCTTCCACCTGTAAAAGGTTTCGTCTGCTAGAGGTCCACAACCCTTCGAAAAGGTAAACATCATTATGAGGGTAAACATCCTTGATGCCAAGCATAGAGAAAGGTTTCAATATATTTCTATGTTGACATGTAGTACTCCACCTGAGAAATGTTCGTGTGGACGTTCTCAAGGTTAGGATTCTCGCCTGCTAAAGAAATAACTGTTTGCAAATGAATACAACAAAAAATTATTATGAAAACCATTTTAAAATGGCGTCATAAATTAAGAGATACTGCTTGCATTGAGACTTAACTGAAGAGTTGAAGCATAGCAAGCTTTAAGTAACTAGCTAACTAGTTTGTAAAATGAGTCTGGAGTGAAGTACCATTAAGATGAATAAGATGACTTTTAAATGCAAATATGGGAATAGCAATCACACGAGTGGCGGGTACACGAGTTCCACTTAAGAATACATTGTTATTAATAATTTAATTGTTGTTACGTGCTAATAATAATATGAAATGTGTTTACAATATCCCTTACCGTTCCATTAATATTTTATAAAAAAGTTGGTTATTGGAAAATGCATAGACAATATTGTGATCTAAGGATGGAATGGGATAGGGTATACGACCGTTTGCACAGCATATTGTAGCCTTCTCATGTGTTTATACCATATCCCATAGGGGGGTATATTAGTTTTGATACATAGTTTGTAACATAGAGAAATAATTTAGCTACATATACCTAAAAGTATATGGATCGACTCAGAATCGATAGCTGAGTCGATTATTCCATGTCTGTCCGTCCGTCCGTACGTCACCAGTTTTTGGGCCTTAAATTTTGAGCTAGAATAATGAAATTTGGTACACGTGCTCTTTGTTGCTCCCAGCAGAACAAGTGTAAAAAGTTTTGAAATCCGCCCACTGCCACACCCCCTTTTTGAAAAACGTGTTTTTTGGCCAAACCATAAGGAATTTAAAAAAAAGTGTCTGAGAAGCGTAGCTATACAATCATAATATTTATATTTCGTTCATATTAAGTATTTTGCCACGCCCAGTTTTTGGGGGCTTTTTTATTAAAAATCATTTTTCTGTTAAATTTTGAAATTTTCAAAAAAAAATTTGATGCAGAATCATTAGCAATATTAATATGAACATTTCGTCTTTAGACCATTTTAACCCACGCCCACTTTTAGGGGGCGTTTTTATATAAAGACCATTTTTGTACACTGCCCCATAACATATGAAGGAGAAAAACCTTGTTTTTGTAGAACCGTAAAATTTATTGTGACAATGGCATTTTCTATGTTTAATCTCCATCGTGTCTTAAGCCATGTTCACATTTTGGTGACATTATTTTTACAGATGGGATGGGATAGGGTATTCAACGATCCGCACAGCGGATTGTAGCCTTCTCATATGTTTTTTTTAAGAATACGACACATCTAAATTTGGGTATGGCTAAAAACTCTATGCAGACAAAATATAGGAAATGACACTGTATTTATAATTTATTCAGATACGTTTTTAAAATTCGTTGTGGTTACATTTTAAAAACAATAACATTTGTTCTGCTTCCTTAAACAGAAGCAAAGAAGTATAAACTATGTGTCAAAACTAATATTCTCTTATGGAAGATAAATGAACAACTCCTTCAACCATTTAGTAAAATTATTTATGTGACACATTTAACACGTTTTTATATAAGTGCAAATTTAATTCTAAATAATCCCGGACCAATGTGGTTTCCATCAGTGCGCTTTTGTCTAGCTTTCAGTCTATGGCTTTAGACTAAGTTGTATCCAGTTAGAATCCCTACTTATATCGAAACAGATTTCCTGTTTTTTTTTAAGTAGTTTGTGGGTTTTGGCTTTGTCCTACTCAGGCCACATTTTTTTGGATGTTTCGCAGATGGGGAGGGAGTTCCACCTGTTTTTGACCCGTGATTTGAGGTCACATAGTGGCGGCTTGACAGACTGGTATGCTTGATTAGGATGCAGGTAGCAGATCCCTTTCTCGCCAGTTCATCAGCAATTTCATTGCCCTATATGCCCCTGTGTTCGGGGATCCAGCAGAGCTTAACCTTATGTTGGTTGCCAAGAACCTTTAGGTCTTCACGACAACACTTCACAAGTTTAGATTTTATTTCGACAGCAAACATTGCTTTTATTACATAGCCTGAAGATGGTGATATCATCTGGACGTAACGCCAGCGTTGAGGTGGCTTTGGCTGCCTCTGCTACTGCTAATATCTCAGCCTGGAAGACCCTACCATGCTCAGGGAGACGAAAAGTGCTTTTTAGCCTTAGTGTTTCTAAAAACACTCCAGTTCCAATGCCTATGTCCATTTTCGAACCATCAGTGTAGATGGATATGGTTTCGATGCCCAGTTCATTCCTCTCCCACTCCTCTCTACTTGAAAAAATGCAAGAGAATGGTCTTTGAAAGTCGATGTGGGGCAGCATGTACTCGGAAGATACAGCTGAGCTCAGGTATCTATTTAGAATTTGAGCGTGTCCTTATAAGTTAATTTTCCAGCAGTTGGGCTGGTTATTCTTAGAGTATTTTTTGCTGTAGATTCTTGCATGTAAAGGTCTAGTGGTAGCAGGTTAAGAATGGTTTCCAGTCCAATGGTTCTCATTGCACTAGTAGTGCCCACACATGCTATTCTTTGTACCTTTTTCATGTTTTTCATTTGAGTCACTTTGTTTGTGAACTGCCACCAAACAAGTCCTCCATATATTAATATTGGTCTTACAATGGGTTCAATTGTACATACATAATCTTGAGGTTCGGGCCCTAGTTTTTTCGGAATATTCGATTATACTTATAGAAAGCTACTGTGGCGTTTTTTATGCATTTGCATACATTTTGGTTCCAGTTGAGTTTTCTAACAAGAATGACACCTAGATATTTTGCACTAATTTGAGGGTAGTCCCGTCGATAATCGGTAGGTTTAAAATTGGTATTTTCATCTTATTAGTCAAGAGAACGAGTTCTGTTTTTTGGGGGTTGATGAGAGTTTTCAGTGCATGTTCGAGTAGGTCACTAATAGTGGGTAGGAATATCCCTTTAACTAGTATCGCTACCTCTTCTGCGTAGGCTTTAACTTTTACCCCATTGCGCTGTAGCTTGTTTAGTATCTCATTGATGACTAGGATCCAAAACAGAGGTGAGATAACGCCTCCTTGTGGTTTGAAGCACTATCGGGATTATACCAATTGCCCAATTGATTATTTCTACACTAACCATACCCCCGGTTGTTGCTATCAAATGGTTGCCATTATAGGCTGTTGCGTCTAAAGTGGGTTTCCAGTAGATGTGTTAGGGATTCATGGGTGGACTGTGTCTAGTTACGCAGTCAAATCGATTATTGAATGGGTTTTAAACTGTGCCATAAGATATTTGGGAATGCGGTTTTGGTAAAATCGAATCTTATAAAAACGATACTTTTGATACTCAGTTTTCCTCAAAAATGGATATAACGGAACTTTACATTTTGGCCAAAAACGCAAAATTACTATTTTTTTCCTCGTAAACGGCTTTCCTGATTTTAATCCAATTCAGTATCTATTATTAGTGCTTTTAATCAACAATATATAAAAGTTATTAGTTTTGCTACAAAGGTTTAAGTTTTGCTGCAAAGAAGAAAGTGGCAATACCTATGTGTTTCATTGCTCCACCTCTTGAGAATGTCTGACAAAACTCCAAAAGTATCACTGACATAAGAAGCTCTTCAAATTGTTCGTTTGAAATCGGTTTTAATCAGGTGGTCCTCTTCTTTGTGGCAAAATAATAACTTCGCAAACACAAATGAAGGAAGAAGCTAGGTTTGTAGCCTAATATGGTAAACAAACCCATATTTCATTTCAAGGGATTGTGGAAACTTAATTTACCAATATTGGACTTAACGAATTTCTTTGTAAATTATCTATTTGTATTTGGTATACACACATAGCAAACTAAAACAATTAACAATTAAGAAGAAACGTTATTGTACACATTCAATTCAATTGTCAATTAGATCCTTTTGAATGTTTTTAATAAAAGCATGTTATGTAGATACTACCAACGAAAGTATCCCAAGACATCTGAGGACACATTTGTACACATCAATACAGCACAATGCATATTCACTTAATGAAGACCCAAATTCCAAGTAGTCCTCAATATGAATTTAAATTCAGCCACACACATATTATACCCGCTTTAATTGATGCAGATTATATATAATTTTCACCCCTAGTTGCTGTCAGTTTTCCATATACAAAAGCAGACACATTTTCCGGTTGCTTTTTAGAGTCGTCAACAAAAACCAAAACGAAAACTACCTAACGTAGATATTTGTGTGCAATTAAAGCTGATGGCGACATTTCCATTAAAATGTCAAAAAACATCTAAGCACCAGGGTATCACCCGACTTAGAAGGGATCACACGTTTATGAAAAATTCAATTATGAAAATTCCCCTCGGATTGTCTCTTATTGAAAGCAATATTTGCGGCTCTATTAGAGGTGGAGACTTGATGGAGGGCCACCGCCATTGCCATCTGCCCCCAAAGTGCTGTTGGCGATGCCAGTGCCAGGACAAAACAATTTATTTTAAATGGAGATCTGAAACCCGACCCCTTGTTCATTAATTTCATACGCCGAGCTATGTCTTTAATAAGATAAATAGACTGTGGATGTCCTTAAAAGCGATTTAAAATTGATTTCAGAAAAAAATATAAATATGAAAAAATCACACACACAGAAAACATCATCCGCCAGGCGGGCGCTGGCATGCTCTACAAGTCCTGTGCATGGCCTTCGTTGTTGTGTTCATGCATTTATGGCAGAACGGGTAATCGTATGTTGGCAGGCTAAGGAGCGTTTGGAAATCTTTGCCAAAGTCATGGCAAGTTTTAGCCTTCCATTAATCATGTACGAAACAATATCTTCCTCCCGCTCGCTCTTTCTCAAACGATGGTCATGGCTCACAAGGACCTGGGGTATAGGATCGAAAAGGCAGAATTATCTTTCCCCTCCGGACGGATTTATAAATCATTATACCCGTATTTCTTCGCATTCTTTGTGCTCGCTTGATGTCGTGGATTCGGAGGAAGTTTTATCAAAGGAGCTTGCGATACCCTGTAGGCGATAATAAGCCACATTTAAGGATAAACCCCAGCACAACGTTAATTAGGGTATGATGTTTTTTGTTGTGCAATTTGTTTGCCCAATGGTTTGGCTTTTTTTGGTCGCTATCGCGGTTGTCAAAGCATTTCTCTGGTGGCTGTGTGCACGATAAAACCGTCGGATAGGTTGTTTGCTCAATATCCAGAGTCCAATGGCAGTAGGTAATGGTGTTGCTTCTTAAAGCTATTAATAAAAGCAAGATATTTCCCAAAATCCTTTTTCAAACTTTTTTTTAAACTGAGTAACTATGCGGCCGTTAACTTTATTCTGTAAAGTGTGGTTGCAAATGGCGCATTCTTACCATTAAATTATATTTGCAAACGAAAAACTGAAATGGTATCCACTGTAGAATGGTTTGTTTGTAATACATAATGTTCAAACTAAGCTTTTTAAGTGGATTTAGTGATGGGAACTATCGAGTGATTTCAAATGTCAATATTTATGTTGCCATTACTTGGTACTCAGCTATCAATAATTAGCCAATGAGTTTTACTTTTGGATTTTTGTGCGTTCAATATAAAAGTTTATTAAAGTCCGTTTAGTGATAATTAAATTAATAAAACGCAGTTAAGTGGATTGCCCGATTGAATTTCACTGTTTAATTTTTTTTAAGTGTTGTGTTCATCATGCGTGAAGACAAAAAAAAAAAAACGACTAAGCTTTAAAAACCTAGACTACAAAAATATAATGAATAAATCTGACTTACATCATTCCACCCTTAAATTAAATATCCTTAAAAATTACGCGTGATTAAAAACTTTATATGGATGATATGCCATTGTATAAATACCATGTCTTGTCGTTTGACTATAATCGACGTTTTTTCTTTGCATGAATAAAACTTTTAGTTTTTTGATAACATTTTTAAATTAACTATTTATATTTAAAAATAGAGAAATCTCAACACCAATACAGGTAATGTTCCAATATGGAACATATTTTAATTTGGCTAAAATACTTTGTAACGTCTTGGCCATCTCAATACCCATAGACTGTTTATGGTCTCTGTTTTGGGTTGGAATTGATGGAAATTGATACGATATCACTTTGAAATTAAGTTGCAAAATTATTCTGTGTTAATAAAAACACGACTGTTTCTTTGTGTGGTTGAAACGTTATAATTTTTCATTGTTTCATTTTCATATGTCTATTTAATAACAAATGTATGTCATTACAAATAATAACAGGGTGGTCAACATGTAAATTGCTTTAGAAATTTACTTTTGTAAGATCGCTAACAGTCTCTAACGGTGAGTTCTGGAATAGCTTCTGTGCATATCCGTCTTAAGTAAGTGTCTTAAGTAAGCGCTGACGATAAAGAATTAGAGATTAACAACACATGTCCTCAAAACATATCCCTTCATTTGTATGTGCGATGCTATTATTTTTGCCACATATTTGAGAAGCTGTTTTTGGTCCACATTTTTAAATAATTTTTTTTCTAGAACAACATCCTTCCGTATAACGCAGATTTTTATCAAAATACATAGAAATGGTAGCGTGAGTGCATTAAAAAAACATATGAGAAGGCTACAATCCGCAGTGAGGATAGTTGAATACCCTATCCCATCCCATCCTTAAAATTAATATCCTCAGAATGTGGGCTTTATGGCGATGAAATACAGAAAATGACATTGTCATTGTTACAATATATTGCTCAGACCCTTTATCAAAACCTTTTGTTGTTCGACAAAAAACAGTATTTCTATTGTTAATGGCTTGGGATGGGGTAAACAAATGGTTTTTGTAAAAAACCGCCCCCAAAAAAGTGGGCGTAGGTGAAAATGATCTATGGACAAAATTTTATATTACCAATACGGAAGTATTTTTTTCGAAAGTATTAACATTTGCACAAAAAAGCGTTTTTTTTACTAAAAACGCCCCCAAAAAAAGGGCGTGGCAAAAAACTTTATATAAACGAAATATAGACATTCAAATTCTTGTATATAGAAAATTTTTCGAAATTCCTAACCGTTCAACCAAAAAGAACCTTTTTCTAAAAAGTGGGCTAAAAAGTTAACGAAATATAGATATTCAGATTCTCTAAATATGTTGGTCAGATCCTTTTTTTTAAATTCCTTACTGTTTCGCCAAAAACTACGTTTTTCTTAAAAGGGGGCGTGGCAGTGGTGGGATTTCAAAATGTTTTACACTTGTTCTGCTGGGAGGAAAAAAGAGCAAGTGTACCAAATTTCATCCTTCTAGCTCAAAATTTAAGGCCCAAAACCTGATGACTGGACGGACGGACAGACAAACATGGCTAAATCGATTCAGCTAGCGATTCTGCGTCGATCCATATACTTTAAGGTATATCTAGCTAAATTATTTCTCTATGTTAAAAACTATGTATCAAAACTAATATACCTATGGGATAGGGTATAACGAGTGGTGGGTGCACGACTTTGTCGTACGTAACTAAGAGCAATTTAAAAGCATGCATTAAAAATTTTCATAATTTAGGCAAGTTGTAAAAAACGTTTACATTCATTTTGAGCACCTATGAATTTCAGAATTTTCATTCTGGAATTTTATGGAAGTTGGTGTCCATGTGAATTAAATTGATTTTCTGTTATTGCCCAAAACGGAAATTTCCGTTATGGAATAATTGGGCCAAAACTTATTATGTGCAAACAGTAAAAGTAGTAAATACAAACAATTTTATTTAGGTTGACCAAATAGTTTACGAGAAATTGAGAATTTTGAATTCAATGGCAGTTTAAAGATTTTCTCGAAAAAATAAGCAGTTTTTTGGAACGTCTGTATTTATAGTTTATGCTAAGTTTAATAAAGCTTGTTAGAGCTGTTTATGTGTAATTTTCTTATGAGTGGTACCGTTAAAAAATGGCTAAGAGTAACAAAATGGCCTAACATTATGATCAAAATAACTGTGTATAAGCAGTTTGAAAAAAAATCGATATGGAATGGTACGTACTTATTATTATTTATTTTAAGTAAAATTACTATATTTTCTTACAAAAATTTAAGCGTCAGAAAATATATAAAAGCACACTTACAGTATTTCTTAAAATTATAATAATGTTAAAACAGCAAATAGACGTAAATAGCGTTAGTGGAATATTCAAACTCCAATCGAATACAAGTTTGTCTAAGTCGTACGAAAATCGATTGGTATATATATTAAATAGCGTTAGTGGAATATTCAAACTCCAATCGAATACAAGTTTGTCTAAGTCGTGCGAAAATCGATTGGTATATTCACGAAAACAACTAATATTACGCATTTATTGTCAAACTTACTTATTTACCTATATAACAACATGAATGGAGTTGAGCATGAAGAGTACAAGTCCAAAGTGTGAGTCCCGATAGCTCTTGTCTGTTGAGTGCTGAATAACTTCTTGGAGCTTCGAAAAGACACAGCCAACACAACACCGGCATTTGTTAGAACGCCAATGAAGCATACGAATTGAAAAGCTAAACAAAAGTTGCTCGGAGTAACTTTAAACAGGATAAAGTTGGCTTCGAAATGGAATATACAAGCATTTGTTTTTATCTCTTTATACGTAAAGCTATTCCTCGCAATCTAATATTAATATCATTTTTCTTATGTATGCAAAACCTAATCAATTAATATAGCAGTTTTTCTAATAATAAGACCTCCGTATACTTGCCGCCTTGGCTTTGCACTACCATCAGTACAAGTAGTAAACTGAAAAATCACATAAAACTAAAATATGAGCATAAAATCACACTTAAAGCGGTGTAGTTAATTAGCATAAGTTATCATAACCATAAATTGTTGCCATCTCAAATGTATGTGGCATTAATATGCTTTAGTGATTGTAGCGAGACATAAAAAGGATACAAAAGGTGGTAATCCAGTCATGGGACATACTTTTATGCAGTTTTCTTTACCTCATTCATCTGGCAAACGTAGGAGAAAAACAAGATGTCCTACGCTTCGAAAACATCCGTCGCTCGCATAAGTAGGAACCGACCCTAATCAACTAAATGAAAACAACTGGAGACAGGGCGTGGGCTAATTGGAGCAATTTTTCCCTATACTCAAGAGTCACAAAGTAAGTAAAATAAAGCATTGAAATTTTCATTAAAAATCTTAAAACAGAATGTGCTCTGTAGGTTCGATTATTCAAAGATTGATTGGAAGGCCGTTCTAAGAGTTAATCGATTTTCTCTTAAAAGTTCAATAAAATAAAATACGTAAAATATTGTTAAATCTTGTCTTGTCCAAGCCAAAAATAAATTCATCTGTATAATGTTCTCTAATTCTATACCAACAAAGTTAAATACTTTCTTCACTGTTAGCTTCCTTACATTGCTTCGTAACTTTCTTTAAAACCATATAACATCAAAAAAACAATAATGAGACATTTTCCGGTGGATTGAATTTTATGAATATCTATATTATACACTTACATAAGTCCTATAAAATTTCTTAAATGAAATTATTTAATCCTCATAATGCATTCCAAAAACGGGAAGAATATTCATCCATTTTATCTTACAAGCTTATTGAGGGCACATACCATTAGTTGATATTATGTAATTCCGAAAATAAATTACCATTTTAAGGAAACGACTCGATCGATACGTATACAAAATCCAATATAAACCAATGTGTGGAATATAAATTCAGGACGATGGCCACATTTTATAAAATTACAAATAAAGCTATCAGTGTGATAGAACAACATGGATACACCATCATTTTGATAGCAACAATAAAATTAATGAAAACGTCCCTTTTTGCAGTTGAACCATCTTAACCATTTTCCAAACCATCCGAATTCGGTTATTTTAGTGACGTATAACACAATTTGAATTTCAAATGCCCATGTCCTTAGGCCAATAGAAATAAATGGTCAGACATTTGATCTGCCTCCGCAGTCTAGTGGTGTGTCAAGGGTTTTGACCTATCGCCTGGCAAATACAATTCCATTAGAGGCGAAGTGGAGAAAAAAAATAAAAGAAAAACTCTTGTAAAAAGAAACTGAAAAGAAGAAAACGGAAGCAAACCTAGAGCAGCAATTTTCAGACTCTGTTCGCTCGAACAAATTTTCAGCATTTCGGTATTCGATTACTAGTCGAAAGATCTGTATCCTGCGGTGGACTTGCCCCAAATCTCTAACAAATGTAATTAGGCCCACAGCTGGTAACCACATGCATAACCTTATCCTCGTCTCAAATGCGAATTTGCCTTTGGACTCCACCTCATCGGAGCGTGAACCAATGTGCACGAGGATTGAGGCGCAGTGAGAGAAGTAGATTTGCCAGATGCCCGCTGCTATGTGTATCACATCCAACCGACATCAATGGGCTCACATCGTCAAAAACAGAATCCAGAAGCACATCTTTCATAGCAGCATTTTAGCACATTCAGGAACTTACTCATACATACGTACGGGTTCACACCCCGACTGTATAGTGTTCAGTGTTCACTTTAGGCGTTTCTTGCATGCACGCCTTTTGAGTGAAGCAGAAGCCCATCTGAGTGAAGGAATAAATCGCACGGGTGGATGGCTGAGTGAATGGTGGTAAGGAACAAAATATTTCAACGGAGGAAATTTGGCCACCAGCAATTTAAAAAAAAGTATTTTCCTTTCCTCTACAAGAATCCTTTGGGAATGAGCAAGAGGTGGAGGAAATGTCCTTATTGCAAAGATAAGACCAAACCGTCACTTCATAAGTGCAGAACTTTTCTCTAACCATACTCCAACGACGAGCAACATACAGAGACGAAAAAAGTACATGACCAAAACAGAGTGTTTGGAATGTGGAATGGGCCACTCTGTTTCTGCTGTCGATTCGACAAATTCCTTACTTCATCTCTAGGGAAAAGCTGTCGTAAACTTTTATCGAAAACATCATTTGTATTTGGAATTATGTTGATAGTCGAAAGCCCACATGGAAGTACAAGCAAAAGCCTGAAAGCCATATATCACATTAGCCATAAATTACGTTTGTTCAAGCACTTTTCCCTGAGATCATCCTAAAATAAGTTTTATTGACTGCCGGACTGTGGTGTTGGTAGTTCTGTTGGTCATGTAATACGACGTTAAACTATAAATTATGTCATTAATAATTTTGTTTCAGTGTTTCAGATGAAAAGTGACCACCGAGTCTTACGAATTACACTTTTGATAAGTACATATTTATGGGACCGAAGGCTGTAGGTGTTAATGAACCACTTAAGTGACTTGTGAACTAGAATCATTTACATGTCCTTATCATGAGGTGGTGTGATATTGATATCAACAACTTGGTGTTGAATAATGTATGGCCTTACATGATTTGTGAGTAGGTAATTTGGGAGTAGGTATTTATTTTTTTTTACGAAAGTTGCGAAAGTTGTTGTTTTGAAATCGATGTGAATGCAATTATGGCTAGGATTATTCTAGAATATTAATTGACTTAATTTAGATGATGTACCTAACTAAGATAGTTTGTGAATCCCCCAATAAATATATCTTGTTTTCCAATGTCCAAAATAAAAGAGAAAAGCATCCTATATTCCAGTTATAAGACAGTAATATCAAGATCTATGCAGGTGTTGATTAATACCATATCTCCAGCATCTAATATCGAAGACCAATGGCGACGATGTCAACAAGCAGCAAGATCAACAGCAATTCATGAGCTAGGTTCCTCTCTCCAAACAACAAAAAATCGCTGGTTTGTTGAATAATGCCACTAGATAATCCCAGCTAAAAATAAAGTTCACAACGAAATGCTGCAGGCAAAAACGAGACCTGATAAATTAACAAGAACATCGGCTCAGAAAAAAGGAAGCAAACAAACTACGCTATATATATAGAGTTCCACACAAGGAAAATATAAAACGTCAAAGCCAGGGATACAAAGCCCGAAAAAACCCTGCCAGGTAAAATCGTAATTAAGATCTATGAGGAGAATATAGTACAACCTCTTTTGCAGACTGATAACGGCGATAAAGACCAATCTTCCGTTGAAGGAGCCATTCAATAGCAATACTTACTAGCCACCCTATACCTAAATAAAATGATGATAAGCATATCTAAAATCCCTTTCTTCCAAGCTTTTTCAAGCCAGGGGCTTTGATTTGGTAAGTACACCAACTCATTGCCAAAAGTTGGTCAGATGAAAGTATGCCTGAAAGATGAAACCTCACAATCGTTTGCCAACGGCATACAGACAGGCGCACAGAGGATTTAAGTAAAAAAATGAACGTTGTGAAACAAGTAGGCGTGGCTCCTCCACACAATGTATAAATTTTATGCCATATATCTGGAGACACAATATAAGTTAGAGTTTTAAAATTGTGTATATGTCCATACTTACTTACTTAAGTGGCGCTACAGTCCGAAATGAACCTGGGCCTCAAACAACATGACTCTCCAATTAGCCCGGTCTATAGCTAACTGCCTCCAGTTGCGCACTCCAAGTTGGTTTAATACTGAATTGCCTTCTTATCCCGAAGAAACACCGGTTGACATGAGTAATTCTTCGTTTAATTTCTGACGAGATGTTGTTGTCAGAGTCAATAATGTGTGTGTGTCCATAAGCTGTTAATATAAGCATTGTAACAGAAAATGGACGGGATCATATCATTGATTGTGGTAACTAATTTGCTTGTAAATTATTAAGCATCATATATTTAGAGTTTGACAGTCAATATTTTGAAAATTTGTGCATGAACATAAGTTTTTTTTGTTCGAAGTATTTATTAAAGTGTGCGGGTTCAGATATCAACATAACTAACAATTTCGCTTCGATAAAGCACTATTATTAATGACAATGATTGTTTACAACAATTTTACTGTGAAAAGTGTTATTTATGGTAGTACAACATTATATTATATTTAATTAAATAAATTGTATTCTTACTAGGATTCAAGGTATTTGAGTGAAGGGCACCTTGCACGTCAGTCCATGGCGCCATCCACTAGGCTGTTCTCTGCAATATGCAATATTCAAAGGACTTAAAACGTGTTCTGCAAGATAATGAATTGAATGCCGAAGCAACGTGCGTCAGATTCTATGATTCGCAAACTACACATTCGTTTTTTAAAGTTATATATTGTAGTAGACATCAGTTATATAAAATGTTCACGAAAAATTGGAAATATGACAAAAGTAATGTGAATTTGATCATTCAATATTTTTCGCATGAAAAAATACATAAAAAACTTTTGTGTTGCCACGACTGGAAATCGAACCCAGAGCTTCTGCGTGGTAAACTACATCGCATAAAAAGCTACGAAGTTGCACACCTGATATAAGCCTAAACTAAAGGCTCTAAACAGGTCATGCTTATAATATTACTTCAGCGGAAGCTCTACCAAAACTTTTGGAACAAATTTACTTTAGCAAAAATGCCTTTTTTCACTTTTTTTTATTATTCACTATTTTATGCTGATAATTTAGCAATTTTTTAAAAGCATCGCTCTCAATTGGTTTAAAAGTTATTCAACAATCAAAATTCGAAAAATCCCAATAGAAATCAACCACTTTTTGACATTTCACACGTACCTGAATGATAAATACGAAGAAGAATATTCCAGTGCAGCATTGCCAGATAAAAAAATTGAAATGATAAATAAAAAAAATGTAAAAATAAATATATGAGTATGTGAAGTTGTCTGGCAGGAGGCGCCTTAATCAACAGTTTTTTCGTTAATAGTACCCTGGGTGACCCGCTTCGCGGGAAAAAATGATTTCAATTATCTTTCTGGGGACAGTCCACGCTCACGCAACTTCTTTGCTCCGCTCAGGGTATGTAAAGTCGTCAGGCAGGCGCCTTAGTCAACAGTTTTTTTCGTTAACATTACCCTGGGTGACCCGCTTCGCGGGAAGAAAGGATTTCAACTCTCTTTCTAGGGACAGTCCACGCTCACGCAACTTCGTTGCTCCGCTCAGGGTATGTAAAGTCGTCAGGCAGGCGCCTTAGTCAACAGTTTTTTAAGTTATAATATTTTTGTTTTATATGTTTTTTTTGAACCACTGAAGTAAAAAAAAAACAGAAATGTCAAACAACAACAATTTGTATGGAAATATAACCCAAAAAGTGAAATTTTGTCATAAGCATTACTTTTAAACTAATTGTGAGCGACGATTTTTAAAAACGGATAAATGATTAGCACGTAAAGACGAATCGTTTAAGCGAAAAAAAGTGAGTTTTTGCTAACGTAAATTTATGCCACACTTTTGTACAAATGTCACAAGTACACACATTGTGGGAAACTCCATAGAAGCCTTGCAGAGGTTATACCATCACATCTTCTATAAATCCTGTGGTTTAACCTACAAGAGTTTTTAAACAGGCTCAACTTCTTTGCACAAGTACTAAAAACGATCAATCGAAATAATTGCTTCTGGAAATTTGAAATTTGAGCCATATACAAAAAAAAAACAATTAGTTGGGAAGAGTTATGACATTATTATTATTTTAAAATTAAATATTTTCAAAGCGCACCGGGATACAGCTAATTTTTAATAAAGAGTGACATAAATGGTCCACTTTTGACTCTGGTTGTTCTTTGGACGAAATTTTCGTTAAGATTTTGTTTTAGCGAAGGCATATGAGGCGTTACGTAAAAGTTAAGGAATTGTTCTTTATTAGCACTTACCAACTGCTGACATGTTTTCATTAGAATGAGCTGCACGATGAAGGGCAGGACATGTGTTTTTGCCACAATAAAGGGGTTCTCAAGTTTAACGCCGATATGGAACGGAAAATTCGAGAAGCTTTCTTTGACAGTTCAATATTCTTGGATATTTTCCAGACTTACTGCACACACATAATGCGACAGCTAAGAGTTTTTTTTATATTTCGTTCGACCTTCTTTACGACAACTTAAGAGGTCTTTCTTTACTGCTTCCGACATCTGGCTAAGGATTGAAGACTCTGCGAGGGCTGTTGGCGTCGATTCGCTCTACCTCTCTACATACCCTGGCCATCTTAAACTTTTACTGTGGAGTTTCTTTACTATTGGTATATCGCTGTATAGCTCGTAAAGTCCGTGGTTGAATCTTCGAATAGCCCGTCAACGCAAACGGCACCGAAGATTTTTCCAAGAATTTTATTCTAAAAACGACCAAGGATTTCGTCATCCGCTTTTTGTAAGGTTCATGCTTCAGTGCCGTAGAGCAGGACTATAGTGCTAAGGGTTTTATATGGGACCTCTTTAGTAATTCGAGTTAGGTCTTTACTACTGTATAGCCTTCTTAACTCGAAAAAACAGCGGTTGGTCAGAGGTAATAGCTGAGACCAAGTAGACAAAGTCCCGTGCTACATCAAAGTCGGTTCTTACCCTCATTGACTGCCAAACCCATTTTTGTAGCTGATTTGTTAATGTCATGTGCCGCTGAAATATGATTATCTAAGTGCACTCTTTACGGTTAAGGTTGGCCTTGTTTTACATCGATCTAGTTTATCAGTTCTGGCAACCTGATATTTCCAAAAATAGAAAATTCTTTGCAAATCAAATACTTAATGACCTTTTTTAACATCCACTGAAAAGCCCCATCTGTAGGTACTCTCTAAGTCCTTAAATATTTACCTTAAACTCAAATACATTTTTACTTAATCATCATCGTCGCCTCCATAGTCATCAAATTTCAACTCACAAATAATTGATAATGTTAAGAGAATTATTCAAAATATGACAATTCTCTGAAAATCCTTTCAAATATGAAGCATCCTTCAGGACCAATTTTCAATGCTTTGATTGAAACACGTTCTTGTCGTCTTAATAACGACCTCTAGGCATTTTATTATCTATTCATAGCAAACACATAATAAATTCCGCATGACATCGATGTCTTTTTCTTCTTCGACTGAACGAACCCAAGCCATTGCTCGCCGCTTTCTATCAAATCAATTACGTTCAGATATAAATTGACATTTATGCTTCACGTCCTTCTTTCCCCACTCTTTGCAGACAATCAGGATACGCAAACAACAGCGTGTTGAAATATGAAGTATAAAGTTTTTTGCAGCTCATCCCTTCAAAACGTTCATTTTGTAACTACAAAAAATGTGTATATAATCAAAATGAGTAGGTATATACTCAAAATGTAGATACAACTTTCAGCTGTTGGCATTTTCTCAAGCAACTTTATCAATGTGTTAGACAGGAATAGAAATATAAATCCATACGATACACCGATGAATCATTCACTTATACCTATTTAATGTTTATCACTGAATGATAGAAAGTTTCACTGGAATTTTCAAAAATGATTACGTTTCTGTCCCTACTCGAATTTGCTTCGCAAACGAACGACGTTATGCATATATACTTGTATGTGTGCCGTTGTGAAGAGTGAACCGCAGTCGCTTTAAAGGTGTAAATATGCTCTTTTTGCTTCTCAACTCATTCTGTTCCTCCGGCCTCAATTTATCTCGGTCGGTCTCGTATCTGTTGTTCCGCATCAAACATCACTCGTTATCCCCTAAATCTAGATGCTGTCTATCTATCCTGCGTGGGATGTGACAAGTCACCCCAAGGCCCGAGCATACCATGTCAAGAGTATCTACGTGACATGGTGACGAAAGAGCTATACAGCGACTGGCACAAAACCTCTTTTTCTGCGTTCATCCCGCTTTTGCATATGCGATGCTATGCGATTTTACTACTCGTCCGCTGGGAATCATGGTAATGTGTTGCGGCACGGTTTTGCTTTCGGCCGGAACATTGTGCAACATTTTAATGTCGAATGTACTACGTGTGAACGACACACGTCTCCACTTAAATGCCATTTTTCCACCAATGTACATTATACACGGAAACAAAAACATCTCACCATACTTCTCGTTGGTGTAACCTGGCAAGTACAAAGAATTTATATTTCAGGTGGTTGCCAGCCTGAAATAAGCACTCTTACAAGTGGCAATATCAACGCTTTTCTCCGAGTTCATCCCATGGACGACACTCTTGATGGCCCCCTCGAAGAAAGACCAACAGCTGCAGAGTGCCATACAAGCAATTGCGTCTGACAAGCGCGAAAGAACAACTTAAGTAAATGGTGTTTGTTTCGGGTATGTGTGTGTACCAACTAGGGATATTGAAAACACTTAAAAAGTGTTTTGCATTCGCCACAGCAACGATGTGGTTTAAGAAATCTGCGGTACATAGAAAAAGACGTTGGCATATAATACTTCGCAAGATGCGATGACACAACAAGCATTTCGCAAACAATGCGCAACCCTGTCTTCCGAGGTCCTTAGAAGAGATTGTGCTTCGGACATGGTAAAAAGTACTCGAATCGAATGGTTCACTAGATGCTGGAGGTGAAGGTGTGCCCGCAATGCCAAAGACAATGAATGTGATATTCTATCTGGTTCGCAAATTCAAAATATTCCTGAGGTTGAGGGTAACAACTTCTGTGCGAGTGTGAATTGCAAACCTAACACTAAGGCGTACATTATGAAGCGCACTTAAAACAATATGCAGCTTATTACCTGAACAATGTCTCCTTGATCATGCCCGGATGCTGTGAATGTCAAGTGGCACAGAAAAGGCAGCTTATTCCATTGTGGTGTCGGTACTTTTATCGAATATGTTCTCCCCACATCTCCGTAGTACGTTCGATTGCAAACTGAAATGAAAGAGAAGAGACAATATTACATAGTACAGTGCAGTAAACATTAATTCGTTTTTTTTTTTTTCAAAAGAGCTCATATATATGTAATAAAAAGAATGAGGTGAATTTGAATAAATATACTTAATATGTGTAGAATTTAAAACTTAATTCAATTACAAAACATTCAAACATTGTTTGCATTAAAAAAATAAACGATTTTCGTTACATAAGGCTGATTACATTGACTCTTCAATACATAGTCCTGAAACCTCATATTCTACCCATTCTAACGATTTTGTCTACGCACCAATCCTTTTATGGCAGATTTGCAGCGAATATTTTTTTTATGAAACTCCACATTTCGTTGGGCCCCGGGACCAGAACCCGACTGAGCTTGATTGGGGTTATTGCAAACAGGAAGTTTATAAAACAAAAAACCATCAAATTTAATTAATTTAAAACAATAGATTGGATCAATAATAGGTGATTCCCACTACAACTCTGCGTAGTAACTGCCTGCAGAGTGCACTATTTGAATTTCCTGATAGGACTCAGTGTGCATAGGTCATTAGATTCTACAATTTTTAAATTCCATTAGAAAATAAAATAAAATTTAATCCTCTTTTAAGTTAATTAAACAAAAATTATTATTTACTACTAGTGTATGTAGAGATAATTCGTCAACCGCTTTGCTTTCAAAAATGCTGCAGTATATCAAAAAGTGATATTATGTATAAGGAGGCGACAAGGATCTCAGCAGCAACTTAAGTGAACCGTTTTGATGGGTCATTTTACCAATTAATGCATACGTAATATGTTAGTTATATTATTATGACTAATCCGAGGATATTACTAGATTTTGCGAAATCATTTTAGCGACATTTGCTTAGTAGCCGATTAGTTCCCATTCATCTTCGTTGCAATAGGTATATTATATTAGGTCAGACTTAAATCCGGCCCTAAAAAGGAAGAATACTTCCTTAGTATTGTTTTCAACTAAAACTATTACATACATGCTAGTCGCACTGCACAGAGAAGGTGAATCAGAAACTGTCATATTCGTCGATTTTGTAGGTCTATTCTTGTTAATAGGTGGGCTCAGTTGCGCGATGGTTAGTGTGATGATTTGCAGCCGTAGCAACACCAAAATGATTATCAATTATCAATTGTCAAAAAAGCTTTATCTCTACTTGCATACATCCAATTTCGCACCCATCCCAAATATAACAGTTGGCCCAAGCAGGGGGTTCATTTTTTGCATATGTTTAAATATTAGTCCTACGGGACTGTATTCCTTTTTTTGGGAATTTTTCAGGAATTCCTTAGGGGTTATTGCATTTTTTCCGTCAACTTCGAGGATAGCATGTTTAGTCAGTTAACCCTGTATTCAATATAACCATATGTTTTTGATAATAAGTACTATTTCTGATTTTATTTATGTAAATATTTTATTATATTTTTAGAAACTATAAACGAGTACGATAGATTCAGATCTTGTCGACTCAGAATTGTTCGACATATTGAGTTTAATTGAAATGAAGAAAAGGGTTTGTAAGATCGTGACAATCTATTTCATTTGCTTGGAAAAACGCTGACAACTAAGCAGTTAATTCGATACATTTCGATAATTTTTTTGATAGCGTACTCGATAAATCATCAGTACTACCAGATTGTATCGCCACTCATGGAATCAAATTTAATCATGCACTAAAAAACTGATTCATGTATTAAGTCTAGATTTAGTTTAATCCGGTGTTATTTGTGGCTGGGTTAACTCAGAGTTACTGGGGATACTGGGGCTAAGATTAAGTTATTTGAGTCCGGTTCCAACTATTATAGGCTGTTTATACTTAATTTAGAAGAAGTTATATAAAAAAGGCAATATTTAATTTAAACAGAAGAAATATGTATATATTTCTAGAAATTTGTCGGTTATTTCAGTTCTATGCTGAATGCAAAGTTTATCGCAGTAACCATCGTTTCACTATGCAAATTATAAGCGAAATCATTATGAAATGTTTACTTGCCCTAAGAGACGTTTTATTAAAATCAAAAAACTTACTTACTTACTTTCTCAAGTGGCGCTACAGTCCGAAATGAAAATGCGAAATGCCTCTCCAATTAGCTCGGTCTTTAGCTAACTGACTCCACTTGTGCACTTCAAGTTGGCAAGGCAAGGTCTTCCTCTACTTCATCTAATGGGAATAAGAATCTGCGAGCCGGAGTATCATTCGCTCTACATATCTTAGCCATGTTAAACATCCAATATGGCGTTTTTTGACTGTACACTTGTACAGCTATAGTTCTTGGTTGAAGCTTCGTCTCCGTCAACGCAAACGGGACCGAAGATTTTTTCCAGAATTTTTGTCAAAAACGACCAAAGATGTCTGTATCCACTTTTGATACGGCTCATGATAAGTAGTTGTTGCACCGATTTATGGAAGATTATATCTCTGATGTTGACTTGGTAGTTTTTCACTATCCTCTCAAGAACGAGATTAAAGAAGTCACATCACAGTGCATCGCCTTGCTAAATTATTTTTTGGTATCCGAATGTTTAGGTGAGGTCGTTTCCGAACCTAAGGGAGTAGCGATAATTTTTCATCGTCATCCTTGACAGACGGAAGATAATAATAAAAGGCTATTTTTTTTGTTTAGTATTAGCCATTATAGTATAGCCATATCCTCAATTTTCTCGAAATCGACGATTTTGATTAACTGCGTATCCAGTTTTTTTGCTACAAAATCCATATAACGGATTTTTGCATTTACTTACTTACTTACTTAAGTGGCGCTACAGTCGGGTATGCACCTGGGCCTCAACCAACATGCCTCTTCAATTAGCCCAGCCCTTAGCTAACAGCCTCCAGTTACGCACTCCAAGTTGGTTGAGGTAGGTTTCTACTTGTGCCACTTAAGGCGAGGTCTTCCTCTACTGCGTCCGACGTCTGGCTGGGAACCGAAGACTCTGCGAGCCGGAGCATTGGTGTCCATTCGTTCTACATGTCCTAGCCATCTTAAACGTCCAATGCGGAGTTTGTTGACTAGGGGTATGTCGCTGTACAGCTCGTATAGTTCGTGGTTAAATCTTCGTCTCATAGCCCGTCATCGCAAACGGGACCGAAGATTTTTAGAAGTATTTTTCTCTCGAAAAAGGATTTCTTCTTCCGCTTTTGATACGGTCCAGGCCATTTAAAAAAAAAATTGTTAATTTTTCGCAAACTATTTTGTGAAATTGAATGAATTTATTTACTTAATTTCTGTACTATTTGCAAAAATTCCACACAATTCGTTTTATCCAAATATCCCCAAATGGAGTTTTCCGTTTTATATAGTAACGGGAAATCATTAATTTTCACAAGGGCACCAATCCCTTCAAATTCCGGATTATTCGTACGCATTTCGACATTAGAAACATTAGAAAAGTTAGAAAAGTTATAACACAAAACATATATTATTTGAATTGTATTGCGAATACCATCAGTGGCGTCAATGCCAATGACGGTGCCCAAGCGGCGCATACGTGTTTATGCGTGTTCATTCTGCAGTTATGTATGAAAACATAAATGTACGATTGCATTCATACTTCTTGAGCTATGTTATTGGTATTTTTGATGCTTTACAGCAAGTTAGTGAACACGTTCTGCATATAAGAATACAAATTACGAAATAATAAAAATTGGTGTTTAACACAAGGTATGTACATAATTAATGTTAATGTGGTTATTATAGGTATATTATCGTTGTATGCATGTTTTCCTTTTATTCCAATCCATTATAATCCTATTTTAATGGAATTTGGCACACTGAAGCACCATTTAGAAGAGCAGTTCAGTTTCAGTTGAGCTGTATTAATGTAAAAGATGAAGCGTTTAACTGAAACTTATGGAATTCCCACCAGTTTACAGCTCAACTGAAACTGAAACTGAACTGATCGTCTAAATGGGACTAGTTCAAAACATGAGAAAAATCGTTGTTTACATTAAAAACGAGTGGTGGGTGCACGACTGGGCCGTACTCATTTTTTTCTTTCGCCAATATATCGCTAATCAGTGTGTATGTCAATGATAATGATTTTCTGTTATTGGCCATAACTGAAAATTCTGTTAAGGAATAATAGGGCCCAAACTAATAACGAGGAATTGTTGCAAACAGTATTAGTAGTATATAAATCAAATTTCATTCAATTTGACAAAATAGTTAATATGGCCTAAATGCAAAATATGATTTTAAGCATCAATAATCAAAATTAATATTAATGTGTATTTTGGCCAAATATGCATATTGTCAAATTCTAGTCAAATGCCAACATTTGATCTAACGCCAAACTCGTTTTGAAAGAGAAAGTTGCGTACGATCCAGTCGTGCACCCACCACTCGATTTTAGAATCTGCCGAAGTGTGAAGATTTGATCAGTTATGAATTTTCCAGGCTTAAAATCTAAATTGCAGTATTTTGACTTTAACAATTTGCACAGTATTTCTGATTTATTGGAGCGTGATGGATATCCGCATTCTTACCTTGGCTGCAACAAGGTAGTGATTCGATTAGCCTTCGGAATGTACGGACACACAAAATACTCAGAATATAAGACTTATGTTGTCGAATCTATGCGGATTGTTATACTGAACTTGCTAATGTCTTGAGAACAAAAGACTTCTAGCCTAAGACTGCCACTTATAACAAATCCACATCCGAATAGTCGCTGTTTCTGCTCACTATATTTTCCCCACCCATCTCATTGTATTTCCTGGATGGCAGTAATGTATGCTTTTTAGCAGCTTAGGGCATCCGAAAGTTGTTTGGCTGCATCTGCCATGTTTAATGTTCTCTCATATCAGGTGAGATTCGAATGTCGTCGCCCGTTTTTCGTTTTGCATGTTCATCAATTCCTAGGCTTTTTTTCGTGGGCAGAACTTTCAACCTGAAGGGCCAGTTATAATTGTTTAGATACCCTAGGACACGGGCCGTCAATATCCACTACGGGATTGAGCGCTGCCTTTGGGCTTTCGGCTCATGCGCCACCATCTCTTTTCAAGGGACCTGACTTACCTTTGAGATTCCTAGATGACCTGTTGTCCGAATATATCAAAGCAGCACATTTAGGTTATTCAATTTTTCCATCCTTACTGTGACTATTGACGCCACCGTTGACTTCATATTGGGAGTTTTTATCTGGCGCCTGAAATGGATTATGTGCGTGTGGGTACAAGTCTTCCCTCCGCTCTCATTTGCTGCCGCCAAGACTTTGCTACAGCGGTAGAAACGAGAAGGCTGAGAGTCCCAGCTAGCTGAAAACTCATATAATCGCATTGCCTACCATTTGACCACCTACGCAATTATTTATATTGCATTTAAAACAAAAAACCGCTAACCACTTTTCCCCAGAAATAGTTAATAACGTGATTTGTATTTAGACCAAATTTGAGAAAATCTTAAATATCTCGCAATTGAAATAAATATTTGAAAAACTGGTTTATTTGAGTTTGCAACAATGCCTCATACTTAGTTTAATCCCTAATGTCAATAAACGATTTTTTTGCTTTGACCAATATTATTATTGTTTACATTTCTCATCAGTTCAATCCAAATTTTAAGAGTCGTTTTTGAGCAAATTGTGTTTATGTAAAACCGTGATATGAAAGCTACCGTTATATAAGAGCCCTAAAAAATAGCCGTACAGCCAAGCGCAAAACCTTTTTTGGGTTCCCCTATCAGCGAACCCAAATGACAGGGACAAAAATTGCATGAAAACAATATATTACTCTCAAGAGTTTTTGGAGTTATTTTTAATCATCCCCCTAAATTGGGAGTGGCTTATTACTTTATATGAATGTAATATAGCAGATGAGATTGCCTGATTTTTTTCTTTAGGGACTTTACTAAACATTATTTTTCATTTCACTAAGAAACTCGTTTTTATATCTGAATGTATTGAATCCATGAACAAATAGTTACTATTTCAAACTTCATTATCAAAGCTCAACATTTTCAGACTGACCAATATATCCCTACGACCTATGTCATAAAAAATATAGGAGAACACCACTAGAAGTTGGCGTTGTCTAAAATGGCCGCTAGACAAATGTTCAATATTATCAAAATTTTTATTTTGAATTACTTTGAAATGTTACCAAAATTCGTTTTTTAGTGAAAACGCCTCCAAGAAGTGGACAGGCAAAAAAATTTTATATAGACAATATATAGATATTAAGATTGTCCAAATCTCCTGTTCAGAACATTTTTTAAAATAACTTACATTTTGACTAAAAACTACGTTTTCCTAAAAATGAGGCGTAGCATTCACCGGATTTCAAAAATGTTTACACTCGCTTCTTTCTGGGAGTAACAAAGAGTACGTGTACCAAATGATGAAATTCTAGTTCCAAATTTTAGGCCCAATTTGTCCGGACGAACGGACACACATGGCCAAATAAACTCAGCAATCGTTTCTGAGTCGATACATATATTTTTATTTATATCTAGCTAAATAATTTCTTTAGGTTCCAAACTATGAAACAAAACTAATATAATCTTTAAGCCCTGGTATCTAGTGCTGTTTATAAATTACACTATACATTTATGATTGGTTTATTAAAATGAAATAATTATAATAATAAATCCTATGGGATATGGTTTAAACCGATGTTTTTTGTCGGATCATAAAATATTTAGAAAAACTATATGAACAAAATGTGGTGACAATGTCATTTTCTATATTTCATTCCCATTCATTTTTAGCCGCGCCCACTTTTTGGGGATATTAATTTTAAGATGGGGAAGGGATAGGGTATTAAATGATTCGCACAGCTGATTGTAGCCTTCTCATATGTTTTATTTCCCTTCAAAAAAAGGCAGTATCATACAAAATCGAGTATCTTATAAATATAACGATTATAAGCCGTTCATTCATTCATTTCCATTTATTAAATAAATAACATATTACATACAACCTTATTATTTAACCCCAAACCATTTTAATTCCAATCCATAATCGATTTGCATCATTAAACGACGTTATTACAAATATTCATCGGACTTATCAATTAACCCGATTTTGAGATTTATTAAACTCACTTTTTTGGATTACACGCTTTCGCGAGCACATGAACATTAATTAAACACTTAACTTGTAATTAATGGAAATGGGATGTACCGCATAACCTTTCTTTTCGCTATCCTGTAAAAAACGGTTTCACTAAAATGGCTACAATTTGCATCTTTAACAGCAAAAAATGGCTAAAAGAACGTTGCTCTATCTCGCTCTCGCTTTAGCTCCAATCAAATCTTTGTATCGCCGTATTCTTCAATTAAACCGCAAACCATGTACCAAATATTTAATGAATCTTTCGCAAGGACGCGCACAATAGATACGAGTTGGGGAACATACCGCTTGCTCAAAATCCACTTAATTTGAATATTGAGCATACATTAAATGCTCGTTACGAAAGCCGTGGGATGGCGGCTAAACAATTTTATTTCCATACAGAAAGTCACTGTCATAAAATAGAAACTCACTCTTTGCCTAATAGCGCAATCGTCGAGCTTTACAATGCTATTAAGACCATGAAGTTCGCTGCCGCTGGTGACACAGTTCTGACATCCCCCCACCCAACTCTTCGCAAATTAAGTGAGAAGCTGCCTTTCCAATGAAATTTTGAATTTGTTTAAACATCCCTTTAATTTTACAATTTTATTAATTCATCGTATGGTACGAGCAATGTGTGAAATCAGCACGTACTCCAACAATACAATGCCATATACACAACTCAACATCACCCCCAAGAGAAATATATTTCAATTCTTCGGAAATGTATGCATGAGGATACGAAATTTTGGTCTATTTTGTTTTGTTTGTTTGGTTTTCTTAAAATAGCAAATAGGTATACTCACCAGTACAATATTTTGGCTCGTCGCTAGCATCCCCGCAGTCGTCCTTTCCATCACAGTATTTATCCAAGGGCACACACACACTGCTGGCGCGACAGGGAAACTCCGATACTCTGCAAGCGTTTCCGGTTTTGATTGCTAGCAATACCAGAACCAGGGTTGAGCAAGTAATTTTCGCAAAAGAAATCATCTGGAAAGTGAAAAAGAAAGCATGAGAGAAGGGTGCCTCATTCGTAGCGACTGGTGGAGGTGGGAGGCAATGGTTCAGCTGAATGAAATGTCAAACCATGGTAATGAAAAGAAAATGTTGTACGGTCTTTTTCGTATCACAATGCGGGATATGTTCGGGTGAATTTTTACGACGACAATGAGCGGATGATATTGCTTTGAATCTACCTAAGCTTTTTAGTTGACGTTGCTTTCCTTTCTGCCAATATAAATGGGAAAGAAAAATGCAACCACCTGAATTTATCTTCTTTTTTCCTGCAAAAGGATTGTAGAGAAAACGCAAATTCGTTCGGGGTGGATAATAAAAACTGCACAAACAGACAACAAATATAAGAGATTGATTATCTTTCTGTGCTCAGAGGCAAGCACGAGCAGTGTAGTGAAATGCTTGTAATTTATTTGCTTTTGGATATTTAGAAGATTATTTCAAAGCATCTAAAATCAAATTGGGGATATTTGGCCGTACTTATGAAACTGATTCACATCGTACAGATGACTTGATGCCAATCATCGTAGGTACGTACTTTTAATCCGTAGGCTAAGATATCAAACGCAAGGTTGTTCTTTTGAACTGAAAACACGCGCTGAATAGCTTACAAGGACATTTATATATGTCAGTGGGACTACCGGAATATGAAACATACATAAACCTTTAAAAGATGAAGCATCTTTACGAAATATATATATGTATTTGTGTAACATAGAGAAATAATTTAACTAGAGGGTACAGAACATGTGTAAACATTTTTGAGACTGTGGAAAAACAAAAACGATTTATGAAATTAATTGGTGTTTTTTTATTTAAAATTTTATAAAGAATAATATTTGATAAACATGTTCATATTTAATCTTGTTATTGAATTGAGTGCATCATTAGTTACAATCGACCGAACCAAATTATGTACTACCAATGGCCGATTGAAAAGACTAATCTTGACTGTTACGCGATGACACTCCTGAATATAACTGTAGATATTTTATGAATTGTTGTTAGACCAATTTTTAATTTTGTTGGGTTATTGTGTTGTTGGCGTTTTTGGTCGATGATTTTGAATGCAAATAAAACAAGTTTATTTCATTATTTCCTCCTACATTTCGGTGGTTATTTTCCACCTTCTTCAGGGATCGTTTATTGAATCTTAAAAATTAAAATTAAACATCAATTTTAAATGTTGGACGGATTTTTTGATACGTTTGGGGACTTACTATCTTGTTTACTACATTTATATTGGATACAAACACTATTTAACTAAAAATAAAATTGCACAAGTAATTAAACAAATAAAACGCATAATTTGACACAATAAAACAATCAAAGAGTGCGTTATTTTCCTAATGTCACTGTCAAATTGCAAACATGTATGTGTGTTTGATGTTGGCTTTGTCTTCTTTTGTGTTCATTGTTGTCGTCATCTTCTGTTGCATACGAAGGCTTTCCAGGGTATATCTGGTGTTGGTTTTCTTTGCTCTGTCCAATATTCGGATGTTATCAATTTAGATATTTTAGTTTTCAAAGAGTTAAAGCAATCATTGGAAAAATCGTTAAATCGCATAGCCTGGGGGGCCCATTCAAAACGACCAAATCTCAATATTACGGAATTATTGAACTTCGTCATCACTAGATTAGTTCTTAGAACAGCTGTGCGTCATATGGCATCATCTTGATGAAACCAAGTGTCTCTGATATCAACTCCATCGAATTCCAGAAATATTCTTCAGCGAATGAATGAAACGAAAATACGGATGTTTTATACTGAAAAGTTTAATTGAAATATGGAGATTCAATGGTATTCCATTTTCAATTATTTGATGAAGTGAACACATTTCGGTTTGTTTTATTTAATTTAATGTTTAATTTCTCTGTGTAATACGGTTCAGTAAAGAGAAACTTGTAATCGTAGATGAACATTCTTCGCCTTACTCTTTTATTTGTAAGTTGTTGCAAAGTAAACAAATAAATGTGTTATACGCATAAAATATATATATATATATATATATTTTCATTTTGACATTTCAAAAATTAACTTCATCCTTTTTAACGTTCTCTTACAAAGAGAAAAATATTGTTTTCGTGAAAAAATTTGACCTCGAGATTTTGATTGATTCTATAACTACGATAATAGCGGAACCCAAAAGTGTTTTTTGGATTTCCGTTCGTTGGTTCGTTGGTTCGTCGGTCCGTCAGCCCGTAATCGCCTAGCCTAAATGGCTTGACCAATTTTCTTCAATTCGTATCCAGGTTTTTTTTGGTCATAATTCTATGCCATTTTTTTTCTCAATGATTTCAAATTATGATAACATTAGGCATTAGAATCATACATACAACTAGAAAATACTTAATGAACTTAATAATAGTGCTTTTAAAATGTAGACATTTATATTTAAAGCTAAACTGCGAACACATTTTATATTAATTAATATTTTTATAGTTATAGAGATATTAAATTGAACTATTAAACACATTCACATTATCTCTAGTGTTTAAGTTTAATACCCTATCCCATCGTATTTTTAAAATAAATGTCCTTAAAAACGGGGTGTATTTAAAATGTTTACTAATTATTATGAATCCTAGCTCAAAATGTTTGGACGGACGATATACACCTTTGACACATGTCATAAGCTATGGCTTTTGTGGACGAAAGCCTTTTTATTTTTTGAGACTTTTTGAAAATTTCTTACAGTTTGACCAAAAACCAAGTTTTTCTGAAAAGTGGTTGTGGCAGACTATCGAAAGACATGTCTAAATTCATATACTTTACGGTATGCCTATTAAATGACAATTTGTTTTCTGTAACAATTTTATAAGTTCTGTTTTGTTTTTTTTTTTAAATTTATTAAAACTATTTTAATTAAGTTGATAGATAAAACAATATTTATTGCAATATTTAAGCAGTTATGAAAAAAAATATCCACATGTAACTTGAATAAAGTGAATAACTTACATGAGCTGCTCTCTCATATACGGACAACATGTCATATATGAATTTCAAGGGTAATGAATCTTGAATAGAGATGGTGGCAGATGAGCCAAAGCCCAAAGACTCAAGTACTCAATTCCGTAGCAGATACTGATGATAAATATTATTTACAGTGCTTAGGTATAGTTTTAATTTATTTTATTCTTTTAAATTAAATTAATTCCCACCCATCACTTTCCTTCTTTAACTGAAACTAGATTGCTTTTGGAAATACGCCACCACAAGTGTCTCTTCATTCATCAATCTGAGCATCGCATCGGTTTGTGATAGTCCCTCTGTGACTCTGTTCTGAGCCCACGCCAGAGTGTTTCATTATTTCGACCAACCCTGCTCAAGAGTGTCCCTAAGGGTGGTGTGCCCATTTCACCGCATTTCCCTATTCTTTAATTCATCCCTAAAATAAAAGCACTAATTTCCACAGATTTTCCTTCGAAAGTACTTCTTATGCAAATTTTTTTTCGGATCCTCTTCCAAACGACCATGGGAGGGTTTGGTCTGGTACTGCGTTTCTGTTGTCCCCACAGCTGCCCACACTTAATATACTAAAGCATGCCAGGAGACCGCATCTCGTACAGCAAGAAGAACAACTAGGTGCGATAAGAGCACGAATTATTTAAAATAATAGAAAACAAATGGTGAGATGGGCACAGATAAAGTTCATTTTGTCTCTTCTGGGGTAGATTACGGAAGGAGGCCAGTAACCCTGTGACGGAATTAGTTTTAAAACCGTTTGGTGAGAAACTTATTCATGGCGGTGCAAATGTTGTAAGCTTAACAGTTTGTTTTTTTTTAATAAGCCGAATTTCTTCAAACTGATTTCGTATGCAAATTTATTGCTAACAGAAATTCCAATTCAGCTTGGCCTTGATGATTTTTTTGTCCTTTTAAAAGGAGCTCTTAGATGTCAAGGTTTGCTGACTACCGAGTGCGAAAACGAACAAGGAAATGCTTGACTCAAAGCAGTTTGGGAGTGTATGTTGGGCTCTTTAATATTCGGGTAATAAAGAAGGTTACGGAAAATTTAATTACATACTGTCTTGGTTTTACAATTAGGAACTTTTGTTGTCAAAACTTTTTAAATTTGTTGTTGCTTTATGGAAATTTTGCATACTGATTTGCAAATTTCAATTCATTACTATTACCCTACTGGGGGAATTGAAGTACTAATTAAATTACTTTTTCATTTTGAATCTGATGAAGTTTGCGGTAGTGTTATTATTTTATTAGATCTGACGGGATGTTAATAGGTAGGTACGTAAAATGTGTGTGGTATATCACAGAATGCAGAGTTCATGATATAAATATACCGGTTACGTTGGGGAAGTAACATTCAGAGGCAGACATATTTGAAGGAATCTTCGACGTAATATGAAGATAATTAATATTTCATATATAGGTAGTTATTATTTTGTTTACAGAAAAAAAGGCTGCTATCATACATTTTGTTGATACAGTATCAATATGTTAATATTTTTCCCAAGAAATTTGCCTAAATAGCGATACAAACATTATATGTGAACTGAAATTATCCATAGGTTCTATGCAGAAACTTCTCATATTAACCACTTGTGGATTGTGTTTTGGGTTAACTTCCCGCACTCACATACAAAAAATATTGTTACGAAGCAAAGGATTGATTTTATTTCCTTGAGTTTTTTCAAATTTCCTTTTAAAAAACCGTTTTCAACAGATAACGCCTCCAAAAAATGTGGGCGTAGCAAAAAATGTTATATGACCGAAATATAGATATCAAGATTTTCTAAATATCTTGTTCACAACTTTTTCAAAGATCCTTACCGTTTAACTAAAAATAACCTTTTTCTTAAAAGTGGGCGTGACAGTGGGCGGTTTTTGAAAATTTTACACTTGTTATGTAGGCACAGACGAGGATCCTATATACCAAATTTTATTATCCTAGCTCAACATTTAAGGCCTAAAAATCTGTGACGTACAGGCGGGCGGAAGGACAGACAGACATGGCTTAATCGACTTAGCTAGCGATCCTGAGTCGATCCATATACTTTGATTTATACTTACCTATTTAAATTATTTCTCTATTTTACAGACTATATACCCCCATGGGATAGGGTATAAAAAATATCCCCATTGGATAATTAAAATGCCTTAAATGTTTCTCACATAAGAAACCGACCTCAACCAACACGAAATACATAACTGGATGCAGTTAACTAAGGACTGGCTAGCGGCATATTCGTTGAGGCTAATTGAAAGACATGTTGGTTTCAACCCTAGTTCATTCCGTACTGTACCGCACGCCGTTTAAGCAAATAAGCATCTTTGCAAAAAAAAAATAACACCACGTTTGAAATGTTTGGAAAAACTGCTTCTAAACTGTATGGCACTTTGCCAATTCTCCACCTTTGGGCGACAACGTTCCAAATTTGGTTATTATCATAAAGAGCTTTAGACAATGAATAAATGTTTTTATATGCGGCCAGGAAATCAGTGATTTCCTTAATATAAGGATCATATCTTCGATAATCGATCTGACTAGCATTGGTATTATGTACCTCAGAAAATGTTAAACTTATAATAGTGTACATACAATAAAAATAAATTGATTTGGGTTGGTTTTTCTATCAATTATTGAGTACCGTAAAGGTTTGAAGATACAGTCGATAAAATTATGTTAGGGTAAAACTTAAACTGCCTTATAGTTAAATCGTCGTTTTTTTTAAACTTAAGATTTTTAAATATAAAATACATAAGTCATGCTCAAAATCTTTAAGTTTCATAACAAAAATATCCATTCCACTATCATTCCTTGGTAGGCATATATCTATTGAAATCTCATCATTGTGTAACTATGATATATTGGTACATACATTATATACGCAAGAATTTATCTGATTTTACAGTTTAGAAACGAGGCACACATGACGAGTATTAACCCTCCCGACAATTGGAAATAAATTGTTTGTAATTCAAATCCCTTCGTGATTTATTGACAACAATTCATCTCCTTGTCACATACCTACAATCAACATACCTACAGCTACAGAATAAAAAAAAATCCACCATTTGCACAGCGTAAATCCATCAAAAAACAAAGATTTACAAAAGCCAAGGCAATGAAACTTCTCCGACACCACTAAGGAGACAATGTGTACGCGGTGAGGGAGTACAAGTACGCGGTGAGGGAGTACAAGTGGCTTACGGAAGTAAATGTTTTACACAACTTCACGCATAAGCCCATTACCAAGGGTAAGACAAAATAGAACCAATAAGTACAAGAATGCTTTATCCTTGCCATCAAGAGCCGGTGGCAGCAATTTAAGCTCTTTGATTTGGTTTTACTATTTCAACATTTCTGGCTTAGACGGATGTAAACATCAACATCACCGTCGCCACACTGTCACCATTGGCACCACAGAGATGTAGCAGATTTTCGATCCCCCGAGCCTTCGTGTGTACACACGTCCACGCGTTAACTTATGCGCTGGCACGTCTAAGATTATTGAAACAAATAAAGCATTTGGTATTTTAAGATCACATTTTCACATTTTTCGCATCCCCAAAACTTTGTTGTCGTTTTTCCCTTATTTCTGTAAATAAAATATTTCTTCGACACCCAACGCCCGGAACGCAAACAGTCCACCATTTGCACCAGTATAGCATCGGGAACAAAGAATTTGGCTCCGGAACGTGTCTTTTCGCTTCAGAGCAATCTTACATTTTAAAATTGAATAGCAATTGAGCGGGGGTAGATATCACTTGGAGTGTCTCAAGAACATGTCAATGTTCCACGCCAAATTGGGAGGGGTGATAGGTGAATCGTTTGAATGGCTTAGTGGATTCCTGTAACGTTCCAATTTTACTATACGAAACGTGATGTAGATGGGCTGACAGAATTGCTCTTTATTCTATAGCTGACGGCGATGGTGGTGGGAGTATTGGTTAAAACTAGGCTCAATGAACTATTAAATTCCACCTTCTTGAGTGATAGAGGGCGCTTTTAAAATACTCCGCACGTCAAGGACAGGTAGCTCATTAGGCACGTGCATCGCATACAAAATAAACCATAGCTATCAATATATAATGAGAGAAAACAGAAGCCTATCGAGATTAAGCGCCTCACGGTGCGGAGTGGCGTTGTTACTGAAGAAGAGAAAAGGAAAATATCATGTATCTATGTAGCATGCTTCCTAGTGTCGTGTCGATGTGTTATACTCTCAGCACTACAAAATGCAGTATCCCCTTCGAGGGGAATTTTCTCCTTTGATTGAAAGAAAACTCTCATCTCACGTCAAAGATACGGTAACGTAAATGCAAAACCGATCCATTTACACGTGCACATGTAGGCTAAACAAAAACGGATTTCGGGAGCATGTACGCTGATAGTAGAGCTATAAACGCAAATTTCAATGCTTCCACAACACTTTTACGTTTGCCTCTTGTCGTCACCGTCCTTTTTTTATCGACAATTTTCCAGTCTTATGAATCTTTGAAAACTTTTTAGCACTTTAGTTCTATGGCTTTGTTAATGGGTTTGCAGTATCCTCCTAAGTATATCGCTTTCGTCCTTAAAGCTTTTCAATTCATCCGCCCTGCTTGGTACGAAAAGCACAGAATTCACGTATACGTGGTTTCACAAAGGCAAACTGATTCTCCGGGAATCGCCTATTTTATGCTGGCTGTGTGTGAATGGGTATTTTAGCATCCTCTATAAATAACATGGGTTTCCGGGTCTGGACCTTTAAAGGCGTACTTATTTACCCAGTATAATTGGGGGGTTGTGCGAATAGATTTGAAAGGAATCTACCCTCCATCTCTGGTGACCATTTGAGCTGTTTTCGAGAAATGTCGTAAAATTTATTTATTTCGATTGAAATTAATTTTTATCGTTACAGCTGGCATGGGAATGAAGTATTTGAATTTGTGATAGTAAATTCATGTTACGGGTTGTAAATGGGCAGTTTTATTGTATGGGGATTGAACTGTACACTATTGATTTTTTTCGTCAATACTCACAATAATCTTAAAAGTTTGTATCTATGAACGTGCTTGATAAAGACGTTTTATAGGACATACCGAATGTTAGGTTAGGTTTAGGTTTATGTTTGATGGGGAGTTGACGCTCAGGTGAGTCAAACCCGCATAGGCCTACGTGGGCCCATATCGATACCCTTTATTGTACCTGAAAAGAAAGCTGCGTTAGTATAAAGAGTGATACTTGAGTGATTTGTGCTGCTCCATTAGCTTCAAAGAGGAAATTGCTCCATCCCGACTTGCAGATGCTGACGATCTGTGCAATGAGGGTTGTAGCTAGCTCCGTCAAGTCCTCGTAGAAGAAGTTGCCGAGTAGTTTGTTGCGACTGTTGCTGGTAGCGGGCAGTGACACAGTAGGTGGACGATATCCTCCTCAACGTCTGGGTCTCCACATTACCTGTATAGTTTGGTTTGAGTCAGTTAGGTTAATTCTGTGGGAGTGTTTACCCAGCAGATTGCGACCTGTTATGACTCTCACCGCTATAGAAATGGAAACTCTGTTCAGAGCTATAAGCTTGTTAGATTTGCAACCGCTTTATTGTGTTTTTGCCTAGATTTGGCTTCACTTTGCGTGAATCTGGTTATTTTCTGTTTTTTTAAAGCAAGTTGGATTCTAACCCTATTGTCGCAAAATGTGATGCAGATGGACAATCCTAGTCTGGTAATCTCGTCTGCTTTTTCGTTTCCTGGAAAGTTATTATGTCATGACACCCAGCTAATTTGGACTTTGTTCTTGTAACATGGAGCCCATAGCTCTGAGCGGCAGCATCCAACTACTCTTGATTTTATTATGTCGGATGTCAGAGCTGTTATGGCCGCTTGACTATCTACGTAAATGGAGATATCCTCTTGTGATATGTCTAATACTCTAGGCGATTCGGTAGCTTCGAGTATGGCTAGGATATCTGCTTGGAAGATTCTGAACGAGTTTTCCAATCGAATGGATGTGTTTAGCCCGATTCTATCGGAGTAGAACCCCGAGCCCACTCCTATTTCCATTTTAGATCCATCGGTATAGATTGCTGTTTCGTTATTGGATACCACATTGTTAGGTTAGATTGGGTTGTAGTGTCTCCACCCGATGCGCGTGAACACTTAGACCATAAATTCCGTTGTGGTACCACATGGATTTGTCGACTTTCCCTATATTCGTTCGCTTATTTGAACCATTCAGAGCTGACTGTATAGCGTAGGAGGTTTCTGACATTGATATTAACCAGCTCATCTAGAGAAATCTGGACAAGAGCAGAGAAGGTGAGGAACTTTCCAGCTCTTTTTCGTCCAAGCAGCTTCTACAGAAGTGATCGCTAAAGAGGCCTAGTCTTTTTTGGTGTAGGCCTAAAGGACAGTGTCCCATAAGGACACCGATTTTGCTGCATATGTATAGTTTTTCAGCATTGTCAAGCAGATGGAGAGCTTCTGGTTATAGTTTGGCCAGAGTTGCCTGAATATTTGACACGTTGTGCCATTTATCCATGTGCAATCTTCGCATCCAGTTTGATCTGTAATTTGCACGTAGCTAGGGGCTAGCTAACATATCTACTGGCGGTATAATATCAAGGGTGGTGCTCTGTCTGGCAAGCTCATCCTCCTTGCATATTCTGGCTCGGCATTCATGATCTGATTTTGATTTCTATGTGGATTTCAGGGATTTGATTGCCTCTTGGCTGTCACTGAAGATGTTAAACGCTACAATGATGGAAAGGCGAAAGGATATGCTTTATTCTCAAAACTGAATTGGATAGTGGTGTGGTCGGTGTTTTCTGTTATGTTAAGGTGATACAGAATCTTTGTGTGTTCAGCTTAAGTGGATGTCCATTGTGACGAGACTCTCGGTCTCACAGCTGGCACAAGCTGCGGTCTGTTTGCCGTAAATATCCAGGGAAATAGATGTAGAATAGCATCCAGGGCTGCGGACGGGGTTGTTCATAGAATCTATAAACTCTCTATATAGAGAGACCATTTTGTAATAGTTCTTTTAGTGTATTAAGGTATTTCCCTGATACCTACAGCTATTGCAACGTCATCCGCGTAGGTAATCACTTTGCATCCTTCTCTTTCTAAATTTACTAGTAACTCGTTGACCACTAGATTCCAGAGAAGAGGAGACAGAACGCCCCCTTGTGGGATGCAACAGCTCACAGAGCTACGTGCGGATGAGACGCCAAGATTTGTGTTAATAAATCTGCCTGTGAGTAGCTGATTTATTATCACTCCCAAAGAGTCATCATTACATATCCGAAAGTGCGCATTAGTAATTGCTTCTTCTTTGACGTACATATCGAATATAGCCTAGAAAATGGCTTGTAACATCAGTTAAAGGATACCTATATGGAAGAGCAAACAGTTATGTTGAGACCTTAATTCAGATAACATTACAGCGATGCTCGATAAGATTTATAACTAGATATCTTACAATAACTTCGCTTGTGGAATAGAGATGTGATCTAGATAGAGGTCATTGGCAGATGTGTTGGTCTAACAAAGGGTGAAACCTAGTAAACCATATTTTTCTTCGGGGTATTTAAAATTATGGATGCACTATTAACTCCTCTTCCAATAATGAATAACCAACATATTCGTTCCCCTTTTATGTCACTATTTATATACAGGAGCATTCTTATCTAACCAACAATCAACTGTTAGATAAAATGCGCGCAATTTACACAACGCGGCTTTTTCTGACAATAGATCATCGTATGATAATATCCTTGGCATCGTTTGCACTGAGGAAGGTTAAGGTCAAATCTTCATCCTTCATCGTTCGACATTGTTAAGCCCTGTACGAAGGCTTGAAGGCTTTTATTTTTCATTGAGTCTCGTTGTTCATGAACCAACGCTTCTGGTGTTATCTAGAAAAAGTTAACTGGATAATTATAAATCATCCAACTGCCAAAATGATCATCCTTATCGAACATTAATTTAACAACTATAAATAATTACGGTTCTCGATGAGAACAGATGAGGAGGCCGAAATGTTAGCTAATACTCGCAGCTTGACCCAAATCGTTGAGGAATCAACACATATTTCAGATAATTATTATAAATTATTAAATATCTTACCATTCTCATTTCAAATCCAGATAACTGTAAGGTTTCGAGAAAAATGGATATGATAAACCTGGAGAATCGGGAGCTGTTGCTTGGAATATCTAAAAGGCTTTCGATAAAGTTTGAACGGAAATTTGCAAAGCAATATTGTGCGGTAGAATTGAATATCGATTCAAGTTGTGGATGGTGTTTCTTTATATAGATTTAATATTATCACTTAAAGGATCAAATATCTGACTCTCTTTATTTCTGTTGTATATTATTGACCTTTATTGACAACGAGCAACTATACTCCCAGTTTTGAAGACGTCACGAACACATTATACATACCTATTAGCACTACTGTTGCAACTAGTTAGATTTGACTCAAAAATGATACAGTACACAAATTCCACAATAAATATCGAGCTCTAAGTTCTTTATTTAGATTTTAGACTTGGAGGCTAACCATGTAGATAAAGAAAACCATGTATCTTCTAGGCGTCATAGTCGGTTCAGATATAGCATGGCAACAACATATTACTTCTGTTGCCTTATCAAAGGCCGTCGGCTAAGTTAAGTTACCTTTTCAGAGATATTTTACACCTTACACTTATACAATTCAAATAACGAAGATATGAACAAAACAATATCAAAACTTTTTTTGTTACATATCAATCTCCACCAAATCAAGAAGAAAATAAACACACAAGTAAACAAGGACAGTATCAGTATCAGTGTTTTAGAAAACATTATACGAAATTTTACTACTTCCCCAAGCGGGTATGCACACAATAATATCGGACATTAAGAGCCCATATAGGTCATAAGACTAGATTAATTTCTGTGCATTATATATTTTGGGGAACGTGGTTGGGACGTACAAATTAAGGATTCTGAAGAGAACTATAAAGAATTTTTTTAAAAAATAGTTTTTGTGAAATGTCGGTCGGAATTTAAAATCAATTAAAATTAATTAAATCTGGTTCTTATCCCTAAAAAAGATTCAATTAGGGCTTTATTAATCATTCGATTAATTTTTAACAAGATGTCGTTGAATTTTTTTTGTTAATTAGCTATATGGTGTTTTGATATTGAACCAATGAAATTACTATCATCTGGCTTTAATATTGCCGCATAATATTCTGCAGAGGTTGTTCCTTCAGTAAGTGAAGAAGTGAGAAGGTATTCCCTAATGTTTTCAGAGCCGACTCTAATTTTATAAAGATCTCTACTTATCCATTCGATTAATTTAACCAATTATTAATTAATTAATTTAATTTAATTAATTTATCCTCATCCAAAAATTAATTTAATGATTTTTTGAAAACAGAAGTAGATCATAGAATTTTAACCAAATTCGGGTTTTTAGAATTATAGCTTCATACCAACTTTTTGTTAAAATTGAGAATAAGGGGACATCAAGAACCTAGACTTTAATTCTAATTAGAACTACGTTTACAATTTTACAAACAAATATCACTAAAATACTACTTTGGAAGTTTGTCTAACTCATGGACTCCTATTGTGTAGTAGTTGCAGTTGTTTGTTGCTTCTATTATTTTTATATAGTTAAATTTTCCTATAGGAATGAAAACTAATATACTACCTTCACTGCACAAACGCTTTCTTTTGAGAACACTCTGCAAGAATATGGAATGAAAGGCAGAATGATGTTTACAAGTTCTGTTAGTTGTAGTTGAAAAGGTTCTTTTACATAAATTATAGTGAATGTTTTAGGAATAAAATTTTTAGTTTTTCCTTTAATGATTTATATAAAAATTAAATAAAATTTTAATAATATAATGAACATTTATTTAATTATTTGAAAATAATAATTTGGTCGTTATAACACAGCTAATGTAGTGCCAGAACTATGAATGTTAATTTTTCTCACCATTTAGAAACAAATCAGCAAAGAATAATCGCGCAAAGATTTTCCAATCCAAACATTATTGAAAGTTTCATGACAACACAAAGTTGTAATAATGAAATTTCGATCGAAGAAATTAACTTTAATCTCAGGGATTATATCAACACTGATATACCTTTTGTAATTTGAGAATTTCCCCCAACAACTCTATCTACGTTTGGTTTTTCCAAAATGAAAATAAATGCCTTCAATACTCTAAGCACGTCCTAGATGAGACACCACTGTAACAACGCTATCCAAAACTGTTCAGAATAAATAAAACAAAATATCTATATACTTATAGCATTATTTTCATTTTCAGTTTGGTCAGGTTTCAGGAACCGATCCAACAAAACGGAAACCCACTCTAATTTGGAATTCATGGCTCCATTTGCATTTTTGATTACAAGAACGAAAATCAAACATAGCAAACTTTTCGGATGGCCTCAAAAAAATCGACAAAAATAATGTAGAAAGTACAACAACCCTCTATCATAGCCACCGCCCCATACTGCACCGTTGTTGTTGGTCTCCCGCTACCGTATCTATTGGCATAACATTTAAGTTTGCCAAAGCTGTTTGAGAAACCCTTTCGTATTAGAAATCCAATTCGACCGTAATCCTAGAAAATCCCTTAAAAATTTGAATTTCTAAAGTTAGATTTGAAAAGTAGGGTAAAATGTTGCAACCCCTAGTATTACAAAGGTCAAACGCACAATCTCCTGCCCTGAATGTGATTCGCGCCTACAAATATATTTAAATTTTCTTACAAAAAGGCGGTTCCGTTGAGAAATATCAATAAAACCATTGAAATTGGACGAGACAGGGCTACATTGTAGATAACAATTGATTATTTTCTTGCACGTATCCACGTTGAAATGGCTGAATTTCCTCTAATTCCTATGTGAGTGCTTACAAACATAGACCGTTTCTGGACACGTTTAAATCTCTATTGTATGCTAAGATTTCGGTCCGAAGTGAATTGGTGATAGATTACCTTCTGCTTTGTGTTTGACCTAAATGTGTTGGCTGGCAGAGACCCGAGCTACAAACTTCGAAATCTGTCCTCCTTTCGCTTAGCAAATACTCTCAAATACAACTATTTGCAACAGAGATGATTGATAACAACCTTCAACACGAAAGGAGAATCTAACAAGGAATGACCTACTATGAAGTTGGCAAATTTCCCTCTCAGCTCAATTGGATGATTTATGTCTCCCCTTTCACACTTGTACTGCTGCCATTAGTTGCATAAAGCAGTGTGAAAGTGTGTGAAGGAATTTAGGCACTTGCTCCGTTTTTACGTGCCGTCCTTTAGAAAACGGAACATTTATTATCTCTTTGATGTGTTGGGTCATGTGAAATATTTCAAATTGATTGCTTTGTTGATTATATTGAACGTATTTTGTTGACAAAAGGATGCTACACTGTACTGCGAAATAGACGAAAATCGTGATAGAAATTACATATTATTGCTACTTCAAAACATCAGAAGCAAAGCATAAGCAGACATTCAGATCACGTAATGTTTTCAGACTTGCAAATTGACTCTAAAAGAGCTACAAGAGCTACTCCCACTGGATTAATTCTGAACGTAAAAACGTTATTTATTAAAATAAAAAATTATAACGTAAATTTTTAAAATAACAATAGTTTTTATATCATCATATGTATCATGCCATGATACATATTGGAGAATGGAGAATGTTTCAAGAAATCGATTTTATTTGTTTGATAAAAAAACAAATATTGAAATATTGTGCCTCGATTATCTCCGTAAACCAGACTTGGGAAAACTTGACCTCAATCAACGAGCCGCCTAGATAACCAGGTCCTTCGCTTCGATATTTAGAATATGTCATTGTCTATAGTTCATACATACAAAGATTTTAACCTCGTGAAGTGAACTTTATGTGGTAAAAGTTTAAGATCATTTTAACCCATATATTTTTAAAATCGAACCATTTAGAATTAAGCGTTTGAACAGGAGGCGGCTCTGATAGGGTATTATAGCCTTCACATATGTTTATACCCTATCCCATAGGGGTATATTAGTTTCGACATTAAGTTTGTAACATAGAGAAATAATTTCGATACATATACCTCAAATTATATGGATCGATTCAGAATCGCAAGCTGAGTAAGCCATGTCTGTCTGTCTGTCCGTCCGTCCGTCCGTCTCTGTGTCACCGATTTTTGGGCCTTAAATTTTGAGCTAGAGTGTTGAAATTTGTTATATAGACTTTCTGGCCGATTTGAAATCCACCCACTGCCACGCCCCCTTTTAGAAAACATAGTTTTAAGCCAAACCGTAAGGAATTTCAAAAATTGTCAAAAAATTATCAGCATATTTAGACAATCCTAATATCTTTATTTCGTCCACTTTTTGGGGGTGTTTTTAGTAAAAAACGCTTTTTGTCCAAATTTTAACACTTTCGAAAAAAATGTTGATGCAAATATAATGGTAATATAAACATTTTGTCCATAGGTTATTTTCATCTACGCCCACATTTTGGGGGCGTTTTCTTACAAAAACCATTTGTATAACCCATCCCAAAGTATTAGCAATATAAATACGTTGTTTTTTGTCGAACCACAAAAGATTTTGATAAACTGCCTGAGCAATTTCAATGATCAAGATTTATTTTTCTGAAACGATGATTGTCATTTCATGTGAAACGTACTCCTTCAAATGATATGTGTTCACTGCTTTGATTTTTTCAATCTGTCATTGAAAATATGTATGCTCATCTCTAACCTCAAGTAGGGTTGTAGTGGAGATTTTTAAAATATAACTTTCTAATATATTGCTATAACCATCTTGTCTAATAAAATTATGCGCTCCAATGATGCCTTTTAATATCATATATATCTGTCTATCTATTCCATATTCATATTTCACTGCACCAGAATGAAATATGAATATTTTGTAAACAAGTGCATTCCTTTCCCACGGGAAGCACCTCGCGATTGTCTGCCTGTAGAATTATTTAAATATTATAGTTTAGTCTAAATCCAACCAAAAAACTGAGAACTGCAGACTCGCTAAAGACAGCGGCTTCTTTTTTTTCAAATAAAATAATTAAAATTTTATTAACAAATAACTAATGGACAATAATACTGAGGCCCGCAGAGTCTTCGATTCTCTAGATAATAGATGCAGTAAAAGAACCGCCCGCAGCGCAACTACACAGTTAACACCGCGTGTTGACGAATGTTTTTAGTCTTCGGCTTACTGTTTTTCAGCCAAAAAAAGTTTGCAACTTTTTTTTATATTCGCTGTGTTCAAAATAATGTTGAATACTGGAAAAATGTTTATAAAACAAAAGCAAGCTTCCTATGATCTAATGTAATGTCAATTTTTGGTATTCTTTTACCATTCCGTACTTGCAATGTATATTTTACTATCACTCACAAGCTATATTCTTTTTTTAAAACTTGTTAAACAGTAGCCCACGTATTATCTTCTTATAGTCGAATCTAAAGCCACAGCAATTCAAATATCAGCATGGCGTATGAGAATGGGTTGGCCACATTATTCAACACGATGCTCCGTTACAAACGAATCATGAATTACTTTAGTCTTATCCGGAAGAGTAATAGTTTGACCTAAATAAATGAAGTGTGAGTGCTTTGGATCAGTGGTTAGTGAGTTGGAAAACGGGCCGAACTGTTATAATCTTAAAACTTATTTAACACCCATACATAAAAAAATGCTTTTTAAACGCCAAATATAAAAATAATTTTTGCCTTACATAAGTTTTTAACATAAAGTACTTAAATAGTACCAATTTATATAAAGTCCAAGCTAGGTTCAATTGGATGCGATAAATAATTTTCTCGATTTTTAAAAATTCTAAATCCAATAATATATTACAAATTACATTCGCTGTGTGTTTAGATATGTAATATACACATTTAAGTTATCGTCCTCCATATCAACAAACACTTCATCAGTTTTGATGAAATTAATCTTGGTGGTTAAGTCCACTCGACCTTATGACACCGAAAATACGAGTGTGCTTACCTCTTTTCCAGATGAATCCTTAACGCTCCAGTAATTAAGCTCTTCGTGCCCCAGTGCCGGTTTGATTACGCTCTGTACGGCAGCCCAATTGCACAGCGCAACGCGTGCTCACAGCTTCCCACTCGTTTACTTTTTCCTATAATCGTCTACCCTACCACTAGGTAACCGCATTTTTGTCATTAAAAAGTTACACGGCCACTCCACAACACTGCTTGCTGAATACGTATACAGAGATCAGCATGGCGTATGTGCATCCTGTGAATCGTATTATTATCCCGACGGCAGTCCTATCTTTTGCCCGTTCCTCGTTTTTTTCCGTACCAATGGCGAGTCTAAGCCAGCAGCACAAGCATAGAACTGCAAGAAAAGAGGCACAGAAAATACGTTGCATTAATAGAGAATCCTTTGCAAGGCTAGAAACTTGTGGCAAGTGGGGAGCACTAAAATAGGTAATATCCCAGTTGCATTCGGCGCAGAAGTCTTTTTTTTGTTTTTGTTAGTCTAGGTGCATGAATGTGTGTAAAGAATCCGTACATCCACCCCCCTAGCGAATCTGTATAAAACGGTATAACTTGCGCCACATTTACAATGTGGACAGTTATCGTAAGTCTTACGGTTCACAGAGGATGGATCCAGGAGCGGAGCTTTTGTCTTTCCGTTTTGTACCGGGTTAGTTGGCTTGAGTAAATAACTACTTGCCTCGGCAATGAATCTGACAAAGGGTTCTGCTTTTGTTAATCCTTGCAGCGTACCCAAAGTGCATGGTTGTGCACAGAAGGGATAGGATGCCGCCTCGACAGACGCAACTCCAATTGTGTGCCCAAATCCTTACATTTGCATCGTGGCGCAACAAATATTTAAAAGTTTTTTCACCTTCCTACTCAGATGCCAATTTTTATTCCGTAGATTGTGCAAGTTTTCCTTTTTTGTGTTTTACCATTTTTATTTTCTTTTATCTCAGACTAAAAATAAGAGGGAGACAAAATTCAAAGCATTTCCCTTAATTAAGATTTTTCATAGGAAACAGCATGTTACTGAAACACGAAGAAGGGGATACCCGGTTTTTTTTTCGTGAAACCGCTATTTACCTGGAGCTTTCCGGTTGCCTAGCTAAAACATTAAATTAAACTTTCAAAAAAACAATGGAATGAGAAATAGCCTTTAGGGTGTGGGTATACACAATGACGAAATTGTGTCATTATCGTCGCAAGGTTTATCCAATATTGTTCCTAATAAAAAAAGCAATAGGGATAAGACAGTGGGATTAATAAAGAAACAAGGAGCGTGAATTTTTCATTTTTTATATGATTTCTATTTTTAGACTATAAACATTGTTTATATGTAAGCACAGATGCGAATGTTTAAAACCCCAAAGGGAAAAAGTTGATGTTACCCGTAGATATAGATACACTTTATCCAATTATTATCATGAAAAGTACAGTCTTCCCAATATGTATGTATTCGTTATTCACTTTTTTATTAGACATTGTGTGTTTACTTCATATTTTATATGGCGTAAAAAATGAGAAAAGCCATTAGATTATCGCTGATTATAACCAGTAGTCACTGATTATAGTATTTGACAACTGACAAAATGTTATATTCAAATTTTTTTTCAATTTTAAACTTTCTCAATAGAAAGATATTGTTTTCGTGAGAATGTTTGACCACGAGATTTTGATTGATTCTAACATTACTATGATAACGGAACTCAAAGAAGTGGAATTCCGTCCGTCTGTCCGTAATGGTATCCCCAGCCTAAACGGCTTTACCGATTTTCTTCAAATTTCGTATCCAAGTTTGTTTTGGTCACTGTTCTAGGACATTTTTTTTTTGCTTAGCCATGTTATTAACGTTCGTATAATCACATTTCGACATTATTTATATCATTTTTAGCATCAATAATCAAAATGCTTATGATTTGATCTAACGTCCAACTCGCCGTGAGTTTTGTTTTCTGTTTTCTTTAACTTTATTGGAGAACGGTTGACGTCAATGGTAAACGAAACGATGGTGGGTGCACGACCAGTTATACTTACTTCCTCCTGGCACTTTATTTTTTAATAATAAGAACCGTTATTACTGAAATTAGTAAATGCAAATTCCAAAATCCTCTCTGGAGTGTATAAAATTGGAAGTAAATTCGTCAAGCCTTTGCCTTCACGCAATGCACGAGTGAAGCAATGCACATTTGAATTACAGGTGGAGTAGACATCTTCAACACGACAACATCCATCATGCATTGGATTTCTTCATCTTGATTTCCATAAGATGACATAGCGGTCTTCAGATCGACAAACGGTCAATCAAACTGATCACCGGTATTTTGGATTTTCGAACATTCCATAGTGCTAACATCGACTCTGACAACCACGCCACAACAAATGCGAAATGCGAAATACTGCGAAAAAAATTGAAGTAAAAAGACTGCAATCGCAAGAGACCAACAAGTCCTTTGCAGAACTCGTACCCCGTACCTCGTATGCCAGGACATGGATGAACCACTTCTACAGATTTTTATCGAACAAACTACCACTGTCAAGCAGAACGAACCATTTAATATTAGCAATGACAGTGATAGCAATATCTAAACTCAAGCTAAACAAAGCTGCCGGAAATGATAGCCTTCCCGCAGAGCTCTATAGAGCCGTCGGAGATGATTTGGTAAGTAACATCCAACATCTCATAAGCCAATTCTGGTCGGCTCTAAGTACACCTGAGGAATGAAACCTCAGCATCGCATCGGTTGCCCGATCAACAAAAGGAGACTCTCTGAACTGCACCAACTATAGAGGCATAAGTCTCCTCAACGTCGCCTACAAGTTCCTATCTGCCTATCAACAACCTGATCGGCTTTCATCAGTGTGGTTTTAGGTCAGGAAAGTCCACAACTGAATAAATCTTCACACTTCAGCAGATCCTAGAAAAAAACCCAAGAAGTCCAAATCGACACCCACCACCTATTCATCGATTTCAAAGCAGTATTTATAGAGACGAACTATACAAAGCCACGTCATGGTTTGGTGTATCGCTCAAACTCGAACTTCTTAAGAGATCCTATATAAGATATCTATGTGATTATTATGTGAGGTTTTCTTTAGCTTTATTTCAGTTTAAAATCCATTGAACTTTCGTTCCGATCGCTTAAAAAATATAAAGGATACGATATCCCTTTTTCACACTCCATTCTAATAATCAGTCAGGATAGATGCGATTGATCTTTGGCTGCATTAAATTGCACATTTCATAACATAAATTTATAATTTCGATAGCAACATCTTTCTCGGAGACATCGTATGACAAATTTGTATGTTTCACAATTCCTTAGTTAAAAAGATTGTGTGATGTACTTTTTAGTTCAATACAATTGAATATCCTCAAACCAACCCTTAGCTAAACGGTCCAGCCGCTCTAACAGGCAGAATGTTACTCTTCACTCTTACTCTTAATTTGAAGTAAATTCCTTTCTTCGGGGATAGTTCAACAGAAGCATTCTTATACCCTATCCCATAGTGGTATATTAGTTTTGATACATAGTTTGTAACATAGAGAAATAATGTTGTTAGAAATATATATCTCAAAGTATATGGATCGAATCAGAATCGCTAGCTGAGTCGATCAAGGTATGCCTGTCTGTCTGTCCGTCCGTCCGTCTGTCTGTAGGTCACCGGATTTTAGGACTTAAACTTTGAGCTAAGATAATGAAATTTGGTATATGTGGTCCTTGTACCAGCTGGGGGTGATACTCGATAGTAAACTGAACTGGAATCTAAACATTGAAGAAAGAGTAAAGAAAGCAAATATTGCCTTCTATAGCTGCAACAGAATCTGCGGCAAAAAATGGGGCCCATCCCCGAAGGTCACAAAATGGCTATACACAGCCATTGTCAGACCAATCCTAACATACGGCTGCTTGGTCTGGTGGAATGCTATGAAAAAAGCAAAACATATGACCAAGCTTACGAAAGTTCAAAGAACAGCATGCATACTCACGACAGGAGCCATGCGCACTAGCCCCACAGTAGGGTTAGAAACAATACTAAACATAACACCAATTGACTTACAAATCAATGACACAGCAGCAAAAAGCGCAGCAAGACTCAAAGAAATGGGCAATCTACTTACGAAGCCTTTTGGCCATAGCTCAATATTAAACTCAATGGCATATGAGGATGTAGCATCTGACTACATGATCCCATATCACGACTTTGATACTAATTACTCCATCAGAATAACAAGTAGAGACGAATGGTCTCCAAACAATGTGTTATCTAACACAGAAATAGCAATCTATACCGACGGATCCAAAATGGAAGTCGGAGTGGGCTCTGGTGTCTACTCTGAAAAAATCCGGCTAGCTACATCCTTAATTATGCATTATGCCAGGACATAATGACATTTTAGGAAATGAGAAAGCAGACGAACTAGCCAGATTAGGATCGTCCAGTTGCATTTCCCTAGCTGATAAAAGGGTCAATCCCCCGCTAGCATCTAAAAAACTTGAATTAACTAAGCACACTCAAAAAGCAACCATAACAAGATGGCTAAATAAAATAACTTGTACACACACAAAATCTCTCTGGCCAGAATTAAGTGGCAGCAAATCAAGCAAGCTATTAGCTTTGAATAGAGCTTCCATTTCCATAGCGGTGAGAGTGATAACAGGTCACAACCTGTTGGGTAAGCACTCTAATAAGATGAAACTGACTGGTGCGAACCAACTTTGCAGGAAATGCAGCGACCCTGACGTCGAGGAAGATGTCTCACACCTGCTATGCCACTGCCCTGCGATCAGTGACAGTCGATTTAAAATATTAGGCAGTTTTTACTTCGATGACCTAAGTGACCTAAGGACTATCCCAATAGCGCTGATAGTCCGTTTTTGTTGCAAATCAGGATGGAGCAACTACCTCTTTGAGGCTGAAGGAGCAACACAGACCAGCACTGCATAAGAATCACAAGCGAACTTAACCAGGTATCCTCTGTCTTTTTTTTTTTTCAGGACACTTCTTCGAAGGGTATCGCTATGGGCTCACGTAGGCCTATGCGTGTTTGACGACTCGCCCGAGCGTCAACAGCCCATCTAACCTAACCTAACCTTGTACCTGCTGTACGAACAAGTGTAAAAACTTTTAAGTGCCGCCAACTGCCACGCCCACTTTTTAGGAAAACCCTATTTTGGTCAAACGGTTCAGAGTTTTGAGAAAGTGTCTGAATGAGATATTTAGACAATCTCAATATCTATATATCGTCCATATAAAGTTTTTTACCGGGCTCAGTGGCACGATATTTTGTGTGATGAACTGAGGTCAGAAGGTCTGGGTTCGATTCCTTGGCGTAGCAACACCCAAATGATTTTTCACTGTCCCTCCTCTCGTGGTGATCTGACAAATCATCCAAGTAGTATCAATCGTCAGGAAAAGTTTATCTTACCTTAGCCGTTCAGATTAAGCATAAAACAGGAGTTCCCGCCATGTCAAATATATAGTAGTATCAATTGTCAAAAAAAGTTTATCTTACCTTAGCCGTTCAGATTAAGCATAAAACAGGAGTTCCCGCCATGTCAAATATATATTTTTCAAATATCTTATGTCAAAATAATTTTTTTCAAATATCTTTCTCATTTGATGGAGCGTACTCAAAGAAAACTGGGCAAATTGGTAAGAAATTAAAAATTCACATGTTCCATTATTTTAGTTTATTTTTGTAGAATATTAAGCCTTTAAACCTTTTAAAATTGGAAAATTGTGTTTTAATATGGGCATCCATCAAGAATACAGAGCTCATGCTGAATCAACAGACTATTATGTTTCAAAGCATGATTGAGAAACTATTGAAGAACCTATAAGATGGGAACTTACATTAATGTGACAGAAAATGTGATAAACGATAAGGGATAAAGAGTACAAACAAAGAAGCATTTAATGTGGGTAAAAAGGTGATAAGACAAGAGTAGAAGTCAAGCCCCAATACACAATAATTGGACAATTTGGTAATCTATATGTACTTAACATATGAGAAGGCTCAATCCTTTCCCCAAAAGTGGGCTTGGCTTAAAACTTTAGAAATACATTTTTTGGCTCAACAGGCTCGTTATTGTAATGGTCATTATCATTGTCAGTTTATCAAACTGACAAAAACTACGTTTTTCCATTGCAGATTAAAAAAATATGGATCGACTAAGAATCGCTAGCTGAGTAGAAATAGCCGTGTCCATCGGTCCGTCCGTCTGTATGTCACCGATTTTTGGGCCTTTAGTGTGCTTGAGCTCGAGTAATGAAATTTGGTATAAGATTCCTCATCCGACGAAACAGAAAGTGTACAAAATTTTAAAATCCACTTAATGCCAAACCCACTTTTCAGTAAAACGTTCTTTTTGGATAAACTGTAAATAATTTAGAAGAACATTTTGTCCGTATAAATTTTTTTTTCCACGCCTTCTTCTGGGGGCGTATTTATATATATTATATATATATATATATCTATATATAGGTACGGTAAATTTAAAGAAATTAAAAAAAAAATTCGATGGAAATACTTCGGTAATAATGTGAACATATCGTCAATAGATAATTTTAAACCACGCCTACTCTAAGACAATTTTTAAAAATTCTTTGCTGTTTGACCAAAATCAATAATGTTCTGAAAAATAGGCGGATTTTGAAAAGTTTTGTACTTGTTCTTCTCTTAGCAGCAAAGTGAACGTGTACCAAATTACTTACTTACTTACTTAAGTGGCGCTACAGTCCGGAATGAACCTGGGCCTCAACCAACATGCCTCTCCAATTAGCCCGGTCCTTAGCTAACTGCCTTCAGTTGCGCACTCCAAGTTGGTTAAGGTCGGTTTCCACTTGTGCGCGCCACTTAAGGCGAGGTCTTCCTCTACTACGTCCGACGCCTGGCTGGGAATCGAAGACTCTGCGAGCCGGAGTATTGGTGTCCATTCGTTCTACATGTCCTAGCCATCTTAAACGTCCAATGCGGAGTTTTTTTTGACCAGGGGCATGTCGCTGTACAGCTCGTATAGTTCTTGGTTGAATCTTCGTCTCCATAGCCCGTCAACGCAAACGGGACCGAAGATTTTTCGAAGAATTCTCCTCTCGAATCTACCAAGGATTTCTTCATCCGCTTTTGATACGGTCCATGCTTCAGCGCCGTAGAGCAGGGCTGGGATGATCAGGGTCTTATATAGGGTTTCCTTAGTAGTTCGAGTGAGGGCTTTACTACTAAATTGCCTTCTTAGCCCGAAGAAACAGCGGTTGGCAAGAGTAATTCTTCGTTTAATTTCTGACGAGATGTTGTTGTCAGAGTTAATAGCGGAGCCGGGGTAGACAAAGTCCCGTACTACCTCAAAGTTTTATCTGTCAATGGCGACGTTCTGTCCAATTCGTCGATGTTGTGAGTCCTTTCGTGATGATATGCTGTCACTTAGTCTTACCCTCATTTACTGCTAAACCCATTTTCGCCGCTTCCTTCTCTATACTAGCAAACGTGGCTATGACATCACGTTGAGTCCTACCAATGATGTCAATATCGTCAGCGTATGCTAGTAGTTGCACCGACTTTTGGAAAATTGTGCCTCTGGTGTTGGCTTTGGAGTTTTGCACAATTCTCTCAAGAATCAGATTAAAGAAGTCACATGACAGCGCATCGTCTTGCCTAAATCCTTTTTTGGTATCGAATGTGTCGGTGAGGTCGTTTCCGACCCTGATGGAGCAGCGAGAATTCTCCATCGTCATCCTACACAAACGGACGAGTTTGGGCGGTATACCAAAACTAGACATGGCTCTATACAGTTCGTCTCTATAAATGCTGTCATATGCGGCTTTGAAATCGATGAATAGGTGGTGGGTATCGATTTGGACTCCTTGAGTTTTTTGGCGGTCTCTTGCGATTGCAGTCTTCCGACATTAAATTTTTTCACAGTATTTCTGGATTGTTGTGGCGTGGTGGATATCTGCATTCTTACCTTGGCTGCTTCAAGGTAGTGATCCGAGTCGATGTTAGCTCCTCGGAATGTTCGGACATCCAAAATACTGGATGACCGTTCGTTGATCCGGAGACCGCTCCCCTTCTGGATATCGAGGTGAGGAAACCGTGTGCTGGCTATAGTGGCATTTCGTTCCGTAGCGAAATCAATTAGCCTAAGTCCGTTACCAGACGTGTTGTCGTGTAGGCTTTGTTTTCCGACAATACTTCTAATGATGTCTTCTCTTCCTACCTTTGCGTTAAAATCTCCCAGCACGATTTTAACATCGTACTTCGGTAGTCGCTCATAGGTTTTGTCGAGGAGCTCGTAGAAGCAATCCTTAGCTATATCATCTTTTTATTCCGTTGGAGCGTGAGCGCATATAAGGCTTATGTTGGCGAATTTGGCCTTGATGCGGATTGTTACTATGCGTTCGCTAATGTCTTGGAAACGTAAGACTTCTTGCCTAAGTCTGGCACTTATAACAAATCCGCATCCGAATAGTCGCTGTTTCTGCTCACTATAACACGGTCCGTAGTATATGTCACAGTTTTTCATCCTCTTTTTGCCCGGCCCATCCCATCGTATTTCCTGGATGGCAGTAATGTCTGCTTTGTAGCAGTTTAGGGCTTCCGCTAGTTGTTCGCCTGAACCTCTCCTGTTTAATGTTCTCACATTCCAGGTGCAGATACGAACGTCGTTGTCCTTTTTTCGTTTAGCAGGGTCGTCAACAATAAAATCCGTCTTTTCCGAGGCTATTGGTTGCTTCGTAACCATGTTTTTTTTCTGTGGGTGGGTAGTTAACCCAAAGCACAACCCCCAACCTGGAGGGCCAGTTCCAATTTATTAGAAACCCCTAGGACACGGGGCCATCAGTATCCACTACGGGATTGAGCGCTGCCGTTGGCCTTTCGGTTCATCCGCCACCATCTCTGTTCAAGGGGCCTGACTAACCCTTGAAATTTCTAGACAACCTGTTGTCGGAATATGTCAGAGCAGCTCATCTAGGTTCGCCTGGGACAGCAGGCCGGGTATTCATCCGTGCCATTCTCACCAGGGTGTTTATAGTGTTGCTGTTTTTCGTCGTGTTATCAACACTCGCACTTATCGTTTAGCAAGTCAAATCCGATTGGATGAGACCAGTACCCGATGGTTACCACTTGGAGATAAGCACATTTGATGTGTAGTCAGAGTTGCAACACTGGGCATTTCCAAGTTAACGCCAATCAGAGTCTACCTTCGTTCTACAACACCCAACCAAATTGCATCTTTCTAAATTGTAAGCCCAACAACTAGTGACGGACGGATGGACGGTAATATTTATATTTTAAAGTATATCTATCGAAATTATTTCTTTATGTTAAAAACTATGTATGTTTGGGATATGGTATAAAAAGAGACGCATGAGGTATTATATCATATAAAAAGGCGCCCATTCACCGACTTAAGCATGTATTCAAAGAATAGTAAGCTTCCCCAGATGGGTAAAATAGGACAATATGACTGAAATTAAGGTAAAAATGATGGGATAGTTGTGTTTCAAAATTGCTGCAAGTGGCTCTAAATATACCTAGGATATAAAATTGTATGGTTACTTTTCTTAAATGTGTTTAGAAAAACGAAATAACCAAGTGAGATATTTAATACTATTTAAAATGAAATTATTTTCCCACCACAATTCCAAGTTTCAGTTTTATTTTGTTGGAAATGATTCAGAGCTGTTGAAAAATGAACTTCGTCGATTGACAAGGAATTTCCTTTGTGTATTAATAATAAGATGTGCCTTCTAGGGTCAACTTAAAATTTTAGGATCACTATAATGCTATAAACATTATATATTTCAGCTATCAAACTGTGAATGCTAAATTACTTTACCACATAATGGTACCGCTTTTCTACAATCCTTGAAGGTCTAATAGCTATTATTCTTCTGACTTGAGCGAATATATCTACTCAGAGACAACTTAGATATACAAGTAACATTCAACCTGTGCAGTTCAATGGCTTTCAATTATTGTCTTTCTAGGTTTCCTTCAACTTTGTATCCTTAAATAGAACTCAGCGCATGTTTCGTATCTGTGTCAAGTGGGTATGCATAGACAAGACAGAAAATCTATATTGGAAACATGTAATAAACTGTGTGAGGGTCATCTCGTATTCGATCAATAATGTGTAAAAGAAAAAGTTTATGTGTGTCGAGTGGTGTACACATATCTAACCGCAAAATATTCTAATGTCATGTCGATAGTTTCAGAATAGTATATCAATATAACAATTATTAAGATACCCTGATAGTTTTATGACAAATACCTAGACACTAAACAGTCTGATACTTTATGAACAGGCTGTTTAGGTGACTTGTATTTATTATCCGTATACACTAGCTGATATCTCTACTATTGCTCGAGTTAAATGTAAATATACTTCGTCATTTAATAATTTGTTATTTTACGGCAATTACATAATAGTAAATATATATATATATATATATATATATATATTCTTTTTTTTAAATTACTTTGTAGTTATTTGAAAGTCTTCCGCCACAAAAATCTGGATGAAGGCTATTAATTCCAAGATTGCTTAATTTAAGGGCAAGAGATCTTTTTGTTTTTTAAAATAGTATTGTATGTAAAGTTAATCAACAATAAAAACTTCGAGACGATGATTGCAAATGCTTACTGACTCTACTTTTGAATTGCATTGTAGATTGTATATTGGTAAAAATACATCTCCTGGAAGTGATTGATTGATTTGATTGTAGTGTTACAGCGTTTTTTTTTTGATGAGCTGCAACTGTGAGTCTTGTGGTTCATTCAAAAGGGATTATTTACCATCGCGCCACGTCGATATTATTGCATTGCTTTTTCTATGCAAAAACATTAATTAAGATAATATGAACATTTCGTTAATAGGTAATTTTTCGAGCTTTTTCCCAAAAAAATAACATTTTGAATACCCTACCCTAAGGCAAAAACGTTGTTTTTTTGTCAAAACCATAAAAGATTTTGATAAACTGCTTGAATGGCTAACGCCAGGTAGCCATTTAGGCCCATCGTTTTTTATTTTGTTCAAGACGTTCATGAGATTTTTAAATTTTGCAATGTTTTAACATTTACGGAGGGTTTAAAATTATATTCTCGTATAAGTAATATAATAGACTTTATCCGGTTTCAGTCTGATATACATAGTTTGTCGACTTGGTGTAAAAAGAAATTAAATATCTCGGAGTCATATTTGAAAAACAATTAAATTTTTCGTCTCATTATGATTACAGTGTAAAGCGATACTGAGAGCGTAGTGCTGTGTGATGTGAAAAAAATCGAATGGTTTAGATCTCCTGGTTATTTGTTAATTTGCATGTCATCGCATATATTAATATTTTTCTCTTTCAAGTACCTACAAGGTTTTACAACTCTAATTGCAAATACAAGCAGAATAGTAAATGTAAAAATACTAAAACTGACTTAAGGTCAGTCTTTAAGGTGACTAAAATAATGTTTATCAAGAAAAGTATCAAAGAATTATTTGCTGAAATTCTTTGCAAATAGTTTGGAAAGAGTAGGATAGAGAAGCTTAAAGTTGTTATTAAAAGAGATAAGAGGATATTCGATTCGAAGGTAATGTATGAACTTCTGATGTCCTTATGAAACACACATATCGACACGTACTAGTGCTGCTTCTAATCCGGTAGATCAACCACTGAAAAAATTTCCAAACTATGACAAAGACCAACGAATTTTTAGACGACACCCATTTTGGTCGCAATAAGCTATATAAAGCGAATACGGAATTCGGGATTCCATCGAAAAGGCTACAGTTCCATAACATTAGCAATTAACATATTTCACTTTACTAGAAACGCATTAACACTGCGATGTCAACATCGAATTTAACGTTGATTTTATGCACTAACGTTAATATCTATTTCGATGTGTTTAATGTGTCATACTAACTACTATGGATCTTATTTTATCATCCCAAAATATCTACTGACCTCGGTATTTAAATTGTTTTAATATCACGTGTAGCTCGAAAGCAGTAATAAATTTATTGAGGTACAATGTTACATACGCATATTGAACATATAAACAACAAGAATCTCTAAATAGCTATATCTCTAATCTCTAAAAGTAAGTTATTATTTAATTGTGATTACAGGGCCAAACCCAAAAAAATCTGCGAAGCGTTTCCTGCTACATATATGTATTCTATGTCCATACGAAGTTGAATTGAAATTTATCTGCTTGACAGAAGCGTTCGTCCCTTCGTAGTTACAATTTTTTTGACTGTAGCCGTTTTTCATTTTGTTTTCACTTGAACATTTCACTTTGAACATTTCATTCCCAGCGCTCAGCCGACCAGGATGAAATGGCTTTATCGAGGTTTTCGCTTCGCAACATACCGAAAAGCACGCCCTAGAAGGGAATACGTAATTAGAAATGTTTGCAGCCCCAACTAACGTGAAGACATATACAATACATGCATATGGGATGTCATAGTTTCGTGTGAAAACTTGATGTTGGTTCCTTTCTTCCAAAACTTTGCCATCCCACATTTTATTTTTTCTCCAAAAGCAATTTTTGTTTTTAGCTTGAGCCTATGTATGTGTGTAATGAATTTGTTTCTATGCGTTAGGTTGAGTATATAGATTGAAGACAGTCACTAGAGCTTAGACAATTATACGTCATTCGGTCCTGTTCGCATTGCACCATGTAAATTGAAACAAAGCAGAAAAAACCTGACGTCTGCTTTATTCGATGACGTTGTGTAGGTATAATGGAATCGAAAAAGTTTGTGAAAGCCACAAAATGTTATGTGTGTCACATGTCGCATTGCATTTTTCAGAGTTTTGTTGGTATAGTTGGTGTCAGAGCTTATTGGAATCTAGTTTCATAAGGTAACCAAAAAAAGTGAATCGATAGAATAGCAACATTTAAAGTACGTATTCATTTTTATTTTATATGTAGATACATAACTATAAAATTGTAAATATTTTAATTACAAATGTGATATTTATTTTATTGAGTTAATTTTGTGGGAGTGGTAAGAAATACCCAAATAAATTTTCCTTGGACAAAAACTCAAAAACATTAAATCCAAGTATGTAGACATTATCTCCAAAGTGAAAAAAAAATTATAATATCCCCATGGACAACATTTTTATAATATCGGCAAATGCCACCATCCGCATGTTCTTGTATGTAGATTGTAGATTGTAGGTACATTATGTGATATGTGTAGGAGTTTTATTTTGCTTAGTAATAACTGTTACAATCTAAAGAGTTTAAAATTATTTGTTTGTTAAAGTTACATTAATAATTATTAATTTGTTTGTATTCTTATAACATAATTTTATTTTTGGTTATATTAATTTTGAAAATGTATCTTACATTAACTTTTCAACCAAGAATAACATGTTTACTTTGAACATAACATTGGTGAAAAATAAACTACATTAATTTATCGAAAAGAAATATGTTCATCCAATTAAATCGCCGTGGAGGTCGCATTCTTTGTGGCAAACAAAAAATGACTATGCACACACAAATTATTGGAGAAGATCCTGAGACATGATGTGATAAGTGATATATGAGATGTAGCATAATGCGCAAACAAGACAACGGTACCTACAATATAATATTATTTTTTTTTTAATCAAGTTATTCTCATAAGACTTAACACATTTTCTTAAGCCCTTCAAAAATAATCACCAATGTCTTTTCATGTAAAGCTATTAAAATCTCAAAGACCATTATCCATGCATTCCCATTCTTGAGAATGACTAAAAAATATTAAAACCTGTTAAAACACTTTAAGGCGAAAATTTAATTTTTTAAGGCGTGAACCGTGGAAATGTTTTGATTTTTAGATAACACTAGCGAGCTCAATACATGCAGCATCCACGAGCAGATATTTGCCAAAGCATATCATATGAATCCACAAGCTCATCATTTAATCCATCTATGTCCATATTCAAAGTTTTTTTTTTTAATTTTCTTTAAAATTAAACAACAACAAAAACTTTAAAGTAGTAAAAATAAACATAATTTTAAGTTGAAAGGCGTTTACAACAATGTCTGCGAAAAGCTTAGAGTGCCCGCTAAGGGCGAGTAATATATCTTAAGAAAACCTTTTAGAGATATTTTTTTTTTTTTTTTTTTTTTTTTTTTTACTATCAGATCTGTGTCGTAGCGAGCTTAATACAAGCGCATCTACGAGCAGAGATTTGCCACAGCATATAAAATGCATCCACAGGCTCATCATTTAGTGCATTTGTTCGTGGGACATAACAAAACACTGAAGTTAGTTTGACGTCACTAACAAAATCAATAAACGATGAAATTATTATTAACAAAACAAGAAAAAAAAATAAACATACATTTATTACGACTCTAGAATACAATTACGCAAAGTGTTTTTTAAACTACTTTTACTAACATGCAGTTCAACTACATCGCTATTTTTATTGTAAACTCTACTCATGCGACTTATAGCCTCATGCATACCATAGTTGTATTTATGATTAGGAATATGTAAAATATTTAGTCTACGAAGGTTATAGGAACCTCCACGGGTATTAAAACCAATAGCACTTAAAAGATCAGGAGCATCTATTTGTCCTGATAATATTTGGTGTAAGAAGACCATGTCATTGTTAAGTCTACGTTGAGACAAAGGCAACAACTGCAGCAGTTTAATTCGACACCTATACGGAGGCAAATTGTGTACATCATCCCATGGAAGTCCTCTCAAAGCAAATCTTATAAATTTGCGTTGGACTGCCTCAATTCTATTTGAGTGAACGACATAGAAGGGTGTCCACACCTGTGAGGCATACTCCAAGTGAGGGCGCACTAGACAATTATATAACGAAAGGGTGACATAAGGATCATTGAACTCTTTTGACCACCTTTTTATAAATCCCAACATAGAGTTGGATTTATTCACAATAACGTTTATGTGTTTATTAAACTCCAATTTAGGATCAAAATAAACACCAAGATCTTTAAAACTGTCAATACGACAGAGAGTGTGCCCCGACAGAGTATAACTGAAATTGGACGGAATACGTTTTCGTGAAAATGACATATGCTGGCACTTAGTGGGGTTCAGATTCAAACCGTTTTTAAAACACCATGTTGTAAAGCTATTCAAATCAGTTTGAAGTGAAAGTGAATCGCTTGGATCTCCTACACATTTGAAAATTTTCATGTCATCAGCATATATCAGTATTTTGCTCTCTCGAATACAAGCTTTTGCATCGTTAATAGCAAGAATAAATAAGATAGGGCCTAAATGACTACCTTGGGGTACTCCAGAATGGGCAACAAAAGGGTTGGATTTAGAGCCTCTAAATTTTACCTGATAAGTTCTTAGTGAGAGATATGATTGAACCCAATTTATGAAACCTGGAGGGAAACCATAAACCTTAAGTTTATAAACTATGATGTTATGTGATAACTGGTCAAAAGCTTTGGAAAAGTCAGTGTATATACAATCGACCTCTTTTTTATTTTCCAAACTATTGGAACAATGATGCATAAAAGTTAAGAGATTGGTGACAGTGGATCTATTTTTTACAAAGCCATGCTGCTCTTTACAGATAATGTTTCGACACAGGAATACCAATTTATCACAAATAATATGTTCAAATAACTTAGGAATGCAAGAGAGTTTTGAAATAGGTCTGTAATTAGAAATGTCTCCTCGTTCACCTTTTTTAAAAACAGGTGTAATAAATGCATTTTTCCATTGAGTTGGGAATACTCCTGTGGCAAGGGAGCTTTCAAACATATACTTAAGGTATGGCAAAAGAGCATCTTTGCATTGCTTTACGACTATTGGTGGGATTCCATCGGGCCCAGCAGAATAATCATTTTTTAATAAAGCGATATATTTAATTATTGTCTCATCGTCAAATGTGACGTTGCTGAAATTAACTTGAGAACAGTCATTGAGATAACTGAAATATTGTTCGTCTAAGACAAGAGGGGTATCAATAAATGATTTACTGAAATTCTCTGCGAATAAGTTAGATAAAATAATAGAGCTCGATATTTTTGAATTATTGTAAGAGAAGTTGACTGGATATCCATCCGTTTTTCTCTTCGAATTGACAAAACTCCAAAAGCGTTTTGGGTCACTTTTAAGAGCGTTCTCCATATTGGCTATATAGCCATTATATAAACTATTTGACATCGCAGAGAATTCCTTAAAATAATTCAGGTATTTATCATAGTCGTATTGATTCTGACTTTTAACAAAATTATTCCAGGCCCGGTTACGTATATTCCGAAGAGATTTAAGATCTTTCGTGTACCAAGGATGCTGGATTTGAGCATTCTTAGAATGCTTGACTGGGATAGTTCTATCCATGCAATCTTTTATTAGAAGATAGAATTTGTTAACAGCTTCTTCTAAATTGGAGAGGCTGTCAATATTAATATTCGAAAGCATTATTTCTTCGGATAGCCTTTGAAAGTTCGCCTTCCGAAAGTCAAAAGAGTACGAACGATCATACGAGATATGTTTGTGATTTAAGTATTTGTGTCTAGTATTGAATTAATATTTGAAGAATTGATAAATAATTTATTTAAAACTTAAAATAAAAGCTCATCACTTAGTGCATAGTAGGGCATATCAGAACATTGAAGTATTTAATTTAGAAGAAGAAGTTATTAAGTACAAAATCAATAAACGATGAAGTTATATTTTAGCTATATATATTATTAAAAAAAATATTTAACATACACTTATTACGGATCTAGCATACAATTGCGCAAAGTACTCTAAATTACTAATTTTACTAACATGCAGTTCAGCTACATCGTTATTTTTATTGTAAATTCTACTCATACGATTTATGCATATCGTAGAAAACGTATGGTGGGTGCACGACTGGGTCGTACGCAACTTTTCTCTTTCACAGCGAGTTAGGCGTTAGATCAAATAGTACGCATTTTGATTTTTAATGCTTAAAATGATATAAATAATGTCGAAATGTGATTTGACGAGCGTTTACTCCGAAATTTGATTGAATCGGTTTATATGTGAAAAATAATTATTTTTCGTTATTGGCCAGAACTGAAAATTCCGTTTAGTGATAGTTGGGCTATAACTAATTATGTGGAATTGTTTAGAACTATAATAGTAGTATATATATTAAATTTCATTCAATTTGACATAGTAGTTTGCGAGAAATTAACAATTTTCTTTATATGGCCTGAATGACAATATCCGTTATATGGGTACGCAGTTTTGTTGAAACTAATATGCTTATAGTATATATATATAGTATATATACAATTCTCTTAAATTGCTTTGTTGGAATGCGAGAGGCATCCGAAATAAATGTTTAGAATTTTTCCATTTTCTTTGCTGTAATAATGTTGATTTCTGTCTCGTAAGCGAAACTTGGTTAAATAATAGTATTCGGTTTTCGCATCAAAATTACCACTGTCATAGACTAGATCGTGTTGACAGAATAGGTGGCGGTGTTGCCATTGTCATTAAGAAAACGTTAGCATACATTATTACCTTTTGTTAAAACAAATGTCATTGAGACAATCGGTATTGAATTAATGTTAGATGATAATACAAAGCTTAACATCTTTTCTGTGTACTTCCCCGGTGGTCTATCAGATCCTCAGAAGCTAAATTGGTTTAGAGGCGACTTAAGGAAGCTTATCACAAATGGTGATAAATATCTTGTAGGTGGTGATTTAAATTGTAGGCATCAAATGTGGGGTTGCCAGCGAGCAAATAAAGGCGGTAACATATTAATGGACTATCATATGAGATATCCATTCAGCATACTTTAACCAAATAGTCCTAGCTATATGCCAGCTAATAGAAATGCCACACCCTCAACTCTTGATATTTTTATTACGAATATCCCTGGAATTGTGGCGCAACCTATAGATATCAATGCGTTAAGTTCAGATCACTTTCCAATAAAATGTGATATTCTAATTAGTAATAGAACCGAAATTGTGCAATATCTAGATTTTAAGGATGCTAACTGGCATAGATATAGATCTAAAATTAATCAACGTTTCCTTGATTTGTCGAATAATTTATAAAATATCAACAGCAGTCAGCAAGTTGATGATAATATCGAAGTTTTTACAGAAACATTGCTAGAGAGCGTCAATGAAGCTGTCCCAAAAAAAAAAGTTAACATGCGAACAACAATACTCCCTCGCTTCATTCTTAACATATTTAAAGTAAGAAATAAATACAGAAGACAATGGCAAAAATATAGGCAGGCTAATGATTTTGTAGAGATGAAAACTCTTAATAAACGCATAACTTTCGAAATCGCTTAATTTAGATATAACTCATGGAATGAAAAACTTAGCTCACTCGAACCTAATTCTAAGCCTTTATGGAATATCGCTAAGTTTTTTTTAAAATACACTTTCAGATCTGTGTCGTAGCGAGCTTAATACAAGCAGCATCTATGAGCAGAATTTGCCACAGCATATAATATGCATCCACAGGCTCATCATTTAGTGCATTTGTTAGTGGGACATAACAGAACATAGAAGTTATTAAGTTTAACAACACTAACAAAATCAGTAAACGATGAAATTACAATTTAGCTATATAACAATTTTACATACACTTATTACGACTCTAGCATACAATTTCGCAGAGTATTTATACCCTATCCCATAGGGGTATATTAGTTTTGATACTTAGTTTGTAACATAGAGAAATAATTTAGCTACATATACCTCAAAGTATATGGATCGACTCAGAATCGCTAGCTGAGTCGATTAAGCCATGTCTGTCTGTCCGTCCGTCCGTCCGTCCGTCCGTCCGTCCGTCCGTCCGTCCGTCCGTCCGTCCGTCCGTCTGTACGTCACCGATTTTTAGGCCTTAAATTTTGAGCTAGGATAATGAAATTTGGTATATAGGATCCTCGTCTCTGCCTACAGAACAAGTGTAAAAATTTTTGAAATCCGCCCACTGCCACGCCCCCTTTTAAGAAAAACTCAGTTTTTGACCAAACCGTAAGGAATTTTAAAAAAGTTTCTGAACAACATATTTAGACAATATTAATATCTATATTTCGTCCATATAAAGTTTTTTGACACGCCCACTTTTTGGGGGCGTTTTCGATTAAAATCTGTTTTCGGTCAAATTTTAAATTTTTCGAAAAAAATTTTGATGCATAATCATTAACATTATTAATATGAACATTTCGTCTATATACCATTTTAACCCACGCCCACTTTTTGGGGGCGTTTTTATATAAAAACCATTTTTATACACTACCCCATAACATATGCAGGAGAAAACCTTGTCTTTTGTAGAACCGTAAAATTGTTTTGTAAGCAGTCTGAAGAATTTGTTGTCACTATATCATTTTTTCTATTTTATTCACATCGTTTTTTTAGCCATGCCCCCATTTTTGGGGATTTTAGTTTTATGGATAGGATGGGATAGGGTATTCAACGATCCGCACAGCGGATTGTAGCCTTCTCATATTTTTAAACTACATTTAGTAACATGTAGTTCACCTACATCGTTATTTTTATTGTATACCCTACTCATACGACTAATGGCCTCATGCATACTATAGTTCTGTTTATGACTAGGTATATGTAATATATTTAATCTACGCAGGTTGTAGGAACCTCCCCGGGTATTAAAACCAATGGCACTTAAAAGATCAGGAGCATCAATTTGTCCTGATAATAATTGGTGTGAGAAAACTATGTCATTGTTAAGTCTACGTTGAGGCAAAGGCAATTGTTGCAGCAGTTTAATTCGACACCTATATGGAGGCAAATTGTGTAGATCATCCCATGGAAGTCCTCTCAAAGCAAATCTTATGAATTTACGTTGGACTGATTCAATTCTATTCGAATGAACTACATAGAAGGGTGTCCAAACTTGTGAGGCATACTCCAAGTGAGGGCGAAGATTCTCAAGAACAAAAATAAATTTATTCCACATCTCAATGAACAAAATCGATTCATTGTTACTAACGAGGATATGGCGCAAACTTTTTCAGAAATATTTGCAAACAATTTTAGCAATCCACTTATCTCAGAAACAAACTCCGTCAGTTCACTTGTCAGTAGCACAGTTTCAGTAATAAGAAACAGTAGTGACACATCGCCTTCAAGTGCATTTGATGTAGAATTCATTATCCGAGATATGAAAAATAAAAAGTCCCCAGGATTTGACAATATAAAAAAATGTATCCATTAAAGAGCTACCTAGGTCAGGCAAAAATTATTTATGTTTTATTATAAATGCCTGCCTTAAAATGCAATACTTCCCTGCAAGATGGAAATTTGCTAAAATCATTCCTATTCACAAACAGGGTAAGACTCCGAATGATCCGAAGAGCTATCGTCCAATTTGTTTACTAAGTAGTTTAAGTAAAATCTATGAAAAAGTTATTAAATATAAGCTCATTGATTTTCTTGACTCAAGATGTATCATACCAAACGAACAATTCGGTTTTAGACCACATCACAGTACCTCGCATCAAGTACTACGTATTAACAACCATGTTAAAGAATATTTTAATTTAAAGCAGTCCACTGGACTATTGTTATTTGATGTAGAGAAGGCATTTGACAGGATTTGGCATGATGCGCTACTGTCCAAACTCTACAATTATGAATGTCCAATGTACCTTATTAAAATCATTCAAGCATTATCTGTGATAGAAAATTCTCTGTTTTTCTAAACAATAGCCACTCTTCTGTTAAAAATGTAAAATCTGGAGTACCACAAGGCTCAGTTTTAGCACCGGTGCTGTATTTAATTTTCGCTGCCGATTTTCCGGATATTCCAAACTGTAAAATAGCAATGTATGCTGATGATACTGCTATTTATAGGTCTAATAAAATTGGGCATGAAATTGAAACTAATTTACAATATGCACTAAAACGCAGGCTATCTTTTTTTACTAGGAAAAGAAGTCCTTGTCTTCTACCACTAAGCCAACTTCACCTAAATAGCTGTGCTATTCCCTGGGTAAATTCTGTCAAGTAGGTACCTTGGTATCTACTTGGACACGAAATTGACCTATGGTGAACACATTAAAAACTCACTTAACAAAATAAGTCGTGTCACAAAAATATTGTACCCCATAATAAATCGCCGATCATCCTTGTGTAACTCGAACAAAATTACTATTTTCAAGGTCGTCTTTCAAGCAATTCTTCTTTATGGATGTGCAGTCTGGGGAAGATGCGCAAAGTGTCATATTAAAAAACTGCAGATATCTCAAAATAAAACAAAAAAAAAACAAAACAAAACAAAAAAATAACGGACTGACAGACAGAGATTGCTTAATCGACTCAGCTGGCGATTCTGAATCGATCCATATACTTTGAGGTATATCTATCGAAATTATTTCTCTATGTTACAAACTTAATGTCAAAAGTAATATACCCCTATGGGAAAGGGTATAAAAAGTTTTTTGTTACATTTTCAAAAATTTTGAAAAAACTTTTGATGCAAGATCATTGGTTATGATAATATAAATATTTCGTCTTTAGATTGTTTTAACCCACACCCACTTTTTAGGGCGTTTTCTTACTAAAACCATTTGTATACTCTACCCCAAGGCATATGCAATAGAAAAGCGTTGTTTTTTATCGAACCACAAAAGATTTTGATAAACTGCATAAGGGTCATTAAATTCTTTTGACCAACTTTTTTAAATCCTAACCTATGGAGTTGGATTTATTGACGATATTGTTAATGTTGTTCTTTAACTCCATTTTAGGATCAAAATAAAAACCAAGATATTAAAAACTGTCTACAAGACAGAGATTGTGTCCCAGGGCAAAGAGAAAGAATAATTAAATTTGGATTGAACATACGTTTTTGTTAAAATGTCATATGCTGGCACATTGTAAACCGTCTTTAAGACACAATATTTTTAAACTATTTAAATCGACTTGCAGTGAAAGCGAATTGTTAAGATCTTGTATTCATTTGAAAATATTCATGTCTTCAGCAATCCATATTTTTCCCTCCGAATACAAGCACAAGCATTGACTTCCTTGGATATGGGGTACTCCAGATTGGGCAACGAAATGGTTGGACTTGGAACCTCTAAATTTTACTTAATATTTCTCGATAAGAGATATGATAATTAATTAATTCTATAGGGAACCCATATGCCTTAGGTTTTTGAGAAGTCAGTGTTTATACAATCGACATGTTTTTTATTATTTAAAAATTATGTAGGCAAGTTAAGAGATTTTTGACAGTGGATCTATTTGTAACAAAGCCGCGCTGTTCTTTACAGATGATATTTCTACATAGAAAGACCAATTTATCACAAATAATGTGTTCAAAAAGCTTAGGAATACAAGATAGTTTAGAGATTGGTCTATATTGCAAGTATCAACTCGCTCACCTTTTTTTTAAAAGCAGGTGTTACAAATGCTTTTATTCATTAATTTCGGAATACTCCTGTGATAAGAGAGTTTTCGAACATATATTCAACCTAACTAACAATTTTTCTTCTATAAAGTTCAAATTTATAATTTCGAGAATCAATTGCTTTTATTGAGGTTTTTAAGTTTATTTTACCAAATGAAATTTATTGCTTTAGTGAAAATTTTCATTACGATGATGATAGAGGAAATTGTTTTTTTTTTTTTGAGTCCGTCCGTCTGTTCGTAATAGCGTCTGCCGCCTAAATTGCTGGATTTATGCCATATAAAGAAAATTGTCAGTTTCTCGCAAACTATTTGGTCAAATTGAATAAAGTAAATTGTGTTACTTTTATTGTTTGTAAAAATTTACATAATTAGTTTTAGCCCAAATAATTCTTAACGTATTTTTTAGTGTTTGGCCAATAACGGGAAATCATTATTATTAACATGGACACCTTCAAATTTTGAAATAAAAGTTCTTAAATTCAGAGTTCCACATTACCTATTTATATATTTTAACAACAATAACCTAGATTAATGTTATTGTGTATTTTGGCAAAATTATGAAAATCGTCAAACTTTCGCATGCTTGGTACTTGATGTTAGGTACACCTACCTACAATGAAAGTTGCATACGAACCAGTCGTGCATACAATCGTTTGTAATTGTGTGCAGCAGTTCAGCCTCTTTTATAATTCTTGAAGGTATGGTATATCAATTTAAGGCTTCTATATAGTTTCCGCGGATGTAAGTTTATTGCTGTATATAACGCTAATGGGACGGACAATTTATCTGAAGATACCAAAATTAATTTTGGTTTATCGAAAATTACATGCATATATGGGATCGTAACATTTAAGATCACCAAAGCGCCATAACAGATTTAGTTAGTGTTCTGAACAGCATTTACATGTTTTAACCGTTAATGCTCAAGATATACTTTTTAGTTGGATAATAAACACTCCGATAGGGGAAGAAGATTAAGTTAATTAGTTAACAATCACCCAAAAAATAATAGTCTTTTTTTAAGAAGTACAAACATGAAAGTACCATTTTTACATCGTTTGATCATTTGCTTGTTCTTATAGGACAAATATTGATTTTATGAATAAAGAAAAACAGTAATTTTGAATCAAATTATGATAATCTTCAATTTTTCACAATCTTTACTGTCGAGTTGCATTTAATTGAATATCTGAATTACCATTGATGTTTGCCACAATGCATGACAGAATTTTTAGGTTTGACAATCATTTTAATTTTTTGCATGATGCGCAAACTATACAAATCGCCAAGCCGTTGATCAACCACTCGTTTTTTATAACTTACACACACTTAAGGAGTTAATTGGGTAAAACAAAAAAGTGAATTCTGTCTACAATGTGCAAGGTTTTTGCACACGAACGTTGAACTCAGGACTAATGCGTATAAATGCTTTATATAAAAGGTGTGGACTATTTCTTACATCTTACATCTAACGGCTGAAAATTTCATTGGATTTGATAAATCGAAACAGCTATTTCTTCTAGAACCATTAAGATCCACCCCATAGAATGGGACTCATTTTATCCTGTTGAGGTCAGAGAAGCTTAATATATTATATTAAATTATATACTGATATACAAATTTATATGAATATTATCATCAGCGAAGGAATAAATTGGATTTAAAGTTGCAGACAGGAGATCATTTATAAAAACTCGGAGATATGACTGAGCCTTTGAGCCTTGCATTTAAACCGTCCATGACAACATAAATTGAGGGTTTTGAGAAATAAATTTTAATAAATAGAATAATTTTTTCATCAGTGCAAATGAACACATTTTTTTAAAAATTGTTTTGTCGAACAGTATCAATTTTTCTCTTTTAAATATCAAGCACAACCTTGCTTTCACCATCATGATTGAGAGATTGGTCAAATCACAATTCACCAGTGGACCTGTGGCTGGCGTGGACTTCTTCAGAACAATAAGGTAGTTACCATCAAGACCTTGCTTGCTTTCACCATCATGATTGAGAGATTGGTCAAATCACAATTCACCAGTGGACCTGTGGCTGGCGTGGACTTCTTCAGAACAATAAGGCAGTTACCATCAAGACCTTCTAATAAATGAAGAAATAGATGAGGGCGGTAATACCCATATTTTGGAAAAAAAAAACTTGCAATTTTAAGACCCATTGGTACTGAATTTGATGGCAATTAGTAGAGTGGTACATGCGTCAGGAAATTGCCAATTTTCGTTGTGCCAAAATTTAAAATTCCGTTAATAGAAATTTAGATTTAAATTAATTATGAGACATTGTTAGAAATTTCTTTTCATTGTCATTCAACTAGACAATATCGTTCACGAGTAATTGATGAATTTCCTAATTATATTTAAATACAAAATTCCGTTACTCCAGTAACTGGATATACGATTTTGTTTTAAATAGTAACGATAATAATCGTGTTAAGTTTATTCAAAATCTTTAGATCCGTTTTTGCAAAATTTCGTTATTACCAAAATTATTTTAACTCAGGTACAAATATATTTGGCACCATAACGCCAGTTCCAAAAACACTTCTGGGTATTATCTATATTAACTTCAACACTTTTATAATACAAATCCGGGAAGTAAACATTTTTTTTAAAGTGTTAAATTAGCGAGGCTTTATACTAAAAAAAATTACTGTCTAAAATTTGTCAGCGCTCTACTATAATAAAAACAACATGCTAAAAATATTGTTGTTTCTACTCTCAACGCTAAGGTTATCTACTTCAAAGTCCTTGCTAGCATTACTGCACTATTTTCTAGCCTATAAAAATGATTAAATGCACTTATGATAAATTTGTGTTTATTCTATATCTCTGAATCTACTATTTATTATCCCTATCGTACGACCCACAAATTCATCACACACACATACACTCATGATCATGCAAACATTCATCCATACATACATTTGATTCAGCGTAATGAAACCAATTATTTGATGAACGAAAACAAAACACAATAAAAAATACAGAGTAAACGATGCGAAAGCTTCGTCTTTCCAGTCTGGCAAACTATTCGTGTTTACACCCCCGCTTTTTGTTTCGTCATCCAAATAAGCAAACAGATTGAAAGCATTTAAATTGGAATAGGAACAACAAATCGCCAAATGACAAATTTTAATTCGGTTACAAAAAATGAGTACTTAGTCGGCAACAACTCCGACTTGCATTTTTAATCTTCTAAATAACAACAACAACCAAAACAACAACAAAGAAAATTCATAATCCTTACGTCATTCCGATTTCTATTTCAAGTTTGACGTTTACAACATATGTATTCGATTGTAGGTATAGGTATCCAAAGATGAATATGTGGCTGTGAATTAAGATGATCCTGGCTAGAGTATCCTTTGGTAAAATCACAAGATATTTTCCGAATTAATTTAGAATTTCCCAGAATTCCCACTTTGTAACACAATTTGGGGATTTTCTCCGCAATTCACACGACACAAACACGAACGCGCATCGATTTTAGTAGAACATTAGCACAGATGAAACTTAATTCATTTTTATTACAACCCCCATAATATATTTTTGTAGGTATTTTCACAAACGCAAAAAAATGGTTGCTATAAAGAGTGTGGGGGTTCGCACTTGGACCCGAATTTATGTAACGTCGAGTTTTAATATTCAATAGATATATATGGTGAAAGCGATGACTTATACGCGCGATAGCCCCGAACCGAGAATTTTTTTTTCAATTTTCGCGTATAGAACGAACTACAATTTTGTTTTGTGGGATAGTTGTGTAAAATGTTGTCACGTTGACTCGATATACATTGAAACAATCTTTTGATTTGAAATGTGATTTCTTAGCTGATGTCTTAGTTGTTTTTGAAAATATTAAACAAAATTAATTTTTAGTGAAAATTCTGTCCGAACTACTTCACAGTTCACGGCCTTGCTTGAACTAAAAGAGAATACTCTTCCAGAATCGAGGTCCTGGGAATGAGCTTGTCACCGAAAAGCTCTGCATATTTCTTGCTGCTGCGCGGAATTCCTTTTAGACGATGAACTCAGCCATAATATTAATGGAAAGAGAAAAGCTTTTTTTTCTTCCATTCAGCTTATCCTTTACATTTTGTTTGCAGGACTATTTTTTGGGGTATTTGAAAAGCTTTCTAAATGTCACGTGGATATTCCGACGGTTAAGCAAATACTTACGTCCTTACACAATAACACTACATCGCCACCCAGTGCGAGAGTGGATCTGTATATTTATACAACGATGTCGACTCGTAAAAGCCCTCTCGTAGGAATAAAACGGTTATCTACTCCAGTCGAGTGTTACGAGGATTGGCATACTTTTTGGTGAAAACTAAAAAAAAAATTGTGGACTTTCCAAGTTATGATTTTTATAACGACGATAGTCGGCACTATTTGAAAAGACTCTAGGTATCATTGTGTAGGTGGCACTAGACTTGATTAGACGTCTGTATGGTTAACTGGAGCACGATAAGGAACAAGGGAATAGTATGCTTGTTATAGATAAAAATGTAAGCTGGGATTTTCCTCTGTCAATGGATTTTAGTTTGTGCAAGGTAAAAGCTGGGATTTTTTATAATTTCAGGAGATGAATGATGTCCCCATGGAATATCCTTGTAAATGGAGCAGAATTGAATTCAACTTTAACAGGGCAAAAGGCACTAGACACTAAATGAAAGTGGCTGGGGTGTAAGAGAATCATTGAAAATTCTGTCTTCTCATTGTTTTTAAGGAATTTGTGTCGCTTGACAATTGCTCTTATGTTGTGCTGTGTAGACGCCGAAAGAACAAACTAACATTTGAAAGCGTAGATATTGGCCTTTGATATATTATCTGCTTCTGTGAGTAGTTCTATTAAGGTATAATATGTGCAAAAATAAAGTAGAGAATTACAAAATTGATTCTTTGTTCAACCAATGACCTTCTAGTTATTTAGACAGAATTATCAAATTTGAATCTCATCTTAATAACCTCATTTCGATGGGATTCTTGAAAACCTATTTAGGGTCTAGTTAGCTATCACAACGCATTGTTGTGAGTCATAGTTGGAAACGAAGGTATCTTCGATGCTGGATAGGTGGGCTTGGCACGCTTGCAATTGTGCGGCTAAAACTCGCAAGAATAGATTGAAACGATTCTTAAAGGAAAAGGACAAAAAATAGAACAAAAGCGGAAAAGAGAATACCAAATGCCTATGCCAATACCACTGTAAGAGACTGGAAAAAATAGCGGATCTAAATACTAACTTAAAAATAAAAATAAGCTAAAACTAAATCTTATTATAAGCTATAAAATAAACCTTAGCTATCATAAAACTAACCTAGAATTACCCTACACACGATAAACTTGATTCCAGCATCTTTTTTTTTTCAATGATCAAGATTTTTTTTCTGAAGTAATGTTTGTCATTCATTTTCAAATGATTCCTATAGGCTATAACAGCCCAAGTAAAATTTCAGTTCTATCATGTGATGTTGTTCAATGATAACTAAAACTAGACCCTTATAGTACGTTTTCACAGGGTCGAAATGTGGCATTTCAGCGAAATTCGTGATTTCAGCCGAAATGCTAAGCATTCCGCCATACAATTTCACATTCCGAAACGAGGTCCAACTGAATTATGTGAAATTACATATTACTTTGTTCCTCCTATAAACGTCAAATTACTATGTCATTGTTTGTTTCACAAAACCAATATAAATTTATATAGATAGATATATTTATTTTCGTTAATAAAGTACAGTTTGCTATCGCACAATTTACATTATTCGCACAGAGATATGATTTACAAATGTATATCTTTCTACTGAAAAATTATTTTTATATTTAAGTGATGATATAAATTTACAAAAAAGAACCTGAGGAAACAACGAAAAAAAAAACCTCAATTTGAAAGAACAAAGAAGAAAAAAAAAAATATAATAAATAAGTGTATATACGGAATAAATAAATGGCTAACTCTACAGATATGACTAGAATGAATATTTAAACAAGGTAAATAATATTAAATAAATAATATAAAATGACTAGATAAATAGAAAAAAAATGAATAAATAAATAATAAATAAAGAAATAAATAAATAAATAAATAAATAAATAAATAAATAAATAAACAAACAAATAAATAAATAAAAAATAAATATATAAATAAATAAATAAACAAATAAATAATTAAATAAATAAATAAATAAATAAATAAATAAATAAATAAATAAATAAACAAATAAACAAATAAATAAATATATTAATAAATAAATACATAAATAAATAAATAAATAAATAGAATATAAATCAATAAATAAGTAAAAAAAAAAAATAACAGGTAACAGATATATAATTTAACAATAATAATTCAACAATTTAAAAACAATTAACAGAAAAATATATTATCAAACAATTAACCGATAATTAAATTTAGATTAACAATGAATAGATACTTAAATTAACAGTATTTGACATTGCCATGTTTAACTAAGCTATTCTATACTTAATTGATTAATAAGAGGATTGTTAGGGATGTCACATCTGATTCTAAAGGAGTCATTGAGCTTTATAATTCTATTGGAGATCAACTCAACATTTGTTCTAATATGCAGATCTGAAGTGGAATGATGCCAGGGCAGATTGAACATCATTTTTAATAGTTTGTTTTGAGATATTTGTAAATTTCTTATATGACATTTAGCACATTTACCCCACACCTGGCACCCATACAAGAGAATTGATTGGAAGATGGTTTTGTAAATTATAATCTTATTTTCTTTAAAAAGTAGTGAATTTCTATTTATAAACGGATATAACATTTTGGTAGCAATATTCGTTTTTTTAAGTGTTCTCATATTATGTTCTTTAAAAGTCAGTTTTATGTCAAGATGTATTCCGAGATATTTAACATAAGGTTCCCATCTAATCGGGTATCCGTTAATAATTAGCTGGTTAGCCGGAATGAAGCAAGGTTTTCTTTTTCTTGTAAAAAAGATTGCTTGGATCTTTTCGGCGTTAAGCTTAATTCTCCACTTTAAGTAATATTCTTGCAATATTTTAGTCGCATTTATAAATTTATGAAAAATTCAAAATACTTTTAATTAATGAGCATTCGCACCCTGCTTTATCATGTCAAAATAGCTTCTGAAATGTCATTGGTAGCACGGCCTAATGTCCAAGTAGGCACATTGAAAAGTGGTATTTGCGGGATACCCGTTGTGTCTGGTATTTGCTTTCTTGATCCCTTACCAAGAAAAAAACAAATATTTTTTTTGGGGTAAAACGATAGTTAGTACCCATGGTCTAGCTTTTCTCAAAACCATTTTTTGAAAGTTGGAATGCATTTTTTTGTGATAACACTATTTGCAAATGTTGAATTTCTTTAATGAAATGGCGAGTTTCGGTTCGGTGGAATCGTACTATTACCCTATCACTATATAGGAAATACTTTTGGAAATGGCGGTAAAATTGCAAATTGATAATTTTAAGACAGGCTATAGTGGACGGGGCTCGAGCGGCAATGGACATTTTTTGGCGTACCTCTGTGGCTGCAAACCATAACCGCTTAACTTGTGTTATGACAAAATTGAGCATTTTTTACACTTGTATCATTTGTAAAACGAAAGTTATAACCAAAAAACCTTGTAGCTTAAGTCTTTTTTTAAATAGTTTGCCAAAACAACTAAGTTATTTTTTTTAAGCTAAAACGTAATTATTTTAATCATGCTATCTTATCTTAAGTGAAAAGATAATATTCATGAATTTGAAATAAATATCAATTGGCAATCATTTCGTAAGTCGATATAAGACATTCATTGAATTTTCGTTATTGACAACCGTATTTTTTGAAAAAAAAAGACTTCGCTACGGAACGAAATGCCACTATAGCCAGCACACTGTTTCCTCCCCACGATATCTATAAGGGGAGATGGGGGTCTCCAGATCAACGAACAGTCAACCAAATTTATCACGTTACGATAGACAATAGGCACGCATCCAGTTTTTTGGATGTACAAACATTCCGAGGGGCTAACATCGACTCGGACCACTACCTTGTTGCAGTTAAGGTAATAATCAGACATGGGAATAATGCATTGGCTGATAAAATCAATGCTAATGAAAAAAATTTCATTAGCATTGAAAATAATAATGCTAATGGAAAAACATTGCATTGGCATTGACTTTTTTAATACCAATGAAAAGTAGCAATTATGAATGAAAACTATTTTGAATGAAAACTATTGCGTTTCTTATTTATTTATTTTTTTTTTTTTTAAAAACATATGCAACTATAGAAGAAACACAATGTTTGTTGAGTTATTAATTAACTGTGTGAACCTAGTGGAAAAAAATGGAATATGCATTGTAGCAGCAACTGAAATCGTTGCTTCCAACTACAAACTCTCCATGGAACTAGAAAACAATAATTTAATTTTCCAAACAGAGGTCTATGCAGGGTTGGGATAAATTGCAAAGTAACAAATAAATGGAGGACAGCACAAACGATGTTTTTGGGTCGCAGTGCTCTGTTGGCCTTACATATGGTTATGGTATATCATCCCAATATCTTAAAAAAAATTTTTTCATTGGCATTACTTTCTCTCAATGCTAATGATGTTTCCAATTTCATTTGTGTACTAATGCATTACTCCCATGTCTGGTAAGGATGCGGATATACACCACGCCACTACAAACCAGAAATACTGTTAAAACATTTAATGTCGAAAGACTGCAATCGCCAGAGACCACCAAGATCTTCGCGCAACGCGAATCCCTTAACCTCTCGATTCACACCATACCACCATCATCTAATGTCGAAGAACAATGGCAACGTCGCCTACAAGTTCCTATCTACCTATCAACAACCTGATCGGCCTTATCAGTGTGGTTTTAGGCCAGGAAGGTCCACAACCGATCAAATTTTCACACTTCGGCAGATCCTGGAAAAACTCAAGAAGTTCAAATCGATACCCAACACTTATTTATCGATTTCAAAGCCGCATACAACAGTATTTATGGGGACGAACTATACAGAGCCATGTCTAGTTTTGGATACGATGGAGTATTCTCGCTGCTCCATCACGTTCGGAAACGACCTCACCGACACATTCGATACCAAAAAAAAGATTTAGGCAAGGCGATGCGCTGTCACGTGACTTCTTCAATTTGATTCTTGAGAGGATTGTGCAAAACTCCCGAGCCAACACCAGAGGCACGATTTTTCAAAAATCGGTGCAACTACTAGCATACGCCGAAGATATTGACATCATTGGCGATGTCATAGCTACGTTTGCTAGTATAGAGAAGGAAGCGGCAAAAATGGGTTTAGCAATAAATGAGGTAAGACATGTAGATCGAATATACACCAATACTCCAGCTCTCAGAGTCTTCTATCCCCAGCCAGACGTCAGACGCAGTAGAGGAAGACCTCGACTTAAGTGGTGCGCACAAGTAGAAACCGACCTCAACCAACTTGGAGTGCGCAACTGGAGGCAGTTAGATAAGGACTGGGCTAATTGGAGAGGCATGTTGGTTGCCCAGGTGAATCCGGGACTGTAGCGCCACTTAAGTAAGTATTTTTTGAATTTATCCTATCATGACTTAGGGTGTTTTTCCTCCAACTCCAAAAACTATTTAATTTTCTTAACTTGACATAGGTTGTTACGGCAACGACAATTATATTTTCTAATTGACTTTTCTCGACATAGGTTGATCTTAGTTCATAACGTAAAATAAGGCGAAACAGCTTAAGTTTCTTATTTTGCTATTTGTTCCTAATTAAGAGATACAAACTTATTTGCTTGTAAAAGGCAGAAAAGAAGGGCGTCGTAGGAAGGGTTTTCAAAAATTTGTAAACTCCAAACTGCTCTCCAGAAAAGTATGAAAAAGCTTTGTGGGTGGCAGCGGTGTAGTGGTAATGTGTTCGCCTGTTGAGTGGAAGATTGCGCGTTCATTCCCAGAATCCATGAAACAAGAATTCAAAGAAATAAAAAAAAATGTGGAAGTTTTTAAAACTCAAGTTATTCGGCCCTATCGAGGTATCCGTCGGAGCGGAAAATTCTCCGATTTCGTACGATTCGGAGGATTTTTGCTTCGAGGTATTCCTCCGAAAAGCTGTTCGGAATATTTCTCAGACATTTTGTAACGCACCCCGGCGAATTGCGTTGAGGTGCATTTTTCATGCGATTTTTGACAGCTAAGTGCCATTCTTTCTCCGATTTCCTCCGACACAAATTCTTCGCGGAATTTATTTACGAATTGTAGTGAAGTGAACCCGTCGCATTTGGGAAGATTTTTTTTCCGATGACACATACCTCGAATGGAATTTTAACCTCCGACGAAGTATGCGTTGCGGAAAATTGTCCGCTCCGACGGATACCTCGATAGGGCTGATTATCTTATACTATGCCTAGATCTTTAGCATCTGTTACATGTTCAAAAATAAAACCATTTACTGAGTATGTGTTCGGCAGTTTGTTTCGAAATCTTTGTTTAATAACTGTACATTGGTCGCGAAACCCACATTACATTTGGGAAGACTCAGATCTTATTCATTCGTCTTACACCAACGCTCAAGGATAAAAATACCGTTTAGAAAGAGAACAAGTGATTATTTTCAGATACTTTCATGAATATCCTAATATCATAATTAATTAATAATTAATTCCGCTTTCCCTTTACAAAGCTCTAGGCGATGGATCATATCACACGCGGCCTGGGGAGAGTACGATAACTTACGCGCCAAGAAAGAATAACGGGTTTTTTAAAACAGTTCAATACAAGCATTTTTTTTACAATTTTCACTGTTTTTCAAAAAAGTGGAAGTGGCAGTGAGCGGATTATGAAAATAAACATATGAGAAAACTACAATCCGCTGTGCGGATCATTGAATACCATATCCCATCCCATCTTTAAAATAATATCCTCAAAATGTGGGCTTTATGGCGATAAAATACAGAAAATGACATTGTCACAATATATTGGTCAGACAGTTTATCAAAACCTTTTGTGGTTCGACAAAAAACAACGTTTTTTATTGCATATGCCTTGGGGTAGGGCATAAAACTGGTTTTTGTAAGAAAACGCCCCCAAAAAGTGGGCGTGGGTTAAAATGGTCTATTGACGAAATGTTCATATTAATACTACCAATGATTGTGCATTAAATTTTTTTTCGGCAAGAAAGTCTATATACCAAATTTCAACTCTCTAGCTCAAAATTTAAGGCCCAAAAATCGGTAACACACAGACGGACGGACGAACGGACAGACAGAAATGGCTTAATCGACTCAGCTAGCGATTCTAAATCGATCCATATACTTTGAGGTATATCTATCGAAATTATTTCTCTATGTTACAAACTTAATGTCAAAACTAATATACCCCTATGGGATAGGGTATAAAAATGTTCGAATAGCACGTACAATGATCGTAGAAACCGGGGACCTTCAGACGGACTGACAGACATGGCTAAATCGACTCATCTAGCGACTGAGTCGATCCATATACTTTAAGCTATATCTACCACAATTATTTCTCTATGTAAAAAACTCTGTATCAAAACTAATATACCCCTATGGGAAATGGTTTAAAAAAACAAAACATATGTCTGCCTTCTTTGCTGCATTCCAAGCAGCTTCTTAAGAACAAAAAGTTTAAAACCTTTTACAAACTATTTAAATGCCACACACAGAGGTAAATGATCTTTGAATTGAACTATCGCGACAAGTCCACGGAAGTTTATGGAACAAGTATACAAACGACCAAGAGGTACACATAGAGAGTAACTGCATCGTTGGTTGCACATTTTCTTAACGGAGCCTCCATCGACGAGACCTTTTATGTGTCAACAGTGCGTGAGAGTGCCACAGCGAAAGTTCTTAGCAAAGAAAGTTGAATGCCACTGAAGAAAAATTGACGTTTTCCTTTGAGTATCCATTTACTACTTTACCTGCTGTCATGCGTAATGTTACTCCACTCAAACCTTTAATGCTAGCTATGCAATAAACTCTGTCGCTTTGTTTTCATGTATGTTTCTATATGTATAAGTAAAGGTCGTCATTACACATCCCGCGTTCATTCATCCCTTTAGCATGCCAAATCTGAAAGCAGGTCCTCCTAGAAAGATACTTGTAATGAATACGTCAACGTTTTCTGCGAAAAATAGTTGTCTGCCACTTTGATCTACGATAAACGGATGCCTGCGAGCACGGGCGATTTAAAATGTTAAACACGAACGCTGACGTTGTAAGAGACAGAGAACATGAGTAAAGTGTAGTTATCTCCGTGGCTCGACAGAACGGCGACGTTAGGCAAATAACTCTCAGAAGGTAGTGGCAGAGTTTAAATATGTTAGATGTCGTTCTATCATCTTCTGCTCCTTGTAGCTTAGGGATGATTTAAAAAAGGTCAGTTTGTTGTACGTTTTTACGTATTGCTGCGGATGTAATGATGAAAATAAGGTATCCAGGTTTGTCTAAGGGCTTTAAAGTACATACATAGATCTTACGGCTTGATGATAATATTTATTCTTGGAAAATTGAAAATATTTGAGTTATCATCTATTATTATACATACTATATCCAATATCCATGTAGGTGGAAAATGTCTTTTTTGGATTCCATAAAATAACTATAAGAATATTGTTAGTACATATTATATAGGTTGCAAAAGTCCAAAGTGTAAAATAAAACATTCTAATGTTTATTCGAAAATTTCGAATGTTTTAATAAAGTGTGTAGACACTGTTGGTATTTTTTTTTAGAATCGCTAGGTGAATTGACCTAGCCATGTCTGCCTGTCTGCCTGTCTGCCGTCCGCCCGTCCGTCTTTTTTTGGGCCTTACATTTTAAGGCTGAAATTTGGTACATAGACTCTCTGTCCGAGGAAGCAGAACAAGTGTACAAATTATAAAAATCCGCCAACTACCACGCTCCCTTTTCAGTAAAACGTTGTTTTTGGGCAAACGGTTAAGAATTTTGAAAAATCTCAATATCTATATTTCGTCTATTTACAGTTTTTTCCATCCCCACTTTTTGGGTGCGTTTTCTTAAAAAAAGCATTTTTCGGTACAATTTTAGGAAAAATCGAAGAAACTTTTGATGAAAATATTTCGAGAACAAGAACAATACGTGATTTTAACCCAGGCCCACTTTTTTGGGCGTTATTCTAGAATAACGATTTGTAAAGCCTATTTCATAGCACATCCATAAAAAAACGTCATTTTCTGTTGAACCATAAGATTTAGATAAACCGTGTGAACAAGTTTCATTTAGTTTTTAGCGACCCCACTTTTTGGGGATATTTTTTATTAGGCTGGGATGGGATAGGAATAGGATATTCAATGATTCGCGCAGCGGATTGTAGCATTCTCATATGTTTTGACGACATTTTCCATAGTGACGAATCGAATATTTTCAGGAATTTTTTGTTGATTGACATTCACCGTTTGTTTTAAAAATGATTTGTATACCTTGTTGGTCAGTTCAAATGATGATTGCAAGAACTGAAACTTGTTGATAAACTAAAATGAGGCTCAATATAAGTCGCTGCACGCAGCACAATAAAGGTAATGAGACAGAAAAGGTACAAGAAGAATATCCTGTATAGAAAGAGACATGCGGACCCCAGTTTCCAGCAGACTCTTGAATCCAGCGAACAGAAAAAGATCTAGCAATTGTAGAAAAGGAACTGGCAACTAGTTTTGAAAAGAAACCTAGACACAACCTAGACACAGACATTCAGGGAATTGTATATTTTTTTCTGAGAACAATTTCAGCAGCTCCTAATATAAGTATCATAATAATCAGAGAGTGATGTTAGATAATAACTACCCAACATTCGGTAAACTACCCAACTAACAATTATTCTTCTATAAAGCACAAAAATGTAATTTCCACAAGCAATTATTTCTATAGGCCTTATATAGTACTTGTGCACGGAGGTTAAGCATTTTGGCAGTCGATTGTTTGGGTAGAAGCTTGTTTAAGACATTATGCAGGAAAATTCACAAGCATAACCGAAATTGTGATAGCGAAACTTCTCTAAGATTATTTTAATGCTTCCGGAGTGTACATGTACCATAAGTTAAGATATTTCTTAGTAGGATATTTATTCATGAATGCGAGCAAAGCAAATGTACAATGAAATATATCATAGCATTAAAAATGTAATGAAATGTTATGAAATAGAGTCAAAAACATTAAAACATGGAATGGGTTCGAGATGACAAAAACACCGAATATTAAATTGGTAAAGTATCCAGCACATCAAGAAAAATTCATATTATTTGTTTGCCTAAAGTAATTCTTACTATTTTTTTTTTTTTTTTAAATTCTGACCTGCCTAAGCAGTAATATACACATCGACCTAAAAGATCTATTGTGCTTGCCGTCAGATGCTTTTTAGGTTAGTAGCGCTTCTAGTTTCCTAATGTAGCTGATAATACTTTCAGCCGAAGATTTCCTCAATTCTTCGGGACTTAAGAATTCCCTGAAGAAAGATTCTCTTCTAATACCGTAAAGAGCCGGGCATTCACATATGATATGCTCGGCTGTTTCGTCTTCTTCTAGACATAGTCTGCACTCCGGTGAGTCGACTAGACGCATTTTGTTTAGGTGATATCGCAGACCGTGATGACCAGTTAGGTAGCCTACTAAGTTTTTGATATCGTGCCTGCGAAGATTTAGTATCTTGTCGGCATCTGATTTGAAGGGCTGAATAGCTCGTTTGGCCTGTCTTAGGCCTGGGATGTTTCCCCAGTATGAAACACATCTGTTTTGTTCCCAGTTTTTTATGACTAGATTTATGGCTGATTTGGGGATTGCACAGAAGGGTTCAGATCCAATGAAGGGGGTTTCGGAACCTTTTCTGGCTAGTTCATCAGCTTTTTCGTTACCTTCAACTCCCTTATGTCCGGGGACCCACCATAGTTTGGTTTTGTTCCTGGAACTGAGTGTTTGGAGGGAGTTGAAGCAGTGTAGTACTGATTTGGAGTCAATGATGTGTGAGCTAAGGGCTTTTATAGCTGCTTGACTGTCCGTGAATATATGGATGTTTGCGCCTTTAATACCTGAGTTGTGTATTAGGTTTGCGCATTCTTTTATGGCATGGAGCTCAGCTTGGAATACACTAGGGTTTTTTCCCATAGGTATTGAGATGTTTTTATTTGGTCCATGTATGCCAGCTCCTACCCCTCAGTCCATTTTAGAACCATCCGTATACCACTTTAGGCCGTTTAGGCAGTTTGGAGGGTTGTTGCTACACCATGCTTCTCTGGTTGTGATCTCCGTTGAGAATCTTTTGTCGAAGCATAGTGTCTTTGGTAAGCGGTCTGTAACCGCACAGATCATGTCAAGTTCTGGAAGTTCGGATAGAAGTTCAATTAGTTTTAGATGTTCACTAATGTTTAATTCTTCCGCTTGTGTCAAACTTGCTGAGCTGCGAATTGCCACTTTTTTTATATAAATGTGGAGAGGTGTTAGTCCTATTATGGCTTCCATAGCCGCCGTGGGACAGGTACGCATAGCTCCGGTAATGCCCAGACAGGCAAGCCGTTGTACCTTGTTTAATTTATTTATAGTTGTTTTTTGGGTGACTTTGTTCCACCATACTATTGAAGCGTATGTTATAATGGGCCTGACCATGATCGTGTAGATCCAGTGTGTGGTCTTTGGAGAGATTCCCCAGGTTTTACCATACATGCTTCGGCAAGCCCAGAAAGCTTTGGTTACTTTTTGAATTTTGTTGTTGATGTGGGAGTTCCAGCTTAGTTTTTTATCGAGGATCACTCCAAGATATTTTACTTCGTTGGAATACTCAATGTATGTACCATTTATTGAAATTTGGGTAAGATTTAATTTCCTCCTTTTTGTAAAAGGGACGATGATAGCCTTACTGGGGTTTATAGAGAGACTTTCTTTATTACACCAGTCTATGACTATCTTAAGGGCGTTTTGCAAACGTGTTGTAACTTCGTTTGGTTCTTTGCCCTTTATTATGATGACTAGGTCATCGGCGTATCCAATTATATTGAAACCTGCATTACTTAGGTCTTGAAGTAGGTTATCGATAACCAGATACCATAGTAGGGGTGAGAGTACTCCTCCCTGAGGGCAGCCTTTAACGGCTGTTACTGATACTGAGGTCTGTGCTGATGAAGCAGTTATTTTCCGACTTTCAAGCATCGCTTTGATCCATTTGATGGTGGGATGATCTATTCTTCTATGAGTCAAAGCATTTGATATGGAGTCATATCCAGTGTTGTCAAAAGCGCCCTCTATGTCTAGGAAGGCACATAAAGCTACTTCTTTGTTTTCGTATGCACTTTTTATTTGTGATGTTAAACTTAGAAGTGCTCCTTCCGTGGATTTACCTTTTTGGTAGGCGAATTGACATGGGTGCAGAGGAGTGCTTTCATTTAAGCACTCTCTAATGTGTACGTCAAGTATTCTTTCCATTGTTTTCAGGAAAAACGATGTTAAGCTTATTGGACGGTATGATTTAGGTAGTTCTATTGGTTTGCCTGGTTTGGGGATAAATACCACGTTTACCTCCCTCCAGGTTTGTGGTATGTAGCCCCAATTGAAACTAAACCTAAATAAGGCTACCATAGTGGGTAGGAAAGCAGGAAAGATTCCGTCTGTCCCTGGTGCCTTGTATGGTTTAAATGAGTTGATCGCCCATTTGACCTTATCCGGAGTAAAAAGTTTGCCGGATAAACTATTAATCCTTTTCAGGTTTATAGGGGGTGAGTCATCTATCATGTGTTCATGAAACTCAGTTGTGATTGTAGAGCCGGGAAAGTGTACCTGAAGAAGTGTGGTCAACGTTTCTTCCCGGTCGCATGTGATTTTACCGTCAGCTTTGACTAGTAATCCCATGCAGTTTGTTTTATCTTTCGAGAGTGCCCTCTGGAGACGCGCCACCGCCGGAAGCTCTTCGAGTTCCTCACAGTATTTGCGCCAGGACGCTCTTTTTGATTTTCGCAACTCTATGTTGTATTGGGTAAGTAGAGATTTATATTGGTCCCACTTTCCGGTGCGTTTGGCTTTATTGAAAAGTTTTCTTACTCTTTTACGGAAACTTTCTAGGTTATCGTTCCACCATGGTGTGCACCTCTTTGCCACAGTGCGTTTAACCTTACAGCTATTTGTAAAAGATGAGATGATAATGTCATTTAGTTGACATTGTGCGACTTCCGCTTCACTTACACATGAAGGTTTTTCTGGAAGTATGTCACATTTAATCGATAGATTTTCTCGATACGTTCTCCAATTTGTGAGTTTGTTGTCGTATTTAATCGGCGCATCCTCGGTGTTGCATCTTAATTGGAAACTTATGTGCATAAAAAAAAAAAATACAAATTTTTGGCGCAACAGGCTCGTTAGTACCCAGGGCCTAGCTTTCTCACAACCATTCATGTGTGCGTGTGTACTTCTTGCACGATGGCGGGACCTCCTGTTTTATGCCGACTCCGAACGGCTAAGTTGAGATAAGCTATTCTTGACAGTTGATACTACTCGGATGATTTGTCAGATCATCACGAGAGGAGGGCCAGTGAAAAATCATTTAGGTGTTGCTACGGCTGGGAATCGAACCCAGACCTCCTGCGCGGCAGTTCATCGCACTAACCATCGCGCTACTGAGCCCCCTTATGTGCATGTGATCCGATAAAGATGCCTCACCAGAAACGTGCCAATTTTCGACGGTGTTTTGGACAAACGGAGAAGAGATGGTAAGGTCTAAAACTTCTTCTCTTAAAACGTTTCTAAACGTGGGTTTATTACCCTTATTTAGTATAACTAAATTGTTGCTATATAGGTATTCTAATAAGGACTCACCTCTTTTGTTTGTATCTCGACTGCCCCATATTGTGTTATGCGCGTTGGCGTCGCAGCCGAAGATAAGATGTAGTTGCTGGGTCTGGCAGTACTGGACAAGTTCCTGTACTGGGCGAGGTGGTATTTCGTCATCTCCAGCAAAGTACGCCGATGCGCATACAATTTTTTGTAGCTCTCGGCCGTTGCGTCTTTCTAAAAGGACAGCCACCAGATCTTTGGTAATGAAACCTGGAATGGGAGAGAATTTTATATCTTTTGCAACTAAAAGAGCTGCCCTTGGTCTAAAATTTCCCCGGGCGAAGATGAGCTCTCTGGTTTTACTTTGTAATACTTTGTAAACCAAATATCTTACCCTCTGTTGCCCATGGCTCCTGGATTAAACCTAGAGCGATGTTCCCTTCGGCACATCCTTGGTTGTAGGTGTCCGAGGCACCTATAGCTCGGTGCAGGTTTGCCTGCAGCACATTTAGTAGGGTGGTCATCGCTTCCTACCGTGCTCAGGGTTTCGTACCCTATAAGGCTTGTTATCGCCTCTTCTGCGTACGATACCCTGTTGAGAAAGACCTTCGTGTCTATCTCTCGGACCGTTTTTACGCTGTCCGTGTTTTTGACGTTCACGCGCCCGTTCCGCAGCTAGCTTTGGTCTAAACTGTTGCTGGCTGATGTTAACGTTGCTCGTACTAGGGGCGTTTGGCGATAAAGTCGTAGGCAGTGAACCAGTCTTCTTCATATCGCTTCCGGCGGCAGTACTAATACTGGCTGCTGGTTGCGACGAGCTGGCGCTTGTTTTTTCTGGCGACTTTTTCTTTTTATCAGTGTCATTTACACTATTTTTTCGGGTCTGAATTGCAGACTTGTCGGATCCTTTAAGGATGATCTTGATTTGGCCAAATCTGTATGAGACCATCCCCTTTAGCTCCGCAAGCCTACGCATCGCACTCTCGTTTATTGCAAAGACCATGTGGGCGACGTCTTTCTCGTCCGATCTTTGCAGAACTCTCCACGTTCTCGTATTTAGGTCTCTGTTTTGACCGTCTAGTATTGCCAGTATTCTCTCATTTGTGACTCCGGTACTCTGCGGGAAGAAAGCTCTGACAATATGTGGTTTCGGAAAGTCATCCTCTCCCACAAGCATTACTTCCAACTCGCATTTCTCCTTTAGTCTGAGGAAGTTTGTTTTCATCCACTCTGAAGTGGTGATGTCCGCACATACTAACAAGAGCCATCCGGCTTTGAAAGTTGTCCCGCGGAAAGCTGGCTTTGCATCCCCGTCGCGCAGTTCGATCGTGATGTCCATAATCCTCTCTTGTATCTGAACCATTTGTTCATTCGTGAGAGGATTGCGATCGATATCGACTGGTACGACACCCAATCTGACATAGCTCGCTATATCTTTATAGGTGGTTCTGTCAGAGGTTGTTTTCCCAGTGCGAGCTCGCTTCGCTTCGGACTGAGGTGGTGTGTTGTCCTCAGATCTCATGCGTTTGGTTTCTTTGGCATCATCTTTTGTTTTTGCAAAGATGCGGGCTTGCTCTATGCTGCTACCCTGTTTCAGCGCTCTGTTGAAACGACGCTGTTCCGCTGGCGTGAACCTGATACGCTTGGAATCAGTTTGAGCCGTTTTGCCTGGGGTCCCTGGCGCTTCTGTATATTCCGGATGCAATTCATCCGAGAGTATACTGATGCTGTATACAGTATTTGATTCCGAGGCTGAGTCGCTCAGATGAGACAATTTCTCTTCTAGACTCATCATCTCGAAATTACTGATTTGTGACCCTTCCCGATTGGCAGGTGTCGTGTGGGTTTCGACAGGGTGTTCTGAAACATCCCTAGTTGTTGATGCATTTGTAGAGGCATCATTCTCTATGTTTTTTACTATTGGTACTTCAATTTTTCCCACGAGTAGGCGGGATTTATTGGTCGCCCGTGGTCTACCCGTCTAACCACAGGAAGGCTATCTTGAGATCGGAGGTAGCCCGGTATCCGAAATTCGCAAACTAGCGGCTTAAAACTCCCTTTTTAGCCATGCATCCTTCGGCGTTTGCTGTTCCACCTTGGATTTGGGTTTAAGGGTTTTCTCCCACCTCAAACTTATGGTTCCCGCTTGTACATTGATCGTGCGTTGCAACGTGTTACAGCGCACGGTCAATATCCAAGTGGGACCCTTGGCTGACCCTAATCAGGCATGCTGATTAGTCATTTTCAGGTGGGCGCCCGCGAGAAGGACTGAAAGATGAGGATTTTGCCCAACCCAATTCTTACTAAACACTTATACTTGTAGCACTAGTACTAACCAATACTAATAACTCTTCAAACCATTTTAATTTCTTAACAAATATTTATAAGTTGACCAAACTGACATTGTTCAGACTGGTTTCGGTTGTTGTTATTGCGGAAGGAAATGTATTTTATTATTTGTTAACAATAAACCGCAATAACCGCACTTGTATATCATGTAAATATGTATTAGGTGACACGAGTTCCTTAGATTGACTGTGTATTGTTGAACATTTTGTAATAGGCATGTATAAGGGAAAAGTGGATGTTTAGAGGAAGAAATTGTCAAGAAACCGGATCTGGATATGGATGAGGATCGTAAATGACAAGGGAGAGGATCAGTATTGTTTGTTAAGGCAGGCACGCTTGCTTCGCTCGATTTAACTGGTCGGATGGAGGAGGTTCTCGCCATCGTACAACAGCTATACCTAAACAAAAAATAAGTTGCCTCATTGATAATATATCTTTTATTTATTTATTTATTTATTTATTTCAGCTACAGATATATACATCGCAGCTGACAATTACAAATATTAACTAATATCGATAGGAACTTAGGTTTCTAACAATACTTTTTTTAATGTGGTTTGATTCATATTGAAGTCGATGAAGTTGTAGTTTTTATTAAAGTCCTTCAACATTTTATTAATAGGCTCGTTATTACCATAATTTACAGATGTACTTGACGTATAAAAAAAGACAGGATTTCTCGTAAATCTAAGTAGAGTATTAATACTGAGAGTACTTAAACAATATTGGGAATGAATTGATCCGGACAACAATTTAAATAGGAACACAACATTATTTAGTTCTCTTCTTTTTTGGAGCGTAGACATATTTAATAGTTTTAAATGATTGGCATATGGTGGAAGGAGAAAGGTATCATCCCATGGGAGTTGACGTAGGGCAAATAACACTTTGGACACTTTCAATTTTGTTTACGGCAACCAGACGCAACAGCAATATTCCAGAATAGGTCGAAGAAGAGTACAGTATAACATTTTTGTAACGTAAGGATCGTTAAATTCTCTTCAGAACCGCATTATAAGACCAAGGCGGCTCATTGCTTTGGATGTTAAAGTGGAATCAAATCATACGCCCAAGTCTTTAAAAGTATGAACTCTTTCTAAAATTTCATCCTCAATGAAATAAGTTGCAGTAATTTCAAATCTTTTACGAGAAAAAGTCGTTATTGGAGCACCATTTAAACACATTGTCAATATCTTCTTGTAAAAATAGATAACCATTTGTGTTGTTGTATCCATACAAAATTTTACAGTCGTCAGCAAACATTAAAATTTTTGAGTAACGGATACATTTACATAGATCATTTATAAATATATTAAACAAGATCGGACCAGTATGACTTCCCTGAGGAACACCAGAGAGTACGTTGACAACCTTAGACACACAATTTTTCGAGCATGCATTTTGAGTTCGCTCCGTTAAATAAGAAGATATCCATGACAATAAACAGACCAAATCCTTTCAATTTACTAAGCAGTGTACGGTTACTGACTCGGTCAAATGCTTTACTTAGGTCTGCGTAAAATACATCCGTTTGCAGGCCATTCACCATATTTTTATTAGTTTGGGAAGTGAACTCAAGAACTTTTCTAGATTCGGTCGGACTACCACATCGAGAGGGCGCTATAGCTGTTATTAGCGCCAATAATTATTTTTCCTACCCAAGCCTCAGCTGATCAGCCCATCAGCCGAAAGATCTAAAGATCACCGACCCACAACCCCTGAAAATTTAAATTAGCACGCCATATTAATTAAAAAATATGTTTTCCTTGATCGTTCATAGCGTGATAAACATCTCATTTATTAAATAGTAGAAAACTTAACATTTAGATAATTTGAAATAAAACGTAATATTAATTTAAAACTAAAAAAAACGATGACAATTAATCTTGAATAACTATCACTATCACAAAAAAGTAATTATTAAGAACTATTTCCTTTTCGAATAACATAAACTGCGTGTCCCTCATTTGTTGGCAATTTCCAAGTACATACAATTTTCACGTGACGTTGACCTTACCTCTCGCTATTCGACTTCCTACCTAATTCGAGCTCGCTCTAGATATGAATATCCCGATTGGGGGCCTTAATTTTGAAATTCTCCAGCCCAGGAATTATAATAAAAGTTTAATAACATTTTGATCACCCTAGGAATAACAAAACATTTGAACAATGGAAAAATGTACACAATTACAAAAAACGGCAGACGAGTTGAGGTAACCATTTTCGTACTGTTTCACACAGCACGTGTTAGGAGGTTCTCCATGATTTTTGCTAACTTTACATTTCACTTTTTCGATTTATGTTCTGCCATATCTCCTCCTTCGAATTCCCGATTCTATACTACACAGTACACATGAAATGTGTATTGATTTGGCGGTCATGACTTTTTCGATCTAGTAGTACATTTTAAAAACAAGATCCGTTTTTAGATCTTGCTACTTTCCTCAGATTCTGCTTACGTCCGCTCTTTGGATATATGAATTATTTTATTCATTCTTATTTAGTTGTGCTCGCAACCTAATCATAACTTTTCCAACCACTTCCTTAGTCTAGACTTGTCTTAATTTTTAAATATGATCCTTGACAATTGTTGACAGTAGCAGTAGCTGAACGGAAACTAGCCGGTGTAATTTGTATACCTTATCCCATAGAGGTAAGTTAGTTTTGATACATAGTTTGTAACATAGAGAAATAATTATGGTAGATATACCTTAAAGTATGTGGATCGACTCAAAATCGCTCGCACTTTTCAGAATAACATTGTTTTTGGCCATACGGTAGGATATTTTGAAAAAGTGTCCGTACACCTTATGTAAAACGGTTACATTATAACGAAAGTTGTCCCCCATCTTACGGATGTATGAAACACCAAACCAATCTCATTTTCACAAGAACAGGAATTTGTTAGTAATTAAAAGGTCATAAGATGGGGTTGTCCTTCATAGTAAAGTGCGGCAGGCATGCTTGCACAAGCGCGGCTAAAGCTCGCCGGAGGCGTGAATTCTTGCACCTTACTGTAGGACGATCGTTCAATTTTACATGCCTATAGAATTAATAAAAAAAAAATTGTATGGGACGACGAAACTTTCACAAGAATAAAAAAGATATTTGAAGCCGATAAAGATTTTTAAACCGAAAATTGTTTGGGAAACCATAGCTGGAGTTGGTTCCCGAAGCGCATACCACCCTCAATCGACCATCGCATGAATGGTGATTAACCTTGGTTATCGCGCCGCTTAACATCTGCGATAACCCCTAATTTAAGGCCGAGTCATTGCTTATGACTCGGTTATTTTATCGTCGATGCATCTTCTTTCACACATCAACCCGTAATTGCACTTTAATTTTACTCTAAATTCATTTTACAGATTAAGTGTAGCAAAAAGAATAGATTTGATTCGATTAGGTTTCATACCACGAATTATTTTATTTCACTTCAAAATTAAAATCATTGGTAGGTAGGATTTCATTCATTTATATGTATCAGGTAAGTAGTATAAGTATATATGTATATAGATTTTAATTTGTAAGAGTATTTAGAGTGGAAAGTATTTCATATCTTGTTTGCTAAGTACATATATATATTGTTCGCTTGTTGCTTATGTTCTTGAATTTTAAATTATTTTGTTTTTTTTTTTGGTTTTTAATACTCATTTAGGAAATATAAGAATAATAATTGTTACTAATTTATTGAATATGATAGGCTAGTTTGAATTTTAAGTTAATGTAAAGTTATTTTAATATAAAGTTTTTTTTTGTATTGTTTACTTTTATTTATTACAGTTCGCTATTAGAACAGTAGAACGTTCAAACAAAAAATATTATAGGTTTAAGACTCACCGGTATTTTATTTACTCAACCTGTACATTATGTATTGGCCTGCGATCTCCGATGATGGTGTGCGCACAGCAACATAGAAGCGGCGATGTTGTAATTTTTGTTGATGTTTTGTTTCCTACACTTTTATGTTAGAAAGATTTATATGTAATCACTTGAACGTTCTTTACACATTATAAAAAAATCCATCAAATTGATTCACTCTACCACTGTAATCAATCCGTATTTACTTTACCAATTTTTCCTATATACTTTTTCTTATATGTATTGACATTTTTTTTATTGGATTAGGGATATCACAATGGGAGGAATAGGATCAGGACAGGGTTCAGAAGGGAGCACAGGGTTTCGTTGTTGAATATATTGATATTGTTTACGCGTGGAGGAGTTTTATACACACGACTAGTGGGTAGCGGTGATGGCTCGATCGTCGGTGGTAACTTGCGCGGCGCTCTCTCAGTGACTAACTGCGGTCTGCAGGCTTATTGCCAAAGTCAATGTTCAGTGTAGTTGCCGTTTAGGGATTTTTTATGCTGTTGCTCGCGGTATCATACGTCTGAGCAATTTACAGTGCGAAGAGCTTGCGGTTTCTTGAAACGCAGCTTATGCAGTTTAGAAACTACACTTTTCAGCCGGAATTATCCCAGTATGGATCACTGAAGATTACCTTTGTGTACGCGAAGGTTGGGTAGTCCTGAAAAGAACTTTTCACAATTCCGAAAATTCCGAAAAAGGGATCAAACGCGTGTACGTGCTTTTGACGTGTCCAACAACAGATTTGTTGCACGATCGCCTAAGCCAGTGCTCGAATGTTAATTACACGCCTAATAAACCAAATTTTGTTTATTCTTTTTGTTTTTGCAAATAAAACTGAAACTTACGTTTGATTTTTTTTTGCTCGACCACTGATACACTATTTGGGTACGGGTAATTGTCGTCCTTCAATGTATTCGTATACATATATGTTGGCGAGGATTCTTTCTTTTTCTAAATGAAATTAATTTAATTCGCGACTTCTTATTGAAAGAAATGAATTTACCCACGTTGTCGCTTATGTATATGTATATATGCAGGTAACGCACTTATGGACACTATTCTTGCCGAATATAGCAAACTTCCGCTGATTTGGGGCGAAGTAAACTCAGCTGATCGGTATCGGAATTCTGAGTATCGGAATTCGCTAACGATTTTTTTTGTGTACCGGGTGTTTCTAAACATTTAATTGTCTATTTAAAATATATATATATATATATATTTTTTCAAAACAAAAAAATGTTGGATAGGGCCCTCACAACATTTTAAGGGCCGATGTTGAATGTGAACCACACCTTAACGTCAAGTTTTTTTCTGCATTTCATTTGACATTTCTCAATTTCAGACTAACTCAATTTGAACTCAATATGGAAAGATACACAATTGAGCAACGCGTTAAAGTTATTCAGGCTTATTATGAAAATGGGCGTTCAAATCAAAATGCATATCCTGCACTTCGTGATTTGTTCGATCAACTTAATCGTCCAAATGTGCGTACAATCGGAAAAATCGTGCAAAAATTTGAGCAAACTGGTTCTGTCGAAAAACAAATGCACCAAGAGTGACTGGCGGCATCATCGGGCCGTATTTTTTTCAAAATGAGGCCGGTCAGGCAGTTACTGTGAATGGTGTTCGTCATCATGAGATGTAAACGAACTTTTTACTGCCCGAATTGGAAGATATGAATGTGGACAATATGTAGTTTCCACAGGACGGTGCCACTTGCCACACAGCTCATCTGCGCGACAAATTCAATGGCCGTGTTATCTCACGTGGTGTTGATGTCAATTGCCCGCCAAGATCATGTGATTTGGCAACGTTTGGACTTCTTTTTTTGGGGTTATTTGAAAGAAAAGGTGTAAAAGAGCTACAGGATGAGATAATTCGGCACATTAACGGCATAGAACCACAATTATGCCTCGGCGTCATGAATATTTGTACCATCGGATAAATGTGTGCCGCCGAGGTCGCGGCGTCCATTTGGCCAATATTTTGTTCCATACATAATTGAACCGTACCAATATTATCATAATAAAAAGAAATGACAATAATTTCCTTAATTAGTGTTTTATTCAAATCAACATCGGCCCTTAAAATTTAACCACCCTTTACGAAGTTTTTTGATGCGCCCAATTTTTGGGGGCGTTTTCATTAAAACAAATCTCAGTCAAATATTAAAATATGTTTATATCTTTAAATAAATCACTCATTATAATAATCGTTCCATACGTAAGTTTTTTTTAATTTTTCATATACATATTACGTCAAAACGTGCAAACTTCGATCATAATGGTTTTGCTCTTAGAAGGACCTCATATTTAATGTATATTCTTTAGCACTTAGCACCACTTAAATAGGTTCATGTACCAAACTCGCATTCTACCGCCGCTGAAGAACGAGCCCGTTTACCCTCAATGATTTCCGTCGGAAGTTAAACGTTCATGGAACAAATTTTTGATACGTTGAGATTCTATCGAATTTCAGATTTCGATTACGTGCGCTGGTGCGGAATAAATGATTGCCTTCGGTTCGGTTCAAGGAATAAATTTTCAATCAAGTCGAACCCCAAGAAGATATATTCTCCTTAGTTTTTTTTCTTCGAAAACTCGTTCTGCGCTTATACGTCTTGGTAGTTTGAATGTTTGGAACGGATTTATCTTTGGTATCTTATTACTTGCCTGTAACTACATATACGGGTTCGTCACTAATGTCGAAAAGCTTGCGAACAGATACGATAGCGCATCAAATATCGCAAAATCTCTCTGAAATAGGTTTCTTAATTGGGTGTAGTAAAGATACTTTGCATTTTGATGCATCAGCAAATATAAGAAACTTTGAAGAGAATTTTTTTAATCGCTCTTTTTAAAAAGGAAAACATTGGTATCGGAAGTTTGTAGGCCAAAGGTTTAGGAATACAATATTATGTAGACTGTGAATATTTAAGAAGCTTATTAAGACCAACTATTAACTAACCCAAACAAATGTGATAAAGTGAAGTAAAGACAGATTATTTTAAGAATAAACACTAAGTAAGTGTTGTTTTACTATACAATAGGAGCAATAAGATAAACAACAACCAACATAGGACCAAAGAAGGGGATGGGAAGGAGAAAATCCAAGAATATAGTTATTTCACGTAGGTACCGACTCAGAATACAACGTGAGTTAATTAGTTAATTTATTAGGTACTAGAAAATGTTGACATAATTTTTCGACAGTTTTGTGATTGGTTGACTCAGTTTTGTTTGAATGCGCATTAAAAATGGACACCAGCAATGGGAAAATACTCCATATTTTAGAAGCTTTCTCTGATAAAGGCGATAACGGAAGCCCGTCGTCCGAAAATGTAATAGTGTTTTTGATACTGCGTAACAGCCTATTACGCGCAGTTTTGGTTTCGTCGAAATTGTCGAAAAAGTCACGAAAATCGTCGTGTGTGTCCATCATGGTGGTCGAGTGAGGATTAACGGCCATTACGTTTTGCTGTGTGTTTAGTCATATTGGCATGGAAGCATCTTGTTCTGAATTGATTTGATTTCAGAAACAAATTTACCAAGTTGATAGCTTCGTTTTGACTTGGAAAATTTTGTTGATATGCGATAATAACTCGACGTTATACTTCGATATAATTTTATTGATGCTATCGGTTTGAATTTCTACATGGAATTGATTGCAGTTTCTTCCCATAGTTCCCATGAAGCCTTGCCGTCAAACGCTACTGTAGTTTCATCATACTGTAGTTTCACCATACTGTGTTTCATTTTTTGTAACGCTCCCGGTTAGTGAACTTTCAGTTGAATTTCAGTTTGTATTTACAATTTTTTGCTGCTTCATAAGAACTGTTGTGCTTACATATGTGTGCGTGTTTTACATATAACTAATAATGCCCCATATGTATCGTAAGGGTTAGAGGCAATAATCAAACAATGCACCTTCTCTACCAATTTTTTTTTATTTTAACTGCTTTTCTATTAGTTATGCGAAAACCTATTTGTAATTGAACTCGCATTAGAAAAAGAGAGTGCGTTGTATTGGTCATTTACATTAAACATTTGACACTTAGTTTTGTGTTGATCGTGGTCGTGTACGTGTTTGATTCGTATGCTCGGATTTTACCTCGATAAAGTCTGGAATAATTTTTTTATGCCGGTTACATTAAAACTAATCATCTGAGATAAGTGTCAATATTGTTTGTATACATTAATATCCCGATGAAACCCGATGATTAGTGCAATATGCCGGCATATAATCCACCACATGAAGTGTCAAATGTATAATGTTTACATTTTCTGTAATTATTTCTCGATGTTACAAACTATTTATCAAAACTAATAAACCCCAATGAGATAGGGTATAAAAACTCTTCAACAGCTACAAGAACTAAAACGATGACGATTCGAAAGATCGAATGGCTGCAACATACACGAGTTCAACTTTGTATGCTTTTAAACGATTTTTTACGACAGTTTGGCTTGTTGCAGCTATTGAGAACGGTGCGGAATTAATTCATAACAAATGTTCTTAGCAGTCGCCGCTATATTTTCTTTACTACACGCTGAATCTGGTCTATTTGGTCGCATTTAAATTAACCTTATAACTTTTCAATAGTATACTGAATTCGTCGTGACGACTAGAGAGAAAAGTATCTTATGCCAACAATCGTAGCACTCAAGAAACAAAAGTGCATCGAGGCTTTATATATAGGATCATAAATGATCGACATTGCGTGTGACTTTGACCAGTCTGCGAAAAAATGTTGACAATTATTATCAATAGTGTCTTCGAAACGTATATAAAATAGTAAATTTTGACCTTGAAATCGCGATAATGGCGAAGTGGAAGTGGAGCGCCTATATTTTAGAAGCATGACTGTTAAAAACATGTTGGATATGGGCATATGGCTATTCAACATATTTTAATACTAGATCAATAGCTGTTTCACTTGATGGTCGAAAGAAAAAAAGATCATTGTTTCAGATTTTGGTTTGAAGTCAACTTATTATGAAAGCCAAAAATAGACATTTCAACGTAACGTTGAACTATGCTCGAATTCATCAAAATTCATTTTAACGTTCACTGCTGTTGTGGCACAATTTAAGTTTTTTGGTTCCCATTACATAACATCAGTAAAAATGAAATTATCTTGAATTTTTTTAACTAAAATTCTTAAAAAAAAAACTAAAATAAAGAATTTAAAAAAGTTACATTTAAAAAATGAAACATAGACATTTTGCAAATGGCCGCTATTAACGGCGCTGTATAGTCTTTGTAGGTATTGAGTTGACAAGAAGACAGAAGCAATGTAATGGTAAATTTGGTAAAAATTCACAAAGTTTGTGAATTATTTATTATGAATACAATGTTCTTACCCATCTGAATCTTATATAAGTATTTTTCCATTTTGTTTGTAAATTAAAATTGAGCCTTAAAATATTTGTCGCCGATTCACGCCTTAACGCATTTACCGATTTTAGCCAAACTTTCACACATCTTCTTTTTGTGAAGTTTAGTTGAAATCGGAAATCTTTATGCGTACGTACCCACAAAAAAACACTTGCTTAAAATAAAAAATAAATTTTAATCGGACGAAAATTCATTCAAATTTTAATCGATAAAAAATATTTTTTCTTCATTCATGTCAACTTTTTTCGTTGTAGAAGAACAGCGTTCAACACACAAATAAGTTTTGTTGTAAATAGTGAAGGTAAGTGTTTATTTTGTTAAATGGTGTCGATGCCATCCAATTGTGATCAGTTTACATACATCGTTGTTCAAATATTATCGATTGTTTTCTAAATATTTTATACTAAATTAAATGAAATTCAGACACATATATTGTATATTATTTAATCTTCTATATAAATAAAAATCAAATGTCGTTCTTTTAAAATCGCATCACTTGAGAACGGCTGCACCGATTTGGCTAGTTTTTTTTAAATGTTTGTCATAAAATAACTTAGGTTCTTACGTAAAGAAAAATATACCACGCCCACTTTTTTGATTTATGTAAAATCGGAGAACGGACAGTTTTTTTTTAATTTTCGTATTTATCCAAATTAAGTTCTTAGGAAAAAGAAATTGACCATGCCCATTTATACGCCCACTTTTGTTGATATATCTAAAATCGATGAACTCCTTGACCGATTTGGCTACTTTTTTTAAATGTTTGTGATAGTCCACAAGAAACGACGAGTGCTTCGAAAAATGTTCTAGCCGTTTCAGACGCGGGCGGTAAGTGCGAAGGGGAAATATCGTTATTCTTATGCATCGGCTATACTGTTGCTTGATGCTGGCATGGCAATTTGAACACTGGGGTATTAATATTAGTACCCCACATAGTAAATGTTGTATGAGATTCACACTCTTTGCTATTAGTCAACGTTCATGACCTAACATTATACCAAGATAAGCGAACTATAAATGGTGAATTGTGTAGCACGTATAGATAAGCTTGCCAACGTTGCGATTGTTAGCGAATGACACTCATTGGGATTACACCCTCGGAGATGCTATGCTTTTGCCAAATGCTCATAAAATACGAACATTGTTTTCGATAATTATCTCAACATGCTTCCCATCCAAACCGAATGATTTGTGGAGCAAATATAAAGATGCTATTTGTGATGATATTTTGCATCAGATGCCTATTACAGTTTTACATCTAATTTTACAACTAAGCGAACAAATTCACAACGAGGCTTTGCTATTTATTGATTGATGTCGAACAACGTTTTATCTGACTTAGGCATGAAAGCTCCCAATCTTCCGGTGCACGACGCATTTAATCAAGGGTTGCGACGCAAAAAACAATATGATTGCGATGCTTTGAGGGAATCAGTTCAAACGAACGATTTACTGTTGAATCTGTTGAAACATGCGTACGACACTCTTATGAAAGTTGTGAGCGAGGGAACTGGAGTGATGTGTTTTTTACGCTACCTGTAGAGCTGGAAAACCTTTTTTGATCGAATTGATTTTGGAAACGATACATCGCAGAATGATGTTGCACTTACTTCATCAGGAATTGCATCTACAGGCGGTCGAACTGCTCATTCAGCACTCAAGTTGATGTTGAATTTGCAAATCAATGAGAATCCAACATGCAACATTTACAAGAACAGTGCGATGGCAAAAGTTTTGCAGCAAAGCAAACTGGTCGCTTCGGATGAGTGTAAAATGGCGCATAATAAGTCTTTGCAGGCATTAGACAAAACGATACAAGATTTACAAAACAATCAAAGACAGTTTGGTGGTACGATGATTGTGTTGGCAGGTGGTCAAGAAACTCAAAGTAATTACGAAAATCCGTGTTGAGCTGAAGAGCGACCAATCTGGAAAAGTATTTTCAAGGCAATTGCTGGACATTAGCAACGACAAAATCCCTGTTGACGACTGCATTCGATTTCCCTTCGCTTTCTGTCAGCTTACCGAATCAAAATCCATATTCATCCAAAAGGTGTTTCCAAACATTGCACAAAATTACAAATCGGTGGATTCCGTTATCATCAACTATCCAACCGAGTTTTTAAACTCGCTGGAATTACCCGGATTACCACCTGACAATATCCAACTGAAAGTCGGATCGATAACCATAATGTTACGAAATATAAACCAACCACGTCTTTGTAATGGTACTCGGCTTGCGGTGAAAAACCGGATGAACAACGTTATCGAAGCAACAATACTTAAAGGGAAGTACAAAGGAGAAGACGTTTTGATACCACAAATCCTGCTTGCAGTTTCCGGTACGACTTGCAATGACAATTAACAAATTTCAGCAAAGCAATCGAAAAAAAGTTTTTATTTATTTTATATTTTATTTCTATAGAGATTGGGTGTTCAGGTTATGGATTTATCAATCGGACCATTCAAAAATACGATTTAAAATTTGAAGGCAAAAAACGTTTGCCAGGTCAGCTATTATTATATGAAAAAGCGTCAAGTTGAAATTTTTATCATAAGAACATCAGAATAGCATAGCAATTTTCAAGACGATTTAAACTTTGCGGAAAGTACTCGTAATTTAACTTTCGCTATTATTGTGAAACATTCTCCTCGGCGTAAAAGAAATGCAAACATATATTTTCATCTGAAGCAAACAGAATAAATACAGAACAGTGAAGAATGCATCCGGCATTCGTAGACAAGTTGCTTTAAAAGCAATTACCGGAGTAGTAACCATTTTTTTAATGCAGACAAAAAATCTGAAAAAAAATTCCAAAATAAAATTTTAAAAATCTACCACGAACAGAATAGGATCTTCCAGTTACATGTCAATTTGAAAGCGTTACCTACGTGGAGTTTGAATTGAAATTGACACCTGTTATTTCTATTATTATTCAAACAAACATGATAACGAATACTGTTCTGGTGTGAAAGGTGTTATGGAATTTTTTAATTGGGTCAAATATTTGACAATACATTTTAAATGAAATACTATTTTACGTTTTATATTTTATTGATTTATTATATGGTTTTTAACATCATATTTGGAATATGATGTTGGGCGAGCTCGTTTAAGCACAACAATTTCGCAGACTTCTAGTGTAGATAATTTAAGCAATTTAATTTCTTAGTTCCCTTAATCTCGATGCTTATGGATTGGTCTGTTGATATATACCTTTTTTTTAAATGAAAAACTTCTCTCGTAAAATTAGCATCGCAGTACTAGCTGTGTGGGATGTGACACCGTGTTGTTGAAACCACATATTCTGTAGGTCCAATTGATCAAATTCGGGCACAAGAAAGTTTTCCAACATGAATCGGTCTGCCTTTGAGATCCTCAAAGAAACTTGGTTCACTTACTCCGCGGGCCAGGCCAAATATCACCATATATGTATTTACTACATGAGGTCACGAAGCCAATAGTTGCTCTATTAGGAGTAAGTAAACATATAAGTGACCAATAATTTGATAGTGGCTCGATAATCTTCCATGCCGCAGGGTTTTGCGTGCGTTATCACACGTGCAAACATAATCATACCTCGAGCATCTTTTCGGAGGAGGATGGTGGATTCGGCTGCCTCTTTAATGATGGTGCAAGGTGTAATAATCGGGAGTGTCCAATTAGTTGTTCCTTGTTGGCTTTTCGTTCAGCAGTCGAGCTCTTAATTTGGCTGCACCGAGAATATGGTCAGAGTCGACGTTTGCCCCACTGTCCCTGCCCATGATTTCGGATGCGTGCCCCGTCTATGAGCAGATGGTCAATTTGGTTGGCGGTTTTACCATCTGGGGATCTCCAGGTTGCTTTGTGTATTTGTTAAATTTGTGGAAACCGAATGCTGCTAATCACAGTATTACAGTATTACATTCTTACATGTCAACTGCCTACCCCATGATAATTGTCACCAAGTACATTGTCATGCTAGAAATATGTAACGTGGTTGTATTTTTTTGTGACATGTTGTGTATTCAATCGCAGACAAAATTTATGAAAGCATGATTTAAAGAAATAAGAAAATTTAAAATTCCGGTATTTACTTTTCTAAGTAACACCGACAATCGATTTCAAATAAAACCTTTCTTGCCCTATGACCAAAACTGCTGTTTTGTTCTATAAGTCTGTGTGGCCGCGGGTGGATTTTGAAAATATTTATACTCGAAGTATAGCCATGAATAAAGATCTTATATACTTATATATACTCTGAACACCTTGCTAAACATTAATGGAGTATGCGTTTGCTTGTGAACTTAAGGTAATCATCTGAATAGTTATTTAAGCAAATGCCGCGCATAAGGTCAGGGTTCGATTCCCAGTCGTAGCATCACCTAAATGATTTTTTCACTGGCTCTCCTCTCGTGATAATCTGACAAATCATACGAGCATCCATTAGTTGTTAAGAAAAGCTTATCACATCTTAGCCGAATGAAATAAAATCTTACAGACCCATTTCACTTCTTCCAATAATTTCAAAAGTTTTTGAAAGGATATTACTCGATCACTTTCACCCCATTATTGATCAGAAAAGCCTATTACCTGACCATTAATTGGGGTTTAGAACTTAACAATCGACTGTCGACCAAGTACACCGAATAACTGATGTAATTGAGTAAGCTTTTGAAGAAAAGAAAATTTGCTCAGCCTTGAAGTATCGCAAGCTTTTGAAGAGGTTTGGCATAGATGCCTCCAATACAAATTAAGACAAGTTATGCCTGAAAAATTATATAGAATCCTCTGTAGTATCTTGAGCATAGACTCCTCCATGTGAAACTTGGAAACGAATATTCGGAGTTCCAAGAAATAATGGCAGGAGTACCCTAGAGAAGCGTCCTTGGACCACTCTTGTATCTTTTATTTACACGTGATATCACACAAACAAACGATACAGTAGTTGCAACCTTTGCTGATAAGCAGTTGGCACAACAATAGAGGAAAATCCTGGCGGATTGCTCTTAGCGAGACCGATTTGGACATTATGGTATACAACTATGGGCTTGTCCCAGTGAAACGAATCTAAACAATTTACAAACTTTTGAAAACAAAATGTTAAGATCGTAAGTCAATGTGGCGTGGTACATAAGGAACAAAGAGCTACGCAGAGATCTGTTTATTCCCGCGGGTAAAGATGAAACAAAATTTTGTTCACGAAAACTCATTACATATTTAACACGTTAACACGAATTCCAATTACTCCAAATTCTTGACGAAACAAATTTGCGGCATCTTCAAAGAATTAAGCTCTTGCAGTTGGCCCGATAATAACAAATCTCGCTATAAATTGCGAAAAAAGCAGTAACTCTCAAAGGAAAGTTGCTAGATAAGTCGAATACTTAGTTGCAATATATATACAAAAAGGGTGGTGGTTTCAGTGAGTAAAAATCTCACACTACTGTGGCGACGTGCTCATCGCGTCTATGAAGATTTCCACCAGCCCACGGAAAAAAATCTTAGATGTTCGGATTCGGCATAAAACAGTAGGTCCCGCCATCGTGCAAGAAGTACACATTTTTACCCTATTCCATAGGGGTATATTAGTTTTGATATTGAGATTGTAACATAGAGAAATAATTTTTATAGATATACCTCAAAGTATATGGATCGATTCAGAATCGCTAACTAAGTTGATTTTACCATGTCTGTCTGTCCGTCCGTCCATCCGTACGTCACCAGTTTTTATGCCTTAAATTTTGAGCTAAAAGGATGAAATTTGATACACGTGAAATTTCCTCCCACTACACGCCCCTTTTAAGAAAACTTAGTTTTTGGCCAAACCGTAAGGAATTTTGGAAAAATTCTAAACAACACATATAGACAATCTTTATATCTATATATCTATATTAATACAATAAATATGTTGGTTACAGATGTTGCAGACGTCAATATTCTGTTAGAAATCAAGAAGTCACGCAGTTGTTCAATTTTTAAAGGTCTATCAAACAAACCAGAACATATGATTTCCCGATTACATCCATAGAAAAAAAGTCTGCAAATATTTTCCATTTATCACATTCCAATAATACTTACCTTCCATTTTACTTATTAGCCGAAGCTGTTAGCTACGTGTGTGCACGCTTTGGGATTGGGAATGTGTGCTTCTTGAATCAAAAAAAAAAAATTCTACCCTTGGGATGTTCGCTTGTTAGTGGATAACTTTGCTCACGTATTTTTCATATCTTTTGACACCATTTCAGCGATAATTTTTTTTATAACGCCCGCCAATGACGCTTGAATGAATCGAAAATTAATGCCAATCAAAGAAAACTTGTAGTTAGTGTTTATTTTTGACTGACGGAGCCGTTTGTTTAACGTTTTAAGTTCGCATAATAGTCGATAGGGATCTGTTGATTTTGACTCGTGTCCTTGCTGTTTATACCACATCTACTGGTGGGAATAAATCCTTTTGCCACACTTTACAAAATCTAATGAGCATGTGATTGATTACACCACACATCCTAACTGAAGTGATAGCATTGACAGGTGGAGATAAAACAAATCACTCTGATTGATGATTGGCTCTGTGCATGACTGCTGCGGATTGCTTCCGGATCAATGAAGAAATAATTAACTAATGTACACTCGTTATTGAAACAAGATACCAGTAGAGATTAGCAATCGATTAGCAGTAGTTGCATGTAGCTGGGGACAAAGTTTGTCAAAGGATAGTTACATTTACATAAGGTTGGCTTTCTCCATACAAGAGAACGATGTGTTTGTGCTGGCTGGAATTGTCATCGGCTAGGTAGATGCATATCCGGGGTTGTGTGTACAAAATTATCGATGACTATAGCTATATTCACATTTATTTGCTGTAACTTGTACATTTCTAGTTACCTACACAAAGCATACAAGCAGTATACCTCGAATCGTCACTGCGAAGGGTATTAATGTCCTTAAGGCAACTTAGATTTCAATTGTAATCTTTTATCTGCTTTAAAAGAAATCAATATATTATGTCATGAAGTGAGCTTCCGCTTTTAACATCTTGAATCTTGAAATATATCACCGATTCCTGGGAAGATAAACGCGAAGATTTGTCATTGTCTCAGGAGTACTACTACTTCAATGGATTATCAATGGTGAAGCGTTTAAGCTCTCCTCTCTGGGATGCCTGCAGAAACATCTTCAAGCAGAGACAATAAAGATAGACCGAACGGATGACCTTCTCCACATGATATAATGTCACCTACTTTAGTTTGAACCGAAGATAAATTGTCGACTGAACCAAACAATAGAATTTGTTTTAAAACATTGTACTTCGCATAAGATCAATGAGTGTGATTTCTGACGATGCTGTTTAAATAATAGTACACAAATACCTTTTTATGAGGACATTAAAAGTTAAAACGATAGGTACCTTTATGTACGTTTTTAACCCTGAATAGTGGTTTTGGAATTCCATCCGTCCAACCGTTTGTTCGCAATAGTCTCTCCAGTCAAAATGACTTGACGCATTTCATTCCAAATTTGGTCACAATTCTGTGACTGAATAAACCTGGGCCTCAACCAACATGCCTCTCCAATTAGCCCGGTCGTTAGGTAACTCCCTCCAGTTGCGCACTCCAAGTTTGTTGAGGTCGGTTTCTACTTGTGCGCCGGAGTATTAGTGTCCATTTTTTCTACATGTCCTAGCCATCTTAAACGTCCAATGCAGAGTTGTTTGACCAGGGGTATGTCGCTGTACAGTTCGTATAGTTCGTGGTTGAATCTTCGTCTCCATAGCCCTTCAACGCAAACGGGACCGAAGATTTTTCGAAGAATTGTAAAACCCAATAAAACTTCATATTAGCATCTTCAAAAAATGATCGGGTGTATTGCAGGCTAGACCAAGATATTATATATGAACAATGAGAATCTGAATGTGTACATTCAGAATTGTAGTCGTATTTATATATAATTTCCTAAAGGGCAGTAGTTAAAAATTTATCTGTGAATAGTAGTACTTTAATTCTTTAATACTCCTATTAGAGCATACTAAAAGGAGGCTGATTTGGATTGAAGAGTACACAATGACTTACTGCATATAAAGGGTGATACAATAAGAGCTGACTTTTATAGCTTTCTCTTACAAAGAGAAAGATATTGTTTTCGTGAAAATGTTCGACCTCGAGATTTTTATTGATTCTAACATTACGAAGATACAGGAACCCAAAAAAGTGTTTTTTTTTTTTAATTCGGTACGTGTGTCTTTAATGGCTCTCCAGCCTAAACGGCTAGATCGATTTTCTTCAAACTTCGTAGTTTATTTTGCTTAGCATTCTAGGCCATTTTTTTTACTTACTTTAAGCCATTTTATTAACAGTACCTGCCATATAAAATGACAAACAACCTTAACTTATGTTATAAGTATATAAGTTTCAACAAAAATTAATACCCGCTTTTTTTCGAAAAAAAACCCATATAACGAATTTTTCGAATTAGGCCATATAAGGAAAATTGTCAGCTTCTCGCAAACTATTTGGTCAAATTAGATAAAATTAAATATCTGTGTGTTACTAGTATTGCTTGTTTTTAACGTATTTTTTTCGTTTTGGTCGATAACGGGAAATCATTATAATTCACATGGATACCAATTCCTTCAAATTTTCGCATTTAATCTGACGGCTGCCACGCACTTAAAGAGAAAGTTGCGTACGACCAAGTCTAACAAATACACATTACATATAACATACATTTTCTCAAAAGCCGGGTCTAATGATTTTGAGTAAGGTAAGAGAAATAATTTAGCTACATATACCTCAAAGTATATGGATCGACTCAGAATCGATAGCTGAGTCGATTAAGCCATGTCTGTCCGTACGTCCGTCCGTCCGTCCGTAAGTCACCAGTTTTTGGGCCATAAATTTTGATCTAGAAGGATGAAATTTGGTACACGTGCTCTTTGTTGCTTCTAGCAGAACAAGTGTACAAATTTTTGAAAGCCGCCCACTGCCACGCCCCCTTTTTAGAAAAACAAATTTTTTGGCCAAACCGTAAGGAATTTTGAAAAAACTTTCTGAACAACATATTTAAACAATCTGAATATCTGTATTTCGTTCATATGAAGTTTTTTTCCACGCCCACTTTTTGGGGCGTTTTTATTAAAAACGTTTTTCGGTAAAATTTTCAAATTTTCGAAAAAACTTTTGATGCAGAATCATTAGTTATATAAATATGAACATTTCGTCCATAGACCGATTTAACCCACGCCCACTTTTTGGGGGCGTTTTTATATAAAAACCATTTTTATACACTACCCCATAACATATGCAGGAGAAAACCTTGTCTTTTGTAGAACCGTAAAAGTTTTTTTATAAGCAGTCTGAAGAATTTGTTGTCACCATGTCATTTTCTTTATTTATCCCATCGTGTTTTTAGCCAAGTCCACTTTTTGGGGATTTTAGTTTTACAGATAGGATGGGATAGGGTATTCAACGATCCGCACAGTGGATTGTAGCCTTCTCATATGTTGTCAAAACTAATACACCACTTTGGGATAGGGTATAAAAATAGATCGCCCGCCAAGGGCCAATAAGTTAAATTAAACAAACAAGTTAATGATAAGTTAGATTTTAGCGTGTTTTTTCTAAATGTTTTAAGAGAAAAAAAAAATGTCCCATAGTGTAAAATTGGTTCGGAATTAGGTGATGGTTTAATGAATAGTGTGTTCAGTTGGACTTATAATCGTGACCAAAATGTGGTTGAAGAACTCTATAACAATTTGTAACTGAACACTGATTTTGGAAATAATTTTCCGCAATTATTAAGCGCTGTTTTGGTGTAAGTCTATTCATGATGAAATGGCAATACATACTGAACACAAACGTTTTATAGACAAGCTAATTGATAAAAATTAAATAATAATCTGTAAAAACAACGCTTTTGAAAAAAAAAAGTGCATTACTACCCGTTATATTTAAAGCTATTGGAAATATTTATATTACGCAAAATGCCTAAAATATATTTTGTTTATAAAAAATTTAAATGAATTTCATTTGTATACCTAAAACTAATTATTTTGACTACAAAAAAATAAAGAAGAGTCCCTTCTAATTTGCTTAGCCATTTTGGTGTCCAGCATCGTCTACCGGCCGCATAAATCAGTTGTCCTGAAGATTCCTTGTGAAATATTATTTAAATTACATTTGCATTCGCACCTGTACTCCTGTTCTGATTGCCGATGCTTTGCGGAAATTTGCATTTTGTTAGCGGAGCACAATACAAATTGAATTTTTTGTCACATTTCGTTTACAGAGACCATGTAAAAAAACATGTAGGAGGACACAGAGATTCATACTTTTAACGTATCTACCTTCATATGAAATGCCACAAGCTTTTGAGTCTTTTTGCTGGAATGCTACATGTGCTGATGGCGGGCAGATGAGTACAGGTACCCACTGAATTCCAGGTTGAAGCATGGAAATGGAAATAAGTTTTCAAATTGCAATTTCTAGTTTAATGAAAATAAAAAAAAATATATAAAGAAAAAATGCTAGAACACATTCGTATGAATTTATGCTCCGAATCAGAGAAAATGCAATTTGTGTTGGAAAGTTTTATGACTGCGGTGACTTTAGTCATTTGTTGGATGTTGATGTAAATCCTATCATGAAATGCTCCAGATATTCATTTAATATAATTCGTTATAATTTTACAATCATAATTATATAACATACAGTTTTATTTTCTATTAATTCTAAGTATACCCTATCCCATAGGGGTATATTAATTTTGTAAAACGTTGATTTTGATAAACTGTCTGAACAATATGTTGTGACAACGTCATATTCGATATTTCACCCACATAGCTATTAGCTCTAACTACAGGCATTAATAAAGCTTCACCAAATTATAAATGCTCCGTTCAGACTAAAACATGTGCCGATTCAATAGAAGATTGTGGAAGTCATAATAGTTTTAAACCCAGGACAACCGCCAAATGAAATGAAATTATATAGACACATTTCGCTTTTTCCTATCATACTCAAAATTTTCGAGAGGATATTACTAAAACGTTTACAGCTTTTTAATCCCTGACCACCAGTGTGAGTTCAGAAGTAAGAATTCGAAGAAAGATTCCAGGACGTCTCGAATGCCTTTGATAAGGTGCGGTGCGATGGCTTAAAATGCACATTACTAGAAGTTCTTTCAGAACGCCGCGCCTATATAATATCCTAGAATCATATCTCAGGAATAGAGTCTTCCGTGTTAGACATGGAAATGAATACTTGGAGCTTAAAGAAAGTTTGGCCGGCGTACCGCAAAGAAGTTTTCAACAGCCGCTTCTCTACGCGTTACAAACTCGTGATATACCGAAAGAAGACAGCACAACTCTTGCTACGTTTGCCGATGACACCGCTCTCCTAGCAATAGGTAAAAGGATCGAAGAAACGACTAAAAATAATGTGAATTAATGAACGAGGGACTGCCGGGTCGTCCTCAAAATACAAATCCTACTTTTTAGCGCAAAAGGCTCGTTAGTACCCAGGGCCGAGCATTCTCACAAACATTTATGTGTGCGTGTGTACTTTTTGCACGATGGCGGAACTTAATTTTGTATGCCGACTCCGAACGGATAAGTTAAGTTAAGCTTTTCTTGACAATTGATACTCCTCGGGTTATTTAGGTGCTGCTATGGCTGGGAATCGAACGAAATTTGATTCACTTCACACGTGAAAATGAAACGTAAAGAACTCGAAATTAAATATAGGGAAATGTATTAGCTACTCGGTATCTATACAGAATACCGGTTAATTGATCCCGTTATTATGCGCTTTCCGCTTTAATGCGTTTCCCGGTTATTTGCACTGATATTTTTCTGTGACTTATTTTAAAATACATTGGCGCAAATTTATAGTCAATCGATGTTTAAGGGTTTAACTCCACACTAGTTATCAGGTACTTTAAATTAAAAGGTTGCTTTAACATATTTTCAATAATAGACACTTTTTTTAACGTGGCGCTAATTAGTGTATGCTAATGGACATTCCTCTGAGGCCTCTAAATCAAACTCACCTAAAAAGTGACAGAACGCTAACTCTTTATTAAATATTTAAAGTGAGGTTTCGGTCGCTTTAACTTTAATGCAGAGTGACAACGCTAAAGTACACTTTTTGACGATTATAATTACCAAAACGCGTTAGTACGCGATTAAATAATTTTAAAGAGTACTTTAAACGACTATAAATTTGCGCCATTAATTTCATCCCATTTTGTATTTCTATTGCAACTGATTATTCGACTTATCCAGCAATTTTTTTATCACGAATATATTATATGTTTGGCAGGTAATTTTCCTTTGAGAGTTCCTGCTTTTTCCGCAATTTATAGCGCGGTTTGTTATTATCGGGCCAAATCTAAGGGTTTTGTTCTTTGAAGACGCCGCAATATATTTGTTTCGTCAAGAATTTGGAGGACTGTTGTGTTAACGTGTCCTAACAAACGTTTTTTATGTTTTCGTGCAAAATTTTTTGTTTCATCTTTAACCGCGAGAATACCCAGATCTCTGCGTAGATCTTCGTTCCTTACGTACCACGGCGCATTGACGAATTATCTTAACATTTTGTTTTCAAAAGTTTGTAAAATGTTTAGATTCGTTTCACTGGTACAACCCCATAGTTGTATACCATATGTCCAAACCGGTTTTAGCACTTGCTTGTATAATAGCAGCTTGTTATCAAGGTTAAGCTTCGAATATTTTCCGAGCAACCAGTACAGTTCTCTGTATTTATTCTTAAGTTCTTTGCATTTCTTTTTTACATGCGACTTCCATTTAAATTTGGCATCAAGTGTCATACTGAGATATTTCGCTTCATTTGCAAACGGGACTCGAACCGTATTTAGAAATACAGGCAAATTGTTTGTCCGTTTATAAGAAAAATCTACATGGATCCGCCAGGATTTAGTCCATTCATTAACCTCGTTAAGAGCGTTTTATAATTTGATATTTGTTCCTCTATTGTTGTGCCAACTGCTAGTATAGCAGTATCGTCAGCAAACGTTTCAACTATTGTATCGTTTGTTTGTGGGATATCACGAGTGAATAGGGGGTACAGGATTGGTCCAAGGACGCTTCCTTGCAGTACACCTGCCATTATTTCTTTGAACTCGGAATATTCGCTTCCAAGTTTCAAACGGAAGAGTCTATGCTCAAGATACGACACGAGGATTTTATATAATTGTTCTGGCAGAACTTGACTTAGTTTATAAGTAAGGCCTTTGTGCCACACCTTGTCAAAAACTTGCGACACGTCAAGAAATACGGCTGAACAAATTTTCTTTTCTTCGAAAGCTTTCTCAATTACATCTGTAATTCGATGTACTTGGTCCACCGTTGAATGTTTACTTCTAAACCCAAAAGACGTTTCTGTTCAATTATGGGGTTTAAGCGACCGAGTAATATCCGTCAAAAACATTTGAAATTTTTGGAAGAAGTGAAATAGGCCTGTAAGATTTTATTTCATTCGGTGATTTTCCTGGTTTTAGAACCATAATCACTTCCGCGACTTTCCACTGTCTTAATATGTTCTCTAATCTAATTGCCGCATTTGCAATGTAGAGAAGTTTAGTTAATGCTTTCCGAGGCAACATTTTAAGAAGTTCTCCGGTAATTAGGCTTAAATATTTTCTCACGATGTGCGGCAAAAAAATCGGCTTTTTCCTTATCGCTTTTTGCCCAAACGTTGTGAGTTACCCTAATTGGCGGCACAGCGATTTTTAGCCGTTTTATGACTCTAATTGCTTTCCAGATTGAATAATTCGATTCCTTTCCAGCGGTTAGGCTTTGCAGATAAGTTTCTACTGCATGGTTTTTAAAACTTTTAATCGAATTTGATAGCAAATTACTCAGAGATGTGTTTTATCTTACGGGGCACGAGTTTGGTGCCATCTTTTACGAGCTTTTCTTTTTTGTCTTACTAAATCTTGTATTTCTCGGGGGTACTTAATTTTACTATAGCTCACAATTTTGTTCTGTTGAGGAGTATTATTCCATGCTGCTTTTTGGATGGTATTGATAAATGAGTCAACAGCGACTTCGAGTTCCAATGGGGTTCGAAGCGATACACCCAGTCGGATATTATTTTCAATATCGTTTTTGAAACCTTCCCAGTTGGTTTTCCCGTTTGTTAATCTGGGTGGTTTTTCATTTATAAGCAGTGACTCGCTCGTTGTTGTTGTTAAAATGACTGGAGAATGATCAGAGAAAAGATCAAAGCATTCTTCAACTCTGATTCGATTGGACGGCAGACCTTTTACAATAAAGAAATCGATCAAATCCTGTATTTTTCTAACATCAGATGGATAGTTAGTTGGTTTTCCCGTAGAATGGAATTCGGTATTGTACTTTCTACCTACATCATAAAGCATCCTACCTTTCTGCGATATGCATCTAGATCCCCAGAATGCATGTTTTGCATTAAAGTCCCCTCCGATGACAAAACGTTGTCCAAGGGAATTAAGCAAGTTTTCAAAGTCAATTTTCTCGACCTTGCATCGTGGTGGTCAGTAAATAAACGATATCTTCAGAAAGGATTGTCTGCTTTTGATTTGTATAGAGCTAACTTGCATTGTTTCGATTTCTAGTTTAAGATCAATCGAATGTTCGATACACTCTTTCATATATAGTGAGGCTCCACCTCTAGCCTTTTTCGATGGATGTAGAGCATGATAGTCGAGGTAACCTTTAATTTTTAATTTCGAATTAATCTTTGCGTGAGTTTCGGATATTAAGCAGATGTCTATATCTTTTTCCTGCATAAATAATTCAAGTTCTCCAATTTTTTGCCAAAGGCCATTGGCATTCCACGTAAGAATTTTAAGCAATCTATTCATGTTAAAAGTGGGGTACTTCTATTGCGAATACTATTTTCGAGCTTAACGAGCCTGTCAAAAATAAGTTTATTCGTTTTGCTTTGTTCCTCAAGTTTTGAAAGAATAATCGAAAATACATTTGAAACTGGGTCAGGTGAGATATTTTTTTGGGCGTTATTGGAAACTGTTGCTTGAGCATACGTTTGTACATTTGGTTTTGGATGTACAATATCCGAACAGTTATCTGATGGCCGCGCAGTTTGTGAAAATTTAGGTTTTTCGATTATGGCCTGCTTGTTTAAATTTAATTTCTGTGAATTAATACTATTAAATTTCGTCCGTCTTTTTTGCAACTCTTTAGCTAGTTCGCAGCCGCGATAATTTGCCGGATTATTGCCTTTACAATTAATGCAGATAGCAAGAGTTTTCTTATCTGACATACAATCTACCGTCAGATGATTTCCGGCACATTTTTCACACCGCGGTTCTTTTTGACAATAGCTTTGCGTATGATTGTATCCTTGGCAGCGCTTGCACTGTGGAACTAGTTTGGAATCCTTACGCATAGGCTCTATTATTACAACAATATTAAGTATTATTTTTATATTATAAATTTTGTACAAACTTTCTGTTCTATCGAAAGTGAGTTTTAGTGTTTCATATAACGGACACTTTATTAAATTTCTTTTAAATATGAACACTTTATTTCAATATACTTAATCTTAAATTAGGGATGCTTACCGGCGAAGTGCTTGTGCTAAACTAAAACTATTTTGTTCTACTGGACCGAATATCACATAGCATTTGTGTTTAACATTTGTGTTACACATAACGCGTATAATATTTTACATATGTTATGTATGTGTTGGTATACTGAGTCAGTCAGTCGTCGCTACAGCACCCCCTCCTCAGTGAATCCTTACGATGATTCACGATATCTAGCAGGTGTTTTTATTACCCTTCCTGACCTCGATGTTTTGGGTAAGGATTTTGTCACAACGCAGGGTTCGAAGGAAACCCTTAAGTTTGTTTTCCTTTGACGGATTCTGGGAACATTATCAGGTGTGTTTGCACTTTCTTCTTTCCCGTCGTGTGTGGTTTCTACGAATGCTGGTTTGAGTCTGTCTATGCTGACATTAACCGCAGTCGATTTTATTAGTATTGAAAAATACTTTTTTTTTACGTTCAAGAACTTTGAACGGGCCTTTTCCGTGCTGTGTGCAATTCGCACACACGCATGAAACAATTAGACACTGAGTTACTTATCCAGTATACAAATGGATTTTATTAATCTTAATCTAATGTTAACAAATATATGTACTCGCACAAACGCCTGTCACCCTCAGCCATGAGGTACCAAAAAAAGGAATTATTTAGGAGAAAAATGAACGCAACTAAGAAGCCGGAAACCGCAAGAGAGAAAGAATGACATTTCGCATTTTCAATCACGTTTTCTTTTCTGCACTTCGATGTGCTCGTGGGACGCGTTCTTAAACTTGCAATAAGTGGGTGCATTCAGCATTTGCATTTATAAATATGCACATTATGACCGCTTCATCACCCTTCCCCAGTGAAAACTTCCTCGCGAAAAACAGCATCAATTCGTATCGGTTACTTCACTACTATCTAAAGCACTTTCTATTCAAAATTTTCTGTAACGTAAGCAGGCTTTAATCTGTCAATTGAAACAGAAACGTTTTTATTTTTTACTTTTAAAACAAAAAACTTCCTCGTGCGTCGTACAACTTTGTAAGGTCCCTCATATGGAGACATGAGACCGGTCTTGACCTTGTCCACTCTGACGAAGACTGCGTCACAATCCTGCAAAGTGGATGGTATGAAAATGTCCCTACCAGGTTTCCGCGTATCCGTTGGAATTAAATTTTTCATTGAGGTGCGTAATTTGTCAATAAAAGTTTCTTCAGCCATGTTCATATTTGATTCTTTTACAAAAATTTCCCCTGGAAGCCTTAGGCTCTGGCCGTAAACCAGTTCTGCTGGGGAGCATTTCAGATTGTCTTTGATTGCGGACCGTATTCCCAGCAAAACTATCGGCACCTCGGAACTCCAATTAGCTGTGTTGCCTCTTGCTTTCAATGCAGCTTTCAATTGCCTGTGGAAACGTTCTACCATTCCATTGGATTGCGGATGGTACGGCGTGGTATGAATCCTGTGGGATCCTAAAACTCTTGAGAGCTCGTTGAAGAGCTTGGATTCAAACTGTGTTCCCTGATCTGTTGTAATTCGGAGAGGAACACCAAACCTGCAAATGTAGTTCTCGATGAATACCTTTGCAACTGTGAGAGCGGATATGTCTCTCAATGGATACGCTTCCGGCCATCTCGTGAAACGGTCTACAATCGTCAAGAGGTAGGAGAAACCATTGGATTCCGGAAGGGGTCCTACCAAATCTAAATGAATGTGCTCGAAACGCTCCGAGGGGAGATCGAATTGACCGATAGCCGATTTTGTGTGTCTGTGCACTTTGGATTTCTGGCACGCCAAGCAAGACCTTGCCCAATTGGTGACGTCTTTATTCATTGTTGGCCAAAAGTAACGCTGGCAAATGAGTTTTCTTGACGTTCGAATGCTTGGGTGCGAGAGGTTATGCAGGGAATCGAAAATTTGACGACGCGCAGTGTGAGGTACAAAGGGTCTGTTTCTTCCCGTTGAGGTTTCACAGACGATCTCAAAGTCTGGGAATTTGAACTTTTGAATATTGTACTTCGTTGTTTGATCTCTGTGTTTTTCTTGTAGCAAATTTCTTAACTCATCATCGGATGATTGGAGTCGAGCCATTGCCTTGCAGCCGAGCTGAAAATCATCAGCGGAAAAGATTTCGTGTTCCTCCATTCGAGATAATGTGTCGGCTACAATGTTGTCCGATCCTTTTATATATTGGATGTCGCTAGTAAATTGGGAGATGTAATCAAGCTGGCGCGTTTGGCGCGGACTCCTATCGGCCTTAGATGTGATAGCGTACGTCAAAGGTTTGTGGTCGGTAAATACTTTGAATTGCTGCCCTTCGACGCAGTATCTGAAATGTTTGATAGCCAAATAAATCGCTAACAACTCACGATCGAAGGCAGAGTATTTAGTTTCGGCTGGTGATAGTTTCTTCGAAAAGAATGAGAGCGGTTCCCACGCGTTGTGTTTCTTTTGCTGTAAAACGGCTCCGACGGCAGTGTTTGAAGCGTCTGTAGCTATCGAAAACTCACCGTTGACTCTTGGGTGCGCTAATAGAGTTACGTTCGACAACTTGAGTTTAGATTCTTCGAAGGCTTCGTTAAGCGCATCGGTCCACTCAAAAGTTTTCCCGGATTTTCGAGATGTACCTGCGTTCGTCAGGTGAGAGTATAGAGGAGAGACAATCTTTGCTAAATTAGGGATAAAGCGATGATAATAATTTATCATTCCCAAAAATCGTTGCATCTGCTTTATGGAGGTAGGCTTTGGGAACTGTAATATAGAATCAATGCGATCCTTTGATGGAAAAATACCATCAGCATTGGTTCTATGTCCAAGAAAATCTAGCTCCGATGCTCCAAAAATGCATTTAGAAGTGTTTATTGTAATTTGGTACTCTGACAAACGCTTGAATAATGCTTTCAGATGATGTTTGTGTTCCTCCTCGGTTTTGCTTGACACCAGAATATCATCCACGTATATGAAGGTAAAATCAAGACCTTGACAGACAGAGTTTATGAAGCGTTGGAAAGTTTGCGCGGCGTTTCTTAAGCCGAAAGGCATTCGCCGAAACTCGAACAACCCGAAAGGAGTTGTGATGGCTGTTTTAAAAATGTCTTCCGCGGCGACGGGAATCAAATGATAAGCCCTGACAAGGTCGATTTTTGAAAAAATCTTACATCCGTGAATGTTCATGGCGAAATTCTGGATGTGGGGTATGGGATAGCGATCTGGAACCGTGATCGCGTTTATTCTGCGATAATCTCCGCACGGTCTCCAATCCTGATTACCTTTCTTGTGAACCATGTGGAGCGGTGAGCAAGCGGGTGAAGAGGATGGTTGGCAAATACCTAACTCTAACATATGTTCAAACTCGATACGGGCTGCTTTATGACGCGAAGCGTCAAGCCGTCTTGGGCGAGCGAATGGGAGCGGTCCCTTAGTTAGAATATGGTGAACGATGGGATGATTAACCGGGGCAAAATAGTTTGGAGTTTGCGTGAGCTCGGGAAATTCTTTAAGTATTATTCCGTATTGGTTATCGAGGGTAAAGAACATTGGTGAAGGGGTCGTCTCAGTTCGGATGATTCCTTTAGATTGAATTTTGGTTTCAGGGTCTATGATGCGTTTATTTTGCATATCGACTAACAAACCGAATTTCATTAAAAAGTCAGCGCCTAAGATTGGGCGATTAACTGATGCTAAGATGAAAGTGTGGGTAAAATTTCGACGAAGGCCAATGTTGAGTCTTAAGAGTTTTGTTCCAAAGGTTGAAATTGCAGTACCATTTGCGGCTGAAAGCAGACCTGTTGACTTGTGTTTAATGTTCGACTCTTTCGTGGGGATGACCGAAACATCCGCACCTGTGTCGACGAGAAAAGTCAAGTTGTTGTTTTTGTCTTTAATGAAAAGGCGGCGATGTGAAAACTGACTGTTTGCCGCCGTAACAGCAGTTTCATTTAGTTTGGGGAGTTCGATGACTGAAAAGCTGATGAGTGTGATCGCGAAGTTGTGACGAAATCGCATGGAGGATTGCATTTTCGGGCCCTAGGTCCGAATTTCATATGAAACCAGCATCTTGCAGCCCTGTTGTTAGGGTTGGATCTGTTTGGAGTGCGATTGCGAAAACTCCTTGAGCCTGATCTGGACCCGGATCGGTTTCGAGAATGGGGTCGAAGATTGATCGATTGGATCATGGACTCAATCCTTGCAAGACGCTGTTCCAAATTCGAACCTTGCTCTGTGAACGACTCTCTTCTTTGTGAAGCTATGCTAAAAATACCAGCATTCTGAGATGCCTCATAAATTTTGTCGGCTATGGTGCCTAATTCGTCTACGCTTTTTGAACCGACCGAGAGAAGAGCGATGTTGATGGCCTGCGGAAGGCGGCGCATCCACAGATTCTTGATGACTTCCTCGTTGAATGAGGTTCCCGCTAATTGCTTCATAGAGCGAAACACTTCCGATGGTTTTCGGTCACCGATCTCCGCCTTATCTAACAGTGCCTCCAATCTTTTTATCTCGGACACGGAATGTCTGTCAATGAGAACACTTTTCAACACGTTATACTTGTCCCTTACCGGGGGCTCAGATAGAATGTCTATGACCGACTCACATGTCTCTATTGGCAATGCTGCGACGGTGAGGCAGTATTTTGTTTCCTGACTACTAATTTTAAAAACGTTAAATTGTGCCTCGGCTTGTATGAACCAGATCAGAAGGTTGCGTGTTCAAATCACGTCGGGGTCACCAATTTTCCGTGCTGTGTGCAATTCGCACACACGCATGAAACAATTAGACACTGAGTTACTTATCCAGTATACAAATGGATTTTATTAATCTTAATCTAATGTTAACAAATATATGTACTCGCACAAACGCCTGTCACCCTCAGCCATGAGGTACCAAAAAAAGGAATTATTTAGGAGAAAAATGAACGCAACTAAGAAGCCGGAAACCGCAAGAGAGAAAGAATGACATTTCGCATTTTCAATCACGTTTTCTTTTCTGCACTTCGATGTGCTCGTGGGACGCGTTCTTAAACTTGCAATAAGTGGGTGCATTCAGCATTTGCATTTATAAATATGCACATTATGACCGCTTCAGGCCTTAATATGGTGGTTGCAAAGATGCTCGGACTGTGTCGTCCCTGACGAATACGTAGTCGCATACATTCAAAGCCTTAAAAACAAATGGTTTTTCTGATGCGTGATTTGAAGGCGGCGCTGGTCTTATGTTTTCGAAATGACGCTTTAGTTGATTAGCAAATTCGGTTTGATGGGTAGATTTGCTAGATTGAAAAAAATCACTGGGTAATCGGAGATTTTGTCCGTATATTAATTCAGTCGAGGAAGTACTCAACTCTTCCCGTAGGGCAGTGCGTAGTCCCAGTAAAACGTACGGCAAAGAGTTAGACCATTGCGAATCTTGCCGACACATTATAGATGGTTCGATGCCATCGCTCGATCATTCCATTAGCTTGTGGATTATAAGCAGTGGTGCGATTTCGTTGAAATCCTAGGAAGGTTCCGAGCTCTTAAAACAATACGGATTCAAACTGCTTACCTTGATCTGTAACTATTGTGCGTGGAACACCGATACCCACTCGCGACATATTGCCTCCGCTACAATTTCTGCTCAAATATCAACCAAATTAATTGCCTCGGGCCAACGTGTGAAACGGTCAATTAGCGTAAGACAGTATCGGTACTTTCCGATGTCGGCATCGGGCCGATCAAATCCATGTGTACAATGTCAAAACGTTTACCCATTTGATTAAATTGACCAATTGGGCTTTTGACGTGCCGTGAAATTTTTGAACGTTGGCAAGAACGTCCCACGTGCGAACGTCTTTTTTTATAGATGGCCATACGTATCTAAGGCTCACCTCTTTCGTACTGGCTTTAATGCCTGGATGAGACAGGTTGTGGATGGCGTCAAAGGCTATTTTTCGGAATCTCAGTGGTACGTATAGACGGACCCTTCCAGCTGCGACGTCACAATAAAGAAGCATTTTAGACCCGTTTATTGGTAGCCGCTTTAATTGTAGGGATGTATGTGATGTTAACAATGTCTTTAGCTCTTTGTCCGTCTCTTGATCACGTGCCATATCATCGTAATTGTTTGTTTCTGGCAAAAAAAAAGTTCGTGTACTCTAGAAAGTGCATCGGCTATAGTGTTCTCCTTGCCAGGTATGTACCTAATATCAGTTGTGTATGGCCTATGAGGTCCAAGTGTCTGAGCTGACGTGGGGAAGCTTTGTCTAGCTTCTGTTGAAAGGCGTAAACCAGGGGTTTGTGATTCGTAAAGAGAGTGAATGACCTACCCTCTAACAGGTGCCGAAAATGGCGGATTGCTGAGTATGCCGCCAGCAGTTCTCGGTCATAGGCGCTGTACTTTCTCTGAGCATCACTCAATTTTGATGAAAAGAAACTGAGCGGTTGCCAGATGTCTTTCACCTTTTGTTGCACAACCGCTCCTACCGCAGTGTCAGATGCATCGACAGCTAGTGATAACTCTGAGTTAGGAGTTGGAAATGTTAGGATTGTGGCTTCTCTTAATTTATCTTTGCAGTAATTGAACGCCTGTAAAGATTTTGGAGTCCACTCGATTTTGCGATGATCATTTTTTTGTTTGCTACCCTCAAGGTGCTTAATTAATTCGATTTGTGTCGCGTCTGCGTGGGGCAAAAATTGGCGGTAGAAATTAAACATACCTAAGAACCTACGCATTTCGCCCACGGTATCAGATGCATCGACACTTAGTGATAACTCTGCGTTAGGAGTTGGAAATGTTAGGTACTCTTTTGTATGTTCACTACAAGGCCGTTTTCTTGCAGTTTGCAAAGTATTGCTTCTAAGTGTTTGATATGGTCACTTTCATTACGTGATGCTATCAATAAATCTTCTATATACACGAAACAGAACTCAAATTCCCTTAGAACAGAGTGAATAAATCGCGGGAATGTTTGCGCAGCATTCCTCAGGCCAAATGTCATACGTGTAAACTCGTACAAACCAAATGGTGTGCATATTGCAGTTTTAGGAATATCTGCAGGCTCAACTGGAATTTGATAAAAAAAACTGAACATCCGCTAAGATGTTGGGCGAAATCCTGAATGTGTGGTATTGGGTATCGGTCCGGTTGGGTGGCTGCATTTAGCGCGCGATAGTCGCCGCAGGGTCTCCATTCCCCGTTCTTTTTGGGCACCATGTGCAATGGCGAAGCCCAGCTACTATCAGAGGGGCGGCAGATCCCCTTCTCTAAGAGTGATTCAAACTCTTTTTTTGCTATTAAGAGCTTTTCAGTGGAAAGTCTGCGTGGTCTTGCAGAGACAGGTCACTATGTGATGTGTGACAGAATGCGACGGAACTTGCTTCTAGGAGTTTTCGGGCTGCACATTGCACACATTTTTCAATAAAATTCGTATGTCAGGATTGAGTACGGAGTTCGAAACGACCGAAAGCCTTGAAGATCCGCCTACCAAGCGTCCCTTGGAGAAAAGGTTTGTGAGGGGGTCTATAAGTCGTTTTCCTTTTAGATCAACCAAAATGCCATAGGTTTTTAAAAAATCAGCACCTAAGATGGGTTTTTCTACCTCTGCTAACACAAATACCCATTGAAACTTGCGTCTGAGGCCAAGGTCGAAATGTCGGCACCGGTATCGACTAGATAGTGTGTCTTACTGGTTGGGTCAAAAACAAAAAGGCGACTGGAGGTTACTTGGAGAGGGTCGACCGTCGCCAAGGTAAACCCTCCATCTAGTTTTCCGAACTTGAACCATGGGCCCCGTAGGAGCATGGTCTTTTACAACGTCGAGCGTCTTTCCCATACTTCCTGTGGTACCAGCAGATTCCTGAAGGGGTCTGACTTCTGCTCAAAGGAGGCCTTTGGCGACTTCTGGACCTGGAAAGTTGGGATCGAGTTTGGAACGAGTTTTAAGACATGCTGGGAGGACCGAAATGTCGGCTAGATAGTGTGTCTTACTGGTTGGGTCAAAAACAAAAAGGCGACTGGAGGTTACTTGGAGAGGGTCGACCGTCGCCAAGGTAAACCCTCCATCTAGTTTTCCGAACTTGAACTATGGGCCCCGTAGGAGCATGGTCTTTTACAACGTCGAGCGTCTTTCCCATACTTCCTGTGGTACCAGCAGATTCCTGAAGGGGTCTGACTTCTGCTCAAAGGAGGCCTTTGGCGACTTCTGGACCTTGGTCTGTTAGGTCTGTGAAAACCTCTCAATTCGCTATGTTGAGACGATATTATGTCTATACGTTTTTCTAACGCGCTTAGCGAACCAACAGATGTAGAAGAAGCTGGATATGGTAAGCGCTCGATGGGTTTGGCATGATCTAAGCTAGTTACATTGAGTTGCCTCAATTATCTTGTCTGCCGTTAAGGCTAAAGCTTCTAGCTCTTCCGTACTTCCAGCTAAGATCGCTTTAACCATATCTGGCAAACTCTGTAACCAAAGTTTCTTTATCATTGTTGCGGAAAATTCAGTACCTGCTAAAGCTTTCATATCACCATAGGTCCGGACACGAAGGCCAGAAGTTGATGGGCTTGTACGTAATAGAATCAGTCTCCATCTTCAACCCCGTGCTGGTTTGAGGTGCTTATGCTGTGTTTGTAATTCTGGGTACTGCGTCCGAATTCGCAATTCCCGTACGTTTGTTTTCGTCCTCGTTTTCGGTCATTTAAGCCAGAAGGAACAAAAAAAAATAATAAAATGTATAGATTGGATAGTATAACAATTTTCAATTATGGTTTACACTCTGGGCACAGATTTTCGAGCCTTATAGTGCATTCACACCGAACCGAAAACTGAGTTTTCGCAAAAACACCTGAAACCTTCATCGAAAACCGAGTTTTCCCATACATTGTCAGTTCTCAAAATGTAGTAGGTTACGACGTAACCTTCTCATAATCACTTCGCAGACGTCATCTCGTTGCAGGTTGTTGGAAAGAACACACCTTTTCATACATTCTACACGTGTTCCACACGTCCCACAAAACAGCTGGTGAACTCGCTGTCAAAACAAATGTTTTTTTTTTCAGAAATTTACACACCAGATGAAATAAAAACAAAACAAGCGGCGGGCTTGAGAGCAAAAATCGTTGTCAAAATCTTTAGATTTGTTTCATTTTGAACTTCAAATGCTAATATTAGTTTGATTATATAAGAATTCATTTATTATTCAATTACAATATTTTTACACACAAATGTTGCAGCTAGTATCAAAATGCACAGCTGATTGAAATGTCAAACAAAACCTGGTCAGAGTTGGTGTGAAAGCATCCAGTGGTTTACGTAAACTTTTTGCCAAAAACTCAGTTTATGATTCGGTGTGTAAGCACTATTACCGCAATTGGAAACTTTTCGTTGCTTCGGTCCAGCAAGTTTTCTACTTAACCTACTACAATACTTTAATATAGTATAGCATATACAAATATACTGGATGAATAATGTTTTTTTTAAAATAAAAAAAATGATTTGAAATACCGATGATCTGGCTGCAATGCTGTTCCTTCGGTATGTCGTCGTGAGAAAAGTAACACTAAAATGGTGTACAATTTTGCAGTATATCCAACCGCGATAACTGCAGAGGGAACGATCGTTTAATAACTCAAACGTTGTCCAGCGGTGCTGTCTGATACAAAGGGCACAATAGTTTTTTTTTGTATGATCGACGCTGTCCAAAGAAGTTACCGTTCACGATATATAACGGCGTGCTTATAACGAAACGATCGTTTTATAGGTCCCACGTTGTCCAGCGGTGCTATCTGCAAAGGGCACGATAGTTTTTTGTATGATCGACGCTGTCCAACGAAGTTACCGTTCACGATATATAACGGCGTGCTTATAACGAAACGACCGTTTTATAGGTCCCACGTTGTCCAGCGGTGCTATCTGCAAAGGGCACGATAGTGTTTTTGTATGATCGACGTTGTCCAACGAAGTTACCGTTCACGATATATAACGGCGTGCTTATAACGAAACGATCGTTTTATAGGTCCCACGTTGTCCAGCGGTGCTATCTGCAAAGGGCACGATATTTTTTTTTGTATGATCGTTTAATACGGCCGGCGTTGTCTTCAATGCTAACTGCCAAAGGCACTACAGATCTCCGATTAAAACCAACAGAAACAACGTGAGAAACAACAGCGAACAAGCAGCATCGAGAACGGTTGAAGGTGAAGGGCAGTAGGACGTCGCAAAACTGAATGTATTTAAGCACATGTAAAAAATTGTTTTTTTCTCTTATTTTTTTAACCGGTAGCACAGCAAAATTAAAAATAAAAGTGATCACGTCGGGGTCACCAATTTAGTGTTTCATATAACGGACACTTTATTAAATTTCTTTTAAATATGAACACTTTATTTTAATATACTTAATCTTAGATTAGGGATGCTTACCGGCGAAGTGCTTGTGCTAAACTAAAACTATTTTGTTCTACTGGACCGAATATCACATAGCATTTGTATTTAACATTTGTGTTACACATAACGCGTATAATATTTTACATATGTTATGTATGTGTTGGTATACTAAGTCCGTCAGTCATCGCTACAGAGTGTAAATAAAATATAAATAAATACGAATATTATCGTTTGGATATATAAAATAATATCTGCAAAAAGTGGGCGTGGCTAAAAACTTTATGGGGATGAAATATATAAAATGGCAATCACACAACATATTGTTCGGACAATTTATCAAAAACAACGGTTCGACAGAAAACAATGTTTGTGGCATACTCTAAAGGATAGAGCATACAAAGAGATTGCTAGGGAAAACGTTCCAAAAAGTCTTCTTGGTCTATATTCGAAATGTTATAATCAATATTACCAAAGTATTTTCGTCGAGAGTTTTTTTTCGGAATTTCCTTAAAATTGTAGCGAATAGCGTTGTTCACTCAAAACGGCGGCAAAAGTGAGCGTGGTAAGCAACTTTATATACAGACGTAATACAATAATTGAGTATATCTAAATATCTGTTTCAGACACTTTTTCAAAATTCTTTACGGTTTTACCATTAATAACGTTTTTTTCTGAAAAGTTGGCGTGACAGTATGCGGATTTTAAGTAGGTATAAGAGGCATGGACCAAAAGCATATATACACAATTTCTTAATCTCAGCTCAGGACTTTAGCACGGACTTATAAACGTCTTGCGTATGACATTTGCTATTATTTCGATAGTTTACAACAATCGATTTATTTTAGAAAAAAAAACGCTGAAGGCGAAACGTACAAAATAAGCAAACTATTCTCATCAGAAAGAAAACGCTATCAAAAAGTGGACGTAACTAAAAATGTTATATGGTTCAAATATAGGTAGGTAGTTACATTGTCTCAATTTTTTCCTAACAGTTTGACGTTAAACAACGTGAAAACTAAGCGTGGTTTGTTGACTTGTTCTGTTTCATCAAACAGAAAGTATATGTTTCCAATTTCATCATTCTGTCTCGAATCCTTTGGTGGTCAAATGGGATTGTGCTTTGGGTGAAAGGAAAAAAAAGGATCTTATCTGCACCTGGAATACAAATACAATTTTTTAGCACAAAAGTTCGTTAGGGCCTAGCTTTTACACAACCATTTATGTGTGTGTGTACTTCTTGTACAATGGCGGGACCTCCTGTTTTATGCCGAATCCAAACGGCTTAGTTGAGATAAGCTTTTCTTGACAATTTATACTACCCGGATGACTTGTCAAATCATCACATCGCACTAACCAATGCTAGAAGAACCACTTCTGCAGACTGTTAAACAGCAATGTTCCGCAGTCAGGCAGAAGGAACCATTAAATATTGGTGAAGACAGTGAAAACTACCAACCACCTGATCTATTTGTAGCGAGGATAGCAAAATCTAAACTTACTTAAGCTTAACAAGGCTGCCGGAAATGAAGGTTTTCCCGTCGAGCTGTAAAACTGGCGAAGATTATTTGGACGTAACATTCTTCAACTCATAAGCAGAATTTGGTCAAAGAAAGGAGGTCCCCACAACTGCGCAAACTACAGAAGCATAAGTCTTCTCAACATCGTCTATAAGATCTATCTGCCGTTATTTGTGAACGACTGAAACCGTTTACCAACAACCCGGTCAGCTCTTAACACTGTGGTTTTAGGCCAGGATAGTCCACAACTGATCAAATCTTCTGAAACGACCTCACCGACACATTCGGCAAAGTGATGCGCTGTTACGTGACTTCTTTAATCTGATTCTTGAGAGGATTGTTCGAAACTCCCGAGCCAACAGGCACAATCTTCCATAAATCGTGGAAACTACTATAGCATACGCCGACGTTATTATCATCATTGTTCGGACTCAACGTGATGTCATAGCCACGTTTGCTAGTATAGATAAAGACGCGGCAAAAATGGATTTAGCAGTAAATAAGGGTAAGACTATGTATATGTTGTCAACACGAAAGGACTCACAATATAATTGTATAATAAAATGTCAAACAGCTAATTGCTAAACATCTGCTCTTGTCTCCTCCATATAATGCTAGTTTGAACAGACACATTTGGCAAAACTAATAAAAAAAAGTTCTTACCACTTTCATTCAACTCTTTTCCTATTGTTTCCCAGATCTCAGCCTTTAAAACGATGTTTTTGTAATTTTCATTACCCATGTCGTACAAAAATGGATATTTTCTTACGAATTCAATTAATAGTTCTATTTATGTATCAAAAAACTACACAACACTTTTAATACGCCGCTCGTCAACGCCGAATGATGAAAATAATCTGCAATTTCACACAACACCGCGTTTTGTCGTCGCGTTGTAACGCCGCGCCGCATCGAATTTAACGCAATGATGAAAAGGCGTTCTGTGTGACAACTGACAGGTGCTATGTGTTTTAGTATAATACAACGCGGCGGTAAAACGCGACGTTAAAACGTGTTCTGTTTGACGGAGCTTTAAGGACCGGACTAATTGGAGAGTAGATCCACTTAAGCAAGTAAGTCAGCTCAAAATTGAAGGCATTAAAATCGGTGACACATTGATTTTCACATCGGTGAAAATTCGAAAAACTTATGATGAACATTTATCGCGAATAATACTATTTTAAAAATGATTTCAAAAATAATGATCGTCGGAATTCACGATTTCAGATTATCTAGCATATGGAGCTCCTGTTTGGTCGTTTTTCATAGTCTGGCAGTAATCGGCCACCATCTTTGGGTTCCATTTGCCCTTATAGCGGTTTTCGATCAACGACAATTTAGGTTCGGATTGATTGTCACTTTCTGCTTGCTGAAATAACTGCTAGCGTCAATTCCTTTGTCTAAACATATTAGGTCCGTGTTCGAAGATGGGTATAGATTCATTTATTTTGAAGTATATGAATAAACATCACTTTATTCATATACTTCAAAAAAAGTCATTAGTCGATATCTACTCGACTATAAGCCGGCAAAAATAACAATACCGCGGCCCACTTTAGAAGGTTTCAACCTATATTAGCACTCAACAATGGTTTGTCAACTGGCATTGATATTGAACAAAAATACCAATTACCTATTGTGTGCTACTTCCACACAAGAAATTCAATCCAAACAATTTATTGCACAGATTTTCGCAATCACTTGCATTTAATTTTAAAACAAACAAAACCTTTTATCATTGCAAAGTTGTACTGCAACTAAACAAAAAGCCGTTTAAATTGAGCTTTTAATTAAATACTTTGCTTAACTTTTTACAACACATTCTGACCTGCACGAATGTATATAAAGTCCATATATCAATCGACTTATACGAGTAATGAATTCGTCGACCAATACGATTATATACACATTAAGTGTTGGAAAATGAGAGCAAACCATCAAATGGTAACGTATATACGAATTACTGCACATAGCTTTGGTTAAACTTCTACTGGGTACAGTCATAGTTTCTCATCTACCACCACAGCAAATCAGTGAGGAGGAAAATTTTTAATGGACTTAATTTAAAAATGCACTTTTCCCAAAGTGTGACCTGGGAACTTAATTGCAATTCTACGTAAACTGTTGGATGGAAAGGAAATCGGATTGATGAATGTCGATTTGCCAAAAAAAAATCCAGAGATTTATCGAAAACAAAAATTAAGTGCACGGCTCAGAAGTTTTGCAAACTTTGTTGCTGCAATAAATGAGAGTTGTGTTCTTTCATTTAAATTGAATTCGGGAAAGCAATTTAACGAATGTATTTGTATTTGTCCCTTTTCAATTTGTTTTCATTGAATTTGAGTTAAACGAAAGAAGATACTTATGTAAATGATGTCTTCATGTAATCTGTATTTATTATATTGTAAGCTTAAACAATATCTAGTGACTTACATGGAATTTCGAGATAATATGATCAGAAATGACACGTGTGTTATTGCAATTTTAAGTATTTTTCATTCTATATTCAATGGCTTACTTCATTAATTTCATCAGAACCACAGCATTTAACTATTGTGTTAATCAACGCCACCAACATTTAATTTAGAAATGCTAGATTTAGTCATAGCTAATGCAATTAGAAATTCGGTACACATAAACATTTTTGCTCCCAGAAAATCAAGACAGACATAGTTTTGGCCAAACAATAAAGAATGGGTTCACTTTATCGAAGACTTCTTGATTTAAGTAGATGACTTTTGTCAACAAAATTGTTTACCAACCCGTCAAGCTGCGTCGTCTTCTTTTTTACTTAAAGGCTCTCTGATAACGATAAGACAGAATTCCATCTTCCTCTATCGAGGGCACATGGCTTTCAGTCAATTCAAGCGCCCCGGCATCCACGATCAGGTTTAATCTCAAACCTGAACTACAAGACTAATATCTGCAATTTTCGCAAATGCTTCTATAACAGCACGATCCGTGCTACCAATGATATCGATATCCATCCGAGTGAACCTTTGGAAAAGTTTAGGCTAGCTGCTTAAAACCTCAACGTTGCATCGCATTTCTTGAAGTGTCGATGAAAGTTAATGAAAATATGATCCGTCTCAACATAAAATTCGCTGGTTATTTCCACGAATTGTCTTAGTGTGGATACTTGGTTTAAAGTATGCTGTTACCAATCTTTCACCAATTAAGAATTTGTCGATTTTTTTTTTTTTTTTTAAATTCTGACCTGCCTAAGCAGTAATATACACATCGACCTAAAAGATCTATTGTGCTTGCCGTCAGATGCTTTTTAGGTTAGTAGCGCTTCTACTTTCCTAATGTAGCTGATAATACTTTCAGCCGAAGATTTCCTCAATTCTTCGGGACTTAAGAATTCCCTGAAGAAAGATTCTCTTCTCATACCGTAAAGGGCCGGGCATTCACATATGATATGCTCGGCTGTTTCGTCTTCTTCTAAACATAGTCTGCACTCCGGTGAGTCGACTAGACGCATTTTGTTTAGGTGATATCGAAGACCGTGATGACCAGTTAGGTAGCCTACTAAGTTTTTGATATCGTGCCTGCGAAGATTTAGTATCTTGTCGGCATCTGATTTGAAGGGCTGAATAGCTCTTTTGGCCTGTCTTAGGCCTGGGATGTTTCCCCAGTATGAAACACATCTGTTTTGTTCCCAGTTTTTTATAACTAGATTTATGGCTGATTTGGGGATTGCACAGTAGGGTTCAGGTCCAATGAAGGGGGTTTCGGAACCTTTTCTGGCTAGTTCATCAGCTTTTTCGATCTTCAACTCCCTTATGTCCGGGGAGCCACCATAGTTTGGTTTTGTTCCTGGAACTGAGTGTTTGGAGGGAGTTGAAGCAGTGTAGTACTGATTTGGAGTCAATGATGTGTGAGCTAAGGGCTTTTATAGCTGCTTGACTGTCCGTGAATATATGGATGTTTGCGCCTTTAATACCTGAGTTGTGTATTAGGTTTGCGCATTCTTTTATGGCATGGAGCTCAGCTTGGAATACACTAGGGTTTTTTCCCATAGGTATTGAGATGTTTATATTTGGTCCATGTATGCCAGCTCCTACCCCTGAGTCCATTTTAGAACCATCCGTATACCACTTTAGGCCGTTTAGGCAGTTTGGAGGGTTGTTGCTACACCATGCTTCTCTGGTTGTGATCTCCGTTGAGAATCTTTTGTCGAAGCATAGTGTCTTTGGTAAGCGGTCTGTAACCGCACAGATCATGTCAAGTTCTGGAAGTTCGGAAAGAAGTTCAATTAGTTTTAGATGTTCACTAATGTTTAATTCTTCCGCTTGTGTCAAACTTGCTGAGCTGCGAATTGCCACTTTTTTTATATAAATGTGGAGAGGTGTTAGTCCTATTATGGCTTCCATAGCCGCCCAGACAGGCAAGCCGTTGTACCTTGTTTAATTTATTTATAGTTGTTTTTTGGGTGACTTTGTTCCACCATACTATTGAAGCGTATGTTATAATGGGCCTGACCATGATCGTGTAGATCCAGTGTGTGGTCTTTGGAGAGATTCCCCAGGTTTTGCCATACATGCTTCGGCAGGCCCAGAAAGCTTTGGTTGCTTTTTGAATTTTGTTGTTGATGTGGGAGTTCCAGCTTAGTGTTTTATCGAGGATCACTCCAAGATATTTTACTTCGTTGGAATACTCAATGTATATACCATTAATTGAAATTTGGGTAAGATTTAATTTCCTCCTTTTTGTAAAAGGGACGATGATAGCCTTGCTGGGGTTTATAGAGAGACTTTCTTTATTACACCAGTCTATGACTATCTTAAGGGCGTTTTGCAAACGTGTTGTAACTTCGTTTGGTTCTTTGCCCTTTATTATGATGACTAGGTCATCGGCGTATCCAATTATATTGAAACCTGCATTACTTAGGTCTTGAAGTAGGTTATCGATAACCAGAGACCATAGTAGGGGTGAGAGTACTCCTCCCTGAGGGCAGCCTTTAACGGCTGTTACTGATACTGAGGTCTGTGCTGATGAAGCAGTTATTTTCCGACTTTCAAGCATCGCTTTGATCCATTTGATGGTGGGATGATCTATTCTTCTATGAGTCAGAGCATTTGATATGGAGTCATATCCAGTGTTGTCAAAAGCGCCCTCCATGTCTAGGAAGGCACATAAAGCTACTTCTTTGTTTTCGTATGCACTTTTTATTTGTGATGTTAAACTTAGAAGTGCTCCTTCCGTGGATTTACCTTTTTGGTAGGCGAATTGACATGGGTGCAGAGGAGTGCTTTCATTTAAGCACTCTCTAATGTGTACGTCAAGTATTCTTTCCATTGTTTTTAGGAAAAACGATGTTAAGCTTATTGGACGGTATGATTTAGGTAGTTCTATTGGTTTGCCTGGTTTGGGGATAAATACCACGTTTACCTCCCTCCAGGTTTGTGGTATGTAGCCCCAATTGAAACTAAACCTAAATAAGGCTCCCATAGTGGGTAGGAAAAAGTCCAAGCCCTTTTGTATAAGAGCAGGAAAGATTCCGTCTGTCCCTGGTGCCTTGTACGGTTTAAATGAGTTGATCGCCCATTTGACCTTATCCGGAGTGAAAAGTTTGCCGGATAAACTATTAATCCTTTTCAGGTTTATAGGGGGTGAGTCATCTATCATGTGTTCATGAAACTCAGTTGTGATTGTAGAGCCGGGAAAGTGTATCTGAAGAAGTGTGGTCAACGTTTCTTCCCGGTCGCATGTGATTTTACCGTCAGCTTTGACTAGTAATCCCATGCAGTTTGTTTTATCTTTTGAGAGTGCCCTCTGGAGACGCGCCACCGCCGGAAGCTCTTCGAGTTCCTCACAGTATTTGCGCCAGGACGCTCTTTTTGATTTTCGCAACTCTATGTTGTATTGGGTAAGTAGAGATTTATATTGGTCCCACTTTCCGGTGCGTTTGGCTTTATTGAAAAGTTTTCTTACTCTTTTACGGAAACTTTCTAGGTTATCGTTCCACCATGGTGTGTACCTCTTTGCCACAGTGCGTTTAACCTTACAGCTATTTGTAAAAGATGAGATGATAATGTCATTTAGTTGACATTGTGCGACTTCCGCTTCACTTACACATGAAGGTTTTTCTGGAAGTATGTCACATTTAATCGATAGATTTTCTCGATACGTTCTCCAATTTGTGAGTTTGTTGTCGTATTTAATCGGCGCATCCTCGGTGTTGCATCTTAATTGGAAACTTATGTGCATGTGATCCGATAAAGATGCCTCACCAGAAACGTGCCAATTTTCGACGGTGTTTTGTACAAACGGAGAAGAGATGGTAAGGTCTAAAACTGCTTCTCTTAAAACGTTTCTAAACGTGGGTTTATTACCCTTATTTAGTATAACTAAATTGTTGCTGTATAGGTAATCTAATAAGAACTCACCTCTTTTGTTTGTATCTCGACTGCCCCATATTGTGTTATGCGCGTTGGCGTCGCAGCCGAAGATAAGATGAAGTTGCTGGGTCTGGCAGTACTGGACAAGTTCCTGTACTGGGCGAGGTGGTATTTCGTCATCTCCAGCAAAGTACGCCGATGCGCATACAATTTTTTGTAGCTCTCGGCCGTTGCGTCTTTCTAAAAGGACAGCCACCAGATCTTTGGTAATGAAACCTGGAATGGGAGAGAATTTTATATCTTTTGCAACTAAAAGAGCTGCCCTTGGTCTAAAATTTCCCCGGGCGAAGATGAGCTCTCTGGTTTTACTTTGTAAACCAACTATCTTACCCTCTGTTGCCCATGGCTCCTGGATTAAACCTAGAGCGATGTTCCCTTCGGCACATCTTTGGTTGTAGGTGTCCGAGGCACCTATAGCTCGGTGCAGGTTTGCCTGCAGCATATTTAGAAGGGTGGTCATCGCTTCCTACCGTGCTCAGGGTTTCGTACCCTATAAGGCTTATTATCGCCTCTTCTGCGTACGATACCCTGTTGAGAAAGACCTTCGTGTCTATCTCTCGGACCGTTTTTACGCTGTCCGTGTTTTTGCCGTTCACGCGCCCGTTCCGCAGCTAGCTTTGGTCTAAACTGTTGCTGGCTGATGTTAGCGTTGCTCGTACTAGGGGCGTTTGGCGATAATGTCGTAGGCAGTGAACCAGTCTTCTTTATATCGCTTCCGGCGGCAGTACTAATACTGACTGCTGGTTGCGACGAGCTGGCGCTTGTTTTTTTTGACGACTTTTTCTTTTTATCAGTGTCATTTACACTATTTTTTCGGGTCTGAATTGCAGACTTGTCGGAACCTCTAAGGATGATCTTGATTTGTCCAAATCTGTATGATACCATCCCCTTTAGCTCCGCAAGCCTACGCATCGCACTCTCGTTTATTGCAAAGACCATGTGGGACGTCTTTATCGTCCGATCTTTGCAGAACTCTCCACGTTCTCGTATTTAGGTCTCTGTTTTGACCGTCTAGTATTGCCAGTATTCTCTCATTTGTAACTCCGGTACTCTGCGGGAAGAAAGCTCTGACAATATGTGGTTTCGGAAAGTCTTCCTCTCCCACAAGCATTACTTCCAACTCGCATTTCTCCTTTAGTCTGAGGAAGTTTGTTTTCATCCACTCTGAAGTGGTGATGTCCGCACATACTAACAAGAGCCATCCGGCTTTGAAAGTTGTCCCGCGGAAAGCTGGCTTTGCATCCCCGTCGCGCAGTTCGATCGTGGTGTCCATAATCCTCTCTTGTATCTGAACCATTTGTTCATTCGTGAGAGGATTGCGATCGATATCGACTGGTACGACACCCAATCTGACATAGCTCGCTATATCTCTATAGGTGGTTCTGTCAGAGGTTGTTTTCCCAGTGCGAGCTCGCTTCGCTTCGGACTGAGGAGGTGTGTTGTCCTCAGATCTCATGCGTTTGGCTTCTTTGGCATCATCTTTTGTTTTTGCAAAGATGCGGGCTTGCTCTATGCTGCTACCCTGTTTCAGCGCTCTGTTGAAACGACGCTGTTCAGCTGGCATGAACCTGATACGCTTGGAATCAGTTTGAGCCGTTTTGCCTGGGGTCCCTGGCGCTTCTGTATATTCTGGATGCAATTCATCCGAGAGTATACTGATGCTGTATACAGTACTTGATTCCGAGGCTGAGTCGCTCAGATGAGACAATTTCTCTTCTAGGCTCATCATCTCGAAATCACTGATTTGTGACCCTTCCCGATTGGCAGGTGTCGTGTCGGTTTCGACAGGGTGTTCTGAACCATCCCTAGTTGTTGATGCATTTGTAGAGGCATCATTCTCTATGTTTTTTATTATTGGTACTTCAATTTTTCCCACGAGTAGGCGGGATTTATTGGTCGCCCGTGGTCTACCCGTCTAACCACAGGAAGGCTATCTTGAGATCGGAGGTAGCCCGGTATCCGAAATTCGCAAACTAGCGGCTTAAAACTCCCTTTTTAGCCATGCATCCTTCGGCGTTTGCTGTTCCACCTTGGATTTGGGTTTAAGGGTTTTCTCCCACCTCAAACTTATGGTTCCCGCTTGTACATTGATCGTGCGTTGCAACGTGTTACAGCGCACGGTCAATATCCAAGTGGGACCCTTGGCTGACCCTAATCAGGCATGCTGATTAGTCATTTTCAGGTGGGCGCCCGCGAGAAGGACTGAAAGATGAGGATTTTGCCCAACCCAACCCAAAGAATTTGTCGATGGTTGTGATGCATCGTGCACAGCACACTTATATGGCAACATCTCTGTATTTGCATAATTCCTTGTTTTTATATGGCTGAGCTAACTTTTTTACCAAGAGTATCACTCTTTCAGCTGCTGGTAATTCTGCTTGAATACATCTACAATTTCCTGTTACTAGGTTGCCATTCAAACTTCATTAAGCCTTGTTTTAGAATTGGCAAGAGGCTGGATGTTGACTTTTTTTCTATGCAGGACAAAATATAAAAAAATAAAATAAAATATAATACAAATACAATTAGAAATAAAACACTTGAAGCTAATGTTTATGTCTATTAGGCGTGTTTTTTTGAATCTATTCAGGCTTTAATAAAAATGAGAAAAAATCATATGAGAAGGCTACAATCCGCTGTGCGGATCGTTGAAAACCCTATCCCATCCAATCCTTAAAAGTAATATCCTCAAAATGTAAGCTTTATGACGATAAAATACAGAAAATGATATTGTCACAATATTTTGCTCAGACAGTTTATCAAATGGTTGGGTGTTGTAGAACGAGGGTAGACTCTGATTGGCGTTAACTTGGCAATGCCCAGTGTTGCAACTCTGACTACACATCAAATGTGCTTATCTTTACTGGTACTGGTCTCATCCAACCGGATTTGACTTGCTAAACGATAAGTGCGAGTGTTGATAACACGACGAAAAACAGCAACACTATAAACACCCTGGTGAGAATGGCACGGATGAATACCCGGCCTGCTGTCCCAGGCGAACCTAGATGAGCTGCTCTGACATATTCGGACAACAGGTTGTCTAGGAATTTCAAGGGTTAGTCAGGCCCCTTGGACAGAGATGGTGGCGGATGAACCGAAAGGCCAACGGCAGCGCTCAATCCCGTAGTGGATACTGATGGCCCCGTGTCCTAGGGGTATCTAATAAATTGGAACTGGCCCTCCAGGTTGGGGGTTGTGCTTTGGGTTAACTACCCACCCACAGAAAAAAAAAACGAAGCAACCAATAGCCTCGGAAAGGACTGATTTTATTGTTGACGACCCTGCTAAACGAAAAAAGGACAACGACGTTCGTATCTGCACCTGGAATGTGAGAACATTAAACAGGAGAGGTGCAGGCGAACAACTAGCGGAAGCCCTAAACTGCTACAAAGCAGACATTACTGCCATCCAGGAAATACGATGGGATGGGCCGGGCAAAAAGAGGATGAAAAACTGTGACATATACTACGGACCGTGTTATAGTGAGCAGAAACAGCGACTATTCGGATGCGGATTTGTTATAAGTGCCAGACTTAGGCAAGAAGTCTTATGTTTCCAAGACATTAGCGAACGCATAGTAACGATCCGCATCAAGGCCAAATTCGCCAACATAAGCCTTATATGCGCTCACGCTCCGACGGAAGAAAAAGATGATATAGCTAAGGATTGCTTCTACGAGCTTCTCGACAAAACCTATGAGCGACTACCGAAGTACGATGTTAAAATCGTGCTGGGAGATTTTAACGCAAAGGTAGGAAGAGAAGACATCTTTAGAAGTATTGTCGGAAAACATAGCCTACACGACAACACGTCTGGTAACGGACTTAGGCTAATTGATTTCGCTACGGAACGAAATGCCACTATAGCCAGCACAGGGTTCCCTCACCTCGATATCCATAAGGGGACATGGCGGTCTCCAGATCAACGAACGGTCAACCAAATTGATCACATTGCGATAGATAAGAGACACGCATCCAGTATTTTGGATGTCCGAACATTCCGAGGAGCTAACATCGACTCGGATCACTACCTTGTAGCAGCCAAGGTAAGAATGCGGATATCCACCACGCCACAACAATCCAGAAATACTGTGAAAAAAATTTAATGTCGGAAGACTGCAATCGCAAGAGACCGCCAAGACCTTCGCACAACGCGTATCCCTCAACCTCTTGATTAACACCATACCACCAGCATCGAATGTCGAAGAGCAATGGCAACGATGCCAACAGGCCATTAGATCAGCCGCAACTGATGTGCGAGGTTTCTCGCGCCCACCAGCAAGAAACCCCTTTTTTGATGAGGAATGCCGACAGATGCTCGCAGCCAAGAACGAGGCCTACAAGTCTAAGCTGCAGGTGAAGACGAGAGCTGCCATTGAGCTCTATAGGCAAAGAAGAAGGGAAGAACATCGGCTTTTCAGCAAGAAGAAAAAAGAGCAAGAAAAGCGCGCGATCGAGGATATAGAGAGGTGCCACTCCAGGAACGATGTTCGCAAGTTTTACCAAAGTGTAAAACGTCAAAGCCAAGGATACAAGGCTCGAACAGAATCCTGTCGAGATGAACAAGGAAATATTGTAGTTGAGACACAGTCGATGCTGAGGATATGGAAGAACCACTTCTGCAGACTGTTAAACGGCGATGACGAACAACATTCCGCTGTCAGGCAGAACGAACCATTCAATATTGGCAACGACAGCGAAGACTGCCAACCACCCGACCTGAGTGAAGTGAGGATAGCAATATCTAAACTCAAGCTTAATAAGGCTGCCGGAAATGACGGCCTTCCCGCTGAGCTCTATAAGGCCGGGGGAGATGACTTGGTAAGTAACATCCACCAACTCATAAGCCAAATCTGGTCGGATGAAACTATGCCTGAAGAATGGAACCTCGGCATCGTTTGCCCGATCCACAAAAAAGGAGACCCTCTGAACTGCGCCAACTACAGAGGCATAAGTCTCCTCAACATCGCCTACAAGATCCTATCTGCCGTAATATGTGAACGCCTGAAACCGTTTACCAACAACCTGATTGGTCCTTATCAGTGTGGTTTTAGGCCAGGATAGTCCACAACCGATCAAATTTTCACACTTCGGCAGATCCTGGAAAAAACTCAAGAAGTCCAAATCGATACCCACCACCTATTCATCGATTTCAAAGCCGCATATGACAGCATTTATAGAGACGAACTGTATAGAGCCGTGTCTAGTTTTGGTATACCGCCCAAACTCGTCCGTTTGTGTAGGATGACGATAGAGAATTCTCGCTGCTCCATCAGGGTCGGAAACGACCTCACCGACACATTCGATACCAAAAAAGGATATAGGCAAGGCGATGCGCTGTCATGTGACTTCTTTAATCTGATTCTTGAGAGAATTGTGCAAAACTCCAAAGCCAACACCAGAGGCACAATTTTCCAAAAGTCGGTGCAACTACTAGCATACGCTGACGACATTGACATCATTGGTAGGACTCAACGTGATGTCATAGCCACGTTTGCTAGTATAGAGAAGGAAGCGGCGAAAATGGGTTTAGCAGTGAATGAGGGTAAGACAAAGTATATGCTGTCATCACGAAAGGACTCACAACATCGACGAATAGGAAAGAACGTCACCATTGACAGATATAACTTTGAGGTAGTACGGGACTTTGTCTACCTCGGCTCCGCTATTAGCTCTGACAACAACATCTCGTCAGAAATTAAACGAAGAATTACTCTTGCCAACCGCTGTTTCTTCGGGCTAAGAAGGCAATTTAGTAGTAAAGCCCTCACTCGAACTACTAAGGAAACCCTATATAAGACCCTGATCATCCCAGTCCTGCTCTACGGCGCTGAAGCATGGACCGTATCAAAAGCGGATGAAGAAATCCTTAATAGATTCGAGAGGAAAATTCTTCGGAAAATCTTCGGTCCCGTTTGCGTTGACGGGCTATGGAGACGAAGATTCAACCAAGAACTATACGAGCTGTACAGCGACATGCCTCTGGTCAAAAAACTCCGCATTGGACGTTTAAGATGGCTAGGACATGTAGAACGAATGGACACCAATACTCCGGCTCGCAGAGTCTTCGATTCCCAGCCAGACGTCGGACGCAGTAGAGGAAGACCTCGCCTTAAGTGGCGCGCACAAGTGGAAACCGACCTCAACCAACTTGGAGTGCGCAACTGGAGGCAGTTAGCTAAGGACCGGGCTAATTGGAGAGGCATGTTGGTTGAGGCCCAGGTTCATTCCGGACTGTAGCGCCACTTAAGTAAGTAAGTAAGTCAGTGGTGAGTTGTTGCTTCCGCAATATGATACAATTCCTTGAAAGATGATTGACCACGGGAGAAAGCAACTTGCAAAATTTGTTTTTGAAGATTTGTGTTGGCTGGCTTTGATGTTTTTTTAATTTTTTTTTAATTGACACTATCAGATCTGTGTCGTAGCGAGCTTAATACAAGCGCATCTAAGAGCAGAGATTTGCCACAGAATAAAATATGCATCCACAGGCTCATCATTTAGTGCAATTTTTAGTGGGACATAACAGAACACAGAGGTTATTTTGACATCACTAACAAAATCAATAAACGATGAAATTAAACTTTATTTTTGTATTATTAACAAAACCAAAGAAAACATATGAGAAGGCTACAATCCGCTGTGCGGATCGTTGAATACCCTATCCCATCCCATCCTTAAAATTAATATCTCCAAAAAGTGGGCTTTATTAGCCTATAATATAGAAAATGACATTGTCACAACAATATATTGTTCAAACAGTTTATCAGAATATTTTGTTGTTTGACAAAACACATCGTTTTCCTCCTGCATATGCTATGGGATAGGGTATACAAACGGTTTTTGTAAGAAAACGCCCCCAAAAAGTGGGCGTGGCAAAAAACTTTATATGAACAAAATATAGATATTACGATTGTCTAACTACGCTTCGCAGACGCTTTTTCAAAATTCCCTATGGTTTGGCCAAAAAATACGTTTTTCTAAAAAGGGGGCGTGGCAATGTGCGGATTTCAAAAATTTTTACACTTGTTCTGCTGGGAGCAACAAAGAGCACGTGTACCAAATTTCATCCTTCTAGCTCGAAATTTAAGGCCCAAAAACTGATGACGTACGGACGGACGGACGGACAGACATGGCTTAATCGACTCAGCTAGCGATTCTGAGTCGATCGATATATTTTGAGGTATATGTAGCTAAATTACTTCTCTATGTTACAAACTCTGTATCAAAACTCATATACCCCTATGGGATAGGGTATAATAACACACTACATATTTATATATTTTCAAAAACAATTACCAAAATGATATTACGCCTAATTCACAGTGAAAGAGAAAATTGCATACGACGCAGTCGTGCACCCACCACTCGTTTTTATACCCTATCCCATAGGGGTATATTAGTTTTGATACTTAGTTTGTAACATAGAGAAATAATTTAGCTACATATACCTCAAAGTATATGGATCGACTCAGAATCGCTAGCTGAGTCGATTAAGCCATGTCTGTCTGTCCATCCGTCCGTCTGTACGTCACCGATTTTTAGGCCTTAAATTTTGAGCTAGGATAATGAAATTTGGTATATAGGATCCTCGTCCGTGCCTACAGAACAAGTGTAAAAGTTTTTGAAATCCGCTAACTGCCACGCCCCCTTTTAAGAAAAACTCAGTTTTTTGGCCAAACCGTAAGGAATTTTAAAAAAGTTTCTGAACAACACATTTAGACAATCTTAATATCTATATTTCGTCTTTATAAAGTTTTTTGCCACGCCCACTTTTTGGGGGCTTTTTCAATAAAAAACGGTTTTCGGTCAAATTTTAAATTTTTCGAATAAAAATTTGATGCAGAATCATTAACATTATTAATATGAACATTTCGTCTATATAACATTTTAACCCACGCCCATTTTTTGGGGACGTTTTTATATAAAAACCATTTTTATACACTACCCCATTACATATGCAGGAGAAAACCTTGTCTTTTGTAGAACCGTAAAAGTGTTTTGTAAGCAGTCTGAAGAATTTGTTGTCACTATATCATTTTTTCTATTTTATCCACATCGTGTTTTTAGCCATGCCCACTTTTTTGGGGATTTTTGTTTTATGGATATGATGGGATAGGGTATTTAACGATCCGCACAACGAATTGTAGCCTTCTCATATGTTTTAATTGTCTCTCCATCTTAAAGGGCTTGACCGATTATTTTCAAACTTTGTATCCAGTGGCTGTAAAGGCTGTAACGATTTGAACTTAACTTGACAAACATTATTAGCATATTAGTTCCAAAACTGCATAAACAGTTTTCTTCGAGTAAATCCATATAACCGATTTTTGCATTAGGCCACATAAAGAAAATTGTCAATTTCTCGCACACTATTTTGTCGAATTGAATGAAATTTTAATACTTTTATTGCACTTTGCAGCAATTCCACATAATTAGCAAATCATTTTTATTCACATAGACACCGATTTCTTCAAATTCTGGATAAACATTCGTATAATCACATTTCGACATTATCATTTTTAGCATCAATAATCAAAATGCATATTATTGTGTATTTTGGCCAAATTATGGAAATCGTCAAATTCTCTCATGCTTGGCAATTGATCTAACGCCCCACTTGCTGTGAATGAGAAATTTCCGTACGACCCAGTCGTGCACCCACCACTCATTTAAAGTGGTATAAAAGTTATCATAACAGCATGTTCATTGGACCTAACTATCCCTTGAGATTCCTGGTTGTCTAGTACACACCTTGATATGGTGTGAACTACTGTGTAAAGTCAGGAAATCCTAAGATGACAGGAAAAATTGAACACCTTACTTGAGCTGCTTCAGCATATTTGGTCAACAGGTTATCTAGAAAAACTTAGCAAGCGCATTTACGTCTACCCATGTTCGATAATACCCGTTGATCAAAAAACAGAATCGATTGCGAAATAGATATGTTTATCAAGATGTCAATTCTATCAAAAACGCTGTTCTCAAAACGGATGCATCAAATATATATGCAACATATACCGTTTGCAACATATAATAATATATTACAAGAGTGTCACAAAAAAAAACCAGCGTAACTAGTAAAGTTAAAAATTAAAATTACAGCATTATTATAAAATTTATAGAGATACAAAAAATACTGTATTCTAAATGACCCCAGCTCGGTGAAAGCAAAATGTAATACATTTTTAATACAAAGCCAACAAACTACTACAGCTGCAACTGTAAAAAGGGACAATTGGCCTTAAAAACTTGAACTGAATTATTTTTGCACTCCATCTACTACTCTATTGCCATGCTTTTGTTTTTCACTGCCCTTATTTGAGAGGACCTTACTTCAAATCCTCTTGCATATTTAATTTGAAGCTCTTCAAAAACAAAAGTTACATCTCACAGATTAAGCAAACAAATTTGGGGCGAGCTACTGCAAAAGTATGTTCGTCATGTACCTACCAAAATCTCCTTCACAAAAGTAAAATGTGTGTTGCGACAATTCTCGATTTTCCAGTGAATACGGGATTTCTGCAGGTGTCATGTCCCGAAATGAAAGACCATTAAACGAAGTATAGATGACAAAAAAATGGTGCGGTATGTAAGGAGGGTTTTCGGTCTACTGAGAAGGATTGAATGTGACAATTAAATGGCATAAACTATAATATAGGTGTGGACTGTAAAATACTACGCATGCAGTAGCTATACATTATGTAAAGGAGAAAAACATTAACCTGCTATATATAACTAGGTGAAAGTAACTATGTAAGTTAGCTCAAATTTCTGCCAAAGATGCATTAATTTTTGATTAAGTTAAAAAGTATTTTAAGTATCTTCAAATAAGTAAGAAATTTGTTTATAGGTATTATTAATATGCCATAAATGTTTGGTGGTAAATGACAAAACCACACGTACGGTATTTGGGCGGAAAAGCAAAACTCATCCTATCCTGAAATGCGAGGGGCTTTATTTCCTCAGAGGATGTGGCGGTAGTGGTAGACGGTAATCTGCTTGAAAGTGAAGTTTTCTTTTTAGAATTTCCATTTTTTTTCGAGTTTTGCCAGAGGATGTTATACAGCTAACTGAAAAAAGGATGTTCCTTTATTTTTTCCTGGTTTTCTGTTCCGCGCCGTAATGGAAAACTTCTTCTACGTATTCTTGATTAAATTATTTGAACGAAAGTGTTCAGGCGGCAAATTGAGGATTTAACATTCTCAAGTTTGAAAAAATTAAAATTGAACAAGGAAACGATGGTGCGTGGTGATTTTCCTTTTCTAAGTACATATTGTTGTTGTGCATTATGCGTGTACGTAATTTGCTAACTTGTGAAACCCGAAGCAATTTGTAGCATGTTTTGTCAGTCTGTCGAGATAAAACTGGAGTAATTTAGCGATGGTATTTATTTGATTGTTTGTAACCTATCCTCAATGGAGTGTATTATTTAATACAAATGTATGTAACAGATTGGAATGGTTTTGTATACAAAGCACTATGGAAACAGTTGGCATTTAATTTACAAATTTAACTATCCGTAGCGGCATATATGTAAATTATGTATATTAATATACATAATATGATTAACAAATAGCTAACCCACATAGTGCCAACCCTTATTTATGATGTAACATAAATAATATCAAGAAAAATTTTAAAATTCTTGTTTATAAAACATTTGTGTTTCTGCATATTATTTAGTTAGAGCCCAGGTGCTTCCAAAATATTTAACGTTGATTTAGAACTAAAAATGTATATTTGGCCACAATGATATATATTTCCAACAATTTCTTTCGAATTTGATTTTTCAAATTTGGAATGTCTCTGAACCAGTTCCAGTATACTTGAAACTTGTCCACTATAATTCCTTCCCGCATAGCGTTAGTACATTTATTCTCATTTTCGACCAACTAATTGATTATATTTTGTTCACTCTACAACCCTGCCATTAATTAAATAACACTTAAGTCTGTGAAACTGGGTCTAACCCAATTTGCTCGATCTTTATTTTTTCAATCTTTTAGTTGAGGGATTCATCCACTACATCAAGCATATTTCTGGGATTTAGAATCTGCGGATATGAATAATATTGACCATTCGCTTTATATTGATGACAATTGCAGATATTAGACTGTTTAAGAATAGGATGGCTGGATAATTTATCAATTAAGAAAAAAACACAAATGAATCAATTCCAATATTTATAATCGATGTTAACTGAATAACGACGTCAATATCGTTGGCGTATGCTTTATTGATTATTGTCTCCTTGTTGTTGAGTCGGGAGTTTTTCACAATCCTTTCAAGAATAATTTAAAAGAAGTCTCATGAAAATGCTACACATTCTCATAATCCCTTTTTGGTCATAGAATACGGGGTAATGTCTTGCCGCCACTGATGTAGCAGCACAATGAAAGAAAGGCCTCCTAAATTCTCAGCATCTGCCGTTAATCGTCTATCATCTAATGCTAGTATATTCAATTATATTTTATCAGACTTTCTACCCATAACGAGCGACATTCCACACGGTTCTATACATCGACCAGTATGTTTTTTTATTATTATTCACATGTACGCTGAAGACGTTCAGCTTTATATGCGCTGCCTTCTAAGTCTAACAAGCTAGACGATCTCACCACACTGGTCTCCTGCTTAACCCTACGAAATTAAAGTGCTTGGTAATCTCATTCGATATGTAGATTCTGTAAAAAAAACATTGGCGTAATCTTTGTGCACAACGCAGGCGTCATCGAGAATAATAAGGATGAAAGATTTCACCATTACAAGTCCAGTTGCAAAGGAGTGTGTCAATTTGTGGCCCCGTATTGCATCGAACGCCAGTTCAATTGCCTACATATAAAATAAAATCCAATAACACAAAAAAACATAAATCGATATGACTTTGGAGTGCGAAGGTTTACGTGTCAAACTGCTCACGGTACATTATGTTAGTCGACGAGCTTTTGAAGAACCGCACTTTAAACAATTTTTCCGATACTATACAAACACGTAAACCAGCAAATCTCCCTTCGAGGATGAAGAAATTCCAAAACCAGAGGACGTACATCCTCCACCACGGCGTAGGAGACGCAGTCGCACACGAAGTCAACGTAGGTCGACACATCGTGGTTCTAAAAAATCATCCTAAGATGTGTCCTCGTGGTATTGTAATAAAATAAATTTTGCTAGTGGAAAAAAAAAAAATCACTTTATCTTACGGTGACATGAAATAAGGCAAAACGAAATAAGACAAATTTCCAAATTTGGCTTTATTTCGGTTTTAACACGAAATACCAATTTGGCCAATTTGATTGGAACAGTCAATTCGACTTTGTTTGATTTCACTGTTGGATTTGGGTTGTATGCGAGGTTGGGTGCATTCTACATTTCTTTGTATTCATATTTATGTATTTGTATCTATATCGAAATAATGCTAAATTGGCTTTATTTCGTTATCTAAAGCAAAATAAAGCCAAACAAGAAAATTGATTTTATTTCGTTTTTAAAAACGAGAAAAAAGGTTAACTACTTACAATAATAGCGGAACCTATAAAACTGTTTTTTTTTTTTTAATTCCGTCCGTCTGTCCATCTGTCCGCAATGGTCTACCCGATTTTCTTCAAAATTCGTATCCAAGTATGTTTTGGTCATAATTCTAGGTAATTTTTTTGCTTTTAGTCATGTTATTAACGGTACCTACCATATTAAAATTACACATAACGTCAAGTTTCTCGAAAAGGACTGTAACGTTTTTTATTAAACTTCACAGATACTATTAGTATATTAGGTTTTTTCGAGAAAATCATTATAATTGATATAGGCCATATAAGAAATCTAAAAACATAATCCTTATTAGAATAGCCACAAGTTATAAATCAATTTTTTTTACAAAAAATCGATCGTTTCGTTAGTTATAAATACGTAATTTTAAAATAAACCTTTTTTTGCAAACAATCTAATATGAGGAATCTAAGGACCCGCTTAAACAATTCACAAAATTTGGTTGAAATTCGATGTCACGTTTTCTATAAATCATTAAATTTAGGAACTTCCGTCCAATTCCAAAAACCCCTCTTTAGGAATAAAAACAAAAAACATATTTTAGTCAAATCGACCGAGTAGTTTAGGCTCCAGTATCAATAACAGAATCCTGATCACAGCCTCCGGACTACAGACATTAGACGGCAGAAATTTTTTTAAAAACTACTTTTTTTAACTCAGGATACCTCAAAGCATATAACTTGGTAAAATATCAACTTCGAATTTTCGCGCCATTACAATACTTTCGTATACTACGTATACTGGGGTAGTAAACAAATAGACTAAATAGTTTGGGCGGTATACCAGAACTAGACATGGCTCTGTATAGTTCATCTCGTGGTGGTTCGTAGAGCATAACGGCGAGTGGTTGTTCATCATCTTTGTTCAAAAGTCTACAGAAGTGGTTCTTTATATTACCAAGTCGACTGTGACTCCATCTTGGTAATTCTTGTGCCACCACCTTGTGACATATTTTAATCGTAACCCATCCTGAAAATAATCATTTCCAACAAGTGGGTATGGTCCAGAAGTCTACAGACGAAATAAACATATCCATATTGCTTAATTATTTATTTTGAAAATTTGACTCTTGTTCTAGGAGTTTATTATTTTTATAACAAAACGTACCCCTATGAGAATGTGTACAAATATGTATTCAGATAATAGATTCACCATATTAAATACAAAACACCTCAAATACATCCGGGGCAGATATAAATATAATAGCATTTATATGTATATGTAGGAATCGCAGAGATTGAAATGAAAATGAGAAAAGATTTTATTTAATTTCAGTTTAATTGAAATAAGGTTTATTACTATTGGGTTTATTATTAGATAAGTTCATTAGTTTAGATAGTTTAGATTCAAATATTATTGTTCTTCGCGTCCTTTGTGTTTTCGTGGTCGTCCACGTCCACACCTTTTTCACCTTCTATCTTCATTTTAATGTCACCATTTTGAATGCTGATGTTGTCGGCAATAATGGGATGTGTTACCAATCCCACAATCGTCCATTCTACATTCTGAGTCGATATTTTACTATTATTGATATTTTAGTATCCTGCTTAGTTAGTTTGACATTATTGGTTGTTTGTCTCGTTAGTAATTCGAATATCAATATCAATATCTCCTTAATCTTGGGTATCGTCTTCTTTGTCAGCAACAATGTTTTCTGTTTCGGCAATGATTTCACCAGTATCTTCTTGCCCAGTTCCAGATCTATCTGCTTCTCCGCCTTATCAACGTCTTCTTCATCGCACAATCCCGATGAAAGAAATGGCTTCATGAAATCTCAACAGGTAGAAGTTGTATGAGAGCATTCCTGATTTTCAACATTTTGAACATGATAAATGTGGCACCTTTGTTACCTTATAAGGACCAAAACATTTTGAATGAATCTTAAGGGTTGTTCCAAATTGATTACGTTTTATGGCCAGTAAATCTCCAATATCGTATTTGATCGTTTTCGTCATTTATCGTACGTTGAATCATTTTGATATTTTGTCTCGCCGTTTCTCTTTCCTTCTCTCTTTCTACCATGAAGACAACGATGAGCTCCACTTTGACAGTTTCACTGCTTGTCCGCATCTGTGTGCCTATTAACAATTTAAATGATGTTGTTTAAGTGCTTCTTTGCCATGTTGAGTTCAGACAATGCTGCAATTTTTAGGTATGCTGGTACCATCTTAAAGGATCATCAGCACTGAGTTTGGTAAGCACCGATATTATCACTCGGTTGATTCTCTCCACCTGTCCGTTTCCTCGTTATAATGGACAGAAACTGTATTTTTTTCATTTCGCAGTAATCATTGAACGAGCCCTTGTCCGATATTATGCGTTCAGGATTACCAAATGATGTTTCTGATGAACTTTGAAAATTCGTCTATAGCACGCAGTATGTAAGCATACCTGACCTAAGTGATCAATTGATGGATGCTGAAAGGTCCCAGAACGCCTTGCGGAAGTAAAATATGAAGGTCCGAACATGTATCCACCTTCGGAATAATCCAGACCTCTTCCGGCACTATCACCCGTGCTGGCCAGGGCCTCGTTCCCTGTTAATAACAAAGAAAGGCGTTGGGGTACAAGCCTCCTACTATCGCGTGCGGCATAGGCATGACCATCCCCTTGCTAGCTCAGAGGCGGGTATGGGATCTTGTCACAAGACCTGGACTGGGGTTTCATTAATTTTTTTTTCATGTCTGAGTGAGATACTATTGAGGAGATCTTACGTCACAGTAAATGTAACCTAAAGAACGATAAGAACGCAAGGCCTGAATTTTTTGTTAGATTCACATTGTCTTCAGGTGTTTCTCCTTAGGGATGATAGGTGGAGAGATGTTGGTAGAAGTTCACTCCAAGAGCTGGCCCTCCCCTTGTTAAAATAATTTAAGAGACCTTGGCTATTGCTTCGCTCTTCTTACAATGCCGCCTAACTAAAAAGTGGTATCCAACCCAGCTGAAAAGGTTACTTACCTCTGTTTTTGTATCTCCTTCAACTTGACCTCTTCACCATCCAACACATCATCGAAAGTGTTTTCATACACCAATGTCATGTTTGACGTAATATTCAGTGTACGATCATAAGAAATCTATGACCGGCAAGTTATGAAGTTTAACTTCTTCCTGCGATTATGCGGATTTATCGCTAGGAAGACTTCACTCCAGCTTGCTTTGAAAAAGTCTAGTGGACTTGCGAGAAAACGATACGTAACCCAAGTGGCTATACGTATTGAGCAACGACGAAAGAATTGCGAGTAAAGGTAACGAAGAAAAGAAAGACGAGTTTCGCAAACGTTACAAGCGTGAATAGAAAGAGTTTTTTATTCGCTAGCTCTTATATAGACTACATTCATTGTACAAAAACAAAAATTGCGTTCGCCTTAATGCGAATTAAAATATATGGCGAACCTTGGCACTTAGGCGCCTAATTTAAACTTAGCGAAATTTCAACCATTACCGACAGTGGTTAACAAAATTCATAATACATTTTTCATCTCTTTTTCTTTACAATTTTTAAACATGATAGTAATAAGATTTCAGTAGCAATAATATGCAATTAATAATGTGACCCAACATTCCGGGCCCTTTGAAAGCATCGCCTTTCAACTTGGAAGAATAGCCAACTTCCGAATAGGACGTCGAAATGTGCCCTTTGGTGTCCTTACGTCAGCTACTCTGATCTTCGCATCTGAACCTGGATAAACTTGGAGTACTCTGCCTAGCACCCAACGTTGTGGAGGTACGTTGTCTTCATGGATTATGACCATGTTTCCGACATGAAGATTCGGCTCGTTCGTTGACCACTTCGTCCGGCTCTGAAGTTCATGGATGTATTCCTTGGTCCAACGTTGCCAAAAATGGTTCTTCACTATGTTTATTCTACGCCATCGCTGAATAAAACTGATGTTTTCGGTGTCATCGGGGGCTTCCGGAAGTGCCTTCAGGGATGATCCAATCAGCAAATGAGCGGGGGTGAGTGCATTGAAGTCATTCGGGTCTGTAGAAGATGGTGTAATGGGGCGCGAATTCATAATCGCCTCAATTTCGACCAGTGCAGTAGACAGCTCTTCGAAGGTCATCTTGGCGCATTTACCCGAGACAATCCACCCTAGCGAAGATTTTTGTAAGACTGGAAGATCTTGACCCAGTTTGATTTGGCCTACTGCTAGAAGATCAAAGAATGCTTCTGCTCCTAAGAGAAGATCTATCTGCGAAGGTGTATTAAAATATTCATTTGCCAGATTAATGTTCTTAGGAAGATTCCAATTCGAGACATTTAAAGCTGCATCCGGTTGGTAACCTGTGATTGTAGGGGCTACCAAAAACTCCAATGAAACTTCAAAATTACTATATCGCGATCTGATTGTCGTTTGTACTTGACAATTCATTTTCGTTTGAGAAATACCTATTCCAGCAATATCTACAACCTTCTTTTGCCTACGTAGATGCAGAGATTTAGCGAAGCTATCGTGAATGAAGTTCACCTGAGAACCTGAATCCAAAAGTGCTCTTCCCAATTGAAAGCCACCAGTCGAATCCTTGACCAACACCAACGCTGTCGCTAAGATGACTTGAACGCCGTGCCTTTCTTCTTTTCCAAGTGCTGTGTGAACAGCTGCTGATGTTGTTGGTTCCTCTCGATCGTTTGATGAATATCCTTGTCCTTGATGTATTTTATGAAGCAGGCTATGATGCGACTGCTTACATGTCTTGCACCTGTACGTTGAAGGGCACTTAGCGACATTATGTCCCTTAACCAAACAGTTGATGCATAGACCCAGACGCTTTGTGCTACAAAATCTATCATTAACGGACAACTTTATAAAATTTGGACAAATGGTAATTGTATGCGAGTTATCTTTGCAAAAGCAGCAAGACTTTTGAGTTACTGCCAACAATGTTTGTGGACGAGCATGCACATGTGCTGGTTTTGATTTGTTAAACCATCTTGCACTGCCATCGGAACGAAAGTTTTTGGTTTCTCTGGCTTCGAGATACTGACAACGTCTACTTAAAACCGCGGCACATTCTGACCAATCAGGAAGTTTTTTATAATCTAGATGCTCGTCCCACTTTGATTGCGTCTCCGGATCAACTTTAGTCATGGCAATATAAATTATAATTGCATTGCAAATATCCTTTACGGTTCCTAAAGACAAAAGCGAGCTATAGAGTGCGGAGATCGTGTCTACCAGATGACGCAAGTGTGGTGATGAACCCTTTGGCACCTTCGACAATTCAAACAAATCCGAGATATTTTCTAAGAAGATTAGACAATAGTTGTCATAACGCGTTTTTAAAGCTTGTATCGCTTTAGGATAATTTTCCTCTGTGACCTGGAACGCTCGAACTGTTCCCAAGGCTCGGTCACTTAGGCAAGAACGCAAATGATTGAACTTTTCGATCTTTGTTAACGAATGATCACAGTCAACCATGTTCGTGAATGAATTAAAAAAGTTTTTGAATTCCGAATATTTCCCACTAGATTTGCGCAAACGAAACGGCAAACGACTAACAGGAGCTGGAACTGCGAATGATCCTTCCAATTGACTATTCCGCCTTCCTGGTCCCATCAACGACATAATTTTTGACTTCGTGGTTATGTAGAGTTCCTCCAGTTCACTCCTTGCAGCATCTGTTGGTTGAAGTCGTTCGATCTGCGTCTGGTACGAAAGAGCCTGTTTAAAGTACGATTCCAGTATACCCAAACGGCACTCCAATTCTGTTGGTGTTAGACTAGACGCCTTTGCTTCTATCAGCGTCTTTATACGAGTGATGTTTCCTTTGGTACATGCACGTTGCTGTTTTAAATCCTCGATGGATTGTTGTATTTGTACTTCGTCTGGCATGGCAACTCTTATTCAGCAACAAAAGCAGTAAAAATCCAAATTGAAACTCAATATGTATACCCACTAACAGAACTTCGACCTTACTATCCACAGAAAATATCCCCAATACAATGTTGATAACAGCAGCGACCCAACAACAACAGACTATGTATCTGGAGATGACCAAAAATTCTATTCACTAAAACCGTGGTGAAATTATGCTAACTGTGGAACGTAAATAGATTCCAACAATTCGATGAATGTGATGAAATGATTTAAATTTCCAACGATGACTTCGAACTCCAGCAGCAACCAGCAACAGCAATATAATTCCACATCCGAGTTTGATTAATTATAAATATTAATAAAGTCGAAATTATATTTAAATGTAGCGACTATTTGAACGATGTGATTTTATCAAATGATCTAATTTTTATTTGTTAATTTATATAATAATTGGTAACAAAATTAGATGTTCAATACTTCAAAAGAGCAGTAGTTGCATTCACATTATTGATTTAATAATGTCTTCCTATACGACGACGATTAGCATAAACAGACAAATGAATCAAGTGATAAACTGATCGTGGGTTGTGTGTATCGATCGAACGAACGTGTGAGGCAACCGAGTGATAACTCCAACAGAGAAACCTGGCGACTCGACTGCGGTGTACCGATGTAGATCGTGCGAATGAGCGTGTGAAGCAACCGAGTGATAACTCCACTAGCGATCATTGGCGTTTCTGATGCGACGATGTTATGTGGATCGTACGAATGAGCGTGTGAAACAACTGTGCTACTGATTCCTAAAACGATCAGTTTGTGCAAGTAATGTGGAACGAAGAATATACCAGCGGTTTTTTCCAAGAGAAGAAACGAATATGTATACGTAGTAAAATGTGGAATCTATGTTGCTTTTCCACCATACATATATTTTACACATAATTGGTCACGAACGCACATTCGCACTAATTGGTTATACTGACGTACCTTTTTGGGAGATGTATACTTATCTTCCCTTTTTCTTCCCCTTTTCACGTTTCCTCTTTATAATGCAGATGTAGATGTCTGATCCCTGTAGATGTAGATGTAGTTTTCTGTAGATGCCTGCTGTAGATTTTTTTTCTCTTTTGCTCCGATGTAGCACTGCACACTTTACCCCGAAAGCCGAATCACGAACCGAAACCGAGAAATACCACACGAATCACTTGATATAAAATTGTTTAATGTTCAAAGTTCACTTTTTTATTTTAATATTTATGTGAGTAAATGCCCTACGTTGGGCGCCAAAGTGTACGATCATAAGAAATCTATGACCGGCAAGTTATGAAGTTTAACTTCTTCCTGCGATTATGCGGATTTATCGCTAGGAAGACTTCACTCCAGATTGCTTTGAAAAAGTCTAGTGGACTTGCGAGAAAACGATACGTAACCCAAGTGGCTATACGTATTGAGCAACGACGAAAGAATTGCGAGTAAAGGTAACGAAGAAAAGAAAGACGAGTTTCGCAAACGTTACAAGCGTGAATAGAAAGAGTTTTTTTATTCGCCAGCTCTTATATAGACTACATTCATTGTACAAAAACAAAAATTGCGTTCGCCTTAATGCGAATGAAAATATATGGCGAACCTCTGCACTTAGGCGCCTAATTTAAACTTAGCGAAATTTCAACCATTACCGACAGTGGTTAACAAAATTCATAATACATTTTTCATCTCTTTTTCTTTACAATTTTTAAACATGATAGTAATAAGATTTCAGTAGCAATAATATGCAATTAATAATGTGACCCAACATTCAGAATTTTACGAAACAGGCGCAATTTAAAATCATCGTATCTGTTACAATTCAAGACAGGTACTGAAGTTATTCAAAACGCAACGTTCTTTTAATAAATACTGACATACGTTTTTTTTTCGTTCTTTTATTTACTGTACCTTCAAATTCTTCAATTAATGTCGTTTTCGCTTATTTTTTTGATTTATCTTATTCGAATAGTTGAATTAAATTCTACCCATACTTCGTAACAATATAGTAACTTTATTTTTGATTATATAGTTCAATTTTGTTTTTTTTTTATCATAGGTTGTCAAATATTTCAAGTGTACGACTTTACTTCTTATGTATCTTTTTTTTCTTTGGGCTACTTCATTACTTCTACTTCTTTGGCCAATTTTACTACCTTTACACCCTTTTTGGTATTTATATGTACTTAACGTATAATAAAATCAATAAAGTCAAACTTACCCCTAAACACAATTAAACAATTAAAACTCCCTCTGGGGATGACTAGCAAATTCGTATTGTGGTCAAGTTTTAGCTGTACTTGTGGTTTGTATCCGGTTGTAAAATCTGGGGCACGATCGGCTTAAAGGTTTTATTTGGTTCCAAATAGAAATGTCGTGGAATTGTTCTGGTTGAAGGGTGACAGGAGGCGGAGAAAACTTGTTGCACATCATTTCCTTTTGATCAACAAATGTATGTTTCCAGAGAATTGTTTTGGGATTTTTGGATACCAGGATACATTTAAGCTGCTGCTTTGGCGTATTCCTTTCCTTGGCTCAGTTGATTGGACGTGAGTGCTGCAGTAGATGGCCTTGGTCTCAGCGCAAGAATGATTGGATGGAGTGTATATTTCATGGGTAAATCACATGTGGACACTTTTTCGTAATATACCACAAAAAATCCGCAATACGGAAACCAAGTTTGATTTGGGATTTTTCTTAAACTTCGTTAACCGAAACTCAAGGTCGATCTACACCACGTCTTGAAGGGGAAAAAATGTTTTGCTACCAAATGCCGCTAGGTTTGTCTCTCTCACTCCTAATGCTTGCTCCTAATGCTTGATCTACAATATTAAAATACACCTTGCTTGTTATATTTTATTCAGGAAAACCCAGTTTTTCTATAAAAATTTAAATTCAATCCTCATTTGTTTTTAAATATAATAATTATATGGCTTTGAATAAAATATATCGAGCTATATGGATTCGAAAATTTCGCTGTAAATTCAGCGAGAATCCAAACCCATGGCGGATATTAGTTCGCCAAATCCATTACCGTCCACACACTTCCTATAAGAATTTGCATCCACACAAGAATAAAGCCATTGCAAATATGCTCCATTTTCTTCACTCCGAAGTGAACATCCCTTAAAATATAATTTTGCATTTGTCTTGGAACGCAGAGCAACTTTCATTTTTGCTTATCGCTCTTGTAGATAATATTACGTTCCATGATAAATCCTTCATAGTTTTGACCAGTAGATAAAACTTGTTTTGTGGGCTAAAGATTCTGCCGAAATATGGAAGCATGTTGGATTTCGGCTTAACGCATCCGCATGTCTCATCCTGCTTCCAGCTCTATGCGCTAAATGGTAGTCATATTCTTGTAATATTAGAGCCCATACTGTAATTTTTGAAGATAACTCCATCGTTCTCTTGAATGCTGCACAGTCAGTAACATTTTTTACCCGGATATCAAATAGGTAGTGGTGAAACCATTTTACAGCAGCTACAATAGCAAGCACTTCCAACTCGTAGCTGCTATAGTTTTGTTGTGCAGGTTAATTATTTTTACTCTAGTAATTTACTGGATGAAATTCATCTTTATGTTTTGTAATAACACTACTCTTATGGAGTGTGGTTATGTCCCACTAAATCCTGCCGATATATTCGTAGAACTGGTTTCGTCGCAAGAATATTTTGTAACTTCCAAAAAGCTGCTTTCTGCCTAACACCCCACACAAACATAGCGTCCTTGTAAAGCAAGTCTGTCAGCGGTCTTGCCACCATCGAGTATCCAGGCACAAACTTCCTAAAATATCCACTCAGTCCTAAAAAATTTTTTACTGCTCTCGTCTTTGCTCTGTAGTTAGATCCAGACACCCGATTCGCCTGCACAAAAATTTGCACTTGTTCGATTTAAATTGCACACCATAGTCGCTTCCTATTTCAAGAATATCCTTCAGATGTCGTAACGCCTCGTTCCTATCCTTCGCCATCACAACCGGATCTTCCATATACAGCATAACCTAGAGTATGAGATTAAGGTGACGTTGAAATACTGTAGGTGATGTGCACAGTCAAAAAGGAACCTTATGAAACTCAAATTTTCCCGACGGTGTAACAAATGAAGTGTGCTTTTTGTTCTCCTCTGCGACTGTGACGTGAAAGAATCCATTTTCGAGATCCAATGTTGAAAAAACATTTAAGACATCGATCTGGTCCTCAATCAGCGGCATTGGATAGTGATCTCGAATAATTTTGCGATTGATCTTACGGTAGTCTACACACAGACGCTTTGTATAATACTTTTTTTATTAGCCAGCACAATTGGGCTAGCAAATTCTGCTCATCGACGATGGGCTTTCCCAAAGGATCCAATCGCCTCGGTCGTTGAAAAATAGGAGCTTCTTCATATTAACCTTCTAAAAAGATCTTCTTCCAATCTCTCGTCGTCTTACACTGTCGCGCGAATTTTATACCCCCGTTGCATTTTTCCCTTTTTTTGCAGTTGTTCAATTTGTATCCTAATTCGTTGCGAGCAAATTATTTGGGACTCTTTTCGCAACAATCGCGGCTTTTATCGCTAAATTGTCCACAATTAAAGCATCTTGGTGTTGAACCTGCGGTGTACATCATTTTTTCCACTTTTCTGTCCTTAGAATAGTTATCCAAACTCCGTCGGTTATATCTGTGTAGACTGTAGAGAGTATCTGAAACGTTTGTAGTTGGTTAGTTTATCTTTAAATTCATTCATCTAGTTCGCTTTGGTTCCCAATTCGTGCATTTCTAGCAAATATTCCAGTAACGTCTCGTTACTTTTTCTGAACATGGTTAATCATTAATATTTAAATATCCGCTGCTGAAATACCCTCCCCAAATTGATCCAGAAGAATTTTTTTTTCAAATAGGATCATTTAGCTAACCCTGGTTATGATCGGAGCGCTGTCTTAGCTGGGTCTGTTAAAAGTCGCTTTGCATAAAGAAATGTTAGCATCTCGAGAATAGCTCTGCCGCTCCTTCAAAATCCCTTAGCTCTCTACTCGACAACCGTCCTTCCCCAGAAAGTCGGTACAGTATTTAGGACCTACTCGAAAATGGTTGAGCTTAGGTTCCTAAGTTGTTCGACTGCTGATCTTAAAAACGCAAGTTCAGAGTTCTCAACATATGTCGACGTATTTCTATACCTCAGCTGTTCAACTTCGTACCTCAAACTTCTGAGTTCCTCGCTCTCTTCTGCTCTTTTGCCATTGTCCTCATTCTTCTCCTCGATAACTTGTTGTTCGTTGTTTACGAATTCTGCTTGATGCAGTGTGTTTCTTCTTTTCGCTACACCAATAAAACCTCCATCAATGTTAATTCTGCTTCCCTTCGCATTTAATCACGCATAATATCTGCAAAATGTTCCGCAATCTCCACCGATCCTGTGCTCTTGTCGTTTTTCCTTTTCTTCCCATATTAAAATTTAGAGAAAAATAAATCAATATTAAAAACATATGAGAAGGCTACAATCCACTGTGCGGATCGTTGAATACCCTATCCCATCCTATCTGTAAAACTAAAATCCCCAAAAAGTGGACATGGCTAAAAACACGATGTGGATAAAATAAAGAAAATGACATGGTGACAACAAATTGTTCAGACTGTTTACAAAAAACTTTGACGGTTCTACAAAAGACAAGGTTTTCTCCTGCATATGTTATGGGGTAGTGTGTAAAAATGGTTTTTATATAAAAACGCCCCCAAAAAGTGGGCGTGGGTTGAAATAGTCTATGGACGAAATGTTCATATTTATACTACTAATGATTCTGCATCAAAAGTTTTTTCGAAAATTTTAAAATTTGACCGAAAAACGTTTTTTATTAAAAACGCCCCCAAAAAGTGGGCGTGGCAAAAAACTTTATATGAACGAAATACAGATATTCAGATTGTCTAAATATGTTGTTCAGAAAGTTTTTCAAAATTCCTTATGGTTTGGCCAAAAAATACGTTTTTCTAAAAAGGGGGCGTGGCAGTGGGCGGATTTCAAAAATTTTTACACTTGTTCTGCTGGGAGCAACAAAGAGCACGTGTACCAAATTTCATCCTTCTAGCTCAAAATTTAAGGCCCAAAAACTGGTGACGTACGGACGGACGGACGGACAGACATGGCTAAATCGACTCAGCTATCGATTCTGAGTCGATCCATATACTTTGAGGTATATGTAGCTAAATTATTTCTCTATGTTACAAACTATGTATCAAAACTAATATACCCCTATGGGATAGGGTATAAAAAAACTTAAATCAAAATTGTTTATTCAATTTGTACATACATACTTCAGTGTGTAGTGTGCAGTCGTTATTAAGGCTATTGTCTTTACTAAATAAGTGTTCAGAATGTTAAGATTGTTGTTTAAGATATTTATTTAACCAGGTTCTGATCCTGTTGTCTTGGTAAGAGCAACGGGTCGAAAGCATTTCCTTCAGACGAATATTACAGGAACCTTCTTACCATCGTGTCAAATAGTTTTGTAGTTCAATTAATTAAAAACTTATTCCGTTAGAATGGTGAACTTTTGAATTGTCTCGCTAACACATAACTTAACATAACACATAACATAACTTAATTAATTTAAATGGTTTTAGGGAACTCTTTCCATCTTTTATTTTTTTCACTTTCGATTTTATCACTTTTTCACAAATGTCCAACTGTCACAACTTTTTCTGTCCAATTTGTCGATGTTGTGTGTCTTTTCGTGTTGACAGCATTTACTTAGTCTTCTTTCCATTTACTGCTAAACCCAATTTTGCCGCTTCCTTCTTTATACTAGGAAACGTGGCTATGACATCACGTTGAGTCCTACCAATGATGTCAATATCGTCGGCGTCTGATAGTAGTTGCACCGATTTTTGTAAGATTGTATCTCTGGTGTTGGCTAGGGAGTTTTGCACTATCCTCTCAAGAATCAAATTAAATACGTCACATGACAGCGCATCGCCTTGCGAGGTCGTTTCCGATCCTGATGGAGCAGCGAGAATTCTCCATCGTCATCCTACACAAACGGACGAGTTTGGGCGCTATACCAAAACTAGACATGGCTCTGTATAGTTCGTCTCTATAAATGCTGTCGTATGCTTTGAAATCGATAAATAGGTGGTGGGTATCGATTTGTACTTCTTGTTTTTTTTTTCCAGGATCTGCCGAAGTATGAAAATTTGATCGGTTGTGGACATTCCTGGTCTAAAACCACACTTGTAAGGGCCGATCAGGTTGTTGGTAAACGGTTTCAGGCGTTCACATATTACGGCAGATAGGATCTTGTAGGCGATGTAGTTGGCGCAGTTCAGAGGGTCTCCTTTTTTGTGGATCGGGCAACGATGCTGAGGTCCCTTTATAAAGCTCGTTGGGAAGGCCGTCATTTTCGGCAGCCTTATTAAGCTTGAGTTTAGATATTGCTATCCTCCCTTCACTTAGGTCGGGTAGTTGGCAGTTAGATGTAGCTGTCGTTGCCAATATTGAATTCGTTCTGCCTGACAGCGTAATGTTGTTCGTCATCGCCGTTTAACAGTCTGCAGAAGTGGTTCTTCCATATCCTCATCATCGACTGTGTCCCAACTACGATATTTCCTTATTCATCTCGACAGGACTCTGTTCGAGCTTTGTATCCTTGGCGTTGACGTTTTACATTTTGATAAAACTTGCGAACATTGTTCCTGGAGTGGCACCTCTCTATATACTTAATCGCACGTTTTTCTTGCTCTTTTTTTCTTTTTCTGAAAAGCCGGTTTTCTTCCATTCTTCTTTGCCAATAGTGCTCAATAGCAGCTTTCATCTTCACCAGCAGCTTAGCCCTGTAGTCCTCGTTCTTGGCTGCGAGCATCTGTCGGCATTCCTCATCAAAACAGGGGTTTTCGCTGGGGGCTCAAGAAACCTAGCACATTGCGTTAAAATCTCCCAGCACGATTTTTGTATAGAACTACGGTAGTCGCTCATAGGTTTAGTTAAGGAGCTCGTAGAAGCAATCCTTAAGTATATCATCTTTTTCCTCATGAGCGCTTATAAGGCTATGTTGGTGAATGTTGCCCTCTTGCAGATTGTTACAATGCGTTCGCTAATATCTTGGAAACATAAGACTTCTTGCCTAATTCTGGCACTTAAAACAAATCCGCATCCGAATAGTCGCTGTTTCTGCTCACTATAACACGGTCCATAGTAGATGTCATCGTTTTTTTTTTGCCCGACCCACCCAATCGTATTTCCTGGATGGCAGTAATGTCTGCTTTGTAAATGTTTAGGGCTTTTGCTAGTTGTTCACCTAGACCTCTCCTGTTTAATGCTATCATATTACAGGTGCAGATACGAACGTCGTTGTCCTTTTTTCATTTAGCATGGTCGTCAACAATATGATCAGTTATTTATGATTCTATTGGTTGCTTCGTAACATATGGTAGTTAACCCAAAGCACAACCCCCAACCTGAACAGCCAGTTCCAATTTATTATATACCCCTAGGACAAGGGGCCATCAGTATCCATTACAGTATTGAGCGCTGCTGTTTTCCTTTCGATTCATCCGCCATCATCTTTGTTCAAGGGGCCTGACTTACCCTTGAGATTCATAGATAACCTGTTATCCGTATATGTCGAAGCAGATCCTCTAGGTTCGCCTCGGACAGCAGGGCATGCCATTCCGTGCCATTCTGACCAGGCTGTTAGGTTGCTGTTTTTCGTATTGTTATCAACACACGCACTTATGGTTTAGCAAGTCAAATCCGGTTGGATGCGACCAGTACCCGAAGGTTACCCTGGCCCGTTTGTACCCAGGGCCTAGCTTTCTCACAACCATTGATGTGTGCATGTGTACTTCTTGCACGATGGCGGGATCTCCTGTTTTATGCCGACTCCGAACGGCTAAGTTGAAATAAGCTATTCTTGATACTACTCGGATGATTTGTCAGAACTTACGAGATGTCAGTGAAAAATCATGTAGATGTTGTTACGGCTGGGAGTCGAACCCAGACCTTCTGCGCGGCAGTCCATCGCACTAATCATCGCGCCACTGAGCCCTCTGGTTACCGATGGTTACCACTTGGAGGTAAAAATAAGCGCATTTGATGTATAGTCAGAGTTACAACCACTGGGCATTGCCAAGTTAAAACCAAAAAGAGTCTACCCTAGTTCTACAACACCCAACCATCTTAAGTTCAATTCAGATTAGGTTTATAATTAGTTTTCATGTTGTTGGGTATATTATAAATTAAGTTCATTAGTTTAGATAGTTCAAATACTATTCCTCTTATTATTTATTATTCGCGTTATTTGTGTTCTCGTAGTCATCTTTCAGTAATCGCCTTCTTGTGATCTTCGTCTTTGCACGTAAATCGTTTTCCTAGTGCCCGTCTCCCGTTGTCTGCAATGATGGGGTGTGTTACCGATCCCACATATAATATGATTTTTAATTTGACTTGTGGGTAGTTACAAGAATGATTCCATGCAATTGTATGCTTTTACAATTACGCAGCGCCACCGTTCAAAGCATTCTCACATCCCTTATCGCACAGCCAATTTTGATTAGTCCTTTTGAGGAAACCTTCTCCACTGAGCACATATTCCTTTGGATCGCAATCTCTTATTTTGATAAAAGCGTTTCATTAGCATTTTATTGCATTTTCTGTCTCTGTACCAAGCCTCTGATTCTCTCTCAATTTCATCCCGAATGTCGAGTTTCAAAAGATGGCATAATTTAAATTTTTTTTGCATCGAATTCCGTTTTTTGTCAAAGACTTTAGTTCATTTCGAACTCTGCAAATGCATACAATTTCGATTATATGAATTTTCGATGGTAAAGCGCTTTGAAATGTTTGCAAGTTATTGGATTCCAAATGCAAAAAAAAAAATATATAAGTCTTACTTTGGTGGTAATATTCTTGTTTCTGTAGCATCCACAAACTAATTGCATTCTGTAAGATATCGCAAGAAAGGCTGCCAGTAGTTCATTAACCACAAATTTCTATACATAAAATTTAAGGCATGGGATTTGGGCTTGACGTTTTGATTCAACTGTACAGGGCTAGCATATGTGTTAAATAAATTAAGCTCCGCCCGACATTGAGGAAAGATGCAACATGAATATGAAATGAAACTCCAAACTAAAAGTTCCATTAATTAAAGCAGCTTAGAAGCATGTAAAATTCAAAAGAATTAATAACTTAGTTGAGATACTCTGACTCGTAGTGTAGTAGATTGAGATAAAGCAGGAATACAGCATTCTTTAGTGGTATGCATGCCCACAACAAATATGGTAAACTAGAGAGATTATTGTTATCCTTAATAATTAGGGGAGCAATTTAAATTTTGAATAAGTTTGCCTCTGTTAAAAAACACCTAATGAACGTGGTTATAATTGGAAGTTGGCAATTATAAGAGAACATACCTAGTTGTTCTGTGGTGTAGTATGTATTGTATATTGTATAAGTAAGTTCACATCAAGGTGTATGTGGATTAAAAGAAATAAATTTCCAATTAGTACCCATTACTTTCAAAATTGTAATATGTCATCAATTTTGAAATAGATGCGGATCGTGTACTTTTTTGTGTTCACAAATGCCGGCAGACAGAATATTGGCATGTCATTTTATTGGTTCACATCAGTAATTTCAAAGACAGCAGCGGAAGAATCCCCAAGATGGAGTTAATGGAAGCGTCATACTGCAGCCATAACAAAAAACTAAAGAACAGCAAGGCAGGTTCTGATGAACCAACAGAACACTTCAAATATGTTGGTGTTGACATAGAAGTGTGCATGCACCGAAAAAAATTAAAAAAATTCTCGAATGACTGGAATATCAGCTCCATATGACCATATGCCTTATCTACAAACACGGCAATCCCACCAACTACCGAGACATCATAGAAGATCATTTCCAATGATAGCAAGAATTTTAATGTGATCGAATGTTTGGTTGGGTATGGAGGAGAAGACAACCGCGAACTTTATGAGATCAGATTTGAATGTTGTACAAAAGATAAAAACATGTAGACTAAGAAAACATGATCGAGGAAAAGTTCTTGTGTCAAGCATTCAATTGCTCCAAATATGTTTCTTGGTAATACATGTTATGTGTAAAACGAATCCACATTGCAAGTAAATAATTAAATTTTATAAAACAAAATTTAAATACAATTTGATTTTTGGCAACATATGTTAATTTTGAAGTGAAACTTCTTTTGGGGCGGTGTGAATTAGATTTTATGAAACATAAAAACATCACGATGATAGTGTTTTGATTGGGTGGTCCTTCATCCAAGTGCTAACCACAACCGACACTGCTTGATATCGGTGATCACGTGTTGTTGCTGTAGTAGGTTTGTTTGTAGTGAACTTGTTTTTGGAAGGCTGTTGTTATGGCTGTTTGATCGAGTTTAATGAACGGATGTATGGACTTGTATCTCAGACAACACGTTCGTTGGTGGGCAACGTACGGTTTCTTTTTGGCATGTTGGTTGGAGAAAGGGCGTTTGTGCACCGGTATGCACCAAGAAAGAGTATTGTATGTCAATAAAAAAAGTTTCTACATATATGGATGCGACATTTGGTAACATGAAGGTTGCTAAAATGGTTATTTCGCTCTGAATGTTGAAATGACAGCTGAGTTTGGTGTCATAAATGTGTTTAACGAAGGTGTTATCTGACGTCTGTAGTAATGAAGCTTGACAGGTAGATTTGATTGAGTTTTAGATGTGTATGTGATTAGTGATAATGAAGATGTATTTTTGGAATTGGAGTGTTGCCTTTAGGAAGGATGGTGTTTTTCATATGACGACATTTTTAAAACGGGATGCTAGACATCGGCAACGCCTCTTCCGTTTGTGGGTGTAAATACACATTGCGGTACTTCGAAAAGGACAGATTGGACGAGAGAGGCTGCAATTTGAAGATGAAAATTGGTATCTGGTCTGATTCGGGTGGGATGAGTTAGACAGATTTGATGTATGAGTTGTATAACGGTAATTTTGATTAAGATTGCCTTTTGAATGTTTGACGGTTAAAATGATATTTGGCAGTCTTCCCGAAAAGTGGAGCGTTGGATTTTGTGGTTACATTGAAAATAGAATATCTTCTTCACACTGTAGATCTTGCAGAAGAGACTAATGGCGATATTTGTATGATTGTGTTTTGGAAGTGAAACTTCTTTTGAGACGTTGTGAATTCGATCTATCTAATGAAACGAAAAAGAGATCAAACAAAATATGGGTTGTCGTCTGATCACCGAAACCAAGGAGCGTCAGTTGCGGTTAGTACTTAGATATGGAATCGCTTGTGAACACCGAGTGGTGTTGGTTATTGTAAGAGAATGAAATGAGTTTAACTTTCATAATCCGGTTTTGTAGGCGAGGGAACTGAGTTTCGGGGTAAGAAATAGCTAAAATTCTTCAACCAAGTTGGGGCGGTAGAACAAGGTTGAAAAATTATCAAAACATTTGTCAATTTTATGTCAATATGTCAGTTGAACTCCTTTCGAATGAAATTAATACACTATGGAGGTGGTAAACAAAGAAAAGGAGTGGGAGAGAGAAATAAAGCACACTTCTAGTATGTAAACTCATACTCGATTTTTGTTAAATATAACGGGTGGTCCAATATGAGCTAATTTTTAATAGTTGTTGTTTTGCAGTTATTATTTGTGTTCGTGTGTGTTCGGTATGCATTGGCTTCCATCATGAATAGACATATGCCGAAACAACGTTTACTAATTGTGGAAACTTATTCGCCAAAATCAGTGCTCTGTTAAAAATTGTTTCGACTACATTTTGGTCATGATAATCGTCCTGATTCCGAACCAATTTTATACTATAAGACATTCATACAACAAAAAGAGTGCATAGAGCCCGTAATAATGAGAATATTGATGCAGTAGCAGAGAGTATTCATGAAGACCGTGATCAATCAATTTGTCGTCGTTCTTAAGGTTTAGGCATCTCTTATGGAACGTTGTGGCTTATTTGAAGCATGATCTCATTTTGGCCAAACGGTTACATTACAAATACAAATTTTTGGCGCAACAGGCTCGTTAGTACCCAGGGCCTAGCTTTCTCACAACCATTCATGTGTGCGTGTGTACTTCTTGCACGATGGCGGGACCTCCTGTTTTATGCCGACTCCGAACGGCTAAGTTGAGATAATCTATTCATGACAATTGATACTACTCGGATGATTTGTCAGATCATCACGAGAGGAGGGCCAGTAAAAAATCATTTAGGTGTTGCTACGGCTGGGAATCGAACCCAGACCTCCTGCGCGGCAGTTCATCGCACTAACCATCGCGCCACTGGCCCTCAACGGTTACATTAATAAACAAAATTACCATATTTGGCCGATGAACAGCCAAAGGCAACCCTACAGCTACCAATGCAACCCAAAAATGCACTGTTTGATGCAATTTATTGGCAGGAGGCACCAACGTCCCGTACTTCAATGAATTTTTGTTGCCGAAAATTGAAGATATTGGTGTATCGGACCTGTTGATTCAATAGGATGGCGCTACATGTCATAGCAATATGAATATGAACGAATTGATCACTTTATTGAGGGAAACTCTCAATGAAAACATCATCTCAATAACTGTCAATTGGCCACCAAGATCTTGTGACTTGACACCATTGGGGTACTTTTATGTGGATATGTGAAATGTCTTATTGACATCTATAAACCCGAAACGATTGACGCTTTGGAAGCGAACATAACTCGTTTTGGTTACTGATGTTAAAAATTTAAAGAAAAGCATTACGAGGATTATAAGAATATTCCCGAAATTAGTGTCTGTTATTTTCCGAAACGGAAAATTCCGGTAAGTAATAATTGGGCCAAAACTAATTATTTGGAATTGTCGTCAACAGTAATTGAAGTATAATATTAAATTTCATTTCAGTTGATAAATATAGTTTGCCAGAAATTGAGAATTGCGTTTTATGGATTTTTCGAAAAAAAAAAACTGGGTATGCAGTGTCGTTAAAACAAAGCAAATCAAAATCGTTAGAACCGTTTTCGAGATGTACCGTCAATAAAATGCCTAAGCGTAAAAAAATGCAGAGAATTGTGAAAAAAAACCTGGATACAAAGTTTGAACATAATCGGTCAATCCGTTTAGGCTGAGGAGACCATTACGGACAGATAAAACGACAGACGGGCGGAATTCCAAGACAACATTTTTTTGGGTTCCTCTGTCATCGTATAGTGTTAGAATCAATCAGAATCTCGAAGTCGAGTCAACCTTTATTTACTCTCATCACCCGTATCATATTTTCAAATCAACATGTCAGCAATAATTTTGAAACTAAATGTTGTATGACCTTATACACATTAAAAAAAAACACTTATATCCGGTCGACCTAAAAAAGGAGCAAAAGAAAACAGCTTTTTGTTAGCTTTAGCGATTCCCTAAAAGTTCTGCTAATAACTGCAAAGTATCCCCCTTTCAACCGTTGAATTCGCTCGTGTTTGTAGTAAAAATACTTAAGCTACTCAAATTAAATAAGAAAGTCCACCAGAATGGTATTCCTCTCTGAATAAGAATGCAGAAAAACAGATTGGTAAATATTTGTGAATCGGACCCTCGGCATACACATCCAAAGATACTCGAACAATAAAATTGTAAATTTGGCCTCAATTCTTTAAAAGTTTCATTTTTCGTATACCACTTTTATGTTTCTACAACCCTTTCCACGATTGCCCTTAATTCCCTATTTGTTTTGTTTTTTGTGTGCACACATGCATACTCCAAGCATATTTCCTTATGGAGAAAGTTAAAAATGCCTGACTCCCTACATCTTAGGTATATACCTTCATCCGCTTGTATGGCGCTTCAGTTGTGTACTTTCCAGCGTATTTCATCTCAATACCTCTTCGCCACTGCCGCGCCCCTGGCTGGATATTCTTTGCAAAAAGTTGGAATCCATTTGATCTTCGTCCAAGGCAAACATTCGATGCTGCGATAATATAATTTTCTTTTATGATATTTGACAGAATTTTAAGTGAATAGTTGGGTCCTTTATCCATTCTTTTCTGGTTCCATTCTCCCTTTGCTGGTGTGGAAAATACAGAAGGGACATTTCCATACACACTCGCCCCTTTATCGCTGCCATGGCCAACAAACACACCGAAATCATACACAGAAGAAGCATGCTTCCTACGCTTTGAACAAACACCTAAAAATCGACAATCCTTATTGAAATAGAAAATTGAGAACATCCGTGACGCCAATATGCCGGAGGACTTTCCGCCAATACCCAATCTTGTGTAGCGGCCGGGTACATTGTTTAGATGAGTTTGGATGGTTCTATTAGCGTGGACTCTCACAGCACAAAAGGTAAGAGTCTTCAGCGCAAAAATAACCGATTTGAACATCCTCTATATTACAGACATTGAAGTATGAGATTTTGTTTGCTCGGTGTCTGTTTTCGTTTTTGTCTTCAACAAGAAGTTTTAGGCCGGCCGAGATAGCCCAAAACCACTTATGTTCATTGTGGCTATTGTTTTCTTCCTTTGAGTACACATACCACCCAACCATGCTGACTGATGATGAATGGACTTCAAATTCCACATTTAGTGGCTGAGGCATATGTGTATACTCTTATTCGTTTGAGGACTAGGCAATTTCGTTTTTATTTAGGAAATAAACGGATTTTTTTAAAAGTCATTTTTACATCAGGTTTTTGAGTGGAAAATTACGCATAGGTGCATAAGAACTGGCCTCGATCCAAATTACTATAAAACTTTACCTAGCATTCTGCCAAATCCACTAAAAGCATTTTAACGTAAATCTCTGCCTGTATGAAATGCATTACAATGTGAGTAGCCTAAGGATGTGGAGCAAATTGTTTTCCTTGACCCAACAAAGAAATAAATAGTGGCGTACAAAAATTTCAAAGCGGAGTAAAAAACCGAATAGGTATAGGTTAATTTACCTTATACGCAGAGTATCAATACGGCTTAAGTTGCATAATAGAATTGGGTCATTCTGTCGTTTTCGCCGGAAGTGGGTGTATCAAAGTTGTCAAGCATACATACCTCGACATTAAAAAAAAATCCAAAGCCAAAATCCAGAAAACTAAAATTCCAGAGCAAGTGCCTGTTTGGGGAATATCGATTTGTAAATTTTCCAAAAGGTGTTTATTTAAGAGTTTTAGAATTTCGCGACTGGGTATTATGTGTGCATCGTTATTAATGTAACCACAATTATAGGTGATATGATATAACCTTATCAGTTCATTAGTGACTTCATGAAAGAACCGCTACTCAAATATACGATTAACGTTATTTTTTTTAATGATTTTTGGACATGTTTTATTATATTATATTATAGCGCATAGCTTTACATATTGTCCAAGATCGTAAAAGCCATTTTTGAGAAACTTCGGTTTTACCGCAACGTCAACTCAAAAAACTTTTCTGGATATTGACCCTTGAAAATATTTTAGTAAATTTAAAGTCAATCCGTCAAACTATTTAGCCTCACGCTGCGATCATGATTGACAGGTTGACCGACGTCCGTCATATTATGATGACGGACGTCGGTCAACCTGCTAATATTATGATTAGCTTTGATTGAAATCTCGATATAATTTTCTTTTCACGCAACCAATAATTGGGCTATTAGCAGCAAGTAAAATCAACGACATGCCGAGTTTTACCTGGGAAGAAATAATAGAAACATAATTCAAATACATTTTGTTATAAAAGTGTTTTACATTTTTTCAATCAGTGTTACCAATAATCATTTTTAGTTACAACTTAAACGATATCCTTTACCTATAAATAAATTTACACCACGGAGTAGCGCTAGTTCATAGATTATTATTTAATATACATAAAGTAAAATCTTATTCTGAAAACACACCATTTAAAGCAAAACATGTTTTTTGATTTATGGAACAAGAGAACATTGTTTCTTAGCATAACAAAAAAACGAAACAAAACCAGCGTCGTTGACGATAATTGCCTACTTTCTTATGGCGTAATACACACCAAATGAAACGAAACATAAAAACCAAAGCAAAGCAGAAAAACATGCTTTATTGCAGATAGCTGAACTGTTGTTTTTTGCAAAACTAAATTTTTTAGGATAAGTTCTTAACTTTGTTATTATGTTTACTATCACATCCTCAGCATTTCGTTTTAGATTATATAGACTCTTATGGACTCTTTGCTATTTGCGTCCTTTTCCTCAATTGCTTCAAAAATTGTATGTTAGATTGGTACAACTTCATCGTCTGACTCCACATTTTGAAGACCACTAAGAATAAAGAGCCTCCGCACACTACAGACATCGGCCGATAGTTTGGTCGGGCTGTGAATCAGTATGAAGATATATGGAAGTGCGCACACTAGAACGATTCGGAATCGGCCGATAAAATAGTTAATTGCACACACACCGATTTCGGATGGCCGATTTTATACCGGTCGTCGAAATTCCAATAGTGAACCACAGGTGGGAACGGAACCTGGCACACACGCCGACCGCTGATCGGTGCCGGTGAGCAGCCGTCCACTGCCACTGTATCGCCGGCAGTATCGGGAAGAAGTGGTGTACTTGTTTAAATTCACGTTTGCACACGCAACTTACTACCAGCATGCCTTAGTTATTCAAAAAGAGTGTAGAATGTGTGATCTCTGCTTTGATTGATAGGATGAATCCAGTACTCGCGCTTAATCCTACGGCGCTTAATACGGTGATGCATTAACCACATAGCAACAAATCGTTTTGGATTCATTATTATTAAATAATAACCTTGTGTCACAATCACGACAACAAAGCAACTGATTTTTAGTGTGCTAGCACCCTGCTACCGGTAAAATGTCGGCCGATTTGATACTGGCAGTTCAAAATCGGTGTGTGTGCAATTTTTTACTCGGCCGATTGTTCATTGTGCTCCGAACTTTAGCGCTGGATTTTTCGTTTTCCTCGTTTTTTTGGGCAATAAAAGAATAATAATATTTCTCGAAAAAACTTTTTAGAAAAACGTAATGTTTGGTCAAACCGTAAGGAATTTAAAAAAAAGTGTCTGAACAGCATATTTAGAGAATCGTAATATCTATATTTCGTTCATATAAAGTTTTTTGCCACGCCCACTTTTTGGGGGCGTTTTCAAAAAAAACTGTTTTCGGTCAAATTTTAAATTTTTCGAAAAAAATTTTGATGCAGGATCATTAACATTATTTATATGAACATTTCGTCTATATACCATTTTAACCCACGCCCACTTTTTGGGGGCGTTTTTATAGAAAAACCATTTTTATACACTACCCCATAACATATGAAGGAGAAAACCTAGTCTTTTGTAGAACCATAGAAGTGTTTTGTTAGCAGTCTGAAGAATTAGTTGTCACTTTATCATTTTTTCTATTTTATCCACATCGTATTTTTAGCCATGACCACTTTTTTTTGGGGATTTTTCTTTTATGGATAGGGTATGCAACGATCCGCACAGCGGATTGTAGCCTTCTCATATGTTTATACCCTATCCCATAGGGGTATATTAGTTTTGATACATAGTTTGTAACATAGAGAAATAATTTAGCTACATATACCTCAAAGTATATGGATCGACTCAGAATCGCTAGCTTGCTCATATAAAGTTTTTCGCCACGCCCACTTTTTGGGGGCGTTTTTAATATAAAACCTTTTACGGTCAAATTTTAAAATTTTCGAAAAAAATGTTGATGCAGAATAATTAGTAATATTAATATAAACATTTCGTTTATAGATCATTTTAGCCCACGCCCACGTTTTGGGGGCGTTTTCTTACAAAAACCGTTTGTATTCCCTATCCCAAAGCATATGCAGGAGGAAAACGATGTGTTTTGTCAAACAACAAAATATTCTGATAAACTGTTTGAACCAATGTATTGTTGTGACAATGTCATTTTCTATATTGTAGGCTTATAAAGCCCACATTTTGGAGATATTAATTTTCAGGATGGGATGGGATAGGGTATTCAACGATCCGCACAGCGGATTGTAGCCTTCTCATATGTTTTGTTTTATTTTAACGCTCACCAAACGAAACAAGAAAACAAAACGTTAAAAAAAACGTTTCTCGACTTTTGAATCAAAAACGTTTTGTTTGTTCCGTTATGTTTTCAGCCTATGTCATAAAGTAGTGATAAAATTGTGTAGTAGGCGCCAATGGTGAATAATAGTGCGAACATGTATGTGTGTATGTTTGCGCATTTAAACGAAATAATTTTGTAGTGGCAACGGAAATTGGTAAAAAAATAGCTTGGTTTGACAGTTTAAGAATGAAAGTGTAGTACATTAAGTCGAGTTTACTAAGTTATCTATGGGTTTTGATTATTGGTAGAGTTTTAATAAAGCTGTTGTTCGTAAATGAAAGCATAGAGTTTGAATTCCAAAAAACGTCATAATCTATTTATTACTTTATACTTTCACATGTACAAACAAAGCAAACTAATTTGTGTGTACCCAATGGTTCGAAGACGAGATACCGAAACTAAGATGTTTCGTCGTTGGTGGTTGCTAGTAAAAGAAGAGCGAACCTTCCAATTGCAGCAGCTAACTGCACCAATGCAATGTGCAAGACTCCAAATGCAAGCACTCACAAACGGTTCTGCTTATACGTTCTCAAAGTATATGTATGTGGTGACAAGGCCGATTGAAAGTGCAATCAACAGCTAATCAAACCATAGGGTACACACTTCATGTTTGGTAGTTAATTAAATACTAATAAATTTAACAAATCAAAAAAAAAAAAAAGAAAATACATTATTTTAAATGAATGAACATGGTAATTTATTCTCAAACAGCTGTACATTATAGGTACTAACAAATGTCGACATTTGTGTTTGATGATTAGTAACGCCAAATATCTGGTAGCTCCGCCCTTATTTTTTATTTTTTATTATTTATTATTAAAACCTACTTCACATCCCAATTATTGCAAATGAACTTGCCATTCGAATGTTTCATTATGATTTTAGAACTTATATCTTTAAACACATAAAAACGGCTCTAACGATTTCGATTAAACTTAACATGTTCTATTATACATATAGTAGTTCTAACTACTCAGTTTTTTTTTTCGATAAAATCCTGCGGCCAGTAATAACCGTACAACAGCTACCTAGTGTTCAGTCAGCCTCTCCTTGCCCCAGCGTCAGTGTCTCACAGACCCCTGGTGGTGTTGAGGTTGACTGATCTCATTTGCCTGATGGGTTATTACTCATTATAGTGCTGGTGACTTCGGTAATCCTCAGCTCGTCCTAAACCAGGTTTAGCAGGTTCTGGAGATATTGCTCACCGGTTGGATTGGCCGGACGTAGTTGACCGGAGGTAGTCTCGTTAGCTCACCAACACTCTTACCCTTCGTCATCTTACCACCTAAGGTACAAACGAGCGGCTCATTCTCTTCTGTCACTTAAAATAGAGAATAGGTTCTTGATATCACCATCATAACTCTGACAAATTCGCTGAGTGTCACTGGAAAGTTTCATCTGTAACATCATACTCTGACCACAAATTTTAAATTTAAATATATGACGACACAAAAATATATGACGACACAAAACTCCCCCTTCAGCACAGAAACCCCAAATGGATAAGTTCTATTTTAACCGATAAAAACTCCATCTGAAATTGATGCGGCAGCGAAACTAATAGGCAATACTTTAGTCAACGCCTATAAAAAAGTCTGTGAGGACAATAAAGCCACAAAGATCACCGACATTGTGGACGAAAGAGCTTTAGGACGGAAAAGCATTAGGAAAGAAACTAGAAAACTTTATAATACAGCAAGAAGCTAAAATTCAGAAACCGATTGGTTTCTCAATAAGATTAATCAGCGTAAATTAAAAAGCGCGGAGTGCTAAACGCACCTCCTGGCGTAACTTCTGTTGTAGTGTAGAAAGCACTACTGAATCAGCCAATATTAGGAAAATAATCGCCAAGGCAGTGCCAGGGTACTTAAAGTTTCCCAATGGGGAATGGACACAGTTAACATATGAATCTTTGGATACCCACTTTCCAGGTTGTGATTCACACTCCGGTAGGATTTTAGACGCAACCGCCTATAACTCTTTGATAGCAACAACGGAGGATATGGTTAGTGTAGGAGGAATCAATTGGGCAATGACTCAGTTTCTCCCTACGAATCTCCAGGGATCGATGGCATCATCCCGATCATGCTTCAAAATCGAAACACCTCTTAATAGCATTCCTACACAAATTGTTTGTTGTTAGTTTAACATGCGGTTACACTCCTAGGTGCTGGAGGGAAATAAAGGAATAAAGGTATCTTTATTCCAAAAGCCGGCAAGCCCAACCACAAAACCGCGAAGGACTTTAGGTCCATAAGTCTTACTACCTTCGAATTAAAATTTTCGAAAAACTAATGGATATTTGCATTTGTGATAGCCTCAACCCCCAAGACATATCTTCGGCACAGCATGCTTACACAAACGGTAAGGGAGTCGAAACGCTTTGGTTCCTGTATCTCCTTTCGGCGAGCGACGAGCGATCGTCAGCCATGTTTTTTTCTTTTGACAATCGCAGGATCTGATGAGACTGTTCTTTGTCTTAGTGGGCTAGCGCCATTCACCAAAGGTGTTTCCATCAGTTTCTTTATGCTCGGGGTACTCGGTCCATGCATTGTGCAGATACGAGCGAGCGGATCATTCTCATATAAATGCCAGACTTTGTAAACACTCTTGAGCTTTTTAAAGTCTCAGGCGATCCTTTTCTCCTAGAGTTTCTATTTTTCCTAATCTTTTTATCGTCAACTTGCTCGGTTTAGCTCTAATGCGGATGGACGCAGTTGACGATACGGAGAATTTAGATGAGCTGGCGTTAGAGCAAGTGTCATCCTCTTCAAGAAGTAGCTCCGTCGCTTTGCTTATCTGGAATAAGCACTCTCAGCTCTCAGGAAACCATCTTTTGGTTTTCATTTCCTCGCCTCTGACTTTACCGACATGGGTAGCCCTAACAGCTTATGCGAAGGAGTGACCCTCAACATATGCCTCATGTTTCGCTCTTTGGTTCATTGGAAACTACTTAAGCCCTTTCACCACGTCAAGTTGAATGATCATTGAATAAGTACGATCGCACGGTTGGTATTTGATCCAACGCATGCCTGATAGTGAAAGAGTAAGTTACGTACAAACCAACATCAATATATTTTATATATGTTGATCAGGAAAACAAGAACGACAACGAACGATTGTGAAGCCGATGGTTATTGGCCACAGCTTCATACACCATAGTTGCAACATACTGTAGAAAAGAGTATGTATTTCTAATTTTTGAGCTGTATAACTATTTCCGCAAATTAACAATCAAAGCAAACACACTCATTTTAATTAGCTCAATGTAATCTACAGATACAACGTTTTGCAAAATCAAATTGCTATAACAATTGAATTCCTGCAAAATTCAATGAAAAATAACTTAACATTAGGGCAACTATGAAAGAAAATAAGTGAACCAAATGTATTCCTGCCAATTGGAATTAATTTCAGTACCTATACAAAAGTAATGTCCAACCATTATAAGTGTACCTATTTTTCAATGCTTCCATTGTAAACTCTACTCGTGGACAGTATAACGGATGATTATATAAATATGTATACCACAGTAACGCTCAATTGTCCTTTTTTTGTGTATAGTACCTCACCTAACTAACTTCATGAAATTTCAAACTAGAAGTCCAGGGGGAGTTTGCGAAACTTTTGTAATTATTACCAACGTTGGACTTTTTCAGTTGCTCTGCTCTTGGATATGTTTTTGGACAACTTCTACCAGTACTTGATCACCTGCATATAGTAAAACTTGGTATGCCATGCATCGTTCTCTCAACAGGATGACAGTTTTTGTCTGTTTATTTGTTTTATAAATTTCGGATATAAAATAAAAATGCTGAAGTTTTTGTTAAATTAAGCGTGTCTTAAGCGTGAGTTCAAACATAATCCAATATAAATTAAGTTACGGGCAATTGTCTGCATAACTTGTAAACTCAAATAATAATTGTTTTGTTTGATGCACTACGGTTAATTGGATGTTACATTACAATATACGTGATTGGTAATATCTGAGTTAGTTTTTCCATCCTACATGAAGCAACAAATTCGATGGAGATTGGAACACAACACAACGTGCCATGACACTTAGGCAAGTCTTCCTTTTCCACGAAGAGTCAGCGGTCTACAGTCCAAATTAGGATGGACACTGTGAACAACTTGCATATACGATAAATTCGGACATCAGGACACGTAGGAATCTCAGTCAGGCTGACTTAACGCATTTAAACATTTTAAGGTTGTTAATGAGTTCATCTACGAAGTCTGACACTGGGAAACCGATTGCATTTCGCTTAAGTAAAGCAAATCAAAACCCATTGACTCAATAACCCAAATGCTTGCTCTACCGGACCTTTTTTAAATATATTTAAAAAAATATGTTAAAAATATTTTAATATTAATATAAATATTTAAAATATAGGCGTAATAGTATATTGATTCGTCCAAAATTTGAAGTTAGGATAATGGTATATCGTATGTATATACTTTGATCGTGTAGCAAATAAATATTGCAATCCGCTGTGCGAATCGTTAATAACATTCCATCCTTATTAGACACTTTATAAAAATTCCTTATCGTTTAACCAAAATCGACGTTTTGTTCTGAAAAGTGGGTGTTTTAGTGGAAGGATTTTAAATGTATTTTTATTAGTACTGGAGTCATAAGCAAAGAGCTTAATTAACAAATATCATTATCGTAGCTTGAAATTTGTGGGCAGAGTATTATACCCCTATGGCATATGCTATGGAATAGGGTTGAAAATCGTTTTTTCTTAGGAAAACGTCCCCAAAAAGTCGATGAAGGTTAAAATTATCTACAGAAGAAATGTATATTATATTAATTGCGAAGCATTTTCATCAAAACTTTTCTTTTTCATTTACCAGAAATCATCTACGTCTACGTCATCTACAATCCAATATTTGTGTGGGTATTATCGTTATCTTCCGTGTTCCTTTAGGAATTGCATGTGGTAGAAACTCACTTCACCATGCTTTTTGATTTTCTATTCCTTAATGTTCGTCAGTATTTTAGGCCATAATCCGTTTGGTTTTGTGTTCTATCATCTTTTTATCCCACTTTGATCATTATACACTACTTAGAGTTGTGTTTCTTACTAGTAAGATTTTCTCTGTTTTATCCAGTTCTAACTCTGATTGGCTGGGCCTTATATTTACATCTTTGATGGTGTTTTTACATTTCTTCATCACTTCCTCAATAGCGTTGGCCACTTCTAGCATCGCGATATCAGCGTATCATCCCCTCTTTGATTCAATGTACTTTGTACTTCATCGTAAATGGTAGTCAATAGGAATGTTCCTAAAACTGACATCAGGAAGAGTATAGTTGTCAAAATATAAAGTTTTTTGAAATTTTAAAAAATCTTTAACATATACTTTGAATTGTTAATAATTCCACGGCACGTTAGCGTTACAAAAGTATTCAATTAGCAATCTAAGCTAACTCAAGTTCAAAATACTTATAGCATAGCTATCATTTAATCATCCCTAATTATAAATCGTAATCCACATAAAAAACAGGAAGAGATATTCAGTTTTTTTTGCACTACAATCAATTTAAGCTTTTTATCGAGTGACTGTCGACCATGCCTTGTTTGTATTGCTCTATTACTACAGTACCTTTCAAACAGCTGTTAGACACCATTAGAGGATTTTGTATTATCGTCAATACACGACCTTGTTCCAAGATTTCATTGTGGTACTACTCTTCCTTTTTATCCCACTCCGCATTCCAGGCCCCGGGATTAAGTTCTAGCGCATGCACACTTAGCAAAACGTTCAACAGAATAAAATGTACCAAATTAAAGAAGCTCCATGTTTAATTCAATGAAGCTTTTACGTATCCTGCTGAGTGCATTCTCCGAAATTCTCATCTGGAATGTTGGAATGTCTTTGCGTCTCCTCTCTTTCATTCTATTCAGCACGACGCGACGCGTTTTCAATGATACTATGAGATCAAGCTGCGAAGGGGTAGATACAGCATCATATCATAAAAATGCACAGCCACAGATGAGAGTGAACTTTATGTTGCACTTTAATGATTTGTTTATGTATGCGGTGCGTCTTGTTAAAGCTGAACTCTAAATTTAACGATTCCACAATATGATACCCCCAGCAAGGACTCGGACAAATTTGTGCATGTTGATACGGTACATGTTCAATTATTAGAGGTTAGTCGTCGGCAGTAGATCCCATTGCTCATTTGTGTGGGCTGGAAGACCACAAGTGATACCATCCCCGTAGCTTTCATCGTTCCATGCTATAGGAAAAATGGAGCACATCATTATTTATCCCTCTCTGCTGGAGCCCTGATTGTTTAGATGGTTTTTGGTTTTATTGATTCGTGTGTATGTGTGAAGAACTTGTAGCCGATATGATAGGTTATGTGTTTTAAAGGTTTATTGTGTACTCCAATGTAATGAAACATACCTTCACCAGTACACCGGCAGCTAAGTGCATTTGCGTTCGTTGACATTTGCCTTGGATAAGTTCATAATTATAAGTTTGATAAGATTTCAGTACGAATGTGTTCTGTAATTGAAATTAACCTTCAATCAGCACATATTTGCTTGTTCTGCGTTTCTTTAAGACGATAATATGAGATATTTTAGGCTATGCTTAATTATATATTACCGCTTAATTAAGTAAATGAATTTACATGATTGAACCTATTTATTTAAAAACCATTTAGATGATTACACAAATTGGTACATTTTAATGAATGGTGAACTGACTGCACATAATTCAGAATAGATGCAAACAGGTATTGGATGAAAAACATTATCTTTTATACTTCATATACCTATAAATAAGTATTCTTTAAAAATAATATCAATAAAACGGCCATTAAGGAATTTCTCTTTCATATGGATAATTCTGCAGGCAAAACATTTGTAGATATAGCAACAGATATAGCAACATCTACATTTTTTATTATGCTCAAAAAATGATTATAAACCTAACACTTTTTGTTTAACATTTATAACTATATTTACTGTCGTAATAATCTGTTTAATAAATTAACGCCACATAAATTCATTCATCATTTTTGATTTGTCACGAATTTTTAAAATGAATGGTTAAATAAACTAATTGATCATTCGACTACAATCCGCTGTGCGAATCATTTATTATCCAATCCCATTCCATACTTAAATTAAACATCCCCAAATAAAATCTTTATATGGATCAAATATAGCAACTAAGATTATCTCAATGTCATTATTGAACACCTACAAAAGTTCCTAGCTCATCATTTTTGATTTTTGAAAATATGGCATATGCTATAAAAATCGTTTATATAGAAAAGGTTTGGTTAGGTTAAAGTGGCTGCCAGCGTTCGAAAGCACACTTAGACTATTTTGGTACATTGTGATACCACGTCCATTCTCCTTACTATACGTGGGAAAGCTATTCCGAGCATTTGATGAAGCGGAGGAGGCTTTTCACTTCCGTTTTTGTCAAACTACTGAGATTTTGAAAATAGTAAGCTCCAAGATGAATCTGCCTTTTGTTTGATAGGGCTGGGCAGTTACAAAGGAGATGAAGTATTGTTTCCTCCTCGTCCATGCAGCCCCTATAGAAGTCGTTTGAGAAAAGGCCTAGCCTTTCTGCGTGCCTACCTATTTAGCAGTATCCCGTGATGAATCCTATGGTGGCACAAATATACGGTCTATCAAATTAAATCAATCCCTTTGATCTTCTCAAATCTAGCTTTGGCCAACGTCGAGCCAAGACTCCATCTAAGGTTTGATTTGCTGGTAGCAAGTTGCGCTAATAAGCTTTTGCTTATATTTTTGGAATACCTAGTACACCCGTGTCGGGTACAACTGGTAATTTGGTACCATTTCTGGCGAGTTCATCAGCCTAACAGTTCCCTGAAATGTCACTATGCCCAGGCACCCAGCATAGGTGAATTTTGAAATGCGTTGACATCTCCTGCAAAGATGATCGGCAAGCTAGGGTTGTCTTTGAATTTTTTTGAGACTGATTGCAGGGATTTGATGGCCGTTTGGCTGTCCAAGGAAATGCTAATATCCTTGGCAGATATTACATTCTCTTTCAGCTAGGATAATGCTTCATTAATCGCCATGAGTTCTGCTTGGAACATGCTGCAATGATCAGGAAGACGGAAAGATAAGCTGAGATTTAGCCTGACGGAGAAGAAAACAGCACCCACTCTGTCATTTGTTTTGGAGCCATCGGTATAAAAGTGGATTGTGTCATTTAGCACAGGATCGTTGCTCTCCCATTACGTTCTGTCTGGAAATGTGACCCGGAAACTCTTATCAAAGTTTAACCTGGTAAGGGTGTAATCGGTGTTTTCAGGATTATTTGTATGTTCATTTTGAATTTTTGAGTGGCCATATTGAATATTTGACCACTGTTGGATGGCTTTAAGATGTATTCGGATACAAGGTACAATTCGGATGTGGATTTGTTATAAGTGCCAGACTTAGGCAAGAAGTCTTATGTTTGCAAGACATTAGCGAACGCATTGTATCAATCCGCATCAAGGCCAAATTCACCAACATAATCTTTATATGCGATTTCGCTCCGACGGAGGAAAAAGATGATATAACTAAGGGTTGCTTCTACGATCTCCTAGACAAAACCTATGAGCGACTACCAAAGAACGATGTTAAAAAAGTGCTGGGAGATTTTAACACAAAGGTAGGAAGAGGAGACTTCTTTAGCAGTATATATAGCCTACACGGCAACACGTCTGGTAACTGACTAAGGCTAATTGACTTCGCTACGAAAAGCCAGCACAAGATTTCCTCACCTCGATATCCATAAGGGGACATCGAGGTATCCAGATCAACGAACAGTCAACCAAATTGATCATATTGCGATAGACAAGAGGCGCGCATCCGGTATTTTTGATGTCCAAATATTCCGAATGGCTAACATCTACTCGGACCACTATACCTTGTTGCAGCCAAGGTAAGGATAAGGATATCCACCACGCCACAAACAAACAGAAATACTGTGAAAAAATTTAATGTCCAAAGACTGCAATCGCAAGAGACCACGCGCAACGCGTATCCCTGCACCACTCTATTCACACCATACCACCAGCATCTTATGTAGAAGAACAATAGCAACGATGCCAACAAGCCATATGATCAGCGGCAAGAAACCCTGGTTTGATGAGGAATGCTGACAGATGCTCGCAGATAAGAACGAAGCCTACAAGGAAAAGCTGCAGGTGAAGACGAGAGCTGCCATTGAGCTATATATAGGGAGAGAAGAAGGGAAGAACACCGGCTTTTCAGAAAGAAGATATAGAGATATAGAGAGGTGCCACTCCAGGAACAAAGTTCGCTAGTTCCACCAAAGTGTAAAACGTAAAAGGCAAGGATAGAAGGCACGAACAGAATCCTGTCGAGATGAACAAGGAAATATCGTAGTCCAGACACAGTCGATGCTGAGGATATGGAAGAACCACTTCTGCAGACTGTTTAATGGCTATGACCAACAACAAACATAAGCCAACTCTGGTTGGACGAAAGCATGACTGAAGAATAGAACCTCAGCATCGTTTGACTGATCCACAAAAAAGGAGGCCCTCCGAACTGCGCCAACTACAGAAGCATAAGTCTCCTCAACATCGCCTACATGATCCTATCTGCCGTAATATGTGAACGCCTGAAACCATTTATCAACAATCCGATTGGTCTTTATCAGTGTGATTATAGGCCAGAAAAGTCCACAACCGATCAAATTTTCACACTTCGGCAGATCCTGGAAAAAAACCCAAGAAGTCCGAATCGATACCCACCACCTATTTATCGATTTCAAAGCCGCAAACGACAGCATTTATAGAGACGAACTATACAGAGCCATGTCTAGTTTTGGTATACCGTCCAAACTCGTCCGTTTGTGTAGGATGACGATGGAGAATTCTCGCTGCAACATCAGGGTCGGAAACGACTTCACCGACACATTAGATACCAAAAAAGGATGTAGGCAAGGCGATGCGCTGTCATGTGACTTATTCAATTTGATTCTTGAGAGAATTGTGCAAAACTCCAGAGGCACAATTCTCCAAAAATCGGTGCAACCACTAGCATACGCCGACGATATTGCCATCATTGGTAGGACTCACCGTGATGTCATAGCCACGTTTACTAGTATAGAGAAGGAAGCGGCAAAAATGGGTTTAGCAGTAAATGAGGGTAAGACTAAGTATATGTTGTCAACACTTGACAGATATAATTTTGAGGTAGCACAGGACTCTGCCTACGTAGCCTCCGCTATTAACTCTTACAAAAACATCTCGTAAGAAATCAAACGAAGAATTACTCTTGCCATCCTTTGTTTCTTCGGGCTAAGAAGGCAGTTTAGTAGTAAAGCCCTCACTCGAACTATTTAAGAGATCCTATATAAGGTCCTGATCATCCCAGTCCTGCTCTACGGCGCTGAAGCGTGGACCGTATCAAAAACGGATGAAGATATCCTTGGTCGATTCAGGAGAAAAATTCTTCGAAAAATCTTGCAGAAAGAATGATGATAAGCTAATCGGTCTTAGGTCTTTCGGATTAACGTGAGAATTTTTACCTGATTTGGGTATGAAAACTACTTTCACTTATCTTCAATCCGTGGGAATATAGATCAACTCGATGCAGCCTCTGAGGATGGCTTCCACCCATGGTAGGATGAGATCCAAAGTGCGCTGCAGCTCGGCTGGTACAATGCCGTCGGGTCCCGGATTTAAAGGGTTTGAAGCTATGTATTGCCCAAAGTATTTTATCTTTTGTGATAAGATCTTGTTAGTTGCCGGTTAATATATTTGTTCTATGGATGTCGTGTTGGAAAGCTTCCTGTGAGTTACCTGGGAACTGCCCAGATTGTGTGGTGTGCGTTAGCATCACTTCCTAGGACGAGTCCAGTTTTTCGTCTCTCCGCATCTGCGATCGCCTTCCCCAGGTTTTCCTTAGGGAAGGGTCCCACATTGTCGTGGGCGAGATAGGCCGAGACCAACCAATACTTCTGTGACTTGGCTTCCAGTTGTGCTACGGTTATGTCTCGATCGCTGTAATTGGAGAGAAAATAAACATTTAGGCTATACTCTTTGCGAGTATACAAGATCTCGGTTTACCTTTGTCCTTTATATACAGGTTAGTATTGTCTCGAGTCTTGAGTCCACATACCATATCGCTGACTACCCAAGGTTCCTGGATCAAGATAGTGTCTTTTCCATGGGTTGTTAGACGGAGAAGAAGTGTGGCCGAAGCCGTTTTAGAGTGGTGGAGATTAATCTGTGTTAAGCATTAATCGCAGCATGATACAATCAGATCTCTCCACCACAGTGGTATTCGTGTCCTCCAAGTCGGAGGATGCCAAAAGGTCATCCTCCATCAGAGAATCACTTTTTAATGATTCTGTCTACATCAACGTGGTATTTAACCTGTTGAGAGACAGAGTATTGTTATCAGCTTCCCTCTCTGGTTTTGATGAAGCCGATCCATCTGCCAGATATGGAAGACTGTTACCAGTTTCCTTTTCCGATGTTGATGAGTCAGAACCATCTTCCAGAGAAGGAAAACTCACTCCAGCGCCATGAGTGGTAGGCGAATTGACAGGGGTGCAGAGGTGTGCTTTCATTTAAGCATTCTCTAATGTTAAAAACGATGTTAAGCTTATTGGACGGTATGAATTAGGTAGTTCTATTGGTTTGCCTGGGTTGGGGATAAATACCACGTTTACCTCCCTCCAGGCTTGTGGTAGATAGCCCCAATTGAAATTAAACCTGAATAAGGTAACCATAGTGGGTAAGAAAAAGTCCAAGCCCTTTTGTATAAGAGCAGGGAAAATTCCATTTAACCTTATCCGGAGTGAAGAGTTTGCCGGATAAACTATTAATTCTTTTTAGATTTCTTCGGGTGAGTCGTCTGTCATGTGTTCATGAAACTCACTTGTGATGGTGGAGTCGGGGAAGTGTACCTGAAGAAGGGTAATCAACGTTTCTTTCCGGTCGCGTGTGATTTTACCGTCAGATTTGAATAGTAATCCCATGCCGTTTGTTTTATCTTTGGAGAGAGCCCTCTGGAGACGCGCCACCGCAAGGAGCTCTTCAAGTTCCTCACAGTAGTTGCGCCAGGACGCTCTTTTAGATTTTCGCAACTCTATGTTATATTGGGTAAGGAGTAATTTGTATTGGTCCCACGTACCGGTGCGTTTGGCTTTATTGAAGAGTTTTCTTACTCTTTTACGGAGACTGTCTAGGTTATCGTTCCACCATGGTGTGCACCTCTTTACCACGGTGTGTTTTACCTTACAGCTACTTGTAAAAGATGAGATGATAATGTCATTTAGTTGACATTATGCGACTTCCGCTTCGCTTAAGCATGAAGGTTGCTCTGCCCTTGGTCTAAACTTTTCTCGGGTGAAGATAAGCTCTCTACTTTTGCTGAATAAACCAAATATCTTACCATCTGTCGCACATGGCTCCTGGATTAAACCTTGAGCGATGTTCCCTTCGGCACATCTTTGGTTATAGGTGTCCGAGGCACTATAGCGCAGTGCAGGTTCCTGCTGTGCTCAGGGTTTCGTACTTTAGAAGTCTTGTTATCGCCTCTTCTGCGTACGACGCAAGTATCGCAAGTATCCTCTCGTTTGCGAGCCCGGTACTTTGCGGGAAGAAGGCTCTGACAACATGTGGCTTCGGAAAGTCTTCCCCCCACAAGCATAACTTCCATCCCACATTTCTCTTTTAGTCTGAGGAAGTTGATTTTCAGGTGGTGTGTTGTCCTAAGATCTCATCCGTTTTATTTCCGTGCATTTTGCATCATCTCTTTTTTTGCAATGATGCTGGTACTCTGTTTCAGCGCTCTGTTGAAACGGCGCTGTTCCGCTGGCGTGAATCTGATGCGCTTGGAGTCGTTCTGAGCCGATTTGCCAGAGGACCCCAGCGCGTCTGTGTATTCTAGATGCAATTCATCCGAAAGTGCACTAATACCGTAAACTTTTTCTGATTCCGAGGCTGAGTCGCTTAGATGAGACGATTTCTCTTCTAGGATCATCATCTCGAAATCGCTTATTTGTGGCCCTTCCCGATTGGTAGGTGTCATGTCGGTATTAACAGGGTGTTCTTAAACATCCCTATTTGATGATGCATTTGTAGAGGCATCATTCTCTAAGTTTATATTTTTTTGGTTTTCAATTGTTCCCACCAGTAGGCGGGATTCATTGGTCACATGTGGTCTAACCACAAGAAGGCTCTCTTGAGATCGGAGGTCGCCCGGTATCCGAAATTCGCAAACTAGCGGCTTAAAACTAACTTTTTAGCCATGCATCCTTTGGCGTTTGCTGTTCCACCTTAGATTTGGGTTTATGGGTTTTCTCCCACCTCAAACTTATGGTTCCCGCTTATACATTGGTCGTAACTCGTACGTTGCAACGAGTTACAGCGTACGGCGGTCAATATCTAAGTGAGACCCTTGGCTGACACTAAACAAGCAAGCTGATTAGTCATTTTCAGGTAGGCGCCCGCGAGAAGGACTGAAAGCTTCCAATTATGTGTCGGAAGAGTGGGTTATATAGGAAAACGGCTCCAAAAACTGGGCGTGGTATTCTAAATATGAAAAAAGATAGTTTTTAAGGGTGCATTTTTCAGTAACTGTATCTTTTTTTAAACGAGTTGTGGGTGTACGTTCAAATCTTACGTAATTTTCAACAACATTGGGCCGAGAACACCGGCGTAAATTTCATTGAATTCTGAGTATTCAGTCTCATGTCTAACACGAAAGAGTTTGTTTTCAAGGTAGAATCTATAGGATGGGTCTATATGATTTCTTGTCGTTTGCACTTCTCCCCGGTTTCAGATCATAGTGACTTCTATGAGTTTCCATTGTTTTGGAAAATATAAAAGTCTCAGAGAAGAAGGGAGGAATTATTTTTCCACGCTGTAGAAAGTAGATGGATCAACTAATAATCGCTAGCTGAGTCGATTGAGCCATGTCTGACTGTCCGCCTGTTCGTACGTAGGTTACCGGTTTTTAGGTCTAAATTTTGAGCTAATATCGTAACCAAGAACGAGGCCTACAAGACCAAGCTAAATACGAGAGCTACTAATTAGATCTATAGGCAAAGACGGAGGGAAGAACACCGGCTTTTCAAAAAAAAAAAAAAAAAAAAAGAGCAAGAAAAGCGCGCGATCGAGGATATAGAGAGATGCCACTCCAGGAACCAAAGTATAAAATGTCTAAGCCTCGGATACAAAACATGAACAGACTACTGTCCAGATGAATGAGGACATATCGTAGCTGAGACACAGTCGATGCTGAGGATATGGCACAACCACTTCTGGCTACTGTTAAACGGCGATGACGAAGATCATCGATGTATAACTCGACTTCGCTTTTAACTCTAACAAAAAAATCTCGTCAGAAACTAAAAGAAGAATTGCCCTTGTCAACCACTGTTTCTTCGGACTAAGAATGCAGGTTAGTAGTAAACCCCTCACTCGAACTACTAAGGAGATCCTATATAAGACCCTGATTATCCCAGACCTGATCTACGGGGCTGAAGCATGGACCGTATCAAAAGTGGATAAATACTTGGTCGATTTGAGAGGAAAATTCTAGGAAAAATCTTCGGTGGCGTTAGTGTTGAAGGGCTATGGAGACGCAAATTCAACCAAGAACTATACAATCTTAACAGTGATACCTTTATGATGGCTATGACATGTAGAACGAATGGACACCAATACTCCGCTCGCAGATTCTTTGATTCCCAACCAGACGTCGGACGCAGTAGAGGAAGACCTCGCCTTAAGCGGCACGCACAAGTAGAAACCGACCTCCTGCGCAACTGGAGGCAGTTATCTAAGGACCGATCTAATTGGGGAGGCATGTTGGTTGAGGCCCAGGTTCATTCACCTAAGTATTTTAAGGATGGAATGGGATGGGATATTCAACGATTTGCTCAGCGGATTGTAACCTTCTGATATGTTTTTTTTTATGTTTTAAAACCAATAACCAAAATAAATGTAAAGGTTTTCTCTAATCTTCTCAAATTTATGATTTAATAAAATTCTCGCATGCTTGATAGTTTATCCTACGCCTACCGACGTACGACCCAGTCATGTAGGTACCTACCACTCACTGCTATACGTTTTTTATATTTATATTTAATGTGAATTAAAATTTTAGTACCTAAATAGTAATCTTTGTCTAAAATTACTTCGTTCACTCTCACAACGCTTTTTAAATTCAGAACTGAATCGTATGAAAGACTTTATTTCATTCGGTAGTTTGGAAGGTTTTAAAACCATTTTCGCCTTCTCGACTTTCTATTAATATTATTCTAATCTAACTGCGGGATTTATATTTTATAGAAATTAAGTTAATGCTTTCCGAGACAACGGTCATAACCCGGAGCTTCATGAGGTTATGATAAACACAATCGAGTATTATTTTCTACTAAAATTTTTCTTGTTTGTAAGTCTGGGTGTTTTCTCCTTCTTAATGAGTGCCTCTCTCGTTGTTAGAACGACTGGAGAATGGTGAAAAAGAGGAAACATTCTTCAACATTGATTTGATTTGCGGACGAATATTATATGATGAAATGTTTTCGAAACATCCACTGACCAATAATTTGGTTTTGGCGTTGCATAAAATTCGGTATTGTTATATCTGCCTGGATTTCGAAAATTTATTTGGCTTATTCGTTGCAACTATGTTCATACATTTTAAATTAACTGGACATTTGGATTTTCCCAAACCTTAGCATGAAACAAAACGTTCATGTGCTATGTCTGAATAGCTTTCTGAATTTACATAGTAATATATATAATATACAATCTTTTTATTTTTATCAGTATGTTAACAACCATTATTGATAGAAAGATAACATATGTAAAATATATCATTGAGTTTACTACTTTTTTGTTATATAACTTTTCTGTCATCATCTATTTTGTGACAAGTAAATCATAAAATCAATGTTAAATCAGGCATACACTATAATTCAGATGAATCTAAAAATGACTTTTCTTCACTTTATATAGCTAGGTATTGAATATATTTATATACTGTATATATATATATATATTTATATATATACAAATCCTTTGGGAAATGCTTAATATAGACACAAGTTACCTTCTACTAAAGAACTATACATTTATATACATGTGTATATAAAAGTACAGTTACCTCTAAAAAAACAGCAGAGACTGGAAGCTATAAATTTTTCACTCCTTATGTGACTCTTTGAGGGCAATATATTTACTTGACTAGAAGACGACAAACACGACTACCGACGACATCATCAACATGCCCATCGCTGCGCCGATGCTTCACAAAGGACCAACAGTGTGAAATGTACTCCGGGCATGAGGAAATGTTTGCTCGAAGCTTGTAGTGAGTAGGGACGTTACGACAAGGACTTGCCATTTCACCGATTCAAAAGAAAATTTAAATTTTTTCAAAATAAAAAAAACTTACTTATTCTGTATCCCGCCACTTTTTTCTGGTCCGGGGTATATCCTACTTGCACACACAACACATATTCACTTGCTTTGAGTTCTACAACTCATGGGCGTGAAACATTTAGCCACTCGAAGAAACCCATACGAGAAGCGAGTCAAGCTGGGTCGAGTTTAGATATAAATTATTGCTCCCACTTAAATAAAGCGAACGTAAGTATTTATTAAACGAACTCATATTTCTCAGCTGCTGTCGTCGGTGATATTGTCGTCCAAATGTCGAATAGGGTGGCATCCCACCACTCAGTGTCTGCTACATCCAAACTTGGGGGGAAATAAAACGAGAGAGTTATTTTGTAAAAACCTCGTGCAACGGGCCAATGCATTTGTCTTTAAATCGCTTCCTCAAATGTGTCCTGCTGCCTGGTTTGTGACAGATTTCGCATTGCGGTTTACTATAAACTATGCTGGGCTTGATTTCCTTTTTCATATATGGCAGCGTCGCTTTTGCCGAAGCGAAAAAATGAAACTATGCGTTCCCAGTATCATAGCTTGCCAAAAAAATCCGCACGGGTTGATGTTAGATGTGAGTACATGAAAATGGATATTGGCATATAATGGCGTTTCGATATCTCAGGACGTTGCAATGAATTGCGCTGTCACTGTTATTACAATGATGCCGCAGCCAAATGACAGCATCCATTTTCGTGTTAAAATGAGCAAAATTGCACGTTAGTCGAACATTGTATTCTCTCTAGAGCTGTTTATGTTATATAAACAGCTCTATTATTATCATCGATACGCAAGGTTGTGGTTCAACTAGAAATGGCGATGCAACGACGCGACGATAGGAAAACATGTAGGAGTTAAAGGATTTTAAATATCTTCTAGATACACTATGGTAGTAGTATTAGCACAAGAAAGTTAGAAGCATTTGGGCTTATATAAATTTGACGCATAATCTAACTACCATGTCGCTTGCTTTCACATATGTACAAGCAAAGTATCTTGAAATACTAAGAGCTTGCTTCTGAATGTCCGGAATGAATCTGGGCCTCAACCAACATGGCCTCTCCAATTAGCCCAGTCGTTAGCTAACTCCCTCCAGTTGCTTACTCCAAGTTGGTTGAGATCGGATTCTATTTTTACGATCCACTTAAGGCGAGATGTCCCTCTACTGTGTCTACTTGTTCTACATGCCCAAGCCATCTTAAACGTCAAATGCATAGTATTTTGACCAGGTTCATGTCGCTGTACAGCTCGTAAAGTTCTTGATTGAATCTTCGTCTCCATAGCCCGTCAACACGAAGATTTTTCCGCCACCGAAGATTTTTCCTAGAATTTTCCTCTCAAATGGACCAAGTATTTCTTTATCCACTTTTGATACGGTCCATACTTTAGCGCCGTAGAGCAGGATTGGGATGATCAGGGTCTTATATAGGATCTCCTTAGTAGTTCGGAGAAACAGTGGTTGGCAAGAGTAATTCCTCGTTTGATTTCTGACGAGATGTCGTTATCAGAAAAAATAGATTAACCGATATTGACAAAGTCCGATATTACCTCAAAGTTTTATCTGTCAATTGACGTTCTGTCCAATCTTTTTGCCCTGCCCAATCCATCGTATTTCCTAAATGACAGTAATGACTGCTTTGTAGCAGTTTAAGGCTTCTGCTAGTTGTTCGCCTGCACCTCTCCTGTTTAATGTTTTCAAATTCCAGGTGCAGATACGAACGTCGTTGTCCTTTTTTCGTTTAGCAGGATCGTTAACAATAAAATCAGTCCTTTCCGAGACTGTTGGTTGCTTCGTTACAATAGTTTTTTCCATGGGTTGGTAGTTAACCCAAAGTACAATCCGCACCAGTTAAAATTTATTAGATACCCCTAGGACACGCGGCCATCAATATCCACTACTAGATTGAGCGCTGCCGTTGGACTTTCGGTTCATCCCCTACCATCTCTGTTCAAGGGGCCTGACTTGCCATTCTGATCAGGCTGTTTATAGTGTTGCTGTTTTTCTCGTCTTGTTATCAAAACTCGCAATTATTGTTTCGCAAGTCAGATCCGGTTGCGAACCTAGATGAGCTGCTCTGACATATTCGGACAACAGGTTGTCTAGGAATTTCAAGGGTTAGTCAGGCCCCTTGAACAGAGATGGTGGCGGATGAACCGAAAGGCCAACGGCAGCGCTCAATCCCGTAGTGGATACTGATGGCCCCGTGTCCTAGGGGTATCTAATAAATTGGAACTGGCCCTCCAGGTTGGGGGTTGTGCTTTGGGCTAACTACCCACCCACAGAAAAAAAAAATGGTTACGAAGCAACCAATAGCCTCGGAAAGGACGGATTTTATTGTTGACGACCCTGCTAAACGAAAAAAGGACAACGACGTTCGTATCTGCACCTGGAATGTGAGAACATTAAACAGGAGAGGTGCAGGCGAACAACTAGCGGAAGCCCTAAACTGCTACAAAGCAGACATTACTGCCATCCAGGAAATACGATGGGATGGGCCGGGCAAAAAGAGGATGAAAAACTGTGACATATACTACGGACCGTGTTATAGTGAGCAGAAACAGCGACTATTCGGATGCGGATTTGTTATAAGTGCCAGACTTAGGCAAGAAGTCTTATGTTTCCAAGACATTAGCGAACGCATAGTAACAATCCGCATCAAGGCCAAATTCGCCAACATAAGCCTTATATGCGCTCACGCTCCGACGGAAGAAAAAGATGATATAGCTAAGGATTGCTTCTACGAGCTCCTCGACAAAACCTATGAGCGACTACCGAAGTACGATGTTAAAATCGTGCTGGGAGATTTTAACGCAAAGGTAGGAAGAGAAGACATCTTTAGAAGTATTGTCGGAAAACATAGCCTACACGACAACACGTCTGGTAACGGACTTAGGCTAATTGATTTCGCTACGGAACGAAATGCCACTATAGCCAGAACACGGTTTCCTCACCTCGATATCCATAAGGGGACATGGCGGTCTCCAGATCAACGAACGGTCAACCAAATTGATCACATTGTGATAGATAAGAGGCACGCATCCAGTATTTTGGATGTCCGAACATTCCTAGGAGCTAACATCGACTCGGATCACTACCTTGTAGCAGCCAAGGTAAGAATGCGGATATCCACCACGCCACAACAATCCAGAAATACTGTGAAAAAATTTAATGTCGGAAGACTGCAATCGCAAGAGACCGCCAAGACCTTCGCACAACGCGTATCCCTTAACCTCTCGATTAACACCATACCACCAGCATCGAATGTCGAAGAACAATGGCAACGATGCCAACAGGCCATTAGATCAGCCGCAACTGATGTGCTAGGTTTCTCGCGCCCACCAGCAAGAAACCCCTGGTTTGATGAGGAATGCCGACAGATGCTCGCAGCCAAGAACGAGGCCTACAAGGCTAAGCTGCAGGTGAAGACGAGAGCTGCCATTGAGCTCTATAGGCAAAGAAGAAGGGAAGAACATCGGCTTTTCAGCAAGAAGAAAAAAGAGCAAGAAAAGCGCGCGATCGAGGATATAGAGAGGTGCCACTCCAGGAACGATGTTCGCAAGTTTTACCAAAGTGTAAAGCGTCAAAGCCAAGGTTACAAGGCTCGAACAGAATCCTGTCGAGATGAACAAGGAAATATTGTAGTTGAGACACAGTCGGTGCTGAGGATATGGAAGAACCACTTCTGCAGACTGTTAAACGGCGATGACGAACAACATTCCGCTGTCAGGCAGAACGAACCATTCAATATTGGCAACGACAGCGAAAACTGCCAACCACCCGACCTGAGTGAAGTGAGGATAGCAATATCTAAACTCAAGCTTAATAAGGCTGCCGGAAATGACGGCCTTCCCGCTGAGCTCTATAAGGCCGGCGGAGATGACTTGGTAAGTAACATCCACCAACTCATAAGCCAAATCTGGTCGGATGAAAATATGCCTGAAGAATGGAACCTCAGCATCGTTTGCCCGATCCACAAAAAAGGAGACCCTCTGAACTGCGCCAACTACAGAGGCATAAGTCTCCTCAACATCGCCTACAAGATCCTATCTGCCGTAATATGTGAACGCCTGAAACCGTTTACCAACAACCTGATTGGCCCTTATCAGTGTGGTTTTAGACCAGGAAAGTCCACAACCGATCAAATTTTCACACTTCGGCAGATCCTGGAAAAAACTCAAGAAGTCCAAATCGATACCCACCACCTATTCATCGATTTTAAAGCCGCATATGACAGCATTTATAGAGACGAACTGTACAGAGCCATGTCTAGTTTTGGTATACCGCCCAAACTCGTCCGTTTGTGTAGGATGACGATGGAGAATTCTCGCTGCTCCATCAGGGTCGGAAACGACCTCACCGACACATTCGATACCAAAAAAGGATTTAGGCAAGGCGATGCGCTGTCATGTGACTTCTTTAATCTGATTCTTGAGAGAATTGTGCAAAACTCCAAAGCCAACACCAGAGGCACAATTTTCCAAAAGTCGGTGCAACTACTAGCATACGCTGACGATATTGACATCATTGGTAGGACTCAACGTGATGTCATAGCCACGTTTGCTAGTATAGAGAAGGAAGCGGCGAAAATGGGTTTAGCAGTAAATGAGGGTAAGACTAAGTATATGCTGTCAACACGAAAGGACACACAACATCGACGAATTGGACAGAACGTCACCATTGACAGATATAACTTTGAGGTAGTACGGGACTTTGTCTACCTCGGCTCCGCTATTAACTCTGACAACAACATCTCGTCAGAAACTAAACGAAGAATTACTCTTGCCAACCGCTGTTTCTTCGGGCTAAGAAGGCAATTTAGTAGTAAAGCCCTCACTCGAACTACTAAGGAGATCCTATATAAGACCCTGATCATCCCAGTCCTGCTTTACGGCGCTGAAGCATGGACCGTATCAAAAGCGGATGAAGAAATCCTTGGTAGATTCGAGAGGAAAATTCTTCGAAAAATCTTCGGTCCCGTTTGCGTTGACGGGCTATGGAGACGAAGATTCAACCAAGAACTATACGAGCTGTACAGCGACATGCCCCTGGTCAAAAAACTCCGCATTGGACGTTTAAGATGGCTAGGACATGTAGAACGAATGGACACCAATACTCCGGCTCGCAGAGTCTTCGATTCCCAGCCAGACGTCGGACGCAGTAGAGGAAGACCTCGCCTTAAGTGGCGCGCACAAGTGGAAACCGACCTCAACCAACTTGGAGTGCGCAACTGGAGGCAGTTAGCTAAGGACCGGGCTAATTGGAGAGGCATGTTGGTTGAGGCCCAGGTTCATCCCGGACTGTAGCGCCACTTAAGTAAGTAAGTAAGTAAGTCAGATCCGGTTCGGTTTCGGTCGCGCGAGTACTTAGTGTATGTGAGGTGAGGACAGTGAAGCATCAACTCGAAGACCTGGAGGAATCCATAAAAAGAAGAGGAGAGGAACATACAGGAGAAGAACAAAATTGGAGACTCTTACAGAATAACGCTGGAGATAAGTATATAAGTATCTCCCACCAAGGTACGTTCGTTCATTGAAAAATCAAAATTTATTCAAATGCGCGTAAAATATTGAAAAACATATAAAAATCGCAAATTTGACATAATCTAAACCTGCATGCTGCATGATTTTGATTTGACTACATATATAAAAGAACAACATATTTCGGTGGTTTGATTTATATAAATTAAAATATATATTTTAAATCAAATCGTCTCGTTAAATTTGATCTCCGCTTAAAAGCTTTCGTCCTAATTGTTATACTTGCATTTCGTCTCACACCACACTCACTGCACTTTTGCACAGTTTTCATCATCTCTCGTTCGTTAATATCTACGCTCGCATGCTGTATTGCTGAACCGTGTTGCAAAAGTCGATACAATTGTAGGTACTGTTTTCGATACAAACGACTTTGCTTCAGTACACAAATACACTTTTATAAAATTCGATACAATTTGTGCTGCAGCTATTTAATAAATATTTATCATCAAAATATGTTTTAAAACACCAAAAAATTACATAATTTGCTTTGCTACCAAAAATCCTTCCGAATTTATATCAATATCACTGAAAGTACCCATTTTCAGTTCACAATCACTCTTTTTCTATATTCGCGACATTTTTGTTTTGTCTGTATAAAGTTGATCAGCTGTTTGATGGTTCTTTTTTAATTTTTCTTATTAAAGTTTCGCACTGAAAATACATGGACCTTCAAATTGTCTTCCATATTTAAGTATGTATGTATTCACAGATCTTAAGGTAGACAAATTTCCTCGTACAAATGCACATATCGACGCATAGAGGAGTATCACTATGAAGAAACTTGGCCATAAGCAAAAAAAGTGAAATTCACCAAAATCAAAAAAAAAAACATATGAGAGGCTACAATCCGCTATGCGGATCGTTGAATACCCTATCCCATCCCATCCTTTAAATTAATATCCTCAAAATATAGGCTTTATGGCGATGAAATACAGAAAATGACATTGTCACAATATATTGCTCAGACAGTTTCTCAAAATCTTTTGTGGTTCGACAAAAAACAACGTATTTCTATTGCTAATGCCTTGGGATGGGGTACACAAATGGTTTTTGTAAAAAAACGCCCCCAAAATGTGGGCGTAGGTGAAAATGATCTATGGACAAAATGTTTATATTACCATTGCGGAAGTATTTGCATCAAATTTTTTTTCGAAAGTTTTAAAATTTGGACAAAAAGCGTTTTTTACTAAAAACGCCCCCAAAAAGTGGGCGTGGCAAAAAACTTTGTATGAACGAAATATAGATATTAGGATTGTCTAAATATGCTGCTCAGACACTTTTTTGAAATTCCTTACGGTTTGGCTTTAAACTACGTTTTTCAAAAAGGGGGCGTGGCAGTGGGCGGATGTCAAAAATGTTTACACTTGTTCTGCTTCGTCGGCCAGAGAGTCTATATACCAAATTTCAACACTCTAGCTCAAAATTTAAGGCCCAAAAATCGGTGACACACAGACGGACGGACGGACGGACGGACGGACAGACAGACATGACTTAATCGACTCAGCTAGCGATTCTGAATCGATCCATATACTTTGAGGTATATGTATCGAAATTATTTCTCTATGTTAGAAACTTAATGTCAAAACTAATATACCCCCCTATGGGATAGGGTATAAAAACATATGAGAAGGCTACAATCCACTGTGCGGATCGTTGAATACCCTATCCCATCCTATCTGTAAAACTAAAATTCCCAAAAAGTGGACATGGCTAAAAATACGATGTGGATAAAATAAAGGAAATGACATGGTGACAACAAATTCTTCAGACCGCTTATAAAAAACTTTTACGGTTCTACAAAAGACAAGGTTTTCTCCTGCATATGTTATGGGGTAGTGTATACAAATGGTTTTTATATAAAAACGCCCCGAAAAAGTGGGGGTGGGTTAAAATGGTCTATGAACGAAATGTTCATATTTATATTACTAATGATGCTGCATCAAAATTTTTTTCGAAAATTTTAAAATTTGACCGAAAAACGTTTTTTATTAAAAACGCCCCCAAAAAGTGGGCGTGGCAAAAAACTTTATATGAACGAAATACAGATATTCAGATTATCTAAATATGTTGTTCAGAAAGTTTTTCAAAATTCCTTATGGTTTGGCCAAAAAATACGTTTTTCAAAAAAGGGGGCGTGGCAGTGGGCGGATTTCAAAAATTTTTACACTTGTTGTGCTGGGAGCAACAAAGAGCACGTGTACCAAATTTCATCCTTCTAGCTCAAAATTTAAGGCCCAAAAACTGGTGACGTACGGACGGACGGACGGACGGACGGACGGACGGACGGACAGACATGGCTAAATCGACTCAGCTATCGATTCTGAGTCGATCCATATACTTTGAGGTATATGTAGCTAAATTATTTCTCTATGTTACAAACTATGTATCAAAACTAATATACCCCTATGGGATAGGGTATAATAATAATACACGCTTATAGCTAAATACCCATTACGTTGCATAACGTATATTTAAGTTGCGTTTCTATTTTTGCTGTGGTGCACAATCAATTGAAAGTCGGAAATTGTTTTATTACATGTTTTTGCTGAAACCGACTAAATATAAAGCTTAACATTTCGCTCAGGTTTTTTTTTGTTTTTACTGTGTAAAGATTTATTTCATATGCATATATCTATATATAGAAGATATGTACTTTGGAAAGACATATAAATTTCTATAAAATTGATACAGCACCATTTTACCTCGTTTTTACTTAGCATTATAAAATATACGTGTTTTGTTAAGCTAAAATTCGTAGAATAATATTAAATTCAGATATTTTTTAAAAGGTTTCCAAAAAAAAAATATCGCGCATAATCAAATCTATCAATCAATCTATCTATCAATTGCTATCAAATTTAAATTTACTGAATTGTCAAAATCATCTGCGAAAAATTGTTAAATTATAGTGGGTGTGGGATGAAATGATCTAAAAGCGAAATATTCGTATTATCGTAGCCAATCAAAAGTTTTTCAAATATTTTGATATTTTAGAGAAAAACGTTTTTTTACTGAAAACGCCCTCAAAAAGTGGGCGTGGCAAAACACTTTATAAAGACGAAATATAGATATTCATATTATCCTCATATCTTACTCAGACAATTTTTGAAAATTCGCTACGATTTGGCCAAAAAGTAGGTTTTCCTAAATAGGGGCGTAACAGTGGGCGGATTTCAAAATTCTGTACACTTTTTCAGCTGGGAGCACTAAAGAGCACGTGTACCAAATTTCATCATTCTAGCTTAAAAATGTAAGGCCCAAAAACTGGTGAAGTACTGACAGACGGACTAACAGACAGACAGACGGAAAGACAATTCTAAATCGACTCATCTAGCGATTCTGAGTCAATCCATATACTTGAAGAAATATCAAGCTTAATTATTTCTTTATGTTACAAGCTATGTATCAAAACTAATACACCCCTATTGGATAGCGTGTAATTAACATCGTATATATTTCTATTAAATTTTTTATTTGCATATATTATCAATAAAAAATCAATTTTCAGCATAGTAACTCAAGAAATCATTCTTAATATGAGCCAAAACTAATTTTTAAAACGCAAGAGTTTTAAATATTTATACTTTATTTTTGTTCACATTTTTAGGTAAAAGGTAAAGTAAAAGGTAAAAGTCAATAATTATCAAAATATATTTTGTGAAAACGGTGATCATTTAATGACAAGTTGTTCAACATTTAAGGAGCTTTCAGTGATGGATCGATTTGGGACTGCAAAGCAATTGGGTCTTAGCTTAAACTCTTTAGGAAAAGGTCATGGTGTTTCGAAATGTCCGTCATCTTATAGGTGTAAGGTCTGTAAGCAATCACACCATAGTCTTTTGGAGAGACCTCAATCCGTAGACAACCATTCTAAAACGGAAGAAGCACGATCCACATCAGCCTCATTTCATTCTGCGTTAGAAAAGGAGGGTACCACTGAAGCCCAAGTCATCTTGGCCACAGCACTGGTTTTAGTCAAGGACTCGTCGGGTGGATTTCATTTTATTAAGGAAAAGTTTTCAAATTCTCTCTGTTGACATCGTTTGAATTGGAGTAACATGAAAATATAACATCAAACTCAATCGACCACTCGTTCCAAGTACAACAACTTTGAAGTATCTTTGTATCAAAGAGAGGCGGCAATTAACGTCGCGGGTTGGGATCTTCCAAAAAATTTAAAACTTGCCGATGAGAATTTTAGTCAGCCTTCTCGAATTGATCTGTTATTAGGAGCTGAAGCTTACTTCGATTTACTACAAGAAGGTCAGGTCAAACTCGGCGATGAACTGCCATCAATGCAAAGAACAAGATTGGGTTGGATAGTATCAGGAAGATACAAAAATCAACTCGATAATAAGAGGAATTTAGCAATCGAGCGTAAATTATCCAAAAATCCAGTGTTAAAAAAACATTACGTTGACTTTCTAAAGGAATATGAATTGTTAGGTCACATGTCAATAGTACCCAATCCAAATTTGGAAAACCGCATTGTTATTTGGGTGGTTAGGCCAGATAAAGGGTCCGCCAAATAACTTTTTTTTTGAAAATGCTATAAAAAAAACTACTGAATATTTTTTCAAATATCTTTTTTTATTTGAAAGTAAAATCCTTCCGGTTAATAATGGAAAATGGCTGCCTCGGCTGGCCATGCAGTAGCCTACACGATCGGTCCAATTTTTAAGCACATTATCGATTGTGTGCAGCTGTATTTCACCAATGGCTTCACGAATATTGTCCCTTAAAGCGTCAATTGTCTCTGGCTTGTCGGCGTAACACTTATCTTTTACGGCACCCCACAAATAATAGTCCAACGGTGTCAAATCGCAGCTCCGAGGTGGCCAAAGGACATCAGCTCTGCGGCTGATAATGCGATCTTCAAAAACAGGGCACAAAACATAGAGTGTAGCTTCGGCTGTGTGGCACGTAGCGCCGTCCTGTTGAAACCAAATGTTGGCAATATCCTCCTCTTCAATTTGTGTGAACAAAAATTCGCTCAACATGGCCCGATAACGATCGCCATTGACTGTAACGGCCACTCCTTACTCATTTGCGAAGAAAAATGGCCCAATTATGCCTCTGGACCAAAATCCGCACCAAACAGTGACTCGTTTTGGATGTATCGGCTTTTCAATGTATGCGTGCGGGTTTTCTGTGCCCCAAATGCGACAATTTTGCTTGTTTACATACCCGCCAAGATCAAAATGACCTTCATCTGAAAAGACGATTTTTATTTTGGCAAAATCGGCATCTTCTCTAAGTCGATCGCAGGCTCACTTAGCGAAGCGAAAACGCAGTTGGCTTCTACTCCTGAACAAATTGGACTTTGTATGGCGTCATACCAAGGTCTTTATGCAAAATTCGTCTCAATGATGTCTCCGAAATGTTCAATTGTTGAGAACGACGGTGAACTGATGTTGATGGCGCTTCACGCACACTTTCTGCCACAGCAGCAATATTCTCGGGTGTACGCACTGTTTTTGGCTTTTCACGCTTTGGTTTATCGATGATGATGCCAGTTTCTTTCACTTTTTTCACAAGATAACGAACATACGGAGCTGACGGTGCTTCTCTTCTTCCAAAATCCGTACGCAATTTTCGCACACATTCTGCAACATTACCATGATTTTCAAAGTAATGTCGCAATAATTCCCAGCGCTGTTCAAGCGAATACACAACCATATTCGTTCAGCGGAAGGATAAAACTAATTATCTGGCGAATCAGACATGAGCTAAGTGTTACCGTTCACGAAATAAGCACTAGTTGAAAAAAAAAACGTTAGATGGCGGACCCGTTTGTTCATCTACCAAAATATGTGTCGTTTTCGATGCATTGTGTCGAACATCATCACAGATTTTACTAAACGGCATTCTAATGGTCGGTTCTACAATACAGACGAACTTTTAATAATTTTACTTCGCTTTCGTCTTTTTCGTTAGACTCTTAGCGCGGACATCGTAAAGATGTATCGACAAGTCTTGGTACACTTGATCCAAATGGCTTGCTGAGTCCCAATATAATACGGGCGACAATAATCCTGCAAAAATTGTGGATTGAGAAATTGGATTGGGATTCATCCATCTCACAAACTATCGACACAGAGTGGGGTGAGTTAATGAAAAATCTTCAAAATCTAATCATTCCTCGATATGTTTTTATTGGAGAAAATATAGACTTCCAAATACACGGCTTTGCAGATGCATCTATGAAGGCGTATGGCTGTTGTATATACCTTCGAAGTAGAGACTCATCTGGAGCAGTAAGTGTTAAGCTCTTAGTTACAAAGTCTAGAGTTGCACCGGCTAAGAAAAAGCGACTTTTTGAGCAGGTGATGGGAGATTTACCTGCTGAAATATTAACTCCATCGCGTCCATTTATTTGTTATGGAGTGGATTTTTGTGGTCCAATATATACACATTTTAAAATTCGAGGAAATATGCCATATAAAACATATATTGCAGTCTTGTATACGTTTCATCGAAGGCAGTTCACTTGGAAGCTGTATCGGATCTCTCAGCAGATGCCTTTAAAAAGGATGATAGGTCGTCGAGGTCTCCCAAAGACATCCATTGCGATACCACAACCAATTTTTGGAAACGGTGGACAACAGAGTACGTGCAGGAACTTCAAGGCCGTGGGAAATGAACATCAGCCAGTCCTAACATCGCTGTTGATGACCTAGTCATCGTGCACAAAGACAATTTGCCCCCTCAAAAATGGCTAACTGGAAGAATAGCAAAAGTAATCAAGTGTCCAGATGGTCACAAGGGGAGTTCAGAAAGCCCATTCGTAAACTGGCAGCGATAACGTGTTGAAAGGCAGACCTTTCAAAGGGGGCGGAATGTTGAAATACAACCGCATTTCACAACCAAAATTGCATTATTATCATAAAATATAATTACTCGTTTCTTTTTATACCATTTTCTTTAAATTTCAAACCTTGTTTATCAAATTCAAGTGATCGTTCATTAATATTGGAATAACGGTAATCGGCGTCACAAAAATAGAAATGTTGAGGATATTTGTATAACATTGCCCACTGTGGTATTGAGATTCTCTTCACGAGACACAAGGCACGAGTTCCGTGACAATAAACTAAACGCGATAATGGTTTTGGTGTCATTTGAGTGTTTGATTAGCAATGTATGCATATGTGTACATATGATTCATTGATGATTCTTTTTAATTTGCTAATAGTTGTGCTTAAGAAGAGTCTTCTCGTTGCTCTTATCATTAAGTATTGATAATGTTGACGCTACTTGAAAACGCAAGTTTGCATATATGGTATACAATTGACCACGACCAAGAAGATAAAGCTGTGTTTTCCTTTTTTATTATGTATAAATAAAACATGGGTTAAAGGCAGCACGAGTTCATACTGTGATTGAGGCCACCTACAGGCAGACACAACAACGTAGTGCACGTTATATTTAAATTGTATGACCCTGCAGGGAATAAGGATAGAGTTAAAACTATACTCCACCCTATGAAATCGATATGCTAGATAAAGTTAACAGTAAGCATTTTCCCTACCCACTACCTGTAGCCTCCCTGCCAATTAAGAGATGCGCTCCTTAAGCCTTGAAATTTAAAATCTAAAATCTAAGTGGCGACAGAAATGTCTGGAGTGCGGCCTGAGCGTAGAACCAAAAACCAACAAATATTGAAATTTCGACTCTTTTTGAAGAACAAATTAAAATAAATAAATAAAATTGTTGGTAAAGACCGAAAAAGGTGTTGTTGTTATCGGGCTACCGACCCGTGAAGAGTCTCTGCAGCCTTACATCCTCTACGATCCCGGGCTCGCTGCTTCCAGTTGTCTAGACCAAGCGCTCTGCCATCCGCGATGGCTTGCTCTTTGAAACGGTGGTTCGGTCTTCCTTGCCTTCTCGAACATGGGGGCTCGAATTCGAAGATCCTCTTAGCTGGAGCATTATTGTCCATTCGCTCGATGTGTCCGAGCTACATCCACATCTTGGTATACAGCTCATAGAGTTCGCGGTTGTATCTTCTCCTCTATTCGCCCTCCTCGTGCACGAAAAAGGTGTACTTCAACTAAAAAATGAAAGAAAGTCTACTTATCGGACAAAATCAGTAGAAAGCAAAGGGAATATTCTAGATTTCTAGTCGCCTTCCAATTATTAGGAAACATAGACGAGGTTACGCAATAATAAGAAATGTGGGTGAATGAACCTATTAAATAATGAAAGATAATTTTAATAAACCGTAGTTATATATATAACTACTATATATTCACCTGTAGCATTCGATTTAATGGCAACTACGCTTCCAATGACTTCATTCTTATTAACAACCTCAACATCATAATAGAGATCGCATGAGAGTTCAGTTTGTAAATATAAAAAAAAAAAAACGGCGTAAAAAAACGGCGTTTTTTTAGAAGGAAGTAAACCCTTAAATTTAGATGAAAAATAATTACATTTAGCACGACGCGTAAAGAAGGTGGATTTATTGTGAACAAGACAAAAAACTTCCAAATTTCTCAACGTAGGCCTCCGTTTCCATTCGTAATAGTATTTTCTGCGTTCATTTATAGTATCCAATACTTCGCTAGTAAGCCACGGACATTTCGTATTTTTTTATTTGTACCATTCTAAGTGGTGCATGATTTTTTAAAAGATACTCAATCTGCCACTGAAAATGGTTAGGCATACTATAAGCATTATTAAGATACATTTAGTCCCATGGCATTGCACTTGCTACTTTATTTAAAAGACATCAACTGCTTTAAAATCTATGTAAGAGTATATAACTGTAGTGCAGAAACATGGGAAATATATTATCATAACAACAAAATAACAAATCAAGATCAGTTACTTTTTATATATCATCGCCATAAAGCCCACAATGAAGAGCATTGAAAGCAAATGCCCCAAAAAGTGGGCGTGACAAAAAACTTTATATGGACGAAATATAGACATTGAGATTGTCTAAACACTTTTTCAAAATTCTTAACCGTTTGACTAAAAAAAACATTTTTCTAAAAAGTGGCCAGTGGGCGGATTTTAAAAAACCCGCTGTGCAGATCGTTGAATACCCTATCTCATCCTATCCTTAAATTTAATATCGCCAAAATGTGGGCGATATGACATTGTCCTAACATATTGTTCAGACAGTTTATCAAAACCTTTTGTAGTTCGACACAAAACAACGTATTTAGTGCAAATGGTTTTTGTTTGAAAACTCCCGTAAAAAGTGGGCGTAGGTGAAAATGATCTAATGGCAAAATGTTTATATTACTATTACGGAAGTATTTGCATCAAAAGTTTTTTCAAACTTTTTATAATTTGGACAAAAAGCGTTTTTTTTTACTAAAAACGACCCCAAAAAGTGGGCGTGCCAAACAACCTTATGTGAACGAAATATAAATATTCAGATTGTCTAAATATCTTGTTTGGAAGGTTTTTTTTTAAATTCTTAACAGTTTAACCAAAATGAACGGTTTTGTAAAAAGTGGGCGTGGTAGTGGGCGGATTTTGAAAATGTTTGCACTTGTTCGAACAGCACCAAATTTTATCATCCTACCTCAAAATTTAATGCCTAAAAACCTGTGACCTACAGACGGACGGACGGACGGGCGGAGAGACGGACATCTTAATCGACTCAGCTAGCGATTCTGAGACGATCCATATACTTTTAAGTATTTGTAACTAAATTATTTCTCTATGTTACAAACTATGCATCAAAATTAATATACCCCCTGTGGGATATGGATAAAAACGTCGCTTAGGCTCTTCATCTACGAAGCGCTTCAATTATTTTCAATTCCGTTTATGTGAAAATTTTATAGAATTTCTAGCATATAAATATATGTACGATATATTCAGATTCAGATCACAGGGACTAGAAATTGATTGAGTTTAATTCGTTTAAAAAGAAAAAGACGCGAGAAAACATTTTGCATTTGTTTGGGGAAAAGGAAACCAATTAGATGATAACTAAGTTGATACAGATTCTACACATTTTGATAACTTTTTGACAGCAAAATAGATAAATCATCAGTGTTATCATATTTAATCACTACCACTCATAGTATCAAATTAATTGCTACACTGAAAAATTGCATCATCAGTTAACTCAAGATTAAAATTTAATACAGGGTTTGTTGACTCTGGGTCAAGTGTTGAGAGATAACTCAACAATGAAAACATACGAGAAGGCTGCAATCCCCTGTGTAGATCCCATCCTTAAAATTAATATCCCCAATATGTGGGCTTCATTGCGATGAAATATAGAAAATGACGTTGTCACAACAATATATTTTATCAAAATCTATTTATGTCTGTCAATGGTGACGTTCTGTCCAATTCGTCAATGTTGTGTGTAATTTCGTGTTGACAGCATATACATAGTCTTACCCTCATTTACTTATAAACTCATTTTTGCCGCTTTCTTCTCTGTATTAGCAGGCTATGCCATCCCGTTGAATTCTACCGATGAAGTCAATAACATCGACGTATGCTAGTAGTTGCACCGATTTTTTGAAGATTGTCCCTCTTGTGTTGGCTCGGGAGCTTTGCACAATCCTCAGCGCATTGTATTGCCTGAATCCTTTTTTGGTATCAAATGTGTCGGTGAGGTCATTTCCGACCCTAATGAAGCAGCGAAAATTCTCCATCGTCGACGTAAGCTAGTAGTTGCATCAGATTGTGTCTCTGGTGTTGGCTAGGGAGTTTTGCACAAGCATCTCAAGAATCAAATTAAAGAAGTCACATGACCATCGCCTTGCCTAAATCTTTTTCATCGTCATCCTATATAGACTGACGAGTTTGAACGATATACCAAAACTAGACACGGCTCTGTATAGTACGTCTTTATATTTGCTGTCTTATGCGGCTTCGAAATCGATAAAAAGGTGGTGGGTATCGATGTTTATTTTCCATGATATGCCGAATTGTGAAGATTTGATCAGTTGTGAACTTTCCTGGCCTAAAACCACACTGATAAGGGCCGATCAGGTTGTTGGTAAACGGTTTCAGGCGTTCAAATATTACGGAAGATAAGATCTTGTAGGGGTTGTTGAGGGGACTTATGCCTCTGTAGTTTGCTCAGCTCAGAAGTTTTTGCTGTCGTCGCCAATATTCAATGGGTCGTTCCTCCTGACATATCCTAAGCATCGACTGTGTCTCAACTACGATATTTCCTTGTTCATCTGGACAGGATTCTGATACAAATTACGACTAATTCTCCCAGTACAGCTATACAATATTCTAGAATCATATCACGAGAATAGACTCTTCCGCGTTTTTCATGGAAACGAGTACTCGGAGCTTTAAAAAAATTCAGCTGGCGAAATGGAAGGAACTTTTTATGGGTCTCTTTTCTACCTGTAAACCTTTCGAAGAAACGATTGTAAACGCAATGAATAAAGGAAATGAATATAAAAGGAACTGGCGGATCGCCCTCAACAAAACTATATTCGTCAACATTATTTTAACTATAAAGCCCAGTACGCAGCTCGCGCTAAATTTTATCTCCCATACAAAAATCTCTACAGAGATAAAAGATGGGACACACAATATGTAGGTAGGGTATAACAATATTAAGTGTTATACTCAGCGGATGAAAGGTCTCTACTTATTTATCTCGTGAAATTAATGTACGAGGCATTTAAATCGGCGAAATTTTAATAAAAAATTAAAACAAAATGGAAGAAAATAAAGAATAATATTTGATGGAAGAAATTCTCGAGGAAGACGACATCTTTATTAACAAAGAATATATTAATATTACTGACATCTGCGAATGTATGACATTTCCCTGACTCATCTATACGCTGTGTACGAATTTAGCTAGCATTTATCTTTGGATTGGAGAAAACAAGTGGAGAGTAGTAAAGATAAAGAAAACAAATAACTTGCCCGAATAAATTTTGCAAGCAAAATATCTGGATATGATAGTCGACACAAAGCTTAAATAGAATACGCAAATGAAAATAACACGTAGAGAACTCGAAATCAAATGTAGAGAAATGTATGTCATATCTACTTGAAAATATGACATACATAAATTGCTTTTATACAAGCAAGTGCTATATCCTTGGGCTTATGTTATACAACCTTGGGGTTGTACCAAGAAAACAAATACCAATATTTTACAAACTTTTCAAAATAAAGTGCACCGTGGTTTACTAGAAAGGACGGTATCCATAGGGATCTCGAAATTCCTACAATCGAAGCTGAAACTAGAAGTTTTGCGCGAAAGCATTGAAGCCGTCTAATCCGAAATTTCAACAATATACATTCCTGCAAATTATAGAATCTTTGAACTTGGCGAGATAAGGAATACCCGAACCTAAATTGCAAGAGATGCAGAATCTTTCAATGGAAAGTAATTTGTCAAACGTTTTAAATTCAAGAAAGAAAAATTGCTTGATAAGTTTTATCTTTATACAATTTATATAGAAGGGTGGCGTTTTTATACCATATCCCATAGGGGTATATTAGTTTTGATACTTAGTTTGTAACATAGAGAAATAATTTAGCTACATATACCTCAAAGTATATGGATCGACTCAGAATCGCTAGCTGAGTCGAATAAGCCATGTCTTTCTGTCCGTCTGTCTGTTCGTCACCGATTTTTAGGCCTTAAATTTTGAGCTAGGATAATGAAATTTGGTATATAGGATCCTTTTTTAGGAAAACGTATTTTTTGGTCAAACCGTAAAGAATTTTAAAAAAAGTCTGACAAGCATATTTAGAGAATCGTAATATCTATATTTCGTCAATATAAAGTTTTTCACCACGCCCACTTTTTGGGGTCGTTTTTTTTTTATAAAAAACGTTATCTGGTCAAATTTTAAAATTTTCAAAAAAATTGTTGATGCACAATCATTGGTAGTATTAATATAAACATTTCGTCTATAGACTATTTTAACCCACGCCCACTTTTTGTGGGCGTTTTCTTACAAAAAACATTTGTTTGCCCTACCCCAAGGCATATGCAATAGAAAAACGTTGTTTTTCGTCGAACCATAAAAGAATTTAATAAACCTTCTGAACAATATGTTGTGACTACGCCATTTTCAATACTTTATGACCATGAAGACCACATTTTGGGGATATTAATAGGGTATTCAACGATCCGCACAGCGGATTGTAGCCTTCTCATATGTTTTTAGTCAATAATAATCATACACTAATGAGAGTAAAAAGCGTGTGCTCATACACGCTTTTTACTCTCATTGTGTCGAAAGATTTCACCCAATCCCCGAAAAACAAAATACAAAAAAAAAACGTAATTAATATACCTGTATCATATTAGCGAACCCCGAGATCTTTGCAGGCGTTTGTTTGTTAGCTCTGGACATAAATTGTTTAAGATTATATTGATTACCATTACTCCTGTTATTTCAGCCAATTGTGTGAAATTGTTGGAGATATTAAATGGGGTTTTGATATTGCATTATTCGTATTGTATATGCATATGTTCGGCAAACTTTTGGGTCGTTCAAATTTACTTCTGATAACAGAAAGATCTTATACAAATGAAAATGTTTCGATTCTGAATATGTATAGATTCACTTTATGGATTTATATTTCTATGGCTCAGCGGCTTGATCGTTAGTGTGATAAAACATTTTTTCTTAATTCCCAAGCCTTTTCTCATGATATATTCTCCTTGACAAAAACGTGACTTAACGACAATTTACTTGATTCGGACCTCTTTAATCATGAGTACTCAGTATATAGGAGTGACCGCCATATAAATGTGCTTGGTGAAGGTGTTCTTACTGCAGTCCGCGGTCATTAAACCTCTGAGGAAATAGAATTTATATTCCCTCTTAACATTGAAATAATCTGTGTTGTATTGTAACAATTGGAAATAAATATCTTTATGTTGCAAATACATTCACTCATATCGTCTATGCATTCTGTATTCTGAGCTATCGAAGGCTTTAGTAAACATCTTTGACTTATCTTGTTGTGACAGTATTATTTTGTTGCTGGACGATTTCAACTTACCACACAGAGAATGAGTGCCTTCAGAGGCAGAACCTTATTTTATACCATCAGAAATATCTGCATAACGAGAGCTATTATTACATGATAACCTTTTATCATTTGACTTACAGCAAATAAGCTGTATAAAAAATCATAATCATCGAATTCACAATTTAGTTTATTCTTCTGACTCTGTTAGTACTGCAGTATTCGAATTCACAAGATAACGAACATACGGAGCTGACGGTGCTTCTACAAATAAATACAACTTTTTGGCACAACAGGCTCGTTAGTACCCAGGGCCTAGCTTTCTCACAACCATTCATGTGTGCGTGTGTACTTCTTGCACGATGGCGGGACCTCCTGCTTTATGCCGACTCCGAACGGCTAAGTTGAGATAAGCTATTCTTGACAATTTATACTACTCGGATGATTTGTCAGATCATCACGAGAGGAAGGCCAGTGAAAAATCATTTAGGTGTTGCTACGGCTGGGAATCGAACCCAGACCTCCTGCGCGGCAGTTCATCGCACTAACCATCGCGCCACTGAGCCCCCTAACGGTGCTTCTCTTCTTCCAAAATCCGTACGCAATTTTCGCACACATTCTGCAACATTACCATGATTTTCAAAGTAATGTCGCAATATTTCCCAGCATTGTTCAAGCGTACACACAACCATTTTCGTTCAGCGGAAGGATAAAAATAATTATCTGTCAAATCAGACATGAGCTAAGTGTTACCATTCACGAAATAAGCACTAGTTGAAAAAAAACGTTAGATGGCGGACCCGTTAATACAGTCAAATTCAGCAAAGAAAAATTTGAGTGAATTATGGTAGCACAATATAAGACTCAGTCCGCAGTAATAGAAAGTTGTAGTCATACAAGGTGGCGCAAAAGTAATCCTCCTATCAGAAAATACATCGGAAGGTTATTTTTGCGCCACCTTGTATAATATGATGTTGAAAAAATAGTGATTTTTAACAACTGAAAGCTGACTCAAATATATTAATGGCCCTTTCTGAGAAGTGTAAACAATTGTGCAATGCTTAAAATGTATCTTAACCTTATTCATAATTTTTTTTTTAAATGCTTAATAAAGAATGTTAGGTACAAGGTGGCGCAAAAGTAATCCTCCTATCAGAAAATACATCGGAAGGTTATATTTGCGCCACCTTGTATAAAAGCTCCACTTTCCTCCGGTCTGAGATGGATATTTTCCCGATGTAGGACAAGCCAAATTTTGCTGCAAATACCTGCAAATGCGCACAGTTCGCCGGTTTCATGTAACGAAATCTTGCAATAAAATGTTCACCTGTTTCCTAAAAAGGAATATTTGTATTGTATTTGTATAATATTTCTTCAATAATTAAGAAAAAATTACAATACAAAAACAATATTGACTAAATTAGTGACATTTTTTATTTAAAAAAAAAACTGAGTTAAATGTCACAGCAGTAAGTATTAAGTGTAAAATTGACGAACTTATATACATTTTTTAATGACTTAGAATTATTATAAATGTAAATTAATTTTTTTTTCTTTTTATTGTATTGTGGGTTGTTTTGTGGTTCAGCTTTGTTTGAAGTTTGCGCATTATTTGATGCAAGTTTCGGTAGTGAACACTTAACATATGTTTCGTAACAGAGAGTACGAACAAATTTGATGAGTGGATGGACCACGACTTTATTTTCAGCGTTGGTGAACTATTACCCTGCAGAATTTTTTGGCTTTGGAAGACCGAGGAAATCCTTTGATGAGTGTGGGGAGAGAAGCAAAAGAAGTAAAATAAGCAGCCTCCAACAAACGTATCCACAAAGCCTTATAAATACAGTGGCGTCAATTGAACCCGAAACTTTGTCAGCCGATCAGGCGTTGACATTTTTTCTGCAAGCCAGTCTGTCTAGATACCAATATGAAATGATAAGACAGATGGCTAGCAACCTTGGGGTAAAAATATTCCCCAGCTACAAACAAATACAGCTTTTTCAATTTCGGAAACATCAGCTATGGTCCCGTTGCAAGATTTGGCGAATCACACAGCGAAGTGGGGTTTTTAATGCGGCTTCGGGACAAACTGAATTTGCCCAAAAGTTTTCGAGCAAAAATGTCAATAAATTAAGTGACTCTCATCTATTTATGACGTCAATTGTCCTCTTCAGCTAACAGGTTTATATCTGCAATAAAATATTTTTTTTATAATAATCGTATTTTGGTGAGAGTGTTATCTGTTTACCTATTTCCTGATATCATCATCTGTAGTTCTTAGTTCTGTTTATATTTTATTTTATGTTGTATTGAAATGACTCTTTTGTGAGTAGAATTTGTAGGGCAGTATTATAATGTGTTAATTTTCAATCATAATTTGTTGTAAAGTATTTTACCTTTGCACGCGAGGATCAAGTGCATGGAACACATCCTACATATTGCTTACAACAAGGATTTTCAAATGTGGATGATAGATTCGGAAAATTTCTCTTGTTTTGTACAAGAAACAGCTGAGATTGCCATTAAGAAGTAATTGTGGTACTACATGTTATAAACGGTACACAAAGCTTTGTTTCATGGTGCTAATATAGTGCAGAATTCAATTCTCTATGTTGGAATGTTGTCTGAGGAGGCATAAGAAAGATAAAGCTTTCAGAGTCAAAAACTCTCGTACATGTACGAATAAAGACATTTTCCACAAATGATTGTATCGGATCCTTTCATAACAAACATAAGACCTGAGCCCAAGAAACAACACCTCCCACTGAGTGACGAAGCTAATGAACTGTTAATTTAAATAGATTATTGAAATATTTTGAAGTCTTTTGAATTATCGTTTTTATTTCTTTATTGTTATCTTTTACGCTTATTTATGTGTATATTATTATCTCATTGTTAAAATCGAATTATAAATTAGCATGCTCATTAAAATATAATCTTCCATTTGCGATGCTCATTTACAAAAAGATTCATAAAAATATATTACACTCACTTTTGCTATAACAAACATGAAAAACCGAATTTTATCCAAACATAAGAATAACATCGCTTCTTTCCGTTATCTATCTCATCGTCTGAACCGACAAATACATAATAGTTTCATGCATCAAGCATTTTTAGATTTCTATATCTACTCAAAATTTTATTTACCAACTTTGGAATTTAGATAAACTTTTGTGTGGACGTGTCAGTGAGTGGAAATATTTGTTTGTCATTTCTATACTTTATCATACTCCATACAAAACAAGTACCTATTAGAAAAAAAGGTAAAAAAAACGAATTATTTTCATCGAAAGTTTTTTTTTCAAGTTTTCCTAAAATTCCACCGAAGTCTTTTTTTAAGAAAACACCCCCAAAAGTCGGCGTGGCAGAAAACTTTATATGGATGAAATGTAGATATTAAGATTGTGGATTGAGGGTTGTTGTTGATTATTTGGGATTGTGGATGCAATTGTGGCAAGTGTTTGCATTGTCCCGAGCCGGGATTTAATCAGCAACTTTTAAATGAGTTGAGAAATTAAGATGAAGAGTACTTACTTACTTACTTAAGTGGCACGACAGTCCGGAATGAACCTGGGCCTCAACCAACATGCCTCTCCAATTAGCCCGGTCCTTAGCTAACTGCCTCCAGTTGCGCACTCCAAGTTGGTTGAGGTCGGTTTCCACTTGTGCACGCCACTTAAGGCGAGGTCTTTCTCTACTGCGTCCGACGTCTGGCTGGGAATCGAAGACTCTGCGAGCCGGAGTATTGGTGTCCATTCGTTCTACATGTCCTAGCCATCCTAAACGTCCAATGCTGAGTTTTTTGACCAGGGGTACTTCGCTGTACAGCTCGTATAGTTCTTGGTTGAATCTTTGTCTCCATAGCCCGTCAACGCAAAAAAAGATTTCAATTCAAGTTTTCAAGTTTTCTTAGCCCTTGTAATAACCGAAATCATATCCCATTATTCGGGAAAATTTTCATATTTGTTAGTATTATCTCGAAATTCCCTTTTGTTGTTTGCGTGTCCTTACTGAAATATATAGGTAAATGGCAAAAAGCAGCTGCAAACATTTCATACAACCATCTGTTTTTTATACGTTCACACATAACCCCCTTCGGGTTAGGGGTCAGAATATACCCGAGGTAAGGCATGCCTGTCGTAGAAGGCGACTAAAATCCACTCCCCGTATACCGAGTGTAAAGCGTATACAAACAACAAAAATGTAATGAGTACAACGAAAAGATTTACTACCCCAGGTGGCAATTCAGTTTCACTGGAAAATCCACCCTCTACGGAGGTCGGCTCTACGGATTCTGGGGAGAGCCAATTATTGCAAATGTGTAACCCTTTCGGGAAAAGTTCAAGGGTAACGAGGTCACCTACATCAGGATCTCAAAAAAATATATGTGTCTCAAGGAGCTCGACAACACCAGAAGTGTCAGCCCACGAAAAACGAGACTCAGTGAAAAATAAGAGCCTAAAGGAAGAAAACGACGTTCTTCGAACAAGGCTTAACAATGTCGAACTGCTCTGCGAAGAGCTTCGTAAAGAAATTCTCCATCTAAAGGAAGAAAATATGACTCTGAAGAGTTCATTTAAAATACCAAAAACAAGTTCAAACGGCCCCGTGAATTCGGAATACCACACGGATGAAGAAGAACTCAGTCGCGAAACTGACTGGATCTTAAAGAAAAGACCAGTTAAAAAGAGGAAAGCTGTATCCTCTCCTGAAATAATAAACCGCGACAAAGAGATTATTAACAAAGCGAAACAGCTAAAACAACGTCCCCCACCGCCAATTAATGTGATCGGTATTGACGACTTTAACAAGTTGCATACCTTGCTAAAATCGTTGCCATTATCGGGCTACCAAGTAACTTCGCTAAGAAAAAATACATGGAAAGTCTGCGTTAAAGACCCTGAAAGTTACCGTCTATTATCTCGCAAGCTTAATATCGATAAAATAGAATGGTATTCTTTTGAAAATAAATCTGAAAGGCCTTTACGCGTTGTAGCTAGAGGGTTACATGCGTCGTGCTTAAAGGATGACATTGTAAATGATCTGAAAAACAGGCAATATAAAGTCATAGATGCCGTTAACATTGTCAAACGAGACCAAAAGCAAAAAGATGGCGAAGGAAATGTAATAAAACGCGGCCTTCCTTTATTTATACTCACTTTCGATAAAACAGAAAGTTTGAACAAAATTTATGAAATAAAAACAATACTTAATATTGTTGTAAAAATAGAGCCTATGCGTAAGGATTCCAAACTAGTTCCCCAGTGCAAGCGCTGCCAAGGATACAATCATACGCAAAGCTATTGTCAAAAAGAACCGCGGTGTGTAAAATGTGCCGGCAATCACCTGACGGTAGATTGTATGTCAGATAAGAAAGCTCTTGCTATCTGCATTAACTGTAAAGGCAATCATCCGGCAAATTATCGCGGCTGCGAAGTAGCTAAAGAGTTGCAAAAAAGGCGGACGAAATTTAATAGTATTAATTCACAGAAATTAAATTTAAACAAGCAACAGCCTAAAATTCCGATTAAAAATATGTCGAAGAAAAAGCAGGCCATAATCGAAGAACCTAAATGTCCACAAACTACGCGGCCATCAGATATCCGTTCGGATCTTGTACATCCAAAACCAAATGTACAAACGTATGCTCAAGCTACAGTATCCAATAACGCCCAAAAAAATATCTCACCTGACCCATTTTCAAATGTATTTTCGATTATTCTTTCAAAACTTGAGGAACAAAGCAAAACGAATAAACTTATTTTTGACAGGCTCGTTAAGCTCGAAAATAGTATTCGCAATAGAAGTACCCCACCTTTAACATGAATAGATTGCTTAAAATTCTTACGTGGAATGCCAATGGCCTTTGGCAAAAACTTGGAGAACTTGAATTATTTATGCAGGAAAAAGATATAGACATCTGTTTAATATCCGAAACTCACGCAAAGAGTAATTCGAACTTAAAAATAAAAGGTTACCTCGACTATCATGCTCTACATCCATCGAATAAGGCTAGAGGTGGAGCCTCACTATATATAAAAGAGTGTATCGAACATTCGATTGATCTTAAACTAGAAATCGAAACAATGCAAGTTAGCTCTATACAAGTCAAAAGCAGACAATCCTTTCTGAAGATATCGTCTATTTACTGCCCACCACGATGCAAGGTTGAGAAAATTGACTTTGAAAACTTGCTTAATTCCCTTGGACAACGTTTTGTCATCGGAGGGGACTTTAATGCAAAACATACATTCTGGGGATCTAGATGCATATCGCAGAAAGGTAGGATGCTTTATGATATAGGTAGAAAGTACAATACCGAATTTCATTCTACGGGAAAACCAACTTACTGGCCAACTGATGCTAGAAAAATACCGGATTTGATCGATTTTTTCATTGTAAAAGGTCTGCCGTCCAATCGAATCAAAGTTGAAGAATGCTTTGATCTTTCCTCTGATCATTCTCCAGTCATTTTAACAATGAGCGAGTCACTGATTATAAATGAAAAACCACCCAGATTAACAAACGCGAAAACCAACTGGGAAGGTTTCAAAAACGATATTGAAAATAATATCCGACTGGGTGTATCGCTTCGAACCCCATTGGAACTCGAAGTCGCTGTTGACTCATTTATCAATACCATCCAAAAAGCAGCATGGAATAATACTCCTCAACAGAACAAAATTGTGAGCTATAGTAAAATTAAGTACCCCCGAGAAATACAAGATTTAGTAAGACAAAAAAGAAAAGCTCGTAAAAGATGGCACCAAACTCGTGCCCCGTAAGATAAAACACATCTCTGAGTAATTTGCTATCAAATTCGATTAAAAGTTTTAAAAACCATGCAGTAGAAACTTATCTGCAAAGCCTAACCGCTGGAAAGGAATCGAATTATTCGCTCTGGAAAGCAATTAGAGTCATAAAACGGCCAAAAATCGCTGTGCCGCCCATTAGGGTAACTCAAGACGTTTGGGCAAAGAGCGATAAGGAAAAAGCTGACGTTTTTGCCTCACATCTTGAGGAAACATTTAAGCCATTTGATGGTCCGGCGCAAAATGAAAACATTAATATATTCGAGAGTACAACCGATAATAACATAGTAAGATATGCAAGTATTGCCGAGCTTAAACGGGAAATACAGAAACTAAAGCCTAAAAAAGCTCCGGGTTATGACCTGATTACAGGAGAACTTCTTAAAATGTTGCCTCGGAAAGCATTAACTAAGCTTCTTTTTATTATAAATGCAGCAATCAGATTAGAATACATACCAAGACAGTGGAAAGTCGCGGAAGTGATTATGGTTCTAAAACCAGGAAAATCACCGAATGAAATAAAATCTTACAGGCCTATTTCACTTCTTCCAATCATTTCAAAAGTTTTTGAACGGATATTACTCGGTCGCTTACACCCCATAATTGAACAGAAACGTCTTTTACCTGACCATCAATTTGGGTTTAGAAGTAAACATTCAACGGTGGACCAAGTACATCGAATTACAGATGTAATTGAGAAAGCTTTCGAAGAAAAGAAAATTTGTTCAGCCGTATTTCTTGACGTGTCGCAAGCTTTTGACAAGGTGTGGCACAAAGGCCTTACTTATAAACTAAGTCAAGTTTTGCCAGAACAATTATATAAAATCCTCGTGTCGTATCTTGAGCATAGACTCTTCCGTGTGAAACTTGGAAGCGAATATTCCGAGTTCAAAGAAATAATGGCAGGTGTACCGCAAGGAAGCGTCCTTGGACCAATCCTGTACCTCATATTCACTCGTGATATCCCACAAACAAACGATACAATAGTTGCAACGTTTGCTGACGATACTGCTATACTAGCAGTTGCCACAACAATAGAGGAAACAAATATTAAATTACAAAACGCTCTTAACGAGGTTAATGAATGGACTAAATCCTGGCGGATTGCACTTAATGAGAGCAAATCGATCCATGTAGATTTTTCGTATAAACGGACAAACAATTTGCCTGTATTTCTAAATACGGTTCGAGTCCCGTTTGCAAATGAAGCGAAATATCTCGGTATGACACTCGATGCAAAATTAAAATGGAAGTCGCATGTAAAAAAGAAATGCGAAGAACTTAAGAATAAATACAGAGAACTGTACTGGTTGCTCGGAAAATATTCGAAGCTTAACCTTGATAACAAGCTGCTATTATACAAGCAAGTGCTAAAACCGGTTTGGACATATGGTATACAACTATGGGGTTGTACCAGTGAAACGAATCTAAACATTTTACAAACTTTTGAAAACAAAATGTTAAGATCATTCGTCAATGCGCCGTGGTACATAAGGAACGAAGATCTACGCAGAGATCTGGGTATTCCCGCGGTTAAAGATGAAACAAAAAATTTTGCACGAAAACATAAAAAACGTTTATTAGGACACGTTAACACAACAGTCCTCCAAATTCTGGACGAAACAAATATATTGCGGCGTCTTCAAAGAACTAAACCCTTAGATTTGGCCCGATAATAACAAACCGCGCTATAATTGCGGAAAAGCAGGAACTCTCAAAGGAAAGTTACCTGCCAAACATATTATATAATCGTGATAAAAAAAATTGCTGGATAAGTCGAATACTTAGTTGCAATAGAAATACCAAATGGGTGGTGGTTTTAGTGAGTAAAAATCTCACACTACTTTGGGCACGTGCTCATCGTGTCTATGAAGATTTCCACCAGCCCACGGAAAAAAAAAAAAAAAAAAAAAAAAAAAAAACACATGCATATTTCATTGCAGGCAAACATTTGCTGCAAGTTTATTGCAGGGTGTACAGTAGGTTTCCAATCATATGGATTGTTTATAACTACATCTATTTATACCCTATCCCATAGGGGGGTATATTAGTTTTGATACTTAGTTTGTAACATAGAGAAATAATTTTGCTACATATACCTCAAAGTATATGGATCGACTCAGAATCGCTAGCTGAGTCGAATTAGCCATGTCTGTCTGTCCGTCCGTCCGTCCGTCCGTCCGTCCGTCTGTCTGTTCGTCACCGATTTTTGGGCCTTAAATTTTGAGCTAGGATAATGAAATTTGGTATATAGGATCCTCGTCCGTGCCACCAGAACAAGTGTAAAAATTTTTGAAATCCGCCCACTGCCACGCCCCCTTTTTAGAAAAACTCATTTTTTGGCCAAACCGTAAGGAATTTCAAAAAAGTGTCTGAGCAGGATATTTAGACAACCCTAATATCTATATTTCGTTCATACAAAGTTTTTTGCCACGCCCACTTTTTGGGGGCGTTTTTAGTAAAAAACGCTTTTTGTCCAAGTTTTAAAACTTTCGAAATTTTTGATGCAAATACTTCCGCGATGGTAATATAAATATTTGGTCCATAGATCATTTTCACCTACGCCCACATTTTGGGGGCGTTTTCTTACAAAAACCATTTGTATACCCAATCCCAAGGCATTAGCAGTAGAAATACGTTGTTTTTTTGGCGAACCACAAAAGATTTTGATAAACTGTCTGAGCAATATATTGTGACAATGTCATTTTCTGTATTTCATCGCCATAAGGCCTATATTTTGAGGATATTTATAATAACGATGTGATGGGATAGGGTATCCAACGATCCGCACAGCGGATTGTAGCCTCTCATATGTTTTTGTATTATTATTGAATAATTCTAGAGTTGTACAAATTTGTTTTCTTCAGACATGAATTAATCTACATTTTTCCAAAGAAAGACTAGAACCAGATGTGTGAGACCAGTGGTTGATTTCATTTAACAAAAGAGTGAGTACAGTTTTTGTTTTTTCTATGTCATCGCCTGCATGTATACAGTTATCTAGATCTTTATGTTTTAAAATCAAATTACTAATTTCATTGAAAGTTATTGCAAAACAAATACCATTATCGAGTGGCTTGGTTTTAGAAAAGGTGCTTTGATGAATTGATAGATTTTGAGTCCAAGACCACAATCTCTGAATTTATTAAGGATACTGTGAATATTTATACGGTCAAAGGCCTTTTCGAAATCTATACAGCCAGGATTGTGATATGGTTACGAGCCGTTAGGGTGTTTTTTCTGTAAAGTCAATGTATAGGAGGGCTATGCACCCTCTTTTCGACTAGAACGTAACTTGGTTAGGACTTTAAACTTTTTTCAATTCAGTGAACCACAATTACCAGTTTGCAATTATTTTTCCTAGCACTTTTGATAACCCAAGGATTAGAGTTATAGGAAGATTGCCATTTATACTGGCTATATCTTTGTTGGGCTTATGGATGGGGATACTGGTACTGTTTTCAAGCTTTGGTGAACATGTTATTTAAAAGAGTTGTAAGTCTTTGTTTAGATAAAACAGGGAGGTTCTTAATCATTGGGTAGAATATTCTTTCCCGTCCCGGCGTTTTGCATTGTAATCTGCTTAAGCAACTTTCAAGTTCACGTGTAGTGATGTCAGGGTCAATGCGGGTGGCTGCTGCGTTTATTGCGGGTGGTGCTATAAGGATTGGCATGCCTATTTGTCTCTGTTAAATGCCTGTGAGAAGTTGGAGTTGTCAGACACATGACACATTAACGTGAGTTAAAGTGTTATATATTGAGAGATGAGTTAGAGATCAATCGTTGGGTATTATTAAGCCATATTTCGAGATGAATTCTTCAATAATATAGCCAATTTCGTTAATTTTTGAGGAACCCCATTGCTGTCCCCAGGAATTTATGTCGCCTGTTAATAATTATCAGATTGGGTGAAAGTTTATTTAGGGTGAATGTAAACACAAATAAAAGTAATTTTAATACCCATATTAATTTGTATGCTTGAGTTTATTTTCTTGGGTACATGAGGGATGTTATTTTTAAGTAATGTGCAGGTACCTTGAACAGATGTTAAACTATGTAACTGATTTACAAAGTATCGGAGAAACCTTAAGGTTTAATTGTATCGGCTTTGTATGCCAGATGAGTCTATTGGAGCGAAATTATGTCATATTTATTAAGTTACATTGATCGTAATTGTTTATACTCCCTTGTATTTGTCTATTTATTAGGCGTTCAGTTAAGTTTCAATGGTCACCCTTGTCACACACTTGCAGTCTCTGCCGCAAGTGGGCAGATTTTTAAAAATATTTGCACTCATACTGGAAGCAATAACAATGAAGCTAAACAAAATGTCATTATTCTCGTTTTAAATTTTCCGCCGAAATAATGCACGTATGTGGCATAAACTACAGGCAAAAAACATATGAAAAGAAGTATTTGGCATTCCCGGCCCATACAGGGCCTCAAACCTAGTTTCGTCATAAAATGAAAAGGCTACAATCCGCCGTGCGGATCGTATAATACCCTATCCCATCTCATCCTTAAAATTAATATTCCCAAAATGTGGTCTTTATGGTCATAAAGTATTAAAAATGACGTTGTCACAACGTATTGTTCAGACGGTTTTCCAAAATCTTTTATGGTTCGACAAAAAAACAACGTTTTCTATTGCATATGCCTTGCGGCATACAAATGTTTTTGTAAGAAAACGCCCCCAAAAAGTGGGCGTGGGTTAAATGTTTAAGGACGAAATGTTTATATTAATTTTATTAAAGTTTTTGCATCAAACGTTTTTTCGAATATTTGAAATTTTGACAGAACAAGGTTTTTTATTAAAAACGCACCCAAAAAGTGGGCGTGGCAAAATTCTTTATATTGACGAAATATAGATATTACGATTCTCTTAATATGTTGCTCAGATACTTTTTTTTAAAATTCTTTACGGTATGGCTAAAAAACAACATTTTTCTTAAAAGAGGGCGTGGCAGTAGGTGGATTTCAAAAATGTTTACACTTGTTCTGCTGGGAGCAACGAAGAGCACGTATACCAAATTTCATCATTCTAACTCAAAATTTAAGGCCCAAAAACTGGTGACGTACGGACGGATGGACAGACATGGCTAAATCGACTCAGCTATCGATTCTGAGTAGATCCATATACTTTAAGGTATATCTAGCTAAATTATTTCTCTATGTTACAAACTATGTATCAAAACTAATGTACCCCTATGGGATAGGGTATAACGAGTGGTGGGTGCACGACTGGGTCGTACGCAACTGTCTCTTTCACAGCGAGTTGGGCGTTAATTCAAATCATAAGCATTTTGATTATTGATGCTAAAAATGATATACATAAATCACAATGTGAACTTACGAATATTTACTCTTAAATTTGAAGGAATCGGTTTCTATGTGAAATTGTTGCAAACAGCAATAGTAGTATATAAATTGACAATTTTATTTATATGGCCTAAATGACAAAATCCGTTATTTGGATTTTTTCGAAAAAAACTGGGTATGGAATTTTGTGATAGTTTATATAGTTTTTAGCATATATAAAGTTTAATCAAAATCTTTAGAGCCGTTTTCGAGAAAATTGAGGTTATGTGTAATTTTTTATATGGCACGTACCGTTAATAACATGGCCAAAGCAAATAATAAATTGCGTAGAATTATGACCATAACAAACTTGGATACAAAATTTGAAGAAAATCTATCATGCTGTTTAGGCTCGGGAGACCATTAAGGACAGACGGACCGACGAACCGACGGACCGACTGACGAAATTCTAAAAAACTCTTTTTGGGTTCCGAACACAACAACTGTCAACAACTGTTAGAATCAATAAAAATCCTGTGGTCGAAAATTTTCACGAAAACAATATCTATCTATTTAAAATCAATTTTTCCATCAATTCTCTGTCAAAATCGGCCTTCTGACAGATCTAGATAGAAAATGATTTTTTACCTATGGAAAACACCAAAAATGTGCCCGTGGGTTTGAACGATTTATGGAGGAAATGTATACATATTAATATTATCAAAATATTTTCATGAAATTCGAATTTCTTTAAAACTTTACCAAAAGTCGTGTTATTAATAAAACTTTGTATAGATGAAATATGGAAATTTATAGCGTTTAAATATGTTATTCAGTCACTTTATTGAAATTCCTTACTTTTTGACCAAAACTACGTTTTCCTCAAAAGTGGAAATAGTACTGGGAGGATTTTGAAAAATGTTTAAACTTGTACTAAAGCCATGGGCAAAGAGTACATATACCGAATTTCTTTATCCTAGCCTCAAAATCGAAGGCCTGAAAATCGATAACGTACAGACGGACATGCATACAAATCGATATATATGTATACTTTACGATAATATCCAGATTATTTCTCCATTTTGCAAACTATGTATCAAAACTACTATGCCCCTATGGGACAGCGTAAAACCATATCAGAAGTTAATAATCCGCTGTGGAAATCGTTCAATACCCTATCCCATGTCATCGTAAATAATCAATAATGAATAATCGATGTTTCATCTGCAAAACTATTTTTATAATGCCCTAAGAGCCGCCAGAAATGATTTTTTGGTACAAAACGTATTCTGAAAGTTGGATGTCATTGGATGTCTAGGATAGCTAAGCCATGTGGATGGAATAAATAAAGTCTTGTACAGCTTTTAATTCCCACAAGAAAAGTGCATTTTTATCCGAGCGATCAACCACAATATGATTTTAACAACCCAAGTTCATACCCCTAAATACAGCAGCATTTAAGAAGAGAAATAAGACTCGTTTTCCAAGTTTTTACAAATGTTTTTTTCTTTTCAAGCGTCTTATATAGCTTCTTAAATCTATGTTTACTATTACTGTTCCAATTAATTTAAAAAAATATAAACAAATATCTTAAAACTACCTATGGACCTCTAGGTGGCGGTTCTGTAAATGTAGGATCTTTCGCACTACATGAACTTAGTGATTCAGTTGTAGGCAAAACATTCTTAGCTATTTCCAACAACATGTCTAATGGACACTTTGTATCACAGCCTGGAATAGTTAATGGTAAAGCCTCTGCCTTTGGATTGTTACGCAGGAATATCTAAAAATAAACATTGATTAAGAATTGAGTTGCAAGTAGACAATGTTATCCACACTATACCTCCACATGGTAATCACCAGTTTTCTTATTCCTGTGCAGCTCGACAAGTATCATAATCGAATATTTTGGCAATTGCCTCTCCCATATATTGAGAGCAGACAAAATGTTAACAATTGTTGAGTCATGTCCAGTGTACAGATACACCTTTCTATTCTTCGGTTTCAATTTGTCATCACGCTTGTCCTTCATTTCATCGAACATCTTCTTAAGAAATGGACCTATAATTGGAGGACATAAAATCAAAATGAAATAGCATTATTGTTATGATCATACCTGCTTTAATTTTTTGCATTTCAGATGTGTAGACATTATAAATGTAGCTCTGCTCAGTTAGGAACTGCATCTTCTCAGGGTAGTAATTCTTTGTCCATTGCGGGAGACTTAAGCCGAATTCTTGCTACAAATATAAGGTAATGTTTTACGTAGTACTTTTCAAGAGACACAGATCTAGAACATACCTCAGCCAAGAGTGTAGTGTATAACGATTGTACGTCTTCTGCTGTAGTGATGTTTAACCCAGTGATTTCAGTAAGTTCCTTAAAAAGATATTCATATTCTGCGAGCTCGGCTTTAACTTCAGGCAGATCAAACACTTCCTTAAGGGCTTCATGATAACGCGGGCATGGGGTTCGTACCAACAATAACTGAAATAAAATAAATATAACCTTGACGTTAAATGAAAATTCGACAGCTCAACATACATTATCTTCTTCTAGAGGTTGTGAGAAAATGGGTATTGGTTGCCAGTTGAGCCTTGAGTTCCATTCCATTCGTGTGTTCTTTGGTGGCCAAAGACTAGCCAGCACCGTTGCCATTGACATGTATGTTCTACTAACACCTGTGGTTTGGGCATGGACATACTATAAAAATTAAAAAAATGTGTTGAACTTCATTTTTGTGAAATTTTATATTCCTTACGTCTGGCATATAAAGTGTTCCTAGATAGTTATTGTACCGCTTCCTAAGCCACGAGCCAATATTGAAAAGCTCTCGTTTTCCATTCTATAAATAAAGAGTTATTAAAGTCTTAAGTATTCTATTCCTTTTTGTTTTAACAACTTACGTTGGTTATGTGGCCCCATCCATAGGGGATGAATTCTTCATTAACATGTGGGTCATTTGGGTAAGTATCTGCGGGAGTTCTTGGTCCATGTCTGAATATCTAACAAATAAAGCATTTACATTAATTAACCTAGTGAACATCTTCAATTAATTAAATCTTAATGACTTTGTGTAATAGAATAATGATTACTAAAACAAAGCGTTTCTCATTCTAATCAATGCATGTGGCAAATGTCAATGTAAGCAGCTTATAATAGATGTCTTTAAAGCTATAAATACGCATTATCAAAGCAATTTTTGTGGAATGATAAGGAAAGTCTGTTGATTTATTTATTTTATAATACAATGAATAGCAAGGTCAAGTTTACATTTATGTGGTACACATAAATCGATTATGTTAAGTTACGATTAATGTGTTAATTGTATCAAGTTTTTCATTTATAGAAAAAATAGTATTGATTGCAATATGCTTTAAAAATCAGAATCCACCGTCCAAATGAAATAAAATTAAATCTAGAAGATCGGCTTTAAATTCCATTTTTTTAAATTAAAACACATGAAAAAGCTACAATCCGTTGTTTGAGTCGTTGAATACTTTTTCTCACCCTACCTAAATAATAAATGTCCCCAAAAAGTGTGCGTTGCTAAATAATTTTTCTTAATCGCTATAGGATAGGCGTTACGAAAAGTTTTTCTAGAATAACGCCCCCAAAAAGTGGGCGTGGGTATACTACAGAAGAAATGTTCATAGTATTATTCTTAAAATATTATCATCTAACGTTTTTTAGAGTTTTCCTAAAACTGCACCGGAAAATGATTTTTTACGAAAACACCCCCAAAAAGTGAGCGTGGTTAAAAACTTTATATGAAAGAAATTTGGTCAAAAATAACGTTTCACTGAAAATTGGGCGTGGCAGTGGGCGGAATTTAAAAATGTTTTTTCTTGTTCTGCTGGGAGCACAAAAAAGGACATGTACCAAATTCCATCATTCTAGCTCAAATTTTAAGGCCCAAAAACTGGTGACGTACGGACGGACGGACCGGGCGGGCAGACAGACATGGCTATATCGACTCAGTTAGCGATTCTGAGTCGATCCATATACTTTAATGTATATCTATCGAAATTATTTTTCTATGACGTACGGATGGACGGACCGAGCGGGCAGACAGACATGGCTATATCGACTCAGTTAGCGATTCTGAGTCGATCCATATACTTTAAGGTATGTCAAACTTTATTTCAAAACTAATAAATAAACCTATGGGATCACTAATCACTTCACTTCACTTACTTATTTAAAAAGCAAATCAGATTCGTTGTCTTACATTATTGCCATTTAAGTGGAGTTTTCTCCTATAGATTCAAAATTCTTCTGCGGAGTTTTTTTTTTCTAGAATTGAATTGTATTGCGAACACTATCAGTGGAGACCATTGCCAATGACGGTGCCCAAGCGGTGCGGGGAACGTATTTATGCGTGTTCATTCTGTAGTTATGTATGTATATGTACGATTGCATTTATACTACTTGAGCTATGTAATTGTTATTTTTGATGAATAAAAGTTAATAAATAATAAAAACTGGTATTTAGCACAAGGTATGTACATAAATGTTAATGTGATCATTGGAGGTATATTATAGTTGTATGTATGTTTACCTTTTATTCAAATTCGTTTAGCCTAATTGTAATGAAATTTTGCACACTAAAGCCCCATTTAGACGATGAATTCGTTTAACTGAAACTTAACCTGAGACTCAAACTCATGAAATACCCATCAGTTTTCAGCTCAACTGAAACTGAACTGATCATCTAACTGGGGTTTAATAGTTCAAAACATGAGAAAAATCGCTTACTTCATCAGAAACGAGTGGTGTGTGCACGACTTGGTCGTACGCAACTTTTTCTTTCACATCGAGTTGGGCGTAGATCAAAAGCCAAGCAAAAGCCAATATACCTACACAATACATTCATTTTGATAACTGATGCTAAAAACAATATAAGTAATGTTGAAATATGATTATACGAACGTTTATTTCAGAATTGAAAGGAATCTGTGTATATGACAATAATAATGATTTTCCGTTATTGGCCAAAACTGCAAATTCCGTTTCATGTGATTCGTCTTTTTAACTTTCTTTTACAAGAGAAATTTATTGATAACCCTAAACGGATGAACCAATTTCCTTCAAAACTTCGCAATTGGAGTTTTTATAGTGAATTTCTAGATCAATTTAAAAGGTCTATATCAAAAAGAAGTTAATGTTTTCAGGAATAAATAAATTAAATTAAATAAAATGTTGAGTTTTGGCCAACAACGAAGTTAATTCTCTGGTGTTCATGCGCGCGCAAGTTCAGTATTTCTTAGTACTAATATAATTTCAGATTCTAAAATATTTTTAACTATAGAAAAATTATGCAAATCGTAAATTATTTGCATACTAGTTATTTTAACATACCCCAACGTTAGTTAAAGGGAAAGTTAAGTACGAACCAGACGTACACACACCACTCGTTTTATGGTTTTGCCTTTTTGTTAAAATATTAAAATTCTTAAATCTTTACCATTGTTTTATTTTTCTACCCTTTGGATCATGTCAAACGAATTGCGGAGTTGCATTTTTATTGATTTCAATGTTATTATCATTATATACAAATGAAACCGATTTTCTCGTTTAATTGAAGATTTAAAATTCTATACCTTGTTTCAGTGCTTCAGGCGATTCTATTCCAATGCAATTAACTTTTATAGAATCTCAAGAATGTCCCAACAATCTTGTTTCGGCTTATTTTATCATGTTAGGTCTATAGAAATGCTTAAATAAATAAATAAATTTTGTTTATAACGCATTGCAAAAGATCGATTTATAAAAGTGAAAATACACATATACTCGAAAGAATAGGTTGTGCCATTAAATGTAAAATCAAATAAATTGACATGGACATTTTCCAATACGAAATTATTTTATGGTCGCTGGTTTAAAATTGATCATCGCAGTCGTTCATGTAAGAACACAATACACTTTATTAAACTTTTTTGAACTTTAAGTAAATATGGCTGTTCAAATCCTCCTGGTCGCAAGACAAAGAGTACATAATTGTCTGATTTTAACAATGAGAAAAAAAGGAAATTTCTTCAAAATTCATCATATATTTAAGGATACTATGTTTTATATCTTATATATAAAATTCTCATGTCGCGGTGTTAGTTATTATACTCCTCCGAAATGACTCGACCGATTTTCGTGAAATTTTGTTTACATATCCGTTAGGCCTGAGAATCGGACAACATCTATTTTTCATCCCCCTAAATGTTAAGGATGGCAAAACAACGTTTGCCGGGTTAGCTAGTTATTTCAATAAAATACACAAAATTTTGTATATCTATTGTTGGGTCCATTTTCTAGAAAAATGAAGTGCGACAATTGAATTGATTTTAGAATAAGTATCTAGAATAAGTTGTTGTGATATGCTAAAAACTTAGTATATTCAATACAAACAAAATACACTTATGGTAACAATTATTTTTTCATTAAAAACTTTATTTAAATTTAGTTCATCCCTTTAGGAAGTATATTAACATCTACTCTAAATGCCTTACGTAAGTACGATTGTTGTTGTGGTTCAACAACTTTTAAAATTCAAAGCACAAGAAATATAAGCTGATCGATGGGACATTAATTACCGCTTTGTCAATTTTGTTTGTCTTTTTCCCTAAATTATTTAATAACTAATTGCCTATTTCCCTAACAATCATGTTTAACTAACGAGCAAATATACAACAATTAGTAATTAAAGTTGTTCCATATCCGTTTTTTAGTTGGATGACTTCATTTTTGAAATTTTTGAATTATTATTTTAATAATATTATGAATAAATGTTGCAAAAAAAAAACAAAACCAAAGTCTTCTTATCACCCATCTCGCGTTGCCTCTACTATTGCTGCTAAGCCTGGACGATGGGGAAATCGAGTCTTATTACCCCTGAGCACATTTTCGAAATCTGTAACTCGCTGTTAACTTCGCACCCGAAGCTTAGTATATTCAATACAAACAAAATACACTTATGGTAACAATTATTTTTTCATTAAAAACTTTATTTAATTTTAGTTCATCCCTTTAGGAAGCATATTAACATCTACTCTAAATGCCTTACGTAAGTAAGATTGTTGTTGGGGTTCAACGACTTTTAAAATTCAACGCACAAGAAATATAAGCTGATCGATGGGACATTAATCACCGCTTTATCAATGTTGTTTGTCTTTTTCCCTAAATTATTTAATAACTAATTGCCTAATTCCCTAACAATCATGTTTAACTACCGAGCAAATATACAACAATTAGTAATTAAAGTTGTTAAATATCCGTTTTTTAGTTGGATGACTTCATTTTTGAAATTTTTGAATTATTATTTTAATAATATTATGAATAAATGTTGCAAAAAAAACAAAAACAAAGTCTTCTTATCACCCATCTCGCGTTGCTTCTACTATTGCTGCTTAGCCTGGACGAGAATCGAGTCTTAGTCCCCCTGAGCACATTTTCGAAATCTGTAAGTCGCTTATAACTTCGCACCCGATAATGATGTTCTGGAGATGGAGCTGCGGTCATCCTTTAAGAGTTACTCTTCCATAAGTCTAACCACAGCTTAGTCTTTAGAAAGCGATTCATTGGTGTTCCACGTGCAAGGACCAAGTTAGATTCAAACCGTTGCTCTGGGGTAGTTAAAAACGACTGGTGGTTGCCCAAATCGGTCGTATGTTCTTGCTCATTGCATGCTCTACATTTAACTATGATTATAAGAACTCTTCGAATGTCATTATAATTTAATATTCTTGAAAAATTATAATCGTGTTAAATATAATCAATGTAGTTGAAGCCGTTTTTGAAAAAATGTTGGTTCGAAGCAATCGTGTTAAGTATAATCAATAAAGAAATTTTGGTTTTACCATAACTGTTATATGGTAGGTACCATTAATTTTGTCACTATAATGTCAATTCTAAAAACCCCTCTCGGTATTAATTCAAAAACTTAGTGTATTCAATTTAAAGTAAATGCAACAAGCCGTTTTACTTAAGATGGGTTCACAGTTTTTCGGGCTTCTCCAAAAATGCACAATTTTCTACATATAAACCGGGGAACACATTTTAATAAATCGCGCTATATTCACTTTTGATAAAAAAAACACTAAGACAATATAGCTAGTTCGTAAGAAGTTAAAAATTTTTAAATTTGTTTTACATACAAAAAAACGATATTAGGATTTTTTAGGAAATACTTGGTACACAGTCTTGTTTTAAATGTTAACATTATTATTCGTGTTAAATTTAATCAAATCGTCAAAGCAATTTTTGTAATTTGTATACTCTATCCCATTAGGGGTATACTAGTTTGGATATATAGTTTGTAACATAGAGAAATAATTTAGCTAGATATGTAAATATATGGATCGACTCAGAATCGCTAGCTGAGTCGAATGAGCCATGTCTGTCTGTTCGTCCGTCCGTATGTAGGTTACAGGTTTTTAGGCCCTAATTTTTTAGCTAGATTGATGAAATTTGGTATATGTGGTCGTTGTACGTGCTGTTCGAAAAAGTGTAAAAAAATTAAAAATCCGCCCACTGCCAAGCCCCATGTCTGTATCTCCGTTCGCCCGTCTGTAGTTCACCAGACGGGTTAAGATAATGAAATTTGACAATCCTTGTTTTTTGTGTACGAACAAATCTAAAAAAAAATCAAAATCCACCCACTATCACCCCCATTCCTTAGAAAAAACGTTATTTTTGGTCAAACGGTCTGAAGAAGATATTAAGGCAATCTAAATATCTATATTCCATCTATATGCCATATTTTACCACGCCCACTATTTGGGAGCTTATTTTTTAGTAAGAAACTGTTCCTGATCAAATTTTAAAGAAATTCTAAAAAAACTTTCGATTTAAATACAATAGCAATAGCAATATAAATATTTTGTCAATTGATAATTTTAACTCACGCCCAATTTTGGAAAACATTTCTTCCAAAACCATTTGTTTACCCTACCCCATAGCATATGCCATAGGAAAAACGTCGTTTTTTGTCGAACCATGAAATATTTAGATGCTGTCAGAACAAGATGTGGTGATAATGTAATTTTCCTTCCCATTCAGTATTTAGTCGCTCGGAGAGTACATTTTTACATTAATAATGACGACCTGCCTCAGTCAGCGATTAACACACGAATGATTACTGCGCTTTTTGCATGAATAAAGTGTGGAAGAAGCGTGATTGTGCATGCTTATGGTGTATTGGCGCTATTAGTTTGCTTTAGCGTAAATATTTCTTAACTGTAATTTTTTTTAGTTTTGGCCAATAACGAAAAATAAACATTTTCTCTCGTCTTGATTGATCTTCATCAAATGCATTATTAACGCTTGTAGAAAATTTAATTATTCTCAATATTAATGGTATATTGCCCGAATCGTTTAGTACCAAAAAGTATGTTTGGTTGAAAATGTTCTAAAGGCATTTTATGGATTTTTTTCAATTTTTTTTACATTTTTGCCAAAAATAACGTTTTTCTGAAAATGTATACACTTGTTTTGGAGGCATGGATGAATAGCTTATTATATGGGTGGTAGCTATAACTTTTCTCTATGAATTTCTTTTCTTTTCTTGTTCTTCAATTTTGTATAGGTAAACAAAGTTCACAGTAAATGTTAAATTATTACCAGAAACTATTAGGTAGATGAGATGTTTTCGAACATGTAATTAAATACTTATCAGTTGATTGAATCGTAATATTCGATTATATTATGATAAGCAGAAATAACCAGCTATATTTTGATTGTCATAACAACATTATATCGGCTGAGATGACCGGAAATGTTCATGAAGGTTGCACGCTTCTTATCAAAGATCATGGGGGCAGTTAAAAAAATAGCATATAAACCTTAATAAGGACAATTTGACCACATTTTAAAATTAAACAAACTAAGAATATTAATTTCATTAATTCACTGTTAATTCACCCACTTGGAATACATTTTCTCAACCTATCTTGTTAGCAATTTGATCTTTGGAGTTTGAGATTTAATTTTCTTTTGTTATCATTGTCTGTGTCAGGCTTGTGCTGCATGTCAGCTATTTCGTTAATTACGTTGCAAGGGGAATTTATTATTACTGACAGTCTTCGCGTTTTATTTGAACTAGATTAATCTCGCCTCAACCAAACAAGTTCAAGAACGACAGCGTACAAAAATCTTAATAAAAACTCAACTTTAAGTGCGTCAAATGAGGTGCACAATCATTATATAGAGTTATTTTGTAGCGCCGCAAGTAATTTAAAGTCATTGATCAAAATTTGTCTACAAATTAACCTGTAGTTTGTAGAATACAACTGAGGCACAGCACAAAAATATGTAATTAAATAAAAACGTAAACACCGATTTAATTAAACAACAACGGCCAACAGCTGCCAGCTAAAAGCTTTCAATGTCGAAAGTGAACTAAACGCAATAAAGTACCACACGATCGCACACTCTTATCATACCGTTGACATTATTTTTTTTTCTACCCCCAGTTATTACCAATTAAAAGCGTATAACGATTTTGTTGTATTTATTCCGGCCTCGATAACTAGAGTTCTTTCGGATGTGTACTCAAGTGTACACGCGTTTGTGTTGCTTAATTGACTAATTGAAAAATGCGTTAAGTGAAGTTGGCTTACCACATGCAGCAGCTCTATCGTCGTATCCAAGGAGGAATTTTTGCTAACGACCAGCGAGCGTCTTTCCCCTCGTAAAGTACTGGAATAGACTGTTGTCCCGAATAGGCAAAGAATAAGGAGACTTATTGCGATTATACCGCCCATCATGGCTAGTCGATGCTTTTTCGTATTATGCGATCGTGGCATGTCAAATTCAATGTTTATATTTATAAGCTTCGATGAGTCTATGTTTTTTTTTCTTTGTTTGTTTTATTTAACTGTGTTGTGATTTTTTTTTATTTCTCAAAGCAGATGAAAATAACAAATTATAATCTAACATCGGGTTTTATGAATAATTTGTTTGGAATTAGTTAATTGTTTTATAGGTTTTACCTTTCCCACCAGCACAGCAAACTACTAACGAGATTTTAATAAAAATACAATTAAAAGAATATGACCTGGGAAGTGTAAACTTGAATTGTTCGCCTACAACTTAGCAGGCACTTGAGTTCACTACACGTAGTTCCACATATCGTACGAGTGCATAGTGTTTTGACGTTTTATTAGGTATCTTTTTGATGTCTACTGCTCTAGATTAGGGGTTTTTTTAAATCACACATTATACCTTTTAATGGAAAATTATCTAATTACTGTTACATAAACTATACTCAACCTGTATATTGGATACAATTTGAATAATTATGTAAAACGATGTAAGTTTTATGCGGCCTTGTAGATAAATTGAATTTTAGTGGATTGCTTATTAAACTCTGTTCTGTTTTTGGACTGACAAGATAAAATATGGAATACTAAGCCAATCAAATAGCGTCAACCATAGATATCATTTTCGTATAATCTATATAGATAGCAACTGTCTTTTTTTTAAGTTTCGGCCTGGAGAAATAAACATTGTTATACCTTTTCTGAAGAGTTTATTGCTTCCCGATTTATTTTTGGAGATGGTATATTACAAAAAAGTGCTTGAAGGTCATGGTCTATTTCAATGTTATCTTGATGAATTTATATTAATGTCACTCTTGTAAGCAGCATTTATTTACAGTGAATCGTTCAAATGTGCTGTTTAACTTTAATCGAAACTAGGGTGAATGGAACAAGTGCTTGCCCTTAGATTAACTATTGAATGTAATTTAAGAAGCCCGGTTGACCACAATAGAATGACAATGAATGTATTAAGAGGTGCTATGAATAAGATCAATTTGCTCTTAATATATCATACGGCAATTTATTTGTGGAAAACACGATTTTCCGAATGTTATCGAATACAGCAAAATAAATCTATAGCTATGAAATATTTTGATATGAAATTGTATGGAATATGGTTAACAATTGGGTCGTACCTGCTTGCTTATTTTGAAAGCTTTATTTAAACTAAACTAAGTAATAAATCGTGCACGGGCGGGTTAATAAGTTTTTTTTATGTTTATAAATACGATAACAAAAACGGTTGTTGTTGAAAGTGACTAAGTGGATGTGACATTCAATAAACTATCATAACTATAGTTGCGACGCATTGAATATAGAAAAACAGGCACTCATATGTACAATTACATGGGAATCTGTATGTTTTGGTATATAAATTTTTTTAAGGTTTTCAATAATTTAACGGTCAACTTTCAATCATAGGTTAAATAAGTAAGACTGAGCAAAATTTACGATTTTCATATTTTGATTAAAATGTTTAAGAAATCCGAAATTTATATGGATTTTTGGAAAATAAGTATGGAGCTCAGTGCCATAAATAACAAATATACTTTTTTGGCACAACAATTTCGTAAATACACTGTGCCTAAATTGTTTTCTGACAATTGTTCATGTACTATTAGAAATATTTGATACAACACGAATCATTAAGAGGAGAGCAAGTAAAAATCATTTGGTGTTACTACAATTGTGAGTAGAACACAGAATTATTTCGTACCTTTAAAACAATCCGTTAATATATTACAACATCAAAATGATCGCACTATTCCATTTACAAAAAAAAATACAAATTTTTGGCGCAACAGGCTCGTTAGTACCCAGGGCCTAGCTTTCTCACAACCATTCATGTGTGCGTGTGTACTTCTTGCACGATGGCGGGACCTCCTGTTTTATGCCGACTCCGAACGGCTATGTTGAGATAAGCTATTCTTGACAATTGATACTACTCGGATGATTTGTCAGTTCATCACGAGAGGAGGGCCAGTGAAAAATCATTTAGGTGTTGCTACGGCTGGGAATCGAACCCAGACCTTCTGCGCGGCAGTTCATCGCACTAACCATCGCGCCACTGAGCCCTCACTATTCCATTTATATATTTATATTTATATGACTTTAAGTTGTTTCAACCATTTTTGTTTAATATAACCAGATATGAATGATGGCTGGATGTTGTAGAACAAGAGCAAACCCTGATCGGCTTTGACTTGGCATGTACAGCAGTCGTAACTTTTATTGTATTTACGTCAATTCTGCTTATTTTACCTCCAAATCATAGGGTACTTTTAAGTGCAAGTGTTAATAACGAGACGAACAACAGCAACAACATTTTTAGTCTGGTCAGAATGACTTGTAATGAATATAAATATACAGCAAGGGCTTGGACTTTCATGTTAACGATTGTATTTTAGGTTATCAAGTAAAAACAATTGTTACAAATAAATAAACGACAACGACGTTCGTGTCAGCACCTGCATGTGTTTGCACAATAGAAGAGGTGCAACTGAACAATTATTGAAAGCCCTAAACTGCTATAAAGCCGATATTACCGCAACGAAAAATTGTTTCTACGAGGACTTGGAAAAAACTTATGATCGAATACAAAAGGGATTTTTTTAGCAGTATTATCGGAAAACACAGCTTACAGCTATAGCCAACACAATGTTTCTTAACAACATATCCCCATGGGAACATGGAGTATCCAGATCAACGAACTATCAATCCAATTGATCACAGACAAGAGGCATGCTTCAAGTAATTCGGATGATGTCCACCACGACACATGAAATAAGAAATACTGCGAAAAAATTGAATGTCATAAGACCGCAATCGCAAAAGACCGTCAAGTCCTTTGAAAATCGCGTACACCTTATAATTTCGATTGACACCACCAGCATCTACCGTCGAAGAACAATTGCGACAATCAGTCGCAACTTAAGGTATGATACAGTACCGACAAATGTTCGCGGTCAGGAAAGAAACCTGCAAGGCAAATCTGCTGGTGAGATCGAAGTTGAGACACAGTCGATGCTGCGAGAATATGAAAGAATAACAAACAATTTTGTGAAATGACGAGAGCAATATCTAAACTTTAACTTAAAAAATACCTTTTAAACTGCGCCAACTACAGAGTCATACGTCTCCTCATGATAGCCTTAAAAACCCTATCTGCCGTAATATGTGAACCTGAAACCGTTTACTAACAACCTGAAGTCTAAATGAATAAGTGGTGGGCCGATTTGTAAATTCTAATCCATAGAAAAACGTCTTTTTTGTCGAATTTTTAGAGATTAAGATAAACATTCTTAACAAGATGAAGTGACAATGTCATTTTTTATATTTCATCCCAACTTTAGTCATGCGCACTTTTTGAGAATGTTAAATTTAAGGATGGAAAGGGAGGCTCAGTGGCGCGATGATCTGGGTTCGATTCCCAGCCGTACCAACACCAACATGATTTTTCACTGGCTCTCCTCTCGTGATGATCTGACAAATCAATCATTGTCAAGAATAGCTTATCTCAACTAAGCCGTTCGGATTCGGATTCGGATTCGGCATAAAACAGGAGGTTCCGCCATTGTGCAGGAAGTACACACGCACACATGAATGGTTGTGAGAAAGCTAGGCCCTGGGTACTAACGATCCTGTTGCGCCAAAAATTTGTATTTTTTTTTATGAAGGGATAGGGTATTCAACGATTCGCACAACTGATAAATTAGTTTTGATACATAGTTCGTAACATAGAGAAATAATTTAGATAGATATACATTGAAGTATATGGATCGACTCAGAATCGCTAGCTGAGTCATTAAGCCATAAAAAATCGGATTTTAGCCTTCTCATATATTCTTTTAGTGAGTTCACCTACCCTATGCTTATGCGGTGATGATGCGATTTATAATTCTACCACCTTGAAAGAACTTTGTTATTTCAGTAAGTCCCTTAAATAGGTCCGAATAGATCAGAACACAGAACACCTGTGTTGCTGGTGCTCCGAACTTTGTTACCAAATTCAATGCACCATTTAAAACATTTTCGAAAATATTCAGTTTAGCGGTCGATTCAATTTATTATAAATCTAGAATATTCAAATTCACTGTTCTTTAAAAAAAAATCATCGCTTTCCGAAATCCCAAAAATATTGTCTGATATTATAAACACCAGTGTCCATAGCCACTTTATTGAATAACTAAAATCAGTACATCAGCACTAGCATTTTGTTTTGTTTTACTAATTTATGTTAAATTAGGTAAACACGGCAATTTAGATTCATTAATTGAATATGCGAAGCCAAAAAATAATATAGTGTCCATTTAAGCTATTATTTATGAATTTATGAACATACTATATGACACTTATAATAGATTAAGAACTTTTGTATGATTATGATATATTTTAAATCAATTTAAATAAAAGTAATCAAAACAAATCGTGAAGGGTATCATCGTCATGTCATTTTTTTTAATTTGATCCCCACAATATTTATAGCCACTCCCAATTTTTGTGGATATTAATTTCAAAGATGGGATAGGATGGGATATGGTATTCAAATATTTGGACAGCGGATTGTAGACTTCTTATATATTTTTTTGTAAAAATATCTTTTTAGATTATGATTTTTATTCGATCCATATATTTAATCTATATATCTTAATTACATATATCCCTATATTAGAAATAATTTGACTAGGTATGTTTAACCTGCATAGTTGTGTTATACAGTTATGAAAGGTATATGGACTGTAGAACTGATTATATTCTAGTAGGAAATGTCTGTTTTTATACGTTGCTTTGTAGCTATTTTCATCCCTGTTATTTAGAAAAATAAATTATAAACCCTGAATCCACTTCAATTGGAATGTGCCATAAAAAATAAAATAAAATAAAAATAAAATAATAACAAAAATTACTATGGGATTCAGTAGATAAAAGGTGCCAACATTCTATGATATACAAAGTATTTCTTCCTTTTTCTACATGGCTTACATTTAGCTTGAATGCTAAGCGATAAATCTCCCTTTTACCACAAAACGTACTCAAGCAAATTCGTTACAACATTAATTTCTGCAGAGTATCTTTTTTGTGCAAAAAGAACAGCATAGACAACTACCAACAATTCCGATACAGTACCTTCTATTAGGCGGAAATAAGTTATCCTTTTTGGCCGATACCTTGTTTGTATCAATAACAAAGTTCCTTTACATTCCACTTCGATTGAAGTAACAAATACAACAAAGTTAGCTACCTGTGGTTTCAAATACACACATCATTTATACACAGGAGCCATTTTCATGCATGAAAAAAAGTACATTCGGTGAACGGTTCATAGCACACAAATCGGACAGTAATAATTGGATTACACTCAAGGGATGCATTTGAATGGGAGCGCATAACAGAAAGCTAGTAAAACATGCACAAAAGGAGTAATATGTCGTTTCTGTAGGTATTATTTTTATTTTTAAATTTATTGCTAGTTTCAGAATGTAGATACTTCGTTCGAAAACAGCAACAGAGTTTTTTTGTTTTAATCTACCTTTCGTTTGTGAAATATAAATCTGTAATTTCAAATGAAACTTAATAGCTTGTTATGTTCTGAAGTGTGATAGTTTCTTTCTGTTCGACGTGCAACTAAAAATGTATCGAAAATGTGATCACCCGCCTGTCTGTCACCACTTTAAATAGAAAGATTTTTATTATTTTACACTTGTTAAGGGTTTTGTATTTGACATGAGCCCGTAAAGTTCGTTGTTTAATCTTTGTCAACATAGCCCCTTATCGCAAATGAAACCGAAGATTTCCTAAAAAGTTTTTCGCTAGAAACGACGCGACGTTCGCTTTTTACTCACCCCATGCTTAAGCGCGCGCCATAAAATTAGACTGGAATGATCAGAGTCAGTGTGAATATATAAATATAGGGAGAGCAATTCATCGTTAAATTTCTGACGAGGTGTCGTTGTCAGAAATACTATTGATAGCAAGGTAGGCAAAGTCCCGTGTTACCTTACAGTTGTAGCTGTCGAAAAAGATGAACAGTCCGATTCATCGATGTTGTGTATCCCTTCTTGGTTACAGCATATATTACACCTGTCTTGCCGTCGCGTCGTTACCAGTTAAGGAATAATGTAACCACAAACGCGTCGATGAAATCTCTTAAGTTCGACCACTAATGTCAATATTATCCGCGTATGCTAGATTGTGAGGAAGATTGTGTCCCTGGGGTTAGAACGTTGTTTTTGACCATACGGTTAAGAATTTTAAAAAAGGTGTCTAAATATAATATTTAGACAATCTCAATATCTAAAGAAGGTTTTAGATAGGTGTTTTTTTGTAAAAAAAAACTGTTTTTGGTATAATTTAAAAAAAAAATCGAATTTGCACAGCGGATTGTAGCCTTCTCAGATGTTTTATTAAAATATATGTTAATTTATTAATTATCTGTTGATTTATTATTCATTTCTTTTTTATTTATCTACTTTTATTATTTGTTTCTTGTTTCTTTCTTTCTAGTGTTAGTTGCAAACGCCAAGGGACTGGCTCAACTGTTTGACCCAAAATAAAAATACACATTATTGGAGCAATAGGCTCTTTAGTACCCAGAGCCTAGCATTTTTCTCACAACCATTCTTGCTCGATGGCGGGATCTCCTGTTTTATGCCGAATCCGAAGGCTTAGTTAAGAAAAGCTTTTGTGAAAGATGGTACAACTCGTTTGATTTTTTTATATCATCAGTACAGTGCCTTTTGGGGACGAACGTTTTGGTGTAAAAAGATGGTGGTGATTCTGTCTGGTACCTAATGACGGCTGGTTGTGCTGCTTTCAATACTCACGCTCTTTTGATGAGTTTACAATTTCTTAGACCACTAGACAAAAATATGCAAACTTCTGAAAGTATGTGTAAATGTGTGTATGCACTATGCATTTCTGTCCCGACCCCAACGTGAATGCAGTAAAAGTAAGGAAGACTTCACAATATACCAAACACAAACACGAGGGTTCAGATGGTGTATGCGTTTACAACTGGACGAGTGGTGGGAGCACGACTGGGTCGTACGCAACTTTCTCTTTCACAGCGAGTTGGGTGTTAGATCAAATAGAACGCATTTTGATTATTAATGCTTAAAATGATATGAATAATGTCGAAATGTGATTATACGAACGTTTACTACGAAATTTGAAGGAATCGGTGTCTATGGGAATAATAATGATTTTTCGTTATTGGCCAAAACTGAAAATTCCGTTTAGTGATAGTTGGGCTAAAACTAATTATGTGGAATTGCTTCAAGTAGTAATAGTAGTATATATATTAAATTTCAATTTGACATAATAGTTTGCGAGAAATTATCAATTTTCCTCATATGGCCTAAATGACAAAATCCGTTATATGGATTTTCTCGAAAAAACTGGGTATGCAGTTTTGTTGGAGCTAATATGGTTATAGTATATATAGAGTTTAATCAAAACCGTTAGAGCCGTTTTCGAGAAAATTGAGGTTATGTGTAATTTTTATATGGCAGGTACCGTTATTAACATGGCTAAAAGCAAACAAAAAAAATGGCCTAGAATTATGACTAAAATAAGCTTGGACACGAAGTTTGAAGAGAATCGGTCTAGCCGTTTAGGCTGGAGAGACCATTACGGACAGACGGACCGACGGACGGAATTCCAAAAACCACTTTTTTAGGCTCCGCTATCATCGTTATGGTAGAATCAATCAAAATCTCGATGTCGAAAATTTTCACGAAAACAATATCTTTCTCTTTGTAAGAGAAAGTTAAAAAAGCAAATCGAGTGTGATAATTTTAAGCGACGACGGTAGAGAACCTTATAATTCAAATTACCAAACCCAACTAAAGGAGTGCAATCAAAGGGCGAATTGAGTGTGACATTTTTAAGCGAAAAACCCTCTTCTTCAAATTACCAAACGCAACTCAACTTTTGTTTTGTTATTTATTAGCGAATGATTATTTTGATTAACAACAAAGGAAACAAATATTATACAAAGTTCTATTTTAACATTTGCTTTAAAATCGTGTTTGTTTGACATAATTTCTACTACTTCTTCTACTCGATTTAATGTTTTGAATTAAAAATTGTTTATTTGATACATCACCATTTATATGTTTTACAGCCTTTACAAAATATTTGCTACTTGCTACCCGGCAAACTTTGTTTTGCCTTCAAATTTTAAAACGTATTTTTGAACGATCATTTGTTTTTATATGCGTTTGAGGTATTTACATTTTCAATTACAATGAAACTAAAGGGGTTTTAGTTACATTCTGATTGATAAATCGATAGCTAATGTATATAAATAAAAATCAAAATACGATTGCTTTGTTCTGATATACTTTCGTTCATTGCAACATTTTATGAAACTTTGTTTTGTTATCTGGGGTGTAAACAAATAATGCTGATGGTGTTCCGACACGGAAAAAAAGTAGCAGGAAGTTAAAGAAAATTTAAAGTTAGGCTTTTGAATGATAGCTTTAACTGGACCCAAATACCGCTTATCTGCAAAACTTTGGCCATCGCACTGTTCGTGAAAATGTTGCACGTTGGAATATAATTGATTTAGACATTCATTTGCAACTTGTCGTTTCTTGTGGACTTTTACAAATTACACAAATCGGTCAAGGATTTTATCAATTTTAGATATATGAAAAAATGTAGGCATACAAAAGGGCGTAGTCAATTTTTTTTCCCTAAAAACTTGAATTGGTTTACTACGAACATTTTTTAAAAAAAAGAAAAATCGGTCCAGCCGTTCTCCGATTTTAGATAAATCAAAAAAGTGAGCGTGTCCAATTTTTCCATTCGTAAAAACCTAAGCTTGGTTATGATGAACATTTTTTAAAAAATATTAGACAAATCATTCCAGCCGTTCTCCGATTATAGATAAATCGAGAAAAAGTGGGCGAAAAGAGGGCGCGGTCAATTTTTCTTTCCGTAAAAATCTAAGTTTTCTAATGACGATGTGGTTACCAACGAACGACATTTGATTATTATTTATATAGAGAAGAAGATCGACACTATGCCGACGAACTCGGGATTGGCGGAAGCCCCATGCAAACAGAATTCACATCCAGAAACGCATAACGCTACCATCTCCTAGGTTGACACCAAACTAACAGACCTGGAGCTGGCTAGTGTTACTCACAACGCTACCATCTTTGGGATTGACGCAGAGTCAACAGACCTAGAGTTGGCCATGCTTCCGAAAGGCTTGCAAAAGAGGACCTCCTAGCGCCTGATTCTGACGATGCCAACAACACGATGGTGTTGGCCTCTGTACGTTGTTCCAATGATGCAATCTTACAGATTAACCTCCACCACTCCAAAGCGGCCTCCGCCGCCCTTCTTCCCCGACTCACAAAACTCGGGGAAGATACAGTTCTGATCCAAGAACCATGGGTTATCAACAACCTTGTGTACGGACTCCTGACTACAAACCAATTGGATACTGAACCAGAGTTGTTTAATAATTCTATTCCACATACCAACATAATCATCACCAAAGAAAAACTTCTTTGGGCTATTAAGAGCTTCAAACCATTCAAATCCCCTGGACCAGATGGTATCAAACAATCTTGAGATCCTGATACCATAGCTACGATCCATCATGATCAGCTGTCTACGGTCAGCACATATTCCCAAGAAATGTTGTATTTATTCCCAAAGCAGGAAAGAGCTCACACATAAATCCGAAGGATCACCGTCCAATCAGTCTGTCTTCTTTTCTGCTTAAAACGCCGGAAAGATTAATTGATCTACACCTCCGTACTAGTATAGAACCGAGCGCACTCTCCAACTTCCAACATGCATACTGCGCAAGGGTAAGTCGGTTGAAATAGCGCTTCACTTACTTGTATACACATCATTGAAAATTCACTAAGAGTAAAGGAGTATACCATGGTTGCCTTTCTTGATATAGAAGGTGCTTTTAACAATGTCAAAGCAGAAGCAATTACAAATCCGTTAGCTGCGGCACCCCACAAGGGGGCGTCCTATCTCCTCTTCTCTAGAATCTATTGGTCAATAAGCTACTAGTAACTCTAGAAAGAGAGGGTGCAAAGTGATTGCCTACGCGGATGACTTCTTAGAGATCTATTACAAAATGGCCTCACTGTATTCTCTAATTGGGCCGCCAAATGTGGACATGGCGCGAACTCTCAAAAAACCGAATTGGACCTTTATGGTATAAGTGTGCACGCGCATCGCGTGCAGCCACTACAACCTAACCTAACTTTTGTACAGTATTATGATTGTTATTAAAAAATCTTTTTTTGTATATTATTTTCATATATTTATTATGTTCATGTAAATATTTGTTAGGAAATTGTGTAAATATTGTTAATACCAGGCCAAAGTAAATAAAAGGTCTGACACGACTCGGGCAAACGTCCACAGGTATGTACAAAAGTTTTGTGTTTTATTTGGAGTTTGAACAAATCCCTTTGCTTTATATCGTCTATTATCTTTTTGATATTGTTATAATAATTTTATATAACTTTCGACGTTTTAGTTTAGATATTTTACATATAATGTATAAAATAGTTACCGCCTTTTAATACTTATAATTCTTAGGAATGAATTTAAAAAAGAAAATTTATTAAATTTATTCACGTTTTAGCACGCTAGCTTAGATATGAAAATTAATAAAAATTGTCTGAGGCATTTTCGAGAAAAAAAATATTTTAAAAATGCTGACCAATAACAGCGAGAGGAGGAATATGTCAAGTTTCGAAATCAGCTATGTACTTGCAAAATTAAGTGTCATTTTGCGGATGCTGTCAAAAAACTAAGAAGAGTTTATAAATAAACCAAAATATACATAATAAAGGAGATTTGAGTAATGAATTGTGTTGCATAAGTAATGAATGCGAAGTAGAAGTTACTGAACAACAAATCCGTCGTAAAGTAAAAAGGAACTTAAAGTATAGATCTAATCCATTGAAATCATCTCAAATCATATATCATATACGAAGCAACCAAGAGCTTCGTCAAGGATTTCTTTTGTTGTTGCCGACCAAGCCAAAAGCAAAACGGACTACGACATATATCTGCACTTGAAGCATGATAATATAAAACAGGAATGCTGCAGGCGACAACTAGCGGAAATACGATGGAATGGCCGCTCACAAAAAGGATCAAACAAACTGTGACATCTCAACCGACCGTGTTATATTGAGCAGAAACAGCGACTAATCTTATGCGGATTTGTTATAATTCGCCAACATAAGAATTATATGCGCTCACGCTCCGATGGAGACAAAGATGAAAGACTTATGAGCTACCCACGTACGCTGTTAAAATCGTGATGGGAGATTTTAACGCAAAGGTAAGAAGAGAAGAACTCATTATCAGTATTGTAGGAAAACACAGCCTTCACGGCGCCATGTCGTTGCCAGACTTGGGCTAATTTATTTCACTGCAAAACGAAATGCCACAATAGCTCGCACACGGTTTCCTCACCTCGATATTCATAAGGGAACATGGCGGTCTCCAGATCAACAAATGGTCAATCAAATCGATCACATTGCGATAGACAATAGGCACACATCCAGTATTTTGGATGTCCGAACATTCCGAGGGACTAACATCGACTGGGACCACTTACTTGCTGCAGCCAAGGTAAGAATGGTTATATGCACCTCGCCACAACAAATCAGAAATAGTGTAAAAAATTTAATATCGAAAGACTGCAATCGCAAGAGACCCCCAAGTCCTTAGCAGAACGCGTATCCCTTAGTCTCTCGATTAACGCCATACCAGCAGCATGTCGAAGAACAATTGCAACGATGTCAACAAGACATTGAATCAGAAACAACTGATGTGCTAGTTTTCTAGCGCCCACCAGCAAGAAGCTTTAGTTCAATGAGGAATGCCGACAGATACTTGCAGATATGAACGATGCCTACACGGCTAAGCTACAGATCAAAACGAAAGCTGCTATTGAGGCAAAGATGGAGAGAAGAATACCGGCTTTTCAGCAAGAAGAAAAAGAAAAGTAGAGAGGTTCGCAATTTTAAGTGTAAAACTTCAAAGCGAGGGATACATGGCGCAAGACGATGCACTGTCATGTTTATGTTTTCTTTAATTTGATTCTTGAGAGGATTTTGCAAAACTCCCGAGCCAACACCAGAGGCAAAATCTTCCAAAAATCGGTGTAACTGCTATCTTACACCGACGATATTGACATCATTGGTCGCACTCAACGTGATGTCATAGCCACGTTTGTTAGAAGAGAGAAGGAAGCGACAAAAATGGGTTTAGCAGTAAATGAGGGTAAGACTAAAGGACGTAAGACGAAAGGACACAGACAATCGACGAATTGGACAGAACGTCACCACTGACAGTACTTTTCTACCTCGGCTCCGCTATTAACACTGACAACAACATCTCGTCAGAGATTTAAAGAAGAATAACCCTAAACAACAGCAATTTACTAGTAAAGCCTTCACTCGAACTTCTAAGGAGATTCTTTACAAGACCCGGATAATCCTAGTCCTGCTTTATGGCGCGCGCTTATTGCTTATATTAAAAGCAGACTTATGTATGTAAATTAGATACCTACTTTTCAATTATGGATTTTTTCCCTTTTGTCAGAGTTTGTTTATGATAGGAGGAATAGGAGGAAAAGTGAAAAAAAAAAACATATCAGAAGGCTACAATCCGCTGTGTGGATCGATGAATACCCAATCCCATCCTATCTTTAAACTAAAATCCCCAAAAAGTGGACATGGCTTAAAACACGATGTGGATTAAATTAAATATAGAACTTTGTGACAACAAATTGTTCAGACTGTTTAGAAAACACTTTGATGGTTCTACAAAAGGCAATGTATGGGTTAGTGTATAAAAATGTTTTTTATATAAAAACGCCCCCAAAAAGTGGGGGTGGGTTAAAATGGGAATTTAAAATTTGACCGGAAAAAGTTTTTACTGAAAACGCCCCCAAAAAGTGGGCGTGGCAAAAACATTATATAGACGAAATATAGATATTAATATTGTCTAAATATGTTGTTCACAAACTTTTTCAAAATTCCTAACGGGTTGGCCAAAACTATGTTTTTCTTAAACTGACCAATAATTTAAGGCCTAAAAATCGGTGACGTACAGACGGACGGACGGACAGACAGACATGGCTCAGCTAGCGATTCTTAGTCGATCCCTTTACTTTGAGGTATATGTAGCTAAATTATTTCTCTATGTTTCAAACTATGTATCAAAACAAACATACCCCTATGGGATAGGGTATAAATATAACGGAATTTTTATTCATTATTGCATATAATAATCATAATTAATTCTCATTTAAACTTTTTATATTGGATGTTAGTATGATTTTGATCTCCAGAATTTAAAAAAATATCCTGGCGCCTTATATTAGTATTAACCTACCGCAGTGTTCCACCATCCTTATCAAAATTTCATAACGTTTTCGAACAGAAGATGCATTAGTTCATTGATATTAAAAAAGAAAATGCATTGGGATGCTAACAAAGAAACCCATTTCCCTAACTGTGTCGGTACTTTGCGGCTATTGAATGCGTGATCAAAATGCTAAAGCGCAAGCATAATGCCATACTTTATTTCAAATATCAAACTGTTACTTACCCTCCAACTGAATCGATAATTTATTGTTCGGGCAATGAATTCCGACATTTATCGCAGCGCAAGTGCTGACACCATTTGGTGTGGTAATTTTGTGAACCGTGATGCAATTCGAATTTTCTATAATCTATATTCAACTTATGAGCGTATGCAAAATATAGTCCTATAACTGAAAATAAGACCGTGGCGATGCGATGGAAGCAACTCATTTTCCTCTTGGGCAATTCTTTAAATCAAAAAGTCGCAACAATTCTCATATAATATCGATCATTCTTCAGTGACCCAACTGGAACACAGCTCAAGCATTATAAGGAATGTCACTAAGAGGACCTAGTATTATATGTATCTACGTTTATGAAAATCTTAAGATTTGAGGAAACAAAGCATAACGCCGCCCCATGTTGTATAAAAAGTTTTCTTTCCTCTCCAACTTCATATTTCCGGTTTCTTTCATTTCCATAAAACTGTGTTCATAGCGTGCTGGGATCTCGTGGTTGGCTTTCGGCGCATTTATACATTCTTATTATGACTACCATGAGGTAGATAGACATATCTAATAGGCACTTATTTGAAAAGTGGTGGAAGGAAGCATGCAGCACTCTAAACGACCGATGATGACGACGAGCTGTACAAAAAGGACGATTTATGTTTTTGAATTTTCAAGTGAGCTTACTTGTGTGTGTCCTTTTTCACTCATATTCTGCGGCACCCTGAAAGGTGTTAGCCAAAATGAGGAGCAATGAATATTTTAGCAAAATAAAATATACATAAATCAAAATGCAATGATATACAGGAATCAGAGATGTTGGTTGGCTGGGGCTGGAGTGGTAGAAAGGTGGCAGGTCATTCTGTGGTGGGAATACATTGCGGTTTAACTTTTGCTGATGTGCGGTGATGTAATGAATTGAAAGCTTTTTTGGTTTTTGTGGATAAATCGATTGAAAATATATTTTAATAGCTGAATCTGAATTATAGATGGGTTATACTTACATACGATAGCTCTAGTGTTGATGTCGCACATTTTCGTGTAATGTATGATGCAAGTCTTTACAAGCATGTACTTTGAGTTTTAACGGTTAAGAATTTTGAAAAAATGTCTGAACGAGATATTTAGACAATTTCAATATCTACATTTCATCTAAATACACGCCCACTTTTTGGGGCGGTTTTATTAAATATTCGTTAAAATTTTAAAATATTAGTAAAAACGTTTGAGGTAATGTTAATATAAATACTTCTCCAAAGCTCGTTTTAACCCCTTCCCACTATTTGGGGGCGTTTTCCTACAAAAAAATTATATACAATACCCCAAGGCATATGCAGTATATTAATATACATATTATATTTGTCGAACCATAAGATATTTCGATAAACTTTCTGAACAATATGTTGTGACAACGTCATTTTTTATATTTCATCGCCATAAAGCCCACATTAAGTGAGTTTCTTAATTTCTCCGCTGTGTTGACTATCTGACTGGGAATTAATGACTCAGCTGACCGGATTAGTTTTTTACCCATTTGATCAACATATCTTAGCCACCTTAAATGTTATATGCGTATTTTTTAGCAGATTTATGTGGATGTACAGATTTTCAGAGCTCTCCAATGTACCAAACATTTTCCAAACAAAAATTTTACTCGAAATGACAATAGATTTATTATATCCACTGTTTTTATACGATCCACGCTTGTGCACAAAAAAAACGGTGTTCAAGAATTAATAAGAAAATCATTGCTCAAATTACATATTTAAATATAAGGCTTAATTTATAAATAAATTGATCAAAGAAAGTATAAAAACCTACAAATAGTACAGACTTCAGTGTAGCGTATCCGTATTTTGTGACGTATGAATAGAAAAAAACATATACAGTTTGTCAAGAAACACTTTACACACTGAAAATAAATATAGTTTTTTGACTTTAGATATGAAAATAATAGCCTTTTATTCAAAATTATCCAATTTTTTTAATGCATAACAATTAAGTGATTAATTATTAAGTAATGTGGAAAAAAAAAATAACAAAACTATAAATATGTAACATAAAAAACAACAAAAACAAAGATTACTCATTTTTGACACTGTCAAGAAACTCTTTACACAAAATACTTTCATAGTTATAAATTCAACATTTTTTGCTGTTATAAAATATCTTAAACTAATTTTAATATTTAGTATGCCCTCCCTTTGCATTGACAACATATTGGAGCCGTTTTTTCATCGAATGGATCAACTTTGGTAGGTCATACTCAAGGGGGATCTTTTGCCATTCTTCCAGTATAATTGCTTTCAGTTGAATGAGGTTTTTGGGCTCCCTTTTTCCCACTTTTTTCTTCAAGTGGGCCCACAAATTTTCAATGGGGTTAAGATCGGGACTCTGGGGTGGAGTATCGATGACCTTGCCACAGTTATAAAGCAGCCAAGTCCGCACATTTAACTCCTTATGTTTGGGATCATTGTCCTGATAAAATTTAAATTTTGGTTCATTGTCCGTAATGAGCCCAAATTTTGCCGCACTGCTTTTTAAATTTGTTTTTAAAATTTGGAGGTATTGCTGCGCATTCATCGTGTTCTTTATAAATGCAAGATTTCCGACTCCTCGGCTTGAGATACACCCCCAAATCATAACCGAAAGTTTCCCAAACTTTACAGTCGGAATGACGTTTCGGTTTTCTAAAGCAGTTAATGGCTTGCGCCATACTCTGGGTGGACCGTCATTGTAGTATAGCATCATTTTTGTCTCGTCGCAAAATATGACGTCATCCCAATATTCTGCCGGCTGACTGATCATGTTTACAGCAAAAGTGAAGCGCTTGTCCACATTGACCGGCGTAAGCATTGGTTTCTTTCTCGCAACTCTTGAAGAGTACTTATGCCGTAGAATGGCCTGGCGTACTGTTTCATATGACACAACCAAGTCACATTCTTCTTCAAGCTCCTTGGCAAGAGTCCTAACCGATATTTGCGGATTTTGGGTAATTTTCCGCATGATTAGGCGGTCCGCCCGTTTGCCAATCTTCCTTTTACGGCCACCTCCACTTTTTGTTTCAAGTGTCCCTTCGTTTTTAGCGCGACTTAGGACATTGTAAATTGTTTTCCTTGATACGGAAAACATGTCTACCAAGTCCGCAACAGATTTGCCCAACTGGTGATTATAGTAAATCAATTGCACGACGTCAAAGCTTAACCTTTTGCCAGGCATTTTAAAAATTGAACTAAATTACTCTTAGGATGTACACAGGTCAAAATTTCACAACCAAATTAAAAGCAATGCAAAAAAAACGCAGCATTAAGCTACGCAAAAGGCATAGTTAACGGTAAAACACCGTTTTTTCTAAGAACGAGATCAAAACAGAATTTGAAATCGAAATGTGTAAAGAGTTTCTTGACAGTGTCAAAAATGAGTAATCTTTGTTTTTGTTGTTTTTTATGTTACATATTTATAGTTTTGTTATTTTTTTTTCCAAATTACTTAATAATTAATCACTTAATTGTTATGCATTAAAAAATTGGATAATTTTGAATAAAATGCTATTATTTTCATATCTAAAGTGTTTCTTGACAAACTGTATTTATAATGAAATGAGTCACCATATGGTTTTTGAATTTTTGAGGAAATGTTTACAAACGTTTTTACATATGAAAAGCAATTACCGAAGGCATTCGATTATATTGGTGACTATAAGACTAGACATAGTGATGGATAGTGATTTTATTTTAAAACTGATAATTTTTAGCAAAGAAGAACAATAAGGACTTTGATTACTTTTCAAGAGTAGCCTCATTAAATGCTCTATTTATGATTTCATTTTTCTGTTATTGTTTCTGATGCTGCGCCGGTAAATCTAAGAAAAGAAGATTAATTAGCTTCGCTTAGAATTAATAATTGCCTTCCTCCAGATGGCACAAATTAATCTACCTGCTGGTAACCTCACCTCTGTATATATGCAGACACCAACAAGTCTACCGTTACCTCCGCATAGCTAGTAAACCTTTCACTGTCTCTTATATTTCCAAATAAAAAGAAGAATAACCTCCGTCCATGAACTCCCCTGCACCAACAGAGACTGCCAACGAAAGCGGACATTTTTCCTAGAATTGACATCTCCAGCTTATTGCCCTCGCGTCCTACACACAACTCCCAAAGAAAGCACTACATTTTCTATTCACAGTCCCAGCCCAACCATGGAAGTTTCGTACAATTTCTATGGTGGGGGGAATTTTCTTTAATTAACGTGTAATAAATGCAGTCTCATTTCATATTTACTCCATACTACCGGATGGATGGAAAACTGTGAGGGAAAAAAATGTTTGAAATATAAAATAGAAATTTCCCTCAACATCATAGCAGCATAGATTGAACCGAGAGGACCAAGAAGACCCTGTAATGCAATGAATTTCAACAATAATTGTCCGTTCATGGATTCGATTGAAATTTTGAAATTGCTGCTCAGTGCAGCGTGCCATAGTCGAAACCTCACTTGCCAATTTAATTAAACCCTTCAAAATAATCACCGCTGCTACGATTACACCCGCCATCATTTATAATTGAAAACATTAATTCTGCATCTGTAGAGCAGTGAAGGCACTGGTATTCTGCATACGATACTCTGACCGTAAAACGAATTATTATGCTTAGCTGCCGAATAAATTATTGTTATTATTTAACTGGTCTGATTAATCATTTGAACCCAATCAAGCAATCAGAATCCATTCCCTCGCCGATTAAAATGTTCAATGAAATTGCGTCGGCGAAAATTATGCACTCCACCATCGGCACCGTCGCATCACCATAATCATTGTCCCATCCCTAAGCATCCTAATTGCATTGCTGTGTTTTCCATCCCGAATAGTGTAAATATAGGAACGCTTGAACAGGGCAATTATTTCACCCCCGGCATCCGTCACGTCAGCATGTCGGTTGGGCGGAAAAGAAAATTGGACTGAGGGTTGTCATTCTGAAAATTCAATTACTGGTGGAATTATTTGGACGAAAAACATGAATTCGAAATGGTCAACAGCAACACTTCACCGTGTAAACACCTAATAAAAACACAATAAGTCGGCGCGTCGACAGTGTAATTACTTCACAGTTCGTAAACCGAGGTATATTTCAAAATTGGCTACGCCACTGACGACATCCAAGTACGGATATACATGTTACTGCACACATGAGAGCATTCGCTTAACATGCATGCGGACATATGTAGTTTCAAAGTTGTAGTTCATGCGGCACATCCGTTCGCAATTTTCGGGCAGGAGCGTAGAATTCATCCCCTTCAGAGTTAAAGTCCGACATTCAGAGGACAATTATTATTAAATTCACAGTACATAATGGGAATATTTCGAATCAGATAAAAGATTAAAATATCTTAATTGGATGAACTTAATTTTATTTAATGATTATTATTGTTCTCCATTTCCTCATTTAAATATTGAATTGAAAAGTTCAAATAGTGAACTTTACTTATTAAAAATTCACTTTTCGATATATATTATTCTGGTTGGGGGCAATCGGAGTATTTTTGTTTATCACGAGGTGTTAAATCTTACAAAACCAACTCTAGGCCGTAAATGATGGTGATAATTCTTTATGCATGTGATGGCTATGAAGTTTTACACGATATGCAAGCACAGCAATTATGTATATATATATATATATATATATATATATATATATATATATATATATATATATGATGCTGTATATGTATGATAATGTGGATTTTGGCCAAGGCCCATGGTTATGAGTATAAAGGCCTTATATGCTGAAATGATGACAACAATTATTGTGGTTAAAGGCCATTCATTGCGAAATTGGATGAGAGTAGGTATACGACAGGAAAAGGAATTGCTTAAAACACAAAATAAGTTAAAAAGTGTGCACGTAGGTTGGAAAATAATTTTTTGGTATGAAGTGTAACTAAAAACACACCCAATGGTGATGAGAAAGTTTTTGCGGAAATGTTTGCACCGCTATTTACTTATTAAAGTTCTTATGGCTGCAACTGAATCAGATTTGATAATTCTATTTTAGCCCTTATGCCACAGATAATTAGCAATAGGATAGTCGTAGAAGACGTTCGATTTGAATTATTTGATGCGCATAGATATGATAAATTGTAAAAAAAATAAGAGAAATCTACAATCCGCTATGCGGATCGTTGATTACCCTATCCCATCCCATCCCATCCTTAAAATGAATACCCCCAAAATGTGGGCTTTATGGCCATTAAATATTGAAATGACGTTATCACTACATACTGTTCAGACGGTTTATCAAAATCTGTTATGGTTTGACAAAAAAAACAACGTTTTTCTATTGCATATGCCTCGGGGTAGGGTATACAACTGGTTTTTGTAGGAAAACGTATCCAAAAAGTGGGTGTGGGTTAAAATGATATAGAGACGAAATATTCATATTATCATAATTAATAATCTTAAGTCGAAAGTTTTTTTTAAATATTTTAAAAATGTACCAAAAATGTTTTTTTTTTATAGAAAACGCCCCGAAAAGTGGGCGTGGCAAAAAACTTAACAAAGAAGAAATATAGATATTGAAAGGGGCCCACTGCCACGGGCGGATTCCAAAAATGTTAACACTTGTTCTGCTTCGTCGTCCTGAGAGTCTATATACTAAATTTCAGCACTCTAGCTCAAAATTTAATGCCCAAAAATAACCTAGATCGACTCAGCTAGCGATTCTGAATATGATATTCTTTGAGGTATATCTATCGAAATTAGTTCTCTTTGTTACAAACTAAATGTCAAAACTAATATACCCCTATGGGATAGGGTATAATTATTAGGTCAAACTTCATGATGAACAAGTTGGCACCCTACGATGCGCTGATGCCAGCAACATTCCTACTGGCAACATCTAGCTAAAGGTGTTTAAAAATGTTTTCAAGGGTTCCTTTCGATTTGTGCTGTCAAAATTAAAAACGACTAAATCAAATGGTTTGAGCATGAAACTCAACTTACCCGTTGACATTTCAACGGCCTGCAATTGACGAAAAGCTCATAAATATCCTGAACATGATCTAGATATTTCAGCAGAATATTTCATGTATCCGACTAAGCCACATTTAGGTAATATTGGAAGGTTGATAAGCAGATAATGTAATATACCTTCCTAATCGCACTCAGGTCAATGTAGTTATGACCGTTGGCCCGTTGCACAGTGGAAGATTTTCATTCAACGCCATCTCATCAATGGTTTTTACGAAAGAAGGGTTTCTAGAGTTATTTTAATGAAAATCGATACTTAAATAACAATTAATTTCGTTATGATATTGAATTAATATAAAAGACATAATAGTAGTCAGCCAATTTCTAGGATTTTTTTTATATATTTAAACAGACATTTGACGGTAGGCGCTTTTTGCCTACATTTTGCTAGTAGTTGCACCGATTTTTGGACGATTGTACCTCTGGTGCTGGTATGGGAGTTTTGCACAATCCTCTCAGTCTCAAGAATAAAATTAAGGAAGTAACATGACAGTGCATCGCCTTGCCTAAATCCTTTTTTGGTATCGTATCTGTCGGTGAGGTCGTTTTCGATCTTGATGAAGTAACGAGAATTTTCCGTCGTCATCCTGCACAGAGTTTGGGCGGTACACCAAAACAAGACATGGCTCTGTATAGTTCGTCTTCATAAATACTGTCGATTTGGACTTCATGTTTTATTTTCAGGATTTTCCGAAGTGTAAACATTTTATCAATTGTGGAATTTCTTGGCCTAAAACAACACTGATAAGGGATCAGGTTGTTGGTTAACGGTTTCAGGCGTTCTAATATTACGACTTGTGCCTCTGTAGTTGGCGCAGTACAGAGGGTCTCCTTTTTTGTGGATAGGGCAAATGATGCTGAGGTTTCATTCGTCAAGCATACTTTATTAGACCAGATTTGTCTTATGAGATGGTTATAATATTACCAAGTTATCTCCGCCGGCTTTATAAAGCTCGGCAGGAAGGCCGCCACTTCCGGTAGCCTTGTTAAGCTATAGTTTAGATATTGCTATCCTCACTTCACTTAGGTCTGGTGCATGGTAGTATTTGCGGTCGTCACCAATATTGAATGGTTCTTTCTGCCTGACAGCGGAATGTTGTTCGTCATCGCCATTTAACAGTCCGCAGAATTGGTTCTTCCATATCCTCAGCATCAACTGTTTCTCAACTACGATATTTTCTTGTTATTCTTTTCGCGTCTTGTATCCTTGGCTTGGACGTTTTACACTTTGGTAAAACTTGCCAACATCGTTCCTACATTGGCACCTCTCTATACCTCAATCGCTCTTTTTTCTTTCATTTATTCTTCTTTCTGAAAAGCCGGTGTTTTTCCCTTCTTCTTTGCCTATAGACCTCAAAGGCAGCTAACCTCTTCAACTGCATCTTAGCATCTGCATCATCAAATCGGGATTTCTTGCTGATGGGCGCGAGAAACCTAGCATATCAGTTGCTGCTGATCTAATGACTTGTTGACATCGTTGTCACTGTCCTTCGATATTCGATGCCGGCAGTATGGTGTTAATCCAGAGGTTAACGGATACACGATGTGAAAAGGCTTTGGCGGTCTTGCGATTGCAGTCTTTCGACATTAATTTTTTCACAGCATTTCTAGTTTTTTGTGGCGTGGTGGATATCCGCATTTTACCTTGGCTGCAACTAGGTAGTGGTCCGAGTCGATGTTAGCCATTCGGAATGTTCGATCATCGAAAATACTGAATGCGTAATCAATTTGATTGACTGTTCGTTGATCTGGAGACCGTAATGCCCCCTTATGGGGACACGTCCCCAGACCAGTTGTCGTGTAGGGTGTGTTTTCCGACAATACTGCTAAAGATGCCTTCTTCTCCTACCTATGCGTCAAAATCTCCTAGCACGATTTTAACTTCGTACTTCGGTGGTCGCTCATAGGTTTTGTCAAGGAGCTCGTAGAAGCGGTCTTTAGCTATATAATCTTTTTCCTCCGTCGGACAACAGATAAAGCCTTCCAATTAAGAATTTTCGCGGCAGCATGTAATACTGTTATCAACAGCACTAGGTTCCCACGACTTCGACTCCACAAAGCAAACTGGTGATCTCCAGATGGTCGAACCGCCAACCAAATCGACAATGTACACATAGATGCTAGGCATGCATCCATCATCCTGGATTTTTACACATTCATAGGAGCAAAGGTCGAATCTGACCATTTTCTCGTCGCAGCCAAATCCAAAGCCCGAATGTCCAACGGGAAAAAAAAAACTTCGTATCGTAAAAAAAAAATAAAGAGACTTCACGTTGTTCGCCTTAGGGAGCCTGAGATTGCCGGAGTCTACAAACAACAACTGAGTGAGAGACTTATAGCTATATCAGTGTAGCTTTCACACTAATCATCCTGGAAGAGACAAAGTCGATTTTCAGAATGCGGAATTCGGAATACCATCAAAACACGCGATGCAATGTCCAGCTTCGAAACTACTTATTTAAACATTTCCAAACCAATAAGTTAGTTGTTAACCCAAAGCACCTGGCCCAACTTGAAAGACCATAAAAAAATAAAATACATTTATTAGAAAATCCTGGAATATGGGATCTGACTATCCCTTGAAATTAATATATTCGTTGTTATCAATTATGTGAGATAGCGAAGGTTTTCTAAACTCGATCTTGGGAGATTTTCCGCCACGTTTCAGGACGCTTTCATATACTACCAACTGACAGTACATTGGGGTTAAGCCCCAATTTATGGTCCAGAAACTTGGCTGAGTTGTGTTCTTATATAATCGAAATGTCTACTTTTCATCCATAATCGGAAAACAGTTATTATAGTATTTTTATAATAAAATTTAAGTTTGCTTAGTCTATTGAGCTTGCCGAATTCTAAATTAACAGTATTGCATAATAAATATCTATATCACCAACCGTACGTACTTGCACATGTATTGTTTATACCCTAACACATCGTTCAATTTTGAAGGACAGATTGTGATTCACTTTCACTATTCTCGTGGGTGCATTTTCTCTCATATAAAATATGTAACTCCATTAAAATTTGAAATGTTCGAAAAGGGTAACATAAGTAATATATTACTTTTCCTATCTATTATGATGAACTGAAAACCCAAACAGGATGGGTACAAGCATGTATACAAAAGAATGTCACCCACAGATGCGAAGCAGGCCATCCATAGGCGGAGCGCGTTTATTATGAGGAGGACGCTCGTTTTATGACTGCTTTTACTCTAATATTCCATTATATTCCTTCATCTCACCGCCGCACAAGAGTCATCTTGGAGCTCGACCGAACGTCATATGGGGGTAATAGCCATCCTAAATTTTGAGCTTAACATCATACGAAACAAGTATTATGACATTAGGTGTGCACATAGAATGTACCCCACATATCTATAGATATTTATATGTGGGTGTTTTTGTGTGTTATATAGCTCTCGGCATGCGAGAGATAGTAATTAACCTAATTTAGTATAATACATAATTTTATTTTCTTAATTAGGGCGTGCTTTTCGCTACCACTGTTGTTTTTGTTGTCGTGTTTTCGTGTTTGGAACAACAACAGCCTATGAATATGTTGAAGGATGTTCGCAATGTATTTGGATATTATGTTGCGACGGCAGTTCTGTTTACTATACCATGTAGGTACCTATTTTTGAAAGAGTTCACATTGTTTGGACTTAATGCCCGGTAAGTTGGCATACAGGATGGGTTGGATACGCTTATATCCTCCTTTCTCTTGTGGAGCAGGCACATTTACGTCATAAAGGGAATGCAACTGAATAACATGAAACATCACTTTTACAAATATTTAAGCATGCATTATTTTTCATGTAAATAAAGCGATATTCTGTGTTGCTTGTATAAAAATTAATTAAAAAGTGATATATGTGTATTTATTTACAAGCTGACCCAGTAGATGTCTTGGCCATGAATGTTCAATTTGATGAGGAATAATTAAGTAGAAAAAAAATATATCTTAAGAATCGAAATGTCATGTTTACCAAATAATATATTGCGTTAATTTAAATTTTAAATTACAATTGCCATTCTGCCTATTGGATTGCTTTTTGGTACCTATACACAACATTTGGTGTTAAGTGGTCTGGTGCTAAAATAAATAAATCTGTTTGTTTTCAAACACGGGAATGGGTAACGTGTAATTGACAATGCGAAAATCAGATTAGTACCGCACTCAACAATTGCCGTTGCAATTTATTTATTGCACAGATATTTCGCAAGATAATGATTACCGATCTGACTTTAAATTGTATATAATGGGGCGGTAATCCGGCAGTTCCAATAAGCGTGAAAGTTCTGTTGAACAGTGATCGAACTAATCTTGGCTGTTAACGGTCTTTCTGCAACGATACACGCACGATTCATAATTAGTTTGATTGTTTTGACGTATTCTACCATCTACAAAATCTTTCAACGTTCATGTTTATATACATATATACTAGCTGGCCTGGCTCAGTGTTATACGATAAAACATAGTTAATATTATATTATTTAGCGTTTAATTAATATTCACTAAAAGTAGTAATTTGACATCTATCCTTACTTACTTAAGTGGCGCTACAGTCCGGGATGAACCTGGGCCTCAACCCGGTCTTGGGTAACTGGGGCCCGGTCCTTAGCTAACTGCCTCCAGTTGCACACTCCAAGTTGGTTGAGGTCGGTTTCTAGTTGTGCGCGCCACTTAAGGCGAGGTCTTCCTCTACTGCGTCTGACGTCTGGGTGGGAATCGAAGACTCTGCGAGCCGGAGTATTGGTGTCCATTCGTTCTACATATCCTAGCCATCTTAAACGTCCAATGCGGAGTTTTTTTTTTAACTGGGGGTATGTCGCTGTACAACTCGTATAGTTCGTGGTTGAGTCTTCGTCTCCACAGCCCGTCAACGCAAACGGTCTTTTTCCAGGATTTACCGAAGATTTGATCAGTTATGCACTTTCTTGGCCTAAAATCACACTGTTAAGATCACCGATCAGATTGCTAGTAAACCTTTTATAAAGCTCGCGGAAAGGCCGTCATTTCCAGCAGCCATGTTAAGCTTAAGTTTAGAAATTGTTATCCTCACTTCACTTAGGTCGGTTAGTTGGTAGTTTACGGTGTCGTTGCAAATATTAAATGGTTGCTTGACAGCGGGAGCTTTTTCGTCTTCGCCTTTTAACAGTCTGCAAAAGTGGTTCTTGCATATCCTCAGCATCGACTGTGACCCACAATGATATTACATTGTTCACTTTGGTAAAACATGCGAAGAATATTCCTGGCGACACTTTCTTTATATCCTCGATAGCGACCCTTTCTTGCTCTTTTTTTCTGAAAAGCCGCTGTTCCTCCCTCCTTCTTTGTCTAAAGAGCCCAATGGCATCTCTCGTCTTCAGCTGCAGTTAGCCTTGTAAGCTCGGCTCGGCTGCGAGCATCTCTTGGCATTCGTCATCAAAACGAGGGTCTATTCCTGGTAGGTCCAAGAAATCTGGCAAATCAGTTGCGGCTTATTTAAAGTCTTAATAGAATTAGATGCTGGTGGTATGGTGTTAATCGAGATTTACGTATTCTGCGAATTACTTCGCGGTCTCTTGCGATTGCAGTCATTCGACATTAAATTTGTTCACAGTATTTCTAGCGAAATGTGTTCGATTTAATTGACTAAAATGCCATAATGCCATATAAATATCGTGGTTAGGAAAACGTGTGCTGGATATAGTGGCATTACGTACCGCAGCAAAGTCAATTCGCCTTAGACCATTGCCAGACGTGATGTCGACTTTCGTGTAGACTGTGTTTTCCAACAATATTGGTATAGATGTCTTGTCTTCCTGCCTTTACATTAAAGTCTCCCAGCACGATTTTAACATCATACTTCGGCAGTCGCTCATAATTTGCCTGAATGACCTTTTAGAAGCAATATTTTAGTCTATTATGTTTTTTATTCGTCGGATTGTGAGCGCAAATAAATATACAATGCTTGTGTTAGTGAATTTGGCATTGAGGCGGATTTTTAAAATGCGTTCGCTAATGTTTTGATAATATAAGACTTCTTGCCTAAGTCTGGTACTTCTTACAAATCAACATCCGAATAGTCACTGTTTCTTCTCACTATATCACAGTCCTTAGAAGATGTACAGTTTTTCATCATCTTTTTGCCCGGCCCATCCCATCGTATTTCCTTTCTGAATGTTATGTCTGCTTTGTAGCGGTTTAGTGCTTTCGCTAGTTGTTCGCCTGCATTTCTCCTGTTTAATGTTTTCAGATTCCAGTTGTAGGTACGAACGTCGTTGTCGTTTAACATAGTTTAGCACCGTCTTCAACAATAAAATCAGTACTCTCCGTGGCTCATGGTTGCTTCGTATCAAACAATAATTTTTTCCGTCAGTTGGTAATCTGGAGGGCCAGTTACAATTCATTATATACAACTAGGACACGGAGCCATCAGTATCCACAACTGGATTGAACGCTGCCGTTGGCCATTCGGCTAATCCGCCAACATATCAGTTAGACAGGGGTTGAGTGAAATCATATCTACGGTCAAGGTACCTACTAGGCACTCAGTGGTCGCCACGGGAAGGAGTTTTTAGAGTCGGAGTTGGTATGGATCATCTAGGTGAAAACTCAAGGTTTCATATAATCGCATTGCCTACCATTTGGCCATCTCTGTTTTGCTTAAACCCTTGAACTATACCAATCACCTTTTAAAATAAAAGAAGTTCAAATTAACATGAAATAGTTTTGATATGAACAATATTCCAGCTAATTACTACCTCATAACAATTTCCATGGCATTTTCAATGCTATTTAAATTCATCGCATCAACGTATTAACTAGGGAGTTACCAACACGTGTGCCAGCTAATGTACATATGGTGTGACGGGCACATAAATTTCCGTTATAGAATTTTAATTTATACTACTTTTTGCAGAATATGAAAAATCTCAGCAGATCCATAAATCAACCAATTAAAATGTTGTAGCTTTGGTAACGAGCTCAGTAGATCTGAATGTGAGCAAAATCCCATCAAGTCCATGAATCTTTGTCATATGGATGAAAGGATTTTCATGTTAAATTCCATTCTCATTGTAGCGACTGTTTCTTGTATACGGGTGCTATAAATTTGCAATGATTATATGTCCCTATATATGTTTTTGCCATAGTACTCATGCTATTTCGCATACGTTTGCGAGAAAAAGTAACTTCAAGTGAATGAATAATGTTTTTTTATGACATCCCAAGGGTTTGCATTTGACTTTGAATTGCTGTAGTTTCACCTTCACACGATTATTACAGGTTGATGAAGTCAAATATTTGTACGTTGGTAACAATGATGTTTGTAACAATCTATTTTGTTATCCTATTCGAGTACCTTGTTAAGAATCATTTAAATTTCAGAGAATATATCCACTTATAACTTGGAACTATGTTTTTTGTAATACACATAAAGTAAAACTCTTCAAGTAAGAACGTAATAATTTAGTAGGGTATACAAAACAAACCGATAATCCAGTTTGGATTGACGAAAATATGTATACCCGGTTACTTGAGTTTCAACCAAATTTGTAAGGAAGGCATTTATATCTTGCTGTATATTATTACTAAATATCGCATAATAGATCCTATTCAGCCCACTGTGTTAACGTCTTATTCCTACCGTCGCATATAAGTGTTGTATTTTTCACAACTCTAGTAAACGCAATGCAGCTTGTTCAAAGTTGTCCAATCATGTACATATTCTCATAGAAAACATAGTATTAAATCGGGTGCAGTACAATAACAATGGCGGAATTAAGCCACATTGGATTAAATTCCCAGAAAAAAGGAAATAGACCCCACGGGGCTTATCTTGTTTTCGATGGAATGGAAACAAGCCCCGCTACAAAAAGAAATAACACCCGCGAATGTTATTGCCATTTGAATTCTATTCAAAACTTTGCCTTTTTTGCGAATTTAGGCAAATGGGGCTTAATTCAGAGGGGGTTATTGAACTGCACTATTCAATCGTAATATCTACTCGTTTGGGGATTTTGTATAACGTTTTTATGTTCTGTATTAAAAACAAGTACTGTTATATTCTAGAAAAGGGCATTGAAATCGATGAGTAGTTGGTGTGTATTTTCCGTGGGCTGGTGAAAATCTTAATAGACACGATGAGCACGTGCCCAAAGTAGTGTGCGATTTTTACTCACTAAAACCACCACCCATTTTGTATTTCTACTGCAACTAAGTATTCGACTTATCTAGCAATTTTTTTATCACGATTATATAATTTGTTTGGCAGGTAACTTTCCTTTGAGAGTTCCTGCTTTTTCCGCAATTAATAGCGCGGTTTGTTATTATTTGGCCAAATCTAAGGGTTTAGTTCTTTGAAGACGCCGCAATATATTTGTTTCGTCAAGAATTTGGAGGACTGTTGTGCTAACGTGTCCTAATAAACGATTTTATGTTTTCGTGCAATTTTTTTTGTTTCATCTTTAACCACGGGAATACCTAGATCTCTGCGTAGATCTCCATTCCTTACGTACCGCGGCGCATTGACGAATGATCTTAACATTTGTTTTCAAAAGTTTGTAAAATGTTTAGATTCGTTGTATACCATATGTCCAAATCGGTTTTAGCACTTGCTTATATAATATTTCGAATATTTTCCGAGCAACCAGTACAGTTCTCTGTATTTATTCTTATTTTGCATCGATTTTCATACCGAGATATTTCGCTTCATTTGCAAACGGGGCTCGAACCGTATTTTGAAATACAGGCAAATAGTTTGTCCGTTTATACGAAAAATCTACATGGATCGATTTGCTTACATTAAGTGCAATCCGCCAGGATTTAGTCCATTCATTAACCTCGTTAAGAGCATTTTGTAATTTGATATTTGTTTCCTCTATTGTTGTGCCAACTGCTAGTATAGCAGTATCGTCAGCAAACGTTTCAACCATTGTATCGTTTGTTTGTGGGATATCACGAGTGAATAGGGGGTACAGGATTGGTCCAAGGACGCTTCCTTGCGGTACACCTGCCATTATTTCTTTGAACTCGGAATATTCGCTTCCAAGTTTCACGCGGAAGAGTCAATGCTCAAGATATGACACGAGGATTTTATTTAATTGCTCTGGCAGACTTGACTTAGTTTATACTTAAGGCCTTTGTGCCGCACCTTGTCAAAAGCTTGCGACACGTCAAGAAATACGGCTGAACAAATGTTCTTTTCTTCGAAAGCTTTCTCAATTACATCTGTAATTCGTTGTACTTGGTCCACCGTTGAATGTTTACTTCTGAATCCAAATTGATGGTCAGGTAAAAGACGTTTCTGGTCAATTATGGGGTGTAAGCGACCGAGTAATATCCGTTCAAAAACTTTTGAAATTATTGGAAGAAGTGAAATAGGCCTGTAAGATATTATTTCATTCGGTGATTTTCCTGGTTTTAGGACCATAATCAATTCCGCGACTTTCCACTGTCTTGGTATATATTTTAATCTGATTGCTGCATTTATAATTAAAAGAAGCTTAGTTAATGCTTTCCAAGGCAACATTTTAAGAAGTTTTCTGTAATCTGGTCATAACCCGGAGCTTTATTAGGCTTTAGTTTCTGTATTTCCCGTTTAAGCTCGGTAATACTTGCATATCTTACTATATGGCTTAAATGTTTCCTCAAGATGTGAGGCAAAAACGTCATCTTTTTCCTTATCGCTTTTTGCCCAGACGTCTTGAGTTACCCTAATTGGCAGCACAGCGATTTTTTGCCTTATTATAACTCTAATTGCTTTCCAGAGCGAATAATTCGATTCCTTTCCAGCGGTTAGGCTTTGCAGATAGTTTTCTACTGCATGGTTTTGAAAATTTTTAATAGAATTTGATAGCAAATTACTCAACCGATTGAGATGTGTTTTATCTTGCGGGGCGCGATTTTGGTGCCATCTTTTACGGGCTTTTTTCTTTTGTCTTACTACATCTTCTATTTCTCTGGGGTACTTAATTTTACTATAGCTCATAATTTTGTTCTTTTGAGGAGTATTATACCATGCAGCTTTTTGGATGGTATCGATAAAGGAGTCAACCGCGACTTCGAGTTCCAATGGGGTTCTAAGCGATACACCCAGTCGGATATTATTTTCAATATCGTTTCTGCAACCTTCCCAGTTGTTTTTCCCGTTTGTTAATCTGGGTGGTTCTTCATTTATAATCAGTGACTCGCTCGTTGTTAAAATGACTGGCGAATGATAAGAGGAAAGATCAAAGCATTCTTCAACTTTGATTCGATTGGAAGCCGTCCTTTTACAATGAAAAAATCGATCAAATCCTGTATTTTTCTAACATCAGATGGCCAGTTAGTTGGTTTTCCCGTAGAATGGAATTCGGTATTGTACTTTCTACCTACATCATAAAGCATCCTACCTTTCTGTGATATGCATCTAGATCCGCAGAATGTATGTTTGGCATTAAAGTCCCCTCCGATGACAAAACGTTGTCCAGGGGAATTATGCTTTCAAATTAAGTTTTCAAAGTCAATTTTCTCAACCTTGCATCGTGGTGGGCAGTAAATAGACGATATCTTCAGAAAGGATTGTCTGCTTTTGACTTGTATAGAGCTAACTTACATTGTTTCGATTTCTAATTTAAGATCAATCGAAAGGTCGATACACTCTCTATTCGATGGATGTAGAGCATGATAGTCGAGGTAACCTTTAAGCTTTAAGTTCGAATTACTCTTTGCGTGAGTTTCGGATATTAAACAGATGTCTATATCTTTTTCCTGCATAAATAATTCAAGTTCTCCAAGTTTTTGCCAAAGGCCATTGTCATTCCACGTAAGAATTTTAAGCAATCTATTCATGTTAAAGGTGGGGTATTTCTATTGCGAATACTATTTTCGAGCTGTCAAAAATAAGTTTATTCGTTTTGCTTTTTTCCTCTAGTTTTGAAAGAATAATCGAAAATACATTTGAAACTGGGTCAGGAGAGATATTTTTTTGGGCGTTATTGGATACTGTAGCTTGAGCATACGTTTGTACATTTGGTTTTGGATGTACAAGATCCGAACGGATATCTGATGACCGCGTAGTTTGTGAACATTTAGGTTTTTCGATTATGGCCAGCTTTGTCTTCGACATATTTTCAATCGGAGTTTTAGGCTTTTGTTTAAATTTAATTTCTGTGAATTAATACTATTAAATTTCGTCCGTCTTTTTTGCAACTCTTTAGCTACTTCGCAGCCGCGATAATTTGCCGGATGATTGCCTTTACAGTTAATGCAGATAGCAGGAGTTTTCTTATCTGACATGCAATCTATCGTCAGATGATTTCCGGCACATTTAAACACCGCGGTTCTTTTTAGCAATAGCTTTGCGTATGATTGTATCCTTGGCAGCGCTTGCACTGGGGAACTAGGAATCCTTACGCATAGGCTCTATTTTTACAACAATATTAAGTACTGTTTTTATTTCATAAATTTTGTTCAAACTTTCTGTTCTATCGAAAGTGAGCTAAAATAAGGGAAGACCACGTTTTATCACATTTTCTTCGCCATCTTTTTGATTTTAGTCTCGCTTGACAATGTTAACGGCATCTATGACTTTATATTGCCTATTTTTCATATCGTTTACAATGTCATCCTTTAAGCACGACGCATGTAACCCTCTAGCTACAACGCGTAAAGGCCTTTCAGATTTGTTTTCAAATGAATACCATTTTATTTTATCGGTATTAAGCTTGCGAGATAATAGACGGCAACCTTCAGGGTCTTTAACGCAGACTTTCCAAGTCTTTTTTCTTAGCGAAGTTAATTGGTAGCCCGATAATGGCAACGATTTTATCAAGGTATGCAACTTGTTAAAGTCGTCAATACCGATCACATTAATTGGCGGTAGGGGACGTTGTTTTAGCTGTTTCGCTTTATTAATAATCTCTTTTTCGCGGATTATTATTTCAGGAGAGGATACAGCTTTCCTCTTTTTTACTGGTCTTTTCTTTAAGATCCAGTCAGTTTCGCGACTGAGTTCTTCTTCATCCGTGTGGTATTTCGAATTCACGGGTTGAAATGATTCAAATGATTTAAATGATTTAGATGGAGAATTTCTTTATGAAGCAGAGCAGTTCGACATTGTTAAGCCTTGTTCGAAGAACGTCGTTTTCTTCCTTTACACTCTTATTTTTCATTGAGTCTCGTTTTTCGTGGGCCGACACTTCTGGTGTTGTCGAGCTCCTTGAGACACATATATTTTTTTGAGATCCAGATGGAGGTGACCTCATTACCCTTGAACTTTTCCCGAAAGGGTTACACATTTGCAATAATTGGCTCTCCCCAGAATCTGTAGAGCCGACCTCCGAAGATGGTGGATTTTCCAGTGAAACTGAATTGCCACCTGTTGTTTGTATACGCTTTACACTCGGTATACGGGGAGTGGATTTTAGTCGCCTTCTACGACAGGCATGCCTAACCTCGGGTATATTCTGACCCCTAACCCGAAAAGGTTAGGGAGGTGCCACGCCTACTCTTTCGATCCCGCCCATTTTATGTAATGCTATTGACAATAAAGCTTAGTACGCAGCTCGCGCTAAATTTTATCTTTACTACTCTCCACTTGTTTTCTCCAATCCAAAGATAAATGCTCGCTAAATTCGAACACAGCGTATAGATGAGTCAGGGAAATGTCATGCATTCGCAGATGTCAGTAATATTAATATTTTCTTTGTTAATAAAGATGTCGTCTTCCTCGAGAAATACGTCCATAAAATATTCTTCTTCATTTTCTTCCATTTTGTTTTTATTTTTTATTAAAATTTCGCCGATTTAAATGCCTCGCACATTAATTTCGCGAGATAAATAAGTGGAGACCTTTCATCCGCTGAGTATAACCCTTTTCGTATAACACTTAATATTGTTATACCCTACTTACATTTTGTGTGTCCCATCTTTATGAAGTTAAGAATTTATTTCGCGAGCTGCGTACTGCACTGATAAATTTGCTCGCTAAATTTTATCTCTGTAGAGATTTTTGTATGGGAGATAAAATTTAGCGCGAGCTGCGTACTAAGCTTAATGGCTTATGAACTCAAGCAAAGTTTCAAGACAATATTTTAGTGATTCGGATATACACTTTATACATATGACATTATATGACATTAAATATTTACCGTGTATGGGAGGTGCCACCCCTTTTTGTTCCATCTCACCAATTATTGTTTAACTACTCAGATTAGGATTTCATATGCTCACAATAACTTTCATGACTGTGGCTATCATAGTACTGCAGATATTTTGTTTCTTGGGAGGTTCCATGCCCACTGATCGGTTCCCATCCAATCATAAGACCACTATACCCAATATTCTTTGACAAAGTTTAAAGACTTTAAATTTTAAAGTTTTCGTTTAGATAAATTTTAAAAATTAGCTTCGACAATTTGATGAAGAAAGTCGTGCGTGCATATAAAATATGTGACTTCTAGGGTTAACAAAACATTTTCTTTAAAATATCATTATTTAACTTGGCATATTTTAATAAATTGAATTTAGATGGTGAGCTTTGACTTCTACCGTTCTTTGTTCCAGAGAAACAAGCTTGACATTTTATGGTATCTTTTTTCTGAACGCACCAAAAGTGGAGTTGTTTTTTTCGATTTCTTTTTATAAATCAAACGCTTAATTATAATTACCTAATAGTTCGAATTTTTATTTCATCTAAAATTGGTTAGTGTAAAATTGCTGGGTTATTCTGTTAAGCGATTGAAGTTTTTTAAAGTTTGACGTTTTGTCCGACCGTTAAATATCTGAAGAGCTAGACGCACCAGTTGGAATTTCGAAGCCTACGAGTGCGGTTTTGTCACATACAAATAATCTATTAATACTTCCGTTATTTAATTATATAAAAACTAAATATTTTATTCATTTATAGGAAGCGGAACAAAAAAGTGTTCAAGTTAGTACGCTTTATAATTTTAAAACAATGCCAACGTTGTTATCATCGTAATTTGTTGCTAATAATTTCTTAGTAAACAAAAACTAGAAAATAAGCTTAACTCTGGTATTATTTGAGAATAATCTCCAGAATATATAAATAAGAAATATCATTTTTCTGCAAAGTTCGTTCCACCGAGTTTTCTTTTTACATAGCTTTTTTCTACATCCGTAGTTGACAAACAATGTCTATCTGCAAAGATTCATAATCTTTCCTATCAAGTGGTAGCCCCATCAATCTCTTCCATTTAAATTCATGGCGTACAACTTTTTTTCATTATTCATTTTTTTACCGTGTTATCTCTGCTTGCAACTTTTACAGATGTCCAATTACATGCACCATAACGTTCACGGACCGCGGCGTTTCGTTTTTTTCTTTTTCAACTATATTGTTTGCACAGCAAACAAAACGTGAACCCTATTCCAGAGCTTTGTTTCGCAAAATTTTGTGTAATTTATTGCCAGGACTTGAAGTCGGTTAAACACAATTGCAACACTATCGCTCCAGTTTTGAATGTCGCAACAAGGGAAGGATAATGTGTGCGCGCTGCATTGCTGCGCGTGCCACATTCTCTGTGTAAACTTCATCGAGTTGTTGGTCCATTGAGGCACTTCCTCCGTTGTCCCACTGCTGCGAAAGTTTCATCAGGCGTAACTATATGTCTCCCCTCCTCCGCAGTTTGGGTGGAGCCAAAGGACACGAGGCATGGCAAACATTTTAAATTCTATCCTGCGAAAAGGACTTATTTATGAGGTTGGCTTGAACTAGTAAAAATGAAATTTGGTTGTGGTTTCGGTGTGCCGCTAATGCAAATGCACAATTTACTCTAGTACGCGTTCAACCTGGTGGATTCTGTATTTGTATTGAGCTTTGTTACTGTCATTGGGTGTGGAGGAGGTTAGCCCAAACAGACTCGCGATGACAACCGGCACAAGAAAGTTTATGATGATTTTGTTTTGTGCTGCAATATAATTGATTTCGGTGAGAAGCTTGGGTGACGATGGGGTGGTCAGCTTTTTGCAATTGCAATGGTGAAGGGTGGCCTTGTTACTGAACCATTATATTGGGATTCGATACATAACGTTTTGCTTGACAATTGCCATTTTGTCTGGTGTAAAAATATCTGTTCTGTTATTATTGCCAAATTGGAAAAGTTTTGCCAGTTGCGGGTGAGCCATAGTTGAGGGCTTTGCTACTTCTCCTAAGAGGTCAGAACGGAATTGGTATTTCTATTAAGCCCTTTGTTCCCGGCAGCTGCTCCTGAAAGTTTTAACTTCCTGTTGTTTGGCTTCTTGAATTTTGGTAAAATTCAGATAGATAAATCACTTGCAATAAATGGCAATCTTCGGGGGAATTTTGTAATTTTCCCATTCGGCTTGTATTTTTGGTGTTGAAAAAAAACTTTCTCATTCGACAAGGATTGGGTAAATGTAGTACGAAATTTAATATGACACATTTATAGAGATGATATTTTATTGTCTGTTTGCTGTTCTGTCTATTAAAATGCTTGAGATTTTAATAGAACTGTATACTTATTTATTATATTATATACTGGGCAATTGGGAGATGAGGGTAGATACTCATTCACGTAGGATCACATTTAAAACTTAAACTGTCAAACTTTTCTCATATAACATTTTTGTAGACTATACATACTTATGTTTAAATAAGTATGTAAATTCTATCAGAGTAAAGAAAAAATGAATAAAGATATGATTGTGCTGCATGTAACCATGTACCACAACTCCATTCAGGATAAAGCCTGTCGTATATGACTGAAGCCAGTGGGTCGTCCGTACGACAGCATTAGGGTCCAATTATAGCTATCATTGAACAACTTCATTGGAACATAAAAAATTATGGAATTGAAATTTTACCTCCATAGCTGGTAATAGGAATTTTGGAAAATTCAGTTTCATTCCGGTGGAACGACAAACATTACTTCAGAGAAATAAATCTTGATCATTGAAAAACAAAAAGTATTTTCTGAGAAAACTTCAATTACAAATTATAGTATTTTTGATAATCTTGTTTTAAAATTCAAAAGCCTTGCTTTGACACCAACTCGTCAATGCTTGAATTTAAAGCGCGCAAGAAGTAAAGAAAGTAAGAGAACTATTATGTGTCCAAATGAAAATTCGCACAAAGATAATATGAGCTTTCGAAATATAAAGATTAAAGTAAATGGAATGTAATATATTTATAGGGTAAAATCTAATTGTTTGCTTTTTAAATTTGTAATTGCATCGGCATGGGAAATTGAAGAAAGCTCTTAAAAATACTGCAAATATCAATTTGCCAGTCATAGCACCATCGGCATCGAGGCTCAAAAATTCAAACCCTTTTATACGATTTCGATAATCCAATTTCGTGGTTTCGCCGAATAAAACATGAAGGCAACATTATTTGATTTAAATTGGGCTAAAGGAGAGCTACTGCTCTTTCAATTTCATTCGTTCAATTTGAGTTGTTTTATGTCGATAAAACATAAAACGGTATCACATTTTTTAGATTCAACAATACTGCAGTGACCGTATATGAAATGGGAAGGTGCGAGTGCATATATATTCATATATTTTTTTATTATTCATATAAGCAGCTTCCATCACTAGACTAGACATGCTCTTGGACTGGGTGTAAAGTTGTACCGGCTCAAAAGTTGTCATTCGACGTTCTTTGGCTGTATTTTTTTTTTAATAATTCCGCAACATAATAAAGAAAATTATTTTACGATTCAAATGTATCGTAATAATTTCTTCAATTTTTTTTTGAGGAAAAATTAAAAAAATTATTTCAAAGTGGTTAAAATACACTTTGTTGAATACCTATATTAACATATCTACATACATATAAACATAATTCATTGATGTGAACATTAAATGCGCAGATGCAACAGACAATTTTTTTTTTGCCAAAACTGGAAAATACGTTAATAGACTTTTAGGATAAAACTTACTAAAAATATAGTTTGTATAATGTACAGCCACATTAATGGTTACCCACTTGTGTGGCCTCCCCCTTAGCCACAATGTAAATGATAATTGTAATCGTACCTACATCTTATTAACTTTGGAGCTAGACGGAAGATGTCGTTTAAATGTCGTTGGTAACTTAACACAATCACCTCATGATTTCTGTCTTTTCGATACAGACATTGATCTAGGAAGATACTGCCAGAAGAGATGAGAAAAGAAGGTGCTGATCTTTCATTAAGTGGTAATTCAGCATTTTTATCTAAGAAAGTATTTTTCTATGGTACGATACCTACTTTAGACTTAATTGGTGGAGTAATTGCTGGCGACGAAATTAAACCGAAAGCTACCAAGTGATCTTCAGAGTGAATTATTAGTCGATTATAATTTGATTCGAGATATGTAATTGAATTTTAATTTCGAAAGTTGTGCAATGGTGTTAAGTGCTTTATATTCCGAAAAATTACTTCGTTGATTGCCTACTGTGTGTGCGGATAACTAAGTTTACTGATCAACTAAAATTGTGACCAGAAACATCTCCCCACCACGCTTACTTATCGACAAAAACAAATTTGATATCTCCTATAAAAACACCGGCATTTCGCTTATCGATCGTGGCAATCGTGCATTGTAATCAACACACCGATTGACTCACCACGTAAAGCCTGGATATCAAAGCACCGATCGCCTGCACCCATTTGAAGTCATCAAGTTTTTCAATCAAATCTATTGGAACCCCCGAGGAGATTTCATAAAATCAGCCAGCTTATAACGCCATCCCAAGCACCATTACCATTCCCCCCTTTTTATGACGAACGGCGGAGTAGCGGAAAGTAAGTTGGATATTCACGTGTCGCAAGAGACGAAGAATATAAGTTCAGGAAAATTTACCTTACACCATCTGCCCGAAACGAGAAACCGTATGTATATATGTAAATACCAAAAGCTTTTTTTTATTCATTAAGTGATTGTATCGCTAATAATTGATAAAGATCGTGTAAACACAAAAAACGAGTGGTGGGTGCACGACTGGGTCGTACGCAACTTTCTCTTTCACAGCGAGTTCGGAGTTAGATCAAATAGTGCGCATATTGATTATTAATGCTAAAAATTATATAAAATGTCGAAATTTGATTATACGAATGTTTACTCCGAAATTTTAAGGAATCGGTGTCTATGTGAAAAATAATTAATTTTCGTTATTGGCCAAAACTGAAAATTCCGTTAAGTGATATTTGGGCTAAAACTAATTATGTGGAATCGTTCAAAACTATTATAGTAGTATATATATTAAATTTCATTCAATTTGACGTAGTAGTTTGCGAGAAATTAACAATTTTCTTTATATGGCCTGAATGACAAAATCCGTTATATGGATTTTCTCGAAAAAACTGGGTATGCAGTTTTGTTGGAACTAATATGCCTATAGTATGTATAAAGTTTTATCAAAATCGTTAGAGCCGTTTTCGAGAAAATTGAGGTTATGTGTAATTTTTATATGGCAGGTACCGTTAATAACATGGCTAAAAGCAAACAAAAAAAATGGCCTAGAATTATGACCAAAACAAGCTTGGATACGAAGTTTGAAGAAAATCGGCCAAGCCGTTTAGGCTGGGGAGACCATTACGGACAGACGGACCGACGGACCGACGGACCGACGGACGGAATTCCAAAAACCACTTTTTTAGGCTCCGCTATCATCGTAATGTTAGAATCAATCAAAATCTCGAGGTCGAAAATTTTCACGAAAACAATATCTTTCTCTTTGTAAGAGAAAGTTAAAAAGGTTTTAGCATTGCTGACCTAAAAGTATCCTAAACAATTTTGAAATTTAATCCATTTAAAACGAAAACGTAACCTATTTTAAAGCGTTAAATAAATACCTACTTACCTATTACCTATAGAGTTAAGAACACGAAACAAAAAAGAATTAAATTAATGAACATTTCTTTAAATTTAGCTAAACTTAAATATATATATACATCTATACACATCTTTAGACATATATCGTATACTAAGCAATTTTAGGCTATATAATTAAGTTAGATAAGCATTGATTTTGTGAGCTGAAATAGCTTGGTGCGCACTAGGGTATTGAATTTAATATTTTGTTTGATTAGTAGTACAATGAGTACGCATCTACGAAGGGTAAATGAGATATGCCTTATAAATATAAACGTATGTCATATGTATATATTATACATAAAGGAAATGAAAAATTTAGCATTTCACTTGAATTTTACATTTTATATTAAACGTTACGGAGAGTAACTCATGAAATCTTTAATGTTAATGTGTTCTTTTACTATGACTAGTAGATAATCAGGATGTCGCAGTAAAACGGAAAACAGGTTAAGTCAGTGAATAGTTGAAGGGTGGAAATTTAGATATGACTAAGGGATCATCTAACAACATGTATACATTTGGGGAAATGATGACGTGGTAGATTCTTCGATATGAAGTTCTTACAGGGCGGGCACCCAACAACATGGAAAAAACATCAATGACATCGAGACGCTAGGAGAATGTAGACTCAAGTTAAAAAGCGGCTTTCATTATAACAGATAAGTGCAGCAACATCTAGCGCAGCATCCAAACATGAATTGATAGTAGTCGCATACAATAGTTTCTTCTTCCAAATTTTGATATTCATCTATACCTTCTATTTATTTAATTTTATTATTTTTATTTGCTGGCACGATTGTTAATTTGATTTGTATGAGAGTGAAGTGCAGCAAGATCCCCGACCAATCCGGTGAGCTAAGACGGGTGGATCTAAGCGTGCCACTTCGCTGCCAATTATCTTGTACTATTTTAAGATAAAATTAAATAAAATAGCAATATTCAAGAAAAATATGTTCAACCATATTGTTCAAATCTCTTTTAGCTGTTATTAAATTGTGTTTAAATTTATTAGAAGATTTCTCCTACATTAATAGTATTCTGTTATTCAATGTTTTTGATGTTTTACACCCTAAAAGCCTGAAAAAATAAAATACAGTTTTATAATCAACACTTTATTTAAAAGATCAACACCAGTTTTCTTCTGATGCTCGCTGCTTCTAATGTGCTCTCTCGGTTATATTACGACATAGCTCTCCACATATATCCACTATCATACATTTGCACATTTTTTTTTTGATTTTCTACTAAAGATCGAAGAATCGTTTAATACCCTATAATGTACCATCTATTGATAAAATGAGTATCAGTTAAAACTGGGTGTAGCTAAAATGTTTGTCTGTTTTTATAAATCCTAGCTCTAAATTTTCGGATATTGTTATATATTCTATAAACTATATCATACGCTAAACTTTAAAAATTGTTTCTATAGGAAAACGCACCTAAAAAGTAAGCGTGGGTTAAAATGATCAATAGACGAAATGTTCATACATTATCCGTGTATTTTCATCGAAGTTTATTTTCCGAATTTCCGCAAAATTTTACCGAAAAAAAAACTATGTACAGTCGAAATATACTTACTTACTTTCTTCGCCACTTAAGTAAGTAAGTTAGTATATTTCGGGATGAAACTGGGCCTCAACCAACATGCCTCTCCAATTAGCCCGGTCCTTAGCTAACTGCCTCCAGTAGCGCACTCCAAGTTGGTTGAGTTCGGTTTCTACTTTTGCGCACCACTTAAGGCGAGGACTTCCTCTACTGCGCCCGACGTCTGGCTGGGAATCGAAGACTCTGCGAGCCGGAGTATTGGTGTCCATTCTTTCTACATGTCCTAGCCACCTTAAACGTCCAATGCGGAGTTGTTTTAACTAGGGGTATGTCGCTGTACAGCTCGTATAGTTCGTGGTCTCCAATATCGTCAGCGTATGCTAGTAGTTGCACCGATTTTTGGAGAATTGTGTCTCTGGTGTTGGCTCGGGAGTTTTGCACAATCCTCTCAAGAATCAAATTGAAAAAGTCACATGACAGTGCATCGCCTTGCCTAAATCCTTTTTTGGTATCGAATGTGTCGGTGAGGTCGTTTCCGACCCTGATGGTGCAGCGAGAATTCTCCATCGTCAACCTACACAAACGGACGAGTTTGGACGGTATACCAAAACTAGAAATGGCTCTGTGTAGTTCGTCTCTATAAATGCTGTCGTATGCGGCTTTGAAATCGATAAATAGGTGGTGGTTGGTAGCGATTTGGACTTCTTGGGTTTTTTCCAGGATCTGCTGAAGTATGAAAATTGATCGATTGTGGACTTTCCTGGCTTTAAACCACACTGATAAGGGCCGATCAGGTTGTTGGTAAACGGTTTCAAGCGTTCACATATTACGGCAGATAGGATCTTGTAAGCGATGTTGAGTAGACTTATACCTCTGTAGTTGGCGCAGTTCAGAGGGTCTCCTTTTTTTTGGATCGTTCAAACGATGCTGAGGTTCCATTCTACAGGCATGCTTTCAACCGACCGGATTTGGCTTCTGAGTTGGTGGATGTTGCTTACCAAGTCATCTCCGCCAGCTTTATAAAGCTTAGCGGGAAGGCCGTCATTTCCGGCGGCCTTATTAAGCTTGAGTTTAGATATAGCTATCCTCACTTCACTTAGGTTGGGTGGTTGGCAGTTTTCGCTGTCGTTGCCAATATTGAGTGGATCGTTCTGCCTGACAGCGGAATGTTGTTCGTCATCGCCGTTTAACAGTCTGCAGAAGTGATTCTTCCATATCCTCAGCATCGACTGTGTCTCAACTACGATATTTCCTTGTTCATCTCGACAGGATTCTGTTCGAGCCTTGTATCCTTGGCTTGGACGTTTTACACTTCGGTAAAACTTGCGAACATCATTCCTGGAGTGGCACCTCTCTATATCCTCGATCGCGCGCTTTTCTTGCTATTTTTTCTTCTTTCAGAAAAGCCGATGTTCTTCCCTTCTTCTTTGCTAATAGAGCTCAATAGCGCTCTCGAATTCACTTGCAGCTTACCCTTGTAGGCCTCGCTCTTAGCTGCGAGTATCTGTCGGCACGGATACACAGACATGACTCAATCGACTCCCAACTAGCGAGTCGATCCATGTACTTTACGAGATTATTTTTCTACGGTACAAACTATATATGCAAACTAATATACGCTTAAAGGATAGTATATAATTAATATGTTTATCTGTCTGATCTATATATATAAAAATGAAACCCGTTTTCCGTTGTCACGACATAACATGAAAACGGCTTGACCGATTTAGCTGATTTTTTTTTGTAGTTTTCTAATACTCTGTACAAGATTCTTACGGAAAAAAATATTGAGAAAATCTCTCAGGTCAGCTTTGAGAAAATAAATACTACTAACACTAAAATACTATTACGGACCCTAAAACGAAACAGTACCCGGGCGAAGCCGGGCCGGGCAGCTAGTTATTAATAAAACTATGGATAAGTTAATTGTATGTTTCCCAATCTCTACTTATCGTATGTTCTGTACCGACAATCAAAACGATAGATAAGATTATCATTTGCAAAGTTTCCTAATTGAAAACATATACGTATATACTCTGAATGCAAAAATGGGGACGAAGTTTTTGTTCTCTATTTCTGCCAGTCATTGTTTAATAAAATGGATACTGCACTCGAATTTTGTAGATTTGCCGTTGTATACATGTCCTTATGCTTTATCAGATGCTACACATTTCGAAAGAAATCACAAAAGGATAAGCAAATAAAAATGAAATAAAACGATTGCAGGACAATTGAATGCACATACATACACATGTATATACAGATGGATTAACATTATACGGATTGGAATTCACTTGAGTGAATACCAGCACTAAAACAAAACCAAATGCACTCACTGGCTATAAATGGATAAACATAAATCTCGTATAAAATATTCGAAAAATAAAAATTTCTAGCTGCTTTATGATGTTTCGATTCAGAAGAGTTACATTTATTTATACATGGTAATTCTCAGGAAATTGCATGCAGGATAAGCATCTTTTATTTGTGACGTTGATTGCTGGTTTTCTTGACAAGCAAAAAACTTGATGTACTTTTCACAAACGAACGAGTTACCTTTGTAGTCGATGAAATGCAATCGAAATTCAAAGTCCAAATGATTCAAATACCCCGAATCCAAAACGTGTTTACAGGGAATAATCTTACTCTTGCAACAATCTGTCAGTTAGATTGAAAATCTCACTTTCATACTCGTAGTCGTAAACGAGAATTTATGAGGTTACGTATACGCCACCCTCTTTTGCTATGCTGTCAGCACTTAGAGGTAAAACTGCTTTTGCTCTACAAAATTTGAACGCACATCTCGAGGGTGAAATATTTGAGCGATATCCTCCCCATAATTCGCCTTATCCAAGTTCGAGAGCGTGAAGGGAACTCTTCAACGAACAGTGGTGGTATACGATGAACAATGTTCTGTACACTACTGCTTTCCTCGGTGTAATTCAGCATCAGTGATGGAACTCGACAGTTATGTGCTCAGAATTTTATGGAATGTCGCACTTAGTGAAATTTGTTTGTTTTCCTCTGTAATAACCCGACGGCAGTTGGTACAAGAAAACTTTTAGTGTTGGAATTCTTGTAAACATTGTCATTCCATATAACCATGTTATTTTAGCACCCCCAAACTGGGTGGAATTTATTTTATCAGTTTGTCGGACGCACGATAGCTTACTCAGTGTTAGTGACTTTCCTAATGAGTGTCCTTCAGACATCGAAAGTCAAGTTTCAATTGATCACTGTTCTGGCTATTGTTTGAATAGAGGATTTGAGATAAATATTCGTAATTTATATATACAAAGATATAGACAAGTTATCAAATGATTACCAGTTCCTCCAATTGTAAGAAAGGAAAGTTCATTAAATCATAATGGTTACTTCATTTAATCGCATAATAATTAATTGTTAATCCAATGTTCAATGCGAATACTAGATAAACAATTGATACAATTGATGCAAGCCTAAAATAAAGAGCATTGAGCGTATTAGTTGTAAAGCCCCAAAAAACCCCAGTGAAACGGTATACCTATATCCTCTACTCATTTGAACCACAAACAAATTTTTTATAACCTATCCTAAAGGAACACAAAGAAAAATATATGGAGAGTATCAGAATCTATACTTTTTATATTAAAAAGGTTCAAATTTAGAAAATGCTGTCTGCTAATGATAATTCCAGAACACTTTTTGGGACGTTTTCTTAAAAGTTTGTTATGACCCGAGAAGATCCCACCGTAAATGAATTGGTTTCCAACAATTTGTCAAGCTATGGTATGGTCTAGGGGAGTTAACACACCAACCTGATCCTTAGAGTCGGAGCTCGAATCACGGCAGTGACTCCCCCTTTCTTTTCTATATTTCAAAGAGCTCACCGTAAATGAATTGGTTTCCAACAATTTGTCAAGCTATGGTATGGTCTAAGGGAGTTAACACACCAACCTGATCCTTAGAGTCGGAGCTCGAATCACGGCAGTGACTCCCCCTTTCTTTTCTATTTTTCAAAGAGCTTCTAGCAAGATTTAAAGGTCAAAAGGGGCAAATGAGAAAGAAAGAAAAGTGTTTCATAGAAGGGAGTTGGTCGGAAGAGTTTGTAACGATCGGTGGTGTTGTCCTTCAAAGTCAATATACATATACAGTCGAACTTCGATAATTGGAACTTCAATAGCTCGAATGAAATTGGTTGGCAGTAACTTCAACTTTTATTTTTCGAATACTTTGATAACTCGAAAAAATTATTTGGCTTCACCTTCGATGAGTCAAATTCTGATGGGGAATTCCCAAATTCCGCGTGTCTTTACAAGTTCGTTTTATAATTCATCGCTTTCTGGGGCACTTTGTTTGTATGTTCCTATGGCCTAGTATATATATCTAGATACGTGTAGACAATCGTGATTTCGTTTTTTGTGAGTAAGAATTATCAAATGTCTTGTTAGTCGGGGTTAGAACACACAAAAATCATAAAGAAGAAGAGAAAATCATACACAGAATGAAAACACGTACCGTATGAACAGTGCTGTTTGTTTGTTTTGTATTTAATTTAATAACTCGAAATTTTGTAGTGGAAATTGATGCTTCAAGTTATCGAAGTTCGACTTTATATACCTTTTTTCTTTTTTGCGGCAGTAAAATTTCTAACTAAATCATCGTACTTAATGAATTATTGGAATTGTGCGATTGTTAGCCATATCCGTCTATCTATCAGGAATTGGTGCATCGCCATAGCTAAATAAGTTATTCCACATTTTCATCGTCGGCGTAGAGTAGACGAATTTATATGACCTAGTGATTTCATTAGTGTTACTACGTAGGAACTATCCTAAAACCCCAGATACTCTTTAAGTCTCTATGTAGACTTAAAGAGTATCTGAGGTTTTACCTTGCCTACAATAAAAATGGATTTTTTGGAGTGTGCGCAGTCTGATACAAGGCCCCAACGGGATCCACTACGAACTGGAATGGAGGCGAACAGTGGCGCGAACAAAACACCGGTGTTCCCAACCGGCCCCATCCAAGCTGATCGATGGTAGTGGCTTTCTTTTGGTGTCATTTGAAGATGAAAATTGGTATGTGGTCTGATTCGGGTGGGATGACTTATTCATTTTTGAATTTTTGAAGGTTTAATCGACATTTGGGAGTCTTCCCGATAGGTAGAGCGTTGGATTTTAGTTGGTTTTTGTGCTTACATTGAAAAGAGAATATCTTCACACTGGAGTTTTTGCAGAAGGGACTAATTTCGATATTTGTATGATTGTGTTTTTGAAGTAAAACTTCTTTTGGGACTTTGTGAATTCGATTTAATGAAACGAAAAAGTGTAACGGAAAAGAGATCAGAGCAGAGTGCGTCGGTTGCTATTGTAAGAAAATGAGATGAGTTTGATTTTCATAAAACCAGCATAAAACCGGCTAATCAAAACACATTTTCACCAGATAAATCAATTAATTGTCAATATGTCAGTTCAACTCATCCCGAATGAAAAGAATATACTATGGAGGTGGTAAACATGGGTCGCTTTTCAGAAGCTTTTCAGAAAGAATAAAAAGGAGTGGTGGGTCCACGACTGGGTCATACGCAACTTTCTCTTTCACACAAAAATACACAATAATATTCACTTTGATTATAACATTATATAAATAATGCCGAAATGTGAATTTATGAACGTTTATTCCGTTGTCTATATGAATAATAACGATTCTCCGTTATTGGCCAAACTGAAAATTTCGTTAAGGGATAGGGCCAAAACTAATTATGTGGAATCGTTGCAAACAGTAATAGTAGTATATTAATTAAATTTTATTCAATTTGACTAAATAGTTTGCGAGAAACTGGAAATTTTCTTTGTATGGCCTATAGTATATATATAAAGTATATATAAAAAGTTTAGTATATATATAAAGTTTAATCAAAATCGTTAGAGCCCTTTCGAGAAAATTGAGGTTATGTGTAATTTTTATGTGGCAGGTAACAATGTAAGAGTAAAGTAAGAAAAACGAGTGGTATGTGCACGTCTGGGTCGTACGCAACTTTCTCTTTCACAGCGAGTTGGGAGTTAGATCAAATCATAAGCATTTTGGTAATTGATGCTAAAAATTATATAAATAATGTCGAAACGTGATTATACGAACGTTTACTCTGATATTTGAAGCAATCGGTGTATATGTGAATAATAATGATTTTCCGTTATTGGTGACAACTGAAAATTCCGTCTAGTGATAGTTGGGCTTAAACTAATTATATAACTACTTCTGGAGTCTGTTAAACGGCGATGATGAACAATCCACCTGCGTCAGGCAGAACGATTAGTAAAGGGTGTTTTTTTAGAGGTATAAAACGTTAGTTGTCAACACAATAATTCAACTGGCGGCCATTTTGTCAGCTATCAAGTGATTTATTTTTAGTTTGATTTGGCATTTCAACATTAATAGTCTGACGTCTGAACAATGCTTCCAAATTGTATAAATTTATTTTGAAAATCAAAATCGAAATACCTATCGCGCATTACGTCCATTTCACGGTCAACACAATCGTCCATCAGGTACGTCATAAACAAAACTGCCCCATTTGGAGTGTTGATAATCCTCAAGTGTATGTTAAGACACCGTTACATCCACAAAAAATGACTGTTTAGTGTGCTTTAAATGTTAGTGGAACAATTGGTCCGTACTTCTTTAAAAACGATGCTGGCCAGAATGATATGTTAATGGTGACCTCTATAAAGCCATGATTAGCTGTGGTTTCAACAAGACGGCACAACATGTCACACAGCTCGTGTCACAATTGATTTATTAAACGTCCATTGCGAAGTTTTTTGACCAGGGGTATGTCGCTGTACAGCTCGTATAGTTCGTGGTTGAATCTTTGTCTCCATAGCCCGTCAACGCAAATGGGACCGAAGATTTTTCTAAGAATTTTTCTCTCGAATCGACCAAGGATTTCTTCATCCGATTTTGATACGGTCCATGCTTCAGCGTCGTAGAGCAGGACTGGGATAATCAGGGTCTTATATAGGATCTCCTTAGTAGTTAGAGTAAGGGCTTTACTACTAAATTGCCTTCATAGCCCGAAGAAACAGCGATTGGCAAGAGTAATTCTTCGTTTTCTGACAAGGGTTGTTGTCAGAGTTAATAGCGGAGCCTAGGTAGACAAAGTCCCGTACTACCTCAAAGTTATATCTGTCAATGGTGACGTTCTGTCCAATTCGTCGATGTTGTGTGTCCTTTCATGTTGACAGGATATACTTAGTCTTACTGCTAAACCCATTTTTGCCTCTATACTCTATACTAGCAAACGTAGCTATGACATCACGTTGAGTCCTACCAATGATGTCAATATCGTCGGCGTATGCTAGTAGTTGCACCGATTTTTGGAAAATTGTGCCTCTGGTGTTGGCACGGGAGTTTTGCACAATCCTCTCAAGAATCAAATTGAAAAAGTCACATGACAGTGCATCGCCTTGCCTAAATCCTTTTTTGGTATCGAATGTGTCGGTGAGGTCGTTTCCGACCCTGATGCTGCATTGAGAATTCTCTATCGTCATCCTACATAAACGGACGAGTTTGGGCGGTATACCAAAACTAGACATGGCTCTGTATAGTCTAATACGGAAGAGTCCATTCTCGAGATATAATTCTAGGATATCATATAGACGTCCTGAAAGAACTTTCCATAATTTGCATTTTAAGCCATCGTGCAAAACCTTATCAGAGGATTGCGAGCCGTCCAAAAATGCGCTTGAGCATTACATTTTTTTCGAACGCTTTCTCGATTACGTCAATAATTCTGTGCACCTGGTCAATCTTTGAATACCGACTTCTGAACCCAAACTGTTGGTCAGGAATAGGATTATTATCTTCAACTACCGGTTGTAAAGCACTAGTAATGCAATGGGGTGGAAAGTAGATTAATGCAATCTTAAGAGTACTCTGTGTACTTTAAACTTAGACCGTTCTGTATTCCGGCTGTCCGAGGTCCATTATTCGATGCCTTCCTAACGGTAACTTTTCGGTACAACAGATCAGAACAGACGTCAAGGACTTTTCTGTTATCTGTATATTTTTCAACTCGGGAAAAATATGTTGCGACTTAGCACATCTGCTATAATTTACCGGGTGATTTTCCTAACAATAGCACACGTGACGGAGGTTTGTTTCGGCACTCCATAGTTTTGCCTTTAACATATCCCAGTTCTTGTTTGCAATATATTTGCGTGTGATTGTCTATGTCGACGCATGGGCTCGGTTTTTACCACAATATTTAAAATGGTTTTAACTCATTAGATATCGACGATATTGCCATCCTTATCAAAAGTAAGCATTAATAATCATTAAAAAGCGGAAGTCCAAGCCTTACTTTGTTTGTTATTTATTGTTTATAACGGGTGATTTTTTAGCTGGTTTGGTTTTGGTAACACTGGTTTTGACAACTGACGTGTGTTTAGTACCTTGTGTCACTGTCGAACAGCTTCAATTTGGTTTGCAATTTAACCATGGATCGTCTTGCAAATGAACAACGCTTGCAAATTATTGAATTTTACTATCAAAATTCGTGCTCGGTTCGAAATGTTCATCGCGCGCTGCTTCCATTTTATGATCGGCATTCTCGACCTTCTGAGCAGTCTATTCGGAAGATTGTGACCAAATTTACTTTGTTGGACATTAAACCACCAACACGTTTACGTACTGTGCGTAGTGAAGAAAATATTGCGGCCGTATCAGCTAGTGTGACAGAAGACCGCGAAATGTCGATTCGGCGCCGTTCCCAGCAGTTAGGCCTTTGTTACAGCACTACGTGGAAAATTTTGCGGAAGGATTTGGGCGTAAAGCCTTTTAAGATACAGCTGGTGCAAGAACTAAAGCCAGCCGACCTACCACAACGCCGAATTTTTGGTGAATGGGCTCTTGGAAAGCTGGCCGAGGATCCGCTTTTTTATCGAAAAATTGTGTTCAGCGATGAGGGTCATTTTTGGTTGAATGGGTACGTAAATAAGCAAAATTGCCGCATTTGGAGTGAAGATCAGCCAGAAGCATTGCAACAGCTACCAATGCATCCCGAAAAAGCCACTGTTTGGTGCGGTTTATGGGCCGGCGGCATTATTGGGCCATATTTCTTCAAAGATGATGCGAATCGCAGCGTTACTGTCAATGGTGAACGCTACCGAGCGATGATAACAAACTTTTTTTTGCCCGAAATGGAAGTTCTTGACTTGCATGATATGTGGTTTCAACAAGACGGTGCCACATGCCACACAGCACGCGAAACAATGGCGCAATTGCGAGGCGAGTTTGGTGAACAGTTAATTTCACGTTTCGGGCCGGTCAATTGGCCGCCTAGATCATGCGATTTGACACCATTAGATTATTTTTTGTGGGGGTATGTCAAAGCTAATGTCTAAAGGGACAAGCCCGCTTCGATTGACGCACTGGAAGCCAACATCCATGCATTCATTCGTGAGATACCGGCCGATATGTGTGAAAGAGTATGCCAAAATTGGACTCAGCGGATGGGCTACCTGAGACGCAGCCGCGGTCAACATTTGCATGAAATTATCTTTAAACATTAAATTGCAAGGTTCAAACTATCGACTCAAATAAATATTTTATTCAGTTTTTCAAATTTTTTGTGTTTTTTTTTTTAAAAAAAGTTCTAAACCTCTTAAAAAATCACCCGTTACCTTATCCCATAGGGGTATATTAGTTTTGATACATAGTTTGTAACATAGAGAAATAATTTGAATTTTTATCTGTAAATGTCAATGCAAATGAACGAAACAAATGAAAATGAAAATGTACTAGATCACTTAATGAATGTAGAGCACAGGGTGATAAGTAATATAAATGAATTAAATAATTATGAATTATTAAAAAACGTAAAGTTCTCGTGCTTATACCTTAATATCAGATCTTTAAGGAAAAATTGGAACTAATTTATATCGCATATACAAAAGATAATCAACAATATTAAATTAATTATACTGGTAGAAATAAATTTACAAGAATACGAAAATTTTTTATATCAAATAAATGGATTTCAAGCAGAGTACTTAAATAGACCATCAAAAAGAGGAGGTGGAATTGCAATATTCACTAAAAACGATTGCTCAATAGAAAGACAATATGTGAAAACAAGTTTCTATGAAAATATACATATAGCTCCCTATTAATAAACAACGAACAACGGTGAGTTAGCACTAACACATCGGTTAATTTGTAAATCTTATTAAAAAAACATATGAGAAGGCTACAATCCACTGTGCGGATCGTTGAATACCCTATCCCATCCTATCTGTAAAACTAAAATCCCCAAAAAGTGGACATGGCTAAAAACACGATGTGGATAAAATAAAGAAAATGACATGGTGACAACAAATTGTTCAGACTGTTTACAAAAAACTTTGACGGTTCTACAAAAGACAAGGTTTTCTCCTGCATATGTTATGGGGTAGTGTGTAAAAATGGTTTTTATATAAAAACGCCCCCAAAAAGTGGGCGTGGGTTGAAATAGTCTATGGACGAAATGTTCATATTTATACTACTAATGATTCTGCATCAAAAGTTTTTTCGAAAATTTTAAAATTTGACCGAAAAACGTTTTTTATTAAAAACGCCCCCAAAAAGTGGGCGTGGCAAAAAACTTTATATGAACGAAATACAGATATTCAGATTGTCTAAATATGTTGTTCAGAAAGTTTTTCAAAATTCCTTATGGTTTGGCCAAAAAATACGTTTTTCTAAAAAGGGGGCGTGGCAGTGGGCGGATTTCAAAAATTTTTACACTTGTTCTGCTGGGAGCAACAAAGAGCACGTGTACCAAATTTCATCCTTCTAGCTCAAAATTTAAGGCCCAAAAACTGGTGACGTACGGACGGACGGACGGACGGACGGACGGACGGACGGACAGACATGGCTAAATCGACTCAGCTATCGATTCTGAGTCGATCCATATACTTTGAGGTATATGTAGCTAAATTATTGCTCTATGTTACAAACTATGTATCAAAACTAATATACCCCTATGGGATAGGGTATAAACATTTGTACAACGGATAACTTAACTCATCGAATTTCGTGTATAAGGAGCGGATAACTTTTAATATTTTTGAGATGACGTTTCGCTTTTTCATTCAAAAATATTTTTCTCGATTTCATTGACTTTACACATACATATGCATTACTCACATTATCGTACTTTTTTTTATTTTATTTTATCATACGTATACCTGGATCGTATTATTTTAAGTACTTTTTAGTAAAGTGCTGCCATGCTCTGTCGGGATTTTTATGAGAGAGAGCGGATAACAAACATTGATATAAAATATATTTATTAATAACAAAAGATAGCAAACGGATAAGCTCACTATCCGTTAGCTACATAACACGTGTGTTAAGGAGCGGATAGTGATTTTTTATTAATACGGGGGATAGACATTAAAATTAATGAAGAGAAAATTACAATAATCGCGCTCTATCGTCCACCGGGATTTAGCGTACCGAATTTTGTAGAAGAACTAGAGGAACAAATAGAAACAATTGAAAAAAGAGACAACCTTATTATAATAGGAGACATGAATATAGATTTAAACAAACGAAACAATAATATAGTCAAGAACTACTGCAGTATGTACGCTTCAAAGGGACTATCCAATGTTATTTAAGCATATACAAGAGTAGATCTTAAAAAAGGAAGTAAGACAAGGATAGACCATTGCCTAGTTCGGATGAAAAATAAAAATGTTTATGCCTCTGTCATTGAAGCGGATGTATCAGACCACTATGCCCTATTTTGTGGAACTTCAACTAGTGCTACGGCAAAAACAGAAACCAGAATAGAAAACTTGTATGTCAATCAAAATATGGTAAACTCTTACATTAGAAATACAAACTGGACCAATATTATTCGATCTTTTAACACTGCGAAAGATCTGTATGAAAAATTCAGTAATATTTTTGAAACGATATACAAAAACTCAACACAGAAAACAATAATAAAAAGGCGAAGTGCATCAAATATATGGGTAAACTCCGAAATCCAACAGCTATGCAAGCAGAAGGATGTATTATATAAAAGGTGGAAGAACAATAGGAGATGCAATCGGTACGAAACTGAATATAAGAGTTACAGAAACTTCGTCAATAAAAAAATAGAAAAAACGAAAATGTCTTATTATCGCCAAAAGTTCTCAGAGTATCGGCTAGATCCAAAAAAGACCTGGAGTTTGATAAACGAAATACTCGGGAGGCGAAAAATGAACTGGAGTAATCGCAAGAAATTTTGGTAGTGAAATAAGTTCAAAGGAGCTGGCGAATAAATTTGCTTCAAGTTTTATAAATGAAGTTGAAACTGTTGTATACAACTGCAAAATAAAAACATACCACACTGGCATAACTAGCTCGACACAATCAATATTCATAACACCAGTCACAAGGGAAGAAATATTAGAGATCTTAATGAAATTAAATATAAATAAATCTCCAGGAGCAGATGGAATACGAGCTAAAGACATTCAAATAAATGCACAAATTCTTACCCCAATAATGGAACGCATAATAAACTTGAGTTTGGAACAATCACATGTTCCAAAAGAACTAAAAGTTGCTATAGTAAGGCCGATATACAAAACGGGTACAAAAACCGACGTCCTTAATTATAGACCCATATCCATTCTGCCCATAATGGACAAAATATTGGAACAAGTAATGGCGCTCCGACTTCAAAAATATATTGACAAATATAAAATAATCAACAAAAATCAATATGGTTTCACTAAAAATAAAAACACTAGTAAGCTTCTCGCTGAATTTGCAAATCTAATTAATATCAACCTTAATAAAAACTAACATATGAGAAGGCTACAATCCGCTGTGCGGATCGTTGAATACCCTATCCCATCCTATCCATTAAACTAAAATCCCCAAAAAAGTGGGCATGGCTAAAAACACGATGTGGATAAAATAGAAAAAATGATATAGTGACAACAAATTCTTCAGACTGCTTACGAAACACTTTTACGGTTCTACAAAAGACAAGGTTTTCTCCTGCATATGTTATGGGGTAGGGTATAAAAATGGTTTTTATATAAAAACGCCCCCAAAAAGTGGGCGTGGGTTAAAATGGTATATAGACGAAATGTTTATATTAATAATGTTAATGATTCTGCATCAACATTTTTTTCGAAAAATTTAAAATTTGACCGAAAACAGTTTTTTATTGAAAACGCCCCCAAAAAGTGGGCGTGGCAAAAAACTTTATATGAACGAAATAAAGATATTAATATTGTCTAAATATGCTGTTCAGAAACTTTTTTAAAATTCCTTACGGTTTGGTCAAAAACTGAGTTTTTCTTAAAAGGGGGCGTGGCAGTGGGCGGATTTCAAAAATTTTTACACTTGTTCTGTAGGCAGAGACGAGGATCCTATATACCAAATTTCATTATCCTAGCTCAAAATTTAAGGCCTAAAAATCGGTGACGTACAGACGGACGGACGGACGGACGGACGGACGGACGGACGGACAGACAGACATGGCTTAATCGACTCAGCTAGCGATTCTGAGTCGATCCATATACTTTGAGGTATATGTAGCAAAATTATTTCTCTATGTTACAAACTAAGTATCAAAACTAATATACCCCTATGGGATAGGGTATAATCACAATCTTGTAGTTTTCATAGATTTTAAAAAAGCCTTTGACACATTACGACATGAAAAACTCATAGAAATGCTGGAAAAAATAGGGATTCGAGGTGTAAATCTGGAATGGTTTAAAAGCTATATCACACATAGAAAAATAAAAGTGAAGATATCTAACTCAATAAGCCAAGAAAGAAGTCTACAACACGGAGTTCCACAAGGATCAATTTTGGGGCCGTTAGTTTATATAATATATGCAAACCAAATACTTTCTGTTTTAAAACACAGCACAGGCTTTGCTTTTGCAGATGACACAGCAATCGTAGTCAGTCATAGGGATCTAGCAACAGCAAATAGTATAATGCAAGAGGAGTTCGATTCTGTGGTGAGATGGTGTCATAACTTGGGACTCATAATTAATATAAAAACATATGAGAAGGCTACAATCCGCTGTGCGGATCGTTGAATACCCTATCCCATCCTATCTGTAAAACTAAAATCCCCAAAAAGTGCACATGGCTAAAAACACGATGTGGATAAAATAAGGAAAATGACATGGTGACAACAAATTCTTCAGACTGCTTACAAAAAACTTTTACGGTTCTACAAAAGACAAGGTTTTCTCCTGCATATGTTATGGGGTAGTGTATAAAAATGGTTTTTATATAAAAACGCCCCCAAAAAGTGGGGGTGGGTTAAAATAGTCTATGGACGAAATGTTCATATTTATATTACTAATGATTCTGCATCAAAAGTTTTTTCGAAAATTTTAAAATTTGACCGAAAAACGTTTTTAATTAAAAACGCCACCAAAAAGTGGGCGTGGCAAAAAACTTTGTATGAACGAAATACAGATATTCAGATTGTCTAAATATGTTGTTCAGAAAGTTTTTCAAAATTCCTTATGGTTTGGCCAAAAAATACGTTTTTCTAAAAAGGGGGCGTGACAGTGGGCGGATTTCAAAAATTTTTACACTTGTTCTGCTGGGAGCAACAAGGAGTACGTGTACCAAATTTCATCTTTCTAGCTCAAAATTTAAGGCCCAAAAACTGGTGACGTACGGACGGACGGACGGACGGACGGACGGACGGACAGACATGGCTAAATCGACTCAGCTATCGATTCTGAGTCGATCCATATACTTTGAGGTATATGTAGCTAAATTATTTCTCTATGTTACAAACTATGTATCAAAACTAATATACCCCTATGGGATAGGGTATAAAAAACCAAACTAATGCACATAAGATCTTCCCACATATTAAAAACAAAAATAAACATTAAAATACATGAAACAAAATGTCTTCATCAAAACGCATACCAAGAAAATCTTAACTGCGATGATAACTGCAACGACTTCATTGAAAATGTACAACATTTTAAGTACCTGGGGGTAGAACTTGACTGCTACTTTAAATGGGATATACACATTGCTAAAATTGGAAAAAAATTAAGAAAAGCAGTTTATGCATTACATCATTTGAGTATCTACAGCAATTACAATGTCTTAAGGCAGGTTTACTTTTCATTAGTGGAGTCATCATTAAGGTACCGGATATTGGCGTGGGGAAACACCACACAGAGTTACTTAATGGAACTACAAAAAATTCAAAATCGCATTATAAAAATATTAATACAAACAAAAAACAAAAGAAATAGATATCTCAATACAATTCAAGAAAACACATACAAAACCCTTGGAACTTTGAACATAAAACAGTTGTTCGAACTGAACATCCTTGTAGAATACTACAACGATCAGCAATATAAGCAGCAAATAGACCATCATTTCAACACGAGAAGGAGAGCACAAGGATTCCTGCAAACAACTCGGTTTAAGAACGCATATGGAAAACAACAACTATCCGTTACTATCCCTCAGGTCTTCAACAAGATGCCGAGAGAACTGCTTAACATACCTTCCGATGGACTGAGAAAGAAACTTTTAAAAAAGCACATATTAAACTGCCCTTAATGAAAAATAAATAAAAACATATGAGAAGGCTACAATCCGCTGTGCGGATCGTTGAATACCCTATCCCATCCTATCTGTAAAACTAAAATCCCCAAAAAGTGCACATGGCTAAAAACACGATGTGGATAAAATAAGGAAAATGACATGGTGACAACAAATTCTTCAGACTGCTTACAAAAAACTTTTACGGTTCTACAAAAGACAAGGTTTTCTCCTGCATATGTTATGGGGTAGTGTATAAAAATGGTTTTTATATAAAAACGCCCCCAAAAAGTGGGGGTGGGTTAAAATAGTCTATGGACGAAATGTTCATATTTATATTACTAATGATTCTGCATCAAAAGTTTTTTCGAAAATTTTAAAATTTGACCGAAAAACGTTTTTAATTAAAAACGCCCCCAAAAAGTGGGCGTGGCAAAAAACTTTGTATGAACGAAATACAGATATTCAGATTGTCTAAATATGTTGTTCAGAAAGTTTTTCAAAATTCCTTATGGTTTGGCCAAAAAATACGTTTTTCTAAAAAGGGGGCGTGACAGTGGGCGGATTTCAAAAATTTTTACACTTGTTCTGCTGGGAGCAACAAGGAGTACGTGTACCAAATTTCATCTTTCTAGCTCAAAATTTAAGGCCCAAAAACTGGTGACGTACGGACGGACGGACGGACGGACGGACGGACGGACGGACGGACGGACGGACGGACAGACATGGCTAAATCGACTCAGCTATCGATTCTGAGTCGATCCATATACTTTGAGGTATATGTAGCTAAATTATTTCTCTATGTTACAAACTATGTATCAAAACTAATATACCCCTATGGGATAGGGTATAAAAAAATACAGAAGAAAAATATATAATGTATCTTATTAAAAAACATATGAGAAGGCTACAATCCGCTGTGCGGATCGTTGAATACCCTATCCCATCCTATCTGTAAAACTAAAATCCCCAAAAAGTGCACATGGCTAAAAACACGATGTGGATAAAATAAGGAAAATGACATGGTGACAACAAATTCTTCAGACTGCTTACAAAAAACTTTTACGGTTCTACAAAAGACAAGGTTTTCTCCTGCATATGTTATGGGGTAGTGTATAAAAATGGTTTTTATATAAAAACGCCCCCAAAAAGTGGGGGTGGGTTAAAATAGTCTATGGACGAAATGTTCATATTTATATTACTAATGATTCTGCATCAAAAGTTTTTTCGAAAATTTTAAAATTTGACCGAAAAACGTTTTTAATTAAAAACGCCCCCAAAAAGTGGGCGTGGCAAAAAACTTTGTATGAACGAAATACAGATATTCAGATTGTCTAAATATGTTGTTCAGAAAGTTTTTCAAAATTCCTTATGGTTTGGCCAAAAAATACGTTTTTCTAAAAAGGGGGCGTGACAGTGGGCGGATTTCAAAAATTTTTACACTTGTTCTGCTGGGAGCAACAAGGAGTACGTGTACCAAATTTCATCTTTCTAGCTCAAAATTTAAGGCCCAAAAACTGGTGACGTACGGACGGACGGACGGACGGACGGACGGACGGACGGACGGACAGACATGGCTAAATCGACTCAGCTATCGATTCTGAGTCGATCCATATACTTTGAGGTATATGTAGCTAAATTATTTCTCTATGTTACAAACTATGTATCAAAACTAATATACCCCTATGGGATAGGGTATAAACATATGAGAAGGCTACAATCCGCTGTGCGGATCGTTGAATACCCTATCCCATCCTATCCATTAAACTAAAATCCCCAAAAAAGTGGGCATGGCTAAAAACACGATGTGGATAAAATAGAAAAAATGATATAGTGACAACAAATTCTTCAGACTGCTTACGAAACACTTTTACGGTTCTACAAAAGACAAGGTTTTCTCCTGCATATGTTATGGGGTAGGGTATAAAAATGGTTTTTATATAAAAACGCCCCCAAAAAGTGGGCGTGGGTTAAAATGGTATATAGACGAAATGTTTATATTAATAATGTTAATGATTCTGCATCAACATTTTTTTCGAAAAATTTAAAATTTGACCGAAAACAGTTTTTTATTGAAAACGCCCCCAAAAAGTGGGCGTGGCAAAAAACTTTATATGAACGAAATAAAGATATTAATATTGTCTAAATATGCTGTTCAGAAACTTTTTTAAAATTCCTTACGGTTTGGTCAAAAACTGAGTTTTTCTTAAAAGGGGGCGTGGCAGTGGGCGGATTTCAAAAATTTTTACACTTGTTCTGTAGGCAGAGACGAGGATCCTATATACCAAATTTCATTATCCTAGCTCAAAATTTAAGGCCTAAAAATCGGTGACGTACAGACGGACGGACGGACGGACGGACGGACGGACGGACGGACAGACAGACATGGCTTAATCGACTCAGCTAGCGATTCTGAGTCGATCCATATACTTTGAGGTATATGTAGCAAAATTATTTCTCTATGTTACAAACTAAGTATCAAAACTAATATACCCCTATGGGATAGGGTATAAACATATGAGAAGGCTACAATCCACTGTGCGGATCGTTGAATACCCTATCCCATCCTATCTGTAAAACTAAAATCCCCAAAAAGTGGACATGGCTAAAAACACGATGTGGATAAAATAAAGAAAATGACATGGTGACAACAAATTGTTCAGACTGTTTACAAAAAACTTTGACGGTTCTACAAAAGACAAGGTTTTCTCCTGCATATGTTATGGGGTAGTGTGTAAAAATGGTTTTTATATAAAAACGCCCCCAAAAAGTGGGCGTGGGTTGAAATAGTCTACAGACGAAATGTTCATATTTATACTACTAATGATTCTGCATCAAAAGTTTTTTCGAAAATTTTAAAATTTTACCGAAAAACGTTTTTTATTAAAAACGCCCCCAAAAAGTGGGCGTGGCAAAAAACTTTATATGAACGAAATACAGATATTCAGATTGTCTAAATATGTTGTTCAGAAAGTTTTTCAAAATTCCTTATGGTTTGGCCAAAAAATACGTTTTTCTAAAATGGGGGCGTGGCAGTGGGCGGATTTCAAAAATTTTTACACTTGTTCTGCTGGGAGCAACAAAGAGCACGTGTACCAAATTTCATCCTTCTAGCTCAAAATTTAAGGCCCAAAAACTGGTGACGTACGGACGGACGGACGGACGGACGGACGGACGGACGGACAGACATGGCTAAATCGACTCAGCTATCGATTCTGAGTCGATCCATATACTTTGAGGTATATGTAGCTAAATTATTTCTCTATGTTACAAACTATGTATCAAAACTAATATACCCCTATGGGATAGGGTATAAACATATGAGAAGGCTACAATCCGCTGTGCGGATCGTTGAATACCCTATCCCATCCTATCTGTAAAACTAAAATCCCCAAAAAGTGCACATGGCTAAAAACACGATGTGGATAAAATAAGGAAAATGACATGGTGACAACAAATTCTTCAGACTGCTTACAAAAAACTTTTACGGTTCTACAAAAGACAAGGTTTTCTCCTGCATATGTTATGGGGTAGTGTATAAAAATGGTTTTTATATAAAAACGCCCCCAAAAAGTGGGGGTGGGTTAAAATAGTCTATGGACGAAATGTTCATATTTATATTACTAATGATTCTGCATCAAAAGTTTTTTCGAAAATTTTAAAATTTGACCGAAAAACGTTTTTAATTAAAAACGCCCCCAAAAAGTGGGCGTGGCAAAAAACTTTGTATGAACGAAATACAGATATTCAGATTGTCTAAATATGTTGTTCAGAAAGTTTTTCAAAATTCCTTATGGTTTGGCCAAAAAATACGTTTTTCTAAAAAGGGGGCGTGACAGTGGGCGGATTTCAAAAATTTTTACACTTGTTCTGCTGGGAGCAACAAGGAGTACGTGTACCAAATTTCATCTTTCTAGCTCAAAATTTAAGGCCCAAAAACTGGTGACGTACGGACGGACGGACGGACGGACGGACGGACAGACATGGCTAAATCGACTCAGCTATCGATTCTGAGTCGATCCATATACTTTGAGGTATATATAGCTAAATTATTTCTCTATGTTACAAACTATGTATCAAAACTAATATACCCCTATGGGATAGGGTATAAAAAACCAAACTAATGCACATAAGATCTTCCCACATATTAAAAACAAAAATAAACATTAAAATACATGAAACAAAATGTCTTCATCAAAACGCATACCAAGAAAATCTTAACTGCGATGATAACTGCAACGACTTCATTGAAAATGTACAACATTTTAAGTACCTGGGGGTAGAACTTGACTGCTACTTTAAATGGGATATACACATTGCTCAAATTGGAAAAAAATTAAGAAAAGCAGTTTATGCATTACATCATTTGAGTATCTACAGCAATTACAATGTCTTAAGGCAGGTTTACTTTTCATTAGTGGAGTCATCATTAAGGTACCGGATATTGGCGTGGGGAAACACCACACAGAGTTACTTAATGGAACTACAAAAAATTCAAAATCGCATTATAAAAATATTAATACAAACAAAAAACAAAAGAAATAGAGATCTCAATACAATTCAAGAAAACACATACAAAACCCTTGGAACTTTGAACATAAAACAGTTGTTCGAACTGAACATCCTTGTAGAATACTACAACGATCAGCAATATAAGCAGCAAATAGACCATCATTTCAACACGAGAAGGAGAGCACAAGGATTCCTGCAAACAACTCGGTTTAAGAACGCATATGGAAAACAACAACTATCCGTTACTATCCCTCAGGTCTTCAACAAGATGCCGAGAGAACTGCTTAACATACCTTCCGATGGACTGAGAAAGAAACTTTTAAAAAAGCACATATTAAACTGCCCTTAATGAAAAATAAATAAAAAACATATGAGAAGGCTACAATCCGCTGTGCGGATCGTTGAATACCCTATCCCATCCTATCTGTAAAACTAAAATCCCCAAAAAGTGCACATGGCTAAAAACACGATGTGGATAAAATAAGGAAAATGACATGGTGACAACAAATTCTTCAGACTGCTTACAAAAAACTTTTACGGTTCTACAAAAGACAAGGTTTTCTCCTGCATATGTTATGGGGTAGTGTATAAAAATGGTTTTTATATAAAAACGCCCCCAAAAAGTGGGGGTGGGTTAAAATAGTCTATGGACGAAATGTTCATATTTATATTACTAATGATTCTGCATCAAAAGTTTTTTCGAAAATTTTAAAATTTGACCGAAAAACGTTTTTAATTAAAAACGCCCCCAAAAAGTGGGCGTGGCAAAAAACTTTGTATGAACGAAATACAGATATTCAGATTGTCTAAATATGTTGTTCAGAAAGTTTTTCAAAATTCCTTATGGTTTGGCCAAAAAATACGTTTTTCTAAAAAGGGGGCGTGACAGTGGGCGGATTTCAAAAATTTTTACACTTGTTCTGCTGGGAGCAACAAGGAGTACGTGTACCAAATTTCATCTTTCTAGCTCAAAATTTAAGGCCCAAAAACTGGTGACGTACGGACGGACGGACGGACGGACGGACAGACATGGCTAAATCGACTCAGCTATCGATTCTGAGTCGATCCATATACTTTGAGGTATATGTAGCTAAATTATTTCTCTATGTTACAAACTATGTATCAAAACTAATATACCCCTATGGGATAGGGTATAAACATATGAGAAGGCTACAATCCGCTGTGCGGATCGTTGAATACCCTATCCCATCCTATCCATTAAACTAAAATCCCCAAAAAAGTGGGCATGGCTAAAAACACGATGTGGATAAAATAGAAAAAATGATATAGTGACAACAAATTCTTCAGACTGCTTACGAAACACTTTTACGGTTCTACAAAAGACAAGGTTTTCTCCTGCATATGTTATGGGGTAGGGTATAAAAATGGTTTTTATATAAAAACGCCCCCAAAAAGTGGGCGTGGGTTAAAATGGTATATAGACGAAATGTTTATATTAATAATGTTAATGATTCTGCATCAACATTTTTTTCGAAAAATTTAAAATTTGACCGAAAACAGTTTTTTATTGAAAACGCCCCCAAAAAGTGGGCGTGGCAAAAAACTTTATATGAACGAAATAAAGATATTAATATTGTCTAAATATGCTGTTCAGAAACTTTTTTAAAATTCCTTACGGTTTGGTCAAAAACTGAGTTTTTCTTAAAAGGGGGCGTGGCAGTGGGCGGATTTCAAAAATTTTTACACTTGTTCTGTAGGCAGAGACGAGGATCCTATATACCAAATTTCATTATCCTAGCTCAAAATTTAAGGCCTAAAAATCGGTGACGTACAGACGGACGGACGGACGGACGGACGGACGGACGGACGGACGGACGGACGGACGGACGGACAGACAGACATGGCTTAATCGACTCAGCTAGCGATTCTGAGTCGATCCATATACTTTGAGGTATATGTAGCAAAATTATTTCTCTATGTTACAAACTAAGTATCAAAACTAATATACCCCTATGGGATAGGGTATAAAAAATACAGAAGAAAAATATATAATGTATCTTATTAAAAAACATATGAGAAGGCTACAATCCGCTGTGCGGATCGTTGAATACCCTATCCCATCCTATCCATTAAACTAAAATCCCCAAAAAAGTGGGCATGGCTAAAAACACGATGTGGATAAAATAGAAAAAATGATATAGTGACAACAAATTCTTCAGACTGCTTACGAAACACTTTTACGGTTCTACAAAAGACAAGGTTTTCTCCTGCATATGTTATGGGGTAGGGTATAAAAATGGTTTTTATATAAAAACGCCCCCAAAAAGTGGGCGTGGGTTAAAATGGTATATAGACGAAATGTTTATATTAATAATGTTAATGATTCTGCATCAACATTTTTTTCGAAAAATTTAAAATTTGACCGAAAACAGTTTTTTATTGAAAACGCCCCCAAAAAGTGGGCGTGGCAAAAAACTTTATATGAACGAAATAAAGATATTAATATTGTCTAAATATGCTGTTCAGAAACTTTTTTAAAATTCCTTACGGTTTGGTCAAAAACTGAGTTTTTCTTAAAAGGGGGCGTGGCAGTGGGCGGATTTCAAAAATTTTTACACTTGTTCTGTAGGCAGAGACGAGGATCCTATATACCAAATTTCATTATCCTAGCTCAAAATTTAAGGCCTAAAAATCGGTGACGTACAGACGGACGGACGGACGGACGGACGGACGGACAGACAGACATGGCTTAATCGACTCAGCTAGCGATTCTGAGTCGATCCATATACTTTGAGGTATATGTAGCAAAATTATTTCTCTATGTTACAAACTAAGTATCAAAACTAATATACCCCTATGGGATAGGGTATAAAAAAAAATGTTCACAATATTTCAAGAATACTTAAAACAATATTGTAACTATCCTTCTGCAGAAAAGTCTTTTGAGACTTCGCAGATACTTTTTTGTTAACACAATACTTTGTAATATACTAAATAAATAAAAAAAAAAAAAATTTAGCTACATATACCTCAAAGTATATGGATCGACTCAGAATCGATAGCTGAGTCGATTTAGCCATGTCTGTCCGTCCGTCGTCCGTACGTACGTCACCAGTTTTTGGGCCTTAAATTTTGAGCTAGAAGGATGAAATTTGGTACACGTGCTCTTTGTTGCTCCCAGCAGAACAAGTGTAAAAAATTTTGAAATCCGCCCACTGCCACGCCCCCTTTTTAGAAAAACGTATTTTTTGGCCAAACCATAAATAATTTTGAAAAACTTTTTGAACAACATATTTAGACAATCTGAATATCTGTATTTCGTTCATATAAAGTTTTTTGCCACGCCCACTTTTTGGGAGCGTTTTTAATAAAAAACGTTTTTCGGTCAAATTTTAAAATTTTCTAAAAAACTTTTGATGCAGGATCATTAGTAATATAAATATGAACTCTTCGTCAATAGACCATTTTTATATAAAAACCATTTTTATACCCTACCCCATAACATATGCAGGAGAAAACCTTGTCTTTTGTAGAACCGTAAAAGTTTTTTATAAGCAGTCTGAAGAATTTGTTGTCACCATGTCATTTTCTTTATTTTATTCACATCGTGTTTTAAGCCATGTCCACTTTTTGGGGATTTTAGTTTTACAGATAGGATGGGATAGGGTATTCAACGATCCGCACAGTGGATTGTAGCCTTCTCATATGTTTTTTTTTTTGTTCATTTGTATCTCCTCTTTCAAGAATGTTAAAGTTTTTTTCTTTAAAGAAGTTCGTGACTTCTTCTTTGGTACATGAGGTGTGGAGTCCTTTTACTACAACACAATGTGGCCTTTTTGACTTTATTTTGAAAGTTAACCACTGGACTTTATCTTTGTTTAGCTTTTAACAAGCTCCTTAGTAGTCTTCGTGGCCATTGACGTTGACTTTCCACGCATTATTCCTCAAAGACGTAATCTTAGGTAAATGTCGATGATATCTTTGATGAAGTTATGCAACTTATTAAATTCCGTTATACTATTAATTCTATTTGTTTTGCATGGCATCTCTTCTTCGTCGGTGTGGTCTACCTACCTGACTAGCTAAGCGTGTTGTATGTAGTTCATTCGCATTCTTTCTGCAAGCCTTTTTTCCCGGAGTTGTTCAATGAGTTACCCTTTAAAGTTTTTGTAAAAGCGTAGTTGGTTGCAATAAGTGGTTCTCCCCAGAATCCTTGGAGGCAACCTTCGAAGACTGGACTGTCACCTGGGGTATTAAATCCAAACTAAAACATATGAGAAGGCTACAATCCGCTGTGCGGATCGTTGAATACCCTATCCCATCCTATCCATAAAACTAAAATCCCCAAAAAAGTGGGCATGGCTAAAAACACGATGTGGATAAAATAGAAAAAATGATATAGTGACAACAAATTCTTCAGACTGCTTACAAAACAGTTTTACGGTTCTACAAAAGACAAGGTTTTCTCCTGCATATGTTATGGGTTTGGGTATAAAAATGGTTTTTATATAAAAACGCCCCCAAAAAGTGGGCGTGGGTTAAAATGGTATATAGACGAAATGTTTATATTAATAATGTTAATGATTCCGCATCAAAATTTTTTTCGAACAATTTAAAATTTGACCGAAAACAGTTTTTTATTGAAAACGCCCCCAAAAAGTGGGCGTGGCAAAAAACTTTATATAGACGAAATATAGATATTAATATTGTCTAAATATGCTGTTCAGAAACTTTTTTAAAATTCCTTACGGTTTGGCCAAAAACTGAGTTTTTCTTAAAAGGGGGCGTGGCAGTGGGCGGATTTCAAAAATTTTTACACTTATTCTGTAGGCAGAGACGAGGATCCTATATACCAAATTTCATTATCCTAGCTCAAAATTTAAGGCCTAAAAATCGGTGACGTACAGACGGACGGACGGACGGACAGACAGACATGGCTTAATCGACTCAGCTAGCGATTCTGAGTCGATCCATATACTTTGAGGTATATGTAGCAAAATTACAAAATGTTACAAACTAAGTATCAAAACTAATATACCCCTATGGGATAGGGTATAAAAAAACAAAAAGTTAAAATATATATCGATTTCAAAGCCGCATACTACATTATTTACAGAGACGAACTATACAAGGCCATGTCTAGTTTTTGTATACCACCCAAACTTGTCCAACTGGAGAATTCTCGCCGTTTCATAACTCTTGAGAGGATTGTGCAAAACTTTTGAGCCAATACCAGAGGCATAATCTTCCATCAATCGGTGCAGCTACTACACCAACGGTATTAACTATTAACATCATTGGTCAGACTCAACGTGATACCACAGCCATGTTTGTATAGCAAAGAAAGTGACTGTTGCGTAAACCTTCTAAGCCTTCTTAGTTTGACGGTTGGTGTGGTACATGGTACTGTTATGTCGTCTTTTGCAATATAAATATTTTTGGTCCCCCTACTCCGAAATTGTATATACGAACAATGAGCATATATTATGTTTTTCAAAAGAATTCGTAAATAAACTCACCCTTTGTTTTGACAACTGACGATGTTGTGCACAGCATTCGGGTTTCGTATTGGTGTTTTCGTTGCTGATGTAATTACAACCTGTATTCACTTTTTAAAATTAAGTTATTTAACCTTATTACTTCAAATTTTAACAAATTTCAAGAATATTACTTTAGATTGAAAATAGGATTAACTTTGAATTAACAATTAACAATATAATAAATAAAACGAGTGGTGGGTACGCGACTGCCGGTGTTTAAGGATAGTGATGCGATTACATGAGAACTATCGATCTTCAGAAGATTTTATAAGTGGAAAGACACGAGAACATTATACTGTTAGCCTCGAAATACCATTGTTGCCATTGTTGCTTTCAACTGTTACCTGGAGGGATAAATCAGAAGTGCAACACGAAAATTTCGAATGTGATGGCAAAAATCTAAATGGATGTGTTCATCAATTATGGTCAATTTCAACGATAATATACAAAGGTATATTCCAAGTACATTCCAAAGATGATCAGAGATAGAGAAGCGAAAATTCATTCCACAGTTAAACATCCCAATCCACACCTGTAGTTCCATTTTAAATTGATAAAGAAGAGCACGATATGACACATTGAAAATGAAAAAAAAAATGCAGATAAGCCTTGAGCTTTGCAGGTAACACAAACAATTGTAAAGTAAAGTACAAGCGTGCTCACTCAAGCCTCTCACTATCAACTCTTACTCTCACCTCCACGCTGGTGACTGGTGGGTGCCTAGTACCTCGACTGGAGATGGGGTAATAAACCCTTGTGGAAGGTCGTTGGTGGCAGCAAAGGAGAGAGGGGAGAGGAGTGTCCTCTCACTAAGGCACTCATTCTCAGGCGGCAGCAGAGGAACTCCCTAGATGGAGTCAACGGTGGCGCCTACAGCTCCAGTTTGATCGAACTGGTAGTGTAATCCCTATATGAGCTGCTTCGACATATTTGAACACCAGGTCTATAGGGATTTCCAATGCTGAGCCAGGGTGTTGGAAAAGAGTTGGTGGAGGAGCTCTCAATGGGTCAACGGCAACGCTCATATCCCAAAATGGGCTACTGACATCGGTATCTCCGGCCCGCTGTCCAAGGGTCAAAACAAGGGCCTGGCCCTCCAGGTTGGTGGTTGCGCTTTGGGTTAACTACCCATCCATGGACAAAATGTTACGAAGCAACCAATAGCCTCGGAAAGGACTGATATTATTATTGACGACCCTACTAAACGAAAAAAGGACAACGACGTTCGTATCTGCACCTGGAATGTGAAAACATTAAACAGGAGAGGTGCAGGCGAACAACTAGCGGAAGCTCTAAACTGCTACAAAGCAGACATTATGCCATCCATGAAATACGATGGGATGGGCCGGGCAAAAAGAGGATAAAAAACTGTGACATCTACTATGGACCGTGTTACAGTGAGCAAGAAGTCTTATGTTTTCAAGACATTAGCGAACGCATTGTAACAATCCGCATCAAGGCCAAATTCGCCAACAAAGGCCTTATATGCGCTCATGCTCCGACAAAGGAAAAGGATGATATAACTAAGGATTGCTTCTACGAGCTCATCGACAAAACCAATGAGCGACTACCAATGTACGATCTTAAAATCGTGCTGGGAGATTTTAACGCAAAGGTAGGAAGAGAAGACATCTTTAGCCTACACGACAACACGTCTGGTAACGGACTTAGGCTAATTGACTTCGCCACGGAACGAAATGCCACTATAGGTTGTGATATATTTTCTATATTTCATCGCCTAAAGCCCACATATTGGGGATATTAATTTTAAGGGTATTCAACGATCCGCACGTGGATTGTTGCCTTCTCATATGTTTTTTTTTATCCCAAAATGTGGACGTGGGTTGAAATGCTCTATAGAGGAAATTCACATTATCGAAGTATTTTCATCGAAGCAATATTAGAATTTATTTTAAATTTTACCATATATGTGTTTTTTTTAAAAGAAAATGCCAGGTGGATGGATAGATCGACTCATCCAGCGATTCTATGCTATCCTTACTTTACGGTATATCTATATCTAAATTATTTTTCTATGTCACAAACTATATATCAAACTTAGATATATATGCCTATGGGATAGCGTATAACAAATAAGAAATTTATAATCTGGTATGCAAATTGTTGAATACAATACTTATTTCAATTAATAATAATCATCCTCAAAAAGTGTGGGTGGCTTATATATTTTCTTTATATAAAATTTTGCATGAACATAATGACAAACAAAAGTCATAAATGGATAGTTCGTGTTAGCTTTCGATTCCAAATATAAATTCGATCTATCTAAAATTATTTATATGTTTTACAACCTATATATCAACGCTAATGTAACCAAGAGTATAACAAAACAATTAAAAGCATACTAAAAGCGTTTCTCTTTGGTAAGTGGTGGCGAAAAACATAACCCAGAATAGCATAGTAATTAGTGCTTCTATCCACCCCTTAACTGCTTTTCAATATTTAAAATTAAATTTCCCGCTGCAGAAAGAAGCACTCCATGTCCATCCGCAAGAACTTACCGATTTTACTTTACAACGAACCATGCCGGACCCTCTTGTCTGGGACGTTGCTTTACTTTACATTTCACTATCGCCGTCCTTTAGATTTTTTATGCAATTCGTTTGCTTTGAAACAAGGACAAAACGGTTGGTTAAGCCATACACTGGTAGCAGTGGTCGCCATTCAAGACAGCAGACCGACATCCTATAGCACAGACCGGAATAGGAACTCTTTTGGAAAAACAAACCTTATGCTGAGCAAACTTGACCGGAAATTCAAACAGGAAGAACAGAGTTCTTCAAAAGTTTTGCAAGGATGTCCAGGAGAATTTTTATTCTCCATTTGACCCTCTCTAGTTCTCCTTTCCCTCTTTTCCATCCGTTCGTATGGTGAACCTTACACGAGAGAATATAATTTTTCTTAATACAATCGTGTACAGTATGCCATTTCGGGAGTGTTTGCAGCATGTTTTCTTATGTTCGAAGAGTTAAATAAAGTATGAGAGCAAAAAACAAATCAAAGGATTCGGTTTATTATTTTTAAATGGTAGAAGGACGAAGCTTTATCAAACATTTTTTTTTTTCATTTTATCCAACAACGACACTTCCTCAATGTCATATACAAGTGTGAGATTTTGCACTCGTGGTCATGGTGACAACATGGCTAAATGTCCTTTGGTTTAGTCACTGCAACGTAGTGTCTGTGCTCTAATAGAGACATTGATACCTTAGACCAGAGTTCCACTTTACTGCACACAAACAAGCCAATGCCAAACTTTTGGTAAACAAAAAATGTGTTTCTCATTTGAGTGGTAACTTGATGGGAAAATGCTTTCGTGTTCGGTCATGCCTGCCAATGAATGTGTCAAAACCAAATCCTATATGGGTCCTTTACAATTTCAAAAATGGTGACAGCTTTGTTTTTTGGTTCTCATAAATGTGCATCCCTTTATGAAAGTTTAGAAGCATGAGCCTATTCATCAAAACCATTATATTGAAATTCCTTTCGTCATTTTATACGTTTAAGTGTATAACAGCCTCCATTTTAGAATAGAATGTTAAATTACTTATTTTTATTTTATATATCAATATACCTCTACGTTCTTACTGTGTGTATATTTCCAATTTTTTATAATTAATAAGATATTTTTATCTGTAAAATTACATCGCAATATTGCTATCACAAAATAAAACAAATAATGCAAATATAAACAAATGCTCCATGGTAAATTATTTTCATTTTCATTTAATTCGTAAACGTTGAGGTTGTGTAAACCAAAAGAATGTGTATTTGTCGTATGTACTATTTACTATGTACTCCACAGTTCGTTAAATTCCTGGATAAATTTACTTGAAATCTTGTGCTCAGGGGTAGGATTTTTGAGTACCTTTAGAGATTTATGCATCTTGTTAACTTTCTCTTACAAAGAGAAAGATAGTGTTTCGTGAAAATTTTCGACCTCGAGATTTTAATTGATTCTAACATTACGATGATAGCGGAGCCCAAAAAAATGGTTTTTGGAATTCCGTCCGTCGGTACGTCTGTCCCTCTGTCCGTAATGGTCTCCCCAGCCTAAACGGCTAGACCGATTTTCTTCAAACTTCGTATCCAAGCTTATTTTAGTCATAATTCTAGGCAATTTTTTTTGTTTGCTTTTAGCCATGTTAATAACGGTACCTGCCATATAAAAATTACACATAACCTCAATTTTCTCGAAAACGGCTCTAACGATTTTGATTAAACTTTATATATACTATAACCATATTAGCTCCAACAAAACTGCATACCCAGTTTTTTCGAGAAAATCCATATAACGGATTTTGTCATATAGGCCATATAAGGAAAATTGACAATTTCTCGCAAACTATTATGTCAAATTGAATGAAATTTAATATATATATACTACTATTACTACTTGAAGCAATTTCACATAATTAGCCCAACTATCACTAAACGGAATTTTCAGTTTTGGCCAATAACGAAAAATCATTATTATTCCCATAGACACCGATTCCTTCAAATTTCGTAGTAAACGTTCGTATAATCATATTTCGACATTATTCATGTCATTTTAAGCATTAATAATCAAAATGCGTTCTATTTGATCTAACACCCAACTCGCTGTGAAAGAGAAAGTTGCGTACGACCCAGTCGTGCACCCACCACTCGTTTTTTTACTAGATCTGTCAAAGTATGAAACAATTGCTCAGCTATGAATTTTGCTGTTCCTAAACAACACAAATAAGGCTGACCACTCTATCGTTGAAATATCTTAATGTTATGCGTTCAATCCCAGCCGAAATCCATGAAACCATAACTCAAAGAAATATAACTATCAACTTTCGTTCAAAATCCCAGTCCTCCATTACGGCTGAAAATTGAACCGTATCATGCTTCAGTGATTTTAAGCGAAAAAACTATGGAGACGAAAATTCAACCAAGAACTTTACGAGCTCAACTAGCAATGGCTAGAATATGTAGAGCGAATGGCTACCAATATTCCTGTTCACAAGGTCTTCGTATCCAGACAGACGTCAGATGCAGTAGAGAAACACAAACCAACTTAAAGTGCACAGAACTAGTTAGCTAGGGCTAATTGGAGAGGCATGTTACCCAAATTTTGCTGATGAGCTACATGTTGCATACAAAATTATCTCCACTGATTTCATAACGCTCCGGAGGAAATCCGGCAGCCTTATTTAGCTTAAGTATAGATGTTGCTATCTTCACCAATATCGGGTGGTTGGTAATTTAAGCTGCCGTTGCCGAAATTGCAAGTTTCGTTCTGCCTGCCAGCGAAAGATTGTTCGTCATCGTTGTTTAACAATCTGCAGAAGTACTTCTTCTATATTCTATGATCCTTCTTCATCTCCACAGGATTCTGTGCGCTCCTCTTTTACTTGGCTTTAACATTTTACTGTTTCATTCACAAATATCATTCCTATGTCTTTGATCACGCTCTTTTCTTGCCCTTTTTTCTTCTTTCTGAAAGCTCAATGGCAGCTCTCGTCTTCAGCTGCAGTTTTGCCTTTTAGCCCTCGTTCTTGGCTGAGAGCATCTTTCATCACTCATCATCAAACCAGGGTTTTCTTGCTGGTTTGCGAAAGAAATCTGGCACATTAGTTGTGGTTGAACTAATAGCTTTTTGACATCGTTGCCTTTGGTCGTCAACAATAAAATCAGTTCTTTCTGTGAATGAGTAGTTAGCTCAAAGCACAACACCTAACTTAAGGGTCAGTCATTCTGACAAGGTTTTTTAGTGTTTTTTTGCGGCCTTGTGGCACTTAAAAATTTAGCAAGCCAAATAAGATTGTATGAGAACAAAATAAGCACAATCGAGGTGTAGTTAAAGTTACAATGCCGATCAGGATTCACCCCCGTTCTACAACGTCATTATTGGTTTTATATAGGTATACTATGCTGACGGTATGGTCTGTTTCTCTCAGTTTGTCGACAACTTTCTCTCAATTATTATAAAATATGTAACTGACAACAAAAACTTTTAAAACAAATTCATTGACAACTTTAATCGCTTAACAAACTTTTATGGCTCAACAAATTACTAAAAGTATACAAATATTCTCAGGTTGTACCTATTTAAAATGCTATTAATTCGAATGACATTAATTCGTATGCAATCCAATGTGCCCAGCTCATTGGAAATCGGAGAATTTTCACAACTTTCAAAATGCTTACAGCTTAATTGAATTCAATGGATGAATGCACCTTAATTACTAGCAGACGACAATGTCGTCGCGTTCTCACCTCCTTAGCATAATTATAAAACAGGAAATTAAATGTCTTAATTTCTATTCAAATTTCCTGCAACCATTACCTTGTCCCAGGCTCTCCAAACCTCGTCATATGTAAACCTACAAAGATCCTCACACATGTATATCTACGTGCAGCCACGCAAATCTAAATTTTGTAATTCTAATTAAAGTTTTCCGGTAAACTTATGCACTCACACTCCCTCCTTAAGGAACTCTGTAGATAGATTCCGTATCCATGTAGCTGGGAAGTGGGAATATAGGAACCAAGAGAATATTTGCTGAATTGCTAATGCGTGAAGGGGGGAATCAAAAGTTGTAGATGATTTGCTAAAAGCAATTTAAACTTTTTGTCTGCGATTTGCCTGTCATCGATTATTTTTCATCTGTATACACATAGATCTCCTATTTGCGATAAACTTCTGCAGTATTACAATATTTGAAGTAGTAAATTATTAGATTAAAAAGGCTGAGAAATATCCGGCGGAAGAGAATTTACATTTCCTACAAGCATCGGGGACACCATAGTTAGAGGAAACAATGTACCTGAAACTTAGTAAAATCATTTTTCTATTCTCCGTAGAATTAGGTACAAATTCTGCTTATTATCGGATACTCACGCAAAGAATAATTATAACATAAAGATTAATAGTTAAATCGACTGCAATTCTCTAGATTTGACCGATTTTAAATAAGATGTCAAAACAATACATGTTCGCCCAGTATGGTTCAAAAGCAATAAATCCGTCTTTTCAGATTTATTCTATTTACTTCTCACCACGATGCAATGTTGAGAAAAATTACTTTAAAAGAGAAGATGATTTAAACTCAAAGCATACATTCCGGGAATCGAACAGGAACGGTTTCAAAAATACAGAAATTGGTAAATTCTTTCATTACAAACATGCTAAAGTCCGCTGTGCGGATGTATTGTCAAAACAATGAATACCCTATTCCATCCCATGCATATATATAGAAGTATTTGCATCGAAAGCGGAATAGGGTATAAAAAGTCAAAGTTGAAGTATGCTTTAATCTTTTTTCTGATCATTTCAACAACAAGCAAGCCACTCATTAGAAATGAAAAACCACACAGACTAACAAACGTTTAAATCAACATGAAAAGGCTTTAAAATTATACAGAAAATAATACTCGACTGGGTGTATTTCTCAGAACCGTATAGTACAGCTTTGACTCCTAAACAATATCGTTCAAAAAGCAACATGAAAAACAGCGATATATGATAGTATTACGTTTTTTACTTCCCCAGTATACGTACCTACCTATAGGTATTGTGATGGCGCGAACATTCGAAATTGAGATTTTTACATTTTTAAAGTCTTATGTTTTGAGTTTACCCGAGTACAAAACATATGAGAAGGCTACAATCCATTGTGGGGATCATTTAATACCCTATCCCATCCCATCCATAAAACTAATATCCCCAAAATGTGGGCCTTATGGCGATGAAATATGGAAAATGCATTGTTAAACTGTCTGAATAAGTTTATCAAAATATTTGATGGTTCGACAAAAAACAAAGTTTCTTTTACTAAAAACGCCAAAAAAAAATGGGCGTGACAAAAAACTTTATATAGACGAAATACAGATATTGTGATTGTCTAAACACACTTTATCAAAGTTTCTAACCATAACCGACTATAAACGAGTGGTGGGTGCACGACTGGGTCGTACGCAACTTACTCTTTCACAGCGAGTTGGGCGTTAGATCAAATCATAAGCATTTTGATTATTGATGATAAAATAAAATAAATAATGTCAAAATGTGATTATATGAACGTTTACTCCGAAATTTGAAGGAATCGGTGTCTATGTGAATAATAATGATTTATCGTTATTGGCCAAAACTGAAAATGCCGTTCATCGATGGTTGGGCTAAAACTAACTATGTGGAATTGTTTTAAACTATAATAGTATGTATATATATGTAGAAATAAAAATAATTTCGTTCAAGTATATAATAGTTTAATTCAATATGATAAAAAAAATGAAATTAAGAAATTAATGAAAATAATAAAATTCATGGAAATCAACTTCGCGCCTTAGTCGTCAACCACGTCGTTCGTCGTTCTCTGATTGTTCGATGGATTTCTCCTTATCCTATGTGTCGCTTACTCGCTTTGCAGAAATATAATTATAAAAAAAAACAAGTCTTCTCTTGCAGAACTGACCGGTGATGCCACTGCATTAAAAAATTAAACAATCGGCCATCCTGCGGAAAGCTGTCCACAGCGACTTCAATTTGAATCTTCATCTTCATCCTCCTAGCAATCGGAATCTATTTCTATGTGACGCCAGGGTTTCATCATATCAGCCCTGGTAGTTGTAATGTTCGGCCCCTCGTGTTCCCCTATTTTCTCAACTCCATATCGATCATGGTTATCAACAGTAGTTACCCTGTATGGTCCAAGATATTTACCAGACAGCTTAATGTTCGGCCCAAATTGCGTTCGTCGAATTGAAACTAAGTCTCCTTGTTTGTGCTTCTGAGTAGGTCGACTTTTGCGGTTATACGTTGTCTCGTTTTCTCGCTACACCTTAAAGATCGCCTCCTTTGCGAGACGACGCGCCTCTTCCCTTTCCGCCATGAAAAGTTACTGCATTTCGCTGTCGATTAGAGCAACCAGCTCTGGATCCGTAGTGGTCTTCATTTTCGTGCCAAACATAAGCTCAAAAGGTGTGGTTCTTATACTACGCTGCCAGGATGAATTGATGCATTGCGTGTACCACTTGTTAGGGTTTTCTGCAGAAAACTTGGATAGAATTGAAATTATGATTCTGTTGGTTCGTTCAATTTGGCCATTGCCACGAGGAACTCCCGTTGTTATGACTAAATGTTGAATATTTTCGGCTTGACAGTATTCTTCAAAGGTATTACTCGTGAAAGCAGCGCCGCGGTCAGATAAAATCCTTCGTGGATTGCCAAATGTACCTTTTTGAATCGTCAGCTTCGCGATCACCTCTGCTGCAGATGTTGTCTTCGTCGGGTAGATCCATGTAAATTTAGAAAACGCGTCAATGATACAGAAAACATAACAATACTGCTTCGATGTTTTTGAAAGAGGTCCGAGGTGATCCACATGGTAAGTACTTGGTGGAGCGCTTTCTTTATCAATCGGACAAAGTAGACCATCCTGTTTTCCACATTTTCGTTCTACTAAAATACATGGGACACAATTTTTGCCACGTCGTCAAGTATTTTTCTTGGAATAAAGTATTCTCTCTTGACTATATCCTCCATTTTTTTTGTTGCAAAATGTCCATCTTCGTGTATTTTGCGAAGTAGTTCGGCTTGCATCTTCTTCGGGCTGAACAATAATTTACGTCCCTCCTCATCGTTTTTATAGACAATTCTTCTTTCACAACAGAAATTATCGTAAGTCGCGTAACCTAGCAGCGTCGTTATTAATTTTATGTTATCGTCATCATCTTGAGCTTTAATTATCCTCGATAAAAATTCACTGCTAACAAGACTCACCGCATTCCTACTAAGAGCGTCAGCATGTTTCATCTTTGACGCACCTCTGTGCTCCAACATAAAATCAAACTCCTGCGTGGCAAGTACCCAACCAGCGATGCGCGATGAAAATTCTTTACGCTCCATTGTGCCTTGAACGCAGTACAGTCCGTCATCACCTTAAATCGGATACCCAACAAGAAATGCCTAAACTTTTGCAAAGATCTTACTACTGCAAGAGCCTCTAACTCGTAGCTGCTGTAATTTTGTTCCGCACAGCTAGTTTTCTTGCTGTAGTATGCAATAGGATAGAAATAACCATCCGTTTTCTGCAACGGCTCCGTATCCCCACTTGCATGCATCCGTTTATAGTTCCGTGTTTGCTTCTGGTCGGTAGAGCTTTAACACTGGCTTTTGAGTAAGTATGTCCTTGAGTTCTTTAAACGCAGCGGTTTCACGTATACCAAACCGAAATTGAACATCTTTTTTGCAATAGATCTGTTAGTGGCCTGCGGCAATAAGTGAGTACCCAGGGACAAATTTTCTTAAATAACCAGTCAGACCTAGGAAACTTTGAACTTAGACGCGGTTAGTTGGTTGGCAAAATCTTTGAACGGCTTTAATTTTGTTTTTAGATGGCTTAATCTCACCGCTTTCCATTTGAAACCCCAAATATTCAATGACATTTCTTCCATCGAAATTTGACGCCTAGGCACTTGCGACATAGAGCACTGTCTTAAGATTGGATATAGCGTCACTATAGTTATTGCTGAGGACAACCAGATCGTCCATATATAAAAGAACAATCTTTTTGAACATCAAATCCTGGAATACAAGGTAAATATGGCGCTGAAACACAGCAGGGGAAGTGCACAGTCCGAATGAAACCTTGTTGAACTCGTACTGTCCCATTGGAGTGACAAAGGAAGTGAACCTTCTGCTCTCATCACTAACATCCACGTGGAAAAAAGCATTCTCCAAGTCCAGCGTTGAAAAGACGTTAGCGGAGCTAAGTTGGTCGAGCTGGTCCTCAATCAGTGGTAACGGGAACGGATCCCTAACGATAACTTTGTTCAAATTACGAAAATCGAAGCACAAACGTTTTGTGCCATCTTTCTTATTAGCAAGCACAATTGGAGATGAATAATCCGAGTTATGTCAACGAATAATTCCCGACTCAAGCCATTCGTCAATTTGCATTTGAACAATCCCTTTTTCTAAAGGAGCAAGTCTACGTGGACGTTGAGCTATTGGAATGTCCGTCTTCAACACAATCTTCATCTGTACGTTTGTGGTTTTTTCGTTAATGGGCTTATAAGCACAAATCAATTCTTCGACTTCTTTTTGGTACTTCGGATTTCCTACCACTAGTGACGAAACTTCTTGCTCAATCTGAAAACATTTACCTAGGTCGGATTCTATGGACTCAACTCGAATGCCTTCTTTACCCAAAGTTATTCGGGTGCCGCGCAGGACATCTTTTCCGATGATCAGTGGATGCCTTAAGGATTTAGATGAAACGACGTAGATTTTCGGTCGGTAGGTAAGGTCATCTAACTCTACTAGAGCAACAAAATAACCATATGGTTTGGTGGCTGATTCAGACAGTCCTCGAAGTAACTGTTCATCGTGCTCTAACAAAGGACTTCCTATTTGGAAATATTGCTCAGATGCCATTAACGTTACATCGCTGCCAGTATCGATTATCGCTTCTACTTTTTTTTCCCATTCACTACTACTATCTTCACTTCAAACTCACTTATATTTGCCCCTACTGCGTTCACTCACTTAGTGTCCTCCTTTCGCCTTGGACAATTTGCTGAGAGATGGCCAAAGTTTTCGCAATTAAAGCACTTCGGCCCTTTAGATTTAAATTCGCATGTTCTACTTTTGTGTCCAGTTTTCCCACAGTTGTATCAACGTCATTCGGCGGATGGATTTTCCTTTGGCTTTGATGTTCGCAAAGATCCCGTAGCCATTTTTTTATTCAAAGCGCAGAAACGTTCATATTCCACCAGTTTGGCTTTAAAATCACCCATGGAATTTGCACCGCTTAAAATGGATTTGTTAATTGGGATATCATCAATTCCATCGATTACGTATTGAATCACCGATCGGTCATCAATCCCTCCCCGAGCACCTAACTCTCGCATTGAATAGAAATATTCTATTAAGGATTCTCCCTTCTTTTGCTTATTTGTACCTAACTTTCTGTGAACATCTGCAACAGTAACTTTTTCTCCAAACTCAACTAGTAATAATGCTCTAAGATCGACCCATTTCGTCATCATTGGCTCATATTTTACCGCTAGCTTGGCTACACCTGTCAACAGTCTTTTAGAAAACAGAAATGTTCGTACCTCATCTCACTTCATCAACAAAGCAGCAGTCTCGAATTCTTCCACCCACATTTTCACGTCGCCATCGCCATTGAGAGGTGAAACTGCATTAAGAGCATCTTCAAAGCTACCAACATTTTCTTTTTCCTTCCGTCGTTTGAATTCGTCGATTTCACTTCGAAGTGAAGAAATATACAGTTCGTTAGAAACAGAGTTTCCCCCGTTCAATATTTGCTGATCGTCGTCGTCGATATTTTTTGTCTGTCTGCTATCAATTTTCCTTTTCTCCATGATCTTCCAAATTCATCGTCGTCGTTTCTCTGCTTGCTCCAGCCAAGGCCTCTTCAATTCTCACAAGAGTTTCCATCATAGTCGTTGTTGAAAAATCAATTTCAGAATTATTGATACTCGTGCTGTTCATATGTTTCTTCCCTCTTTTTGGCATACCGGTTTTTTTTCCGCCACGCGATATCGGATAGCGGCTATTGAAAAAAAAACGGAACAGCGCACGATCGTTATCGAAACGGGCAGACAAAAATTAGGTAGGTACATGCAAATATATATATATATATATATATATATATGTATATGCAAATTTACTCGCGTTTCGGTTCAACTTTACGACGTTTACAGCGTTTATGAATTAAATCGATTTTAATTGCGATTAAGTTGTATACTTTTAGCTTCAATTAATCACATCTCGGTTGAGCCCCCATTGTAGAAATAACCACGTCGTCAACCACGTCGTTCGTCGTTCTCTGATTGTTCGATGGATTTCTCCTTATCCTATGTGTCGCTTACTCGCTTTGCAGAAATATAGTTATAAAAAAAAGTTTTCTCTTGCAGAACTGACCGGTGATACCACTGCATTAAATAAAATCCTACATATATATATATTAAATTTCAATTTGACATAGTAGTTTGTGACAAATTAACAATTTTCTTTATATGGCCTGAATTACAATATCCGTTATATGGATTTTCTGGAAAAAACTGGGTATGCAGTTTTGTTGGAATTAATATGCTTATAGTATATATAAAGTTAAATCAAAATCGTTAGATCCATTTTCGAGAAAATTGAGGTTATGTGTAATTTTTATATGGCAGGTACCGTTAATAACATGGCTAATAGCAAACAAAAAAATGGCCTAGAATTATAACCAAAAGAAACTTGTATACGAATTTTGAAGAAAATAGGTCAAGCCGTTTAGGCTGGGGAGACAGACGGACCGACGAACCGACGGACCGGCGGACGGAATTCCAAAAACCTCTTTTTTGGGTTCCGCTATCATCGTAATGTTAGAATCAATCAAAATCTCGAGGTCGAAAATGTTCACCAAAACAATATCTTTCTCTTTGTAAGAGAAAGTTAAAAAGGTTTTTTTTTAAAGTGGGCGGATTTTGAAAATGTTTACACTTGTTCGAACAGCACGTACAACGATCACATATACCTACCAAATTTCATCAACCTAGCTAAAAATTTGAGACCTAAAAACCTGTGACCTACAGACGGACGGACGGATGGACGGGCAGACAGACATGGCTTAATCGACTCAGCTAGCGATTCTGAGTCGATCCATATACTTTGAGGTATGTGTAGCTAAATTATTTCTCTATGTTACTAACTATGTATCAAAACTAATATATCCCTGTGGGATAGGTATAAAAAGTAGTTTTTAAATATCTTTTAATATCTACTGTCTGGAGTCTTCTATTCCCACAGGAGCCTAAACAACTCGGTTTTTTTAAATTAAATGTATGCTATCTTTGTTGGTAGTTGTCTTACAGAGGGGTTTTTGGAATAGGGGTAGAAGAAACAATTTTTATTTTATAGCTAAGATAGCGTGCATAAATTTAGTAAATCTACTCACTTAAATTCGTTCTTAAAAATTATCATGATGTAAGTTGCCCATTATTAAATATAGATTTAAAAAAAAATAACTAAATTTTCTCAGCACAACTTAAGCGTCGGGACATGTATAAAATTACACTTCCAGTCTTTTACTTAAAATTATAAAAATCTTAAAATAGTAAATTATTGTTCCAGCCAAAGTGGACACAATTCTCTTCCTAGGGAAGTTTGTGCGAGTCGTGTTGGATCTTTTATTTTATTTTTGTGGAGGTTCGCTGGAGATAAACATCATCGAAAGACATTGTCTGACATCGCGAGGAAACCTTCTTCAATAATAAGGGGCTCAAACCCGATCCAAAAAAAAGGTCCGACACGACTCTGAAAAAACTTCTCCAGGAACATAGAAGAGTATAGTAATTGCTATGGCGTTTGAACAAATCCACATTTACCTGTTAGGAACAATTTTAAATAAGTAGATTTAAATATAGTCATAGGTACAAACTTAGCTATGAAAATTATTAAAATCGCTTGAGGCGTTTTCCAGAAAATAAAATCTTTTAATCTGTTGACTTAAAACCGTTGTTATTTTAGTGTTAATATATTGGAAAATTGTAAATGTAATCCCCATTAATATAATCAGATAGATCCAAGTAAACTTTGTACGTAATCGCACTGTCCCTTCTTAAATTGCACCATATATTAAACATTTTTGAATCATAGTTTTAACAAGCTAAAAGTGTACCCAAAAACAAAGTTTAAACTAAATCCATTCAATACTAGGGCAATTTTTGGAAGTCCAGTTATTCGACCTTTTGCAAAAACTTGGTATGAAGATATATATCTTAAGACTAAATTAAGCTAAGTAATTTTCAAAATTCAATGTTCAATTTTCGAGATATTATTAAATTTATAAATTACTGTCACATATATTTTTTTAGGAAAAACATGAGTATGCAGCATTCTTACAAACGTCTAAAACATCCATGGTTCAAAATTTAATCAAAATTGTGAGAGCCCTTTTCGAGAAAAAATGCAAAAAAAGGAACCGTTATTTAGCAGTTTTTGAAAAATCTGAGTTGTCATATTCAGACTCTTCGTTGTAGACTACATATCAACTTCTTGGGAAATCAGTCATTTCTAAAAGTTCCGTTATTTGCATTTTCTTTGGCAAACTGTCTGTTAAGGTCTGATTTTTTTTATGAAAACAGTAGCTTTCGCTTTGTAGGAAATAGTTAAAAAGATAGCTCGTATTTATAGCGCAAGGTGTTGGTTTTACTGAGTAAACATCTCTTTATTATTGAAATAAAAATATACAAAAAGTTTGCGTTGCTCAATGCGTTCTACAGAATAATATTGTCGAAGTATTTTCACCGAAACGTTTTTCGAATTGCTTTAAAATTTGAACAAAATTATTAAAATAATAATAATTTAACACCCCAGTAAGTGGGAGTGGCTCAAACTTTAATTTGAGTAAAATTTAGACGCGGCAATGTCTAAGTAACCTGTGTAGAGACAATTATGTTGTGGACAACTTTCTATTTTCAACACCATAAGTTATTTGGAAACGCCCACTTTTCGATGTTTTCAGTTTTAGTTTTAAAGATGGATGGGATGGGATAGGATATTAAACGATTTGCACAGCGGATTGTAGTCTTTCATATTTTTTTTTACTTAAAGAGACCTGAAGTGCAAAATCCCCCATTGAAAACATCTGATGGGAAATGGATCGGCGATCCAAAGGAAAAGGTTAAACTCTTTTGTCGGCACCTTTCAAATGTTTTCAAACCATTTCCACCAAGGGTAGCAAATGAAGATCTTGACTTCTATAACAGAGTAGACGAAAAGGAAATCCCTTACGTTTCGTTAAGAGAGATTAAACTGAATAATAGAAAATCACCAGGTTGTAATCTTATGGCTGCGCAAATCTTAAAGGAAATTCCTCCAACTGCATTGTTGAAACTCAAGCTTATAAATAATGCTTGCTTTAAACTAAGGTATGTCCCACATCACTGGAAGATAGCAGAAATTATTGTTATTCCTAATAAAGGTAAGCTTTTATCAGAAGTAACCAATCTCACTTTTACCGTTATTGTAAACTTTTAGAGAAACTTTTTCTTAAAAGTTTAGACCCAATTATAGAGCAAAGAAAACTTATCCCTATCCTTCAAAGCTACAGAAAAGCTACAAAATTCCACTAACGAGTTATGTGATTGGACGCAGCGAAGTCGAATTAAACTTAATGAGTCAAAGTCCACCCATATCAATTTTACAAATAAAAAATGTACAAATCTTCCCGTGGTTATTAATAATCAAGTAGTTCCTTGCTCTAACACGGATAAGTATCTCGGTATGAATATGGATGCTTTACTGAAATGAAAGGAACACGTGAAAAAGAAAGTAGAAATCTAAATATAAAATATAGAAAACTTTATTGGTTGTTAGGATATAATTCAGAACTGTCCCCAATTATGGGGTTGCACAAAGAAAATAAATGTACAAATGTTGCAAACATTTCAAAATAAGGTTCTTCGGGGAATAGTGAATGCACCATGGTACATTAGAAATAGTGACTTGCATCGAGATTTGCAGATAGACCTCGTAGCAGATACAATTAAAAAGTAAGCAATGCGTCACAACGAGCGTTTGCAGATGCATATCAATCCGGAGATAACCGATATCTTAAATGTACGATGTAATATTCGTAGGTTGAGAAGAACCAAGCCCCATAAACTTTTTGGATAATTACGAAAGCCCGTATTTACATTTTAATACCTTCTGAAACCCGACTTAACGTTGAAAATAAAATCTGATTGGTCATGATCAACGACGTGTTTTTTGTGTGGTTAGAGTTCCACACTACTTTGGGTTTCTAACCCCACTGTGTCTTTCGACACATCAACAAAAAAAAGTGGAGTGGGATGGATTTTAACATTTCTTCGACTTATATGAGTGAAATTTTAATTTTAAGAAAATTTTAAGAAAAACTCCCTAAAAAGAGGGCGTGGTTTTAATTGTATATCGATAAATAATATATAATAACAATATTATTGAACATAACAATATTATTAAAATATTTTTATAGAAATTCTTTTTTGAATTTCTTTCAAATTTTACGAAATATCGTTTTTTAAGAAAACGCCCAAAATGTGGACATGGTTTAAATTGTGTATCGATAAATAATATATATGAATAAAATACGTAGACAGTGCAATTTGCTATATTTCATCCAGTCTTTAACCACGCCTACTTTCAAGAAGTCCAAATCGATACCCACTATCTCGTCATCCATTATACAGACAGTTATAGGGACGAAAAATACATTGCTTTGTCATGTTTTGGTGTGCCGCCTAATCTTGCCCATCAGTACAGGATATCGTTGGAGAATTTTCGCTCCATTAGGGTAGACAACGACCTCACCGCAATATTCGATACCAAACTTCTTAAACATAAAGGCCTGCTCAGAATGCGTATCTGTAGCTGGTTTCTGTAGCTGACTTAAAAGTTAAAAATAAGGCAACCCGTAAGCGCTTACACAATGTGTATCTTCGTGAATCTGTAGCTTGAAGTTGAATAGAGGGCAACTTCATGCAAGAAATGTATCTTTCTTATGACAGCGATGCAAGATACTAGCTACAGATATGCATTCTGGGCAGACCTTAATTCTTGGAAGAAATAACCAAAACTCCCGAGCCCTCACCAGATTAACAATCTTCCATAAATCTGTGCAAATAGTACATATCGTCATGATTGTTTGGTCTCAAGTAGTTGTCATAGCCACGCTTACTAGTGCAGAGAAGGAAGGAACAAAATGCATTTAACAGTAAATATAAGTCAACATGAAAGGAAACACAATATCGAAAAATTGGAAGAGTCTTCCAATTTTCAAAGTAGAGTCTTCGATTTCCACCCAAGCGTGTCGAATGCACCATAGAAAGACCTCACCGTAAATGGTACAAAGCGACCTTAACTAACTTGAAGAGCGCAACCGAAGGGAGTTAGGAAGGAACCGGAGATGCATGTTGGTTGAGAACCAGATTCGTTCCGAACTGTAGCGCAACTCATATAAAATCACCAAATGGTAAGATACCCATTTTCCAATTCAATCGTTCGGGCAGTATTATTATTATTATTTATTATTATTATAAAGTATTATTTAAAAAGTAAACAACTTTGGCCAAACATTTTCCTGATAGGGTATTACACGATATGCACAGCAGATAGGGATGTTTTGTGGTGGTGCAAAAATTCAACTTCAGGAACATGTTTTAAGGTATGTTCCAAAAATGAAGTTTATAAACGATATATGTCTGCAATACAGAGTCTGGAGTCATTGATACTGTACCCAAAGTACTTGTTCGATTTGACTTAAATTTGCCATATGAATGCAACAAAGACTTTAGGGATCGGAAACCAGAACACAAATTAAGGGTACTTCCCATGTAATAAAACTCCATTTTCTCGAAAACAGCTTTAGGGATTTAAATCGAAATTAAATAAAATGAAAATTAGGTTTTTCACTGAAGTGGAAATATTTTTCTTGTGAAAATGACGAATAACGGTATTTTGCATTGGATTTGCATTTAATATTGTACGTAAGCGTTTTTTGAGCAGCTTCTTTGAAATCTTTCGAATTCTGTTTGATGATCACAATTAACTTGCAAAATATTGGGTTTTGTATATAAACATTTCTGAAAATCGGTTTAAAAATCCGACTAAAATCTGCAGCTGAGTTAATACAAATATTTAGTATAAAATTGTAGTCAGTTTTTGGCAAAAAAATGCGTATTGATATACAATATTACGAATTTCTCAGGATTCAACTATATATTATATGAAAGTTATTATTGAAGGTTGAAGGTTAAGTTGTTATTCGCGTATTAATGTTTAGGAAAATAAAGAAAATAACGGAAAATTTTATTGAAATGTTCAATTTTACCAATAATGAATCTATGTCTTAAATGATATTGATATATTAATATAATTGCTATTTTTCATCCAATTGACTTTTATTTGTAGAAAAAAGATTTGTCAAATATCTTTCTTCTTATTATGAAGTACTAAATATCTGGGGATGCTTGTTCAAGTCATGTCGGTGCTTTTATTTAGAACGTTTTCAAAAAATATTGGCAATCACATAAAACTGTATACTGTAGTATATATACGTATATATTTTACACTCATTAGATTCTTGATAAATGTTTATTAAACATAAAGACACTAGATAAATACGACTAAGTCAAACAACCATCAAATATTTGATCATATATAAAGTTTATGCATCTCTGGTGTGACCATCAAGGCCCATTAAGAGTGGCTTCCGCATAGAACTTCGTATTTCATCCATATTAATGCGCTTGCATTGCTCCCACTTCAAGTCTTCTTATACAAAATTTCCATGCCACCACCACGTTATATGTGCAATGGTAGAAGATTCATAATGCGTTATGATTGCGAATAGTTTCCCAGCCAGCATCATGTTTTAATTTGAATTTTTTTCATTTGACTTTTGCCAAATCAAGTGGCCGAAAGGAGAGCAACGCAAAGGATGGATTAGCCGAGGGCATCCTGTTTGATGGAATGAACATTGTAGCAACAAATACATGGGCGGAAACAAAAAAAAACAACAACTTTTATATACGTCCTTCCTTTTGGCGTTCTCAAGGGTTTGCTCCATTTTATTTACTTTTTTCTGTCTTTTGCTTTCTTCACATGTTATACTCATAGTGTTATAATAGGACTGTACAAGATGCTGCGGGTGTGACCCATATTTAGCGAGCGCTACTCAAATTAGCAAATTTTACATACATATGCTTTGAAACCCAAGGGCACATGGAAGGGTGGAAACATATAGCTCAAAGCGTCGAAAAAAGCATTCGAAAAAAAAACAAAAACATATTCTTGATGCGTATTAGCAAGCATTTCATTATTATTCTGTTTTTTCGTAGGACCAAGCCATATGAAAGTTTTATCCGTTATATGCTTATTAAAAGTTTTGTTTTGTAGTGCAGTTACAACATGGGCTTATGAGTTTTGAAAATACTTGTCATTTTGAAATGAGGAAGACATAGTACAACCATAAAGTTATGTTAATAGACTTTTTCCATTTTTCAAAGTTGGCAATTTTTCCGTTAATTTTTGATATGTGGTAATTTGGTGAAATATTTGTAATTTAGGGCACCTCTGTAGTATCGTGTTAATAAATTCTGACCAAACGTTGCACAACACATTCAAACTAAACCAGATTAATAAAAATACACATCTCATACTATCGTCAAAACGATTATCATTTAAAACGAGTGGTGGGTGCACGACTGGGTCGTACGCAACTTTCTCTTTCACATCGAGTTGGGCGTTAGATAAAATCGTAAGTACGCATTTTGATTATTGATGCTAAAAATGATATAAATAATGTCGAAATGTGTTTATACGAACGTTTACTCTGAAATTTGAAGAAATCGGTGTCTATGTGAATAATAATGATTTTCCGTTATTGGCCAAAACTGAAAATAGTGATAGTTGGGCTAAAACAAATTATGTGGAATTGTTTCAAACTATAATAGTAGTATATATATTGAATTTAATTCAATTTGACATAGTAGTTTGCGAGAAATTAACAATTTCCTTTATATGGCCTAAATGACAAAATCCGTTATATGGATTTTCTCGAAAAAAACCGGGTAAGCAGTTTTGTTGGAACTAATATGGTTATAGTATATATAAAGTTTGATCAAAATCGTTAGTGCCGTTTTTGAGAAAATTGAGGTTATGTGTAATTTTTATATGACAGGTACCTACTGTTAATAACATGGCTAAAAGCAAACAAAAAACACTTTTTTATCATCGCTATCATCGTAATGTTAGAATCAATCAAAATCTCGAGGTCGAAAATTTTCACGAAAACAATATCTTTCTCTTTGTAAGAGAAAGTTAAAAAGTGTACATGACTTATCTATATTTGTATATTAAAGGATTTTTTTAACTTTCTCTTACAAAGAGAAAGATATTGTTTTCGTGAAAATTTTCGACCTCGAGATTTTGATTGATTCTAACATTACGATGATAGCGGAACCCAAAAAAGTGGTTTTTGGAATTCCGTCCGTCGGTTCGTCGGTCCGTCTGTCCGTAATGGTCTCCCCAGCCTAAACGGATTGGCCGATTTTCTTCAAACTTCGTATCCAAGCTTGTTTTGGTCATAATTCTCGGCCATTTTTTTTGTTTGCTTTTAGCCATGTTAATAACGGTACCTGTCATATAAAAATTACACATAAACTCAATTTTCTCGAAAACGGCTCTAACGATTTTGATTAAACTTTATACAAGGTGGCGCAAAAGTAATCCTTCTATCAGAAAATACATCGGAAGGTTATTTTTGCGCAACCTTGTATAATATGATGTTGAAACAATAGTGATTTTTAACAACTGAAAGCTGACTCAAATATTTTAATGGCCTTTTCTGAGAAGTGTAAACAATTATGCAATGCTTAAAATGTATCTTAACCATATTCATAATTTTTTTTTTTAAAATGCTTAATAAAGAATGTTAGGTACAAGGTGGCGCAAAAGAAATCCTCCTATCAGAAAATACATCGGAAGGTTATTTTTGCGCCACCTTGTATATACTATAACCATAGTAGTTCCAACAAAAGTGCATACCCAGTTTTTTCGAGAAAATCCATATAACGGATATTGTCATTTAGGCCATATAAAGAAATTGTTAATTTCTCGCAAACTACTATGTCAAATTGAATGAAATTTAATATATATACTACTATTATAGTTCTAAACAATTCCACATAATTAGTTGTAGCCCAACTACCACTAAACGGAATTTTCAGTTTTGGCCAATAACGAAAAATAATTACTATTCACATAGACACCGATTTCTTCAAATTTCAGAGTAAACGTTCGTATAAACACATTTCGACATTATTTATATCATTTTTAGCATCAATAATCAAAATGCGTACTTACGATTTTATCTAACGCCCAACTCGATGTGAAAGAGAAAGTTGCGTACGACCCAGTCGTGCACACGTACCGCAGTTAATACTATAATGAATAGAGTTAGAATCGTTGCTCTGTTGATCTAGGCATGTCTGGATGTCCGTCTGTCCGTATGTACATCATCGATTTTTTAGGTCTTAAATTTTGATCTAGGAAAATGAAATTTGGTATGTATAATTCTTGCCTATGCCAACAGTATAAGACTAAACATTTTCAAAATCTGTCCACTTCAGTGCAGCGTTTAGCCACACGACTCTTAGTGACTTGAAGAACATGAGGTCGATCATGCCCTGAGCGTCATCGTCATCATCTCATAACGAAGTAGACGATTTTTCGCCAATTACTAAAATAAGTAAAGTATGCCATTTTATCTTAAATGTTAGCTTAAAAAAGTCTTCTATTTTAGAACAGCGAGCGCCACGTACTTCAAGAATTGAAAATCGCACGAAGTTCTTAAGAAACCCTCAATTTGTCAACATGATGGAAAAAAGACTACTACTTGGCTCTCGGGACTACTAAAAATACACAAATACAAAATTTCAATCAATCAGATTCCAGAGTCTAGATTATCCATACCTAACTTTCCCTAAGCTACATATTATCTAAGACTGATAGTATACGTATATCTGTGAAAATTGAATCAGTTTGCCATTAGCACTTCAAACAAAATCTTAAACCCAAGTGAGTAATTAGCCAAATTTATGGAGTTCCATAACAAAGCCTTTGTCGGAATTCTACACCATTTCAATTTATTACATTGTATTGTTTCTGCACAATGTACTTGTGCATGTCGGGAACAAATCGTTATCTTACCTACAGCAGCACAAAAGAAACTGCAATAGCAACAGAAACATTCCACTTCATCGAACATAGATAATGACACAAGAAAGTATTATAGGACTTACTACCCCGGATTCTTCCTCGCCCATTCAAAGAAAAGGAAATCAATTGAAATTACGAGAGTTGGTGCTGCAACTTCTAAAGCAAAATAAATAAAATCGAATAAAAATAAAAGGGAATCTGCTTCCTGAGTTCCCTTCAGATTCACTCGCCCAATATAATTTGTTCACCCTCCAACGATAAGAATGCACATTCAGGGCAAAAGAGTTTATTTTTGTGGCAAAACCAGTAGGGACTTCCCTCACCAGCTGATTCAGAGAATCCCCAGAAGCAAGTCACTTGCGTTTCATCGAGAATCGATCTTTTATTATATTCCACAAATTCCATTTAACTCAATAAAATTTCTTCTTGTACATATGAACTGAGCCTACAATAGGGGTAGTGCTGCAAATGCAAGCATATGTTGCTGATGTGCCCTGGGGTCACACAAATTTAAATTGCTGTGAATAAATTGTTGACCATTTGGTTGCAAATTGAAAACTCGAAACTTCAATTTTCTGTTTATCTGTGTGTGCACACGTTATCCCCTTGATCTTTTTTGATATCATATATATTCTACCACGCACTTGGGTGATAAAAGGTAAAAAGCTTATGTGGAAAGTGGAAACGTGTGTTTTTGCGTGATAGTCACCCCTACAATGAATTGAAACCAAAAAGGCGGGTGCCATCCCGAATGTAGGTCATTCGGCTGTCAAGTATCCAAATCGAATGCAAATTAAGATATATTTTATTCACAACAGCACCCATTTCAGCTGTTCGTAAAGCGTGTACATGGCCATTTTGTTTATTTGTATATCAGTAGATATGTTTTCGTTTGAGATTTGTTGATTTGTATATCTATAGTAGAATTAGTTGGTTTAGGCTAAGCTTTTTCAAAGCAAAATCAAATATCTGAACGTAAGTAAGATGGACAATAGTATCTACAGAAAATTGTATAAAATTGTATACCTAAGTTCTTCGGCTGTAGCAGATAAAAAAAATACTTCGATGCGGCTGGGAACAACTTGGATATTTCTACAAATTTGATGATATCTATAATTTATCTTACATTTATGTGTAAAATGATTTCGCATTACAAACATGATCGCATACCTTCGCTATTACAAAGAAAAAGTACGATCAATTTAAACTTTATATATGCATACGCCCCTACCGAAGAGACTGAAAAACCTATCAAGGAGTAATTTTACGACCTCATGGATGGAGCCTACGGAGCCTTTGGTTAATACTATGTAACAATCATATAAGGGGACTTCAATGCGAAAATCGGTAAGGAAAACATCTTCGGGTGTAAGTTGGAATTTACAGCCTCCACGAAACAGATAATTGCTTCCGACTAACAGACTTCGCTGGAGCATGTAATACTATTATCAGCAGCACTAGATTCCCACGACATCAAATTAACAAAGCTACCTGGCGATCTTCAGATGGTCGAACTGCCAATCAAATCGACGTTGTGCTCATAGATGCGAGGTTCACATCCAACAGCCTGGATGTACACACATTTAGAGGGCTAACGTCAACTCTGACAATTTTTCCGTCACAACCGGAAATTCAGAGATGGTTGGGTGTTGTAGAACGAGGGTAGACCCTGATTGGCGTTAACTTGGCAATGCCCAGTGTTGCAACTCTGACTACACATCAAATGTGCTTATCTTTACCTCCAAGTGGTAACCATCGGGTACTGGTCTCATCCAACCGGATTTGACTTGCTAAACGATAAGTGCGAGCGTTGATAACACGACGAAAAACAGCAACACTATAAACACCCTGGTGAGAATGGCACGGATGAATACCCGGCCTGCTGTCCCAGGCGAACCTAGATGAGCTGCTCTGACATATTCGGACAACAGGTTGTCTAGGAATTTCAAGGGTTAGTCAGGCCCCTTGAACAGAGATGGTGGCGGATGAACCGAAAGGCCAACGGCAGCGCTCAATCCCGTAGTGGATACTGATGGCCCCGTGTCCTAGGGGTATCTAATAAATTGGAACTGGCCCTCCAGGTTGGGGGTTGTGCTTTGGGTTAACTACCCACCCACAGAAAAAAATCATGGTTACGAAGCAACCAATAGCCTCGGAAAGGACTGATTTTATTGTTGACGACCCTGCTAAACGAAAAAAGGACAACGACGTTCGTATCTGCACCTGGAATGTGAGAACATTAAACAGGAGAGGTGCAGGCGAACAACTAGCGGAAGCCCTAAACTGCTACAAAGCAGACATTACTGCCATCCAGAAAATACGATGGGATGGGCCGGGCAAAAAGAGGATGAAAAACTGTGACATATACTACGGACCGTGTTATAGTGAGCAGAAACAGCGACTATTCGGATGCGGATTTGTTATAAGTGCCAGACTTAGGCAAGAAGTCTTATGTTTCCAAGACATTAGCGAACGCATAGTAACAATCCGCATCAAGGCCAAATTTGCCAACATAAGCCTTATATGCGCTCACGCTCCGACGGAAGAAAAAGATGATATAGCTAAGGATTGCTTCTACGAGCTCCTCGACAAAACCTATGAGCGACTACCGAAGTACGATGTTAAAATCGTGCTGGGAGATTTTAACGCAAAGGTAGGAAGAGAAGACATCTTTAGAAGTATTGTCGGAAAACATAGCCTACACGACAACACGTCTCGTAACGGACTTAGGCTAATTGATTTCGCTACGGAACGAAATGCCACTATAGCCAGCACACGGTTTCCTCACCTCGATATCCATAAGGGGACATGGCGGTCTCCAGATCAACGAACGGTCAACCAAATTGATCACATTGCGATAGATAAGAGGCACGCATCCAGTATTTTGGATGTCCGAACATTCCGAGGAGCTAACATCGACTCGGATCACTACCTTGTAGCAGCCAAGGTAAGAATGCGGATATCCACCACGCCACAACAATCCAGAAATACTGTGAAAAAAATTAATGTCGGAAGACTGCAATCGCATGAGACCGCCAAGACCTTCGCACAACGTGTATCCCTTAACCTCTCGATAAACACCATACCACCAGCATCGAATGTCGAAGAGCAATGGCAACGATGCCAACAAGCCATTAGATCAGCCGCAACTGATGTGCTAGGTTTCTCGCGCCCACCAGCAAGAAACCCCTGGTTTGATGAGGAATGCCGACAGATGCTCGCAGCCAAGAACGAGGCCTACAAGGCTAAGCTGCAGGTGAAGACGAGAGCTGCCATTGAGCTCTATAGGCAAAGAAGAAGGGAAGAACATCGGCTTTTCAGCAAGAAGAAAAAAGAGCAAGAAAAGCGTGCGATCGAGGATATAGAGAGGTGCCACTCCAGGAAGGATGTTCGCAAGTTTAACCAAAGTGTAAAACTTCAAAGCCAAGGATACAAGGCTCGAACAGAATCCTGTCGAGATGAACAAGGAAATATCGTAGTTGAGACACAGTCGATGCTGAGGATATGGAAGAACCACTTCTGCAGACTGTTAAACGGCGATGACGAACAACATTCCGCTGTCAGGCAGAACGAACCATTCAATATTGGCAACGACAGCGAAGACTGCCAACCACCCGACCTGAGTGAAGTGAGGATAGCAATATCTAAACTCAAGTTTAATAAGGCTGCCGGAAATGACGGCCTTCCCGCTGAGCTCTATAAGGCCGGCGGAGATGACTTGGTAAGTAACATCCACCAACTCATAAGCCAAATCTGGTCGGATGAAAATATGCCTGAAGAATGGAACCTCAGCATCGTTTGCCCGATCCACAAAAAAGGAGACCCTCTGAACTGCGCCAACTACAGAGGCATAAGTCTCCTCAACATCGCCTACAAGATCCTATCTGCCGTAATATGTGAACGCCTGAAACCGTTTACCAACAACCTGATTGGCCCTTATCAGTGTGGTTTTAGGCCAGGAAAGTCCACAACCGATCAAATTTTCACACTTCGGCAGATCCTGGAAAAAACTCAAGAAGTCCAAATCGATACCCACCACCTATTCATCGATTTCAAAGCCGCATATGACAGCATTTATAGAGACGAACTGTATAGAGCCATGTCTAGTTTTGGTATACCGCCCAAACTCGTCCGTTTGTGTAGGATGACGATAGAGAATTCTCGCTGCTCCATCAGGGTCGGAAACGACCTCACCGACACATTCGATACCAAAAAAGGATTTAGGCAAGGCGATGCGCTGTCATGTGACTTCTTTAATCTGATTCTTGAGAGAATTGTGCAAAACTCCAAAGCCAACACCAGAGGCACAATTTTCCAAAAGTCGGTGCAACTACTAGCATACGCTGACGATATTGACATCATTGGTAGGACTCAACGTGATGTCATAGCCACGTTTGCTAGTATAGAGAAGGAAGCGGCGAAAATGGGTTTAGCAGTAAATGAGGGTAAGACTAAGCATATGCTGTCATCACGAAAGGACTCACAACATCGACGAATTGGACAGAACGTCACCATTGACAGATATAACTTTGAGGTAGTACGGGACTTTGTCTACCTCGGCTCCGCTATTAGCTCTGACAACAACATCTCGTCAGAAATTAAACGAAGAATTACTCTTGCCAACCGCTGTTTCTTCGGGCTAAGAAGGCAATTTAGTAGTAAAGCCCTCACTCGAACTACAAAGGAAACCCTATATAAGACCCTGATCATCCCAGTCCTGCTCTACGGCGCTGAAGCATGGACCGTATCAAAAGCGGATGAAGAAATCCTTGGTAGATTCGAGAGGAAAATTCTTCGAAAAATCTTCGGTCCCGTTTGCGTTGACGGGCTATGGAGACGAAGATTCAACCAAGAACTATACGAGCTGTACAGCGACATGCCCCTGGTCAAAAAACTCCGCATTGGACGTTTAAGATGGCTAGGACATGTAGAACGAATGGACACCAATACTCCGGCTCGCAGAGTCTTCGATTCCCAGCCAGACGTCGGACGCAGTAGAGGAAGACCTCGCCTTAAGTGGCGCGCACAAGTGGAAACCGACCTCAACCAACTTGGAGTGCGCAACTGGAGGCAGTTAGCTAAGGACCGGGCTAATTGGAGAGGCATGTTGGTTGAGGCCCAGGTTCATTCCGGACTGTAGCGCCACTGAAGTAAGTAAGTAACCAAATTCAGAGCTTGATTAGAGGAAGCTATGAATGGTGCAAAAAATTATTTTTCGTTTACAAGAGACAATTGAGTGAGAGACTCACTGTTTTCGCATTATCATTTAATAATATCAACACCCAGTGGATACAGTATCATCATAGGCTAGTCACGCCTGAAAAAAAATACCATAATATGATGATATGATGATACCAAAAATATTTAAGAGAAGAGGAACATTTCAGGCCGCTACAACCCAATACACGTGCCGCGGGGGAAGAGTATCGAGCAAAAATAATTGTTTGCCTATAGGAAATCAAAGAGTTTCGCGACAAGAAGAACATCCGTAAATTCTTCAAAAAAAACCAAGCGCTTCGAAAAAACAATGACAACCTAGTCACTGAGGGAATTATAGACGTATTCAGAAAGGATTTCCTGAAGCTCCTTAATGTGCATAACGTAGAGAGTGATAGATCAGGAAACAGGCCCACCTTCAGTCAACGAAGTAGTAACGCTCCCTCCCCGTATTGAGGAAATTAGTATAGGCATAAAAAACTAAAGAATAACAAGGCAGCCGATTCTAATGGATTACTGGCAGAATTCTTCAAATACGGAGGTGTTGTCATAGAAGTATGCATGCAACAAAGTATGTCTCGATGAGAGCATGCCCTAACAATAAAAATCGATTGTGAGTTCACACGCGGTAGAAGTGAAACTGGGGTCGAATTACCACATCAGTTATAGAGTTATACCGCGTGACTATAAAATGTTGATTTGGTATGATCGCATACGAGATTCGAGTATTGAGTATCGGATTTTTGGTATTCTGAAATCAGTGATCGAGGATATTTTCATACTCCATTTAAAATTTAAGAATTTTTACGTACACCAATTTATTTTAATAACATTCACAGGAAAACAATACATTTGACATTGCCAGCCATCAAACATCAATGTAGCAGCATTTCGATAGTACAATTGGTACAATTTTAAATGTGCATCGATGCGTGACCAATCGTATGTGATCCTCCCAATGTATTTACACCATCATTCACTCACTCGATAACTGATGTGGTAATTCGACCCCTGTAGTCCTGTACTCTGCTTAGTTCCTCTCTCTCTCTCTCCCTCTGTTTACCTCCTCCATAGTGTATTTATTACATTCGAGATGAGTTGAACTGACATATTGACAATTAAATGACTTAATTGGTGAAAAATGTGTTTTGATTAGTTTTCAACCTCGTTCTACCGCACAAACTCGGTTGAAGAATTTCAACTATTTCTTATCCCGAAACTCAGTTCCCTCACCTACAAAACCGGTTTTATGAAAGTTGAACTCATCTCATTCTCTTACAATAACCAACACCACGCGGTGTTCCCAAGCGTTCCCGTACTAACCGCAACCGACGCTTCATAGATTCGGTGATCAGACGACAACCGATATATTTTTTTATCTCTTTTTTTATTTCATTAGATGAATCGAATTCACAACGTCCCAAAAGAAGTTTCACTTCCAAAAAATAATCATACAAATATCGCCATTAGTCTCTTCTGCAAGATTTCCAGTGTGAAGAAGATATTCTCTTTTCAATCTAACCACAAAATCCAACGCTCCACTTTTCGGGAAGACTCCCAAATATCGTTTAAACCGTCAAACATTCAAAAGGCAATCTTAGTCAAAAGTACCGTTATACAACTCATACATCAAATCTGTCTAACCCATCCCACCCGAATCAGACCAGATACCAATGTTCATCTTCAAATTGCAGCCTCTCTCATAAAATATGTCCTTTTCGAAGTACCACAATATGTATTTACACCCACAAACGTAAGAGCCGTTCCCGATATCTAGCATCCCGTTTTAAAAATGTCATATGAAAAACACCGCTCTTCCTAAAGGCAACACTCCAATTCCAAAAATACATCTCCATTATCACTAATCACATACACATCTAAAACTCAATGATATCTACCTGTTTGGATTCAAGCTTCATTAATAAACTCCAGACGTCAGAAACACACCTTCGCTAAAACACATTTATGACACCAAAATCAGCTGTCATTTCACCATTCAGCGGGAAATAACCATTTTGGCCACCTACATGTTACCAAATGTCGCATCCATATATGTAGCAACTTTCGTTTGATTTCATACAACAAAGTGTATTGCTTTCCTGGACTCACCGATGAGTTTCACAATTTGATTTGATCACACACAATCCCACGTACACAAATTTACATAAAACACTTTCTTGGTGCATACCGGTGCACCAACGTTCGTGTTGCCTGAGACAAAAGTCCATACATCAATTCCTTACACACGATCACACAGCCACAACAACAACCGCTCAACAATAAGTTTCACTTCAAAAAACCTGGGCCCTCATTCCGTAAAGTGATTATCGTTTTTGACGATAATGTTTCGACAGTAGTCTGGCATCACTTAATAATCAATAATCGTTTTTTCTGTTGGCGATATCACTTTATTTGCTTCACGTAAAACAATAATCGTCAAATCACAGACGATTATTGAGCGAGTGCTCATGAGGTCTCGTCTTGCATCAATTTTAATGTTGTAAGGACAACTAAAGCATATTTTATGATTTTTAACGCTATCAATAGCCTTTTATATGTTTCTAATTTTTTAAAGACCATTATAACGGCCAAATTCCGGCATTTAAAATTGATTTTGTATTTTAAACATTCAAAACCATTTGTAACCCACTGTAATTTGAAGATTCTAAAAGTAGAATGTAAGTCACTGTTATTTGATCATATGTTTTGTGTATATTATGTCAAATCGGAACATTTGCTTCACCGTAACTGAGCTACTATTAAAAAAAAAAAGTATCTTTATAAGTTTGTAATCATCTATTACTTACATTTTGCATTCTTTTGAATGAAATTGTGCGGCACCCGCACCAAACACATTAAAAAAATTGAAATGTCATTAATGACAATTTATATGACATCTAATAAATAGTTTGAGAACTATTTACTACAGTGTGAGAGTATCTCAAATAAACGATTGTCGATACCAAAGGTGTCGAGTTACGTGAAGCAAATTGATTACGATATCGCCCACGACTACCGTTTGGGTGATAATCGTTTTCAAAGTTACGGAATGACCCCCCTGGTAACCCAACAACAAGCGATCACCGACATCAAGCAGCGTCGGTTGTGGTTAGTACTTAGATGGAGAACAGGATAACACAGTCAATCGTGTGATGTTATGCTTTATAAGATCGAATTCACACCGTCGCGTCCCAAAAGAAGTTTCACTTCAAAAAGACGATCACATATTATCACATAAGATCTTATCCAACGTACTGTGTTGTCTTAAGTGTGGCTTCCGGTCTGGATCGATATACACCAATTTTCGCACTAAAGGAAATCCTGAAAAGACCAAAAATTCAATGATAGCATCGATTGCCCAAATAGAATATAATATATGTATATTAATATAAACGGAATTGGGGATACCACAATGCCTTACACTAGAGGACACCTGATGCAACGTTTTGTTTGGGAACAGCTCATGTGAACTTTTCCAAACATAGCTAATATGCTTACGTTTAGCGAATTTCAACTAGGAGATGCGCTATCATACAATATCTTGAGTATCTTGATAGAACAGATAGTTCATAGATAGTGTAATACGGAATTCAAAAAACCCGCCCAGTTACTGGAATATGTACAAGCAATTACAGCTATTGCTGAAGGGGCGAAATCCTTCCGCGTTGAAGTTAACGAGGACTAACGAGTGGTGGGTGCACGACTCGCTCGTATGCAACTTTCACAGCGATTTGGGCGTTAGATCAAATGCCAAGCATGCGAAAATTTGACGATTTGCATAGATTGGCCAAAATACACAATAATATTCATTTTGATTATTGATGCTAAAAATAATATAAATAATGGCGTAATGTGATTATACGAACGTTTATTCTGGAATTTGCAGCAATCGGTGTCTATGTGAATATTAATGATTTTTCGATATTGAAAATTCCATTAAGGGATAGTTGGGCCAAAACTAATTATCTGGAACTGTTGCAAACATTAATAGTAGTAAATAAATTGAATTTCATTCAATTTGACAAAATAGTGTGCGAGAAATTAACAATTTTCTTTATATTGCGTAAATGCAAAAATCCGTTATATGGATTTTCTCGAAAAACTGAGTATGCAAATTTCTTGGAACTAATAGTAACTATGTTTAATCAAAAGTTAGAGCCGTTTTCGAGAAAATTGTGGTTATGTATAATTTTTATACGGCAGGTACCGTTAATATAAAGGCTAAAATTTTTAATAAAAATAGTCTAGAATCATGACCAAAAAAACGCAGAGAGAGGCTGAAGAGACCATTTCGGAAAAATGGACCGACGAACCGACGGACGCAATTCCAAAAACTATTTTTTTGGGTTCCGCTATCATCGTAATGTTCGAATCAATCAAAATCTCGAGGTCGATACCAAACCTTTCTCATAGTAAGAGAAAGTTAAAAAAGTATATAAAATTAACATTTATTTCCTTAAATTTTAATAATTAGATTTGCATCCCATTTCAAAAACAATTTACAAAACAATTTTAAAATTAGTTTGTACCACCAAGTAGTAGTTAAACGCTACAGATGTTTCTTTAATAAGATTTCTTTGAATACTCGTAAAATGTAATACATGGTATATCTTTTATTGCCCATTTAAACAACTTGAGCCTGTTGTAAATGCAAAATGCTTCAAATAAACGAAGGCGAAAACGAATGATTACAACTTAAGAAGCAAGGACGATTTCGACATAAACGAACATGAAACTACCATTTTACACTAGTCTTTTGAATTCGTTTTATTTTGTCACAGTTTGGGATCACCACCCATTGAATAAAGGGATTTTTATTGACTATGAATATGACAACATAGCCCGTAAAATTATGACAAAAACATAATAGAACGTTTACGGATAAGTGTCACCAATTCAAAGAAACGAGTGTCATTGTGGGCTGTGATCCCTAGCAAAGGCCATTGGTTTGGAAAATTATACTCAATTGCTGGACATAAATTTACCTTATCGAAATCCTTCATTGTGCTAGCTTTACGGTTGTGAATGCAAATCATTTGTCCAGTCACCCCTTACATAAAAAAGGTCAACCTTACTACCGACCAACGGTTACCGCCGACCCTACCCTCTTTGAGAATATTTTAAGCACTCAACTCTCTTCATGTGAAACTGTATTGTGAGTTCAGGATGGCGGGCACACCGCTTTGTTGACTAATTGATTGATTTTCTGCAATGTGCAATTTGCGAAATCTGTTCAGCTTCCTGTTGACCTGATTGATGTTTATTCATATTCACAATTCAACTACAGTGACGACGTTGGCGGACGTTGACAGTGCCGACGTTAACCTCCACAACACTAGCGCACTAGGGGCAAAGGCTCAAATCGTAAGCGACGAGGCGCATAAATGTTTACCTACGGGTATTCGAAGGTAAACGGATTTAACGAGTGGAATCGATTGATTTGTGTTTGCTAAATTATGTACAATCATCAATATGAAAGATGGGGTGTATTATAATGCAAATACACACGCGCTCTATAGGAAGCAGGACACTTTCTGCCATAAGATGAGAGGATAAAATATAAAGGCAAACAGCATTTGATTTTGTTTACAACGCTCTTGAATTGACTTGTTTATCTTTTTGATAAATCACTGGAATTAATTCATTCAAGAGGCGTAGATTAGAATGTGTAAGCGATTTTAAACACACTTATTATTTAAAATCATCTGTATATACGTGCATTATGTGGTTGGATGTTGTAGAATGAAGACAAACTCTGATTGGCTTTAATTTAGTGAAGCCCAGTAGTTGTAACTTTGACTACTCATCGGATACTGGTCTCATCCAACCGGAATTGACTTGCTAAACTTATAACAAGACAAAAAACAGCAACAATATAAACAGTCTGTTCCGAATGCCTAGCACAGAACATCCGGTATGCTGTCCTCAGGCAAACCTAGATGAGCTGCTTCTACATATTTGGAAAACAGGTCATTTTGGAACTACAAGGGTAAGTCAGACCATTGATGAACCGAGGATGAACCGAGCCCATTGAAAAAACTTATGAGCAATACCAAAGTATACAATGTTAATATCGTGGTGGGAGATTATAACGCAAAGGTAGGAAGAAAAGGCATCTTTAGAAGTGTGTTGAAAAACACATTGACTTCGATGAGGAACGTAATGTCACTATAGCCAACACTCTCCAGATCAATGAACAGTATTTTGGATGTCCGAACATTCCGAGCCTGGTAAGCCCGGTCCTGGCTAACTGCCAGTTGCGCACTCCTAGTTGGTTGAGGTCGGTTTCTACTTGTGCGCGGCACTTGAGGCGAGGTCTTCTGCGTCCGACATCTGACTGGGAATCGAAGACTCAGAAAAGATTCGCTCCCCCAACTTCGTTCCGTTGGTTTTTCTGCTGTAGCGGAAAAAGCTATGGATTGATGTTTGGTGTGGACTTCGGCTGATGTTGCTGAGGTTGCATATGTACCTCCTCCTCGGAAATAAATAAATAAATAAATAAATCAATCAATCAATAAATGAATAAATAAATTAATAAATAAATAAAAAGAAATAAAGAAAAAAATAATTAAATCCAATTTCTATCCGTTATACAATATGCGGCAGCAAATTTCTCCAATTTGTCTACATTGTCTATATTTATTGCAATTGTTTATTATAAGCTTTATACTATGCATTGACTCATTTGTATACAATGATACAAAGACAGCTTCTTATACAATTCTTCCTCCCTTAATATGTCACTTGCTCTTTTTGAACTTCGTATAAACTTTATTGTTGGGTCCGATGAAAACATTGATATTATAATTAATTTAATTTCGTGATAATCCGTATCAGATACTTCGTTCTGCGTTTTTTTAATATATTGTCTTTATGTCCAATGGATTTATATCTATAATTCGTCTTTTATGTAATATATGAGCTTCCACAGGTCTATAAGTCAGTATAATTTGTGTTTTATATTTATTTATATATCTATATCTACAACCGCCGTTGATGTACCTGCGAAAATTCCTTGCCTTTATATTTACTATTGAGATATATATATTACAATTTTGAATTCATTTCCATATAAATAATTGACTGCATATATAATTGGTAAAATTTCTTTGTTATTAGTGCTATAGTTTCTTTTATGATTATTAAGTGCTCTTGACACAAACAAATAGGATGACCCTGTTGCGACAATACTGCTCTAATGGTCACTAGCATCTGTCGTGATAACAAACGGTTTATCATATTCCGGGTATTTCAAGGTAAGGTGGGATGAAATGAGTCTTTTTTGGTTCTCAAATGCTGTTATATATTGAGGATCATAAACGTTAATTTTAATATCTTTTTTCAAGTATTTTGTCATCGGGTAAGCTATTTTCGATTAGTCCTTTATAAATTTTCCTGTTGTTCCTAAAAATCCTTTTAATTGTCTTTCTTTTTAGGGATGTCCAATTCCTGAGTTTGACTTTATTAGAATTTAGCTTAATACCGTCAACTGTCAAAAATTAACCCAAAATTCCGTTTTATTTTTTAGCAAGCCACATTACCAACCTGAATTTTTTAAATTATGTTGTTGAAGTTATATCTATATATATAAAAATGGATCTTGGTTTGTTCGGATGCTTAAAACTCGAAAACGACTGGACCAAATTGGATACTTCCTTCTGCGGATTTGTTCGTAATTGCTCCGCGAAGGTTTAGGAAAAAAGAAAAATTGAAAAATTCTCAACAGGTGGCGCTGTAGGCGGTCATTCCATTTGATAGCACAGTAATAATAAATAAATAAATAATTTATATGGCAAAACAACGTTTGACGGGCCAGCTTGTATAAGATAAGAATTTATTTGCTCTTCTGTCGTTGTTCTTATTTCATGAACATCTGTATTTGTATTTGTTAATATATCTCCTTCTTTATATAGAAGCTTGTTAAATCATCGAATAAATTTCTCTATTACTTCCCTTTCATCAAGATCAATCCATTTCTATGAGTATATCATAGGGTTTTTCTAACTTCATACGAATCCAGTTTATTTTAATATTGCCACAGATTTGTTAGGAGTCTTTTCTTGTTCCTCTACAGCGTTTCCCAAAGTGTGCTCCGCGGAGCACTTGGTGCTCAAAAATAATAGGTACTATGAATTTCTGGCTAAAGTCTGGGTCGTTAAAATTAACCGCTGAAAGCTCCTTAACAGCACCCCCAGTTAGGGTTCCCAACCGTACTATAATATATAGTATTGTACTATATTTTGGCTTTGCGTTCTATATACTGTTGAAGAAATATATAGTACGCAAAAATACTATATTTCAATCCGTTGAATCAATAGCAAACAGATCTTCCATTTTGCACCTTAAGGTTTCCTTCATCATACATGAAACGAACTCACCTAAGTCTTGCTGTCAATGTCAAAGTTGAAAGCCATGAGATATTTTTATCATTTGAAATTGCAATTGCAACTGATACGTGTTCGTGTAGTATTTTGTTTTTTTTTTTTTTGATCGGAATTTCATTCACAAAAGTGTCTTTAAAGTTTTAATTGTTGTGTAATGGAAAAGGGAAGTTACACCGAAAATGGGTCAAGTACAAATAGAACAATTGCACCACAAACGCCCACTAAAAAGCGAAAAATTCAAAAAAGACTACAGAAATATAAACCAAAATGGGAAAAACAATATGGTTTTATAACAAAAGATCCCCAAAATTTATTCAATGCAAAGTGCATACCATGCAACATAATAATGTCTATCGGAAAAAGTGGTATTGGCCAGGTGAGTGCCTTGATGTCAAGCTAGGTATTTCCATCCTCCTTTGCTGTTTATTTTGAATTGATTCTATTGAATGAAATTTTAATGAAAATGTGCTTGAATAATTGTGGTGATTTATGAATGTTTAAAAACTGTTGCAGATTAAACAACATTGCGAAACAAAGCAACATAAATTAAAAATTGAACTAAACAAGAAAACTGCAACACTAGATCGCGTTTTTGGTTCATCGGACGCTTCTTCTTCTGTTTCTCACACGAAAACCTGTGATGACAAGATAATAGCAAGTGAACTTGCTCTAACTTACCATACTGTCAAGCACAACCATGGATTGCACTGTGAAACTTAACATATAAAATGTCGATTCTAAAACTGCCTTAAACCAAAAGTTAGGGCGAACGAAAATGGAAGCTTTAGTTGAGGAGGTTTTAAAACCATATGCCCTGAAGACTTTAATAAGTGACTTAAATAACCCAGACTTATATTTTTGCTTGCAAACTGATGCAAGTAACCGAAAGAATATAAAACTATTTCCATTCGTTATTCAATACTTTGACATTGAAAATGGTATTCAGAACAAAATGTTAGATTTTTACGAAAATTGCGATGAATCAGCTGATGGGATGTTTGACGCTATTAATAATTCATTGTCCCAACATAATCTTCCCTTTGAAAGAGTGTCTGGTCTGAGCGCCGACAATACCAATGCAAACTTTGGCATTCACCATTCTCTGTATAAAAAAATTTAACATCTAGTTCCTAACTTAGTGAAGGGCAATTGCCATGCCCACATAGTTCATAACACAGTCAAATATGCAATGATTTTTTTACAAATTGATGCTGAAAATGTAATTTTAAAAACCTACAGCCATTTCTCTTCTTCCACAGTTCGAAGAGAAGAACTGAAAAAATTTGTTGCGGCTGTTGAAGGTGAATGGCATGAGCTAAAACGACATGTTGGCACTAGGTGGCTCTCATTGCTGCCTTGTGTGGACAATATACTTTTGAAATGGAAGCCTTTGACTGATTATTTTACTAGTTTAGGGGAAGAATGCCCTACCCATATCAAAAATGTTTTGTGTATGCATGAAGCTGATGGAAACGTTAAAGTTCAAATCTTTTTGAACTTCGCCAGCCATTTCTTGCATAACTTTAATAAAGCTGTCAAACAACTTGAAGGTAATAACATCACCGTCTTAGATTTGTATAACATTATGTCCACCTTAAAGTTTGCACTTGAACAACGTAAGAGAGATTGTTTCTTTGGTTTTGAAACCAAAAAATTGTTGCAATACTTAGAAGCTTAATCTCCAGAAGAAACAGATAAAATCAAAAAGAATTTTATAGCATTCGCTGATAAATGTCTGGAATACCTTAATAAATGGTTTAATTTTAAAGAAGACAATTGGTAATACAAAATTCAAAGATTCAATTTGAAACAAGAGCTTTCTTTTGATGACTTTGAGATGGCATTAGAAGTTCTTAGAGTACAAGAAAGAATGAAAATCAAGATGGACGAACTTTACTGTGAAATAACAATTCTCAGTGACATTTTTGCAAAAATTAAGAATTCAAGGGAGTTTACTGACAGAACTACAGATCAAAAATGGCTTCATATTTTTCAAAATACCGAAAATAACCTACCAAATATTTTTAAACTAATATCATTCCTACTCTCCATTCCTGCCACTTCGGCGTTCACGGAAAGGATTTTTTCAATCATGAACTCAAAATGGCGTGAAGAAAGAAACAGAGCGAGTCTCTCGTTAGTCAAAAATGAACTCCTGGTCTCTATTAACTTAAAAATTGAATGTGATAAGGCTTATGAAACTTTTATTGTTAACAAAAATTGTCAAATGATGCAAGAAGTGCAAAAAAATACAGATTTTATAAAAAATAATATGTAGCAAAAATAACTTTGGCTTTTTCTTACTTTTTTCATAAAGTAAGTACTATATTTTTTGGTATTGTACTATATTTTTTTACAGGTATACTTAGAAAATACTATAATAAGTTAGAAATCAGTTGGGAACCCTACCCCCAGTAATTACTAAAGAGTCAGCAACTGGCAGGTACATAATACAAAACCATATTTGTTTATTTCATAATGGGAAGTTTCCTATCGCTAGAACCGCATTTGTAAGATGCGTTTTGTTGGATTTATAATATTTTTTTTCTGTTGTTATCCTCAATTCAGATTTGTGAATTTGCTCGTTTTCCATTTATTGTTCTATTCTAGAGCCAAGGAAAATGACGCAATAGAGACAGCGGCGTCAGTACTTTCTAAAGAATTTGAGGCAGACAATGTGGCTAGTACTAGTTCTATGGTGATCAGTACTGCAGAAAAAAACAGTAAAAAGGAAGTACTACGATTCATATTTAAATCTTGGATTTGCTGAGACAAGTGACAACAAACCCCAATGCGTAATTTGCGGCAAAGTGTTGCCGAATAGTGCGATGTTTCCAGCAAAAATGAAACGTCATTTTGAGGGGATTCATCCAAATTGCAAAAGCAAACCGACTGATTTTTTTAAAAGGAAGTATGGTGAACTTACAAAATCTCAAACAATAATTACTAACCACTCAAAGAAAGTGAACGAAAATGCGTTGATGGCGTCCTACTTAGTGAGTTTCCGAGTTGCGCAAACTAGCGAAGCCCATACATTCGCTGAAAACTTAATCAAGCCATGCGTTAAGGCCATTGTTGAGTGTATGTTGGGTGAAAAGGCCAAAAAATTAGTTGACACCGTTCCATTGTCAAATAACACAATATCACGAAGAATCGGAGACTTAGCAGAGAATGTCAAAACTACTTTACTTTCGCGAATAAAAGTCACAAAATTTTCGCTGCAAATGGATGAATCAACAGATGTTGCAGGGTTGGCTATTTTAATAGTATTTGTGCGCTACCAATACCAACAGTCCTTTCAAGAAGATCTGCAAGCCGTTGGAAACTACAACAACTGGTGCTGAATTTTTTAAATTAATAGACAATTTCTTTATTGTCAATGATATCCCATGGGTCAACTGCGTGGATGTGTGCACAGACGGTGCCAAGGCCATGACTGGAAAAACGTCCGGTACCGTCTCAAGAATAAAACAAAATGCTAAGGAATGCAGCAGTAGTCACTGCGTTCTACATCGCAATGCCCTTGCAATTAAAAGAGGTCTTAGACGAAAGCGTGAAAATAATTAACTTTATAAATCTCGACCTAAGAATTCAAGGCTATTCAAAGTATTGTGCGATGAAATGGGTAGTCTACATACGTCTTTACTTCTTCACGCAGAAGTAAGGTGACTTTCTCGCGGCAAAACACTGACGCGACTTTTCGAAATGAGGGCTGAAGTCAGAACCTTCCTTACGAACGACAACTTTGATTTGGCGACAGATTGTGTAATGAGCGTTGGCTCTTGAAATTATCATATCTAGCCGATATTTTTAAAAAATTAAATGATTTGAGTGTATCACTTCAAGGAAAGACAATAACTGTTTTCGATGACAGTGATAAGGTCGAAGCATTTAAAAAGAATAACAAGTTTTGGGCGAAATCTTTAAAAAATCGAAACCTAGACAGCTTCCCAATGGTAAGCGAATGTAAAGAGGAAATAGATTTGGGTATTCCTGACGACATTTTAAATGAGTTTCATCTGCTAAGTTTGCTCGAAAACTTCCAAAGCTACTTTCCGGAAGAATACCATTCAAACATTAAAGAAAATGTGTGGGTTGCAGACCCGTACTCCGCCGCGTTGGAAAAGCCAGCATCTCTGACATCGTTGCAGTTTGAGTGCTTAATTGATTTGACATCAGATTCTTCTTTAAATGCAAATTTTGAAACTAAGAAGTCTTTATCAGAATTCTGGTGTATGTTGAAGGACGAATTCAAAATTTTGTCAGACAGAGCCAAAATAATTCTTCTGCCGTTTGCAACAACATACATGTGCGAATCAGAATTTTCCGCCTACGTTGGAACCAAAACAAAATAAAGATCCGGTCTCGATGCAGAGCCAGATATTCGGTTGCAGTTGTCCCAAATTCAACCAGATACAGGGTGGCGCACGAATCGTGCTACAAAAATAAAACGTAATAACTTTTTTTCTTTGTAAAAATGGATGCTTGGGATACGGAGAAAAGAATTTGGATAGTGCAACGGTACCATGCTTTGCAGTCCGTCATTTCCGTCCAAAGGGAATTTAGGCGGGAGTTTGGCGGTAATCCCCCGAGTAGATGGACCATTATGAGGTTTGTAAACATGTTTGCCGAATCTGGAAGCATCGCACGAAGGCCGTACCATCGAGATGCCAATGTTCGGGTTCAGGATACAATCGCAGCAGTAGCATCTGCAATACAGGCCAATCCGAGCGTTTCGACCCGAAACTTATCGGGGCAAATTGGAGTTAGTAGACGGTCATTACAACGGATACTTCATGACGATTTAAACTTGTTTCCGTACAAAGTCCAAATTACTAGCAAGTTAAACACTCAGGATTTGCCTGTTCGCCTGGAATTTTGCCAAAAAATGATATCAATGGCAGAAGAAGACAACACATTGATCAATTGTTTGTTCATGTCTGATGAGGCCCATTTTGATCTTAACGGCAATGTAAACAAGCAAAATTGCCGTATATGGAAAGAGTCTAATCCAGAAATGCTCCATGAGACGGAACTGCACCCAGAACGAGTCACTGTGTGGTTCGCAGTTTCATCAAGGTGTATTGTCGGGCCGTACTTCTTTGAAGAAAATGGTGTAACCGTTACTGTCAATGGGGACCGTTATTTAAAGATGTTTTTTTACCCAGAACTGCGCCGAAGACGTATACTATTCAACAGCGTTTGGTTTCAGCAAGATGGAGCAACTCCACATATAGCCAGACCAGTTATGGCGGAGCTAAACAAAAAATTCGCAAACAAATTAATTTCTAGGAACTCCACTCTTCGCTGGCCCCCAAGGTCACCTGACCTGACTGCACCAGACTTCTTTTTATGGGGTTATGTCAAGCAAGAGGTGTATAAAACGAAGCCCAGGAATTTAACTGAATTAAAGCAGTCCATAACGACAATAATTGAGGCGATCCCAACTTAAACTCTTCAGGCCGCAATGAATAATTTTTTGATCAGGTGACGCATATGCGAGGGATAGCGTGGAGGTCATTTGCGATCTATAATCTTTAAAAACAACTAACTATTTAAAATAAAATTTAATTTTCTAACCAATAAAAAAAAATAAATGAAATACATCGATTAAAAAAAAAGTTATTTGAATTTCTTATTGTAGCACAATTGGTGCGCCACCCTGTATATAAGCATTATGCAAAACCAAACAGGCACATTATTCTCACTAGATATTGAATTCCTTTTGTTATTTAATCATCATTGTTCTTGTTTTTTTCGTTGATGTTACTTGTTTTACTTGAATTTAATAAAATATAAAAAAAATTTGAGTATTGCATTTTTTACACATACATAACTGCGAAATTAGCGTAAGTGTAACGAAGTGCTCCGCTAGGAATGTTTGACCTAAAAAGTGCTCCTCGACCAAAAAAGATTGGGAACCGCTGCTCTATCATATTAATTGTTTTTGAGTTGTGATTCAATAATTTGTATTTAAAATGAGATAACTTGTCTTGACTTAATATACTAATCATTGATCATGTGTCTGCCAACGCTGAACATTTTTTTCCTTCTATCGTTAAGGTTATAGAAACTTTATTCTTTTCCGAGACCTATTCTTAAAAAAATGTGTCGTCGATAGAGTTCGTTTCAGTTGTCTACTATGTCAGCTGTCATTTCCATTGTTATTTTGCCTATTCTGTTGTAATCTATTATTCTGTGGATTGGGCTGATTATTCGGTCTTGGATGTCAGTTATTATTAAAATTTTGATTTGGTATTGATTGATTAGATCGAGAGTTTTCGTATCTGTTGGTCTGTTGATTATTATTATATCTTTGTCTGTTGTTGTTTTGTTTAATACTCAAGTGTTTAATGTACTTATTACCTGAACTGTAATCTTTATAACGTAAATTACCTTGATCATGTCCAAACAAATTATTAACTATATTTATAAGTTCTGGCAAATTACTCTTTCCCATTACTGCGGCGGCTAGAGCACCAGAAACTAATTCTTTCACTTTTTATACAATCATACCACAAAATATATGTGTCATAACCTCGCCATTATTAACAAAGCGGCATATTCTGTAATGTTCTCAATGAATAGTTTTTATATTATTGTCTAATTCACTAATAACTCTAATAACTTTTGACTTTCGGTAGTGCTGCTTCAGCTTGGTGGTGCATGTCATCCAATCCTCTGGTGGGCTGGCATTCAATAAATTGTTGGCTCCTCCTAGAATTTTTTTGTCTTATATTACTTGATACATTCTAGCTTTTTCTTCTTCGTCAGAGTAGTCGTCCAGAGTTCTGGTTACCACATCGATGAAGAAAGCCAATGTTCTTATTTCTCCAATAAATGATGACAAGAATCGTATTTCCCATTCAAGTCTGGCTCTTGAAAGCCACTAGACATTGCTCTAATAGATTTTCCGTTATCTCCCGATGTTGGTCGAACACTTGTTATCATTCGTTGTCGTTGGCGATTAATTTTGCACTTATTTTTGTTTTAATAAAAAAATATAAGTCGAGCTTTTCACTTTACTTACGATTCACTACGTTTTTTTTGTATGTTTGTTGTATTGTGTCTGCATAAACTACTAAATTTCACTATGATTCACTTCGTTTCTCACTATTTTACCTTTACGAATCACTGGATCTTTTTTCTTCCATTGAGATCCTACCGACTGCGCCAGTTTATTGTTCTTTTTTTAAAAGTGTATAATGTGAATGCCAATGATACAAGGCTCAAACATAAGCCCGTCTAAACTCAAGCTTATCAAGGCTGCCTCAAATGACTGCCATCCCGCCGATCTTTATAAACCCGGCGGAGAAGACTTGGTAAGTAATATTCACCAACTCATAAGTCAAGGTTAGTCGGATGAAAGTATGCCTAAAGAATGGAACCTCAGTATCTTTTTCCCGATCCACAAAAGTAGGCCCTCTTAACTACGACTACGACTCGCCACTTAAGGCGAGGTCTTCCTCTACTGCGTCTGACGCCTGGTAAACTTTTGCAGGCGTTCACATATAACGGCTGAAAGGATCTTGTAAGCAATCCAAGTTGGTTGAGGTCGGTTTCTACTTGTGCGCGCCACTTAAGGCGAGGTCTTCCTCTACTGCGTCCGACGTCTGGCTGGGAATCGAAGACTCTGCGAGCTGGAGTATTGGTGTCCATTCTTTCTACATGTCCTAGCCATCTTAAACGTCCAATGCGGAGTTATTTTGACTAGGGGTATGTCGCTGTACAGCTCGTATAGTTCGTGGTTGAATCTTCGTCTCCATAGCCCGTCAATGGAAACGGGACCGAAGATTTTCCGAAGATTTTTTCCCTCGAATCGACCAAGGATTGATCAGGGTCTTATATAGGATCTCCTTAGTAGTTCGAGTGAGGGCTTTACTACTAAATTGCCTTCTTAGCCCGAAGAAACAGCGATTGGCAAGAGTAATTCTTCGTTTGATTTCTGACTAGATGTTGTTGTTAAATAGTTCGTTCTGCCTGACAGCGGAATGTTGTTCGTCATCGCCGTTTAACAGTCTGCAGAAATGGTTCTTCCATATCCTCAGCATCGTCTGTGCCTCAACTACAATATTTCCTTGTTCATCTCGACAGGCTTCTGTTCGAGCCTTTTATTTTTGGCTTTGACGTTTTACACTTTGGTAAAACTTGCGAACATCGTTCCTGGAGTGGCACCTCTCTATATCCTCGATCGCGCGCTTTTCTTGCTCTTTTTTCTTCTTGCTGAAAAGCCGATGTTCTTCCCTTCTTCTTTGGCTATAGAGCTCAATAGCAGCTCTCGTCTTCACCTGCAGCTTAGCCTTGTAGGCCTCGTTCTTGGCTGCGAGCATCTGTCGGCATTCCTCATCAAACCAGGGGTTTCTTGCTGGTGGCCGAGAGAAACCTAGCACATCAGTTGGGTCTGATCTAATGGCTTGTTGTCATCGTTGCCATTGTTCTTCAAAATTTGATGATGGTAGTGTGTTGTGAGTTGAGAGGTTAAGGCATACGCGTTGCGCAAAGGTCTTGGCGGTCTCTGGCGATTGCAGTCTTTTGACATTAAATTTTTTCACAGTATTTCTGTTTTTTTTTTTGTGGCGTGGTGGATATCCGCATCCTAACCTTGGACAACAAGGTTGTGGTCTGAGTCAATGTTAGCCCCTCGGAATGTTCGGACATCCAAAATACTGGATGCGTGCCTCTTGTTTATCGCAATGTGATCAATTTGGTTGACTGTTCGTTGATCTGGAGACCGCCATGTCCCCTTATGGAAATCGAGGTGAGGAAACCGTGTGCTGGCTATAGTGGCATTCCGTTCCGTAGCGAAGTGAATTAGCCTAAGTCCGTTACCAGACGTGTTGTCGTGTAGGCTATATTTTCCGACAGTACTGCTAAATATATCTTTTCTTCCAACCTTTGCGTTAAAATCTCCCAGCACGATTTTAACATCGTACTTTGGTAGTCGCTCATAGGTTTTGTCGAGGAGCTCGTTGAAGCAATCCTTAGTTATATCATCTTTTTCCTCCGTCGGAGCATGAGCGCATATAAGGCTTATGTTGGCGAATTTGGCCTTGATGCGGATTGTTACAATGCGTTCGCTAATGTCTTGAAAACATAAGACTTCCTGCCTAAGTCTGGCACTCATAACAATCTGCATCCAAATAGTCGCTGTTTCTGCTCACTATAACACGGTCCAGAGTAGATGTCACAGTTTTTCATCCTCTTTTTACCCGGCCCATCCCATCGTATTTCCTGGATGGCAGTTACTTCAGCTTTGTCTCAGTTTAGGGCTTCCGCTAGTTTTTCACCTGCACATCTCCTGTTTAATATTCTCACAATAAAATCGGTCCTCTCAGAGGCTATTGGTTGGTTCGTAACATATAGTTTTTTTTCCATGGGTGGTTAGTTAACCAAAAGCAAAACCCCCAACCTGGGGGGCCAGTTCCTCGTTTTTTCGTGCCGAAACTAATTGATCATAGTTAAATCGCATTCATAAAATCACCAGTTTAGTCTCAGCATATTCAACTTTTTTTTTAAACTTTTATCGGGTGAGCCGAACCTAAAACGCTCAGAAGAGATGGATACAGATGTTTATTGACTCTGCTCTTTAATTGTTGCAGATTGTATACTTGTGGAAACATGTTTTCAGGAAGTTCGTTCCATTGTTTGCTTGTTGTGAAACAAAAATAATTTTGGTATTGTGTTGATGGACTTTTGACCCACCTGAATTGGTTTAAAGTCATTAAACTAACTGTGAATTACTTACCTCTCGATTATGATATAATGGCTTTCATTGTGGCTTATGATTTTTTAACCATTTCTGGGTCAATTGATCAAGAAATAGGTGCCTTCCAGATGACTCTTAAAACTGAATACGGAGAGTTGAAAGCATTTGAACCTACAAAGCGGTCTACCCATTTAATGTTGAAAGGTCATTGGTCATTGATCAGTTCATGTTGACAGGTAAAAGAAGTAGAAACGGTTCTCAATCAACTTGAATTGCACAACTTAGAACAGAAGAATGCTGCTTTTTAAGCATTCTACAAATTGCCACACCCAATGGGTGGACTCTTAGGCGTATCTATCTACCTATCATTATAAAGCATTACTAGTCAAAGCATACTTTTCATATGATTAGTGTATTGCATATATTTATTTCCTGGTTTATTACTCTCGTGTCTTCGGGATCTCTAATTTACACTTTTGAAATTTAAGTTATTTCTCAAGTATGGAAAAAGTATACACGTCTTTGAAACATGATTCAGGTTTTTGTGGACACATGACGATTAGATGAAAAACCCTTTATTTCTAAATCACCTTGTAAGATATCCACACCTGCATGAAAACATTCAGGATTATTTTCTTACAAACAAATAACTGTGGAACCCTTTCATTATAACTACGTATTCACTTTCAAATGCATAAATAAAGACAAAACCACTCGTAACCAATGACAACTTCACCCCAATTTTTCATTAAATATGCTGAAAGTAAGTGCAAAGTACCTCCGGCTTAAGTAAAATACAAGAAAACGAAACCCATACACACAGCATGAAGAGGGAGAGCACAAACTAGGGGAAACTTTGAATATCTCAGTTTCTGACAATTTATTCAAAAGGGGTCAACTTTTATTCATAAATATTTTAAACTTGTCCATGCCGAGTGCTATTTATGTGAAAATTATTTTCTGTCAAGATTTAAATGTACATTTTCCACATTCATCGTGACCACTGATGAGAAAAGGAATTGGGCATCTTCACTTCCTTTTCTTACCACCTCCTCCTCGTCAATGCATTTTGCAAGGCAGTCGCCTTTGCCCTGCACCAGTGTGTAGCTAACTTTTCAGGTCTTTTTTCCAGCAAAACTAAATCCTTTTGGTGTAGGTTTCACTAAAATACGATAATTTAATTCAATCCTCTTTAGACCTTGTTTTCCTTTTACCCGCACTGTGTGCATCCTGCCATTTTAATTTTCTTTAGGCAGGCATGACCTTAAAGCTTTTTAATCCTTAACTTTACGATCTAAAAGCTGTAAAATTAGCTTTGAAAATCTACAGTCAAGTAGCATCTGAAGATTACTCTCCACTTAGTTTTGCCTTTATTTTCCTTTTCCGTTGAATATTTTCCTCCTCTGCATTCAACTACTCAGGGAATACTGCCCGCAACAGAGGACAAAAATGGACAGAAAAGTTTCGCCAACTTAGGGGCCAAATGAAAAACGCACAATAAAAAAGACGAAAAAAACTCTATGAGGAAAAACAAACTTCAAGTACAATATTGAAGAATTAAAGAATCGAACTTTTAATGCCTTCAACTTCTTCAATTTTGTGTTAATTTTTGAAGTTCGTTTTAATATAAAGTTTGTAGGTGAGATCCGACTAAGTCCACTGGGGTAGCTATTTGGCTTAGTCGTTCCGTCGCATCGTCCGTGTCTAAAGAAAACTTGTGAGCTTCAATTAGACGGTGGATGTAACTTTCTCCAAGACATTGGCTGCAAAATAAATAGTTTCAAGTACTACCTTATACTATTTTCTCTTTGTACTTTATGATAACAACAGTGAAAGTAGTAAAAAATTTGCAATAATTAATTAACTACGAGTAGACCCCCCAGTGCGGTGATCAAAACAGAACCTTTTTATTTCTTTTAAAAACACATCTTACTCATCGATAAAATATGATGTATCTCTCAACGGATATACCTTTTATACAGTGAGTACAGAGCACCATCATCTCTTCGATAGTGTGACTCTAGTGAAAACATGTTGATGCAATAGTTGAATACACATAATAAGAAAACAACCACAGATACCCATACGGTTGGTGGAACTATAGAACATAAAATGTACTTTGCTTCAATAGACGTTTAGCTTCACCATATCCTGATCCCTCAATACGGTTGGATAATTTTCCAGGAAAAGAAAATCGTTTATGGAAGGATATATGTTCAAGCTAACCAACTCGTTCTGCTTTCGCTCGTTGTAGTAACCCTTAAATTTGTTTGTTCACTCAGGGATGAAAACGATAAATTTTCTTCAGGTGTCGTTTTACGTTCATTTTGATAGTGGGTATAGTCAAACAAAAAATTGAAACCGACAGCCAGTCTACCCGCCCTCTTATATGGACCTACGAGGTATATTTTATTTATTCTGCTTAACTCCAAAATAGAGTGTCATCGAATGGTAGACATTCTCATCTATCGGTTATACTTATACTTTATACACAATGATTCTATTGATATATTTACATTTTGTAGGTTTTGGTCTAAATAATAGCCTGATACCAAACGAGGGGTTTAATAAAAACAAATATCTAACTTGTTACTACTTTTCCTTATTTTTAATTATTTGCATGCTCTATTAATTATGTGTTGGTAACTATTTACTAAAGTAATGCATAGGAAAAGGTAGGATAACATAACATATGCTCTCACTAAGCCATCTTAAACGATAAATACACATTTTTTCACACCATCTGCATCTCTGAGTATATTTTTTCCATTCGATATCAATATAACCAGTATCAAAATCCAGAATCCTTTCTTTCTTCACTTTTGTAAATTTCAACCCTCTTTGTAACGGTCCACGGTTCTTGAAGAGATCGAAGACGTCGTTTTCCCATTGTCTTGAGCTTTTCTTGACATCGTTATACTCTATCCCATTGGAAATGCATATACCATTGTTAAATCTTATGAGTTTCTTTAAGTGTCAAACTATTGGGGTTTCAAACTATTGAGGTTTCAAAAACTGACAACCAGCTAGAAACTCAAAATGTATCAAGTTTGGGTTTTTTAAAAATGTTTCCCGAATATGGCAGATATAAAAGGGCATTTTGAACAAACAAACATTTACCTTTTTTAACTTTCTCTAACAAAGAGAAAGATGTTATTTTCCGTAACAATTGTTGACCTCGAGATTTTCATTGAATATAACATAACGATGATAGATGAACCCAAAAAAGTATTTTTTGGAATTCCGTCTGTAGGTCCATCTGTCCGTATTGGTCTCTCCAGCCTAAACGACTTGACCGATTATTTTCAAATTTCGTATACACAGTTTTTTGGCCACAATTCTAGTCCATTTTGTTTTACTAACGTACAATTTCTCAAAAAAGGCTCCAACGATTTTGATTAAACTTAACATAATATACTATAAAAATAGTATTTCCAACAAAAAATACATACACAGTTTATTTTTTTTTTAAAGAATTCATAATCCATATAACGGATTATATATGGATCGACTCAGAATCGCTATCTGAGTCGATTAAGGCATGCCTGCCCGCCCGTCTGTCTGTACGTAACCAGTTTTTAAACCAACAAAACAAATGAAAAAATGTTGAAATCCTCTACACCCACGCCCACTTTTTAAAAAACGTAGTTTTTTGGCCAAACCGTAAGGAATTTTGAAAAATTATCTGAACAACATATTTAAATAATCTCAATATTTTGTCTCTATATTTCGTCTAAATAAATTTTATTGCCACGCGCACTTTTTGGTGGCGTTTTCAGTAAAAATCGTTTCGTTTGATTCAAAATCATTACTTACTTATTAAGTGGCGCTAGAGTCCGAAATCTGGGCCTCACCAACATGCCTCTTCAATTAGCCCGGTCCTTAGCTAACTCGTTGAGGTCAGTTTCTACTTGTGCGTGCCACTTAAGGCGAGGTCTTCCTCTATTGCGTCCGACATCTGGCTGGGAGTCGAAGACTTTTTTGCGAGTCGGAGTAATGGTATCCATAAGTTCTACATGTCCTAGCCATCTTAAAAGTCCAATGTGCAGTTTTTTGAATAGTTGCATGTCGCTGTACAGCTCGTAAAGTTCTTGGTTGAATTTTTGTCTTCCATTTTTTTGTCTTTCCTCTCGAATCGACCAAGGTATTCCTCATCTATTTTTGATACGGTCCATGCTTCAGCTCCATAGAGCAGGATCTCCTTAGTAGTTTGAGTGAGGGCTTTACTAAATTGCCTATTTAGTCCGAAGAAACAGCGGAGTTAATAGCGGAGCCGAGGTAGATAAAGTCCCGCACTACCTTAAAGTTATATCTGTCAATAGCGACGTTCTCTCCAATGTTTGTTCTTTCTTATTGACAGCATATACTTAGTTTAACCCTCATTTACTGCTAAACCCATTTTTGTCGCTTCCTTCTCTATACTAGCAAACGTGGCTATGACATTTCGTTGACTCTCACCAATGATATTAATATCGTCGACGTGTGCTAGTAGTTGCACAGATTTTTGGAAGATTGTGCCACTGATGTTGGCTCGGGAGTTTTGCACAATCCTCTTAAGAATCAAATTAAAGAATTCAAATGACAGCGCATCGCCTTGCCTAAATCCTTTTTTGGTATCGAATGTGTCGGTGAGGTCGTTTCCGACCCTGTTGGAGCAGCGAGATTTCTCCATTTTTCATCCTACACAGACGGACTAGTTTGGGCGATTTCATGGCTCTGACATATGCAACTGTAGTTGGCGCAGTTCAGAAGGTCGCCTTTTCTGTGGATCGGGCAAACGATGCTGAGGTTCCATTCTTAAGGTATACTTTCATCTGACCAAATTTGCCTTATGAGTTGGTGGATGTTCTTTACCAAGTCTCCGCCAGCTTTGTAAAGCTTGGCGGGAAGGCCGTCATGATTAAGCTTGAGTTTAGATATTGCTATCCTCACTTCACTTAGGGCGGTTAGTAGTTTTCGCTTTCTTCGCCTATATTGAATGGTGTTGTTCGTCATCGCCGTTTAACAGTCTGCAGAAGTGGTTCTTCCATATCCTCCTCATTTAGTTTTATTGTAAAATATTTTCCTAAGCCAACAAAACATTTTGTCAACTTTTTCGTTGAATATGCTTTCAAAGCTTTTACCAACCAAATCAATTTCAATCCTTAATTTATTTCATGTTGCAATTTGTTCATATTAATTAACTTCTCCACATACTACCTTCTAAATGAGAATGTCTGTTTTAAAATATTTTATTTGTGTGGAACATAATCAATCCGCTGTTATCATATACCAAGAGCATCATTGAAATACAAACTTTTAAATTCGAAACAACAGAATTCATCGCAATTTTCGCTGGATACGGTCCAAAATTGTATACCGAAAAAAAACTTACAATGCAACAACGTTGAACGTTGAAATATATCCATATATAGTACCCTGCGAATTGGATTCAAATTTTAATGAAGTTGGCCAACGAAAACCCGCAAAATAATGCGCTGCTCTATCGTTGTACATGTTCACGTTTTAAATTAGAGTCTACAAAATGTTTTTGCTTTATAATTGCAAAAAGTAATTGTCCGCGAAAATATGCTCTAGCTCAACGTACATGACCAATGTAGTCAGAAATGTAACTATGCAATACATTATAGTGACTTACTTTACAAGATTGCAAGTAAATGATTTGAATGATAAATGTACATACGCGCTAGTATATATGCGGAAGCTATAATGTACTACCAACCTACATATTTTAAAAGTTGGAATGCATTTCAATAGTTATTTAAATTTTTTATAGACCAAATTTAGGTGGGGAGAAGGATAGTTTTTTTGTATATAATTTATATTGAATCTGTTTTAAACAGATATTTTAAAACATCTATATTTCTTCTGAAACATTATTTATAGAAAAATAGCAAAATATGCCATAAGTAAAGCCTTGTCAAATGACCAGCCCGCATTAATCGACCTTTAGTACTCAGTTCAAACATAAGTATGACCCTTCAAGTTGGTGCTTGTGTTTTAAGTTAATAGTTAATTATATACTCAATCATGTGAAAAGTGGTGGGTGCACGACTGAGTCGTACGTATCCTTATGCGCTCGACTTTAAATTTTAATTTGAAGAAAATTAGTAAAAGTATTCGCGGCAGAAAATAATGCCCAGAATGTATTCGTCTATTATCTTCGGACAATCTACCTCTATGTATTTTTATACCCTATTCCATAGAGGTATATTAGTTTTGATACACAATTTGTAACATAGAGAAATAATTTAACTAGACCTCAAAGTATATGGATCGACACAAAATCACTAGCTGAGTCGATTTAGCCATGTCTTTCCTCCCGTCTGTCCGTCCGTCACCAGTTTTTGGTCCTTAAATTTTGAGCTAGAAGGATGAAATTTGGTACACGTGCTTTATGTTGCTCCCAGCAGAACAAATGTAAACATTTTTGAAATCCGCCCAATACCACGCCCCCTTTTTAGAAAAACGTAATTTTTGGAATTTTGAAAAAGTGAAAAGTGTTATGGCGTTGAAATACAGAAAATGACATTATCACAACATTTTGTTTAGACAGTTTATCAAAACCTTTTGTGGTTCGACAAAAACCAACAAATTTCTATTGCTAATGCCTTGGGATGAAGTATACAAATGGTTTTTGTAGGAAAACGCAAATGGTTTTTGTAGGAAAACGCCCCCAAAAAGTGGGCGTAGTTCAAAATGGTCTAAAACCAAATTTTTAAATTACCATTGCGGAAGTATATGCCTACAAAGTTTTTTTTTAAAGTTGGACAAAAAGCGTTTTTTTACTAAGAACGCCCGAAAAAGTGGGTGTGGAAAAAGCTTTGTGAGGAAGAAATATAGATATTGAGATTCTCTAAATATATTTCTTAGACAATTTTTTTAAATTCCTTTTAGTTTCGCCTAAAACTACGTTTTTAAAAAAGAGGTCGTGAAAGTGGGCGGATTTCAAAAAATTTTACAATTGTTCTGCTTCGTCGGCCAGAGAGTCATATACCAAATTTCAACACTCCCGAAATTTAGTCGAAATCATTTCTCTATGCTACAAACTTAATGTCAAAACTAATATACCCCTATGGGATAGGGTATAAAAATCTGATAACCCAATCATGTTCTTAATAATCATATATACATTTTCTTCAAAAATTGCCGTACCGTTATGTGCATTCGAAAAAATGCTTATTCCATCTTGCCATTATCAAGATTATCAATAGGTCAGACTCCAGAATCCAGACTCATTTTTTAAAAACTACTTATTTTGGGCTACAATTTGCGAAAATCTCAAATTCGAATTTTGCGCCAGTACAATACTTCCCTATACTACGTATACTGAGAAAGTATAAATGGAACGAGTTGTCTGTTCACAATGTTCTTTAAGTAGTTCGTTATTGGTGATGGGTTATGTCTACCATATAAGCAATTACAAAATAATTAACCAACGTTCTTCATTATCCAATTTCATAGAGATATATTATGTTATTTTCTTCTGTATAGAATAGAATGAACAGTCATTCATCAGTTGTCTGTGGGCAACGTGTCTCACATCATTTTGTGGTTGAGTAGTGTCCGTATAGGTAGCAGTTCTAAAGACATTGTTTTTATAACCAAAATAACCGAAAACGAATATGGGATATTGCCATAGACCTATTTAGCCTGTGGAAGATAAATTACTTTTAAATTGATTTTCTTGGAACAAGATGAAAAACGGATTGGAAGATATTGAGTGGGAGAACTTATTAGCCTGCTCTAGCATAATCAATTAAGATGCAACTCTGTTTATTGTATCATATATGCATAAATTGAGTTTAATGAATTAATGCACATTAAAAACTCATTAACGGAACGTTTATATAACAAATTGATAAACTTGCGGTTCTGAAGACAAAAGAGCCAAACATTCAAAATATTTAATGCAAATTCAGTATTGACGTTCGAAAATAAACTATACATCAAAACGAATACACCCCAATATTTGGGTATGGATGAATGAATATGGTAATAAGTAAAATTGTAAAATTAGGTATGATAGCATTATACAAGAGTTTTGTCCGACTATAATTTTTTAGGATTTATCGGTCCGCACTATACTTCTCTTTACTCCAAATCTATAGAGGCTCACGAAAAAATTCACGTGTAAAATACAACAACACCTTAGCCTATATAGATTTCGCGAAACCTGTATAATTATCCAGTCTCACACCCTTAGCTTGGATAGAAAATGTGCAAACCTATTTTTTTTTAACTTGTATCGAAAACGATTGTAGAAAATGCTAAAATTGGAAGAAATAGTAGCTGATACCACAACCGGCAATCAAAATAGGTGGGAAATCAATAGGCGTGTTTCCTTTCTAAATCTGTACAGGCGTATTTTCACATGAGAAAACAAACGTTAATCGGTGATCTGGCATCACTGATATTGAAACACGTATCTGCCAACAGATGGCAGTTTGGGGTTTTAATTTCTGCTGTGTCATTTTTTTTTTTTCACTAATTCCACTACAACACTTCTTGTAATGTTTTGATTTTAGATTCAAAGCAAATATAAAAATAATTTCACATCAAATTATTTCATAAAACATTGATTTTGCACCTATTTTGCAGCGTAATACTTACTGGTTGTGGTATTAGCTGCTATATTTTGAAATTTTATCATTTTCGACAACCGTTTTCGATAACAAATGAAAAAAATAGGTTTGGTAGCACATTTTCTTTCCAGGCTAAGGGCGTAAGACTGGATAATTATCCAGGTTTCGCGAAATCTATATAGGCTAAGGTGTTGTTGTATTTTACACGTAAATTGTTTGCTAAGCCTATATAGATTTTGAGTGAAGAGAAAAAAAACACGCCTAATGTTCTATGAAATAATTTGATATGAATATATTTCTACATATGCTGTGAAAAAAAATAAATGAAATGGCAAAATTTGAAACCCCCTGTTGGCGTCTACGTATTTGAGTTTCAGTGGTGCTAGATCACCGATTACCGTTTTTTTCTCATTTTTATCTATGCCTACATAGATTAAGAAAAAAAACACGGCTAGTATCTTTGTCAATGTCTCAAAATGTTTTTCATTTGGCTTACCATTTCATATGTACCATCCACAAAATAATATATATATATATATTGTACAGTTTGACAGCCTCTGGCATAAAAATAGTGACGATTCTCTTCAGTGGTTTCTGAATTAACTACAAGAATTCGGTTCGTTTATACGATAAAGCAATCAAAACGTTTTAAATAACTACATTAAAAAAGATGGGTAATTTGTTTTCCCAAAACTTCTGGGACAAAAGTACACAACCAAATTAAAAGTGAAAGCATCTGATTTGATTTATATATAAGTTGAAACAAATATAATTTAATTTAAATTTGGATAAACCAACGACTTACTATTAAAGTATTATAAAGGGTGATCCATTTCGAGGTTCCCTACTTTTTTAAAGAAAAAAACACAGAAAATTCACATTTAATGGAGAATGTTTATTATTATTTGAAAGAACATTCTTTGGCATTTATTTTTTGAAGATTATGTCTATCAAATGTTGGCCGTTGCTACGTCGCAGATGGTCCATCCGTTGAGTCCAATTTTCGATCACTCGTTCGAGCATTTCGACTGGTAACTGGCAAATGACACGCGTGATGTTTTCCTCCAAGGCCTGAATCAAGCGGGTTTGTCGGCATAAGCTTTTGACTTTACATATCCCCACAGGAAAAAGTCTAACGGTGTGATATCACACGATCTTGGTGGCCAATCGACCGGCCCAAAACGTGAAATTATGTGCTCACCGAAATGTTCTCTCAATAAGTCCATTGATTGATGCGATGTGTGGGAAGTGGCGCCGTCTTGCTGAAACCAAATGTCGCCGTGATCACGAGCTTCAATTTCAGGCATCAAATAGTCGGTTATCATGGCACGATAACGATACTAAACAAAAATAACATGACAGCATGACACGACTCACACGTGATCTGTCAAAAAAGGCTATTGAAAAAAGTTTCTCTACTTGGATCACCCGTTATATCCTCAAATTCGTTTAGTATGGTCGTCAACAATAAAATCAATCCTTTCCGAGGCTATTTGTTGCTTCGTAACAAGAATTGTTTTTCCGTGAGAAGGTAAATAACCCCCAATTACTTAGATATCCCTAGGACACGGTCAGTATCGACTACCCAATTGAGCGCTGCCCGCTTCAAGTAATAAACACGAAACTATAAACCTTAAATAAAATCATGGAAAAGTTCAGAAAGAAAATTATGCAGAATTATCTTATTTTTATATTATATAATACTGTGCACCGCTTCCTTTAATGTACGCGAAACCTTAAACCTCTAATAAAATCGTGCGAAAGTTCAGTTAGAACATTATGTAGATAGCATATTTTTCTACATTATGACAACTGTAATGAAACTTGAAAATAGACTTTAAGTTAGTTTAATTCAAACTTCTCAACCTTAGAAGTGCAGCGACGCTCAGGACGGCGCACTTCTTGTTTTATTGCTATAATAAATTCAAAAATTATAATAATGCTAAGTAAAAATAGGGAAGAAAAAAAAGTGATGTTTTTTTGTATTATAAATGTACACTCTCAAACGTAAATGCACACGAATAAATCCAAACTGTCAGACATCGTAATATGTTCGCTGAATGAGATCTGAAGCAATTGGAAGTTGAGCAACATGTACTGTAACCCTATGAAAATAAATCCAACGGCGCTTGGTGGATATGCGATCGAACCATTTCTCGTGATTACAAGATCACCACGTCAATAGATAAATTATTTCATCAGCTGTGTAGCATATCAGTATTTTGTTAGTCCATCCAATTTTTTTCTAAAAAATAGTCCTCTTATATGGGATAATAGCGAACTTCATGTTGGTAACATGGCGATAGTCTGAAAGTGGGCGTAGCAGTTTGATTTATACTTGTAATGGAGATAATATACCAAATTTGATTATGCTAGCTCAAACTTACGGGCGGACTAAGATTTTGTGTACTGTTCTTCCGGCGATGCACAACCTTTGGCAAAAAGTCACTGTTGATGCGAACAATTTTTATACCCTATCCCAATAGCTGAGTCGATTAAGCCATGTCTGTCTATCCGTCCGTCTCTCTGATGTATGTCACCGATTTTTAGGCCTTAGAGCTAGGGGAATGAAAAACGTAGTTTTTGGCTTAACCGTAAACAATTTTGAAATATGGTCTAAACAACATTTATTGTGCTTAACAGCGGCGAAAAAACGTTCAAAATCTGTATGAACGGCAAAGAATAAGTTATCGGAATTGACCACTTAAAACCATGCTTCACGGAAACCGACAGCAAAGACATAGTCGAACAAATAAAATCGAAACCAATAATAATCAAATAGGTTTCGTTTACTAAGAACCACACGTCTGTAGAACCCGGTCAAAAAAAGCGAACAGGGCTTCCTACATTCAACTGGCGGGGGAGTGATGTAACGAACGGAATTCCACATGCTAGCGAATCATTCGAGCTAGGATAATGAAATTTGGTATATAGGATCCTCCTCCGTGTCTACAGAACAAATGTAAAAAATTTCAAAATCCGCTCACTGCCACGCCCCCTTTTAAGAAAAACTTAGTTTTTGGCCAAACCGTAAGCAATTTGAAGAAGTTTCTGAGCAACATATTTAGACAAACTTAATATCTATATTACGTCTATATACACTTTTTTGCCACGCCCACTTTTTGGGGGCGTTTTCAGTAAAAAACAGTTTTCGTTCAAATTTTATATTTTTCCAAAAAAAATTTCGATGCAGAAAAACCATTTTTATACACTACCCCACAACATATGCAGGAGAAAACCTTGTCTTTTGTAGAACCGTAAAAGTGTTTTATAAGCAGTCTGAAGAATTTGTTGTCACCATGTCATTTTCCAACAATTTGAGGATATTAATTTTAAGGATGGGATTGTAGCCTTCACATGTTTATACCCTATCCCATAGGGGTATATTAGTTTTGATACTTAGTTTGTAACATAGAGAAAACATATGAGAGCCTACAATCCGCTATGCGGATCGTTGAATACCCTATCCCATCCCATCCTTTATATTAATATCCTCAAAATATAGGCCTTATGGCGATGAAATACAGAAAATGACATTGTCACAATATATTGCTCAGACAGTTTCTCAAAATCTTTTGTGGTTCGACAAAAAACCACGTATTTCTATTGCTAATGCCTTGGGATGGGGTTTACAAATGGTTTTTGTAAGAAAACCCCCCCAAAATATGGGCGTAGGTGAAAATGATCTATGGACAAAATGTTTATATTACCATTGCGGAAGTATTCGCATCAAAATTTTTTTCGAAAGTTTTAAAATTTGGAAAAAAAGCGTATTTTACTAAAAACGCCCCCAAAAAGTGGGCGTGGCAAAAAACTTTATATGAACGAAATATAGATATTAGAATTGTCTAAATATGCTGCTCAGACACTTTTTTGAAATTCCTTACGGTTTGGCCAAAAAAAAAGGTTTTTCTAGAAAGGGGGCGTGGCAGTGGGCGGATTTCAAAAATTTTTACACTTGTTCTGGTGGCACGGACGAGGATCCTATATACCAAATTTCATTATCCTACCTCAAAATTTAAGGCCCAAAAATCGGTGACGAACAGACAGACGGACGGACGGACGGACGGACAGACAGACATGGCTAATTCGACTCAGCTAGCGATTCTGAGTCGATCCATATACTTTGAGGTATATGTAGCAAAATTATTTCTCTATGTTACAAACTAAGTATCAAAACTAATATACCCCTATGGGATAGGGTATAATAATTTTGCTACATATACCTCAAAGTATATGGATCGACTCAGAATCGCTAGCTGAGTCGATTAAGCCATGTCTGTCTGTCCGTCCGTCCGTCCGTCCGTCCGTCCGTCTGTACGTCACCGATTTTTAGGCCTTAAATTTTGAGCTAGGATAATGAAATTTGGTATATAGGATCCTCGTCTCTGCCTACAGAACAAGTGTAAAAATTTTTGAAATCCGCCCACTGCCACGCCCCCTTTTAAGAAAAACTCAGTTTTTGACCAAACCGTAAGGAATTTTAAAAAAGTTTCTGGACAACATATTTAGACAATATTAATATCTATATTTCGTCCATATAAAGTTTTTTGCCACGCCCACTTTTTGGGGGCGTTTTCAATAAAAAACTGTTTTCGGTCAAATTTTAAATTTTTCGAAAAAAATTTTGATGCAGAATCATTAACATTATTAATATGAACATTTCTTCTATATACCATTTTAACCCACGCCCACTTTTTGGGGGCGTTTTTATATAAAAACCATTTTTATACACTACCCCATAACATAATGCAAGAGAAAACCTTGTCTTATGTAGAACCGTTAAAGTGTTTTGTAAGCATTCTAAGAATTTGTTGTCACTATATCATTTTTTCTATTTATCCACATCGTGTTTTTAGCCATGTCCCCTTTTTTGGGGATTTTAGTTTTATGGATAGGATGGGATAGGGTATTCAACGATCCGCACAGCGGATTGTAGCCTTCTCATATTTTTTTTTTAATTTCTGAGTGACAGCACTGCCGCCAAAGTTTTGGTCAGGCAGCGACAAAAAAATACAATTTTATGGAGCAACAGACTCGTTAGTTAGTACCCAGGGCCGAGCTTTCTCACAAGCATTCATGTGTGCGTGCGAACTTCTTGCACGATGGCGGGACCTCCTGTTTTATGCCGACTAGGAACGGCTAAATTGAGATAAGCTTTTCTTGACAGTTGTCAGCTCATCTCGAGAAGAGGGCCAGTGAAAAATCATTTAGGTGTTTCTACGGCTGGGAATCGAACCCAGACCTTCTGGCGGCAGTTCATCGCACTAACCATCGCGCCACTGAGGCACTGAGGATAATCGAAGTGTCAATGCAATCGAAACTAAACGTAGCTGGAGTGGTAGTCAGGCAGTCAGGCCTACTGCTACTGTATTTCTATTCTGCAACGTTGTTTTCTTGACAGTGTTTTTCACTAAGTTGCGTTGTTTACATTAAAAGCTGATGTTGTTGCTGGTGTTGCGATCCTTCAACATCAAACGGATACTATTTTATAAACGTGGGCGTTAATTTTGTTACATCTGGGTTTATGGTGTCGCTTATTACAAAAAGCAGCAGATGTTTCGATGGGCAAATTGAGTAGTTGTTGAATGAATTTCTTTGAGTTCATATGGTTGAAAACACTTAAAGAGATTCACCGTTATCATGAAAAAAAAAAAACAAATATGTGATGCGACAATGTGATAGCACAGTACAATGAATTTGCATTCAATTGAGCCATCGTAAGAGCGGTTCTTTTTTTTTGTAAGAAAATTATCTGTTCGTGCTTTTAGAAACTAAATTTATATTTTTAATTGAAAATGGGTAAAGGAAAACGTGTTAACATTAACGAAATTCAAGTTGCTTTTAATATTAAAAAACATATGAGAAGGCTACAATCCGCTCTGCGGATCGTTGAATACCCTATCCCATCCCATCTTTAAAATTATATCCTCAAAAGGTGGGCTTTATGGCGATAAAATACAGAAAATGACATTGTCACAATATATTGCTCAGACAGTTTATCAATACCTTTTGTGGTTCGACAAAAAACAACGTTTTTTATTGCATATGCATTGGGGTAGGGCATAAAACTGGTTTTTGTAAGAAAACGCACCCAAAAAGTGGGCGTGGTAAAAATCTTTGTTTTTGTATAGACAAAATATAGATATAAGGATTGCCTAAATATGCTTTTCAGAAACTTTTTTGAAATTCCTTACGGTTTGGCTTAAAACTACGTATTTCTAAAAAGGGGGCGTGGCAGTGGGCGGATTTCAAAATTGTTTACAATTGTTCTGCTTCGTCGGCCAGAGAGTCAATATACCAAATTTCAACACTCTAGCTCAAAATTTAAGGCCCAAACATCGGTGACACACAGACGGACGGACGGACGGACGGACAGACAGACATGGCTTAATCGACTCAGCTAGCGATTCTGAATCGATCCATATACTTTGAGGTATATCTATCGAAATTATTTCTCTATGTTACAAACTTAATGTCAAAACTAATATACCCCTATGGGATAGGGTACAAAAAAAAGCGATGTTTTTTGTCAAACAACAAAAGATTTTGAACATATGAGAGGCTACAATCCGCTATGCGGATCGTTGAATACCCTATCCCATCCCATCCTTTAAATTAATATCCTTAAAATATAGGCCTTATGGCGATGAAATACATAAAATGACATTGTCACAATATATTGTTCAGACAGTTTCTCAAAATCTTTTGTGGTTCGACAAAATACAACGTATTTCTATTGCTAATGCCTTGGGACGGGGTATACAAATGGTTTTTGTAAGAAAACGCCCCCAAAATGTGGGCGTAGGTGAAAATGATCTATGGACAAAATGTTTATATTACCATTGCGGAAGTATTTGCATCAAAATTTTTTTCGAAAGTTTTAAAATTTGGACAAAAAACGTTTTTTACTAAAAACGCCCCCAAAAAGTGGGCGTGGCAAAAAACTTTGTATGGACGAAATATAGATATTAGGATTGTCTTAATATGTTGCTAACACCTTTTTTTGAAATTCCTTACGGTTTGGCTTAAAACTACGTTTTTTCTAAAAGGAGGCGTGGCAGTGGGCGGATTTAAAAATTTTTACACTTGTTCTGGTGACTCGGCCAAGGATCCTTTATACCAAATTTCATTATCCTAGCTCAAAATTTAAGGCCCAAAAATTGGTGACGAACAGACAGACGGACGGACGGACGGACAGACAGACATGGCTAATTCGACTCAGCTAGCGATTCTGAGTCGATCCATATACTTTGAGGTATATGTAACTAAATTATTTCTCTATGTTACAAACTAAGTATCAAAACTAATATACCCCTATGGGATAGGGTATAATGAAAACATGAACATTAGTCAAATCGCAAAAAATGTATGCAGAAATTCAAAAGTTATAATGAACTTGTTCAAAGATTCCGAAAATTATGACAAAGCTCACAGTAGTGGACGACCGAGATCTGTAACGCAAAGACAAAAGCGAGCTATATTGCATGGAGAAATGAAAAACTCTGGTTTCTACTATGGTCCGTAGTATGGTGAGCAGAAACAGCGACTATTCGGATACGGATTTTTTATAAGGGCCAGACTTAGGCAAGAAGTCGTATGTTTCCAAGACATTGGCGAATGCATTGTAACAATTCGCATCAAGGCCAAATTCGCCAATATAAGCCTTATATACGCTCAAGCTCCAACGGAGGAAAAATATGTTATAACTTAGGATTGCTGCTATGACAAAACCTATGAGCGACTACCAAAGTACGATGTTAAAATCGTGCTGGCAGATTTTAACCCAAAGGAAAGAAAAGAAGACATCTTTAGCAGTATTGTCGGAAAACATAGCTTACACGACAACATGTCTGGTAAAGGACTTAGACTAATTGACTTCGCTACGAAACGAAATGTCTCTATAAATAGCACACGGTTTCCTCACCTCGATATCCATAAGGGGACATGGCGGTCTCCAGATCAACGAAGAGTCAACCAAATTGATCACATTGCGAAAGACAGGAGGCACGCATCCAGTATTTTGGATGTCCGAATATTCCGAGAGCCTAACATCAACTCAGATCACTAAATTGTTGCAGCCAAGATAAGAATGCGGATACCCACCAAACCACAACAAAAAAATTGATGCCGAAAGTCTGCAATCGTAAGAGACCTCCAAGGCCTTCGCGCAACTCGTATCCCTTAACCTCTCCATTCACACAATACCACCAGCATCGAATGTCGAAGAACAATGTCAACGATACCAACAAGCGATTAGATCAGCCGCAACTGATGTGCTAGGTTTCTCGCGCCCTTCAGTAAGAAACCGCAGGTTTGATGAGCTTTATAAAGCTGACGGAGATGACTTGATAAGTAACATCCACCAACTCATAATCCAAATCTTGTCGGATGAAAGAATGCCTGAAGAATGGAACGTCAGCCTCGTTTTCCCGATCCACAAAAAAGGAGACCCTCTGAATTGCGCCAACTACAGAGGCATTAGTCTCCTCAACCTCGCCTACAAGATCCTATCTGCTGTAATATATGAACGCCTGAAACCGTTTACCAAAAACCTGATCGGTTCTTATTAGTATAAAGTTTAAGGCCAGGAAAGTATACAACCGATACAATTTCCACACTTCGGCAGATCCTGGAAAAAAACCCAAAAAGTCTAAATATTTAGATACCAACCACCTATTTGTCGATTTCAAAGCCCCATACGACAGCATTTATAGAGACGAACTTTACAGAGCCATGTCTAGTTTTGGTATACCGCCTAAACTGGTACGTTTGTGAAGGATGACGATGGAGAATTCTTGCTGCTCCATCAGGGTCGGAAACGACCTGACCGACACATACGATACCAAAACAGGATTTGGGCAAGGCGATGCGCTGTCATCTAACTTCTATAGTTTGATTCTTGAGAGGATTGTGCAAAAATCCCGAGCCAAACCCTAGAGCACAATTTTCCAAAAATCGATGCAACTACCAGCATACGCCGACGATATTGACATCATTGGTCGGACTCAGGTCGGTAAGACTAAGTATATGCTGTCAACACGCGACTTTGTCTACCTCGTCTTTGATATTAACTCTGATAAGTTATATAAGGTGTGAAGTGATCTGATGTGTAACCAGGGTGTACTCTTACCGTTACATAAAAGAGTGGGTAAGACCTGTTACGAAGTACTTAACTTCGTCTGTCATTACGTTGTTTGTGTATGTTGGTATGTTTTTATAGGCACGATCTTTTTTTTGATAGCAGGTAAGTGACATAAAGATCCCCCTTATCTGACGAGCTACTGTCGAGCATTGCCAGCGTGCCACCCCATTGTCACAAGAAAAAAATCACCCTTACCCGGCCTGCCAAATAAACCATTTTGGATATCAGGGTAAGGTATCGGGATTTAGAGCATGGGATTTCGGCACACCCGCCACTATCTCTGTTCAAAGAGTCTGGACTGGACAGAGATAAAGGAAATACATGTATTCACAGACAGGAGTGCATTGGTGGTGGATTACAACAAAAACAACTAACTTTTGCGGGATTCAGGGTGAGAGAGGTAGTAGTTTGGTATCTCTTTACTTCCTTTATCTCTGAGTCTGGACTTAAAACTCAAAGATCAGACGACATCTTGTTTAAATATGTCAGAGAAGTTTGTTTACTTTTTGACATCAACAAATCCACAGGAGACACCATTATATCCACTAAAGTTGATCGTACGGAATGGATTTCATACACTGTACATAATTTATTGCATACTTGTACATTTTCATGCAATTTCTTCTTAGTTCATACCTAATTATTTCACGTGTCCTTTAAGATTAATTTCCGCAAAACGAATTAAATAAGACGATACATATTCTTTACATATAAACAAATTGCTTCAATGCGTAACCAGTAGAGCGCGTCTAAAATATTCTTATGGAATACACCCGTTCTCACGGAAAGATATTTGCATCACTTCAAGAACTGATATCTTTAAGTTGGTTACGCTGTAATTGATTAATTAATTCTATTAAAAAAACGAACACTTGCATTGCAATCTTTGCTCAAGTGGTCTACTCTTTAGCAACAAAAATCGCTCATAAAATGAAAAACTATCTATGCTTGAATAGTCAGCGAAGGTATCAAGAACACCAAATTTCAACATCATAACGGAATTGTGTTGCTATAAAAGTTAAAACAATCCCGCAAGTGAATATCAGTTTCATCAGTAGAAGCACATTATTCAGTTGAAATGGGTTTATTCAAATCTCTCACCGTACTTGCTGTGATAGAAGTTATATGCGCAGGACATCTCCATGGAGGATCAAGTTATTCGGTATTTACAAAACATGAAGCTCCCCATTATGGGAACTCTCTGACTCATGGACAACAAAGTGCAGATTATACACTATTAGGCAAATATTATGAACCCAAGTACGAGCCCGTACATTATCCCAAGTATAGCTTTGACTATGGGGTAAAAGATACCCATACCGGAGATCAAAAAAGTCAATGGGAGCATCGTGATGGTGATCATGTTAAGGGTATATATATATTTATTTGTATGATTTCTTTATTAACATTTTAATTATTTTTAATATTTAGGCGGATATACTCTTAAGGAAGCTGATGGTACCACACGAATTGTAGAGTACACGGCTGATGATCATTCTGGATTTAATGCAGTTGTTAAACATACCGGACATGCTTACCACCCACAAGTGTACCAGAAGGTCGAGAGCTATGGCCATGGTGGCGATTTGCATAGTATTGGTGGCTATGGAGGAGTCTTAGGTGGATATTCGGGAGGAGGGATTTCTTACGGACATGGACTCGCTAGCAGTTATGCTAACGTCAAGCAACATCTTTAAGGAGACGAAATAATTCCAAACAAATTGAACTGATAACTAGACACATAATATACTTGAAATAATAAAATACACATATACGCGTATCATAAGTATATCAACATATATCAACATATGAACTTTAAATAAACTTCATTCCAAAAACAGTAGAGAATGCTTTAATCATATTAATAAATCTCTGAAATACTCTATCTAATAGTAAAGACATCAATATATGAACATTGAAAAGACTTCATTCCAAAAAAAACATTAGAGAATAGGTTTAATTTTCTCTGAACGAAATTCAGAGAAATTTTAGTAAAATTCTACTAGGGGATTTCAATGTAAAAATCAGTTAGGAAACGAAAAAAGATAATGAATTCCGATTACTGGCTTTACGGCAGCCTATAGTACTATGAGTGCAGCACTAGGTTTTACCGATATAATCCACAATGCATCCTTGCGATACCCTTATAGACGAACCATCGACATCCTAAATATACACATATTGAGAGGGGCAAACGTCGACTTTGACCATTTTTTAGTTGCAACCAAATTCATAGATTGACTGTCCAATGAGGAGAACATACGAACAGTCAAGAAAAACATATGAGAGGGCTACAATCCTCTGTGCGGATCGTTGAATACCCTATCCCATCCCATCCTTAAAATTAATATTCCCAAAAAGTGGGTTTTATGGGCATATAATATAGATAATGACATAGTCACAACATATTGTTCAAACAGTTTATCAGAATCTTTTGCTGTTCGACAGTGGGAGTTGGTTAAAATTATCTAAGAACAAAATGTTTGTATTCATAACCAATGATCCTGCATCAAAAGTTTTTTTCAAATATTTTAAAAATGTTCCGAAGAACGTTTTTTACCAAAAACTGGGCGTGGCAAACAACTTTTTTAAAAATCCTTACGGTTTGGCCAAAAACTACGTTTTTCTAAAAAGGGGGCGTGGCAATGGGCGGATTTCAAAAATGTTTACACTTGTTCTGCTTCGTCGGCCAGAGGGTCTATATAGGTACCATATTTCAATACTCTATCTCAAAATTAAAGGTTAAAAAATCGGTGACACACAGACGGACGTACGGACGGACGGGCAGACAGACATGGCTAGATCGACTCAGCTAGCGATTTTAAATCGATCCATATGGTATGTTCTCTATGTCAAAACTAATATACCACTATGGGATAGGGAATAAAGAGAGTTGACTTGGTCGCCTTAGAGAACCAACGATAGCAAGGTTTTACAGATATAATAGATTAAAAACCAAGTCGTTTTTTATAATGTCAAGTAATGTGACATGTGACTACAATAAAAAAACATATGAGAAGGCTACAATCCACTGTGCGGATCGTTGAATACCCTATCCCATCCTATCTGTAAAACTAAAATCCCCAAAAAGTGGACATGGCTAAAAACACGATGTGGATAAAATAAAGAAAATGACATGGTGACAACAAATTCTTCAGACTGCTAATAAAAAACTTTTACGGTTCTACAAAAGACAAGGTTTTCTCCTGCATATGTTATGGGGTAGGGTATAAAAATGGTTTTTATATAAAAACGCCCCCAAAAAGTGGGCGTGGGTTAAAATGGTCTATTGACGAAATGCGGATTTCAAAAATTTTTACACTTGTTCTGCTGGGAGCAACAAAGAGCACGTGTACCAAATTTCATCCTTCTAGCTCAAAATTTAAGGCCCAAAAACTGGTGACGTACGGACGGACGGACGGACAGACATGGCTAAATCGACTCAGCTATCGATTCTGAGTCGATCCATATACTTTGAGGTATATGTAGCTAAATTATTTCTCTATGTTACAAACTATGTATCAAAACTAATATACCCCTATGGGATAGGGTATAAACATATGAGAAGGCTACACTCCGCTGTGCGGATCGTTTAATACCCTAGCCCATACCATTCTTAAATTAAGCCCCCCAAAAAAAGTGCGCATTCCTAAAACTGCATAGGGATGAAATATAGAAAATGACATTGTCACCTCATCTTGTTTAGTCACCTAACACTCCTCTTCTTAATTAAAATTTAAAAACGATACCACTGTAACAAATAATTTCAAGTAAATTCATAAGATTTGCTTCTTCCGTGGGGATGATGTACACAATTTCCCTCCATATATGTGTGTAGGTACTCTACTGCAGTTGTTGGCTTTGTCTCAACGAAGACTTAACAATGGCATGGTTTTCTTACACCAATTATTATCAGGACAAATAGATGCTCATGATCTTTTAAGTGCTATTGACTTTAATACCCGGGAAGGTTCCTATAACCTTCGTAGACTAAACATTTTACATATTCCTAACATAAATACAACTTTGTTATGCATGAGGCTATTAGTCGCATGAGTAGAGTTAACAATAAAAAAAAGTGTGATAGTGTTAACAAAATAAAAATAACTCATAAGAATTATGAGGCAGATAGCAAGGTAATTATGGTTCGAACATTTTGTATGTATATAGATTTATAGAACGAAAAAAAAAATTGTAATATGAAGCTGAAATCCAGTTTACTTTTATTTTTGTTCGATTCCTACAATACTTGTAATCATTGACCTAAATTTAAACTGACGCAAGGTTATCATGGATGAAAACAATCATACGAGTTATGTAGTCCACTTACTCCTACTCTGTAATGCGTACTTCAATTTCAACCTTTACCAATAAGTTTACTGATTGAAAGTAAAATGCAAACAACAATTAGCTCTTATTACGGTTATAACAAGTTTCATAATTATCAATTAAAGCTAGCAAACGCCTTTTAACAAGTTTTTAGTTGCGGCTAAGTAACAACATAGCTATATAACGTCAAACTGGAAACAACAATTTCCTTTTCTCCCAACTACCATAAAAATAAGGCGCTAAGGAAAGAAATCCGATTTCAAACTAGCACGTCTCCTAGTCTTCGCTCTGCCGGCAACAACATACTTTCAATTTTAGAAACATGGAAACATGTTCCATGTTCACTTTCAATGTCAGAGTTATTTAATGTTTTCTCACTAGCTTTTTATGTATCAATAAACACACAAGGCACTCTTTCATATTTATGCTAAGTGTGATCGTGGTTTCCTCGGTTAATTGTTAAGACACACGCCACACAACAAATTATGCCAGCGAACAGTGCGATCCGTATAATAGTTTCCCCCCATTGCTGCTACGTCCTCATCCGTATAGCAAACTTGTCTTTTGACTTTTCATTTCATGATCTCCTATCATCATGCTGAGTTAAGAAAAGGCTCGATTGAAATAACAAACTCCTAGTGCTAGATTAACCGGATAGACCTTTCCGAATAAATAGAAAATAGAAAAAACCGGCATTTAATGGCAACTGCTCATCTCGTACTCGTAGATGCGCAGGAAACTTGTCTTGATACTCGTGGTCGCATCTCGCACCAGATGATCTCGAAAAATACTAGCCGCTCACTATAAATAGAGGCACATCGGACTCTTCCAAATCTAATTACAAACTTGTCCTTGAAATGTGAACACACTCCAGTATCAGTGCACGTGAATTGTAATCAATAGTGAATTTATCAAGAAATTATAAAGATACATAACTGTATATTAATAACAGCTACGAATACCTAGTGAAATTGTGATTTTGAATTAAAGGACTTAAACGGATAGCGGTTGCATTGTTACATGCTGATAATCGATAATGTTATTTTTTGTAAGTTTTTTTTTGTGTGGTTAAGTGTTTTCACCAACAAGTGAAAGTTTTTGATTGCAACTTTCTCCTACACTTTCCTAAGGACACTCTCACTTTTAGGTAAACATCTGTTTATGTATCAGTCTGTTTACAACTCAGAAATAAATATGTAGCGAATATACTTCATATAGTTATTATAGGAATAAAACTTTTTTTAAAAAAAAAACTACACGTAAGAGAAGATGCGCTTTTTTGGATTTATATTATTAGTATAGACCATTGACATTATTGCAATCAAAATCCATTGTACTCTATCCAATCTTTTCAAGATCTGGTTTCAAATAATAACGATTGTATGTGAGGAACTATTAAAATTTGAATAATTGAAACTTCTCTCCAGAACCATTAAAAACTTGCACATTTTTATACCCTATCCCATAGGGGGGTATATTAGTTTTGATACATAGTTTGTAACATAGAGAAATAATTTTGCTACATATACCTCAAAGTATATGGATCGACTCAGAATCGCTAGCTGAGTCGAATTAGCCATGTCTGTCTGTCCGTCCGTCCGTCCGTCCGTCCGTCTGTCTGTTCGTCACCGATTTTTGGGCCTTAAATTTTGAGCTAGGATAATGAAATTTGGTATATAGGATCCTTGTCCGAGTCACCAGAACAAGTGTAAAAATTTTTGACATCCGCCCACTGCCACGCCCCCTTTTTAGAAAAACGTAATTTTTGGCAAAACCGTAAAGAATTTTAAAAAAGTGTCTGAACAGCATATTTACAGAATCGTAATATCTATATTTCGTTCATATAAAGTTTTTTGCCACGCCCACTTTTTGGGGGCGTTTTCAATTAAAAACTGTTTTCGGTCAAATTTTAAATTTTTCGAAAAAATTTTTGATGCAGAATCATTAACATTATTAATATGAACATTTCGTTTATATACCATTTTAACCCACGCCCACTTTTTGGGGGCGTTTTTATATAAAAACCATTTTTATACACTACCCCATAACATATGCAGTAGAAAACCTTGTCTGTTGTAGAACCGTAAAATTGTTTTGTAAGCAGTCTGAAGAATTTGTTGTCACTATATCATTTTTTCTATTTTATCCAAATCGTGTTTTTAGCCATGCCCACTTTTTTGGGGATTCTAGTTTTATGGAAAGGATGGGATAGGGTATTCAACGATCCGCACAGCGGATTGTAGCCTTCTCATATGTTTATTAATAAAACAGTAGTGCATACGCACCAGTTACTATCAACTTGGGTATTTTCCTAAACAACAATGATTTTTACTTGTTCCTTATAGAGCAAGTATTGTTTTCGTGAAAAAACCGAACTCGAGATGTCAATCGAACCAAGCATAGATGATGGAGAATAAAATACAATAAAATACAATTCAAATAGCGATGTAGTTGAACTGCATGTTAGTAAAAGTAGTTTAAAAAAACACTTTGCGTAATTGTATTCTAGAGTCGTAATAAGTGTATGTTTATTTTTTTTTTTTTTGTTAATAATACAAAAATAAAGTTTCATTTCATCGTTTATTGATTTTGTTAGTGACGTCAAACTAACTTCAGTGTTTTGTTATGTCCCACTAACAAATGCACTAAATGATGAGCCTGTGGATGCATTGTATATGCTGTGGCAAATCTCTGCTCGTAGATGCGCTTGTATTAAGCTCGCTACGACACAGATCTGATAGTGTTAAAAAAAAAAAAAAAAAATCGAAAATATACACCACTGAATGCGAAGCGGGTGAATAGATTTACGATTTTATCTATTTTTTATTTTTTAGAATTAAACAGCGTACCAAGTTTTAACCAAAAAAATAAAAAATGTAGCCCATATTTAAAAATCTTCAATATCCTTAATATGAAAATCAGTGTTACTATTGACGTTTTTAGTAATGCCTTATACTTCACTGTTCGACACTGTTCTACCCTCGACCATGCTATGAACTCAACACTCGTTTTATTAGAATTTAATTTCTCTTAAAGAAATTTAATTTCTCATAAAGAAATTTCATTTTTCTTAAAGAAATTTCATTTCTCTTAAGCCATGGCTCTAAAAAAAATGTCCATTTAGAGTAAGGTTTTCTTACAAGTAAATGAACTCAGAAATGTTAGGATTTATGACACTGAAGTTAGAATTTATTACACTTTTAGTGTAATAAATTCTTCAAACTTTGTTACTTTTAGTGTAATAAATTCGACCTCGGGATTTCGATTGATTCTAACATTACGATAATAGCGGAACCGAAAAAAGTGTTTTTTTTTGCAATCCTCCAGCCTAAACGACTTGACCGATTTTCTTCAAACTTTGTTACTAGGGTTATTTTATTTGATCATATTTCTGGGCCATTTTGTTTACTTTTAGCCATTATATTAAGGGTACCTGCCTTAAAAAATTAAACATAACCTCAATTTTCTCGAAAACGGTTGTGACGATTCTGATTAAACTTTATATATACCTAGTTTTTTTCGAGAAAATCCATATAACGGATTTTTGCATTTAGGCCATATATAAAAAATTGTCGATTCTTGAAAAATATTTTGTCAAATTGAATGAAATTTAATTAATTTACTATTTTTATTTGCAACAATTCCACATAATTAGTTTTGGCTCAACTATCCCTTAATGGAATTTTTTCACTTTTGGCCAACAACGAAAAATTATTATTATTAACACAGGCGTTGGTTTAATCACATTTCATTATTAATATCATTTTTATCATCAATAATCGGAATGTCTATTACCTATTTTGTAGTTTGGCCAAATCAGGAATATCGTAAAATTCTCTTATTTGCTCTTACGCCCAACTCGCTGTGAAAGAGAAAGTTGTGTACAACCCAGTCGTGATACCACCACTTGTTTTTCAGAAACTATTTATTTTTTTACAATTATGATAATTTAGTTACAAAAAAGCACAGTTATTTAACCAATCAAACTTTACTGGCCAATTTTGTCACTTTCAATGATTATACCGTTCAATGGTCTAAGCTGTTTCATTGAACAAAGTCGATTCGGGATAGATCTGTAGCGATTAGATATGACAAGACAGTATCTCATAATACAAAGAATTATACCCGGTTTCAAAGTGAAAGCTTAAGACCCACTTGGAACTGAATCTACGGTTTAACTCAAGTTGGTGTTTCACATTGCCGGCTTAACAAGTAAACCCCACTTAAGTGTTGATGTAACTCCGATATTGGTGGCTTAACTCCTGTCAGAGCAAAATCCATCATTCGATGTTACCAGCATAAGCACATTACCTATGCTTAATTTTACTATTTTATTTATCGACATGAAACCAACCCAGCAAAAAAAAAATAGCTTCAAAAAGTATGATAAAAATAAAAACTAACCTATATTTATAAGTATCTACAAGTTCTTTTCGTCAAAAAACGACCGCATACTTAGCATTTCAAAAAAAAAACGAGTGGTGGGTGCACGACTGGGTCGTACGCAACTTTCTCTTTCACAGCGAGTTGGGTGTTAGATCAAATAGTAAGCATTTTGATTATTAATGCTTAAAATGATATGAATAATGTTGAAATGTGATTATACGAACGTCTACTACGAAATTTGAAGGAATCGGTGTCTATGGGAATAATAATGATTTTTTGTTATTGGCCAAAACTGAAAATTCCGTTTAGTGATAGTTGGGCTAAAACTAATTATGTGGAATTGCTTCAAGCTGTAATAGTAGTATATATATTAAATTTCAATCAATTTGACATAATAGTTTGCGAGAAATTATCAATTTTCCTTATATGGCCTAAATGACAAAATCCGTTATATGGATTTTCTCGAAAAAACTGGGTATGCAGTTTTGTTGGAACTAATATGGTTATAGTATATATAAAGTTTAATCAAAATCGTTAGAGCCGTTTTCGAGAAAATTGAGGTTATGTGTAATTTTTATATGGCAGGTACCCTTATTAACATGGCTAAAAGCAAACAAAAAAATTGGCCTAGAATTATGACTAAAACAAGCTTGGATACGAAGTTTGAAGAAAATCGGTCTAGCCGTTTAGGCTGGGGAGACGATCACGGACAGACGGACCGACGGACCGACGGACGGAATTCCAAAAACCACTTTTTTAGGCTCCGCTATCATCGTAATGTTAGAATCAATCAAAATCTCGAGGTCGAAAATTTTCACGAAAACAATATCTTTCTCTTTGTAAGAGAAAGTTAATAATTTATCGGTACATAAAATTAACATTTAGACAATATTACTGCAATAACATTGTCTAAATGTTAATTTTTTGGAAAACGGCTTTAACGATATTGATTTAATTTTACAGATAGATGAGTACTGTAATGGGTTGGGTACGACTTGCCTCTTGGTAAAATGTCGATTTAAAAAGATCGACCGTCATAATGTCGAGTTTCAAAAATTCGATTGATTAAAATGCCGACTGATAAAAATGTCGACTCTTATATAGTCGATTTTGAAAATATCGACTCGTAAGAGGTCGACAGTGGTAAAGTGAATGACATGCGGCGCTTGTCAATCAACAAGCCACTCTCGGATAATTGTTAATGTTTACATTAACAGTATTATTTTAATCATTCAAAGATAGCATTCCTATTTCAACAACGACAACTTTTCAATCGACATTTTAATTGTCTGGACTGTCACCTTTTTTTTTCGATCAAACTTCAGTCTACATTTTAACAGCCGATGAAGTTTATATTTGTCCAGTTGACATTTTTCTGTCGATCACTCTTACGGTTCCCACTGTAATAGTATATATTCAGCCTTTCTCAAAAATAATTATAATTAATAATATAATCGTTATAAGAAAAAGAACATTTACTATTAACCGAATTTAGTTGTTCAGTGAAGTAAGCTTCTACTTACCAAGATGTCATATCGTAGCCAAGCGGTATTAATGTTGAGTAACTTTATAACATTATATCTATTGAAAAATATACAATAAAATTATTATGTTACTGTTTATTTAAAACAACACCAACATACAAATTTTCTGGATACCCCTTTTAAAAACGAGTGGTGGGTGCACGACTGGGTCGTACGCAACTTTCTCTTTCACAGCGAGTTGGGCGTTAGATCAAATAATACGCATTTTGATTATTGATGCTAAAAATGATATAAATACTGTCGAAATGTGTTTATACGAACGTTTACTCCAAAATTTGAAGGAATCGATGTCATTGTGAATAATAATGATTTTCCGTTATTGGCCAAAACTAAAAATTCCGTTTAGTGATAGTTGGGCTAAAAATAATTATGTGGAATTGCTTCAAGCTGTAATAGTAGTATATATATTAAATTTTATTCAATTTGACGTAAAAGTTTGCGAGAAATTATCAATTTTCCTTATATTGCCTAAATGACAAAATCCGTTATATGGATTTTCTCGAAAAAAAACTGGGTATGCAGTTTTGTTGAAGCTAATATGGTTATAGTATATATAAAGTTTGATCAAAATCGTTATAGCCGTTTTCGATAAAATTGAGGTTATGTGTAGTTTTTATATGGCAGGTACCGTTATTAACATGGCTAAAAGCAAACAAAAAAAATGGCCTAGAATTATGACTAAAATAAGCTCGGATACGAAGTTTGAAGAAAATCGGTCTAGCCGTTTAGGCTGGGGAGACCATTCCGGACAGACGGACCGACGGACGGAATTTTTAGGCTCCGCTATCATCGTAATGTTAGAATCAATTAAAATCTCGATGTCGAAAATTTTCACGCAACAATATCTTTCTCTTTGTAAGAGAAAGTTAAAAAGAGTTAAATGTCAAATTTAGAAAATCTATAATTTCTCGAACACTATATTTTTATATCTATTGATATCTAAACAAACTATTAAAATAAACGCCGAACTCTTAATTCTGTCTTGGCATACTTTTAGATTGCTGAAGTTTAAATTTAAGCTGAAATGGAAATCATCAGATTTTTCAGCAAATGTTTTCAAGTTGTACTGAAAACGGTTGCAATAGTTCAATTGTTTTGCTATGCTCAACAAGGAGTTCGTATCCAGGACATATAGGGTATACGTTAACTCTTATGTTTAGAACAAAACTGCATTACTAGTATTTACGAAATCGTTTGTTTATTATTTAAGCCAATTGAAGAAAATCTTATTTATTATATCCCAAGATTTCTTATTCAAGATTCCTTATAATAGAAAATAAATTCTCATGTAAGGCTGCGGTTAAGCTATCATTGAAAATTATCATTTTAAATTTTCTTTTACTCATTGCGGTATTTTTAAAAATCAACCATTGGCGAGTTGGTGTCAAAACAAAGCTTATGAATTTAAGAACAAGATTATCCAAAAATATTTGTCGTTTTTCGTTCCACCGAAATGAAACGAAATTTTCCAATGATTCCTATTAGCAGCTATGGAGGTAAAATTTCAATTCCATCATGTTTTTATTTTTATGTTATAATGAAGTTGTTCAATGATAGCTATAAAATATAATATAAAATAGCTTCAAAAAGTATGATAAAAATAAAAACTAACCTATATTTATAAGTATCTACAAGTTTCTTTTCGTCAAAAAACGTCCGCATACTTAGCATTTCAAAAAAAAAATAATTTATCGGTACATAAAATTAATATTTAGACAATATTACTGCAATAACATTGTCTAAATGTTAATTTTTTGGAAAACGGCTTTAACGATATTGATTTAATTTTACAGATAGATGAGTACTGTAATGGGTTGGGTACGACTTGCCTCTTGGTAAAATGTCGATTTAAAAAGATCGACCGTCATAATGTCGAGTTTCAAAAATTCGATTGATTAAAATACTTACTTACTTACTTAAGTGGCGCTACAGTCCGGAATGAACCTGGGCCTCAACCAACATGCATCTCCAATTAGCCCGGTCCTTAGCTAACTGCCTCCAGTTGCGCACTCCAAGTTGGTTGAGGTCGGTTTCCACTTGTGCGCGCCACTTAAGGCGAGGTCTTCCTCTACTGCGTCCGACGTCTGGCTGGGAATCGAAGACTCTGCGAGCCGGAGTATTGGTGTCCATTCGTTCTACATGTCCTAGCCATCTTAAACGTCCAATGCGGAGTTTTTTGACCAGGGGCATGTCGCTGTACAGCTCGTATAGTTCTTGGTTGAATCTTCGTCTCCATAGCCCGTCAACGCAAACGGGACCGAAGATTTTTCGAAGAATTTTCCTCTCGAATCTACCAAGGATTTCTTCATCCGCTTTTGATACAGTCCATGCTTCAGCGCCGTAGAGCAGGACTGGGATGATCAGGGTCTTATATAGGGTTTCCTTAGTAGTTCGAGTGAGGGCTTTACTACTAAATTGCCTTCTTAGCCCGAAGAAACAGCGGTTGGCAAGAGTAATTCTTCGTTTAATTTCTGACGAGATGTTGTTGTCAGAGTTAATAGCGGAGCCGAGGTAGACAAAGTCCCGTACTACCTCAAAGTTATATCTGTCAATGGTGACGTTCTGTCCAATTCGTCGATGTTGTGAGTCCTTTCGTGATGACAGCATATACTTAGTCTTACCCTCATTTACTGCTAAACCCATTTTCGCCGCTTCCTTCTCTATACTAGCAAACGTGGCTGTGACATCACGTTGAGTCCTACCAATGATGTCAATATCGTCAGCGTATGCTAGTAGTTGCACCGACTTTTGGAAAATTGTGCCTCTGGTGTTGGCTTTGGAGTTTTGCACAATTCTCTCAAGAATCAGATTAAAGAAGTCACATGACAGCGCATCGCCTTGCCTAAATCCTTTTTTGGTATCGAATGTGTCGGTGAGGTCGTTTCCGACCCTGATGGAGCAGCGAGAATTCTCTATCGTCATCCTACACAAACGGACGAGTTTGGGCGGTATACCAAAACTAGACATGGCTCTGTACAGTTCGTCTCTATAAATGCTGTCATATGCGGCTTTGAAATCGATGAACAGGTGGTGGGTATCGATTTGGACTTCTTGAGTTTTTTCCAGGATCTGCCGAAGTGTGAAAATTTGATCGGTTGTGGACTTTCCTGGCCTAAAACCACACTGATAAGGGCCAATCAGGTTGTTGGTAAACGGTTTCAGGCGTTCACATATTACGGCAGATAGGATCTTGTAGGCGATGTTGAGGAGACTTAGATATGCCTCTGTAGTTGGCGCAGTTCAGAGGGTCTCCTTTTTTGTGGATCGGGCAAACGATGCTGAGGTTCCATTCTTCAGGCATATTTTCATCCGACCAGATTTGGCTAATGAGTTGGTGGATGTTACTTACCAAGTCATCTCCGCCGGCCTTATAGAGCTCAGCGGGAAGGCCGTCATTTCCGGCAGCCTTATTAAGCTTGAGTTTAGATATTGCTATCCTCACTTCACTCAGGTCGGGTGGTTGGCAGTCTTCGCTGTCGTTGCCAATATTGAATGGTTCGTTCTGCCTGACAGCGGAATGTTGTTCGTCATCGCCGTTTAACAGTCTGCAGAAGTGGTTCTTCCATATCCTCAGCATCGACTGTGTCTCAACTACAACATTTCCTTGTTCATCTCGACTTGTATCCTTGGCTTTGACGTTTTACACTTTGGTAAAACTTGCGAACATCGTTCCTGGAGTGGCACCTCTCTATATCCTCGATCGCGCGCTTTTCTTGCTCTTTTTTCTTCTTGCTGAAAAGCCAATGTTCTTCCCTTCTTCTTTGCCTATAGAGCTCAATGGCAGCTCTCGTCTTCACCTGCAGCTTAGCCTTGTAGGCCTCGTTCTTGGCTGCGAGCATCTGTCGGCATTCCTCATCAAACCAGGGGTTTCTCGCTGGTGGGCGCGAGAAACCTAGCACATCAGTTGCGGCTGATCTAATGGCCTGTTGGCATCGTTGCCATTGCTCTTCGACATTCGATGCTGGTGGTATGGTGTTAATCGAGAGGTTAAGGGATACGCGTTGTGCGAAGGTCTTGGCGGTCTCTTGCGATTGCAGTCTTCCGACATTAAATTTTTTCACAGTATTTCTGGATTGTTGTGGCGTGGTGGATATCCGCATTCTTACCTTGGCTGCTACAAGGTAGTGATCCGAGTCGATGTTAGCTCCTCGGAATGTTCGGACATCCAAAATACTGGATGCGTGCCTCTTATCTATCGCAATGTGATCTATTTGGTTGACCGTTCGTTGATCTGGAGACCGCCATGTCCCCTTATGGATATCGAGGTGAGGAAACCGTGTGCTGGCTATAGTGGCATTTCGTTCCGTAGCGAAATCAATTAGCCTAAGTCCGTTACCAGACGTGTTGTCGTGTAGGCTATGTTTTGCGACAATACTTCTAAAGATGTCTTCTCTTCCTACCTTTGCGTTAAAATCTCCCAGCACGATTTTAACATCGTACTTCGGTAGTCGCTCATAGGTTTTGTCGAGGAGCTCGTAGAAGCAATCCTTAGCTATATCATCTTTTTCTTCCGTCGGAGCGTGAGCGCATATAAGGCTTATGTTGGCGAATTTGGCCTTGATGCGGATTGTTACTATGCGTTCGCTAATGTCTTGGAAACATAAGACTTCTTGCCTAAGTCTGGCACTTATAACAAATCCGCATCCGAATAGTCGCTGTTTCTGCTCACTATAACACGGTCCGTAGTATATGTCACAGTTTTTCATCCTCTTTTTGCCCGGCCCATCCCATCGTATTTCCTGGATGGCAGTAATGTCTGCTTTGTAGCAGTTTAGGGCTTCCGCTAGTTGTTCGCCTGCACCTCTCCTGTTTAATGTTCTCACATTCCAGGTGCAGATACGAACGTCGTTGTCCTTTTTTCGTTTAGCAGGGTCGTCAACAATATTAATTGATTAAAATACCGACTGATAAAAATGTCGACTCTTATATAGTCGATTTTGAAAATATCGACTCGTAAGAGGTCGACAGTGGTAAAGTGAATGACATGCGGCGCTTGTCAATCAACAAGCCACTCTCGGATAATTGTTAATGTTTACATTAACAGTATTATTTTAATCATTCAAAGATAGCATTCCTATTTCAACAACGACAACTTTTCAATCGACATTTTAATGGTCTGGACTGTCAACTATTTTTTGTCGATCAAACTTCAGTCGACATTTTAACAGTCGATGAAGTTTATATTTGTCCAGGTGACGTTTTTTTTGTCGATCACTCTTACGGTTCCCACTGTAATAGTATATATTCAGTCTTTCTCAAAAATAATTATAATTAATACTATAATCGTAATAAGAAAAAGAACATATACTATTAACCGAATTTAGTTGTTCAGTGAAGTAAGCTTCTACTTACCAAGATCTCATATCGTAGCCAAGCGGTATTAATGTTGAGTAACTTTATAACATTATATCTATTGAAAAATATACAATAAAATTATTATGTTACTATTTATTTAAAACAACACCAACATACAAATTTTCTGGATACCACTTTTAAAAACGAGTGGTGGGTGCACGACTGTACGCAACTTTCTCTTTCACAGCGAGTTGGGCGTTAGATCAAATAATACGCATTTTGATTATTGATGCTAAAAATGATATAAATACTGTCGAAATGTGTTTATACGAACGTTTACTCAAAAATTTGAAGGAATCGATGTCAATGTGAATAATAATTATTTTCCGTTATTGGCCAAAACTAAAAATTCCGTTTAGTGATAGTTGGGCTAAAAATAATTATGTGGAATTGCTTCAAGCTGTAATAGTAGTATATATATTAAATTTTATTCAATTTGACGTAATAGTTTGCGAGAAATTATCAATTTTCCTTATATGGTCTAAATGACAAAATCCGTTATATGGATTTTCTCGAAAAAAAAACTGGGTATGCAGTTTTGTTGAAGCTAATATGGTTATAGTATATATAAAGTTTAATCAAAATCGTTAGAGCCGTTTTCGATAAAATTGAGGTTATGTGTAATTTTTATATGGTAGGTACCGTTATTAACATGGCTAAAAGCAAACAAAAAAAATGGCCTAGAATTATGACTAAAATAAGCTTGGATACGAAGTTTGAAGAAAATCGGCCGTTTAGGCTGGGGAGACCATTCCGGACAGACGGACCGACGGACGGAATTTTTAGGCTCCGCTATCATCGTAATGTTAGAATCAATTAAAATCTCGATGTCGAAAATTTTCATGCAACAATATCTTTCTCTTTGTAAGAGAAAGTTAAAAAGTGTTAAATGTCAAATTTAGAAAATCTTTAATTTCTCGATCACTATATTTTTATACCCTATCCCATAGGGGGGTATATTAGTTTTGATACTTAGTTTGTAACCTAGAGAAATAATTTTGCTACATATACCTCAAAGTATATGGATCGACTCAGAATCGCGAGCTGAGTCGAATTAGCCATGTCTGTCTCTCCGTCCGCCCGTCTGTCTGTTCGTCAGCGGTTTTTGGGCTTTAAATTTTGAGCTAGGATAATGAAATTTGGTATATAGGATCCTCGTCCGTGCCACCAGAACAAGTGTAAAAAATTTTGAAATCCGCCCACTGCCAAAAAAGTGTCTGAGTAGCATATTTAGACAATCCTAATATCTATATTTCGTTCATACAAAGTTTTTTGCCACGCCCACTTTTTGGGGGCGTTTTTAGTAAAAAAAACGCTTTTTGTCCAAATTTTAAAACTTTCGAAAAAAAATTTGATGCAAATACTTCCGAAATGGTAATATAAACATTTTGTCCATAGATCATTTTCACCTACGCCCACATTTTGGGGGCGTTTTCTTACAAAAACCATTTGTATACCCCATCCCAAGGCATTAGCAATAGAAATACGTTGTTTTTTGTCGAACCACACAAGATTTTGAGAAACTGTCTGAGCAATATATTGTGACAATGTCATTTTCTGTATTTCATCGCCATAAGGCCTATATTTTGAGGATATTAATTTAAAGGATGGGATTGGATAGGGTATTCAACGATCCGCATAGCGGATTGTAGCCTCTCATATGTTTATATCTTAATTCTGTCTTGGCATACTTTTAGATTGCTGAAGTTTAAATTTAAGCTGAAATGGAAATCATCAGATTTTTCAGCAAATGTTTTCAAATTGTACTGAAAACGGTTGCAATAGTTCAATTGTTCTGCTATGCCCAACAAGGAGTTCGTATCCAGGACATATAGGGTATACGTTAACACTTATTTTAATACACTATCAGATCTGTGTCGTAGCGAGCTTAATACAAGCGCATCTACGAGCAGAGATTTGCCACAGCATATAAAATGCATCCACAGGCTCATCATTTAGTGCATTTGTTAGTGGGACATAACAAAACACTGAAGTTAGTTTGACGTCACTAACAAAATCAATAAACGATGAAATTATTATTAACAAAACAAGAAAAAAAAATAAACATACACTTATTACGACTCTAGAATACAATTACGCAAAGTGTTTTTTAAACTACTTTTACTAACATGCAGTTCAACTACATCGCTATTTTTATTGTAAACTCTACTCATGCGACTTATAGCCTCATGCATACCATAGTTGTATTTATGATCCGGAATATGTAAAATATTTAGTCTACGAAGGTTATAGGAACCTCCACGGGTATTAAAACCAATAGCACTTAAAAGATCAGGAGCATCTATTTGTCCTGATAATATTTGGTGTAAGAAGACCATGTCATTGTTAAGTCTACGTTGAGACAAAGGCAACAACTGCAGCAGTTTAATTCGACACCTATACGGAGGCAAATTGTGTACATCATCCCATGGAAGTCCTCTCAAAGCAAATCTTATAAATTTGCGTTGGACTGCCTCAATTCTATTTGAGTGAACGACATAGAAGGGTGTCCACACCTGTGAGGCATACTCCAAGTGAGGGCGCACTAGACAATTATATAACGAAAGGGTGACATAAGGATCATTGAACTCTTTTGACCACCTTTTTATGAATCCCAACATAGAGTTGGATTTATTCACAATAACGTTTATGTGTTTATTAAACTCCAATTTAGGATCAAAATAAACACCAAGATCTTTAAAACTGTCAATACGACAGAGAGTGTGCCCCGACAGAGTATAACTGAAATTGGACGGAATACGTTTTCGTGAAAATGACATATGCTGGCACTTAGTGGGGTTCAGATTCAAACCGTTTTTAAAACACCATGTTGTAAAGCTATTCAAATCAGTTTGAAGTGAAAGCGAATCGCTTGGATCTCCTACACATTTGAAAATTTTCATGTCATCAGCATATATCAGTATTTTGCTCTCTCGAATACAAGCTTTTGCATCGTTAATAGCAAGAATAAATAAGATAGGGCCTAAATGACTACCTTGGGGTACTCCAGATTGGGCAACAAAAGGGTTGGATTTAGAGCCTCTAAATTTTACCTGATAAGTTCTTAGTGAGAGATATGATTGAACCCAATTTATGAAACCTGGAGGGAAACCATAAACCTTAAGTTTATAAATTATGATGTTATGTGATAACTGGTCAAAAGCTTTGGAAAAGTCAGTGTATATACAATCGACCTCTTTTTTATTTTCCAAACTATTGGAACAATGATGCATAAAAGTTAAGAGATTGGTGACAGTGGATCTATTTTTTACAAAGCCATGCTGCTCTTTACAGATAATGTTTCGACACAGGAATACCAATTTATCACAAATAATATGTTCAAATAACTTAGGAATGCAAGAGAGTTTTGAAATAGGTCTGTAATTAGAAATGTCTCCTCGTTCACCTTTTTTAAAAACAGGTGTAATAAATGCATTTTTCCATTGAGTTGGGAATACTCCTGTGGCAAGGGAGCTTTCAAACATATACTTAAGGTATGGCAAAAGAGCATCTTTGCATTGCTTTACGACTATTGGTGGGATTCCATCGGGCCCAGCAGAATAATCATTTTTTAATAAAGCGATATATTTAATTATTGTCTCATCGTCAAATGTGACGTTGCTGAAATTAACTTGAGAACAGTCATTGAGATAACTGAAATATTGTTCGTCTAAGACAAGAGGGGTATCAATAAATGATTTACTGAAATTCTCTGCGAATAAGTTAGATAAAATAATAGAGCTCGATATTTTTGAATTATTGTAAGAGAAGTTGGCTGGATATCCATCCGTTTTTCTCTTCGAATTGACAAAACTCCAAAAGCGTTTTGGGTCACTTTTAAGAGCGTTCTCCATATTGGCTATATAGCCATTATATAAACTATTTGACATCGCAGAGAATTCCTTAAAATAATTCAGGTATTTATCATAGTCGTATTGATTCTGACTTTTAACAAAATTATTCCAGGCCCGGTTACGTATATTCCGAAGAGATTTAAGATCTTTCGTGTACCAAGGATGCTGGATTTGAGCATTCTTAGAATGCTTGACTGGGATAGTTCTATCCATGCAATCTTTTATTAGAAGATAGAATTTGTTAACAGCTTCTTCTAAATTGGAGAGGCTGTCAATATTAATATTCGAAAGCATTATTTCTTCGGATAGCCTTTGAAAGTTCGCCTTCCGAAAGTCAAAAGAGTACGAACGATCATACGAGTCAGAATGTTCGTACAGATGTCCGCCTATGTCAATAAAAATATCTAATGGAGGATGATTTTTGTCTATGTTAGTGATACTGGTACTAGATTCTAATACTGCAGTACTAACAGAGTCAGAAGAAAAAACTAAATCGAGAATTCGATTATTATGATTTTTTATACAGCTTGTTTGCTGTAAGTCAAATGATAAAATGTTATCAAGTAATGATAGCTCTTGTTGTGCAGAGACTTCTGATGGTATAAAATGAGCTTCTCCTTCCGAAGGCACCCATTCTATGTGTGGTAAGTTGAAATCACCCAGCAACAAAATATTACTGTCACAACAAGATAAGTCAAAAATATATTCTAAAGCCTTTGATAGCTCAGAATACAGAGTGCCAAGACGATAGGAGGGAATGTACGCATTTGCGACATAAAGGTATTAATTTCCAATAGTTATCTTAACACAAATTATTTCGGTATTAAGAATGAATGGAAAATCAATTTTCTCAGAGGTAAGGTGACTGCGAACCGCAGTAAGAACACCTCCTCCAAGCGCTTTTAGGTCATTTATGTGACGGTCATTCCTATATACTAAGAACTCATGATTAAAGAGTTCCGAGTCAAGTATACTGGCGTTAAGCCACGTTTCGGTTAAGGAGAATATGTCGTGTGAAAAGGCTTGAGAGTTTAGAAATATATTTTTTGCTTTTGTTCGGAGCCCTCTTACATTTTGGTAGTAGAGGGACAGTCGGTAGAGTTTTTTGGTGCCGAGCTTTTAACTCCGCGTTTAGCTCTCCGTGGCTTAAACTCATTGACAATAGTATTTACGGGCCATGAGTTAGTGTCACATACTTTTTCGAAAAGATTTGGTGGTACAACTATTTTGAATGAAGAAACGAAACTTTCCGGTTTACTAATTTTGGTACATTTAATAGAGGTACCTGCGGGGACGAGGTTTGTTGAAACCAAGTGAGTCATCACATTTTCGGAGGAAGTACCTGGTTTCAATCTTGATATAAAAATCGATTTGGGTTTAGGAATCGATTCAATTGTAGATAATTCCGAAGTCAATAAAGGAATTAAAGTAGACGGTTTATTTGCTATATTGCGAGAAGTAAAAGAAGTCTCAGTCGGCGACGATCCTACCGACAAATTTGGATTCGAATTGGGTTTGTTTAGAATCTGACTTCTAAGGTTAGAGCGTTTAGCTCTTGGATTAGCCGATGATGAGTTCGCATCACGCTTTCGCTTTCCTTTACTAGCGACAACTTTATCATTGGCTACATGAGTCGGGGCAGATTGTATTATATCTGTATCAGTATACTTTTGGGTTTTGTGCTCTCCTATGGAAATATCTTGCTCCAATCTTGGCAAAGGCTCAGTTGATGTGGAAGCGTCAACGGACAGACAAGGGTCAGGGAATGCAGACACAGTGGATACTGCATGATTAAAAGACTCGAAAAGGTCTTTGAAACCTTTTGAGAGCCTAACAATATCGGTTTTAAATGCCGACATTTAGAACAAAACTGCATAACTAGTATTTACGAAATCGTTTGTTTATTATTTAAGCCAATTGAAGAGAATCTTATTTATATATATAGAAAATAAATTCTCATGTAAAGCTGCGGTTAAGCTATCATTGAAAATTATCATTTTAAATTTTCTTTTACTCATTGCGGCTTTTTTATAAATTCAACCATTGGCGAGTTGGTGTCAAAACAAAGCTTATGAATTTAAGAACAAGATTATCCAAAAATATTTGTCGTTTTTCGTTCCACCGAAATGAAACGTAATTTTCCAATGATTCCTATTAGCAGCTATGGAGGTAAAATTTCAATTCCATCTTGTTTATACCCTATCCCATAGGGGTATATTAGTTTTGATACTTCGTTTGTAACATAGAGAAATAATTTAGCTACATATACCTCAAAGTATATGGATCGACTCAGAATCGCTAGCTGAGTCGAATTAGCCATGTCTGTCTGTCCGTCCGTCCGTGTGTCCGTCCGTCCGTCTGTCTGTTCGTCACCGATTTTTGGGCCTTAAATTTTGAGCTAGATGGGATAGGGTATTCAACGATCCGGGATAGGGTATTCAAAGATCCGCATAGCGGATAGTAGCCTCTCATATGTTTTTATTTTTATGTTATAATGAAGTTGTTCAATGATAGCTATAACCGCAGCCTAATAGCTGATTGACAAATCTATTACTGAATCTATTACAATCAGTACAAAATATGTCGCCATACGTCGTTATTAATGTTTTTTTCCACACCGTTGTTAAAGCGGAGTGTGTTGCTTTGGTTGTGAGAATTTAATAAAAATGGAAACTGTAAATAACAAAAGAAAAAGAACCGAAAATTGGACACAAAGCATCAAGGTATGTGTAAAATAATTTGCAAAAAAAAATGTAAAAATAAATAAAACTTACTTATTTAATTAAGTAGTGTTAAGGACCGGAATGAACCTGGGCCTCAACCAACATGCCTATCCAAAAATCCCGGTCCTTAGCTAACTGCCTCCAGTTGCGCGCCACTAAAGGCGAGGTCTTCCTCTACGTAGTCCGACATCTGTCTGGGAATTGTCCTAGCTATATTAAACGTCCAATGGATAGTTTTTTGACTAGGCGCATGTTGCTGTACAGCTCGTATAGTTCTTGGTTGAATCATCGTCTCCATAGCCCGTCAACGCAAACGGGACCGAAGATTTTTCGAAGAATTTTCCTCTCGAATGGACCAAGGACTTTTTCGTCTGCTGATACGGTTCATGCTTCATCGCCGTAGAGTAGGACTGGGATGATCAGAGTCTTATATAGGATCTCGTTATTAGTTCGAGTGAGGGCTTTACTGTACTAAATTGTCTTCTTCGCACGAAGAAACAGCGATTGTCAAGAGTAATACTTCGTTTAATTTCTGACGAGATTTTGTTGTCAGAGTTAATAGCGGAGCCAGGGTAGACAAAGTCCCGTACTACCTCAAAGTTATATCTATCAATGGTAAAGTTCTGTCCAATTAGTCGATGTTGTGTGTCGTTTCGTGCGATTTTGAAATCAATGAATAGGTGGTGGGTATCGACTTGGACATCTTGGGTTTTTTTTTCCAGGATCTGCCGAAGTATGAAGATTTGATCAGTTGTGTCTTTTTAGGCCAAAAACCACACTGATAAGGGCCGATCAAGTTGTTGTTAAACGGTTTCAGGCGTTCACATATTAGATACGGCAGATATCATCTTGTAGGCGATGTTGAGGAGACTTATGTCCCTGTAGTGTAAAACTACTTATATAATTTATTGCGGCAACTTTGTGCCGAAAATGTCTCAATTATTGAGAATAAATGTTTGTAAATAAATGTAAATGTGCTAAAAATTCACTTAACCGCGAAGCCATTCTTCGCTTTACTTACTTAAAAAAATAACAAAAGTGAAATCCCAATTTACATCAACTTTCCGTCAAATGTAAAATTAACTTCAGGTTAATTCACCTACTTCGGTGATTTTGTTAATTTTATGTTTAATAATTTCAATTAACTTCAAATTTGTTTATTAATAGGATTTCCCATTCAATCCTTTGATTGAATCAATCCACACTTTATTTAAGTTTATTAATAGGGCTGATAGTGTATATTTAAATTAAATTGAAAATCATTGTTACTATTGACATTTGTAACAATGCCTCATAATTATTTTTATCCTTAAAGTATCTTTACGGAAAATCTCTATTTTCTGTGATACAACTTGTTTTGGTTTTTTTCTTTACACAAAAATTAATCTAACGAAATGTATACCATACAAATACGGAAAACTTAAGCTACCTAAATTACCTACATAGGGACATTGAAGAACTCTGAACTCAAGCTGTAATTCATTTGAACCCAGCTGACTAGCAGCACCCAAAAAAACGTAAGGTAGTGATAACTCTGTTAACTAGTACCAAACTGAAATATGTGAAAGGTATTGACTAAGAATAAGTCATTGACACTTCGTCGAGAAAGATTTACGATTGGCTTCAATATACACATAGGTAACATATTCAAATTTATTCGATTGCAAAACTGAATAAAAAATAAAAATCGCACATTCTCGCGTTGTACAATTTAATTAATATAAACATGCTGTACTACAAGTCAACGCTGCCATACAGACTGCTGTGCAAACGCACTTTGCAATATAGTTTTACTTAAAATCTGCACACGCACACAAATCCAAGAGTAGAGCATTATGCGTGCCTGCCATATGGCCAAAGACCAAACTGGAAACAAATTACTCGTCGGATCTTTGATCATTTACGAGTATCACTTTAGAAACTAACCCAGCTTCTGGTTTTACTCTTTCATTTCTTAAGCCAATTTAGAGGCACAATTCCTTTGAGATTTTCGTTTTATTAAATAATATATTGATATATTTCTTTAGTAGTATCTGCACGCAGTTGCTAGCTAACCGATATATTGACAGCTAGTGGTTATGAAATAAATTGTCTTATGATTTTGAATGTCCACTGGAAAAACATTCGAGCTGGGCATGTTTATAAAGGCTTACGTTTTTTACCGCCAGAGACGGTAACTAGTTTTGTTTTGTGTATCTGTTGCTTTTTTTGGTTATGTGCTAACACACTCCAACTAATATGAGAATGTAGGAAGCGAATGCAGTCCGTTTTGGTATTGCTATAATTTATTTAGCATCGTATAAGCTACCAGCTACCAGATAAATGAATAGCATATGTCTGATATGCTCACTCATCATGGCTATGCAAGACGCACATTTTTCAGCAGATTGATTTGAGGCGACTCCGATTTAAATGCGAAAACACAAATCAATTATTTATTCGAATTAACTGACATCGACAACATGTGTACGTATTAGATAAACGGCAATAATTTATACCCCAGACTCTTGAAACGATGTATATATCCAGTCATCACTTGATATTGTAAATACATAATATAAATAAAATATACAAGAAAGCGTTTACAGAAACTAACATCCTCTTATAACTTCGTTATAATAGTTTATTACACAGTTATCCGTAATGTCATTTTTTTACATAAATGTGGGTGTTGCCTTACCTAAATCCTTTACCCTATCCCATAGGGGTGTATTAGTTTTGATACATAGTTTGTAACATAGAGAAATAATTTAGCTAGATATACCTTAAAGTATATGGATCGAATCAGAATTGCTAGCTGAGTCTGTCTGTCCGTCCGTCCGTCTGGTTTTAAGGCATTAAATGTTGAGCTAGGATGATGAAATTAGATGTATGTGATCCTTATATACGTGATCAAATAAGTTTAAACATTTACAAAATGCACCCACTACCAGGCCCACTTTTTAGAAAAAGCTTATTTTCAGTCAAACGGTTAAGAATTTTATAAAAGTGTATGAAGAGCGTATTTAGACAATCTCAATATCTATATTTCGTCCATAAAAGGTTTTTTTTGCCACGCCCACTTTTTAGGGGCTTTTTTCGGTCACATATTTAAATATTCGATAAAACCTCTGATGCAAAAACTTTAATAAAATTAACATGAACAATTCGTCCTTATATTCGACAAATAGAAAAACGTTCTTATTTGTCGAACCATAAAATATCTTGATAAACTGTTTGACCAATATGTTGTGACAACGTCATTTTCTATGTATCATCTTTGTAAAACCCACATTTTGAGGACATTAATTTCAAGGGTGGGATGAGGTAGGGTATACAACGATCCGCACAGCTGATTGTAGCTTTCTCATATATATTTATACCTTATCCCATAGGGATATATTAGTTTTGATACCTAGTTTGTAACACAGAGAAATAATTTAACTAGATATACCTTAAAGAATATAGACGGGTCAGAATCGCTAGCTGAGCCGATTTAGCCATGTCTGTCCGTCCGTACGTCACCAGTTTTTGGGCCTTAAATTTTGAGCTAGAAAGATGAAATTTGGTACACGTGCTCTTTTTTGCTCCCAGCAGATAAAGTGTAAACAATTTTGAAATCTGCATACCGTCACGCCCATTTTAAGAAAAACGTAGTTTTTGGTTAAACTGTAAGGAATTTTAAATAAAAGTATGCACATCATATTTAGACAATTTTAATATCTATATTTCGTCCATATAAAGGTTTTTGCCATGCCCACTTTTTGGTGGCGTTTTCAATAAAAAACTTTTTCCAGTCAAATTTTAAAAATTTTTGAAAAAAATGTCGATGCAGAATCATTGGTAATATTAATATGAACATAATTATAGACAATACACTATTTTAACCCACATATGCGAGTGAAAAATCTTGTCTTTTGTGGAACCATAAAAGTGTTTTATAAACTGTCTGTACAATTTGTTGTGACAATGTCATTTGGTATATTTAATCCTCATCGTGTTTTAAGCCATGTCCATTTTTGGGGATATTAGTTTTACAGATGGGATGGGATAGGACAACGATCCGCACAGCGGATTGTAGCCTTCTCATATGTTTTCATCTTATTATTATTATCTTTTATTGGCATTTTTGATTAAACCATGACTTATGTTTTTTATGTTTTCTTTTTATTTACAGATTCGGCAACATTTTTTGAACTACAGGCTTCTGGCATTGCTCATATACGTTTTGCCTTACAAACACGCACAAGCTGAAGAAGAGTTATTGGAATATGCTCCAGAATATGTAAGATTTTTTTCTTTATGATACGAGTTAAGAAACATACGAAAAGGGTACAATCCGCTATACGGATCGTTTAATACCCTATCCCATCCCATGCTTAAAATTAATATCCCCAAAATGTGGGCTTTATGGCTATGAAATATCAAAACCTTTTGTTCTTAGACAAAAATCAACGTTTTTCGATTGTTAATGCCTTGGGATGGGATATACAAACCCACGCCCCCAAAAAGTGGGCGTGGGTTAAAATGATCTTATTACGACATGTTCAAATAATCATAACCAATGATCCTTTTTCGAAAGTTTTTTTTTCCAATATTTTAAAAATGTACCGAAAAATGTTTTTTACTAATAATGCCCTTAAAAAGTGGGCGTGGCAAAAAACTTTATTGTTTTTCTAAAAAGGGTTAGTGGCAGTGGGCTGATTTCAAAATGTTTACACTTGTTTTTCTCCACTGCACAAGAATCCTATAAACCGAATTTCATTCTGCTAGCTCAAAATTTAAGGCTTAATAGACTCAGCTCGTGATTCTAAGTCGATCCATATACTTTGAAGTATATGTAGCTAAATTATTTCTTTATGTTACAAACTATGTATCAAAACTAATATATCCCTATGGGATAGGGTATACAAATATATTTATAGCAGTTAAATATACGTCTGTACATACACATTTCTTTAGTTGTATGTTTTTGATATATTTTGAGAATGCTACTTAAAAACTAAAATCCTTCCTCATGCGGTATAGAACAAATAATACCGCGTTTCGAAATACGATGGATATAATAGCAACCGAAAAAGAAAACATATGAGAAGGCTACAACCCGCTTTACGGATCGTTGAATACCCTACCCCATCGCATCGTATGTTTAAAAGTTATACCCCCAAAAAGTGGGCGTGTTGCAAAAAACTTTATGGGTACGAAATTAGAAAATGGCATTCCTCACACAGTTGGACAAAAGCTTTTATGGTTCGACAAAAAACGAAATTTTTTCTATTGCATATGCTAGGGATAATGCATACAAATAGTTTTGTTAAGCTAACGGATAGACACGCTAATATACCCCTATATAACAATGTATAAACATGTGACATTTAGGCTACATAGGTCAAGACTATTTGACTAGCTTGCTTTGCGATTACCTAGCTGTGATCCGCATCAGAGTACCGTTTTCAATAACATATGTATACATGTCCGTACCAAGAATAAATTTTATGATCTGGACAAAACCTGCCCAGAGCAAAATGTATAAATCATACGGCGGAATTTCGAAAATAAAAAAGAAAAGCGTCATCGGAGAGTGAGTGGAAAACACATATTTGTTTGAGACTAACATGTTTTACAGCAGATTTTACTGTGCTTAGTAGCACACGTCTTGCTAGACGTCGACTTTTCAGAAAGTCAATCAAATCGGCGATCACAGAACGGCTCACAAAATTTGATTAAAATTCTATGTTGTATTTTTGAGAAATCATTAAATTTATAAAATATCATTATCACCATTTACAAAAATTAACCGTTTAATTTAACAGTTTACAATCTGAGTATCCAGTCATACATATACAGAATATCCATATTACACTTCATACCAATTTTCGTTCAAATAAACGCTTGCGCTCTTGAGAAACCAAAAGTAACGTTATGTGCATTTTTAGCAAAAACTGCTTCTGTCATCTTATTCGAGATACTTATAAAAGCATAGTTATTTATTTTTACCAACGACGTTAGAGCCTTTATTGAGATAATTGTGTTTAAATAAAAGCGTTATACGGCAGGTACCGCAAATTTTTGAGCTAGAAACCCAATTTTCATGTTCCATATGAAGCATGTTCTGAATGATAATCAAGAAAGTGAACTAAATATTAGTCACTTACAAACAAAAATATTACGTCACATATTTGATTGTGTATGTAAGGAAGATGAATGAAAAAGGAGATACAATCGTGAGCTTTATGGCCTATAAAAAGGATCTATGAAAAAAAGTAACATGAATGATATTATGATTGCAAAATTATAAGATCTGAAAAGAGCTTTCCATTTTACTATGAAAAGCCAATAGATTCTGTACGAAATGGATATAACTGCTGTAGTGGCACTAGTCTCAATTCCGGTACCTAATAAAATAACAAAGCCACTCGGAAAAGATTACCACGATCTATAAATTGGGTTTTATAGGATCAGGGATGCTTAAAATTAAATAGATGTGCGATTTGTTACAATTGTTATCAAGAGTGGAAAGCGCTAGAATACTGGTGAGAAATGAGAAGCCAAGGACACTTATGACTGGACACATATGACCAGTTCCTATCGAAACATATCTTAGACTCGGGATCATAACAATTTTTTTCAAATTGTGCTCTTGGTATTGTCTTAAATGTTTTGCATAATCGTTTTCCATATCCAATGTTTCACTTTATTCATTGCTGTGATTGAAGGAGCAGTGGATAGCCGGATGAGTTTTGTTGGTATGCCAAAACTTAACATGGCAACTTTTAAATCGATTTTAGGTGTTAGATATCGATTTGGACTTCTTGTATATTTGTTTAGCTTATTTTTTCAGCTTCTAACGAATGTACAGATATTCCGCAACTTTATGAAGCACGAAACTTTGGTTATCATAAGATCGGGTGGACGTTATTATTTCTACCTGAAAGCAGGAGTTAGTTTTATATCGCTGTTGCAGAAGCGGTTCATCTAAGTTTTCAGCTCCGACTGTGAATCAGGCAAGACATGACATGAACCTTATCAATAATTTTCTTTAGTATGAAAGAACCTCACTGTCTATGATAAGTTTTGCATTCTTGAGGAGATATACGTACTTTCTTTGTCACTGTCCAAGAATACGTAACTTGACCAATAGAATACTTGTATAACACTGCTTCCAAGATATCCCGTAACTTATATTTACAGGTTTCCTAACCTCAAACCTGAAGTACCAGAGTATATGTTTGAACAATAGGGGCTGAATAATCCGATCTTTAATGGGTCAAAAATGTCTATGCTATATAAATGATTCACCAATTAGTTTGACCCAACTTAGGGTGCCACCACTAATTTTGCTCAGCTTTTGGAACATCGAAGGGTGGTGGTTCATTTTTCTCTTGATTGATAATTAGTTATTACCCTTCTGTAAAAACATGTTTTGCGTTAGCATATTTATTATTATAACAGATTAATAAGCTGTTACCACGACGATTTACCAAACCAAGAAATTCCGACGTGATAATAATACACTGAAACCTGGTAATACACTGAAGCCTATGAGATCTCACTCAACCTATACTGTAATAAACTGCTTATGTAATTACTCTTCTAAAATATCATTTTATTTCCATCGTACACGTTCACATATCGACATCGTAACCTAATTTATCGACATTTGTAAGGATGTTTTACCTGCTTAGCTTGCAAATTGCGGCGATTTAATATGTCTCCGCATTTTAATAAGTTGGCGCCTGCAATTATGTTCAACTACAAGTGAATGCCCATTTATTGAGCGCAATATGATTTATATTCCGACTTTTCCATCGAAAGAGTTGATAAATTAGCAGCTCAAACAAGTTTTCGCGGACCCATATTATCATTTTTGCTCTGTGGCCAATAATACACGAATTACAAATTGCAAACAATTTTGAACTAAATTCAACGCGCACAATCACACAACCCAGATTACCAAAATGCCCGCGGCAGCAGCGGTCCTACCCAAAAAACGCATTTTCTAAATTTTCACATTCAATAAATCTTTATATTCGTTTCTTAGTGTCAACCGCCACCAATGAGAATTGTATGGCCTGTGCAGATTGAGGCTCATGATACGCAACCTTGGCAGATCGACTTGTCGATTACTATTGTTAGTTTTGTTACATAAAGTGAGTCATGTCTAACCAAAAGTAATGTAATCAAGATACCCGCACATATTTTAAAGTCAACTAGTCGCTAATTAACAGCTCAAGGAATCGGCGCAGACAAAATACCAGCCACCGGCCGACCAGAGCAGTCCCAATCCCTGAAATCTAGTTTAATTAATCGGCTTATAGATTTCGGATAAATCAATTTTCTTCATCCATACGGATCGCTCGAATTTAGTGCAAAAACGTGCATCTGACAGGCGACAATTATTCAGGTCTATGAGCCATCATACACTCTAATAGCTGGCCGCGAACGCCTTTTTACATGAGTCGGTATGCCGGTCGCTGTGCTTATGCGAGTAGAGCGAGCCTGCGTTCGATAGACAGACAGGTCGACAGAATCGTGATGCATTTTTACTTTGTGGTCATGCATTTCTTATTCTCAACAAGTAGGTAGGTAGAGATTTATTGTGAGCAAGAATTTTTTTTTTATTCGAAGCCGAATCGGAGGCTTAATTACAAGCAGCGATTTACTTCCAACTCGGAGGGAGGTTAGTATCTGATATTATGCGACTGGACTCCTATCTATAGTAAAGCGAAAGGAGTTATTGAAAAACCAACATAATGTCATGTGTACGCACCTATGCATGTGATTTTTATCAATTTGTTTTACTAAAGGAATAACAACTCCCACACATCATTTCACATTTAATTTATAATAAATTCATTCATTCATTAAGACTACGCTCTATTCCACAATAGGTTCTTAAATTGTGTAATTTTCCATGTTCTCACTAAGGCTGGACGGAAAGCTGAATTCTATCTAATTTACTTTATCTGTAGTTAATAGTTCTAAACGTTCCTTTAAATTGGTGGGATTTTTTTTTTATTTTCAACTTGCAATCGCCACTGGCTTTGGATGCGTTCACTTCCTCCTGGATGAATGCGGTCATTTAATACTCTATACATCAACTGAAACCGATTGAAGCTTTAGATTAGGTTAGTGAGGTAATATCGATTTCGCACTGTTGTGTTGAAAGAGAGCATCACTTATGTGAAGGGGTATCGAATTTAGACGAGTAAATTTTGCACCCAAACTAGACAAAGCGCATAAAAAACTAAGAAAGATTGACTTAAGCAGTTCATTTATTACGCCACATGGATAATAATCGAGTTCCGAACTATCGGAAGATCAACGGTATTGATGTCCTAGTTAGATAGATCGTCAATAGAGTAGTTTAAGTCGATCCATCTTCTAATGCAAAATCCACCTAATCTGCTTGGTCTTGCAAAGTAATTACTACAATATGTGTCCTGAAAAGAGCCACATTTAAAATTTGTTTTTGAAGGTTTGTGCTGAGTCTCCGAAATACTTTACAGATATAGTCTGCGCTTGCTTTCAGGTTTTTTATGTAGATAAAAAGAAGACTCGGCGTATGTGGCATAATTTTGGAAAAATACGTTTGAAAAAGTATCGTTGGATTGCCTCAATCTTCTCTAAGTATTTATAACCGTAAAATTTGTTTGATTAGCAAAAGCAACTATTTACCGTAGCATTAAAAACTTTAATCTTAGAAACAGGATTGACGTAACTACTTGAAAAGAGTTTATACTCTTTTGCAGCTTTAGCTGTGGCTGTTTTATTTTCTATATGGGGATTGAGGATCATGTCGTAGCTTAACAGAAAATCAAGGTATTTAAACTTGTTTATTACTTCGATATTATTACCATCGAGTGTCCATATTCCCTCGCACTGCCCCACTCGATTTTGATTTCGGAAAACCATTATATTAGATTTGCTGGTATAAGTCATAAGATCCCATTTGTCGCAATATTCTTTTAGCCTGTTTATTTGAAGTTATATTTGTAGTTGTGGGAGAGGATGACGAAGTCATCTGCATAGAGTAGTACTTTGATTTCCACCCCGCCATAGTTTATACCACCTGGTAAACTTTCGCAGACATCATCAATATATAAAGCAAAGAGAACTGGACTAAGGATACATCCTTGCAGCACACCATTATTTGTGGCGAAGGTTTTTCACCTCCGACGGCACTGAGTAACTGTCAGGTATTTGACAGAAATTGTTCATAAAATCTTATAAACTTTGTTGATAGCCCTAAGGTTGATAGCTTTAATAGGTGAGAGTTACGATTGACTTTGTCAAACGCAGCTCTGAAGTTCACAAATAATGCGTATAGCTTTTTTATGTTTTTAATGCAGTTTTTGCTAATGCTGTTAGGGTAGATATTTGGTCGACCATTGATGACCATAAGCCTGAAAGATACTAATTTTTTTTCTTTTTTCATATGAAGAAACTTAAATATATAGTATGTACAATAATTCAAATTAATTAAAAAGATTTTTAAGTTTTTTGAAGGAAATAGTTTAGTTCAATCTATTGTCTAATGAATGGGAAGAGGCGTATGTACAGTTATATAAATGAAATTTAAACAATTGATGGGGAAAACAAATAATGAAAATTGTAAAAAAAATAAAACAAATAATGATATTATTGAAGAAAATATGGAAACAAAAGATTTCATTATATATTTTGTAAAAGTATTTGTAAGATCAATTTCCGAGTGGTTAGACAAGAAAAGCCATTTTGCATTTCATTAAAGAATACTGTTTTCATTCTTCCACACCTTAGTTTTCAGGTAATGAGGAGCAGTAACATTTATTTTATGGATCGCGGGTATATTTACAAAGTTCCTAGTGTTGACTCTTAAGTTATGGCTATCGTGAACTGTAGCATCATAATACCCAGAATTTTCAAAAAATATCTTTAAGACTTTGTAACAGGTGCCTTAAAGGAAGAAATTCGAGACATTTGAATAACTCAAAACTAGGGGTTCTACGATTGATTTAAACATAATTCTTATCGCATGCTTCTGTTTAATCAACAATGATTCTATTTTATTAAAAAAAAAAGTGCCACCCCAGCAAGAAATTCCAACTGTAGTTTTGATTTAAAGATACCATTATAAACCAATTTTAAAACAGGTAGATTGCAGTAAATACTAACGTGATATAATTGTCTACAACTTCATCCAGATAATTTTTCAGATTTAACGTACGTTCTTTTCAACAAATATAATACCAAGTTATTTTAAGCTATCAACACGTTCGATTAGAAAGCAACTGTCACTACAACAAACCTGACTGTCAAATAATTTATGATCGTAAGCATCGATCAAAAAGAATCGACAAAAGCTTGGTGAGTGATAATATAACGGCAACTCTTCGGATCTTAGACCCTTAATATTGAATATCATAAACCGAGTCATAAACTTTGTCTTGTTACTGATGATCAGCTTATGATAATTGAACCATCGTCGTAGTATATCTAAGTCGTAATTAACATTGGAATACATATCAAGATAGCTGTTATCAGAGTAGGAAAGAGCAGTATCATCTGCAAATGCCGTAATTTGTCCCTTTAAAGACTGAATAAACGAATTTACATAAATTAAAAAAAAGTATCGGGCCCAAGACTCACCCTTAAGGAACGCCTATTCTTAAATAATTATCCGATCTCAGAACATTTTTGATTTTTACCACTTGTCTACGACTTGTTAGATAAGGGGCCAACCATTCATGAAAAAAACCTCTGAAACCTGTATTAAATAATTAATATAAAATCAAAGCTTGGTTTACCATGTCAAAAGCCTTGGTTGTGTCAATAAATAAAGTGGAAGGAGTTTGAGAAGCGTTACAACTGTTATATACATATTTCCCCTGGTAATTTTAGTAATGCACTTTCAGTCGATTTACCACTTCTAAATCCGAACTGACAATCACTAAAGAAATGAGGCATATCTAAAAATGATAACATTCTAGTTTTCAAAAATTTTAGAAAAAACGGATAAGATGGAAATTGGACGATAATTATTTAATAGCGTTCTATCACCTTTTTTGTGCAGTAGTAACACTACAACTGTTTTTAAACACTCAGGAAAAACACCTTCTTGAACACTAAAATTAAAAAATATAACAAAGAACAGAAATATGAAATGCAATTTATTTCTATATGAAATTTGAAATATTATCAAAAGACGACGAGTTAGAAGATTTAAGTGATATAATAATTTTGTGAATTTCAACCGAGGTGAATGGTTGGAAGAAGAAGCTTTCTGAATGAAAATTACTACGTATCAAACTATTCTCACAATAAAATGAAGGATGTGCTACATTTGAAAATCACACAATATGTTTATATTCAAATCACCAGATAAAATTATATTATTACACTAAAGCTTATCCAACAATCCCAAAATGCATCCAAAAATGTTTTTACTGTATACTTATGCAATCTGTAAATACAACAATCCAACAATCCCGAAAATGCATCCAAAAATGTTTTTACTGTACACTTATGCAATCTGTAAATACAGATAAAGCATTAGTGAACACCAGAGACTTCACAATCAACGCAAATTATATCAGCACTTTCCAATTTATACTTATTTATCTTACATCCCATTATGTTACTTTTATAATATACTGCCACATATTTTGATGATTGACAGAAAAACCGAAAGATTGCTCATTGTGTTCATGTTACCAAATGTCGCATCCATATATATAGCAACTTTCGTTTGATTCCTGACAACAATGCATATTGCTTTTCTGGACTTACCGTGATGTTTTTAATATTTCATAAGATCCAATTCACACCGTCCCAAAAGAAGTTTCACTTAAAAATAAATGGCCTAGAATTATGACCAAAAAATGCTGGATACGAAGTTTGAAAAAATTGATCAAGCCGTTTAGTCTGGAGACACCTTTACGGACAGACTGACACTTTTTTGAGTTAAACTATCTTCGTAATGTTAGAATCAATCAAAATCTCGGCGTCGAAAATATTTACGAAAACAATACATTTCTCTTTGTAAGAGAAAGAGAAAAGTTTTCAATCTTTTCAATGCCAAATGCGTCAGATATAAGTTATACATTTATTTAAACTGCTAATGGATCAGCTAGTATACATAATAATGGAAAGTTTGAGCAGCCAATCTTGACAGTCCTCCTTTTGTATCTACAGAGGTTTTGATATGGTTTACATTCATGGGACGAGATTTGACAATCGACTTAAAGTTAAACCCATTCATATTCGCGATAATGTTCAACAAGGAGTTATCGTCAAAGAGTGAAAGGAACTCCTCTATGCAAACACGCAAAGGCATCGTACTGTAATTTAATATTACCAACCCCAAATGCTAGGTTATTGTACGACAACCTGACTATGCTAACGACAACTACGCACAGTAACGGTGAATGCGACGACCCATTAGCTACCATTGAATGGATTTGGAACAAGTTTCATGGAAAATGTTCAATCACCTTTCGTTAATAACATGCGCAGCGTTCAGCGTACGGTCCCTGTGACCACACCACGACGCAATGCTTGCAAAATGTACATAGGTGTGGGCTTAGGCATAGTATTGGGCTTGCCAAAATATGAACTGCACAGCGATCTACTTCAGAATGCTATCAGATTTATTGACATGGTGTTTTCACAGACAACAAAAAAAAAAAACCGTTCCCATTAAAGTTCAGTTGGCGAGCTTTGAATTGCATATTTCGGCCACCTTAGCATGCGTTTTATTATAGAAACTCCCAAGTTTATTTATGGTCGATAGACATTCGATAGTCGGTTTATCTTTTTTGCTTATCGCCGAGTACGATCTATCAAAATACCTGCTGCGAATCGATCCGAATGATATTGATTCACGCAGTTGGACCGATAATGTACAGTGCTCTGCAGGATATTATATAAACGGCACAAAGAGTTGTTGTGAGCTGGACTTTATTCCCGACATATATAAATCAATGCAAGTATATACGTGGTTAAGTTGGTGGTATACTGCGGTATGTGGGTATGATCTAAACAAGAATTCCAGAAGCACGATGGCACTTTATGTTAAGTTTCGGTACACTGACATTTCAGGGAATCGCGCTGCTACTAAACTCAAAAACATAAGCGAATATTTTTTTTCAGCGTTTTCCTTATAAATGGAAACTCTAGATCACCAGCAAATTATTTCCTTCAAATTCGTAAATTATTACAAAGATAATTTAAAAGGTCAAATTAGGATAGTTTACATTAACATATTTATTTACGTGCGTCGTTAAGACTATCACTGAATATATATTAGTGTATTGTATCGAATTCTAAGGAAAACAAATTACAATATTTCTATTGATTCTATTGATCCTTACCTTTCATTTGATTACAATTTTTATTATTTTTTTTTTTCAGAAAAATCAATTTTGTGTGATCAATAGATAATCACTTTGAAAAACAATTTTATAAATCTACATAAATTTTGAATATCATCACGTTCATACCTTTAAGACCTTAATAACTAACATTTTATAGTGTGTTAATTTATTGATCGTGAACCTTAGGTCACGTGGAATATTTGACATTAAACGTAGGCTAAATTTGATAAGGCGTATTATGATACATATTACATTATATCAAATGTTTGAGGTAGCAGACATTGAATTTCATTATTCCAGCTTATTACTACAAATTATTATATAAGTGTCAATAATAAATGCATATATAAAAAAATGTCTAGTTAAATACATCACATTTCTTTTATCAAATCTAACAAGATTATCAAAACTTTACATTTTAGGAACATCCAGGATATGCATTCAGCTACGGAGTAAAAGACTTACACACGGGTGATGTTAAGTCCCAATGGGAATCACGAGAAGGTGACACAATTAAAGGTCAGTACAGTGTTCTAGAACCTGATGGATCTATACGAACTGTACAATATACCGCCGATGGTAAAAATGGATTCAATGCCATAGTAAAAACGGTTGGAGCAAATTCTCATCCTGTAACTGATTCACCCCACTCCGAACGAGGAGAAAACGATGATTCATCCCAATCTAAAATCAATCACTACAGCAAGGATCAGGAGCATATTGTTCTCAGTTCGGATTTGAATCCAAGCAAGAAGCAAATAGAAGATCTAACTCATTCACACCCAAAAATTCCAAGTCTTATTGAACTACGCCCTCAGGCTAGAATAAAACAGGTGTCAATGGAAATGGCTGTACCCGGTATGAACGAACGGTTAAAGGCTGCCAGAGATGAGTACACATCGAAAGTCGAAAATGACTATGGATTCCAACCAAGACCTGTTCCATATGACACGGATGAGAGCGATTGGAAGGCTATGAGTGTAATTGCCGAAGAGTCTGTACCCAATCATCGTTATAAGACATATCAACCATCTAACTTAAACGAAAATCTTGCCCTTGAAGAGTACATTCCACAAAAGCCGAAAAAATATGCCGAAATACACCCAAAGCTGCCCATGGGTCTACATACTGACTTTATTGCTTCAAATCCAGTAAGGTCCCAATATGGAGAGGGTAACAAAATTGCTCAAAATGGTCCGAAAAAGGGAGTTCTGACGACCCCTGGACTAAAGCATTATTCAACTTTTCCTAAACAGTTTAATAATAAAGGATACCGTCCACACAACGACTATGCTAACTACTTCCAACGCAAGCCAAAGTCTTACAAAAAACCAGATTCTGATGGCCCTGTGGTGTTTCCATCTAGCGACGATGAACAAAATGCAGCCGCGGCTCGAATTGTCCAATTTATGATAAAAAATGACAACAAGAAGCATATGGAACCCGTATATGCGAGACACACCACAAACGAATACAAACGAAGGCACTAATCTTAAATGTTTTTAGTACCATAAAATTGTTACTTTTCCAATGTTTTCGTTGAACGGTTGTTAATAAGTTATTTTTTATTTATTTTTGCTTTTTTAAAGATTATTTTTATAGGTATTAATAAGTTTATGTTTCAAATTTTAAAAATAACAAAAATGTAATCCTCAGTTTTATAGGAATTATCTAAATCTATAAAATTATCTAAACATTGAAATTTAAAACAAAAAAGAAAAAATTGCCTTTTATTTCATCCTTTATTCAGCAAAAATATCAAAAAAAAAAACATGTCATAGCTGAACAAAAACGAAAATTTCCCAACCTATTCCAATAGGTATTTGTGATATATTAGCTAATATCTGTCTAAATATTCAGCACTAGCGAGGTATCCGTCTCCAACATTTTGTAAAGCATCCCGGCGAATTGCGTTAAAGTGCGTTCAGGTGCATTTATCCTGCAATTTTTGACAGCTAAACGCAGTTATTTTTCCGATTTCCTCCGATACAAATTCTGCGCGGAATTTATTTACGAATTGTATTTTTTTTTTCGATGACATGCCTCGAACTGTATATGGCAATACGAGAAAGCCAATTGGGAAGCATTAAACAGTTTTTTTTTAGGAATTTTAACTGATCACTGTGTTTCCTCGATAGTGACGTGGATGCTGCTACTGATATGATATCAAACATCATTTTCCTTGGTATGCGATATTTTATTCCCAACAGACTTGAGAGTATCAGACCAAAGGCAAAAGTGTGGTATGACTTGTGCTGCAAAGAAGTTATCAGGTTTAGAGAGACAAACTTGAGGTTCTACAAGACCAACCCAACAGATGAAAACCGAACAAAGTTCAAACAAGCCAGAAATGACTGTAATGCCCATTTAAAGCGTGTCAAATTCCTCTATGACCAAAAGTTAAGGCAAAAAATTCTACAATGTCCCAGACGTAGTCATTCCTGAAAAATATAAAGAATTCGGCGGCCTCATCATTAGTTCCGACGCTCATTCACAATGACATTCCAGCTGTCGGCTCTTTAGACAAAGCCAATCTACTTGCTGCGCATTTCGCAGCCAATTCTACGTTGCCTGATTGTGCCCAGTCTCCTCCTGTACTTGAGAACGAAGATCATTCTATGGAACCAATTCACTTTCGTACTCGTACAGTTGCAATAGTTATACCCTATCCCATAGGGGTATATTAGTTTTGATACTTAGTTTGTAACATAGAGAAATAATTTAGCTACATATACCTCAAAGTATATGGATCGACTCAGAATCGCTAGCTGAGTCGAATTAGCCATGTCTGTCTGTCCGTCCGTCCGTCTGTCTGTTCGTCAGCGGTTTTTGGGCCTTAAATTTTGAGCTAGGATAATGAAATTTGGTATATAGGATCCTCGTCCGTGCCACCAGAACAAGTGTAAACATTTTTGAAATCCGCCCACTGCCACGCCCCCTTTTTAGGAAAACTTATTTTTTGGCCAAACCGTAAGGAATTTCAAAAAAGTGTCTGAGCAGCCAATTTAGACAATTTTAATATCTATATTTCGTTCATACAAAGTTTTTTGCCAAGCCCACTTTTTGGGGGCGTTTTTAGTAAAAAACGCTTTTTGTCCAAATTTTAAAACTTTCGAAAAAAAATTTTGATGCAAATACTTCCGAAATGGTAATATAAACATTTTGTCCATAGATCATTTTCACCTACGCCCACATTTTGGGGGCGTTTACTTACAAAAACCATTTGTATACCCCATCCCAAGGCATACGCAATAGAAATACGTTGTTTTTTGTCGAACCACACAAGATTTTGAGAAACTGTCTGAGCAATATATTGTGACAATGTCATTTTCTGAATTTCATCGCCATAAGGCCTATATTTTGAGGATATTAATTTAAAGGATGGGATGGGATAGGGTATTCAACGATCCGCATAGCGGATTGTAGCCTCTCATATGTTTTTATTTGATCTTGACATTCATAAATCCGCTGGTCCAAATGGTATATCCCCCATTATTCTGAAGAGGTGTTCTTCTACGCTATCAAAACTACTGCGTAAGCTTTTCTATCTATCCCACTCATCAGGACTCTTTCCGAGTAGATGGAAAACAGCATTTGTCCAGCCCGTACCAAAAAAGGCGAGTCTTCTTCTCTCTCCAACTACCGACCAATTGCACCTACGTCCCTTCTTTCTAAGGTCATGGAAAAGCTAATAAATCGTCAGCTTATGAAATATCTCGAAATACGAAAACTTCTCAATGAACGTCAGTTTGGTTTTCGCAGCAACAGGTCTACTGGTGATTTGATGACATATCTCACCGAAAAGTAGAACTAATCAATCCACCATGGTGTTGCACTTGATATTTCAAAGACATTTGACAGTAGTGTTTGACATCAAGCCCTTTTGTCGAAAATGCGTGCATTTGGAACCGATGAAAAACTTCTTCTATGGATAAAAAATTATCATTCGAAACGAAATTCAAGTTTTTTTGGACGGCTTCAAGTCTGCAACTCACCAAATAAATGCTGGTGTCCCTAAAGGATCAGTTTTGTCACCGACTCTCTTTCTCAGTTTTATAAATGATCTCCCGTCTGCAACTTCTAATCCAATTCATTCCTTTACTGATGACAGTACCCTTAGCTTCTCATTTTCGCTTTCAGGTCCACGTCCCTTATCTTCGAACATGGACTCAAAACGTCAAAATATATTAAGCTCATTGAATTCCGACCTTGAAAGCATTCTCAAATGGGGTAAATCCAGCGGAGTAGAATTTAATGCTTCAAAAACACAATGCTGTCTTCTGTCATTAAAGAGAAACCAAAATCTACAGCCATTATCCATGAAAATCTTCGACTTACTTCGAAGAAACCGAAAAACTTTCTATGCTAGGTATTTGTATTAATAACGATTTACGTTGGAACGACCACATATTCGAAGTCGCTCAAAATGCAGCGAAAGGTCTAAGTTTCCTTAATCGATGTAAGAAATATTTCACTTTCTGTGATCTTGCCACAATATATGCCCTAAACATGAATTCAACGCCCACTTCTGGTCAGGTGCACCAAAATCAACAATGCACCCATCCTTGATAGGATTCAAACGCGTGCGAAAAAAACTTATAGGAGACATAGAAATAGCGAACTCTTTTGTTTCGCTCGAACATCGTCGAAATATCTCCTGCTTTACCTTGTTTTATCGCTATTTTAACAACCAATGTTCAAATGAAATAGCCAGATGCATTCCTCCCATTCAACAATTCAGCCGGAATATTCACTACGCTATGAGAGATTTGAGATTCGTACATAAACCGAACAATACGAATGTGGAATGCTCTACCAAACTCTATTTTTCCATTCCATAATAACTTACAGGCATTTAAAACCAATGTACATCGGATTCTCCATTCTTCTTATCCCGAATTTCCTTAACGCCCGAACTTTGTTAAAATATATATAAAGGGTATTCATAACATCTTAAGTGCGCACATCATAAAAAAAAACCCATCTAAAATTAGAGCTTCAAGGACCATGTTTGTCACATTTACGGTCAAAATCTAAACGATATACAGCCATATTTATTAGATTTTCTTAAATGTCTCAAATGCAAATGCAAATGCAATAAGCATTTAAATTGTCACTTATATTTATCAAATTATATTTTCATTTAAAAAACGTGCCAGTATATGGAGGATAAAAAGAAACAATTGACTATTCAATAGAATGGAGAACAATTTTGTGTGTATGTACAGTGTACACAACCATTCTCTGAGCATGTTTTCTATTTTTACGACTCTTAGCAACTTGTAAACCCCGACAATTATAGATATCGATTTCGTGTTTAAGTTTAAGAGGTATTTTAAAGTTAAGCAATTTAAAAAATTATTATCTTTATAAATACTGCTGATAATCTTTAAAAAAAATTAAAAAATAATTATTATTGGTGGATCTTCTGAAAGTTCGTTTCATTATAGTGTTTGCAAAAAAAATGTTGGTATTGCATTGTTCGTGTCATTGTTAGATGGACAATGTGGCTGAGAGCTAAAATTGTGTGTTTTTGTGGTCGGTTGGTAGGAATGATTTCTCTTAGCTTCTCATGATACTTGCAAACTGTAATAATATCTGTAATAAAGTAATGGATCCCCTTCAAGTCTTCTCTGTACCTCAGCTTGCAGCTTTGAAGTTAAACTGAGTTTATGTTTCTGAATTCCAAAAATGAGAATCGTACTTGGGCTTAATACCTAAGAAGAACCTGAGCTGGTGTAAAATATCTCTTAGCTCTGAAAATATTATCCGATGATCTGTGTCGCAGCGAATAATACATATAAATTTGGTGCAAGTGGGACGAAAAAAGCAGATACCACTAGCACCTACATTATAAATATTAATAAAGATAATCTCAGTCTTAGCAAATATCAAGTTTCAAATAAAACATATGAGAAGGCTACAATCCACTGAGTGGATCGTTGAATATACTTTCCCATCCCATCCTATCTTTAAAACTAATATCCCCAAAACTTGGGCGTGGCTAAAAAACTTTATGGGGATAAAATTAAAAAATTACATTGTAACAATATACTGTTCACACAGTTGGTCAAAATATTTTATGGTTCGACATAAAACTACGTTTTCCATAACTCTGGCTCAAAATTTAGGGCCCAAAAATCGGTGACACATAGACGGACTGACAGACATGGCTAGAATGACTCAGCTAGCGATTCTGAGTCGATCCATATAGTACTTTGAGGTATATATATCGAAATTATTTCTTTATATTACAAACTTAATGTGAAAACTAATATACTCCTATGGGATAGGGTATAAAAATTATAGGCTTGGGTGACTATGGTTCTAACAAGGTACTTTTAAGACTTATTTTAATAGCATACAATTGAACTCTATCGTCATGTTTGTTGTATAGGGTATTCATACGACTAATAGGCTCATACACCCAATAGTTAATGTAATGGTTAGGTCTATTAAAATTAACTCTACGGAGATTATGGGATCCTCCTAGAGTTATATATTTATATATAGCAGATCAGGAGCGTCAATAAGTCAAGATTGATGTTGGTATATGAAAATGGTGTCACGGTTAAGTCAGCGGTTAGAAAAATATAACAATTGCAGCAGTTGAGTCGTATTAAACTGCTGCAATTGTTATATATAAATATATATAACAATTGCTGGCATATTATATAGATCATCCCATGACACTCCTCTTTGATCAAAGCAAATAAATTTACGTTGAGCTGCTTCGTTATATAAAAGGTTACATGTTGTTACCATGATACAATGATACATCTGACCCATTTGTGATACCTTGCAGATGCATGGATTCTTCTGGATTTTATTAGCTTATATATTATATTATACTGCTTTTTCTTTGAGTTTAATTGAACTATGTTTTCATTTTTCCATTGAATAACTTTTTTAGATCTTCCTATATAGATGCTGGTGACCAGCAATATCGCGGATAAATGGCGTGTCGTTTGAGTTAGACGCTATTAGAGTATTATATTCAGCAATACTAAAAATACGATTATACGTTGTCCTTAAAAGATCAAGCCTTGTGCTTGATCTCTGGAAAAGTCCAAGGTAACAGCTTCATGATTTTCCATCGCAAATGTTTCTTTGGGATTCCATTGCTTATTAATGTATTCCTTTCTATTTAATAACAATTTCGGTGTTAATTGCTTTGATAGCCTATCCTATCAATTGAAAATAATATCCGACTGTGTGTATCGCTCAGAATCCCATTGGAACTCAGAGTCGCGGTTGAATGCTTTATCGATACAGTTCAAAAAGCAGCTTTGGAGAATACTCCTCAACAAAGCATAATATTGAGCAATAGTAAAATTAAGTGCCGTCGGTAAGACATTTGGTAAGACAAAAAAGGAAAGGTCGTAATAATTGTAACTTGCTATAAAATTCGATTAAACGTTTCGAAAAACATGCAGTAGAAACTTGTCTACAAAGCCTAACCGCTGGAAAAGAATCGAATTATTCATTTTGGAAAGAAATTAGAGTTATGAAGCGGGCAAAAACGCTGTGCCACCAATTAACTCAAGATTATTGGGCAAAAAGCGATAAGGAAAAAGCTGACGTTTTTGATAATCCAGCCAAAATCAAAACATTAATGAATTCGACACTATAACCAAGAATAATGTAGTAAGATATGCAAGTATTGCATAAGCAAATCAAATCAACCAAACATGTTTTATTTGTGTGAAGTTTCGCTGGAAGGAAAAATCATCGAAAGACATTGCAGAGGTTTTATCGCGAGGGAACCTTCTGCAATAGTGAAGGTTTCCCGAAGGAATCGCACCTAGTCGTTAGACAGCAATTTATTTTTCATATGTATTATATTTAATAAAAATATAAAAGTTAAAAGAAATGCAGACGTTGGTCGGATTTCTTTGTGTTTTGTTTGGAAATGTACTTAAGTTTCAGTATTTTTTTGTTTTTATATCTTTATCTACATAGGTCCAGAGGTTTAACCCATCTCAATCTCCTGACTATATTATCGGTTCTTGAAAGCTGTGATATTTCTAGATTAACATGGCTGAGAAGCCTATATCTGTATCTTGGAGCTACTTTTTTAAATTCATCTTCAACCATTTCAATATATAGATCTCTATGATAGGTGTTACGTATGTACCATGGTACGTTAACTATGCTCCGTAGTACTTTGTTTTGGAAGGTTGTATTCTTAGTAAGTTTGTATTGCATATGCATGCCCAAAGCTGGAGTCCATATAGGTCCATACTGGTTTAAGAATTTTATTGTAATTGGATAATGATGAGTATCTCCCAATAAGGAGAGGTCTTCCTCTACTGCATCCGACGTCTGGCTGGGAATCGAAGACACTGCGAGCCGGAGTAATGGTGTCCATTCGTTCTACATGTCCTAGCCATCTTAAAAGTCCAATACAGAGTTTTTTGACCAGGGGTATGTCGCTGTATAGCTCGTATAGGTAGTGGTTTAATCTTCGTCTCCATAGCCCGTCAACGCAAACGGGACCGAAGGTTTTTCGAAGAATTTTTCCCTTGAATCGACCAAGGATTTCTTCATCCGCTTTTGATACGTTCCATTCTTCAGCGCCGTAGAGCAGGACTGGGATGATCAGGGTATATAGGATCTCCTTAGTAGTTCGAGTGAGGGCCTTAATACCAAATTGTCTTCTTAGCCCGAAGAAATAGCGGTTGGCAAGAGTAATTCTTTGTTTGATTTCTGACGAGATGTTGTTGTCAAAGTTAACAGCGGAGCCGAGGTAGACAAAGTCCCGTACTACCTCAAAGTTATCTATTATTATATCTGTCAATGGTGACGTTCTGTCCAATTCGTCGATGTTGTGTGTCCTTTCGTGTTGACAGCATATACTTAGTCTAACCCTCATATACTGCTAAAACTATTTTTGCCGCTGCGTCTCTATAAATGCTTTCGTATGCGGCTTTGAAATCAATAAATACATTTACATTTTTTAACGTAAAATTTATATGAACTTACTTCAGGTAATTTAATCTGATATGCCAATTTTTAGTACATTCTGAGATATTGTTTACTGCCTTTTGAAGCTTTTTGTAGCTATTTCGACAGCTTCTCCTACAGAAAGTATAGCGGTAACATCTGCAAAGGTAGCTAAAGTGATTTCGTCACTTTCTGGTAGATCACTAGTAAAAAGAAAATAGAGTACCGGACCTAGAACACTACCTTGTGGTACACCAGTCTTAATTTCTCTTAATGTTGAATACGTTTTTTCATGTTTAATTCTGAACATTCGCTGTAGAATATACGACTCTAGTATTTTTGCTGTTGATTTTGTAATTTATGAATCAATCCTTTGTGCAATACTCTGTCGAAAGCTTGTGATATATCAAGAAATATTGTAGAGCATACTTTTTTCTCTTCAAGAGCATTCTCAATTTTACCAGTGATTCTATGCATTTGGTCAATTGAGTGATTAATCCCATATTGATGGTTCGAACTAGCTATTTTTCTACAATAATATTTTGCAGGCGTTTTACCAGCATCTTTTCGAATAGCTTGGACAACATTGATAGAGTCGATATTGGCCTATACTTCGCTAGGTGGTTTACCTGATTTTGGAATCAATAAAACCTCCGCGCCCTTCCATATCCTTGGCACATATCTTAATCTAAATACAGCGTTAATGAGCGTTTTTTTTTTTTTGAGAATTGTTTAAAAATTTCCCCCGTTATTAAATAATTTTTTTATTTATTTATTTTTATACCTACTTTTTTTTATTTTTTTTTATAGTTATACCTACTTGTAATTCTTTGGCAAGTTCTTTAGACGTAGCCGGTCGAATTGGTACATCTTCCTAGAACGTTTCTTCCATTCCTTGATAGTCTTTATCTTCATACGGTTGTAAAACGCCTTCAAGATACTCAGTAAAAGTATTTGCTTTTCTTGACTGCTTTTTGTCCAGTTTCCTTCTTTGGTTTTCACTGGTGGGATGTGAGCTGTTGGCCTGTTCATTTTCTTTCTTTCCTTCCAGAGCGAGTTGTCAGTTCTAGCATCATTTGTTAGGCCTGAAAGGTATTTTTTTAGTGACTCATTTCAGAATTCAATTATAGTTGTTGTTAATTGGCGCCATTGTATGTTGCAACTATTTCTACACAATAATTTCACATATTGCAGAAGGGGATTGAGTTTTTATTTTTTTTTATTTTTGGAGTTACAGTCCATGCAGCTTTTTGTATATTGAGTGTAAATAGTTGCACTGCTTTCTCTATTTACTCTTCTATTTGAATAGCTGTCATTTGGGTATTTTCTTCCAACTTTTCTCTGAAGTAGCTCCAGTCAGTTAGCTTATGAACTAGTTTTGGACTTTGTTCCTTCATTATTATTTCATCACTAAGCGTGAAGCGTATTGAAGAGTGATCTGACAATAGGTCTGGACCTTCTTCCACATTTATATTATTTGAGGAGATATTTTTTTGTTATAAAGAAGTCGGTAAGGTCTTGGGTTTTATTTATATTTGTTGGCCAGTAGGTAGGTTTTCACGCGGAATGATATTTACTGTCACATTCTTTAATTGTTTCAAGTAAAGCTCTTCCTCTAGTATTCGTTAGTCTAGAACCCCAATACTTATTTTTGGCATTAAAATAAATCTATTGTGAAATATATTTAGAAGACTTTTAAAGTCATTTTTCTGTATTCTATAGCCACAGGTGAACAGTATACTGATGCAACTGATAACTGCCCACTGTTCGTTTTTATTCTTATGGAGATCCCTTGAATCGCACCTGACAGGAATTTGGTTTCTATATGGTGTTCAACCTCGTTTTTTATTAAGACTGCAGCCCCTCCTTTTGCACAGTTGTGAGGATGTCCGTGGGCTGGTGGAAATCTTCATAGACACGATGAGCACGTGCCCAAAGTAGTGTGAGATTTTTACTCACTAAAACCACCACCCATTTGGTATTTCTATTGCAACTAAGTATTCGACTTATCCAGCAATTTTTTTATCACGATTATATAATATGTTTGGCAGGTAACTTTCCTTTGAGAGTTCCTGCTTTTCCGTTGTGAGGATGTGGGGTGTGATATAACTTATATCCTTGCAGTTTAAAGTCTGTAGATAATTTTAAATGAGTCTCTGAGGTGGGGCATTATATAGATTTGGTTAATATCGAGTATTATTGAAATCTCTTCCTTGCATTCCATTCAAGGATTTTTATTCTAACCATCATGTTTGTCTTTTTGGTACAGCTTTTTTGTTGCTGCTCAGTCTCTCAAGAAAAGATATTCTTTCTAATATCATTTTATTACATTTTTCCATGGAATCCATTCTATTAAGGATTTGTCTCATAAGGGTTTATATTGCAATTCTCACATTTTGGCGGTTTATCTTTATTTTCATACAGTCTTTAGTATGGTGACTTCCCGCGCATTGTACGCATCTTGAATTTGCGCTGCAGTACTTTTGTGTGTGTCCATACTTTTGACAGTTTTTGTCGCTTACACCCCATTATTGATCAGAAACGTCTTTTACCTGACCATACATTTGGGTTCAGAAGCAAACATTCGACTATGGACCAAGTACATCCAATTACTAATGTAAATGAGAAAGCTTTCGAAGAAAATAAAATTTGCTCAGCCGCTAGCTTTTGACAAGGTTTGGCATAGAGACCTTTAATACAAATTAAGACTAGTTTTGCCTCAACAATTATACAATATCCTCCTGTCGTATCAAGAGCATAGACTCATCAATGTCAAACTTGGAAACGAATTTTCAGAGTTCAAAGAAATATTGGGAGGAGTACCCCAAGGAAGCGTCCTTGGACCGCTCTTGTACCTCCTATTTCCCCGTAATATCCCACAAACAAACAATACAGCTATACTAGCATTTGGCACAACAATAAAGGAGGAGCACTTAACGGGAGCAAATCGATTTATGTAAATTTTTCGAATAAACGGACTAAAATTGGCCTGTATTTCTAAATACTTTTTCAAATGAAGCGAAATAAAAAAGAATGCAGAGCTTAAAAATAAATACAGAGAACTGTACTGGTTACTCGGAAAATATACTCGTGATAAAAAAAATTGCTAGATAAGTCGGGTGGTGGTTTTAGTGAGTAAAAATCTCACACTACTGTGGGCACGTGCTCATCGTGTCTATGAAGCCCACAGAAAAAAAATATTTTGTCCATATACACTTTTTGCCATGCACACTTTTTGGGCGTGTTTTTAGTTTAAAAAAGCGGTTTTCGCTATTTTTACGCAAATAGTTCGGCAAAATGAGTGCGAACATTTCCTTCATAGAACATTTTAATCCATGCCTATTTTTTTAAAAGACTCAGAATCGCTGAGTATTAAGCCATATCAGTCAGTAATAATCGTGAAATTTGGTGCATAGACTCTTTGTTGCTCTTAGTAGAACAAGAGTAAACATTTTCAAAATCCGCCACCTTTTCAGTAAAACGTTGTTTTTAGTCAAATTTCAAAATATTTAAAAAAAAAAGTTTGATGCAAAATCATTGATTATGTTAGAATAAACATTTTGTCTATACATCACTTTTAATCACCCCCCACTTTTTATAGAAAAAAATCATTTGTATACCATATATTTGATGGGTCAACAAAAAACAACGTTCTTCCATTGCATATGCATATTAAATTTGATTTGGAGATCCGAATGGTGATCGAGTTTAGCTCTGGTATTATTTATAAAGATAGGAGATGACCTCCTTAATAAATGTGGCGCTATCTGATGCCTTCTAGAGTAAGCGCAAATCTTAAGGTGAACAAACCACTTATTAAATCTATTAAAAAAACATATGAGAAGGCTACAATCCGCTGTGCGGATCGTTGAATACCCTATCCCATCCCATCCTTAAAATTAATATCTCCAAAAAGTGGGCTTTATTAGCCCATAATATAGAAAATGACATTGTCACAACAATATATTGTTCAAACAGTTTATCACAATATTTTGTTGTTTGACAAAACACATCGTTTTCCTCCTGAATATGCTATGGGGTAGAGTATACAAACCGTTTTTGTAAGAAAACGACCCCAAAAAGTGGGCGTGGGCTAAAATGATCTATGGACGAAATGTTTATATTAATATTACTAATTATTCTGCATCAACATTTTTTTCGAAAATTTTAAAATTTGACCGTAAAACGTTTTTTATTAAAAACGCCCCCAAAAAGTAGGCGTGGCAAAAACTTTATATGAACAAAATATAGATATTACGATTGTCTATTTACGTTTCTTCGACACCTTTTTAAAATTCCTTATGGTTTGGCCAAAAAATACGTTTTTCTAAAAAGAGGGCGTGGCAGTGGGCGGATTTCAAAATTGTTTACACTTGTTCTGCTGGGAGCAATGAAGAGCACGTGAACCAAATTTCATCCTTCTAGCTCAAAATTTAAGGCCCAAAAACTGGTGACGTACGGACGGACGGACAGACATGGCTAAATCGACTCAGCTAGCGATTCTGAGTCGATCCATATACTTTGAGGTATATGTAGCTAAATTAATTCTCTATGTTACAAACTATGTATCAAAACTAATATACCCCTATGGGATAGGGTATAAACATATGAGAAGGCTACAATTCGCTGTGCGCTGTGCGGATCGTTTAATACCCTATCCCACCCCATCCTTAAAATTAATATCCCCAAAATGTGGTCTTTATGGTCATAAAGTATTGAAAATGGCGTTGTCACAACATATTGTTCAGAAGGTTTATCAAATTCTTTTATGGTTCGACGAAAAACAACGTTTTTCTATTGCATATGCTTCGGGGTAGGGCATACAAATGATTTTTTGTAAGAAAACGCCCACAAACAGTGGGCGTGGGTTAAAATGGTCTATAGACGAAATGTTCATATTAATACTACCAATGATTGTGCATCAAAATATTTTTTTTAAATTTTAAAATTTGACCAGAAAACGTTTTTTATAAAAAAACATATGAGAGGCTACAACCCGCTGTGCGGATCGTTGAATACCCTATCCCATCCCATCCTTAAAATTAATATCCTCAAAATATAGGCCTTATGGCGATGAAATACAGAAAATGACATTGTCACAATATATTGCTCAGACAGTTTATCAAAATCTTTTGTGGTTCGACAAAAACCAACGTATTTCTATTGGTAATGCCTTGGGATGGGGTATACAAATGGTTTTTGTAAGAAAACGCCCCCAAAATGTGGGCGCAGGTGAAAATGATCTATGGACAAAATGTTTATATTACCATTGCGAAAGTATTTGCATCAAAATTTTTTTCGAAAGTTTTAAAATTTGGACAAAAAGCGTTTTTTACTAAAAACGCCCCCAAAAAGTGGGCGTGGCAAAAAACTTTGTATGAACGAAATATAGATATTAGGATTGTCTAAATATGCTGCTCAGACACTTTTTTGAAATTCCTTACGGTTTGGCTTTAAACTACGTTTTTCAAAAAGGGGGCGTGGCAGTGGGCGGATTTCAAAAAATTTTACACTTGTTCTGCTTCGTCGGCCAGAGAGTCTATATACCAAATTTCAACACTCTAGCTCAAAATTTAAGGCCCAAAAATCGGTGACACACAGACGGACGGACGGACGGACAGACAGACATGGCTTAATCGACTCAGCTAGCGATTCTGAATCGATCCATATACTTTGAGGTATATGTATCGAAATTATTTCTCTATGTTACAAACTTAATGTCAAAACTAATATACCCCCCTATGGGATAGGGTATAAAAACACCCCAAAAAGTGGGCGTGGCAAAAAACTTTATATTGACGAAATATAGATATTACGATTCTCTAAATATGCTGCTCAGACACTTTTTTAAAATTCCCTACGGTTTGGCCAAAAAATACGTTTTCCTAAAAAGGGGGCGTGGCAGTGGGCGGACTTCAAAAATGTTTACACTTGTTCTGGTGGCACGGACGAGGATCTCCTATATACCAAATTTCATTATCCTAGCTCAAAATTTAAGGCCCACAAATCGGTGACGAACAGACAGACGGACGGACGGACGGACAGACAGACATGGCTAATTCGACACAGCTAGCGATTCTGAGTCGATCCATATACTTTGAGGTATAAGTATCAAAACTAATATACCCCTATGGGATAGGGTATAAACAGTAGTAAAACTTGGACTACGATTAAATCAAAAAAATAATAATTAAAACCAGTACATCTTATAAAATATGTGGTTGTTGCTGAAATTCAATCAATTAGCTACAGAAAAGGCCAATCATGATCTAATTGATATTAATTATGTGCTGAAAAGATTGCCGTCATTTAAAACACCTAACGCAGCCGCCTCAAGTGTTTTATCGCTCCTAAGATAAACACAAGAAAATTCACCAACATAAAAGTTTTCCGCTTGACTGAATTTTCCCACCAACTTGCCAGATATACAGACATTAAATTGTTCATGCCCAATTCAAATGAAATGAAATGGGCGTTGTGGGCAGACACACTGCAATTCACCACCGATTTATGCCCGGTGCCATAGAATGGATTATTCAACCTTGTTTACTTGTATGCACTTTATGTGTCAATAAATTACTCACAGTAATGGCCAACTCATTGTGCTGTGATTGAGTATTTCATCAAAAATGGTTAAGCCAAAGAGATACCCAGCGTAATGGTCTTAATGACAAGTTCAATTATTTGCCGTGGATAGATACCAATGAGCCGGCAATTTTATTTCTTTTTGAGGTTTATAAATCTTGAGGTTTTTTAAGGTCATGGCAAAGTGCAAGCATATTGATTAAAAATGCCCCTATTGGCGTTGTCGCCATGATTTCCATTGCAGTGAATGTGTAAATATTTAATTAACTAGTATAGTACGGCATAGCAAATGCGTACGAATAGATTATATTGTGAATGTTCTTAATTTCATTGAAGTTCATTTTAAATGTTAAATTTACTATCTAATGGAATGGAATTATTTATCTGTTCTACTGTTAATGTTTGTTACAATGCTTTTAGTCTGAAAGTCTCTTTAGGCTTCACTGATTTTCTTAAAATTCAGTATTAAAAGTCCTCAAATTTATAGTTTGGCATAATTTCTTAGTTCTATATACAATATTATCGTTACTTCCGACTTAAAGCGTTTATACATATATTACGTGTATTGACAAGACAGCAATTTTCTGCCAAAAATTCATTCAACGAATTTTCCCCATAATATAAAAATTGTAAATTACATATGTATATGGATTCTAATATTGAAGTAAATTAAATTAGTGCACGCAATGAGCAATTACGTACGAAACAGTCATACACCTAACACTCGATTTGTTTTCTTCTCAATACTTCAATGGGGTGCCGGAGATAGTAGACTGTAATGCCCATAAAATAGTCACACATATGCATACTTTTCTTTAACTTTTGTAAAAAAAAAGTGGATGTGGCTAATTATGGATGAGATATAAAAATTGACATTGTCTTAATATGTTACTTAGACACTTTCATGAAATATACCATGGCTTGATAAAAAAGACGTTTATTTAAAAAGTGGCCATGATAATATTCGAATTTTAATAATGTTTTAACTGGTTTTAGAGGCATTGACAAAGACCTAATATTCATTATCCTATCTCAAAATGTAAGGCCTAAATCGGTGACGTACAGACAGGCATTGGTAAATCGACTCAGCTTGCGATTCTGAGTCGATCTATACACTTTAAGACATAACTATCTAAATTATTTCCCTATGTTACAAACTATGTATCAAAACTAAGGTATCCCTATGGGATAGGTTATACAACACATGAAAAAACTATACAATACGCACATGATCACGCATCAGCGATATGCGTCAAATCGACAATTTTTGACAGCTAAGCGTTGAATTTCTTCCGAAATTGTATTATGATGAATTGCTATTGAATTGCTGTGGAATCATACGAACGTGAGTGTGTTCTCTATTTATTTTTTTCCACAACGAATACCTCGAAAGTTTCGTTTCGGAATATTTTCCGATCGGATCTGTAGGGGTGAATATTTTTAGGAGAATGGCCAAGGAAGAGGTAAACGACCCATTCTACAAAAAATACGGCTATTATAAATCCGGAAAGCTTGGGGATAATATCAAGCAACCGATGATATAGCAGCCAGTTCCACCACCATTTCAACAATATAGTCCTTTATACAGGGTATGTAAACATTGAACAACTTTGACATTTATCAACCGATTGACTTGGGTAGACAATCTAGACATCCCGTCTGACAACAATATCGTTCGTGACCTTCTTGTGGTACATTTTGAAAGATAAGTTGCATATTTTTCCCTATAAAGTGCAATTGACTCACAGAATATTGTGAACATGACTTTCACTTTTTCCTCATAATATAGAAATTCAGCATTCACATACCTAAAAAGAAGAAATCAGAAGTTCGTGAAGATAAATTTTATACCTCTGATACTACAAGGTGGCGCAAAAACAACCTTCCGATGTATTTTCTGATAGGAGGATTACTTTTGCGCCACCTTGTACCTAACATTCTTTATTAAGCATTTTAAAAAAAAAATTTTATGAATAAGGTTAAGATACATTTTAAGCATTGCATAATTGATTACACTTCTCAGAAAGGGCCATTAATATATTTGAGTCAGCTTTCAGTTGTTAAAAATCACTATTGTTTCAACATCATATTATACAAGGTGGCGCAAAAATAACCTTCCGATGTATTTTCTGATAGGAGGATTACTTTTGCGCCACCTTGTATATACCCCTGTATTAATAAACGATGATTAGCAAATCAATGACTAACATACGAGTTTTTCCCATGAGAGCTACTCGCGCCACTATCAAAAGTAAGTCACTAATTAGCTACTCAGCGTTTACAAATACGGTGTTTAGTGTTTAGTAAATGAAAAATTCATACGTATTGTTTTTTCCTGCCCGCGGGATATATAAGCTCATGAAAAAAATGAAATAATTTGCTAATATTTTAATTTAAAAATATGAATAGAGACCAGAAAATGTTCCCTCTCCTCTTTCATGTACTTATTCAGTCTAGTCTACTTAGTTTAATAAAGATTTAATATATACAATTTATTTAATCCAGCTCAAATATAAAGACCAAATATTGGTGTCGAACAGGCGTACAACCATGGAAATATCGACTCCATCTATTTAAAATCTCATCCATATGTTTAAAAATGTGTAGGACTTTAATTTCTAAATCACAATCTAGATTTAAAATTTAAATAACCACATGAGATTTTGTGTATAAAATAAAATCCCAATATTGGTGACTAAAATATAGATATAAACATACTACTAGAGAAACCAAATTCTCTACGTTGTACTCTAATGTACACTCACTAGTCCTCAACATATAATAAGTAATAAATCTTATTATTAACGATGTCTGATTGGTTAAGCTGTCTTTCCTTTGAATTATGCCTTTTGATATCTCCCTATAACGTAGGTCTGTCATATTTGGATAGAAAATATGAATAATCGTTAATGCAAAAATGATATCTTTTAAAGAACCCACGTAAATCAATTAATCTAAATTGAATGGTGTCGCATTTAAACGTTAATACGCTTACGCAGTTGTGCTAATAAAAACCCCATCAGCTGTAAGTAAATTAACCTCATACAAAGGTGAGGTGAAAATTACACGATAATTACACGTTTCTTATCAACAGACTATTTGCATGTAAGAACAGTCTTTAATCGCGTTCTTAATCTATAATAATTACACTTTTTGTATCAGTGACGCATTGCAATAAAAGCATTTACATGTGCGTATACTAAACACATTGCTGACATTGACTCAATTCTTCTATTTTTATTGCAAATTATTTCGATCAAATGTCTCCATTTGCAAATTATCCAAGTCACAATGTACGCATAGTCAATTAGAAAAAAGTCATTCATGTTTAATTTATGATAATAATTTCATATTTCTCCCACGGTTCTTGCAGAACTAGCTCATGCAATTTTCGAGCAAAAATACACATAGGTAGGCCCATACACCTAGCCAGAGGATGCATGTTTTAGAAGACAACTATGGACTAGAACAACTAATTCGGGTTGGGTGAGTTGACTTTTATTTATGAGCCTTACATTGGTGTGTATAGCGACCCAGCTCATATGCCATGAGCTAAGTATAGCAAACGATATTGCTAAAAGATGTGGGAATCAAATATGCACTTGTGATGATTCACAATGTTGTAGATCCGGTTAAATTATTTTATCAGCCTCTTAAAACTTGAAAGTGCATGATATTCGACCGGCCGACTTCAATTGATATTCCAAAGGTTATAATTTAAGTTTAAGTTTTACATATCTCATCTTGCGTAAGGACATTTTGCCCAGATTGATAATACATAATTTAAACCATATTAACATATTGGAGGAGATACGAAGGTTGGTTGCCTGGTGCGACTGACCAGGCAACAGAGTTTTGAGTTTTAATTGTTCGTGAAGTTGGTAGTTGGATATTATTTTGTTTATGAAATGGTATTAGCTAAATATATACGAATTAAACAAATTTTCTTTATTTGCTTAACAAATAATTTTTTTGTGACGAAGGTGAAAATCTCAAAAGACAATATGGTGGTAAGTATAGCAGTATGGAACTAAAACACCTCCATTTTCAATCCATGTAATATCCACACGTACTTTAATTTGGTACTACAACTAGGGTAGGCATGTCTAGTAGTTCTATTTTCGATAGAAATACGCTTGTGCTAGGTAGCTTTCCAATGGAGGACCCTGCTAATAGTGACAGACAGTGCACCAATTCGAACAGTTTGGTCCTTTGTAGTCTTCGCACCAAGTCTCTGTCGTTCATTTTTTTTAGAATAGTGGTTTTGTAATGATTGTGAACAGTGGAACACGAATATAATTTTTGCGAACCGAATTTCTTATTTCTTCATCAAGGATGGCAATACCTAAGTCTCTGCGGATATCATAGCTTCTTATATACCACGGCAGAAATTGATCATAATACTTTATATTAAAAAGCTAATAATATTTTTCTATTGGTGGTTTTTGTACAACCCCATAGTTGTTTACAATATGTCCATTATAGAACTTAGAACTTGCTTATATAGAAGCACCTTGTTATGTATACTCAATTTGGAATATCCTTCAATGAGCCAATATACATTTGTCTGAATTTATTTTTGAGCTCGTCATGTTTCTTTTAAAGTGCAATTTTCATTTAAGTTTCGCATCTAGCTCCATTAATAAATACTTCGCCTCATACGCATATGGAATATTTACAGAATCGATAAAAACAGGTGGATTGTCATCTTTTCATTGTGTGTTGATTTTGTCTAATTGAGAGCTATACGCCCGAGTTTTAAACATTGTTCGATTTTATTAATATCTCGTTGGGCGTTTAAGGTTGCTGACTACACTTTGTCACTCCTTACTAATATAGCCGTATATCGTTGGCGAATGTTGCTAGAATGGTGTCTTCTTACTGCGGTATATCGGGAGTATATAGTTCCTTGAAGAACCCCAGGCTCGGTACCCTTAAACGTGGAACAATCGTTTCCTTGTTTAACACGAAAGATTCTGTTCTTTAGATAGGATTCTAGTATTGTACACATTTCTTCTGGAAGAACTGTTCTTAATTTATATATTAGTCCTTTTTGCGAAACTTTGTCAAAAACTTGAAATAAGTCAAGAAAAACGGTGAAACGTGTCTATTTTTTTCTTCCAAGGATTTTTCAATTATATTTGTTATTCTAAAAACCTGGTAAATTTTTGAATACTTATTTCTATAACTGGATGTAAGCATTTGAAAAAGAAATTATAGGAAGCAGTGAGATTGGTCTATACCATTTTTAACTTTCTCTTACAAAGAGAAAGATTTTGTTTTCGTGAAAATTTTCGACCTCGAGATCTTGATTGGTTCTAACATCACGATGATAGCGAAACCCAAAAAAGTGGTTTTTGGAATTCCGTCCGTCGGTCCGTCGGTTCGTCGGTTCCTCTGTCCGTAATGGTCTCCCCAGCCTAAACGGCTTGACCGATTGTCTTCAAATCCAAGTTTCTTTTGGTCATAATTCTAGGCAATTTTTTTTGTTTGCTTTTAGCCATGTTAGTAAAAACTTTTGGTCATTTGTTAAAAATATAAAAAAATTCGGCCTCATCATCAATTCCGACGCTCATTCACAATGACATTCCAGCTGTCAGCTCTTTAGACAAAGCCAATCTGCTTGCTGCGCATTTCGCAGCCAACTCTACATTGCCAGATTGTGATCAGTCTCCTCCTGTACTTGAGAACGTAAATCATTCCATGGGACAAATTCACTTTCGTACTCGTACAGTTGCAAGAGTTTTATCTGATCTTGACATTCACAAATCCGCTGGTCCAGATGGTATATCCCCCATTATTCTGAAGAGGTGTTCTTCTACGCTAGCAAAACCACTGCGTAAGCTTTTCTATCTATCCTACTCATCAGGACTCTTTCCGAGTAGATGGAAAACAGCATTTGTCCAGCCTGTACCAAAAAAAGGCGAATCTTCTTCTCTCTCCAACTACCGACCAATTGCACTTACGTCCCTTCTTTCCAAGGTCATGGAAACGCTGATAAATCGTCAGCTAATGAAATATCTCGAAACACGAAAACTTCTCAATGACCGGCAGTATGGTTTTCGCAGCAACAGGTCTACTGGTGATTTGATGACATATCTCACCGAAAAGTGGAACCAATCAATCCACCATGGTGGCGAAAGCAAGATTGTTGCGCTTGATATTTCAAAGGCATTTGACAGGGTTTGGCACCAAGCCCTTTTGTCGAAAATGCGTGCATTTGGAATCGACGAAAAACTTCTTCTATGGATTAGACATTATCTTTCGAAACGTTCAATTCAAGTTGTTTTGGATGGTTTCAAGTCTGCAACTCACCAAATAAATGCTGGTGTCCCTCAAGGCTTAGTTTTGTCTCCGACTCTCTTTCTCATTTTTATAAATGATCTCATGTCTGCAACTTCTAATCCAATTCATTCCTTCGCTGATGACAGTACTCTCAGCTTCTCATACTCGTTTTCAGGTTCACGTCCCTCATCTTCGAACGTGGACTCAAAACGACAAAATATGTTAAGCTCATTGAATTCCGACCTTGACAGCATCATCAAATGGGGTAAATCCAACAGAGTAGAATTCAATGCTTCCAAAACACAATGCTGTCTTCTGTCGTTAAAGCGAAACCAAAATCTAGAGCCATTATCCATGAATGGCACTTACATCGAAGAAACCGAAAAACTTTCCATGCTAGGTATGTGTGTTAGTAACGACTTACGTTGGAACGACCACATATTTCAAATCGCTAAAAACGCAGCGAAATGTCTAGGTTTCCTTAATCGGTGTAAGAAATATTTCACCCCCTCTGATCTGGCCACAATATATAAAGCGTTTATACGTCCTAAACTTGAGTTCAACGCCCATGTCTGTTCGGGTGCACCAAAAACAACATTGCACCTCCTAGATAGGATTCAAACGCGTGCGAAAAAACTTATAGGAGACATTAGAATAGCGAACTCTTTAGTTTCGCTAGAACATCGTCGAAATATCTCCTGCCTTAGACTGTTTTATCGCTATCTTAACAACAAATGCTCAAATGAAATAGCCAGTTGCATTCCCCCCATTCAACAATTCAGCCGCAATACTCGTTACGCTATGAATGCAAATCAGTTTACCCTTAAGCCTATCTTCGGACGAACGCTGAAATATAGAGATTCGTACATAAACCGAACAACACGAATGTGGAATGCTCTACCAAACTCTGTTTTCCCTTTCCATTATAACCTTCAGGCATTTAAAATCAATGTGCATCGGTACCTCCTTTCTTCTTATCCTGAATTTCCTTAACGCCCGCACTGTGCTAAAACATATAAAGGGTATTCATAACCCCTTGAGTGCGCGCAAATTATAAAAAAAAAAAAAAAAAAAATTAACGGTACCTGCCATATAAAAATTACACATAACCTCAATTTTCTCGAAAACGGCTTTGATTGATTTTCTCTAACGATTTTGATTAAACTTTATATATACTTTAAGCATATTAGTTCCAACAAAACGGCATACCCAGTTTTTTCGAGAAAATCCATATAACGGATTTTGCCATTCAGGCCATACAAAGAAAATTATTAATTTCTCGCAAACTGCTATGTCAAATTGAATGAAATTTAATTTATATACTACTATTATAGTTTTAAACAATTCCACATAATTAGTTTTAGCCCAACTATCACTTAACGGAATTTGCAGTTTTGGTCAATAACGAAAAATAATTATTTTTCACATAGACACCGATTCCTTCAAATTTCGGAGTAAACGTTCATATAATCACATTTCGACATTTTATATAATTTTTAGCATTAATAATCAAAATGCGTACTATTTGATCTAACGCCCAACTCGCTGTGAAAGAGAAAGTTGCGCACGACCCAGTCGTGCACCCACCACTCGTTTATCGTGTGGAGGCTCCCCAACCTTGGAACCATAATGACTTCTGCATATACACCTGGAACCTTTAAAGAAAGGCTGAAGGGCGCAGTATATTCGCATTGCGTTGTGACTTAAAATCGGACTAAAAGAAGAAGTCTAGACATGAAATCATTTAATCTTCGTGGCCAGTTCACTTCAGCGGCACGCGATAACCCTGCCATCCTACCGCTTATCTAGCGCCACCATATATCTCCGGTACCAATATCATCCAGTTAAGGCCACAAGAAGTTACTTACCATCGATCTGTAGTGCTCCCCGTTGAAGGTTACCAAAATGACAATTTCATTTTGGAAAAATTATGAACCCATTATTGGTATCGTCTTAAATCCGACAATTTTGTATGTTCATACATTTATTCACCCAAAGATGTATTTTGGTGATAAAAATGTGGAAATGTGGCGCAATTTGATTCAACTTTCAACTGCTTGCCCTCAGCGAACGCTTATGGTCTTTTGCCTCAAGTCCCTATGTCATTTGAATTTCATACGTGTGCAAACTTATGTTCTTAGGTTTGTCACGATAATTTTCCAGAAGGGCAAAATTCATATGAACGAATAGAAAGTAATACATATTTGAACACCAGGTCTATAGGGATTTCCAATACTGAGCCAGGGTATTGGAAAAGAGTTGGTGGCGGAGGAGCCCTCAATGGGTCAACGGCAGCGCTCATACCCGCTGTCCTAGGGTCAAAACAAGGGCCTGGCCCTCCAGGTTGGGGGTTGTGCTTTGGGTTAACTACCCATTCACGGAAAAAACTATTGTTACGAAGCAACCAATAGCCTCGGAAAGGACTGATATTATTGTTGACGACCATGCTAAACGAAAAAAGGACAACGACGTTCGTATCTGCACCTGGAATGTGAGAACATTAAACAGGAGAGGTGCAGGCGAACAACTAGCGGAAGCCCTAAACTGCTACAAAGCAGACATTACTGCCATCCAGGAAATACGATGGGATGGGCCGGGCAAAAAGAGGATGAAAAACTGTGACATCTACTATTGACCGTGTTATAGTGAGCAGAAACAGCGACTATTTGGATGCGGATTTGTTATAAGTGCCAGACTAAGGCAAGAAGTCTTATGTTTTCAAGACATTAGCGAACGCATTGTAACAATCCGCATCAAGGCCAAATTCGCCAACATAAGCCTTATATGCTCTCATGCTCCGACGGAGGAAAAAGATGATACAACTAAGGATTGCTACTACAAGCTCCACGACGAAACCTATGAGCGACTACCAAAGTACGATGTTAAAATCGTGCTGGGAGATTTTAACGCAAAGGTAGGAAGAGAAGACATCTTTAGAAGTATTGTCGGAAAACATAGCCTACACGACAACACGTCTGGTAACGGACTTAGGCTAATTGATTTCGCTACGGAACGAAATGCCACTATAGCCAGCACACGGTTTCCTCACATCGATATCCATAAGGGGACATGGCGGTCTCCAGATCAACGAACGGTCAACCAAATTGATCACATTGCGATAGATAAGAGGCACGCATCCAGTATTTTGGATGTCCGAACATTCCGAGGAGCTAACATCGACTCGGATCACTACCTTGTAGCAGCCAAGGTAAGAATGCGGATATCCACCACGCCACAACAATCCAGAAATACTGTGAAGAAATTTAATGTCGGAAGACTGCAATCGCAAGAGACCGCCAAGACCTTCGCACAACGCGTATCCCTTAACCTCTCGATTAACACCATACCACCAGCATCGAATGTCGAAGAGCAATGGCAACGATGCCAACAGGCCATTAGATCAGCCGCAACTGATGTGCTAGGTTTCTCGCGCCCACCAGCAAGAAACCCCTGGTTTGATGAGGAATGCCGACAGATGCTCGCAGCCAAGAACGAGGCCTACAAGGCTAAGCTGCAGGTGAAGACGAGAGCTGCCATTGAGCTCTATAGGCAAAGAAGAAGGAGGCTTTTCAGAAAGAAGAAAAAAGAGCAAGAAAAGCGCGCGATCGAGGATATAGGGAGGTGCCACTACAGGAACGATGTTCGCAAGTTTTACCAAAGTGTAAAACGTCAAAGCCAAGGATACAAGGCTCGAACAGAATCCCGTCGAGATGAACAAGGAAATATTGTAGTTGAGACACAGTCGATGCTGAGGATATGGAAGAACCACTTCTGCAGACTGTTAAACGGCGATGACGAACAACATTCCGCTGTCAGGCAGAACGAACCATTCAATATTGGCAACGACAGCGAAGACTGCCAACCACCCGACCTGAGTGAAGTGAGGATAGCAATATCTAAACTCAAGCTTAATAAGGCTGCCGGAAATGACGGCCTTCCCGCTGAGCTCTATAAGGCCGGCGGAGATGACTTGGTAAGTACCATCAACCAACTCATAAGCCAAATCTGGTCGGATGAAAATATGCCTGAAGAATGGAACCTCAGCATCGTTTGCCCGATCCACAAAAAAGGAGACCCTCTGAACTGCGCCAACTACAGAGGCATAAGTCTCCTCAACATCGCCTGCAAGATCCTATCTGCCGTAATATGTGAACGCCTGAAACCGTTTACCAACAACCTGATTGGCCCTTATCAGTGTGGTTTTAGGACAGGAAAGTCCACAACCGATCAAATTTTCACACTTCGGCAGATCCTGGAAAAAAACCAAATAGTCCAAAGCGATACCCACCACCTATTTATCGATTTCAAAGCCGCATACGACAACATTTATAAAGACGAGCTACACAGAGCCATGTCTAGTTTTGGTATACCGTCCAAACTCGTCCGTTTGTGTAGGATGACGATGGAGAATTCTCGCTGCACCATCAGGGTCGGAAACGACCTCACCGATACATTCGATACCAAAAAAGGATTTAAGCAAGGCGATGCACTGTCATGTGACTTCTTTAATCTAATTCTTGAGAGGATTGTGCAAAACTCCCGAGCCAACACCAGAGGCACAATTCTCCAAAAATTGGTGCAACTACTAGCATACGCTGACGATATTGACATCATTGGTAGGACTCAACGTGATGTCATAGCCACGTTTGCTAGTATAGAGAAGGAAGCGGCAAAAATGGGTTTAGCAGTAAATGAGGGTAAGACTAAGTATATGCTGTCAACACGAAAGGACACACAACATCGACGAATTGGACAGAACGTCACCATTGACAGATATAGCTTTGAGGTAGTACGGGACTTTGTCTACCTCGGCTCCGCCATTAACTCTGACAACAACATCTCGTCAGAAATCAAACGAAGAATTACTCTTGCCAATCGCTGTTTCTTCGGGCTAAGAAGGCAATTTAGTAGTAAATCCCTCACTCGAACTACTAAGGAGATCCTATATAAGACCCTGATCATCCCAGTCCTGCTCTACGGCGCTGAAGCATGGACCGTATCAAAAGCGGATGAAGAAATCCTTGGTCGATTCGAGAGAAAAATTCTTCGGAAAATCTTCGGTCCCGTTTGCGTTGACGGGCTATGGAGACGAAGATTCAACCACGAACTATACGAGCTGTACAGCGACATACCCCTAGTCAAAAAAAACTCCGCATTGGACGTTTAAGATGGCTAGGACATGTAGAAAGAATGGACACCAATACTCCGGCTCGCAGAGTCTTCGATTCCCAGCCAGACGTCGGACGCAGTAGAGGAAGACCTCGCCTTAAGTGGCGCGAACAAGTAGAAACCGACCTCAACCAACTTGGAGTGCGCAACTGGAGGCAGTTAGCTAAGGACCGGGCTAATTGGAGAGGCATGTTGGTTGAGGCCCAGGTTCATCCCGGACTGTAGCGCCACTTAAGTAAGTAAGTAAGAATAGAAAGTTACTGCACCGGGTTTTTCCTTACCCACGTTTCGGTTGCGTACGGGTTGCGATTGATTATTATTTATTGAACCGATTCACTCGAATTTTGCACTATACGTCGAATAGTCGAATTTGACATGACGGTTGTTTCTAGGACGAAAATCATTTAATCCGTGGAAATAACAAAGATAGACATAATCTTGATTAATATATATCGAAATAGCCTGACGAGTTTAGTCACTTTAGCAATGTCTGTAAAACGCCTCCAAAAAGTGGGCGTCGGTAAAAATGATGTATAGTCGAAATGTTCATTTTATTATATCCAATGATCTTGCATCAAAAGTTTTTCAAATATTTTAAAAATGTACCAAAAAACGTTTTTTTAATAAAAACGCCCCAAAAAAGTTGGCGTTGCAAAAAAAAAACTTTATATAGAGGAAATATAGATATTGCAATTCTCTTAATATGTTCAAATACTTTTCCTTTTCAAAATTCTTTACGGTTTGGCCAAAAACTACGTTTTTCTAAAAACGGGGCGTGGCAGTGGGCGGATTTCAAAATTGTTTACACTTGTTTTGCTGGGGGCAACAAAGAGCACGTGTACCAAATTTCATCATTCTAGCTCAAAGTTTAAGGCCCAAAAACTGGTGACGTAAGGACGGGCGGACAGACATGGCTAAATCGACTATCGATTCTGAGTCGGTCCATATACTTTAAGGTATATCTAGCTAAATTATTTTTCTATTTTGTAAACTATGTATCACAACTAATATACCCCTATAGGATAGGGTATAAAAAGTGTCTAAGGAAAATCACATGTACAAAAACTATGAATTAAGAAGTTTTAGTTGTGTCATAAACGTTACCAAACGCAAGAGTGCCTGACTTAAAAACTCCTAGCTCATACAAATCCAAAAGCACCCGCTCATTTATTGGTTTCAGCCCTGATCGTAAATCGGGACACCTGGCGATAGTTTTCGAAGTCGAACCGGCGAATCTAAAAAGTGCGACAGCACGGATTCAATAAAATAGGAGTAAAATGATCCTTGTTACTGCCAAGCTGATAAAGAAGAAGACGAAACAGAATCAGACTCATCATAATATATCCACATGTTACTACACATTTTAAAGCAATTTCAACATTTCAAATTATCCACATATATAATATACCTAATGCCTATGATATTCATAGGCAACATTTCACGCTCCATTCCTTTGATCGTCAATTATCCGCAATTCAATGCCCTTTGGTAAAAGAAATGCCAAAAAACCACCTGAAATTAAAAACACACCAGCAACAATTATTGCTGATTGGCAGTGATACTCTAGTAAGGTTCCAACAACGTTTGTCCCAATAACGCTTCCAATTCTTCCCATCATAAGTGATATGCAGACCGCCATAGCTCTACAATTTAAGTATTTTTCAAGTTATGTTCATTAAAATATACATAACATTTTTTACCTCAAATGGGTAGGGTATATATCCACTGCTATTGCATTAACCACAGTTGTTCCCAAGCCACAAACGAGCATTACCATCAAGAAACAAACCGACATAGTTGTAATATTCACAAGGGTACACAATATTCCACAAGAACCGCATATTACGAGAAGAAAGACTAATTGAAAGTCAAGAGATATTTAAGTTAGAAGATACTTATCTTACTTTACCAGTAACCATATATATTTTATTTCGACATCGTAAAATGTTTAAGACAGGAAACAAAATAAACTGTATTTGGTAAGGTCCATTACGTGGAAGAGTTTGTACTTACAAAGAGTCCAAATCCGTCCAATTTTGCCAGTACAATACCCAACGCCCAGGCAAATGGCAACGTACACAAATTCCAAAGCTAAAGTATATTGAAATGTGGATGATTCTAACGTTTGGTCACAATCTTTTTCCTGTAAATAATGTTTAAGCATTTTCTAAGGCATTTATATATGAAATATTTTTTTACGGATATATTAGTTGTGGTTGTGGCGCCCTCGACAATATAAAACATCTCACAGATCTGATGCCTTTCAGTGGGGTGTTGACTTGTAAATTGCATGACGTTATCGAGTAAATAGGGAAACCACATGTAAATACCTTGCGCGGTAAAAAATATCCAAAATTGTATAACACATAAAAGTACAGTCTTTCGGTAGTGTTCTTGCATAAAAAGAGGAGCCGTTTGATTCCAAATTGTACGTATGAGAGCTCCTAAACTTAGCTTTTCTCTATCCACTTTGAATCTTTGTTCATCTTCGATATCTAACTTTATTGATGTTACCTGAAAGAATTTGGTTAAGTCTTAATAATATATAACATTTCAGAATACTGTGTGTTACGCTGTAGCTATCTACTGATTTGCCGGTATTAATGGAATATATTTTTTTTAGAACCGCAATTGCTTCATTTTCTCTCCCAACCGAAAGCAAATACTTCGGACTTTCAGGCAAATAAAAGAAGCATAGACCAGCAACAAACCCGAGTATACCACAGCAAAGAATGTACATTCGCCAAGGACGGTAGATAATACCCACAAGTGGAACTTCAAATGCCCAAGTCTGGTTAATAACTGACCAAGCCATTATTGGATATGCACAAGATGCAGCAGCACACACAAAAGCCGCAGCCATAATTGACTGATTTCTCATTTTGTTGGAATGAAATTCACCAAGATACGCATAGATAGTAGCGGATCCGCCTGATATTCTATAAATCATTTAGGTGTGGTTGAGGCTTTCCAATAAGGCAGTACCGATTATTTACTTACAAAATTCCATTGGTATAACGAAGAAGAACCAGTGTTGCAAAATTTGGAGAGAAGCTTGAAACTATTGACACAAGGTAGCCGGCTATTAGAGTTGGACTTATAATCCTTCTTCGACCTGTGGTGTCTGCTAAGAAGCCCCACAAATGTGAGCTCGATATAATCCCCATGAATCCGACCGCACCTAAAACACCCTTCTCCTGATATGTCAAATCCATATCGCATTTTGTAATTGGCAGCACAAAGCTAATACCCAATGATTCCAATATGACGTTTATTAAGACGAATCCAGATACACAAATGAGAAAGTAATTGAATTTGCCATATTCTGAATGAAGGGAAGTTAACATTTTGTATATTCAATAAAAATAAGTTTACTTACTAGTTTCATCTAGAGCTTCATCAATAGTCACTGAATGTTGAACTGCCTTTGCCATTCTGACAAGCGTCTTTCTATATAATGAAAGCCTTGGAAGATCTCCGCTGGTAGTATCGTTTCGCTGACAGTAGACAGTAGGTTGTTATGCATCTACTCAGTCTTTGTAAACCGATATTATCACGTCAGTGATCATAAATAAAACAGATTTAGTTTGTTTGTATAATATTAACCTAATACGTTGGCTTAATTATTTGTAGTAACAAATAATGACAATGAATTAACATTCACTTATCATCGAATGTAATGGAAGAATGTTAGAAATGTATCTCCCTTCACTCTTTGGTTTTCTCATTATTTATTCTTGTAAATTTTTAATAAATAAGTAGTAATAACAGATTCATTTGTGTTGTTTATATAGTGTGTAGGCTAAGACATTTCATATTTACTTTCTTACAGTAATTCCGAGAATGGCTATTATTCGAACAGACAGCGAAAAAAATTACACAATTTGATATCAAAAACTGTTAGTATTTTTGTGACCGATAATATAATTTATCAGAAACCAAAAAGTGTGTGCCACCAAGTAATCTAAAAACGTAATTTCATAGTGACAGATTGTCTGTGAGGTAGTAGAAAATTATTTCGCGGATCCATTTCGTTGGTGGAAAACCACAAACAAACGAGATCAATTGAAGCCAAAAATCAAACCTACTCTGAGCATTGAGGCATCAATTCCTCAGTGAAATTAAAAATTACCGATTTGTTTTCTCATAATATTTATAGTTAAATAGTTAATTATAATATACAACGGCTTGCCTGTCTGGGCATTACCGGAGCTATGCGTACCTGTCCCAGAATTGAAGGTAACGAAAAAGCTGATGAACTAGCCAGAAAAGGTTCAGAAACCCCCTTCATTGGACCTGAACCCTTCTGTGCAATCCCCAAATCAGCCATAAATCTGGTCATAAAAAACTGGGAAGAAAACAAATGTTTTTCATATTGGGGAAACATCCCAGGCCTAAGACCGGCCAAAAGAGCTATTCAGCCCTTCAAATCAGATGCCAATAAGATACTAAATCTTCGCAGGCACGATATCAAAAACTTAGTAGGCTACCTAACTGGACATCACGGTCTGCGATATCACCTAAACAAAATGCGTCTAGTCGACTCACTGGAGTGCAGACTATGTCTAGAAGAAGACGAAACAGCCGAGCATATCATATGTGAATGACCTGCCCTTTACGGTATGAGAAGGGAATCTTTCTTCAGGGAATTTTTAAGTCCCGAAGAACTGATGAAATCTTCGGCTGAAAGTATTATCAGCTACATTAGGAAAGTAGAAGCGCTACTAACCTAAAAAACATCTGACGGCAAGCACAATAGATCTTTTAGGTCGATGTGTATATTACTGCTTAGGCAAGTCAGAATATAAAAAAAATAGTTATAATATAAGAGGCGCCAGTCACAATTATGTTTTAGTTCAGATAGTCTAATTTTGGATGAAATATGGACCAATGATTCCACCAGCTAATAAACTACACCAAAACATTTGTTAGTTTTGCTGTATTATGATATCACTACAAAGCCAGAAATGGGCTCATTACTGGACAAATATTCATTCGAAAACTGACTGTTTGACATAACTATCAAAACTAAGACATCCCTATTGGATAGGGTATAAAAAAAATAATAAACATCTGAATCATGATCGGAATCAAAAGCTGAGTAATGTCTGTCTGTACGCTCATACGAGGGAGTCTCATGGGTGCACGAAAAAAGCTGGGTATGCAGTTTGTTGCAACTATTATTATGTTCAAATCAATATCGTTACAGTCGATTTCGAAAAAATTTCCGTTATGTGTAATTAACATATGGAAGGTACTATAAATAAAATGGCTTAGATATAAAAAAAACATATGAGAAGCTTACAATCCGCTGTGCGAATCGTTGAATACCCTATCCTATTCCATCAAATTAAACATCCCAAAAAGTGGGCTTGGTATTGTCACAATATATTGCTCAGACAGGTTTTTAATTATCCCATTAACGATTTCGACAAAATTTCTACAAAGTACTTTATATAGACGAAATACAGGTATTGAAATTTTCTAAATATGTTGTTCAGAAACTTTCTCAAAATTCCTTACGGTTTGGCCAAAATCTAAGTTTTTCTAAAAAAGGGGCGGTGGGCGGCTTTCAGAAATATGGTGACGTACAGTGCAACGGACGGACGGGAGGGCAGACATGGCTATATCGACTCAGCTAGCAATTCGGAGTCGATCCATATACTTTAAAAAATCTAGCTTAATTATTTTTATATGTTATAAACTAATATACCGCTATGGGATAGGGTATAAAAACATAAATTAGTGACCAAAATAACTGTATATGTGAAGCTTAAAGAAAATCTGCCAAGCCGTTTAGGCTGCAGACGTACCGGACGGAATTCCAGAAACCACTTTTTTTGGGTTCCTCTTTCATCGTAATGTTAGAATCAATGAAAATCTCGAGATCGAAAACTTTAACAAAAACAATATCTTTCTCTTTGTAAGAGAGTGTTAAAAGTGGTCTACAATTGTGACCAAAGAAATGCGTATACGAAGTTTGACAAAAATCGGTGAAGTCGTTTAGGCTGGAGAGACCGATGCGATGTAAGGGGAAGTTAAAAATCAAATTCATTCTGTTTTTTTTTTCATAACTGCTACTTCTTGCACGATAGTCGGCTGGGTTCTGATTAACTTTTTGTTGAAATTAATACATCATCACTCATCATCAACATTTTTTAGTACATGGCAAGAGGAGAACTTGTAGAAATTCATCGCCACTTTATATGTTCATTGAAATTAGAGTTCAGACACGACTCGGACCAACTTTCTTAGAAATGTAGAAGAGTATTGCGTTTAATATTGAGATTGAACAAATTCGCTTTGGCTAAATTGTTTTTCGTTGTTTTAACATTGTTTTAATATTACGTAAAACACTGGAAGAGTAATTGTGTATAAATTCCGTTGTTCCAATAAGTTTAGTAAGCTTACATTTTATATAATAATGGGTAGATGCCAGTTAGAGTGGCACTTGCTAAATGGATTAAGAACTAATCTGTGTTATAGCAGATTGGCAAGTATAATCGATTCATTTTTAACTTTCTCTTACAAAGAGAGGAAATTTTCGACCTCGAGATTTTGATTGATTCTAACATAACGATGATAGTGGAACGAAAAAAAGTGGTTTTTGGAATTCCGTCCGTCGGTCCGTCCGTCCATAATGGTCTCCCCAGCCTAAGTAGCTTGACTGATTTTCTTCAAATTTCGTATCTAAGTTTCTTTTGGCCATAATTCTAGGCCATTTTTTTTTTGCTTTTAGCCATGTTATCAACGGCACCCGCCATATAAAAATTACACATAACCTAAATTTTCCCAAAAACAGCTGTAAAAATTTTGATTAAACTATATATACTGCAAGGATATTAATTCCAACAATACATACCCCGTTTTTTCGAAAAAATCCATATAACGGATTTTGTCATTATAAAGAAAATTGTCAATTTCTCGCAAACTTTTATGTCAAATTGAATGAAATTCAGTATATATACTACTATTACAGTTTGAAACAATTCCACATAAGTAGTTTTAGCCCAACTATCACTAAATGGAATTTTCAGTATTGGCCAATAACGGAAAATCATTATTATTCACATAGTCACCGATTCCTTCAAATTTCGGAGTAAACGTTCGTATAATCAATTTCGACATTTTTTTTTTTTTTTTTTTTTTAAATTCTGACCTGCCTAAGCAGTAATATACACATCGACCTAAAAGATCTATTGTGCTTGCCGTCAGATGCTTTTTAGGTTAGTAGCGCTTCTACTTTCCTAATGTAGCTGATAATACTTTCAGCCGAAGATTTCCTCAATTCTTCGGGACTTAAGAATTCCCTGAAGAAAGATTCTCTTCTCATACCGTAAAGAGCCGGGCATTCACATATGATATGCTCGGCTGTTTCGTCTTCTTCTAGACATAGTCTGCACTCCGGTGAGTCGACTAGACGCATTTTATTAAGGTGATATCGCAGACCGTGATGACCAGTTAGGTAGCCTACTAAGTTTTTGATATCGTGCCTGCGAAGATTTAGTATCTTGTCGGCATCTGATTTGAAGGGCTGAATAGCTCTTTTGGCCTGTCTTAGGCCTGGGATGTTTCCCCAGTATGAAACACATTTGTTTTGTTCCCAGTTTTTTATGACTAGATTTATGGCTGATTTGGGGATTGCACAGAAGGGTTCAGGTCCAATGAAGGGGGTTTCGGAACCTTTTCTGGCTAGTTCATCAGCTTTTTCGTTACCTTCAACTCCCTTATGTCCGGGGACCCACCATAGTTTGGTCTTGTTCCTGGAACTGAGTGTTTGGAGGGAGTTGAAGCAGTGTAGTACTGATTTGGAGTCAATGATGTGTGAGCTAAGGGCTTTTATAGCTGCTTGACTGTCCGTGAATATATGGATGTTTGCGCCTTTAATACCTGAGTTGTGTATTAGGTTTGCGCATTCTTTTATGGCATGGAGCTCAGCTTGGAATACACTAGGGTTTTTTCCCATAGGTATTGAGATGTTTTTATTTGGTCCATGTATGCCAGCTCCTACCCCTGAGTCCATTTTAGAACCATCCGTATACCACTTTAGGCCGTTTAGGCAGTTTGGAGGGTTGTTGCTACACCATGCTTCTCTGGTTGTGATCTCCGTTGAGAATCTTTTGTCGAAGCATAGTGTCTTTGGTAAGCGGTCTGTAACCGCACAGATCATGTCAAGTTCTGGAAGTTCGGATAGAAGTTCAATTAGTTTTAGATGTTCACTAATGTTTAATTCTTCCGCTTGTGTCAAACTTGCTGAGCTGCGAATTGCCACTTTTTTTATGTAAATGTGGAGAGGTGTTAGTCCTATTATGGCTTCCATAGCCGCCGTGGGACAGGTACGCATAGCTCCGGTAATGCCCAGACAGGCAAGCCGTTGTACCTTGTTTAATTTATTTATAGTTGTTTTTTGGGTGACTTTGTTCCACCATACTATTGAAGCGTATGTTATAATGGGCCTGACCATGATCGTGTAGATCCAGTGTGTGGTCTTTGGAGAGATTCCCCAGGTTTTACCATACATGCTTCGGCAAGCCCAGAAAGCTTTGGTTGCTTTTTGAATTTTGTTGTTGATGTGGGAGTTCCAGCTTAGTTTTTTATCGAGGATCACTCCAAGATATTTTACTTCGTTGGAATACTCAATGTATGTACCATTGATTGAAATTTGGGTAAGATTTAATTTCCTCCTTTTTGTAAAAGGGACGATGATAGCCTTGCTGGGGTTTATAGAGAGACTTTCTTTATTACACCAGTCTATGACTATCTTAAGGGCGTTTTGCAAACGTGTTGTAACTTCGTTTGGTTCTTTGCCCTTTATTATGATGACTAGGTCATCGGCGTATCCAATTATATTGAAACCTGCATTACTTAGGTCTTGAAGTAGGTTATCGATAACCAGAGACCATAGTAGGGGTGAGAGTACTCCTCCCTGAGGGCAGCCTTTAACGGCTGTTACTGATACTGAGGTCTGTGCTGATGAAGCAGTTATTTTCCGACTTTCAAGCATCGCTTTGATCCATTTGATGGTGGGATGATCTATTCTTCTATGAGTCAAAGCATTTGATATGGAGTCATATCCAGTGTTGTCAAAAGCGCCCTCTATGTCTAGGAAGGCACATAAAGCTACTTCTTTGTTTTCGTATGCACTTTTTATTTGTGATGTTAAACTTAGAAGTGCTCCTTCCGTGGATTTACCTTTTTGGTAGGCGAATTGACATGGGTGCAGAGGAGTGCTTTCATTTAAGCACTCTCTAATGTGTACGTCAAGTATTCTTTCCATTGTTTTCAGGAAAAACGATGTTAAGCTTATTGGACGGTATGATTTAGGTAGTTCTATTGGTTTGCCTGGTTTGGGGATAAATACCACGTTTACCTCCCTCCAGGTTTGTGGTATGTAGCCCCAATTGAAACTAAACCTAAATAAGGCTACCATAGTGGGTAGGAAAAAGTCCAAGCCCTTTTGTATAAGAGCAGGAAAGATTCCGTCTGTCCCTGGTGCCTTGTATGGTTTAAATGAGTTGATCGCCCATTTGACCTTATCCGGAGTAAAAAGTTTGCCGGATAAACTATTAATCCTTTTCAGGTTTATAGGGGGTGAGTCATCTATCATGTGTTCATGAAACTCAGTTGTGATTGTAGAGCCGGGAAAGTGTACCTGAAGAAGTGTGGTCAACGTTTCTTCCCGGTCGCATGTGATTTTACCGTCAGCTTTGACTAGTAATCCCATGCAATTTGTTTTATCTTTCGAGAGTGCCCTCTGGAGACGCGCCACCGCCGGAAGCTCTTCGAGTTCCTCACAGTATTTGCGCCAGGACGCTCTTTTTGATTTTCGCAACTCTATGTTGTATTGGGTAAGTAGAGATTTATATTGGTCCCACTTTCCGGTGCGTTTGGCTTTATTGAAAAGTTTTCTTACTCTTTTACGGAAACTTTCTAGGTTATCGTTCCACCATGGTGTGCACCTCTTTGCCACAGTGCGTTTAACCTTACAGCTATTTGTAAAAGATGAGATGATAATGTCATTTAGTTGACATTGTGCGACTTCCGCTTCACTTACACATGAAGGTTTTTCTGGAAGTATGTCACATTTAATCGATAGATTTTCTCGATACGTTCTCCAATTTGTGAGTTTGTTGTCGTATTTAATCGGCGCATCCTCGGTGTTGCATCTTAATTGGAAACTTATGTGCATGTGATCCGATAAAGATGCCTCACCAGAAACGTGCCAATTTTCGACGGTGTTTTGGACAAACGGAGAAGAGATGGTAAGGTCTAAAACTTCTTCTCTTAAAACGTTTCTAAACGTGGGTTTATTACCCTTATTTAGTATAACTAAATTGTTGCTATATAGGTATTCTAATAAGGACTCACCTCTTTTGTTTGTATCTCGACTGCCCCATATTGTGTTATGCGCGTTGGCGTCGCAGCCGAAGATAAGATGTAGTTGCTGGGTCTGGCAGTACTGGACAAGTTCCTGTACTGGGCGAGGTGGTATTTCGTCATCTCCAGCAAAGTACGCCGATGCGCATACAATTTTTTGTAGCTCTCGGCCGTTGCGTCTTTCTAAAAGGACAGCCACCAGATCTTTGGTAATGAAACCTGGAATGGGAGAGAATTTTATATCTTTTGCAACTAAAAGAGCTGCCCTTGGTCTAAAATTTCCCCGGGCGAAGATGAGCTCTCTGGTTTTACTTTGTAAACCAAATATCTTACCCTCTGTTGCCCATGGCTCCTGGATTAAACCTAGAGCGATGTTCCCTTCGGCACATCTTTGGTTGTAGGTGTCCGAGGCACCTATAGCTCGGTGCAGGTTTGCCTGCAGCACATTTAGTAGGGTGGTCATCGCTTCCTACCGTGCTCAGGGTTTCGTACCCTATAAGGCTTGTTATCGCCTCTTCTGCGTACGATACCCTGTTGAGAAAGACCTTCGTGTCTATCTCTCGGACCGTTTTTACGCTGTCCGTGTTTTTGCCGTTCACGCGCCCGTTCCGCAGCTAGCTTTGGTCTAAACTGTTGCTGGCTGATGTTAACGTTGCTCGTACTAGGGGCGTTTGGCGATAAAGTCGTAGGCAGTGAACCAGTCTTCTTTGTATCGCTTCCGGCGGCAGTACTAATACTGGCTGCTGGTTGCGACGAGCTGGCGCTTGTTTTTTCTGGCGACTTTTTCTTTTTATCAGTGTCATTTACACTATTTTTTCGGGTCTGAATTGCAGACTTGTCGGATCCTTTAAGGATGATCTTGATTTGGCCAAATCTGTATGATACCATCCCCTTTAGCTCCGCAAGCCTACGCATCGCACTCTCATTTATTGCAAAGACCATGTGGGCGATGTCTTTCTCGTCCGATCTTTGCAGAACTCTCCACGTTCTCGTATTTAGGTCTCTGTTTTGACCGTCTAGTATTGCCAGTATTCTCTCATTTGTGACACCGGTACTCTGCGGGAAGAAAGCTCTGACAATATGTGGTTTCGGAAAGTCATCCTCTCCCACAAGCATTACTTCCAACTCGCATTTCTCCTTTAGTCTGAGGAAGTTTGTTTTCATCCACTCTGAAGTGGTGATGTCCGCACATACTAACAAGAGCCATCCGGCTTTGAAAGTTGTCCCGCGGAAAGCTGGCTTTGCATCCCCGTCGCGCAGTTCGATCGTGATGTCCATAATCCTCTCTTGTATCTGAACCATTTGTTCATTCGTGAGAGGATTGCGATCGATATCGACTGGTACGACACCCAATCTGACAAAGCTCGCTATATCTCTATAGGTGGTTCTGTCAGAGGTTGTTTTCCCAGTGCGAGCTCGCTTCGCTTCGGACTGAGGTGGTGTGTTGTCCTCAGATCTCATGCGTTTGGTTTCTTTGGCATCATCTTTTGTTTTTGCAAAGATGCGGGCTTGCTCTATGCTGCTACCCTGTTTCAGCGCTCTGTTGAAACGACGCTGTTCCGCTGGCGTGAACCTGATACGCTTGGAATCAGTTTGAGCCGTTTTGCCTGGGGTCCCTGGCGCTTCTGTATATTCCGGATGCAATTCATCCGAGAGTATACTGATGCTGTATACAGTACTTGATTCCGAGGCTGAGTCGCTCAGATGAGACAATTTCTCTTCTAGGCTCATCATCTCGAAATCACTGATTTGTGACCCTTCCCGATTGGCAGGTGTCGTGTCGGTTTCGACAGGGTGTTCTGAAACATCCCTAGTTGTTGATGCATTTGTAGAGGCATCATTCTCTATGTTTTTTACTTTTGGTACTTCAATTTTTCCCACGAGTAGGCGGGATTTATTGGTCGCCCGTGGTCTACCCGTCTAACCACAGAAAGGCTATCTTGAGATCGGAGGTAGCCCGGTATCCGAAATTCGCAAACTAGCGGCTTAAAACTCCCTTTTTAGCCATGCATCCTTCGGCGTTTGCTGTTCCACCTTGGATTTGGGTTTAAGGGTTTTCTCCCACCTCAAACTTATGGTTCCCGCTTGTAGATTGATCGTGCGTTGCAACGTGTTACAGCGCACGGTCAATATCCAAGTGGGACCCTTGGCTGACCCTAATCAGGCATGCTGATTAGTCATTTTCAGGTGGGCGCCCGCGAGAAGGACTGAAAGATGAGGATTTTGCCCAACTTATATCATTACTTATATCATTATTAGCATCAATAATGAAAATGCTTATGATTTGATCTAACGCCCAACTCGCTGTGAAAGAGAAAGTTGCGTACGACCCAGTCGTACACCCACCACTCGTTTTATGTGTGTCTTTACACGAGATATCTTACTCGCGAGCTGAATGGTAAAAGTATTTTGCCAAGGATTATTCCGACAACTGCTATGAAAGTGAATTTGATTTTGGGTATGTTTTTTCTTTAACATTCTGCATTCTGCGATTATCGTTTCTATCGTATATATCTATCACTTATCAGTGAATTACCGCCAGGGTATGACATTTGATTTGTAATGACAGGTAATTTTATGCCAGCAGTGAGAATCCACCACCACTTGAATGTTGCACATACACTCATTTGCATCAATCATTCCGGAATGCATCAATCATTCCGGTCATCACATAGTGAAGCGAAGAGCAACCAAATCCCAATCCCCAGTCCGTCGTAAATGTCGTATCCCTAATTACCCCTCCCCCTCTCCTGTAGCTAAGGTCACCGTGTGATTCCGCCGTTCGTAGGATCTGAATGGTTGGGAGCTCTAATCCCAACCGCTAACGGTAGAACTCCGGATAACGGGCGCCCTCCGGTTTCAATTAATGCCTTATCCACGTAACGCGGAGCTCCGCGTGGACGGACCGTCTTTCTCGCGCTACTCGTGGGATCTAACATGAATAAATTAAACACAAAACAAAAAAACAAAAACAGTACGTCCAGAAGGAAACCAATCCAATCGTATGAGGAGGAAAACTTTCTCTTCAGTATGAGCGGGCTACTGGAATCCGGCACGGACAAGTCGGGATCTGAGGATGAAGCTGCGATCAGATGGAGGAAGGAAGAACTCCTTAAAGACGATCGCAGCTCCATCTCCAGTAAATTCGCAAGCGCGGAATCGGGCGAAACGAACGCGACTACGGGCGGGATTGCCGTCTCTGTGGCGTCGCGCGAGGTATGTGTGCTTCCGGTGGATTTGAGGGAGGGGTGTTTTGCCCCAGATCGTCAGACCCTACCGGCACCCAATTGGACCTGCGCATTGACCAAGCCAACGTCATCTGATAACCCAAGGGAGAAGTCCCTTGCGGAAAAGATGGCGGAAGTGTCAGTCTCTGTAACGGATACAAGCTTACATGCCTCGTGCGACGCCGCAGAGACGTTATCGGTCACCGCGACTCAATCCAGTGCCGTAGCGGGTGTCAATTCATCACTGGCTGGCGACCCAAGTAAGCTATTACTTGCGGTTAAGTCGGGGGTGGCAACGACACCGGCCAAAGAACTGGATCTGATTGACTCGTTCGTTACCGTGGACTCAGCCAACACCACCGCCGAAACATGTCTCAACACGACAGTGAGACACATACGAGGGGACGCAGATCCGCTATCTTTAGCCTCGGGGCTAAGCGGTAAGAGTAGACGCACCGCGAGACGCGTGATCAGACGGAACAATTGACGCCGCGAGCTGGCCAGCGTTACCGCCTCTTTAAGTCTGCCCCCCATCGGTATCGCGCGCGAACGACATGACTAAGGTCATAAATACCGGCAACTATGAGGTTAGATCGGCCGCTCTAGAGGGCGATCCGGAAGCATCGTCGGGACTACCCACGATCACTGAAGGTAGATCAGCTAGAGTGGCGGGCGATACCAAACGGAAGCCAACAACCATCAGCAAAGGCAACCAAGAGGCAAGATCGGCCGCTCCAGAGGGCGACCCTAAAGCACCGATGGGAGTATCCACGGCCGCTAATGGAAGATCAGCTGGGGTGGCGGGCGACGCCAATTGGAAACCTTTAAGCACAAAAATCGCAGCAAACCAAGCGTCGAAACCGGCCTTATCAGAGGGAGAGTCCAAGGAACCGATGGGATTACCCAAAGGAACCAAGGCAATACCAGCTGAGATGGCGAGGTGTGACGTGAGGCAAGCTGGCCCTAGCATGCCGACTACTGCGAGACCGCCGCAAGATTCAGTTAAGCGGAGTCGGATAGACTGCGGTTCTCCACAATACGTAGGACCAAAAAAGCGAACAAAATTCGCCGCTAACAAGGGGGTTCCTGCTTATGCGGAACACCTGCGTGTTGCGGTAATTGACGCAGCTAATCCGGATCTACGGCTAAATGAGGAACAATGGCGACTGGTGCACAACAATCTTTTGCTGTACCTCAGCACCTCACTGGCAAACTACCCCCAAAATGCTCCGACCTTTGGCAAGATGGTTTACTACAAGGGGTTCCGTGTTATGTCTTGCGACAACGACTGGACCCTTCAGTGGCTCAAAAGCCAGATCGCAAAACTGACTAATATCTGGTCAGGCGCCGACCTTGCGCTTCTAAGGCATAAAGAGCTTCCATCCGCTCCCAGGGGTAGGATGTTTATACCAGGTCCAGCCATTCCAAAGGAAAGGCTATTGGAGATGCTCAAACGGCAAAACCCCGAATTTCCGTCTAATGACTGTGCCATAACAGAAAGGTTTGAGCCATCTGTCAAAGGACAAAGTATCCGAATTTTACTGAACTATCAAAGGTTGGTGAAATTCCAGACTTCAGGCTACAGACTCAAGGTGGGGTTTAACTTAGTTGACGTCAGGGTAGGTGGTCAAAATGCACCCCGACCCAGTACTGCCAAATCTGTTGAAGGTGCTTCAACTAAACCTCCATCACAGTAGGGCGGCCAGCGCCAACCTACTTCTCCACCTAGCCAAGCACCAAGTCGACATTGCACTCCTTCAGGAACCCTGGATCTCAAACAGGGTAATTTGCGGACTTAAATCCGATGATTATTACATTTATTATAATAAAAGCACCAACGGCAATTGTCGTAGCTGCGTCATGGCTAGGAAAAGTATTAATGTATTTTTTCTACCCCAACTCAGCAACGATGACCTACCAGCAGTCATGTGGGAAAGGAAAGATTCAAAGCCGTTGATTCTCTCCTCAGCCTACATGCCATACAACTCGGAAGCTCCACCTCCTCCCATTGCTATCAAAGACCTCGTCCGACATAGTAAAGCGAGAGTTTGGGACCTACTTATAGGAAGCGACGCTAATGCTCATAACACCAGCTGGGGCAGTAGTTATACAAATACTAGAGGTGAGTCCTTATTCCAATAAATTATCAAACATAGCTTATTAATTCATAATCGTGGTAATGAACCCACCTTCATTATAAAAATCGTAGGGAAGTCTTAGACCTAACACTTTCCTCTAACTCTGCCACCCTATCAGTCTCAGACTGGAGGGTATCAAATCAACCTAGCTTTTCAAATCACAGTATTATACAGTTCTCACTACTTGAAACGTTAGCTAACATCGCTCCGTTTCGTAACCCCATAAAGACAAACTGGACAAACTGGGACACCTTCATCTCCGAAGTCTCCGAGCACACCTTTAGTAGTGTCGCACGAAACCAAACAGATGTCGACACAAACGTCAACGAACTCGTCTCGGTTTTTAAGAACGCTTTTTCAAAAGCGTGCCCACTAAGCAAAAATACAAAATAGAAAAAGAAACAAAGCCACTGGTGGTCTAGGGAACTGGCCAGCCAACACATCAGAACGAGAGAACTCTTCAAAATAGCAAAAAGGTCAAACGCAGAAACAGACTGGCACTCTTATAGAACCAGCCTCTGTAAATTCAAAAAAGAGACCAGAACGGCCAAAAGAAAGGCTTGGAAAGAATTCTGCAGCAGTATCGAGGAAAACAATGAATCTGCCAGATTGAGGAAGATACTATCAAAAGAAGCAAGTAGCCCAGGTTTTCTCAAAAATTCAGCAAATGAATGGACAGAATCAACCGCTGAAACCCTGAACCTTCTTTTAAGCGTACACTTTCCGAACTGCAAAACTGTAGAGGAAAATGCGATCGTAAGTACAAAAACAGACCACACATCGGACAACATGTGTGACAACTCCCTCATTAATACGATAGTGTGCAAGGAAAAATCAGCCGGTCCGGACGGCATAACCCCTATCATGCTACAAAAAACTGCTAATCACATAATGCCAACACTGCTCACCATCTTCCGTGGATGTCTAAAACTAAACCACATACCACAAGTGTGGCGTGAAGTTAAAGTTATATTCATACCGAAGGCAGGTAAATGCAGCCACACCGTAGCGAAAGATTTCAGACCCATAAGCCTGTCCTCCTTCCTACTGAAAACGATGGAACGATTACTGGACATCCAAATACGAAGCAACCTGAATCCAGGTTACCTATCTGTAAGCCAACACGCCTGTATAAAGGGTAAATCGGTGGAAACGGCTCTACACGAAGTAGTTCGCACAGTAGAAAATACCCCCCAGGGAGGCGTACTGTCCCCACTCCTCTGGCTATTAGTAGTCAACGAGGCACTTAAGAAGCTGGATTTCACTGCTATAAAAACAGTGGCATACGCTGACGACGTAGTCCTCATGGCGTGGGGAAAATTCCCACCGACACTGAGTGAAATTATGCAAAGAAGTCTCAATATACTCAGCAAATGGACAAAGTCTTGCGGGCTGGGTGTAAATCCAAACAAAACAGAACTGGTTCTCTTTACTAACAGGAGATCGATCCCAGCATTTCCGGCACCGTCTTTGGAAGATTCGACTCTCTCATTGTCAGCAAGCTCAATATTAAACTCAATGGCATATGCGGATGTAGCATCTGACTACATTATCCCATACCACGACTTTGATACTAATTACTCTATCAGAATACCAAGCAGAGACGAATGGTCTTCAAACAATGTGTTATCTAACATTGAAATAGCAATCTATACCGACGGATCCAAAATGGAAGTCGGAGTGGGCTCTGGTGTCTACTCTGAAAAGATCGGGCTAGCTACATCCTTGAGATTAGCAAACTCGTGCAGTGTATTCCAAGCTGAGATCCTGGCCATACTCGAAGCTGCCGAATCGGCTAGGGTATTGGACATATCACATGAGGATATCTCCATCTACGTGGATAGTCAAGCGGCCAATATAGTAAAGTCACGGGTAGTTGGACGCTGCCGCGAAGAGCTGAAGGCTCTTTGTAACCAGAACAAAGTCCAAATTATCTGGGTGCCAGGACATAATGACATTATAGGAAATGAGAAAGCAGACGACCTAACCAGACTAGGATCATCCAGTTGCATTTCCCTAGCTGATAAAAGGGTCAATCCCCCGCTAGCATCTAAAAAACATGTAATAACCAAGCACACTCAAAAAGCAACCATAACAAGATGGCAAAATACAATAACTTGTACAAGTTAACGCACGCGCACATCAACCAGACAACTTGGCATAACCGGACACCTCACATTCCACTCATACGTTTTTCTCACACTACATTCTCACACATAATCCAATCATATCACTATTACCGCATAATCAGCACCTTTTACCCATTCACCCCATGCACCGATCTATTCTCTTACAATGCACATTATTAAAAAAGATAAAATTACTTTAAGATAGAATTAAGTTATGAAGAATGAATAAAGTAGTGATGAACTGAACCTGAAAGAAAAAGGTCGTTTTATTTACAAACGAGCATAAATAATTGGCGCCCAACGTGGTTGTGGTCTGTGTTTTGTGGTTAAAAAGTTGATCTCAAAAATCCTTGTAAAGGAGAAAAGGATCATTTAAAATAATCGTCATACAACGAGAATAACCTAGCACAAATAGGCAACATTGAAGAACTCAACGACCAACTACAAATCCTCATATAAGGAGAAGGTTAAGGACCCTAACAACAAACCGAATTAAGACGATTAAGGATCTCAACAATCAACAAACAGGAATAATCAGCCTAAAAGAATTAGTCAGCAAAAAAAAATGAAACTTTTGTGAGTAAAAAAAATTGTGAAAATTTAGTTGATTATTAGTTGAAATATCGTATAGAATTTAAATAGAAAGTTTTAATAAGTAAATAATAGTGTAAAGGTATTCCAAAATGAGCATTACAAAAGAACAAATTATAGAACTTGTCCGCGCTACCGTCGAGTTATCACAAGAACAGTTCACGGAACAAATAAATAATCTGACATCAGCAATCGGTCAATTGCAACCGCCTAGTGTTAAAATTTACGTGCCTGTATCTGTTCAACCCGGTGTTCAAAATCGTAGTGGTGGTCTCGATCTAGTAAAATCGTTACCCGAGTTTAAAGGCGATACCTCCTCATATCCTTCCTGGCGTGCAGCGGCACATTTTGCAATGGGTTATTATATCGAAGGATCTGAAAATTACTACATTGCCATGGGAATTCTAAGAAACAAAATAACAGAATCTGCTAACGCAACTTTATCCGCTTTTAATACGGTGCTAAATTTTAATGCGATTATTGCTCGATTAGATCAAGTTTACTCGGAAAAAAGGCCATTACATGTTCTTGAAAATGAACTTTGTATTTTGCGTCAAGGGAACCTATCCATTAGTGAATATTACGATGCAGTTGATAAAAACTTAACCCTAATGATAAATAAAAATATTATGACACACAGCGGTAACAATGAGGTTATTGTTGCTCTCAACGAGCGTGCCAGGGAGAATGCTTTACGTATTTTCATCTACGAAAGCCACTATGCGATATATGTATTATATTCTTCTCGTCCGTTTGATCTACCGACAACTCTTGCAACGGCACAAGAACTGGAAACAAATCATAAGCGGAACGAATTCGCACGTACGTTTGCAGCGGGCAGCTTAAAAAAAAAAAGCGGATCCCGGTTTCAACAAGATTCTGATCCACATATTCGCAATTACCTACAGTATAGTCGTGTTCAACAAAACCAACAAAATAAACCAGTTCCAATGGATGTAGATTATCGTACTTCTTATTTTAGAAAGCAAATTCCTACTCGGAATAATTCTTTAAAACAGAATCCGAGTAGAAGCCTAAGACATCCAGACCAACAACAAGCCATGGTGGCTAAACGCCCACGGGACATAACGAATTCTACTCAATCACCTATCCAAAAATTACAAAAAATTACCTTAATGATATTAGAAAGTTCCGAATTAGGAATCGAATTATGTTGGGATAATTCTTCTGAAGGGCAGTCGGATGACCAAATTGATGATGAGATCAATTTTTTAGGGTAAAGTCACTCTTGCTGTTTATTACTAAAACTGCAATAAATGGACAAGAGATGTCGAATTTTAATAGACACAGGAACTTCCAAGAATTATATTAAAAAACATGATTTTCTTAAAGCAATATGCCCAGTAGAAAACCCCTTCAATGTTAAGTCTGTCAACGGAACTAATCTCATAAAAGAAAAATGCAAAATAAATATCTTAAAAAATAATTCAACATTCTTCAAACTCAGTTCGTTGAATACCTTCGACGGTATTATAGGGTACGACTTCCTTAAGCAAATAGATGCAAAAATCGATACCAAAAATAAAATTTTGTTTTTTAGAGATGGCAAAGAAAAACTGCGCCATCTCAGTAGTCAACAGGTTAACTTAATTACTACAGACCAGGAGTCAGTACCTGAATACATACGAACACAGTTTAATCAGTTAATTCAAGAAAATACCTCTGCATTTGCAGAGCCATATAGGGCATTACCTTTTAATACACAGATTAAAGCCACTATACGGACAACAACCGACGAACCTGTCTATACTAGGAGTTACCCTTATCCTATTTCAGCGACCGTGTTTATCAATGCTGAAATAAAATCACTTTTGCGGGACGGAATCATTCGAACATCATGTTCACCATATAATTCCCCAATTCATGTAGTTAATAAAAAAGGTTTGGACGAAAACGGCAAACCAAAATTGCGAATGGTCATTGACTTCAGGAAAATAAATGAGAACACCATAGCCGACCGGTACCCCATCCCTGATACATCGGTCATTCTAGCAAATTTGGGTGAATCTAAATACTTTATAACCCTAGATTTGAAATCCGGATTTCACCAAATTATTTTAGCGGAAAAAGACCGGCAAAAAACGGCTTTTAGCGTTAATAATGGCAAGTACGAATTTTGCCGCTTGCCATTTGGCCTTAAAAATGCTCCCAGCATTTTTCAAAGAGCTATCGACGATATTTTACGCGAAGATATCGGTAAAATCTGTCACGTCGTTTTGACGACATAATCATATACTCCCCAGACGAGCAGACACATTTAACACACATAGACAGAATATTGAAAAAACTGGAACAAGCCGGAATGCGAGTTTCCACGGAAAAATCATTTTTTTTTAAAACCGAAGTAGAGTTTTTAGGCTTTTTAGTTTCACAAGAAGGTATAAAGACTTGCCCCGACAAAGTTCAGGACATTTTAAATTATAAAACACCAGAGACACTTCGAGCATTACGTTCTTTCTTGGGATTATCAGGATATTATCGAAGGTTTATAATGGACTATGCAAGAATAGCTAAACCTTTGACAAAATTCTTACGCGGAGAAAATGGTCACGTAGGGACTCACCGTTCCAAAAATGTAAAGATAAAACTTGATACAGAGGCCTTGCAGGCATTTGAAAAACTAAAAAAAATTTTGGCTTTAGAAGACGTTTTATATCAATATCCCGATTATATAAGAAGCCCTTTGAGTTAACAACCGATGCCTCTTCATCTGCATTAAGAGCAGTACTCTCCCAGAATGGCAAACCCATTACCATGATTTCCCGAACGCTTTCAAAAACGGAAGAAAATTACGCCACCAATGAGCGCGAACTTTTGGCAATAGTGTGGGCATTACAGAATCTCAGACACTACTTATATGGTACCAAAGACATAAACATATATACAGATCACCAACCCCTTATATTTGCAATTTCGGACAAAAATCCAAATTCAAAGATCAAAAGATGGCGTGCTTTTATTGAGGAATTCTCGCCTAAATTCCATTATAAGCCTGGTAAAGAAAATAAAGTTGCAGATGCGCTTTCTAGACAATTTATTCATACTTTATCTAAATCAAACACAAAAACGGAAACAGTACATAGCGAAATTTCATCAACAAGAACAATTAAAACAATAAATTTCCCTGTCAACCAATTTAGAAACCAACTTGTAATATCCAGATCTGACCATAATCATAAGAGTACAAAAATTTTATTTCAGAAATGTATCCGACACACAATAAGCTTTAGTACTGATTCCGTACTAATGCAATATCTTCGAGAATGTGTAAATCCCAATGTGGTGAACGCTGTTCACTGCGATCTTCCAACTCTGGCCCAAGTTCAAAATACTCTAATGCTTAATTTTCCAAGCGTTAAATTTGTTCACGCTGAAAAACTAGTTATTGATCTCTTAAACAAAGATGACCAATTAGAGACAGTTACAACGGAACATAATCGTGCTCATCGATCCCTTCAGGAAAACTTTCAGCAAATTCTCAATGACTACTACTTTCCCGATATTAAGAAGATGCTCAAAACTATTATTATGAATTGTAAAATATGCTTGGAAAACAAATACCAAAGGAAACCTCCCAAACCAGAGATAGGTGCAACACCGTTGCTAGCGTCCCGGGAGAAATGCCTCATATCGATATCTTTATTACAGATAAAAAGCATTTCCAACCGTGCATTGATAAATTTTCCAAATTCGTAATAGTAATCCCTATAGCTTCTCGTTCTTCCATTGACATAAAAGAGGCATTGCTTCAAATCTTAGGAAAATTCAAGAGTCCAAAAATATTAGTTTCTGATAATGAAAAAGCGTTTAAATCAGGTATTATTACAACGCTCCTCAGAGATCACTTTTCCATTGAGCAATTTTTCGTACCGACACTCCATAGTGAGAGTAATGGCCAAATTGAGCGATTCCATTCTACGCTTTTAGAAATTGCACGTTGTATAAAATCGCAACAACAAATAAATGACACAGTAGATCTTGTGCTTTTAGCAACACATAAATATAATAATACGATCCACTCCATTACAAACGCAAAACCAACCGATATAATGCACCATTATCAAGCAGAAAAGCTAGAGCTCATAAGAAAAAAGCTAACAATTGCTCAAGAAAAAACGGTTGGACGAAACCAAAACATATCCAGTAAAATCTACCAGCCTGGAGAAATAGTTTTCGTCCGAAGAAATAGGCGCTTAGGAAACAAATTTGAAAAAATCTTTATTGAAAAAGTAATTGAAAAAGATTTAGGCACCACAGTTTTGATAGATGGCAAGAAGATCCATAAAAGAAATCTTCGTTAATACTTTATTTTCAGTTTGTCATTCTTCATCCTTCGGATATCAATAGCCGAAATTCACGATTGCTCAAATGCACACTTCATAGCAGTAACCAAAGGAAAAACAGCCACCTACAACGAATTCTCATAACTTGTTCATGTCACAAACCTCTCTGAATATAGGACCATTGCTTACGAAAGCAAAAACGTTCACATAACGGCCCTGCAAAGAGGAGACGATATTCTGAACCAACAATCTGAAGAAATATTGCACATAAAAAGTACACTTGAAGTCCCAAGGAGATTCGCAAGATCTATAGACTTTATTGGGAGTACACTAAAATTTATAGCCGGAACCCCTGACCACAGCGATTTTGAACTTCTATTAACGAAAGAAAATACACTAATTGAGAACAGTAATAGACAAACAAAAATAAATTCTCAAATACAAGACAAAATTAATGAATTAACAAATTAGATCAATGCCATAGTTACACAACACAGCGATATTAGCAAGTCTTCAGAGTCAGAATTATTACTTTTGGAATATCTATCTGTAAGAAATAATCTTTTAAGTAGCCATTTAAATAATATAGCGTTATCAATTGTATTAGCCAAAAATAACATAATAAACCCATTAATCTTAGATAATATAGAAATAAGTCACTTAATTGATTCTCAATATCTTCCGATTAGTATAAGTAACTTACTTTCCGCTGCTAAAATTCGACATTTGCAAACCTACAACCTCGGAATGTATCATGCAGTTGCTAAAAAATAATACAGTTCTATGCGCCTCCCAAAACTCACACCACCTAATTCTTGTACAGGAGATTGATGATGGAGTAATAATACTCAACGATGTACCGAAGACAACAGTTACCGATCACGTTCAGTTAGAAGTACAGGGAACATATCTAATGACATTTTCAAATTCAATAAAAGTTAACGACACCGTATACCGATTAAGGAAGAAAGCCGCTTATGTCGTACCGCATCCCCCAAAGGCTGTTTCCGTAATGCACCTAGAGCACGAAACGAAACTATCGCTTCCATATTTGCATCATATTCATATCGACAACACAAATCATATCGAAACACTTAACGAAGAAATATCGGCTCAAAAAATTCTCTGGTGGACCACAATTTCCCCAATAGCAGTAATTGTTTGCATACTAATCTTTATGCTCCTTAGACGCAACAGACAAAATGCAGTCACCTCAAACCAAATTGACTCCATCAAGTCAAGAGTCGAAACGAGGACGTGTCGAACTTAACAGGGGGAGGAGTTAACGCACGCGTACATCAACCAGACCGATATATTCCCTTACAATGCACATTATTAAAAAAGATAAAATTACTTTAAGATAGAATTAAGTTATGAAGAATGAATAAAGTAGTGATGAACTGAACCTGAAAGAAAAAGGTCGTTTTATTTACAAACGAGCATAAATAATTTACACACACAAAATCTCTCTGGCCGGAGTTAAGCGGCAGCAAATCAAACAAGCTATTAGCTTTCAATAGAGCATCCATTTCTATAGCGGTGAGAGTGATAACAGGTCACACTCACAACCTGTTGGGTAATCACTGAAATAAGATAAAACTGACTGGTGCGAACCGACTTTGCAGGAAATACAGCGACCCTGACGTCGAAGAAGAGGTCTCACACCTACTATGCCACTGCCCTGCGATCAGTGGCAGTCGCCTTAAAATACTAGGCAGCCTTTACTTCGATTACCTAAGTGACCTAACGACTATCACAATAGCGCTGATAGTCCGTTTTTGTAGCAGATCAGGATGGAGCAACTACCTCTTTGAGGCTGAAGGAGCAACACAGACAAGCACCGCATAAGTATCACTCACAACCTGTTGGGTAAGCACTCAAATAAGATAAAACTGACTGGTGCGAACCAACTTTGCAGGAAATGCAGTGACCCTGACGTCGAAGAAGAGTTCTCACACCTACTATGCCACTGCCCTGCGATCAGTGGCAGTCGCCTTTAAATACTAGGCAGCCTTTACTTCGATTACCTAAGTGACCTAACGACTATCCCAATAGCGCTGATAGTCCGTTTTTGTAGCAGATCAGGATGGAGCAACTACCTCTTTGAGGCTGAAGGAGCAACACAGACCAGCACCGCATAAGTATCACTACCGAACTTAACCAGGTATCCTCTTTCTCTAATTCAGGATACTTTCTTCGAAGGGTATCGCTATGGGCCCACATACATTTACATACGCGAATGACATTGTAATTGTTGTAATATAAATTTATGGAACTATCGAATAATTGATTGGGATAATCTCCGTGACTTTTACTGTTCCCTGTCTTAGGAAGACCTTTGCTTCAGAAAAAGAGATACCAATACCTACTTATGCAGAGGTAACATAGGTCATTCTTCATTAAATGGAACTATCCGTTCCTCACTCTATAAAAACGCGATCCAACAAGCCATGCAATAAACAATGCGAGCAAGTTGTTGCAACAGAAAATAAAGCATTCAGACAGTGGTGGGCAGATCCAACTGAAGGGAAAAGATTAGAAATAATTTCTTCAACGAAAGAGTAACTAAAAAATAGCAAAAGTAATAAGTAATAATTTTAGCCACTCTTCATTCTCTTCATTAATCAGAACAAATAGATCGCTAGCTTCAACACAAAAAGAAATGTTTAGCTAAAATATTTTCAGCAAATTCGACATTAAAATCTGAACAAGCAGTGCCACTAACGATAAATGTTCTTCTTCTTCAAGGATCATTGAAGTAAAATTTCGACCTAGACAAAAAACAAAATGCGCAGCCGAACTTGCACCCGTTCTTTGCAGGATATTTTCTGTCATATGATCAACAGGTTTTCTCAAGTTGCCGGGAAATAACTCGAACCTAACCAGTTCCCAAAAAAGGAAGAATGCATATCTGAAAATTAAAGATCCATACTCTCAAAGGTAAAACATCAAGTAACACCGAGATTTTCAATTCCTTACTTACTTACTTAGGTGGCGCTACAATTCGGCTTGAACCTGGGCCTCAACCAACATGCCTCTCCAATTAGCCCGTTCCTAAATACTTTTTTGGTATCGAATGTGTCTGTGACGTCTTTGTATATGCTGTCGCATGCAGCTTTGCAATTGGTTGATGGTGGGTATCGATTTGGGCTTCATAAGCTAGGTTTAGTAAGCTTACATATAATATGCCTCTCCAATTAGCCCGGTCCATAGCTAACTGCCTTCAGTTGCGCACTCCAAGTTGGTTGAGGTGGATTTCTACTTGTGCGCGCCACTTAAGGCAAGGGTTCCTCTACTGCGTCCGACTTCTGGCTGGGAATCGAAGACACTGCTAGCCGAAGTATTGGTGTCCATTCGTTCTACATGTCCAAGTCATCATAAACATCCAATGCGGAGTATTTTGACCAGGGGTATGTCGCTGTACAGTTCGAATAGTTCGTGGTCGAATCTTCATCTCCATAGCCCGTCAACGCAAACGGGACCGAACATTTTTCAAAGATTTTTTTCTCGAATCGACCAAGGATTTCTTCATCCGCTTTTGATACGGTCCATGCTTCAGCGCCGTAGAGCTGGACAGGGATGATCAGGTTCTTATATAGGATCTCCTCAGTAGTTCGCGTGAGGGCTTTACTACTAAATTGCCTTCTTAACCCGAAGAAATAGCGTTGGCAAGAGGAGTTCTTCGTTTAATTTCTGACGAGATGTTGTTGTCAGAGTTAATAGCGGAGCCGAGGTAGACAAAGTCCCATACTACCTTAAAGTTATATCTGTCAATTTTTACTGCACATTATGGATCTTTTGAGAACAACTAATAATCGGATCAAACGACACCGCTATTAACGCGTTTGCTGCACATCAGAAGAGGTGCGAAAATAATCTACTCTATAAATAAAAAAGAGAACATCTAGACATCAGAAAAGGGTCAGATGTAAGCTCTTTTGCCGAATCAGTAGCGTCCAAACTTAAGAAAAGTTTATAAAAAATATTAAAAAAAAAATTCATTTCAATCATAATGACTGTTCTTGAGAAAGCAGAAATTTTCAAAAGTACAGTTATATGTATCTGGCTTTTGGCGAAAAGATGCTTATGCTTTCTTATTCTAGATACTTGTAGAAGCTTAGTTACTCATTTTGGTCAACATCGTTATAGCTGTTATCGATAGTCATGTTTAAAGAAATCCGTTATATGGAAGGTATCGTTATTTTATTTCTAGGAGTCTAAAAAAACTCTCTCTGGGACCACTATATGAATCCAGTATAGCTCCTAAACTTTCGAATTTCATAACGGGCATGATGTCATACTTTTAATAATTAATGCTTTACTATTATGCAATCATAGTTAAGCTTAAAGTACAATAAGGAAGCTCTCTAAAGCACACGAAAACAATTATATAATTATTGTAATTATTACCAAACAAAATTATACCCTATAAAGCAGTACGTGATAACAACCTTATTTTACTAAATGTTACATCATCTTATTTTTATTTTTAGCCTCTAAAGATAATATAGGGTACCTATATACATTTTATTATTTTTTACAGGTAGTTCGAGGTCTTTGGACTTCCGTGCTCTATTGATTTTAAAAACGATTTGAAAAATTGATCCATAATCGGATATTAAGTCTCTACGATCGATGCGAACTAGTGCCAACCAAAGTACTTACTTTCACTAAAAAGTCGCAATTGCTATTTACAGAATGGGAACGAGTCTTTTATAATTCATCTCGAATCGTGCCAACTACAGTAGTTACTTTAGCATCAACGTCAAGAAGGATTACGACTGCCAGCTAGTATTTCCGTGAGTTTAAATGTTATGACAGAGTGACGGCAAATTTGATGAAACAGTTGTAGGCCTTTAATTAGCGTGCTATAGATCAAGCTAATTGCAGGTGTGTATTCACGTAATATTTGCTGGAGACATTTTGGTATTGCCTATATAGGTATGTTGATTGTGTGACAACGTTCTGTGGTTATTAATGAGCAGTCAAATCAAATTACGGTTGTAATACATTAAGCTGATAATGCGTAAAATCAATAGTACCAACCGGCCGATGGAGCTTCAAATTATTTAATATTATTGGTTGGAATACAAAACATGACAAGTGTTAGTTGATTATCCCCCCTATTAATAAACAACGAACAACGGTGAGTTAGCACTAACACATCGGTTAACTTGTAATTCTTATTAAAAAAACATTTATACAGTGGATAACTTAACTCATCGAATTTCGTGTATAAGGAGCGGATAACTTTTAATATTTGTGAGATGACGTTTCGCTTTTTAATTCAAAAATATTTTTCTCGATTTCATTGACTTTACACATACATGTACATTACTCACATTATCGTACTTCTTATTATTTTATTTTATCATACGTATACCTGGATCGTATTATTTTAAATACTTTTTAGTAAAGTGCTGCCATGCTCTGTCGGGATTTTTATGAGAGAGAGCGGATAACAAACATTTATATAAAATATATTTATTAATAACAAAAGATAGCAAACGGATAAGCTCACTATCCGTTAGCTACATAACTCGTGTGTTAAGGAGCGGATAGTGATTTTTTATTAATAGGGGGGTATGAATTTAACTTTAATATTCTCAATTTCATTTGCAAGTAATAGGTTTGCTTACGATAACAAGTATGTGAAAAAATCTATTCATATAAAATATATTATATTATATATATATATTATATATTATATTATATTAATATATTATATTATTATATTATTATATTTTCGTTTACACTTTGTGGTTAGCTAAACAGACTGGGTCGTACGCAACTTTCACTTTCACAGCGAGTTAGGCGTTAGATCAAATCATAAGCATTTTGATATAATGTCGAAATGTGATTTTATGAACGTTTCCTCCGAAATTTTAAGGAATCGGTGTCTATGTGAATAATAATGATTTTCCGTTATTGGCCAAAACTGAAAATTCGGTTTAGTGATGGTTGGGCTAAAACTAATTATGTGGAATTGTTTCAAACTGTAAAAGTAGTATACCTACTTATTGAATTTTATGCAATTTGACATAATAGTTTGCAAGAAATTAACAATTTTCTTTAAATGACAAAATCCGTTATATGGATTTTCTCGAAAAAAAACTGGGTATGGAGTTTGGTTGGAACCAATATGCTTATAATATATATATATATATATATAGCCTTTTTTGACAGATCACGTGTGAGTCGTGTCATACTGTCATGTTATTTTTGTTTAGTATTGTTTGGCATTTCATAATGGAAAGACTTACGCGTGAACAACGTTTACAAATTGTTCAACTTTATTATGGAAATTCACGTTCTGTGAGGAATGTGTTTCGTGCACTTCGCTCAACTTATGGTCAACATAATCGGCCTACTGAGCGTACTATTCGCAACACCATCACCCATTTTGAGACCCAGCATTCATTATTGGATAATATTCGACCGAATAGACCACGTCCAGCACGCTGTGAAGAAAATATAGCGGCCGTAGCTGAGAGTGTACACGAAGACCGTAGAGAGTCGATTCGGCGCCGTTCGGCGACATTTGGTTTCAGCAAGACGGCGCCACTTCCCACACATCGCATCAATCAATGGACTTATTGAGAGAACATTTCGGTGAGCACATAATTTCACGTTTTGGGCCGGTCGATTGGCCACCAAGAACGTGTGATATCACACCGTTAGACTTTTTCCTGTGGGGATATGTAAAGTCAAAAGCTTATGCCGACAAACCCGCTTCGATTCAGGCCTTGGAGGAAAACATCACGCGTGTCATTCGCCAGTTACCAGTCGAAATGCTCGAACGAGTGATCGAAAATTGGACTCAACGGATAGACCATCTGCGACGTAGCAACGGCCAACATTTGATAGACATAATCTTCAAAAAATTAATGCCAAAGAATGTTCTTTCAAATGATAATAAACATCTCCATTAAATTTGAATTTTCTGTGTTTTTTTCTTTAAAAAAGTAGGGAACCTCGAAATGGATCACCCTTTATATAATATGATATGATATAATATATATAATATGAACATTTCGTCTAAACACCATTTTAACCCACGCCCACATTTTGGGTGCGTTACTTTATAAAAAACATTTGTATACCCAACCCCATTGTATATGCAATAGAAAACGTTGTTCTCTTTCGAACAATAAAAGATTTTTATAAACTGTAAGAATAATATTTTGTGACAACGTCATTTTCTATATTTCATTACCATAAATTTGGGATACAAATTTTAAGGATGGGATGGCATAGGGTATTAAACGATCTGCACAGTGGATTTAAGCCTTCTCATATGTTTATGATTGAAATTGATCTTCCTAACATTTGAGAATAACGGTAAGCTCTGAAACTAAATTTGTTTCCCCCAACTAAGCGTATATTGATGGTCTTTCAATATATATATATACAACAAAGATGTGTCATTTCAATATTTATAAACAGAGGTAAACAGTAAGATAAATAAAAAGTCGAACCTATATTCATATGAGCCATATATTCATGTTTGCCGTTACGCCCTTATAGCTTTTGCAAAGTTGTCAAACCAATAAAGTGTACAAGATCATATATGTCGTAATATGTAAATCAGTGTCGGCAAGGGCCTTACTGAAATATTCGATATCAAAAAAAGGATTTAGGGACTTCTTCAATATAACAGGCTTAAGTCAAATAACTAAGTAGATCCTATATAAGACCCTATTCATTCTAGTTCTGCTATACGATGCCGAAGCATGGTCCATATCAAAATATGAAGAAATTCTTCGGAAAATCGTTGGTCCCATTTGTGTCAACAAGTTATGAAGACGAAGATTTAACCAAGAACTATTCTGCATTAGATGCTTAAGAGGCTAGAATATGTAGAGCGAATGGACACCAATACTCCGGTTACAAGGTACGTATTTTACGGATATAAGAAACACACATATAAGAAAAACTCGCTTAAAAGAAACGCAAACGCAATGATCATTGTTTCGGGGAAATAAACGAAGAAGTGCTTGTAAATGAAATGCAAATGATGGAGTATGGAGACGACGAACCAGAAAGAATTGAACGTGAAGACGTGCCAGAATTATTACGACAGCCAACAAGGACCGAAGCTATCGAGCCGTTCTTCGTATTGAAGCGGTTTTTTGATGACGATGAAGAACAACATTTGGATTACATTGAAGAACTTCTTTTTAAAAACGTTGATAATAAGTTGATTCAAAACAAAATTGAAGATTATTTTTTAAAGACTATTAACTGAGATATAAATTGTTCCTTTTAAAATTGGTCCTATATACTATCCGAATTTAATTGGGTAGGTAAACAATATTTTCCTTATTTATATGTTCAAGAAAAGACTTTCCTATTTTTATTTATTTTACTTTTGTTATTGAACTTTTTTATTCAAGTTGTTTACGTTTCAAAATAAATGGAGTATTATTATATTTATATGTAATATACATATGTGTAGCTACATGCCATGAATGATTTCAAATTGCTTTTTTATATACATTTCGCGTTCAAAAACTTTTTTCTCTTTTAACAAATATTTTTTTCGTATAGCCTTTGTTTTTATGCATATAAGAAATTTGATTTCTTATATCCGTTGTTTGCATATAAGAAAAACTCGGATATAGGAAAGAATTTTTTGGAATTTTCAGAGTTTCTTATATCCGTGGTGCACTGTATTCACTTTCTAGCCAGAAGTTGGATGCAGTAGTGGAAGACCTAAGATGACCTCAAACAAATTACAACAGTAAGCTAAAGGGACTCGACCAATAAAGGGATAGGACCAATTGGAGAGGCATATTGTTTGAGGACTAGGTAAATTAAGGGCTACAGAATAACTTAAGTAAGTAAGCAAGAATGAAGTCTGATTTTTCGTAACTTGATTTGTTGCCGCAATAAACAGTTTGGAACACGGAAACACGGAAAACACATGAAATTTAAATAAATAGCGTAATAACTGAATAAATAAATATATAAAAAAATGTCAGTCAAGAGATATCACATATTAAGTTTTTAGCCCAGAAGGGAAAAAATGTTTTATGAATAGTAAGCAAAGAATAATAAATTCACAATAATTTTTAAAAAAATTATTCTTATAAAAAAATATAAATAGGTACATATATTAAAATAATATTTAATAAATAAATAGATAAATAAATAAACAAACGAAATAAGTTACATAAGTTACCAAATGAATGTAAACAAAAGAATTGGATATTAATACATACAAAATGCTTTTTGCAGATGATACACTTGATTATATCTGTGGTAATAATGTTCATGAAATAAAAAAAAATGTTGAAAAAGATCTTAATTATTTGAATGTATGGTTGAATAGTAATTAACTAAAGTTAAATGTCAATAAATGTAAATATATGCAATAATAGATTATAATTTAGATATCAAGTGTCATGCCGATTTTATTTGTTCAAAAATAGGTAAAAAGATTTTTTTTGTATATAACAAGACAAAAAGTTAATAGAAAATGTGCAATATGACTGTATACTTAAATTATTTTACCTCATTCTGATAACTGTGCGTCCATCAATGCTAATGGAAAAAATTCATTGGCATTGAAAATAATAATGCTAATGCAAAAAAAAAATTCATTGGCATTTTTAATGAAAAGTATTAATTATGAAAGAAAACTAATGGATACGATAATAATTGTACCGCTCTGCACGGAACACTTTTCTCCAATAAGTATACTCACTTCCATATGATGATCTGACTAAAAAGTCAGAGGAAAAAATGGAACAAAGGACAGAAAAAAAACAACAAAATGTGTATATAACGCGAAAAACGCTAGTTGTCAGCCTCTCAGTTCATTCAAATGAACAATTCGACTCTCCCAAAACCAAGACCTCAGTGGAGCAAGTGGTAGGCACTTGGCTCACTAGGCACTGGATTACAAGTTCAATCCTTGGTGAGGGAATAAGTAGTTTCAATAATTATATAGATAACTAAACGTTCAAATAGCATCACTATTAGAAGGAATCTGATGAGGACACTTGGTAACGTCCGAAATAGCTATAATTCCAACCAAATAGTGTTTGTTGTAGACAAGATGTTGTAATTTCAATGATTAAATCGAAAGCTATTTTGATTGAGTAAGAAGGCAATTTGTTATTTATTTATTTATTTTGAGAAAACCACATTCAACGATATCTAAGTACCTCTACATTTCATTCACACAACACATTCATGAATACAAAATTTTCTAGGCACTACGTCGCGTCGGCTGGCCAATTACCTTAATCAGTAATATCCGTAAACGATGACTTGTGGATTATTGGTATATACGCAAAATACCAACACCATTTATCTAAATTAAGTTGTTAATGTGAATATCTGGTTGTACCTTGCCTTAAAATGTTAATCGACGTGATTGAGTGGCACTCAAGAAACATTGGTTCTGCGACTTGTCAACGTAGTGCCTATTTAAACCAACTTACAAAGTCCTCAGCCCCGTTATTGATCCCATGTGTCTTAATAACTGCTGAGTTTATATAAAATCCAATTGCTACATTGCGAAATATATGCTTTTAAGACTTCACTTATACGGTACAGTGAGTTTGTTCTGTAACTTCGAACAAAGTTAACAAAAACATTAGCCTCTAAATTTACTACTTCTATAATCTAATATGTCTAAATAGATCAGAACATTTTTGGTGCAGTGCAATAACCCCCGCGGAATTAAGCCCCGCCATAAAAAAGCCTTAACACCCGTGGCTGTTATTGCCATTTGAAATTGGCATCCTATTCAAACTCCCAAAGAAAACTAATTATAAACCCAACATTTTTAGAAAAAAATAAACACGAATGAAAAGAAATTTAGCATACATATCGCACGCAACCCAACTCCGACAGTGAGCCCAAGCAGGGGAGCCCCCCTTCAAATTTTGCACACATCCAATTTCGCACCCATCCCAAGCCCAACAGCTGTTCCAAGAAGGGGGGTTCATACTTCACATATATCCGAGTGCGAGTTTGGGTGTATGCAAAGTTTAAATATGAGTTTTGGGAATTTAGCCCCATGGGAAGAAGAAGCAGAAGTTTGTTTTTTTAATACCAACCAAAATCCATCGAAGCATAATTCAAAGAAATAAAAATTAAATTCGGCGGGTATAAGCGCCTATAAATAACACCGTCTTTCGAATACATTTTGGAAATTTAACGAACATAAAAAAAGTTCGAAAACCACACATGGAGTTGTCGAACGTACTTGTTTCACTCGATTATAATAACTCTTAGTACGGAATTTGAAAGAAAATAGTGATGGGGTACATGTTGCAGAATGTGATGTTTCGTTATTAACCAAAACTGAAATTTAGTTAATAGACCATTAAGTTAAAACTGTCAATAGTAACATTGCGTTATTAGAGTTGTTTACGTATAAACTGGGATCGGAGTTATTTTCCATTATATTGTAGGTACCTTTAGATTTGCTCCATTAATGCAAATTCCAAAAACCCCTCTGAACATTAACCCAAGAATCTAGTACCTATATAAAATTTGAAGTAAGTCCAGCAGCTGTCACAGACCGACAGACAGAATTGCCGGACCGACTTTTTCGCGCATGTCCATCATCGTCATGTTGAGTTTGATTAAAATATCGAGTTATATTTTTACATGAAACCAATACTTGCTCTATTAAAGCAAGTAATAAGAATGCTACAGTTTATAGATAGCCTATATTGGTTTTAAATATTATTAAAGTACTGAGACCCGAAACCACACCTAATTTTTGGAGAATTTTCTTTTTCATTTAATATCAATGGGCGTTGGTCAAAGGCACATACAAATTTAACGCGATTTTTAAAAGCCACAAGGTTTGGTACAACACGATTTTTAGTTTGGGAGTTGTAGCTATATATGTGTTTTCGGCATCTACGCATATACTGCTGCAAAGAAAACCGCTAATTCTATGAATTGGTCTCCTTAAAGTGCAATTAGTGCGTAACTTATTAATCAATAGTCTTAGGTGAATTGTGGCAGCGAACACATGGATTAACTTGTTTATATTGGCTTAAGCAAAAAAAAAAAAAGAATTTGAACGCATTTGAAAGGTTGGGTTAGCTATTTAAAGATTGCTGGTCGACGTTCACCTGGCGAATCGTGACCTAACTTTCATACTGATGAAGCATGACCGATATATCTTTACATGTTGCTAGTCGTACACTGTGTAAAAAAGTAAACGACAAAGATCTAATATAGGGTCAAATGAAATCCTGTAATAAACGACATGATATGAGTCATTGTATATGGTTGCTGCTAGAATTGGAATACTACATACTATCAACCAAAGTCTCTGACATTCAGTAGGTTAGAAATAGGACTTTACGGTATTATACAATTCAATAAACGGTGAAAACTATCGATATACTGCATGAAGTGGCTTACTTTGACTTATATATTAATCTGCTTTTATGTCATATACCTCTGTAATTGTTGCAGAGAGTTTCATTTCATGTCGATCGTGTAAATTATTTTCAGATTCGATTCTTCAGGCATACTATTATCTAATTAAATTTTGCAAATGAATTTTTGTTTTTATGTCAATATTTATATAAATGTAGGTCTGGCTGGCCGTAGTTTTCGCTTTCGTCGTTAATATTAAATTATTGTCTAACTAAGTTATTTTACAGCATGCATATTTTTTTCTTTCCTTTCCTGTGATTATCCTTATTCATCCTTACATGATAATGTCGAAAGACTGCGTAACTCGTATCCCTTAGCCTCTCGATATCACCATCATCGACTGTCGAAAAACAATGGCAACGATTCCATTGCGATATAATGACATGATCAGCCGCAACTGATGTGCTAGGTTTCCCTTGGTTTGATAAGGAATGCTCACAGCCAAGAACGAGGCCTACAAGGCTAAGCTGCAAGTGAAGACGAGTGCTGTTATTGAACTCTATAGGCAGAGAAGAAGGGAAAACACCGGGTTTTCAGAATGAATACAAAAAAAAGCAAGAATAGCGCACGATCGAAGTGTAAAACGTCAAAGCCAAGGATACAAGGCTCGAACAGAATCCAGGGAACAAGGAAATATCGTAGTTGAGACACAGTTGATGCTGAGGATATAAAAGAACCACTTCTGCAGACTTTTAAACGGTGATGGCGAACAACATTCCACTTTCAAGCAGAACGAACCATTCAATATTGGCGACGACAGCAAAAACTACCATCCACCCGACCTAAGTGAAGTGAGCGAAAAATAGAAAAGATTTTAGTAAGTATTTGGCACTCTCTAGTTTTTCATATTTCTACCAAATTCTGCAAGTTAAAATAAGTTTTGATATAATTTAAATTTCAAAATTCTGTGAAATTCTTAGTAATCGTTGGTTCAGAGAAATTTAGGACAAAACAAATTACGGGACATTTTTGCATATATGTATATGGTTATTAGCTAAGAGTGTTGCCAACTAAGGCAAAATAAAAATTTCCCACTAACCTAATCAGTTAGTGGAATAATCCTATCACATAGGAGTATATTAGTTTTGATGTATAGTTTGTAACATAGAGAAATAATTTATCTAGATATGCCTTAAAGCATATGGATCGACTCAGAATCAGTAGCTGAGCCATGTCTAATAAAATAGTGAGTGTCTTTAAACATTGGGTGAGTTCATAAGCCATTAATGTCAGCAGCATTACATAAAATGTGTGCGATCGAAAGAGTGGGCGTGGCACCTCCCATACATGCAAAATATATATCATCCACAATTGATAGTTCTATTATACCAGAGTCTTCAAACTTTGTCCAAGTATATTGGTTATAGATTTTAGTAGTCTTATGAATGGATTGCATTCTATCAGTGGGCATGGCACCCCCCATTAGAATACTAAATATCTGGAGTACCTGCTATTAAAGCCACAGTCATGAAACTCAGTTTTTTTTCCGTGAGCTGGTGGAAATCTTCATAAACACGATGATCACGTGCCCAAGGTACGTGGGATTTTTACTCGCTAAAACCACCATCCTTTTGGTATTTGTATTGCAACTAAGTATGCGACTTATCTAACAATTTTTTTATCACCAGTAATGAAATGTTTGGCAGGTAACTTTCTTTTGAGAATTCCTGGTTTTTCCGCAATTTATAGCGCCGTTTGTTATTATCGGGCCAAATCCAAGGGCTTAGTTCTTTGAAGACGCCGCAATATACTTTCTGTATACCGTTGTGTTAACGTGTCCAAATAAACGTTTTTTTATATTTTCGTGCAAAATTTTTCGTTTCATCTTTAACCGCGGGAATACCCCGATCTCTGTGTGGATCTTCGTTCCTTATTTTTTACATGCGACTTCCATTTTAATTTTGCATCGAGCGTTATTCCGAGATATTTCGCTTCATACGGAATATTGTTTGTTCGTTTATACGAAAAATCCACATGAACCGATTTGCTCTCGTTAAGTGCAATCCCCCAGGATTTTGTCCATTCATTAACCTCGTTAAGAGCGTTTTGTAATTTCATATTTTTAACTTTTTCTTACAAAGAGAAAGATATTGTTTTCGTTAAAATTTTCGACCTCGAGATTTTGATTGATTCTAACATTACGATGACAGCGGAGCCTAAAAAAGTGGTTTTTGGAATTCCGTCCGTCGGTCCGTCGGTTCCTCTGTCCGTAATGGTCTCCCCAGCCTAAACGGCTTGACCGATTTTCTTCAAACTCCGTATCAGTTTTGGCCAATAACGGAAAATCATTATTATTCACATTGACATCGATTCCTTCAAATTTCGGAGTAAACATTCGTCTAAATACATTTCGACATTATTTATATCATTTTAGCATCAATAATCAAAATGCTTATGATTTGATCTAACGCCCAACATGCTGTGAAAGAGTAAGTTGCGTACGACCCAGTCGTGCACCCACCACTCGTTTCCTCTATAGTAAGCAAACGTTGAAACTATTGTATCGTTTGTTTGTGGGATATTACTCGCAAATAGGAGGTAAAAGACTGGTCCAAGAAAGCTTCCTTGGGGAACTCCTGCCATTATTTCTTTGAACTCTGAATATTCGTTTCCAAGTTTTACATGGAAGAGTCTATGATCAAGATACGACACAAGGATTTTATGTAATTGATCAGGCAGAAGTTGTCTTAATTTGTATTAAAGGCCTCTGTGCCACACCTTGTCAAAAGCTTGCGACACGTCACGAAAGCATTCCCAATTACATCGGTAATTCGATATACTTGGTCAATGTTTACTCTAAACCCAAATTGATGGTCAGGTAAAAGACGTTTCTAATAAATATTGGGATGTAAGCGACCGAGAAATATCCTTTCAAAAACGTTTTAAATAATTGAAAGAAGTGAAATAGGTCTGTAATATTTTATTTCATTTTTTTTTCCTGGTTTTAGAACCATAATCACTTCTGCGACTTTCCACTGTCTTAATATGTACTCTAATCTAATTGCCGCATTTGCAATGTAGAGAAGTTTAGTTAATGCTTTCCGAGGCAACATTTTAAGAAGTTATCCGGTAATTAGGCTCTGGACCATCAAATGGCTTAAATATTTCCTCAAGATGTGCGGCAAAAAAAATCAGCCTTTTGCCCAAACGTTGTGAGTTACCCTAATTGGCGGCACAGTGTTTTTTGGCCGTTTTATGACTCTAATTGCTTTTTAGAGCTAGAGCGAATAATTCGATTCCATTCCAGCGGTTAGGCTTTGCAGATAAGTTTCTACTGCATGGTTTTTAAAATTTTTAATTTAATTTGATAGCAAGTAACTCAACCGATTGAGATGTGTTCTATCTTGCGGGGCACGAGTTTGGTGCCATCTTTTACGAGCTTTTCTTTTTTGTCTTACTAAATCTTTTATTTCTCAGAGGTATTTAATTTTACTATAGCTCTTTATTTTGCTCTGTTGAGGAGTATTATTGCTGCTTACTGAATTCTTCAACCTTTTACAATAAAAACGAGTGGTGGGTGCACGACTGGGTCGTACGCAACTTTCTCTTTCACAGCGAGTTGGGCGTTAGATCAAATAGTGCGCATTTTGATTATTAATGCTAAAAATTATATAAAATGTCGAAATGTGATTATACGAACGTTTACTCCGAAATTTGAAGGAATCGGTGTCTATGTGAAAAATAATTATTTTTCGTTATTGGCCAAAACTGAAAATTCCGTTAAGTGATAGTTGGGCTAAAACTAATTATGTGGAATTGTTTAAAACTATAATAGTAGTAGATATATTAAATTTCGTTCAATTTGGCATAGTACTTTGCGAGAAATTAACAATTTTCTTTATATGGCCTGAATGACAAAATCCGTTATATGGATTTTCTCGAAAAAACTGGGTATGCAGTTTTGTTGGAACTAATATGCTTATAGTATATATAAAGTTTAATCAAAATCGTTAGAGCCGTTTTCGAGAAAATTGAGGTTATGTGTAATTTTTATATGGCAGGTACCGTTATTAACATGGCTAAAAGCAAACAAAAAAAATGGCCTAGAATTATGACCAAAACAAGCTTGGATATGAAGTTTGAAGAAAATCGGTCAAGCCGTTTAGGCTGGGGAGACCATTACGGACAGACGGACCGACGGACGGAATTCCAAAAACCACTTTTTTAGGCTCCGCTATCATCGTAATGTTAGAATCAATCAAAATCTCGAGGTCGAAAATTTTCACGAAAACAATATCTTTCTCTTTGTAAGAGAAAGTTAAAAATCGATCAAATCCGGTATTTTTCTAACATCAGTTCTCCAGTAAGTTGGTCTTCCCGTAGAATGAAATTCGGCATTGTACTTTCTACCTTATTCATAAAGCATCCTACCTTTCTGAGATATGCGTCTAGATCCCCAGAATGTATGTTTTGCATTTAAGTCCCCTCAGATGACAAACGATGTCCAAGGGAATTAAGCAAGTTTTCAAAGTCAATTTTCTCCACCTTTCATCGTGGTGGGCAGTAAATAGAAGATGTCTTCAGAAAGGATTGTCTGCTTTTGACTTTTATAGAGCTAACTTGCATTGTTCCGATTTCTAATTTAAGATCAATCGAATATTCGATACACTCTCTTATATATAGTGAGGCTTCGCCTCAAGCCTTATTTGATGGATGTAGAGCATGATAGTCGAGGTAACCTTTAATCTTTAAGTTCGAATTACTCTTTGCGTGAGTTTCAGATATTAAACAGATGTCTATATCTTTCTCCTGCATAAATAATTCAAGTTCTCCAAGTTTTTACCAAAGGCCATTGGTATGCCACGTATAAATTTTAAGCAATCTTTTCATGTTAAAGGTGGGGTACTGCTATTGCGAATACTATTTTCGAGCTTAACGAGACCGCGTTTTATCACATTTTCTTTGCCATCTTTTTTGCTGTTTGTCTCGCTTGACATTATTAACGTCATCTATGACTTTATATTGCCTGTTTTTCAGATCGTTAACAATGTTATCCTTTAAGCACAACGCGTAATGCTTTTCTGATTTGTTTTCAAATGAATACCAATCTATTTTATAATTATTTAGCTTGCGAGATAATAGACGGTAACTTTCAGGGTCTTTAACAAATAATTTTCATGTATTTTTCTTAGCGAAGTTACTTGGTATCAAACTTATTAAAGTCGTCAATACCGATCACATTAATTGGCGGTGGGGGCCGTTGTTTAAGCTGTTTCGCTTTATTAATAATCTCTTTATCGCGGTTTGTTATTTCAGGAGAGGATACAGCTTTCCTTTTTTTAACCGGTATTTTCTTTAAGATCCAGTCAGTTTCGCGGCTGAGTTCTTCTTCATCCGGTATTAGGTATTTTTAATGAACTGTTTAGCGTAATGTTTTCTTCCTTAAGGTGGACAATTTATTTACGAAGCTGTTCGCAGAGCAGTTCGACATTATTAAGACTAGTTCGAAGAACGTCATTTTCTTCCTTAAGGCTCTTATTTTTCCTTGAGACACATATATTTTTTTGAGATCCACAAAGGGTTGCATAACTGAATTATTTTCTCTCCCCAGAACCCGTAGAGCCGACGTGCGAAGAGGGTGGATTTTCCAGTGCAACTTTGTTGTCTTAGTAAACCACATAATTCGATGATTTGTTGGACTAACAAATCTTGTTGAGTTGATGGTTGTTGACGATACCATCACCCGTGCCTTTATGAGGAATCAGAGACAGTGCCAGACGTTTTCACAGTCATCGGGTTGCAGTTGGGTGTTCTAGTCAGTTATTTAAAATATTGCCAGTCGCATTATTTGATCCAAATGGGAATGCTGAGGTATTCGTAATGTTCGATAAATGATTTCCAGTATCACTCTTGGAAGAACGTACAGCCAACAAACTCGGACCATTTCAGCGTTTGTTTTTACAGTGGCATGGTCAGTAAATAATATCAGAGCAGTCTTCAAAAGAGGGATATGAAAAAGAACATCGTTTCGCCCTTAACGATATTAGAACAATCTGCAACTTCATCCGCCATTAAGGAAATTAAATTTCGGTCAGCTGACAACAGTTCTCATTATCGATTATAAAAACTTCAAACCTGTCATGTTGCTTGGTACAATATACTCATCTCGGAGCGTCATCAATTGATATATTTATTTCGTATATGATTATTTTTACATAATGCTGTTATTACACATTTTACAGAGATTTGAGATTTATACTGAAATATTAATTTGAAGAATTTATAAAGAAAAGTGAATATAGGATAATACGAAAAAAACGTCCAATATAAGAAAAAACATATGAGAAGGCTACAATCCGCTGTGCGGATCGTCGAATACCCTATCCCATCCTATCCATAAAACTAAAATCCCCAAAAAAGGGGGCATGGCTAAAAACACGATGTGGATAAAATAGAAAAAATTATATAGTGACAACAAATTCTTCAGACTGCTTACAAAACAATTTTACGGTTCTACAAAAGACAAGGTTTTCTCCTGCATATGTTATGGGGTAGTGTATAAAAATGGTTTTTATATAAAAACGCCCCCAAAAAGTGGGCGTGGGTTAAAATGGTATATAGACGAAATATTCATATTAATAATGTTAATGATTCTGCATCAAAATTTTTTTCGAAAAATTTAAAATTTGACCGAAAACAGTTTTTAATTAATCGACTCAGCTAGCGATTCTGAGTCGATCCATATACTTTGAGGTATATGTAGCAAAATTATTTCTCTATGTTACAAACTAAGTATCAAAACTAATATACCCCTATGGGATAGGGTATAAACATATGAGAGGCTACAATCCGCTATGCGGATCGTTGAATACCCTATCCCATCCCATCCTTAAAATTAATATCCTCAAAATATAGGCCTCAGGCGATGAAATACAGAAAATGACATTGTCACAATATATTGCTCAGACAGTTTATCAAAATCTTTTGTGGTTCGACAAAAAACATTTCTATTGGTAATGCCTTGGGATGGGGTATACAAATGGTTGTTGTAAGAAAACGCCCCCAAAATGTAAGCGTAGGTGAAAATGATCTACGAATAAAATGTTTATATTACCATTGCGGAAGTATTTGCGTCAACATTTTTTTCGAAAGTTTTAAAATTTGGACAAAAAGCGTTTTTACTAAAAACGCCCCCAAAAAGTGGGCGTTGCAAAAAACTTTGTATGAACGAAATATAGATATTAGGATTGTCTAAATATGCTGCTCAGACACTTTTTTGAAATTCCTTACGGTTTGGCCAAAAAATAAGTTTTCCTAAAAAGGGGGCGTGGCAGAGGGCGGATTTCAAAAATGTTTACACTTGTTCTGATGGCACGGACGAGGATCCTATATACCAAAATTCATTATCCTAGCTCAAAATTTAAGGCCCAAAAATCGGTGACGAACAGACAGACGGACGGACGGACAGACAGACATGGCTAATTCGACTCAGCTAGCGATTCTGAGTCGATCCATATACTTTGAGGTATATGTAGCAAAATTATTTCTCTATGTTACAAATACTTAATCAAAACTAAGATACCCCCCTATGGGATAGGGTATAAAAAGTATATCAGAAATTTAAAAAAAAAAACATATGAGAAGGCTACAATCCGCTGTGCGGATCGTTGAATACCCTATCCCATCCTATCCATAAAACTAAAATCCCCAAAAAAGGGGGCATGGCTAAAAACACGATGTGGATAAAATAGAAAAAATGATATAGTGACAACAAGTTCTTCGGACTGCTTACAAAACAATTTTGCGGTTCTACAAAAGACAAGGTTTTCTCCTGCATATGTTATGGGGTAGTGTATAAAAATGGTTTTTATATAAAAACGCCCCCAAAAAGTGGGGGTGGGTTAAAATGGTCTATGGACGAAATGTTCATATTTATATTACTAATGATTCTGCATCAAAAGTTTTTTCGAAAATTTTAAAATTTGACCGAAAAACGTTTTTAATTAAAAACGCCCCCAAAAAGTGGGCGTGGCAAAAAACTTTGTATGAACGAAATACAGATATTCAGATTGTCTAAATATGTTGTTCAGAAAGTTTTTCAAAATTCCTTATGGTTTGGCCAAAAAATACGTTTTTCTAAAAAGGGGGCGTGGCAGTGGGCGGATTTCAAAAATTTTTACACTTGTTCTGCTGGGAGCAACAAGGAGTACGTGTACCAAATTTCATCTTTCTAGCTCAAAATTTAAGGCCCAAAAACTGGTGACGTACGGACGGACGGACGGACGGACGGACGGACGGACAGACATGGCTAAATCGACTCAGCTATCGATTCTGAGTCGATCCATATACTTTGAGGTATATGTAGCTAAATTATTTCTCTATGTTACAAACTATGTATCAAAACTAATATACCCCCCTATGGGATAGGGTATAATAATTGCCGTTGAATTAATGGATTGATAAGTAAATAAATAAATAAATAAATAAAGATATAATCTGATTTTGAAGGTGTTATTATGTTTTAAAATTCTATCAGCTATCAATTTAACATACGCTCTTTCATGAATGTCAATGGTTGAGTGATGCTAAGGTAAATCTAACAACATTTTTAAAAGTTTGTTTTGCGATACTTTCAATTTTTGTATATGGCACTTTCCGGAATTGCCCCATACCTGACACCCGTATAATAGAATTACCGAGCTATTTTAGTTTCCATATTTGAGAACATCGTTCACTGAATGAGTATTTCTGAACTGATAACTTAGGACTTAACGCTACATCGACGATATTGGAGTCTAAAGAAGATGCCACAGTCAGTAAAATATTGGGGATTCCACAAGAGGTATTTTAAGAAGTTCGAGCTCCTAGAAAACATGTATTACTTAGCATAGTAATGGCTGTCTTCGATCCATACGGGCTGCTAGCTGATTTCTTGGTATATTACAAAATTTTGAGGTTCGATCCCATTTCATACAAATTGCAGACGAAGTCGATTGCTTTGTGGAAAGAGTTCCCGAATGTAAAGAAGTTCAAAATAGATCATTGTTACTTGACGAATTTATTGCTTGCCCGCAAAATGGAATTACATATGTTTGTTGATGCAAGCTACGTCGCCTTCGTCCCAAAATACTACCTACTACCTATTTGAAACAAGCAGTTCGTGGATAAAGGGTCCTGTGCTTTTGAATTTAGAAGTAAAATATGGGCTAAAACTCTTGACAGTTATTCAAGATTGTCAAATCGATAGAGCCAAGCCTATTCTACCTTTTATACGGCAATTACCCGAAAAAATTAACATTCCAATAAATACCCCTTCGGGTTAGGGGTCAGAATATACCCGAGGTAAGGCATGCCTGTCGTAGAACGCGACTAAAATCCACTCCCCGTATACCGAGTGTAAAGCGTATACAAACAACAAAAATGCAATTAGTACAACAAAAAGATTTAATACCCCAGGTGGCAATTCAGTTTCACTGGAAAATTCACCCTCTACGGAGGACGGCTCTACGAATTCTGGGGAGAGCCAATTATTGCAAATGTGTAACCCTTTCGGGAAAAGTTCAATTGTAACGAGGTCACCTACATCTGGATCTCAAAAAAATATATGTGTCTTAAGGAGCTCGACAACACCAGAAGTGTCAGCCCACGAAAAACGAGACTCAATGAAAAATAAGAGCCTAATGGAAGAAAACGACGTTCTTCGAACAAGGCTTAACAATGTCGAACTGCTCTGCGAAGAGCTTCGTAAAGAAATTCTCCATCTAAAGGAAGAAAATATGACTCTGAAGAGTTCATTTAAAATACCTAATGAGCAAAAACCAAGTTCAAACGACCCCGTGAATTCGGAATACCACACGGATGAAGAACTCAGTCGCGAAACTGACTGGATCTTAAAGAAAAGACCAGTTAAAAAGAGGAAAGCTGTATCCTCTCCTGAAATAATAAACCGCGACAAAGAGATTATTAATAAAGCGAAACAGCTAAAAAAACCAGGAAAATCACCAAATGAAATAAAATCCTACAGGCCTATTTCACTTCTTCCAATCATTTCAAAAATTTTTAAACGGATATTACTCGGTCGCTTACACCCCATATTTGAACAGAAACGTCTTTTACCTGACCATCAATTTGGGTTTAGAGGTAAACATTCAACGGTGGACCAAGTACATCGAATAACAGATGTAAAAGAGAAAGCTTTCGAAGAAAAGAAAATTTGCTCAGCCGTATTTCTTGACGTGTCGCAAGCTTTTGACAAGGTGTGGCACAAAGGCCTTACGTATAAACTTAGTCAAGTTCTGCCAGAACAATTATATAAAATCATCGTGTCGTTTCTTGAGCATAGACTCTTCCGTGTGAAACTTGGAAGCGAATATTCCGAGTTCAAAGAAATAATGGCAGGTGTACCGCAAGGAAGCGTCCTTGGACTAATCCTGTACCTTCTATTCACTCGTGATATCCCACAAACAAACTAAACAATAGTTGCAACGTTTGCTGACTATACTGCTATACTAGCAGTTGGCACAACAATAGAGGAAACAAATATCAAATTACAAAATGCTCTTAACGAGGTTAATGAATGGACTTAATCCTGGCGGATTGCACTTAATGAGAGCAAATCGATCCACGTAGATTTTTCGTATAAACGGACACACAATTTGCCTGTATTTCTAAATACGGTTCGAGTCCCGTTTGCAAATGAAGCGAAATATCTCGGTATGACACTCGATGCAAAATTAAAATTGAGGTCGCATGTAAAAAAGAAATGCAAAGAACTTAAGAATAAATACAGAGAACTGTACTGGTTGCTCGGAAAATATTCGAAGCTCAACCTTGATAACAAGCTGCTATTATACAAGCAAGTGCTAAAACCGGTTTGGACATATGTTATACAACTATGGAGTTGTACCAGTGACACGAATCTAAACATTTTACAAACTTTGAAAACAAAATGTTAAGATCATGCGCCGTGTTACGTAAGAAACGAAGATCTACGCAGAGATCTGGGTAAAATTTTGCACGAAAACATAAAAAAACGTTTATTAGGACACGTTAACACAACAGTCCTCCAAATTCTTGACGAAAAAAATATATTGCGGCTTCTTCAAAGAACTAAACCCTTAGATTTGGCCCGATAATAACAAACCGCGCTATAAATTGCGGAAAAAGCAGGAACTCTCAAAGGAAAGTTACCTGCCAAACATATTATATACTCGTGATAAAAAAATTGCTAGATAATTCGAATACTTAGTTGCAATAGATATACAAAATGGGTGGTGGTTTTAGTGAGTAAAAATCTCACACTACTTTGGGCACGTGCTCATCGTGTCTACGAAGATTTCCACCAAACCACGGAAAAAAAAAACATTCCAAGAAATTAAACAGTGAAAAATGACTGCAAAAAAATCCCTCTCTTACTTCAGGACGATTTTTTCCGATTTAAAATTGTGTCATTGGTAACCCTGAAGCTCAGACGTTTATGACAAAAAGAATCAAAATAAATAAAACCTGTAATATTCAACCATCAGACGCGTTTAGGTTATGCAGCTTCTATTTATCGATGCATAAGTATAATGAACAAGGTTTTTGCGTTTCGAGACATTTCAAGGTGTACTTAACTTTATACACTCCTTATAATGAGTTTATAAATAGGGTATAAATGTATTGCAGGGTTGACTTTGATCTAGCTCTAGTTCTTATCAGTTGCACACAATTTGACAGTTTTTAATTTTCTCGTAAGTATTACCAGCACCTCCCATATAACGGATATGAAATGTGGAGTATATTAAAAAGCGCTATAGCAATTGTTATTAAAGTATTTTAAAATCGATCACACAAAAAGCAAGTACGTACGATCTAAAAAAATATTACAAAGGAATTTGCGCGACAAAAAATAATGATTTCCAAACAGGCCTTCCTTTTCGACAGTGTTCCCAACAGCAGGGGGTTTGCGGGGGCAGCATACAAGCAAACTCGTACTTGAATGTATGCAAAGTATGAACCCCCTACTTGGGCCAACTGTTATAGGTTGTGTGTATGCAAAATTTCTTTGTATTATTTTTTTTACAAAATTTATAATTAGTTTTCTTTGAGAGTTTTGAATAGAATGACTATTTCAAATGACAATAACTGCCGCAGGTGATGTTGCCCGTGATGGCTATTTCCATTTTTTTAGGAATTTGCTCCCGTGGGGCTTAATTCCGCAGGGGTTATTGCACTTCACCGATAACATTAATACCAAAAAGGAATTAACATTAAAGTCGCCCACAAATTAACACATTTTCCTATAAAGATAAGTTACATAAAAATATTCGGACTGATACTATGGAAAGCAAACACTCAATTATCGTTACAAATTTGGCTAACCTAAAGGAAAATGCACGGCAATTATATTATGAATGCAATTAAAATAACATGGTTGTAAATTCTTTATCTCTAATCCAATTAAGAGTCAGAAACCAAAATGGGAATGACTAACAAATCCAAGTAACTTCGAATGGTAGCAGAAGCCTTACGATGGCGTCAACATACTTCGATTTGTGATGGTCAGTGATCGCTTCGATCCCAATGCGCGTGAGATAAGTATATTTGGCTACACATACTCGTATATCTATAAGCATATGCAGGAGTATCTACCCTACATTTTGACAGCTCTGCTTAAAATTGCGTACATACTGGTCCTGGACACTGGTATGCGATAAACCAAACCACAAAAATATGTGTATAAGTCGATGCAGCTCAAGAGAATTCGATTGGTTCTTGTTTTCTACTTTTTTTCGCTTTTGAGGACACCTCAGTGGAACCATACGAATATCGTACAGCAAGAATTCGGGTTTATGAGGTGCTCTGGTTTACGACTTTATGATTTTGCAATGAAAGTGAAAGGTGAGAGAAGGAATATCCACCCCAAAGGCATTGAGCTTTTTGTTTATTTCAATTTGAGTGCGAAGCTATGGTGGCTGCTGATCGGCTACGACGACCGCCATTCGTTCGTATTCATTGCTTAATGGACACATTTGGTGAAAAGACCAAAAAAAGGAATTGAGTATGGGGGTACGAATTAGCTCAGTATGCATACTTGAATTATTTGTATTGAGTTTAATTACACTGAGCGTTAATTGAACGAGAAGTAGGTATGCTTGCATGATTTTGTTGATGCCGATCAGCTTTTCATATAAAGTACCCACTAACGTGCGTAGGCATATATGTACGCTAATTTGAAAATGTGCGCTAATTTTTAAATGTGCAAGTAAGAGGTATGTTATGTAATTAAAAAAAAAAATTAAGAATTTATAAATGTAACTTAGCTTGTTTTATGTATGTCTATCGACCCCAGCCAATTGTCTTGTGTACCTATACTATACTTTGAATGATTTCACAAAGTTCATCAGAGAATCTTTGTATAGTTTCTATAACAAAAAACATGCAACAAACCTTCATAGAACTAAAGGGAATTAGTCATACTTGAATAGAATAATTTAACAGCATGTTTTGGGTACGTAACGTACTCTATATATGGGTTTAATGTGGTGCACAACTGTGTCGTACGTTCTTAATCCTTAGCACTCGACTTTATATTATGAGTATATGAACTCTTAATACTGAATTAGAAGGAAATCAGTGGAAATATTTATGTGATTTTCCTTCTGGGCTAATATGTTAGTAATCGTTTTGATTTTATGAAAATCGTTATACGGTAGGTACTTCTACTACATATAAGTTTTGACTCCAAAAACCGCTTTGGTATTGTTCCAAGAACTAAGTACATCAAATTTGAAGTAAATTCGCTGCAATAGCTGCGATCAAATAATGACAGACGGACGGAAATGCCGGACCCAATTTTTTGGGCATTCCCTCAACTTTCGATTTTTTTCATGAAGTCAATACTTGTTCTATTAGGAGCATTTAAAAATAACGAGGTTTTGACAAATTGTAAGACCAAAAGTTCCTTTTAGAAAATGTGGTTGTAGAAATAACTAATTCATGTACCGTATCGCAGGTGTTGGATATTATCCACGCATAATAATTGTAATTTCGCAAGAACATTTTACAATATCCAACGATCATCTATCTTGAGTCACTTGGTCGAGATGCTCCCAGCATCCGAAAACGCAGAGCATAGAACGCAGCATTTTGGAGTTTCAGAAAACTCAGTGGCGATACCAATAGTGCGTTTTATATCAATGTACATAGTTAAAATATAACTTTTTGTTAAGGCTGCTTAAATCTCTGACCGTCAAGAAACTGGTTATCTATAATCTTCCAGTCACATGTGACATTGCTAATGAAAAAAATGTATTGTTTTCGTTAATATTTTCGACATCGAGATGTTGATTGATTCTAACATTACGATGATAGTGGAACTCAAAAAAGCGTCCGTCTGTCCGTAATAATTTCTCCAGCCTAAACAGCTTGAGCGATTTTCTTCAAACTTCGTATCCAGGATTTTTTGTTCATAATTGTATGCCATTTTCTTTACTTTAAGCCATTATAACGGGTGATTTCTTAGCTGGTTTGGTTTTGGCAACACTGGTTTTGACAGCTGACGTGTGTTTAGTACCTTGTGTCACTGTCAAACAGCTTCAGTTTGGTTTGCAATTTAACCATGGATCGTCTTACAAATGAACAACGCTTGCAAATTATTGAATTTTACTATCAAAATTCGTGCTCGGTTCGAAATGTTCATCGCGCGCTGCTTCCATTTTATGATCGGCATTCTCGACCTTCTGAGCAGTCTATTCGGAAGATTGTGACCAAATTTCGCACCAAATTTAATTTGTTGGACATTAAACCACCAACACGTTTACGTACTGTGCGTAGTGAAGAAAATATTGCGGCCGTATCAGCTAGTGTGACAGAAGACCGCGAAATGTCGATTCGGCGCCGTTCCCAGCAGTTAGGCCTTTGTTACAGCACTACGTGGAAAATTTTGCGAAAGGATTTGGGCGTAAAGCCTTTTAAGATACAGCTGGTGCAAGAACTAAAGCCAGCCGACCTACCACAACGCCGAATTTTTGGTGAATGGGCTCTTGGAAAGCTGGCCGAGGATCCGCTTTTTTATCGAAAAATTGTGTTCAGCGATGAGGCTCATTTTTGGTTGAATGGGTACGTAAATAAGCAAAATTGCCGCATTTGGAGTGAAGATCAGCCAGAAGCATTGCAACAGCTACCAATGCATCCCGAAAAAGCCACTGTTTGGTGCGGTTTATGGGCCGGCGGCATTATTGGGCCATAATTCTTCAAAGATGATGCGAATCGCAGCGTTACTGTCAATGGTGAACGCTACCGAGCGATGATAACAAACTTTTTTTTGCCCGAAATGGAAGTTCTTGACTTGCATGATATGTGGTTTCAACAAGACGGTGCCACATGCCACACAGCACGCGAAACAATGGCGCAATTGCGAGGCGAGTTTGGTGAACAGTTAATTTCACGTTTCGGGCCGGTCAATTGGCCGCCTAGATCGTGCGATTTGACACCATTAGATTATTTTTTGTGGGGGTATGTCAAGGCTAATGTCTATAGGGACAAGCCCGCTTCAATTGACGCACTGGAAGCCAACATCCATGCATTCATTCGTGAGATACCGGCCGATATGTGTGAAAGAGTATGCCAAAATTGGACTCAGCGGATGGGCTACCTGAGACGCAGCGCCGGTCAACATTTGCATGAAATTATCTTTAAACATTAAATTGCAAAGTTCAAACTATCGATTCAAATAAATATTTCATTCATTTTTTCGAATTTTTTGTGTTTTTTTTTTTTTAAATTTCTAAACCTCTTAAAAAATCACCCGTTATTACCTTTACCTGCATATAAAAATTATACAAAACCTCAATTTTCTTGAAAACGCCTACAACGATTTTTATGAAACTTTATATATACTTTATACATGTTACTTTCAACAAAACTGCGTACCCAGTTTTTTGAGAAAATGCATGTAACGGATTTTTGCATTTTGGCCATATAAAAAATTGTCAATTTCTTGCAAACAATTTTGCCAAATAGATTTAATTTTTATACTAATACTATTACTGTTTGCAACAATCCCTTCAATTAGTTTTGGGCCAATTACCTATACCTAAACGGAATTTGCAGTTTTGGCCAAAAACGGAAAATCATTATTATTGCCATATACACCGTATATGTATACATACATAACTACAGAATGAACACGCATAAACACGTACCCCGCTTGGGCACCATCATGGCAATGCTGTCCACTGATGATATTCGCAATACAATTCAAATAATATATGTTTTATGTAATAACTTTTTCCTAAGATAGCGTACAGAGATAATATATATTATCAATCAAATCAATCGATTTGTTAATCTACATAGATACATATGTAAATTCAATTTAGTTCTGTTAGGTAGGAGTTAAGAAAAATTGAGATGAACCGCCGAAAATGTGAAGAAATCAAATTTAATACTTCTCTTGTTTATTTAAAAGGTTTTTGTTAAATAAAACTTAATATGTGGTATATATTGCAGAAGAATTCTGAATCTATATTAGAAAACTCCACTCAAATCCGTTAGGTAGTTTCGGTAATATATGCATCGAATCTGATTTGCCTTTTATATAAGTAAGTGATAAGCGATTTACGGCAACGTTGACTTGTAAAGCCATTATTTTTAGCTGTGTACACATGTTGACAGTTTCGGCCAAATTTTTGTTGTTGATTTTCGGTAGGAACCAAGTCCGTACACCGAAAAAAAAACTTGGTTGATTTAAACATGTTTCATTGTTAATCAACAATTCAACAAACATGACACTACATACTACTACACGTATCACCTCGATATTCAAAAAGGGACATGGAGGTCTCGTTAACAAACGGTGACCCAAATTGATCACATTGAAGAAGCACGAAGCCAGTTTTTTGAAAATTTCGAGGGGCTGACAAACTCGGACCATTACCTAGTTGAAGCCAATGTAAGAATGCAGATATTCGCAAGCCACAACAAATCCGAAGCACTGTAAGATAATTTATTGTTGAAAGAGTGGAATCGCAAGAAACCGACCACAGCTTTGAAATCTTTCGTTTAATACCATTCCTCCATAATGTTGAAGAACAATGGCGACGATGTCAACTAGCCATCCGATCGGCTATATATATTGATCGATCCTTCTTTCACCCTCCTTTTGGAGAAAAAAACATTATTTTTGGCAAAATTTGGAAGTAAAACCGCCCATTTTGACAAAATTGAGATGGGATGGATATGCATATAGCATACATCTAAACTTCGTTGCGCATGGAAGCTACTAAAAAAATGCTCACTATATAATATAACCGGAAGCAAAGTCTCCAAACCGGAACGAGAGAATCCGTGTAAATAAATCCGAAATGTTAAATTATCCCGAGTGATCTGTTTACCAAGGAGATCGGGTTGTTTGAAATTTGCTCGAAACCATCGATTTCCCCTATAAATTTATACGTTGCCGTCAGGAGATTTAGTGGAAACACCGTTCAGTTCTTGGATTATTTGTTACAAAAACTACTTATGTGTCTTCGAGCTATTACTACCTGAGATATTTCTGCAGAAAAAAAATTCTGCGATATGCTCTAGGTGTCATTGTATAACATATATGATAAGTCACCCCACCACAATAAGTCTTACCGAAATGGGGTCACAATTATATTACCAAATATACTGCTTTAGCTTTTGGCATGTTACATAACACAAAATACTTTTTTTTTAAATTGACGTAGATCCATCTCAATGACATTACGCTCCTCAAACGTATCTACAACAGCTCACGTAACACACATATGCATTTATTTATTATAACAATGGTATACGGTATACCATATACCTATAAACAATTACAGTACGCATAATCTGTTTCATAGGTTATCGTCCAAAAATATTTAATTGCATTTCTATCGATCAGTATTGCCTAGCCTTGCATTGCCGCATACATATTCAATTCAATTTAAGCTATTGAATAGGCGGCAAATCTGAAAGATTGATTTAGTATGTACGTCAAGTTCTATACAATCTGTCATAACTCCGAAAATGGAAATGTTTGTGAATTCAATTGCGCTAAGAGATGAATTAAATAAAGTCAATTTTATTACAATTAAAAAGCACACTAACGAGATTCCATTGATGAAATCTGAACGAATATCGAGCAAACATGCAACGGGAGTGCCACCCCAGATAAAAAAAAATAATCTTGTATCTCCACAAAAGGAACACATCACGATATATCCATTCTCACATGAGTCAACAGTAGACCTTCAATTAATCAGGGATATGCATGAAGTTGCGTGTGGACTTGGATGAGAGCAACGCTGCAAAGCATATAATATGTCAATTCTGAAATATTCGAGAGTTATTCATGAATCTGCATGAAGGCCATGTGGGCTAAATATCTTGATAATTTATTAAGTAACATTACAGTAGCTCCTTGCGATCCCGGGCATTACTTTAGTGGTGTTGCCCTTGAATGCCATTCGCTCTGACCACACAATGGTTTCGCTTACGGGCTCGTATTAATGTCGAAGTATGGAATTATTACAACCATTCTGAGTCTCTGTTTTGTATTTCTACTTTGGGGAAACGATACCAATTTGTGTAAGTTGATTAATCGCAACAAGGCTAGGATCGTTGTATGTCGTTAATCTATATCAAAAATGGGTATTGAATAAGAAATACACCGGATAGACTTAACAAGAAATCAAATAAGCCCATTGAAATGATTTATCATATAAACTTGCATTTTCTTGGTATATTACTTACTTACTTAAGTGGCGATACAGTCCGGGATGAACCTGGGCCTCAACCAACATGCCTCTCCAATTAGCCCGGTCCTTAGCTAACTGCCTCCAGTTGCGCACTCCAAGTTGGTTGAGGTCGGGTTCTACTTGTGCGCGTCACTTAAGGCGAGGTCTTCCTCTACTGCGTCCGACGTCTGGCTGGGAATCGAAGACTCTGCGGGCCGGAGTATTGGTGTCCATTCGTTCTACATGTCCTAGCCATCTTAAACGTCCAATGCGGAGTTTTTTGACCAGGGGTATGTCGCTGTACAGCTCGTATAGTTCGTGGTTGAATCTTCGTCTCCATAGCCCGTCAAAGCAAACGGGACCGAAGATTTTCCGAAGAATTTTTCTCTCGAATCGACCAAGGATTTCTTCATCCGCTTTTGATACGGTCCATGCTTCAGCGCCGTAGAGCAGGACTAGGATGATCAGGGTCTTATATAGGATCTCCTTAGTAGTTCGAGTGAGGGCTTTTCTACTAAATTGCCTTCTTAGCAACAGCGATTGGCAAGAGTAATTCTTCGTGTGATTGTTGTCAGAGTTAATAGCGGAGCCGAGGTAGACAAAGTCCCATACTACCTCAAAGTTATATCTGTCAATGGTGACGTTCTGTCCAATCGGTCGATGTTGTTGTGTTCTTTCGTGTTGACAGCATATACTTAGTCTTACCCTCATTTACTGCTAAACCCATTTTTGTCGCTTCCTTCTCTATACTAGCAAATGCGGCTATAAAATCACGTTGAGTCCTACCAATGATGTCAATATCGTCGGCGTATGCTAGTAGTTACATCGATTTTTGGAATATTGTGCCTCTGGTGTTGGCTCGGGAGTTTTGGACAATCCTCTCAAGAATAAAATTGAAAAAGTCACATGACAGCGCATCGCCTTGCCTTAACATGTACATTATGAATGACAATAAATATATAAATAAAAATATTTTATATATATATTTATATATATTAAATCTAAATTTTAATGCCTAAAACGTTAAGCAGATTTTTTTTTGTAAGTAGATAAAATTTAGCAAAGCTTAATTTTGATCCGTTCCTCTTTATGGGCTGTTCATCAATAGAAAGCTCAATCCGTTTTTTCTCATTGGCATATAAAAGTCAGCTGAATGAATAGAGATATTCATTATTACTAAACAAAATAAACAAAGATTAAATCTTTATTAACGGCACTTTCAGTTTGGTATATTTTTAGCAACGTTATTAAAATGGCTGGCTCAATAAAATCAGTGCTCAGGAAGCTTTTACCGCCGCACAGTGGGCCAACTTTTTAAAATTCGTTACAAAAAGCATATCACGCGAGTGCTTAAAAGCCAAAACTAATTTGTTTAATGGATTACAAAATGTCAGAAGCCCAAAAAAATGTTAAAGTCTGTCGAAGTATTCGGCTGATACAGGTAGTCAAAATTTTCTAATTTTTAAATCAAAGAAAAATTTTTCATACCCTATCCCATAGGGGTATATTATAGTTTTGCTACATTGTTTGTAACATAGAAAAATAATTTTGCTAGGTATACCTAAGGTGACCATACGTCCCGCTTTCGGCGGGACAGTCCCGGTTTCGAGCTTTTCGTCCCCGTTGAAAAAAGGCTACCCCATATGAATGCATGTTTCGAGGCTATTGTTTTTATTGTGCCGACGCAAGGCTTAAAGGCTGAACTATAATAGAAGATTGTTGCGGACTTCGATTCGTTTAGTTTTCGTTCACTTTTGCTCACTTACGAAAAAGCGAATTCATTCGCTCTTTCTCTTTCTTTTGTTCTTTTATACAAAAATTTGACATCTCACTTCAATAGCTCTGTACATTTAAAATTTTAAGTTCATAAGCAACGAAATTTTGTTTTTATTGTTTGCAATCGCTTAAATTCACAAAAGTCTATTATGGGCAACTTGAGTAATTAAGAGTACTGAAGAAAACTTAACGTAAAATTTTGACATTAGCTTCTGATTGCTTCCGACTATTATAGTTCAGCCTTTAACTATTACTTTATTAACGGATGCTTCAAACCTTTTTCAAATACTTCAAACAAAATTATTTCCTGTATTAGTATTATAGTTCAGCCTTTAACTATTACTTTATTAACGGCTGCTTCAAACCTTTTTCAAATACTTCAAACAAAATTATTTCCTGTATTAGTACGCTACATTTTACCATACGAAGGAAGTACAACACAAGTAAAAGTTTTCGAGTTCCAAGAGCAACCAGGTGAAACATGGTTGATTTTTCGAAACAAGTGTTGATAACAATTGAGCTAAAATAAAAAATTGTGACATTTTGTGGAGACAATTGAAAAGGAGCTAAATCATGTTTTCTTGAAATTGAACATGTATATTGGAAGGACACTCATAGGTACAGGATGTGGAGCTCATATAATCCACAATGCAAAAACTATTGATTTTAAATGCATAGTTGCGAAAATATATTCATGTTTCTACATTTATAGCATTTGTATTGAAACACTTAAATAATTCTGTCATTCCTCTGACACAGAATATAAGAAACTTCTGGGATACAGTAAAATAATGTGGCTTGAGCTGATACCGTAAGAAAGCCGTAAGAAAGAGTATTGCGAATGTTTCACAGTTTTAAAAAAAAAATATTTTCTGAGCATTTATAAGTGCCAAATTATTTTGACAGATTTTTTTGACAAACCTAGCTTAGATTTATGGTTCTTCTTTATGCACGATCAGTCAGCTGCGTTTCAGCAAGCTGTGTTAAAAAAGAAAAGAGAAAAAGAACGTATATGCAACAGAGGGCGCGAATGAAATAAATCAGCTCATATTAATTTAACACAAAAACCAAGTTCATGCTTTCATTCCCACGCCACTCGTGATATAATGACGAAGTTACAGGAAACTGGTGCTATCAATTAGGGGAACGTAAAAACTACATCAGCTAAAGCGATCCACTGCTCCAACTTTAACGATGAATTTGAAAATTTTGATTGTGCGAACCTAACGTGAGTCCTCTCTTGGGAGGAAGTTCAAAAAGCGTTGGATTTATTAATTAAACAGGGCTTTCTCAGCAGCACTCAAGATATCTTATTCGCGTGAAATATACATTAACGTCACATCCCATAATTTAAATAAAATTTGTTTTAAAAAATAAAATATTAAACAAAAAAAATTATTTGTTTTGCCAAAAGATAAATGTATGGAGCTGTCCGGCTTTAAGAGGAAAAAATTATGGTCACCTTAGGTATACCTCAAAGTATATGGATCGCTAGAGTTCTTTTTGGTTAAACGGTAGGGAATTTTGAAAAAGTTTGTGAAGAAGATATTTAGACAATCTTAATATCTATATCTCGCCCATATATCATTTTTTGCACGCCCACTTTTTGGGGGTGTATTCTTTTTAAAATTTTCGATGCAAAAACATTAATAGAGTTAATATAAACATTTTGTCCTTAGATCATTTTAACGCACGCCCACTTTTTAGAGGCTTTTTCTTACAAAAACCATTTGTATACCCTACTTTATATAGCATATGCTGGAAAATACGTTGTTTTTTGTCGAACCATAAAATATTTTGATAAACTGTCTGAAAAACAATGTTGTGACAACGTTATAATTTATTTATATGTTATAAAGTCATACTTGCCAAAAAAGCGACACTACCGGACCATGTTTAAATAACGCAACAGAATTTTGGAAAACAAGAGCGAACAGGAATTAATTGGACTTTCGAGAAGTCTAACATTACTAAGGAAATGAGGTTGTGTTAGACATCTTGGCCTATGAACAAACGAGTGGTGGGTCGTACGCAACTTTCTTTTTCACAGCGAGTTGGGCGTTAGATCAAATCATAAGCATTTTGATTATTGATGCCAAAAATTGATATAATGTCAAAATGTGATTATACAAACGTTTACTCCGAAATTTTAAGAAATCGGTGTCTGATTATTGGCCAAAACTGAAAATTCCGTTTAGTAATTATGTGGAAATGTTTAAAACTATAATAGTAGTGTACAAATTAAATTTGATTCAATTTGACATAAAGGTTTGCGAGAAATTAACAATTTTCTTTATATGGCCTATATAACAAAATCCGTTATATGAACTTTCTCGAAAAAAACGGGTATGCAGTTTTTTCAGCACTAATATGCTTATAATATATATAAAGTTTAATCAAAATCTTAAGAGCCGTTTTCGAGAAAATTGAGTTTATGTGTAATTTTTGTATGGCAGGTATCGTTAATAACATGGCTAAAATCAAACAAAAATGGCCTATAATTACGACCAAAACTCTGATACGAAATTTGAAGAAAATCGGTCAAGTCGTTTAGGAGACCATTACGGAAAGACGGACCGACCGACGGACGGAATTCCAAAAACCTCATCGTAATGTTAGAATCACTCAAAATCTCGAGGTCGAAAATTTTCACGTAAACATTATTATTCTCTTTGTAAGAGAATGTTAAAAAAAGTAATACAATGGATAGCGTTGCGAGAACAGCTGCCTACCTGTTGGTGTTACTCTCAGACTTAAAAGTTCAGTGAATATTGGTAGAACCCTCGTCCATCATCAGTCCATTTTTGTCGACCTATCATGTTCAAGTATAATAAGGAGACCTCATTAAGAGTACAGTAAATGACATCAAAGGACAAACTGTTAATTAATTGCGGAAAAATAAAGAAAACAAAAAATACACACGAAATTTCATGAAGAATTCGGACAGGATGTTGATAGATCAAAACAAAGATTTGGGAACATTAACGATGGAAATACATCGATTAGATTCTTTGCGGAAGAATTCGTCAGAATGAAGACTTATTTCAGATGCTTGCAGCCTCATCTGAACCACTTATTTCTTCAATCAATCATGTTCGAACTGAAAAGGATTTCCAAGAATGATACTCTGCTGTAATGATAAGTGTGTTAGAAGTTACACAAATGTAGACTAGATTTTTTAATTATTATTGTTTTTAAGTTGATCCTTTCTTTTTTACTAACAATAATCTTAAAATTAAAAAACAAAAACTTTGTATATTTTGGTTTGCTAACTTTAAAAAAACAAAATCTGTGTCAACAATATCTTTTTTGAAGGTATTGCAACTAAAAATAGTGTTATAAACATTTAAAAATATAAAATACAAACAATTGCTTTGTTTTCAAATGTTTCATTATATTTTTGTTTTAAGCATGTGCCACATGATTTATTTTATTTTGTATCGTTTTTAAACCACTATAATAAACAAAACAATAAAGTGATAAAGTCGTATTTCAACACAAGATTTTGAAACACGCTGTTTTACATTTTTTTTAATGAAGAAAAATACCAAGCTGTGGGATAAAAAATTATGCCAAATCTGACAAATTACAGAAAGACCAACAATTAACCTCACCCCTATTTAGATGAGTATGAAAACTACAGATAAAACCTCGCAAAACAGTTTATCTTCTCTACGAGTTTTAGATATCATAAATTATTTTTTCATTTCTTGGAAGGGTATTTTACCTACAAGGGATATTTGGACATTCAAGTGAATTATATACATGTTTGGAATTTATAGACATGCACTGTTTCTTCAATTCCATAAAGCCAAAAAAATGAACAAAATTATTTTTTTTTAAATACAAATAAATAAACCAGATGTTGACATAATCCACAAAAGAGAACACATTTTTCTTTTCCTTTTATTGTGTAAGACCAGCACAGTTTATTTGCTTAAATTATCAAGACAATTTATCAAATTCAAGTCATTCACACGAAATGCAAATATTCATGTGTTTTCGTAATTGAAAACCAACAACAAAAAATTAAAAAAAAAACTGGCAGAATGAGGACCAACAAGATCACCAATAATAATAAAATCCAATTTTAATTTTCCAGTCTTCAAACAAATTTTATTTAATTGCTTTGGATATATCATAAATACACGCAATGCGTCTTAAATTCTACGATAGATAGCCGCAAGCAAAGACAAGTGAGCAACCTCCTCCAAACTGCACATTAGGCATATCCTCCAGTACCATGCGAAAATATTTTATAGTCGTAGCTCTGCTCCACTTACATATGCGCTAATCTCTTGACAACGCAACGGCCCGCCTTAAGCCTCAATAATGTTGCAGTTGAAGTACCCAGTACACGATACCCAATGCACGCACAGCGATAGTAACTAATTTCAATATGGTAATAATTTTATTTCGGTCTATCTGTGAACACCAACAACAGAACCGAAAAAAGGAACACATCGATTTTTGAACACCTTTTTCAACTTTGGATACATTTTCGGCTTCAGATACGCGTGAAGTGCCAATGGTGAGCTAGCTTCAAGACTTTGATATGGTAAGCAAAATCGTTTAACGCATGCACTACACCCGACGACCGAGCCAATGGATCACCTGGGCAAAATAATTTTCGTTGTTGAGTATGAGTATCTGCAAGCCATTCGATTCCATTTGCTCACTTTGTGCTTCAGATGTTTTGGCATGACGAAGGTGGGGCTGCTGGGTGCACAGCAGCCACAGCATTTTTGATGCATTAAAAATTCAACCCGAGAAAATAAAAACTAAACGATAAAGTGGTAAAATAAATATATCTTTAAATATATGTGTGTCGTACGATCTCTCAGTGGTTCTTCGTTGCATCGGTACCGATAATATGCTGCTGCTGATGCTGGTGCTGTGGTAGATCATTTCTTTCTTTCGGTCGTTTTATGACTTGCTCGAGCAGAGTTGTTGCACCGAAAACGGGGCAACATTTCATACGTATACTCTATATCGGTTTCGATTGACCGTATATAAACGACTATAGGGCTAAGCCGGCCATCAGTATCTCGTGGTGCTCTACTTTCGGTGGAGCTCGATTTAAAATTTATCAACCTGGTTAAGCGTCATAGTGCGTGCCGTCAGATATATAAAAAGAGAACGACACGAACGATAAAGGATTATTGCACGGTTTCGTTCTGGAAATTGTTACATAATCTGTGTGAATAAACGAAAGTGAAAACCGATTATAGGATAAAGAAACAAGGCGTTATTGTTGTGCGCGTGTGTGTGACTAAATAAAGTGTGAAGATGAAGGTGAGTTCAAAGGATAGCACAGAGCACATAATTTTAAGGACTAATCGTGTGTACATAAAAAAACTGAAAAGAGATTTGGAAAAAACGTCCTTAAAAGGATATTTTGATTCAAATTGTGTGAGTGACATTAAAAAACTCAAATCTAATTATATATGACAAATAACTGTTTTAAAATGCAAACCACGATTGAAAAGTGCTGAAGAATTCCAAGTTGTGCGTACATTTCTTCAGACTTTGTAAACTTTACAGTTGAACGAGTCATTCGCCCTAGTGCCTGGATAACAATGGATACGCGTCTATTACACACTTTTAGTGTTAGTGAAACACCCAATCGAATTAATTCTTTCCTGCAATACAGAGAATATTCCTAGTGCTTCTGTCAAATATTGATACTATAATGTTTGTAAATGATCTTCGGCCAAGAAGCATTTATTTTACAGATTTCAATAAGCATTTCACGGGTTTCTTTCAGTAATTTCATAAAGTCTAACAATTGACCAAGGAGAAATAATTAAGATAGATATTTTGTTTGAGCTGGAATAATGAAATTTTGTACACGAACTCTTTATTCTTTCCTGGAAACTACATCGTTTAAAAATTTTCTAAACCACCCACTGCCATGCCCACTTTTTAGAAAAAACGTTCTTTCTAATTAGAGCTTAAAGAAATTAGAAAAAGTGTCGGTACAAGATATTAAGACAATATTTATATCTATAATTCCTATATATAAACATTTTTGGCATGCCCACTTTTTGGTGTCATGTTCTGTAAAAAGTGGTAAAATTTTAAAGGAATTTGGAAAAAAAAACTGTCAATTGAAATACTTCAACAATATTGCTATTTCTTCTATAGATCTTTTTAGCCATCTCATAATTTTTGGGGTCGTTTTCCAATATAAGCTATTTTTATTGCATAAGTCATTTCTTATGATATAGGTCATAGGGGTAATATTGGTCAATTGGTCAATATTAAAATTTGGTGTATAAGCTCTTTGTTCATTAACTCAGAATAAATATTTTTAAATTCGGCTCACGGACACGCTCACTTTCAGAAAAAAAAATTGGTCATATCACAATATTCAGACAATGACATATTATATTTCATCCATATAGAGCTTTTATCCACGCCCATTTTTGGTAATGTTTAATTTAAGGATGGATTGGGATAGGGTATTAAACGATTAGCGCGGATTGTTGCGAAAATGGAAATTTATAACTTTCGTTTTTTAACAAAACGCCCGTAAAAATTGATCAAACTAAAAGATGGATTGGGATAAGGTTTAAACGATTAGCACGGCAGATTGTTGCGAAAATGGAAATTTATAACTTTCGTTTTTTTTTAAGAAAACGCCCGTAAAAATTGATTGGACTAAAGATGAAATATAGAAAATGACATTGTTTAGTGATTTATTTCAAAATTTGAAAAGAGGGTGGATTTTGAAAACGTTAAGGATTGTAATGAAAGCGTGAACAAATTGAGCATGGATTAATATGATCTATAGGTAAAATATTTAGAATATTCTGGACGTTTTTTATCAAACATTTTTTGAATTTCTTCAAAATTTAACTAAACTTAATTATACCCTATATCAAAGGTGTACATTAATTGTAAAACACATTTTATGCCATAGAGAAATAATTAAATATATGCACCGTAAAGCATATGGATCGACTCAGAATCGCTAGTTAATTCGATCTATATCTATCTAGGTATCTACAATTCTACATAGCAGTCTGTCCATTCGGATAAAAAAAAAACTTTTTTGTGTAAAATTTAATAGAAATTCGAATAAAGTACTGATGAAAATACTTCGATAACTTTACTATGTATATTTATACAACGAATAATAATTTATCCAGGGTCGCAAAAATGTTTATTCATAAAATATTTCCCCACCCATTATACGTTATACGAATAAATTACAAAAAAAAAATAAAAAATATATGAAAATTATCCGACAGAGTTACCAATGGATAATTTTTACGGTTGCGAAACTCATAGTGACTACTCTGTTTAAAAAAAATTGTTTAAAATTGAATCTTTGGTAACCCTGATGCTCAGCCTCTTGTGATAAGCTGATATAAACAAAATTAAAATGCTTTTATACAGACATTATTTAACCATCAGAAACGTTCTGGAGAAGCAACCTCTATATCTATTCAGAGTATATCTACTTAGAGTGAGTAGTGACACTCTCGACGATTTAATAATATGAAGTACCGCTATGCCTCACATACACGAGAAATAGACGGCAGTAAGAAAATCTTTCAGTGAAAGAGAGATAGAGGAGGAGTAGAACTTTTTCGAACTGTGACACAGGCACAGGGTGTGGCGTAAAAAAGAGCAAAAATCAATCTGCCATAATTTTTTATTGAACATTTTATAATATTATGTATATGTTGCTAGTTTATTTGTTATCTTTAAAAAATTGTTTACTTATATATGATAGACTCATACTAGTTTAAAATACATAAAATTTTATGAAAAATTCCTTATTTTAATTTTTACAAAAAATAAATTCATATTGGTTAAAAAATATTCATCTCAAAGTTTGTAAGGAAATACATACATACAAAAGGATTTACATTTTGGTTCAAGAATCTCTTACTAGTTTAAGAGTTCTTGAGAAGGTCGTGTTAATCTTGCACACTCATTTTCATTAAAATATGTAAAATAAGAGGAAACTTAATTTGGGGACTCAATTTTAACTCACACTCGTCGCTTTTTTTAGTTACGTACATTTCTTAAATTTTCAAGAACTTTTTGGATTCTTGAAATTAAGATAAATTGACGATATCAAATAACTTATCAAATTTTCAATAGTTTCAGCTGTATATTTAATAGCTGATTTTGATGCAAAATCATTGGTAGTATTAATTTGAACATTTCGTCAATAGACCATTTTAACCCACGCCCACTTTTTGGGGGCGTTTCCTACAAAAAACCATTTGTATGTCCTACCCCAAGGCATATGCAATAGAAAAACGTTGTTTTTTGTGCAATGTCCTTTTCTGTATTTCATCACCATAAAGCCTACATTTTGAGAACATTCATTTAAAGGATGGGATGGGATAGGGTATTCAACGATCCGCACAGCGGATTGTAGCCTTCTCATATGTTTTTATTTTAAATATCGCACAGGCCCTTTTTTGGAATTAAACGAGTGGTGGGTGCACGACTGGGTCGTACGCAACTTTCTCTTTCACAGCGAGTTGCGCGTTAGATCAAATAGTACGCATTTTGATTATTGATGCTAAAAATGATGTAAATAATGTCGAAATGTGTTTATACTAACGTTTACTCCGAAATTTAAAGGAATCGATGTCAATGTGATGATTTTCCGTTATTGGCCAAAACTGAAAATTCCGTTTAGTGATAGTTGAGCTAAAACTAATTATGTGGAATTGTTTGAAACTACAATAGTAGTATATATATATTAAATTTCATTCAATTTGTTATAGTAGTTTGCGAGAAATTAACAATTTTCTTTATATGGCCTATATGACAAAATCCGTTATATGGATTTTCTCGAAAAAACTGGGTATGCAGTTTTGTTGGAACTAATATCCTTATAGTATATATAAAGTTTAAACAAAATCGTTAGAGCCGTTTTGGAGAAAATTGAGGTTATGTGAAATTTTTATATGGCAGGTACCGTTAATAACATGGCTAAAAGCAAACAAAAAATGGCCTGGAATTATGACCAAAAGAAACTTGGATACGAAATTTGAAGAAAATCGGTCAAGTAGTTTAGGCTGGGGAGACCATTACGGACAGACGGACCGACGGACGGAATTCCAAAAACCACTTTTTTGGGTTCCGCTATCATCGTAATGTTAGAATCAATCGAAATCTCGAGGTCGAAAATTTTCACGAAAACAATATCTTTCTCTTTGTTAGAGAAAGTTAAAAAGAACACAACACATTTTACGACCACTATCGCATCCGGCAATTCTGCGTAAGATACAGAAATGAGAATTTTCGCAACTAGTTAAGAGATATAATATACATATATGTTGTAAAAATAAAATAAAGAATTTTCATAAAATTTTATGTATTTTAAACTAGTATGAGTCTAAAATATATTAGTAAACAGTTAATTAAGGATAACAAATAAACTAGCAACAAACAAAAATATTTAATAAAAGATTATGACAAATTGTATGTATGTAAGGCATAGCGGTACTTCAAATTATTAAATCGTCGAGAGTGTCCCTACTCACTGTAAGTAGATATACTCTGATTTACTCTGCCTCTATTCAACATTGTATAAGTTTTATGAATAAGGAATTCGAGTTTGAAGGCATTATAATTTTTGCATAACTTAATACACTCCTTATAATGAGTTTATTAATAAGGCTGTTACTCCTTAGATGCAAAGTGAGCCAAAATAAGTCACCCGATATTGTTTGGCCCTTCAGAATATCGGTTGTGGCTCGCGCAGTGTGTGCCGTTGCTCCGCCCTGTTGGAACCACATGTCCTCCAGCCCTGATTCGTCAAATTGCGGTAGAAAAAAACTCGTTTAACATGGCCCCATAGCCCACACCGTCCACTGTTGTCGTTTGACCAGCGGCGTTCTCGAAAAAAAAATGTCGATGATACCGACATAGTCTGATTTGTTGAGCTGGGATGTTTTGGGGAAGGGGCAAGAACTACCCCCGTCCGACGAGTTAAGCCGAGCAATCGCAAGCGTGCCGAGCCCTCTTCTCCAGCATCGAAGTTGCCCCCGTGGCTTACCTAGACTCACAACAATATCAGACGGCCGGGGAATCGGCGACGGAATTCGCGCTGCGCCAATACTACAGACGAATTGTTACGAAAAAAAAATAGACAAGATTATTCCGCGTTCTTGAGGAGTTTATCGCTCCATGGCTTGTTCACTTGTATATTACATCTGTCTAGTCCACAAATGTCAGAACAGATTGACATTGGCGGCCATTTGCAAAAATAAGAGCATATTTGGTCCACCTTGTACTTTTCAACATGTATTTGCATAAATATAAAAAACTATTAAGCGTACTAAAATGTATATTTACTAGTCATACCTCAATAGTCAGGTTGTCTGACTAGATTTTTAAAAATTGTTATTAAAATTGGCACATACTCAATTTCATAATAATCATGAAGCCAACTCGGAAACAGAGGTTTCTTATATTTATATATATGTTTATACCATATCCCATAGGGTATATTAGTTTTGATACATAGTTTGTACCATAGAGAAATAATTTAGCTACATATACATCAACAAACGGACAGACATGGCTAAATCGACTCAGCTATCGATTCTGAGTCGATCCATATATCGACTCAGATTCGATAGCTGAGTCGATTTAGCCATGTCTGTCCGTCCGTCCGTCACCAGTTTTTGGGCCTTAAATTTTGAGCTAGAATGTTGAAATTTGGTACACGTGCTCTTTGTTGCTCCCAGCAGAACAAGTGTAATTAGTTTTGAAATCCGCCCACTGCCACGCCACCTTTTCAGAAAAACGTTGTTTTTGACCAAACCATAAGGAATTTTGAAAATGTTTCTGAACAACATATTTAGACAATCTGAATATCTGTATTTCGTTCATATACAGATGGGATGGGATAGGGTATTCAACGATCCGCACAGCGAATTGTGTAACCTTCTCATATTTAGATCGTATTAATTGCGCACCGTATACCTTGCGAGATGGATACTGCAAACTCTAGATGATAACGATTATAACTAAGTATTTCTGCTTTCTAGAAAGTGTGGCAAAAGTAATGTCATGTCATAATGTGATTTTGCTGCCACTTTTTAAAAAATTAAAAAAAAACTGGCTTCTGTTCGGTAAATTAAATTTATGTTGAAAAAAATGATTTCGGTCAAATTACCACTGCTTGGATTGATGCACGTTTGTGCTGGTATGGTATCAAATAGGTGATTTTTTCTGCAACGTTGGCTTTAAAGAGTTGCAAGGTTTGTAGTTTGTTATGGTTAACGTAAGCTGTCAAATCTTCAAAAGGATACTGCCTAATCAGATTAGAAATTGGTCATATCCGTCTACAACAAAAATCTCAAATCACAAAAACGATTGACGATATTTGCAAATACCCTTCACATTATGGCATTACTTTTGACATACTTTGTATGGCATGGACAATGCCAATACATTATGAGTATATTTGATCTTATAAGCATATTATATATATATAGTTCAATATAAGCATATATGTCAAACAATTTCTTAATCAACATCTCCTTGCTAACCCCGGGTTCAAGGAAATGGAATTCCCTCTTTGTATGTAATTCATTAACTTTCTCTTACAACGAGAAAGGTATTGTTCTCGTGAAAATGTTCGACCTCGAGATTTTGATTGATTCTAACATTACGAACCCAAAAAAGTGGTTTTTACGCTATATATATAATATGCTAATTAGTTCCAACAAAATTTTTTTTTTTTTTTTTTTTTTTTTTTCCGTGGGCTGGTGGAAATCTTCATAGACACGATGAGCACGTGCCCAAAGTAGTGTGAGATTTTTACTCACTAAAACCACCACCCATTTGGTATTTCTATTGCAACTAAGTATTCGACTTATCCAGCAATTTTTTTATCACGATTATATAATATGTTTGGCAGGTAACTTTCCTGTGAGAGTTCCTGCTTTTCCGCAATTATAGCGCGGTTTGTTATTATCGGGCCAAATCTAAGGGTTTAGTTCTTTGAAGACGCCGCAATATATTTGTTTCGTCCAGAATTTGGAGGACTGTTGTGTTAACGTGTCCTAATAAACGTTTTTTATGTTTTCGTGCAAAATTTTTTGTTTCATCTTTAACCGCGGGAATACCCAGATCTCTGCGTAGATCTTCGTTCCTTATGTACCACGGCGCATTGACGAATGATCTTAACATTTTGTTTTCAAAAGTTTGTAAAATGTTTAGATTCGTTTCACTGGTACAACCCCATAGTTGTATACCATATGTCCAAACCGGTTTTAGCACTTGCTTGTATAATAGCAGCTTGTTATCAAGGTTAAGCTTCGAATATTTTCCGAGCAACCAGTACAGTTCTCTGTATTTATTCTTAAGTTCTTCGCATTTCTTTTTTACATGCGACTTCCATTTTAATTTTGCATCGAGTGTCATACCGAGATATTTCGCTTCATTTGCAAACGGGACTCGAACCGTATTTAGAAATACAGGCAAATTGTTTGTCCGTTTATACGAAAAATCTACATGGATCGATTTGCTCTCATTAAGTGCAATCCGCCAGGATTTAGTCCATTCATTAACCTCGTTAAGAGCGTTTTGTAATTTAATATTTGTTTCCTCTATTGTTGTGGCAACTGCTAGTATAGCAGTATCGTCAGCAAACGTTGCAACTATTCTATCGTTTGTTTGTGGGATATCACGAGTGAATATGAGGTACAGGATTGGTCCAAGGACGCTTCCTTGCGGTACACCTGCCATTATTTCTTTGAACTCGGAATATTCGCTTCCAAGTTTCACACGGAAGAGTCTATGCTCAAGATACGACACGAGGATTTTATATAATTGTTCTGGCAAAACTTGACTTAGTTTATAAGTAAGGCCTTTGTGCCACACCTTGTCAAAAGCTTGCGACACGTCAAGAAATACGGCTGAACAAATTTTCTTTTCTTCGAAAGCTTTCTCAATTACATCTGTAATTCGATGTACTTGGTCCACCGTTGAATGTTTACTTCTAAACCCAAATTGATGGTCAGGTAAAAGACGTTTCTGTTCAATTATGGGGTGTAAGCGACCGAGTAATATCCGTTCAAAAACTTTTGAAATGATTGGAAGAAGTGAAATAGGCCTGTAAGATTTTATTTCATTCGGTGATTTTCCTGGTTTTAGAACCATAATCACTTCCGCGACTTTCCACTGTCTTGGTATGTATTCTAATCTGATTGCTGCATTTATAATAAAAAGAAGCTTAGTTAATGCTTTCCGAGGCAACATTTTAAGAAGTTCTCCTGTAATCAGGTCATAACCCGGAGCTTTTTTAGGCTTTAGTTTCTGTATTTCCCGTTTAAGCTCGGCAATACTTGCATATCTTACTATGTTATTATCGGTTGTACTCTCGAATATATTAATGTTTTCATTTTGCGCCGGACCATCAAATGGCTTAAATGTTTCCTCAAGATGTGAGGCAAAAACGTCAGCTTTTTCCTTATCGCTCTTTGCCCAAACGTCTTGAGTTACCCTAATGGGCGGCACAGCGATTTTTGGCCGTTTTATGACTCTAATTGCTTTCCAGAGCGAATAATTCGATTCCTTTCCAGCGGTTAGGCTTTGCAGATAAGTTTCTACTGAATGGTTTTTAAAGTATTTAATCGAATTTGATAGCAAATTACTCAACCGATTGAGATGTGTTTTATCTTGCGGGGCACGAGTTTGGTGCCATCTTTTACGAGCTTTTCTTTTTTGTCTTACTAAATCTTGTATTTCACGGGGGTACTTAATTTTACTATAGCTCACTATTTTGTTCTGTTGAGGAGTATTATTCCATGCTGCTTTTTGGATGGTATTGATAAATGAGTCAACAGCGACTTTGAGTTCCAATGGGGTTCTAAGCGATACACCCAGTCGGATATTATTTTCAATATCGTTTTTGAAACCTTCCCAGTTGGTTTTCGCGTTTGTTAATCTGGGTGGTTTTTCATTTATAATCAGTGACTCGCTCATTGTTAAAATGACTGGAGAATGATCAGAGGAAAGATCAAAGCATTCTTCAACTTTGATTCGATTGGACGGCAGACCTTTTACAATGAAAAAATCGATCAAATCCGGTATTTTTCTAGCATCAGTTGGCCAGTAAGTTGGTTTTCCCGTAGAATGAAATTCGGTATTGTACTTTCTACCTATATCATAAAGCATCCTACCTTTCTGTGATATGCATCTAGATCCCCAGAATGTATGTTTTGCATTAAAGTCCCCTCCGATGACAAAACGTTGTCCAAGGGAATTAAGCAAGTTTTCAAAGTCAATTTTCTCAACCTTGCATCGTGGTGGGCAGTAAATAGACGATATCTTCAGAAAGGATTGTCTGCTTTTGACTTGTATAGAGCTAACTTGCATTGTTTCGATTTCTAGTTTAAGATCAATCGAATGTTCGATACACTCTTTTATATATAGTGAGGCTCCACCTCTAGCCTTATTCGATGGATGTAGAGCATGATAGTCGAGGTAACCTTTTATTTTTAAGTTCGAATTACTCTTTGCGTGAGTTTCGGATATTAAACAGATGTCTATATCTTTTTCCTGCATAAATAATTCAAGTTCTCCAAGTTTTTGCCAAAGGCCATTGGCATTCCACGTAAGAATTTTAAGCAATCTATTCATGTTAAAGGTGGGGTACTTCTATTGCGAATACTATTTTCGAGCCTAACGAGCCTGTCAAAAATAAGTTTATTCGTTTTGCTTTGTTCCTCAAGTTTTGAAAGAATAATCGAAAATACATTTGAAACTGGGTCAGGTGAGATATTTTGTTGGGCGTTATTGGATACTGTAGCTTGAGCATACGTTTGTACATTTGGTTTTGGATGTACAAGATCCGAACGGATATCTGATGGCCGCGTAGTTTGTGGACATTTAGGTTCTTCGATTATGGCCTGCTTTCTTCAACTCTTTAGCTACTTCGCAGTCGCGATAATTTGCCGGATGATTGCCTTTACAGTTAATGCAGATAGCAAGAGCTTTCTTATCTGACATACAATCTACCGTCAGGTGATTGCCGGCACATTTTACACACCGCGGTTCTTTTTGACAATAGCTTTGCGTATGATTGTATCCTTGGCAGCGCTTGCACTGGGGAACTAGTTTGGAATCCTTACGCATAGGCTCTATTTTTACAACAATATTAAGTACTGTTTTTATTTCATAAATTTTGTTCAAACTTTCTGTTTTATCGAAAGTGAGTATAAATAAAGGAAGGCCGCGTTTTATTACATTTCCCTCGCCATCTTTTTGCTTTTGGTCTCGTTTGACAATGTTAACGGCATCTATGACTTTATATTGCCTGTTTTTCAGATCATTTACAATGTCATCCTTTAAGCACGACGCATGTAACCCTCTAGCTACAACGCGTAAAGGCCTTTCAGATTTATTTTCAAAAGAATACCATTCTATTTTATCGATATTAAGCTTGCGAGATAATAGACGGTAACTTTCAGGGTCTTTAACGCAGACTTTCCATGTATTTTTTCTTAGCGAAGTTACTTGGTAGCCCGATAGTGGCAACGATTTTAGCAAGGTATGCAACTTGTTAAAGTCGTCAATACCGATCACATTAATTGGCGGTGGGGGACGTTGTTTTAGCTGTTTCGCTTTGTTAATAATCTCTTTGTCGCGGTTTATTATTTCAGGAGAGGATACAGCTTTCCTCTTTTTAACTGGTCTTTTCTTTAAGATCCAGTCAGTTTCGCGACTGAGTTCTTCTTCATCCGTGTGGTATTCCGAATTCACGGGGCCGTTTGAACTTGTTTTTGGTATTTTAAATGAACTCTTCAGAGTCATATTTTCTTCCTTTAGATGGAGAATTTCTTTACGAAGCTCTTCGCAGAGCAGTTCGACATTGTTAAGCCTTGTTCGAAGAACGTCGTTTTCTTCCTTTAGGCTCTTATTTTTCACTGAGTCTCGTTTTTCGTGGGCTGACACTTCTGGTGTTGTCGAGCTCCTTGAGACACATATATTTTTTTGAGATCCTGATGTAGGTGACCTCGTTACCCTTGAACTTTTCCCGAAAGGGTTACACATTTGCAATAATTGGCTCTCCCCAGAATCCGTAGAGCCGACCTCCGTAGAGGGTGGATTTTCCAGTGAAACTGAATTGCCACCTGGGGTAGTAAATCTTTTCGTTGTACTCATTGCATTTTTGTTGTTTGTATACGCTTTACACTCGGTATACGGGGAGTGGATTTTAGTCGCCTTCTACGACAGGCATGCCTTACCTCGGGTATATTCTGACCCCTAACCCGAAGGGGTTAAATATACCCAGTTTTTTCGAGAAAATCCATATAACTGATTTTTGGATTTGACCAGATAAGATAAATTGTCAATTTCTCGCAAAGTATTTTATCAAATGGAATGAAATTTTATTTATATACTACTATTACAGTTTTCAAGAAATCCACATAATTAGTTTTGGTCCAACTATCCCCAAAGGAAATTTTCAGTTTTTGCCAATAACGGAAATCATTATTATTGCCATTTACACCGATCCCTCTAAATTCTGGAATAAACGTTATTGATCACTGTGAAAGAGAAAGTTACATACGACCCAGTCGTGCACCCACCACTCGTTTTTATATGGAACAAGCTGGCCCGTCAAACGTTGTTTTGATTTACAAAAGGGTACAACTTCTTTATCAGTACATTAATAATTGACTATTTGATTTTAGTTAATTCATAAAAATTTAAAATTATGTAAAATTTTTAAATTTGTTTCACTAGGACAACCCCATAAGCCCAAACAAGCTTGTTATTAAGGCTAGGCTTCGAATATTTTCCGAGTAACAAGTACTGTTCTCTGTATATATTTTTTAAGCTCTTCGCATTTCTATTATACATGAGACTTCCGTTTCAATTTTGCTTCGACAGTCATTCCGAGATATTTCGCTTCATTTGCAAACGGGACTCGAACCGCATTTATAAATACAGGCAAATTGTTTGTTCTCTTATACGGAAAATCGTTAAGGATTTTGTTCATTTATTGACCTCGTTAAGAGCGTTTTGTAATTTTATGTTTGTTTCACGAAAAAGTATATTCTCAAGATACGACGCTAGGATTTTAAATAATTGTGATTTAGACAGAACTTATCTTAATTTGTATTTAAGGCCTTTATGCCACACCTTATCAAAATTTTGCAAGACGTCAAAAAATACGTATGTGCAAATGTTCCTTTCTTTCAAAGCTATCTTAATTATATCAGTAATTCGATGTCTAACAAAGATTTTAAATGTTTTCTCAAGATGAGCGGTAAAAAGGTTTACTTTTCTTTATTGATTTTTGCCCAAAGCGATAACCCTAATTAGGGGCACAGCGTTTTTTGGCCTTTTTATGACTCTAATTGCATTGCAGAGCATTGAATATTTGCCAGCGGTTTGGCTTTGCAGATAAGTTTCTACTTCATGGTTTTTAAAATGTTTCATCGAAGTTGATAGCAATGTTTTATCTTTAATGGGGGTCATAAATTATTTCTAATGAACTCTCTCTTTAGGGTCATATTTTCTTCCATAAGGTGGAGAATTTCTATACAAAGCTCTTCCCAAGGCAGTTCGACATTGTTGAGCCTTGTTTGATGATCGTCGTTTTTGTCGTTTTCGTGCTTTTCGTTGAGTCTCGTTGTTCGTGAGCTGATACTTCTAGTGTTGTAGAGCTCCTGGAGACGCATATTCTATTTTAAGATCCTGATTTAGGTGATCTGGTTTGAAATTTTCCCGAAGGGTTACAAAATTGCAATAATTTTGCAATAAATCTTTTCGTAATATTATTGCATCGATTTTTCAATGATATAATATTTTAGTTCAAAGAAACATATGACGTGACATTTTAAATCTGATTTTATTTTAAAAATATTTTATTTTATATTTTTTTAATTTCCTATAATTCTGTTCTTTTCACTAAAATTTTAGTCTCCATGATTTTTCGCAATTAAAAAAATGTATTGTGAATTATGCAAAGAAAAAACAATGTATATACATGCTATTTTCTAAATGCACTCAAAGCTAGTGTTGACCTTGAAAACAATCGCAGCGTAGCGATTTAAAGAGAACACTCATATTTTATTCAATATACAAGGTGGCGCAAAAGTAATCCTCCTATCAGAAAATGCTATAAATTTTGCGATTGGCCCCTAATGTCAGTTCTGTTTTGACATTTGTGTAGTAAACACATGCGAAATACACATTAATAAACAATGTTACGCTACAAGAACAAATAAAAATAATCCACAAGAAGAATCAAAGTTTTTCATTTTTTTTTTAAATTACAGCCAAAAAACATCGGAAGGTTATTTTTGCGCCACCTTGTATAATACGTCCGCAATAAAGCAACAGCAAAGGAGAAACTTAATCATTAAATCTTTATAGAAAACCAATAAACAAAATATTTTTGCAGTATGGAAATAGTAATTGGCCATGTTATTGCATATCTTAAAAAATATTTTACTTCTTTTTATATATTAACTGAATTAAATGTTCGATAGATTCTTTATGGCCTTGACCTTTTCAGAAAAATAACCTTGTTATAACTACAAAAACATCTACAGTATATTGTATTTGTATTCTGAATATATTCTTTCATTCACATTTGTTATTTGTATTCACCACAGAAATTCATCACACTTCTATGCGTCATCAGCGTCACCCGAGCCGATCCCACACAAATACCCGACTGCATTCATGGGCATGCGGGATACTCTTATCCAGCACCAGAAGTAAAGTTTTCAGTTGGTCCAGCGCTTAAATCAGTCAGCATAACACCAGCGGTTTCCACCTACTCAGAAGGTGGTAGTCTTAAGTATGCTTCAGTGAGTGAATCGGGAAGCAGTTATGAGACGTCCGAGGAGTACTCAGGGTACTCATCTGGTGGAAATGTTAAAATTGAAAGTTATGTTCCGGGGGCAAAAACATCTTCGTACTCGCCAGCTGTGACGTACGCTAAAGCTGCGGGCATCACGTATGCTGATCAATCACCTGCATCCAAATACGCCGCTGTAGTTCCATCAGGAATAACTGTATCAAATTTTGTTTCACCAGCTATCAGTAAAACAATTTATTCAGCACCAGCAATATCGAAAATCGCGAATGGTCCAGCATATATAGCTCCCCATCTAAGAAAAATTACGACTGGCCCTGCGTACTTACCGCCACCCGCAACGAAAATCTCGACGGGTCCAGCGTACGTGGCATCAACGATCACTAAGTTTGCCCCAGCACCAACTAGAACGAAGATAGCCTATGGAGCTGGATATGATGCACAGGATCTCACAAAATTCTCTAATGCTTACCTACCACCAACCTCATCTATAACATACTCGCAGCCTACTCCAGTCATTGCCAAGGTAGGTTACGCAGCTCCGGCGATTGCAAAGTACTCATTAGCAGGTGATGTCTCAACATCGTATATTGCCAGTCCCGTAACATCTAAAGTACCTGGATTAGTTGAAAAAGTTGCAACATATTCCTCACCAGGCTATTCATATTCTCAATCAACACCAGGAATATCTAAAGTTGCTACTTATTCAACACCCTCGCTTTCCTATGGACCAGCACTGGCAAAAGTGTCCTCTTACACTTCTCCTGGGTATTCATTTGGAAGTGTTTCTCCAGCTGTCGCTAAAGTAGCCACCTATACGTCTCCAGGCTATTCATATTCGCAGGTAGGACCAGCTGTTTCTAAAATAGCTACATTCTCCTCGCCGGGCTATTCATATGGCCTTACGGGACCTGGAGTTGCAAAGCTCTCCACTTACTCATCACCGACCATAGGAAAGATAGCTTATTCATCAGCTGCTGATGTTTCACACCAGTACCTTTCGGGAGGAGAAAAGTTGGCTGTTTCATCATATGCTCCAGCTATTTCATACTCGGCACCGAGCGTAGCAAAAATTTCATCATATGCGGGTCCTGCAACATACTCATATGCCACTCAGCCAATTATAACAAAGTATGCACAAGCTGCTTCACCCCTTCACGCGTATTCATATGCTCCAACGGTATCATCAGCTTATGTATCTGGTGCAACAAAGCTTGCTTACGCTACTCCAGCAGAGACGAACATTGGATATGGTTCTCACACGCAATCTTACTCAACAGGTGGAGCTGTTTCCCATCAATATGTATCTGCTCCAGTAAAAGTATCATCGTATAAAGCCCCCATTGCTGCTTATACCGCTCCAGCCCTGACAAAAGGTGCAGCATATGGAGCTCCAGCGGTGACTTACTCATCAGGACATGCTGTGTCCAGTCAGTACGTATCTGCTCCGGTAAAGGTAGCACATACCAGTCCATCAATTTCAACATACTCGACCCCTAGCGTAACTAAAATATCATCATATTCAGCACCCGCGATCTCAAGCCACTACGTCTCGGCACCGGGCAAAATCGCATATGCTGCTCCAGCTCTTGCAAAGGTGTCATCGTATGCTGCCCCAGCGATAACTTATTCATCAGGACATGCAATCTCCAGTCAGTATGTATCAGCCCCGGCTAAGGTAACATATTCCAGTCCATCGATTGCAACTTACTCGACCCCTACTGTAACTAAAGTATCATCATATTCTGCCCCCGCAATCTCTACACATTATGTTTCGCCACCAGCCAAAATCGCATACGCTACTCCAGTTGTTGGAAAAGCTGTTCTTCCGGCAGTAACATATTCTTCTGGACATGCCGTATCTAGTCAGTATGTATCCGCACCAGCAAAGATCCCATATTCCTCTCCATCTATTGCAACATACTCCGCCCCAGCTTTATCATCATATTCACCGGCTAAGATCGCTTATGCAGCTCCAGCTACTGCAAATGTACATTCTTATGCAGCACCTGCAATAGGTACTCAGTACATTTCAAACGAAGCTAAGATAGGTTATGCTGCACCAAGCGTTTCAAAAATTGCAACCTATTCATCAGCACCAGCAGTGTCGACTCAGTTCATCTCCGCTCCAGCTAAGGTAGCATATGCTGGCCACGCAGCTGCAGTATCTAGCCACTATGTTCCGGTACCAGCTGCTCCAGCTATTGCAAAGGTAGCAACGTATGAGGCTCCATCAGTTACCTACTCATCGGCACCTGCTGTGTCATCACAGTACATATCAGCACCAGCTAAGGTGGCTACTTATGCATCCCCAGCTGTTACTAAGGTTCATTCCTACGCTTCTCCAGCAATAGCTACCCAGTACGTTTCGGCAGCACCTGCGGTATCTACCAAATATGTCTCAGCTCCGTCAAAGGTCACTTACTCAGCTCCAGCAGTAACGTCCCAGTACATATCATCTCCAGGTAAGATAGCATATTCTGCTCCGGCTTACTCTACTCCAGTTCTTGCTAAAGTAGCATCGTACGCTGCCCCCGCGGTTTCTACACATTACGTTTCCGCACCCGCTAAAATTGGTTATACAGCTCCAGCTACATCTAAAGTAGTATCTTACGCGACGCCATCACTTACATATTCATCGGCATCAGCAGCAACAATAGGGATTGCCCCTGCAGTGACATCCAGTGTTGATAAGTTAGTTACCTATTCGGCTCCAGCAATAACAAAAGTACAATCTTATGTATCTCCAGCTGTTTCATATTCATCTGCACCAGCAGTTTCAACGCATTATATTTCCTCACCAACAGTTACCGCAAATCCACTAGTTGCTACTCAGTACGTATCTGCTCCTATTAAGGCAGCCACATATTCGGGCGCTGTTTATGGAAAAGTTGCAAGTTATTCTTCAGCACCTGCTGTCTCAACCCAGTTCATATCTGCTCCAACAAAGGCGGCGGCTTACTCGGTACCTACTCTGGGAAAAACATCTACTTTCTCATCTTCTGGCATTAGCGGATACCAAACCGGGTCATCCATTACAAAAGTAGGAGTTTATTCTTCTCCGGGTGTAGCAACTTACTCATCGGGGCCTGTTGTGTCTCAGCATTCAACATTTTCATCACCAGGCATCGCAACCTACACTGCGGGACCTGCAGTTGCAAAAGTTGCCACTTATACATCACCTGGTGTAGCTACTTACTCAACGGGAACTTCTTCATCTAAACTATCAACGTATGGATCCCAAGGTATTTCAACCTATTCAGCAGGTCCTGCAGTGACTAAGGTTGCAGCATATTCATCCCCAAGTATAGCAACTTATGCAACGGGACCTGCGTTAACTAAGATTGCAACATTATCAACACCTGGTACTACTACCTATTCAACTGGTCCTGGAGTATCTCAACTTTCTACGTATTCAAATCAAGGCATTGCAAGTTTTTCATCAGGGGCAGCTGTAACCAAAGTCGGTACATATTCATCACCAGGTATTGCTACATATTCAACCGGACCTGTTATATCTAAGGTAGCAACAATATCATCACCCGGTTCTCTTAGCTACTCATCAGGATCGACATTATCAAAGCTTTCTCCAGGCCAAGTAACCTACTCAGCGGCACCTACCATTACTAAGATAGCAAGTCAAGTTGCAACCTACTCCACTGGTCCTGCGATTTCGAGAATTTCGACATACCCTGGCCCTGCTCTTGCATCATATCATTCTGGAGCTACAATTTCAAAGGCTGGTGGGTATACAATTTCAACCGGACACGGTATCGGATCAGGCATTGCTAGTGTTAGCGCAATAGCAGCACCTGCTGTAACTTACAAGTCCGGTTTATCTTTAAACAATATTGCTGGATATGGATCTCGAGGAACAGTCTCATATCATGGTCGTCCTGTTGTTGGTAGGATAGCATCGCCAGTCATTGCAAGTCCAGGAATTGCTAAAGTCGCAACATATTCCACTGCACCAGGGTCCTTACATTCCGGCCCAGCATTTATTCCTGTTCACCACGTGGGCGCTATCGGGCTATCCGGTGCTCCGATTACTAAATATGGTGCCATTACGTTGGGACACTCTTCTGTCTCCCCATCCATAACATATCATGGTGCTTTAGCTGAAGCTGCTGGGCGCGGTGGAATTGGGCTAAGCCAAGCTCTTGGCACAGGCGTTTATGGAACTCCTTTCAATAGATATGCTCCTGTGGCTCCTTCGGTAGCAACATATGCTGCAGCGCCTGCATCACTTGTGAAGGCTGTACCCACCGCAGTTGTCAAGCCAGTACTAACGAAACACTTAGAATACTATGTAAGTACATTAGCATACAATAACATTGGCTATTCGATTATTTATCCTATTTTCAAACTATATACCCTTTGTAGTTTATACTTCTTAGGTTTTTAATATTTCTATAGAGCAAGTATTGGTGCCATAAAAAATTAACTTGGGATAATAATCACTACAATTTAATTTTATTTAAGAAGTTCTTGTGTTGATACTTTTGCTTTTGGAATTGGCATTATTGGCTTAAACACTTAAACAAACTACATAGACATACCCATAACTCAAATATACGAATTTGTGTATTTAGGTAAAATTAAAAAAATTAATATATCGCTTACTATATTATCTTATTGGATAAATTTGAATAGCTATCTGAGTTACTTATAGTTTTGGCCAATAAAAGAAAACCGCTATTTTCTAACGGATAAAGGATGGGATGGGATGTGATAAGGGTATTAAACGATTCGCACAGCGGATTGTAGCCTTTTCATAAACTAGCGATCACAACGATTAGGCCATCAATTTTGTTATCGATTTTCACTCTTTATATCTGTTGGAAATTTTGTACCCGGAAACTTACTACCAGTGAACCAGGGTAAATAAAAAACGTAATATGTGAACGCCTGAAACCGTTTACCAACAACCTGATCGGCCCTTATCAGTGTGGTTTCAGGCCAGGAAAGTCCACAACTGATCAAATTTTCACACTTCGGTAGATCCTGAAAAAAACCCAAGAAGTCTAAATCGATGCCCACCACTTATCCATCGATTTTAAAGCTGCATACGACATCATTTAAAGAGACGAACTATACAGAGCCATGTCTAGTTTTGGTATACCGCCCAAACTCGTGCGTTTGTGTAGGATGACGCTGCTTCATCAGGGTCGGAAACTACCTCACCGACATAATCCATGCTAAAAAAGGATTTGTCATGTGTCATGTGAATCCGGGCTAATTAATTAGGCATGTTGGTTGAGGCCCAGGTTCATTCCCGACTGTAGCGCCATTTAAGTAAGTAAGTAAATAATAAACACACAACCGATCTATTTGAATACACAATGGGGAATACTTTATTTTCAATGTTGACAATACAATTTGCATTTCGATCGGCTACTATGTGACATAAGCATCATTTACCCTCGAAACGTGGGAATTGCCAATTCTGTAAAAATACGAAAGATCGTGTTTCGTCTGGCGCACTATGGAAGACAATTGGTCATACAGTAGGTCTCGTTACCAAAAAAAAACAAATAATAATAAGTAGGCCCGCCATTTTTCGATATGACCTATATAAGACGGTTTGAAATAGAATCATAGTTTTTTTTTAAAATAATCAAAAGTAATTTGGGCCCAGGCATTACGAATAGCTTCGATTAAAGTATCCTTGTCTTAATTGTCTGCTGCCTTCATACACTTTACGAGATAACCATGCCAAAACATTTTCTAATATGTAATATGCAAGTGTGGATAGGGGCATTGTCTTATTGGAATACCCAAGACAGGGGTCTGAAAATGTTTTGCACTTTTGGAAATGACCGTTCATTGTTGTGGACAAAAATTAAAAATCGATCCAAATCGATTGTTCCATAGTAGGCTATAGCTCCCCACACCTTTACACTTGATTTACGGCTATGATGTCTTGCCAAAACAAGCTCCTCCTTTCTTAGATCATAGAAGTAAACGTTGTAACTATCAGGGTCGTAAAGGTTAAACTTTTTTTTTTCATCCGAAAAGTATTCCTGTGTCGAAACATTATCTGTGAAGAACAGCATGGCTTTGTTAAACATCGATCCACTGTAACAAATCTATTAACTTTTATGCATCATTGTTCAAATAGTTTGGAAAATAAAAAAGAAGTTATCACATCACACCATAATTTTAATAACCCATATGTCACTCTTTCACTCTATAATTGTCTAGTTCGCCCTCACTTGGAGTATGCCTCACAAGTTTGGACACCCCTCTATGAAGTTCATTCGAATAGAATTGAATCAGTCCAACGTAAATTCATAAGATTTGATTTGAGAGGACGTCCATGGGATGATCTACACAATTTGCCTCCGTATAGGTGTCGAATTAATCTGCTGCAACTATTGCCTTTGTCTCAACGTAGACTTAACAATGACATGGTTTTCTTACACCAATTTTTATCAGGACAAATTGATGCTCCTGATCTTTTAAGTGCCATTGGCTTTAAAACCCGGGGAGGTTCCTACAACCTGCGTAGATTAAATATATTACATATACCTAATCATAAACAGAACTATGGTATGCACGAGGCCATTAGTCGTATGAGTAGGGTATACAATAAAAATAACGATGTAGTTGAACTACATGTTAGTAAATGTAGTTTAATAAATACTCTGCGAAATTTTATGCTAGAGTCGTAATAAGTGTATGTAAAATTGTTATATCTAAATTGTAATTTCATCGTTTACTGATTTTGTTAGTGATGTCAAACTTAATAACTTCTATGTTCTGTTATGTCCCACTAACAAATGCACTAAATGATGAGCCTGTGGATGCATATTATATGCTGTGGCAAATCTCTGCTCATAGATGCTGCTTGTATTAAGCTCGCTACGACACAGATCTGATAGTGTTAAATAAAAAAAGTCAACTCGTTTCCATTCACTGCTCCAAGCGACATCTTCTCCTGCAAAATTCATTCGATGCAAAACAGGTTTCTTTTAATGTTTGTTTCTCTGTATTGCACCACTTTTTCGTATTATCCTTCGGACCGTTGCGTTTGTCCCATAGTGTTGTGGACCCGCAAGATAACTGTTTACAACAGCCTTACTTCTACTAAGCCTTCTTGCAATTTCTCGGTCTGAGAGTCCTAACTCCTTGAAAGCATCTAGTTTTCCTCTTTCTGATGCTGTCAAAGTCTTTCCGGAACCTGAATTTAACTAAATATAAACTTTTTAACGCCTTCGTAAATATTCTTAACAAAACATTGAAAAAAATGCTTTTTTTACACATAACGAACATTTTCTCTAAAACGGATCTAACGATTTTGATTAAATTTAACATATACTATAAATACAGTAGTTAAAATAAAACTGCATATCCAGTTTTTTTTCGAGAAAATCCATATAATGGATTAACTATTTAGTCAAATTGAATTAAATTTAATATATATATACTACAATTACTAGTCCCACATAATTAGTTTCGGCATAATTATTACTCCTTGTTATTCTTTAACGGAATTTTTAGCTTTGGTCAATAACAGAAAATCGATATAACTTACATGAACACCAATTTTCTTCAAACTCCGGAATAAAAGTTCTTATAATCATAGTCTCATATATCAGTAACCAAAATGAATGTAAGTGTTTTTATTTGGCTAAACTATATAAATCTACAAATTTTCTCATGGTTGGTGTTTGATATTACGCCAACCTCATAGTGAAAGAGAAAGTTGCTTATGACCCAGTCTTGCACCCACCACTCGTTTGAGTTTAGGGTGATATTTAATTTCTTGTGCCTTTTTCAATTTTTCTAATTTATGTGAAAATTTAATTGAAGTGATATTTCATATATTAGGGCATATATTGTCACCGAAATGATGACAAAATAAACTGATAGAAGAACAATGGATTTAGTTTTAAGTTGCAAAATAATGGTTAACTATCGTTCTTGCTAAGAACTGATGTTCAAAAGAGCTTATCGAAATCATTTTGACACTTGTGACATTTAAAAGATCGAGAAGACACGCAGTCGTATCATATAGGCACACAACTCAATTAACAGCGATACAATCAATACAACATTAAAACAATTTTGATCGACACATCAAAAAGAGAATCAAACGACTGGTGGGTGCACGACTGCTTCGTACGCAACTTTCTCGTTCACAATGAGTTGGCGTCAAATCCCAAGCATGAGAGAATTCGACGATATTCATAATTTGGCCAAAATACACAAAAGGTAATAAACATTTCGATTTTTGATGCTAAAAATGATATTAATAATGTCGAAATGTGATTAAACGGACGCTTATTTTGGAATTTGAAGGAATCGGTGTCTATGTTAATAATAATGATTTTCCGTTATTGGCCATGACTGAAAATTCCGTTAAGGGATAGTTGGGCCAAAACTAATTACGTGGAATTGTTGCAAACAGTAGTAGTATGTACATTAATTAAATTTTATTTTATTTGACAAAATGCTTTGCCAGAAATTGACAATTTTTTTTTTGTATATGGCCTGAATGCAGAAATATCTTATATGGATTTGGACATGAAGCTGAAACCAATGGTTCATATTTTCTGTGAAGAAACTGGTGTCTGGTCAAACTATTACCTACTGTCTAGAAACAGCCTATTCTTTATTACAGCCCCTAGATTTAACCGCTGACGCTGTAAATACCACTTTACATTGAATTTTTTCATATGGAACTAGGAACAACGCTTTAGTGAACTATTTTATACGGAGCTTAGGATAAAAACTAATTTTTAATATCCACACACAAATCGATCCTTCCTTGTTTTTTGGTAACCCTTTATGAAATATACGCCGACAAACAATTAATCTTATCCATAAAATTGTAACACATAAATTGTATCGATAAGATTAATTGTTTGTCTATAAACTATGTATATAATGAAAACTACTTTGCAAATCAAATATGAAGTTTTGTGGGATTTTTCATTTTGGAATATAATATTTTTCAATTTTGGAGCTATTTTCGAATTTTACTTAATTTTGCCGGAAATCGTTTTTTTTTTTTTACTAAAACGAAGTAGCTGAATTATAGATAATGAAATAGTCTAAATATCTTGCTCAGACACTTTTTTAAAATTTCTTATGCGGTGTGATCAAAAAAGACGTTTATTTAAAAAGCAGACTTGTCAGTGGGCGGATTTTAAAAGTGTTTACGCTTGTTCTGCTTCATCGGAATGAGAGTCTTTATAACAAATTTCATCACTCTAGCTCAAAATTAAAGGCCCAAAAATCGGTGACACACAGACGGACGGAGGGACGGACAGGCTAAATCGACTTAGCTAGCGATTCTGTGTCGATCCATATACTTTAAGGTGTATCTAGCTAAACTATTTCTATATGTTACAAACTATGTATCAAAACTAATATACCCCTATGGCATACGGTACAAAAACTTGCGATGATAATACTTCGGTAATATTAATATGGTCATTTCGTCTATAGATAAATTTAAACTACGTTTACTTTTTGGGGGACGTTTTCGTAAAAAATGATGATGTGGCGCATGCCATAGCTTTTGACATTAGTCATGTATAATAATACATTCAAATATTTTGAAATAAAATCCATAAAATTGAGTTTATATTTTACCCAAATCCAGTTTCTGTATTTTAACAATAGAATTGGATAGGGTAATAAACTATTCGTATAGCGGATTGTAGCTTTTTCATATGTTTTATACTCTATATCATTGGGGTATACGCATTTTGACAGTATGTGTGTAAAGCACAGACATAATTTATATATATATGTCGTAAATTATATGGATGAAGTCAGAGTTGCTACCTAAGTCGATGACTGAAATATCAGTCCCAAATGTACCATCTTCAAAAAAGTCTTTCACATGTCTTGCACCACCTACCGAAGGATATCACTGGAGTTCATCTACCTCGGAGTCAACATCAGCCCCACGAATGACACCATAGTATAGATAATACCAAGACTGACCATAGGAAACCGGTGCTATTTGAGTTTAGCAAAACATATGGAATCAAAACTTGTAACCCGAAAGTCAAAATGAGCAAACATTTTTACCAAACCCTAACGCTTAACGTTTTTCTAAAAAGGGGCGTGGCAGTTGGCGGATTTCAAAAATGTGTACACTTGTTCTGCTGGGAGGAACAAAAAGCACGTGTACCAAATTTCATCCTTTCAGCTCAAAATTTAAGGCCCAAAAACTGGTGACTTACGGACGGACGGACAGACATGGCTTAATCGACTCAGCTATCGATTTTGAGTTGATCCATATACTTTAAGGTATATCTAGCTAAATTATTTCTCTTTATTACAAACTATGGTTCAAAACTAATATACCTCTATGGGATGGGATATAAAAATGAGTTTGGTAAAGCATTCCACATTCGTGTTGTTAGATTTAGGAATTTTTTCCGTGGGCTGGTGGTTGAAATCTTTCATAGACACGTAGTGTGAGATTATTACTCACTAAAACCACCACCCTTTTTTATTTGTATTGCAACTAAGTATTCGATTTATCTAGCAATTTATTAATCACGAGTATATATGAATGTTTCGCGGGTAACTTTCCTTTGAGAGTTCCTGCTTTTTCTACAATGTATAGCGCGGTTTGTTTTTATCGGGCCAAATTCAATGGTTAAGTTCTTTGAAGACGCCGTAATAAATTTGTTTCGTCAAGAATTTGGGGGACTGTTATGTTAACGTGTCCCAATAAACGTATTTTATGTTTTCGTGCAAAATGTTTCGTTTCATCTTTAACCGCAGGAATACCCAGATCTCTGCGAAGATCTTTGTTAATTATGTACGCGCATTGACGAATGATCTTAACGAGATATTTTGCATCGAATATGCGTTTCCAAGTTTCACACTGAAGACTCTATGCTCAAGATACGACACGATATAATTGTTCAGGCAGAAATTCCTTAATTTTATTGAAGGCCTCTATGCCAAACCTTGTCAAAAACTTGCGACACGTCAACACGCTTTCTTAATTACATCAGTAATTCGATGTACTTGGTCCACAGTCGAATGTTTACTTCTAAACCCAAATTGATGGTCAAGTAAAAGGCTCTTCTGATCAACAATGGGGTGTAAGCAACCGAGTCAAATCCTTTCAAAAACTTTTGAAATTATTGGAAGAAGTGAAATAGGTCTGTAAGATTTTATTTAATTCGGTGATTTCCCTGCTTTTAGAACTTAACCACTTCTACGACTTTCAACTTTCTTGGTATGTACTCTAATCTTGGCAACATTTTAAGAAGTTTCCCCGTAATCAGGTCATAACCTGGAGCCTTTTTAGGCCTTAGTTTATGTATTTCCCATTTAAGCACGGCAATACTTGCATACCTTTCTACATTATTTTCGGTTATAGTGTCGAATACATGTTTGCTTTTCTTTATCGCTTTTTGCTCAAAACTATTGAGTTACCGTAATTGGTGGCACAGCGTTTTTAGCTCTTTTATAATCCTCATTGCTTTCCAAAGTGAATAATTCGATGCTTTTCCGGTGGTTAGGCTTTGCAGCTATGTTTCTGCTGCATGATTTTTAAAATTTTTAATCGAATTTGATAGCAAGTTACTCAGCCGATTGAGATGTATTTTATCTTGCGGAGCACGAGTTTGTTGCCATCCTTTACAAGCTTTTCTTTTTTTCACCATTTTTTTATTTCCCGGGTTGATTAATTTTACTATTGCTCAATATTTGATCGAAAAGCATTGAAATAAGTTGCCTACTATAATTGCAGTATTTTTACATACGTATTAATTTTTAATGCGTAAATCTCAAATCTTTATTGTATGAGTAAATTACATAAGGTGTTTGTATTAAAACAATATATGTTTATTTATAAACATATTAAGAGTAATATTTCAACAATATTAGATTATTATTAAACAAAAGTTGTTGAAAGCAACACAAACGGTAAGAATATGCAAAAAATGTGTTTGCATTTTTATACCCTATCCCATAGGGGTTTATTAGTTTTTGATACACCGATTCTTAGCCCTTACATTTTTAGCTAGGATGATAAAATTTGGGGATATTAATTTTAAGGATGGGATCGGATAGGGATTGTAGCCATCTCATATGTTTTTTCACCTATTGTCATGTGTATAAAAACGCAACTTGCATAATGTTACACTAATATTTACATACATTTTCGTATTCAATTTACACGGATTTTTTTGTGTGTTGTTGAGGAGTATTATCCCAAGCTGCTTTTTGAACTGTATCAATAAAGGAGTTACCGCGACTTCGACCTCCAGTCGGATATTATTTTCAATATCGTTTTGAAACCTCCACAGTTGGTTTTCCCGTTTGTTAGTCTGGGTGGTTATTCATTTATAAAGAGTGACTCGCTGGTTGTTAAAATGACTGGAGAATGATCAAAGAAAAAATGAAGGCATTCCTCAACAATGATTTTACGTTGAAAAAATCAATCAAATCCGGTATTTCTCTAACATCAATTGGCCAGTAAGTTGGTTTTCCCGTAGAATGAAATTTGGCATTGCACTTTCTACCTACATCGTAAAGCATGATAGTCAAGGTAACCTTTAATCTTTAAGTTTGAATTACTCTTTGCGTGAGTTACTAATATTAAACATATCACGATATCTTTTTCTTAAATAAAAAATTCAAGTTCTCCAAGTTTTTGCCAAATCCCATTGTCATTCTACATCAGAATTTTAAGCTTGCACTGAGGAACCAATTTGGAATCCTTACGCATAGGTTCAATTTTTACAACAATATTAAGTACTGCTTTTATTTCATAAATTTTGTTCAAACTTTATGCCTTATCGAAAGTGAGTATAAATAAAGGCAGACCGCGTTCTTAGTCCTCTTTTTGCTGTTTGTCTCGATTGATAATGTTAACGGCATCTATAGCTTTATATTGCCAGTTTTTCAGATCGTTCAAGCACGACGCATGATAAGCATTTACGGCGAGTATTACGGTTTAATATTTGAAGGGGAGAAATGCAACTGGCTATTTCGTTTGAGCATTTGTCGTTGTAATAGCGGTAAAAAGAGTGTTAGGCAGGAGACATTCCTACGATGTTCACTACAGATAAGTCTCCTATCAGTTTTATCGCACGCTTTTGTATCCTATCCAGTAGGTGCAATGACGTTTTTGCTGCACCTGACCAGATGTGGAAGTTGAACTCAGTTTTGGTTTTGCGTAGATGTCAGAATACAGCATTGTGTTTAAGAATCATTAAATTCTCTTCTATTTCACTTACCCCATTTAATGATGCTGTCGAGATCGAAATTTACTAAAAATACAAAGGGGGCGGGTTGAACAAAATATGCTGTTTCCTATTATTGATGTTTATGACAGATAGAAAAGCTTACGCAGTGGTTTTTTCAGCGTGGAATAACACCTCTTCAGAATTATGGGGGAGACACCCAAGTGGATAGATTGGTTCCAATTTTTGGTGTAATGTGACATCCAATCACCAGTGGACCTGGACCTGGTACTCGGGAAGAGTCCTGATGAATATGACAGATAGAAATGCGTATGCAGTTGTTTTGCCAGCATGGAAGAACATCTCTTCAGAATTATGGAGGAGATACCATCTGGATGATGAGGTCGAATTGTGAATGTTTTCGACAAACGACAAACGTTTTTACATTTTTTGGGACATAGTAGAATTTTTTGTATCAGCTTTTGGTCGTGGAAAAATTTAACACGCTTAATGTGGTCATTACAGTCGTTTCTGGCTTGTTTGAACTTTAATCGTTTTTTCTCGGTAGGATTGGTCTTAGATAACCGAAAACATAACTCTTTCAAGCTAATTGTTTCTTTACAGTTCTAGTCGTCGTCGTAAAAGTAGTGGATTAAATACCGGATTGGAACATTGACCGTATTGTTGTTGTATTTGGTAGGCTACATCACTACGTATATAAATGGCGAGACGGAGTTGAGAGAAGAATAATGTCACTAAATTTTTCCCAGGTAGACTTAGTTCTGAGAGCACAGAATTTGTGCCCACCTATGTTTCACAAAGTGCCATAAGAGCTGGTTTAAATTTAGATTTGTGGACGAATGCCGAAAAAAGATTTGACCTTAACCCACGAATATCGGTTAAATCTACTTTGAAATTTTTAACCATTACAATTCTCAAAAATAGAAAAACTCAACTTCGACGGCAACTAAGAAAGTGCGTGAAGTGAAGATGTAACGTTTGTTTTCCAATAACAATTTGTCTCAGGTGTTTTGCCCGTATGACAGCTTGCTTTGGTCAAGAGTGCAGGAAAATCTCTGAGGATAATTGCAAATTGCCTAATATTGAATATTTTTGAAGTAACACATAGTTTGGGTATATTAAAGACATAATTAATTTTGGTTACCATATTGATAATGTACAGGTTATATGGACCTTCCAGCAAAGTAGTCGCAATCACACATATGTATCAAACGTTAATAATGAATATTTTCACACTGGTTCCGGGGAATTCTCTACATTATCTTCGATTATTTTTTCCAAGTTTTTGAATACAATAACTTTTATAATTTTTAATTCGTTGTGAAAATTTTCGAATAATTTACACGAGTGATGCTAGCTAGTTTTATTTAAGGGACGAAGAACGAAAAACTTTATATGTTTTTTTTTATACCCTACCCACAGGCGTTAATTAGTTTTGATACATAGTTTGTAACATAGAGAAATAATTTAGCTAGATATATCTCAAAGTATATGGATCGACTCAGAATCGATGGCTGAGTCGATTTAGCCATGTCTGCCCGTACGTCTCCAGTTTTTGGGCCTTAAATTTTGAGCTAGAATGATGAAATTTTGTACACGTGTTGTTTGCAGTGCTCATCGTTAGTTTTATTTCTGGTTTGATCTTAATACAAACCAGTTTGTACATTAAAAGCGTTGTATACTTAAAGTTAGTATACCTCAGATTAACCTCTGTTCCGATTGAATTTCCTTGTATATTTGCGGAACAATTTTGGGTTCAATTGCCTAGGTATAGTTTTGCATTACAATATGATCGAGTAATGAATAAAAATCCCCTTATCTGTACAATATTTTGAAAATTTAATTATTTAGTTATTAATCACACAAACAATTTTTATCGTTCACAGAATGATCACCCACGATACGCATTTGAATATGGAGTAAATGACCCCAGTACCGGTGACATTAAACATCAAAAGGAAGAACGGGACGGTGACGTTGTTAAAGGCGAATATTCTCTGGTTGAGCCAGATGGCAATGTTCGCACCGTCAAATACTACGCCGATTGGGAAACAGGATTCCATGCCGAAGTGACAAACAGCAGGGATGCAAAAATCATTGCCAAACGTGGTGCAAAAAGATCGTAAATAAGGCACCTCTTATTTCAGATGCATTTACTCTAACGAAACGTTCACGGTGTTTGATTGTGTTAAAATAAAACATAGGAAAAAGACATGCAAATCCGATTAAAAGGTCTATAGAATAATTTTCACATCTCATATTCGCTTTTGTCACCAACTTTTATTACATCATCGTAAATGCTCATTAAAATATTTGTAATAAAATGTAAATAATATTTATTTTAAAAAAGGAAAAAAAATGACAAAACGCCAAGATTGTATTAAAATACATACTTTTAAAAATGTATACTCACGGGATATTAGAGTGTACATCTAATTTTTACACATGCATTTCGAATAAAAAATATGTTATTATTAATATTAATATTTTTATTTGTGATAGAAGTGTCATATGTCTTAATTTTGTAAAGGAGAAATCGCGACACAATAAATTAAAACATGAAAAGTATATGCATTTTGTTTTATTTAACTATAGTTTAAAATGGATGTGGTCCTAATAATATTGTTTAATGAGTAAAAGTTTAGCCGTTGGCCAGCCGTTGTATATTTGGTTTACATTAATTACCTACCAGTAGTAGTAGGTATCATCCAACCGGAATTGACTTGATAATAATCTATTAGTCGGAGTGTTGAACACAGAATGAAAAGAAGCTACGCTACAAAAAAAAGAACATTGTCAGAATTACTGACGCGGAATATACTGCCTTCTGTACTTAGGTCGAAACATTGGCATGGTCCTAGAAGTTATGCTTTGGGTAGTAGTTAACCCAAAGTTAACTCACAGAAAACAAATATTGTAACAAAGCAACAAGTCCTTATTTTACTGTCGATGATTATGCTATTCGCAAATCTTTTATGTTTTATTGATAGGAGGAACAATATAACCGACCCATAGGTCTCCCCCACATCGCTTACATGATGATAGCTGTGCCTTAACATGTATATTCTATACACATGAAAACGTTCATCAACAAGCTAATCGGCACTTATCAGTCTGGTTTTAGGCCAGGAAAGTCCACAACTCAAATTTGCACACTTCGGCAGACCTTAAAAAAAGCTTAAAATGTTCAAACTAAAAATATAGTCATCTAATCGGTCTGTGATTGATGAGCTGATGCATTTTCATCTGGTTTCTACAATATTGTTTTTGAACTGCTCACAAACCAACAATCTTCCAAAAATCTGAGCAAATAAGACCTTCATCATCCAGTCCTACTTTACGACCACATCAACATGGGTTGAAATTATTTTGAATTTACAAACCTTTGCATAGATGACTATTAGAATGAAAAATAATCAAGAACTTAAGAGCTATACAGTGACATCGACCTGGTAAAACAATCTGCATTAGAAATTTAAAATGGTTAAAAGAGTCTTCAATTCCGAAATTGATGGTACAAGCCGTTGGATTTAAATCACCCTAACGAGTAGAAACTAACAACTTGAAATGCGTAACTGGAGGCAGATAAAAAACGAGTTAATTGGAGAGGTCTGTTCTGTTGGGTAAGGCCCAAGTTCAACCTGTAGCGCCACAATTAAGTTAATAAATATCTGTCGTATATAGTAAAGTAATTGTTTATTTTTGTTAAAAAAAAAGTATTACAACACGATCACAATGGAAAGCTAAAAATGATACCATATAAACAATTGTGTTTATACCGTCTATTCCACCTCGTCCTTACGAAAATTAAAACTAAAATCTTAGAAGCCTGATGGCATGGCAAGTTGACAACTCTGCGCAAATTTTTCATCTTCTTTGTGCACCGATTTGGCTAACTTTTTATACCCTATCACATAAGGGTATATTAATTTTGATACATAGTTTGTAGCATAGAGAACAAATTTAGCTACATATACCTCAAAGTATATGGATCGACTCAGAATCGATAGGTGAGTCGATAAAGCCATGTCTGTCTGTCCGTCCGTCCGTCTGTAGGTCGCAGGTTTTTAGGCCTTAAATTTGTAGCCAGGATAATGAAATTTGGTATATGTGGTCCTTGTACGTGCTGTTTGTACAAGTGTAAACATTTTCAAAATCCGCCAACTGTCACGCCCCTTTTTAGAAAAACGTAGTTCTTGGCCAAACCGTAAAAATTTTAAAAAGTGTCTGAGCCGCATATTTAGGGAATCGTAATATCTATGTTTCGCCAATATAAAGTTTTTTGCCACGCCCACATGACAGCGCCCTGCCTAAATCATTTTTGGTATGGACTGTGTCGGTGGGGTCGTTTCCGACCCTGATGGAGCAGCGAGAATTCTCCATCGTCATCCTACACAGAAGGACGAGTTTGAACGATATACCAAACTAGACATGGCTTTGACTTATGCCTCTGTTATTGGCGCAGTTCAGAGAGTCTCATTTTCTGTGGATCGGGCAAACGATGCTGAGGTTCCATTCTTCAGGCAGATCAGATTTGATGTTACTTACCAAGTCATCTCCGCCAGCTTTATAAAGCTCAGCGCGAAGCCCATCATCTCCGGCGGCCTTATTAAGCTTGAGTTTAGATATTGCAATCTTCACTTAGGTCGGGTGGTTGGCAGTTCTCGCTATCGTTGCCAAATTAAATGGTTCATTCTGCCTTACAGCGGAATGTTGTTCGTCATCGCCGTTTAACAGTCTGAAGAAGTGGTTTTTCCATATCCTCAACATCGACTGTGTCTCAACTGCGATATTTCCTTGTTCATCTCGACAGGATTCTGTTCGAGCCTTGTATCATTGGCTTTGACGTTTTACACTTTGGTAAAACTTGCGAACATCGTTCCTGGAGTGGCACCTCTCTATATCCTCGATCGCGCGCTTTTCTTGCTCTTTTTTCTTCTTTCTGAAAAGCCGGTGTTCTTCCCTTCTTCTCTGCCTATAGAGCTCAATGGCAGCTATCGTCTTCACCTGCAGCTTAGCGCCCCGTTCTTGGCTGCTAGCATCGGTCGACATTCCTCATCAAACCAGGGGTTTCTCGCTGGTGGCCGAGAGAAACGTAGAACATCAATTGCGCTGATCTAATGGCTTATTGGCGACGTTGCCATTGTTCTTCGACATTAGATGCTGGTGGTATGGTGTGAATCGATAAGTCAAGGGATACGCGTTCCGCGAAGGCCTTGGCGGTCTCTTGCGGTTGCAGTCTTTCGACATTCAATTTTTTCACAGTATTTCTGGTTTGTTGTGGCGTGGTGGATATCCGCATCCTTACCTTGGCTGCAACAAGGTAGTGGCCCGTTGATCTTATGAATGTCGATGTTAAAAAACCGTGTGCTGGCGAAATAGTGGCATTTCGTTCCGTAGCAAAGTCAATTGTTGTTAGGCTTTATTTCCGTACAATACTGCTAAAGATGTCTTCTCTTCCTAACTTTGCGTTTTTAATATCGTACTTTGGTAGTCGCTCATAGGTTTTGTCAAGGAGCTCGTAGAAGCAATCCTTAGTTGTATCATCTTTTTGCTCCATCGGAGCATGAGCGCGTAGAAGGCTTATGTTGTCGAATTTGGGCTTGATGTGGATTGTTGCAATGCGTTAGCTAATTTCTCGGAAATATAAGACTTCTTGCCTAAGTCTGGCACTTATAACAAATCCGCATCAGAATAGTCGCTGTTTCTAGATTTCATAGTTTTTCATCCTTTTTTTGCCCGGCCCATCCCATCGTATTTCCCGGATGGCAGTAATGTCTGTTTTGTAGCAGTTTTGGGCTTCCGCTAGTTGTTCGCCTGCACCTCTCCTGTTTAATGTTCTCACATTCCAGGTGCAGATACGAACGTCTTTATCCTTTCCGAGGCTATTGGTTGCTTCGTAACATATGGTTTTTTTCCATGGGTGGGTAGTTAACCCAAAGCACAACCCCAACCTGGAAGGCCAGTTCCAATTTATTAGATACCCCTAGGACACGGGCCAGCAGTATCCACTACGGGATTGAGCGCGGCCGTTGACCTTTCGGTTCATCCGCCACCATCTCTGTTCAAGGGGCCTGACTTACAGGTATTCCTAGATAACCTGTTGTCCGAATATGTCGAAGCATCTCATCTATGTTCGCCTGGGACGGCAGACCGGGTATTCATTCCGCGTCATTCTGACCAGGGTGATTATAGTGTTGCTGTTTACGTCTTGTTATCAACACTCGAACTTATCGTTTAGCAAGGTAAACCCGGTTAAATGAGACCAGTACTCGATGGTTACCACTTAGAGGTAAAAAATAAACACATTTGATGTGTAGTCAGAGTTGCAACCACTGGGCATTGCCAAGTTAAAGCCAATCAGATTCTACCCTCGTTTTACAATACCCAACTTTATATAGACGAAATATAGATATTGCGCTTCTCTAAATATGTTGTTCAAACACTTTTTCAAAATTCCTTACGGTTTAGCCAAAAATTACGTTTTGTGGGCGGATTTCAAAATCGTTCGATTCAGCTATCGATTCTGAGTCGATCCATATACTTTAAGGTATATCTAGCTAAATTATTTCTCTATGTAACAAACTATGTATCAAAACTAATATACCACTATGGTATAGGGTATAAACATATGAGATTGAGAAGGCTAAAAAACGACGTTTTTCTATGGATATGCTATGGGATAGGCTTTACAAATCGTTTTTCTAGAATAACGTCCCCAAAAAGTGGGCCTGGGTTAAAATGTTATATAGACGAAATATTTATGGTATATTTCTCGAATTATGTTCATCGAAAGTTTTTTGAGTATTTTTTGTATTGAAAAACTTTTTTTTTATCAAACGCCCCCAAAAAGTGGACGAAATATACACTGCGAGTCATAAGATTAGAAGCAGGTATTTTTGAGAAGTAAAATCGATATTTTTACCGCTACACGATGGATTAGAAAAAAACGACTATGGCAAATGAGAGACGATTTTGTTAGCAACAAAATATGAAATGAGTGTATAGGAGAGATTTGGCTAACGGAACTTTGAAGACAAATTGTAAAATGAGTAGAAAATACGCGGAAAAAAATCGGGTCATTAGATTAGAAGCAGTGAACAAATAAACGATGTTTGTTTAGTAAATATTTTTTTTTTCGGTTTAAACGGTACATATTATAAAGTAATTGTTCTTGATTGAGTATTAATAAAAATGGGAAAGAAAAAATGTTTAACAGTAGAGAAAAGGGCTAGAATAGATGTTTATTGCTCCGAAGGTATTTCATGTCGTGCTATAGCCCGAAAAATAATGCGAAGTGATCATTGTGTCAGCAATTATTAAAAAAAAACCCTACGTCTTACACAAAAAATTATAAAGGAAACAATTCTTCTGCCTTAACACGCCACGAAACGCGAAATATCCTTAAATTATCGTCAAATTCAGCTTTATCAGCAGCTAAAATTAGGGAAAAAGCTAATGTTAAGACCAGCTTATCCACTGTTACCCGCGTTATTCGTCGTGCTAAACACTTAAACCGCCTGAAACTAAAGAAAAAACCAGCACTTAATGACGCAAGGAAGAAACAACGTTTGTGTTTCGCGAAAGATCGCATGAGCTGGGATGTGCAAAATGCACAAATGTTTGGCGGAAGGTACTTTTTTCCGACGAAAATTAACCTAGGTGGGCCGGATGGTTATTATTATTGTTTCCAGGACCTGAGGAAAGAGGGGCGGTTTTTGAACCGTCACCATAGCAGAGAAGAAGGCGTTATGGTCTGGGGTTCAATTTCATTTTATGGAGCTATAGACTTGGTAGTCCAAGATACCAAAATGACTGGAAACAACTATAAAGCCTTGCTGGAATCAGTATTCCCCAAAATTGACGAGCTTTTAGGACAAATTTAATGGATTTTTCAGCAGGACAACGCCCCCATACACATAGCCCGAGTGGTAAAATCCTTCATTGCGAGCCAAAACGTCCACTTTCTGCCTTGGCCACCGTATACCCCGGCCCTTTACATAATCGAAAATGTTTGGGGCTAGCTTACACGTTAGGTATATGAGGGAGGGAAACAATACGATGAAAAGGAAACGCTAATTCATGCCGTAAAATTGGCCTGGAGTGAGATTTCACTGGACTACTTGGAATCGCTGTATAAATCCTTAAAAGATAGAATTTTTGAAGTTATTTTAAGGGCTAGTGGCAGCACACATTATTTAATATTTAATAAAAGCTAATATGAATACCAAAATATAAATAACTGCATTTTATTTTCATTTATTTGATGTGCTTCTAATCTAATGACCCGATTTATTTCCGCGTATTTTTTACTCAATTAACAATTTGTCTTCAAAGTTCCGTTAGCCAAATCTCTCCTATACACTCCTTTCATATTTTGTTGCTAACAAAATAGTCTCTCATTTGCCATAGTCGTTTTTTTCTAATCCATCGTGTAACGGTAAAAATATCGATTTTACTTCTCAAAAATACCTGCTTCTAATCTTATGACTCGCAGTGTAGATATTGCGATTGTATTAAGACACTTTTTCAAAATTCCTAACCGTTTGGCCAAAAACAACGATTTACAAAAAAGGGGGCGTGGCAGTTTTCAGATTTTAAAAAAAATACAGACTTGTACTGCTTCGTTGGACAGATAATCCATATACCAAATTTCATCACTCTAGCTCAATATTTAAGGCCCAAAACATACAGACGGATGGACGAACGGACGGACAGACAGACATGGCTTAATCGACTCAGCTAGCGATTCTGAGTCGATCCATATATTTTCAGGTATACCTAACGAAATTATTTCTCTTTGTTACAAACATAATGTCAAAACTTATATACCCCTATGGGATAGGGTATAAAATGTTTGAACAACATGAGTATGTACCAACATTTTATAGAGAGTATGGACTACTATTTAACGGCACCGGAAAGTGGAGCAAATATAAAGGACGTTCCAAAAGAACAATTCTTAGTTGAATTATTGGTCCTGTATTCGAGAATAGCAAATTTAGGAGAAGATATAACTGCAAGCTATAGCTGTGTCAAGATGTGGATTTAGTACAAAAAGTAAAAACACGTATACTACGTTGGCTCGGTCAAACCGAGCGAATGAACAATAATGCTTCAGTTAAAAGAATCTTCGAATCTCAGGCTTCTAGTTCGAGGAAACAAAGAAGACCAAATGTCCGGTTTACGGATCAAGCTATCGCGGATGCCACAGCCCTTGGACTGAACGCAACGTGCTGCAACGTGCCCAGGATCGAAGAGGATGGAATGCTGCCTGGTCTCATTGTTAGTAAATTTATCCTGTCAACAAGACCAAACAAAACAAACAAATTTCATGTGTTTAGCCGTGGTCCCAAAAGCTAGGACAGAATAGCGTAATTAACGATTTACGGAGTAGATTGTATTCTCTTTATTTGTTTGTTGTACGTATGCTTTCATTTAATTTAATTACGTAATTGAAATCGTCATTGAGTACAGAAAATAAATTTGTTTTTTCGAAGGCAAACCGATTTCCATAGACACAACTGGAAGGAAAATTATTGTCAGGAAAAAAACGTGCGTGGTGGTTGTCTAACACGAAGCGCGACAAGTTTTCTCCATAATAAAAATGAGTGCAAATATTTTTTTGCTAGAGACGTGATGTATTTTTTAGAGGAAAAATAAATTTATGCGTGTTATAGGCTTAAATTCTGGTTCATGGTAGAGTGCAAAATGCAAATGCTCGCATGCATGATCTTAATGGGCGTAAGTTACAATCGAAGCTGAATATTTATGGGCGCGATATGTAGTGCTTAGTACCCAATCTGGTTGTGTCACCGACTTTATTGACTAATCAACATTACGTAACGTTTAAAAATTAAACGATGCGATCTTGATTCCTACATGACCATAAATGGTTGCAAATACTTCTGTATACAATGAAAATTAGAAGATAGTCGAGGTCTCCTTCATTATTATTTTACATTATGTATAACAATTTACCCTTAATGTTAACAATACAAAGTTAAAGGACAAAATAAAACACAGTAACGTAGGATTGCAACGACAGTTTGAAGTTGGCTAATTCTCTCGGTATCTTCTCTTCTCTTTTACGTGGTACACACCAGAGTACCAGACTTCCCTTCATTGGCGTTTCCTACCTCGTAAGGTGAGTTTCCTATTTGTGTCAGTATAATGGATTTAATAAATTTTGGTCCTAGCTAAATGAAATATTTTACTCCGGATTAGCTCTAGTTTGTCTGTTTTGTTTATCAGTATATACATGTATCCATGTCTTTGTCAAGTCTTGGAAAAACTTCATATGCACTCGCATATTGGGTTATGTGCGTACCGAATAATGTGTAATAAAGCTCAAACATCATCGCATGGTGTACTAAACTCCTCAATGAGAACGCTGCATCGCTAACCAGTCGTTCCTAGATTTTTTTGTCGTCTTCCAGGTAAGACCTTCTGTTGGTCTTTAGGAAAAAATACTTGGTGAAATGATCTAGTGTGAGTGTTTGCGTAATTTTTAAGGAAATAAAAAGAAGTCTATGTATACTTTTTGGAATGGTCTCTCCGCAATTGACGGTTGTTCCATCGGCGGTCGAAAGATCATGTTCATAGGCTTGCTACATTTGCAAATGTTACAAGATTTGTCATAGCGTTGTACTTCACTAGCCATCCCCGGGGAAAATGAAATTGCTTTAGCTTGGCTAAAGTCTTGTGTATACCACCATGTCCCGCCGGCCGATGGTGGGTCGGATTCCACTAGGCCCTCACGCAATCCTTCTGTATCCAGAATTTCCAGGGTCTGTCTTCTTAGATCGCGACTCCTGTCCATATGTCTCTTTGTTCGTAAACGAACCCATCAGAAACGCATAGGTCAGAAAGTTTATCTTGTATGTCGTCAATGGTTTTCTCACATCATCATCATCATCATCCGAATAGAAGTATGATGAATTGAGATCAACATGGAGTGTTTTACAATTGGGCATGAGCTCTTCCATATGGATAGGTGAGAGAGTGTCATGGACAAAGTTTTGTGTACCTTTCCTATGCTCGATCATGAAGTCGAAGCCCTGAAGTTCCAAGCTACACCCGGACAAACGTCCAGATAGATATTTCTGACTAGACTTTAAACTTAATGATAGTAAAAGGTAATCCCTTTGCATAGGCCGTGAACTCTTCACTGACAGAACGGCCGCATAGCCATCAAGTTCCGTTTCGCTTTTGGGACATGAATGCTATGCGTTTTCAAAAGCGTTTTGAAAAATCAGAATTTGTCAAGATGGGTGCGGACACCAAAGTCGCCTTAAGTCTTTCGAGCACGTTGTAGTTGTTTGAGAGTCTTGAGAGCGGGGAAATTCTCGGGGTCCGTTCGAAAGCTTCCATCACCGACTATGTTACCAAGATACTTTATCTCCCTATATCAGAACTTACTTTCTCCACATTTATATTAAGTCCTGTTTATCTTAGGCACTATGCTACCACTACCAGAGCTCTGATGTGGGACTCAAGATCCGGAGAGCAAACCAAAAGTTCATCAAAAGGGTATTGCTTTGCCCATAAGTTGATACATTTTCTCGGCGGCGTTGCACCAACCCAACGGCATCACCGTGTGATGGCGCAACGGTCGTCTAGGGACTGTGAAAGCCGTATTCTCCCTAGATTTGCGCTCCAGGAGATCTGCCAGAATGCGTCTGAGGAGGGAATACGCATCTTTCTTTCCACCGCGTTGACTTTTCGAGAACCAAGACATAAGCTTTTTTGAAAGGTTTTCTTACAAGTCTACTGAAGAGCTCCAAGCACTGTTGCTCTACTCGATGAGAGATCTAACTCGTCATATAAGAGCTTCTGTATCGCTGTTGAGATTGGGTAGTGTCTTTGTTTAATATGCATGAACAATATAGCCTAGCTCTCTCCAAACGTTTAGCCTGTTCTGGTGAAAGTGTCTGGACCGGTGACCTATTTTCCGACGGTGATGGAATGTCAACTTCGTTGATCACGTTTGGAGCGACCTTGAACACCTTCCCAAAATCAAGCCCCAGACAGAAACTGTATGTTGCAGGATTGGTGCCACGAATATTTCTAATTTGTGAGTTTTGCTTGCCGATGAGACTGGTCGTCATAAATCTTCCTAGTATTCGTAGTTGGTTTCCGTCTGCCGTTCGTATGTCCGTAGTCATGTTAGTCATCTTAATATTATATCTATTTACAAAGTGTATTGCCCCTTTCCCTATACAGCTTATTGAAGTTCCAGTATCTAGAAGACCGATATATTACACCGGTCTATTACACATCGTGTGCTCTTCACCGACAATGTCACTTCCTCTCTGAAAATTCTTCGCTCTGTACTTTTTCTCCGAAGATCAGGCTTAACCTTTTCTTGACCTTTCATGCCTTCTCTTTTCAGAATCTGGCTCGGTCCTGAGAGAGTCGATTTTATCGGCGGTTTGCTCCCGGATAAAAGCCGATCTTCAGGTTTCCCTGACATTTTGCACAGTTGATTATGAGATTGCCAACCCTACAGCTAAAACAGCTGGAAGGACATGTCGGTGGAGTTGCTGTTACCTTTTTTGTTGCGTCAGAATGGGTTTTATAAGGTTAGGAATTTATAATTGTTTTGTCGTTCCTAGAAAAATTAGTTTTTCGGTTTGTTCTAGTATTTTGGAGTACAGTTATCTCCAAATCGCCGTCTTCTGTTCCTGTTTGCTGCTCTTCCTTTGTAATGCACCCTGTTTGTGCCTCGACTTCCATTACTTGTTATTGTTAGGCCTTAAACGTCAAGTATCTTTCAGCTACTCGACATTTTACTCTTAAAGCTTGGATGTTGCTGATATTACCCCAAAGATTATCTTCACTACTCTGCGAAGGGGTCCCGTTCGTTAGGTCTGTTTGTCATTTGTAAAGTAAGTGAAAGCACGTCGCTGTAGAATTAGTCGAATGTCTCATGGAAGAGTTGTCTTCTATCTATTATGTTACGAATGATTTTGTGGTCCCCTCTTCCTTGACCAAACTGCCTACGCAAGTCGGCGTTAGATCCCACATTTTCGTTGGAGATTCTCGTTACGAAAAATAAAACTTTTTACAGACATTGTCTTGGCTCTTCGCTTTCCAAACTTTAACCCCCATTTATGAACCGGAATTTCAGTTTTCCGCCCTACATCATGAAAGAAAGTGGGTTCTGTTTCATCTGTACGATGGAGCATCGTCGTAGAATAATTGCTCATTTGTCGTCTCTTGTAGTCTGTCAGTGGTCTTGGGTGTGTCTCTTTGCGTTGCCACAGAGTTCCAGATCATTGATTTTGTTATGAAGGATCTTGAAATCCTTCATACCAAAATCAATTACGATCTTTAACCGTAAATGGATAAATTAGCAAAAAAAACGGAGCAAATATTAGCCCGTTAAATAAGTAAGTAACTATAAATCTAACAAATTTCAACATATTTGGTAATTGTACTAACCCATGAACCAATGAAAGATTTTTGCTTGAAAAATAGGTTTCTACTTTATTACATAATAAGCCCACATATGCTTAAGTACAAAGAACACATAAAAAACAACGTAAACATGTGGTAGGTATACTCAGTTCAATGTCATCGGATGTATGTCAGACATTCAACCGGTTGTTAAAAAGGGTAACATCCTTTTATAACAGCCCAGACCTATGTGATGGTTTTTTGTGGTTACCAAAGTGAGAGGATTGTTTGTTATATGTAGCACATCATGTACCTATCAGCATCATTCGCATGGGCCAACGCAAACTAGTTTGCCTTCAACTTTTTTTTATAAAACTCCATTTGCATGAACCTTTGTGCGAAGAAGTTAAGACAATCGCAAAAAAAACGGAATCTCTACCGAAGTTAAAAGAGTAATTTTACCTTTTCCAGATCATGATTAAACAAAAGTACGTATGAACGCATTTACACGTCCTTGAATCGGGAATTTTTGATTTTTATTTATAGATAGGCCTTAATTATAGCGACATAGCGACACCGGACCTAAAAACTGCTGTATAAATGTTTCACTTTTAAACTGACTCGGAAGTTGAACAGACAAATATGTTTTTTTGTCCGGAAAACATAAATTGCTTTTCTAACAAATTAAAGATTCATTTGATATTTAGTGTCTTGATTAAAAAAATGTAAGTCATTTTTATGCAATATTATTAAAGTACCTATCCACAATTTGGTAATTAATTTATTGAAAATATTTTCATGTAAGCCCCTCTAGCTTCGCACACACAAATGAAGGGAGAAGCTTGGTTTGAAGACGTGTATGGGAACGTCAGATGTTTAAAATTAATATATTTCTACGGGATAGGGTATACAAATACAAATACATATCTCTTCAAAATCAATCTGCCGCGCTTTTGGGAGTAGCCTACAGGTGGTTATTCCCAAAAGCGCGTGCATAAAAAAATAAATTCGATTGTACTTTCGCAGATTTTTAAAGATTATGAATGCACCCTTTATATCATAACTAACCAATTGATCGGAAACACGTTGAGGGTCGGTTTTTTATGTGCTCTATGAGCTCCGTATTAATTGATCGAGCATCCTGCATGAGTGCAATTCGGCGTTTTTATTACATATATTGGAGTTTTGTATGCAACGTCGGAACATCGTCGTAAACGTCACTAGCTGAGACGTTTTAGCCATATCTGTCCGTTCGTACTTCACCAGTTTTTAGGCCTTAAATTTTGAACTAGAATGATGAAATTTGGTACATGTGCTCTTTGTTGCTCCCAGCTGAACAAGTGTAAAAAAATATTAAATCCCCCCACTGCCACGTCCTCTTTTAAGAAAAACGCAGTTTTTTTGCAAACCGTAAGGAATTTTGAAAAAATTCTGAACAACATATGTAAAGAATCTTAATATGTATCTAAATTTCTTCCATATAAAGTTTTTTTGCCACGCCCACTTTTTAGGACGTTTTTAGTAAATCAAATTTTTAATTTTTTGGAAAAAATTTCGATGCGTATCATTGGTACCTAATACGAACATTTCGTCTATAGAAATCCCCATCGTGTTTTAAGCCATGTCCACTTTTCGGGGATATTGGTATTCAACGATCTGCACAGCGGATTGTAGCATTTTTGTTATTAAACAGTCACAAAGTATCCATACCTATAACAATAGGTATTCAACAACATTTCAACATTTTTAGCTGCGTACTCTATAGCTATATACCTCTTTGGTAACACGTATTTACGAGTGGAAAAGTTTGAAAAGCGCCTCTACATGTGAAAAAATTAACATGTGACATGTAACATTAAGGGACATTTTCTTTTATACAGGATAACCATAAGAAAACTGTGTTTAAGACGAAAATACAAAAGCGTATTTCCAAACATTTTACTATTAGGCAATATACAAGTTGATATGGCATTTAATAGAATAAATAATGGACTTTTTAAATATATGAAATGCTGAGCGATTAAATTACCATTTTAATACAAAAATGTAATTTTAATTTGGTGCTATTTTTGCATGCAATAGCGCCACTTTTGTGACTAGTAGAGAAAAAAGGAATATTACAATGTATACCAAAATGCTAGCCTTCAGTCGTCAATTTCATTAAACACCCATAACTGGTTAAATATAAACCAAAGAGTCTACCTCATGACAACAACACTTGTTTACAAAATGAAAATGATGATTTTTGCATCTGTTTTTAAAGCCACAAGTTAATTTCTCTCCGATGGGTCTCCGACATCGATTCGTTGCGGAAATATTTTTTAGTAAAGAATAAAATAATTTTTTTTTGTTAGAAACTGGTGTTTTATGCAAAATTCAAATGAAAAAACAAACACCCAATTTATGAGAAACCCGACGTAGCTCGGATTTCAACAAGAGGACACCAGAAAATGTTGCTGATGTCAAATGAATGCGTTGATGCACCTTCGGAAAATGGTTATGAACGTAAATTAAGTTTCCGACTGGGTTTGCGTTGCATAGAAAATGTATCTCCGAACGGATAACATGGGTCGTCTATAACAAATTCTATCTTCTAATAAAAGATTGCATGGATAGAACTATCCCAGTTAAGCATTCTAAGAATGCTCAAATCCAGCATCCTTGGTACACGAAAGACCTTAAATCTCTTCGGAATATACGTAATCCGGGCCTGGAATAATTTTGTTAAAAGTCAGAATCAATACGACTATGATAAGTACCTGAATTATTTTAAGGAATTCTCTGCGATGTCAAATAGTTTATATAATGGCTATATAGCCAATATGGAGAATGCTCTTAAAAGTGACCCAAAACGCTTTTGGAGTTTTGTAAATTCGAAGAGAAAAACGGATGGATATCCAGCCAACTTCTCTTACAATAATTCAAAAATATCGAGCTCTATTATTTTATCTAACTTATTCGCAGAGAATTTCAGTAAATCATTTATTGATACCCCTCTTGTCTTAGACGAACAATATTTCAGTTATCTCAATGACTGTCCTCAAGTAAGTTTCAGCAATGTTACATTTGACGATGAGACACTACTTAAATATATATCTTCATTAAACAATGATTATTCTGCAGGGCCCGATGGAATCCCACCAATAGTCGTAAAGCAATGCAAAGATGCTCTTTTGCCATACCTTAAGTATATGTTTGAAAGCTCCCTTGCCACAGGAGTATTCCCAACTCAATGGAAAAATGCATTTATTACACCTGTTTTTAAAAAAGGTGAACGAGGAGACATTTCTAATTACAGACCTATTTCAAAACTCTCTTGCATTCCTAAGTTATTTGAACATATTATTTGTGATAAATTGGTATTCCTGTGTCGAAACATTATCTGTAAAGAGCAGCATGGCTTTGTAAAAAATAGATCCACTGTCACAAATCTCTTAACTTTTATGCATCATTGTTCCAATAGTTTGGAAAATAAAAAAGAGGTCGATTGTATATACACTGACTTTTCCAAAGCTTTTGACCAGTTATCACATAACATCATAATTTATAAACTTAAGGTTTATGGTTTCCCTCCAGGTTTCATAAATTGGGTTCAATCATATCTCTCACTAAGAACTTATCAGGTAAAATTTAGAGGCTCTAAATCCAACCCTTTTGTTGCCCAATCTGGAGTACCCCAAGGTAGGCATTTAGGCCCTATCTTATTTATTCTTGCTATTAACGATGCAAAAGCTTGTATTCGAGAGAGCAAAATACTGATATATGCTGATGACATGAAAATTTTCAAATGTGTAGGAGATCCAAGCGATTCGCTTTCACTTCAAACTGATTTAAATAGCTTTACAACATGGTGTTTTAAAAACGGTTTGAATCTGAACCCCACTAAGTGCCAGCATATGTCATTTTCACGAAAACGTATTCCGTCCAATTTTAGTTATACTCTGTCGGGGCACACTCTCTGTCTTATAGACAGTTTTAAAGATCTTGGTGTTTATTTTGATCCTAAATTGGAGTTTAATAAACACATAAACGTTATTGTGAATAAATCCAACTCTATGTTGGGATTTATAAAAAGGTGGTCAAAAGAGTTCAATGATCCTTATGTCACGCTTTCGTTATATAATTGTCTAGTTCGCCCTCACTTGGAGTATGCCTCACAGGTGTGGACACCCTTCTATGTCGTTCATTCAAATAGAATTGAGGCAGTCCAACGTAAATTTATAAGATTTGCTTTGAGAGGACTTCCATGGGATGATGTACACAATTTGCCTCCGTATAGGTGTCGAATTAAACTGCTGCAGTTGTTGCCTTTGTCTCAACGTAGACTTAACAATGACATGGTCTTCTTACACCAAATATTATCAGGACAAATAGATGCTCCTGATCTTTTAAGTGCTATTGGTTTTAATACCCGTGGAGGTTCCTATAACCTTCGTAGACTAAATATTTTACATATACCTAATCATAAATACAACTATGGTATGCATGAGGCTATAAGTCGCATGAGTAGAGTTTACAATAAAAATAGCGATGTAGTTGAACTGCATGTTAGTAAAAGTAGTTTAAAAAACACTTTGCGTAATTGTATTCTAGAGTCGTAATAAGTGTATGTTTATTTTTTTTTTGTTTTGTTAATAATACAAAAATAAAGTTTAATTTCATCGTTTATTGATTTTGTTAGTGACGTCAAACTAACTTCAGTGTTTTGTTATGTCCCACTAACAAATGCACTAAATGATGAGCCTGTGGATGCATTTTATATGCTGTGGCAAATCTCTGCTCGTAGATGCGCTTGTATTAAGCTCGCTACGACACAGATCTGATAGTGTAAAAAAAAAAAAAAAAAAAAAAACTCTTTCACTGCAGGGCTTTATAACTGCAGTCTATTTCTCTGGTATGTAAGGCACTACTCACTGTAAGTAGATAAACTCTGGTAAAGATTTCCTAGTGTTTTGCATTCTGATTTCAATTAGTTTTTTTTTTATTCCTGTTTTTTTTGCAATTTCAATAATAATCCTCAATGGATTTGTTTCAATATTTTTCTAAATTTGTGAAGATTCAATAAGGAAAGCCATGCAATCATTTACTGCACTGGGGTACTTCCACGTTAACAAATTGGTTATACAGGAGATTTCCAGATACTACTCAAAATCTTCGATAGACACAGCGCAATAAAAAAAAATCAATGGTTGGATATTTTGATTTCTTACTGTTTTATTTTTTTTGTAAAATACGAATATTTTATCCTTTGTTAAAAAAATTAATGAGCAGTTTTGGCGGCCAACCTCTTGTCGCGCTCCTCGGAAATGCTCAACTTGACACCCTTACCCTTTGGCAGCGAAATGTAGGGCTTATTACCCTTGCCGATGATGAATACATTTGTCAATCTGGTGGCGAACACATGACCTTGTGTATCCTTGACGTGGACAATGTCGAAGGAGCCTGGATGTCTTTCACGGTTTACAACGGTACCAACACGTCCCAAATTTCTACCTCCTGTGATCATGCACAAGTTACCTGAAAAATAAATAAGATGGCTAGTTAATAATTGGTCGCAGCAATGCTATTTTTCTATGCTAGGCATGGCAAATAATGTAATGAACGTAAAATGTTACTGAATATGTCACAGCAATCAAGACATTCAGTGACCGTCGAAACAAAAATTACTCTCGGCTATTTTTTGAACCACAAAATGGGAATGTTCCATTAAAAATGGTCTTCGAAAAGCCCGAAATGTTTATCAATTAAATTAAGTTACCTCGTATCAGAATTCAAGAAAAAAGCAAATGTAATGAACGTAAAATGTTACTGAAGATGTCACAACAATCAAGACATTCAGTGACCGTCGAAACAAAAATTACTCTCGGCTATTTTTTGAACCACAAAATGGGAATGTTCCACTAAAAATGGTCTTCGAAAAGCCCGAAATGTTTATCAATTAAATTAAGTTACCTCGTACCAGAATTCAAGAAAAGCGCAAATGTAATGAACGTAAAATGTTACTGAAGATGTCACAACAATCAAGACATTCAGTGACCGTCGAAACAAAAATTACTCTCGGCTATTTTTTGAACCACAAAATGGGAATGTTCCATTAAAAATGGTCTTCGAAAAGCCCGAAATGTTTATCAATTAAATTAAAGTTACCTCGTTTCAAGAAAAACGCAAATGTAATGAACGTAAAATGTTACTGGCTATGTCACAACAATCAAGACATTCAGTGACCGTCGAAACAAAAATTACTCTCGGCTATATTTTGAACCAAAAAAAGGTGACGATCCAATAGAAATGGTCTTCGAAAAGCCAAACATGTTAATCAATAATCCATGACTTAAAATAGTGTTCGTTTTCAAAGCAATTGCAATCAACGTCACGACTCTACAGCAAAAATTTAATTTTGTAGCCACAAAAAAGGTAGATGATAAGCCTTCAACAAATTATGCGTAAGACTTACCAGAATCGAACTTGATGTAATCGGTAATTTTGCCGGTCGAGATGTCCACTTGGACAGTGTCGTTGGCCTTGACCAATGGGTCGGGGTAGCGAATGGTCCTGCCGTCGTGTGTAACCAGGAATGGGACTCCCTTGGTACCCAGTTGGGTCTTGCGGACCTTGCACAGCTTGTACTAAAATTAAAAAAAAAAAAACAATTACAAGCATTACCAAAAATTACACTAATCAATAATATAAAGTTTTCAGCAATAAATTGTTATTGCACGTAAATGTTACTGAGTTGCCACAAAGTCAGGGCAATCAATGACCGTCGAAACAAAACTTGCTCTTGGCTTTAGTTTGAACCACAAAATGACGTTTGTTATCAAACATGGTCTTCGAAAAAAGCCTAGTTTCAAATTTATTTTTTCAAGCATATGCGCTTCGACTTACCTTAGCTTCCTCAACAGAGATACGATGGATGGTGAAACGTCCCTTGACATCGTAGACCAAACGGAAATATTCGCCAGTCTTCTCAATGGTAATGACATCTTAGAGAGAAATTTCTGGTATTAAACAAGTACCAACAAACAAAAGATCCAAACTTACCCATAAATCCAGCTGGGAATGTTGGGTCGGTGCGCACCTTGCCGTCAACTTTGATGAGACGCTGCATAACAATTTTAGTTACCTCAGCTCCAGTCAAGGCGTACTTCAGACGATTTCTCAAGAAAATCATCAAGGGAAGCGATTCCCTGAGTTTGTGAGGGCCGGTTGATGGACGAGGGGCAAAAACTCCCCCCAATTTGTCCAACATCCATGCTTTGGGTGCTGCCAAACGCTTCAAATGTTTTTTAGGTCCTCGCGCCTAAAATAAAATTTTCAAACCATCAATTATACACTCCGACATTACTAAAAGCACGCCGAACTATAAAGAACTGTAGTAATTCGTTTTGGTTTTTTTAACTACATTTATGCATATGCATTTATTTTCTGATCTAGCCCGGCATATAAAAACAAAGTTCTTTTAAGTCGTTCTTTCGATGAACAAACCGAAACAGATCAAAAATATTTACATTTTTCAAACAATCAAATCATTGATTATAGAATTTTATGCATTTAAAATTTGATATATCACTACTTTTACACGATGGAAACGAATTAATACAGCAACTTTGAAAAGCACTCACCATCTTGCAAGACAATGAAAAAAGGAAAGGAAGATGGCCGGATGTTGTACTATTGACAGATTTGTGACAGGTCGGCGATTAGAGTTCAGTGTACTGCTTTCGGAACATATTTTGGTGTGCGCAGCGCCATCTCTCGTGAAGCACTTGCTTACTACTCATATATCGATTGTGGATATATCACATCCACATCCATTATATTAACAGAATTTATTTGCATTTACTAAATTGAATTGGAGAATTATTTAACAATTGATATAATATATGAAACGGTGTAATAAATTAGTTGCCCTTGCTAATACAATAAATCAGTAATATTTACGCGAGCAAAGAACTTGCAAATTTATAAGTTATTTTCTCATAAATTGTTCAATTGTACGTTCCAATGCAAACCAGGTATACAAATAAAACCTGTTTTTGTAGAAGATGTAAATAATGAAGATATAATAATAAAAATGTTTTTTATTGAAAAAATGTGTCCTAACTTTAACAATACGTTTATATTTCTAAAAAAAATATGAATTAAAAATCCAACATCGCGGGCTCAGTGGCGCGATGGTTAGTGCGATGATATGTCGCGTGCAGAAGGTCTGGGTTCGATATTCAACACTTAAACGATTGTTCACTGGCCCTCTTCTTGCCATGATCTGACAAATCATCCAAATATTATCAATTGGCAAGAAAAGTGTGTTTCTCCGTATTCGGTATAAAACTTTAGCTCCTGTTATTGTTGAAAAAGTACACACGCATATATGAATGGCAGTTTGGCTTGTGTTTTATTTAGGGTTTTTTGAAATAAAATAAGTCTATTAAAAGAAAAATGGAATCAACATTAAATAAATCATTGGAATATTCTTCCTCAAAATCTACATCAGGCAACAGTTTCTTGGACTTCAACAAAACGAATTCCTCATTCGTTGTAATCATTTAAATTTTTGCTTATCCATTTTCATGAGTTCATTGATCTTTCACAGCATGAAGATAAACAATGAGCTGTCAAATGGCACACACACATAAACAGAACTATTATATGTTCGATTGGAACAAGTAAAAATCTGAAATCTGAGAGCAAATCTGAAAATCCCAATCGAAAATGCTATTAACCTCTCATGTTTCGACAAAAAACGCCGTTTTTCTATGGGATAGCTTCTACAAATTGTTTTTTAATTGTCCACAATTGTCCACAAAAATTGGGCGTGGTTTAAAACAGGTCAGTTAGGAATCTAAAGGGTAAGTCAGGTCCCTTGAACAGAGATGGTAGCGGATTAACCGAGAGGTCAACGGCAGCGCTCAATCCCGTAATGGATACTGATGGCCCCTTGTCCTAGGGGTATCTAATAAGTTGGTACTGGCCCTCCAGGTAGAAGGTTGTGCTTTGGGTTAACCACCTAGGCACCCACCCATTAAAAAAAGTATTGTTACTAAGCAACCAATAGCCTCTGAAAGGCCTCATCTTATTGTTGACTACCCTGTTAAACGAAAAAATGTCAACGACCGCGACGTTCGTATCTGCATCTGGAATGTGAGAACCTTAAAAAGGAGAGATGAAACTAGCGGAAGCCCTAAGCTGCTACAAAGCAGATATTATTGCAATCCAGGAAATACGATGGGATGGGCCGGGGAAAAAGGGATGAACAACTGTGTCATCTACTACTGACCATGTTATAGTGAGCACAAACAGCGACTATTCGGATGCGGACATTAGTGACATTAGTGAACGCATTGTAACAATTCGCATCAGCGAAATTCGCCAACATTAGCCATATGTGTGGTCACGCCCCGACAAAGGAAAAGGTGATATAGCGAAAGGCAGCTTCTACGAGCTCCTGGACAAAACTAATGAGCGACTACCGATGTTAAAATCGTGCTGGGAGATTTTAACGCAGAGGTAGGAAGAGAACATCTTTAGCAGTATTGTCGGAAAACACAGCATAAAAGACAACACGTCTGGCAACGAACTTAGGCTAATTGACTTCGCTGCGGAACGAAATGACACTATAGCCAGCACACGGTTTTCTCACCTTGATACCCATAAGGGGAAATGGCGGTCTCCAGATCAACGAACGGTCAATCAAATTGATTACATTGCGATAGACAAGAGGCACGCATCCAGTATTTTGGAAAACTAAAATAAACCTATGACGGGCTCAGTGGCGGGACGGTTAGTGCGATAATTCGGATTCGGCATAAAACAGGAGGTCACACCATCGTGCAAGAAGTACACACGCACACATTAATGTTTGTGAGAAAGCTAGGCCCTAAGCACTAAGAAAAAAAATTTTTTTTTGTTTGTAGAACCAACCTATAATATCGGGTAGTATCATATCTGAGTGTCCAAGCTTAAATTTCCCATTGTTTCGCCAGTCATTTCCCCTCTAATGTCAAGTAACTAATAGCGTTTTCGATTGGGATTTTAAGATTTGCACTCAGATATCAGATTTTAACCACCCCAATCGAATATAAAAGACGTTGATGTTTGTGTGTTGGATTGCTATTTGACAGCTTATTGTTTATCTTTAGGCCGTAGTAATAGCTATCATTGAAAACCATAATTTAAAATTTTCATTTACTCATTGCGGCTTTTTATATATAAAAATAGTTCGATTGACCAATGAGAACAGATATCTTTCTAAAACTGAACCCGGGAACACAGACATTTTCATGTAGTATAGGAATGAATAACGTTTACAAATAATAAAAAATTATTACCGAAATTCCGAGTCGGTGGTCGCAACTTTAAGATCGTTTACGCTAATTTTCGGCCGTAATTCTCGTCCTAGTAGACAAGCAATTCATTTTGTCTTGTGGTAAAAATCAGAATATTCGCTGCTTGATGTTGCCGTGTCAGTGAGACTACGTTTTGGTCGAAGTGTGGATTTCACGGCGTTGTCAAGAATTTGGCATCTCCCAGATCACATCATGGCAATTTTTTTGTAAGGACACACACCCTTACAAGATCAAGCTGCCTCATAAGCTAAAGCCACTTGATCATATGAAGCGACGCACGTTCTCGAATTGAGCTCTCGAGCATGGTCGATTGACCAATGAGAACAGTGCATCGGCAAAGTTAACTTCGTAAAACTAAAACCCGGAACACGGCCATTGTTAAGGCGAAATTTAGGGGATCATTCGAATCCATTAGAACTACCATTTTAAGGTTGTGCCTTTTGGTTTCCTCCAACGTTTTTTTTTTTTGATATTCATAAAAGCTTTGTCAAACATTTTTTCAAGATTGATTCTATTGCTTAATGGTGTTGATAAGGCGCCGTCTTTAATCTTATTGCAAAGTTCACTACGAATTTGAATTTCTTTTTCCAAAGCGGCTTGTGTCGTCATGATCTTTTGTCGTTTTTTTTGTTAAACGAAGACTAACTCTTTCTTTTTTTATTATGGATCAACGTTTCTGCCACGTCCTCTTGTTCAACGTGTTCTTGTTGCTTCTGGTGAATTGATAAGCATTTCAATCAGAACGTTCTCATCAAAAAATTTGTCAGCAGAATAATTGGATGTTGATAAAAATGAAGAATTTTCTTTTTCGACGTTTTGATTTTAAGCAACGTCTAGTTTCCTCTTTTTGCTACATGAAGGCAACCCAAAAGTAGAAGCGTCTGGACAACATTCAACTGAACCCTTTTAATAGTTTCCTCCGACGGACTGAATTTATATTCCTTGTTGGGGCCCCCACCAGTTGCATTCGTTGGTTTCACATTTTCAGACATTTTTTCCTCACATATTTTTTTATCGAGCCAAACCTGAAAATTACATTTTTTTAAAGGAAAGCATCATTAAAACAATTTGTTACTTACTTTTTTCCATTCGGAAACAGATTTCGTTGGTGGACCAAACAGTAAAGATCTGTTTCAACAGTTTTCCAATTTTGTTTAAATTTTTTTTGTTTGACTGATTGTGAATACATTAGCTACCTATATATTATCTTTGTTTTTTTTATTAATTAAAATTTCCTTTTGCTTTGTATTTGATGAATTTGACAAATAAATAAACAAACTTTTTAATTTAGGTTTAATATTTTTGTAGAGAACAACTTACATTTTTTTTAATTCCGATAGCTTTATATGGCAGGGGAATATTTTGAGGGAAAAAACATAAAAATTCCCATACAAAAATAGAGTTGGCGATAGCTATTTTTCCCCATGGAATTTTTCCCTAATTTCGGAAAATGTTCCCGGTACCAATTTATGGAAAATAAGAAAAGATTTCCCGATAGCCCTAATTGTTTTGACATTGATTGATTCTTACGGTTTCTTGGTAGGGGAACCCAAAGAAAAAAAACATATGAGAAAGCTACAATCCGCTTTATGGGCCTATAATATAGAAAATGACATTGTCACAACATATTGGTCAAACAGTTTATCAGAATCTTTTGTTGTTTAACAAAAAACATCGTTTTTCTCCTGCATATGCTATGGGGTAGGGTATACAGGTTTTTGTAAGAAAACGCCCCCAAAAAGTGGGCGTGGGTTAAAATGGTCTATGGACGAAATGTTCATATTTACATTACTAATTATTCTGCATCAAAAGTTTTTTCGAAAATTTTAAAATTTGACCGAAAAACGTTTTTTTTTTAAAACGCCCCCAAAAAGTGGGCGTGGCAAAAAACTTTATATGGACGAAATATAGATATTACGATTCTCTAAATACACTTCTCAGACCCTTTTTAAAATTGCTTACGGTTTGGCCAAAAAATACGTTTTTCTAAAAAGGGGGCGTGGCAGTGGGCGGATTTAAACAATGTTCACACTTGTTCTGCTGGGAGCAACAAAGATCACGTGTACCAAATTCCATCACTGTAGCTCAAAATGTGAGGCCCAAAAACTGGTGACGTACGGATGGGCAGACATGGCTAAATCGACTCAGCAATCGATTCTGAGTCGATCCATATACTTTGAGATATATGTAGCTAAATTATTTCTCTATGTTACAAACTATGTATCAAAACTAATATACCCATATGGGATAGGGTATAAAGACTTATATTTGGTCAATAGAATTTTTTTTATACCCTATCCCAAAGGGGTGTATTAGTTTTGACATTAAGTTTAAGAGAACAGTGCATCGGCAAAGTTAACTTGGGAAATCTAAAACCCGGAACACGGCCAATCTCTGCTCACATCGTTGCCTTTGCTCTATTTCATCGATTAATATTAAAACTGTTATTCTTTGCAATAAAAAATACTATTTCACCTATAACCAAATAAACCACACACAAATTCTTTTGTTGTTTACTATAAGTGATTTGTCAAATACTTCGAAAATAAGGTTCGAATACTTATTTTAAATTTGCATGTTGGTAAAACTGGTTTTCCCAAGGAAAAATATTCCGCGAGTTAATCCCGATAGTAGGATCGCGTTCTTGGGTAGGGAAAAATTCATGATAGACCCAAATACCTATCTCTCTTGTAAGAAAAAAAACAATTAACACCAGAAAAATATGTATTTTTATTTCTTTATGTTTATTTCATTCAAATTAAACTCTTTGCTATAATATATTTTACACATTGAAATGTTTAATTATTTCTTATTGTGTACTTAATTTGTTATATTATTCTGGTTGTGTTTAATGAATAGTCCTTAGTGTCTTACATGTCCTCTTCGTTATTCAATAGATAATTTATAATAATTTATAAAAATGTAAAGTGCTACTATAAATCGAAACAAAATGGTGAAAAAACAAAAATATACGAATGATCTACATCAAATCACACTTAAGTAAAATTAAAATCGCGTTTTATTTGTTCTTTTTTGTTGGAAACTCTGCAGGATGTTGTACAAATAAAATGGTATAGAAAGCAAGGATTATGACTGTCAGAAAAAAAACCTACGTGAAGAACTGAAGGGTGAATGAAGCGCACATACAGAAGTACACACGGAATTCAAAATATCTTAACGGCAGAATGCTTGTTAGATGGAAATTAAAGGTCGAGTCGATAGGTGGACAAATGGGGGATCTAGTCCGTCTTTTTCATTGATTTAAGCGCTCTTTCGCGGAGCTGTTTCTCAAGATCCTCATTCACAACAGCCGGTTCATCATCATTGCTGCTGGAACTATTGTCAGCCTTTTTGCTCTTCTTTTTGTGTTTTTTGTGTTTCTTGCTCTTTTTGCTGTGTTTTTTGTGTTTCTTGTGTTTTTTCTTTTTTGCCTCTGCTTCTGAAAAGGAGGAGCTGTCATCATCTGAATCATGACGTGACTTCTTGGCCTTCTTTCGCTTTTTCTTGGGTTCATCAGAATCAGAAGAATCATCGTTAGCAGTCGTTACTTGTTTTTGGGGTTTTTTAGAAGCGGATAGCGTTCTCTTACGCGAAACCTGCCGATCAGTACTTTTATTAGCTGCTTGCTCATTGTCATCGCTGTCGGAATCTGATTTTCTTGGCTTTTCCTTCTTTTCAGGCAATCGGGAACGCTTGTTTATTTCAGGTTGCTCCCGAATCTCTGTTGAGATTTTACGCTTTTGGGGTTCTGCAGGTTTTTCTGGCTTCCGTTCTGCTTCGATCTCTTTACGATTTTTCGCTGCAGATACAGCCGCCTTAGGGGGCTGTTTTTCATTTTCGCTTTTTTCACTTGAGGAAGAACGTGCTCGGCGAGATCTTTGCTCTTTGCGATCTGGTGCCTGCTCAGGTTCGCTGTCATCGCTGTCCGAACTGTCAGATGAGCTAGAGTCACTAGCGGGTTTTGTTTTCTTTACAGTAGGCTTTGAAGGTATAGCAGATGCCGCAGATATTTTTTGAGCAGCTATGGCTGGTTTTTCCTTAGCTTTTTCCTTTTCGTGCCGTTTGAGGAATGGGGACGGAGTCCTCGAAAGACTGGTACTGTATTTTTCCCGAGGAACGGGCTTACGTCCTGGAATTGTTGCTATTTTTACCTGTTCTACCACAACGGGAGCTATTGGACGATCTTCCTCTATCTTCGTTTTTGATCGGAAAATGTCTTCTTTTCTTTCTTTTGTGTGGTCTAACTGCTTAGGATATTCTGGGAAACGTTCTACACTGCGTTCTTTTCGGACTGGACTAGACTTACGTTCAAAACCTGGTTTAGTTCTTTTCTCAGAACTTTCTTTATGCAGCGACCGATCTGAGCTGCTGCTAAGTTTTCTAGCATGACATACATCAGGTCTAGCAGTCTTCATTGGACTGTCGCGCTTATCTATACTTCTAGCTCGCACCGTTGCCGCAGGAGCATTTTCAGAGTCCCAGTTTGGACTCACAGATCGCTGTTTGGATTGTGATGCTGCTGGCGGTTCCCATCTCTCATCATTCCGACCCATTTTGATAGGCATTGGTTTCGGAATTTGCCGTGGTACGGATCGTTGGAAACTACCACGTCTTCCTGGCGACATTGGCCGGCTTTCTCGAGATGGCATACGATGCAGAGGAGATAGACGACGTTCGCGGGAAGATGGACGACCATCACGCGACAATCTTTGAGGAGGAGGTGATGAACGACGATCACGAGACATGCGGCGCGGCGGTGAAACTCGCCGTGGTGGTGATATTCGCAAAGGTGACGTCCGCCGTCGTTCTCTTGCTGGATTCATAGGTGACATTCGACGATCTCTAGAAGATCGAATGACTGGAGAACGTCGTTCACGAGATCTTCTCTGCATTATCGGTGGTGAGGGGCGACGTGGTGGTGGTGATATTTTTCTATCGCGGAAAGGTGATGATCTTCGATCTCGTATTGGTGAGAATTTACGATCACGTGACTGCCTTCGTGGTGGTGATCTTCGATCGAATGGAGAGCGACGATCACGTGGAGACATATTGCGACGCATACGATCACGACTCATACTACGGCGGCGATTACCGCCTCCTCGGCCACGGCCACCTCCGCGACCACGGTTGTTTGGTGTGCGACGTCTATTAAATCTGAAAATAATACAATTAATTATTAATACACTGAAATAAAACCCTTATAGCAGATTTATATCTTCATTGTAGATTCATATTTCGAATAATTTCAATGAATATACACGTTGATTGGTCTATTAACCAACAAATCTCAATAACATGATAGTATCAATATAAAACCCATATAGCTATTTCAAAATAAGATATTTCCAGAAAAAATCTCTGTAAATGCAATTGAATTCTTAAATCCCAAATGCATTCGATACAAAATCATAATCAAAATAACAAGTACAACAAATGTTACAAAGCCAGAGCTTTTGTAAGCCTTAAAATTGAAATTTGTAAGGTGAAGCGGTACCATCAGGAGAAACATGAATTCATGACGAGTACTGACAGTTTTTTTTAATATCAGTTATTATCCTTTTTTTGCAAAAGTCCTTTTCCACATTAGCGGAGTTTTTATTATAATTCTAAATTTATCGTTTACCTTCTTGGCGATCTGGAACGTCTCATTGGCGACCTAGAACGATTTCTTGATCTGGACCTTATACGGGAGCGAGAACGTCTGCGTGACCGGGAACGCTGACGCATTGGAGAACGTGAACGATTGCGGCCACCACCGCCACGTGGTGGACTACGGCGTGGAGATCTGCGTCCCTGGTCGAAACGCCTCATGTCCTGCCGCCTTGGTGGTGCTTTACCAGGTGAACTACTAGACGATGATTCGCGATTATTTCTGTATTGCCGCTTTTTCTGAACGCTGTTTTGATTTTTACGAATCTCGAAGTCGTCTTTTCCGTTTGCTGGTGATAAGGATAAACTTGTTTCGGAACGTGATCGACGGGATTTCTTTCTGTCTACAGATGATGCAGAGGAGGATGACGAGGAACTTGACGAACGAGATTTGCCTTTTTTAACCACCGATCTATGCAACAACAAAAAAGAGAACATTGTATTAAATCACATTTAACTAACACATGCACAAAATTACCTTGATCTTGAACGTCGCTTGCTTGGCAAAGGTTTGCGATTTCTAGAATGCGTAGACGAGTGCGAGTCAGAGCTTCTTGAACGGCTTTTATCGTTACGCTTTGGCGCGCTTGCTAGATCCAGAAGCTTCGCTTGCACTTTAGTCAATTTTTTTGATCCATCTGCGTCATGCCCATTAAGCGATACATCCGTAGGTTTAGGAGATGCAGATTTGTCCTTCTTCTTGGCTGGTGATTTGGATTTAGACTTTCTTTCTGAAGTTCGTAACTCAGATCGAGAAGCGGCCCTTTTGGGTCTCGAATGTGAGCGCGAGCGTCGACGATTTGATGACTGACCCTGTTGCGTTGGCTTGCGATCCCTTGATCGACTACGACGCCTTCTTTCTGGTGACCGATGACGTGATCTTGAACGCCGCCTTTCCCTGGTAGAGTCCCAACGCCGTGGAGATCGTTCCCTGGAAGATTTCTTTAGCGGTGATCTATCCCTTGACTTTGCACGCGGAGAACGTGCCCGATCTCTTGTAATTGATTTAGACCGCTCTATTGCAGCTGCCGTGGAAGATGATGAAGCCTTTCCACCACCTAAACCGCCACCAGTATCTATAGTAGCATCTTTTGAATTACTACCTAAATTATTTGCTTCAGGCGATTTAGATCTAGATTTAGCTTTCATGTGTGATCTAACCTGTTCAATAGGCAACTGACTCGTTGAAGACACCTCATTGGAGCGCTCTCGTCGTCGACTCTCGCGATCTCGGTCCACCGAGCGATCACGTTTCGACGAGGAGTTTGCGTGTTGCTCTTCTTCTCGCTTGAGTATTTCTTCCTTTTTCTGGTTGATAAACTCGGCTGGTATTCCGCTTTCACTATCTTGAGCAGATAAAAGCAATGCCCATAGCTCATCCATAAACTGTCTTGCATTGCGGCCGTTAAGAAATCCCGTCATGTTTATTTGCATTTTTTTGGGGCATGGAAATTTTTCTTCTTCCAGTTGATTGTAAACAAACTCAACAACCACGTCGTCTTCGATGTGAAGTATGTCCGTGATTTTTTTGCTAATCCATGGTCGAAGAACGTCCAACTTGACTTTGGTCATATCGACCCGCTTGCTAAGGCAATCCCCAAACTTCATTTGCTTCATAAGTTTTTTTTCTTTGTCACTAAAGCGCGTGTCCTGCTGCTGGTTGGTGCCCTAGAATGAATATTAATATTAAAGACGAATAGAGACAAGTGTACAATGTACATGTATAAGTATGATACAACCGTAATATAAAGACGACATACAAGTAGAAAGTCATAACATCTTATTCAAAATGATACAACATTGTAGCCTCTATTGCTATACGTGAACTTAAAACTCTTAGATAAAATAAATAGAACAACACCAGCATCTGATTAGCTTTTACGACGATGTGAACAGGCGACGAAACATGCAGACCAGTACTGCTAGTGTAGGTAAAGTGTGACAAAACTAACACATTTTACTACAGTTAAAGTACATATATACTAACAAAAACGGCTGATATTCAATGTTTCTGAACGTTGATTAAAGACTCGAGTTAGTGGCCCTAAAATATATCTATTATTGCATATACGAGACGTAAGATTAGGACGCAGGATAATTTAAGAAGCAGATAGTCGAGGAAGTATGTATGAATCCATAAGGGCAGTACGATTCTGGTTACCAATTGCAAGCTGAATTTGTCATTTAGGATAATCCTGAACAAATGATCAATGACAGATTTTCGCAGCCAAAAAACGAGGCCTACAACGCAAAGCTACAGGTGAAGACGAGAGCTACCATTTACCTTTACAGCCAAAGAAGGAGCGAAGAAAATCGGCTTTTCAGAAAGAAGAAAAAAGAAAAAGAAAAGCGATCGAAGATATAAAGATGTTCGTAAGTTTTATCAAGTGTAACACATCAAAACCATGGAGCAGACAGAATCCAGTCGAGATGAACAATAAAAGATTTAAGTTGATACCCATTCTGTTGAGAATATGAAAAATCAACTTTTGCAGACTGTTAAACAGGGATAACGAACAATGTTCCGCTGTCAGGCAGAACGAACCATTGAATATTGGCAACGACAGTGAAAAACTACTGACCATAGCAATATCTAAAACTCATAAGCAAGATTTTGTTGATAAAAGTATGCCTCAGGAATGCAACTTCAGCATCGTTTGCCCGCGACAGACATGATTCTCCTCAAAATCACCTACGCAAGCCTTCTTATCTGCCCTAAGATGTGAACGCCTAAAACCCTTATCTGTATCTGTGTGGTATAAGTTTTAGTCCACAAGTTCTTCACTTTTCGGTAGATCCTTGAAAAAAAACCCAAGAAGTCCAAATTGATACCCCCAGCTATTTACCGATTTCAAAGCTCATACGACAGTATTCATAGAGACGAACTACACAGATTCATATGTAGTTTTAATACACTGCCAAAATTCGTCCGTATGTGCAGAATTGCAATGGAGAATTCTTGCTGCTTCATCAGGGTTGGCAATGACCTCACCGAAACATTCCATACCAAAAAAAGGATGACGCACTGTCATGTGACCTCTTTAGCATTATTCCTGATAGGGTTGCACAAAACTCACTCGCCAACATCAGACTCACAATCATCTATAAATCGGTGCAACTACTAGCTTACGCCGACGATATTGACATCATTATTCGGACTATACGTGATGTCAGTTTATTAATTTGCTAGTACAAGGTGGCGCAAAAGTAATCCTCCTATCAGAAAATGCTATAAATTTTGCGATTGGCCCCTAATGTCAGTTCTGTTTTGACATTTGTGTAGTAAACACATGCGAAATACACGTTAATAAACAATGTTACGCTACACTGCTCCAGAACGCGGAATATTGGTGACATTATCATTCATTCATTTTTTTTTAAATTACAGCCAAAAAACATCGGAAGGTTATTTTTGCGCCACCTTGTATAAAGTAATGGGTTTAGCAGTATATGAGGGCAAGATTATATATAAGCTATCAACACGAAAAAACACACAGCATCGACGAATTGGACTCCAGTTTAACTTTTGCCAACCGTTGTTTATTCGGGCTAAGAATACAATTTAATAGTAAAGCCTACCCCCTATTAGTGATCTGCTTGATCGTGCACCGAAAACTCTGAACGAGTGGACAAAACTATTTAGGCATCAATCCCTTAAAAATCAGAATTTGTTCACTTTGACAATAAAAGAACAATTCCGATTCAAACTATTGGTTTGAAAAATGGATTCAGAGGACTGGCATAAAATATAAGACTTTTACAGACTAATCTCTTTCATCTTTCCAAGCATAGAGGAGTGGGTAATGAACGAATTTAACACCAAACCCATATCCATCCTAATGGTTCCAAATTAGACTTATGAGTTGCAGTGCTATCCGAGAAATTACAGGTTATTAGTACATTTCATATTTCAATAAAGTCTTGCAGCATATTAACAGTTCCAGAAGCAGAAAAGGCGAACACAATGCTTGTTGTACCAGAAGGTGATAATAATATTTTCTAAAGTCAGGCTGCAACTAAAACAATCTCTGATTTTAAAATTATATTTAGCTTTTCAAATGCTGTCGCAAATCGGTAAAGCTTCTTCGCGCAATCTTTCTTTGCGCATGATAACGCTGATACGCCGGAGAGGAAAGGCTCTACCACCAGCTTCGACAGGCAGACCAGCCCATTAAATAGCTGCTAGGTATGTGACCCTTAATCACAAATTCGCAAAGGATATGTGCAATTACATCCCCACCTGTGGAACGTCGAAACAGTCAGGGCCATAGTATGACAAAACTAGCAAATCGACAGACTCTTTTGTAGAACCGCAAATATTGTTCTACGCTAGTGGGCATACAAACTGCACACAGCAACTCTAAATTAAAAATGCATCTAATAGATAATGACACTTGTTGTGCCGTTTCTCAGACCTCAGAAATGTGACTTTAAGAGAATGCTATGATCCACACAGATCTGTCCCAAATTTTGCTTTTCAGTGTTGAGATTCTGAAATAAACGACTAAATTGGATTTAGCGGCAAACGAAAAAAATAAAAAACTTATGAGAAGACTACAATTCGCTGTGTGTATCATCTTAGCCTTAAATTAAAGATCCCTAAATATTGGGCGTGGCTTTAAACGTTATAGGTATGAAATAAAAAAAAGGCACTGTCAGAACATATTCAGAAAGTTTATCAAAATCTTAATTGTTATATTGTATGTCTTTGGCTAGGGTATACAAATGTTTTTTTTTTTGTGGGAAAATGCACCCCAAAAGTCGCCGTGGGTTTTAGACTTAAGCTGGGCATCCACGATCAGTCATGAATGTCACTCCCGACGTGAGCGCACTCATGAATGCCGGTGGGTGGCATTGCGTGTTAGAGTGCACAATCATGTGCGATGGAATACAAAACTGTTTGAATGTAAAAACAACTTGTGTGACAGTTAACAGTTACACCCACACTAACAAAAAACATCAAATTTTATACCAAAATCTGTAATTACCAATGGAAAACATCATAAGGATTTTATATTTATTTTATGTTGAATAGCTACCTGCACTTAATGCTTGCGCTATTTTCAAAACACAAAGAAACACATTTTAAAAAAAAATTAACTGTTTGTATTTAAAGATTATCGAATACCTATTATTATAAATGTATAACTGAATTTTTATTACTTTACTCTATATATTATATTAATGGTCTTTGACAATTGAATTAAATTATGTACATTTAGGTACATGTGATACCAAAATAAAAATAGTTTTTAATTAAACAATCGCTTAATCTATTAAAAACGAGTAAAAATGCTAAATCTATTTTGTTATTGCTGTTTTGTTTAAATAAAAATAACCTGGCCGGATACTGACGCAAAAGTGGCCGACCAATGAATTTTGGTGGCCGGGTTCTAGTGAAATTTCTCTTTTTCCAAAAAAAATATTTTAATTTCAGATGCATGAATCCAATTACATTCAGCTATTTTTTTCCAAACATGAAATTGACATTAAGGTGAAAAAAAAAACAAAAACTTGTTTAAGTGGCCACGTAAATTAGTTATCATGGATCAAAGTAGGAAAAAGAGTTAGTTGGCCGAGTACTGGTACATCTACCCTACATATTAAAATGTAGACTTTGTGTTAAAACTTGTATTGTGTACATTTACCTACAACGGTGGCCATGTCTTGTCTTGTAGAAATCTATTGAAAACTGAGGTGTGCTTACGACAGGTGCCGCCATTTAAAGTAGGTACAAGTTATTTTAGTGGGTCCAGTGGCCTAGTGCATTGAAGTGGGGTCCTTGCTCAGACATTTTTCCAAAATTCCTTACGGTTTGACAACTTTTTTTTCTGTAAAGTGGTCTTGACAGTGGGTAGATTTTGAAAATGTTTACACTTATTCTGCTTCGAACAGAGAGTCTATATACAAAACGAGATTATGAGAATATCTCGAGATGTCTCGATTGTTCACCCAAAATCATTCGAATAATTTCGTTTTCAATTTTTCTTACACGTTGTGCTTGTGTGTTGTCTCTTGTCTTTTGAGTTGTGCTTGCGAGTGTGACTTGTGTTCTCTTCTCTTTCTCCTACAACTGTAGTCGCGAAAAGCGCCATACATTATTTTTGGTTACCGAAATGATCATTCGTTTATACAGATCACTCGAGTACTAATGTCTCGATCATTAAAATCATTCGATTATATAGATCACTTGAGTACTAATGTCTCTATCTTTTAAATCATTCGATTATGTCCATCACTAGAAGCGCCTATATTGACAGATTTTTAATTTGTTAAAAGTTAACAGATGTGCGCTAGATAATTAAATTCCAGTTGTTTTTATATTTCTACTATGACTTTATAATGTATACAATATATTTTTGTAACAATAGTACCTAAAACGTTAAATAATAAACCTAACCAGCCGCAAATAAAAATATATTTTTGTTTTTCTTGTACCTATGGTTTATGCCTTTAATATGATTTATGTAATTATATTACTATCGCAAAAACATTTGTGCCTTGCCGGTTCGACTTCGGAAAGTTTAATGAGTGGATGTATAACAATCATACAAATTAAATGTAAAAAATGAATGAAAGTTGGGATGTTGATGTTTATGTTTATATATTATCAGTCCTATTCATTAATAAGCACACATTTACGATGCAAACAAAAATTAAATGCACATGTGGCAAGCATAAATTCCCACCACTTACATTACAGGTATAGTTTATATTCTAATCCATATTGAATCCAAAAATACATTTGGAAAACAAGAGCCATGAACGAAACAAGGTACGTATGTATGTACATAAAATTCATTATGTATGTATAATGTATATGCACGTAAATTAAAAAAAAGAAGAAAGTTCTCATATCAAACGCTTAATTAGTGTTACGTGTGATTTTTTTAATTTAGCATACACATTTATTTGATATCAATTAATAATAATAAACAAATTAGTTTATTTTTTTTACATCGCAATGACTATAGAAAACTACGCGCTAAGCACTTTAGCGTACGCCTTACATCAACATATTATAAATGATAGATCTCATCTACCAGCAGGTGTTAAATAAATGCACTTTCTTTTTATACAATAAAACCTAGTAAATAAAAAGATTTCCACCATTTCGAATAGAATGGCGTTTAAAAATCATTGATCCATGAGTATAGAGAATAAACCGATTTTTTCACGTGTACATATATAACATACTAACTAATCTACCACATTTTTGCCGGTTCTTTTTTTTAATAATCTTACCGTGAACATCATTGCAATTGTGTATTTTTGAGAAGTGCAATTGAGAAATTTAAATTTTTAGTGAGTACACCAAAGTGCACTTATTGGTCTTTAGCACAAGTTAAAAATTATTTCAATCAATTCAACATTATAGCTTGCAGGAATATTTTCTGGACGTTTGTCTCAAAAATAAAAAAATCTTCACGTCCAACTCTTATCGGTTTTTCGCGAGCTTTCACGCTTTATTTTACTGTCGTATATTCACTTTATTTTAAGTAATGCATTTTCTTAATGAACATTTTGTTGTGTACAATTTTATTGTATTTTATATTGTCTACATTTAAAAGTGTGAATATTAAATTATTAATATTTGCAGACACTTTTTTAACACTCCGAATTTTATTTCATGCGGTCTGTGGTAGTGCAAAATGGAGACGCGACGAATGACTTAACGAAGAAAATAGGCAAAGATTCGTTTAAATTAATTTGGTAGCGATTACATTGCACTAGTTGCTTTTGTCATCCCACACGTAGATGTCGCACGCGTCCTAAAAGGGAAACATATAGCTTTACTCATGAACCATGAAAGAACCACTACAAATGAGATATGGCTTTGCGTTTTTTATACATTATCCCATGGGATAAAATAGTTTTTATGGCGTTTTCCATTGGAAAAAAAATCAATTTTTTTTTTGATCTGAAGAACGATTTTGACAGTTGTTGTGTTCCATTGGGCGAAAAAATTGATTTTTTTTTGATCAGAGATCAATTTTGCAAATCTGAATTTTTCGGCAGATTTACCAATACCAATACAAATGATAGCTGTCAGTTTGACAAGAGTGATTTTCATTTTGATTTTTTACTTCGGTTGTGAAAAACAAGAGTGATTTGGGTTTAGATATTAATAATGGATATAGACACAGAAAAGAAAGTTATACGTGAACTATTAAATTGATTGAAAAAAATGTTTGTTATGTTTTTAATGTTGGCAGCTACACCGACGCTAACTTCACATACACGAAATGACACCAATACAAAAAAATAAATCTGAATCGTGTTCCATTGACACTCAAAAAGATCAAATTTCAGATCAAAATCAAGATTTCCCAATGGAAAACGCCATTACATTAAAGGGCCGACCAGAATGCGTATCTGAAGCTGGTATCTGTACCTGAGTGAAAAGTTAAAAAAAAGGCAACCCGTAAGCGCTTACACAATGTGTATCTTCGTGAATATGTAGCTTGAAGTTGACTAGAGGGCAACTTCATGCAAGAAATGTATCTCTCTTTTGACAGCGATGCAAGATACCCAGAATGCGAATCTGTAGCTTGCATCTGAGTCAGAAGTTAAGCACAAGGCAACCCGTAAGCGCTTACACATTGTATACCTTCCTGAATCTGTAGCTTGAATTTGAATGGGGGCAACTTCATGCAAAAAATGTATCTCTCTTTTGACAGCGATACAAGATACAAGCTACAGATACGCATTTTGGCCAGCCCTTAAGTTTGTAACATAACAGAGAAACACTTTCGATAGTTATTCCATACCTTAAAGAATATGCATCGACTAAGAATCGCTAGCTGAGTCGATTGCCTGTCTTTTCGTCCGTCCGTATGGCACCGATTTTTGAGGTCTTAAACTTTGAGCTAAAATGATTATGTTTTGTATATAGACTCTATGTTCGAAGCAGAATAAGTGTAAACATTTTCAAAATCTACCCACTGTCAAGACTTACTTACTTACTTACTTAAGTGGCGCTACAGTCCGGAATGAACCTGGGCCTCAACCAACATGCCTCTCCAATCAGCCCGGTCCTTAGCTAACTGCCTCCAGTTGCGCACTCCAAGTTGGTTGAGGTCGGTTTCCACTTGTGCGCGCCACTTAAGGCGAGGTCTTCCTCTACTGCGTCCGACGTCTGGCTGGGAATCGAAGACTCTGCGAGCCGGAGTATTGGTGTCCATTCGTTCTACATGTCCTAGCCATCTTAAACGTCCAATGCGGAGTTTTTTGACCAGGGGCATGTCGCTGTACAGCTCGTATAGTTCTTGGTTGAATCTTCGTCTCCATAGCCCGTCAACGTAAACGGGACCGAAGATTTTCCGAAGAATTTTCCTCTCGAATCTACCAAGGATTTCTTCATCCGCTTTTGATACGGTCCATGCTTCAGCGCCGTAGAGCAGGACTGGGATGATCAGGGTCTTATATAGGATCTCCTTAGTAGTTCGAGTGAGGGCTTTACTACTAAATTGCCTTCTTAGCCCGAAGAAACAGCGGTTGGCAAGAGTAATTCTTCGTTTAATTTCTGACGAGATGTTGTTGTCAGAGTTAATAGCGGAGCCGAGGTAGACAAAGTCCCGTACTACCTCAAAGTTATATCTGTCAATGGTGACGTTCTGTCCAATTCGTCGATGTTGTGTGTCCTTTCGTGTTGACAGCATATACTTAGTCTTACCCTCATTTACTGCTAAACCCATTTTCGCCGCTTCCTTCTCTATACTAGCAAACGTGGCTATGACATCACGTTGAGTCCTACCAATGATGTCAATATCGTCAGCGTATGCTAGTAGTTGCACCGACTTTTGGAAAATTGTGCCTCTGGTGTTGGCTTTGGAGTTTTGCACAATCCTCTCAAGAATCAGATTAAAGAAGTCACATGACAGCGCATCGCCTTGCCTAAATCCTTTTTTGGTATCGAATGTGTCGGTGAGGTCGTTTCCGACCCTGATGGAGCACCGAGAATTCTCCATCGTCATCCTACACAAACGGACGAGTTTGGGCGGTATACCAAAACTAGACATGGCTCTATACAGTTCGTCTCTATAAATGCTGTCATATGCGGCTTTGAAATCGATGAATAGGTGGTGGGTATCGATTTGGACTTCTTGAGTTTTTTCCAGGATCTGCCGAAGTGTGAAAATTTGATCGGTTGTGGACTTTCCTGGCCTAAAACCACACTGATAAGGGCCAATCAGGTTGTTGGTAAACGGTTTCAGGCGTTCACATATTACGGCAGATAGGATCTTGTAGGCGATGTTGAGGAGACTTATGCCTCTGTAGTTGGCGCAGTTCAGAGGGTCTCCTTTTTTGTGGATCGGGCAAACGATGCTGAGGTTCCATTCTTCAGGCATATTTTCATCCGACCAGATTTGGCTTATGAGTTGGTGGATGTTACTTACCAAGTCATCTCCGCCGGCCTTATAGAGCTCAGCGGGAAGGCCGTCATTTCCGGCAGCCTTATTAAGCTTGAGTTTAGATATTGCTATCCTCACTTCACTCAGGTCGGGTGGTTGGCAGTTTTCGCTGTCGTTGCCAATATTGAATGGTTCGTTCTGCCTGACAGCGGAATGTTGTTCGTCATCGCCGTTTAACAGTCTGCAGAAGTGGTTCTTCCATATCCTCAGCATCGACTGTGTCTCAACTACAATATTTCCTTGTTCATCTCGACAGGATTCTGTTCGAGCCTTGTATCCTTGGCTTTGACGCTTTACACTTTGGTAAAACTTGCGAACATCGTTCCTGGAGTGGCACCTCTCTATATCCTCGATCGCGCGCTTTTCTTGCTCTTTTTTCTTCTTGCTGAAAAGCCGATGTTCTTCCCTCCTTCTTTGCCTATAGAGCTCAATGGCAGCTCTCGTCTTCACCTGCAGCTTAGCCTTGTAGGCCTCGTTCTTGGCTGCGAGCATCTGTCGGCATTCCTCATCAAACCAGGGGTTTCTTGCTGGTTGGCGCGAGAAACCTAGCACATCAGTTGCGGCTGATCTAATGGCCTGTTGGCATCGTTGCCATTGCTCTTCGACATTCGATGCTGGTGGTATGGTGTTAATCGAGAGGTTAAGGGATACGCGTTGTGCGAAGGTCTTGGCGGTCTCTTGCGATTGCAGTCTTCCGACATTAAATTTTTTCACAGTATTTCTGGATTGTTGTGGCGTGGTGGATATCCGCATTCTTACCTTGGCTGCTACAAGGTAGTGATCCGAGTCGATGTTAGCTCCTCGGAATGTTCGGACATCCAAAATACTGGATGCGTGCCTTTTATCTATCGCAATGTGATCAATTTGGTTGACCGTTCGTTGATCTGGAGACCGCCATGTCCCCTTATGGATATCGAGGTGAGGAAACCGTGTGCTGGCTATAGTGGCATTTCGTTCCGTAGCGAAATCAATTAGCCTAAGTCCGTTACCAGACGTGTTGTCGTGTAGGCTTTGTTTTCCGACAATACTTCTAAAGATGTCTTCTCTTCCTACCTTTGCGTTAAAATCTCCCAGCACGATTTTAACATCGTACTTCGGTAGTCGCTCATAGGTTTTGTCGAGAAGCTCGTAGAAGCAATCCTTAGCTATATCATCTTTTTCTTCCGTCGGAGCGTGAGCGCATATAAGGCTTATGTTGGCGAATTTGGCCTTGATGCGGATTGTTACTATGCGTTCGCTAATGTCTTGGAAACATAAGACTTCTTGCCTAAGTCTGGCACTTATAACAAATCCGCATCCGAATAGTCGCTGTTTCTGCTCACTATAACACGGTCCGTAGTATATGTCACAGTTTTTCATCCTCTTTTTGCCCGGCCCATCCCATCGTATTTCCTGGATGGCAGTAATGTCTGCTTTGTAGCAGTTTAGGGCTTCCGCTAGTTGTTCGCCTGCACCTCTCCTGTTTAATGTTCTCACATTCCAGGTGCAGATACGAACGTCGTTGTCCTTTTTTCGTTTAGCAGGGTCGTCAACAATAAAATCCGTCCTTTCCGAGGCTATTGGTTGCTTCGTAACCATGTTTTTTTTTCTGTGGGTGGGTAGTTAACCCAAAGCACAACCCCCAACCTGGAGGGCCAGTTCCAATTTATTAGATACCCCTAGGACACGGGGCCATCAGTATCCACTACGGGATTGAGCGCTGCCGTTGGCCTTTCGGTTCATCCGCCACCATCTCTGTTCAAGGGGCCTGACTAACCCTTGAAATTCCTAGACAACCTGTTGTCCGAATATGTCAGAGCAGCTCATCTAGGTTCGCCTGGGACAGCAGGCCGGGTATTCTTCCGTGCCATTCTCACCAGGGTGTTTATAGTGTTGCTGTTTTTCGTCGTGTTATCAACACTCGCACTTATCGTTTAGCAAGTCAAATCCGGTTGGATGAGACCAGTACCCGATGGTTACCACTTGGAGGTAAAAGATAAGCACATTTGATGTGTAGTCAGAGTTGCAACACTGGGCATTGCCAAGTTAACGCCAATCAGAGTCTACCCTCGTTCTACAGCACCCAACCATCCACTGTCAAGACCACTTTACAGAAAAAAAAGTTGTCAAACCGTAAGGAATTTTGGAAAAATGTCTGAGCAAGATATTTAAACATTTTTAATAAGGGTATTCATGCAACATCGTATTTAACATACGTGCGAAAGATTGTTAGTTTACGACGACCTTTCATGAACGACCCTAAAACTGCACCACTTAATAATGCGATAACCCACTGAATTGAATTTCATTTTAGTAATTTATTTTTTGATAGAAATTTGTTCCTATTGTTCTCTTTCCGTTCTCGATAATTTTTTTCAGTTTAGCGCACACGTTTGATGTGTGAAAGTGACTGATTAAATGTCAAAATAGCATTTCAAAAGTTTACAACGTTTATCATCTCAGTTTACGCACCCAATTCCTGTGAGAAAATTGCGATATTGTTGGAAAAGATTTCCCATACAAATTTTGACGTCGTAATTTTATCACGTTTAATATCTATATCGTTTAATATCGTTTAATATCTATATTTCGTCAGTATAAAGTTTTTTTTTGGCACGCCAAATTTTTCGAGGCGTTTTTCGTAAAAATCGGTTTTAAGTAACTACAATTTTAAGAAAATTCAAATAATTTTTGGACGAAAAATATTTTAAGAATAATAATACGAACATTTTGACTTAAGATCTTTGATAGATAGAAAACGGAGTTTTTTGTAGAACCATAAAAGATTTAGATAAGCTGTCTGAACAAGATGTGGTGATAATATCATCTTCTATTAAAAATAAGTCTTGATAAGTGAAAAATAAAAAGTGATTTTTTGCGAAAACTATAATTAAAAATTAAAATATCTTTGAATAACCGTGTTCTAAAAATTCAGAAGCTTTGTTTTGACACCAACTCGCCAATGGTTAAATTAATAAAAAAACCTTAATGAGTAATGTCGTTTTCCATTGGTAAATCTGGATTTTGATCTAAAATTTGATCTTTTTGAGTGCTAATGGAACACGATTTCAGCTTGATTGTAATTGTTGTAATTTCTTTTCTGTGAAGTCAGTGTCGCTGTAGCTGACAAGTTTCAAGTCACACAGGTTGATTGTTATACCCTATCCCATAGGGGGTATAATAGTTTTGAAATATAGTTTGTAACATAGAGAAAAAATGAAGCTACATATACCTCAAAGTATATGGATCGACTCAGAATCGATAGCTGAGTCGATTTAGCCATGTCTGTCCGTCAGTTTTTGGGCCTTAAATTTTGAGCTAGAATGATGAAATTTGGTACACGTGGTCTTTTTTGCTCTCAGCAGAACAAGTGTAAACTTTTTTGAAATCCGCCCACTGCCACGCCCCCTTTTCTGAAAAACGCAGGTTTTGGCCAAACCGTAAGGAATTTTAAGAAAATGTCTTAGAAGAGTAGTTAGAAAATCATAATATCTATATTTCGTTAGTATAAAGTTTTTTACCACGCCCACTTTTTGGGGCGTTTTTAATAAAAAAACATTTTACGGTCAAATTTTAAAATTTTCGAAAAAAATGTTGATGCAGGATAATTAGTAATATTAATATAAACATTTCGTCTACAGACCATTTTACCCCACGCCCACTTTTAGGGAGCGTTTTTATATAAAAAACATTTTTATACACTACCCCATAACATATGTAGGAGAAAAACCTTGTCTTTTGTAGAACCGTACAATTTGTTGTGACATTGTCATTTTCTATATTTAATCCCCATCGTGTTTAAAGCCATGTCCACATTTTGGGGATATAAGTTTTAGAAATGGGATGGGATAGGGTATACAACGATCCGCACAGTGGATTGTAGCCCTCGCATATGTTTTTCTATATTTTTGTACCCTATCCCATAGGGATATATTAGTTTTGATACATAGTTTGTAACATAGAGAGATAATTTAGCTACATATACCTCAAAGTATATGGATCGACTCAAAATCGCTGGCTGAGTCGATTAAGCCATGTTTGTCTGTCCGTCACCGATTTTTTTGGTGAAATTCGGTTTATAGGATTTGCGTTGCTTCAGAACAAGTGTAAACATTTATAAAATCCGCCACTGCCACGCCCACTTTTCAGAAAAACGTCGTAGACAATTTTTAAAAAGTGTCTGAACAACATATTTAGACAATTCCAATACCGATATTATGCTTATACAAAGTTTTTGACACAGTTTTGACAGTTTTCAGTAAAAACCTTTTTCGGTCAAAATTTCAAATACTCGAAAAATCTTTTGATGCAAAAACTTTTATAAAATAATATAAAATCATTTTACCAACGCCCACTTTTTGGAGGCGGTTTCTTAAGTATTGAGGAATGATCTAACTGTAGGTCTGGCCCTTCTTCCACATTTATACAATTTGAGGGGATAGTTCCTGTTATAAAGAAGTCGACAGGATATGGGGTTTTCATCCTATCTGTTGGCCAGTAGGTAGGTTTTCCCACCGAATGATATTTGCTGCCACATTCTTTAATTGTTTCAAATAATGCTCTTCCTTTAGTTCGAAGGGTTTAATTTTTCTGTATTCTGTAGCTAGGAGAACAATATATGATGCAACTGATAATTGCCCACTGCTCGTTTTTATGCTTATGGAAATCCCTTGAATCGCACATGACTGGAATTTGGCATATGTATAGCAAGAATGATAGACAATAGGTCTGTTCCCGTACAAAATAATATTTACTGATTCTTACTGATTTTTACTTAAAACCGTTCCCGTACGCAAGCCCTCAAAAATAATCACTCTCTCCTCATATTCTACATTTTCTGCCAACTCCAGAAGAGTTTCAATAAAGTTATTGGAGATAACAGATCCTCTCCATTTAGTTTATTAAAAAATTCCTCCAGCAAGTTCATTTGAAGCATGAGTTCCGACGTTGGCTTGAATAAACCGCCCTCATTTAGGTGATTTATCCAAGTAAATGATTCATCGCTTCTTTTGTCTATACGGATCCTTGGAATTTGATTAATATTTATCAGAATGCAAGGAGGAATTACCTGTGAGAACCAGCAGCATTTTTACTGCATTATTTGATTGAATAATGCTTGGAAACAAAGTAAATGAGTATAATGTTAAATTTTTAATTACCATAGCTCGTACCTTTTTGGAAAGTTCCCCAGAAGTTAAGGAAAGGAGTGCTAAAACTATTTCCTTCTTCACTTCTTTACCATTTATTCTTAAACCATGATCAACAAAGTGGTTTCTCATGAGTTTTATTAAATGAGGCACATTAAAAAACACAAATACTTTATGTTTGTAATGAATGAACCTACAATGTTAAAACAATTGTTAAATGATATAAAATTCAGATTTTGTATTAGTGTTTACCAAGGTTTCTCCATGGTCACTTCAAGATTTTTATACAATCCTCTATTTCCTCCTTCCAGTTCACTGACAATGGCAACTACATTATAGCCAGATTCTTTGACTTTGCCAAGAATATGGTGTATAATGTCCGTTGTTATTTCATTTGGCGATTACTCCTACGGGAGGTAATAAAAAATGAGATTCAATATCTCACATAATTCATATTTACCTCTTGACATTGCCACCTGTACATAATTAGCGGGAGCTAATGTGGTATCTGAGGACCTGTTGTAGCAGAAAGCTTTTCGAACTTTCATTTCAACGAAACTTAGAACACAAATTTTCTGCGCCTCGTCAAGTTGCGTTGCTGCCGATAAAATCCTGATTACCGGTTATTATCACAGGTGAAATGTTCACATTGTGTGCCCAACCTTGCAATCAAAATCAAAATATCAATTCAAATGTCACATCCGTATATATAGAAGTGAATATCCGCTGGTCACGGCCTACGTAAGCAAAAATTGACAGATGGGGACAACCATGCGCAAAGCGTAATCTTGTTATACACTTCGCGTCAACTGAATAAGCACACAAATTTTCTAGAGCATGTTGTCCATTTTTTTCTAACTTTGAGCTTTAATATATCAGTTGATGATGCTTACTGCTTGCTTATGAAGTTGAGAAAACAAATCAGAAAGAAAAAATTAAAAAGTACCGCTATTTTTTTTTGTCGCTCTCTTGTAAAGCGTTCCATATGGAAAAATGCAGTTTTTTTTTGCGTCAACTGAATAGACACAACTATTAAAATATGAAATAAAATCTAACGGAATGAAATGAAACAAGTTTTTCTTTAAATTATTTTTTTATTGGTTATTTCTAGTAGTGGGTACTGCCACCTTTATTCGTAATCACTTCATAAATTCGGTCTGGCATGGAATCGTAGAGGTTCTTTAAGTAGTCCAGCGAAATTTCCCTCCACGCTAATTTAATGGCTGCAATAAGCGATACTCTGTCTTCAAACTGACGGCCAGACTCATAAACTTTTCGAACCAACCATCCCCATACATTTTCTATAAGGTTCAGGTCGGGTGAGTACGGCGGCCATTGAAGCAATTCAACATTTTGGCCCTGTATCCAACTTTTGACAATGCGCGCCGTGTGGATGGGGGCGTTGTCCTGTTGGAAAGTCCAGTTAATGGGTCCAAAAATATCCGTAAATTTAGGAAAATTTCTTTCCAAAATTAATTTATAGGTTATTGCAGTCATTTTTGACGTTTGAAACTCAAGGTCTACAGTCCCATAGTAGCTAACTGCTCCCCATACCATAACTCCACCTTCTCGACTATGATGCCGCGCTAAAAATCGTTTTTCCTTCCTCACATCATGATAATAATAATTAAAGCCATCAGGGCCATCAAAATTGAACTTCTTCTCATCGGAAAAGACCACGTTGCGCCACTCATTTTTCCAACTCATATGAAGTCTAGAAAATTCTAAACGAATACCTTTACGTTGCTCGTTTAGTGGTGGTTTCTTTTGGAGTTTCAATCGTTTTAAATGATCCGCGCTGTTTATTACTCTGCGGACTGTTGAAACACTTGCAGTTACACCAGCTTTTTGCTTAATTTTTGCAGCAGTGTCACTCGAATTGGAAGCACATCTCAAAATTGCACGTCGGTCATTTGCTGTTGTTGCCGTTTTTTTACCTCCTCTCATGTTTTTTTCCGTACGAACTTTTATTTCGGAGGTACGAATAGACAACACTAAAAATCCGTTCAATTTTGGTGGCTATAGCACGCCCGGTCAGCCCTTGTTCTTTTAACAAATCAATTTTGGCTCTCTCGACACTAATTAAATCTTTTGCTCTACACATTTTTTTTAATTAAAAAAAAAAATAAAATTCACTCAGGACACTTCAACTTTTGATTTAGTATGCCAATCACCTCAAAACACTCATAAGCAATGAAGATAATGACCCTGAATGACCGTGTGTCTATTCAGTTGACGCAAAAAAAAAACTGCATTTTTCCATATGGGACGCTTTACAAGAGAGCGGGAAAAAAATAGCGGTACTTTTTAAATTTTTCATTCTGATTTTTTTTCTCAACATCATAAGCAAGCAGTAAGCATCATCAAATGATATATTAAAGCTCAAAGTTAGGAAAAAATGGACAACATGCTCTAGAAAATTTGTGTGCTTATTCAGTTGACGCGAAGTGTAAATTATTCTTGGGTATATATTGGGTATATATGGTATTAACGTCTTTTTATTAAGACTGCAGTCTCGCATTTTAAAAAGTTTTGAGGATGTGGGTGTGATATAACTTATATCCTTGCACTTTCAACTTTCAAGTCCGTAGATAGTTTTAAATAAGTCTCTGAGATGAGGCATAATTATATCGATTTGGTCACTATCGAGTATTATTTGAATCTCTTCCTTGCGATTTTCGATACTATTAGCATTCCATTCAAGGATTTTTATTTGATGTTTGTCTTTTCGGTACAGCTCTTTTTTTGCTGCTCTGCTTCTCAGGAAAATATAATTTTTCTAATATTGTTTTATAAGATTTTCCCATTGAATCCATTCTGATAAGAATTTGTCTCATTAGGGTTTCAATTGGCTTTATATTTCTTTTATTCTGTTTTGTCAGCTGGTTTTTGATGCTATTGAGCATATTTTAATTTTGCACCCGCTGTTGGTTTTAATTTTGAGTCTTTTTTAATAGTCTCTTAGGCATTGATTTTTGGTTTTGGGTTCTTTGTTGTAAGTCGTTTTTGACTTTAGATTTTATAGGTTTTGCTGTGGTGTTGTTTCGCCTTTTGTCTTAAGCAAGTTGGATTTGTGTTGCAACTGTACATCTTCAATTTTTGGCCATATGTTGAGGGATATTGAAAAAGTTCCTTTCTGCTGACAATGTTGTTTGCATTTTGCATGTATCCGTGTGGCCTTCAAAGTAATACAATAACGACAATGTAGCTCCAATCAGATTTTCATGTCATATTCACACGTACGAAATTCAAGTGCATGTCCTTCGGAGCCACCTAATGTGGGCGTTTTTTTCTTTTTTGTAAATCGTTGAATAATCTCGCTTTAACACCAATACTTTGCCTATCCTAACCTTTGTGGCGGAGTCATGAGAGCTCGATGGTTTTCTCAAAATAGCTCTCTTATAAGCATTTGAAATTACACTTTTTTATTGTTTTCATTATTTTTACCATGTACCTAATTTTTGCGCAGGATTGCGGTATAACTTTATGACTCCTACCGTTTTTTTTTATATTTCACTCATTGAAAGTCTTGGCTACTTGAAAGCTTCATGTTTTTATTTTAAGGTATATCAATTTTTTCTTCACGCATATTAATATTAATAGGATACTTGAGATGCAAAAAAAAATTGGTTGTCATACGCCTTCAACTGTTGAAGATAAAAGAAAATGAATTTGCATGTTCTAACCTGATGACGAAAAATAGAACAGACTTTTTTATCGAAAATAAAAGAGAATGGCAGAAACCAAATAACGGTATTTGACCGGCTCATAATTCTTTGCCAGTGATAGTGTATGCGAAGTTGAGAAAAATTGTATCTAAATAATAAAAATAGCTGCGTTTTAAAAACCACAACAAGAAGATAAATTTTGTTAAGCTTATTGGGTTGGGTTGGGGTGTGCAGGTGTGCTAACCTGATGACTAGCAGTGTATATTGTATATTAGTAATTAAATTACGTATTAAAGCTATTAAAAATACATTTTTTCAACGTAGAAATAAAATACCTTCGCAGAGATCTGTATTTTTCATTTGATGTAACAATAGAGCAGTTGGGCAAAATGTACCTATATATGCCTTTTGTCATTTGAGCAGCCTTGATTACCTACATATTTTTTGTATTGTTTTTCATAGCTTTATTTATTTAATGTGAGTAATCGAACAAATCACTATTTACATTGATGATTTCAATTAAGCTTTAGACGTCCAATGCTTAGGAAATGAATTTAGAGTTTTCGACATTTCTATAGTTTGTATTTAAGATAACCGCGCTCATTTCAATGATGTAATTATTATGTTTGAAACGAAAATACTGTAATAATGTATAAAAATCGATAAATTAGCCCCAGATTCATTAAAACATACGACCTCCGACTTAAGTCAAACGGATGTAATTTTAAATAAATTAATATATTTTCAGTTTTATTTTGAACTATACATTATGAAGCAACAAAAATTGTTTACATAACTACAAACTATACAAATGATTGTTTAACTTCATAATTATTGTCATTTAAACAATAAATAAACTTTCTTACTCTAGTACACTTAACTAATATTAAGCCGTTTTTCTTTTTTTTATTTTTCTTCATTACTTAATTATGTAACATTAAAAGAAATAAAAGCTATTCAAAGTCGCAATGTAATTCGATGTGTTTCATTTTATTTAGCATTGAATAAATTTTGTTTCTTTTAATAATAACAGTTCTTTAATATTTAATTAATGACAGTCATATAAATATATGTTGTGAATTTTACTGAAAAATAAAATGCGCACTGGAATCGAATCTATTCATCATCAACATCGTTTTCTTTTCAGCGAACGATCCGAACATTGAGAAATAAATAATATTAATATTTTGATTTGCGGAAAATTAATTTAATTTAATTAAGGAATAACGAAACTATGGTATCATATTTGGTTCTTGTGGTGCACCCGTCGAGTACTTAGGTTTGCAAACACATCCGCTTTCAACTAGCACATAGTCCTGACCAGTCAATGTGACAGGACCCAGTGGAATGACTAAAAATAGATATGGGACATAAGTCTGTGTACATTCTCCTCGAACCACATCACATTCAGAAGATCTAGAAAGAGATAAATAAAATATATATTAATGGGATGCATTTATTGAACAAATTTATGTGTGTTTTTTTATATTATATTTTTAAAGTATATAGGGTTTATACTTTTAAGAAAAGTTTTAAAATTATTTGTTTCAATGATAAATTGGCAAAAAATGTGTTCCTAATACTTTTTTTTTTCATTTCAATCTAAAAGCGAAACTCACATTAAAAGTTTTGTATTTCATTGTAAATCCCTTAAATTGATTTGCTTTCAGTTTGTATATCGACTCTTTTGTTTAAATTTGTTTTTGATATTACAAATAATAATGATGCAACAAACCTATATTTAAAAAAAATTTCTTGTCATTTGATCAAAATTGATGCTTCGTTTTGAAATTGGGCATGAACACGAGTGGGTTTTTAAATTATTTATACTTGTTCTGGAGTCATGAACAAAGAACTTTTATATCAAATTTCATTATACCATGGATAATATATTCTAATAATTTTTTAGGAAAAGGCCCCCAAAATGTCAACGTGGGTTCAAAATATATGAGAAAGCTATATTCCGCTGTACGATTCATTTAATACCCTATCTCATTCCATCCTTAAAACTATATCCCCAAAAAGTAAACTTGGCTAAAAACTTTGTAGGGTAAAATATAGAAAATACCATTGTCACAACATCGTAGTCAGAAGTTTTACAAGATCCCAAAAAAGTAAACGGCGCTAAAAACTTTATATCGATGATACATAAACAATGGATGCATTTTTTAAATTTACACTTTTTCTGCTTCATCGAACAGAGAGACTTGTCGTTTTGTGTGTCTAAAATAAAACCAATTCAAACTTTCCATGCTGTTATGAATAAATTGTTTATATGGTTTGTAGATGAGTCATCAAGTCTGATGGCCATGTTAATACAAATTTCGTTGAAAGCCTACAAAAAACAAATATTTGGCATTACAGGCTCGTTAGTACCCAGGGCCTACCTTTTCTCACAACTTTTCATGTTTGCATGTGTATTTTTTGCACGATAGCGGTCCCTCCTGTGCCGGCTGCAAGAAAGTAGAGATAAGATTTTCTTGACAATTGATATTACTCGGACGATTTATCAGGGGGGTCATTCAGTAACTTTAAAAATGATTATCACTCAGACGGTAATCTAGACCTTGTGAGTCATGAGCAATCGCTCAATAATCGTCTGTGATTTGACGATTATTTTTTAAGTCTAGCAAATAAAGTGATTTCGCCGACAGCAAAATCGACTTTTGACCTTAGGTGATGGAAGATGTACCGTCGAAATGTTATCGTCAATCGATAATCATTTTACGGAATGAGGGCCCAGGTCATCACTAGGTCATTTAAGCGACCTAATCATTCAAAATGAACCAGGCACACTGTACGACATTATAATGACAACATTTTGACTTTTTTTTAATGAGTGTTCAAAAGAATATGTTTCTAACAACCACAATAACACATTGAACTGATATATTGTTATCACTTTCTGAAAAAACTGCAATTGTAAAACGAAACAAATTTCACTTTACTGACTAGACATAGCAATTAACGAGTTACATATATTTTTGTATAGCGCAAAAAAAATACCAGTTTGGTTAAAATGCACAATGAAAAGGGAAAACTAGAAAATAAAATAAAACGTGTGAAGAGATCAAAGAACACGTAAAAAGACACTTGCACCTGGAGAAAGCATAGCACCTAGCACGGCCGGCGTGTAAAGCTATTATCCACCTGCAAAAGAAACTAATGGAATGCCAAAAGAAATTTTACAGAAATAACCAAATGGCGCGCGAGTTGTTCAGGCATGGTTATTGTGATAATTGATTGGCCATATACCTACGTACACATTTTTTGTATTGCAAAAATGTTGGAAATCTAACAAGTCGAAGCAATTGCAACTAAAACCTATAACAAATCGCTTTGGAATTAGATAAATAGGTGTGTGTGAAATTGATGAGAAATTAAAAGTGAACCTTAATTCGATAAGTAGTTTCTCCTATAAAAGCGATTGTTATCGACTGCCGATGTGATGTGCTAGTGCTTGCGTATTAACTCGATGATTTTTATGACAGGCTGGCGTGAAAGAAATGAGCCGTGTAATAAAAATGATGAATGAATTCATGAGAGCAATCTCATTTGGGTGAATAACGAAGATGAACTAGTTTTTCTGGCATAGGCTTTTCCTAGATAAATCAATCCGATTCAAAACGTGACTTAGCATGCACAAAAGAGACCATAATCTTGCTTTAATACCTCCATTGTCATCAATTGAGATTAGTAAGTCAGATTGTGCAGCGAAGAGCTGCGCGGGGGAAGCAACGACCAGCGACAACACTCGTACACATGTGCACATGTGCTGGCCGGCGTTATTGACAAGTGCTTAACATGTTTACAAAATTTTAATGAAAGTTGCACATTGTTGAGCGAACAACCTCATTTATTTGACATAATTAACTTTCATCGGGTACAATAGCTGTTAATAACACGCCAATGATCTAACCAATTAATAGGCTTGCAATTTAGTATATTTCAAGATAATAGAAGAAGAGATACTTACTCGCATACTTCGAAGACCACTTGTTGCAAGAGATCGGGAAACTTTTGTACAATGGTAACTGGTTGACCTGATGTTAGACTAACTCCGTACATGGGTGCTGTAGTGTTGTAGCGTGTTTTGCAAAGTCGGGCCGGTGTACCGCTGCACTGGCCAGAAGCTGGAGAGTTATTAAGCGATCGACCTGAAATAACAAAAAAATCAAGAAGATGGTAAAAAATCATGTGTTTTTATACAAAGTTAATAGTTAAATATTTTTGTTTTATGAAAATTCGTACGGATGAGCAATGTTTATGTAGGCACATATATTATTATTATTTACTGATACTATACATATTGCGTAATAAATGCTATTGTAATTTCTATCAAATTTTGAATTTTTTTATTGAATTTGTCAGGAAGTTGATTAAAAAATGGATTATAGTGCAACTAAATGTTTAGTGAAATGGGAAAGACTCACAACAATTTAATTATAGCTACAATCGAATTGTTAGAATATTTAAAATTAGGAACTCAGGAAATTTGCTTCCTTAGGGTCTTGTTTATCCGTGGGGAATGTTAACCTATTTCTGTATGTATCAAATACTGTCCCACTAGATATATAACCAAAACATGCTATGTTCGGCTTTGATACGAGGTGGGGTAAAAAAAATATTATTCCATAATGTAAAGAAAAGATAAGAAATTGACTCTGATTCACGGAAAGTTTATTTCAAGATGCAACATTAATTGAAGACACCATTGATGCACATTTGTGCTCCTTTTATATGATTTTATATTGTTGTTTTCTTATTGTGTCTAAACAGTTCAATGAGCGGAATGCAAGTGAGTAATATATTGGAGCATCGGTGGTTAAAGTAGTGCTGAAAGAGAGCAAGGCAGCATATATTTGTACGATGTTTGAAAGAATCTAAACAGTTTGGTATGCCTGTGTCTAAATTTGTGACACGCGTTAGGTCGTTGAAGAAAATTCGCACTATTTTAAATAGATATAGAAGAAAGAAACTGGTTGAAATAAATGTATCGATCTTATTATCTATGAATGAATAGAGCGCTCTCTAATATTGAGCAATACCATCTTACTTAGCGCTATGACTTTAAATAACTTAACGTTGATCTAGAATTCAAACTGAATGTCCAGTATTTTAAAAAGGCAAATTACAATTTTTTTAAATACAGATTATACCCTACTCAGTTAAACAAAGAGTTTAATAGGACTTGTTTCATAGCGTTTTTCGGAGTGATAAATAAGGAGCCTAACTGGCTTAGTTTTGTAATGTTATGACTAATATATTTTAACGTTCCCACATCTGATGCAAGCTTACATACAAAATTCGAGATTCCTCAAATGCACCAGAAACTCTAAGGAGAGTTGCGGTCAAACTGGCGAAATCTGCAGCATAGTAGTAGGATTACAGTAATTAATTTAAAAAAATGTCCAAAACTGATCGCTAATTTATAAAATCTATCGATTTACGATAATTTGTTTTTTTTTTTATTTATTAAGGTATAACTTCAAAAAGTACATACAGTAATATCTGTTGACATACGATGAAGTATGATGAAGTATGAAGTCAGTGAATTAAATGAATTTCATTTTTGGAGTCAGTGACTGCAAGATTGTTCAAGTTGATTTCAATTACCTATTGTTAATCACTCAGAAGCATTTACATGACGCATAGTTACGAATTCCTTGAGCTTAAAAAAACTAATTGGTGTCTTCACTTTTTTATGCTGCAATAATAAGTGACGTCTATAATTTATGACAGAAATAATTTCTTTATTTTACAAATATGGACTATAGGTACGCGATGTGCTAAAGTTAATAATATACACAAATTTTGATTAATTACTACTTAACACTACATGATTTAGAAATATTGCAAAGTAGCCATTTAGCTTAAAATGACGGATTTCCGATCATTTAACATACATATCATAGCATGAGTAATGACTTTCGCAATTAGTCACGAGACTTAAAAAAACGCATAGATAAATACTATGCAGGCACCTAGTCGTGATTAGTTGAAATCAAAACTGGCTTATGGTCTGGTTCTTCTTTTGAAGTTAAGATATATATATATATATATATATATATATATATTCATACGTAAAAAGAGGATCTCTAATTATCATCATTTTACGGGCATATGCAACATGTTTATCTTTTCTCCTAGAAAGTGAAAACACACTCAAAGCTTACCGTTACTACGAAACCCGTACTTTTTCCAAAAAATTTACATACAAGTGCACCTTTGCATCTATGCAAATTCTTATAAAAACAAAGCCTGACTGAACTCTTCAGATATGCAATGCACTCTCAAAGAAGAAACTGGTTGATGAACTATCTCGGTCATAAGTGAATTTATGTGACAACATTAATTTTCAGGTAGGAATTGCAAACCAGAGAAAGTGATTTGCCAACAAAAAGAAAATTTATCGCGTGCCTACTTTTGACAGCAACTGGAATATTTTATTAAAGAATTACAGCCACGTGTTCTTCAAATGGATATGGTGATTAAAATTTTAATTTAAAAAGCTTAGATACGAAAGCACGTCATTGACATCATATTTCTATTTTAAATGTTGTTGGGGAGATTACGATAACTTAGGCGCCAAAAATTGATAACGGTTTTTTTGTAGAACAGTTCAATACAAGCATTTTTTACTGGGTATGGGAGGGGGTCTATCTCCCCCCGTTTGGGCGTAAGGGGCGATTTCATATGAAATTCTTCATCAAAGACTAAAAACTAGATGATTTTATGGCTTTTAGTTTTTGAGAAAATTCCAATTTACCCCCCAGGTCCATACATACACCACTGCTTATACGCCGTAATGCGTAAGCAGGTTAAAAAACAAATATCCCATTAAAAGTAGTTTTATAGTAATTTTCAAACTAGAAGACATAAAATCATCAGTTTTCAGTTCTTGATTAAGCATTAATTAAGGCAACGAATTTTAGAAATTTAATTTTAGATATATAATTTTACAGCTTTGAAAAGTTTCACTTTAAACTTTTTTATTTTTTATCCCAAATATTAAGTTTCAACTCCGGTTTTTCAAAAACTTTTTTTTTTAAAAAAAAGCTAAAAGTAGTTCTAATTATTACCGTTATTTTTTAATATTTATTTCTGAACTATTTTAAAAGTTTATTGGTGAACTGTTAACCATCGGTGAGATGATACAATAACAATTTGCTAACGGGAGTTTGTTTGTGGTAGTAGGTAAGATTCAATTTTCGGCAGCTTTGGTTAATCTATATCAATTCAATATTAAATCATGTTTCTACAAGATAAACTGCAAATTGACTTCTCATTCTCATACAAGGCTTGTCCTATGCTTCTGTAATAAAACGTAAAACATTGCACTTGTCAAAAATATTAGTTTCCTTCGATTTATCGCTACGTTCGATGAGTGTTCAACGAGCAGAGGGAAAAAATATTGGTATTGGTTATCTACAATTTAAGACGTTATGGATTATACATGAATGCCCACCGTAGTAAGTTTACCATTATAAATTTAAAGTTTACGACAACTATTTAATGGACGCTCCTCAAACTTTTTGCGTAAATGATGTAGTAACAGCTAATTAGGTGTTGTTTAATGTTATTTGTGACAATGAGGTAACCGACGGCGTTTAGCAAGTTGCTGCTTTATCCGCGAATTGCAAGTGTAGATATTTTGGGGATGCAGTGATGCAAACGTTTTCGATGATTAAAAAAACATTAAATTTATGTCAAAAGTCTTCAATGTAAAAGATTTGCCATATTTGGGAATTCATTTATCACATCTTCCACTGAATAAGACAGAAATATCTACGCTTATAAAGCGTTTCATGCAATTTGTCGGGTTCTGCTGTATGACGATTACTTGTGAAAGTATTAACAGACATGTTAAATTTGACTTGGCCTACGAATACTTTTCGTGTTGTTTATATCCAGATTATCCATTCAGAAAAAGATTTTATAAGGATGGTTCCCGGGTATGATCTGATCGATTCCTAAATAGAGGGCATCATCTTTGGTTAAAGTGCGATTAAGGTACATTTTTTTTTGTCAATTAATGTAAATAAATATGAACAAACTAACATATTCATAAAGAACTTACCATATCGACTGCTTCCCAACTGTTCATTGTTAGCATTATCATACGCCTTTAATAGTGCGCTTGTTGTAATAGATGGGTCTAAAGTTGTGGGTATTTTACTTTGTCGTCCTCGCCGTGAGCTACCGTTCCAGTTCGAGAATGTTCTCGCAACAGCTGCACTGAAAATTAAAATTTTATTTAATTTTCGCATAACACAATATTTGACATTCCATTTTAGCTGGAATTACATATCTAATTCCCGTTGTTCTATATGTCATTAGTGTTTAGGGTTTAGAAAGTCTAAAATTTCTCCTTATTATCTTGTTAAATGAAAATGTAAAACCGAGTTACTATATACGTTTGTAATAATACTTCATAATTTGTTCTAGCCTGAATATCTCTTAATGGCTTTTGTGGTGTTGACTAATAAAGGAAAATCTTCAAGTATTACCTATACATTTTCACAAAACTGCACTTTTTACAAAATAAATTAACCAAATTTTTCGAATTTAACAAAATTAAACAAAATAAATATATGTATATATAAATTGTTACCTAAATATAACAAATTTAAATTCGAGTGCGAAAGGAGCAAGTTTAAACTATTATCACTTGCTATCAACAATATTAATTGTAAGCTTAACTGTTTTTTTTTTTTTTTTCCGTGGGCTGGTGGAAATCTTCATAGACACGATGAGCACGTGCCCAAAGTAGTGTGAGATTTTTACTCACTAAAACCACCACCCATTTGGTATTTCTATTGCAACTAAGTATTCGACTTATCCAGCAATTTTTTTATCACGATTATATAATATGTTTGGCAGGTAACTTTCCTTTGAGAGTTCCTGCTTTTCCGCAATTATAGCGCGGTTTGTTATTATCGGGCCAAATCTAAGGGTTTAGTTCTTTGAAGACGCCGCAATATATTTGTTTCGTCCAGAATTTGGAGGACTGATGTGTTAACGTGTCCTAATAAACGTTTTTTATGTTTTCGTGCAAAATTTTTTGTTTCATCTTTAACCGCGGGAATACCCAGATCTCTGCGTAGATCTTCGTTCCTTATGTACCACGGCGCATTGACGAATGATCTTAACATTTTGTTTTCAAAAGTTTGTAAAATGTTTAGATTCGTTTCACTGGTACAACCCCATAGTTGTATACCATATGTCCAAACCGGTTTTAGCACTTGCTTGTATAATAGCAGCTTGTTATCAAGGTTGAGCTTCGAATATTTTCCGAGCAACCAGTACAGTTCTCTGTATTTATTCTTAAGTTCTTTGCATTTCTTTTTTACATGCGACCTCAATTTTAATTTTGCATCGAGTGTCATACCGAGATATTTCGCTTCATTTGCAAACGGGACTCGAACCGTATTTAGAAATACAGGCAAATTGTTTGTCCGTTTATACGAAAAATCTACATGGATCGATTTGCTCTCATTAAGTGCAATCCGCCAGGATTTAGTCCATTCATTAACCTCGTTAAGAGCGTTTTGTAATTTAATATTTGTTTCCTCTATTGTTGTGGCAACTGCTAGTATAGCAGTATCGTCAGCAAACGTTGCAACTATTGTATCGTTTGTTTGTGGGATATCACGAGTGAATATGAGGTACAGGATTGGTCCAAGGACGCTTCCTTGCGGTACACCTGCCATTATTTCTTTGAACTCGGAATATTCGCTTCCAAGTTTCACACGGAAGAGTCTATGCTCAAGATACGACATGAGGATTTTATATAATTGTTCTGGCAAAACTTGACTTAGTTTATAAGTAAGGCCTTTGTGCCACACCTTGTCAAAAGCTTGCGACACGTCAAGAAATACGGCTGAACAAATTTTCTTTTCTTCGAAAGCTTTCTCAATTACATCTGTAATTCGATGTACTTGGTCCACCGTTGAATGTTTACTTCTAAACCCAAATTGATGGTCAGGTAAAAGACGTTTCTGTTCAATTATGGGGTGTAAGCGACCGAGTAATATCCGTTCAAAAACTTTTGAAATGATTGGAAGAAGTGAAATAGGCCTGTAAGATTTTATTTCATTCGGTGATTTTCCTGGTTTTAGAACCATAATCACTTCCGCGACTTTCCACTGTCTTGGTATGTATTCTAATCTGATTGCTGCATTTATAATAAAAAGAAGCTTAGTTAATGCTTTCCGAGGCAACATTTTAAGAAGTTCTCCTGTAATCAGGTCATAACCCGGAGCTTTTTTAGGCTTTAGTTTCTGTATTTCCCGTTTAAGCTCGGCAATACTTGCATATCTTACTATGTTATTATCGGTTGTACTCTCGAATATATTAATGTTTTCATTTTGCGCCGGACCATCAAATGGCTTAAATGTTTCCTCAAGATGTGAGGCAAAAACGTCAGCTTTTTCCTTATCGCTCTTTGCCCAAACGTCTTGAGTTACCCTAATGGGCGGCACAGCGATTTTTGGCCGTTTTATGACTCTAATTGCTTTCCAGAGCGAATAATTCGATTCCTTTCCAGCGGTTAGGCTTTGCAGATAAGTTTCTACTGAATGGTTTTTAAAGTATTTAATCGAATTTGATAGCAAATTACTCAACCGATTGAGATGTGTTTTATCTTGCGGGGCACGAGTTTGGTGCCATCTTTTACGAGCTTTTCTTTTTTGTCTTACTAAATCTTGTATTTCACGGGGGTACTTAATTTTACTATAGCTCACTATTTTGTTCTGTTGAGGAGTATTATTCCATGCTGCTTTTTGGATGGTATTGATAAATGAGTCAACAGCGACTTCGAGTTCCAATGGGGTTCCAAGCGATACACCCAGTCGGATATTATTTTCAATATCGTTTTTGAAACCTTCCCAGTTGGTTTTCGCGTTTGTTAATCTGGGTGGTTTTTCATTTATAATCAGTGACTCGCTTATTGTTAAAATGACTGGAGAATGATCAGAGGAAAGATCAAAGCATTCTTCAACTTTGATTCGATTAGACGGCAGACCTTTTACAATGAAAAAATCGATCAAATCCGGTATTTTTCTAGCATCAGTTGGCCAGTAAGTTGGTTTTCCCGTAGAATGAAATTCGGTATTGTACTTTCTACCTATATCATAAAGCATCCTACCTTTCTGTGATATGCATCTAGATCCCCAGAATGTATGTTTTGCATTAAAGTCCCCTCCGATGACAAAACGTTGTCCAAGGGAATTAAGCAAGTTTTCAAAGTCAATTTTCTCAACCTTGCATCGTGGTGGGCAGTAAATAGACGATATCTTCAGAAAGGATTGTCTGCTTTTGACTTGTATAGAGCTAACTTGCATTGTTTCGATTTCTAGTTTAAGATCAATCGAATGTTCGATACACTCTTTTATATATAGTGAGGCTCCACCTCTAGCCTTATTCGATGGATGTAGAGCATGATAGTCGACGTAACCTTTTATTTTTAAGTTCGAATTACTCTTTGCGTGAGTTTCGGATATTAAACAGATGTCTATATCTTTTTCCTGCATAAATAATTCAAGTTCTCCAAGTTTTTGCCAAAGGCCATTGGCATTCCACGTAAGAATTTTAAGCAATCTATTCATGTTAAAGGTGGGGTACTTCTATTGCGAATACTATTTTCGAGCTTAACGAGCCTGTCAAAAATAAGTTTATTCGTTTTGCTTTGTTCCTCAAGTTTTGAAAGAATAATCGAAAATTCATTTGAAACTGGGTCAGGTGAGATATTTTTTTGGGCGTTATTGGATACTGTAGCTTGAGCATACGTTTGTACATTTGGTTTTGGATGTACAAGATCCGAACGGATATCTGATGGCCGCATAGTTTGTGGACATTTAGGTTCTTCGATTATGGCCTGCTTTTTCTGCATAACTGTAATAAATTTTCTTAATGAAATTAACTTGAAGAATTTGAAGATAACACAAGTTCATACGACCCAGACTAGTACTCACCATTACACCACATTATAAAATACAAATGTGCGAATGCAAAATTATCTGTTCTACTATGTCTGTCTTCACACTGTGGCCTCTTTTTTACGGGGAATTTTTAAGAAAGCGGTGCAGTCATGATTACCACCGCATTTAGCAGTATATAGAAATTTGAAAATTAATGAACACCATATAAGGTATGCCATTTTCTACATTTATTTTATTACCAATTTTAAGACTCACCTACTATTTTGAAGAGTTTTCAACAAACTAACTAAAATAATTAAGTATTTTCCTCTAATTTTAGCCTATAGCCAAATTTAAGATATGCCCAGTTTATGGGGTCTATAAAACCTAAGATATTTCACGATTTGCATAGTTCATTATAGCCACCTTATATGTTATTACCTTGGGTACGGCATATTATTTGGACCAAAACAATCCGGTGAATCCGTTAGAGCATCCCCTGATAAATATTTAAGTCCAGAAGGTCCACTACACTTTTCTTGTGTTCCATAATTTGACCAAAGAGCCGCACTTGCTATGTGTGTGTGAATTGTAATGAGGAATATAGCTGACAAAATCTGTAATAAATAAATAAAGATATTCAATTATAGTTATTGATTAATCTTGAGAAGTGGTAATAGAAATTTATTTTTAGCCGTTAATACAAGGGTAAACACATAACATAAGAACACCGGGACACTGTCTATTTGACGCAGAAAAACGTACTAAAGTGTGAAAACTTAATTCTAAAACTTTCCATAGCTCATCTGATTTGGACTATTCAGAAAACGATCAATCTGCTTTATTGGCGATTCTTTTTCTACGTCAGATCTCCAACAGTAAGTTTAGCTAAGCTACTAAGATCATATTATCGATCTTAATCGACAAATGAATTACCCAAAAGATACATTTGCATTTCCAGGTCATAAAACTAACAACAACACGAACAACCTAATTACAAATCTATTTTGTAATAATGAAGCAAACTACCAGAAGACATATTTCATAAAAATGTATAATCTCCCGTAATTTAAGGAGCTCGTTATAGGTTATCCTTATCTGAGAGAAGTTTCGGTGCTTTTAATGGGTGATCCAAGTAGAGATACTTTTTTCAATAGCCTTTTTTGACAGATCACGTGTGAGTCGTGTCATGCTGTCATGTTATTTTTGTTAAGTATTATTTGGCATTTCATAATGGAAAGACTTACGCGTGAACAACGTTTAAAAATTGTTAAACTTTATTATGAAAATTCACGTTCTGTGAGGAATGTGTTTCGTGCACTTCGCTCAACTTATGGTCAACATAATCGGCCTACTGAGCGTACTATTCGCAACACCATCACCCATTTTGAGACCCAGCATTCACTATTGGATAATATTCGACCGAATAGACCACGTCCAGCACGCTGTGAAGAAAATATAGCGGCCGTAGCTGAGTGTGTAAATTATGCCGGTGCGAACGTAACCGTCAATGGCGACCGTTATCGTGCCATGATAACCGACTATTTGATGCCTGAAATTGAAGCTCGTGATCTCGGCGACATTTGGTTTCAGCAAGACGGCGCCACTTCTCACACATCGCATCAATCAATGGACTTATTGAGAGAACATTTCGGTGAGCACATAATTTCACGTTTTGGGCCGGTCGATTGGCCACCAAGATCGTGTGATATCACACCGTTAGACTTTTTCCTGTGGGGATATGTAAAGTCAAAAGCTTATGCCGACAAACCCGCTTCGATTCAGGCCTTGGAGGAAAACATCACGCGTGTCATTCGCCAGTTACCAGTCAAAATGCTTTAACGAGTGATCGAAAATTGGACTCAACGGATGGACCATCTGCGACGTAGCAACGGCCAACATTTGATAGACATAATCTTCAAAAAATAAATGCCAAAGAATGTTCTTTCAAATGATAATAAACATTCTCCATTAAATTTGAATTTTCTGTGTTTATAACCGAAACAGTCAATACGAAAAAGAGTGGCACCATCTTAAATGAGTGTCTGATAATGTTATTATTGGGTTCCGTTTGCAAGTATAGAAACAAAACCAACCGTGGTCATTAATAAATTAAGACGAAGCAAACAAATATTCATCATCGATGAACAGGACAAACAATTGCAATAGGCGTGTGGTAAATGTGCTTTTCAATCTCAGTTCCGTAATTAATTGTCTCATCGGAAGTATTCATTTATTTACGCTTTTGCAAAACAAAGCAATAACTTGATCGATCGGGGAAATCCTTTATGGAACTCAGATTACAATGTTCGATGAAAAAATCCTCGTCGAAATCCTCGAATTAAAAAAATACAAACACATATAGATACAAATTGTTAAAGTCTAGTAAGTCATGCCTATAAAGCTACGTCCTTTTCGATTGTTACATATTTGCTAAACAATTTGATTGAATGGGTGCGAGTTATGTTTATATTTATGTCAAAGGTTGTATGTTTTGTTGATAATTTCTTCATTATTTATGAATTTACCAAAGAGGAATTCACTAATAAAAAAAACTAGTTTTTAAATGATACAATAATACAAACAAAACGATTGGAGAGTGCACGACTGGATCAATATCGTTAGATGACTAATTTAACTATTATTATAGTTTGGGCAAAATACTATTCATTCAATATTGAATTCGATTATTGATGTTAAAAATATACAAATAATATCGACGTGTGATTTGAAGGAATCGGTGTCCATGTGAATAATAATGATATACCGTCATTGGTCAAATAATTACATGAAATTGTTACAAACGGTAATAGTAACAAAGATATTAAATTTCATTCAATTTGACCAAATAGGTTGCGACAGATTGAACATTTTCCTAAATCTAAAAATCCGATGGTCCACAATTATGACAAAAAAAAACGTGGATACAAAGTTTGAATAAAATCGATCAAATCGGCTGGGGAGACCATTACGGACAATTAAAACCTCAAGGTCGAACATTTTCACGAAAACAATATCTTTCTTTTTGTAAGAGAGAGTTAAAAATAAGAATCACTCTGGTTTATGTTCTGAATGCTATAAGATACAGAATTAGTCGACAACATACATCTTAAATGTCTGTTATGCATATTCCAGCTCCATCTCGGTGATACATGAGAAATCGTACCACAAAAATAAATATTCAAAAGAATTTAGTTTACATTATTATATTTAAAAAACAAAACAATTTGAGTAAATTGTTCGAACACAAAGTAATAGTTATATACGCCATGGGCAAAATAAATGTGATGTATTATGTCCCTTCAGCTTGTCAGATCTAAAAGAAATTCTGCTAAGGTTAATGTCCGATCGTATGTCTGTACTACTTGTAGTCTTTGTCATGAATTGACCGCAGCAGCAGTGCCAGTATACTAAAAGTAATTAACATCTATTTCGCATTTACTTATTACATGTTCCTGTACGACTACAAGAACCAGTACCTACAGTTTTGATTACCTATTTTATGCATTTATCACCATCTTCATTACAAAATACAGACCGTTTACTTCAATTAATTAACTGCAATCAATATCAATCTATCACTGTAACCGTTTTTCCGCCACTTCTAATCAATTCATTTATAAACCACCATCTAACCGCATAGACACAATCGATGTTTCTATTCCCGCCGACCGGACCGATACACCGATAGTAGGTAATAGGAATCGGTCTCCACCATTATTGGTCAAGTTCACATAAACAGAGATTTTCGCTCCAAGCCAAAGATACATTAGTGGCTCCTATGTAGGCCAAAGGTATAATAACATTTGCCGTTTATGACAACGTTTCAAGTGTGGATTTTCATGTTACAGGCCCGTTGGCTGGCAGTTGCAGCGCTTTGTACCATTTTCCATCAGCAAGTTCAATCTGAGGCGTCGTCATCGTGTTGGTCGTGGTTGCACTGACTCTCATCATCACGTTAACTACGTTGCTGGTTCACAAGAAAACGTAGGCCATGCTGTCTACACTACAAGAATACCTCGTGCGGAGGAATTTGACTTGACTGTTTTTTTTCCTGTTGTTAAATTTTTTTCGCGAAAAAAGCAAAACAAGTTGGCTTTCTGTTGACTCTTGGCAGTTGGTTGTAGTTTTTTGTATACCTACTCACAGCTTCTACCTTAAGATTACAAGTCTTCAGCAAATTCAATGGTTCTGCGTTTCGCTGAGGTGTATGGTATATACGTGTATTTTATGTGTTCGTTCCTCAGGAAGGTTATGGTTAAGGCTATAAACGAACTTGTAACCTGTTTATCTCGTTTAGCACGAACAAATGGTGCGTGTTTGATTGTGTGCGCGTAAAAGAAAATAGTAGCTTTGTAAATCGGCAAGTTTATAATACAATTTTGCAAGTGCAAAATTGAAATTTAAAAAAAAAGGAATAACTAATGACTAATATGTTCAAAGGATTCATTTTTTAAATTCTGTGAATAATATCAATTTGTTTAAATACAAATTATATCAAATTATGCCATTGAAATACCGACGAATAATACCAATGCGTTTGGTCATCGTCATAAAAATAGAGTTCACACATATTTGCTATAGATACATCATTCCATGCTTATATACTAGTTTATATAAGAAAAAAACAAACAAATACATATATTATGAAATGACAAAGTCACAACATATTGTTCAGTCAGTTTATCAAAATCTTTCTTTTATTGCAAATGCCCTGGGGATGGGGTACATTTTGAGGTAGAACGATGAAATTTGGTACACGTGCTCTTTGTTGCTCCCAGCAGAACAAGTGTAAACATTTTTGAAATCCCCTCACTGCCACGCCCTCTTTTTAGAAAAACGTAGTTTTTGGCCAAACCGTAAGAAATTTTCAAAAAGTATCTGAGCAACATATTTGGAGAATCTGTCTATATTTCGTCAATATAAAGTTTTGTGGCACGCCCACTTTTTGGGTGTTTTTTCAGTAAAAAAAAACATATTTCCGTACCTTTTTAAAAACATTCAAAATAATTTTTGATTATATTCTCAGTTCGATCATTGTTATGATAGTGTAAACATTTCGGTCTTAGATCATTTTAACCCACGGCCAATTTTTTGGGGCGTTTTCCTACAACAACCATTTGTATACATTACCCCAAGGCGTATGCAATAGAAAAACGTTGTTTTTTTGTCGAACCATCCAATATTTTGTGAAACTGTCTGAACAATATGTTGTGACAACAACATTATCTATAATTTATCGCCATAAAACCCACATTTCGGGGATATTTATTTTGAGGATAGGATGAGAAACGTCCTGTCGTAACAAAGTCATATGTTTTTTTCCATAAGCATGGTCCTTGCGCTGAATTTTATTTCCAATACAAAAATCTCTACAAAAATTCAATTTACAGAATTATTTTTGCAGAGAAGTGCAAAGTAGAGATAACATTTAGCGATGCACAGACTTTAAACGAACCACCTTGCAGATTCTCTAACCAAATGGTGAAAAAAATATTAAAGTAGGTTGTAGTAGATGAACATTATTTGTTGGAACTCGTTTAGTTTTGTATAACCTATCCCATTAGGGGTATAATAATTGCGCATGGTTTGTAACATATAAGAAATAATTTATCTATCTTTAAATATATAATCGAATCAAAATCGAATTCTGAGTCGATCTAGTCATATATTTTACGGTATTGGGTCAAAACTAATGGTGGTTGGGTGTTTTAGAACGAAGGTAGACTCTGATTGGCTTTAACTTGGCAATGCCCAGTGGTTTACTTTATACCTCCAAGTGGTAACCATTGGGTACTGGTCTCATCCAACTGGATTTGACTTGCTAAACGATAAGTGCGAGTGTTGTTAACAAGACGTAAAACAGCAACACTATATTCACCCTGGTCAGAATGGCGCGGAATGAATACCTGGTCTGCCGTCCCAGGCGAAGCTACATATTCGGACAACAGGTTATCTAGGAATTTCTAGGGTAAGTCAGACCCTTGAACAGAAATGGTGGCGGATGAACCGAAAGGTCAACGACAGCGCTCAATCCCGTAGTGGATACTTATGGCCCCGTGTCCTAGGGGTATGTAATAAATTGGAACTGGCCCTCCAGTTTGGGGGTTGCTCTTTGGGTTAACTACCCACCCATGGAAGAAACCATAAGGACTGATATTATTGTTGACGACCCTGTTAAACGAAAAAAGGACAACGACGTTCGTATCTGCACCTGGAATGTGAGAACATTAAACATTACCTACATTGTAATGTAATGCTTATAATAATGAAACTGCTTATTAGTTGAATAAATGGATTGGTGCAGGTAGCCCTATAAAAATTGGATACAATTGTTTTAAAAACAAATGAGAAGCCTACAAGCCGCTCTGCGAATCGTTTAATACCCTATCCCATTCGATACTATATTTAAAACTTATATCCGCAAAAAGTAGGCGTGGCTAAAAACTCTATGGGGATTAAATTAGAAAATGACATTGTTATAAACCTGGGTATCAACCAACATGTGTCTTCAATTAGCCAAGCACTAGCTAACTGCCCCTAATTGCGGACTAGAAGTTCATTGAGGTCGGTTTCTATTTGTGAGCGCCACTAAAGGCCATTTCTTCTTCCACACCTAAGGTTCTCTTCCGCTGCTGGGAATCGAAGACTCAGCGAGCCGGAGTGTTGGTGGCAATTCGTCCGACTTGTATGCGGATGGCCATCATAATCTACAACGCGGAGATTTTTGACCAGGTCTATGTCGCTGTATAGCTTGTTAAGTTCTTGGTTGAATCTTCGTCTCCATTGCCTCTCACCCGAAATGGGACCGAAGCTTTTCCAAATAATAGTTCTCTCAAAACGAACAAGGTCTTCATCCGCTTCTGATATAGTCCTGGAGTAGCAGAATTTAATTGCATCATTGCTTCTTTCTGCCAAGCCGGAAACAGGCAGGGGAAAACACTCTTACTTGGCTTTGCTTTCTTATGTAGTTTGTCATTTTTATACCCTATCACATAGGGGAATAAGACTCGGTAGCTCAGTCGATTTAGCTATGCCTGTCCGTCCGTTTGTCGTACGCCCGTGGGTCACCAGTTTCTGGACCTTAAATTTTGAACTACAATGATGAAATTTGGTGGAAACTCAGTCAGAGTACAGTTTCACTTCTACCGCGCGTAAACTCACACTCGATTTATTTATGATAATGTTCCTAGCTAGCAAATGATTACATTGAGGTCAGTGATTGTACTAACATAAGTCATATGGGATTTTCTATTGGTTTGTATGATTTTATCGTCAAACGATAATAACTTAACGAAATGAGGGCCCTGCACTTCTTCATAGCACACCTTTTTGGCAAATTAAAACAAATGTGGAGCAACAAAAAATAGTAGGTATAATCTATCTAGATTGTCCCTAAATATTTAAGACAGTTTTTTGTTATATTCACATTATTTAAGTCCGATCTCGATCGTATCTGTTCGATAATTATACAATGGAATTAAAGAAAATGTCCTCAAGTTTTGATGCTTAAAAATAAACCTGATATTTAAGAAAATATCCTAATGAATGTGCAAATTAGATTATTTTTCACGAAACTTTAAAAAAACACTTTGAAACAATTTTTGATCAAAACTCTACTCCTCCAGTGAAAATAAACTATATTAATTTCGTGATTACATAGATTTAAACATATACAATAAAAATAACTATATGTTATCCATAGACTGAATAGTTCTGAAGGCCTAAACTACAATTTGTTCTCTTTTTTAAAAAAATTAAAGTTTAATTATTTTAAAGAGAACAAATTATAGTTATAGTATATAAGTATATATTTGTATTTTGTGTACTTTTTGCCAAAATGTGTCCACCTGAAATATATCAAAAACATTCATACGTACTTTAATTGATAGTAAAATGATTTTTTACCGCTCACTATTTTCTTGGAATATACTTTAAATTTTACTTTTGGAACCACTTTCTCCACAATCTAAATTGGTTTACTTTAATGTTAAGTTCACCTACACTACCGAAAAAACATTTCTTTTTTATCTATCTATGTCGTGATCTGAATAGTCGAAATTAAAATTCTGATCAAGGTTAGTTTTATATACGTCATTAGTGTTTCTTTCGTACATCTACATAAATACCCCAGTCCGTATGTACGGTGTATAAAATAGTGTATCAGATACAAATTTATTAGTATGATTGTCGTGAAAAATTGAAATTCGGTAATATTTCAAAAGAAAATTGTTTAAATAGAACTCTTTCATGTTACCTCCCACACAAACATGTTGTCATATGCATAGTTCATAATTTAATTTGACTGCGTTGTTAGTATAAATACCCGTTTCAGTTATATCCGAATAGACTTCGCAACTTTAATATAATACTTGTTTTAAGATTTTTACAGAAAACACGGGATATATATGTATTTACACAATGTCAGTTGTTTTGGTTGTTGCTAGGTTTGTGCTTCAAATCTTTCGTTTGTATTTGACCCACTAACTGAGAATAGTAAAATCGTGATTACCTAATTTGTTGTTGTTATGGGGGTATTTGTATCAATCGTAACATTTACATTTTTACTTTCGCAAATTTTTGTATACATCTGTATAATTTTTAAGACGAATATAACACGCTTTCCCAACTTTCGTATAGATTTCGAACATGGTCTAAGAACTATTTCTTTGCTAGTAGTATATGCACAGACTTAAAATTATTTATTTATTCAGAGATACATTAAATCTACGAATTGGTTACGCAACGTGTTATATACATACTTATGACTATGTACTCGTAGAAAGAAGTACATCAATGAACATAGCATATTTTTGAGCCCACCCATTTTTGTGTTCATTAAGAAAACGAAGATAAATATTTTATGTTGACATTTCAATTTAAAAATCTTGGATCGCTCCGCTGACTGACTATCATCAATGGTTAAGGTACAAACACAAGAAACAATTGTGTATTGCTGTCGTTCTTAAAAACCATCCTGTCAACGACACGTCACATTACATGTTTGTTTGTTCTCAAGGGGTCAATGTCTTCCTTCAAAGATATCATCATTCATCTTTGTGTAGCTGAACACAGTTCAACCATCTGTCATAGTCCACAAAGGTGTTAATTGACGAGTGCATACGGAAACGACGCTTTTTACAAATCGTCTGTATTGGTATGTCCATTGTATTTTTGTTTTATTTTTTTATTCATTTAAGCATAACAGTATTAATCATTGCATTTTTTTTGTATTTTAGAAAATGTTTTTTTTTGTAACAACGATTTTTTTAGTTATGGAACAACTTTCGCTGCAATAATTGAAACTTGTTTCGTTCTTAAATGAATTAAAAAGTGAAATTTTGGTGTTTATTATTCAACATTTTGAGACTAGTCCAACACTTTTACTTTTCGTATACAAAGTCACACTTCGGGTCTGGTTAGATATTGTTTATGATAAAATTGAGTGGTACCTACATTTTTACATCAAGTAAAAAGGCATGTCATAATTTTAACAACTAATACAGCATTTAAGCCATAACTTTAAGGCGTGAATTAACTTTAAGAGTTTATCACTGAATGGATAACGTTTGTTTTTGAAGTGAAACTTCTTTGGGCTCTAACTCACAAACAACCAAATTTTGACACGAAAAGTCAAGCGTAGGGGAAGGCTAGCGTGGTAGGACAACGGCGGACAAACAATGCCAACAAGCAAACACTTGGTTCAGTAAAATAGAGCGAGAGCGTAAGCATGAGAGAGCACTCTGCAGTGAATCCAAAGCATGCACATTGCACATCAACAAATCGAATGGGTAGGGAGCAAGCGTGGACAAATGTGCGACGAACTACACAACAACACATGCGAAAACTTGTTTCAGAAAAAAAAGCGAGAGCGTAAGCATGAGAGAGCTCTTTGTAGTGAATTTACGGATTTTACGTCCAAAGAAATCTGCATGCTGGTGTATTTTTGTGCTCTCTTATTCTCTTTATTCTGCTCTCAGTTTATTTTGATGGCTTTTTATACACTAACACATGCAAAGTTTGCCGATCATAAGAAATTCTTATTAAGAAAGGATTGTATGAAAAATCTCTGGATGAAAATAAACGAAAGAAAAACTAGCAAGCTTATGACCAGTGGCCAGTGGGCGTTAGTGAGTAGTATGTAATGTATGATAACAGATCATAACCTGTTGGTTACCCAGAACACCCACAGTAACATACCATAACCATACTTAAGTATCACTACATTTATCCCTTCATCTTTATAAAAAATATTCTTCTCATGTATAATAAAATACATATTTAAAGAGTATCGCAAAGGACTCGCATAGGCCTATTCGAGCTAGACCCCTTGATAATAGACAATTTTCACGTAAAAATAGTATATTTGTCTAGCCCACTGTAATGTTTTTTATATGAAAAAATGTGTATTTTTAGACACATTAAACAATGAAAGAGGAGAAGGAAAAATTAAAGAAAATTCGAAAAAAATATTTGAAAAATAATGTCGTCCTAATAATGTAACTTTCGGCTTAATTTTCAGTATAGGCGTTCAATGTATGGCTCTTTAAATTACTTTTTCTCGATATTATTGATAGTATCTATTCGAAATTGGTGGGTAAAATATGGTGGTGGTGGTTTGACAATTTGTAGGTTAAGGTAAACCTTCTAATAATGTGAGCCACCAGCCATATTAAACCAGAATTAGAAATGTTCCCATTCCATTAAATCGAAAGGGCATGTCCGCTAATAACTTTATTTTGCAACGCTACGCTGCTCATCCGAATGTCAAAACGGAATAAATAAAGACATTCCTATATCCCAACTATGTGACTAACATACAAATTATATAAATTGCATTTTTTGTTCAGTACCTTTCCAGAGCCGGTTCTTAATGTTCTCTAAAAGAAATATATATGTATACTTGCGAGTAAGTGTATGTTCTTCCTTCTCTTCATTCCAGTATTTTTGTTTGTGTAAATTATGGTACGTGTCTTTTTACAGATGATTCAATATGATAATCAGAAAAAGTAGGCTAAACATATTCATGTGGACAATCCTACATTTGGAGAATCACGGCTGTGATTGAGGTCATTGGTAATGTATCCACAATCCGACTCCGGCTGTTGTTGAGCTTATGCGATTAAAATTGATATTATTTTGAATTTAATAGTACCCACACTTGAAATGTTTCTTCTCCCATAGAAGGGGTCAAGTCTTAATAATTACAGTGCAAAACAATTTCCTTTACAGAACCGTTCTATAGTCTTGTTTAAGCTGAAAGCAATGGGGACAGGAATTAAATTTGATTTCTCTTAAAAAACGTGTCATTTCACACGCCCCCAATTTTTGTGAGGTATTTCCCATCTGATACTATTGTTCAAAGAAATGTGCGTCAAAATAATACTTCCTCGCTTTTTATTCGGAATGATGCTCTATAAGTATGCCCCGAAACTATTTAATACCATCAGATATGCCGGTAAGCATTATTCAAAGGCGGGGAGGATACAATGAAGATATCATCCACAAATGCTCACATAAAATAGACGATAGATGCTTTAAGCTTCGTGTTGACCACAAATTGTTAGTCATCTGAGAAAGTATATACCTAGTTAGGTTACGAGATCATTGAATTGATGTTCCGCAGCGAAAGTACGACGAAAAATGTTAACTTTACCAAAGAGGGGACGAAATTTGAATGTTAACCGTAAAATGTTTTGGTAGATCGAATGGTATGAAAGACAAAACTCATGGCGTTGACTTTGCTTGACATCTTCGAGCTGTAGAGATAAATAATTTTTATAGTTTTTATTATAAAATCCTCAATAGTTGGTTCATAAAATGATCGAAATAAATGCCAAAGAGAATGAGTGTATGAAGAAACTGAGAAAATTGTCCAACATGATCTTTTAAGATCTTAACAAGTAAAATTTCGATTCAGAGTACGGTCGATAAATGCAGTTCAGATAATTTTGAAAGGTTGAGTTTATTTGGGGCACTGTTCCAGATTACTTCAAATAAAAATAAATGTCATCTCGTTTGGATTTACAATGGCTCTTGAAAAGATTTCTTGTATCGACATTGACCTTAATAGTATCACTAAAAGTAACCTAAAGTTCATTGAACTTGATTGATAATACAATAAAAATGTAAATTAATGTTTTTTCGGTTTCCCAGTATATTTCTCTTCTTATATCATTGAAAGTATATGTTTACACTGTCGTTAGAATGTGGTTTTGAAAAAAGAACTGGTTTAGTTTTTTTGTAATAAAAAAACAGTATAGTTTTGTTTGTAATTCCAAACAAAAAACAATGTATTTAATAACTGACTCAACTTCTAAAGACATAGCACAACAGCATCAATATCGACTTCAATATTTTAAAATGTATAATTATAGCCCCTTAATGCTTGGCCACCTCGGGGCGACCACTTGGGGCATATGACAACGAGTGTTCGACACTCTAAATATATTTATTTTATATTAAAAATGTTTTTAAAAAAAATCCACCAAATATCGTCAATGATGTATATAGAGAGAATTGTATGCCAAAAGACAGTAATGAGAGAGTCACCAAAACTTTACATATTTCAGGCAATTAGACACGGCTTTTTTGAACAAAGTGGTCCTAAATAAATAAAACTTACAAACTAGGATGATGTTGATTACTAAAATTTACAAAAATACAAATGATTGGGCAACATGCTTTTTCTTACAACCATTCATGATGGCGTATTTATGCTGTTATAATAGCCGGTACCTTCGGTTTTATGTCGAAATCCGAATGGCTGAGTTGAGATAAGCTGTGAGAGCAATAGAAAAACTTTTACAATCATATTATTGGTTTATTTTATTTTTCAAATTCCCATTTGTAATTTTCTGAAACAAAATAAACAATAGGGGTAGGTACAATTAGCTATATCGGCTAAATTCGAGTTTTTTTTTATATAAACTTACACTGCAGTAAATACTTTATTTAGGTAAGTTCCATTATTAATTTGAGGATTAACTTAATTGGGACTAAACTAAATTGTTTCTATTAAAAAGCAGCAGACTATTTCTTCCGGGAATAAATTGAAAAATATCGTCTACAGTATGACGATTCTTTTAATGGTTTATATATGCAACATATTCATTAGTCATGGGTTCGGTTGCTATTGACGTTAGAATGATCGGTTTTAAAGACCAAATTGAGAATCTTATCACCTAAATACTTTTACATGCTGACGACAAAATGTTGAATTTTACATAATTGTTAAAAAAAGCTAAACAAATGGGTATTTCACAGCTCTTTTTTTTACAAGCAAACAATTTGACAAACGAGTGACTTCAGACATATTCCAGATTTTGTTAGTCTGTTACTTTAATTCTTATTGGAAAATCAAGCAAACAATTGAATTTTAATTTTACTATACCCACCATATAAATAAGCTCTGCGTAGGTATTCGATTGATATCTTTGATATGTCCCTTTGTAACTTTTATCAAGATAATAGTCATATAGTCAGCACAGCAACTTGACGCTTATTAATAAAGGGGTAACTGTTTTTGCGTTTCTAGAACTGTAAATTAAGATATTCTTTTTCTTACCAAAATAAAAACTTCAAGAGATACAACAATAAAAATCAAACTAACGTTGAAAAAAAAACTATCATGATAAAATTAAAAAAAAAACACATTTTTAATAAATGTGAACGAAACGTATTGACAGTTTACAAACCATTTTTTTGTACAGCAAAGGTTTAACAAAATAATTAAAATAAGTATTCATTTTCATAGCATGAAAGTGGTAAAACTGTTTTATTTTGCATTAGCTGTTTTATTTTGCTTCTTATACCATTCTTCAGAATTCTGTTTATTTTAATGTCCATGACATTTTTCTAATAAACAAAGTAAAAAATTGTTATTTAAGCTTTAAGCTAAAACTATTATAAGATCGAGCGAAATGATGTGGTCGAAAATAATAATACATGAAAAAAATAGCTGTTAGGGTCTAGTTATACCTATCATTGAACAACAATATTCGACCACAAAACATGATGGAATTTAAATTTTACTTAGGTAGCTGGTTACAAGAATCATTGGAAAATTCTGTTTATGTGGGTGGAATGACAAACCTTACTTCAGAAAAATAAATCTTGAACATTAAAAAGAGATTTTCTGAGAAAACTTAAATCAAAAATTAAAATATTTTTGGATAATCATATTTTAAATTTCATAGGCTTTGTTTTAACACCAACTCGCCAATGATTCGCTTTATAAAAATGACAAAAAATAAAAAAAGATCCAATGAGGCTTTAAAATGATAGCTATAACCAGACTTTTAGCTCGCGGTGATATGACAAATCATTCGAAAAGTATCAACAAAACACATATCTCAAGTTCAGCCGTTCGGATTCGGAAAAAACTGGTGGTCCCGCCATTGTGCAAGAAGTACACATGCACACATGAATCACAATCATTCATGGGTGCGTGTATACTTCTTGAACGATGGCAGGATCTTATTTTTTTATAACGTCTCCGAACGGCTAAGTTGAGATAAGCTTTTCTTGACAATTGATACTACTCGGATGATTTGTCAGATCATCACGAGAGGAGGGCCAGTGAAAAATCATTTAAGTGTTGCTACTGCTGGAAAACGAACTCAGACCTTCTGCGCAGCAGTTCATCGCACTAACCATCGCGCCACTGAGTGCATACATATAACTACAATAATAATTAAATTTTTCGTAAATTAGATTTACAGATATTCTCCACAATTCCATAAATATGGCTTGAACCCGCTTACATGAACATGGCAATGTAGAAAGTGCGCAGTATAAGTCATTTTTTACATGTTGCCAAACTTGTTCTAGCTAAATCTTTACATCAGAAACGTATACCAGATTCCGCAAAAACATTCCTTCCGGCTCGCATCAAATGAGTGTAAATCCGGTATCAACTTCATTGTAACAGATGAATAAAAAAGTGAAACGTCTTTAAGTCCACTCAAAATTAATCATTTAAAGGAAAGGAACGAAGGAATTTGTCAGAAAAAAAACAAAACAAAATAAAATAAAAACGTGATCATATCATATCACTTTTAATGGGGTCACTTACTTTGGACGAACTCCACCTATAGCACCGGTATTCCATTTTAGCTTGTGATTTATTTTACGAGTGGTCTTATCCGCAGGTGTATTAAAGTGTGTATGTTTGTGTACGTTAATGTATAAGTCAGTTTTTTTTGCAAGATTCCTAAAGGATTTGGCTTTTATCCGTTACGAATTAATTTAAAACTTAAAAACACCACAAATTGTTGACAATCAAACTGACGCGGTTTATTACACTTAATCTTGAATTAACACGTAAAACACTAGAAATTCTAACAAAATTAAGAAGAATTTTTTTCTCGAGAAAAGAAATTTCTTCTTCTCGTTTTCTTCGTTCACAATTCGTTTTTTGTTTGTTCTGTGTGTGCGTTTTTATTTTATGACTTCGTTTCTTCCTTCTTGTGATTCACCTTGAACGACGAATAGATAGATTTATAACTGAGAAGTTTGTCTAGAAACACGAAGGAAAATCGATTTTCGAAACGACAACCGAACAAGTCAACTGCTCACCTTGGACTGGCGATCGAGGTAGCTTCTACCTTTCCTTAAGCGCTTCGTCTTGGCTTAACCCATCTCTCACTGGACGGGCCAACATAATCATCATGAACAACATAATGGTGGAACTTGCGATCATCATTATGATCTACCTTCGTCTTGACGATTGGCCACGGTTGAGTCTGGAAGTGAAAGAAAGAATTGATGGCTTCACTGAGTTTTCAGTTGGTTAAAAATGTTTGGCGCGATGTCTGATGTCGTGGTGCGATAGTCTCTTTGGACTTGTGTCAATTTTACTCGAGTAGCCCAATAATTTGTTGTTTTTCTCAGTAGAAAAGCAATTTTATTGCACTTTCTAGCCTACCTACTCTGTGGGAAATTCTCATAGGAAAGGCGCAGATATCATAAAACATTTTTAATGAGGATGTTTTGGTCAAATGCAATGAACATCTAGTTCCATTCATATATTTGTGGAAATAATAATTATGTGTGGATTACTGAAGACTAAATTCAACCGACATTTGAAAAGAGAGTTTAAGTTTCCCTACCTGTAACCATTCATTAATAGAAACAAATATAATTTAAAAAGATCTTTTCTATATATTATAATATTGAATTGATTTTGCGCTATTATCGTTTATGAAGATTCGTTTTTGATGGCTTTAGTTACGGCCAGAATTATATGTTCAGTATTGCAGTTCATGACATAATAGCTCGCAGCTACGTTATCTGAAGATGTTCGTCACATTAGTGTTAATTAGAGGAATGGGGAAGTTGATATAAACAAAAAAGGAAATCATACCGATATGACACGCTCTAAGGTTCAAAATCCAACAAAAAAAACTCCACGAATACATGATTCGTGGGGATATAGGGACATCTTATCTAAGGGTAAGGATATGGATCGACAAGGCTTTATTTTTTGACAAATATTTTGTCTTGTTCTCGTTAGCTACAAGAGCATCGCCATTCGTCTGTTCAATGATCATTAAAACACATACCCTACACAGTACACAATGCTTTAACACTAGATCAAAGAAATTGCATGATAGTTCACAACCTTGCCCTAATCCGTATCATTTTTGGAGAAGTTTAGGCGAATTGATTTCCAACTGAATGTATTCATCAGGTACCATTTTGTGTTAGGGTAAATTTTTCCGCGATCTTAAATTTTGTCATCGCCTAAAAGAGCACCAGACGATGGATGCAGTTTACGGATGCAGATCTATTTCTAAAATTATATTAGTGTGAAAATTTAGTACCGTAGACCAAGTTACCACAAAACCAAACCCAAACTGGTTCGTGCCGATTAGTGTGATTCGCAGAAAGATTCATACAAAGCATTGGATAGGATCTGATATACTCAATTATCAGAAATATACCTCGATATTCTAGTTTTAGGTCATGCCCTCGCCCCTTCACACTTGGTCGATGATATGGTGCATCCAATCTTCGAAGGGTTGACCTTTGAATTTGAAGGTTTCTGACCGCAAGTTCCAAATAATTGCCAAATCTATTGGAACAGCGGTCTTGCCGTTCGTTAGCTGTTTGTTTCTCTTTATTGTATGTATGTGTCCGCTTCTTGGACTCTCAGCTGAAAGTTTCTTGGATTGGTTGCAATTATGTTATCATACTATGGAACTACATTATCAACGGTTTAAGAGTATGTATTAAATTCATCCACAGTATACGTTGACAGATAAGGTAATAGCGGGAAATCATTTGTATTTTCTGTGACCGTAGACGGAAAGGGAAGCTCTATTCTAAACGCCAGTTTTTGCTTACGCGCTTGTATGGTTAATAATGTGGGATAATATTCAAATTAATGACAGCGAAGTCTCATATGAAATCTCTTCACTTAACAATGTATCCTATAAGAAGTTCGAGGAGTTTGGTTGGAATTGTAATATTAAATTGTAAGAATAAAGACGGACAACTTTGGACAACCCAAAATTGTGTCAAAGCAAATGACCAAATGCTTTCTGAGATTAAACCAGACACTCACATGGAAGTGTCCCGTTATTCCCATTAATTGGGGAAACTGGGGAAAAAATGTTATTTTAAATTTAGAGTTAATTACGGAGTTATGTTTAATCGAAATCTTTAGAGCCGTTTTTGAAAATTTTCGGTTTTTCGGCTTCTTTATCAATGTTAGGTTTGATCAAAAGCTTTAGTTCTAATGTTAGGTGTAATTCAAATCATTAGTTCTATTTGTCTTTTGCTTGCAAGTAATAAGCAGACAAAAAAATGTGTTTTTTACTATGATAGAAATATAGAAAAATTAGTTAAGTTAAAATAATTATATAATCTTAACAAACGGAGCTTGAACAATTCGGCAAATACTCCACTTTATTCTGAAGCAGTTTATAATATTATATTAAATGAAAGTGAATAGTGGTCTATGGTCTGCAGTGAAGCTTGTTTTACTCGATATTTCCATAATATACAAATGTTACAGTAAGTACCTAAAGTGTAGATTCCTAAAGAAAGTTATAATTATGTGGTTATAATTTTGGTGCTAACCAAAATAAAACTTTCGATTGTAAACATTTCATAGCGGATACCATTGGCTAAGAGTGTCACCAAGAATTGAAATATGTTTGAATTTCAGTAATGTGACGGACTGCTCAAACTAACTCAGGGAGTTCCTATTTTTATACCCTATCCCATAGGGCTGTATTAGTTTTGATAAATAGTTTGTAGCATAGAGAAATAATTTAACCTTAAAGTATGTGGATCGAATCAGAATCTGAGTGGAGTCAAATTAGCTGTGTCTGTCCATCGGTCCGTCCTTCAATTTTGAGTTAGAATGATGAAATTTGGTACACGTATTCTTTGTTGCTCTTAGCAGAACAAGTGTAAGCATTTTTAAAATCCGCTTACTGAAAAACATAGAAAAACCTAGTTTTTGGCCAAACCGTAGGAAATTTTAAAAAAGTGACTGAGCAACATATTTTGAGAATCTCAATATTTATATTTTGTCTTCATGAAGCTCCCGGATTTGCCGACGATGAATTGTTGACACATTTTTACTTTCCTGTGACAATTTTATCGTTTTAACTAAAGAGCTTGATAAAGACTCACTTGATGTGGAAGCATCAGTTATGGGTCTGGAAAGGAAGATAAAGTGGATACTATGTGATTGAAAGCCCCAAACAAGTATTTAAAGCCTTTTGGGAGCTTAACAATGTAAGATTTAAATGTCAACATTTTAAATGCGAGACTAGACAGAGATAATTTTTGACAAGCACTGCAATACCAAAAAGTGCCCTTTGTTGCGTTTACCTTGTCCATAAATGTGTTGGTAGATCCAGCAAGAAGCATTAAATTGTCAGCTCGTATTTGTGAAATGCCAATCAACATCAAAGTTGCTATATTTGTTACCATCATTTAATTGTTAAAAGGCAAAGAAACTAATAATAAAATATAACTTTCTAAACCACGTCCGCGTAATTTTTTGTAAAGTTTTCTTCTTTTAATTATGTTAGAGAGTTATCTAATTCTTACAACAAATATACAGGAATACCCCTAGTAAAAACATAACATTTTATTCACCCCATCAACGTAAATAAAAAACTGCACAGTCGTTCTAATCTAAATACTTTTTTAATGCAATTGTCACCCGTCTTAATATTTTCTAAGTTTTTTTAAAGAGTACTCGAATGTTTGTAGTTATATTAAACTTTCTAAATGTATTTAAAGAAATAGAAAACATTTCAGTTACGTAATTTAATGGTGATTGTTGCACTACTCACTATTAGCTCACCTTACGTTTGATGGTTTGACTAATGAACAATCTAAGTTATTGAGTTGATATCCCTCATAGAAATAATTTGGAAATTTTTCTTTTCATACAGTCAAACCTAATATTCCCGAACAATCACGTCGAACTAATTGATTTTGATTTCATTTAACGCAACTTCAGTGAACCTGAACATGTAACCAACCATACGATAAAAGTAACAAAGCCTAATTGCATCGAGTTAACAGAAATTTAATTAGATATCCAATTTGTATCGCTCTTCTTTTTAACGATATATTTTTCATAATTATTTTCTTTGCTTCAGCAAACATTTTTGTTGAGATGTTAATACAAAATTGTTGAAATAAGTGTAATTTTATTCAAACTTGTGAATACTTTTTAAAATGTATTTATTATAAATTTCTAAAATATGTACATACCTATTTTGTCAAAAAATTCAAACAATTACCTCTGTTTCGTAAGCTATCCGTTGTTTGTTATGTTAAAATTTTGAATTTTAAAATATAGAGTTGCTTCATTATCATTGGTTAAGAAATACTGTCGACGTAGCTAATACAGAGCTTATTATAGTAAGTGACATACCTAATCTAAAAAAAAAACACTGTTAAACCTTTCAACAACATATAGAAACAATATTTGAGCAAGATATTAGACAGATGTTATTAGAGCCTGCTTATATATTAATATCCTGTCCTGTCTTATTAGTTTTGATGTATAGTTTGTGTCATAGAGAAGATAGACATAGCGTTTAGTACATATCATTTAAGTACGCCTAACGTTGTGTCATAATGCCATTTTTTTCGGAAATGAAAACAAAACTGGGCTCATTTTTCACGGAAAGTTTACTTAAAGGTGTGAAATTGATGACATTAAGTTGAAAAATTATATCGGTCAAATGAACACTGAGTTGATGCTCCTCTGCTCGCAAAATTGGGGATTTCTTTTTTAATGCTGGCTTGTGGTTTGTTGTGGTTAGCGCGGGATTTCAAAAATTTCAAATCTGTGATATTGGCAGCAGAACATGCAATACGGAGCTGGTCACTTATTCAGATATCTCTAGAGGAGCCAGCTTGGCAATACGTTCAGTTGGAAGTGAAACGTTCATGCCCATGCCGAGAATCCATTTTGAAATGGATTCTTGGTAGTTTTTCGGTGAAATCGTCCCTTTTCTTTTTGGCTTACATAAAATCTACCTTTCTCGTTGGTGATGACTAACATTCCAATGAACGTGTAGCTATAGGCATATATGCACATTGGCAAATAAGGAAACTGTTGTTTGACTGAAAAAAATCTCATCTGTTGCAAATGTTGTTGAAGGAAAGATGACGCTTCCCATCTAGATAATGACGTGGATGCGTCAATTGCTGGTTCACCAATGTTCTGTGTAGATGAGACGAATATGATGATGATCGCTCGTTGAAGATCAGAAACTATCCATCTGGTTGCTGCCAAGTGGAAGTTGATTATTTAAGGCTCTCCAATAGCCTCTCCTTTTGCTATTATGGTATATTTAAGATAGAACCCGGCCACGTGGTAATACTTCTGCGCTGATCATTGTGCTTGATACTCCTAACCTAACATCTATTGGCATTTAATTCCCTTATTTATTCTATTTACAGAACTGTACATATTTTAAAATAAAATAACCTTCAGAGTACTTATTTTATTTAGGTTGGTATGTCTTAAATGTGCAGAACTTCAATCAAACGTTTATTTTTTGTAACGAATCTTAGACTTGTTAAAAATGGATCTAAGAATATAATGAGTCTACGTTAAAAAAATATTTTATCGTCTCCACCCGCGAAGTATTTCTGGTGAAAAGCTAACAATACATCATTGTTTATACCCTATCCAATAGGAGTATATAAGTTTTGATACATATTTTGTAACATAGAGATATAATTATGCTACATATACCTCAAAGTATATGGATCGACTCAGAATCGCTAGCTGAGTCGATTAAGCCATGTCTGTCTGTCTGCCTGTCTGCCCGTATTTAATATTTATGTCATCGATTTCAAGGCCTTTTGAGCTTAGAGAATGAAATTTGGTATATAGTATTCTTGTGCTGTGGAGCAAAGCCCCCTTTTTTAGAAAAAAAATAGTTTTTGGCTTAACCGTAAGGAATTTTGAAAAAGTGTCTGAACAACATATTTACAGAATCTCAATATCTATATTGTTAATATGAAGTTTTTTTTGCCACGCCCACTTTTTGGGGGCGTTTTTAGTAAAAATCGTTTTCGGTACATTTTTAAAATATTTGAAAAAAACTTTTGATGCGGGATCATTGGTTATGATAGTATAAACATTTCATCCTCAGATAATTTTAACCCACGCCGACTTTTTGGGGGCGTTTTCCGTTTTACCGTTTGTATACCCTTCGCCATAACATATGCAGGAGAAACAACAAAAGATTCTGATAAACAGTTTGAACAATATGTTGTGACTATTTCATTTTCTATATTACATCCCCATAAAGCCCACTTTTTGGGGCTATTAATTTTAAGGATTTTAACGATCCGCACAGGGGATTGTAACCCTCTCATATGTTCAATCAACATTTTAGTGGTCTGGATTTAAAACTGTCAACTTTTTTTTTTGTTGATCAAACTTAGTCGACATTTTAACAGTAGATGAAGTTTATATTTGTCCGGTCGACATTTTTTTGTCGACCATTCGTACGCTTCCCTTCGACATTATTTATATCATTTTTAGCATCAATAAACAAAATGAATGTATTGTATATTGGTATATTGGCAAAGTGATGAAAATCGTGCTTGGCTTTTGATTTACGCCCAACTCGATGTGAAAGAAAAAGTTGCGTACGATATCATTTTAAATGTAGACACGGATTTTTATCATGTTTTGAACTGTTAAGCCCCATTTAGACATTTAGATCAGTTCATTTTCAGTTCAGCTTTTATTGGAATTGATGGTATTCGCAATACAATTCAAATAATGTTTTATTTATGTTATAACTTTTCTCTAAGATAATGTACAGAGATAATATATACACCGATGGATTTGTTAATCAAAGTTCTACATAGAGTCAAGAAAAATTGAGATAAACCACCGAAAATGGCCGAAAAATGTGAATAAAAACAAAATTGAATAATACTTTTATTTATTTAAAAGGTTTTTGTTAAAAGAAACTCAATATGTGGCAGAAGAATTCTGAATATACAGGAGAAAACTCTACTCTCTAAACTACCGTTAGATAATTTCGGTTATTTCGTGGCAGGTACATGTATACATCGAAATTGATATGCCTTTTATATAAGTAAGTATGATGTTAAAATAATATGGTATTGTTTGATGAGCTATAAATGTCTGTATTTTTCTCCTTTATCTCTAAAAAAAGAATCTAGCATTGTTTCTATTTCTATATTAAGTTTTGTCAGATTACTGTCTTGACATATGAACCCGTAAGCCAGCTTCACTTCCAAATTTGTTTTGGATTAATTTTTTTCTGGGGTGTCATTCCGTAACTTTGAAAACTATTATCACTCAGACGGTAGTCGAGACCTCATGAGCAATCGCTCAATAATCGTCTGTGATTTGACGAATATTGTTTCAGCAAAAACGACTTTTGATCTTACGTAATGCAAAATGCGATGAGAGAAATGTTTGTCAAACGATAACCACTTTAAGGAATGACAATGAGGGCCCTGGCTTTGCACTACCGCTTACTCTTTTGGTCTCTTCCTTTTTTAACACTATCAGATATGTGTTGTAGCGAGCTTAATACAAGAAGCATCTACGAACAGAGATTTGCCACAGCATATAATATGCATCCACAGGCTCATCGTTTAGTGCATTTGTTAGTGGGACATAACATAACTTAGATGTTATTAAGTTTGAAATCACTAGCAAAATCAATAAACGAATAAATTACAATGAAGCTGTATATATTATTAAACAAAAGACAATTTTACATATACTTATTACGGCTCTAGAATACAATTTCGCAGAGTGTTTTTCAAACTACTTTTACTAACATGCAGTTCAACTATATCTTTATTTTATCGTAAACTCTACTCATGCGACTAATAGCCTCATGCATACCATAGTTGTGTTTATGGCTAGGTATATGTAATATATTGAATCTACGCAGGTTTTAGGAACCTCCCCGAGTATTAAAACCAATAGCACTTAAAAGATCAGGAGCATCAATTTGTCCTGATAATAATTGGTGTAAGAAAACCATGTCATTGTTAAGTCTACGTTCAGACAAGGGCAACAGTTGAAGCAGTTTAATTCTGCACCTATACGGAGGTAAATCGTGACGATCATCCCATGGAAGTCCTCTCAAAGCAAATCTTATGAATTTACGTTGGATTGATTCAATTCTATTTGAATGAACTACATAGAAGCGTGTCCAAACTTGTGAAGTATACCCCAAGTTAGGCCGAACTAGACAGTTATAGAGCGAAAGAGTGACATAAGAGACATTAAACTCTTTTGACCATCTTTTAATAAATCCTAATATAGAGTTTGATTTATTGACGATAACGTTAATGTGTTTATTAAACTCCATTTTGGGATCAAAATATACACCAAGATCTTTAAAACTGTCTACACGACTGAGAGTGTGCCCGGACAGATTATATTTAAAATTACATGGAGCGCGTTTTCGTGAAAATGACATATGCTGGCACTTTGTAGGGTTCAGATTCAAACCGTTTTTAAGACACCATAATATGGTAAAACTATTTATATCGGTTTGTAGTGAAAGCGAATCGTTTAGATCTTCTACACATTTGACAATTTTCATATCATCAGCATATATCAATATTTTTCTATCTCGAATACAAGCTTTTACATCGTTAATTGCAAGTGTAAATAAAATTGGTCCTAAATGACTTCCTTGAGGTAATCCAGATTGAGCACCAAAAGGGTTTGAGTTGGAACCTCTAAATTTTACTTGGTATGTTCTCAATGAGAGGTATGATTTAACCCAAATTATGAATCCTGGAGGGAAACCATACGCCTTAAGTTTAAAAATTATGATGTTATGTGATAACTGGTCAAAGGCTTTTGGAGAAGTCAGTGTATATACAATCGAATTCTTTTTTATTTTCCAAACTATTGGAGCAATGATGCATGAAAGTTAATAGATTTGTTACAGTGGATCGATGTTTAACAAAACCATTTTGTTCATCACAGATGATGTTTCGACAAAGGAAGACCAATTTATCACAAATAATATGTTCGAATAACTTGGGAATGCAAGATAGTTTTGACATAGGTCTATAATTAGAAATATCTCCACGCTCACCTTTTTTTAAAAACAGGTGTAATAAATGCATTTTTCCATTGAGTTGGGAATACTCCAGTGGCAAAGGAGCTTTCAAACATATGCTTAAGGTATGGTAAAAGAGCATCTTTGCATTGCTTTACGACTACTGGTGGGATTCCATCAGGCCCAGCAGAATAGCCATTATTTAATAAAGAGATATATTTAAGTAGTGTCTCAGCGTCAAATATGGCGTTGCTGAAACTAACTTCAGGACAGTCATTGAGATAACTGAAATAATGTTCGTCTAAGACAAGAGGGGTGTCAATAAATGATTTACTGAAATTCTCTGCGAATAAGTTAGATAAAATTAGAGAGTTCGATGTTTTTAATTATTATAAGAGAAATTGGCTGGATATCCATCCGTTTTTCTCTTGAATTGACAAAGCCCCAAAAGCGTTTAGGATCATTTTTAAGAGCGTTCTCCATATTGACTATATAGCCATTATATAAACTACTTAACATCGTAGAGAATTCATTAAAATAATTCAGGTATTTATCATAGTCGTAATGATTCTGGCTTTTTACAAAATTATTCCAGGCCCGGTTACGTCTATTTCGAAGAGATTTAAGCTCTTTCGTGTACCTAGGATGCTGGGTTTGATCATTTTTTGAATATTTGACTGGGATTGTTCTATCCATGCAATCTTTTATTAGAAAATAAATTTTTTTAACAGCTTCTTCTAAATTGGAGAAGCTGTCAATATTCACATTCGAAAGAATAATTTCTTCGGATAGCTTTTGAAAATTTGCTTTCCGGAAGTCAAAAGAGTACGAACGATCGTACGATTCAACGTTTTCGTACAGATGTCCGCCTATGTCAATGAAAATATCCAATGGAGGGTGATTTTTGTCTATGTTAGTAATGCTGGAACTAGATTTTAATACTGCAGTACTAACAGAGTCAGAAAAAAAACTAAATCGAGAATTCGATTATTATGATTTTTTATACAGTTTGTTTGCTGTAAGTAAAATGATAAAATTTTGTCAAGTAGCTCTTGTTGTGCAGAATCTTCAGATGGTATAAAATGAGGTTCTCCCTCAGAAGGCACCCAGTCTATGTGCGGCAAGTTAAAATCACCCAGCAACAAGATAGTAACGTCACAACAAGATAAGTCAAAGATATATTCTAAAGCCTTTGATAGCTCAGAATACAGAGTGCAAAGACGGTATGAGGTAATGTACGCATTTGCAATATAAAGATATTTTTTTTCAAGAGATATCTTAACACAGATTATTTCTATGTTAAGAGGGAATGGAAATTCTTTTCTATACTCTCCTAATCCAGCTGGCTGATGAAGGGAAGCTAGTGCTTATATATACTGGAGGGTCAAGACTATGAACTACAAAAGGCAGGAAGCTTTACAAATCATAGCAAAACTTTAACTGTGAATTTATTTCGACTGGATCACCGAATAACATCTCGTATTTACGTTTAACCAAACATATTCATAATAAAAAGTATTAGGAGAAAAGAAGTTTAAGTTTAATGTAGTGATGATCTAAAATCGCTAACAGTCAACGGTTTATCTATAGAACAGATAAAAACCCACGTCATACAAACAAAATAATAACCTGCTGTAAATTCAGAGAACTAGTCACAACAAGACATATTGACATTGAATCAAAATAATTCATTGATTGACACATATATCGGTGTACAATAACAAGAAAAAATAGAATTCGGTGGAACACCCCTTGGAAACTGATACATACTTGAAAAGAGAGAGAGAGCTCATAAAAAATGCCTTAAGACGGAAAACACAGCCTACACGACAACACCTCTGGCAAAGGACTTAGGCTAATTGACTTCGCTACGGAACGAAATGCCACTATAGCCAGCACACAGTTTCCTCACCTCGATATCCATAAGGGACATGGCTGTCTCCAAATCAATGAACGGTCAACCAAATTGATCACATTGCGATAGACAAGAGGCACGCATCCAGTATTTTGGATGTCCGTACATTCCGAGGGGCTAACATCGACTCAGACCACTACCTTGTTGCAGCTAAGGTAAGAATGCGTATATCCATCATTCCACAACAAACCAGAAATATTGTGAACAAATTTAATGTCGAAAGACTGCAATCGAAAGAGACCGCATACGACAGCATTTATAGAGACGAACTATAGAGAGCCATGTTTAGTTTTGGTATACATCCCAAACTCGTACGTCTGTGTAGGATGACGATGGAGAATTCTGAAGGTTCGAAATCGACCTCACTGTCCCATTCGATACCAAAAAGGATTTAAATCTGACAACATCATCTCGTCAGAAATCAAACGAAGTACTCTTGCCAACCGCTGTTTCTTCGGACTAAGTAGGGAATTCACTAGTAAAGCCCTAACTCGAACTACTAAGGAAATCCTATATAAGACCCTAATCATCCCAGTCCTGCTGTACGGATGCTTCAGCACCGTATCAAAAGTGGATGAAGAAATCCTTGGTCGATTCGAACTGCCTCTAGTTGCGCACTTCAAGTGTAGGTAGGTTTCTAGACTTGTATACGCGTCATTTAAGGAGAAGTCTACCTTTACTGTGTCCACCTTCTGGCTGAATCAAATAGAGCCGTAGTATTGGTTGGTATCCATTCGCTCTTTTCGACAGTGTTCGCATAAACAATTTGCATAAACAAACACTATTTCTCAAGTTCAGAAGTAAAGAAACATTTTTTGGCCACTATACATTTTTCTATTTTCGTCAACCGATTCGTCAAATCACAACTCAACAATACCTATCTTTTATATTTGGCAAAACCATTTTAAATAGACTTAATAATTATGTAAATATCACCCTCAAAATATCAAAATCAACTGTCAAAGCTGTTTGCATTCACTATAATAAATTTGTATTCACAATTGTCATGATCTCTGTCGATTGTTTTAGACAATACCAAAACCAAAAATCATTGACACGATCGACAGCATTGAATTATTATAAATGGACTGCTATAGTCTGTCCAAGAAAAAATGTCAGTACAGGTCTTATGGGAAAGCTTTTTTTCTAACAATGGTGCCTGTAAGTGGACTCAATGGGCTTGCGCACACGAGTATGCTTCAACCGGTTGAACGTCATGTTTGTTGGTGGGACGGGTGAGGAGTGAGCACAGTTTGAGAGGTATTGGAGAGCAATTTTTCACCCAAAATTAAGTGGTTGAAGAGGTTGAATCTACCAACACATGCATGCGTTTCTGACAGTTGTGGTATTAAAAAAAAATACGGCGGCTAGTTCGGTGTTAATCGAATTACACATACATATAATGTTTGGTATATTACACAAAATTCAACCGGTTGAACATATTCCCGTGTGTTTGGAAAGTAACCATAATGACTACGGTTGAAGCATACTCGTGTGCGCAGGCCCAATGATATATTACCACTGAAACACAAACGAAGCCACTGAACTTTGTGTACAATTGTTGTTGTAATTACAAACCAGATTTAACCGCAGCCATCCTATGACTTGTTTGCCCGATAGCATTGGGCAGACTGATCATACAATCACCATTCGCGATTCGCCATTATACTGCTGACTGCTGAGAGCTGAGTACTAATGCTATCTAATGCTATAAGTTTTGAGGATGATTTGGTTAAAACAGAGTTGCTTGAAATCGTTAAACGTTTCAAAGCTAAGTGTGAAACCTATGTCGTGGATGAAATGGCTCAAGCTGCAGGACATAAAGTGCTTCGCTTGACGCCTTATCACTGCGATCTAAATCCAATAGAATTGGTTTGGGCTCAAGTGAAAGGATTTGTAGCAAGCCAAAACAAGTCATTTAAAATGACAGAAATTAAATTATTATTAACAACAGCACTTGTAAGAGTTGACAGTGAGAAATGGCACCGATGTGTGCAACACGTTGAACAGGTTGTTGAGCCAACGATGTGGGATATCGACGTTTTCGCGGAGGAAGCAGTCGAAAGATTGGTGATAAATATAAATGACGATAGTAGCAGCACTAACATTTTATCAGACTAATAGATTTTAATATTATAATTGAATGAAGTTATTTTTACTTTAAATTAATGAAATGTTATGTTTTAACATTATACTTTACTATATTTATTATGAATTATATTTTTGTTTACTATATTTATCATGAATAAATGATAATACATATTTTTTTTAGTTCTTATTTCTGTTTTCGGAAAAAAATGTTTATTTTTTAAAACAAACTAAAATGGGCAGATGGCAACCCTAAGCGAAATGCTCTCTCTCTTTGTGGTGATTCATAATATACACCATGGCAACCCTACGAGAGCTTTAAAGAGGGACACATATACATGTTACTGCAACCAGACAAAGAGGCAAATGTCCTATCTTCCCTGTACTGACATTTATTCTTGGACAGAGTATAGTAGCCAACTTCACGTATGTTCCAAAACAACAGACACGCCACTGTTTCACTATGGAAGACTAAGTCAGCTAAAAAACGTTTGCTTCATCACATATCAAAAAAATTGATTTAAATGATCATTAAACATAAGTAAAAAATATATTTACAAAACTTGTTCAGTTTATGGGTCAATAAGTATAGAAATGTATTGTTATTGCAGAATTGATTTGAAATCACTCTTTGTAGTTTTAGTTTATGAAAATGACATTTCACTAGCAGTTCATATGTAATAAGTCAATGATCGACAGCCTCTGGGTTTGGCTCTGGAATCTGAAGTTTTGCACGCTCCTCAGAGATCAGACCTTACCTTTGGCTTCAGTTTATTCAAAATCCATTAACTGGATGTCTAAAGCTACAAGAAAAAAGTGTTTGCATTAATTTGTGAACATTGAGTTTCCGAATTTCCGAAGGTCAAGTCCTAATCTCTATTAGAACCATGGATATTGCAGGAATATATTCATGCACATTTATGTCTGCTGCAGATTATCCTCAGTCTTTGCTGTTAATAGAACGCGTGATACAATATAACGAAGGTGAAGCTGACTTAGGTATTCTAACCAAAAATTGTTAAAAACAGCCTTAAAACTATTCCAATTTGTGATCTATTTATATTTCCAAAAAAAAACGTCTCTGGAAACTATTATCGAAATGGAAGATGTAACCCATCCGACTGGATTTTTTAATTTCGTTTTAAAAATAGACACCCCAATCAAAATATTATGAAATTCTGAACTCAAACTCATTAATTAAGCTAAACTGCACATTGCAATTAAGTGATTTTAAATGTACGTAGAATTAATACATACTTATAATAATTATTGTACAACTTCCTTAACTTGTAAGTCAAGGTATGAACTGAACTTGTCTTGTTTTTGTAAATTTAAATATTGTGGTGTCTATCAGAGTATAACTAATCAGGAAAATGTAAGCCCATTTACATAAAAAAATTAATTTTCCAATCCCCAAATCATGTAATTGCAGGTTAGGTGGAATGCTGTTAATAAATGGCGGTGACGATGCTCTGATGATAGGAAACTTTCCATGGTGAACCAAATAGCCAACCAATTACAAATTAAACAGGAACTGCAAATCTAAATTAAACTGAGTTTTGTTATGTAACGCTTCGTGCAAGGAGTCTGCGTTGGAAGCATTTGAAAACAGCACATTATTTTGTCTCATTATAATGAACATTCGTGTAATATATACACTTATATAAATATATATGTTTATATCTAGTTTAAAATCTCTACTCAAACTGGACAGTCAATCAATCCACCATATTTAGGAAGCGAGCATTAGTTGTGAAACTTCGTCTTCCGTTTTTAACGAATGTCTTAAGCAGACATAAATTGAATTGTGTTAATAATGCAATAAAAATATTAAGAGGCAAACGCGATTTGTTTCGTTTTTATTTATTTTTTTTTTTTTACTTTCTATAAATAATATACAAAAAGGAGAACTTGTTGTGATGTGACAGTGCCCTGATCTACCAATGGAAAAAAATATATCTATATTTTTTTAAGCCATTGAATATTTTTGCTAAATAAATATTATACTTTTAAGCTCTCATCATACGCGTTTGCATATTAGAATCGCGTTGAGTGGACTTATGTTTTCAAAATCCTACTCTTCAAATCCGAATTTTATCATTGAACGGAAAATAATTGCATTTTAACAGTTCATTATAAATCGATCTCAAATACAAACGAGCAAATATTAAACAAAAATTGCTCTTAAGATTTCAGGCGTTTGATGTAAGATAAAGAGTAAAGATATGCATTTTTAGAGAAAAACTTTTTTATAAAAGTAATTTCAGAAAACATTTATGCGAGGCGGTTTCTAATTATTGGCTTTAGTAGAGCTTCGATGAAGTTAGTACTAACGGTAGGGGAAGTACTCCAAAATTAAATACATGGGTAAAATGAAATACCAGCCCTAAATTGACTTGCACTTACAGCCCTAGCTGCTATCCCACTACGTGACTTCGATGATATTTATAATCATGTAAATATGACAGCTTAATTGACAGTTGTCAGTAAGTGCAATAAATTAAAACGTATTTTCTGGTGGAGAAAAAAATTTTTGTTGGATTCATTTTTCGTGTTTGGTGAGTTTTTATGTAGTTTTGTTGTGATAGTATTTGTCAAAACTACGTTATGGATAAAATGAAATACAAAATTAGATACATATATATATATCCATGCGAAATTTGTTTTTATTTTAGATTGAAATATGCCATGCGGCTATAAAAGAAAATCTGACCGCCAATCATGGGATGTCGAGGCAATGAATAGGGCCATTAAAGCTGTCAATGAAAATGAAATGGGCTATCTCTCAGCATCAAAGGCATTTGGTGTTCCTTGGACAACAATCAGAAGACACGCATTGGGACTCAACATGAACCCAATATGAAAGGATTGGGTAGATTCAAGTTTACTTTTCCAGCAGACGTTGAGAGGTAGTGGAGCATCTTAAGTTTCTAGTTAAGTTTTAGATTAACCCGTACAGATGTTCAAGAGCTAGCTTTCGAATTAGCAGAGAAGAATGGGCTTGCCCACCGCTTTAACTTGGATAAAGGAAAAGCAGGACAAGAATGGTTTGATGGTTTTCTAAGAAGGAATAAAGACAGTTCACTACGTAAACCGGAAGCACTTCTGCAGCCAGAGCCATGGCCCATGGCTTTCAATAGGCCACAAGTTCGGAAGTTCTTTAAAGCTTATCAAACATTTATTAGTGCTTATAACTATTCTTCACATAGAATTTACAATATGGACGAATCTCCACTGTTCAAAGGCCTAAAAAAAATTAAAGCTAAAACTGGTACAAAGCAAGTTGGTTGTATTACCAGTCCTGAACGTGGAAATAACGTCACAGTTTTGTGCTGTATGAATGCGACTGGTTCGTATGTCCCACCGTGTATATTTCCTAGAAAAATAAACCGAGGGATGAGCTTGTGGACGAAGCACCAACTGGAACACTGGGATTAGCACAGGATTCCGGATGGATGACCTCTATATTATTTGTAAGATGGCTTAAGCACTTCCAAGCTCATGTAAAGGCAAGTTTAAGTGATAGAGTTCTTCCTATTCTCGAGGGCCATGCAAGCCACAAGGGGCTAGAGGCTTTGGAATTTGCAAAGGCGAATGGCATAGATATGCTTTGCTTCCTACCACACTGCACTCATCGGATGTTTGCTTCTAGGTCCTTTAAAGACCTATTTTAACCAAGAAACGTCAAAGTGGTTAAAATGTCACCCAGGTCGTGTCGTTACACAATATAAAATAAGATCATTGTTTAGCCAGGCATACGGGAAAACATTAACAGTTCAAAATGCTTGCAATGATTTTAAAAGCACAGGCCTTTGGCCCCCAAAGCCTGATGTCTTTCCTGACTACATGTTTGAGCCCGCCGAGGCAACAAATATGCCACTCACAGAAGTTCCTGTTGCAAATCAGCCACTTGATCAGGGTGAGAAAACATCCAATACACCACAACCTTTACTTTGCTCTTTTAAAGTGACAGTGACTCCCCGAAGTAAGTTCGGACACCACCCATGGAGTAAATCTCCACTACATCCAAAAATCTTTCCTATCAATCTCTTTCTTCCCCTTCTCAAAACGCTCGTACTGTGGTCAAACATTTAAAGGGTATTCATAACCCTTGAGTGTGCGTAAATTATATAAAAAAAAAAGTAATTTCACCCACTCTACTTTCCCCATGTGAAGCCATTTTGTGCCCTACTCAGGAAGAGGAAAGAGTCTTCACATCACGGCCTTTATCTTAGCCAGTAGAAATAATTTTTCCCGCTCCACATGGCACCTAAATTAGCAAGAGAAAACGAAAAATTCGCCAATCTCACTTTGTGTTGACGTCTACACCGAAAATGTAGGAATTACAGACAAGAAATACACCCAAAGAACCCCCAGAAAAACGAAAAAGAAAGGTCACCATTTTAAGTTAAAATCGATTGAATAATGTTAAAAATGAATTGATAATTGAGTTCTAAATATTAAAGTTGCAATCTAATGTTATAAAGAAAATGTTTTGAACAAAATAGCATACGGTATTTCATTTTGGACATACTTCCACTACTACTTATAGTAATAACAAACAACATAAAAATTCTAAATTGTTTGGGTATATAATTCACTCTGCATATATGAAGTTATATTCAATAAACAATATTGAATCTTCTTTCATTGTGTATTGTCTAGAAGTTGGGTCCATTGAGTAGAACTAGAAGGTTTAGAGTCCAGTATTGCATTAATTTGGTTCTAAATATATGAGAAGGCTACAATCCGCTTAAGGCCCAAAAACTAGTGACGGACAGAAATTGCTAAATCGACTTAGCGATTCTGAGTCGATCCATATACTTTGAGGTATATGTAGCTAAATTATATCTCTATGTTACAAACTATGTATCAAAACTAATATACCCCTATGGGATAGGGTATAAAAACGAAAGGATAACTGGTTTCTAAGGAAAAGTTAAAGATGTAGTTATTAATACTTTGGATCAATTATATGCGACATTTGTTGATTACATATGCAGAAAGGCCTCGATTTACGTTCTCCGATTTTAAAGTTCCCAATTTCTAACCCTGTCGTTATAATATCGATTTACGTCGCTCATATTTATGCAAAAATTCTTATTTACTCAAGATTTATATCTGCACACCAAGAGCGTAATTTGAAAATAGTTCTTTGTCCAGACGAATGTATAAAAATAATTCTTTTTTATTCCATATGAAATTGAAATTCGTTGGATTTTAGTGAAATAATTTGGTTTATAGGCTATTTGCCAAGCTCGAAGCAACTTTTGTATGTTTGAAAAATTATACTGCAGAAAGACTTTAGTTATTTAGTAGCACTTATTTTGGATAAATTAAATAATCGAATAGTCAATTTAATGGCTCTCTTTAATGATATGACAAAAGTTGCTTTGTATCGGTGATCAGACGACAACCGATATTTTGTTTGATCTTTTTTTCGTTTCATAAAATACTATTCAGACCATCCCAAAAGAAGTTTCACTTAAAAAAAAAAACAACTAAAAAGTTTATTCGGTGGTTGTTACAAGCAATAAAATTAATTTTAAGTTTACTGCACATGAATTTTAATCAATTCTTCTCATTTTTTAGTTTTAGAAAGCTGTTTTTAAATCGAATCAACAAAACTGTTTTATTGCAAAAGGTTTCATATTATATTGCAGCATGGCTGGAGTGGCTCGTATAGCAATGATCTTGTGCTTTCGTTCATTTGTATTTTAATGACAAAAGCGGCGTCAAAATCTAAACTAACCATTCAATAATTATTTCAATAACAAAGTAGGGAGATGGTTGGGTGTTGTAGAACTGTAGACTCTGATTGGCTTTAACTTGGCAATGCCCAGTGCTGGCAACTCTGACTACACATCAAATGTGCTTATTTTAACCTCCAAGTGGTAACCTTGCTTAACATTAAGTGCGAGTGTTGATAACAAGACGTAAAACAGCAACACTATAATGACACTGGTCAGAATGGCGCGGAATGAATACCCGGTCTGCCGTCCCAGGCGGATTAGATAAGCTGCTTCGACATATTCGGACAACAGGTAATCTAGGAATTTCAAGGGTAAGTCAGGCCCCTTGAACAGAGATGGTGGCGGATGAACCGAAAGGTCAACGGCAGCGCTCAATCCCGTAGTGGATACTGATGGCCCCGTGTCCTAGGGGTATCTAATAAATTTGGAACTGGCCCTCCAGGAAAAAACCATATGTAACGAAGCAACCAATAGCCTCGGAAAGGATTGATATTATTGTTGACGACCCTGCTAATCGAAAAAAGGACAACGACGTTCGTATCTGCACCTGGAATGTGAGAACATTAAACAGGAGAGATGCAGGCGAACAACTAGCGGAAGCCCTAAACTGCTACAAAGCAGACATTACTGCCATCCAGGAAATACGATGGGATGGGCCGGGCAAAAAGATGATGAAAAACTGTGACGTCTACTATGGACCGTGTTATAGTGAGCAGAAACAGCGACTATTCGGATGCGGATTTGTAATAAGTGCCAGACTTAGGCAAGAAGTCTTATGTTTCCAAAAAAATTAGGAACGCATTGTAACAATCCACATCAAGGTCAAATTCGCCAACATACGCCTTATATGCGCTCATGCTCCGACGGAGGAAAAAGATGATACAACTAAGAATTTATTCTACGAGCTCCTAGACAAAACCTATGGGCGACTACCAAAGTACGATGTTAAAATCGTGCGTTAAAATCGCAAAGGTATTAAATATTGTCGGAAAATATAGCCTACACGAAAACACATCTGGTAACGGACTTTGACTTCGCTACGGAACAAAATGTCACTATAGACAGCACTCGGTTTCCTCACCTCGATATCCATAAGGGGACATGGCGGTCTCCAGATCAACGAACAGTCAACCAAATTGATCACATTGCGATAGACAAGAGGCACGCATCCAGTATTTTGGATGTCCGAACATTCCGAGGGGCTAACATCTACTCGGACCACTACCTTGTTGTAGCCAAGGTAAGGATGCGGATATCCACCACGCCACAACAAACCAGAAATACTGTGAAAATTTTAATGTCGAAAGACTCCAATCGCCAGAGACCGCCAATACCTTCGAGCAACGCGTATCCCTTAACCTCTCGATTATATCGATACCACCAGCATCTAATGTCGAAGAACAATGGCAATGATGCCAACAAGCTATTAGATCAGCCGCAACTGATGTGCTAGGTTTCTCGCGGCCACCAGCAGAAACCCCTGGCTTGATGAGGAATCCGACAGATGCTCGCAGCCAAGAACGAGGCCTACAAGGCTAAGTTGCAGGTGAAGACGAGAGCTGCCATTGAGCTCTATAGGAAAAGAAGAAGGGAAGAACACCGTCTTTTCAGAAAGAAGAAAAAAGAGCAAGAAAAGCGCGATCGAGAGGAGCCACTCCATGGCTCCATCAGGGTCGGAAACGACCTCACTGACACATTCGATACCAAAAAAGGATTTAGGCGATGAGAAAAGCTGTCAAGTGACTTATTCAATTTGATTCTTAAGAGGATTGTGCAATACTTCCAATGGCACAATTTTCCAAAAATCGGTGCAACCACTAGCATACGCCGACGATATTGAAATCATTTGTAGGGCTCAACGTGATGTCATAGCCACGTTTGCTAGTATAGAGAAGGAAGCGGAAGAATAAGTATATGCTGTCAACATGAAAGGACACACAACATCGACGAATTGGACAGAACGTCACCATTGACAGATAAAACTTTGAGGTAGTACGGGACTTTGTCTACCTCGGCTCCGCTTTTAACTCTGACAACAACATCTCGTCAGAAATCAAACTAAGAATTGCTCCTGCCAACCGCTGTTTCTTCGAACTAAGAAGGCAATTTAGTAGTTAGTAGCACGATTGTGTCGTACGCAATTTTCTCTTTCACAGCGAGTTGGGCGTTAGATCAAATGCCAAACATGCAAGAATTTGACGATTTGCATAATTTGGTCAAAATACACAATAATATTCATTTTGATTATTGATGCTTAAAATGATATAAATAATGTCGAAATGTAAACGTTTATTCCGGATTTGAATTCCTATATCGTCGGCTAAGGATGCAAACCTCGTAAATCCATTTTTGTAAATTGTGCAGGACAGTAGTTCCTAATGTTCAATTAACTACCAATTGTATACATTTTACATTTCTAAATCGTTTTTTATACCATTTTATTATTTTTTTTCGTTCTTTAGACTTATAATAGCAAAACTTTGGAAAACTGACTACTTACCATTCTTTTGGTACTTACGAGGTTTTCTTCTTCAAGAAACACAAGTTATGAAGGATTTAGGAGGTTTTCTTCTTAGTTACTTTAATTGTTTTCTTTTAGTTTCTTGTTTTAGGAAATTACTTTAAATTATTTTAAAGCTATTATTAAGTTTGATTTACATATTATTAGTTCAAATAGGTACAAGGTACAAAAAAGAAAAAGAAGTTAACTCAAAAATAAGTCAGATGAAATAAGAATTTGTAGTTAAATAGTTACATTATTAAACGAATTATAATAATTGATATTGAAAGAAAGAAAGAAATACAGCAGTTAATATTTTCAATGTTTAGCTTTTCTTGAAAACACTGGAAAAAAGAAGGTCAATCTAATTTTTGCATGCCAAGTCGGAAAATATAAAATTGTAAACCTTTAATGTGGTAGAGAATCATAAAAAGAATGATAATTTTGCTTGAGAGATTTCCTAAGCTCTTGAAGATGTTTGAATTTATCTTCGGATATTTTAGGTTGATTTTCAAATAATTTCGGAATGTTGTCAAGTTGAATCGGATTAAAAGGTTTAATTCGTTGCGGCAATATTTTCCAAGGATCAGTAAAATTTAATTTGTATTCAATGAAGCCTTTTTCGTTGTACCTACTTTAAAGCGTGGATTTGATTCACAGTGGGATCACCACCTTTCTTTCCTGGTCTTAAAGATGGTACAATTTTAACTGAAGAGTACTTTTTAAAATATTCACAATTCAAATAATGTGGTCTTTTCACATCTCCTACAGACCCGGTTTGCTCGATTTTCCGATTGTACACACATTTGGACGATTAAATTGACCGAAAAATTCACGAAGTGCACGATATTTTTTTTTTTGATTTGAACGCCCATTTTCATAATAAGCCTGAATTACTTTAACGCGTTGCTCGAGTGTGTATCTTTCCATGGTTCAAATTGAGTTAGTCTGAAATTGAGAAATGTCAAATGAAATGCAGAAAGAAATGTTTGATTATGATTTCAATCTGCTAAACAAACCGCTTCAATGATGGAATGATCATTGAAAACAGTTATATTATAAAAAAAATTGAATCCAAGTCTTTTTTTTTTAAATGTGAAGTAAAATTAATTTAGTGGCTAATATTTGACGGAGGAGGATTGGAAGAAATGGAATGCATACTCGTAGATTATTTCTCTTAACCAGGGTTTACATGATTTATAGGGAAAACTCCCTTCCCAAAGGCAGGGAACATGTACATATTTTATAACAAAAAATGCAATGCAAGATGTAACAAAACAACTAAAATTTAGTTTTTGAAAATGTATGGTTATAATTACATTTGTTTCGCTACATTTTGCATTAGAAATTTGTTTAACTTGAACGAAGTAGGATGAATATCTTCGATCATGAACACAAAAAGTACAAGGAAATATTATTATTTACTTACTTTACTTACCGGGCTCCTATCCGTTAAGATTCACTGCTTGAGACAAAACGGTCTTCCATTCTCTTCGATCTTTGGCACGTTGCATTCAGTTAGAGTTTAAGCGCTTTGGCATCCGCGATCGCTTTATCTTTAAGCTGTAAGTTCGGTCTTTCTTGTCGCCTCGAACATGAAGATTCTCGAAGATTCTCTTGAATTTAGCATTAGATCATTCGATGTGGCCGACACAATGAAGTGTTTTTACATTTTGCAATACATCCACATCTTGGTACAGCTCATAAAGTTTGCGGTTGTATCTTTTCCTCTATTCGATTACCTCGAAACAGCATTAGTTTCCTAGGGTCAGTATCTCGACGGATTTATTGAAGATTAGTGTCTTCCCTATTTTCTCCGGCCCTATGAACTTGTTCCAGCACTATATTGAAGAAATCGCATGATCGTGCGTCTCATTACCGAAATCCGATACATCGTGTACCCTCCAGTGTTGGCCGACACAAATGTATCAGTATAGATGATATCCCGAATTTCAGCATCGCTTTATACACCTCTAGGCGATGGATGCTTTTATATGCGGCCTTAAAGTAGATGAAAAGATTATGTGTCTCTACTTGAAATTCATAGGTCTTTTCCAGGGTTTGCTTTGAAAATTTGTTCTATTCTCGATCTGCAGGGCCGGGTGCCGGGAGCAACGCAACATTTTCCAGTGATATATCTCGAGCCGAAAAGGTTAAAGGTGTTCATACAGTACGTTAGATAGGATCTCATATGCCACATTTTCCAGTGATAAGCGTCGGTAGTTGATGTTAGACATGTAATAGCCTTTTTCCTAGATGGGAATAATGGAGCTGATATTCGAGCCATCGGTCATGCTCTCATGTATCCAGACTTTGTTGATGGTTTGGTGAATGCCCAATTCTATGGCAATACCTTCGTATTTTAAGAGTTCAGCTGGTAGTCCATCCAAGCCGGCTACCTTGTTGTTATTTAGTTCTTTCATGGCTGCGTTACCTCTTCGTTGACTGGAGGTCGGCCGGTTTCTTGAACTATCACTCTCTCGACATAATGACCATTAACTGCTAACCATTAAGCCTATGGTGTCGTAATACATCTACAATTTCCTGCGAGTCAGTGACTAGGTTGCCATTGTTATTTCGTAGAGCCTGCGTCCTGCGTTCGAGTATCTGGAAATATCTAGGTTGCTTTGTAGATTCAAAGTCGTGAGAACTTAGTGATGTCGTTCGCTGCGAATTCTATTAGTCGGAACGGAATTATCCGTTGTCGTTTCGTAGAGGCTGTGCTTTCCATCTAACCCGCCAAAAATGTTTTCCTTACCAATTTTCGCATTGAAGTCCCCAAGAACGATTTTCACATCGTATTCTGGACAGGCTCTGTCCAGGAGTTATAATAATTGTAGCATGTTATTAAAAATAGGGTTAAAATAAAATCTCATAATTGACACATCACAATAGCAACTTTTTTTACCCCTGAAGAAATATGAAAAATTATACAGTGGCAAAAAATTAACTCCCATTTGAACGCAATCGGGACATTGCCCACAGTGGCTTTAGAGCAAAGGTCTTTGGAGAAAGTCATATGTAACCTTTGTAGTTGTATTGCACTTCCGACGGGTTGTCGCTTTGCATGGGCATAAGGGCTTATAGGAAGTCTACTAGTCATACCCCCTGAATGAGTGCGCCACACAATTGTCTCTAGACCGAAACAAAGCGCAACACAACCTTTTTGATGAGGTGCCGGGAGTAAAGCCCATTCCAAATCCCACTTTTAAGCCAAAGGCATCCTTGCTGACGGCTGTATGTAAGTGGCTAATCGAAACTGGTCGCAAACGGTCCCACATTCTACAAATGGGAAATCCATAGCCGAGGCGTGGGGAAAGATTGAGGCGAAACTTTCCGATATGGTGTTAGACCACATCATCGACAACAAAGGGGGACCTCTTCCGAATTTTGACCAATTCCCCATGGATTCCTTAGCGAGTACATTGCTAAGGTTAGTGATGCCTGGGATGGCTTGAAGATCAAGATTATCCCAGCTAAGGACACCCCAAGGAGACCCAGGGCCCGAATTTGGTTGCTTAATATGAAGATAGAAAGAGGAAGGGTCCTTCAACGCCTTAAACTCTACAGCCCGGTGGTTCCAATGGTTGACTGGTCAGTCGTCAAGGAGGAGGAACCCCTCAAAAACACTATGTCTTTCCTGCTGTTGCTAAATAGCGAGAAGGCAGATTTTAAAATTAGGTTTGGCATAAGGCATGCCAATCTTAAGGTCTTCCTCTCATTTGTTCACGACATGATGTCACGATGTGGACTTCGTCGAAACCGTTAAGCTGCTGGAGGACCTAATGATCGGGGATAAAATTCCAGCACTCAAGGTGTGCTTCCAATAATCTGAAGCTTTTCCTAGGGGAGGAAAACATGGATATCGCCATTATCCAGAAGCCATGGGTGAGAGGCTCGTCCATAAATCAATATAACCTGTTTTAAAAACAGCAGGCCAATGGTAAGCCAAGAACACGCATACTCGCTAAGTCACATATTAAAGCTCTTTTATGTCCCAATCTTAGCTGAGAAGACCTAACAGTGGTCAAACTGGAGGGTGCGACCAAATCAAGCCATACGGTAATAAGACAATGAAAGAGTTGAGTCACTTTTTGATTTTCTTTTGACTACCCATTTATCAGTCTGAAACAAGGGCACGACCCCAACCTTAGTCTTTCCGGGTACGGAAACAATAAGTCCTGGATATCACAATAAAAACAAACAATGATCGTTTTAGGATTGATAACTGGAGAGTTTCCAATCAAGAGTCACTTACAGACCACAGATGTATCCTTTATGACTTGTGTCTCGAGGCCAAGACCATTAATCCATTTAGAAATCCCAAGAGAGTTAATTGGAAAAAGTTTGGGCAAGCCCTTCGACAAAACAACTCAAAACAACACAATATACAAACACCCTTGCAATCGAAGAACTGGAGACAATCTCTACTTTTGAGAATGCGGTCAACATTGCATACAAAGTCTCTTGCCCAGTTAAGCGAAGTAAACAAAACAGTTCCCCCGTGGTGGAATGAAGATCTTTCCAATCTCAGACAAATGACGTGATCGATCTTCAATATCTACCACAAACCCAACTTCTGGTATAAGAAGGCCATAAAAACATCCAAAAGGGGGCCTGGATGAATTATTGCCATTATATTGATACCCATAATGACTCCGCCAGGCAAAGCAAAATTCTGTTTCATTCTTTTTCTCTTCTGAGAAGGTCAGATGGTGGGTGGACAGAATCTTCCGCGGAGACCCTGGAACTCATTTTCAACACACACTTTCCCGAATGCATTGATACTAGTACGGAACCCGGGAGATCTCTGCAAGTACAAGCTGCACCACACAGCAATATCATAATAATTTCCGAGGAAAAGATTTCCGGGGCTATTAACAGCTTCTCTCCATTTAAGTCTCCGGGACCTGAAGGCATACTGCCAGTTATGATACAGAGAACGCGAGACCTAACACTGCCAAGGCTGGCGTCAATTTTTAGAAGCTGCTTAATACTAAACCACGTACCCTACTCGTGGAGATGCGCTCGAATGGTGTTTATAACGAAGGTAGGCAAAGGCGGCCAGGAGACCGCGAAGGACTTCAGACCAATCAGTCTAACCTCCTTTGTACTTAAAACCCTAGAGCGTGTCATAGACATCCACATACCTCAAGGGCAGATCCACTACAAGGTAGTGCGGACAATCGAAAAATCCATACACTAAAAATAATTCACTCTAGCCTCCTTCTTAGATATAGGGGAAGCTTTAACAACGTCCTCACTGGAGCTATTCTTGAATCTCTGATCGAGCTGGGTATAGAGGAATCTATTAGCCAATGGATAGTCTCTATGCTCGGAAGAAGAATTATACAGGCAACACTTGGCAACAGTGTCTTAACCAAATTTGCCCATAGAGGAACGCCACAGGGCGGCGTCATCTCTACTCTGGCTACAGCAATATCCTGGACTCGTTAACAAACGACATGGTCACGTTTCCAGCAGACTTGATCACACCTACATCAAGCTTCTACACCTTCGGATCTAAGATGAACTGTAGTGTGGGGTCCGGAGTCTACTTGGAATCACTGAAAATACCAGTACCATACCGTCTACCGGATTTTACCAGCGTATTCCAGCCGGAACTACTGGCTATCCGATGGGCTTGCACGCTACTGGGGCATGACACTACGAAAAAGAAAAATATTGCAAAAATATTGCTATCTCCATAGATAGTCAAGCGGCCATTGAGGCCATCAACTCGGCTACCATATCATCCAAGCTGTACCAGCTTTCAGCATGTACCATGAATGCCGGAACGAACTTGCACAGCTGGGCGAATGCTTCAGGGTCACACTTCTCTGGGTTCCAGGGCACAGTGACATTGAAGGAAAGGAGCGTGCAGACGAGCTAGCCAGGCAAGGCTCAGCTCTAAACGGCCCACTTGCGGCAAGGGTCCATATCCCGCTAGTTCCGGTTAAAGGACAAAGGACAAATCCACTCAAATGGAGATGGTTAACAAATTGCGTCATATCGAGGAAGATATGGACTTCCTGTAGAACAGAACAAACGACCTACTTAATAGAACCCGCCCAGATATCGCAAGAATGACGGCGATAGTCATAGCCAATTGGGACCATGCGGCCAAATTAGGGATCAAATACAACCCCCAATGATACAACACACAAATGAGAGAGAAACCCTCTCCCATTTCATCTGCAAATGTCTGGCACTAGCAAGATCCAGATTGTGTGTACTAGACCAACCATTCTTCGACAATCTTAGTGACATCTTAGGTAAAAGGCTACAAGATCTTATCCGTTTTCTTAACCTCACAGGCTGGATCTAGAAACCGCCTGTATCACATCCACAACAAACATAAAAGGTCACACTAGTCGTGGTAACAAAAAGGCATGTAAGTGCTACTTGGGTTCATGCTGAACCGCCACCTCTACCTACTTACCTAGTTTTATTGATTTCAAAGTATTTATTAATTTATATATTTTATATACTTATTTACAAGTCCTCAAAGTTACAAGCAATTATTCAAGTCGCGAACCATATTTTCAACAAAATTTTGTGTGTCTGTTTCATCCGAACGGCTTAGTTGAGATAAGCTTTTCTTGACAAATTGATACTACTCGGGTGATTTGTCAGATCATCACGAGAGGAAGGCCAGTTAAAAATCATTTAGGTGTTGCTACAGTTGGGAATCGAACCCAGACCTTCTGCGCGGCACATCGCACTAACCATCACGCCACTGAGCCCCATACTTTCAAGTTACTGCAGAGAAAAATCAAGTGCGTATTCTTGCATATTTTGGAGTTATTATCAAATTTGTGTCACTGAATCGGGTTTCAAATTTGCAAATGTGCAATTTTTATTAACTTTCAACTCATTTTTTTGGAAACAAATTTATGAAAAAATATTATCATTTTACTATAGGTTTAATTATATGATAGAGCTTAAAAAAGATAGTTCAAATGGGCAATAATCATCCACGAACTCATACTCACAGTGCTAGACAGGGAGACAGCTTTAACAGGAGCTTCAGCAGCTTCTTTCTGTTTCATGTGTGGAACTACAACTTCGGGAATGAATATCTTGGCACAAATAATAAACAGTAAAGCTTTGAAGTTCGGATTGGTCGTCGTATACAATTAATGGAGTGTATCCACGATCCACGCTCGCATACAATTTATGGATTTGTTTATTTTGCCTACAATTTGTCATTTAAAGCATGGAGAACTAATAGTGAGACCCACCAAATTAGAGACGCTCAGAAGTAATAACATCGGACGAAAAATACTTGCCATAGGGGTTTATTAGTTTTGATACATAGTTTATAACATAGAGAAATAATTTAGCTACATATATATGGATCGACTCAGAATCACTAGCTGAGTCGATTAAGCCATGTCTGTCCGTCCGTCCGTCTGTCTGTATGTCACCGATTTTTAGGCCTTTAATTTTGAGCTAGGATAATGAAATTTAGTATATAGGATCCTTGTCCGAACCTACAAAACAAGTGTAAACATTTTAAAATCCGCCCACTGCCACGCTCACTTTTTAGAAAAACGTTCTTTTTGGTTAAACGGTTAAGAATTTTGAAAAACTTTCTAAACGAGGTATTTAGGAAATCTTAATATCTGTATTTCGCTCATATAAAGTTTTTGCCACGCCTACTTTTTGGGGGCGTTTTTGATAAAAAAAATCCCTTTTTGTCTATTACCATACTTCCATAATGGTAATAGAAACATTCTTTTAGTAGATCATTTTCACCTACGTCCATTTTTGGGGGCCTTTTTCTACAAAAACCATTTGTAAACCCATCACAAGCCATTAGCAATAGAAATACGTGTTTTTTTGTCGAACCACAAAAGGTTTTGATAATATGTCTGAGCAATATATTGTGACAATGTCATTTTCTGTATTTTATCGCCATAAAGCCCAGATTTTGAGGATATTTTTTTAAGGATGGGATGGGATAGGGTATTCAATTATCCGCCGTCGGATTGTAGCCTTCTCATATGTTTTGTTAATTAAATTTAAATGTTTTATATATTACTTTGGAAGAACATATTTGTTTCTGTTTACAATATAAAGTTTATAATTTTATTCAAAATAAATACATAGTTCACCTTTTAATAAAAAAATTATTTCAGTACGACATCAAAAACCAAAAAAATGGTTAGAAAATTAGACATTTTTCTAACAATTTTTTTTAAACCAAATTTTGAGCAAATACTTATACATAGTACTAATTTTATAGTACGTTCCTACCACCGAGTCGAAATGCGTCATTTCAGTGAAATTCGTGATTTTAGCCATACAATTTCACTTCCAAAACGCTGAGTTTGGCTGAAACTCAAATCTTAGTCAACTACAAAATTACTTTTTTCCCAGATAAAGACAACTCCCTCTCATATATTAACAAAATTATTTCTCTAGCGTACTAGGTTACAATATCTGGTCAAAACCTTAAACAGCAAATCGTAAAAAGTACAATAAAATTTGATTTTTGACAGTTGGGATGCGTTTTTTTGGTGGGAATACTATATTCAAATTTTGAATTTAGTTAATTTTCGGTTCGGTGGAAACGTACTATTAACATGTGTGCCAAATTTCATTAAAATAGTTCAGATTTAACAGTCTTTTTCAGCTCTCCCATACAAACCAAATCACTGTGCGCGGCCTTAGCCTACATAGACCCAGAAAAGAAAAGCCTTATATATGGGGCCTATTATGATTCGCTAGTCGAACGTTCATTTTATAGAATATCTCGTTGTATTGCGAGAAGCGAACTACGGCATTTGCCTTTGTCAATTTAAAATAAAATTTGTGAAGCGTCAAGTTGTTTGTAGATTGAATTTAAAAAAAATTGTAAACAAATTAAATATTGAAAAAAATGTTAAGAAATGATGAAATGGAAAAAATTCGGTTTACGAGGAATTTTAGAATGTGTGGATGAAGCCCAATTTGGAATCATCGCTCCTTTTCAGTTTTAACACCATTACTTGAACATTGAAACTATAAAACCTTTGTCTTACTTACTTACTTAAGTGGCGCTACAGTCCCGAATGAACCTGGGCCTCAACCAACATGCCTCTCCAATTAGTCCGGTCCTTAGCTAACTGCCTCCAGTTGCGCACTCCAAGTTGGTTGAGGTCGGTTTCCACTTGTGCGCGCCACTTAAGGCGAGGTCTTCCTCTACTGCGTCCGACGTCTGGCTGGGAATCGAAGACTCTGCGAGCCGGAGTATTGATGTCCATTCGTTCTACATGTCCTAGCCATCTTAAACGTCCAATGCGGAGTTTTTTGACCAGGGGCATGTCGCTGTACAGCTCGTATAGTTCTTGGTTGAATCTTCGTCTCCATAGCCCGTCAACGCAAACGGGACCGAAGATTTTTCGAAGAATTTTCCTCTCGAATCTACCAAGGATTTCTTCATCCGCTTTTGATACGGTCCATGCTTCAGCGCCGTAGAGCAGGACTGGGATGATCAGGGTCTTATATAGGATCTCCTTAGTAGTTCGAGTGAGGGCTTTACTACTAAATTGCCTTCTTAGCCCGAAGAAACAGCGGTTGGCAAGAGTAATTCTTTAATTCTTTAATTTCTGACGAGATGTTGTTGTCAGAGTTAATAGCGGAGCCGAGGTAGACAAAGTCCCGTACTACCTCAAAGTTATATCTGTCAATGGTGACGTTCTGTCCAATTCGTCGATGTTGTGTGTCCTTTCGTGTTGACAGCATATACTTAGTCTTACCCCCATTTACTGCTAAACCCATTTTCGCCGCTTCCTTCTCTATACTAGCAAACGTGGCTATGACATCACGTTGAGTCCTACCAATGATGTCAATATCGTCAGCGTATGCTAGTAGTTGCACCGACTTTTGGAAAATTGTGCCTCTGGTGTTGGCTTTGGAGTTTTGCACAATTCTCTCAAGAATCAGATTAAAGAAGTCACATGACAGCGCATCGCCTTGCCTAAATCCTTTTTTGGTATCGAATCTGTCGGTGAGGTCGTTTCCGACCCTGATGGAGCAGCGAGAATTCTCCATCGTCATCCTACACAAACGGACGAGTTTGGGTGGTATACCAAAACTAGACATGGCTCTGTACAGTTCGTCTCTATAAATGCTGTCATATGCGGCTTTGAAATCGATGAATAGGTGGTGGGTATCGATTTGGACTTCTTGAGTTTTTTCCAGGATCTGCCGAAGTGTGAAAATTTGATCGGTTGTGGACTTTCCTGGCCTAAAACCACACTGATAAGGGCCAATCAGGTTGTTGGTAAACGGTTTCAAGCGTTCACATATTACGGCAGATAGGATCTTGTAGGCGATGTTGAGGAGACTTATGCCTCTGTAGTTGGCGCAGTTCAGAGGGTCTCCTTTTTTGTGGATCGGGCAAACGATGCTGAGGTTCCATTCTTCAGGCATATTTTCATCCGACCAGATTTGGCTTATGAGTTGGTGGATGTTACTTACCAAGTCATCTCCGCCGGCCTTATAAAGCTCAGCGGGAAGGCCGTCATTTCCGGCAGCCTTATTAAGCTTGAGTTTAGATATTGCTATCCTCACTTCACTCAGGTCGGGTGGTTGGCAGTTTTCGCTGTCGTTGCCAATATTGAATGGTTCGTTCTGCCTGACAGCGGAATGTTGTTCGTCATCGCCGTTTAACAGTCTGCAGAAGTGGTTCTTCCATATCCTCAGCATCGACTGTGTCTCAACTACAATATTTCCTTGTTCATCTCGACAGGATTCTGTTCGAGCCTTGTATCCTTGGCTTTGACGTTTTACACTTTGGTAAAACTTGCGAACATCGTTCCTGGAGTGGCACCTCTCTATATCCTCGATCGCGCGCTTTTCTTGCTCTTTTTTCTTCTTGCTGAAAAGCCGATGTTCTTCCCTTCTTCTTTGCCTATAGAGCTCAATGGCAGCTCTCGTCTTCACCTGTAGCTTAGCCTTGTAGGCCTCGTTCTTGGCTGCGAGCATCTGTCGGCATTCCTCATCAAACCAGGGGTTTCTTGCTGGTGGGCGCGAGAAACCTAGCACATCAGTTGCGGCTGATCTAATGGCCTGTTGGCATCGTTGCCATTGCTCTTCGACATGCTGGTGGTATGGTGTTAATCGAGAGGTTAAGGGATACGCGTTGTGCGAAGGTCTTGGCGGTCTCTTGCGATTGCAGTCTTCCGACATTAAATTTTTTCACAGTATTTCTGGATTGTTGTGGCGTGGTGGATATCCGCATTCTTACCTTGGCTGCTACAAGGTAGTGATCCGAGTCGATGTTAGCTCCTCGGAATGTTCGGACATCCAAAATACTGGATGCGTGCCTCTTATCTATCGCAATGTGATCAATTTGGTTGACCGTTCGTTGATCTGGAGACCGCCATGTCCCCTTATGGATATCGAGGTGAGAAAACCGTGTGCTGGCTATAGTGGCATTTCGTTCCGTAGCGAAATCAATTAGCCTAAGTCCGTTACCAGACGTGTTGTCGTGTAGGCTATGTTTTCCGACAATACTTCTAAAGATGTCTTCTCTTCCTACCTTTGCGTTAAAATCTCCCAGCACGATTTTAACATCGTACTTCGGTAGTCGCCCATAGGTTTTGTCGAGGAGCTCGTAGAAGCAATCCTTAGCTATATCATCTTTTTCTTCCGTCGGAGCGTGAGCGCATATAAGGCTTATGTTGGCGAATTTGGCCTTGATGCGGATTGTTACTATGCGTTCGCTAATGTCTTGGAAACATAAGACTTCTTGCCTAAGTCTGGCACTTATAACAAATCCGCATCCGAATAGTCGCTGTTTCTGCTCACTATAACACGGTCCGTAGTATATGTCACAGTTTTTCATCCTCTTTTTGCCCGGCCCATCCCATCGTATTTCCTGGATGGCAGTAATGTCTGCTTTGTAGCAGTTTATGGCTTCCGCTAGTTGTTCGCCTGCACCTCTCCTGTTTAATGTTCTCACATTCCAGGTGCAGATACGAACGTCGTTGTCCTTTTTTCGTTAAGCAGGGTCGTCAACAATAAAATCCGTCCTTTCCGAGGCTATTGGTTGCTTCGTAACCATGTTTTTTTCTGTGGGTGGGTAGTTAGCCCAAAGCACAACCCCAACCTGGAGGGCCAGTTCCAATTTATTAGATACCCCTAGGACACGGGGCCATCAGTATCCACTACGGGATTGAGCGCTGCCGTTGGCCTTTCGGTTCATCCGCCACCATCTCTGTTCATGGGGCCTGACTAACCCTTGAAATTCCTAGACAACCTGTTGTCCGAATATGTCAGAGCAGCTCATCTAGGTTCGCCTGGGACAGCAGGCCGGGTATTCTTCCGTGCCATTCTCACCAGGGTGTTTATAGTGTTGCTGTTTTTCGTCGTGTTATCAACACTCGCACTTATCGTTTAGCAAGTCAAATCCGGTTGGATGAGACCAGTACCCGATGGTTACCACTTGGAGTTAAAGATAAGCACATTTGATGTGTAGTCAGAGTTGCAACACTGGGCATTGCCAAGTTAACGCCAATCAGAGTCTACCCTCGTTCTACAGCACCCAACCATCAAAACCTTTGTCTAGTTTTATAAATAGTTTGAATACGATGGTGATAAGTGTTTGTTCTTCTTAAGTCTTGACAAATAAAAATTATATATATTTTTTTTAAATTTAATAATAATTTCTTTTGAGAAAAAACACAAGCCCACCTTTCAACAAACAACGATATTGCTCCAAGTCACCAAGACTGATTTTGAAAGAAAAGGCGAAAATTCGCTAATGGTAATAGAACGAGATTTCACTATTTGGTATTAACGTTTTAGTAAAAAAGAATTTCACTAAAATACATTCGCCTCATATGTCAAAAAGTTAATCGAATTGAAAGGTCTGTTCCCGTACAAAATAATATTTACTGATTCTTACTGATTTTTACTTAAAACCGTTCCCGTACGCAAGTTTAGCATGAAAATAATTTTCCGCAGTAAAAATCAGTAAATATTATTTTGTACGGGAACAGACCTTTCAATTCGCCAAACTTATTGACATATGAGGCGAATGTATTTTAGTGAAATTCTTTTTCGCTAAAACTGTAATACCAAATAGTCACATTAAACAATTTTTTCGCGCGATCCCGAGTCATAATATGAGCCTACTAAATATATCTCAAAACAAAAAAAACATATATGAATGGAATTCGACTTCATGCATATGTTCACCACTGGAAAGTATGTAGCGATCGATACGTTAAATCTATATACGGCAGCTATTTCTAGTTCAATATTGGCTCTGAGCTCCTCTAAAGTCGTCGGCTTTTTGGAAACAAATGATTTAATGTAGACCCATAAAATTAAGTCTAGAGGCTTTAAATCACACGATCTGGGAGCCAATCGACGGGTCCGTTTCTCCAGATAACACGTTCACCAAACTGAGACTTAAATAACTCGATTGTTGCATCCGCTGTGTGGCATGTGGCACCGTCTTGGTTGAACCACATATCACTGGTGTCCAATTTATGCAATTACCTAAAGAAATAACGTTCCAGCGAACACCATTTACCGTAACGTGGCGGTCTTTTCATCGATGAACAATAACGGCCCAAAACCGCACCAAACAGTGACTTTTCGCGGATGAAGTGCTGTTTCATGAAGCACATGAGGTTCTCACTTGTCCAGTAACGCATATTTTGAATTTTGACGAAGCCGTTTAACCAAAAATGCGCTTAATCGCAGATGATTTTGCGCTGAAATTTTTAATTTTCTTACATCATGTCCAGTGGCTAATTCGAGAACGTACGTACGTCATATGATCAAGTGGCTTTAGTTCATGAGTCAGCTTGATCTTGTTAGGGTGTAGGCCAAATTCGCCATAATTTTACTACATATGAACTTTGAAATTGGCAGTTTGGTAATCGGTTTTAGGGTGCGCTCACACTGAAAGTTTGAAGTCAAGTCAAGTCGCTAATGAAAGACCCTTTACAAACCGTCTCGTCATCTGCAAAACTAAAAATGCTATTGTAAGTTGTCCCTAAAAGGAAATGTATGTACAGTAGAGATAATATGGAGGAGGAATCGTATTTAAAATAGTCCGGTTAGGTTCAGTGACTTTCCTGCAGTATTAATTGTTCAAAAAGTTTCATTTTACTCAAGGACGAAATTTTACTTCAGCCATCAAATTTGAGAGATTGAGCACGTGCCCCAAGGTGCTCAATAGTTGACCGCACCGCTTCTTTAGAGTGTTGAATTTACTGAAAACATTCATGCAAATAAGTTGGCCTTTTATATAGTAACTCTAATGATCAAAATGTCCGTGAACCTACCAGAAATGACAGAAGTTAGTTACCGAAAACTTTCCATGCTCGGTATGTTTTTTAGTAACGACCTTCGTTGGAACGACTAAATATTCGAAATCGCTAAAAACGCAGCGAAATGTCTAGGTTTCCTCAATCGATGCAAAAAATATTTCACCCCTTCTGATCTGGCCTCAATATATAAAGCGTATATCCGCCCCAAACTTGAGTTCAACGCCCACATCTGGTGAGGTGCAGTAAAAACATCATTGCACCTACTGGATAGGATACAAAAGCGTGCGATAAAACTGATAGGAGATCCAACCGTAGCGAACTCTATAGTCTCGCTTGAACATCGTAGGAATATCTCTTGCCTAACACTTTTTTACCGATATCTTAACAGGAAATGCTCAATCGAAATAGCCAGCTGCATTCCGCCCCTTCAAACATTCAACCGTAATACTCGCCATGCCATGAATGATAATCAATTCACCCTCAAGCCTATCTTCGGACGTACTATGAAATATAGAGATTCATTCCTATACCGAACAACACGAATATGATATGCTTTACCAAACTCAGTCTTTCCTCCCCATTACAATTTACAAAAATTTAAAACTAATGCACATCGGTATCTCCTCTTTTCTTCTCCCCGATTTCCTTAATGCCCGCGCTGTGCCAAACACTATAAGGGTATTCATAAACCCTTTAGCGCGTGCTAATTATAAAAAAAATTGTAAGCACTGTTTGGTTTGCTATGTTTCCCTGATTGAAAGTAACTAATATTTTGTTCGGTTAGATCTGCGCGGCAATTGTCCAAACAAATTGTTTTTCGCTGCTTCTACCTTTATTTATTGAATCATGAAATGTTGAAACCTGTGGATCTATATGCCTAAACAAAGGTATTCCATTAAACTATTAAAGAGAACAGTAAAAGTGTCGCCAATTGGCTAAGTTAGTTGCTTGGTAGCTCCATAAATCCCGCTGATGATCTTGTTCCCCGGTCATCGATATTGGTTGTATTGGCTGTTTATAATGTGTGGTCTATGTTTTCTAATGGAGCAGAGATTGTGATCTTCCAGTTATCTGGATCTGATTGCAAAAAGGGGTAAGCTTTTTTTCAAACTTAGTATGATTATCTAGAATGTACCATAACCATTTGTAATTGTGAACGTAAAAGTTCCGAGGATGATGAATTAGGCTGTTGGGTAATAAGTTCTTATCATGTCAGCACTTTCTTCTTAATCGCTGATTTATCATTATTTGGCCAACGGAACATGTCAAACATATTATATCAGGCGTTCAGATAATACGGATGGTCCTACCAGTTATGAAAACTGAATATGTGACAACTAAAATTAAGCTTAAACAAAATCTAACCATCTTTATTTGTAATTATCTTTATTATTCTCTTCAGTATTTTTTTTGACAATAATATTAATTGTACATTCTAAGCTATGTACACCCTTACTTACTTTATTTAAAGTAAACTTTTAGGTGTAGAAAGAGCTAATTGAATAATTCAATTGAGTTGTTTAAAACAAACAATTATTTTGTTTGAAATACCATATCTTAACAAAAAGTAACACTATTGATATTATAAGTTCTACGGATATTTACAAGTGCTGGTAAAAATGATGTATAGCAGATAAGGAAATCGTCTACTTATAGAATATTTAAGAAAATCGTCCTGTTGAATATGGATTTTTGTCGTTTTGATTCATAAGCGGATTTTGCTTCTGCAGGTGAGCTGAATACAACACGGGCATCTCCCGTTGGCGTTCCATCATCATTATAGCGTCGTATTATGTCTTCAGCCATCACGTTATAGCCGTCAAAGAAATCAATAATGTCCCCCAAATCAGCGCGATATGGTACGTTCTCCATCTCCACAACACATTCGGGACGTTGAAATTTTTCTGGCATTCCATTACCATTGCCTTCATCGTTTCGGTGTGGTGACAAATCTAATTCCATACTATCGTCGTTGGCATCACTGAACGGATTGTTGATGTTGTTGAAACGACTAGCCCTACCCCTATTGTTGGGTGGACCATTGCCGCCACGAGGTCCCATGTTGTTGTTGTTACTATTATTACCTCCTTTGTAAGGATTAACGGATTTATTTTGATAACGATCTTGAATATCGGGGGAAAAGACGTTTCGATCATTTGGGTTGTTGTTAGCATTATGGTTGTTCCTATTGTTGTTGAAGTTTCCTCCCATTTCGTTGAAGTTAGGTCTCATACTTTGATTGTTCATCATTTTATTTTGCTGTGATGACTGATTGTTGCCGGATGGGAAAAAGTCCATAAATGGTTTGTTCATCTTATCAGCGATTTGTTGTGGAGATATAAGGCTCACCCGAATAGGTCTTATGTTTAGACGATCGTTGTTACGAGTGATAGCTTGTGCGGCTATTTCATCAGAATGAAATTCGATTATAAACTCACCACAAGGCTGATTGCGGTGATTGCGGAGCATTTCTACATGTGTTGGTATGTAGCCATGTTTTACAAAATACTCACCTATAGTCTGTATCGAAGTCTTGTACTCACAGTTCTTTACAATAACAAACTTATTCATTTGTTGGGGAGGCTCGGGATTGTTAAATCGACTCGGACGACCGCTTCGAAGCCTTGGATCGGTATTCTTTTCCGCCTCACTTTGACTAACCGGAGTTGCAATATCCAATAAACTAGGAATGCTAGTAAATGGGTTGGATGATGCTTGGGAAGCTTTCGAAAAATTATGCATCTCACTATTGTATACATCATTGTTTTCGTCACGTTGATCAAAGTCACTGATGGGCTCTGCGATGACATATTGAGAATCACTTTCATCATCTTCCGGTTCATCTTCTTCGTTTTGATCGTCCTGGTTATGCTGCTTCAGGGTTGCAGCACTGGCAGCGGCAGCTGCAGCCGCTTCTGCCGCAGCTTCTGCTTCAGCCTCGGCTTCGGCTTGTTTTCGTTTTTCGATTTCCTCAAGCTCTTGCTGTTCTTTTAATTGTTTTTCGCGGGCTAGCCGTAAATCTTCTTGTGCCCTTTCGAATTCCTCGTCAGTGGCGATAGAGACCCTTACTGGCCTTTGATTGACTCTGTGGATGGACTTATCTTCGTATGCGTTTTGCGCATCTTCACACCTATGAAATTTAATATAGGCAATGACTTCCCTGCGATTGTCCGGTCGATTGGTCATTAGGATATCCATTATGGTGTACGAGGAGAACATCTTTAAAACATCCTGCTGTGTAGAATGCGGAGATATGTCTTTTACAAACAATACCGAAAATGGTTTTTCTGGTAGTTTTGTTACCGGATTTGTATCTCTAAAATCGTCATCCCTCCTGTTGTCAATGTGTCGGGGAGAGTCATAATTCAACTTGTTATCATTATGCTGGAAGCGCTGGCTTCTAATAGGTTTGTATGAGTCTACCATGGAATCGAATTCGGTATCGGTGACAGCTAAAAGCGATATTTTTTTATTTTTGAACAACGTTCCGTCGCGTACTAAAGCCTTTGGGACATTAAGAGCACGCACAAACCGAATGTACGCTGTACCTATGCGTACACCATGATGGTCATTTATCATCTTAATTCCATTATTAGGAATGTAAAGTCCAGAAAAGAACCTTCTTATGTCACTATAACTGGTGCTAGGGCACATGTTTGTAATTTTGACACAACTCAGCTCGTCCGTTGGTTCAACCTTTTTTGTAGTATCATTTCTCTGTGAGAACTCAAATTTCGCCGCATTCACTGGTTCATATCGATTTTCTATCTTTGGAAGATTTCGCCCAAAGGCATCCGGTTGGTTTGAGGTGGGCCACCTATTATTTTCCAATTCACTAGTTTTAGAACCGACATCTTTAGATGGATTCGATTGACTGGATGACTGATATGATGTGGTGTTATATGCATTGAACGTGTTCTTTGTTCCCTCGTTTCCTTTATCCTTTGCCAAGCTTGCCTGTGTATAAGGATTTTGAAAGGCAAATTTAGGCTTATTTTCAAGCTGACTTGCGTTAAAAAATGACAAACTAGACATTTCTTGCATCGGTTTTGCAGCCGATGCTAATAAGTTTGAAATATCACCACTTTCTGTACCTTTGGGAGAGTTAAAGCTTGATTTGACTACATTCTGCGAACTCGGATTGGGCGATTTTAAGCCGGTAACAACTCCACCGGGTATAACACTCTGGTAGGCCTGTACTGCATAGTTCGCAGCAAAGCTTCCTGTTGTGTAAGCGTTTGCGTTTGTTGGCAACACATCCCACACATTTCCGACAGGACTGACTTTAGCTACATTATTCTCAATCGATTGTTCTTGAACATTGCGTCTATCAACAGTATGAAATCCACTATCAGTCTCTTTGCTTCCTTTGCGAGATCCACGTCCACCGTTGCGATCTCTGTCTCTGGTTGACCGATCACGGCTTCGTTCACGACTACGATCACGGCTTCGTTCATGACTCCGATCACGACTCCTAGAACGTCTTGATGATCTACGGAATTTACGATCACGGCTGCGAGTCCGGCTACGATCTCTTCGCCGACGACTTGAACTGCGGTCGTTCGAGCGAGAACGTCTACGTTCCCTAGAGCTGGAACGACGACGATCGCGGGACGTTTCACGACTTGACCTTGGATCATTTGAGGGATAATTATTCTTTTGCTGCAGTGAAACTGAAGTATACGATCGATTTGAGTCAAATGTAATTCCGGATTCATTGTTTTGTAGAGGCTGACCGGACAGAATGTTATGTAGGGAATTTGTTGTTATTACCGGTGGTTGTGGAGTGGGTATGGATGGTGTAGATGTTTGCGGTACTACAGCAGCGGGGGTAGACATTTGTAGCTGCAATGCTAATGAATGTTGCCTGGCAGTTTCGATTACCTTTTGCATTTCAGCCCGTGATGATAACAGCAGTCGAATTTGAACTTCATTGATTTTGCCACGGTCATGCATCATTGCTTGTCGTGCATCTTCATCAGTACTATATATTTAAAATTATATAAAAACAAAGATTTTCATATAAAATCTAAAGCAAATAAAAATTGTCGAAAAGTTGTGAGATCATGTTTCCTACTATGATAAAAAAGTAGCTAAGATGAATGTTATGATTATATTTGGGATTTTTTTGTTTGAGTTAATTCTAAAATTCCACCCAGTTTTAGTCGATTGGATTATCTACCTAAAAAGTGCAGTAAATTAATTTAATGGTGCGTAGCGCAATACTTAACCAGATTTATGAATAGACCACTATTCATTGACTCAACTCAAATAAAACCACAACAAGTACATAGTACTAAATGATTCAATTAACATATATTTTATGAATTCTTCTAGCATATCCAGGTTAAATTTTACCCTATCCCATAGAAGTATAATAGTTCTGACACATAGTTGGTTATAGAGGAGACATATAGCAAAGTGCGTTATATGTATGTTGCAGGTCGAGTTTATTTGGCTGCCATTTTCGTGTAAATAAAATTTAAAAGTTGGCACTTGAGCTTAACTAAGGAAATTTGGTTCACGAACTCTTTGTCGGTAACCCCACTTTTTAGGAAAACGTAGTTAGCTAAAAATGTTAAATTTTTTTTGATCAAACTGCTCTAATGCCTTTGAATAAGCTGAACAGAAATATTAACGGAGTTACTATAAACGTTTGCACTAAGGCCTCAAAGTTTTAGAAAGAGAAAGTTATGTATTTTTAATTTTTTTACACATGAACTGGTAAAAGGGTGTATCTATATTCTTTTCGCCACGTCCAGATCCAGAGTTTATCTTAATAATCAAGAATAATCAATAATAAATAAACGATTGAGAAAATTGTTTTCATTACATTCTTAGGTGTCCATCTTTTAGTCTCATATTCGTACAATGGTCATATTATTGTTAAGTAACATTTAGTTTCTGTCAGTACTATTTTTTTTATTAGCATTCAATGTATTCTGTAAAATAAAATTTCCAACACAGTTCAGTTTATATAGATACAGATCCAAGCAACCTATATTGGTTAATTACGTTCTTGTAATTCCGCTTATAAAAAACTTACCTATATCATATAATGTTTAAAATGTTCCCTTTATTTATTTATTCGTATTTAGGTATGCATGTACATATGTTTCTATTTCTTCTCTATAAAGTCGCATTTAAAAAAAAAAAAAGTTGTCGGAACAAATCAGACATTGCAGTAGCAGTAGGAAGCATGATCTTTTACTTCAACACATACAAATAAAAATACTACATGTAGTCATTTATAGATACCTGAAAGCAATAAACGCGTCTCCCATTTCACCACCGACGATATGTACTCCCCCATCTGGTATTGAGAGTCCTCTGAAGAATCCACGAATATCCATAGCATTTGCCGACCACGGCAAATTTTGTAAACGAATTATAACGCTCATTTTGAATAAATGTTAATCTTTATTCGTATTTATATTTGAACACAACATTAACACGAAGAATATGGTGATCAGGCATCGACACACTCCGCTATCAGCATTTATTCAGATTGTATCTGAGCTGTCAAAGATTATCCTATAAAAAAAACGAAAACAAAATAAAAAAAACAGTAATATATAAATTGGTTTGACTTAAAACTACTGGAATATTAATCTTTAAAAAAAACAGTGCCTTATTATGAATTGAAAATTAAAAGGTCCATAATATGTATGTTTAAAAATCGTTCACATGTGTGTGTATCCTTCTTATTATACCCATACGTAGTTACCATCGTGCCCATAAATTAGAAAATGGTTCACGTTATGATTAAGAGATATGCCCAAATTACGATAATAGATGCAGCATCACTTAAAACGGCGAGATCAAGAACAAGTCAATTATACACAATCAAGACGTTAAGCTGTTAGATTCTGCACATTAAGTACACAATTCGGAAAGCACCGTTTTACACCATCCGGAAATTTTGTTTTCTAATTTCCAGCAGCAATAAAGAGTGAGGAATTAATACCAATAACTTTTAGTCTAAATAAGTTAAATTCTCTGCGGAAGAATCACATTCCAATTCCGGATTTTCGGAGATCCTTAAGTGGAACTGAGCTAACGTATTTTTTGTTTATTTTTATTTTAAAGTACTACACTCCTAACACATTATCCGTCGGAAAATTAGTTCGTCATTATAGAATCCGCAAAACAACTTTTCACTGTTTTGTGGTTGACGAAATGGCGGTTTTTCTTTATGTATGTATATTTTATTTTCAGATATAAATTAAATTAAATGTATAGGTACATACATACATACATATGTGTATGTTTCATAATCTTCAAATCAGATACAGCTCCATTTTACTATATTTACTCTATTGCATTGATTGTACCAAAGATTATGAATTCTATACAGATGACGCACTCCATATAAGAAAAATTGTTCTATGGCGGGTCGTGCTGGTACAGCCCGCCATATGCTTTTGTTCTTGTTTTTCATGTGTTTTCATTCACACCGCCCGCCCGTACCGTGAAGCTACTGAGCAAAAGTTTCTGTTTTTGTTCTCAATGCGTCATCTGTATAGAATTCATAATCTTTGATTGTACTTAGAAGTCGATCTGATCATGGATTTACCTACGTGAGTTCGTACTGGATTTTGTAAAAAAAAATGACGTCTGTCACCTTCTGCTTTAATTTATTGTCGCAAAGATAAGTATCTACATATATCTACATCAAGAAATATTCCTTCCAAGCTGAAAACCTAAATATTATATATTCACCCCCGCTTTAAGCCATTTTCCAGAAATTCCAAAAACAAGGCAGACCCATTTTGTAAGCCTTCTAAATCATCGTGATGTTAGTTTGATTAAAATGTCGAGTTATCGACAAAATGTCGAGATATGCCCAAATTACGATAATAGATGCAGCATCACTTAAAACGGCGAGATCAAGAACAAGTCAATTATACACAATCAAGACGTTAAGCTGTTAGATTCTGCACATTAAGTACATAATTACACCATCCGGAAATTTTGTTTTCTAATTTCCAGCAGCAATAAAGAGTGAGGAATTAATACCAATAACTTTTAGTCTAAATAAGTTAAATTCTCTGCGGAAGAATCACATTCCAATTCCGGATTTTTCGGAGATCCTTAAGTGGAACTGAGCTAACGTATTTTTTGTTTATTTTTTTTAAAGTACTACACTCCTTACACATAATCCGTCGGAAAATTAGTTCGTCATTATAGAATCCGCAAAACAACTTTTCACTGTTTTGTGGTTGACGAAATGGCGGTTTTTTCTTTATGTATGTTGGTATATTTTATTTTTTTTGTAAACATTTCCTATTTCATTTCATTCAGATATAAATTAAATTAAATGTATAGGTACATACATATGTATATGTTTGTATGCATTTCATAATCTTCAAATCAGGTACAGCTCCATTTTACTATATTTACTCTATTGCATAGATTGTACCAAAGATTATGAATTCTATACAGATGACGCACTCCATATATAAGAAAAATTGTTCTATGGCGGGTCGTGCTGGTACAGCCCGCCATATGTTTTTGTTCTTGTTTTTCATGTGTTTTCATTCACACCGCCCGCCCGTACCGTGAAGCTACTTAGCAAAAGTTTCTGTTTTTGTTCTCAATGCGTCATCTGTATAGAATTCATAATCTTTGATTGTACTTAGAAGTCGATCTGATCATGGATTTACCTACGTGAGAGTTCGTACTGGAATTGTAAAAAAAAAAAAACGTCTGTCTTCTTCTTCTTCTTTAATTTTTTGTCGCAAAGATAAGTATTTACATATATCTACATCAAGAAATATTCCTTCCAAGCTGAAAACCTAAATATTAAATATTCACCGCCGCTTTAAGCCATTTTCCAGAAATTCCAAAACCAAGGCAGACCCATTTTGTTAGCCTTCTAAATCATCGTGATGTTAGTTTGATTAAAATGTCGAGTTTGTTTTTTGGACGAAACCAACACTTGTCCTATAGAATATTTTTTTCAATTGCTCATTATATAATGAACAAAGATAACACAATTTTTTTCAATTATAAACATATTGATAGAATAAGGATATTGTAATTTACAATTCATATATCTCACATCTATCAAAATCTTGTTATGGTTCATCCGAGTAAGAATATTTATACAAGTCATTATATTTATGCAATTTATTCAAATTCTTTATCTATGTTGCACATTTAGGGCCGGTTTGTTCACTGTCGGTTAACTTTAACGGACGGCTATTCCAGCCGATAATCGACGAATGCGTTTGTTCACCAACAAATTAACGGTTATTTAACCGGACAAATTTGTAACCGCCCGATTTCATGCATTTAACCGATGTTTTTTTCTGGAATTTTGTTTGTCCATGCTTGGTTTCTTGAGTGTGTATTACTTTTGACGTGTCATTCACAGAACAACATTCCGTGAAAATCAGAGAATTATTCGTGTGCTATGTTTTTACTGGCGATGGGTTAATACAAATATTTTTTACATTGATTTTGAAGAAAGAAACACAGGGTTATTAATTTTTCGAAAATCTGCACATATGTTATACATCAGCCATTTCCTTATTTATTTCCCACCATACTTTTAACTACACCGCCCAAAAGTATTAATCTTATACCCAAGATTAGAGCTAGTGGGTAATACGTTGCATTTACCACGCACGTTGATCTTTTGACATTCTTGGAAGAATAAAGAGCAAATCCTTCGGTTTCTTAAATTATTAATGTCCTATCCAAAACTATAATCAACGAAATTTGCTTTTCTTACGCAGTTTAGAGACTACGGGTCAAAGGGTTAGATCTTTTACTCAAACTGTGATAAAAACGTTATCAGTATAGGAAATCACGAGAGGTTCTATAAAATTAATATATTTTCTGGACGAAGCACCGCCCAGCTTTGTGTTAATAATACCGTTGGAAAGGATAATTTCCGATGACACAATGTGCGATTATCTCATTTTGTTATACACTTTCCCATAGAGTTATAATATTTTTGACAGACTGTTTAAATAAATCTGAAAACACGTCTTAAGCTAAATAAACTAAAGGCATAATAATATACATTTCATGTATACTTCAATAAGGTTCACAGTCACTTTTCGGTACGTTTTTCCTAAAATAAACATATGAGAATGCTACCATAAACTGTATGAATCGTTTTATACTCTACCCCATACCATACGCCATAGACGATATAAAAAAATGACATTGTCTGAATATATTGTTCATAAACTTTAAAAATGCTTTGTAAAAACACCTCCACAAAGCGATTTTAAGGGTCCAGTTATAGCTATCATTGAAAAGCCCCATTACTTTTTGCAACTTTTTTATATATTGGCGAGTTGGTGTCAAAACGAAGCTTATTCATTTAATTTTTAAATTTTTAAAGTTTAGGCAGAAAATCACATTTGGTTTTTCAATGATCGAATGTAACACATTCGTTTCAATGTTCCAATCTGTCACTAGTCTTCTGTATGATCATCCACAACTTCAAGTAGATATGGTTCATCCCCCACTATCATTACTTGACAACATCTTATCATTCGACTTACAGCGTTACTGTGTAAAAAATCATATTGATAGAATTCTTGATTTAGTTTTCATATCAGACTAAGTCAGTACTGTAGTATTTGAATATAGCACCATCATAAGTCATATATAACGATTCGTATGATCTTTCCGTAAAAATATTATTTTCACATGTGAATATTGGTAGTTTCTCTAATATAGAAGAAGCTGTAAAGATTATATACACCCCTGTTACAGAATTTGATCACATTCCCCGATAAAATTTAATTCGTCATGAAATGAACCCTGGAGTACATTACGCCAGCCATAACTAAACAAGGACACTTAGGGCCAAACCCACCGAGCAACCAAAACCGAAACTTCGTTTTATTTTTTTCATTTTTCTGTTCAGTTTTGACATTTCATTCCCACCGAAAATAGAACAGAAACAGAAAAAATAATCACTTTGATATAAGAAACGTTAGGCAAGTGACGTCTACAAATTTCGGCAAACAGAAATTACAACGAAAGAAAAATAAGTTACAAGTTTCGGTACGAAGAAATGCAAAACTGCAAAATGGAAAAAAAGGAAAATTTCGGTACGTAAAACAAATAAAAACATATATAAAACATAACATAAAAGTGACAACTCGCTTGTTTTGACAGGTGATTTATGTCATTTGTTATTTAAAATGCATACGAAATATATAATTTTACTGTTTTTTACTTAAACGCGTTCCCGTACTTTTTAGGTAATTTTGTCTCTTTCTGAGATAATTTACCCCCACTCCAAGAAATTTGAGAATTTACTAATTCTTACTGAAAAAGTACGGGAACAGACCTATTGTTCAGACATTTTATAGAGCACTTTTATGGTTCTACAAAAGACAAGGTTTTTTGCGTGTATAAAAATGTTTTTTTTTTCTATATACAAAATGTTAATATTAAGATTACCAATAATTCTGCATCGAAATTTTCCGAATATTTTAAAATTCGACCGGAAAAAGTTTTTTTTACTGAAAACGTCCCCAATAAGTTAGCTTGGCAAAAAAGTTTATATGGAGGAAATATGAATATTAAGCTTGTCTAAATATGTTGTTCAGTTTATTTATTTTAATATAAAATGATTCATCTTGCTGTTTTGTATTTCTCGTACCAAAATGGGGTACTTTTTTTTAACCCTATCCCATAGGGGTATATTAGTTTTGATACATAGATTGTAACATAGAGAAATAATTCAGCTAGATATACCTGAGTAATATTATTTGTTTTGAATATAAGTTTTAAAGATGGGAGAAGGTAGGGTATTAAACGATTCGCACAGTGAAATGCAGTTTTTTAATATGTTTTTTATTGTTCTAAGTTCTGTTAGCCGAAGTTTGTAGACGTAGACGACTTGCCTCACGTTTTAGTTGACAGTGATTTTAAACTTTCTCTTACAAAGAGAAAGATATTATTTTCGTGAAAATTTTCGACCTCGAGATTTTGATTGATTCTAGCATTACGATGATAGCGGAACCCAAAAAAGTGGTTTTTGGAATTCCGTTCGTCGGTCCGTCTGTCTGTAATAGTCTCCCCAGCCTAAACGGCTTGACCGTTTTTATTTATATTTCGTATCCAAGTTTGTGTTGGTCATAATTCTAGGCCATTTTTTTTTTTGCTTTTAGCCATGTTATTAATGGTACCTGTCATATAAAAATTACACATAACCCCATTTTTTTCTCGAAACGGCTCTAACAATTTTGATTAAACTTTATCGCCCTAATTCATTAGATTGCACATCTCAATGGTTGTAAAGTTATACAGTGCATAAGTATTTATACAGCCTTTATTCAGGGTCGCACAATTTCTTATTCATAACATATTTTCCCACCCATAATACAGGGTTTGTGTCAAATAAATTACCAAAAAGCTCGACAGAGTTGCCGAGTGATAATTTTTATGATTGCGAAACATGGTGACAACTTTGTTTTCTTCACTTTTATAAAATTTTATTGACTTATGTGGGCTCAATAACATCGTTTACAATATTGAGCATGTAGGTAAAAAAGTATTACCATTTGAACAAATTAAACAGTGAAACACAATTGCTAAAATACAAAAATACTCTGGACAATTGAACATTTGGTAGCCCTGATGGTCAGCGGTATGTATACAGAAATAAAAAAAAATAACCTTATACAGACATTATTCAACCATCAGAAGCGTTTCGGATATGCAGCCTCTATTCAACGTTGTATAAATTTTATGAATAAGATTTTTGAGTTTAGAGTCTTTTAAGGAGTGCATAACTTTACACACTTCTTATAATGAGATTATGTATAAGGCCGTATATATATTAAAAGCATATTAGTTCAAACAAAACTGCATACCCACTTTTTTCAAGAAAATCATATAACGGATTTTGTCATGTAGGCCATATAAAGAAATTTGTTAATTTGTCGCAAACTTTTGTGTCAAATTGAATGAAATTTAATATGTATACTACTATTAACGTTTGAAACAATTCCACATAATTAGTTTTAGCCCAACTATCACTAAACGGAATTTTCAGTTTGGCCAATAACTGAAAATGTTTATTATCCACATAGACACCGATTCCATCCAATTGCGGAGTAAACGTTCGTATAAACACATTTCGACATAATCTATATCATTTTTAGTATCAATAATCAATGATCCGACGAACAACTCGCTGTGAAAGAGCGTTTTTTTTTCTGTTTCTGTTCTATTTCCAGTGGTAATGAAATGTCAAAACTGAATAGAAAAATTAAAAAAATAAAACAGAGTTTCGGTTGCTCTGTGGTTTTGACCCTTTTAACGAATATGTACCGTTGATTTTTATTTGTTTTTTTCCTTCTTTCCTTTTTGACATTTGATGGGTAAGAAGCTGTTGATGCGTTATTATACAAAGTAATAATCACAAATAGTTAAAAGTGATTTTGCCGCGCATCTTGTTGAGTTGTTTCAGTAATCACTAATCTTTATTTGCAAGTCGGTTAGTTTCCTTATAAAATGCAAGTCGGTTAGTTTCCTTATAAAAATTCCATAAATATCTTGTAGCTATAAAATTAAATTGTATTAACCGAGGGAAATTGGATATCGTTTATAGAAGGTAATTTTATAACGCTGTCCCCGATTGGGCCCAGTGGGTAAATCAGGGCCCACACTCCGTACAGAGTTTATCGTTTGACGATAACATTTCGCCGGTAAATCAATAGTCGCTTTTGTTGTCGGTGATATTATTGATGTCGAAGTGTTTTTTTTTTCTTTTTCTGTTCTATTTTCGGTGGGAATAAAATGTCAAAACATAACAGAAAAATGAATAAATAAAACGAAGTTTCCGTTTCGGTTGCTCGATGGGTTTGGCCCTAAAATTGATCACAACTTCGGGCAGATACTGATACGCCTTTGATTTGTATTGCGGAAAATCTCCAGGGACCAATCCTAAAGAGCCATTGGGTTCAAGAGTGGTAAAGCTATTACTCGACAAACTATAGGTATAAGTGCTAAAGACCATGTGGTGTTTTTTTTTTTTTGATAACTTCACTTTGAATTGCTCCGATTAAGGCTTAAGATTTTCAGGCAATAGGTACGGTTAGCGAAGTTAGAACCACGAAGTGCCCTCTAGTTGGATTAAAGGAAATGAAGAAGAAAAACCATGCTGATTTTGACTACCGTTTCGACCAAGTCAACCAAATTTTATTCGTCCGTTGGCTGGACAACAGTGTCTGAACCATGGGGTCGAATTATGATAGCGTCCTCCCTCTGGGGAAAGTAAAGAGACGGAGCGCAGTGGAGAAGTAATAAGTAGACGTTGGCATTCCGCATGCTTTTTAAAGCTACAAAAAGAGTACCCCACTGATACATGTGACAAAAATGGTGGTGGGTTTTGTTCACGTGTATGCTGGATCTAGCCGTGGCAAACGCATGGCGCTTCACATTCTAACGAAAGATGAGCTTCAATTTCGTCGGCACATTGCTCACCACCATTTGAGACACAGAATTGAAAATTTGCATCCAACAGCTTCTGTGATGCCAATTTTGCAGGATGATGCGGTCAGTAACTCTCAAAAAAAAAACTATCCCAGCAACTAAGGCTGCGGTTACGACCAACGCAACGCTAGTAAGCGTTGGCGCTAATTCGCGATAGTACGCTAGTAAATCTAATGTTTTTTGGATTCGCGCTAGTCCACACTTGTAATTTTGTATATCAAAACTCATTTGATTTTCAAGTTCACTAGCTTGAACTAGCGTGAACTAGCCGTAGCCACGCCCTAAGATGTACGGTGTGTCCATAAGAGAGCACGTTGGCAATGCAATGTGTGTGCAACTGATATGCGTCGAAAGAGAATGCTTTGACATTTTTCGTACTGCGCCTAGTGTCCCCATTTGAGGATGATTTTTTTCCAATGAAGAATATTTTTTTTCTTTATTATTTTCTTATAACATTTTTACTTCCACCGCGAAATTTAATTTGGTCCCACATTATACCTATGATGTAGTTTTTCAGTAAGGAATTAAATTTGATACTATGAGTGGTGACAGTACCAAATTAGTTGGCCAATCTACTGCGCAGGTCTCTTAAAATTTATTTTACAATATCTTAAATTGCTCTTAAATCCTCTCTCTGCGCATTCGACCGTTGGTAAACTAGTGCAAACCAAACCAGTTGGGTATTCTACTGCACAGGTCTCTTGAAATTTATTGTAAAATATCTTAAATTTCTCTTAAATCCTCTCTCTGTGCAATCGACCGTTGGCCAACTGATTCTAATACTACGATTATAGAGGAACCCAAAAAAGTGCCCATCACAATTCCGTCCATCGGTACACCTGTCCGTTATGGCTTCTATAGCTTGACCGATTTTCCAACAAAACTACATACCCCTTTTTTTAGATAATCCATGTCCTAACTATTCCTTAACGCAAGTTACAATGACAAATAACGGAAAATCATCACATTCACATGGACACCAATTTCATTTAAAACTCGGAATAGAAGTTATTATAATCATAGTTCCTCATAATGTTTATCTTTTAAGTTTTAACATCAAAAAGCAAAATGAATGTTAATGTTTTCCATAATTTGGTTAAAATATGTTTATCGTCAATTGCTCGCACGCTTGGTTTTTTGATCTTACACCTACATCCCAGTGCACCCACCACTTTAGTACTATACTATATATACTATAGTACTTTTCACTTTCTTTTTGTTTTCGTGAATATTTTCGACCTCAAGATTTTGATTGATTTTAGAGGAACCCAAAAAAGTGGATTTTGGAATTCCGTCTGTCCGTAATGGTCTCTCCAGCCTGAACGACTTGACCGATTTTTTTCTTATGGTGTTTTCCATTGGTAAGAGTCATTCTTTTTTTTTTCTAGATCTGTCAAAAGATCGATTTTGACAGTTGTTGTGCTCCATTGGACAAAAAAAAAATACTTTTGTACAAAACATACATTCTGGGGACCTAGATGCATATGTCACAGAAAGGTAGAATGCTTTACGATGTAGGTAGGAAGTACAATTCCGAATTTTATTCGACGGGAAAACCAAAAAACGCGGTGCGACCAATTAGGGTAACTCAAGATTCTTAGGCAAAAAGCGATAAGGAAAAAGCAGGCGTCTTTACCGCTCATCTAAGCTCTTTGATGATCAGCCCAAAACCAAAACATTCATGTATTCGACTTCGACACTATAACCGAAAATAATATAGTAAGATATGCAAGTATTGCCGAGCTCAAAAGGGAAATACATTTACTAAAGCCTAAAAATGCTCCAGGTTATGACCTGATTACGGGGGAACTTCTTAAATTGTTGCTTCGGAAAGCATTAACTAAACTTCTCTACATCTAGTAAATTCGGCAATTAGATTAGATCCCAAGACAGTGGAAAGTCGCAGAAGTGATTATGGTTCTAAAACCAGAAAAATCACCTAATGAAATAAAATCTTACAGACCTATTTCACTTCTTCGAATAATTTCTAAAGTTTGAAAGGACATTATTCGGTCGCTTACTGCCCATTATTGATCAGAAAGCCTTTTACCTGACCATAAATTTGGGTTTAGAAGTAAACATTCGACTGTGGACCAAGTAGGTACATCGAATTACTGATGTAATTGAGAATGCTTTCGAAGAAAAGAAAATTTGATCAGCCGTATTTCTTGACGTGTGAAAAGGTTTGTCACAGAGGCCTACACATATTAAAGACAATTTCTGCCTGAACAGTTATATAAAATCCTTGTGTCATATCTTGAGCATAGACTCTTCCGTTTGAAGCTTGGAAACGAATATTCAGAGTTCAAAGATATAATAGCAGGAGTACGCCACAGAAGCGTCCTTGGACCACTCTTGTACCTCCTATTTACACGTGATATTCCACAAACAAACGATACAATAGTTGCAACGATTGCTGACGATACTGCTATACTAGCAGTTGGCACAACAATGGAGGAAATAAATATGAATTTACAAAACGCTCTTAACGAGGTTAGTGAATGAACGAAATCCTTAACGAGAACAAATCGATTCACGTAGATTTTTCGTATAAACGGACAAACAATTTGCCTATGAATAAAATTATCACTCTCAAGCGTTAAAAAAATATGCTAATTCAACATTCTTGGTATACGAAAGAGCTTAAATATTTTGGAAATAGACGTATTCGGCCCTGGAATAATTTAAGACGAACGTTATTTTAGTTATCTCAATAGCTGTCCTCAAGTTAGTCTTAGTAACCTTACTGTTGACGAGCATCTGAAATTTGAATCTTTTTTGTTACAAATGGAATATGATTTCAGATTGATTATACCCTATCCCATAGGGGTATATTAGCTTTGATACATAGTTTGTAACATATAGAGAAATAATTTAGCTAGATATACCTCAAAGTATATGCAACGACGCAGAATCGCTAGCTGTGTCGATTGAGCCATGTCTTTTTGTCCGTCCGTCTGTCCGTATATCACCGATTTTTCAGCCTTAAATTATGAGCTAGAATAATAAATTTGGTATATAGGATCCTTGTCCAAGGAAATTTGGCAGTGGTTTTAGTGCAAGAAGTGGTAATGTAAGGAGGGGTAAATCTGACGAAAAATCCAGATCTGCAAAATTGATCTGAGATAAAAAAAATTGTTTAGCAATGAGAACACCATAAATTGTGTAATGATAACTCTGCGGGGCTCCATGGAATCCAATGGAGTATGAAAATATACTCGATCACTGATTACAGAATACCAAAAATCCGATACTCGAATCTCGTATGCGATCATACCAAATTAACATTTTTCAGTCACGTGGTACCTATAACTCGATGTTGTACTGTACTCTGCTTAATTGCTCTCTCTCTCTGTTTACTACCTCAATAGTGTATTCATTTCATTCGAGATGAGTTGAACTGATATATTTACAATTAATTGACTTAATTGGTAAAAAATGTGTTTTGATTAGTTTTCAACCTTGAAGAATTTCAACTTTTACTTACCCCGAAACTCAGTTCACTCGCCTACAAAACCAGTTTTATGAAAGTTGAACTCATCTCATTCTCTTACAATAACCAACAACACGCGGTGTTCCCAATCTAAGTACTAACCGCAACCGACGCTGCTTGGTTTCGGTGATCAGACGACAACCGATATTTTGTTTGATCCCTTTTTCGTTTCATTAAATCAAATTTACAACGTCCCAAAAGAAGTTTCACTTCAAAATCACAATCATACAAATATTTCCATTAATCCCTTATGCAAGATTTCCAGTGTGAAGATATTCTCTTTTCAATGTAAGCACAAAATCCAACGCTCCACCTTTGGGGAAGACTCCCAAATATCGATTCAAAAGGCAATGTCTTAGTATTTACACCCATAAACGTAACACTGTCCGAAAAACACTGTCCTTCTTGAAGACAACACTCCAATTCCAAAAATACATCTTCTTCATTCAATCATATCTACCTGTTTGGATTCAAGCTTCAATCACAAACTCCAGACGTCAGACACACACCTTCGCTAAAACACATTTATGACACCAAAATCAGCTGTCATTTTAGCATTCAGAGGGAAATAACCGTTTTGGCCAACTACATGTTACCAAATGTCCCATCCATATATTTTCTTACATTTATTACTAAACTAATTATATTGCTTTCCTGGACTCACCTATGAGTTTCATAATTTGATTTTGCTGACACACAATCCCACGTACCCAAATTTATTTATTGACCGTTGTCTCTCACTTTCTTGGTGCATACCGTTGCACCAACGTCCTTTATCCAACCAACATGCCAACAAGAAACCATCCCTATTTTTGCGCACCAACGTACGTGTTGCCTGAGATAGAAGTCCATACATCCGTCCATCCATACAACAACTTCAAAGAAAAGACAACAACAAGCGATCACCGACATCAAGCAACGTCGGCTGTGCTTACTTGCTTAGTACTTAGATGACGAACCGGATCAAAACACCGCCATCGTGATGTTTTTATGTTTCATAAGATCCAATTCACACCGTCCCAAAAGAAGGTTCACTTCAAAAAGAAATCGTTTGTATATACACTAACTTCCAAAAGCCTTTGATCAGTTATCACATAATACCATCATTTTTAAACTTAAGGCATATAGGTTCCCTCCATGATTTATTATATATGTTCATCAGCTAAAATTTAGAGGTTTCACGTCCAACCCGTTTGTTGCCTGCTCGTGATTGCTATTTTTATTAAGCTCGCTACGACACAGATTCCGCTTCGATCTGTATATCACCGATTTTGAAGCCTTAAATGTTGAGCTAAAATAATAAATTTGGTATATAGGATCCTTGTCCAAGGAAATTTGAAAGTGGTGTTAGTGTAAGGAGGGGTAAATCTGACGAAAAATCCAGATCTGCAAAATTGATCTGAGATCAAAAAAAAAAAATTGTTTAGCAATGGGAAACGCAATAAATTCAATAATGATTGATCTGCGGGGCTCGATGGAATCCAATGGAGTTTGAAAATATACTCGATCACCGATTACAGAATACCAAAAATCCGATACTCGAATCTCGTATGCGATCATAAAGAATCAACATTTTTCAGTCACGCGGTATAACTCGATAACTGATGTGGTAATTCGACCCCTGTACTCTGCTTAATTTTTCTCTTTCTCACTCTCTCTCTGTTTACCACCTCAATAGTGTATTCATTCCATTCGAGATGAGTTGAACTGATATATTGACAATTAATTGACTAAACCTTGAAGAATTTCAACTATTACTTTACCCGAAACTTGGTTCACTCGCCTACAAAACCAGTTTTATGAAAGTTGAACTCATCTCATTCTCTTACAATAACCAACAAAACGCGGTGTTCCCAAGCGTTCCCATATCTAAGTACTATCCGCAACCATCGCTGCTTGGTTTCGGTGATCAGACGACAACCGATATTTTGTTTGATCCCTTTTTCGTTTCATTAAATCGAATTCACAACGTCCCAAAAGGAGTTTCACTTCAAAAACACAATCATACAAATATCGCCATTAGTCCCTTATGCAAGATTTCCAGTGTGAAGATATTCTCTTTTCAATGTAAGCACAAAATCCAACGCTCCACCTTTGGGGAAGACTCCCAAATATCGATTAAACCGTCAAACATTCAAAAGGCATTCTTAGTCGTAGGCTTAGTATTTACAACCACAAACGTAAGAGGCGTTCCCGATGTCGTTTTAAAAATACCGTCATATGAAAAACACCGTCCTTCTTGAAGTCGACACTCAAATTCCAAAAATACATCTTCAGTATCACTAATTTCATACACATCTACAACTCAATCATATCTACCTGTTTGGATCCAAGCTTCAACTACGTACTCCAGACGTCAGACACACACCTTCGCTAAAACACATTTATGACACCAAAATCAGCTGTCATTTCAACATTCAGAGGCAAATAACCATTTTGGCCAACTACATGTTACCAAATGTCCCATCCATATATTTTCTTACAATTTTTTTCTTACATTTATTACAACAAAGTATCACCTATGAGTTTCATAATTTGATTTTGCTGGCACACAATCCCACGTACCCAAATTTATTTATTGACTGTTGTCTCTCACTTTCTTGGTGCATACCGTTGCACCAACGTCCTTTATCCAACCAACATGCCAACAAGAAACCATCTCTATTTTTGCACACCAACGTACGTGTTGCCTGAGGTACAAGTCCATACATCCGTTCATAACACACAACAAACAGCCACAGAAACTTCAAAGAAAAGACAACAACAAGGGATCACCGACATCAAGCAGCGTTGGCTGTGCTTACTTGCTTAGTACTTAGATGACGAACCGGATCAAAACACCGCCATCGTGATGTTTTTATGTTTCATAAGATCCAATTCACACCGTCCCAAAAGAAGGTTCACTTCAAAAAGAAGTCGGTTGTATATACACTAACTTCTCAAAAGCCTTTGATCAGTTATCACATAATACCATCATTTTTAAACTTAAGGCATATAGGTTCCCTCCATGATTTATTATATATGTTCATCAGCTAAAATTTAGAGGTTTCAAGTCCAACCCGTTTGTTGCCTGCTCGTGATTGCTATTTTTATTAAGCTCGCTACGACACAGATTCTGCTTCGATCCATTTACTTCACAATATGCCTATCTAAATTATTTCATTTTAAATTCGTAAATCATTTTCCAAGTTCAAATAAAAAAATGATATTCTTTGAGTCGGAAAGTGAGGATGAAGGAGGAGCTAATAGTAAAATTCGTAGGTGTTTCAGAGATAAAAGCAACCCACTAGAATTATGTGAAAATAAGGTAAGTATTCAAAAAAGAATAACATCGACAAATTGTAAAATTAATTTTTTTTTCCTTATCTTTGTGCAGCAGTTTTGGGTCAGCAAAGAATGTTTCCTGATATGTACTAAACTCATTAAGTTTTCCAAGAAACATAAGAAGCACATCCGTTCCTAGCCAGTGGGGGTAACGATATTAGTGTCGGTACTAATATATTGCCGAGTATAGCACAGACAACAATTTTCAAAGTTCAAAGATTTTGATTTTGGAACTCCCTCAACTGCTGCATCCAGGCCGGCGCACTATATAATTTTGGCAGAAATTTACTTTAGCAAAAACTCACTTTTTTCACTTTTTTGGATTAAAAGATTCGTCTTTACGTGCTGATCATTTATCCATTTTTAAAAATCGTCGCTCAAATTTAGTTGAAGAGTTATGCTTATGACAAAATTTCACTTTTTGGGTTATATTTCCATACAAATTGTTGTTCTTTTACATTTGTTTTTTTTTTACTTCAGTGGTTAACGCGGCATTGCCATCTTCAAAAAAAACATATCAAATAAAAATATTATAACTTAAAAAACTGTTGACTAAGGCGCCTGTCTGACGATTTACATACCCTGAGCGGAGCAACGAAGTTGCGTGAGCGTGGACTGTCCCCAGAAAGAGAGTTGAAATGATTGTTTCCCGCGAAGGGGGTCAGGGTACTATTAACGAAAAAAACATTTGACTAAGGCGCCTGCCTGACGACTTTACATACCCTGAGCGGAGCAACGAAGTTGCGTGAGCGTGGACTGTCCCCAGAAAGTGAGTTGAAATCCTTTTTCCCGCGAAGCGGGCCACCTAGGGTACTGTTAACGAAAAAACTGTTGATTAAGGCGCCTGCCAGACAACTTCACATACTCATATATTTATTTTTACATTTTTTTCTATTTTGGGAATTTTTATTTATAATTTAAATTTTTTTTATCTGGCAATGCTGCACTGGAATATTCTTCTTCGTATTTATCATTCTGCTACGTGTGAAATGTCAAAAAGTGGTTGATTTCTATAGGGATTTTTGAATTTTGATTGTTTAATAACTTTTAAACCAATTGAGAGCGACGATTTTAAAAAATTGCTAAATTATCAGCATATAATAGTGAGTGGAATAAAAAAAAAGTGAAAAAAGGCATTTTTGCTAAAGTAAATTTGTTCCATAATTTTTCCTTCTTGTGCAATTTTAAGTATCTCTTTATCTAAATCTTGATAAACACTCAAAAAACTGGTCAAAATTTTAATTCGTTTTTTGTTGATAGACATATTTTGTATTCCTGTAGACGGTAACTATTTTCTATCGAGATTGTGTGCTGCCAAATCTGAAGGATAGTCGAGTGAACTAAAATATGTGCCGCCAATCGGCGAATGTTTCGATAAAACTCGATTGTATCAAGTTACGTGCTGGCACCCCTGGTTGAGTTGACAAGTTTTCGATTAAGATTATTATGTTCTTGTTTTCACAAACAACAGCTCTGAATAATTTCATTTTATTTATATTTTGTTCTGTTCATATTAAAAAAAAAAAAAAAAAACAGCCCCCGTCGTCGTCCGCCAATTAATTTGCCATCATAAAAATGTCAGAAGATTGCGTTTGTTTCACAGATGTCACTTTTCATTTTCACTGACGTTGTTCTTAAGTACTCTATATAATATATATATATATTTGTTGGTCTTGATCAAAATGAGGAATTTTAAAAAAGTGTTGTGTAAAAATGTTGTTTGAAAGTTTTTTTGAATTCCTTAGAAGGTTCACCAAAAATAATTTTTTTCAATAAAATGTCCTAAAAAAAAGGGCTAAAAACTTTAAATGGCCGTGTTCCGGGTTTCAGTTTTAGTAAGATGAAGATCTGTTCTCATTGGTCAATCAACCATTGTAGTCACCTGACATTGGAGGGGAAATAACTCACAAAACTAGTTTGATTTTCCATCAGATTTCAGATTTTTACTCGTCGAAACAATTTTTGCAGTTCAAAATAATCAATAGCGGAAGGTGAATCCAAGAAATTCTCGCTTTATGTAGATGATGAGGTGATAATGATGAGGAAGAATATTCTAACAATTTATTTAATGTTGATTGTTGATTCTATTTTTCTTTTAATGAATTTATTTAATTTCAAAGCATTCAAAATAAAACACAAATCAAACTGCGAAATGCAAACTTCAAACTGACATAAGTCAGATGTTAAATGTTTTTGTGTTGGTGCATGTAGGTGTTAATCTCATTGAAATCGAGATTTTTCAAAATTGATCTTGTTTAAAAAAAATGTTATTTTTTATCCCAATCAAAGACGATATAATTGATCAAGATAAAAAAAAGTGTTTTTTTATCCCAATCGAAAACGCTATCAGATATTAGTGAAACAGCTGATTTTGTTTCGACCTGTCATGAAAATGTTTTTGAATTCAGTAAATTTACCCCATATTATAGGTTCATTTAAGTTATTTCTTACTTTTTTAATAAAGAATAATTATTCTACATATATAAGAGTTTATAAAAATCTTTAAATATAGAAAAACGAAATTGCAAAATAAGGGTTGACATAGTATGACTTTTACCTTACCACATTACCTCACCTTATTTTGTAGTTGTAAACTAAAACCTGGAACAAGGCCAATGATTGAAATATAAACATTGACATTGTCTAAATGTCTCACCAAAAACTACGTTTTTCTTTAAAGTGGTTATGGCAATAGGTGCCATTTATTTTTAATTGTTTACACTGCTTTGCGGGCCTTAACGTTAAGAAAGTCAAATACAGAACTATCAAACATTATTATGATTTTAATTTGTATCTTATTTTAGTAATAATGCTTCATAAAATATTAACGCGCTTTGTACGACAGGGGCTTTGTGCGTAGTATAATACAACGCGGCGGTAAATCGCGATGTTAAAACGGGCTCTGTTTGACGGAGTCTTAACTCAGCACAAAATACAGATAAGACTACTAGATCGACTCTGCCTTCTGATTCGATCCATTTACTTTAAAATATGTCTACCATCATTTCATAATTTCTCTATGTTCCACAAAGATAAAGAGAAATTATGATAGTTTATAATAAAAAATTAATTAATTAATTATGTTTTTTAGTCACCTTTTGAGTTTATTAATAGCTTTAACAAATTTATTTTAATTCGAAGAAAATAACCCAACAAACTAACCTTGCCCGAAACCGAAAAATAGAACACAACATTTTTTATGTTGCTCAGAATCATCATAGCTATGTTTAACCTGTCATTATCAGTTATCACCACAGCCCAGGGTCCAAAAACTGGTGTCATATATTTCAATAGATGGACAGACGAATAGACTCAATACATGACTTCTTTCTTTGTTTCAAACAGGATTTTAATGTTTTGCGAGAAATGCAATTGATTTACATATTACGGCAAAGACATCCGATTTATTATGACTATCTATTATTTACAACCAAATTAAATCATTATTTCCCAATTAAAATGTATCCACAATATTTAATTGGAATTTCTTTCAATTAATTGAACACGCATTTGTTTCTTAAGCTTTAAGGCGGTAAAAAATGACAACTTGCCAATTATTTCCCGTTTTATGGTAATCCTATCCGAAATTATATTTTCAGAGTTACTATAATGTGGAAAATACTATTTAATTAAATACTTTTACTGCTATGTTTATGCCACAACGAAAAGCAAACTTGAATGCTGATTTTAAAGTGTATGCCAACATACTCGTTTAAACCAGCGACGATGAATTTTACACCCGCTTGTGCTCTCTGTACTGTAAATATCTTATTAACATTATCTTACACTACACATTTTTTCGGAACTGCAACGTTGATGATGTTGACAATCGACAAACTGATGCAGATTGTCCCGCTGCCCGCTTCCCCTGATTTAACCATTTTTTTCGTTCGTTTTTACCATTTCCTTGTTTGCCACACAATAGTGCCGTTTCGACAAGTTTCCGATTAAAATATACAGGTTCAAGATTTGCCGCTGCTCACATAAGTCATAGTCTTAATTAGATGGAATACATAATGGAAGAAAAACATTGTTAGTAGCTAATAGGATGCCTATGAGTGGGGAAACTCTCAAAACTCTACGGACATATAAAAGACCTTGCATGCACAAGGAAACGCTACTCGTTGATAATTTCTTCGCTCTTTAAGTGCTCTTCGCGCGGTTATCTACCGATACTACCTACGCAATGAAGGTACCTTTAAATGTAAGTGTGATGAGGATATCATAGTGACAAAAAAAAGAAACTACATACTAACTTTTAAGGCATGTGGTACGTTTCCGCAAAATGTGATTATGTATTGGATTATAACGAGCATTAGTTTGAACTATATACATAATAATACTACTTATCGACATGATAATCAAAAACAAATTGATTCAGTGATTTTAATTGTTTCACAAAAAAAGGCAGTTCAAAATTGTGTATAGTGATCGTCATTTATAAGTATCTAGGAATTCTTTAATAACAATTAGTTTCAATGACACTTATCATATATTAAACCAATTTAAACTACGACGAAGATTATTTCCTTAACGCCCAATGACATTTAATGTGATTATTCTAACAGGATTCAAACTTATGCCAAGTTATAAGTAAATCCAAACCAAAAAAAATAACTGGTTAAAAGGGTCAACGTGTTGCAGTGATTTCTTAAGTTTCTAAGGCGAATCCACAATAACAAAACTATTTTGGACGACTTTGTAAATTGTGTCTGCGAATATTATTTAACGATTCTATAAAATCGTTTTACCCGTAAGTTATAGTCCGAGTAAAATTGGATATTGCGTAACAATTTATATCAACAGATTGGAGGAGCTGCCGCTTTTAAAAAAAATTCTATAAATTACAAGGGACTCAAAATAGAATGACAAACAAATATTACTGTTTTAAATAATAAAAATAAATACTGCTATAAATCTTTAACATTTCAGTAGTTAATTTTTATTAAGAATATTAGGGATTGAAGTCAAAAGGTGGTTGCAATGCATACAAATGCGCAATTTAATATTAATGTAGATTTATTAGCGTTTAAATATTAGGCCTCCAACTTCTATTCACCTATTTTTGTTCCTAATTTTTCTATAACATATTTAACAAATAATGTTATGGTTAAGGCATGCATGTGCAATAATGGATCAAATGTAGATAATGAACAAATTTTGTCAAACATTATTTTTAATTTTTTTTTTTTTTCAACAAAAAAAAATAATAAAGAACCAGCAAAAAAAAAGTAATATAAGAAACAGAAAAAATAAATAAAATATTTTATAAGACAATTTTCAAAAAGCAAACTTTTTAATTTTTTAAATATATATTGAGACAACATTGTTATCTTAATTTCATCCATGGGCATTTTTTTATTGTAATCAAAGTGCACATTAGAATAATAGTGTCATACATGCGACCGTTATGTATGAGTATATTACATCAATTTGTAACAGATATATTTCATTGGTTACACATAACGTTAATTTTCTCGAAAACTCTAGCGTTTTTGATTAAATTTAACAGAAGCTATGATTTTTTCAAAGCTGAATTTCAAGTAGATGCAATCTATACCTATTTTACGAAATATCTACTATTTGCCAAACTTTTTTTTGGAATTCATGTCCATTTTTAAAATGGTCTGAAGTTATTTGATTAGCAAAATGTCTAATGTCATGTCGAGAACTGTTTTAGCGATAGAGATTTTTGGTATAGATATAGACAATTGGATCCATTGCTATTATCTTATTTATTAATGAAGTTTGCTGATTACTTCAAAATGTATACAAATCGATTTAACAATATTTAAAGGTGTGTGGCGCATATCAAATAAGTTCCTGGTACGTCCCATTTAAGTTTCTGGTACGGCCTATTTAAGAATACATTTCAGTAATTTGAGAACCTTGTTACGAAAATGCCAAATCTCGTATTGAAAAGGTGCAAAAGTTGTTACTTAGATTGTTTTGTAAAAGAACTACATTGGAACCTTAATGTATGTATAGCCGTCTTATAAAGCGACTCTTCAAAAGCGACGTAATGTTCACTGTGTATGTTTGTATATGATGTTTTCTCAAAACGTGTAAAATGATCCGAAATTTTTGAATTATTTTGTATGTATATATGTACAGAGAAGACAAAAGGAGTAAGTAATTTGTTATTTATTCCAAGACAAAGTTACAATTATGGGGCAAATTAATTAATTACTCTATGTATTAAGATGTTCAATATATGTACATATATGATTATATTTGTGATTTAAGTCTTAATTATTTGAATGTATTTGAAATAATATTTTTAATATTACTATTTGCTTAAATAGTTCCAAACTGAAGTTTGATTTTTGGTCAAAAGCAGAAAATCACCATTTGTTTCAAATTCTTAATTCTTATAATAATCACAGTTCCATACAATTTATACGATTTTAATTTATTTATGTAGGCAATGAGCAACCATACAGAATTCAATTGTAATCAACAGATTTTTTTAGTTTAGTAATAAACCTAAAGGTTAAATTTTCACAGAAAATTGGAAGTTATTAGCAGTTAAAAAAAAAAAGAAAAACAAAGTTTCGGTTGCTCGGTGGGTTTGGCCTTTAAGAGTGAAAATAGACAACACTACGTTACGTAAGGACCTTAATATGAAGCAGCTACTTTTCGACACAAAATACTCTATATATTATCACCCCTCATCTAACTCCCAGTATACACTAACTGATAGTCCTATGCAAAAAAAAAATAGTCAAATCAAAGATCGATCACTATTCACACACAAGATCACACACGTATTCAAACTTCGGATATACCCTAGTCTGTAGAACATGGGCCTCTGTCCAGATTGAACATATTTTCCCAAGCTACTCATGGTTCCAAATTTGTATTCTCATAAAAAAAACAAGATGGGCGGACCACAAATACTCTTTTTGATAATAACAAAATCGAAAATTAAATAATTAATTATAAAATTGTAAATGTATTAGAATGAGTGCACTATTTCGTATTTGTTGTAATACTGAAGAAATAAGTATTTTGTCTATTCTCTGAGAGCCAGCTATCAAAAATATATTAAATTCATCGATAAAAAGTAACAAAAAAACATTGGTTGGCTAAGATATGTAAGTTTATAAGCTGTGGAGTAGCTACTCGCCAGCCAACTCGCCGGATGAGATGAGTTATGCCTTTCTTGGACCAAAAAAATGATTATAATTGAATCGGTGAGTGGAAGAATAGAACATGTAATATCACTTTTGAAAAAAAAAAACACAGAAACATAGCCAGTAGTTTTACGTGATTTGTACTGTTGTTTTATCTATTAAATGGGAAATAAGACACAAAATGTGTTATTAATAGTATACAATGTATACTATACATGTTACTAATTAAAATAATATAATATTGTGAAGAATATTCGATCAATGGGGAAAACTGTAACAAAATGATGTTTTACAATAATAATTTGTAAAATTTAACAACGATAAAAGACCATTTACACCAAGGCATGAATATCCCATATTTGTCTGTTATGTTTGTTTCGATAAGGTTTGAAAATAAATGTTTGTTTCGATGGTTTGATGTTGATAAACATAAATTATATGTTAATGAACATGCATAATATATATGTTTTATATATTTGGCTTACCTTTTATTTACCTAGCGTGTATCGTCTTATTTCCGCTTATTTTCTGATAAAGCAATTTTTATTTTACTTTCAGATTTTTTTATTTGTTGGATTTTTATCAATAGCGTCACCAATACCAACCACAGATATACATATACCAGACTTTACGGTTGGCACTCAGGCTAAACGAGATTTAAGTCTTAGTTACGCAGCGACCCACATTGGCTCCAAAGAGGGTACTCACATAAAGACAATAACAGTCATCAAGAATATCGATGGCAAAAACACTAAACCTCTTAAGATCGATCCCAAACTGCACAAAAGTGAGGAATGGGGGTCTCATTTTCGCGATAACTTCAATACGTATGGAGTGATCCCTGAAGTCCCCGATATTGATGAACTATTTGAGTTCGTAAATAAGAAAGACGATAAAAAAGTTAAAGAGAAAGAAACTAAAAAAACTGAAGATGAAAAAAAATCCGATAAAGGTGAAGAGTCGACGAAAAAAGAAGAAGAAGAAACAACCACAACAGCTGCACCGCCTGTGGAGGAAAAAGCTGCTGAAGAGCCTAAAGATGAAAAGGTTGAGAAAATTAAAGGTGATGCAGAAATTATTCAACCCGGAGGCAAAGAAGGAAAAGTAAAATCACAATCCCTAGACTTAGGAAAGTACAGTGTTCATGAGTCTTCCTTGCTCGATTCAAATCCAAAGCATACTATGCGACAGTATTTCAGCAGCAAAAATGAAAAGTATATATCATCAGCATCCGTCCCGTACTACTATCCACAATACAGCACAAGTATTCCAAATGCTTTTCCAACCGGCAATGATTATTCAAATCAAGCATCTCAGCAGCCGCAGCCTGGCCGTGGCAGCATCAGTGTAACGACGCCATCGGGCAAAACATATGATGTTCCAGTATCAAATGTAACCGACAGCCCACCATATATTGCTCCAAATTTTCGAAGAAACCAAAATCCAGTTCCCGTTCAACAGTTTGTCACAAGTTCCCAACGTCCTTATATTGCACCCAATTTGCGCAAAAGTTATGAAGTACAATTAAACACTACTAATGAAGTTAATAGCAGAAATTTTGTACCAAGCAGGCAACAACCAGCTATTAACATTTATAGAAATATTCCAACGAGCTTTAGAACCGATAGCGTTGGTGGCTACAAGCCATATCTTCCACGTTCCAGAGGTCTGCGATATTAAGGCTAACTCCTTTGTAAAATATTTCTGATAAGTTTGAATTTAAAATGAATTTGAATGTTACCATAGACTGTAGGACAAAATTAAAATGATATATATCTTCATCTGAATACCTTTATAAATTTATTTAATCCTTTTTATTTTGTGTGTTAAATAAATATTACTTAGGTGTAACGAATTATCGAAAAGATAATAAGATATAAAGTTGTTTCAATTGCTTCTTACAAAATTATTGTTTCTATTTTATGAACTGAAACAATTAGTTTTATATCGTACAAACAATCGGTTTGTACCTATGTACTGCAGCCAATTTACATTACATAATATGTATTCCAGTAGCCCCACGTGTTTTCAAAAATTCGATATTAATTTCTTGAATAACAATTACCTTTATTACTACATATATGTAGCCCTCTCCTAAGATGACACGACGAGTGTGAAACTATGGTATGAACACTTGGCTTAGTATCGTACTAATGACTGAGCCACCCAATACACTCCGATGTGTAATAATTTCTCTTAAAGTGCAGTATGTAAGAGTATATGAACCTATATGTCGGCATTGAGTGACTATTGATGAAATCAGACATTTTCACAATTACAGCCTTTCATAGTTCATAGCATTTAATGTGTTACATAATTACACAAAATACTAAATGTGCTGGAATGCTATGTAGTTGGTTGAGGTTCCTTTCGAAGCTACTCATAAGCGTCGAAGATTTCTACTTACAAGTTTTAAGTGCAAGGTCCGTTTAGTACCGCAAATTTTATTTGCACGAATCCAGAGACGAACCTATATCTAGGTTCGTCTCTGGATTCTAGTTTGTTACTAATTAATAAATATGATTGAGATCTAATATGTTATCATATTTCGTACGTCCGGCAAATGGAAGTATTTTTTTAAAAGTGAGAAATAATCGCCCTGATTATTAAACCTTATCAAAATATTCGATTTTCTTAAAACATATATTGAATCGGCGGGGTTTATATCTTTAGAATCAACAACGTTTGCCGGGCTCCATCAGCCAGAACCGTTTATAAAAAAAATTAAACTCGCCACATTAGATGATGAGCCCCAACCTAAATGTCCAGTTATTTCATTAGTTTATTTCCGCAATTTGTGCACTCCAATTAAATTGAGATCCTTTTAAACTTTTTATATCAAAGCCATTACAAACGTTCAATGCCTATTCTTTGCTCTACTGCAACAGAAGCGGACAGTTTTCGAAGAATTTTGCGATTATTATGCCAAAGATTTATTCGTTTACTTTTGACACATTCTTTACATCATCATTATAAGCATCATCTTGTTAGCTGGGGTAAGGGTTTAATGTATTCAATTGCCGTATAAAACTGACGAAATAGGATCTCAATCCACAAGCTAATAACGACTTCTTCATTTACTACGTGTCGTAGAGTAGATGTCCAATTGTCCATACGCGCTACTCATGTAACCATCTCAGGCGTAAAATGTTCATTTTGTTGTCGATGTCTATTCCTCTCAGGGCTCAGTGGCGCAATGGTTAGTGCGATGAACTGCCGCGCAGAAGGTTTGTGTTCGATTCCCAGCCGTAGCAACACCCAAATGATTTTTCACTGGTCCTCCTCTCGTGATGATCTGATCAATCATCCGAGTAGTGTCGGTTGTCTTAAAAAGCTTATCACAAAAAGCTTATCCGATTCGGCATTAAACAGGAGCTCCCGCCATGGTACATTGGTACAAGAAGTACACACGCACACATGAATGGATGTGAGAAAATCTAGCCCCTAGGTACTATCGAGCCTGTTGCGGCAAAAATTTGTATTTGTTTTTTGTCTACTCCACTCCAAGTTCCACGAAATGTGATTATCACATAAATAACAAGTTAGAAATTACTACCCAATTCATTTCTTAGGTCGAAGAACTAAATATTGGCAATAATTATATAGTTTCCTCTCTGGCGAGATGAAATCACAATCCATTGTATCTCAAATATTTTTTTTTTAAATTAACAATATAGTCCTTGCAATTGCACATAGCTAACTGTGTCAGATGGCACAATTATTTTATCCAATTAAGCCCATTCAGCGATTCATTAATTAATTAAAAAAACTGCCTTTGCATACATTTTTTAATTGCAGTCCAGTTATGTATCATGGCGTAGTAACCAAAGTGGGCAACAGGATTTTTGTATCATTTCCCTTGTTTTTGACCTACCCATGATCTGTAGGGTGGCTCTATGTGCTCTAGAGCGAATGGGTACCTATACTGCTGCTCGCAAAATCATCGATTCCCAGCCAGACGGCGGACGTAGTAGAGAAATACATCACCTTAAGTGGCGTGCACAAGTAAAAACCGACCTCAACCAACTTGATGTGCGCAACTGTAGGGAGTTAGGTTTTAGGTCATGAATCGACTTTTCCACCTTGACACATGAAGCAGGCCACCCAACCCCTTTAAACTATACATTTCTATTAAATCATAATAATCTAATTTGTCGCGGCATTTGTTTTTTTGGTACGATTTGTATGAGTTTTGTGCTGGGCTTGACATTAATAATAAGAAACAAACAGCTTGTCTACGAACTTTCTACAAATGACAATGCGTAATGTTATCATGTTTCCAACAACTCATGTCAACATTGCATATCTTATTCGTATTAAACAAATAGAGACCAATATTTTAATTGCTTTCTGGCCGCGGTCCTAAAATATTGGTCTGTATTGAGACCAATATTTTTCAATACCGATTAGTTGAGATTTCAATTAAGGATTGTGATATTTGAATTGAAAAATCAGCTACAATCATCCATAGATGGACCAATCATCGATAGCCGATTGTAGCTGTCAAGTGTCTAAAACTGTCGTCACCATCGAAATATCGTCAGTGGCTTTTAACCATATTACATTGTTCAGTACTGTAAACCATGCCAACTTTTCTTCAGTCTGCATCAAACTGTTTGTATAAAGATGAACAACTTCCTTGTTCCAACGTATATTAAAATATGGCCTTCTAAAAGTACAAAGGGAATAAGGCTTCGATCTTACAGATAAGAGATGACACAATATTGTTAAAGAAGAAATACAATGTATTGATCATTGAAATTATTAAAATATATGTAAAACTTGAAATTGTTATCTTGTTAAAATTAACAAATAATTTGAATGAAAACATTTTTAATGAACACTTACATTATTTTAGATTAGAACTATTTTGTCAGTATGCACATAATTATCAAAAAATAGGAAATATCATCCTAAACAGATTACTTAAGGGTTTATACACTTTACGAAGCAGATATCCTCTCTGTGATGGGGCAGCTCTCCCCCAAGTTTTAAGAAATTTCTTTGGGTGCGGTGAATCTTAGCTGACGAAAAAGTGAACGACGTTTTTAGGATTTTGACTATCTGTATGTAGCTTCGGATTAAATATCAAAAAAAAAACACAAAGGACTAAGGATTTCGTTTCATTTAAAACTTCATCTTCAGCGTTGGAAAGTAGGATTTCGATGGTCCGGCCCTTAAAAAGGATCTGGTTAGGAACTAGAGTTAGGGGTTTACTATTCAATTGGGTTTTTGCCCAAATAAGAAGCGATGATCAAAAGTAATTCTTTGCTTAATTTATGCCAAGATGACGGTTAAGAATGCTATTCCGTGCGAGGCAATCTCCTTACCAACTTTAAAATGAGTACTGCGACGTTTGATTCCAAGTCCTAGATGTAGTTTCCTCTCTCTCTCCCTTGTTGAGATTTTGCCAGAATTAACAGCGAATCAAAGGCAGACAAATTTTTTTCTATGAAATGTTCAATTCATATTTGTAAATGTTTTCCATTCTCGTTGTCAGCATGTTATTGGTCGATGTTTCCTGCTCTACCAATTTTAGTTGCTTCATTCTATAATTCCAAGCGCATCGTATTTTTTAAAACTTTATATTTTTTTATTGACACGAAAGAATTGCAATCGGCGGAGTACAAGTGTTAAACTAATAAACTATGTGCATTTTAGCCGTCTACAGGTTTAGTGATGGTACAGCTGGGATTAGCTTTTCGTAAGAGCTCCACAAAAGTATTTTGTTAAATATTGCTATGCACTCATATATACCGGTAGTTGCATAAAAATCCTCTTCATTATATGGTCTTTTTCTATTTACAGGAACGGGAATGATGGGTGTTACCGACGAAATGCGAAGTAATATGTATAGCTGTAATTCCCGTGGATTGGTTTTTTCGTCAATTATAAAACATATCACACGTTTTACCTTTATGTTCATAATTCTATTGGAAGTAGTTCTTAATTCGACTATTAGTCTTTGGTTGACAAGAAAATGTTCAGGTTCCAAAACAAAAATGTAAAATATATCTAGTACTTACTATACTTATTATCTGTCTGCATCGAATATAAATTTTGATACGTGCACTTAATTAAATGTGCCTCCTAAGTTCACTTTACGTATTTTCCTACCAGTAAACTTTACAAAATTGACAAAAGATAGACATTACGAGATGATGCAATGAATTCAGAGAGATAATTTGTCACCTAAAATTATCTCACCTTACAGGTAACGTAAACAAAGTTTTTTTCTGCAGTCATTTATTAATTTGTTTATTCGACAATGGTAATACAGCTTTGATGTTTCAGTAGCTTATTATATTGTTCCGGTATATCTTTTGTGGAATGACACACTTTTTGTAAACAGAATTTAATTGATCTCGAATCGTAAATAATCGTTTCGTATGACGAAAATTATGTATGTAGACCAGAAGTACACTCTTTAATTCATTCGCACTAACTGACATTTATATGATATTTCGGGCATTCTATTTGGAACTACATAGCGATATATTATAGACTTATGAATGACTTCATAGGACATAGGACTAGAACATATTTCAAGTAATTGGCATTCATTTAGTGCGACATTTTTCATAATATCTAAATTAACGTCACTCTTTAATAATATATAAACAATTAGTCCGCCAATGTTTAAAACTTATATAATTTCAATATCCACACATAGTTGACACAACACACACCCTTGATCATTGCAATTATTTTGCTTTCACGTCGCCACGCCATTAAAAAACCAAAACGATTTACTTTCGACTTTTCAACATCTCACAAATATAAATCTTTACAGGGTATACAATTTATTTTATTCAGTAGAGTAATTAATGTTCAAAAGAGCTCACAAAATACAAAAATTCGGTGCGACAGTAATTTGACGATGCCGAATTCTCCAATCTCAAACTTACCTTGGAGAATCAATAGCAAATATTATTGCTTGTAAGCAATAAACTTGTTTTTATATATATATATACACCAATCAGAAATCGTTTGTGTCCTATTTTGCACCATTAAAAGTATGAAAATATATAAGATTTTATTAAATTTATTTTACGAATCATGTAAAACACCACTATACGCCGAGATTTTTTCTGCAAGATATGAAGTATAATGGCGTCCGAAAATAGGTGATGCCAAATTACTCTAAATGATAAACAACCACTAGCTCTTAAACTGTGTTCGAATAAATATGACCCATTCACAGAATTTATTGTGATCTTACACTTGTTATAGCGTTTTCGATTTGGACAAAAAAATGAAAATTTGTTTTCTTATCTAGATCTGTCAAAAGACCGATTTCGACTGTTGTTGTGTTCAGTTGGGCAACTAAATTGATTTGTTTTTTTGATCTCAGATTGATTTTGCAAATCTGGATATTTTGGCAGATTGAACCCTCCTTGCACTAAAACTTATACAAATGATGGCTGTCAGTTTGACTAGAGTGATGAATTATTAAGGGTATTCATGCAACGTCGTAATTTTACTACGTGAGAAAGATTATAATTTTACGACGACTTTTCATGAACGACCCTAAAACTGCACCACGAAATAATGCGGTAACCCAATGAATTCAATCTCATTTTAGTAATTTATTTATTTATTTATTTTGTTCCTATTGTTCTCTTTCCGTTCTCGATAATTTTTTTCAGTTTAGCGTATACGTTCGATGTGTGAAAATGACTGATTAAATTCCAAAAGAGCATTTCAATAGTTTACAACGTTTACCATCTCAGTTTACGCACCCAATTCCTGTGAGAAAATTCCGATATTGTTGGAAAAGATTTCCCAAACAAATTTTGACAGTTCATTTATCACGTCGTAATTTTATTACATTTACAACGTTTACGACGACATTCCAACGTTGCATGAATACCCCTGTTATTATTATTTCTGTTGTGAAAAACTGTTATTAAACGTTTAAATTGTAGCAGTTGAATGTGAAATATAAATTAGATAAAAAACAAACAACCTTTGTGACTAGAAACTTGACAGTTACACTGATACTAACTTCACAGACAAGAGAAAAAAACAATCTGAAATCGTGTTCCATTAGCACTAAAAAAGATCAAATTTCAGATCAAAATCCAGATTTAAACATGGAAAACGCCATTAATCTAGATCAATTTTCGTTTGATGTCAAGATTCCTTTTGGATATACATTGATAGTTTCGTAATTATATATGAATATATCCCAAAATGAAAATCAGTATAGAAAAATGAAAACATACAAATTGTCAAATGGCACTTTAACACAACCAAAAATGATAATTTGCTTTCGTTTATACTCGATTGGGACAGGAAAAATGTTTAATCTGAGATCAAAATCTTAAAAACCCAATCGAAAACGCTATAAATCTGAGTTCCGGAAAAAATGGTTTAATGTGACTATTTGGTATTACAGTTTGCGACTCGCCTAAAAACATTCGCCTCAAATGTCAAAAAGTTTGGCGAATTCAAATCTCGTTCTATTACCTTTAGCGAATGTTTGCCTTCTTCTTTTAAAATCAGTCGAACTGTAATTCTTGGTGACTTTGAGCGAAATCGTTGTTTGTTTGAAAATAGGTAGTTTTGTGTTTTTTTCTCAAAAGAAATTATTGAATTAAAGGAATGGTGAAACTACGAACTACGAATTACGGCGAATGCCGTAGTTCGCTTCTCGCAACGACTAGAGATATTCGCTAAAATGGTCGCCTTAAGTCGAATGTTCGACTCGCAAGTTATAATAGGGCGTTATATACTGAGTTTCTTGTGTGGCAAATGACATGTACTGTCAAAATTTAGCTGCGTTTTAATAGCAATCAAGGCAGTCATGCTTCATGAATATGTCCAATGACATTCGTGCTAAGGTCTATTGATATAAAACAAAACGCGCTAAAAAAGCGCAAATTGTGCCTACTGATTAATATTGTTATAAAATAAGATTGCAGTGCGCAAACATACCCTGATGTGTGAACATCGAACACGTTCATTTACAGCCGTATTTATAAGATTTCCTTAGGCGGGGTCTCAGAGGTTGCCTAGTTAGGCATGCCTAAATATTTAGGTTGCCTCTAGGCAACGTTGCTTAAATTCTTATTTATAATCGATTTTCCATTGCTGCCTAACTAGGCGAAGTTTATGTCAAATAAAGTAGTAGTATTTACAAATCTAGTATAAAAAATTAAGATTCTTGTACTTTGTTTACATCAGATTTTCTTTTTTTTTTTGGGTTGACAGCATATGTTATTTGTAAACAAATATCTTAAAGGAAGAACATGGAGCTATATGGGCAATGTTATCTTGCTGTTCGGAATCAGTTTGAGGATTCAACAGTGGAGTGAAAAGAATGTTGGAGCAGGCATAGCCCCCATCATCGAGTAAGCGTTTTGTATATTTTTGGTCTCCTACTAGTTGGAGAATTCATAATATTCACTACACATAAATCATTTACAAGTGAAATGAAGCTTGATTCCATTCTTATGAAAATATTTTCACTTTATTGCAAACCACCACCCAAAATCTCAAAATAAATTTCCAGATTGAAATTCTCGTAAACGTCAAAATGAAAATGAAATGAAAATTCCTTAGGCAGCCTCTAGGCAGCCTTTAGGCAGGGTTCGCTCGCGCTTAAGTTAGGCGGCCTTTAGGCAACGTTGCTAAATGTGAAAATCGATTATAAATACCGATTTTGCACTTAGGCAGTACTTAAAGGTTGCCTAAAGTTAGGCAACCTCTAAAATACTTTTATAAATACGGCTGTTAGAGTCCACGCCCACTTGAATAGTGGTATCTATAAACACCACTTCTCGTGTTCTCGAACAATAAAAAAAACCGCGGGAACCATCGGGAATATGCCATCTCTTTCTAGATCAGTATGCGGATAAGTATAAAAGAGATGAAGCGACAACCAACTTTGACCTGAACGTGATTTGAATTGACGAGTGGAAAAGTTAGAAAAGCGCCTCTTCATGTCATGTGAAAAAAAAACATGTTAAGTGCGCTATAGAATTAAGGGACATTTTTATTACTTCAGGATTGCCATAAGAAAACTGTGTTTTAGACGAAAATGACATTTAATTGAATAAACCATGGTCTATATCTTAATATATGAAATGCTGTGCGATTATATTATCATTATAGAGATAAAAGGAATATGTCCATACATCGACATGTCATGAAAGTGTTTTGTAAAATTACTCAATATTATAGATTTATTAAATTTATTTTTTACTTTACTGATAGAGAATAATTATACAAAAGGTATTCATGCAATGTCGTAATTTTATTACGTGCAAAAGATTGTAATTTTATGACAACGTTTCATGAAAGACCATAAAACTGCACCACTAAATTGCCACTAAATAATGCGGGAACCCACTGAATTCAATCTCATTTTAGTTATTTATTTATTGATAGAATTTTATTCCTATTGTTTTTTTTCAGTTGAGCGCATACGTGTGATGTGTGAAAGTGACTGATCTCCGATATTGTTGGAAAAGATTTCCCATACAAATTTTGACAGTTCATTTATCACGTCGTAATTTTATAACGTTTACGACGACTTTCCGACGTTGCTTGAATACCCCTACTATAAAGGCCTGCTCAGAATGCATATCTGTAGCTGGTATCTGTAGCTGAGTAAAAGTTAAAAACAAGGCAACCCGTAAGCGCTTTCACAATGTGTATCTCCCGTGAATCTGTAGCTTGAAGTTGAATGGGGTTCAACTTCACGCTTCAGATTCACGTTTGACGTTTCACTCAGCTACAGATACCAGCTACAGATATGCATTCTGAGCAGGCCTTAAGTAATGGGCCTGCGCACACGAGTATGCTTCAACCGGTTGAACGTCATGTTTGAAGGTTGGACGGGTGAAGAGAGAGCACAGTTTGAGAGCCACTGGAGAGCAATTTTTCACCCAAAATTAAGTGGTTGAAGAGGTTGAATCTACCAACACATGCATGCGTTTCTGACAGTTGTGGTATTAAAAAAAATACGGCGGCTAGTTCGGTGTCAATCGAATTATATAAAAAAAATCAACAAACAAGAATTTCAACAAAAAATATATATGCGCAAAACAAATCGGTGTCACTCAGTTTTATTGGTTTGTGTTGTACATTATCGCGGAAAATAAAAGTTAAAACAAGCCATGGAAGTACACATACATATAAAGTTTGTTATATTACACAAAATTCAACCGGTCGAACATATCCCGTTTGTTTGGAAAGTAACCATAATGACTACGGTTGAAGCATACTCGTGTGCGCAGGCCCAATGAGATCTAAAATCCGGAACATGGCCAATGTTGATGATTTTGCATAAATCTGGACACAGCCACGTACATTGTGAATTGAGCTGATCACTGGTACTAAAGTACTGAGTTACTGACATTTCAGAAAAGTAAACACTTTTGTATCAAACTTGTGCACATCAGCACATGCATTTTATTATTAACGGAATTCTACTTTGCTGTAATAGAAGATGGAAGTAAACATTATTGCAAATTCGCAGGTAAAACCAATCGATTTCGAGGAAGAACTTGAATGTTTTACTCTGCGCACCGCTAAAGCTCATAACGAAATCAAAGCTAAATGTGAAAAATCGCTTTCTAGAGACTACAAAATCGAAACTGACATACTACCACTCTTAGTAAAGGATATTCACCTGCTCACGTTACCTGACAGAAGTTTTTCAGAAACTATTACCGCATATGGTTTCCCATTCGCATCCGCCTTAATTTACGGGCGAATCTGTTCAACAGGAGCTTCTGCGAATGGAAAACATCGATATTCCCTTGATGATGGTACTGGTGTTATACAAGTAAGGCTCGTGAGGCGTGAGGACCCTAAAGACATCACCAAGTTAGACAATGAATGTTATCGAGTTTTTGGAAATAATGAAGAATTATACAAGTGCGTACAAAGCATCTTAAACAAAACCCGCAACCAATTGCTAGAAATTGGCTACCTAACTTATGGAACGAACGCTCTGCTTATAGGCCGTCCGCATAGATCTTTTGGAGAAGTAGTCTTCAGCGTTTTCGAACTTATTATGGATACCGAACTGGACAATAATTTAGAAATATCAGTGAAGAATTTTATAGTCGACTGGTATACCAAACATTATAAAGGACGCCAACTAAAAGATATCCCACCACGTGCATGAAAAAATAGTTTGTAATGTATTACATTACTGTAAATAAATATTCCAAAGAATTTTAATTGTTTTGTTCATATATATGGAGCATTCATTTCACTTTTAAAATTTGTAAATCCCGGTGAAAATTTACATAAATCGTATTTTAAAATATATAGTTAACTGTCGAAACAATTGCATTTTACATATTGTGAAGGAGTTAGGTTGTTTTCGCTCTGATCGCTGCACGCTTTCCGGTGACAGCCTGGAATCCAGACTTGATGCTGGCCACAGAACATCTAGAACCGCAGGATTCACACTGAAGGAAGAACAGTCGAGTGTCCTTTTGTAAAATAGTTTCCGCTGAACGACAGGTGTGGCACGTCACGTATTCCTTAATATACCGACGGAGTACATTTTCGATTTGTTTAGGCTGGAAGCGTCCCTTAATGATAAGCTGCTGATTACCATCCATTGACCCGCTAGTACCCAACTCCGCTAACAAGAAATCCAGCAAATGCTTTGGCTGTCTGTGAAGAGTCTTACTTATATCCAAAAAGTTGGCAAACGACGTTTTCTTTGTACCGACACGAAGAACCTGTGGTGGTCTCATAACGAATTTTGGTTTTTTACCGGCAGCCATATCTGGATTTTTGTCTAGAATTATTTCAAATACACGCTTCAGCAATTCATCGTATGTGTAGTCACGATCGGAACCAGCCCATGATGTACTATTCTCATCGACTATATTAAAAATATATATATATACAATTAAAACATATGTTTAAAAACAAACTTTAAACAATAATTGAAAAGATTCTTAGATACAAATTAAATGCTGCATATAACAACAACTAACATATAATAACCTTATTAAAAAAAATTGCGAAATCTAATAACTTAATAATATGTTTGGGGATAGTGTTTTTTTTAAGACTTGTTTTGAATCATATCAATATGAATAATATATGATTATTGATTATTTTTAAACTACAATTCAATTGGATCAAGATCTAATATTCATGGCAATGAAGAAAATAATTTAATTATTTTCTAACACGCTGCATGAGTATAATTATTTGTGTTGAATGAGAAAAAAATATTGCGAAAAAATGTACAAAACAAGCCATTTACCACTATCACTCGGTATCAAATAAAAAACAAACAATAAAGGGGTATTTAAAAAATAGTAACTAAATACAAAATAATTATACTATATACCAGATTCGGTGAAGCTCAAATCCGCATCGGTAAGACATGTTATAGACAATTATTACAAATTAATCACCTCAATATAATGAGATATTACAAAGCACTGATATAACTTACCATTCTCTTTGTCATCTCCCTTATCGTCGCTTTGCTTTTCAGCTACCAACTCATCGAGATCAACCTTCTTCTTCTTTTTCTTCTTGGTCTTTGAAAAGTCCATGTCCAAGTCCATATCTTCCTCTGGAATTGTATCCTCGTTTTGAGCTTCACCTGATTCTATGTCGGCTGCCTTTGATGGTAGTGCTACATCTAGCTCTTCCAGATTGAAAGGCTTCTTCTTCTTCTTTTTCTTTTTGCCGAAATTCTCCAAATCTAGGATATCTTCGGCATCATTTGCCAGCGCTTCACCGACTTCCTCTTCTGCACCATCACTTGTTTTCTTGCTTCCATCATCAATACCCAGTGCTGCGTCCAAGTCGAAAGTCTTCTTCTTCTTTTTCTTTTTTAGTAGAGTTGTATCGAAATTCTGTGTGTTTCACTTTTGTTAGTTTCTAATATTCATAACCTAATTTTTTATTGTGTGCATTCTTAAATGTGACTCCCAAATATTTTGGTGGTTCGTCAATTTTGTATTGCATTTTCTTACCCCTTCTTCTACGTCCATTATGATTGTTTTTATTTATTTATTGTTTATTCTATTCAACTGGCTATAAACTTGTGAAATAATTTTTTCGGATATTTTAATGCAAAAAATCGTATTGCATCAGACAAGTTTGTAAAAGAACGAATTGTGGTGACAGGGCAGGTCGATGCTTTTAAATAAGTTGACATTCCAAAATTGTAATAGTTTTATAAAGAGTAAATGTAATAGAAGAACGTTTACAGAGCATCTACATAGGATAGGTTAGAGTTCAGCGAAATAGAATAGTATTACCCTGAAATAACATATAATGGCCGTATACCGGATTGCAGATTACATCTAAAAAATAAGGTAAAGTGATGTCAAGGAAAAAAACGCATTCCAACAGTCAATTTTTTTTTCAATTGGACCTTAAGCTTAGTACCTGCTCACGTTACCTGACAGAAGTTTTTCAGAAACTATTACCGCATATGGTTTCCCATTCGCATCCGCCTTAATTTACGGGCGAATCTGTTCAACAGGAGCTTCTGCGAATGGAAAACATCGATATTCCCTTGATGATGGTACTGGTGTTATACAAGTAAGGCTCGTGAGGCGTGAGGACCCTAAAGACATCACCAAGTTAGACAATGAATGTTATCGAGTTTTTGGAAATAATGAAGAATTATACAAGTGCGTACAAAGCATCTTAAACAAAACCCGCAACCAATTGCTAGAAATTGGCTACCTAACTTATGGAACGAACGCTCTGCTTATAGGCCGTCCGCATAGATCTTTTGGAGAAGTAGTCTTCAGCGTTTTCGAACTTATTATGGAACTTATTATGGATTGCAGATTACATCTAAAAAATAAGGTAAAGTGATGTCAAGGAAAAAAACGCATTCCAACAGTCAATTTTTTTTTCAATTGGACCTTAAGCTTAGTACGCTGCTCGAGCGAAACTAAATTTTAGCTGCTCTCCATTATTTCTCTCCAAACACTAGCTAAAATCCTCGCTAAATTTTGACATAGAGTGCTTTGTGGATAAGTGTCATAACAAACAGCTGTTCTTTGAAAAATAAGTTTATTTCAACAACTCAAAAGCACAACAGAAGAAAACAATACGATGTGTCAAAATTTAGCTTGAGAAAATGTCCCGAACAATTAATGGGCGCGCTAAATTGTGACAGATACATCCAGTACAGTCTGAAATGAATGTTTGATTTTTTAGCTGAAGCAGCGTACCGCTCGGCTAAATGGATTCGCTTAAATTTAGCTCAGCTAATTTTTGGAGAGAATTTTGTATGGGAGCTAAAATTAAGCTCGAGCAGCGTACTTAGCTTTATCTGACAAATCATCCGGAGTACCAACCAATGCCAAGAAATGCCTATCTCAACTCAACCGCTCGGATTCGGCGTAAAATGGGAGTTATGAATCTTTTGGAGAAAAGCTGGGCCTTGGGTACTTATGGCGTTTTCCATTGGAAAATCTCGATTTTGATCTTTTTTGGTGGCAATGGAACACGATTTAAGATTGATTTTTTTTTCTTTGTTTTGTTGAAATTTCTTGTCTGTGAAGTTAGTATTGGTGTAGCTGTCAAGTTTCAATTTCAAGTCACACAGGTTGAATATTTTTTATTTAATTTACATTTCACATTGAACTGCAACAGTTTTAATGATTAATAATAGTTTTCCACAGTCGAAATAATTATAAATCAAAACGAAAATCACTCTAGTCAAACTGACAGCTATCATTTGTATTAGTGTGAGTGCAAGAGATGGTAAATCTACCGAAAAATCCAGATCTGCAAAATTGATCTGAGATCAAAACAACTGTCTAATCAAAAAGGATTGATTTTTCTACCAATGGAAAACGCCATAACAATCATGTTACCCAAAAAAAAATGTATGTATGTAAATACCATATCAGTACCAATATAAGTATACTTACATGACATTTTTTAATAGGCATACTCGCAGATTTGGCCGTGCTACCAACATGCTTCGAATTTTCATTAATTAAAAGTATTTTGAATTTTTTATGAAATTAATTTTTTTTTCTGAATGATTTTTTAAACAAACAATATGTATATGAATATAATTTATTGAAACTTTAAATTTAGATTATAAGTTATGACTAGATTTATGTAAATTAAGCGGCTGTATTGCATCGCCTGCTAATTCAATTTCGATTTGTGTTGCCACATGCCTTCAGTTGATGATTCCGAGACTGCTCTTACTCGTGAGCGAAATATGATTTTACAAATACTGATAAGAGTATAAGGGCCGATTTTTCAATTGTCAGTTTAGCAGTATAAGTCTCAGTAAATGTATACCACTCGCTACTAGGTAAGTAGGTGTTGGTTTTTTAATCATTGAATAACTCCTAGACTGTAATTGAACTATTTTGTCAAACTCAATTGTTTCTAACTTTACGAAACTGAAATAAAAAGAGAGATATAGTGACAATCTTATATGTTAGAGCTAGCAGACTAGTTTTCTCCCTTTTGACAGTTCATAAACAGTCAGTTAAAGTTTACCCAGCTCACTGAGGAGCAAATGATTTCATTCGCCAGATAACTGTTACACCAGTTAAGTGTTATCTGATTGCTTATCTGATAGTTGAAAAATCGGCCATAAGAGATGTTTGTACAAAAAAAATCTTAGCCTAACTTAAAGACTAAAGGAAGGAAAGAGACGTATACATATCCGCAGTATACGAACTTGTATTACTTTTAAGGAACGAGTGCACTGGTGTGCGCTATATTTTATTTATAGCTATCATGAGTGTGTATATACATTAGGTATCTTTTTCTTTGGAATTTAATAATATATGAGCGAATACGCTCTATGTGTTTTTAAATCTAATACCACACTTTCATTTCATTTCAATTCGTTTATTTAGCGATATTTGGCTATTCTTTACTTCAACATAGTAATTCATTATATAACATAAATATAATATAACAGGAAAACAAATATAATATAAGAGAACATATTCTAATCGTTCTTCATTTTTACATAACTTATAAAAAATTGTTTAGTTCATTTGGCAAATCGTTAAACATTTTAAATCCTTTGTGGAAAACATTATCCTGGGCTCTTTGCGTTCTAAGGCCGTGTGCCAATTGCGATAAAATTTTAGCCAATAGATAATTTTTGACATTAGTGTGGTGAATAGAGACTTCAAAATGTTAACCTGCTCAACAGCTCGTTAAAATTTATCCAGTGGCTAATTTTTGACATTTGGTATACCTACTGAGGAGTGAGAGTGATGGAAAGCATACATGTGTTCACATGTATGGGAAAATAGCACAGCATTCAGATTTAAATAAAAAGCAAAGAATGTGTATTTCATAACAGAAAATGTAAACAAAGTTTTAACATAAACTAAAATTGGGTTTTTAAAAAAGGATGCTTACAAAAATATTATGACTACATTTGTTTCGGTATATTTTGTATGCCAAATGTATGTAATTTGAACGAAGTAAAATGGATATCCTTAATATTGAACAAAAATTGTACAACAATTATGTTTTAATGTCAATAATAAATAATAAACATGTTTTGAAGGTATAAGTACATTCATAATTGTTTTTTGCTTTACAATTAGCCATTTCAATACATTTAACACATTTACAATTGGAGTTAGCCAATGGTACCTTAAAATATTACGCATAGCATTATTTTGGAATTTTTGTAATCTCTCTATCATTGTGTTATAAGCTAAGTATACTATTATTGAACAATATTCAAAGTGTGGCTTAATTATAGCATTATATACATTTATTGGTGACACTCTTTTTCTTATTATTCCAAAGAAACTTATTTTTTGCTTATTTATAACATATATTCAATGTGACTATTAATAATTAAAATTTCGTCAATTATAATTCCTAGATACTTAATTTCGATGGTTGGGTGCTGTAGAACGAGGGTAGACTCTGATTGGCGTTAACTTGGCAATGCCCAGTGTTGCAACTCTGACTACACATCAAATGTGCTTATCTTTACCTCCAAGTGGTAACCATCGGGTACTGGTCTCATCCAACCGGATTTGACTTGCTAAACGATAAGTGCGAGTGTTGATAACACGACGAAAAACAGCAACACTATAAACACCCTGGTGAGAATGGCACGGAAGAATACCCGGCCTGCTGTCCCAGGCGAACCTAGATGAGCTGCTCTGACATATTCGGACAACAGGTTATCTAGGAATTTCAAGGGTTAGTCAGGCCCCTTGAACAGAGATGGTGGCGGATGAACCGAAAGGCCAACGGCAGCGCTCAATCCCATAGTGGATACTGATGGCCCCGTGTCCTAGGGGTATCTAATAAATTGGAACTGGCCCTCCAGGTTGGGGGTTGTGCTTTGGGCTAACTACCCACCCACAGAAAAAAAGCATGGTTACGAAGCAACCAATAGCCTCGGAAAGGACGGATTTTATTGTTGACGACCCTGCTAAACGAAAAAAAGACAACGACGTTCGTATCTGCACCTGGAATGTGAGAACATTAAACAGGAGAGGTGCAGGCGAACAACTAGCGGAAGCCCTAAACTGCTACAAAGCAGCCATTACTGCCATCCAGGAAATACGATGGGATGGGCCGGGCAAAAAGAGGATGAAAAACTGTGACATATACTACGGACCGTGTTATAGTGAGCAGAAACAGCGACTATTCGGATGCGGATTTGTTATAAGTGCCAGACTTAGGCAAGAAGTCTTATGTTTCCAAGACATTAGCGAACGCATAGTAACAATCCGCATCAAGGCCAAATTCGCCAACATAAGCCTTATATGCGCTCACGCTCTGACGGAAGAAAAAGATGATATAGCTAAGGATTGCTTCTACGAGCTCCTCGACAAAACCTATGAGCGACTACCGAAGTACGATGTTAAAATCATGCTGGGAGATTTTAACGCAAAGGTAGGAAGAGAAGACATCTTTAGAAGTATTGTCGGAAAACATAGCCTACACGACAACACGTCTGGTAACGGACTTAGGCTAATTGATTTCGCTATGGAACGAAATGCCACTATAGCCAGCACACGGTTTCCTCACCTCGATATCCATAAGGGGACATGGCGGTCTCCAGATCAACGAACGGTCAACCAAATTGATCACATTGCGATAGATAAGAGGCACGCATCCAGTATTTTGGATGTCCGAACATTCCGAGGAGCTAACATCGACTCGGATCACTACCTTGTAGCAGCCAAGGTAAGAATGCGGATATCCACCACGCCACAACAATCCAGAAATACTGTGAAAAAATTTAATGTCGGAAGACTGCAATCGCAAGAGACCGCCAAGACCTTCGCACAACGCGTATCCCTTAACCTCTCGATTAACACCATACCACCAGCATCGAATGTCGAAGAGCAATGGCAACGATGCCAACAGGCCATTAGATCAGCCGCAACTGATGTGCAAGGTTTCTCACGCCCACCAGCAAGAAACCCCTGGTTTGATGAGGAATGCCGACAGATGCTCGCAGCCAAGAACGAGGCCTACAAGGCTAAGCTGCAGGTGAAGACGAGAGCTGCCATTGAGCTCTATAGGCAAAGAAGAAGGGAAGAACATCGGCTTTTCAGCAAGAAGAAAAAAGAGCAAGAAAAGCGCGCGATCGAGGATATAGAGAGGTGCCACTCCAGGAACGATGTTCGCAAGTTTTACCAAAGTGTAAAACGTCAAAGCCAAGGATACAAGGCTCGAACAGAATCCTGTCGAGATGAACAAGGAAATATTGTAGTTGAGACACAGTCGATGCTGAGGATATGGAAGAACCACTTCTGCAGACTGTTAAACGGCGATGACGAACAACATTCCGCTGTCAGGCAGAACGAACCATTCAATATTGGCAACGACAGCGAAGACTGCCAACCACCCGACCTGAGTGAAGTGAGGATAGCAATATCTAAACTCAAGCTTAATAAGGCTGCCGGAAATGACGGCCTGCCCGCTGAGCTCTATAAGGCCGGCGGAGATGACTTGGTATGTAACATCCACCAACTCATAAGCCAAATCTGGTCGGATGAAAATATGCCTGAAGAATGGAACCTCAGCATCGTTTGCCCGATCCACAAAAAAGGAGACCCTCTGAACTGCGCCAACTACAGAGGCATAAGTCTCCTCAACATCGCCTACAAGATCCTATCTGCCGTAATATGTGAACGCCTGAAACCGTTTACCAACAACCTGATTGGCCCTTATCAGTGTGGTTTTAGGCCAGGAAAGTCCACAACCGATCAAATTTTCACACTTCGGCAGATCCTGGAAAAAACTCAAGAAGTCCAAATCGATACCCACCACCTATTCATCGATTTCAAAGCCGCATATGACAGCATTTATAGAGACGAACTGTACAGAGCCATGTCTAGTTTTGGTATACCGCCCAAACTCGTCCGTTTGTGTAGGATGACGATGGAGAATTCTCGCTGCTCCATCAGGGTCGGAAACGACCTCACCGACACATTCGATACCAAAAAAGGATTTAGGCAAGGCGATGCGCTGTCATGTGACTTCTTTAATCTGATTCTTGAGAGAATTGTGCAAAACTCCAAAGCCAACACCAGAGGCACAATTTTTAAAAAGTCGGTGCAACTACTAGCATACGCTGACGATATTGACATCATTGGTAGGACTCAACGTGATGTCATAGCCACGTTTGCTAGTATAGAGAAGGAAGCGGCGAAAATGGGTATAGCAGTAAATGAGGGTAAGACTAAGTATATGCTGTCAACACGAAAGGACACACAACATCGACGAATTGGACAGAACGTCACCATTGACAGATATAACTTTGAGGTAGTACGGGACTTTGTCTACCTCGGCTCCGCTATTAACTCTGACAACAACATCTCGTCAGAAATTAAACGAAGAATTACTCTTGCCAACCGCTGTTTCTTCGGGCTAAGAAGGCAATTTAGTAGTAAAGCCCTCACTCGAACTACTAAGGAGATCCTATATAAGACCCTGATCATCCCAGTCCTGCTCTACGGCGCTGAAGCATGGACCGTATCAAAAGCGGATGAAGAAATCCTTGGTAGATTCGAGAGGAAAATTCTTCGAAAAATCTTCGGTCCCGTTTGCGTTGACGGGCTATGGAGACGAAGATTCAACCAAGAACTATACGAGCTGTACAGCGACATGCCCCTGGTCAAAAAACTCCGCATTGGACGTTTAAGATGGCTAGGACATGTAGAACGAATGGACACCAATACTCCGGCTCGCAGAGTCTTCGATTCCCAGCCAGACGTCGGATGCAGTAGAGGAAGACCTCGCCTTAAGTGGCGCGCACAAGTGGAAACCGACCTCAACCAACTTGGAGTGCGCAACTGGAGGCAGTTAGCTAAGGACCGGGCTAATTGGAGAGGCATGTTGGTTGAGGCCCAGGTTCATTCCGGACTGTAGCGCCACTTAAGTAAGTAAGTAAGTAAGATACTTAATTTCATTAACATTTTCAGTTACGTAATTATTAATAACTATACTATTGTCAGGTTTTCCTTTTATAAACATGTATTTCGTTTTATTCACATTTAAACTTAATTTGTTCATTTGGAACCATTTGTCCAATTGATTTAAATCCTGATTAATTTTCACTATGCATTCATTTATATTGTTACGCGAAACATATAAAAGACCATCATCTGAAAAAAGCTGTAGACGAGAACACTTCACAACATTTGGCATTTCATTTATTGCGTCAGATATTGAATCATCTTTGTCTGTTGGCGACTGGCAACGCCGACAAAATTGAATTCATTGCAAATCGGACAGTTCGGTTTTTTTTTGTACCCTTTGGTTGGTAATAACCAAAACGATGTGACTTTTGGCGCTGAAAAATCTTACGTCATCGAAAGAAGAAATCGAAAATTGATCTTTTTAACAAATGTTATCTCAAATGAGAAGTTCGTTTTAAAATACTAAAAGTAAGTTTATTATTATAACACAACAATAAGATACTAATAAAGTATTATGCATTTTAGGAAATTTGTAGTTGTTCAGTTAACGCTGATTCTACAAATTTTGAAACAAGAAAAAATCGAATTTTATTTCTGTTGCTAAAGGCAACATTTCTACAAATTTCTTTTATTCGAATAAAAGAAAATGACGTCAACCCCCAATAATATTCCAGCGCCTCGGAAAAGCCAAAGAATCGCCAAAGGAAGCACCAAATGTTTAGTTTGCAACAAAGCTGATAATGACGATATGGTGCAGTGCGATGTGTGCAATGTTTGGTACCACTTTGTGTGCGTCGGGGTGACGGCTGACATCGAAAACCAGGACTGGATTTGTGCTAGCAGTGAGAAAGAAAATAATAAAACTATTACAGTCCAATGTTCGGGTAGGCCAACGAAATCGACGACCAGTTCAAAGCGACGCGCTCTAGATCTTCAAATGATGGAAGAAAAAAGAAAAATGCAGGAGAAACGAGACCAAGAATTCAGGTCGCTGCAAGAACAACGTGATGCAGAATATCTGAAAAAGAAATTCGATCTCCTAATGGAAGACAGCCAAAGCGACTTGGAATCAAATGCTGAGGAAAACACGCAACAAATTGTTTCTGAGTGGCTTCTTAAAGATCGTCCCGAACCTATCAACGAAGTTGTCAAGCAAGACGTAAATGTAGCGGACACAAAACCGGTTCCACAATCACATAATGTACCAAAAAACGAGTTACATTTTCAACTTCCTTCTAACGCGAATATAAATAAAATTATATGTGCAAGAAGAATTAGCTCCTTTAACGAACCATCAGTTGGCGGCCCGACAGTCAGTGTCAAAGGAACTTCCCTACTTCGGTGGAGATCCTCAAGAATGGCCACTGTTTATCTCTAGTTTTGAGGGCAGTACTTACGTTTGTGGGTACTCACATCATGAGAATCTTCTCCGTCTGCAAAAGTGCTTGAAAGGCCGCGCATTGGAAGCAGTGCGCAGTAGATTATTATTGCCGTCAAATGTTCCTAGCATTATATCGACTCTGAGAATGTTGTACGGACGTCCAGAAGTAATTGTTCAAACACTTTTACAAAAAGTTCGGTCTGAACCACAACCCCGTCCAGATAAGTTGGAGACGTTAATCCCATTTTCGCTAGCAGTCCAGAATTTAACGTCAACCATGGAAGCATGCAAATTATATGATCATCTCGCAAACCCAATGCTGTTGCAGGAACTTGTCGATAAGTTGCCAGCTCAAATAAAAATTATTTGGGCCATTCATCGACAAAGTTTGTCTTACATTAACATGGAAAACTTTAGTTCTTGGTTGTCTCAGCTAGTCGAAACCATTAGCAGCGTGAGCCTTACAACGTCTTTCGCGCCTGAAGCAAAAACGCAGCGCTTTCAGAAAGAAAAGGGTCACGTTAATGCGCACCGTGAGGAAATAAGCAACAAGTCGAACAACAACCAGTGCATAATTTGTAAGCAAACATGCAATCGCGTAGACAACTGTAGTCGATTTCAAAATATGGACATTAACGATAATTGGAGATCGGTCAAACAGCATCAACTTTGCAGGACATGTCTGTTTTCACATCCTAGAACTAGATGTAGCTCCAATGCCACCTGCGGAGTTGAAGGTTGTGTGTACAGGCATCATCGACTTCTTCACAAAGTGACAAGTGAAGCACACGCGGTAGTGCCAACACCAGCTGCAAGTACATCAGGGTATCCTAAGATTGATGAGTCACCAAGAACAGCGCCAACGAATGTTCAACACTGCAATGCACACAGCTCAGCTCAAGGCATAAAATATAGAGTTGTGCCAGTCATCTTACACAGCAATGAAGTAAGCGTTGAAACCTATGCATTCTTGGATGATGGGTCGTCCCTCACAATGATGGAGCAGTCGTTAGCTGCTGAACTAAAACTAAAAGGGACTCCAAAATCGTTAACTATTTGGTGGACTGGTAACACTTGTCGGCAGGAAAACAACTCACAAATCGTATCAGTGCAAATATCAGGTGTGCACAGCAATAACAAGAACTTTGTTCTTCCTACAGTGCGAACTGTGAAGTCGTTAAGTCTACCTAAGCAATCACTCGACGTAGCAGATTTGGTAACAGATTACCCATACTTGCGAGGATATCCCATTAAATCGTATCATCAAGCTGTTCCTCGATTGCTCATTGGACTCGATAACTTAAACTTGACAGTTCCCCTGAAAGTCATCGAAGGCAGCGTAGGAGATCCCGTAGCTACGAAGACACGACTGGGATGGGTTGCCTATGGACCATCGTTATCAGAGGCCAAAGATTCGGGTGAGTCATCTTTTCAAAATGTACATGTTTGTGAATGTGAAGAGGAACATCATGACAAAATCCTAAACAAAATGATGAAGGACTATTTCTCGCTGGACAGTCTCGGAGTATTTAAGGTTGACAAACTTCTGAAGTCACATGAAGAAGAACGTGCATGTCGAATTTTGAATTCGACCACTATCCGGAGTGGTGATCGCTTCGAGACAGGCCTACTATGGAAGAGCGATAATATTCAACTTCCTGATAGCTTTCCCATGGCGCTTCGTAGATATGAATGTCTTCGAAAAAGAATGCTCCGAGATTCTGAGTTGGCAAAAAACCTTAAGCTAATATTTGAGGATTACCTAGCAAAAAACTATATAAAAAAGTTGACTGCTGAGGAATTGCGCCACGATTGCCCCCGGAAATGGTATCTTCCTGTCTTTGTGGTAACAAATCCAAATAAGCCAGGTAAAAGACGAATAGTTTGGGATGCTGCTGCTGAGGTCAATGGAATTTCATTAAATTCTACACTTTTGAAGGGACCGGATGAACTTACTTCATTGCTATCGGTTTTATACCATTTCCAAGAGAGATCCATTGCCATCTGCGGAGATATCCGGGAAATGTTTCACCAGGTGAATGTGAAACCTGACGATCAGCACTCGCAAAGGTTTCTTTGGAACCCTGATCTAAAGGCCACACCAGATGTTTACGCAATGAGAGTCTTAACATTCGGATCCAAGTGCTCTCCCAGTAGTGCACTTTTCGTAAAGAATAAAAATGCCGACGAATTTGCTGTACAATATCCAAGGGCTGTCACCTGCATACGTCAACATCACTACGTTGATGATATGCTTGAGAGTGTGGACACTGAGGAGGAAGCTATTCAACTCGCCAAAGAAGTTCGATTTATACATTCCTGCGGTGGGTTTGAAATCCGAAATTGGGTATCCAATTCCCGTAATGTCATCGCAGCGCTCGGGGAAGGTCAGCCAGGAGAAAAAAGGGATCTTAATATTAGCCCAGAGAAGCCAACAGAGAAGGTCCTAGGAATGTGGTGGTGCACGACGGCAGATAGTTTCACTTATGCACTTTCACCAAAAGCATCTGTAAGCGAGTTGATTGCCGGGCACATTCGGCCGACAAAACGTCAAGTATTACGAGTCTTAATGACAATTTTCGACCCTCTCGGACTCATAGCCAACTTCTTGGTGTACATAAAAATTCTCATGCAGGAGATTTGGCGGTCGAAAACTGAATGGGACGAAGGAATCAATGATGAGATGTATAGTAAATGGCAGATTTGGGTCAAACAAATTCAACGAATAACCCATATACAAATTCCCAGATGTTATCTTCAAAATATTCGATTCGGGGAGCATGATTCCTGTCAAATGCACGTCTTTGTGGATGCCAGCATAAACGCCTTTGCAGCTGTCGCCTATATAAGAGTGACAAAGGGTAGTCTCGTGGAGTGCAGAATTATTGCTGCAAAAACCCGTGTGGCCCCTCTTAGTTTAACATCCATACCTCGCCTTGAACTGGAAGCAGCTAGGCTCGGAGTCAGATTAGCAAACAACATCAAGAATGGACATACAATCAAATTCGATGACTTAATATTTTGGTCAGACTCTAAAACAGTTCTTTCGTGGATTCAGTCCGATCATCGCAACTACCGTCAATTCGTTGGATTTAGAGTCAGCGAAATTCTTGAATCAACCGAGATGAATCAGTGGCGGTACGTTCCTACCAAACTTAACGTAAGCGATGATGCTACCAAATGGCATAACGTTCCTGACCTTAGCTCATCAAGTCGTTGGTTTTTGGGACCACCGTTCCTTAAGCTATCCGAACAAAATTGGCCGAAAAAATGCAACGGACTTCAGCCAACGTCAGAAGAAATGAGATCATCAGTGTTGTTTCACCGTATAATAATTAAACCCGCGCTTGTTCGTCCAGAACGTCTATCAAGTTGGACAAAACTTGTTCGATCGCAAGCATTTGCCATGCGATTTATATGGAACTCCAGAGCAAAGGCGAACAATGCACCAAAACGAAATGACAGTTACATCACAAAAGAAGAATTTTTGGAAGCAGAAAACCATCTTTACCGTCAAGCTCAATACGATGTGTACAGCGATGAAATAGCTACTTTGAAAACCAATACAGGCCTAGATTTCGACGATAGAAAGCAGATAAGCAAATCCAGTTCAATTTACAAACTGTCACCGTATTTGGATAGTAAAGGAGTTTTACGTATTCGGGGAAGAATTGACGCATCGAGTAACGTATCCAGCGACGTAAAAAGACCTATTATAATGCCTAAGGGACATCCAATAACAATGCTAATAATTAAGTGGTATCATGAACGTTTTCACCACCATAATCATGACACTGTTTTAAATGAGTTAAAACAAAAGTTTGCGATTCCAAACCTACGAGTAGCAGTCAAAAATCAACGGAACATGTGCCAGCATTGCAAAAACCTGCGGGCGAAACCAAGACCTCCAGAAATGGGACAACTTCCACCAGCAAGATTCACAACATTCACTCGGCCATTTACTTGTGTTGGATTGGACTATTTTGGTCCAATGTACGTAGCCGTTGGAAGAAGTACCTTAAAACGCTGGGGTGTTTTGTTAACCTGCATGACTACCCGTGCCGTACACCTCGAAATAGCAAATAGTTTAACATCTGATTCCTGCATCCTTGCAATCAAACGTTTCATAAGTCGACGTGGAGTTCCCAGCGAAATCAGATGTGATAATGGTACGAACTTTCATGGAGCTGAAAAAGAACTCGGTGAGGCGTTAAAGCGGCAGAACCATAGACTAGCAGCTGAGTTTTCCAGTCCACTCACTAAATGGGTGTATAATCCACCTTCTTCACCGCACATGGGCGGCTGTTGGGAACGGCTCGTCCAGTCAGTAAAGAAAACTTTACGGTGCATCCTTCCATCGCGTAATCCATCGGACGAACTTCTTCACAGTATGCTGCTGGAGGTGGAGCGGGTGGTGAATTCTCGCCCTTTGACGTATATACCACTCGAAAATGAGAGCGACGAAGTGCTGACTCCGAATCACTTCCTTCTTGGAACATCAAATGGCGAAAAAACGGATAGTCTACTTTCAGATGACACTACACTTCTACGCCAGAACTGGCTCAAATCACAGCAGTACGAAAATATGTTTTGGAAGCGTTGGATACTGGAATATCTTCCAACCCTTACTCGTAGAAGCAAATGGCACGATAAAGTAAAACCTATTGCCGTCGGCGATATCGTCATTATAGTCGACGAAGATAACCCAAGAAATCTATGGCCCCGTGGACGAGTGCTAGAAGTTATCAACGGTAAGGATGGACAGGTGCGAAAGGCGAGAATCCAGACGGCAACGGGAATTTATGTACGCCCAGCAGTAAAATTGGCAGTTCTCGATATCCAAGGAGGTAAGCCGACCCACTAACTATGGAGTCGTCATACCGGAGGGGAGTGTTGGCGACTGGCAACGCCGACAAAATTGAATTCATTGCAAATCGGACAGTTCGGTTTTTTTTTGTACCCTTTGGTTGGTAATAACCAAAACGATGTGACTTTTGGCGCTGAAAAATCTTACGTCATCGAAAGAAGAAATCGAAAATTGATCTTTTTAACAAATGTTATCTCAAATGAGAAGTTCGTTTTAAAATACTAAAAGTAAGTTTATTATTATAACACAACAATAAGATACTAATAAAGTATTATGCATTTTAGGAAATTTGTAGTTGTTCAGTTAACGCTGATTCTACAAATTTTGAAACAAGAAAAAATCGAATTTTATTTCTGTTGCTAAAGGCAACATTGTCCGTTGGGTACGCCCTTGTAGGTACGACTCAAACCATTTCAATTCGCTTCCCCTAATACCATACATTTCTAACTTCTGAATCAGTTTTTGTGGATGTGCACAGAATAAGCCTGTGCAATTGTTTTGTTTTTCACAGCTTTCTTAAAGCCATTTTCCTCTTTTATAACCTGCAAGCTAGGTCTTTTGTGTTTAATATAAGGGAGCTCTAAGCAACGTTGTTGAAATGTAAAAATAAAAAAATATACGTACATTTTACACTCAACGATAAGGTGCATTATAGTTTGGCAACAAAATATATTAGAAACTGAATTTATATATATGATGAATAAATTGTTAAATTATTTCCAACCGTCGAAATTCAAATTTTAGGTCCACTTTACATGCATGTGTGCAAAAGTGGAGACATTTTTGAATTTGGCCGTTATTTTTTGTTTGAAATTTCAAATTTGGCAGTTAGTCTACGTTTTGACGTTTAAATGACCAGGCGGCATGTGTAAATCAAACATTATGTGCACCTCAGTGCACCTATTTGGGCCGTGGTGGGGAATTTATCTGTCAAAATTGTGGAAAATTCCAGGATTAGCTTGTAGGCAAAACGTAAAGTCCTGGACAGTTTCCTATCTCTTCTTTACCTGATCTCTGGATGTGGCCAAGCACTCGCTTGTTAATTAGCCTTATGGTGTTAATGGCCGGGTTCTGGATTTTAGATTTCAACTGCAAAATGAGGTGAGGCGATGTGGAACGCAAAATCTTAATGAATACCAAGGTAAATGTTAAACTATTCCAATCCTTATTTTGCAATTTTATTTTTCCATATTTTTAGATTTTTATTTACCTTTATCTATTCAGATTAATTATTCTTCAACAAAAAAGTAAGAAATAAGAAATAGTAATAACGCTATTGGTATGAAAAAATAGCTACAAATCAACACATATATTACATTTTTATATTAAAATTATAATTTAACCGCACAGCATTTTATTTATTTAGAAATACCATACTTTATTCAATTAATATCATCTCAACTTATATATTGACTGTAATAGTAAAATGCTTGGAAATAAATACGCGTTTGCATCTTCGTATTATAATCCTGAAAAATGGAAATCTATACAGGTGCTGTTCAAACTTTTCAACTCGTCCACTCAAGTTATTTTACTGAGATCAAAATCATTCTGATCTGAATGTTCATACGAATTTGTTAACCTTGTTTCGTCAGTCATTTAATTTTGGTTTAAAAATTCTTCCTGTATGTAAGCTTACAGGCGGAATTGAATGCTAAACGGTTCGGTTGTATGCATTTGATTTCAATCTTATAATATATGAGAGTGCTAAAGAAACTCCCAAAGTTTTTTTGTAACTATTTTGTAATGGGATTACAGACTCATTAAAGCGTTAAAGAGGATAAATACAATTAGAAAATGTCGGAGCCGTCGATCGACAAATTAAGAGGACGCGAGAACTATGATTCGTGGCGATTTGCAGTTCAAGCGTACCTTGAGCGCGAGGAGCTCTCTTATTCTGTTGACACAAAGAAAGTAACCAAGGACAGATCTAAAATTATTTTGTTAATTGAACCTGTGAACTTTGTTCATGTTCAATCCACAACGACGGCCAAAGGGGCATGGGATAGTTTGGCAACTGCGTTTCAGGATTCCGGTTTGACCCGTACGATGGGTTTGTTAAAAAAGCTGATTACTACAAGAATAGAGGACAGCATTTCAGTTAAGGAATACGTGAACCAGATTGTAACTACCGCCCACAAACTCAATGGAGTTGGTTTCCTAGTAAGTGAGAATAGGCACAATTCTCTTGGCTGGTTTATCTGATGAGAATAATAGCGTTTTCGATCGAGATACAAAAATCACTCTTTTATTGATCTAGAGCACTTTTTTCTAGACCAATTTTGTCGTTTTCGATTGAGATACAAAAAGCACTCATTTTTTTTTAATCTAGAGCACTTTGTTTGTTCTATATCAATTTTTTCGTTTTCGATTGGGATAAAAAAAACACTCTTTTATTTTATCTGGAGCACTTTTGATGAATCTCGATTCCAAGTGAGATTTACACCTACATGCACCAACACAAAAACATTTGACAGCTGACTTATGTCAGTTTAAAATTTTCATTTCGCAGTTTGATTTGTGCTGTAGCTATCATTGAAAACACATCATTTGAAATTTTTTTACTCATTACGGCTTTTTTATAAATTCATTCAAAAGCTTATTAATTTTAGAACCTGATTATCTAAAAATATTTTAATATTAAATTATAGTTTTCGCAGAAAAAATAACTTTTTATTTTATTTTTTTGTGATCAGTGAAAACTAAAAAGTGATTTTCTGCGAAAACTATAACTAGATATTAAAATTACTCCACCAAATATATGTGTACCATCTAGGAAGAGATGTGAATAGGGTTTTTGTACCGATTTTTACTAAGAATAAAGACCTCAAAAGAAATGTAAAGCCATACCTACACCGTAACTTCAAGATGAAAGACCTGGGTGAGGCTAGATTTGCATTGGGAATGCAAATAACTCGAGATCGTTCGAATGGAACTATAAGTATCGTTCAAGAATTATATATATGTAAATGTAATATTGGATCGTTTTAACATGACAGATTGTAATCCTGTTAGCACACCAATGGATCTAAACCAGAAGCTGAAAAAAGACATGCGCCCGCAGACAGAGCAAAAGAAGTATGAGATTCCTCATCAGGAAGTCGATTCCCGTTCCGTGATACTTTGAAATTAAAAGAGTTTTCACAAGTTCACGCTGAATTCGGTTCTCGATCTATGAAAAAATGAAAACAAATGTCAGAATTTTTTTATATGATAAGTTTTTGTATAAATAAACGGAGACAAAAGGATTCAGAAACCCAACAAAAATGATTTAATAGATTTTCTTAAGAACAGGCCCGATTTGGCCAATGACAAGTAAGTAACCTCTAATTAACAAAAATATTATATTCTGAGTTGAAAATATATAAACTAAAAATAATGAAATTTAGAGATTTACAACAGCTGACGGTGCTCCTACCCGTGATCATGAGTGGAAGGAACTAAGCTTCCTTCTGAACGGTTTAGGCGGTACCTTCACAGATGGGCCGAAGTAGAGGAAGTATTGGAAAGATTTAACTTAAATTTAATGGATAATAATATCAATGAAACAATAATAATATTTCCATGTTTACAGAGAATAAGTGTACGAAGTCATGACAGCGCCATTAAGGCATTAAAGGACAGCCTCAGAAAAGCGGCGTTAATGCACCAATTCATATAAAAGATCTTACGAATCTAGACTGAAGCGTAATAAATATTATTAACCCAGAAGCCGTGGAAGTGGGCTCAGCAATCTTGAGCGATATCGGAATTGTTAATAATTACTCATATGATTATTTTCTACATTTCAATTATAATATATATAAAATACAAACTCAACAAACAAACTGAATGAACAATAAGCGCACATATGACAGATGGGTGGCAGCATTTATCATTTAGTACATTTTAGTACACATTTAGACCACTGTTTATCATGATGAATTCGAAAATCGAATAAGGTGTGTTCGTGAAGTGATACTGAATTAGTACAATAAGCGCACAAATGACAGATAAGTGACAGCATTTATCATTTAGTACATTTTAGGACACATAGGTGTGTTCGTGAAGTGATAAAATGAAAAGCTGCTGTGAAAACTGAAATGATAAATTATTTATGATTTCACAGTATCACAGAACGGGAATTGACCCCCCAGGAGGCAGTCGGAAGCACAATTTTTGCATCTCAGGTTTCAAGACCCGATGTTATCTTCGCAATTAGTGCTGTATCACGATATAACAACTTTGGAAAGGATCATTGGGCGGCAGTTAAACGTATCCATACGATATTTGAAAGTAACGTCTGGTGCTTAATTGGTGTTTACCGAATGTGTTTCCAATGACAGCAAAGATGTTTGCGATGCTGACTGGGCCAACGATGGTGACAATAGGAGGTCAGTTACTGGGTATGTTTTTATTTCTTGATGCGGAGCAGTATCCTGGAATAGCAGAAATCACTGTTGCCCTCTCATCCACTGAAGCAGAGTATATGGCCGTTTCTTCAGCAGCACAGGAAGCAATGCGTGGTTTAAGAGTTTAGAGGCTGAGCTTATCTCTATTTGCTGCGACAATAAAGGAACTATTACCATCCTCCGTCAAATCATAATGACGTTCAGAATCATTTCATCTGTGACTTGATTGAATATTATAAAATCAACTTTAAATAGGTCAGGACTAATTATCTTACAAAATAATATAAAAAAAATTGTTTTGAAAGTTTAATTGAATGAAAGTGTAATTTTTATATTGTGTGTGTACACATCTACAAATAAAAATCTAATAAGGTACCCTGAAAGTCACATTCGCTATCGTCAACGATTATCATTTTGAAAGTTACGGAATGAGAACTCTGTACATTATAAGCTAACCTGGTAACTAACTGGTGTTTGATTATTAATAACGCCGAATGTGTATATTACACTTACGGATCCCTCGGAGATTCTACTCCGCTACATCAGCTTAGATTTTGTTCATATATTTTTAGTGGAACAACACTCTCAGCTCAATAAAACACTGAACACTGTCTTAGTAAATTTCGCAATGATAAAGATCTGTAAGTATTTGACCACTTTAGTCACGTGACATTGAGGGGAAATGACTTATGAAACCAGTTAAAAATGTTCGCTTGAGCACTCAGACATGTGCGAAACAACTGATTTTGCTCAAACTGTCAGAAAGTGTTTTTAATTTCAGTAAAATTACAAAATATACGATCATTTTAGTTATCTCTTACTTTTTTGATAAAGTTCAATTATTCTGAATAGATAAAAGTTAATAAAAAACTATAAATATGTAAAAATTAAATTGCAAAACAAGGGTTGGCACAGTTTAACATTTACCATACCATTCAAAATGATTTCACGTTCCACATCACTTACCTTATTTCTCAGTTGTAATCTAAAATTAGGAACACGGCCGTTAGTGCATCGCATATTCGCATGAGCATTGCAAACATAAAGTGAGAACGTCCCGCACAAATGCAAATGAGAAATAAATAATTGTGATACCCATATTTTTTTCGTTAAGATTTTTATTTCGTTATATACTTCTTAACTTTAACAGCAACGGCTACTTCAAACACTACATTTCGACCATGGCAGTGGAATGTAGCAACTAAGTAAATGTGCTTTATATCTAGGAAAAACTACAAAACATTTAAGTATAAATATGGTATAAAATAAATTCTCTATGTGATTCAAAACATCAATTATAATTACTAAAATATTCGGCGATATAACAAACAAAGCAGCAAGTTAAATGTGAGAGTTAATTTTTTCGGCTGGCGCAAGTGGTTCTGGACCAACACCACCTGCCATTTTGTATACTAGTGAACTAACTTGATATGCCAGGTTATCCACATCCTGAGAAATTAAATGTAATTAATTAAACACATATTTAACAAGTATGTATAACAAACCTCTTTTGTTGCTGCCTCCGCATATACTCTCACAACATCCTCAGTGCCGGAAGGACGCACAAATGACCGTCCTCGCTTATAGTTAGCCACGATTTTATTAATCTCGTCTTGCAAGCCATTGGGTGTGACACAAATTCTCTCTGCATCGGTGGTCGTAAACACATTCCGGTCTTCTACTTTCACTTTAAGTAGTAGGTTTGGAAGATCAGTATACGTACGTAGCCAGTCAGTAACATCCCAGCCCTTCGAATGAAGGATAGTTTCAACCAATAACATGTCTGAAATAGCATCTCCGACAGTTTCATTAATGAGATCAATAACGTTAAGTAATGTTTTTGCATTTGCATTATCATTGTTTTCTGTTGTAGCTTTTCTAATAGTTTCTTTAGCTTTATCACTGAAGACAATTGTACCATGACCGTTGGCTTCAAAATACACACCGATGTCGTAGTCTGTGGCTTTGTGATGTAAATGTTTAACACCGGTCGGAACACAGGCTACGGGCACTTTAAGCTCATTTTGTATATAATCGGTGGAAGCACCATTAGCGTAGGCAGTCTGAACCAAACCCATAGACAATTCAAGGCCACATTTCTTTACTAAATCAATCAAATAGTCGGCTACAAGAGTCGCGATCCGATCGCCATCTAATAAGTTGAAATGACCATTTTCGTCCGTGAAGAAGTACATTACGCGATCGGCATCCCCATCCACACTTACACATCTTGTGTTGGGTTCTAGAAAAGACATTCCAATTGGACTAGCTTGCTGGACTTTAACGTGATCGGCTCCACATTCATGGTTGATTTTACCTTCTCCACTATTAAATACTTCAACATTAAGGGAGTTTTTCATGCGCTTCAAGAATTGAAGCATTTTACGCGCACCAACACCGTTAGCACCATCAAAAGCAAGTTTGTTCTTATAATTTCCATTTTCTAGCTTTCCACCTCGAATGGATTCAAAAGCTGTAATTAACTTATTGTAATAGCCTTCCTCGCTTGTCACCCCATATGCTCCTTTAGTGTTTGCACAAACTACCAAATAGTGCATCATCGGAGTGGTTACAATTCCAAATTCTTTTACATTTCCCTTCACAGCTATTACCCCATCGGCTACAGCCTTAAGCAACCTAGGACTGTGGTATCTGTTATCCATGCCAACAAAGACATGCGATGAAGAACCTACATCGATATTATTTTCTTTAATAATCTTGGCCACCTCTACCTCGAGTTCCTGGTCACTTACATTGACCAAATCAGTTGCAATTTTTTCCCAACTTTGTTCGAGCATCTCACCCTTGGGATCAATCAACTTAACGCCGTTGTCTGGTTCAGGATTGTGAGAAGCTGTAATCATAACGCCAATCACAGCACCGTTCCTAATACGCGATCGCAGCGTAGCCAAGACTCCCATTCGAAACATGACATTGTCTAGATTCTCAGCCCTGCAAAAAAAAAAATGTTTCAAATTTTAAAATTTGGCATATATGTTAAATTGTTCAAAATTAACTAATAAGGTGTGGAATAAATATAATCGTAAATAGAGAAACTTAACGAAACGACTATCGGAAAATTTAAAACGAATGATTGGTGGTCGGGTAGATGGCTTCTACCTATTTGACCACAATATAAATCAATCAAAAACTAAAATAGTGTTTTCGATGTTATACAAGGCATTTTTCATGCTCTAGAGCACTTTATTTTTGCTCTAGATCAATTTTTTCGATTGGGATACAAAAAGCACTCTTTTTTTACTCTAGAGCACTTTTGAAGAATCTCAATACAAGCAAAGATTATGGATTGTATACAGATGACGCATTGAGAACAAAAAAAAAAAACAGAAACTTTTGCTCATGGTACGGGCGGGCGGTGTGCATGAAAACACATGAAAAACAAGAACAAAAACATATAGCGGGCTGTGCCAGCACGACCCGCCATAGAACAATTTTTCTTATATGGAGTGCGTCATCTGCATAAATTTGTAATTTATTTATTGAGTCTTTAAAGTTCGTTTACAAAGTGTGATAACAATTTAGGTAATAAGGAAGTGTTACTGCGGCTGTAGAGTATTGCCTGCATATCGATTACATTTTTATTTTTCACGCGTCATCTGCATAGAATTCATAATCTTTGATACAAGTGAAATTTACACCTATATGCACAACGCAAAAACACTTGACATCTGAGTATCTGACTTATGTCGGTTTGAAGTTTGAATTTCGCAGTTAGATTTGTGTTTGATCAGTGAAAACTTAAAAGTGATTTTCTGCGAAAACTATAATAAGAAATTAAAATATTTTGGATAATCATGTTCTAAAATTCATAAGCTTTGTTTTGACACCAACTCGCCAATGGTTGAATTTATAAAAAAAAAAAGCCGCAATGAGTAAAAGAAAATTTCAAATTATGGTTTTCAATGATATCTTTAACTGCGGCCCAAAGGGCCGACCAGAATGCGTATCTGTAGCTGAGTGAAAATTTAAAAACAAGGGAACCCGTAAGCGTTTACACAATGCGTATTTTTGTGAATCTGTAGCTTGAAGTGAATCACAGAAATGCCATCATAGTTGCAAAACAAAGCATGTGCGAATTCTTGGAATAACCATCCCATGCCACCCTTAAATTTAACATACATAAAAAGTGGCGAACAAATTTATATGGGTGAAACATATCAAATGACATGACGTCTGAATATCTTCAAAATTCCTTGTCGTTTGATTAATATCGACGTTTTTTTCTGAAAGTGGCCGAGGGCGAAATTTAAAAATTGATTCTAAGAACAAAGAGCTTATATACTAAATTTCATTATCCTAGCTCAACATTTGTGGGTTTGCCATGGCTAAATCAGCTAGCGATTCTGAGTCGATGCATATATTTTACGATACGTCTATTGAAATTATTTCTCTGTGTTACAAACTATCTATCACTACTAATATACCTTTATTGGGCAGGGTATACATAATATGGGTATTACGAGACATGTAAGGAGTGTCCCAAAAAGCAACATGTATGTTATCTGTTCATATGCGGCGCTGGTACACGACATATAAGACAGTCCGCAAATGTCGCATTGATAAAAGAAAATATATATACATAAATGAACACGTTATGGAACTCAATAGTATTAGAGACAGATATTGTATAGTGTTATTTTTGAACTTGGGATGTTATCCAATATTATTTTCTATTATTATAATTTTATTAATATGCAATAAATTATAATATTAATTGTCCTTCTACACGTAGTTACTCGCTTCTGCGGGGTAAATATTTTAACAGTTTTTCTTTATAAATTTGTTTGTTTTTCATGAAAATTGCCATGTTTGAGATTTTGATTGATTCTAAAATTACGATAGCGGGACTAAAAAAAAACTTAGTAGGGGTTTTCATGCAACGTCGGAAAGTCGTCGTTAACGTTGTAAACGTGATAAATGAACAGTCAAAATTTGTATGTGAAATCTTTTTCAACAATATCGTAAACTGGGATGGTAAAGGTTCTAAACTTTTGAAATGCTATTGACATTTAATCAGTCACTTTTACACATCAAACATATGCGCTAAACTGAAAAAAATTATCGAGAACCTAAAGAGAACAATAGGAACAAAATTCTATCAAGAAATAAATTACTAAAATGTAATTGAGTTCAGTTGGTTACCGCATTATTTAGTGGTGCAGTTTTAGGGTTCGTTCATGAAACTTCGTCGTAATACAATCTTACGCTAGTTACTAATTTACTAATTTGCTTTAAACTTTCATTTCTATATGCATCAAAAGCTGAGTTAATTTAGTCATGTCAACCTGTCGATTTTTGGGTTAAATGTTGAGCTAGGGTTCTGTTCTGTTGAACAAAACAAAGTTAGTCATAAAATATCATTATTTCAAAACAATAGTTTGAGTCACGCCCATATTTTAGCCCAATTACGAATTTTTTTCAACCTTTATTTTGCAATTTCTTTTTTCCACAGTTATAGATTTTTATTTACTTTTATCTATTCAGAATAATTATTCTTAAAAAAAAGTAGGAAATAACCTAAATAACCCCATAATGTAGGGTAATGCTACTGAATGAACCCTTAGGGCTCAGTTATAGCTATCATTGAAAAACTTCATTGGAACACAAAACATGATGGAATTGAAATTTTACCTCCACAGCTGCTTATAGGAATCGTAGGAAAATTCCGTTTCATTTCGGTGGAACGACAAACATTACTTCATAAAAATAAATCATGATCAGTGAAAAATAGAAAGTGATTTTCTGCGATAACTACAATTAAAAATTAAAATATGTTTGGATAATCATGTTTTATGATTCATAAGCTTTGTTTTGAGACCAACTCGCCAATGATTGAATTTATAAAAAAAAACCGCAAGAAGTAAACGAAAATTTCCAATGATGTTTTTCAATGATAGCTATAACTGGGCCCTTAGCTGTCAAAACTTACACGAAAAATGCACCTGAACGCACCTCAACGCTATTCGCCCATATTCATAATTCAATGAATTGCAAATTAAATGTCAAACTATGCCAACCCTTGTTTTGCAATTTCGTTTTCCCATATTTATAGATTTTTAATTATTGTTATCTATTGAGAATAATGTTTCTTTATCAAAAATAAGAAATAACCTAAATAAACCCATAATATTTGGTAATGCTTCTGGAATCAAAAACATCTGCATGACAGGTTGACGCAAAATCAGCTGCTTCACTCATATCTGAGTGTCGATGCGTAGTCATTTCCCCTCCAATGTCACGTGACTAAGATGGTCGACCAATTAGAACAGTGCATCGGCACAGTTAACTTGGTAAAACTAAAGGCCTGCTCAGAATGCATATCTGTAGCTGGTATCTTGCATCGTTGTCTAAAGGGAGATACAATTCTTGCATGAAGTTGCCCTCTATTCAACTTCAAGCTACAGATTCACGAAGATACACATTGTGTAAGCGCTTCAGCTACAGATAGAGCAGGCCTTAAAACCCGGAACGCGGCCAATGGCCAATCTCACTTGAAATCGAGGTTTTTCAAAAGTGATCTAGATCAAAATAAGTGTTTTTTTTTTCTCAAGAAATTTGTAATAAAAATTGATACGAAAAATAATTGTGATTGATCCAATTTTACTTTATGGACTGATCACAGACCGGTACCCAAGTTTGATTGCAGTGCACAAATCCGCTGTAAACGATAATTGGTGCATATTTATCAGTGTCACAGCACAAGCATGATTAATTATAATTATATGTTTCTAGGCAAAGCATGTAATAGGTTCATAGTTTTTAATTTATGAAATTTGCATTTTCATATAACCAAGCTACCTACTTATGATTTATTAATTACTAAACTATCTGCTTATGTAGTTCTTACATGTTAATTGAAATTGTCACTTTTTATTATTGCCACTGTATAAATCATAATATAAATTAAGGGGAAATATGCAAGAGGTATTCCATCTCTCTCGGTAGCACTCTTTTTATCCTTCTTTGGCTTATACCTATGGTATAAAATAAATTCTCTCTATTCGTTTTCTAGTCTCGCATGCAATAATCAATTTGCCTTCATCATTATCTTGCACCCAACTAAGGAAGAATGTTTCCCCACAAAAACACCTCTCCGTTTGTGCCATGGCATAGAATCTCAATGTGCAAAGTGGATATTAATCTTTCCATACACATAGAAATGGAATGTAGGTGGGATTACTCAGTGATGACGTTTCACAATCTTGAAATAATTTAAAATGGGCACGGGAGGCACATACAGCCATACTAATCTTACAAAAATACCTGCAACAAATCTAAAAATAAATGCACTATAACATACTTTCCACGAAATCCAGCAGTTCCGTATTGAATTTTTTCTGTGCTCTTCTTTGGGTACATTTCCCGAGCAAATGCATATATGGTACGTAAATTGATGGACATTTTCAAAAACACGACTCGTATTTTCAATGGAACACTTTCGATAAAATATAATAAATGATAAAAGAAATACCAGTCCTTTAATAGAATATAGTGCACTGTGACCACGACCGATGAATCATCTAACAACGCAACACCACCCGCACACGACAATACTTGCAATCGAACGACTGGCCAATTTATGAACGAGGGGCGAAAACCTCAGTAGCGCCTAACCTATTTGATTTCTGACATTTCACTTTTTTATTTCCTAGCAGCCGGTTTTCTTCTGCATTCGTGAGATAGAAGTTGATGTCGTGTCGGTGTGCTTTGTCTGCTGGAAAACTCCATGTCGTATAGTGTCATCCTGCTTCAATGCGGAAAGAGAAAATATTACTTGTAGGGTGGTTGGTAAATAGTTTGGTGCTATGTTGCGTATATTAAAAATCAAACAACCTTTTAAACATATTTTTTATTTGTGAAAAATTTAAAAATTTGTCATTTGGCTTAATTAATGTAAAATGGACGGATAAATTCAAATATGTTTATACCTTAATCTCTAAACACGATTTCGTTAATATGTAAAACGAGATTCTGTATGTACATCATTCCAGCGCGATATGGAATGATTTGTAAAAAAAAACTTTAAAAATTGACATTAATGTAAAATAGACTGACAATTTTTAACAAATTATAATATATTGTAACTAACACTAATTATGATTTCGTTAAAATATATAAGACGAGATTCTATGTGCAAGGCATCATTCCGACGCGATATGGAATGATTTGGACGGTTAAGTTTGTTATCGGAATATTCGAATGTAGTTTTGTTTACCTTAGGTACTTGTACTAATTACACAATAATTCAATTAACTTCCGATGTCTTATTGTACACTAAGAAAGGCACTTAATATCAGCAATATTGAATAAATAGACATATGAACTTGACTAGCTCCAGCATGGCAGTCAGTGATACGGCGCGCACGCATGTAATTGCTGCCGAGATACAAATCATAACTACGTTTTTCCGGTATAATTACTTGCAATTGTCGTGTGGCATCTTGAAAGATCAAATCGTAAAATGGTGCAGGCGAAGAGAACATACTAAAACTAAATGCATCTACATCTTTGCGGCCATATAGTTGTTGGGAATATGTAAATAGGTTGATGAATGCGTTTATTTCAGTTTCATTTCCTCCTCTGGTTACAATAGCGTTGGCCTTTACTTTTCCCAGATTACATCGTTCATATTCGTGAAGCTCGGCACGTGTGCCTGCAAAAAGAAATTATGTTATTTATTATTATTTGTTAAAAGTTAATCACCTACCATCGGTGCACAGCAGTTCGAAGTCATCGTTGAGTGTGTTTCGAGCCCACCACTCACTCCGTTTGCCTCCTGTGCTCTCCATTACTGTAGTGTGCTTCATAAACGCTACATGTCCACCTCCCTCTACCAAACATCTAAATGCACCTGTGTGTCCGTAATAGTCTTCAGATGCATCTCTGCGGCAATAACGATAGCTGGTGCCATGACACAAGTCGCACATACTGTCGTATGGAACGCCTGTGTTGTATTCACTACTTATAGCACCGGGAACACACGATTTTGTAAAATATTCAGCCGCTGCTCGCACGCTGTCACAACCATATGGTCTAATCCATCCATTGGATATGAAATACGCCATGGGATATGTCCAACCAGCGGCCATATTAATTCCAGTGTGACAAGTGTATTTACCCTTGAGATACGTAAGCTCGGTGTCGGGATCTTCCTCTTTGCCAACAGCAACCACGTAGTACTCGGGTTCGCCAAGGTTATATACCTCTGACATAAATGGTATTAAACCATAGTTCAAACCAGCGGTGTAAACATCTCCGGCATCAAGCACTGCAACGTCCGCTCGGCCCGTCTGTATAGACTGCATACATGTGATATGTGAGTGGGCCTTGTAACAAAGCAGCTCCGGTTTTAAGATTTGTGCTTTAAGAGCAGTCTAGTTAAAAAGAAAAACGAAAACATTGAAGACAAAATAGTGTTTACTACATTATGTAGGTAGTCCAATGAAAAATTAAATATATATTAGGCATTTACGGCTCATACTAGATTTAAAGCCTAGCTTCTTCTATGCACATTTATTCTTATATGAAATATGGTAGTATTTTGTCAAATTGGTCATGAACAAAGCTATTGAAGTGCAAAACAAGCAAATAACAAACCGATCGTGTATTAGAAAATCATTGCATTTGAAACAAAAAAAAAAAAAGATATTTATTCGATGCATTGTTGATAAGACAGGTTTTTATATATGTGGCAGCAGTTAAATAGACAAAGGCCGTTGAATTCAATGGCAATGCCTTTTTTATCAATAGGAGAATTCTTAATTTAAGTTAAAGGTAACTCTTACTAACTTTACATCATAAAGGTCACTTTAGATACCATAGTGTTTGTTTGATCTTTAGTTTTTAAGTATATGATGTGTTAAAGCCTGGTTCCGCATCCAAGTACTCACTGCGACTAATGCTTCTTAATATCTTGATAGCTTTGATTTAAGCCAGGTTATCAAAACTAGAGGTTTTGCGAAAGTGTTTCGGAAAAGTCCGGAGAATACAGGAATTCCTAAAGACGCCTTATGTTAAATATATAATTAGCACTTTAAATCTACTAAGCACCAGTCATTTGAGTTAAAAAGATGTTTTTTTATTGGTACCCCTTACTAGGGATAAAACTATAGGACGGCATCGTGTAAAAAGCACACACATACATATTAATGGGCGAGAAAAAAATAGACTATGGATCCTAACGTGAAGAATTTGTATTCATATACGATATCTAAATTTCTGAAACTTTTTTAGCGAATAGCAAATGTTAAGTCTAAATGCACTTACCCTCATCTTAACACACTTTTCCAATTCAGCATCCGATGTTACACACAACGTCATTCTGCCAACTGGACACTCTCGAATACCGTAAATATAGTGCATAACGCTTGACAAATATTTGCTGAAAGATTGCTCTTCTTCTTTAATGGGCACCAGTGATCTTGCAGCATCCTTAAATTAATTTGTTAGTCAATAAGTTATTTAAATTAAATTTAAATTAATAATGTTACCTGGAACAAAAGATTAGCTTTTCCATATTTCTTCGATTCAAAAATGCGATATTTTTCTATCAGCACAGATTGATTTGTATTATCCAAATAGTTGCGATCTGTCGATGTCCTAAAGCTTGAATCCAGCTGTCGTGTGCGCCTACTAATAGTATCATATTGGTTATATGTATTTCGCAAATAAGGTTCGTTATTTTGGTTGTTTCTATAATCGTTTTGGTTGTTGAAGTTTCTGTTATTTCCCTGTTGTTGATCATTAAAATAATTTCGATTTCCATTCTGTTGGTTGTCTGTTGTAGTTTCGTTTTGTTCAGAGTATAATTCAATTGCACGTTTTAAGAATCGTTGATATTTAGTTCGTTCTTCTAATGGTCTTGCAGATGATGTGACAACAGCATCGGATGGAATTAGACCCCAGTTACATTGCATATACTCTGCTAAAGGTGCACGACGCCCATCTTTGCAAAGCAATTCAAAACGATCCGCAGAAACAGTTTCTAAAATATTTAAAAATTGATTAATTCATTTTAAAAAAAACAATGATTATTTTTGATTTTATAACTTACTATATTCAGGGGTAGCAATCATTTCCTTGACTGTGGTGTGTCGGAGAAATGCTACATGACCGACTTCGAGCAAACATCTGAAGGCACCATCATACCCGAAGTAAGGATCGCTGGCAGTACATCGACCTCCTTGTACCTTACCCGTACATAAATTACAAAGCCTATAAATAGTTTATTAGACAAGCTATAGACACAAAAATTAAATTTACTTACTTATCTGAATTGTCTCCGATTGGATTGTACTTGTCGATCAAAGAATAAACTGCACACGAATTGTTGAAATAATTTGCTGCTGTTTTTACCTGGTTGTTGCAGTCAATTACTTCCATACCCCCTTCGTGTTGTAACTAAAATATACATTGTAAGTAATACATATTGGTTAAATATACAATGAAACAAACTGTATAAATAGGAACAATCCATCCAGCCAAACTCCCAACCCAGGGAAAACAAGCTTTTTTATTACGAAGATCACGAAGATTAGTGAGCTCGGGTACATCGTCCTTCTTCATTACTGCTACAGAATAGTAATTTGTAAAACCACCTTCAAACTTTTCTTGCATAATTGGTATCAGAGAGTGATACCGTCCTGCCATGAATACGTCTCCAGCATCGAGTGATGTTATATGCGCCCGCTCTCTGTCGATATGACCAATGCATTCATCGGGACTGTACGCACGAAAGCAGCTCACATTTAATAACAAATCATCGAAAAATACTCGATCCCGTTCAATAGCTGCAGTTAAGTTTGTGCATTTGTATTGTTCTTGAAGGCTTTTTGTACACCACACCATATTACTGACTTTATGTTCCATAAACCCATATTGTGCTTAAATATAAAAAGGGGTATATATTATCGTACAAATAGGCTAATTTAACATATATGTGAACGGTAAACGGTGTCAATAACAATAAAAGGATCTTAAACGTGTCAAAAAAAATTAATGCGAACCCCACTAGGAACATGTCATCATTAAGCGCATTCAAAAGAACCTATTGGAATATTGTGGTTACATATATTAAAATATAGCTATAACTTATGAACAAAAAAACGTTATTGTTCTTCAGTAACCTTGTTGCATTATCAAGTCTGCTGATTATTCGAAAATATATTTTGAATGTTTGTAATTGGCAGGGTTTGATAATGAACGTCAAAAAGAATACATCCATGAAGTGAAACTCATTTAGTAGTATCAAATTACAATACAGAGATTTCACATTTCATAGCCAAAACAAACGGAAAAAGTTTACGATCTCATAATACGCATATTTAGTTTTAAATAATTGTTATTTATGGTTCATCATAACGTATTTTAGAATATTTTTTGTGGTAGATATCTCTTGTTTTGTTTTGGAATAGGTAGTGACGTAGCTAAGACACCTGTTGACCAGGATCAATCAAGTAAAACGCGAAAATTATTAATAAATTTTGGAGATAGGAAAATAAAATTTACATGTATTTTCACTGATGTATAATTAATTATTGAGAACTAAAACTTTAGTGAATCATTCATAAATGAGTTGTCCAACGCCCCAAATTAACATTTTCCAATGGTCGTGGTCGACTGTTTTACTATTTTGTTTAAACTAACCGTATGCTTGAGGGAAAACAAATAACACAACACAAACTAATATGAATTTAAACATATTTTTCTTTTGTAAAATAAACTAATTAGAGGTAAAATATATTATTTGAACAATCCGACAATCGACACGCCCAACACAAATAACATGTCCCTTTGTTAATGTAATAGATTCTGACAGTTGGATAACTTTGTTTGATTCATCTTGGGATTTTGTGTTTGTCGTGTTACTGACATTCGTTAAAAAATCGGTTTAAGGGTCTGATTATAATTTATATCTTATAATATACAATGAAAATCTGGTCGAAATTTTGAGATACTTTGATAAATACGTATAAAAGATGTTGTTGAGTTGTAAATTAAAAAGAATTATTTACACCCAGTGAACTGGCATATAAAATATTTTTTTAAATAGTTGTATTTAATGCAAAAACAAATAATGGACATTAAATAAATTGTTGTTGGAATTCGTGTGTTTTACGTTACTTTACTTGGTTACCACAAAACAGCACCTAATATGATAGAGTGTAATCTGTAACAATAACGTTGATGTTATATTTTTTGAAGCAAATCGTTCAGTTTTTTTTATATCCATCAAAGTTGGAGATAAAACTATTTTATGTTTTATTCACTCTTCACATCCACTTATAACCCCTATTAATAAGAGAGTAACTTTCATTTTTTAGGGGGTTCAGACAAGAGTTCTCACTTCTATTTGAGTTTTTTTTAACTATTTCTTGAACATGTGCTGATAACAATATATTTAAGAATTTTTTTCCCTTTATCAAGAAATGTCAGTTGATGCATTGGCGGACAGCCTCTAATGGATCCGTTGTTTTTAATGCAGGTATACGCTCTGACAATGAAACTTTTTAAAAGCAGTCTAATAGGGCCAAAAGGGTGAATTTGATGTTTCTAATGTTGTTTTCGATTGGCAATACGAAGAATTCACTTAATCGGCTTACCATTAAAAAAGTTTTTCTTGCTTAGATTGCAAAATAAATTCCACAAACAAATTTCCCTTCTGAAATTGTCAGACTTTTTTTTTTTTACAATGGAACGGTTTGCCGAAGAGTTCTCTTAATTTCCTACCTTTCTTTTGCCATTCAAAAACCCCATAACAGAATAATGGCATTTGCCATTGCTAAATCTGGATTTTGATTTTTTTTTGGTGCCAATAATGGAACACGATTTCAGATTGATTTTTTTTTGTCTCTGTATTGTTAAAATTTCTTGTCTGTGAAGTTAGTGTCGGTGTACCTGTCAAGTTTCAAGGCACACAGGTTGTTTGTTTTTGATTAATTTTATATATCACATTGAACTGCTACAGTTTTATTGATTTATAATAGCTTTTCACAACCGAAATAATAATAAATCAAAACGAAAATCACTCTAGTCAAACTGACAGCTATCATTTGAATTAGTGTTGGTGCAAAGAGATATAAATCTGCAGAAAAATCCAGATTTGTAAAATTGAACTGAGATAAAAAAAATCAATTTTTTTTTGTCCAATGGAACCAAGGCCTTCTAAAAGAACAGGCCGAAAAATTACAGATTTTCGCACGGGCTAAACGTCCAATCAAATTATGAAGGAAAGTGTGGCGGAATATTTAAAAGTTAAATATAGGTAATAAAATTAACAAACTTAGAAACAAATAAAATTCCCACAGAATTGATTTAAAATAAATTAAATAAAACAATTCTGTGCTATATTTTTTTGCGATATTGTTATTTCTTGTATTCCGCTTTATGTAGTGTTTTGTTTTGTTCTTAAATATTGCATAAACAATTTAATGAATGCATAAATAATTTCAAAATTTTTTAAGTTAAAATTCTTGATAAATAAAATGGTTCTGTGATTTTTTTTGCAATTTGTGTTTATTGTTTTAGCCCTATTAATTGTGTGATCTTTTATTTATAGATGCTTTCAATGTGCTTTGCTCCAGGATGTGTTTCCAATTCATCACGGGCAACATATAAGCGGACATTTTTGTGCCCAAAGAATAAGGACCTAAGAGCAAAATGACTAAGAATGATACCACGAGATGACATAGTCGTCCACGAGAATAAAAATCTTTGTTTTCACCATTTCGCCGACCAGGATATTATCCTTATCGTATCCCTATGGAGGAGAACGTATCCCCATGGAGCAGAGCGAAATAAATCGACGTTACGTTAAATGGACGTATAAAAAAAAGATTGATATTTTATACCATAAGACACTCGATACGATATTCATCATGAATGAATTACAATGCAGACGTGGTATTAACATAATCCAGAAACCCCTTTACTAGTCATATGACACATGATGTCAATGTCAACCATCAGTCATCACAACCGTCAATTTGGAGAACGTCGGTGACGTGGAGTCCGGTCGCAATTTCATTTGTAAACAATTGATTGTTAAAAATATATATTTTTCATAATGTCAGAACAACGCAATAAAATCTTGCTTTTATTTGATGTCGATGGTACTTTGACGTATCCTCGGAGTACAATAAAGCCAGAATTTGAAGATTTTTTCTATAACAAAGTGAAGCCTCGGGCAACAGTTGGTATAGTCGGTGGCTCTGACTTGGAAAAAATGTTCGAGCAGTTGAATGGGAAGAAGATTTTGGACCATTTTGACTTTATATTTCCCGAAAATGGGCTTGTACAGATTGAAAAAGGCAAGGAAGTTGGAAAGCAATCGATTCAGGAGCATCTAGGAGAAAAAATACTTCAAAGATTTATTAACTACGTCCTTCGTTATCTATCCGAATTAGAACTGCCGATTAAAAGAGGTACTTTTATTGAATTTCGTAATGGAATGATGAATATATGTCCAATTGGACGACAATGCACAAGGGAAGAACGTAACATGTTTGCAGAATACGACAATCAGCATGGAATTCGTAAGGCGATGATTAATTCACTGAAACAAGAATTTAGTGATGTTGACCTGACTTACAGTATCGGAGGACAAATAAGTTTCGATGTATTTCCCCATGGATGGGATAAAACGTATTGTCTCCGTCATATTGAGAAATATCATAATTTCGAAGAAATTCACTTCTTTGGAGATAAAACGGAGCCCGGTGGCAATGATTATGAGATTTTCATAGATCCGCGGACAATCGAACACAAAGTTGAAACTCCAAATGATACTATGCGTATTCTGACAGAACTATTCAACTTGTAATTATACCAAAGCAACCAACAATAAACATTCCTAATGTCTGCAGTTAATTAAAAAATAAGTAATGAGAGTTTTCTCTTTAATTTTATTTCACAGAAAATAAAAAGCATATCAAAATCATGTGTTTTTTAATCTGTGTCCATATCGGATTCCGAATCGTCTTCACTCATGTCATCGTCATCCTCATCGTCGTCCTCATCACTGGCCGTTGAGCTTTCATCGCTGTCAGAATCAATCCAATCATGCGGATTGGAATTATTGGGGATAAGCGTTTTCCACTCGTCCATTTTGTGCAAGTCTACCGAATAGAAATCATTATAGGTGTATTGTTTGCTGTCCTCTTCAAAAATTCCTCCGAACATGTACAATGTTCCCTTGCACACACAAATTCCCGGATTCATTCTAGGTGAAGGACCGCTCTTTGATTTCAGTTTAGACAAAGATGTGGATTTTCCACTTGAAGAAGATGTCCCACCAACCGTAATGGTAAATATACCATCTGTTGTAGTCTGGGCAGCAGTAGGTGCAGCAGCTTCATCACTTACACTATCATCCTCCTTTTTTCCTTTGGAGTTTTTGCCGATTTCAAGTAATCGCCAAGCAGGTGAAGCTAGATCAAGGCAGTATAAGTCATCTCCGAATTGTCCTCGGACATCTTCTTCATCTTCGTCAGTGTCCATAACACCGCCAAAGCAGTAGGCTTTGTTCGTTGCAGCAACAGCACACCCAACGCTGCTGCGAGGTAGCGGCTTGATACCACTTGGCTTCACAGTGGACCATTTAAATTTATCATTAGGTGTTATTTCTAAAAAAAAATTAGAAAAGAAAAACATTTCACGACAATATTGAAAATAGGTTAAATGTTAAATAAAATCTGGAACAATGAAATAATCTTATTTTATAAAATGTTTGTCAGTAGAGATAACTTCGAAGTAAAACAAGATTTTTGACCGTGATGGTAGCGATGATCGAGAATTCATCATCGTCACCTGCATAGACGTAAACAAGAGACAATTAGCCAGTTCATTATTCGGCTTTAAATTTTTAGTTCGTATCCGGATTTATCAGGTTGTTACCGAACAGTTTTAAGCCTTTAAATATTATGGGAGGAATCGTGCAGACTTGCAGAGGATATCGAGAAGACTAATCTCCATGTCACCTTTATGTAGACCGGCGAAAAAACACGAGTTGCCATTCTTTCACATTTTCATTACACCAAATTTGTTTATGAGTTCGTGAAACCACTTTACAATTTACAAATCAGGGCTGTTCAGGAAAGCCGTCATTACGCAACCTTATTGATTTCGGTGTTTTAGCCAACATTAAAAAGTTTGTTTTGTCATAGAGAACTATTCCTCGTCATCGCACGGAACAGTTGCTTATTATATCAACAGAGCATTAATAGAAAGTATCACAGCCATAATAATAAATAAACATAATTGAAAACAAATGTATATTCATATATGTGACAAGCATAAACCAAATTACATAATCTTTGGCCCAGCATGTACACACGAAGGATTAGGAATCCTTTTTTAAAAAAGGGCCACATACCACTTAAGGGGAAAAGGATGGTCACGTCTTCCACTCATATCAGAGTGTGGGAAGACAGAATTCCTAAGATGTATGCGCCAACGTAGCATAAATGTTGGGAATAACACAAAATTCATCATTTTCATGGCTGAAATTCAAGCAATTTCTGTTGCCTAGTAGTGATGAATGATCTTGGCGTTGAGCATAATGTATAGATTTGCTGGGTCAATGTGCACAGAGGTTTACACTGCGTGATGGCCGATGAACTGGTAAGAACATGATCCGCCAGCATTGACGAGGCAACCCTGTCTCTGGTAGAGTATGACAAAGCGGAACACTGAAAATCATGCGAAGTGATTCATCATCATGATGATGAAAAACTGTGACATCTAATATGGACCGTGTTATGTGAGCAGACTCGGCGACTATTCGGATGTGGATTTGCTATAAGTGCCATAGGAAAAATACGCCAACATAAGCCTTATATGCGCGCGCTCAAGCTCAGACGGAGGAAAAAGATGATGTAACTAAGGATTGCTTCTACGAGCTCCTTTACAAGATCTATTAGCGACTACCAAAGTACGATGTTAAAATCGAGCTGGGAGATTTTAACGCAAAGGTAGGAAGAGAAGACATTTTAAGCAGTATTGTCGGAGAATATAGCCTACACTACAACACGTCTGGTAACGGACTTAGGCTAATTGACTTCGCTACGGAACGAAATGCCACTATAGTCAGAACACGGTTTCCTCGATATCCATAAGGGGACATGGCGATCTCCAGATCAACGAATAGTCAACCAAATTGATCACATTGCGATAGACAAGAGACACGCATCCAGTATCTTGGATGTCCGCACATTCCGAGGGGCTAATATTGACTCGCTTGTTGCAGCCAAGGTAATGATGCGGATATATACCACGCCACAACAAACCAGAAATACTGTCAATAAATTTAATGTCCAAAGACTGCAATTGCAAGAGACCGCCAAGGCCTTCGCGCAAAGCGTATCCCTTAACCACTCGACTCACACCATACCACCAGCATCTTATGTCGAAGAACAATGGCAACGATGCCAACAAGCCATTAGATCAGCCGCAACTGATGTGTTAGGTTTCTCGCGGCCACCAGCAAGAAACCCCTGTTTTGATGAGAAATGATGACAGATGCTCGCAGCCAAGAACAGGCTAAGCTGCAGGTGAAGACGAGAGCTGTCATTGAGCTCTATAGGTAGAGAATAAGGGAAAAACACCGGCTTTTCAGAATGAAGAAAAAGAGCAAGAAAAGCGCGCGATGCCAACCACCCGACCTAAGTGAAGTGAGGATAGCAATATAAGGCCGCCGGAAATGAAGGCATTCCCGCTGAGTTTTGTAAAGTTGGCGGCGATGACGTGGTAAGTAACATCCACCAACTCATAAGCCAAATCTGGTCGGATGAAAGTATGTCGGAAACGACCTCACCGACACATTCGACACCAAAAAAGGATTTAGGCAAGCCGATGTTCTGTCATGTGACAATACTCTGACAACAACGTCTCGTCAGAAATTAAACGAGGAATTACTCTTGCCAACCACTGTTTCTTTGGGCTAAGAAGGCAATTTAGTAGTAAAGCCCTCACTCGAACTACTAAGGAGATCCTATATAAGACCCTGATCATCCCAGTCCTGCTCTATGGCGCTGAAGCATGTATCAAAAGCGGATGAGGAAATCCTTAGTCTATTCGAGAGGACAATTCTTCAAAAAATCATTGCTCCCGTTTGCGTTGAAGGGCTATGGAGACGAAGATTCAAGCAAGAACTATACGAGCTGTACAGGGACATACCCCTGGTCAAAAAACTTCGTATTGGACGTTAAAGATGGCTAGGACATGTAGAACGAATGGACACTAATGCTCCGTGTCGCAGAGTCTTCGATTCCCAGCCAGACGTTGGACGCAAAAGAGGAAGACCTCGTCCTAAATAGCGCGCACAAGTAGAAACGGAATTAAACCAATTTGGAGTGCGCAACTGGAAGCAGTTAGCTTAGGACCGGGCTAAATGCAGAGGCATGTTGGTTGAGGCCCAGGTCCGGAATAAACCTGGACCTCTAGCGATACTTAAGTAAGTAAGAAGATAGTAACACGTACTGGACAAGTGCACATAAATATGATGAGTACCCTAAGGTAGGCAAACGAATATTTCTAAATATTTCTATATTCGCAGGTGTATTCGCACATCTTAACGAAAAATCTTATAACAGACTAAACTTCAAGCGTCAATTATGGGTGTAATAAAAGTATTTACTTACTATCAGGAGTTAGCACAAACATATCCGTGTGGGTGATTCCCCTGTCTACGTCCTTTTTCACTTGTGACTTTGAGTAGCCACCCCAAACAAGTATTCTGCCATCTGGACAAGCAGCCATACAACAGCCCGACCGTGGGGGAGGAACAATAGCGCCAGACAAATCGAATTTCAACCAAGTGTATGATTCCAGCGAGAATATATGCACATCGTTGTGATATCTGTAGGATTGATTGTTATCGTGAAATCCACCAAAAACAAACAATTTCTTCTTAGATGCTACCATCCGATGGCCACTCCTTGCACTGGGTCCATTTGGCGCAGTGATTTTTTCCCATGTTTTCGTTTTCAAGCGCAACACCCACAGGTCTTTGTAGTGATAGAACTGCAATTGTGATGGACTAGCATGTTCTCCTCCAAATAACTAGAAATGTATGTAGAATTAAATGATGTTCAAAGACTTTGTTGTTGTACTTACCCACAACTGGCCACTGTCACTTGCAACAGACACCATCTGATGACCGCTTCTTGGTGCTGGGGCATTAGGCGACTGCACCTGTTTCCACTCGTTTTTTGGTATACTGTAGAAGAACAGGTCATTGTAAATGCAAATCTTCTGTCCATTAAAGAACTCTCCGCCAAAAAGAACAAGCTCTTCTTTCTCAGGGTGCGCAACAATTGTGAAACTCGACCTAGATGATGGTGGGGGACAAACTGTCTCTACAACTGATTTGAGGCGAGCTCCCTCCTCTTCTAAGCGTGCAACGACGTCTGCGATATCGGCCTTTAATTATATTTCAATAAATGGTTGAACAAAACACTTTAATTTATACATATTTAGACAAACATACTTCACCGATTTTCTCGAGTAGTTTTTTCTGTTTAGCGGCGGCCTTTTTGTCAGTTTTCATAGCAGTCTTCTCAGCCCCCTTTCCCTTTTTCTTGTTTTTATCTTTTTTCCCCATTTTTTATTTTTATAAACTATGAATCAATTGATATAAGATAAAAATGCACAAACGTGTGTTGCCTCGTTGCAAAGAAAATGTTTGAGATAGAAAACCGAATGTCAAATATTTTGCCGCGAGCACATGTACTTAATCAAACAGTTGAACGTTCGTATAGGTACAATACAACGCAATTTCATACTTGGATTGAACGGGTTGTTCAACAGTTTGAATACCCCTAATACCTACATAACTAAAATAAATCCTAAAACATTCTATCTACCAACTGATGTCGCTCATACCAAACAAAAATTTGGCCTGCACACAATGTTGTACAAATATACGATCTATTAGTCAATAGGTGGCTACCAATCGCTTAATTGACTGAAAAAATAAGTGTCAAAGTCAAAGGTGAATGTTGTGAAATTTATATTAAATTAATTTCTTGCCAATAGTGAAAAAGTTAATATTTCTTATAACACTACATAATAATAACAACGAGAGTCACAAAAATAAGGTGTTTGAGAAATGTCAAAATTGGGGTTACAGTCGGATACATGTGTCTACAATCTAACAGTTTGAAGGTAATTAACTTTTTAGTATTTCTAAATAAGTATACTTTTAGACGTTGGGTAACAGTTTGAGTAGTACAGTTGTCATTCACTTTGCTATTTGCCACTTGATGCCACTGCTATCACAAGAAAGTTTAGCATGGACACCAAAGTTTGGTAATAGATAGCTGGCAAATTAAATGATTACATAACATACTTTTTGGAGAATTGTTGGATGTTGTAGAACGAGGGTAGACTCTGATTGGCTTTACCTTGGCAATGCCCAGTGCTCGCAACTCTAATGCCCGGTTTCACAGTGGGAGCTTAATCCGTTGCTTAGCTAAGCAAAAAGCAGAGCTTAAATTTGGTCTTAAGTTTTTTGGGTTTCACAGTCATCAAAAAAGTGTGGTTTAGCTAAGCCAAGTATAACAAGTAATTGTTAATGGTTCGTAGGTATTTTCTTAGTTACGCGCCTAAAACTATACACCAAACGGGAATATTCTGCGAATTTGTATGGAATTTAGTATGGACATCACCCATTGAGTAATTCTCTACTACATCCAACAACCAATCAAAATTTCCTATGACAGAAGTTAATCCAACACTTAAGCCACCAACATCGGGGGCTTAAGTTTTATCAACATTTAAGTGTGGTTACCTTACTGTGAAACACAAAGTTATGTTGAACCGCAGGTTAAGCTCCACGTGAGGCTTAAGCTCTCACTGTGAAACTGGGCATACCACGTCAAATTTGACTTGCTAAACGATAAGTGCGAGTGTTGATAACAAGACATAAAACAGCAACACTACAGTCACCCTGGTAATAACGGCGCGTGATGAATACCCGGTCTGCCGTCCCAGGCGAACGTAGATAAGCTGCTTCGACATATTCGGAATTATCTAAGAATTTCTATCGGATACTGGTTTCATCCAACCGTACTTGAATTGCTAAACTAATAAGTGAGACTGTTGATAACAGGACGAAAACCCGAAACGATATAAAAAGCCAGGTCAGAATGTCATCTATATCATCTGACCAGGCATCTATCTAATAAATTGGAACTAGCCCTCCAGGTTTGGGGTTGTGCTTTGGGTTAACTACATACCCATTAACAAAAGTATTGTTACGAAGCAACCAATAGCCTAGAAAAGTAATGATTTTTTTGTTGACTACCTTGAAAAACGAAAAAAGCACACGACGTGTATCTGCACCTGGAATGTGAGAACATTAAACAAAATAGGTGCAGGCGAACAACTAGCGGAAGCTCTTAGCAGATACAAAGGAGACATTACTGCGATCCAGGAAACACGATGGGGTGGGGCGGTCAAAAAGGGGATGAAGGACTGTGACATCTACTACCGACCGTGTTAAAGTGCGCAGAAAGAGTGACTATTCGGATTTCTTATAAGTGCCAGACTTAGGCAAGAAGTCTTATGTTTCCAATGTTAACAATTCGCATCAAGGCCAAATAGTCAAAATACGCTCACTTCCTAACGGAGGAAAAAGGTGATATAGCCAAAGATTGCTTCTAAGAGCTCTATGACAAAACCTATGAGCGACTACCGAAGTACGATGTTAAAATCGTGCTAAAACATCTTTAGCAGTATTTAGCGGAAACACAGCCTACACGACAACACGTCTGGCAAAGGACTTAGGATAATTGACTTCGCTACAGAACGAAATGTCACTATAGCCAGCACACGATTATCTCACATCGACATTCATAAGGCCTCCAGATCAAAGAACGGTCAACCAGGTCAACCAGGTCCGAACATTCTTACATCGACTCGGACCACTACCTCGTTGCAGACAAGGATATCTACCACGCCACAACAAATCAGAAATACTGTAAAAAAATATTGTCGATAGACTGCAAACCCAAGAGACCACCAAAGCATTCGGGGAACGCGTTTCTCTTAAGATCTCGATTAACACCATACCACCAGCATCTAATGTCGAAGAACAACAGCAACGATGCCAAGAAGCCATTAGATAAGCCGCAACTCATGTGCTAGTTTTCTCGCGCCTACCATGATGAGGACTGCCGACAGATGCTCGCAGCCAAGAACAAGGCCTATAGGGCTAAGCTGCAGGTGAAGACGAGAGCTGCAATTAAGCTCTATGGGCAAAGATGGAGGGGAGAGCACCGTCTTTTCAGAAAGAAAAACAAAGAGGAATATAGAACATCAAAGCCAAGGATACAAGGCAGAAATAGAATCTCATATGAACAAGGAAATATCGTAGTTGTGAAACAGTCGATGCTTAGGATCTGCAAGAACCACTTCTGCAGACTGTTAAACGCTGTCAGGCAGACAACATCGAAAACTACCAACCACCCGTCCGAAGTGCAGTGAGGATAGCAATATCTTAACTCAAGCTTAACAAGGCTGCCGGAAATGAAGGCCTCCCCGCCGAGCTTTATTAAACCGGCGGAGATGACTCGGTAAGTAACATCCACCAAGTCATAAGCCAAATCTGGTCGGATGAAAGTATGCCTGAAGAATAAAACCTCAGCATCGTTTGCCCGATCCACAAAAAAAGGATACCCTCTGAACTGTGCCAAGTCTCCCTAACATCGCCTACAAGATCTTATCTGCCCTAATATGTAAACGCATATAGCCGTTTACCAACAACCTGATCGAACCTTATCAGTTTGGACAGTTTAGGACAGGAAAGTCAACAACTTATCAAATCATCACATTTCGGCAGATTCTGGAAAAAAACCTATCGATTCCCACCACCTATTCTATATAGATGTATATATATATATACGACCTCACCGACATAAAAGGATTTAGGTAGGGCGATGCATTGTCATGTGACTTCGTTAATTCTTGATTCTTGAGAGGATTGTGCAAAACTCCCGAGCCAGGACCAGAGCCACAATCATCCATAAATTGGTGCAACTACTAGCATACGCCGACTACTTACATCATTCGTAGGAGTCAACGTGATGTCATAGCCACATTTGCTAGTATAGAGAAGGAAGTGACAGAAATGGGTTTAGCAGTAGATAAGGGTAAGACTAAGTATATACATTAACTCTGACAACAACATCTCGTCAGAAATTTAACGAAGAATTACTCTTGCCAAACGATGCTTCTTTGGGCTAAGAAGGCAGTTCAGTAGTAAAGCCCTTATCATCCCAGTCCTGATCAACGACGCTGAAGCATGAACCGTATCAAAAGAGGATGAAGAAATCCTTGGTCGATTTGAGAGAAAAATTCTTCGAAAAATCTTTGGTCCCGTTTGCGCCACAAGTAGAAAACGACCTTTACCAACTTGGAGTGCACAACTGGAAGCTGTTAGCTAGGAACCGAGCTAATTGGAGAGGCATGTTGGTTAAGACCCAGGTTCATTCCGGACTGTAGAGATACTTTAGTAAGTAAGTAAGGTTTCGAGAATGCTGTATAGAATTAACAAATTGGCGAAGTGTGCTAACATTTAAGGCCAATTGTAAGAAATACATGGTTTCACATACTGTCCAATTTGCAACAGCGCCAGCGCCAAGTTACCGAAATCTTAAAAATTACAAACTGCCAAATTTTTGTTTTAGTCGAATTGACATTTTTTTGGATTTTTTGCATTTTGAGAGATTTGGTTTTAGGCGATTTGACGCATTCTACACACCTGAGTGTGCGCATGATTCGTAGTACGCATATTTGATCTAGGGAGATACAGTGTTAGATGGACAAATGGTAGGCAATGCGTGGCAGAAAGATGTGTCATCGCACGGATTCGTTGTGGGGAGACGAATAAGCGCCACGCGGTAGGAGTATCGAAAATTCAGGTAAATCGAAGTATCTCGCGACAAGAAAAACATTCGTCAATTCTAGAAGAAAGCCAAACAACTGGCAGCTGTCTTCAAAGCAGGAAAGCAGGCTATACGAAATAACGATGGCGACTTATAGCGTTTTCGATTGGGATACAAAAAGCACTCTTTTTTTTTACTCTAGAGTACTTTTGAAGAACCTGGATCCAAATCAGATTTACACCAACATGCACCAACACAAAAACATTTAACATCTGACATAATATGTCAATTTGCATTTCGCAGTTTGTTGATTAAAAAGTGATTTTCGGGGAAAACTATAATTAGAAATTAAAATATTTTTGGATAATCATGTTCTTAAATTCATAAGCTTTGTTTTGACACCAACTCGCCAATGGTTGAGTTTATAAAAAAGCCGCAATGAGTAAAAGAAATTTTGAAATGATGGTTTACATTGATAGCTAATAGCTATAATTGCGGCCTAAAGATAAACAATAAGCTGTCAAATGGCACACTAACACACACAGAAAACCAGAGTAACCTCTTTAATGTTCGATTGGTACGGGTAAAATCTGAAATTTGAGAGTTAATCTAAAAATCCCAATCGAAAACGCTATTAGTCACTGACGCGAGTTACGCACACACCACCAAAGCCTCTACGACTGATGACAACATGAAAGGGCAAACAACCTTAATATGCAAGTTCAGCAAGTTGCATCGAAGCCCACACGAATGTAGGAGTTACTGACCTACAATCATCAGCACAATTTCCCAACACCTTTTGTAACTTTAATTTCTAAGAAAACTAATTGTTAACTTGAATTGACCTAATTAAAAAACTGTCAACCTTTTATAATAAACCTATAAATACTTTTGTAAACTTTTAAATCAAGCAGAATAAACTGGGATGTAGAATTGAAAAGTTGTTTTTTTTACTTTCGTACGACACTCAACTCGTAATTGGCGCAGTCGGTAGTCCGGTGACTATCTTTAACTAAATAATTTTAAGTATATATTCGGCGGTTAATCGAAAAATATACGGTAAATATAAAGTTAAAGTGAAATTTGTGTTGTGACGTGAGAAGCGAAGGAATATCGTTACCCTACGGCATTATCGACGGAATATCGATAAAAGTGACACAAAAAAGTAGGATTTTTATCCTTTAATCACCGGAGAAACTACGGTGAAAGAACTATAGTGAAGTGAAAGTGAAAAAAAAACTAACAAAGGAAAGCTACACCAGAAGAGGAACGGAAAACACACCTATATACTACATCTCTAATTCATCTCTAATAAAAGTAACAAAGTAACGCAGTATGATACCCATACTATTGGCATTCATGTAAGTTTAGTATATTGATATATTTTCCCTTTCTCTTGCTCTTTATCCCCTCCATATGCATAGAAAATTAAAATCATTTTTCCCATATAAAAAGCCCTTACGGACATTAAGTCTTAACTCTATAACAGAAAATACAGAAGAAGAGGAATCTAGTGAAGGTTTAGTGTACTCAAGAAAATTAAGTGCCAGTTCACCTTTGATTAACGCGAAATTTGACACAATGTCGATTCCAAACGCAAATGTAGATGCAAACGTGAACGCGAACATAAATATTAATGCAAGTCCAAGTCCATTAAGAATACCCCTTAACGATATATTTAACTCACTTCGCATTCCTGACGTAATAAAGGATCTACCGAAATTTGACGGCAATCCTAGATTACTTCACGAATTCATTAACAACGTAGAAGAAATATTAGGCTTAGTTTCTAATGCAAATGGTACACCATATTCAGTCATTTTACTACGTGCAATTCGCAATAAAATAGAAGGAAAAGCAAATGAGGTTCTGAACATGTATGGAACCCCATTAATCTGGAACGATATAAAAAAAAATCTTATATTACACTATTCCGACAAAAGAACGGAAACAACGCTTATTAGGGACCTACACAATCTAAGACAAAATAACAACACCATAGAAGAATTCTACAGCAAAATAGTCGAAATACAAGCGACAATTTTGAATAACATTTTGATACATGAAGAAAACCATAACGTAATTTCAGCGAAACAAAATCTTTACGCTGAAATGTGCCTAAATGTCTTTTTGACCGGGTTAAATGAACCCATCGGTTCAAGCATAAGAGCAATGAGACCAGACTCTCTGGCTACCGCATTGTCCTTTTGCATAAGAGAACAAAACATATTCTACACTAGAGCAACAAATAATAGAATGCAACAGTATAATCCAAGATACCAACAACCTAGGCAATATTTACAAACAATTCCCCATACTCAAGCAAGACCACAAAACTATCATAACAATAGGTACCAAAACCAACAACCTCAACCAACCCCACGCCCTTATTACGATAACCACACACATAACAGACCCCAACAACCGAATACATATACCCAAAACCCAAATAACTTCAGGAGTCAAAACCACAACTTTAATCAAAATAGGCAAATTCCACCACAACTTCCAAATAGGCCCAATCCGACGGAACCTATGGATTGGAATTCCACAAATTCCCGTCTTACCATTAGAACAAATAGATCCAATCAACCAAATACTTATGGACAAGTGAATTATGTAGCTGAGGAAGTAAACAACCTAAATACAAACGAGCAAATCGGAACCTACCAACAAAACCTTGACCAATATTATAACGAAAATGGAGCAATTATCGAACCCAACAACGATTACGAAAATTTTGATCAATTAGACAGAAACCTACTTGATACATTCCAGACACTGGATATGACAAATTTTCGAATACCTGCCCCAACAGAGCAGTTGGATACTTAGATATTAACAAACATGGGCTCACCCTCCCTTACATTCAAATTTCTTCTCCTTTTGGAAGAGCACTCAAATTTTTAATAGATACAGGTGCCTCTTCATCCTTTATAGACCCCCAATTTATACACCCCGACGACATTATAAAAACGCAACCCATTACAATAGCTACCATTTTAAATAAACACAACATAGATAAAAAAGTTATCCTGCAAAAATTTATAGAGTTCGAACAACCAGGAACACTACAATTCTTAGTATTCCGATTTCATGGTTATTTTGACGGCCTCTTAGGTCTCGATGCCTTAACAGAAATTGGAGCAAAAATAGATCTGACAAAACAAATTCTCGTAATAGGTAATACAAACATACCTATTTGTCTCAAACCAAACTTCACCTCAGGGAAACATATAATTCCCCCATATTCAAAATACATAGCAAAAGTTCCTACAGATATTCGTGATGGAGACATCTATATCAGAAAAAGTTTTATTGAACCAGACATGTACATTTCAGAAGGAATCTTTAAATCAAAAGATTGGTTTAGTTTAATAGAAATCGTAAACAAAAGCATGTACCCAAAGACATTTCTTATGGAACAACCCCTCAAGGTCGAACCATACAATTCCCCAGAATTTCTAGAAGTAAATAATTTTCACATAGGACACACAGATATAAAAAACATCCCTGAAATTGTTGAACTCAACAATTTCAATATCGAAAATGAACAAACAAAAATAGACGACGATATAGTAAACCTTATTCGTACCTCGCATCTAAATGAAGAAGAAAAGAAAAGCCTTATTAAAATCTGCAGACAATTTGAAGATACATTCTTCAAAGAAGGACAAACTCTGAGTTTCACTAACCAAATTAAACATACTATAAAAACCACAGACGACTTACCTATATACACCAAATCCTATCGTTACCCTCACTGTCATAAGGAAGAAATCCGGCAACAGATAAATAAAATGCTCGAACAAGGAATAATAAGGCAAAGTTATTCACCTTGGAGCTCACCTGTCTGGATCGTTCCTAAGAAAATGGACGCCAGCGGCAAAAAAAAATGGCGCCTGGTGATTGATTACAGAAAACTGAACGAAAAATCCATATCAGACCGATACCCCATTCCTAATATAACAGAAATCCTAGACAAACTCGGAAAGTGTATGTACTTTTCCACCCTTGACTTAGCCAGCGGATTCCATCAAATCGAAATGGATCCAAAAGACATACCAAAAACAGCATTTTCTGTTGACGGCGGTCATTATGAATATTTGCGCATGCCATTCGGGCTCAAAAACGCACCAAGCACATTCCAACGAGTGATGGACAATATCCTTAAAGACCTTATAGGAACATGTTGTTTAGTCTACCTAGATGACATCATCATTTACTCTACATCCTTACAGGAACACTTAGAAAGCCTCAAAAAAGTATTTACCAAATTAAGGGAATCGAATTTAAAAATTCAAATAGACAAATCCGATTTCCTCAGAAAAGAAACTGCCTTTTTAGGCCACATAGTCTCAATCAACGGAGTAAAACCCAATCCCGATAAAATACATGCAATAAAAAATTTTCCCCTACCAAAAACTCAGAAAGATATACGAGCTTTTCTGGGACTTCTCGGATATTATCGCAAATTTATTAAAGACTTTGCGAAACTCGTAAAACCCATGACCCAATGCTTAAAAAAAGGCGAATCTGTTAAAATAAACGAACAATACATAAACACATTTCAAACATGCAAAAATCTTCTAACAAACGATCCCATATTGCAATACCCAGATTTCACAAAACCATTTCTATTGACAACAGACGCTAGCAACTTCGCTATAGGTGCTATTTTGTCACAAGGTCACATCGGCAGTGACAAACCAATATGCTACGCTAGCAGAACATTGACAGACACGGAGTTAAACTACTCCACAATAGAAAAAGAACTTTTGGCCATTGTATGGGCCACCAAATATTTTCGACCATATCTCTTTGGACATAAATTTCAGATTTTAACTGATCACCGACCTCTAACTTGGTTGATGAGCTTGAAGGAGCCTAACTCAAAACTTGTCAGATGGCGACTTAAGCTAGAAGAATTCGATTATACTATAACTTACAAAAAAGGAAAATTAAACACCAATGCTGACGCACTTAGCCGTATAAAAATTAATAACCCAACCATATCAATACAAGAAGACATAAACATTAATGACACAACAACAGTACAAGGAACATCCGGAAAATCTTAACGATGGCATTCCGATATCAGAAAGGCCTTTAAATGAATTCAACTTACAACTTATTATACGGAAGTCTGAAACACAGCCAGGTATGACCTTAACAGTACCCTTTAAAAACAAACAACGACGACAAATACAAAATGCGGAATTTAACGAACAGACAATAATTGACATTTTTAAAAAATTCGTACCTCCAAACAAATTATCCGCAATATTTTCAGATGACGAGACATTTCGGATAATACAATCCGTTTACTCTAAATATTTCTCTAATAGCAAACTTTTTAGACTTATAAGATGCACAGAAATACTAACAGACGTAATACCGAATGATGAACAGGACAGACTAATAAACGAGTACCACGAAAACAATAATCACAGAGGTGTTAACGAAACCCTATTGCACCTTAAAAGAACTCATTATTTTCCTTATATGAAAACGAAAATAACACAGACTATAAATAATTGCAACACATGCCAAACACTTAAATATGATAGAAATCCCCAAAAATTAAAATTTGAAAAACCAGAAAATCCTACAAAACCACTCGATATAATTCATATAGACATTTACTCTATTAACCATAAAAGCATATTAACACTCATTGATAAATTTTCAAAATTCGCCTCAGCCTATACACTTCCTTCACGAACAAGTATTTCAATACTAAAATGCATTAAACACTATATAAGCCTACACGGCATTCCAACAAAACTGATTTCTGATCAAGGGTCAGAATTCACAAGCAATATATTCAAAGACTTTTGTAAACAGTACGATATAGACCTACATACCACTTCTTTTCAACAGACTTCTAGTAATTCTCCAGTAGAACGTCTTCATTCAACCTTAACAGAAATCTACAGAATCATTATGTTAAAAAGAAAAGAAAACAACCTTGACTTAGATCACGAAGAAATCCTTAATGAAACACTAATAACATACAACAACGCAATCCACTCCTCAACTAAACTAACTCCTTACGAAGTTTTCTACGGAAGAACATATAAATTTAACAATGAAATACAATTTAACAACGAACATGACTATTTAAAAAAAACTTAATGAATATCAAACAATACTTTACCCAACTATTAAGAAAAGACTAGAATATATAAGAAATACTAATATAGATAAACTCAATGAAACAAGGGATGAACCCGAAACATTAGACACTAATAATTTAGTTTATAGGAAAGAATCTCGAAGAAACAAATTAACACCTAGATTTTCAAAACATAGGGTTAAAACAAATAAAAAAATAACAATCCAAACATTTGACAATAAAAAAATACATAAGAGTAGATTAAGGAGAAACAAAAAAGTATAAAATATATATACATATATATATATATTATATATATAAAAAAAAAAAAAAAAAAAAATCCCATTTCAGATACATCTCAACTATTGCAACAGCACAGAAAATAGAGACACAAATACTGACCAACAGACAAACAATACTTCCCATTAAACTAGGCAACGCAAGAACGATACAAACGTTCAACAATCTCGTACATATCATTGATCTAGACATTTACAAAGACAACATTATTAAAATCTCTAACGCAATAAAAACATTCGACAAATTCTATGATCTAAAAGATTCCATTGAAGTGACAACCCAAAAATTAAAAGAAGTTAAAGCTAAACTCGACTCTTTAACTCCGAAAGTAAGAAATCGGAGAGGTTTAATTAACGGTTTAGGCACAGCAGTTAAATTTATCACGGGTAATATGGACGCAGATGATGCAAAATATTTAAATAACCAAATCGAAGAACTATATCTCAAAGAATCACAAACTCAAAATAAATTACAGAATGAAATCAGTATTAACGTAAAATTGACCCAAAGACTCGAAAACGTAACTAATCATATTAATGATCAACAAAGCAAAATCGAAAATTTCTTTCAAAAATTCCAAGATCAAAATAGTAACAGACTCCATGTGAACGAGGAACTCCTTCTTAGAACACAATACCTAAGCCAGATAAATTATAATATTGACCTCTTAAATAATCATATAACAAACATTGCTGAATCAATAGTAATGGCAAAACTTAACATTATACCAAAATTTATTTTAAGACAAGAAGAAATTGATGAAATTCAAAACCTTTTTAACGAGCAATCAATTGAAACTATATCTAACGAACATATTTACGAGATGCTTGAACTACAAGCTTATTACAATAATACAAAAATTATACTTAATATCCGTATACCTATACTGTCAACCCCAGAATACTCCTTACTTCACATTATCCCACTACCGATTAACAATTCTAAAGAAATCGATACCCCACCTTACATCCTATTTAATCCTCAAAATATACAATATCTAAACGAACCATGTCCCAAAGTCGAAGGTATCTTTTACTGCAAAGAATCGTTACACCAGGAGGAGACCAACAAGTCATTATGTATAGGAAGATTGATCAATAACCAACCAGCCCATTGTGACCTAAACGAGATCGGACCAATTTCATCAATCCAGCAACCAGAACCAAACTACATACTACTTATAAATGCTCCAGAAACAATCATAAATTCAACATGTGAACATAATCCACTCAAATTGGATGGTACAGTCCTGATACACTATGAGGACTGCGACATTTTCATCAACGGAATAACCTACAGAAATAACCCAAGCATATTTTGGGAAGAAATTCATCTTTTACCAACAATACACCATGAAGTCACCTCTAACCAAACCATAGAGAAGCTTAACCTCCAAAAATTAAAGGCGTACAATCACATCAACAGAGACTCAATTGAATCCCTACGAATTGAAACCAGACAAATAGACAACTATACATTTGGCTCCATTATAATTATCGGACTTATTCTCATGTTTCTTGCAATCTATACTTTCAGAAGACTATCTTCCTTCAGAATACAATATGATTTCGCTCCAGCCCAACCTACGTTGCCGTATCTTTGGCCGTCACTACATACTAAGGGGGGAGGAGTTACGCACACACCACCAAAGCCTCTACGACTGATGACAACATGAAAGGGCAAACAACCTTAATATGCAAGTTCAGCAAGTTGCATCGAAGCCCACACGAATGTAGGAGTTACTGACCTACAATCATCAGCACAATTTCCCAACACCTTTTGTAACTTTAATTTCTAAGAAAACTAATTGTTAACTTGAATTGACCTAATTAAAAAACTGTCAACCTTTTATAATAAACCTATAAATACTTTTGTAAACTTTTAAATCAAGCAGAATAAACTGGGATGTAGAATTGAAAAGTTGTTTTTTTTACTTTCGTACGACACTCAACTCGTAATTCGCGCAAGGAATCAAAAATATATTCAGGCAGCATTTCTAGCAGCTGCTTAATGGACATAATGTCTAGAGAGCAAGTGAAAAAACACAAGGCAGTCTGTTCTAATGGATTACCAGTATATATTACTATTCTGCTATAGAAGTGGGCATGGACCAAGCCATCAACAAAGTCTGGGTGGATGAGAGCATGCTCGATGATTGGAATATCAGCTCAATATGTCCCATCTTCAAAATCTACAGGTCTTGTACCAACTACCGAGGCGAATCCCTGTTTAATGTCGCATATAGGATCGTATTAAATTTATTGTTTGAACATTTTAAGCCTTCTTGCAACAAACTTATCGGAACGTACCATTGTGGTTTCCGGCCCGGAAGATCGACCATAGACCCAATTTTCACACCAAGTCGAATACTGAAAAAAAAACCCGAAAAAATCATCTTTTCATAGACTTCAAGGCCGCATATGATAGCATCCATCGCCTAGAGCCTAGAGCGATGCAACGTTCAGTTTGGAAACAGCGCATCTAAACTTTGCCGCAAATATGTACCGGATTCCGACAAGGAGACGCGCTATCATGCGATTTCTTCAATCACAGACGCACTATCTTCAACAAATCCGTCCAATTATTGGTAAAAGCAGACGACATCGATATCATTGGTAAATCCCATCGTGCCGTTGTAGAAGCATTTACAGTCATTAAGGAAGAGGCGAAAAGCGTTAGCCTTGTAGTTAATGAGGGCAAGACAAAGTAGATGCTATCAACAAACAAAGTTTTGTCGACGCACAAGCTTGGACAAAATGCCACTGTTCATAGCAATATTTTTGAGAAAGTTAAAAAGTTAATTTGTCTCATGAGTCAATTTCAACCCCACGAATGGCATCTTAGAGGAGATACGACGAGGACTGTCCC